>BTHU01000023.1:15878334-18485242 GCA_036184795.1 Tokudaia tokunoshimensis
TTTTTTTTTATTAATTTAATTTTATTTTATTTTTTTAATTTACATTCCAAATCACTTCCCCTTTCCCGTTTCCTCCCTCCCCGAAAGTCCCATAAGCCCCCTTCCCTCCCTCTTTTCTCCGTTCAACCCCCTCTCATTACTCTGTCCTGGCGTTCCCCTACATCCAGTCTTTCCAGGACCAGGGGTCTCTCCTTCCATCTTTTTAGAAATCTATTGATATGCTGATTGTGTCTAGGGTATTCTGAGATTCTGGGTCAATATCCCCTTATCAGTGACTTCATACCATGTGTGATCTTTTGTGATTGGGTTACCTCACTAAGGATGATATTTTCAAGTTCTGACCATTTGCCTAGGAATTTCGTGAATTCATTGTTTTTAATTGCAGAGTAGTATTCCATTGTGTAAATATACCACATCTTCTGAATCCATTCCTCCGTTGAGGGACATCTGGGTTCTTTCCAGCTTCTGGCTATTATAAATAAGGCTGCTATGAATATAGTGGAGCATGTGTCCTTATTGCATGCAGGTAAAGTCTCTGGGTATATGCCCAGGAGTGGTATAGCCGGATCCTCCGGAAGTGTCATGCCCAGTTTTCTGAGGAGCCGCCAGACTGCTTTCCAGAGTGGTTGTACCAGCCTGCAATTCCACCAGCAGTGGAGGAGTGTTCCTCTTTCTCCACATCCTCGCCAACAACTGCTGTCTCCTGTGTTTTTGATCTTAGCCATCCTGACTGGTGTGAGATGGAATCTCAGGGTTGTTTTGATTTGCATTTCCCTAATGACTAAGGATGATGAACATCTCTTTAGGTGCTTCTCAGCCATTAGATATTCTTCAGGTGAGAACTCTTTGTGGAGCTCTGTACCCCATTTTTTAATAGGGTTACTTGCCTCTCTGGAGTTTAACTTCTTGAGTTCTTTGTATATCTTGGATATTAGCCCTCTGTCGGATGTAAGGTTGGTAAAGATCATTTCCCAGTTAGTTGGTTGCCGCTTTGTCTTTTTGACGGTGTCTTTTGCCTTGCAAAAACTTTGTAATTTAATGAGGTCCCATTTGTCTATTCTTGATCTTAGAGTATAAGCTATTGGAGTTCTGTTCAGGAAATTCTCCCCTGTGCCCATATGTTCAAGGTTCTTCCCTAGTTTCCCTTCTATTAGTTTCAGTGTGTCTGGTTTTATGTGGAGATCTTTGATCCACTTAGAATTGAGCTTAGTGCAAGGAGATAAGGATGGGTCAATTTGCATTCTTCTGCATGTTGACCTCCAGCTGAGCCAGCACCATTTGTTGAAAAGGCTATCTTTTTTCCACTGGATGGTTTTAGCTCCTTTGTCAAAGATCAAGTGACCATAGGAGTGTGGATTCATTTCTGGGTCTTCAATTCTGTTCCATTGATCTACATGTCTGTTACTGTACCAATACCATGCAGTTTTTAACACTATTGCTCTGTAGTACAGCTTGAGGTCCGGGATACTGATTCCCCCAGAGGTTCTTTTACTCTTGAGAATAGTTTTAGCTATTCTGGGTTTTCTGTTATTCCAGATGAATTTTTGAATTGCTCTTTCTAACTCTATGAAGAATTGAGTTGGGATTTTGATGGGGATTGCATTGAATCTGTGTATTACTTTTGGTAAGATGCTCATTTTTACTATATTAATCCTGCCAATCCATGAGCATGGCAGATTTTTCCATCTTCCGAGGTCTTCTTCAATTTCTTTCTTCAGAGACTTGAAGTTCTTGTCATACAGATCTTTCACTTGTTTGGTTAGCGTCACGCCAAGATACTTAATATGGTTTGTGGCTATCGTAAAGGGTATTATTTCTCTTACTTCTTTCTCAGCCTGCTTATCCTTTGAGTATAGGAAGGCTTCTGACTTGCTTGAGTTGATTTTATATCCGGCCACTTTGCTGAAGTCGTTTATCAGCTGTAGGAGTTCTCTGGTGGAGTTCTTTGGGTCGCTTATGTATACTATCATATCGTCTGCAAATAGTGATAGTTTGACTTCTTCCTTTCCAATTTGTATCCCTTTGACCTCTTTTTCTTGTCTAATTGCTCTAGCTAGAACTTCAAGTACTATATTGAAAAGATATGGAGAGAGAGGGCAGCCTTGTCTAGTCCCTGATTTTAGTGGGATTGCTTCAAGTTTCTCTCCGTTTAGATTGATGCTGGCTACTGGTTTGCTGTAAATTGCTTTTACTATGTTTAGATATGGGCCTTGAATTCCTGATCTTTCCAAGACCTTTAGCATGAAAGGATGCTGAATTTTGTCAAATGCTTTCTCAGCATCTAATGAGATGACCATGTGGTTTTTTTCTTTGAGATTGTTTATGTAGTGGATTACATTGATGGATTTCCTTATATTGAACCATCCCTGCATCCCTGGGATGAAGCCTACTTGATCGTGGTGAATGATCGTTTTGATGTGTTCTTGGATTCGGTTGGCAAGAATTTTATTGAGTATTTTTGCATCGATATTCATAAGAGAGATTGGCCTGAGATTCTCTTTCTTTGTCGGATCTTTGTGTGCTTTTGGTATTAGTGTAATTGTGGCTTCATAGAACGAGTTGGGTAGTGTTCCTTCTGTTTCTATTTTGTGGAACAGTTTGAAGAGTATTGGTGTTAGGTCTTCTTTGAAGGTCTGATAGAATTCTGCACTAAAACCATCTGGACCTGTGCTTTTTTTGGTTGGAAGACTTCCAATGACAACTTCTATTTCTTCAGGGGTTATAGGACGGTTTATATGGTCTATTTGATCCTGATTTAATTTTGGTACTTGGTATCTGTCAAGGAAATTGTCCATTTCCTCAAGATTTTCTAGTTGTGTTGAATACAGGTTTTTGTAGTAGGATCTGATGATTTTTTGAATTTCCTCAGTTTCTGTTGTTATCTCTCCCTTTTCGTTTCTGATTTTGTTAATTTGGATACTATCTCTGTGCCCTCTGGTTAGTCTGGCTAAGGGCTTATCTATCTTGTTGATTTTCTCAAAGAACCAACTCCTCGTTTTGTTGATTCTTTGTATGGTTTTATTTGTTTCTACTTGATTGATTTCAGCCCTGAGTTTGATGATTTCCTGCCTTCTACTCCTCTTTGGTGTATTTGCTTCTTTATGTTCCAGGGCTTTCAGGTGTGCCATTAAGCTGTTAGTGTATGCTGTCTCCCGTTTCTTTTTGGCGGCACTCAGGGCTATGAATTTTCCTCTTAGCACTGCTTTCATTGTGTCCCATAAGTTAGGGTATGTTGTGCCTTCATTTTCATTAACTTTCAAAAAGTCTTTGATTTCTTTCTTTATTTCCACCTTGACCAAGTTATCATTGAGTAGAGCATTGTTCAGCCTCCATGTGTACGTGGGTTTTCTTTTGTTTTTGTTGCCATTGAAGACCACCCTTATTCCATAGTGATCTGATAGGAGGCATGGGATTATTTCTATCTTCTTGTATCTGTTGAGGTCTGATTTGTGACCAATTATATGGTCAATTTTGGAGAAGGTACCATGAGGAGCTGAGAAGAAGGTGTATTCTTTAGCTCTAGGATGAAATGTTCTGTATATATCAGTTAGTTCCATTTGGTCCAAGGCTTCAATTAGATTCACTGTGTCCCTGTTTAGTTTCTGCTTTCCTGAACGATCCATTTCAGAGAGCGGGGTGTTGAAGTCACCCACTATTATTGTGTGCGGTGCGATGTGTGCTTTGAGTTTTAGTAAAGTTTCTTTTACGAATGAGGGTGCCCTTGCATTTGGAGCATAGATATTCAGGATTGAGAGTTCTTGATGGTGGATTTTTCCCTTGATCAGTATGTAGTGTCCTTCTGTGTCTTTTTTGATGACTTTGGGTTGAAAATCAATTTTATCCGATATTAGGATGGCTACTCCACCTCGTTTCTTGGGGCCATTTGCTTGTAAAATTGTTTTCCAGCCTTCTACTCTGAGGTAGTGTTTGTCTTTGACACTGAGGTGCGTTTCCTGCATGCAGCAAAATGCTGGGTCCTGTTTACGTATCCAGTCTGCTAGTCTATGTCTTTTAATTGGGGAATTGAGACCATTGATATTAAGAGAGATTAAGGCATAGTGATTATTGCCATCTGCCATTCTTGACGCTATCTTTATGTTTGAGTGGTTATCTACTTTTGGGTTTGATTCAAGAAGGTTATTATCTCATTTTTTCCAGGGTGTTGTTTCTCTCCCTGTATTGGAGGTTTCCACCTATTATCCGTTGCAGGGCTGGATTTGTGGAAAGATATTGTGAAAATTTGGTTTTATCATGGAATATCTTGGTCTCTCCATCTATGGTGATTGAGAGTTTTGCTGGGTATAGTAGTCTAGGCTGGCATTTGTGCTGTCTTAGTGTCTGCATGAGATCTGCCCAGGATCTTCTGGCTTTCATAGTCTCTGGTGAGAAGTCTGATGTGATTCGGATAGGTCTTCCTTTGTATGTTACTTGGCCCTTTTCTCTTACTGCATTTAGTATTCTTTCTTTGTTTAGAACATTCGGTGTTTTGATTATTATGTGACGGGAGGTATTTCTGTTCTGGTCCAGTCTGTTTGGAGTTCTGTAGGCTTCTTGTATGTTCATCGGCATCTCTCTCTTTAAGTTAGGGAAGTTTTCCTCCATAATTTTGTTGAAGATGTTTACTGGCCCTTTAAGTTGCAAATCTTCACTCTCATCTATACCTATAATCCTTAGGTTTGGTCTTCTCATTGTGTCCTGGATTTCCTGGATGTTTTGGGTTACGCGTTTTTTGCATTTTGCATTTTCTTTGACTGTTGAGTCGATGCTTTCTATGGAATCTTCAGCACCTGAGATTCTTTCTTCCATCTCTTGTATTCTATTGTTGATGTTTGCATCTATGACTCCTGATTTCTTCCCAAGGTTTTCTATCTCCAAAGTTGTCTCCCTTTGTGATTTCTTAGTTGTTTCTACTTCCTTTTTTAGTTCCTGGATGGATTTGCTGAGATCCTTCACTTGTTTGTTTGTATTTTCCTGTATTTCTTTAAGGTATTTTTGCATTACCTCTTTCAGGACTTCTTCCTGATGACCCACGTTCTCCTGCATTTCTCTGAGCGATTTTTGTGTTTCCTCCTCATGGGATTCCATCTGTTGATCCATCGTCTCCTGCATTTCTTTAAGCAGTTCTCGTGTTTCCTTTGTAAGGGCATCTAACCGTTGATTCATTTCTTTAAGCAATTTTTGTGTTGCCTCCTTATGGGCATCCGTCTGTTGACCCATATTCTTCTGCATTTCTTTATGCAAATTTTGTGATTCCTTTGTGAGTGCATCTACCCGTTGATTCATCTCGTTAAGCGATTTTTGTGTTGTCTCCTTGTGTGCCTCCATCTTTTGATCCATGTTCTCCCGCATTTCTCTAAGCGATTTTTGTGTTTCCTTTGTAAGGGCTTCTAACCGTTGATTCATGGTCTCCTGTAACTCTTTATGAGATTTATTTGTGTCCTTCTTGTGATCCTCTAATAGCATCATGAGAAGTGATTTTAAATCCAGATCTTGTCTTTCGGGTGTGGTGGGGTATCCAGGACTTGCTGCTGTTGGAGAGTTGGGTTCGGATGGTCCCACATTACTTTGATTACTGTTAGTAACATTCCTACGTTTGCCTTTTGCCATCTGGATACCTCTGGTGTTAGTTGGTCCTGCTGCCACTGGCTGTTGGTTGGACCTCCTGTGAGCCTGCAAAGCTATTTCTGCCCCCCCTGGATTACCAGGATTCCCCTGGCACCGATTTCTGGGGCCTGCCTGCTCCTGAGTGACTTTGGAGCCCTAATGTGCTTTGCCCCAAGTGATCTTATATTGGGGAGGCCTTGCACATCTAAAGGCTCAGCCTAGTGGATTCCTGGAGCAGAGGTCGCCAAAGGGAGGCTGGCAGGCTCCTGCCCTGTGCAGGGGTGTGTGATCTCTCCTGGGGGGGGGGGAGGGGGCGTCCCTCTGCCAGGCAGAAGTCCCACAGCAGATCTGGCGCGCTGGTCACTGCAGATCAGCCCAGCACCTGGGAGCAGGTTACACACAAGCTGCCTGAACCCGAAGCGATATTATGCCTGTCTGTCTCTGAGCCTGGTGGTCCCAACTACCTGGTCACTGGAGCAAAGATGGCGGAGGGCACTCTCCGTGGCGCTGCTCACCCTGTGGTCACGATGGCCCGCCGATCTGGCACCCAGACGACCACAGCGCCAACCCGCCCTCGGGCACAGAAGGAAGCCCCAACAGGCCGTGTCCCAAGTGATGTTATATTGGGGGGAGAGCCTGGGTACCGGTCTCTCCAGCGCAGTCCGCGGGAACAGAGGTCGCGGGAGGGAAGCTGGCAGGCTCCCTCCCTGCGCGGGGTCCCTCCACCAGGCAGAAGGTCCCACCGCGGAACTGGCGCGCTGGTTACTGCAGATCAGCCCAGCACCTGGGAGCAGGTTACACACAAGCTGCCTGAAACCGAAGCGATATTATGCCTGTCTGTCTCTGAGCCTGGCGGTCCCAACTCGGGTTAACTACTTCTAAAACAGAAACCTATTTCTGTAATCTCGGCACCTGGGAAGTGAGAGCAGCATGACTAGAAGTTTAAGGTCAACCTCAAGTTAAGTAAGCCTGAGCTCATTATTTGGCAAGCAAATAAATGAATAAATAAACTAGAGCATTACAAAACACTGTGAGAAATGCCTATAAAACCACTAGACTGTAGAGATAGCTCCATAGTTAAGAACACTGGCTTCTCTTACATAGAACCTACGTTTGATACCCAGTATCCTTATGGCAGTTCACAATCCACAATCTGGACTCTAGGTCCAGATGATCTGCCGCCCCCTCCTAGCCAACTAGGGCACTGCATACACATATACTTACAGGTGGGAAAATGCTTATACAAAAGGAAAACAGATACACAGAGAGAGAGAGAAATTAAAAAGCTAAACCAGAACTCCTTCACAGTAATAGCAAAAGAGCTTATACAAAAGTCTCTATTACCTTATACATGTACTATTATTGGAGATAGCTTTTGTAACTGCATTTATTCTTGAAAATCATTTCTATGGAATCTTCACAGGACCCTTTAGGGGCACTCAGTTTGCCAGGGATTCTCAATAACATATGATATACAACATATATTATGTAACATATAATATGCACATGCAATGGCATCTTAACTATTTTATTTATCTATGACATCTCCCTAGCATTTCTGGAACTGCAGTCTGTGACATATGATCTACAGTCAGCAAACAAAACAACTCGATAGTTTTAATGTTGCAGAAAAACAATGTCAAGATGACCTGAAACTTATGGTCTCTTATCTACTGCTGGTAATTATTATTTTTTAAATCCTCTTTACTTTAAATCCATTACTCTGTGTATGTGAATGTACGTGTGGATACACATGAACAGCACAAGTGCAGAGGTCTGAGTGTGTGTGTTGGATTTGTAGGCATATGTGGAAATCAAAGCATAATCTCAGGGAGTTAGTTCCTTCCTTCTAATACGTGGGTTCCAGGAATGGAACTTAAGTCATCAAGCGTCCTAGACTACAGAGACATCTCACCCATCTCCTATTACTAAACAGAAAGGTTAACAAACCAGAAGTTACTAACCCCTCAACAATTATATATATTGTGGTGGTGAGATGGCTCAGTCACTATAGTGCCTATTATGCCAGCAGGGAGACCTGAATTCTAGCTCTAAGAACACATTTTTTTAAAATGGGCATAATGTTCTACCTACCTATGGCAGGCAAGAGAGCTAGCCTGAAGGTCATGAGAGTGGGAGAGATGGCCCTATCCTTCAAAAGCTGCAGCACTCAGGAGAGTGGAGTCTAAATCTACCTTCCCCGGGCAGCAAAACAGAGCAGGCACTGGTTGCAGGGGGCATGAAGGGGCGGTATGTACCAGTGAACCAGTATGAGAGTTATGAGCTGGCCCAGCCCCTTGCCTGCTGCAGCACTTGGGAGAGTGGGCCCTGAACATCACCTGGGCTGCACAGCGGAGCTGGGCCCTAATGGCATGGGTGAGGATGAGTCAGCCCTGAGGGCCTGAGACTGGAGTGCTGGCTCTATCGCTTACTGACTGGGGCATTGGATAACCTAGCCAAGGCAGAGCTTCCCCACCCATCCCCACCCAGCCCATGTGCATGCAGGAGAGCTGGCAGGATAATTAGCTCAAATGCCTCTCAGGCAAATATCCAACATCTTTGAGTTGGCCTACCCCATTTACCCTATCTACGAACTGCATGAATCCATGAAGGTACCAGTACTACAGATCCAAAACTATAGGGTCTCCATGAGACAGGGTAACAACATCCTAAGGAAGTCCCAGTGAGGTTCCAATATTGATAGTGTAGTAGAAGCCAGAGGCCTCGAACCAGACAAATGACTCATTGTGATCAACATTTGCAAGGAAAGAAGTGTGAACAAAGGGTATACTGCGGAGCACCCTGTGACACTATAGCTTTCAAGACAAGACGTTTTTACTGTTCTCAGGGGTAGGTTGCAAGGGCAGAGGGCAGGTAAGAAGAGATGAGTGAGATTGAAGTATATGATGTGAAATTCACAAAGAACCAATTAAAATGTTAACAACGACAACAAAAAGGTAAGACAGAAAACATTTTTCCCTGAGACAGGGTTTCTCTGTGTAGCCCTCCCTATCCTGGAACTCACTCTGTTCAAGGCTGGCTGACCTAGCTCTTCCTGCATTTGCCTCTCATGTGCTGAGATTAAAGGCATGTGCCACCACCATCAGGCATTGGACAACATTTTTGAGAAATTATACCTGAGACTCTCTGATGGCCCCTGCAAATGCACCTACACACACAGGTGCACCTACACACAAACATAAACATACCCAATAACAAAAACTGAACTAATAATCCAGATAAGCTATAACAAGGACAAAATAACTGTTAAAATATTCACTATAAATATTTGTTATTAAAGTAATTTATGTACCACCAGTTGCTGCTGCCGGTAAAAAGCACATGTTATCAAGCAAAGCCTTCAACAGAACTGATCCAAATCCAGGCTGACAGGGGTCGCATTTGCCATTACTGAAAAATTGTTGATTAAGAGAATATAAAGACATTATTTATGATTTAAATTAAACTCTAAATTTGGCATAGTACAAAAAAAAATTAAGGGGAAAAAAAAAACCACATCACCAAGAGTTTTCTCCCAGGTTAGACCATTATGATTACTAAGATTACACAGATTCATCCCTCTCAAATACTTGCTAGACAGTCAAGTTTCAGGGTTTACAGCTGAAGATTCAGTAAGACTGTTAAGTAACAGGGATAAGGCAGTAGCCAATCAAGTAGTAAGAATGAGGTCGCCGGGCGGTGGTGGTGCACGCCTTTAATCCCAGCACTTGGGAGGCAGAGGCAGGAGGATTTCTGAGTTCGAGGCCAGCCTGGTCTACAAAGTGAGTTCTAGGACAGCCAGGGCTACACAGAGAAACCCTGTCTCGAAGAAACCAAAAAAAAAAAAAAAAAAAAAAAAAAAAAAAAAGAATGAGGGCTCCACTCATCAAATTCTCATGAAGTAATTAAGCCCAGCTGACTTAACATTGCATTTCACCCTAAGAAACCCCAACTTCTTCTTTAAGACCTAACAGTTATCAACTCTTAAAAAGTTACTCATACATCTTATGAGAGTCAAATCCCATTATAGACAAGATATGAGCACCAAAGCGCAAATACAATTAAAAAGTATGCTTTCAAATAAAAACACACCAACCAGCCGGGCGGTGGTGGTGCACTCCTTTAATCCCAGCACTTGGGAGGCAGAGGCAGGAGAATTTCTGAGTTCGAGGCCAGCCTGGTCTACACAGTGAGTTCCAGGACAGCCAGGGCTACACAGAGAAACCCTGTCTCGAAAAAAACCAAAAAAAAAAAAAAAAAAAAAAACCCACACACACCAACCTAATGCACAAGGCTAGAAATCGGGCACATTTATGGGCTATACTTCGTCCTGCCTCAAAGAAGCAAACACGGACAATATCTGAAAGACATTTTCGTGTTTTTGAAAGTAGGCACTCGTTCCCTTCCTTTGAGCTGCAAAACAAGAGCAAACAGATTAATTTTGGACTCTGAATCCTAACAGCCAAAGGATAATCACTAAAGCAAACAAAATCCTAATTATTAACCTGCCAGGTCCATTTGCATGGACTCTTGCTAACCAGCAGAGAGCATCCAACACAAGACTCTGCGCATGTTCTGTGACCTGCCCATCATCTGATCTTCTACAAAGAGTGTTAAGAAGCTTCTCATAAAATTCTGAAAACTGTAGCATGGCACAACGCTGAACCCTAAAAAGAGAAAACATAAATACATTACAAGGTGTTTACACCAGTAAAAACACAACAATCAGACTACTGCTGCTATGCAATATAGAGTGTTTCATTTAAAGTAATGAAAATAAAAAACAAAGCTTTCAGGGCTGGCCAAGTATTTCAGTAGTACAGAACTTAACAGCCATGTTTAAGGCCCTAACAATGCAAAAGAGAAGAATAAAAAAGGATAGGAATGCTTTTTGAATAGTCTTATATGCTGTACAGAACTTGAACTCTGTTTTAAAGGAAAGCAAGTTTACAATAATGTCACCTAAGAATGTAACTGTATCCTTAAATCAAGCTCTTACATTTCTCCACTTTTATCGTACACCGTAACTAGTCTATAGGACCAGGGATAATGCAATGATGGCAATTAATAATGTCCTCAGCGACTGCAACTTACTTAAAAGAATGAGGAAGCAAGCGAGTACTTCCAGGGAAAAGGCTCAGTCACATATTTATTTATACCTTTATTGTAACAGCAGAATTCCAATATATGGTGAGGCATCTTAAATGCTTAGTATGTAAGAGTTGGAGACAAGAGAATCAATTCAGTATCAGCCTAGAAGTACCTGAGACCTCTTTCAAAACCACAAACAGAAAAAAAGAATGGCAGACTAAAGAAATGTGATTACCTTTCCTTACAAATTGACGTTTTCTTAAATCTCCGAATGGTGACAGAGACCTCTTGAAGTAAGTCACAACCCCGCAGGTTTTCAGACTTACGAGTGCCTCCTGCATTTTCATTTTTAACATTAGATGATTTTTCCTAATAACAATAAAAATGAGACAAATCAAACTAAAAATATAAAATTAAGAATCCAATTAAAATTTCAGATTAAAATGATAAATGCCTATTTTTCCACCAAATTTTAACAGAAATATAGTCAAGATTTTTAAAGCCCAATAATTAAAAATAAAAAGCCAAATATTTGAGTCCAATCCCCAGCTACAGAACTCTAAGATATATACAGAGATAGCATCTGTTCTGCCTACCATCTCCTGCTCGGACTATCATATCCTCCTCAACCTAACTCTGTTACTTTTGAGGATTAACCGGAAGAGCTATGCAATTTTTCCTTACAATGATTTCAGAATGCATATTATTAAGAAAATGTTTGGGTGCTGATACTGATGCTAACATTTCATCATCATCATCATCATAATAAAGAAAAGAAGACCCAAGTTCAGGAAAATCTACATTCAGACAAGTATAAAAAACTTGCATGCCCATAGAAAATTAACCAACATTATCTCTAAAATTATTTAACAACAGCCTTCTCAAATGTCATTGGAACAAAAAAGTCATGAGTTTAAAGGAAAGTACCTTATAAAACTACTCCCTATTCAATATAGTTTATAAAAGCTGATTACTAAACCAAAATTAACTGAAAACATTTTTTTGTTTTGTTTTTCAAGACAGGGTTTCTCTATGTAGCCCTGGCTGTCCTGGAACTCACTCTGTAGACCAGGCTGGCCTCAAACTCAGAAATCCGCCTGCCTCTGCCTCCCAAGTGCTGGAATTAAAGGCATGAGCCACCACTGCCCAGCTGAAAACATTTTCTTAATAATATGCATTCTGAAATCATTATAAGGAAAAAATTAGAAACAGACCAAACAGCAAACAAACTATTAACTAAGAGAAGTACCCCTTCCAACAAATCTCAATAATAGCATTGCTCCTGTTTAAAATCAGGTTCTTACTTTGCCTGCTGCAACTTTTGCCAAGAGAGAAGCCAGTGAGTATCCCTTGTGACCCTGCTGTTTGAGAGATGGAAGTCTCACGACAGGACGCAGACCGCTGCTGCACATCTCATCTGCTCCTCGGTCACTCACTGCTTTGACATGAATTAAAAACGAACGGTACTTCCCTCCTGTCATACCTGGATGAGTGAAGAGTGAGAAAAGAATTTATTACCTCATAATCATGGAGCAAAATTAAGTACTAACTCCACAAAAGAAAAATATACAAGGACAGAAATTCCAATGTATATCATCTGATTACATAACAGAACAATTTTGATATGACAACCAAAAAAAAAAAACTTAAAAAGAAGTCTCAGATAGCAAATGTAGAAAACTGTGACTATAGAAATCATTAAGACATATCTGTTCCAGTGACATTTATTTAAATGATAAAAGTTTTGTAAACTATAAAAAAACACAAACAAAAGTAAATTGTAAGGGACTACTATCAACAAATGATTATGGCAGCATATCTATCTAACCTTTTTTAAATGATTATTTTATCTGTGAATTATGTTTATGTGTGAGTATGTGTGTTCAGTTTCTTAAGGACAGAAGGAGCTCAAGTTCCTGGAATGGGAGTTACAAATAGTTATGAGGTGCCTGATATGGTGCTTGTATTGAACTCAGGTCTCTTAGCCACTGAACCACCTCACTATCCCTTATCTAACCTTTATGTATGTCCATTTATATATGTGTGTGAATACATACGTAAAGCATTTTAATCGTTATAGTTGAAAAAAATCAAAGACATATTTTTACCTCAGTTAAGAAAAACTTTTTAAGTGAAGAAAAAAAAATGGTTTGAGATATACACACACACCCAGGATTTGGGTAATTAATACGTCCCTTTCAGGCATGCGACAAATTCCTTCTTGTGGTTCAGTTTCTTCTCATATATAATACTGCCTACACCTTGGTATTAACTAAAAGTCCTGTAATTGTATCTCTAATCAAGAAAGCACTCAACAGTCACTAAACCTGTAATATAGACTAATGTGTTGTAACTAAACTGAGATCACAGATCCCATGTATAATGTAAAATGTTGCAAAAATATCCACAAATAAACAGACCTAACAAACCATCCGACTACTGCTACAGCAGGCACTACATATTTTAAGAGCTGCAAACCCACCTGCAGTTTTCCACATCCCTGCCTGCCAATAGTGGTTGGAGTACACTTCACTTGTTTTTCTTTCACCCAAGTAGTTCCAAGGCTGTTACACTCTTCTAATATACCTGACTACTAGGATCTGATATGACTCTCCATCTCAATCTTCTGTTTGACACAACTCATACTATTACTCTTCCATTAGATTCCACAATCACTGTTTCTATCACTTTAAAGATCATGACGGCCAGGTATGATGGCACACACCTTTGATCCTAGTACTAAGGAGATAGAGGCAGATAATTCTCTGAGTTCCAGGTCAGTTTGGTTTACATAATCAATACCAGGATACTCAGGATTATATAGAGACCCTGTATCAAAACACAAATTAGGAAGTGATGGGGGAAATTTGACTAAAAAAAAATAAAATACTGCAAAACATGATGAGTTTTCTAAGTCATGCCGTGTAACACATCCCTATGTTTTATCTAAACAATTTCCCCCTTACAAGTTTATCTTATACTCTAAATATGAGATTTGATTTTATATACCACTACTTCCCAGAATGAACCCATACAGAATGAATATATTTGTACATATTTTTGAATACAAATATAAAAGATATTTGTATCTTTAACAAATAACATACAGTCAAGAAATACAATAAAACTTATATATACAGAACTTACCTTTATCTAGGGGTATATGTTTCAAAACTACCCAATAAATGCTGAACCCCATATAAAACATGCACTTTCCTAAAACACTGAACTGTGATGAAGCCACATAACCCTATCTCTAAAACACACGAAGACCTGAAAAACCTAGAGTCAGTTCACATACATAGGTGCTCCTGATAGTTGATAACCTCACACAGGAAGCTGCTGGAAGTTGTACTCAAACTTCCAAACAAAACAGCATTTTTGTGATGAGTTTTCAAAGTGTCTTTCTTATTATGCCGGCATTATTTACTCTGCTTTTACAAAACAGGTTACTTTACCTTTAACAAGTTTGGGGCTTGTCAATGTCAACATTCCAGCATGACCTGATAGGTCCAGACCACTAGCAAGCCATACTGGGCCACACAGAATGTCTTCTTTATGATCCTCCAAGAATGGACAGAACCTAAGACCTAAAAAGAAAAATACGTATTTATCTTTCAGTGTATTATCAGAAATCCAGTAAAGATATACCCATCCCATTTCCATGATACCACCACACAAAATACAATACATAAAATGTGTTCCAACAAATCATCAGTATAATCAGTTATCTGTTACATGTTGTTTTCCACCCTCATTTTATATTTCACCTTGATTTTGAAAAGAGGATCTATAGAACATTGACTTGATTTCAGATTGCAAGGCATTAAAGACTAAATCACAAGTATTAGTGCAGCTATATTCACGAAGGTGAGATGGAAGTTACAGCACATTGCCAAAGCAGAATTATAGGTTATTTGCCACAGGAAGTCCTTCCCAACAGGAAGCATTACAATCCCTACTCCTTTACTGCCAGGGACAACAGCTCTGTGGTTGAACTCACACTGTGACTCCTCTACATCCATGTGGTGCATTTCTTCATTCAAATCAACCAGGGATGGGTTCCCATTTTGTTCCACTTCAATGTTAAGAGCTGGAGACAAAGGAAAGGTGATCTGCCTATCTACTGCTGTTTCTAGAGGATAAAAATATTAGTAAATTTAATTTTGCTTAGTATCAATAATTTTTGTGCCTAAAACTATAAAATCTTCTGCTAAACAGGGAGCTACTAGGATTTTCACCATAGATGCTATACAATAGATGTTGTCAAGAAGAGAAAATTAAACTCAATGATTTTATATTTTGTCTTCCCTATAAACAGTAATAAAATATTTGTCTGAAGATATAATTTGTTGGCAGCTAAATTAAAAGTTCTTCCCTAAGCTGCACAATACAAATACCTACAAAGTTTTAAAGATACCAACTGCCCAAGTCCTAGATTCATTAAAATAAAATGTCATGAGAATACAGAAGACACATACCACACCTTCCTTAAGTATGCAAACACACAAAAGCATTCTGGCAAAGGAACATTTTCAGATTAGAATGTCTGTACCTTTAGTGTCGTCATTTTACACTGAATTTATACTCAATTTTTTAAATGAATTTTCAAAGAAAAAAAAGGAAAGAAAAACAAGTACTAGGACCTAATATGTAGTTCCTACCATGGTAAATCGACGAAAAATTGCTATTATTTCTGGCATTACATAAAAGGCTAGCTTGACTGATTACTTTCAAATAATAAATTTCAAAACAGTTTTCCTTACTATTAATTTTTCCTTTAAAAAGACAAAGAATAAAGCTGGCAGTCACAGAAGTGAAACTAATTGCACTTCACAAAAGACATGATTAAACTATTTACAGTCATAAATTCTGCAAATTACTAAGTTACTGGAAAAATCTGAAATGACTCTTGAGTGGTTTTGAAAAATGAACCTAAAAGGTCGTCAGTTCTGGGGAGCAGCAGAGCCCCTGGAACAGCAGTTGAGCCGCCATGGAGACACGGAGCACAGGACAAGGTCTCCCGTAACAGCTCTGACCCTCTTACCGTTGGCTCTCCCCAGGCCTGGGGCTGTGTTCTTCAGCAGGGTCACTTGTATCTGGGGGACACTGGCGATACTCGAGTTCAGAACAAATTTGAAGTCCACATGTCCAACCATACAGGCTTTAGGTAGAACCAGTTCAAACACATGTTCATCCCAGCTGTTGCTGTCAGATAAGGTGAAAATGCTAAATAAAGTAAAAATCTTCCTTCATATACCAGAATATCATTAGGATCATATCACCTTTTCTACTCCTTGTTTTACATATTCCAACAGGTATTAATGTTTCTCAACCAGGGTGTAGTGGTGCATACCTGTAAACACAGAACTCATGATGGAGAAACAAGAAACAGAGGCTACCCTGGGATGCAGAGTTCGAAACAAAACTGAAATACAAAGACACTGCCTCAGAAAAAGAAGAGGGGACATCCTTGCTAGGCTCCTGTCTGCAAGCATAACAGAGTATCATTAATAGGGTCAAGGACCAGTGCTTGCCCATGGGATGGGTCTCAAGTTGTGCTGGTTATTGGCTGGTCATTCCCTTAGTCTCTGCTCCATCCCTAGTACCTGCATTTCTTGTAGACATGATGAATTTTGGGGAGGGGAAAGGGAAGAGGAAAAAGGGAAAGAGAAGGGGGAGGGTGAAGGGTGAGGGGAAGGAGGAGGAGGAAGGAAGGGAAGGGAAGGGGGAATAGCGGCTGCATAGATTGCTCAGTGGTTAAAAGAGCACATTTCCAGAGCACCAAAGTTCATTTAAAAGCACCCATAATGGACAGCTCATAACTAACTCCAGTACCAGGGCATCTGATAGCCTCTTTTGGCCTCAATGGTCATACACATACATGAGGCGTACACTCAAACAGTTATACACATATGAATAAATAGAAATAAATAGAATAAAAAACAATGTTTTGTTTTTGTTTTTTAAAGGTGAAATTTAGGGCATTGATCTTACCTTAGCAATCTGTACCTGCCTTGAGAATTCAAAGAGGGCTTCTATCATATATCAATTACCTGAAGTATCCTGAGCCCCAACCTAGATCTATGAATGAGATCCTAGAATCTTCATTGTAAAACAATAACTTACTTCATCTATTCTGTTGCTACAAATTCTCCTCTCTCACATCAGAGGTTAATATATCAGAAAATTCTATGCCCTTTACCTTTAAATTATATCCAGATTCCCACTACTCTTTTCACTTTCTCCATCATTACTATCTTCTAAGGTACCATCAACAGATCAACAATCAAACTGAAGTCTTTGCATCTACCAGTATCCTACCATCACCACAACCCATAACCACCTGTTATCAATTCCTAACAGAAGACTCAAGAGTAATCCTGTACTATGTATTGTTGTCAAAGCTTTTCTGTACGCAAAACCCCTCATCCCCTACAATGTAGAAGCGGGACGTTACTTCCTACAACAAGTTCTCGCTACTACGTTCACAACCCTCCAACAACTGTGGTTTTCTTACTCTAGAAGTTTAAAGATATGCTATGTCAGGGGCTTCATACTTGCATTACCCATGAATCAGAATCTCTATACAGAGCTTTCTACGAGTACTCTCTCTTGCATGTGAGTCTTCTCCCCTCCCCAACCTCTAGGTTAATCTAATCACAGTCATCTTTGAACTATGACTATACAGAATAGGATATATATGTTGACTGTTTGATGCTCACTAAAATATGACTTTCACAAGACTAGTGTCTGAAACAGTGACTGGTTGACACAAATATTTAAATATTTGCTAAAAAAAAAAAGCTCTGTGAACTATCAAATAACAAAGAGTGGGTCATCTCATATTACCATACAAATCAAAGCAATACAGGAATATCCAAAATCAAATGACAAATACAAGGACAAAGTTATTAATACTTCAATATTAAGAGAAATTATAAGATAGCTGAGAACTCCACGTTACTTCTAACAAGTGTTCAAGCTCCTTGGAGAAGCTGCATACCTGTCAGTCTGCAGTTTCCAGGTCCGGGTATGCTGAGCAGCATCTCCATGGTGCTGCTGATGCAGATGCTGAGGGTGCCTTCTTTGCTGCTGTTCTTGCTGAACTTCTACCCAACATGGAGGAACAGTTGCTGAAAATCGTGGAGTCAGTGTCTCAAATCGAGTTAGCTCTACTAGAGACGTCAAGATTTCAAGTGTGAAAGGCTGGTCCACCAATAAATCAACTCCTTAACAGTAGCAAGTGCAATATTTGAAACAGTTTTAAAAAGAAAAAGAAAAGACATTATTTTAGTTTGTTTTTTTTGTCTATTCAAAATACAACATTGCCAAATGTATGAAAAAACTAATATGATAAGGAATTTTTATGCCACACTACTGGCTACCAGACAGCTCAGACTAAGTAATCCCAAATCCAGGCTGTTAGAAAAGGGCAAATAAGGCTGGAGAAATGGCTCAGTAGTTAAGAGCCCTGACTGTTCTTCTAGAGGTCCTGAGTTCAACTCCCAGCAACCACATGGTGGTAACGGGATCTGATGCCCTCTCTGGTATGTCTGAAGACAGATAGAGTGTACTCAAATAAATAAATAAAAATAAATAAATCTTCTTTAAAAAGGGGGGGGGCAGACCCCGCGCAGGGAGGGAGCCCGCCAGCTTCCCTTCCGCGACCTCTGTTCCCGCGGACTGCGCTGGAGAGACCGGTACCCAGGCTCTCCCCCCGATATAACATCACTTGGGACACGGCCTGTTGGGGCTTCTGTCTGTGCCCGAGGGCGGGTTGGCGCTGTAGTCGTCTGGGCGCCAGATCGGCGGGCCATCGTGACCACAGGGTGAGCGGCGCCACGGAGACTGCCCTCCGCCATCTTTGCTCCAGTGACCAGGTAGTTGGGACCGCCAGGCTCAGAGACAGACAGGCATAATATCGCTTCGGTTTCAGGCAGCTTGGGTGTAACCTGCTCCCAGGTGCTGGGCTGATCTGCAGTAACCAGCGCGCCAGTTCCGCGGTGGGACCTTCTGCCTGCTGGAGGGACCCCGCGCAGGGAGGGAGCCCGCCAGCTTCCCTTCCGCGACCTCTGTTCCCGCGGACTGCGCTGGAGAGACCGGTACCCAGGCTCTCCCCCCCCCGATATAACATCACTTGGGACACGGCCTGTTGGGGCTTCCATCTGTGCCCGAGGGCGGGTTGGCGCTGTAGTCGTCTGGGCGCCAGATCGGCGGGCCATCGTGACCACAGGGTGAGCGGCGCCACGGAGACTGCCCTCCGCCATCTTTGCTCCAGTGACCAGGTAGTTGGGACCGCCAGGCTCAGAGACAGACAGGCATAATATCGCTTCAGTTTCAGGCAGCTTGGGTGTAACCTGCTCCCAGGTGCTGGGCTGATCTGCAGTAACCAGCGCGCCAGTTCCGCGGTGGGACCTTCTGCCTGGTGGAGGGACCCTGCGCAGGGAGGGAGCCCGCCAGCTTCCCTTCCGCGACCTCTGTTCCCGCGGACTGCGCTGGAGAGACCGGTACCCAGGCTCTCCCCCCAATATAACATCACTTGGGACACGGCCTGTTGGGGCTTCCTTCTGTGCCCGAGGGCGGGTTGGCGCTGTGGTCGTCTGGGTGCCAGATCGGCGGGCCATCGTGACCACAGGGTGAGCGGCGCCACGGAGAGTGCCCTCCGCCATCTTTGCTCCAGTGACCAGGTAGTTGGGACCACCAGGCTCAGAGACAGACAGGCATAATATCGCTTCGGGTTCAGGCAGCTTGTGTGTAACCTGCTCCCAGGTGCTGGGCTGATCTGCAGTGACCAGCGCGCCAGATCTGCTGTGGGACTTCTGCCTGGCAGAGGGACGCCCCCTCCCCCCCCCAGGAGAGATCACACACCCCTGCACAGGGCAGGAGCCTGCCAGCCTCCCTTTGGCGACCTCTGCTCCAGGAATCCACTAGGCTGAGCCTTTAGATGTGCAAGGCCTCCCCAATATAAGATCACTTGGGGCAAAGCACATTAGGGCTCCAAAGTCACTCAGGAGCAGGCAGGCCCCAGAAATCGGTGCCAGGGGAATCCTGGTAATCCAGGGGGGGGCAGAAATAGCTTTGCAGGCTCACAGGAGGTCCAACCAACAGCCAGTGGCAGCAGGACCAACTAACACCAGAGGTATCCAGATGGCAAAAGGCAAACGTAGGAATGTTACTAACAGTAATCAAAGTAATGTAGGACCATCCGAACCCAACTCTCCAACAGCAGCAAGTCCTGGATACCCCACCACACCCGAAAGACAAGATCTGGATTTAAAATCACTTCTCATGATGCTATTAGAGGATCACAAGAAGGACACAAATAAATCTCATAAAGAGTTACAGGAGACCATGAATCAACGGTTAGAAGCCCTTACAAAGGAAACACAAAAATCGCTTAGAGAAATGCGGGAGAACATGGATCAAAAGATGGAGGCGCACAAGGAGACAACACAAAAATCGCTTAACGAGATGAATCAACGGGTAGATGCACTCACAAAGGAATCACAAAATTTGCATAAAGAAATGCAGAAGAATATGGGTCAACAGACGGATGCCCATAAGGAGGCAACACAAAAATTGCTTAAAGAAATGAATCAACGGTTAGATGCCCTTACAAAGGAAACACGAGAACTGCTTAAAGAAATGCAGGAGACGATGGATCAACAGATGGAATCCCATGAGGAGGAAACACAAAAATCGCTCAGAGAAATGCAGGAGAACGTGGGTCATCAGGAAGAAATCCTGAAAGAGGTAATGCAAAATTACCTTAAAGAAATACAGGAAAATACAAACAAACAAGTGAAGGATCTCAGCAAATCCATCCAGGAACTAAAAAAGGAAGTAGAAACAACTAAGAAATCACAAAGGGAGACAACTTTGGAGATAGAAAACCTTGGGAAGAAATCAGGAGTCATAGATGCAAACATCAACAATAGAATACAAGAGATGGAAGAAAGAATCTCAGGTGCTGAAGATTCCATAGAAAGCATCGACTCAACAGTCAAAGAAAATGCAAAATGCAAAAAACGCGTAACCCAAAACATCCAGGAAATCCAGGACACAATGAGAAGACCAAACCTAAGGATTATAGGTATAGATGAGAGTGAAGATTTGCAACTTAAAGGGCCAGTAAACATCTTCAACAAAATTATGGAGGAAAACTTCCCTAACTTAAAGAGAGAGATGCCGATGAACATACAAGAAGCCTACAGAACTCCAAACAGACTGGACCAGAACAGAAATACCTCCCGTCACATAATAATCAAAACACCGAATGTTCTAAACAAAGAAAGAATACTAAATGCAGTAAGAGAAAAGGGCCAAGTAACATACAAAGGAAGACCTATCCGAATCACATCAGACTTCTCACCAGAGACTATGAAAGCCAGAAGATCCTGGGCAGATCTCATGCAGACACTAAGACAGCACAAATGCCAGCCTAGACTACTATACCCAGCAAAACTCTCAATCACCATAGATGGAGAGACCAAGATATTCCATGATAAAACCAAATTTTCACAATATCTTTCCACAAATCCAGCCCTGCAACGGATAATAGGTGGAAACCTCCAATACAGGGAGAGAAACAACACCCTGGAAAAAATGAGATAATAACCTTCTTGAATCAAACCCAAAAGTAGATAACCACTCAAACATAAAGATAGCGTCAAGAATGGCAGATGGCAATAATCACTATGCCTTAATCTCTCTTAATATCAATGGTCTCAATTCCCCAATTAAAAGACATAGACTAGCAGACTGGATACGTAAACAGGACCCAGCTTTTTGCTGCATGCAGGAAACGCACCTCAGTGTCAAAGACAAACACTACCTCAGAGTAAAAGGCTGGAAAACAATTTTACAAGCAAATGGCCCCAAGAAACGAGGTGGAGTAGCCATCCTAATATCGGATAAAATTGATTTTCAACCCAAAGTCATCAAAAAAGACACAGAAGGACACTACATACTGATCAAGGGAAAAATCCACCATCAAGAACTCTCAATCCTGAATATCTATGCTCCAAATGCAAGGGCACCCTCATTCGTAAAAGAAACTTTACTAAAACTCAAAGCACACATCGCACCGCACACAATAATAGTGGGTGACTTCAACACCCCGCTCTCTGAAATGGATCGTTCAGGAAAGCAGAAACTAAACAGGGACACAGTGAATCTAATTGAAGCCTTGGACCAAATGGAACTAACTGATATATATAGAACATTTCATCCTAGAGCTAAAGAATACACCTTCTTCTCAGCTCCTCATGGTACCTTCTCCAAAATTGACCATATAATTGGTCACAAATCAGACCTCAACAGATACAAGAAGATAGAAATAATCCCATGCCTCCTATCAGATCACTATGGAATAAGGGTGGTCTTCAATGGCAACAAAAACAAAAGAAAACCCACGTACACATGGAGGCTGAACAATGCTCTACTCAATGATAACTTGGTCAAGGTGGAAATAAAGAAAGAAATCAAAGACTTTTTGAAAGTTAATGAAAATGAAGGCACAACATACCCTAACTTATGGGACACAATGAAAGCAGTGCTAAGAGGAAAATTCATAGCCCTGAGTGCCGCCAAAAAGAAACGGGAGACAGCATACACTAACAGCTTAATGGCACACCTGAAAGCCCTGGAACAAAAAGAAGCAAATACACCAAAGAGGAGTAGAAGGCAGGAAATCATCAAACTCAGGGCTGAAATCAATCAAGTAGAAACAAATAAAACCATACAAAGAATCAACAAAACGAGGAGTTGGTTCTTTGAGAAAATCAACAAGATAGATAAGCCCTTAGCCAGACTAACCAGAGGGCACAGAGATAGTATCCAAATTAATAAAATCAGAAACGAAAAGGGAGAGATAACAACAGAAACTGAGGAAATTCAAAAAATCATCAGATCCGACTACAAAAACCTGTATTCAACACAACTAGAAAATCTTGAGGAAATGGACAATTTCCTTGACAGATACCAAGTACCAAAATTAAATCAGGATCAAATAGACCATCTAAACCGTCCTATAACCCCTGAAGAAATAGAAGTTGTCATTGGAAGTCTTCCAACCAAAAAAAGCACAGGTCCAGATGGTTTTAGTGCAGAATTCTATCAGACCTTCAAAGAAGACCTAACACCAATACTCTTCAAACTGTTCCACAAAATAGAAACAGAAGGAACAGTACCCAACTCGTTCTATGAAGCCACAATTACACTAATACCAAAAGCACACAAAGATCCGACAAAGAAAGAGAATCTCAGGCCAATCTCTCTTATGAATATCGATGCAAAAATACTCAATAAAATTCTTGCCAACCGAATCCAAGAACACATCAAAACGATCATTCACCACGATCAAGTAGGCTTCATCCCAGGGATGCAGGGATGGTTCAATATAAGGAAATCCATCAATGTAATCCACTACATAAATAATCTCAAAGAAAAAAACCACATGGTCATCTCATTAGATGCTGAGAAAGCATTTGACAAAATTCAGCATCCTTTCATGCTAAAGGTCTTGGAAAGATCAGGAATTCAAGGCCCATATCTAAACATAGTAAAAGCAATTTACAGCAAACCAGTAGCCAGCATCAATCTAAACGGAGAGAAACTTGAAGCAATCCCACTAAAATCAGGGACTAGACAAGGCTGCCCTCTCTCTCCATATCTTTTCAATATAGTACTTGAAGTTCTAGCTAGAGCAATTAGACAAGAAAAAGAGGTCAAAGGGATACAAATTGGAAAGGAAGAAGTCAAACTATCACTATTTGCAGACGATATGATAGTATACATAAGCGACCCAAAGAACTCCACCAGAGAACTCCTACAGCTGATAAACGACTTCAGCAAAGTGGCCGGATATAAAATCAACTCAAGCAAGTCAGAAGCCTTCCTATACTCAAAGGATAAGCAGGCTGAGAAAGAAGTAAGAGAAATAATACCCTTTACGATAGCCACAAACCATATTAAGTATCTTGGCGTGACGCTAACCAAACAAGTGAAAGATCTGTATGACAAGAACTTCAAGTCTCTGAAGAAAGAAATTGAAGAAGACCTCGGAAGATGGAAAAATCTGCCATGCTCATGGATTGGCAGGATTAATATAGTAAAAATGAGCATCTTACCAAAAGTAATACACAGATTCAATGCAATCCCCATCAAAATCCCAACTCAATTCTTCATAGAGTTAGAAAGAGCAATTCAAAAATTCATCTGGAATAACAGAAAACCCAGAATAGCTAAAACTATTCTCAAGAGTAAAAGAACCTCTGGGGGAATCAGTATCCCGGACCTCAAGCTGTACTACAGAGCAATAGTGTTAAAAACTGCATGGTATTGGTACAGTAACAGACATGTAGATCAATGGAACAGAATTGAAGACCCAGAAATGAATCCACACTCCTATGGTCACTTGATCTTTGACAAAGGAGCTAAAACCATCCAGTGGAAAAAAGATAGCCTTTTCAACAAATGGTGCTGGCTCAGCTGGAGGTCAACATGCAGAAGAATGCAAATTGACCCATCCTCATCTCCTTGCACTAAGCTCAATTCTAAGTGGATCAAAGATCTCCACATAAAACCAGACACACTGAAACTAATAGAAGGGAAACTAGGGAAGAACCTTGAACATATGGGCACAGGGGAGAATTTCCTGAACAGAACTCCAATAGCTTATACTCTAAGATCAAGAATAGACAAATGGGACCTCATTAAATTACAAAGTTTTTGCAAGGCAAAAGACACCGTCAAAAAGACAAAGCGGCAACCAACTAACTGGGAAATGATCTTTACCAACCTTACATCCGACAGAGGGCTAATATCCAAGATATACAAAGAACTCAAGAAGTTAAACTCCAGAGAGGCAAGTAACCCTATTAAAAAATGGGGTACAGAGCTCCACAAAGAGTTCTCACCTGAAGAATATCTAATGGCTGAGAAGCACCTAAAGAGATGTTCATCATCCTTAGTCATTAGGGAAATGCAAATCAAAACAACCCTGAGATTCCATCTCACACCAGTCAGGATGTCTAAGATCAAAAACACAGGAGACAGCAGTTGTTGGCGAGGATGTGGAGAAAGAGGAACACTCCTCCACTGCTGGTGGAATTGCAGGCTGGTACAACCACTCTGGAAAGCAGTCTGGCGGCTCCTCAGAAAACTGGGCATGACACTTCCGGAGGATCCGGCTATACCACTCCTGGGCATATACCCAGAGACTTTACCTGCATGCAATAAGGACACATGCTCCACTATATTCATAGCAGCCTTATTTATAATAGCCAGAAGCTGGAAAGAACCCAGATGTCCCTCAACGGAGGAATGGATTCAGAAGATGTGGTATATTTACACAATGGAATACTACTCTGCAATTAAAAACAATGAATTCACGAAATTCCTAGGCAAATGGTCAGAACTTGAAAATATCATCCTTAGTGAGGTAACCCAATCACAAAAGATCACACATGGTATGAAGTCACTGATAAGGGGATATTGACCCAGAATCTCAGAATACCCTAGACACAATCAGCATATCAATAGATTTCTAAAAAGATGGAAGGAGAGACCCCTGGTCCTGGAAAGACTGGATGTAGGGGAACGCCAGGACAGAGTAATGAGAGGGGGTTGAACGGAGAAAAGAGGGAGGGAAGGGGGCTTATGGGACTTTCGGGGAGGGAGGAAACGGGAAAGGGGAAGTGATTTGGAATGTAAATTAAAAAAATAAAATTAAATTAAATTAAAAAAAAAAGAATTCTGCACTAAAACCATCTGAACCTGTGCTTTTTTTGTTGTTTGAAGTCCTCCAATGACCACTTCTATTTCTTCAGGTGTTATACGACGGTTTAGATGGTCTATTTGAACCTGTTTTAATTTTGGTATTTGGTATCTGTCTAGGAAATTGTCCATTTCCTCCAGATTTTCTAGTTGTGTTGAATGCAGACTCTTGTAGTAGGATCTGATGGTTTTTTGAATTTCCTCAGTTTCTATTGTTATCTCTCCCTTTTCATTTCTGATTTTGTTAATTTGGATACTGTCTCTTTGCGCTCTGGCTAGTCTGGCTAAGGGCTTATCTATCTTGTTGATTTTCTCAAAGAACCAACTCCTAGTTTTGTTGATTTTTGTATGGTTGTATTTGTTTCTATTTGATTGATTTCAGCCCTGAGTTTGATGATTTCCTGCCTTCTACTCCTCTTGGGTGTATTTGCTTCTTTTTGTTCCAGGGACTTCAGGTGTGCCATTAAGCTGCTAGTGTATGCTGTCTCCCGTTTCTTTTTGGCGGCACTCAGGGCTATGAATTTTCCTCTTAGCACTGCTTTCATTGTGTCCCTTAAATTAGGGTATGTTGTGCCTTCATTTTCATTATATTTTAAAAAGTCTTTGATTTCTTTATTTCCTCCTCGAGCAGGTTATCATTGAGTAGAGCATTGTTCAGCTTCCACGTGTATGTAGTCTTTCTGCTGTTTTTGTTGCCATTCAATTCCACCCTTCTTCCATAGTGATCTGATAGGAGGCATGGGATTATTTCGATCTTCTTATATCTGTTGAGGTCTGATTTGTGACCAATTATATGGTCGATCTTGGAGAAGGTACCATGAGGTGCTGAGAAGAAGTTGTATTCTTTTGCTTTAGGATGAAATGTTCTACATATATCTGTTAGTTCCTTTTGGTCCAAGGCTTCAATTAGATTCACTGTGTCCCTGTTTAGTTTCTGTTTTCCTGATTGGTCCATTGCAGAGAGTGGGGTGTTGAAGTCACCCAGTATTATTTTGTGAGGTGCAATGTGTGCTTTGAGCTTTAGTAAAGTTTCTTTTACGAATGTGGGTGCCCTGGCATTTGGAGCATAGATATTCAGAATTGAGAGTTCTTCTTGGTGGATTTTTCCTTTGATCCATATGTAGTGTCCTTCTGTGTCTTTTTTGATGACTAGGTTGAAAGTCAATTTTATCTGATATTAGAATGGCTACTCCGGCTCATGTCCTGGGACCATTTGCTTGTAAGATTTTTTTCCAGCCTTTTACTCTGAGTTAATATTTGTCTTTGACACTGAGGTGCGTATCCTGCATGCAGCAAAATGCTGGGTCCTGTTTATGTATCCAGTCTGTTAGTCTATGTCTTTTTATTGGGAAATTGAGACCATTGATATTAAGAGAGATTAAGGAATAGTGATTATTGCCACCTGCTCTTCGTGACGCTATCTTTATGTTTGAGTGTTTATCTACTTTTGGGTTTGATATAAGAAGGTTACTATCTCGTTTTTTCCAGAGTGTTGTTACTCTCCTTGTATTGGCGGTTTCCAAATATTATCCTTTGCAGGGCTGGATTTGTGGAAAGATATTGTGAAAATTTGGTTTTATCATGGAATATCTTGGTCTCTCCATCTATGGTGATTGAAAGTTTTGCTGGGTATAGTAGTCTAGGCTGGCATTTGTGTTCTCTTAGAATCTGCATGAGATTTGCCCAGGATCTTTTGGCTTTCATAGTCTCTGGTGAGAAGTCTGATGTGATTTGGATAGGTCTTCCTTTATATGTTACTTGGCCTTTTTCTCTTACCCCTTTTAATATTCTTTCTTTGTTTAGTTCATTTGGTGTTTTGATTATTATGTGACGGGAGGTATTTCTGTTCTGGTCCAGTCTGTTTGCTGTTCTGTAGGCTTCTTGTACGTTCATCGGCATCTCTCTCTTTAGGTTAGGGAAGTTTTCCTCCATAATTTTGTTGAAGATATTTACTGGACCTTTAAGTTGCAAATCTTCACTCTCATCTATACCTGTAATCCTTAGGTTTGGTCTTCTCATTTTGTCCTGGATTTCCTGGATGATCTGAGTTAGATGCTTTTTGCATTTTTCATTTTCTTTAACTGTTGCTTCAATCCTTTCTATGGTATTTTCTGCTTCCGTGATTCTCTATTATGTCTCTTGTATTCTGTTGTTGATGCTTACATCTATGATTACTGTTCTCTTTCCTAGGTTTTCTAAGTCCATAGTTGTTTCCCTTTGTGATTCCTTTTTTTCTTTTTTATTGTCTAAGTTTTTTTTATTTACATTCCTATACTCAAAGGATAAGCAGGCTGAGATCGAAATAAGAGAAATGATACACTTCACGAGAGCCACAAACAATATAAAGTATTAGTGTGACTCTAACCAAACAAATGAAAGATCTGTATGACAAGAACTTCAACTCTCTGAAGAAAGAAATTGAAGAAGACCTCAGAAGAAGGAAAAATCTGCCATGGTCATGGATTAGCAGGATTAATATAGTAAAAATGACCATCTTGCCAAAAGCAATATAGAGATTCAATGCAATCCCCATCAAAATCCCATCTCAATTCTTCATAGAGTTAGAAAGAGCAATTCAAAAATTCATCTGGAATAACAGAAAACCCAGGATAGCTAAAACTATTCTCAACAGCAAAAGAAATTCTCGGGGAATCAATACCCCGAACCTCAAGCTGTACTACAGAGCAATAGTGTCAAAAACTACATGGTATTGGTACAGTGACAGGCATTATAGTTCAATGGAACAGAACTGAAGACCCAGAAATGAATCCACACTCCTATGGTCACGTGATCTTTGACAAAGGAGCTAAAACCATACAGTGGAAAAAAGATAGCCTTTTCAACAAATGGTACTGGTTCAACTGGAGGTCAACATGCAGAAGAATGCAAATTGTCCCATTCTTATCTTCTTGAACTAAGCTCAATTCCAAGTGGATCAAGGACCTCCACATAAAACCAGACACACTGAAACTAATGGAAAGGAAACTAGGGAAGAACCTTGAATATATGGGCCCAGGGGAGAATTCCCAGAACAGAACTCCAATAGCTTATGCTCTAAGATCAAGAATTGACAAATGGGACCTCATAAAATTACAAAGTTTCTGTAAGGAAAAAGACACTGTCAAAAGGACAAAGCAGCAACCAACTAACTGGGAAATGATCTTTACCAACCCTACATCCGACAGAGGGCTAATTTCCAATATATACAAAGAACTCAAGAAGTTAGACTCCAGAGAGCCAAGTAACCCTATTAAAAGTGGGGTACAGAGCTAAACAAAGAGTTCTCACCTGAAGAATATCTAATGGCTGAGAAACACCTAAAGAGATGTTCATCATCCTTAGTCATTAGGGAAATGCAAATCAAAACAACCCTGAGATTCCATCTCACACCAGTCAGGATGGCTAAGATCAAAACCACAGGAGACAGCAGTTGTTGGCGAGGATGTGGAGAAAGAGTAACGCTCTTCCACTGCTGGTGGAATTGCAAGCTGGTACAACCACTCTGGAAAGCAGTCTGGCGGCTCCTCAGAAAACTGGGCATGACACTCCCGGAGGATCTGGCTATACCACTCCTGGGCATATACCCAGAGGCTTTACCTGTATGCAATAAGGACACATGCCCCACTATGTTCATAGCAGCCTTATTTATAATAGCCCGAAGCTGGAAAGAACCCAGGTGTCCCTCAAAGGAGGAATGGATTCAGAAGATGTGGTATATTTACACAATGGAATACTACTCTGCAATTAAAAACAATGAATTCACGAAATTCCTAGGCAAATGGTCAGAACTTGAAAATATCATCCTTAGTGAGGATGATATTTTCATCATCCAATCACAAAAGAACACACATGGTATGCAGTCCCTGATAAGGGGATATTAACCCAGAATCTAGGAATACCCTAGACACAATTCCCATATCAATAGAATTCCAAGAAGATGGAAGGGGAGACCGCTGGTCCTGGAAAGACTGGGTGTAGGGGAATGCCAGGACAGAGAAGTGAGGGGGGTTCAATGGGGAAAAGCGAGAGGGAAGGGGGCTTATGGGACTTTCGGGGAGGAAACGGGAAAGGGGAAGTGATTTGGAATGTAAATTAAAAAAATAAAAAAAAAAAAGAAAGATTGGCCTGAGATTCTCTTTCTTTGTCGTATCTTTGTGTGCTTTTGTTATTAGTGTAATTGTGGCTTCATAGAACGAGTTGGGTAGTGTTCCTTCTGTTTCTATTTTGAGGAATAGTTTGAAGAGTATTGGCGTTAGGTCTTCTTTGAAGGTCTGATAGAATTCTGCACTAAAACCATCTGGACCTGTGCTTTTTTTGTTGTTGGAAGTCCTCCAATGACCTCTTCTATTTCTTCAGGTGTTATACGACAGTTTAGATGATCTACTTGATCCTGATTTAATTTTGGTATTTGGTATCTGTCTAGGAAATTGTCCATTTCCTCCAGATTTTCTAGTTGTGTTGAATGCAGACTCTTGTAGTAGGATCTGATGATTTTTTGAATTTCCTCAGTTTCTATTGTTATCTCTCCCTTTTCGTTCCTGATTTTGTTAATTTGGATACTGTCTCTTTGCGCTCTGGCTAGTTTGGCTAAGGGCTTATCTATCTTGTTGATTTTCTCAACGAACCAACGCCTAGTTTTGTTGATTTTTGTATGGTTGTATTTGTTTCTATTTGGTTGATTTCAGCCCTGAGTTTGATGATTTCCTGCCTTCTACTCCACTTGGGTGTATTTGCTTCTTTTTGTTCCAGGGATTTCAGGTGTGCCATTAAGCTGCTAGTGTATGCTGTCTCCCGTTTCTTTTTGGCGGCACTCATGGCTATGAATTTTCCTCTTAGCACTGCTTTCATTGTGTCCCTTAAATAAGGGTATGTTGTGCCTTCATTTTCATTATATTTTAAAAAGTCTTTGATTTCTTTATTTCCTCCTCGAGCAGGTTATCATTGAGTAGAGCATTGTTCAGCTTCCACGTGTATGTAGTCTTTCTGCTGTTTTTGTTGCCATTCAATTCCACCCTTCTTCCATAGTGATCTGATAGGAGGCATGGGATTATTTCGATCTTCTTATATCTGTTGAGGTCTGATTTGTGACCAATTATATGGTCGATCTTGGAGAAGGTACCATGAGGTGCTGAGAAGAAGTTGTATTCTTTTGCTTTAGGATGAAATGTTCTACATATATCTGTTAGTTCCATTTGGTCCAAGGCTTCAATTAGATTCACTGTGTCCCTGTTTAGTTTCTGTTTTCCTGATTGGTCCATTGCAGAGAGTGGGGTGTTGAAGTCACCCAGTATTATTTTGTGAAGTGCAATGTGTGCTTTGAGCTTTAGTAAAGTTTCTTTTACGAATGTGGGTGCCCTGGCATTTGGAGCATAGATATTCAGAATTGAGAGTTCTTCTTGGTGGATTTTTCCTTTGATCCATATGTAGTGTCCTTCTGTGTCTTTTTTGATGACTAGGTTGAAAGTCAATTTTATCTGATATTACAATGGCTACTCCGGCTCATTTCCTGGGACCATTTGCTTGTAAGATTGTTTTCCAGCCTTTTACTCTGAGTTAGTATTTGCCTTTGACACTGAGGTGCATATCCTGCATGCAGCAAAATGCTGGGTCCTGTTTATGTATCCAGTCTGTTAGTCTATGTCTTTTTATTGGGGAATTGAGACCATTTATATTAAGAGAGATTAAGGAATAGTGATTATTGCCACCTGCTCTTCGTGACGCTATCTTTATGTTTGAGTGTTTATCTACTTTTGGGTTTGATGTAAGAAGGTTACTATCTCGTTTTTTTCCAGAGTGTTGTTTCTCACCTTGTATTGGCGGTTTCCACCTATTATCCTTTGTAGGGCTGGGTTTGAGGAAAGATATTGTGTAAATTTGGTTTTATCATGGAATATCTTGGTCTCTCCATCTATGGTGATTGAAAGTTTTGCTGGGTATAGTAGTCTAGGCTGGCATTTGTGTTCTCTTAGAATCTGCATGAGATTTGCCCAGGATCTTTTGGCTTTCATAGTCTCTGGTGAGAAGTCTGATGTGATTTGGATAGGTCTTCCTTTATATGTTACTTGGCCTTTTTCTCTTACCCCTTTTAATATTCTTTCTTTGTTTAGTTCATTTGGTGTTTTGATTATTATGTGACGGGAGGTATTTCTGTTCTGGTCCAGTCTGTTTGTTGTTCTGTAGGCTTCTTGTACGTTCATCAGCATCTCTCTCTTTAGGTTAGGGAAGTTTTCCTCCATAATTTTGTTGAAGATGTTTACTGGCCCTTTAAGTTGCAAATCTTCACTCTCATCTATACCTGTAATCCTTAGGTTTGGTCTTCTCATTGTGTCCTAGGTTTCCTGGATGTTTTGGGTTACACGTTTTTTTGCATTTTGCATTATCTTGACTGTTGAGTTGATGCTTTCTATAGTATCTTCAGCACCTGAGATTCTTTCTTCCATCTCTTGTATTCTATTGTTGATGTTTGCATCTATGACTCCTGATTTCTTCCCAAGGTTTTCTATCTCCAAAGTTGTCTCCTTTTGCGATTTCTTAGTTCTTTCTACTTCCTTTTTTAGATCCTGAATGGATTTGCTGAGATCCTTCACTTGTTTCTTTGTATTTTCCTGTATTTCTTTAAGATATTTTTGCATTTCCTCTTTCAGGATTTCTGTCTGTTGACCCAAGTTCTCCCGTATTTCTCTAAGTGATTTTTGTGTTTCCTCCTAATGGGCTTCCATATGTTGATCCATAGTCTCCTGCATTTCTTTAAGCAATTCTCGTGTTTCCTTTGTAAGGGCATCTACCCATTGATTCATTTCTTTAAGCGATTTTTTTGTTGCCTCCCTATGGGCCTCCATCTGTAGACCCATGTTCTCCTGCATTTCTCTAATCAATTTTTGTGTTTCCTTTGTAAGGGCTTCTACCCGTTGATTCATGTTCTCCTGTAATTCTTTATGATATTCATTTGTGTCCTTCTTGAAATCCTCTAATAGCATCATGAGAAGTGATTTTAAATCCAGATCTTGTCTTTCGGGTGTGATGAGGTATCCAGGACTTGCTGCTGTTGGAGAGTTGGGTTCGGATTGTGCCATATTACTTTGATTTCTGTTAGTAACATTCTTACGTTTGCCTTTTGCCATCTGTTTACCTCTGGTTTTAGTTGGTCCTGCTGTCACTGGCTGTTGGTTGGACCTCCTGTGAGCCTGCAAGGCTATTTCTGCCCCCCCCAGATTACCAGGATTCCCCTGGCATGGATTTCTGGGGCCTGCCCTGCTCTGAGTGACTTTGGAGCCCTGATGTGCCTTGGCCCAAGTGATGTTATATTGGGGAATCCCTGCACATCCAAAGGCTCAGTGTAGTGGATTCCCGGAGCAGAGGTTGCCAATGGGAGGCTGGTGTGCTCCTGCCCTGTGCGTGTGTGCTCTCTCTCAGAGCAGGGGTGTGGTCCCTCTGCAGGGCAGATGTCCCACAGCAGAGCTGGCGCATAGGTGACCGTAGACCTGCCCAGCTCTTGGGCGCAGGGAGCACACGAGCTGGCTGAGACCCAAGCGATATTATGCTTGATTGTCCCTGTGTCTGGAGGTTCTTTTTGCCCTATTGCTGGAGCAAAGATGGCGGAGTGCACTCTGCACTCTCTCGGGGCAGATCACTCTGCAGAGCTGCTCCGGTCTTGGGCGCTGATGGAAACCCAACAGGCTGTGTCCCAAGTGATGTTATATTGGGGTGTCCCTGGTTACCTGTATCTTCAGTGCAATCGATCCCTGGAACAGAGTTCGCCAAAGGGAGGCTGGTTGGCTCTGGCCCTGTGAGGGTGTGCCCCTTTGTGGTTTCTTTATTGTTTCTACCTCCATTTTTTGTTCCTGGATAGTTTTGTTCAATTCCTTCACCTTTTTTGATGTACTTTCCTGTAGTTCTTTTAGGGCTTCTACCTGTTTACCTGTGTTTTCCTGTATTTCTTTAAGGGAGTCATTTATGTCCTACTTGAAGCCATCTATCAGCATGGTGAGCTTTGATTTTAAATCCAAATCTTGCTTTTCCGCTGTTTGGGGTTGGAGTGAAATTTGAAGAAATCCCACTAAAATCAGCAACTGCAGAAGGCTGCTCTCTCTCTCCACATCTATTCAATATAGTACTTGAAATTCTAGCTAGAGAAATTAGACAACAAAAGAAGGTTAAATGGCTGTAAATTGGAAAGGAAGAAGTCAAATTATCACTATTTGCTGATGATATGATAGTATACTTAAGCGACCAAAAAAAGCTCCACCAGAGAACTCCTATAGATGATAAACAACTTCAGCAAAGTGGCTGGATATAAAATTAACTCAAGCAATTCATGAAATTCTTAGGCAAATGGATGGAACTAGAAAATATCATTCAGAGTGAACTAACCCAAACACAAAAGAGCACACATGGTATGCACTCACTGATAAGTGGATATTAGCCCAGAAGCTTGGAATAGCCAAGATACAATTCACAGACCAAATGAAACTCAAGAAGAAGGAAGACCAAAGTATGTATACTTTGGTCCTTCTTAGAAGGGGAAACAAAATACCCATGAGAGGAGATACAGAGCCTAATTGTAGAGCAGAGACTGTAGGAAAAGACATCCAGGGACTGCCCCACCTGGGGATCCATCCCATATACAGTCACCAAACCCAGACACTATTGTTGATGTCAACAAGTGCTTCGTGACAGGAGCCTAATATAGCTGTCTCCTGAGAGGCTGTGCCAGTACCTGACAAATACAGAGGTAGCTGCTCTCAGCCTACCATTTGGCTGAGCACAAGGTCCACAATAGAGGAGCTAGAGATTGGACCCAAGAAACTGAAGGAGCTTGCAGCCCCACTGGAGGAACAACAATATGAAACAACCAGTAACTCCAGAGTTCCCAGGGATTAAACTAACAAACAAAGAGTACACATGGAGGGACCCATGACTCCAGTGGCATATGTAGGAGAGGATGGTCTTATTGGACATCAAAATGAGGAGAGACTCTTGGCCCTGTGAAGACTTGATGCAACAGTATAGGGGAATACCTGAACTGTGAGATGGGGGTGGGTGGGTTGGCGAGCAGGGCAATGGGGAAATGGGATAGAGTGTTTGTAGAGGAGAAAACAGGAAAAAGGATAATATTTGAAAAATAAAAAAGAAAATATCTAATAAAAATGTTTAAAAATATCATAAGGGTGATAGCCAAGGTCAAGGCCCAGTTAGGTCACAAGGATACCACCACATCAATCCTTGGAAAAGAGGGTATCATCAAGGCTGATGGTTGCATGTGCTCAGTTTCAGGAGGTGAGTAACTTACCATATTATTTTCTCTGTGTGCTACTTTATCTCCTTGTATCCTTGCACTAGCAAGAAAGAGTACGTCTGGTGTCATACTTACACCGACTTGTGTGAAAGGAATACAGAGGATATATCTTCCAATCCAGCTTTGAGCATTATAAAATATTTTCATTTATCTGCATAGGTTTACTTTTGTCTGTATGGGGTATGGAATATCCTAACACAAAGATATATTTATATGCTTCATTTTTTACTTTTTCTTTCAACATAAAGGGTCCAAACAGGACACTGGCTATCCATGAACTTACTCTCTAGCTCTGGATTAGATGTTGTGTTCCTCCTGGTTCAGTAATCCAGAGAGCTGAAATTACAAGCTTATACTTGCAGGTCTGTGTATTACTTTTATTTGAAGACAAGCACATGGACCTCTTCTTCTTCCATGTTAAGAAAAGAACAGCAATTCTTCTCCCAGGAGATGGCCATCAATCCTCTTCTCTTCATCTTAAGCTTTATTCACCTGGTATGCCCCATGGTGGGTTGATTATTGAAAATTAATTCTTATGTTGTCCCTCAGTGGAAAACTCAGTGTACAATAATACAGTGATGACACCTGTGGTAAAGGCAAGCCAGTCATGATTGTACCAGTAATGAACCTCTCTCAAAGTCAAGAAGTTGTGTACTAATTATCCATCTGGTCACTATCATAATCTCTTATGGAAACTTGAACTATACAAGCCAACATGTCTGAGAAGCCCATGATGGGAAGAGTGCTTTCTTTCCACCTTCAGTCTTGATCCATATATTGTTTTCAGGTCTTTATATCTTGGATCAGGATTTCCTTTAACAATTTCAAATAAATGATGGAATTGTCATGTGGTAATTTTTAAATAAGGCCTAATCCAATTAATATCTTCTAATAATATTTGAAAATCATTGTGTCTTTAATTTATAAATCCTAAATTGCCATTTTTGAGATATTATATATTGATTGTGTATTGTTTTCCTCAAATAATTTGTTGACCTGTTATCTTGAATTTATTGGGGGTGATAATTAGTCCATGATTGGTCAATGACTCAATCATATTTTTCAAAATGAATTCAGTTAAATCCTTTGTTTTTTGCTATAAGAATATTATCCATATAATGTAATATTAAAGCCTTTTAAAGCTTACACCTGACTGATCTTAAAGCTTGATCTACAAATTTCTGACAAGAATTGGACTATATTTCACACCTTGGGGGAGAACTTTCCTTTGATATATTTGAAATGACTTTTGAAGATTAACAGAAGGAATGTTGAAAGCAAATATTTGTGTATCTTCTGGTTATAACTTTATATTTAAAAAACAATCCTGTAAATATTAAGTAAAAGGCAGTTGGGACCTCCAGGTGCAGGGATAACCGAGCATAAGGAGCATAACATTGCTTAGGATACAGCCAGCTGGTGTGCTCCCTGCACCCAAGAGCTGGGCTGTTCTGTGGTCATCTACGCACCAGCACTGCTGTGGCACATCTGCCCTGCAGAGTGACCCATACCGGGAGAGATCATAACAGCCTCCCCTCAGCCACCTCTGCTCTGGGGATAGACTACACTGAGTCTGGAGGTACACAGGGATTTCCCAAGTATAATATCGCTTGGGACACAGCCTGCTAAGCTTCCACCAGCTCCCAAGAGCAGGGCAGCTCTGTGGTCGTCTGGGCACCAGCTCTGCTGTGGAACACCTGCCCTGCAGAGTGACCTGCGCTGGGAGGGATCACAGTACCTACCGCCACCTTTGATCTGGAGACAGAGCAGTTGGGACCTCCAGGGACAGGGATAACCGAGCATAATATCGCCTGAGACAAGGCAGCTGGTGTGCTCCCTGCACCCAAGAGCTGGGCAATTCTGTGGTCATCTATGCATGAGCTCTGCTGTGGGACATCTGTCCTACAGACTGATCCACACTGGGAGGGAGCTCAGCAGCCGCCAGTCAGCCACTTTTGCTCCGGTGATAGGCTACACTGAGGCTCCAGGTATGAAGGGATTTAGCAAGTATAACATCAGTTGGGATAAGGCACGCCAGGGCTCCAAAGACACTCAGGAGCAGGGAAGCCCCTCAGCAATCAGTTCCAGGGGAAACTCGGTCATCCAGGGGGTCAGAAATAGCCTTGTAGTCTCACAGGAGGTGCAAGCACCAGCCAGTGACAGCAAGACCAAATACCGCCAGAGATAATGAGATGACAAAAGGCAAATGTAGGAACATTACTAACAGAAATCAAGGCAATATTGCACCATCCGAACCCAACTCTCCGACAGCAACAAGTCCTGGATACCCCATCACACCCAAAAGGCAAGATAGAGATTTAAAATAACTTCTCATGCTATTAGAGGATTACAAGAAGGACACAAATAAATCTCATAAAGAAATACAGGATAACATGGATCAATAGGTAGAAGTTTTTCCAAAGCAAACAAAAAAATCAATTAAAGAAATGCAGGAGAATATGGGTCAAGAGATGGAGGCCCATATGGAGGCAACACAAAAATCACTTAAAGAAATAGAGGAGAACATGAATCAACGGGTGGATGCCCTTAAAAAGGAAACACAAAAATCGCTTAAAGAAATGCAGGAGAATATGGGACAACAGATGGAAGACCATAAGGAGAAATCACAAAACTCACTTAAAGAAATACAAGAGAACTTGGGTCAACAGGTCCTGAAAGAGGAAACACAAAAATATCTTAAAGAAATACAGGAAAACACAAACAAACAAGTGAAGGAATTGAGCAAATCCATCCAGGATCTAAAAAAGGAAGTAGAAACAAGTAAGAATTCACAAAGGGAAACAACTTTGGAGATAGAAAACTTTGGGAAGAAATTAGGGCTCATAAATGCAAACATCAATACAAGAATACAAGAGACAGAAGAAAGAAACTCAGAAGCTAAAGATACCATAGAAAGCATTGACTCAACAGTCAAAGAAAATGCAAAATGCAAAAAACATGTAACCCTAAACATCCAGGAAATCCAGGACACAATGAGAAGACCAAACCTAAGGATTATAGGTGTAGATGAGAGTGAAGATTTGCAACTTAAAGGGCCAGTAAATTTCTTCAACAAAATTATGGAGGAAAACTTCCCTAACCTAAAGAGAGAGAAGCCGATGAAGGTACAGGAAGCCTACAGAACTCCAAACAGACTGGATAAGAACAGAAATACCTCCTGTCACATAATAATCAAAACACAAAATGTCCTGAACAAAGAAAGAATATTAAAAGTAGTAAGAGAAAAAGTCCAAGTAACATATAAAAGAAGACCCATTCGAATGACATCAGATTTCTAACCAGAGACTATGAAAGCTAGAAGATCCTGGGCAGATCTCATACAGACTCTAAGAGAACACAAATGCCAGTCCAGACTACTATACACAGCAAAACTGTCAATCACCAAAGATGGAGAGACCAAGATATTCCAAGATAAAACCAAATTTACACAATATCTTTCCACAAACCCAGCCCTGCAAAGGATAATAGGTGGAAATTGCCAATACAAAGAGAAAAACTACACCCTGGAAAAAACGAGATAGTTACCTTCTTTCATCAAACCCAAAAGTAGATAACCACTTAAAGATAAAGATAGCATCAAGAATAGCATGCGGCAGTAATCCCTATTTCTTAATATCTATTAACATCAATGGTCTCAACTCCCCAATAAAAATACATAGAATAACAGACTGGATAAGTAAACAGGACCCAGCATTTTGCTGAGTGCAAGAAGTGCAACTCAGTGTCAAAGACAAACACTACCTCAGAGAAAAAGACTGGAAAACAATCTTATAAGCCAAAGGTCCAAGGAATCGAGAGGGAGCAGACATGCTAATATCAGATAAAATTGACTTTCAACCTAAAGTCATCAAAAAAGTAATGGAATGACAATACACACTGGTCAAAGAAAAAATCCACCAAGAAGAACTCAGGTTTGAAGTTAACCAAGTAGAAACAAAAAGAACTATTCAAAGAATCAACAAAACCAGGAGTTGGTTCTTTGAGAAAATCAACAAGATAGATAAATCTTTAGCTAGACTAACCAGAGGGCACACAGAGAGTATTCAAATTAACAAAATCAGAAATGAAAAGGGAAAATTGGCAACAGAAACTGAGGAAATTCAAAAAATCATCAGATCATACTTCAAAAGCCTATTCTCAACATAACTGGAAAATATGGAGAAAAGGGACAATTTACTAGACAGATACCAACTACCAAAGTTTAATCAGTATCAGATAGGCCATCTAAATGGTCCCATAACTTCTAAAGAAATAGAAGTGGTCATTGAAAGTCTTCCAACCAAAAAAAAAGAACAGGACCAGATGGATTTAGTGCAGAATTCTATCAGACCTTCAAAGGAGACCTAATACCAGTACTCTTCATACTACTCCACAAAATAGAAATAGAGGGAACACTACCCAAATCATTAGATGAAACCACAGTTTCGCTGATACCAAGACCACACAAAGATTCAACAATAAAAGAGAACTTCAGACCACAGGAATGCAGGGTTGTTCTAATATAAGGAAATCCATCAATGTAATCCACTACATAAACAATCTCACAGAAAAACACCACATGGTCATTTAATTCGATGCTGAAAAAGCATTTGACAAAATACAGCATCCATTTATGTTAAAGGTCTTAGAAAGATCAGGAATGAAAGGTCCATACCTGAACATAGTAAAAGCAAACCAGTAGCCAACATCAATCTATAGGGAGAGAAACATGAAGCAATCCCATTAAAATCAAGGACTAGACAAGACTGCCCTTTCTCTCCATATTTATGCAATATAGTAATTGACGTTCTAGCTAGAGCAATTAGTCAACAATAGGAGGTCAAAGAGATACAAATTGGAAAGGAAGAAGTCAAATTATGACTATTTGCAGATGATATGATAGTATACTTAAGCGACCCAAAAAACCACCAGAGAACTCCTTCAGCTGACAAACAACTTCAGCAAAGTGGCCGGATATAAAATTAACTCAAGCAAATCAGTAGCCTTCCTATACTCAAAGGATAAGCAGAATGAAAAAGAAATAAGAGAAATGATACCCTTCACGATAGCTACAAACAATATAAAGTATGTTGGTGTGACTCTAAACAAACAAGTGAAAGATCTGTATGACAAGAACTTCAAATCTCTGAAGAAAGAAATTGAAGAAGACCTCAGAAGATGGAAAAATCTTTGATGTTCATGGATTGGCAGAATTAATATAGTAAAAATGACCATCTTGCCAAAAGCAATATACAGATTCAATGCAATCCCCATAAAAATCCCAACTCAATTCTTCATAGAGTTAGAAAGAGCAATTCAAAAATTCATCTGGAATAACAGAATACCCAGGATAGCTTAAACTATTCTCAAGAGTAAAAGAACTTCTGAGGGAATCAGTATCCTGGACCTCAAGCTGTACTACAGAGCAATAGTGTTAAAAACTGCATGGTGTTGGTACAGTGATAGGCATGTAGATCAATGGAACAGAATTGAAGTCCCAGAAATAAACCCACACTCCTATGATCACTAGATCTTTAACAAAGGAGCTAAAACCATCCAGTGAAAAAAAGATAGCCTTTTCAACAAATGGTGCTGGCTCAGCTGGAGGTCAACATGCAGAAGAATGCAAATTGACCCATTCTTATCTCCTTGCAGTAAACTCAATTCCAAATGGATCAAGGACCTCCACATAAAACCAGACACACTGAAACTAATAGAAGGGAATCTAGAGAAGAACCTTGAACATATGGCACAGGGGAAAGTTTCCTGAACAGAACACCAATAGCTTATGCTCTAAGGTCAAGAATTGACAAGAGGGACCTCATAAAATCGCAAATTTTATGTAAGGCAAAGGACACTGTCCAAAGGACAAAGTGGCAACCAACAAACTGGGAAAAGATTTTTACCAACCCTACATCCTACAGAGGGCTAATATCCAATATATGCAAAGAACTCAAGAAGTTAGTCTCCAGAGAGCCAAATATCCCTATTAAAAATGGGGTACAGAGCTAAACAAAGAGTTCTCACCTGAAGAATATCTAATGGCTGAGAAGCACCTAAAGAAATGTTCAACATCCTTGGTCATTAGGGAAATGCAAATCAAAACATCCCTGAGATTCCATCTCACACCAGTCAGAATGGCTAAAATCAAATACACAGGAGACAGCAGTTGTTGGCGAGGATGTGGAGAAAGAGGAACACTCCTCCACTGCTGGTGGGATTGCAACCTGGTACAACCACTCTGGAAAGCAGTCTGGCGGTTCCTCGGAAAACTGGGCATGACACTCCCGGAGGATCCTGTTATACCACTCCTGGGCATATACCCAGAGGCTTCCCCTGCATGCAATAAGGACACATGCTCCTCTATGTTCATAGCAGCCTTAATTATAATAGCCCGAAGCTGGAAAGAACCCAGATGTCCTTCAAAGGAAGAATGGATTCAAAAGATGTGGTATATTTGCACAATGGAATACTACTCTACAACTGAAAACAATGAATTTACTAAATTCTTAGGCAAATGGTCAGAACTTGAAAATATCATCCTTAGTGAGGTAACCCAATCACAAAAGAACACACATGGTATGCAGTCACTGATAAGGGGATATTAACCCAGAATCTCGGAATACCCTAGACACAATTCACATATCAATAGATTTCCAAGAAGATGGAAGGAGAGACCCCTGGTCCTTTAAAGTCTGGATGTACAGGAATACCAGTACAGAGAAGCGAGAGTGGGTTGAATGGGGAATAGGGGGAGGGAAGGGGGTTTAAGGGACTTTCGGGAGGGAAGAAACGGGAAAGTGGAAATCATTTGGAATGTAAAAAAAACAGAAAATAAAAAAATAAAAAAAACTATATGAGAAAAAATATACCCCATGTTAATATCCATACTTGGTCATGTATCCTAGTATTGCTATTCATCCTTGGTCATGAATACCTGTGTTACATTTCTCATTTTGTCATGTTTACCTGCATTGCTATTTTTGCTGGTCATGTATCACTATTTTGATATTCTCAATTGCTCATGTGTCCCATAATTGATATTTCCCCTTGATCTGGGATCCTTGTCATTCTCTTTTCACTTGATTATTAGTCCCTGTGTTGATATTTATACTTGGTCATGGATACCCATGTTTACATTCTAACTTGGTCATGTGTCCCCATGTTGACATTCAAATTTGGTCATGTATCTCAGTGTTGATAGTCACACATGTTCATATATGCCCATATTGATATCCACACTTGGTCATGTATACCAGGATTGATATTAGCACCTCTTCATGTATATCTGAGTTGCTATTGTCACTTGGTCATGTATCCCCATATTATTATTCACACTTGGATATGCCTCCCTGTGTTACAATTATCACTTAATCATATATCCGTCTGTTGATATTCTCTCTTGGTAACATGTTCTAATGTTGATATTCACATATGGTTTATGTACCACAGTGTTGGTACTCACACACAGTCATAAATTCACATGTTGAAATCCATACTTACTCATATATTCCAGTCTTGATATTCATACTTTGCCATGTATCCCTGTGTTGATATTCTTACAATATGATTTGGTTATGTGACCCTATGGTGATATATACATTTGGGAATATATCTAAGAGTTAATAGATAACCTTGGTCATAAGTCTTCATGTTGATATCCACTCATAGTCATGTATCCCAGTTTTCCTATTCAAACTTACTCATATATTCTTGTGTTCCTATTCTCATTTGGTCATGTGTCCCCATTTTGATATCCACAGTTGGTTATATATGTATATGTTGCCATTGTCACTCTGTCATTCATCCCCAGGTTGATATTCACACGTGGTCATGTATTACTGTAATGAAATTCACACATGGTCATGTATCTTTGTGTTGTTAATTTCACTTGGCCATAAGTCCCCATGTTGATATTCATAATTGTTCATCATCTATGTTGATATTCACAGGTGTTCATGTATATTCATGTTGATATTCAAACTTGGTCATGTGTTCCCTTTTCAATATCTACACTTGGTAATGTATCCCTGTGTTGATATTTTCTTATGGTCAAGTGTCCTTCTCTTGATATTTACACTTAGTCATGGATCTTCTTGTTGATATTCTTACTTGGTTATGTGTCTCCTTGTTGATATTCCCATTTATTCATGTATCTCAGTGATGATTTTCACAACTGGTCATATATCACAATGTTAATATAAACACTTGGTCTTAAATCCCAGTGTTAATCTTCACACTTGATCATGTACAGCTGTGTTACTATTTTCACTTTGTCATGTATCAGCATGTTGATATTCTCGCGTGGTTATGTATACCCATGATGATATTCACACTTGGTCGTGTATCACCACTCTCTTTCTATTCTCATTTAGTCATCTATCCCCATGTTGATGTTCATACTTGTTAATAAATCTCTGTATTGAAAGGCACACTTGATCATGTATCCCATTGTTCATATTCACACTTGTTCATTTATCCTCATGTAGATATTCACACTTGTCATGTATCCCCATGTTCGTTTTCTCACTTAGTTTTGTGTACCTGTGCTGATATTTCTACTTTCTCATTTATCCCCATTTTGGTATTTTCAGTTGTTTATATGTGCCCATGTTGGTATTCACACTTCCTCATGTACCCCAGTGTTGATCATCACTCTTGCTCAAGTATCTCCATGTTGATATCCACATGTGATCATGTATTCCACTTTTGATATTGACACTTGGTCTTGTATTTCTGTGTTGCTATTCTTCCTTGGTCATCGATCAACATATTGATATTCACACTTGGTTATACATACCCGATTTGCTATTCTCATGTGGACATGTACTCCATGTTGATTTTCACACTGTCTCCTGCTCCGGCCTGCAGGGCTTTTCAACGGGGAACCCTAAGAGAGAAGGGCAAAGGATGGGAAGGACAGGAGATGCAAGAAATGAGGTCAAGACCAAATTCTTGTTCAAGGCCCAGCAAGCTGTATTTTCTCAGGGAATTTATACAGGTAGGGGAAGACGTAAAGCAAGGGGGATTTTCCACAAAGTCTGGGCATTCTGCCAAGGTGAATCTCTAGCAGCTGTAAGATGAATTCTTCTTCTGGGAGAGCACAGTTACCATCAACCACCCAATTTCTCCAAGGTCTATAGTTGAGGAGAAGTCAAAACCTAAGCCTATCTTTAAAATGGAATCTAAACATAAAGTAAGATCAGTTTGGATCTTGGTATCTCCTCCCTTTTATTTAATTTTTTGTGAGGCCAGCGAGAAAGCAGACATCTACAGGTCTCCTTGATGAACGAGCGGGCATTAACCAGAGGGGGGAAGTATTGCACTGATTCCTCTCATGGGGAACAGAGGATTGTTCTTCCCACATCTTAATCGGCTCTTGGTGTCTTTTGAAGAGGAGAACCAGAGTCCAACTTGGTGGGAGACCCCCACAGAGTGTAGAGTGATCTGAGGACTGACACCAACCCCTATGAAATCAGGTTTGCTTCTCGGGGGACTCAGAAGCAGATAGTTGGGTCCTCCCCCTGCAGTGCTTTGCCTTACACCACTTGTAGGTTCCCACACTGAGTTCATGCTATGCTGAACCAGTGTGCATAGCTCTGAGTTTCTATGCATCCCCCATGGGGGCCATGTCATTGCGTGGCTCAACCAGGCCTCTATCAGCCAAATCAAGTTGATGCTAATGTACCTGCATGGTTTTGAATGCCACAGAGTCAACCTGTTTTCTAATAAATCCTATCAATTGATTTAAAATAAAGGGTCCTCAAATAGCTATCAAAAGCACACAAAGCAAGGGGCCAACAAGGGGAATCAGGAGGGAAAACATGGAGTATTCCCACCAATCAGTGGCAGCTCTAGAAAATTTTTGTCTCTGTAGATTCTCACTCAGCATATAGAATATATGCACCTGTAATTCTATCAGGCCAAATTCATTAACACAATAGCAACATTCTTCCTTAAGAAAAAGGCAGGTTTCACCCTTCTCTGCTGTGAGTTCTAAGGCACGGCAATTCTGCAATGTAACTTGAGCAAGTGAGGTTATTTGTCTTTGCAGAGAAGTCAAGAGATTCAGCAAAAGCTTCTATATGTAATTGAAATTGTCCAGCTAACTTATTGGTGATTACAATGGAATGTCCCAATGATCTACCCACCAATCCAGCGGCCAACACAGAGGTAGTCAGGGAAAGGCCGACTATAAAAGGCAAAAATAATGCACATTTCTCTATTCTGAAATGTTCAGAAGACATCAAAATTTCTGCAGTGGTACGAAAACTTAGTTGAGGAATCAAGGTAACGGGGAGGCACAACATGGAGGGGTCTATATTTTTGACAAATTTTGAGTGAGGGTGCCATTGCACCAAATAAAATATCCTCTTTGGGCAAAAGCATTGGAAGACGGAAACTGAGTGGTAGTGCATCTTCCTTCGCCAGAATCTGAATAACAGAAAGGAAATTTGGGAAATGGCCAATAGAGTTCAACCTCAGGAATAGGAGAGGCCCTCATTGATTTCACTGTTGTAGAATTTAATGCAAAAGAAAAAGGACTAAGAGCAGACGGCCCAACATGGCACACACACACCAAAAAAACAAAACAAAACAAAACAAAAACAAAACAAAAAAAAACATGAGGAGAGGTTTCCCAATCTGGAAACATTAGCCAACATCAGCCCTTCCCTTAAAAGCAAAATCCAAGAAAATGGATGAATAGCAGGAAAGACAGAAATCTGGCTGTTAAACTCTCATTCTGTATTTAAAATGTATGTTGCAGTGACCCCAGCGGCACCCTACATTCTCTTCTATCCAGTTATTAGAACATGTTGAATTGGACTGGTCATAAAGGAAACAAAGGGCAGGCCACATTCATTCTACCTGGTCTACACTTGTAATCTGTAAAATTTAAACATATGACCTTTTGACATGCTGAAGGTGGGCAATCAGCACTACCCAATATCTTCGCTTTAATCTGTTTATAATCTGTCCAGTTTTCAGTTATATAAAATCGCCGTGCAAAAGGGGATATTGAGTCTGCAGATGTCTGTAGTGTCAGCCTTAGTAGGAGGCATTCAAATGTGACAAGGACCGTGGCCATTTTCAATGATTATAGTCAGCATCATTCTTTGTCTCAGCATCAACATATCTCATTAACCACTCTGGCAGCTAGAACGCTCCTTCAGCATCCTGCAGAAAAAATACACAAACATGCCCTCTTCTCCACACTCAGAGAGTTCCTTGGCAATGAAATTCTAAAAATTTTGTGGTGAATGGGGATATGATTCTCCCCTCTTTTATTTTATAAAAATATTCTTTTAAATAGTTCCATGGGCCTGTTCCACAATACCTTGTCCTTGAGGATTATAAGGAATCTCAGTAATATGACTAATATTAAATTGTTAATAAAACATCTCAAATGACTGACCATAATAGCCAGTTATAATATTTGTCTTAACCTGATTTGGAACATCCATTGTAGAAAAACATAGACAATGACTAGTTTTACTTTTAGTTGCTTCCCCTGTTAAAGCAGTTGTTACTAGAAAGCTTAAAAAGCTGTCAATAGTTATATGTATATTTTTTAATTTTTTTAAATCAGAAATAGGAGTTATATCTATTTGTCTTGATTAGGAATGAGTCTTCAAGGATTAACACTATTATGTTGTACCTGAAGAAATTGATGACACAGAGGACAAGTCATTATAATTTGACATGTATATTTTCTAGAAATAACAAATTATTGTCTTAAGCTATTAATATTTTGATGATGTAAAGAATAAAATTGTTTGGCTAATTGTTTTTTGTGTAAAGTCTATAATCTTCCTGATATGTAAACCTGCTGTGGCATTGTCCTCATTAAGGAGTCTGGACAATCTAGTATGAGCTTTTAAGTGTCCTAAAAACAAGAAACAGTACACGTTTCATAAATTAAGCTGTATTTGTGTAAAATTTGAGAATTAGCAATATCTACAAAAAAATACAATTTCAAGAAATTATAAGCCATGAGCTATCTATTTTAATTATCTTTCTACAAATTAAAAGCTTGATTACTTAATGTTTTAAAAACATTGGCTTTATTTAATTATTTATGTAGCAGGAGGAAAATTTAAGAGAATAAACATGTGATCTAATTATACATGTTTCTCTACCATTCGATGAGCTGTTTATAAATACAGTAAATGTATTCTTTATTGGCTACATGCATACATTTACAGAAGTATGTATAGAGGCAAACTTAAAAACTTGTCTTTGGAATAATGATTATCAAATTAGCCTAAAAGTTTGCTATTCAACAGACCAAAGATTAGTATTCTGTAATAACCAGTGTAATTGTTGCTGGGACTAAGGAATAAATATTTCATCAAGTTCTTTTACAAAATATTCTCATGATTCTATATTAGGATTTTGTATTAACATAGCAACAGACTCATAATAGCTTGTTCAAACTTTACTTGGAGATGAAGAAAGATGAATTTACATTAATGATCTCTTTTCCAAAAGACTGCTGTGAAATAGTCAACAATTGACTTTTCTGCAACGTTATTTTATCCCTCATCATTTAATTGTCTAGGGGATTAGGATTTGCATTCTCCTTGAGACTATCAAACAGAGGTTTAAATTCTCCTGTGGCAAGCTTACAGTGAGGTCTTAACAAATTAACATTTCCTCAAGGCTTTTAAAAATCATTTAAATCAAATAAACTATCTTTCATTATTGGAATTTTCTGTGTCACAATTTGTTTAGGATACAACTGATCCACTTGTCTGATTTTTTTTAATTGCAAATATGGATGAGTTAAAATCTTGAGCTTGTGACTAAACTGTAAACTGCAACTAAAGGAACATTGGCAGTTTAATTATATTTTAAGTTTCTTTTGTAATATTAGATCATGTCCATAATTTTGAAGAATAAAACTCAGTTATAAACAATATATTCTCTTTAAAATCAATACCAAGAGCATTCTTTCACATATAAAGTTTGACTGTCTGTTCTTACATATGAGGCATTGTTTCAAATTTTATCTTTCATAAATCTAGTTTCTAGGATAAGAATTACATAAAATATTATCTCAATTTAGAAGTGTCTTTACACACCTGTTCTTCTGGGTTGGCTCATGTCATGTGTTCGTTAGAATGACTCCAACTCTGAGTTAACAATTTTAAGCTAACATTCTGTTACCAATGTTACAGATTTTTAATCATACCCAATAATGTATATGTTAATACTCTACAACCAAGACACGTAGAACATATTTATACCTTAAAAACCAGTCAGAAACAAAAGTGAATTGGCTATATACATATACTTTTTTAAACCAGACAAAAGTTTCTTACATTTTTCACTGTAATTTCAAGAGAAAAGGACCTTATCACTTGCTTAACGCAATAATCACAATCACAGAGATTTTTCTAGGAAAAAACAACCATCAGCTCTCTTTCCAAAGATGTTGAAAAGCTGTTGGCCCCTTTAAGAGCAGCTTGTGTAGATAATCAGCCCCTAGCAGAATTTCTCCAGCTGCACTTGACTCCTAGTCACAGTGCAGGGTAACTTATCAGTTTCTGTTGTGCAAGTTGAGACTGCCTTTTAAACAAGTTAAATCAAATGGTGGTCAGCCAGCAGATAAAGTTATAACCATTTTTTAAATATGAAACACAGAACAACAATCATTCAAAAAACAAAACAAAAACAAATATAAATTGGCAGACATATGGACAGATTGGTGCACCAAGGACAGACAATAGCCAGAGAGGGAAGAGAACTTGATATCCCAAAGAGATCCAGATATACTGTCCAGGACTAAGGATATCTCCAGTAGGATACAGAGAGGAAGCTGGATGACTTCCAGTTTCCTCTCATCCCTAGGAGACCTCTGAAATAGATTTTAACTATTTTTTTCTTTTGATAGAGTGTCACAGACACACAACAACTGCTTTTCTGAAACCTACTCTCTCGTTCAAGATTTAACTCTTTTCTCCTTCTTCTTCTGACAATTCTGCCAGAGAAGGGAGAGGAGGCTCAGTGATAGCAAGTTATAGTTGCTACCCAGAGCCCTGCTTTTCTAACTTCTCTAATTCCTCCTCAACATGTATAATTTTTTTATTTATATATTTACCATTTCTACTTTTAAAAGCCATGCACAGAATAAATATACTTGAGCTAAGAATCTTTCTAGCATCTGTTTTATATCCTCGCTGTTCTCTGCCCTTTAGTCCCTCTATTCTAGTTTATTTTATTCTATTTCAAATGAAAATAAAAAAACTTGTGAAGTTCTTTTGTTTTAACCCTTATTCCTCGCATCTTGAGGGCCTCCTTGAGACCATAAAGAAAAGCTTTGAGCTTATTTAATGCCTGTCCAATAATGTGTCACCAACTTATCCCATATCTCCCACAGACGGGTGTTTCTGTGGTGATCAATGACGAACCTGTATTGACCCATTGAGTCGGTGGTTCCAAATGATGAGCAGCCACTTCTTGAAGACCACATTCTCTGTGATCATTACTCAGGAAAGAGCCCCACATTAGGTGCCAGCTGCTCCTGCCTGTGGGGAATTTCAACAGGGAACCCTAAGAGAGAATGGCAGAGAATGGGAAGGACAGGAGACGTAAGAAACAAGGCCAAGACCAAATTCTTGTTCAAGGCTCTGCAAACTGTATTTTCTCAGGGAATTTATACAGGTAAGGGAAGAAGTAAAGCAAGTGGGATTTTCCACAAAGCCTGGGCATTCTGCCAAGGTGAATCTCTGACAGCTGTAAGATGTTTTCTTCTCCTGGCAGGTCACAGTGACAGTCGACCACCCAATTTCTCCAAAGTCTGTAGCTGAGGAGAAGTCAAAATCTAAGCCTATCTTTAAAATGGAATCTGAACATAAAGTAAGGTCAGTTTGGCTCCTGGCAGTCATTTATCCTAGTTATGATGTTCACACTTGTCCATGTCTCCCATATCAGTTTTGATATTCACACAGGATCATGTATCCTTTTGTTGAAAATCACACTTGGTCATGGATACCCATGTTGCTTTTCTCACTTGGTTATGCGTCCCAGTACTTATATTCACACTTGGTCAGGTATGCCAGTGTTCATATTTACACATGCTCATGTATCCCACTGTTGATATTCACACTTGTTCATGTATACCCGTGTTGCTTTTCTCACTTGGTCATATACTCCATATAGCTATTCACACTTGGCCCTGTAAACTCTTGTTGATATTCACAGTTGGTCATATATCCCTGTGTTGACAGACACATTTGGTCATATAACCCAGTGTTCATAATCACACTTGGTCATGGATCCCTGGGTCATGTGTCCACATATTTCCCATGGGACACCCCAGCCAGGGTTGGGGGTTTCTGGGAAGAGGGTCTTTGAAATCCAGGTGGGTAAGAATTCGACAGTGACAAACAAACCAACCGAGGCAGTTTGAATCTGAGTGTATTTTGCAGCTCTCGAGCAGGGCATTTTATACATTAAACCAAACATGACATAACTCTTAGAAACCATATCCAATGAAACAATCTTGAATACCAACAAGAATCATATGGACAGTAAAATACAAAAATCATCTGAGCTTTATCACTCGAAAACTACATGTTCAGTGAATTACAAAGAGAACAGGTAGTGTCACCATCAAAATATAACAGTTCTAAAAAATATATTCAATAAGACAGTCATCCAAGACTAGTGGCATATTCCCAAGAACAGGTTAATAAATCATTATGGTCAGTGATCTTAACCACTGAGGTAGCATTCCAGCCCCTATATTAATTATTGCTTAACATCTAATGCTTGATATTTTTTATAAATCTTCAAAGCATAAATTTAAACTATTTTAATTCTTTCTAATTAAGGCTTTCTTTACCATATGCCAAAACCCACCTCTGATGACACACTTATAGTCATATGAAATTTTATTGCTGGGAAAGATTTTATCTATCATATTGATTTTGTAAACTATTTGAAAATTAATGCATTGCTTTTCCTGGAGATAAGGTCATGTTAGTGACCCATCTCAGGGGGTGTTTTCATTCTCATTATTCTTGCTTACGATTATGGTCTAGGCTATGAGGAACCTGTTACTAAGAAGCAGGATAAAAGAGAACAAAACAAAAAAATGCCATGACAACTATGGCTCAATATGTTTGCTTCAGTCAAGAGTTCCACAACAAGTTCCAGGAGACCTCCTTCTTTTGAAGTCTAATTCCTCAGTCTGTGTAACTTGTCACGCAGATTCTACTGGGGTCAGTGTAGTATCTCTCTCTTTGTTATTTTTTCATAGAAGCTCATAAATTTCTCTTTTGTCTGTAGAGGTGGAGGAAAAGATTAGTCAGAAGATGACTGGAAAAATAAAGAGAAAAAAATTATTCCTGTAGCCATGGCAACAACAAGGATCCAATATAGCCAACTAACAGGGTTTAAAGACCATAAACCAAGGCTAATAGACTGAGCTAGATCCTCTACGCCAGCAGACTAAACATATGCTTTTCTCATAGAAGAGATTTGTCCTTGTAATTGACCCGTATATTAAGTGATATCATTGTCTTTCCAAAGTCCCAACAAAACTTTTTAGTAATATTCTAATTGTGATGTTCACTATAAGTTAATGGTGTTACACATAGGTACCAAAAGCAGGCATGGCACTTGGTATAAAGCTGAAATTTAATATTTTCTACCTCTTGTCCTAGTGCCAAAACTCCATCCTCTAAAGCGTCAAGTTTTACTTCTAACTTTTATCTATAATTCATTGCCTTGCAAGTATTAAAGAGATATTTTTATTCAAATCATCAAAAAATGTGCAGTGTTTATACCTGAGACTATTGCAACTGTTGAATATGTAAGTGAGGTAAGGATGGTTATTAAAGCACTAATACCTAAAAGTAAAGCATCAGCAAAGCACTTTGGTCTAATAAGCTCATTAACTCTTTTAAGTGTTTGCAAACTACATTATCAAACCAAATATTATCTTTTAAATCTAGATGTAGCTTATCATAAAAAGGTCTCTGCAATAGCAAAATAACTGAATAATTTCTAATTGAAATAGGATCAACACATTGATTTAGAATACATTTGCAACAGCTGACCTGAAATAATCATTCTACCTCAGTAATTTTTAAATCTGAATACTGTCCAGCGAGTATACCATAAGGATAGTTTAGGCAAGATCTTTGATTCCTTAGGTTTTTTTAGAAGGACCGTGTTAGTTGCAGCAAAAAGTCTAAATAATCCTGGAAAAACACTAGAAATATTACATGGAAGAGAGAAAACAAGCTTCTTCACTTTCCATATTACTTCTTTTGCCTTCTTTTACTTCTTTCTCTTATGGGTTCTTGATAGAGGTTTTTTTTGGTGGAAGGGTTGAATAAGTCTGTATGGGATCCAGAGTGGGGTTTCTGCATTCTGTGAAAAAGTACATGCTTATCTTCTTCTTAAGGTGATTAACACATCTGACCCTCTCCAGGTGCCTGTTAAAAGATCCTTCCACATTGCTAAAGGAGTAACAGACTGCTGTAGGGTCCCCAATATTTTTGCATAGGAGTAAAACCTTTATCATCTGTATGAAGGTGAATAATTTTAAATAAAGCATGATGTATTAATTGATGAGTCAAATAGTAATGACCACTGGATTTTAATCTTTGAAGATGTACCTTAAGATTTTGATGAGGCCATTCTGTTATAACCTTACCTGGGGGGTTATATGGAATTCCCATTGTATTTTCTATACTCCATTGAATGCAAAGCTTTGCAAAAGCTTAGAAAGTATAAGGCGTAGCATTATCAGTTTTAATTCTTTTTGGCACACCTAGGGAGGAGAAGCATGTAATAAGATGTTGTATGATATTTTTTCACAAATTACCAGTTCTTGCAGTGGCCATGACCACATGAGAGTAGGTATCTACAGTAACATGTACATAGCCCAAATTTCCAAATTCTGGGATATGAGTTATATCCATTTGTCACAAGACTTGAGCCTTAAGGCCCCTTGGAATAACTCCCATTTTTAATGGATGATATACATCAGGACAATATTCACAGTCCTTCCCAATTTGCCTAGCCTGTTGTCATGGCAAATTGAACATCCTTCTAAAAGCCAATGCTTTCTGATGATTTAAAGCATGACTTTCTAATCCTTGTTCAACCATACTAGCAATATTGTGTTCTTTTGTTAATCAATCTGACATAGCATTTCCAAAAGTCAATGGGCCTAACAGGCCAGTATGTCATCTGATATGTCCTATACTTTTTTTCTTGATTTAATTATATTTTGCAACTGAAGCAAGAGTGATATAATTTTGGAATTTCCAGGTATAGGAGCTGTCTCTATATCTGTAAATAAACAAACTACATATATTGAATCTGTATAAAGGTTAAAATCTTCAGGTATATGTTCAAGGGAAGTAATAAATTGCAATAATTTCTGCCTGATGTGCAGAAATTTCATTTGCATTTTTAATAATTGCAAATCTTTCATATAGACAACTGAAATTCCATTGGATGACTCATTTGTAAATACTAAAAGGGCATCAGAAATAGGTTTCGATGCTAATTTAGAAGGAAAGATTATTACTGTTTCATCTACAATCTTTAATATAGAGTGTTCAGGTATATGATATGTGATTTGTCCCATATAATAAGCAAATACAATTCTCCAATCATCTCCAGTTGGAAGTAAATACTCCAATTGCTCCTTATTATAGTTAATAACAATTTCATGCATCTCTTTACCAAACAGTTCCCTGGATCTTAACTTCCCTTTAATAATTAATTGACTACACATAAAAGAATAAGAAGATACCATTTTTTACTTGTGTATGAGGGAGATAAATCCATTCCAATACACCTTCTTGCCATACACATGTAGTAGGTGTGTAAGCTGCTTAAGTACAATAAGGATACATGCTCCACTATGTTCATAGCAGCCTTATTTATAATAGCCAGAAGCTGGAAAGAACCCAGATGTCCCTCAACGAGGAATGGATTCAGAAGATGTGGTATATCTACACAATGGAATACTACTCTGCAATTAAAAACAATGAATTCACGAAATTCCTAGGCAAATGGTCAGATCTTGAAAATATCATCCTTAGTGAGGTAACCCAATCACAAAAGAACACACATGGTATGCAGTCACTGATAAGGGGATATTGACCCAGAATCTCGGAATACCCTAGACACAATCTGCATATCAATAGATTTCTAAAAAGATGGAAGGAGAGACCCCTGGTCCTGGAAAGACTGGATGTAGGGGAATGCCAGGACAGAGTAACGAGAGGGGGTTGAATGGAGAAAAGAGGGAGGGAAGGGGGCTTATGGGACTTTCGGGGAGGGAGGAAACGGGAAAGGGGGAGTGATTTGGAATGTAAATTAAAAAAAAAAAGAATTTCAAATAAATGATGCAATTATCCTGTAGTAATTTTTAAATAAGGCCTAATTCAGTTAATAGTTCCCAATAATTTTTGAAAATCATTGTCTTTAATTTATCAATGCTAATTTACAATTTTTGAGATATAATATATTTATTATAAATTGTTTTCCCCAAATAATTTATTGACTTGTTATGTAGAATTTTACCAGGGGGCAATAATTAGTACATGCTTGGCAAAAGCCTCAATCATATTTTTGAAAATTAATTCAGTTAAAGCCTTTGTTTTTTTCTGCTATGAGAATATCATCCATATAATGTAATATGAAAGCCTTTTTATGCTTAGCCCTGATCATCTTAAAGCTTGATCTACAAATTTCTGACAAAGAGTTGGAATATTTTTCATACCAAGGAATGGATAACCTTCCATTGATACTTTTGAAATGGCTTTAGAAAATTAACAGAAAGAATGCTGAAAGCAAATCTTTGTATATCTTCTGGTTGTAACATTATATTTAAAAAACAATCATTTAAATCTATACCTATAATATAATAATTCTTGGGAAGAGCTACTGGCGATAGAATTCCTGGCTGTAAAGCTCCCTTATCATGCATCACCTTATTAACAGTCCTAAGATCCTATAAGAGTATCCATTTGCTTGATTTTTTCTTAATGACAAACACAGGAGTATTTCACAGAGTGTTAGATTATCCAATATATCCTAAACACAGTTGTTCTTCTACTAATTATTCTAGAGCCTGTATCTTTTCCTGAGTTAGGGGCCACGGAGTCTTCCACACAGGCTTATTAATCCATGAAATTCTATCTGAATATAATTCATCAGCGGCCCCTATAAAAAATGCTGATCATTCCAATTTTCATCTGTGTTAATTTTACTTTCATTTCCTATAAGATATCTCTTCCACATAAGGAAGAATGGCAAAGAGGAAATAATGAAATGTTGATAATCACCCACTTTGTCTTCACATTCCAATGTCAGGATTTGTGAACTTTGAGCTAGGTTGAAAGCTCGCTCCAATCCTACCAGAGTAGATGTGGTATGAACTATATAGGCCATATCCCAGGCTAGTCCTTTCATGCAATGTAAGACCTATCTGCTCCTGTGTCCAATAACTCTTGGATATTATTTCCTTCTACTTCATAGTTTTTAAGGGTCTTTATCTAGTAATTTCCTGACCCCAGGCTTCCTCTTCTGTGGAGCCAAAAACTTCATTCTGTGTAGTCTGTTTTGATACTGGGTTGGTGAGTTGTATATAAGGGAGTAGTATTATCTTATCTACCTGATGTTTTTTATGTAGTTGTATTGTTTCTTTTAATGGACTAATCATAATTTTTACCTCTCCCTGGAAGTCTGAATCAATTACTCCAGGAAGTACTTTGAAATTTTTTCTTATACTTTGAACTTCTCCCTATTATAAGTCCAAAGGTGTTAGGTGATAGTGTCCCTTTGATCCAGTATCTGCAAATTGCACTCCCCCATAAATAGAGAGTATATAATCTTTGTCCACTGCAAGATCTAATACTGTACTTCCTGGTGTTGCTCTGGGGAAGCTTAAGATCTTAAAATAAGGGGCCAGAGGATTCAGTTTACTTTTACCTTCCTCTGTCTCCCTATTTTGCCCTTTTTCGATTTGGGGGCAGAGGGCATGCTCCTTACCTCGTTTTTTGGATCCTCATCTTTCAAAGAGGTTCTATCCTTATTAAATTTTGATTTACATTCATTCCCCCAATGCTTTCCCTTCTTACACTGAGGACATAACCACAGAGTTTGGTTTTTCTTATTTTTATTTTTTGAAGTCTGCTCTTCTTTTTTATAGCTGTAGCTCATATGTCCTTGCTGGCCAAAAGAAAAGCACAAAACCTTTTGTTTTCATCCTCTTTTTAAAATCTGAACATAGGCACTGATATGTTGCCCTCACATTGCTTCAGCATAGGCCATACCCTGGACCACTGCTGGTGAGGCATCTGGATGCAATCTTACACAGTTCCTGGTTTTTGATTGCTCTAATTAGTTCCTGGCAGAGGGTATTGACATTTTCCCATGAATGTTGTTTTAATAATATGTCTGAGCCCTCAGAGGGAGAAAGCATCCTGCCTAATGCTTCTTCCAATCTAGCAATAATGTCTTCATACAATTCATCTTGTTTTCGTTTGATTCTGGCTAATACAGTTGTCTTACCATCACCAGGAGCGAACCTTTTCCAAGCAGCCACTGCTATCTTGGAAATTTCTTCCAGTACTCCCCCCTTTCAGACCAACTTGTTCCTGGTGGAAGGCATAGTCTTCTCTACCCAGGAGCATTGCCATAGTAGGTTTATCTGATTTTTTCTTGAAGGCTAACTTCTGAAGCACTTCCCTTGTTATATCATTGTATTCAGTCCTCCATACTATAAAATGTCCTGGGCTAAGAGTGTACATTACAGTCTGATGCTAATCATAAGGAATTAGCCACATGCTTCCCAACAGTTCCACAACGTGTACAGTGTATGGAGCGATTGGCCCAATTCTCTTAACAGAATATTGTAGTTCTTTAAGAGATTTTAAAGGAAGAGGTTCCCATTGGAGTGTCTCTCCTTCAAAAATTGTTACTGGGAAGCAAATGTCCAAGTTTCCTTTTTGCCTGGCTTCTTTTATGGACCCTAAACATCCCCTATTAGTTAGCATCTTGCTTTCAAGCATAGCTGATCTTGTTTTAAAAGCAGAAGGTGCAGTAGCTAAGGCAAAAATATCTTTTTCCTCTCAGGAGAATTTTTATCATGAAAATGATCCCCTTTTTTGGCAAGATCTTATTGTTCTGCTTTATCATCCAGTTCTTCTTCCTCATCACTTAACCAATCATCCCCTGCTTTTTGCCTTGAGGATATTAGCTGTCAATGAGTAGTAATCATATGACTTATTTTTTGTCCTCAGAAGAGTTACCTCATCCACTGAGGGCACCTCTTCTGCAAAGAATTCCATATCTGGTTTCTCTGAAATAATGTCTTTAATTTGTATCCATAATGAGAATGCTTGAATGGTGACCTGTTTAGGCCATTGCATTCATAAAGCCTACTCATCTCCTGTGATACCTTTTTCCGATTTTTTAAAGACAAGCTTCCTTCCTCTGTGTACCATGGAATGACACTCAGTACAATGTCACAAAATGCTGCCAAACTCTTCTCAGAGGTTTTAACACCTCTTCTTGTGTAACATATGTCTCAGTACTGCCAGGATCAAGCCTCTGTTTTTGGACTGTGAATGCCCCTTGATTCTTAACTTCTCGTCATTTTGTCTTCTTATGTCTTTATCAAGCAGTCTGGAACACACTTGACAAGGTCCTATCTTTTTCCTGAAAAAGATTTTTAGAAAAAAAAAGAGAAAGAAAGGTTACCAGCTTTGAGCCCAACATTGAAACACCAACTGCCACAGACCGCCCCAGCCAGATATGGGAGTCCCTGGGATGAGGTCCTCTAAGTCCAGGTGAGTAAGGATTTGGTGGTGACAAACAGAAACAAACACAGAGGCAGTTTGAATATAAGTGTATTTTGCAACTCTCAAGCAGGGCATTTTATACATTAAAGCAAACATGACTCAACTCTTAGAAACCATATCCAGTGACACAATTACGAATACCAATGAGAATCATTTGGCACAGTAAAATACAAAAATCATCTGAGCATTATGATTCTAAAACTACATGTTCAGCGAATCAAAAACTGAGCAGGTAGTGTCACCATCAAAACATAACAATTCTAAAAAATTATATTCAATAGGGTGGTCGTCCAAGTCTAGTGTCCTGTTCCCAAGAACAGGCTAATAAATCTCTATGATCAGTGTTCTTAACCGCTGAACTAACTTCCAGCCCCTATGGTTAATTATTGCTTAACATCTAATGCCTGATTTTGTTTTATAAATCTTCAAAGCATAAATTTAAATTATTTTGTTTCTTTCTAATTAAGGCTTTATTTATCATATACCAAAACCCACCTGCAATGACAAACATGTAGCCATATGAAATTTTATTGCTGGGAAATTTTTATCTATCATAATAATTTCAAAAACGATTTGAAAATTAAAGCATTGGTTTCCCTGAAGATAAGGTCATGTTAGTGATCCATCTCAAAGGGTGGTTTTGTACCCATTATTCTTGCTTAAGATCAGGGTCTAGGCTACCAGGAACCTGTAACTAAGAAGAGGAATGAAATAGAACAAAACAAAAAAAAACTGCCATGAGAACAATGGCTCAACATACTTGTTCTGGCTAAAAGTTTCACAACCGGTTCCAGGAAACCTCCTTCTTTTGAAGTCTGATGCTTCAGTCTATCGGATTGCCACACAGATTATACTGGGTTTGGTGTGGTACATGTTGATTGTGGTACATTTGGTCATTTATCTTAGTGTTTGTAGACAGACATACTTGGTCATATATCCCCATGTTGATATTCATACTTCCACATGTATCTAAGTTTTGACATTCACTATTGGTCATATATCGCTATTCTCACTTGGTCATGTATATTTCTGTTCATATTCTCACTTAGTCATGTGTCCCTATGTTTATATTTACACTTGCTCATGGATACCTGTGATGATATTCTAACATGGTTATGAGTCCTCATGTGGATACTCACATTTGGTCATGTATCTCATTTTGATGTTCAAACTTGGTCATAAGCCCCCAAGTTGATATCCACACTTGGTCATGTATCCCACTCTTGGGATCCTTACTTAGGCATGTATCCCGTTGTCGATAATATAACTTGTTCATGTATCTCCATGTTGATATTCACACTTGGACAAGTATCCTGCTGTTAATATTCTCACTTGATAATGTGTCCCCGTGTTGATATTTAAACTTGAACATTGATCTCATGTTGCTATTCTCACTTGTCATGTATACCGGTGTTGCTATACACACTTGGCCATGTATTACAATGTTGATATTCACACTTTGTCCTGTATCACCTTTTTGCTATTCTAACTAGGTCATGTGACCCCATTTTGACATTCACGCTTAGTCACATATCATTCTGTTGATATTTACACTTGGCCTTGTATACCCAAGTTTATTTTCTCATTTGGTTAGGTTTCCCCTGTTTTTACACACTTTTGGTTATGTAGCTCATTGTTGATAATCAAAATTGGTCACATACGTCAATGTTGATATCCACATGTGTCATGATTTTGATATTCATACCTGGTCATGTATACCTGTGTTGATATTTGCACGTGTTCATGTATAGTCCTTTTGGTATTCTCACTTGGTCATATGTCCACAAGAATATATAAAAATGTGGTCATGACAGTCCCGGAGGATCCTGCTATACCACTCCTGGGCATATACCCAGAGGCTTCCCCTGCATGCAATAAGGACACATGCTCCACTATATTCATAGCAGCCTTATTTATAACAGCCAGAAGCTGGAAAGAATCAAGATGTTCCTCAATGGAGGAATGGATTCAGAAGATGTGGTATATTTACACAATGGAATACTACTCAGCAATTACAAAAAATGAATTCATGAAATTCTTAGGCAAATGGTCAGAACTGGAAAATATCATCCTTAGTGAGGTAACCCAATCACAAAAGAACACACATGGTATGCAGTCACTGATAAGGGGACATTAACCCAGAATCTCGGAATACCCAAGACGCAATTCACATATCAATAGATTTCCAAGAAGATGGAAGGAGAGATCCCTGGTCCTGGAAAGACTGGATGTTGGGGAATACCAGGACAGAGAAGCGAGAGGTGGTTGAATGGGGAACATAGGAAGGCAAGGGGGCTTATGGTACTTTCGGGGAGGGAGGAAACGGGAAAGGGGAAATCATTTGGAATGTAAATAAAAAGCTTAGAAAATAATAATACAAAAAATAAAATAAAAATGTGGTCATGTGTCCCCATGTCTATTCTCACAAGTGGTCGGGTATGCCCATGTTGATATCCACACTTGGTCATGTATCATCGTGTTGGTATTTTCACTTGATCATGTCCCTCTATTTTGATATTCACACTTAATCATGTACCCCACTTCTGATACTCATACTTGGTCATGTATCCCTGTATACATATTCACACTTGGTCATGGATCCTTGTGTTGATATTCCACTTGCTCATGTGTTCCCATGTAGATATTTACATGAATCCCCATGTGGATATTGTCACTTTATGTATCCACATGGGGATATTCACACTGGTCATATATCTCAGTGTTGATGGTCACACTTGGTGATATTTCCCATTATTGATATCCATACTTGGTCATATATTCCAGTGTTTATACTCTCACTTGTTCATGTATCATAGTGTTTCTATTTTCACTTGGTCAAGTGTCCCCCTATTGATATTCATACTTGGTCATGTATCTTCATGTCAATAACTACACTTGGCCAGGTTTCCTCATGTTGCCCATACTCACTTGGTTATATATCCCTTGTTGCCATTCATACTTGGTCATACATTGCTGTATTGCTATTCCCATTTGGTCATTTGATCTGATTTTGATATTCACACATGGTCATATATTTCAGTGTTGATAGTCACACATACTCATGTGCCCTATGTTTATATACTCATTTGTTCACATTTCCCACTGTTGATATTCACACCTGCTCATGAATACATGTGTTGCTTTTCTGACTTGGTCAAGTATCGCCTGTGTATATTTAACCTTGGTCATGTATCCCCATGATGATATTCTCACATGATCATATATGTCCATGTTAATATTAAGTCTTGGGCATGTATTGCTGTGTTGCTATTGTTACTTTGTCATGTGTTCCTGAGTTGATATTTACACTTGGTCATGGATTCCTGTGTTAATATTCTCACTTGGTTTTGTGCTCCATGTTTCTATTCACATTTGGTCATGTATTTTTGTGTAGATACTTACACTTGTTCATATATCCCCATGTTGATATTCACATCTGTTTATCTATCCCAGTGTTGATATTTTCACTTGGTCCTGTATGACTGTGTTACTGGTAAATCTTGTTCATTTATACCCGTAATGATAGTTGTGCTTGGTCATGTATCCCCATGTTGCTAGTCTCTGTTGATCATATATCCCCCACATTGATATTCACACTTGGTCATGTATCTATGTGCTGATATTCACTCTTGGTCATGTGTACCCTTGTTTGATATTCTCACTTGATCATATATCCCCATGTTGATATTCACCATTATTCATGTATACCCATGTTGCAATTCTCACTTGATCATTTATCCGTCTATCGATATTTGTGCTTGGTCATGTATCACCATGATGCTACATTCACTTGGTCCTTTATCACCATGCTGTTACTCTCATTTGGACATAAATTGCTTTGTTGATATTCACACTTGTGTCCACATGTTGACATTGACACATTTTCATGCATCCCCTTGTTGATATTTTCACTTGGTCATGTTGATAATCACATTTGGACTTGTATCGCCTCATTGCTATTTTAACTTGTCCATGTGTCCATATTTTGATATTCCCACTTAGTCATGTATCACCATCTTGAAATTTTTGCATGGTCATGCATCCTCGTGTTGACATTCACACTTGGGACTTGGGACACGGCCTGTTGGGGCTTCCGTCTGTGCCCGAGGGCGGGTTGGCGCTGTGGTCGTCTGGGTGCCAGATCGGCGGGCCATCGTGACCACAGGGCAGCTTGTGTGTAACCTGCTCCCAGGTGCCGGGCTGATCTGCAGTAACCAGCGCGCCAGTTCTGCGGTGGGACCTTCGGCCTGGTGGAGGGACCCCGCGCAGGGAGGGAGCCTGCCAGCTTCCCTTCCGCGACCTCTGTTCCCGTGGACTGCGCTGGAGAGACCAGTACCCAGGCTCTCCCCCCAATATAACATCACTTGGGACACGGCCTGTTGGGGCTTCCGTCTGTGCCCGAGGGCGGGTTGGCGCTGTGGTCGTCTGGGTGCCAGATCGGCGGGCCATCGTGACCACAGGGTGAGTGGCGCCACGGAGAGTGCCCTCCGCCATCTTTGCTCCAGTGACCAGGTAGTTGGGACCGCCAGGCTCAGAGACAGACAGGCATAATATCGCTTCGGTTTCAGGCAGCTTGTGTGTAACCTGCTCCCAGGTGCTGGGCTGATCTGCAGTAACCAGCGCGCCAGCTCTGCGGTGGGACCTTCTGCCTGGTGGAGGGACCCCGCGCAGGGAGGGAGCCTGCCAGCTTTCCTTCCGCGACCTCTGTTCCCACGGACTGCGCTGGAGAGACCGGTACCCAGGCTCTCCCCCCAATATAACATCACTTGGGACACGGCCTGTTGGGGCTTCCGTCTGTGCCCGAGGGCGGGTTGGCGCTGTGGTCGTCTGGGTGCCAGATCGGCGGGCCATCTTGACCACAGGGTGAGCGGCGCCACGGAGAGTGCCCTCCGCCATCTTTGCTCCAGTGACCAGGTAGTTGGGACCGCCAGGCTCAGAGACAGACAGGCATAATATCGCTTCGGGTTCAGGCAGCTTGTGTGTAACCTGCTCCCAGGTGCTGGGCTGATCTGCAGTGACCAGCGCGCCAGATCTGCTGTGGGACTTCTGCCTGGCAGAGGGACGCCCCCTCCCCCCCCAGGAGAGATCACACACCCCTGCACAGGGCAGGAGCCTGCCAGCCTCCCTTTGGCGACCTCTGCTCCAGGAATCCACTAGGTTGAGCCTTTAGATGTGCAAGGCCTCCCCAATATAAGATCACTTGGGGCAAAGCACATTAGGGCTCCAAAGTCACTCAGGAGCAGGCAGGCCCCAGAAATCGGTGCCAGGGGAATCCTGGTAATCCAGGGGGGGCAGAAATAGCTTTGCAGGCTCACAGGAGGTCCAACCAACAGCCAGTGACAGCAGGACCAACTAACACCAGAGGTATCCAGATGGCAAAAGGCAAACGTAGGAATGTTACTAACAGTAATCAAAGTAATGTGGGACCATCCGAACCCAACTCTCCAACAGCAGCAAGTCCTGGATACCCCACCACACCCGAAAGACAAGATCTGGATTTAAAATCACTTCTCATGATGCTATTAGAGGATCATAAGAAGGACACAAATAAATCTCATAAAGAGTTACAGGAGACCATGAATCAACGGTTAGAAGCCCTTACAAAGGAAACACAAAAATCGCTTAGAGAAATGCGGGAGAACATGGATCAAAAGATGGAGGCGCACAAGGAGACAACACAAAAATCGCTTAACGAGATGAATCAACGGGTAGATGCACTCACAAAGGAATCACGAAATTTGCATAAAGAAATGCAGAAGAATATGGGTCAACAGACGGATGCCCATAAGGAGGCAACACAAAAATTGCTTAAAGAAATGAATCAATGGTTAGATGCCCTTACAAAGGAAACACGAGAACTGCTTAAAGAAATGCAGGAGACGATGGATCAACAGATGGAATCCCATGAGGAGGAAACACAAAAATCGCTCAGAGAAATGCAGGAGAACGTGGGTCATCAGGAAGAAATCCTGAAAGAGGTAATGCAAAAATACCTTAAAGAAATACAGGAAAATACAAACAAACAAGTGAAGGATCTCAGCAAATCCATCCAGGAACTAAAAAAGGAAGTAGAAACAACTAAGAAATCACAAAGGGAGACAACTTTGGAGATAGAAAACCTTGGGAAGAAATCAGGAGTCATAGATGCAAACATCAACAATAGAATACAAGAGATGGAAGAAAGAATCTCAGGTGCTGAAGATTCCATAGAAAGCATCGACTCAACAGTCAAAGAAAATGCAAAATGCAAAAAACGCGTAACCCAAAACATCCAGGAAATCCAGGACACAATGAGAAGACCAAACCTAAGGATTATAGGTATAGATGAGAGTGAAGATTTGCAACTTAAAGGGCCAGTAAACATCTTCAACAAAATTATGGAGGAAAACTTCCCTAACTTAAAGAGAGAGATGCCGATGAACGTACAAGAAGCCTACAGAACTCCAAACAGACTGGACCAGAACAGAAATACCTCCCGTCACATAATAATCAAAACACCGAATGTTCTAAACAAAGAAAGAATACTAAATGCAGTAAGAGAAAAGGGCCAAGTAACATACAAAGGAAGACCTATCCGAATCACATCAGACTTCTCACCAGAGACTATGAAAGCCAGAAGATCCTGGGCAGATCTCATGCAGACACTAAGACAGCACAAATGCCAGCCTAGACTACTATACCTAGCAAAACTCTCAATCACCATAGATGGAGAGACCAAGATATTCCATGATAAAACCAAATTTTCACAATATCTTTCCACAAATCCAGCCCTGCAACGGATAATAGGTGGAAACCTCCAATACAGGGAGAGAAACAACACCCTGGAAAAAATGAGATAATAACCTTCTTGAATCAAACCCAAAAGTAGATAACCACTCAAACATAAAGATAGCGTCAAGAATGGCAGATGGCAATAATCACTATGCCTTAATCTCTCTTAATATCAATGGTCTCAATTCCCCAATTAAAAGACATAGACTAGCAGACTGGATACGTAAACAGGACCCAGCATTTTGCTGCATGCAGGAAACGCACCTCAGTGTCAAAGACAAACACTACCTCAGAGTAAAAGGCTGGAAAACAATTTTACAAGCAAATGGCCCCAAGAAACGAGGTGGAGTAGCCATCCTAATATCGGATAAAATTGATTTTCAACCCAAAGTCATCAAAAAAGACACAGAAGGACACTACATACTGATCAAGGGAAAAATCCACCATCAAGAACTCTCAATCCTGAATATCTATGCTCCAAATGCAAGGGCACCCTCATTCGTAAAAGAAACTTTACTAAAACTCAAAGCACACATCGCACCGCACACAATAATAGTGGGTGACTTCAACACCCCGCTCTCTGAAATGGATCGTTCAGGAAAGCAGAAACTAAACAGGGACACAGTGAATCTAATTGAAGCCTTGGACCAAATGGAACTAACTGATATATATAGAACATTTCATCCTAGAGCTAAAGAATACACCTTCTTCTCAGCTCCTCATGGTACCTTCTCCAAAATTGACCATATAATTGGTCACAAATCAGACCTCAACAGATACAAGAAGATAGAAATAATCCCATGCCTCCTATCAGATCACTATGGAATAAGGGTGGTCTTCAATGGCAACAAAAACAAAAGAAAACCCACGTACACATGGAGGCTGAACAATGCTCTACTCAATGATAACTTGGTCAAGGTGGAAATAAAGAAAGAAATCAAAGACTTTTTGAAAGTTAATGAAAATGAAGGCACAACATACCCTAACTTATGGGACACAATGAAAGCAGTGCTAAGAGGAAAATTCATAGCCCTGAGTGCCGCCAAAAAGAAACGGGAGACAGCATACACTAACAGCTTAATGGCACACCTGAAAGCCCTGGAACAAAAAGAAGCAAATACACCAAAGAGGAGTAGAAGGCAGGAAATCATCAAACTCAGGGCTGAAATCAATCAAGTAGAAACAAAGAAAACCATACAAAGAATCAACAAAACGAGGAGTTGGTTCTTTGAGAAAATCAACAAGATAGATAAGCCCTTAGCCAGACTAACCAGAGGGCACAGAGATAGTATCCAAATTAATAAAATCAGAAACGAAAAGGGAGAGATAACAACAGAAACTGAGGAAATTCAAAAAATCATCAGATCCTACTACAAAAACCTGTATTCAACACAACTAGAAAATCTTGAGGAAATGGACAATTTCCTTGACAGATACCAAGTACCAAAATTAAATCAGGATCAAATAGACCATCTAAACCGTCCTATAACCCCTGAAGAAATAGAAGTTGTCATTGGAAGTCTTCCAACCAAAAAAAGCAGAGGTCCAGATGGTTTTAGTGCAGAATTCTATCAGACCTTCAAAGAAGACCTAACACCAATACTCTTCAAACTGTTCCACAAAATAGAAACAGAAGGAACACTACCCAACTCGTTCTATGAAGCCACAATTACACTAATACCAAAAGCACACAAAGATCCGACAAAGAAAGAGAATCTCAGGCCAATCTCTCTTATGAATATCGATGCAAAAATACTCAATAAAATTCTTGCCAACCGAATCCAAGAACACATCAAAACGATCATTCACCACGATCAAGTAGGCTTCATCCCAGGGATGCAGGGATGGTTCAATATAAGGAAATCCATCAATGTAATCCACTACATAAATAATCTCAAAGAAAAAAACCACATGGTCATCTCATTAGATGCTGAGAAAGCATTTGACAAAATTCAGCATCCTTTCATGCTAAAGGTCTTGGAAAGATCAGGAATTCAAGGCCCATATCTAAACATAGTAAAAGCAATTTACAGCAAACCAGTAGCCAGCATCAATCTAAACGGAGAGAAACTTGAAGCAATCCCACTAAAATCAGGGACTAGACAAGGCTGCCCTCTCTCTCCATATCTTTTCAATATAGTACTTGAAGTTCTAGCGAGAGCAATTAGACAAGAAAAAGAGGTCAAAGGGATACAAATTGGAAAGGAAGAAGTCAAACTATCACTATTTGCAGACGATATGATAGTATACATAAGCGACCCAAAGAACTCCACCAGAGAACTCCTACAGCTGATAAACGACTTCAGCAAAGTGGCCGGATATAAAATCAACTCAAGCAAGTCAGAAGCCTTCCTATACTCAAAGGATAAGCAGGCTGAGAAAGACGTAAGAGAAATAATACCCTTTACGATAGCCACAAACCATATTAAGTATCTTGGCGTGACGCTAACCAAACAAATGAAAGATCTGTATGACAAGAACTTCAAGTCTCTGAAGAAAGAAATTGAAGAAGACCTCGGAAGATGGAAAAATCTGCCATGCTCATGGATTGGCAGGATTAATATAGTAAAAATGAGCATCTTACCAAAAGTAATACACAGATTCAATGCAATCCCCATCAAAATCCCAACTCAATTCTTCATAGAGTTAGAAAGAGCAATTCAAAAATTCATCTGGAATAACAGAAAACCCAGAATAGCTAAAACTATTCTCAAGAGTAAAAGAACCTCTGGGGGAATCAGTATCCCGGACCTCAAGCTGTACTACAGAGCAATAGTGTTAAAAACTGCATGGTATTGGTACAGTAACAGACATGTAGATCAATGGAACAGAATTGAAGACCCAGAAATGAATCCACACTCCTATGGTCACTTGATCTTTGACAAAGGAGCTAAAACCATCCAGTGGAAAAAAGATAGCCTTTTCAACAAATGGTGCTGGCTCAGCTGGAGGTCAACATGCAGAAGAATGCAAATTGACCCATCCTCATCTCCTTGCACTAAGCTCAATTCTAAGTGGATCAAAGATCTCCACATAAAACCAGACACACTGAAACTAATAGAAGGGAAACTAGGGAAGAACCTTGAACATATGGGCACAGGGGAGAATTTCCTGAACAGAACTCCAATAGCTTATACTCTAAGATCAAGAATAGACAAATGGGACCTCATTAAATTACAAAGTTTTTGCAAGGCAAAAGACACCGTCAAAAAGACAAAGCGGCAACCAACTAACTGGGAAATGATCTTTACCAACCTTACATCCGACAGAGGGCTAATATCCAAGATATACAAAGAACTCAAGAAGTTAAACTCCAGAGAGGCAAGTAACCCTATTAAAAAATGGGGTACAGAGCTCCACAAAGAGTTCTCACCTGAAGAATATCTAATGGCTGAGAAGCACCTAAAGAGATGTTCATCATCCTTAGTCATTAGGGAAATGCAAATCAAAACAACCCCTTCGATTCCATCTCACACCAGTCAGGATGGCTAAGATCAAAAACACAGGAGACAGCAGTTGTTGGCGAGGATGTGGAGAAAGAGGAACACTCCTCCACTGCTGGTGGAATTGCAGGCTGGTACAACCACTCTGGAAAGCAGTCTGGCGGCTCCTCAGAAAACTGGGCATGACACTTCCGGAGGATCCGGCTATACCACTCCTGGGCATATACCCAGAGACTTTACCTGCATGCAATAAGGACACATGCTCCACTATATTCATAGCAGCCTTATTTATAATAGCCAGAAGCTGGAAAGAACCCAGATGTCCCTCAACGGAGGAATGGATTCAGAAGATGTGGTATATTTACACAATGGAATACTACTCTGCAATTAAAAACAATGAATTCACGAAATTCCTAGGCAAATGGTCAGAACTTGAAAATATCATCCTTAGTGAGGTAACCCAATCACAAAAGATCACACATGGTATGAAGTCACTGATAAGGGGATATTGACCCAGAATCTCAGAATACCCTAGACACAATCAGCATATCAATAGATTTCTAAAAAGATGGAAGGAGAGACCCCTGGTCCTGGAAAGACTGGATGTAGGGGAACGCCAGGACAGAGTAATGAGAGGGGGTTGAACGGAGAAAAGAGGGAGGGAAGGGGGCTTATGGGACTTTCGGGGAGGGAGGAAACGGGAAAGGGGAAGTGATTTGGAATGTAAATTAAAAAAATAAAATAAAATTAAATTAAAAAAAAAAAGAAAAAAAAAAAAGACAAAGCGGCAACCAACTAACTGGGAAATGATCTTTACCAACCTTACATCCGACAGAGGGCTAATATCCAAGATATACAAAGAACTCAAGAAGTTAAACTCCAGAGAGGCAAGTAACCCTATTAAAAAATGGGGTACAGAGCTCCACAAAGAGTTCTCACCTGAAGAATATCTAATGGCTGAGAAGCACCTAAAGAGATGTTCATCATCCTTAGTCATTAGGGAAATGCAAATCAAAACAACCCTGAGATTCCATCTCACACCAGTCAGGATGGCTAAGATCAAAAACACAGGAGACAGCAGTTGTTGGCGAGGATGTGGAGAAAGAGGAACACTCCTCCACTGCTGGTGGAATTGCAGGCTGGTACAACCACTCTGGAAAGCAGTCTGGCGGCTCCTCAGAAAACTGGGCATGACACTCCCGGAGGATCCGGCTATACCACTCCTGGGCATATACCCAGAGACTTTACCTGCATGCAATAAGGACACATGCTCCACTATATTCATAGCAGCCTTATTTATAATAGCCAGAAGCTGGAAAGAACCCAGATGTCCCTCAATGGAGGAATGGATTCAGAAGATGTGGTATATTTACACAATGGAATACTACTCTGCAATTAAAAACAATGAATTCACGAAATTCCTAGGCAAATGGTCAGAACTTGAAAATATCATCCTTAGTGAGGTAACCCAATCACAAAAGATCACACATGGTATGAAGTCACTGATAAGGGGATATTGACCCAGAATCTCAGAATACCCTAGACACAATCAGCATATCAATAGATTTCTAAAAAGATGGAAGGAGAGACCCCTGGTCCTGGAAAGACTGGATGTAGGGGAACGCCAGGACAGAGTAATGAGAGGGGGTTGTACGGAGAAAAGAGGGAGGGAAGGGGGCTTATGGGACTTTCGGGGAGGGAGGAAACGGGAAAGGGGAAGTGATTTGGAATGTAAATTAAAAAAATAAAATAAAATTAAATTAAAAAAAAAAAGAAAACATTGGGTTTAGGGCTCACCCTAATTTACATGACCTCATCTTAACTAATTACATCTTCAAAAAATCATATTAAAAAATAAATAAATAAATAAATATACCTCAAAAAAAAAAAAAGAACTCTCAATCCTGTAAGAATGAGTAGCCTCGGAATATGGGGAGGTCCAGTAAACACAGGCATCCTAGAACTCAAGGAAGACCTGGAAAGCATGGGAGGCCTTGTATGGATGAATGGAGCAATAAACATGGGAGGCCTGGTAAGTCTTGGAGAACTAGAAACCTTAGAAGACCAGATCAGCATTAGGAGCCTGATGAATATGGGTAGACCTAGGAAGCATCTGAATTCTCAAACCAAAATCAACGTGGAAAGCACTGGAGGCCTAGAAAGATTTGGGAGGTGTGAAAATACGTCAGAGGACTGTTAAACCTCTGAAGCCTGGAAACTTTACCAGGCCTGACAAGGATGAGAAACAACCAAGCATGGGGAAGTCTAGTGAACATGGGAGTCCTAGAACGTAAGATAGACCCAAAAACACAGAAGACCTAGTATGGATTGGGCGGGGGGCATGATAAACACAGGAACTTGTTAGCCTGAGACTCCTGGAAAAGTAAGGAGGCCAAATATAAAGAAGAAACCTGGGAAACTTTGGAAGGCCTTGTGAACATGGGAGTCCTACAAACTGTGCAATCCCTGGAAAGCATGGGAGACCTAGAACTAATGGGAGTTCTGATAAACTTAAGAGCCTGGAAAGCCTGGGAGTCCAAGAAAGCTTAGGAGGCCTGGGGAGGATGAGTAGCCAAGCAACAATGGGGAGGCCGGTAACTATGGCAATCCTAGAACCAAAGTAAGACCTGGAAATCATAGAAGGACTAATAAGGATGTGACTTCTGTAAATGTGGGAGGCCTGGTAAGCAAAAGATGGGCAGGAAGCATTGGAAACCTGGTAATCAAAAGAGTCTCAGATGCCAGGTTAGGACAGGTGTATATGGAAGCGTGGTTAGTCGGAGAAGCTTAGTACACCTGGAAGTTCTCAAAACCATGAAAATCCTAGAAACCACTTGGGGCCTAGAAGCCAAGTGAGGCCTAGTAATCATGTGAGGCCTAGTAAGCAACTGGGTGCTCTTAACCAAGGGAGACCTGGAGAATATGGAAGGCCATGTAATCAGGTGGATCCTAGTTCCCTGGTAGGCTGGGTGAGTATAAGAGTGTGGGTAAGGACTGGAGATGTGGTAAAGGTTTCAAACTTCCTTAGCCTGGGAGGACTGAAAGTCTTGGTCAGTACCTGGCCATCATGAGAGGCCTAGTATTGATGGGTAACTGGACTATATCCATTTGAGACCTGGTGTACACATGAGTACAAGTAAACATAGGTGAAGTCTAGTAACCTTAGGAGGCATCATGGGCACATGAGGCCTAGTAACCAAGCGAAGTATGGTAAAGACCTGGAAAGGACAACTCTCAGCTTCATATAGAAAAAACTCAGGTAGCTGAAACATTCCTGAATTTAAAAGGAATGGCTGTGAACTCCATTCCCAGTTCAAGTTTGACTACAAAGCTATAGTAGCAAAAGCAGCATGACACTGGCACAGAACCAGCCACATTAATCAAGAGAACTATTTATGGGGACTTTAAACATTTGATTAAGTAGATTTTGTATCATGCAGTGGTTGTAAACCTATGAAGACCAAGGGTGCGATGATTATGGCTTGAAAGTGATGTGTTTGAGTATCATGCTGACCAGAGGAAAAGTTGTGACAGCATCTACAATCATGTGAGAGTCCAGGCTCTGGAAATGCCTGTTGGAGGTTGTCTTGATTACATAAAGTGACTTGGGAAGACCTATCTATCCTGGGTGGCACTATTCCTTGACTCTGATCCTGAACTCTACACAATGGAGAAAGTTAGTCAAGTACTTGCATAAAGGTCATCTGTTTCTACTGTAGGTATGGTGTGCCCAGCTTCTTCAACCTCCTGGCCTGAAAACCTAGAGACTCGAAGTATGAGATAAACTGTTGCCCCTAAGATGCGTTCATAAGGTCTTTTAAGAAAAAAAGAAAAAAACTCATGGCAACAGGAAAGAAACTAAGGCAGAGAAATTGAGCAGGATACTATGAAACAGCTCATATCTTGATAGTCAGATAATAGTATTGTGAAGGCCTACTTTCCATTTGCTGGGTTGTTTCAAAAATAGCATTCTTGGCATTTCCACTTACATCAATACACAAATACATTACATGAGTATATATACATCTATATAAACCTATTGCATATTGTTTCAAAAATAGCATTCTTGGCATTTCCACTTACATCAATACACAAATACATTACATGAGTATATATACACCTATATAAACCTATTGCATATATAATTTACTTGCTTATACAGCATATGACATGATATTTAGTTATAAGATAAATGTTAGTGACCAAGCCCGCTCAGTCAGTCAACAGGTTCTCCAGCGTAGGAGCGAGGATTAAAAAAAAAGACAATTAGACAAAACTGCAGTATGACCCCAGTCAATTTTGAGACTGGAGGCGGGTTTAATAATTTCGAGTCCACTTTTTATACCAACTTAATTACATGCAGGAATTAAGATCAATAGTGGTACAGTAAGGAACAAGCAAGACAGTAAACACAAAATCGTCAAGGCAGTAAGCAAAATTCTGTGATGGTTGTTACAAAGGGCTTGTCTGAATGACCACAATTTCCTGAGCCTACTTCCTCATCCAAGCCCAAGTCCTTACCTGAAGCCTGCTTTCTCAACTCGTTTCACCCTAAGATTAAAATTCCTGCCTTTACCTACTTCCCTATTATACCAGAATGTCAGATTCCCTTGTTCTTGGCCAATGTCAGGTTCCTGCCAGGAAGCATAGTACCCCAATAAGGCTCTCCACATATTAGTTTGTGCATATATACAATTAGAGATAATCAGCAGTAAATGTTATCCCAACACACACTTGACACTATGTGATTATTAGAAAGCCCACAACAACAGTAAATAATCTCAATCATTCCTTTTTAACCAGCGATTTATATCTTACTATATCGTCATATTGAAAACAATGGTTCACAACAGTTTCCACAATGGAGGGATTTTTATTTGTCTCTACTTCAGTTAGGGCCAATTCTACTTAAGTTCATTGAGATGTTTTTCCTTGCAAATATAGACTCTTATTTCCATTCAAAGCTTGACTCTTGGTGGTAAATTAAAATTAGAAGACTAGCTTCATTTGATTTGATTTGACAAATACTGTGTTGGAAGTAAAAGTTTTCTTCAGAAATTCATGGAAATAAGGTTATGGTGGGAAGCGGTCACTTCTGGAGGTATAAGACTTGCAAGAATTTTCAATTTGATGTTGTTGCTCTACACTGTATTCATGACACAGCCTTCAGATTAGATGAGCCATTGAATAATTGCAAAAAGCTCTTATGGTCTAATAATTGATGAGATTGCTATTTTTTTGCACTTGCTAGGTTTATGAGCAGGAAATTGCCAAATATATATAAAGGGTAGGTTAGAATTTCGCTATCCAATTTCATTACAATTTGCTCCTCATTATATTCAAAGGTAAGGACTTTATAACCTGTTGTTTTACTGAAAGTTACTTTCTTGTTGGAATCAAAAAACACCAAAGTTATTCTGAATACAACATTTCGGATATGGTTTTTGCAGTCAGAACCATCACACTGCTGACACCTTTGCCTAAGAATTACACACTGCCTTGTAAAAGTGACATGTATAGGAAAGCTTAGTTGGGAAGCTGACCACTTCCAAGTGTATCTCCCATCACTGGGGATCCTTACACCACATCTCATAGTGTATTCTTCGAGTTGTTCTTCATTGATGGTTCGTGGTCCTATTGTCCCAAGCTCTTGTGCTCGCAGCAAATTCAGACACTGTTGTTTATAAACGGGTGACAACCAATGCAAAGGTACTAGATGATCTTGTTCAAGAATAGTTGTGGAAGCCAAGTCAGAGATGATGTGCTGAAACCTCAGCTTTTTAAACGGTGGTTGAAATATTAGTCCTTCTTCACTTTCAAGAAAACTGATGTTATCAATACAGCCCATGCGGGTGGAAAGCCAGTTATTAGTATGATCTAAAAGCTGTCTCACACTTCCATTCCAGCCAGGATTAAAACAAAGGAACATCCATACTTTCAGTGTTGTGTACACATCGATCTCAGTTTGCAACACTAATAAGTCTGAAGAAGATACAAGAAGATACATCAACTTTGCATCTATTGCCTTGTAAAGGGCCACACTTGGATGTATCATCACATTGTGAAGAAGCCATTCAAAGCATAGAGTCTTTACAGCTTTTAATCTATAGGTTTCTGCTGCCAAATAGTAGGAGCACACAGTGTTACTGTTGATGGTTGTCTTCATGATCCCGTCACACTGGCGAATTACTCGATCCACCCGAAGCAAGCATGCTGCTGCCAAAACGTGAGGAACTTCCAGAGGTGTTATTGACAAATCCTCATCCGTGTATAAAGAACCAAATACAATGTGCAGAGATCTGATATCAATATCCTCGTTCTTAATGACCAGTGTAATAACAATATTGTGTGATTCTCTCCAAGTACCTTTGAGGATTTTAGCAAAGTAGCCCAAATGACATAAAAATACTTTGTGTAAACTCCATGTTCTTCCCAGAGCATGAATTTTAATGTCTCTGTTGTTTCCATTCAAAAATAAATTTTCGTAAGCATAATTAGATGACATCTTAACCCTTTTCCTGTAGATGTAGTTGAGAACATTACCGAAATTTATTCCCAGGGTTTGAGTTTCATGACCATCAGAGCTTGGTGTCAAAGTTTCTGAATTGCTCAGTTTTTGCTTGCGACTGCCGGACAGGTGGCTGGGGCCGGCTATGGCTTCTGGCTGTGGCTCTTCCCGACTGGAAACCCTGCATCTCCAGACCCTGCTGGTTAAAAGCCCCATGGATGAAACCTCCTAGAAGAGATTCTCACAGAGACTTCTTGGTCGTGGCATAGCTGTAGTCTGCCAATCCTGCCAAGTCTTCCCTGAGTGTTTCTATGACAGACTCTGACATCACAGAGAAGGCATGACCTACTTCATTGTCTACATGTGCCCTGCCTGAGCACAGCCCCCGCCCCCTGATAGCAAGCCCTTTCACAGCTATGAAGTTCAACCAATCCTATTTCTTCCCGCCCTCCCCTCCTCCCTCCCACTCCTCTCTTCACCTCCTCCCTTGTACCTCTGCCCCACCATCCTCCCCTCTCCCTTCCCCCCTCCTCTTCTACTCCCTTTTTTGTTCCTACTTTCCTTCTTCCTCTCCTTTTCCTATTTTCCTCCTCCTCCTAGCCCCTCAACTCTCTTTTCTCATGCTGTTTCTAAATGGGTCACATTACATTTGACCTCCATCAAAGTGGAGAACCTAGTTCTTCATACTTGCAAGCTGAATTTTCTTTTTTTTAAAGAGAAACACCAGGCTAAAACCACCCTGATGTGTGGTTAACATTATATACATTCCAACTTCCTGCCCCTGGACTATGAGAGAACACTCAAATGTCAGTAGTATTGAAGATAATCACTTAACAACAGCTTTTTAGCAATATAAACAGTAAACGTTGTTATTGCTTATTTTGTTATTAGCCTTGTTAATTAGTATAAACGACAAGTATTTCATGCAAGGGGATGTATGCATATGTCAAAATTTTCTGTGTAGGTTTTATCTATTCATTTATAGGTTTAATAAATATATTGTTTTCTAAAGGTTCCTTATAAATCCAGTTATTTGTTTAACATGCGTATGTATGCATGGTTTATGGTTTTGTTTTACTGATTGGTATGTACCTATTAATTTTCTATGGGACTCCTTACTGGTAATAAATTGCAATTCATAAGAAAGCAAGTCATATTTAAATATTTCTTTGAATTCATCTTTGCTGGCAAACCATTGCCCGAGCCTGGTAAGCAAAGAATATCGAGGCAGATCAAGGTGAACCAAGGCCAGACGCTCTTCCCACTGTCTGTGAGGTCACATTTATATTTTCTTAGCGCCACCTCTCCTCTCACATGTCTGTTTCAACAAAACTCCTGCTAACCTTTGTCTGCTTCTGCAAAACATTTTCTCACCTGTGTCCATTTCTGCAAAACATCCTCTCACCTGTGTCTGCTTCAGCAAATCATCCTGTCACCCATGTGTCTGCCTCAGCAAAACCTTCTTTCATGTGCATCTGCTTTAGTAAAGCATCCTTTCACCAGTGTCTGTTTCAGCAAAACATCGTTATACTTTTCTGTCCCAGCGAATCATCATATACTGTACCTGAATTTCCAATGAAATCAGAAATCTCAACTTCATAATAGTTTCAGAAGTAATTAAAATGTTGCATTCCTTAACTTGTTTGCTTTTAGTCATGCCTAGATGACATCACAAGAATAATCTGTGAGAAGAGTGAAGGTCTCACCACACTCAATATTATTAGGAACTGTGATCCAGAGAGTGTCAGTATCAGTACTGGCTTGTAGTTGCAACATGAGCCTTTTACTCTACTCAAGGACCACCTCTTTTTAATTGATTTTTATATTGAGTCTTTTGTCTCTAATAGCTTCCCAGAAATGCTTAAGTTGTGAAAATATTTGTTCTCTCAGAAAGCAGATGATTCCTTGTACAATCATTAATATAAATATTCCACCTATGAGGAAAATTTAAGCACCAATGGGATAGGAAAGCTGGAGGGGATGAGGTATTACCTAAAGCTAAGGATATATTTAAAAAGCCATATGGAAACTAATTATTTATAATAGAATTCAAAACGTCTCAAAAGACAGATTTAGCAGGTAGACAGCCTGTATGCCTACATAATACTGCTGCTGAAATCCAGGCAAAAAAACAAAATCCAAATACAGGTGTTAGATACTGCCATATGGTATTTTGTTCAGGAAGTATCCAGAAATCTTTAAAATAATCCATGTTCTTTCCACTCTTTCTCTTTGCCAACCACAACTATCTCATAAGACCCTGCTACAAAAGACAACCCACACTTTGGTTGCAAAATGTAGAGGAATTAAGCTGCAATGGAACTGAAATCTTCCTTCTGGCTAGTTAGCTTTCATAGTTCTGGACTGGACTATGTAGCATGCTTGGCAGAGTAATGGCATAAAGACTAATGGCATCAACAGTCTTAGCCAGACATGAACCTTATGATGTACAATACCAATCTGCCGAGAAAGATGTGTACACCTACAAGGTAGTGGCATGACTGATAGAGGGGTAGCCAGTATATCTCTGATTGGATTTGAGGCCAATTTCACAAGAAGACAGAAAATGTCTTTGGCCCTAGGGGAGAACTTACTACTGTTGTTTATGTAAAGTTTCAAGGTGCCAAGCTCACTTTTAAGTATCTGTATTTATATCCATGGGAAAATGCTACTCCAAGGATTGTTCAGAGATGTCCATTTTGCCATAAACTGCAGTGGGGAACAATATACATTACTTATTGCTCAAAGCATGCTAATAAGAAATGGTTGAATGGTATTAATGTCTTGTTTAGGCATGAACCCTCATGGATCCTCACAGAAAAAAAAGGATCATAAAGAATGTAAAAGCTGGAAGATAAGGAGAAGGACTCTGAAATCTGTTTTTTCACTACAGGACAACAAGGGCAGTCATGACTTCCCAACACCTGTGAGTATTTGTAAAGACTTTACATAACTAAAACCTCTCCAGAGTAAATCCTATGCTAGGGAGGGACCCCATTCACCTTTGCCCTCCCTTGATTAAATATTAGCTATTGGTGTGTTCTGAGGGAGAGAGAGTCATGATCTTCCATATATCCATTGAGCCGTGTCCTGCATCTGGTCTCCAAGATAAGAGTTTTTAACTCATGGTCAAACAGATACTCCTGGTTAAACTCTAGAGTTCTCAAACACAGACAAACAAAACCAATGTCTGAAACAGAACTAGGAGGAGGAAAGGGTTGGTAGAATTAGGAGGGAGACTAGAAATGTTAGGGGATTATAGGAATCTGAGTATAATTTAACCATGTACAGAATGTCAATGTCACAATTCATGATGGAATTGAATGTAGTTTCAGGGATATCACAGGATTCCATACCCAAGAAGGAAGGCTAGAAAAGAGCCTCAAGACAGCAGAACTGTAATTTTGTACTTCAATTCTTTTTCTTTTTTTTCTTATTTTTTTATGTTTTTTCTTTATTTTCTATATTTTTTATTTACATTCCCAAAGATTTCCCCTTTCTCAGTTCCCCCTCCCTGAAAGTCCCGTACACCCTCTTTCTTCCCTCTGTTCCCCAGTCAACCCCCTCCACCTTCTCTGTCCTGGTATTCCCCTACACTGCTAATCCAGTCTTTCCAGGACCAGGGGTCTCTCCTTCCTTCTTCTTGGAAATCAATTGATATGTGAATTGTGTCTTGGGTATTCTGAGCTTCTGGGCTAATATCCACTTATCATTGACTACATATCATGTGCGTTCTTTTGTGATTGGGTTACCTCACTAAGGATGATATTTTCCAGTTCTGACCATTTGCCTAAGAATTTCATGAATTCATTGTTTTTAATTACAGAGTAGTATTCCATTGTGTAAATATATCACATCTGTATCCATTCCTCCATTGAGGGACATCTGAGTTCATTCCAGCTTCTGTCTACTGTAAATTAGGCTGCTATGAACATAGTGGAGCATGTGTTCTTATTGCATGCTGGGGAGACCTCTGAGTATATGCCTCTGGGTATATGCCCAGGAGTGGTATAACAGGGTCCTCCGGGAGTAACATGCCCAGTTTTCTGAGGAACTGCCAGACTGCTTTCCAGAGTGGTTGTACCAGCTTGCAATCCCACCAGCAGTGGAGGAGTGTTCCTCTTTCTCCACATCCTTTATATTATCTCATGCATTGCTTATATTCAGTTGTGTTTTGTAGTTCCTGTTCCCTTTCCAAATGTATCTTTTCCAGAATTTCCTCATTTAATTTCCTTAGTTTTTACATTGAACTTTTCCCTTTTCAAATCTTACACAGCTTTATTTAGTTCCTTACACTGTTTGTTCATGTTTTCTTGGATTTCTTGGGGGTTTGTTGGATATTTCCTTTATTTACATTTCACCCAACACCCACCTCCCTGCCCTTGATTCCCCTACACTGTGGTATTCTATCCAGCTTTCTTCATAAGTCCAAGGACCTCTCCTCCCCTTGATTCCTGACAAGGCAATTCTCTGCTACATATGCAATTGGAGTCATGTGTACTCCTTGGTTGGTGGTTTAGTCGTGGGAGCTCTGGGGGACCTGGTTGGTTGATACTGTTGTTCTTCCTATGAGGATGCAAACCCCTTCAGCCCCTTCAGTACTTTTAATCCTCTTTGGATACCCTATGTTCAGTCCAATATTTAGCTGCCAGCATTTGCCTCTGTATTTGTCAGGCTCTGACAGGGCCTCTCAGGTGACAGCCATATCAGGCTCCTATCAGCAAGCATTTCCTGACATTCACAATAGATTCAGGATTTGGTTACTATATATGGGATAAATCCCCAGGTGAGACAGAATCTGCATAGCCTTTCCTTCCATCTTTGCTCTACACTTTTTCTCCATATTTGCTCTTGTGAGTATTTTCTTCCCCTTCCCCGAAGAATTTAATCACCCACACTTTAGTCTTCCTTCTTCTTGAGCTTCAGATCATCTGTGAATTGTATCTTGGGTATTCTGAGCATATGGGCTAATATACACTTATCAGTGTGTTCTTTTGTGATTGGGTTACCACACTCAGGACAGTATTTTCTAGTTACATCCATTTGCGTAAGAATTTCATGAATTCATGGTCTTTAATAGCAGAGTAGTGTTCCACTGTGTAAATATACCATATTTTCTGTATCTATTCCTTTGTTGAAGGACATCTGGGTGCTTTCCAGCTTCTGGCTATTATAAATAAGGCTGCTAAGAACATAGTGGAGCATGTGTCCTTATTACTTATTGGAGAATTTTCTGGTTATACGACCAGGAATGGTATACCTGGGTCCTCAGGTAGTACTATGTCCACCTCAGGTGGTACTATGTCCAATTTTCTGTGGAGACACCAAACTGATTTCCAGAGTGGTTGTACCAGCTTACAATCCCACCAGCAATGGAGGAGTGTTCCTCTGTCTCCATATCCTCTCCAGCATCTGCTGTACCCTGAGATTTTGATTTTAGTCATTCTGACTGGTGTGAGCTTGAATCTCAGGGTTGTTTTGATTTGCTTTTCCCTGATAAGTAAGGATGCTGACTATTTCTTTAAGTGCTTCATGGTCATTCAATATTCCTCAACTGAAAATTCATTGTTTAGCTCTGTACCCCATTTTTTTAAAAAAATCATTCACAATTTATTAGTATGCCTATATTTTTTATTATTTTTTATTTTCTATATTCTTTATTTACATTCCAAACAATTTCCCGTTTCCCAGTTCCCCTCTCCCCAAAAGTCCCATAAGCCCTCTTCCCTCCCCCTATTCCCCATTTGATTAAGAATTTCATGAATTCATTGTTTTCAATTGCTGAGTAGTATTCTATTTTGTAAATATACATGGAAAATATCTCTGATAAAATTGAAGAAATATATAGAAAAACACATTAAGATTTAGTATTTCATGGAAAAATTATACGGATAAAATGATAGGCATAAAAATATTCCTAAGTTGATGGAAAGTGGAACTATAAATATTTTCTGATAAAATTGAAGATCTACAAGGAAAATATTTCTGATAAAACTCAAGAAATATATAGAAAAACACATTAAAAGTGACTATTTCATGAAAAATTATACAGATAAGATGGTAGGCATAAAATATTTCTATGTTGGTTGAAAGTGAAATTATAACCATTTGATTCTCTGGAATCAAACTTCTTGAGTTCTTTGTATATATTGGATATTAGCCCCCTATCAGATGTAGGATTAGTAAAGATCTTTACCCAATCTGTTGACTGTTGTTTTGTCCTATTGACAGTGTCCTTTGCCTTACAGAAGCTTTGCAATTTTATGAGGTCCCATGTGTCGATTCTTGATCTTAGAGCTTAAGCCATTGGTGTTCTGTTCAGGAAATTTTCCCCTGTCCCATGTGTTCGAAGCTATTCCCCACTTTCTCCTCTGTAAGTTTCAGTGTTTCTGGTTTTATGTAGAGCTGCTGATCCACTTAGACTTGAGCTTTGTACAAGGAGATAAGAATGGGTCGATTTGTATTTTTCTACATGCTGACCACCAGTTGAACCAGCACCATTTGTTAAACATGCTGCCATTTTCCACTGGATGGTTTTATCTCTTTTTCAAACATTAAATGACCATAGGTGTGTGGGTTTTTTTTTTCTGGGTATTCATTTCTATTTCATTGATCTTTGTGCCTGTTTCTATACCAATACCATGCAGTTTTTATCACTATTGCTCTGTAATACAGCTTGAGGACAGGGATGGTGATTCCGGAGAAATTCTTTTATTGTTGAGGATAGTTTTCTGTATCCTGGGATTTTTGTTATTCCAAATGAATTTTTTTAAATTGTTCTTTCTAGCTCCATGACAAATTAATTAGGAATTTTGACGGAGATTGCACTGAATTTGTAGATTGTTTTTGGCATGTTGGCCATTTTTCCTATATTAATCCTGCCAATCCATGAGCATGGGAGATCTTTCCATCTTCTGAGATTTCTTTCTTCAGAAACTCGAAGTTCTTGTCAAACAGATCTTTCACTTGCTTTGTTAGAGTCATACCAAGGTATGTAATATTATTTGTGCCTAATTTCTTTCTCATCCTTTTTATTCTTTGAGTAGAGGAAAGCTACTGATTTGTTTGAGTTTATTTTACATCCAGTCACATTGTTGAAATTGTTTATCATCTTTAGAAGTTCTCTGGTGGAATTTTTGGGTTCACTTAAGTATATGATCATATCATCAGCAAATAGTGATGTTTTGATTTCTTCCTTTCCATTTTGTATCTCTTTGTCCTCCTATTGTTTTCTAATTGCTCCAGGTAGAACATCAAGTACTATATTGAATAGGTAGGGAAAGAGTGTGCAGCCTTGTCTAGTCCCTGATTTTAGTGGGATTGTTTCAAGTTTCTCTCCATTCTATTTGATGTTGGCTACTAGATTGCTGTATATTGCTTTTTACTATGTTTAGGTAAGGGCCTTGGATTCCTGTTTCCAAGACTTCTAACATGAAGGGATGTTGAATTTTTTCAAATGCTTTTTAAGCATCTAATGAAATGAACATTGTTTTTTTCCTTTAAGTTTGTTTATGTAGTGTATTACGTTGATGGATTTCTATATGTTGAACCATCCCTGCATCCTTGGGATGAAGCATACTTGGTCCTGGTGAATGATCATTTTGATATGTACTTGGATTCCATTGACAAGAATTTAATGAGTATTTTTGCATCAATGTTCATACGGGAAATTTGTCTGAAGTTCTCTTTGTTGGGTCTTTGTTTGGTTTCAGTATAAGCATAATTGTGGGTTCATAAAAAAATGGATAGTGTTCTTTCTGTTGCTATTTTGTGGAAAAGTTTGAAGAGTATTGGTATTAGGCTTCTTTGATGGTCTGATAGAATTCTCCACTAAACCTATCTGGTTCTGGGCTTTTTTTTGCTTGGTAGACTATTAGTGATTGCTTCTATTTCTATAGGGATTATGGAACTGTTTAGATGTTTTTTTTGTTTTTTTTTTTGTTTTTTTTTATTTTTACAGAGTACTTTTTATTAATTATTAGGAAATGTTACAACTGACATACAATACTAAATTTCTTTTCTGTTCCTCACAAAATGTCCCCAGTAAAGATAAGGGTATATCACATTATAATGTGATTATAAATTCTATATCAATTAATGGATGTATGTATTTTTTTAAATTTTATTTTCTAAGGCTTTTTTTATTTCCATTCAAAATCATTTCCCCTTTCCCGTTTCCTCCCTCCCCGAAAGTCCCATAAGCCCCCTTCCATACCTATTTTCCCCATTCAACACACTCTGGCTTCTCAGTCCTGGCATTCCCCTATATCCAGTCTTTCCAGGACCAGGGGTCTCTCCTTCCATCTTCTTAGAAATCTATTGATATGCGAATTGTGTCTAGGGTATTCCGAGATTCTAGGTTAATATCCCCTTATAAGTGACTGCATACCATGTGTGTTCTCTTGTGATTGGGTTACCTCACTAAGGATGATATTTTCAAGTTCTGACCATTTGCCTAGGAATTTCGTGAATTCATTGTTTTTAATTGCAGAGTAGTATTCCATTGTGTCAATATAGCACATTTCTGAATCCATTCCTCCGTTGAGGGACATCTGGGTTCTTTCCAGCTTCTGGCTATTATAAATAAGGCTGCTATGAACATAGTGGAGCATGTGTCCTTATTGCATGCAGGTAAACCTCTGGGTATATGCCCAGGAGTTGTATAGCCAGATCCTCTGGGAGTGTCATGCCCAGTTTTCTGAGGAACTGCCAGACTGCTTTCCAGAGTGGTTGTACCAGCTTGCAATCCCACCAGCAGTGGAGGAGTGTTCCTCTTTCTCCACATCCTCACCAACAACTGCTGTCTCCTGTGTATTTGATCTTAGCCATTCTGACTGGTATGAGATGGAATCTCAGGGTTGTTTTGATTTGCATTTCCCTAATAACTAAGGATGATGAACATCTCTTTAGGTGCTTCTCAGCCATTAGTTTTTCTTCAGGTGAGAACTCTTTGTTTAGCTCTGTACCCCATTTCTAATAGGGTTACTAGGCTCTCTGGAGTCTAACTTCTTGAGTTCTTTGTATATATTGGATACTAGCCCTCTGTCAGATGTAGGGTTGGTAAAGATCATTTCCCAGTTAGTTGGTTGCCTCATTGTCTGACAGCGTCTTTTGCCTTGCAAAAACTTTGTAATTAAATGAGGTCCCATTTGTCAATTCTTGATCTTAGAGCATAAGCTATTGGAGTTCTATTCAGGAAATTCTCTCCTGTGCCCATATGTTCAAGGTTCTTCCCTAGTTTCCTTTCTATTAGTTTCAGTGTGTCTGGCTTTATGTGGAGGTCCTTGATCCACTTGGAATTGTGCTTAGTGCAAGGAGATAAGAATGGGTCAATTTGGATTCTTCTGCATGTTGACCTCCAGTTGAGCCAGCAGCATTTGTTGAAAAGGCTATCTTTTTTCCACTGGATGGTTTTAGCTCCTTTGTCAAAGATCAAGTGACCATAGGAGTGTGGATTCATTTCTGGGTCTTCAATTCTGTTCCATTGATCTACATGCCGGTCACTGTACCAACACCATGCGGTTTTTAACACTATTGCTCTGTAGTACAGCTTGAGGTCCGGGATACTGATTCCCTTAGAGGTTCTTTTACTCTTGAGAATAATTTTAGCTATCCTGGGTTTTCTGTAATTCCAGATGAATTTTTGAATTGCTCTTTCTTTTCTTTTTTCTTTTTTTTTTTTATTCCAGATGAATTTTTGAATTGCTCTTTCTAACTCTATGAAGAATTGAGTTGGGATTTTGATGGGGATTGCATTGAATTTGTATATTGCTTTTTGCAAGATGGTCATTTTTACTATATTAATCCTGCCAATCCATGAGCATGGCAGATTTTTCCATCTTCTGAGGTCTTCTTCAATTTCTTTCTTCAGAGACTTGAAGTTCTTGTCATACAGATCTTTCACTTGTTTGGTTACAGTCACACCAAGATACTTTATATGGTTTGTGGCTATCGTGAAGGGTATCATTTCTCTTACTTCTTTCTCAGCCTGCTTATCCTTTGAGTATAGGAAGGCTTCTGACTTGCTTGAGTTGCTTTTATATCCGGCCACTTTGCTGAAGTCGTTTATCAGCTGTAGGAGTTCTCTGGTGGAGTTCTTTGGGTCGCTTAAGTATACTATCATATCGTCTGCAAATAGTGATAGTTTGACTTCTTCCTTTCCAACTTGTATCCCTTTGACCTCTTTTTGTTGTCTAATTGCTCTAGCTAGAACTTCAAGTACTATATTGAAAAGATATGGAGAGAGAGGGCAGCCTTGTCTAGTCCCTGATTTTAGTGGGATTGCTTCAAGTTTCTCTCCATTTAGATTAATGCTGGCTACTGGTTTGCTGTAAATTGCTTTTACTATGTTTAGATATGGGCCTCGAATTCCTGATCTTTCCAAGACCTTTAGCATGAAAGGATGCTGAATTTTGTCAAATGCTTTCTCAGCATCTAATGAGATGACCATGTGGTTTTTTTCTTTGAGATTGTTTCTGTAGTGGATTACATTGATGGATTTCCTTATATTGAACCATCCCTGCATCCCTGGGATGAAGCCTGCTTGATCGTAGTGAATGATCGCTTTGATGTGTTCTTGGATTCGGTTGGCAAGAATTTTATTGAGTATTTTTGCATCGATATTCATAAGAGAGATTGGCCTGAGATTCTCTTTCTTTGTCGGATCTTTGTGTGCTTTTGGTATTAGCATAATTTTGGCTTCATAGAACGAGTTGGGTAATGTTCCTTCTGTTTCTATTTTGTGGAACAGTTTGAAGAGTATTGGTGTTAGGTCTTCTTTGAAGGTCTGATAAAATTCTGCACTAAAACCATCTGGACCTGTGCTTTTTTTGGTTGGAAGACTTCCAATGAAGACTTCTATTTCTTCAGGAGTTATAGGACGGTTCAGATGGTCTATTTGATCCTGATTTAATTTTGGTATTTGATATCTGTCAAGGAAATTGTCCATTTCCTCGAGATTTTCTAGTTGTGTTGAATACAGGCTTTTATACTAGGATCTGATGATTTTTTGAATATCCTCAGTTTCTGTTGTTATCTCTCTCTTTTCGTTTCTGATTTTATTAATTTGGATACTGTCTCTGTGCCCTCTGGTTAGTCTGGCTAAGGGCTTATCTATCTTGCTGATTTTCTCAAAGAACCAACTCCTAGTTTTGTTGATTCTTTGTATGGTTTTATTTGTTTCTACTTGATTGATTTCAGCCCTGAGTTTGATGATTTCCTGCCTTCCACTCCTCTTTGGTGTATTTGCTTCCTTTTGTTCCAGGGCTTTCAGGTGTACCATTAAGCTGTTAGTGTGTGCTTTCTCTCGTTTCTTTTTGGCGGCACTCAGGGCTATGAATATTCCTCTTAGAACTGCTTTCATTGTGTCCCTTAAATTAGGGTATGTTGTGCCTTCATTTTCATTAAATTTCAAAGTCTTTGATTTCTTTCTTTATTTCCACCTTGCCCAAGATATCATTGAGTAGAGCATCATTCAGCTTCCATGTGTACGTGGGTTTTCTGTTGTTTTTGTTGCCATTGAAGACCACCCTTATTCCATAGTGATCTGATAGGAGGCATGGGATTAGTTCTATCTTCTTATATCTGTTGAGGTCTGATTTGTGACCAATTATATGGTCAATTTTGGAGAAGGTACCATGAGGTGCTGAGAAGAAGAATTATTCTTAACTCTAGGATGAAATGTTCTATATATATCTGTTAGTTCCATTTGGTCCAAGGCTTCAATTAGATTCACTGTGTCCCTGTTTAGTTTCTGCTTTCCTGAAAGATCCATTTCAGAGAGCGGGGTGTTGAAGTCACCCACTATTATTGTGTGAGGTGCTATGTGTGCTTTGAGATTTAGTAAAGTTTCTTTTACGAATGAGGTTGTCCTTGCATTTTGAGCATAGATATTCAGAATTGAGAGTTCTTCTTGGTGGATTTTTCCTTTGATCAGTATGTAGTGTCCTTCTGTGTCTTTTTTGATGACTTTAGGTTGAAAATCAATTTTATCTGATATTAGGATGGCTACTCCACCTCGTTTCTTGGGGCCATATGCTTGTAAAATTGTTTTCCAGCCTTTTACTCTGAGGTAGTATTTGTCTTTGACACTGAGGTGCATTTCCTGCATGCAGCAAAATGCTGGGTCCTGTTTACATATCCAGTCTGCTAGTCTACGTCTTTTTATTGGTGAATTGAGACCATTGATATTAAGAGAGATTAAGGCATAGTGATTATTGCCATCCGCCTTTCTTGATGCTAACTTTATGTTTGAGTGGTTATCTACTTTTGGGTTTGAAGCAAGAAGGTTACTATCTCATTTTTTCCAGCGTGTTGTTTCTCTCCCTGTATTGGCGGTTTCCACCTATTATCCTTTACAGGGCTGGGTTCGCGGAAAGATATTGTCAAAATTTGGTTTTATCATGGAATATCTTGGTCTCTCCATCTATAGTGATTGAGAGTTTTGCTGGGTATAGTAGTCTAGGCTGGAATTTGTGCTGTCTTAGTGTCTGCATGAGATCTGCCCAGGATCTTCTGGCTTTCATAGTCTCTGGTGAGAAGTCTGATGTAATTCGGATAGGTCTTCCTTTGTATGTTACCTGGCCCTTTTCTCTTACCCCTTTTAATATTCTTTCTTTGTTTAGTTCATTTGGTGTTTTGATTATTATGTGACGGGAGGTATTTCTGTTCTGGTCTAGTCTGTTTGGAGTTCTGTAGGCTTCTTATACGTTCATCGGCATCTCTCTCTTTAGGTTAGGGAAGTTTCGTCCATAATTTTGTTGAAGATGTTACTGGCCCTTTAAGTTGCAAATCTTCACTCTCATCTATACCTATAATCCTTAGGTTTGGTCTTCTCATTGTGTCCTGGATTTCCTGGATGTTTTGGGTTACATGTATTTTTGCATTTTGCATTTTCTTTGACTGTTGGGTTGATGCTTTCTATGGAATCTCCAGCACCTGAGATTCTTTCTTCAATCTCTTGTATTCTATTGTTGATGTTTGTATCTATGACTACTGATTTCTTCCCAAGATTTTCTATCTCCAAAGTTGTCTCCTTTTGTGATTTCTTAGTTGTTTCTACTTCCTTTTTTAGATCCTGGATGGATTTGCTCCGATCTTTCTCTTGTTTGTTTGTATTTTCCTGTATTTCTTTAAGGTATTTTTGCATTGCATCTTTCAGGATTTCTGTCTGTTGACCCAAGTTCTCTTGCATTTCTCTAAGCGATTTTTGTGTTTCCTCCTCATGGGATTCCATCTGTTGATCCATCGTCTCCTGAATTTCCTTAAGCAGTTCTCATGTTTCCTTTGTAAGGGCATCTAACCGTTTATTCATCTCTTTAAACAATTTTTGTGTTGCCTCCCTATGGGCATCTGTCTGTTGACCCATATTCTTCTGCATTTCTTTATGCAATTTTTGTGATTCCTTTAAAAGTGCATCTATCCATTGATTCATTTCTTTAAGCCATTTTTGTGTTGTCTCCTTGTAGGCCTCCATCTTTTGATCCATGTTCTCCTGCATTTCTCTAAGTGATTTTTGTGTTTCCTTTGTAAGGGCTTCTAATCGTTGATTCATGGTCTCCTGTAATTCTTTATTAGATTTATTTGTGTCCTTCTTGTTATACTCTAATAGCATCATGAGAAGTGATTTTAAATCCAGATCTTGTCTTTCGGGTGTTGTGGGGTATCCAGGACTTGCTGCTGTTGGAGAGTTGGGTTCGGATGGTGCCATATTACTTTGATTTCTTTTAGTAACGTTCCTACATTTGCCTTTTGCCATCTGGTTACCTCTGGTGTTAGTTGGTCCTGCTGTCACTGGCTGTTGGTTGGACTTCCTGTGAGCCTGCAAAGCTATTTTTGGCCCCCCTGGATTACCAGGATTCCCCTGGCACCAATTTCTGGGGCCTGCCCTGCTCCTGAGTGACTTTGGAGCCCTGATTTGCCTTGCCCCAAGTTATGTTATATTGGGGAGTCCCTGCACATCCAAAGGCTCAGTGTAGTGGATTCCAGGAGCAGAGGTCACCAAAGCGAGGCTGGTAGGCTCCTGCCCTGTGCAGGGCTGTGTGATCGCTCCCAGAGGGGGGCGAGGGGGCGTCCCTCTGCCGGGCAGAAGTCCCACAGCAGAGCTGGCGCGCTGGTTACTGCAGATCTGCCCAGCTCTTGGGAGCAGGGTACACACCAGCCGCCTGAGACCCAAGCAATATTATGCCTGTCTGTCTCCGAGCCTGGAGGTCCCAACTACCTGGCCACTGGAGCAAAGATGGCGGAGTGCACTCTGCACTCTCTTGGTGGCGCAGGTCACCCCACAGAGGGGATGGCCCACAGCAGAGCTGGCGCCCAGAGGACCACAGAGCTGTCCCGTTCTTGGGATCAGACAGAAGCCCCAACATGCAGTGTCCCAAGCGATGTTATATTGGGGCGAACCTGGGTACCTGTCTCCTCAGTGCAGTCTACGGGAAATGAGGTGTTTAGATGTTTTTTTCTGATCCTGTTTAACTTTGGCACCTGGGTTTTGTCTAGAAAATTCTTCATTTTATCCAGATTTTCCAAGTTTGTTGAGTATAAGCTTTTGTAGTAGGATCTGATGATTTTTTTTTGAATTTCCACAAGTTCTGTTGTTATGTCTCCTTTTTCATTCCTGATTTTATTTATTTGGTTACTGTCTCTGTGCCCTCTGGTTCGTCTGGCTAAGTGCTTATCTATATTTTTTATTTTCTCAAAGAGCCAGCTCCTAGTTTTGTTGATTCTTTGTATAGTTCTTTCTGTTTATACTTGTTAGATTTTAGTCCTGAGTTTGATTATTTCCTGCTGTCTACTTGTCTTTGGTGTATTTGATTCTTTTTGTTCTGGAGCTTTCAGGTATGCTGTCAAGCTGCTAGTGTGAGCTCTCTCTGTATTCTCTTGGGAGGCACTCAGAGCTATGAGTTTTCCTATTAGCACTGCTTTCATGTGTCCTTAAGATTGATATGATGTATTTTTCATTTTCATTAAATCCTAAAACGTCTTTAATTTCCTTATTTCTTCCTTGACCAAGTTGTCATTGAGTAGAGCATTGTTCAGTTTCCATATGTATGTGGGCTTTCTGTTGTTTTTGTTGGAATTTAAGAACAGCCTTATGATCTGGTAGGGTATATGGGAATATTTCAATCATCTTGTATCTGTTGAGGCCTGATTTGTGATGAATTATAAGGTCAATTTTGGAGAAGGGACCATGAGGTGCTGAGAAGAGGGTATAATCTTTTGTTTTAGGATGTAGTGTTATATATATTAGATGCATTTGGTTCAAAACTTCTGTTAGTTTTACTGTGTCTATAAATATTTTCTGTTTCCATGATCTGTCCATTTCTGAGAGTAGGGTGTTGAAATCCCCACTAGTATTATGTGGGGTGTGATGTGTGCTTTGAGCTTTAGTAAAGTTTCTTCAAGAATATGGGTGCCCTTGCATTTGGAGCATAGATGTTCAGAATTGAAAGTTCATCTTGGTAGATTTTTCCATTGACCAGTATTAAGTGTCCTTCCTTATCTTTTTTGATAATTTTTGATTGATAGTTGATTTTATTCAATATTAGAATGGCTACTCCAGCTTATTTCTTGGGACCATTTGCTTGGAAAAGTGTTTTCCACTCATTTACTCGGTGGTAGTGTCTGTTTTTGTCACTGAAGCGCATTTCCTGTATGTAGCAAAATGCTGGGTCCTGTTTATGTATCTAGTCTGTTAGTTTATGTCTTTTATTGGGGAATTCAGTTCATTAATGTTAAGATGTATTAAGGAAAAGTGATTGTTATTTCCTGTTATTTTTGCTGTTAGAGGTCAAATTATGCTTGTGTCTATTTCTTTTGGGTTTGTTGAAAGATTATCTCCTTGCTTTTTCTAGGGTGTAGTTTCCCTCCTTGTGTTGGAGTTTTACATCTATTATCATTTTTAGGGCTGGATTTGTAGAAAGTTATTGTGTAAATTTAGTTTTTTCATGGAATATCTTGCTTTCTCCATCTATGGTAATTGAGAGTTTTGCTGGGTATAGTAGCCTGTGCTGACATTTATTTTCTCTTAGGGTCTGTATGACATCTGCCCACGATCTTCTTGCTTTCATATTTTCTGGTGAGTAGTCTGGTGTAATTCTGATAGGTCTGCCCTCATATGTTACTTGACCTTTTTCCATTACTGATTTTAATATTCTTTCTTTCTTTTGTGCACTTGGTGTTTTGATTATTATGTGATGGGAGGAATTTCTTTTCTGGTTCAGTTTTGGAGTATTTGGAGTTCTTTATGCTTCTTCTATGTTAATGGGCATCTCTTTCTTTATGCTTGGAAGTTTTCTTCTATAATATTGTTGAAAATATTTACTGGCCCTTTAAGTTGGGAATCTTCACTCTCTTCTATACCTATTATCCTTAGGATTTTTTCTTCTTAATGTGTCCTGTATTTCTTGGATGTTTTGGGTTAGGAGCTTTTTTCATTTTGTATTTTCTTTGACTGTTGTGTCAATGTTTTCTATGGTATCTTTGTTACCTGAGATTCTCTCTTCTATCTCTTGTATTCTGTTGGTGATGTTTATGACTCCTGATCTCTTTCCTAGGTTTTCTAACTCCAGGGTAATCTCCCTTTGTGATTTCTTTATGTTTCTATTTCCATTTTTAGATCTTGGATGGTTTTGTTCATTTTCTTTACCTGTTTGATTGTGTTTTCCTATAATTCTTTAAGGGATTATGTTTCCTCTTTAAGAGCTTCTACCTGTTTACCCGTGTTCTCCTCTATTTCTTTAAGGGAGATTTTATGAGCTTCTTAAAGTCCTCTATCATCACTATGAGAAGTGATTTTAGATCTGAAGCTTGCTTTTCCGGTGTGATGGTGTATCCAGGACTTGCTATGTTGGGAGAATCGGGTACTAAATGATGCCACCTTCCATGGTTTCTGTTGCTTATGTTCTTATCCTTGCTTCCTGCCATCTGATTATCACTAGTGCTACCTGCCCTCACTATGTCTGACTGGATCCTGTTCTTCCTGTGATCCTGGTTGTGTCAGAACTCCTCAGAGTCCAGTTGTCTCTGTGATCCTGTGATCCTGGGATTCTGGGATCCGGAGATCCTGGGTGTGTCAGAGCTCCTGGGTGTCAAGCTGCCTCTGGGAAGATCCTAGTATAACCAAAGTCCTGTGATCCTGTGATCCTGTTATTTTGGACTTGTTAGAGTGCCTAGGAGTGGAGCTTCCTCTGGGTGTTGCGGAACTGGCTTCAGAGTTTGAGCCCAAGATAAACCAGTCCAGACCGGAAAGTACCCGTGCCAATGGTCAGGTGGGGTTCCTGTGTCTCTGGATCCCGCTGGTCCCAGTTATGCCTGGTGGTTGGTCAGATGTCCTTCTCACCTCTGATCCTATGATCATGCTAGATCCTATGGGCATGCTAGAGTACCTGTAAGTGGAGCTTCCTCTGGGTGTCATGGTGCTTTCTTGGATTTCATTAAGGGATTTATGAATATTTTCTTTAAGCATTTCTATCATATTCATATAAAGGTTTTTTTAAGGTCTTTCTCTTGTGTATCAGCTATTTTGGAATATTCAGTGCCTGCTGTTGTGATGCTGTTGGCCTGGTGGAGACACATTGTGCTGGCTATGATTCTACTCTGATGTCTAGAAATCTGGTGTTAGGATGGTTCTAATTCTAGATACCGATATCTGGCTTTGTTGGGTAGGTATTTTGTTCCTTGGTTTCTGTTTCTTCTCTGCAGTTTAGGAGAAGGTCATGGTTAGATGTTACCTGAAACACAATTTTTTTGTACCTGAAAGTTGTGGCCATTGGGGTTCCAGGTAAAATTTATTCCTGGATATAGGCGGCTGACATTTGGGGGGCAGGATAGGCTAGGTTTCTGAAGGAGTTTACAGAGGAGAACAGAGAAGAGTGTTATACCCAAATCTGTAGTTTAGTCTTCTTTGAATAGGGGTATAACTAGCATGGCCTAGTTGTGGGTTCTACATTCTTCGACTGTTCTTTACCCTTTAAACCCCCAAATTCCAGTTAGGAAAGAAAAAATAGAAAGGAAAGGGGTGACATTATAGTTGACTACTTCTTGCTGATTAGGTGTGTCCTATTCCTTGGGGCAAGTTTGATCTTCTCTGACAGGATATCTAATGTCTTCTTGTTGTTTTTTTCTTCTTTGTGCATGGCTCTCAACCAACAACAACCAACTAACACCCTCATACTTCTTCGGGCTCTAGCTTTTATATTCCCTCTGAACAGTCCCTGGAATTCCAAATTGAACACAAAAACAAAAACTATCAGCAGCTGGAAAATCATGCATGTGCTAGAATGTAGAGAGCCATATTGCCTGGCAGAAACTCACTCTCTCAGCCTGTGAGAAGCAGCTGACCCGCCCAGCTGCCTGCATTTTTCCCCCACTTCCTCAATCTGAGCGGAGGATTGCCAGACTTCAGTGAGCCCCCCCTCCAGTAGAGGTGGAATCCTATTGTTCTACATGAGCCAGCTGCCACCTCCCGCTGATTTAGCAGATTAGCAGATCCTGTGAAATCAACAAGCTTCAAACAAGGAAGTTTGTATTTGCCATTCACCCCCAAGTAAACGGACTTTGAACATTGAAACTTTGTCTTGGTCCAAATTTCTCTCGTCGTCCTCCCCATGCATCCCTAAGTATCTTTTACAGATCACCAGTTCGCATGTAGCTGCAGGTGGCTACACTACAACATGACGCAAATCATAGTCAGCTGCTCTGGACAGTATGAAGCAACCCTGTATCCCATACCTGTTTTTAAAATGAAAACATATTCTTACAATACCTCTGTGTTTAAAAAAGGAACCAAAATTCCATAATTGTCACTATATGTGGGCAGAGAGTGCAGGGAGGTCAACCAAGCAGGTCTGCTATAGTGGTTATTGCAGTTGGGGGCTGGGATAAAGCAAATGGTGGGGTTAGAGTAGGTAACAGGGCAAGATATGCGGGATCCACAGGAAATGGCAGCAGGAGGCAGGGAAGATTGCCATGGGAGTTGTGTTGCAGAGTGGAGGGTGAACCTGGAGGATCTGGTCTGTAGGAACAGAGGGAAATGTGAAGACCTGCAATCAGCCTACCTGGTTCCCTGGCAGGAGTGCCTTCTTCCTAATTTTTTTTTAAATGTAGACACTTCCTCATAGAACTTCTTCCAATGTTATCATGTTCTGTTTTCATATTCTCTTAGTTCCAGGCATATTTTTATTTATATTTATACTTCAGTCTTCATTTCTACTTTGACTCATTCATCATTTAACAGTGAGTTGTTTGATTTCATGTACTTGTGTATTTACTGGAGTTTGGGTTTTATTTTATTTTCTGTTTGTTTGCTTGCCTGTTTGCTGTCGATTTTAAGTTTTATTGCATTGTGATTGAAAGGCCCTCAACACGAGAGGAACCCCCAGGCTCTGACTCAGGAAAGGTGACACCTCTAAACACTCACGAGAAACGGTCTTGATGCAACAGCAAGAGGACTTTAATACCAAACGCACTGTGGTGCACAGTCATATGCCACCCAGGGGTAGAGGATTGTGGACCCCGAGTGCAGAATTGAGGCAGCTTTTATAGGGTTACAACAAAGCCGACTCCTTGCAAGCCAATCATTTCATAGCATCCAGAGCCTGCTCGGTGAGGGCCAATCGATTTGTACCATTCTATAGTTTCTAGGCCAATCATTTTAAAACATCTAAGCCTGCGCTTCGTGAACCAACCAGTTTCCTACAGTCTCAGGAGTTTGCATTTGAGTGGGGGTAACAAATTACAGTTTAGATAGGACCAGAGATTTCAGCGTGTTATCTTCCCTCTATGATGCCAGCAAATTACAGAAGCCAGATAAGCGGTTAGTTAGCTCATTTCCTGTTATCTTACTAGGCCAGGATCACATATTCAAAGGCCTGTCGTATGCCCTTTCACCTAGTTCTATACAGAAAGCAGTCTCTGGAATAGCAAGAAGTGTGACCTTTTACCCACTTCACTGGCAGAGAGCAGGGTCTGGAATTTGAGGTACTTATGGCTACTTAGGCGTGAGAAGGTATTTCTAAACTTCTGACTTATTGGGGCCATTGGAGGGCTAGGCTGCATTTTCTGTCCCTTCATGATCAGATAGTATACAAAGATTGATTTCAATCTTAATTTTAAAGATCTGTTTCATGTCTCCAGATGTGTTATATTCTAGAAAAACTTCCATGTACTGCTGAAAAGAATGTGTATTCTTTGGTGTTTGTATAGAATATTCTGTAGATATCTGTAAGTTCACTGGTGTACAGTGTCAATAAAATTTGATGTTTCTCTATTTTTTGTCCAGAATATTTGCCTTTTAGAGATGTATTGAAAATATCTACTATTAATGAATTGATGTAAATCTGTCTTTAATTCTAGTAGATTTTTTTTAAATATAACATTGGGAATCCCTGGCTTTGATGCTTGTAGCTTTACCTTTTTTCCCTTGATGTCATTGAGCTTTTTCTATGTGTCCTGTCTTATTTAACTCCTCAAATTCTTTGAAAAGATTTAGGACTCTTCTGTGAACTTCTGTGTGCTCAAGTTTGCCTATATAGTTCTCACTGATAAGAATTTAACTCAAGCAAATCAGTAGCCTTCCTCTACTCAAAGGATAAACAAGCTGATAAAGAAATTATGGAAATGATCACAACCTTCACAATAGTCCCAAATAATATTTCATACCTTGGTGTGACCTTAATGAAGCAAGTGAAATATCTGTATGACAAAAACTTCTAGCGTTTGAAGAAAGAAATCGAAGATCTCAGAAGATGGAAAGATCTCCCATGTTCATGGATTGAAAGGAGCAATATAGTAAAGATGGCCATCTTGCCAAAAGCAATCTACAGATTCAGTGCAATCCCCATCAAAATTCCAAATCAATTCTTCATAGATCTAGAAAGAGCAATTCTCAAATTCATCTGGAAGAACAAGAAACCCAGGATAGCAAAAACTCTTCTCCACAACAAAAGATCTCCTGGGGTAATCACCATCCCTGACCTCAAGCTCTACTACAGAGCAATAGTCATAAAAACTGTTTGGTAGCGGTATGGAGACAGGCAGGAAGATCAATGGAATAGAATGGAAGACCCAGAAAAGAAACCACACATGTACCATCACTTGATATTTGACAAAGGAGCTAAAAATATCCAGTGGGAAAAGACAGCATTTTTAACAAATGGTGCTGGCTGAAACTAATGGAAAGGAAACTAGGGAAGAACCTTGAACATATGGGCACAGGGGAGAGTGTTGAAGCCTAGAGTTTGACTGAAGCACAAATGATGGTGCACAGCCTAGGCCATATCACAGGATATGGGACCCAGGCTAGGTCCTGAAGGTTCATCACTGGTTAGATGGGGGTGGAGTATATAGAAGGGAAAAAGCTAGACCCAACATGAAGATGTGAGATATCCTTGTACAGAGGGGCATGTTGAAGGTGCCACAGAAGGAGCCTGTGGTTGGTTACTTATTGGATATCCAGACAGAAACCTAGAGCTTGACTGTAAGGTGATTAGCCTAGGCTATGGCATAGGATGTGGCATCCAAGTTAAACTTTGGAGCAGTACTTAACTTCGTTATTACCCAGATTGGTGCATCTACAATGAAAGGATAAGGTTAGTCCCTGGAAGAGGATGTGGGAATTATGAGTACTGAATGGCATGTTAGAAGTCAAGAAAACATGGAATGTGGGTGGTTGCATGTATAACAAGTCCTGGTGGAAGCATGGAGTTTGGTAACAGCTGAGGGGCATCAGGGCACATTAGACCTGGACAAATACTGTGACGCTCATGATAGACCCTGGAAAAAGAAGTGGGAAGTCTGGGCAATGAGTGGCATGTTGAGGGCATGGTAGAAGGTGCCTGTGGGTGGTTGCCTATAGGGTAGATCCTGGCAGAAGCCTAAAGCTTGGCAGTGTTGGTCAAAATACTCAGGGAAAATTATGTGTATCCTGCTGAAGCCTAAAGTTTAGCTGTCCAGGGAAGTTTTGGCAGACTAGTCCATGTCCCTAGTGGTAGGATCAAGACTAGATCTGGTAGTAGGGAAAAGGCCTGAATGTTGAGGATAGGGTGATTGACCATATTAGGACCTGGAAGCAGACATGGAAAGTTGGGGTACCAACTGGAGTGGTGAAGGCAAATGAAAATCAGACCTGAAGGAGGTTGAAGGTATGCCTATCCTAGCTGAAACCTAGAGTTTATCCGAGTCACAGGTAGTTGTGATCAGACTAGGCCGTGCAAAGAATATGAGTCCCTATGTATAATGGCTATTCCTGGTTTGACTATATCTGGAAAGAGCCACAATCCAGAAATGGAGGGCACACCTGTGATCCAGACTTTGAGGCTGGAAGACACAAGTTTCTGACATGGATCTTAGAATGGCGATCTTGAGGCACAGTGGCCATGTAAAGCTTAGGCCCAGGCAAGGTAGTACACACCTTTAATCCCAGGAGACTGAGGCAAGAAGCTCTCTGAGTTCAAGGTCAGGCTGGGACAAAGCAAGTCCCAGATCCAGGCATGGTGGTACACACCTTTAATCTAGGCCATTCCTTCTGCTGGAGGTCTACATAGGGAAATTAGAAGAAGGAACATTCACTCTTCTGCTACTGCTTGCGCTTACTTGTCAGCACATCGGTTGGAACCTACTTCTACAGAAGACCAGCTGAAACAACTAGCCTCGTGGGACTGAGCAACTACTAGGTTCTTGGACTTCCCATTCACAGCTGCCCATTGTTGAGTTAGTTGGTCTACAGACTGTAAGTCATCACTATAAATTGCCTCAATATAGAGAGACATTCCATAAGTTCTGTGACTCTAGAGAACCCTGGCTAATAAATACACTGTGGAAGCCTAGATATTAGCTACTGCACAGTCTAGGTGGCCAGGCTAGAACAGGACACGGGTTGTAAGACCAGAGCTAGACCTAGCAGGTTAAAGGAAGGCTTTAGTTCAGAAGTCAAGGGGATCAACCAAGCTTGACCACAGAGGAGGACTTGGGAAGTCTGCCTAACAAGCAAGTGGATTTCAGTCACACAGAACATATCAGGGCAGACCCTTAAGGACACCATGATGAATGGTATATTAGTCAAGGTTTTCTAGAGAACAAAACTGATAGAATGAATATGTACGGGATTTATTAGAGTGACTTGCAGGCTATGATCCAGCTATTCCAACAAATGCTGTCTACAACAGAAGGTCCAAGAAACCATTAGTTGTTCAGTCTGTAAGGCTGGATGTCTCAGCTGGTCTTCAGTGTACATCTGAATCTGAAAGAAATAGGCTGTAATGCCAATGTGTCAAGAGCAGGGGCAAGCAGGAAAGGAGCAAAAGCTTCTTTTTTTCTGTTGTAGGAAATTTTAATCGCAAGCTGATGTTCCAACCCACTTTTGACCATTTAGTTTCTGATAAAACACACACACACACACACACACACACACACACACACACACACACACATGCTTCCAGTTTCCATCTGCACCCAGAGCTGATCCTGTGCTACAGCTTTCCATTCCCAAATACCGCCAGGGAGAGCTGGTCTCCCAAGAGTGCTGACATGCTTGTGATCACAGGTAAGACCACCACTTCTGCTCCAAGGGATCTGCCTGGAGGTCTCAGGACACAGGAACTGAGGAGCATCCTGGTACAGGATCCTTCCAGGTTCTATCTGTGCCTGGAGCTGACCCTGTGCTACAACTCTCTATACCCAAATCCTACCAGGAGAGAGCAGGTCTGCCAGGAATACTGACACACAGGCTTGCAGGAGGAACAAGTCACAGTCAGAGAGAGCAAGACCAGCTAACACCAGAGATATTCAGATGGCGAGAGGCAAGGGCAAGAACATAAGTAACAGAAACCAAGGCTACTTGGCATCATCAGAACCCAGTTCTCCCACCATAGAGAGTCCTGGATAATCCAAAACACCAGAAAAGCAAGAATCTGATTTAAAATGACATCTCATGATGATGATAGAGGACTTTAAGAAGGACATAACTAATTTACTTAAAGTAATACAGGAGAACACGGGTAAACAGGTAGAAGCCCTTAAAGAGGAAATAAAAAAAATCCTTAAGTAATAACAGGAAAACACAAACAAAGAGGTGAAAGAATTGAACAAAACCATCCAGTATCTAAAAATGGAAGTAGAAACAGTAAAGAAATCACAAAGAGAAACAACTCTGGAGCTAGAAAACCAAGGAAAGAGATCAGGAGACATAGATGAAAGCATCATCAACAGAATACAAGAGATAGAAGAGAAAATATCAGATGCAGAAGATAACATAGAAAACATTGACACAACAGCCAAAGACGATGCAAAATGCAAAAATAACCCAAAATATCCAGGAAATCCAGAACACAATGAGAAGACCAAACCTAAAGATAATAGGTATAGAAGATAGTGAAGATTCCTAAATTAAAGGGCCAGTAAATATCTTCAACAAAATTTTAGAAGAAAAACTACCCTAAACTAAAGAAAGAGATGCCTAAAAGCATACAAGACGCCTACAGAACTCCAAATAGATTGGAAGAGAAAAGAAATTCCTCCTGTCAAATAATAGTCAAAACACAAAATGCACAAAACAAAGAATATTAAAAGCAGTAAGGGAAAAAGACCAAGTTACATATAAAGGCAGACCTATCAGAATTACACCAGACTTCTCACCAGAGACTATGAAAGCCAGAAGATCCTGGGAAGACAACATACAGACTCTAAGAGAACACAAATGCCAGCCTGGGCTACTATACCCAGCAAAACTCTTAATTACCATAGATAGAGAAACCAAGATATTCCATGACAAAAACAAATTTATACAATATCTTACCATAAATCCAGCCCTACAAAGGATAATAGATGGAAAACTCCAACACAAAGAGGGAAACTACACACTAGAAAAAGCAAGAAAGTAATCTTTCAAGAAACCCAAAAGAAGATAGCCACACAAACATAAAAATGACATCAAAAATAACAGGAAGCAACAATCATTATTCCTTAATATCTTTTAACATCAACTGACTCAATTCACCCAATAAAAAGAAAAAGACTAATGGACTGGATAAGTAAACAGGACCCAGCATTTTGCTGCATACAGGAAATGCACCTCAGTGTCAAAGACAAACCTCAGAATAAAGGGCTGGAAAACAAGGGACGAAAGGAGGGTTTTTGTCGACCCATTGTGGAGCAACAGTGTCAATCAGCCAGAGCCCCCAGAGCTCCCAGGGACTGGACCACCAACCACAGAGTATGCATGGAGCGACCCAAGGCTATGGCCAAATATGTGGCAGAGGATGGCCTTGCTGGATATCAGTGGGACAAGCGGCCCTTGGGCCTGAGGGGGTTTGATGTCCCAGTGTAAGGAAATTCCAGGACTGGAAGGCAGGAGTGGGTGAGTGGTTCCAAGCACCCTCATAGAGGCAGGGGGGAGGGGGGTGTGATATGGGATTTCTGGAGGGGAGACCTAGATAGGGGGTAACATTTGAAATGTAAATAAAGAAAATATCCAATAAAAAAAACAAAAAAAGTGAAAATAAAGACACACACACATACACACACACACACACACACACACAAAACCTTTATATTTATAATATAAAGCCTTAATCAGCACAAGATCTGGACAGATATACATCCTCTATGCTATTATGTCTATTTTTCAGCCAATAATACCATTATATAATTTTCAGTGTTTCATCTGGGCTGCTCTTAACTCCAGTTAGCCAACTCACATGGCCACCAATCCACATGGTGATTACGTTAATGTTCTTGCCCCATGGCAGTTTCTTCCTCTATTCACCTTTTTATCCCTGTTGTGATTTTCCGACCTCCAGCCCAGGAATCCTAAACCCTGCCTATGTCTCTTCTGTCCAGCTATATTGGCTGTCAGCACCTTTATTTACCAATCAGTAGTAATATGGAAGCAAGGTCACATAGTGTCATTAGGGTCTATGTGTGGGCTCTCTGGGGCAACCAGGTCTTGAGAAACCAGCATTAGCATTAGAATAGAAGTAATATCAGGCCAAACCACTACATATCCTCCTTTAGTTCAATTAAAAAAGCTCTTTCTCTTTTTTTTATTATTTATTTTATTTTATTTTTTTTATTATTTATTTTATTTTACTTTTTTAATTTACATTCCAAATCACTTCCCCTTTCCCGTTTCCTCCCTCCCCGAAAGTCCCATAAGCCCCCTTCCCTCCCTCTTTTCTCCATTCAACCCCCTCTCGTTACTCTGTCCTGGCGTTCCCCTACATCCAGTCTTTCCAGGACCAGGGGTCTCTCCTTCCATCTTCTTAGAAATCTATTGATATGCGGATTGTGTCTAGGGTATTACGAGATTCTGGGTCAATATCCCCTTATCAGTGACTGCATACCATGTGTGTTCTTTTGTGATTGGGTTACCTCACTAAGGATGATATTTTCAAGATCTCACCATTTGCCTAGGAATTTCGTGAATTCGTTGTTTTTAATTGCAGAGTAGTATTCCATTGTGTAGATATACCACATCTTCTGAATCCATTCCTCCGTTGAGGAACATCTGGGTTCTTTCCAGCTTCTGGCTATTATAAATAAGGCTGCTATGAACATAGTGGAGCATGTGTCCTTATTGCATGCAGGTAAAGTCTCTGGGTATATGCCCAGGAGTGGTATAGCCGGATCCTCCGGGAGTGTCATGCCCAGTTTTCTGAGGAACCGCCAGACTGCTTTCCAGAGTGGTTGTACCAGCCTGCAATTCCACCAGCAGTGGAGGAGTGTTCCTCTTTCTCCACATCCTCACCAACAACTGCTGTCTCCTGTGTTTTTGATCTTAGCCATCCTGACTGGTGTGATTAGTAACAAACAATACACAGTACAAAGTATTTTGAAACAGTTATGAAAAAATATTAAGTATGAATTACATTTAAAAGTCCATTATGTATTTTGTAACTTAGGTGTGGTACTTTTCCATCTATCCTATCTTAATGAGTCTATAATTCTATAACTAAATCATCTTTTATTTTATCTTGTATTACCATCCTAAAATAATCTTTTCAAATCGAGAACATCTTCTTTAGTGCTAAACAACTTAAGTTTAATTGTGAGAATATAACTATCTAGTCTTTAGCTCCATCAGACATCTGAGAAAGAGCAAATATTATTTGAATATTTAGGAAGCACTGGAATGCAGCTTCCAAAAATCATAGAAATGCCAGAGATTGCTTACCGCTAGAACAGTCGCCAGTATTCCTTATAACACTGGACAATCTATCTTCAGCCTTCTGAACAAGAACATCTGAATTATAATGGACTAGCTTACCATGTATAGGCAGAGATTAGCCATTGTCTATCCTGCATTTTTTTACCTTTTTGGACAGAATTTTGTTTGCAAATAAAGTAGAGCATTTCTTGCCAAGTGTCTAGCTTGCCACAATTGAAATAACTCCACATGGAGGTATTGATGCTCTTTATCTTTTCTGAAGTGAAATGGGGGTACTGTCAGGAGCAGACATGTCTCATAGTCAAGCAATCTTTTAATAATAAAATAATTTTAAATGCCATATTCTGTAGATCTCTGATGCTTTTGAAGCCCATCTATTTATAGCATATCTGAACAAGAAAACATTGTTGGTCTCCAGCTACCCATTATCTGTAGAACACAGGATGCATATTTCTGCAATAATCCAGATTAGTATCTAACATGACTATGCATTTGATTGATTATCAACTTGTGAAAGATCCTGCCTTGAAGTTTTTTTTATTTACCCTCAGAAAATCCTGCTTTGAGAGGCCAGAGTGCCACCATCTTGTAACACGCCTAAGTCACATCCTCTGTAGCCTCTACCTCCTCCCCTGCTTCCTTCCCTGACCACTATTCCAGGAACTAGCTAACCGCAAAGTTTGTTCTGCATTCTGTAGATAGTTGATATTTGCTTAACCTATCTTGTGGAATGCAGTTACACCCGGTTCCCAGGAATGCATTGCCCCATGACCTAAGTGCAACTTCCCTATCTAAATCCCCCAAGCCCTTCCCCTTCTGCGGTTTTTGGCTTTAAAAACCCCTTGCTCTGGACACTGGGGGTCGATCTTCTCTGACCCTGTGTGGTTACGAGTCAACCCCAGTGCACTGCCCCCCCCCCGAATAAAGGCCTCGTATGTTTGCTGCAGGAACAGGCTCTGGCTGATTCTTTGGGCATCACTTTATCCTGAGACTTGAGTGGGGGTCCCCTCTCAGGGGTCTTTCACTTGCTTTACCTAATTATCCTAAATAGTTTGTAATAGCAGTTACTAAAAGGACTGGGATTAAACCTTGTATTTTAAATGAGTTGCCAACTACCCACTACACTTTTCTTTGTCCTTTATCTAGGCAGCCATGAGAAGTTATGGTCCTGATTAATGCTACGTCTTCTCATCTCAAGTAATCTGGATTTAAGATGGGTCTTCCTCCATGAAATGATTCAATTAACTAAAAATCTAACACACCTTTGCCCAGTGAATTGTATTTATAGTTAATTTCAGATGCAGTAAGTTGACAAACAAGAGTTGCCATCACAAATGGATAAGTGGCACGATTAGAGGAACAGAACATATCAGTGGATGGTTGTACTTACAACAGGCTTAGTAGAGATGTTGGGTAAAAAGAAGAAGAAGAAGAAGAAGAAGAAGAAGAAGAAGAAGAAGAAGGAGAAGAAGAAGAAGAAGAAGAAGAAGAAGAAGAAGAAGAAGAAGAAGAAGAAGAAGAAAGAAAGAAAGAAAGAAAGAAAGAAAGAAAGAAAGAAAGAAAGAAAGAAAGAAAGAAAGAAAGAAAGAAAGAGAGAGAAAGGAAAAAAAGAACAGGCTTAGTGGAAACTCAGAGTTTGGCTGCTTTGCAGTTGGGGGTGATCATAATAGGACTAGGAAAAAGAAGTGGGGAAAGAGTTGAAGAAATGTTTAAATGGAAATGTCAAGGGAATTCATTACCCTTTGCCCCCTAAGGAGGATATGGGAAGTCTTGGGACCACTGGGATAAGGGAGAAAGGGAACCTGTAGATTGTTAAAGTAAGGCAGTCCTGGTGAAAGCATGGCTATGGTGTAATCAGAGTTGGGACATGAAATATGGGACCCATACTAGAACCTAGATAGATGATTATATGGAGAATCCATGTTCCTAGTCAGGTGGTAGATGCAGCATAGAAGGTGCCTGTGGGTGATTGCTGGAAGGGTGTCCAAGAGGTAGCCTAGAACTTCACTACAACATAGACAGTAGTATTTCAACTAACCTGGGCATGGGATTCCAACCTGGGCTAGACTCTGAATGAGGTTCTGTGTAGAACCAAGTACAGTGGAGCCATACAGATGGGATCAAAGTATACCCATTTGAGAGTGTGGTAAGTCTAGGTGCTGAGGGGTATAGTGGAGGAAACACAGAAGGAGGCTGTGAGTGCATCCTACTTGAAGCCTAGAGCTTTGCTGTAACACAAATGGAGTAAATCAGACTAGGTTGCGGCACAGGATGTTGGACACAGGCTAGACAATGAAAGAAGATTCAGGGAGTCTGTGTAACAAGTCAGTTGATTGGAGCCATTGATGGAGGTCACACAGTATGGATCAGGCTAGACCCTACAGGTGGAGGTGGGAGATCTGGTTACCCAGTGGCATGGGGGAAGAAGCACAGACAGGACTGGTGGGTTATTTTAGGTAGTGTAAGTCCTGGTTAAAGACTAGAGCTTGACTATAATGAAGGGTGAATTAGTCAGAGTAAAAGATGTGTAACCCTTAGTATGTGTCAGTGTCTAGCCACAACACAGGATCGGAGTTCTCAATTGGAATCAGGGATATCTGGAAGGCTCATAATAAAAACACACACAGACAACTTTTTTGGGTACAAGTTGACAGGCAAATTTCAAGGCTTGAGGTTGTGCTTTCTCTCTCTCTGTTTCTTTGTCTCTCTGTGTGTGACTGTCTCTGACAGAATGATCACATCTTGAGGCTGCACGCACTCTGCACTCTCCTGTGCACTCCGCTTTGGTACTGTGAGCTTTTCTTTTCTCAAACTCCCATACTCCTACACACCTATGTGTGCTCTCCTTTCACTCACACACACACCCCATGTACTCTTCTTTCACTCACATAACACACACTCTCCTCACACTCTCTCACACTCTCCCCTCATGCTCTCTTGCCTTTAACTCGCCACAGTCTTTTATTGTTACTCCAAAAGCAGGTAGAAAAAAGGTCATTGCATAATCATTGTCAAATCAAATTCAAAAGAATAACCACATCCTACAAAGAATCATGAATTACAATTGTTGACCAAAGTTTCAAGCTTCCCCTATTCCTAGGTCTGAAGCCAAGATAAAAATTGAAAACTTGGAAATGATCTTTACCAACCTTACATCCGACAGAGGGCTAATATCCAAGATATACAAAGAACTCAAGAAGTTAAACTCCAGAGAGGCAAGTAACCCTATTAAAAAATGGGGTACAGAGCTCCACAAAGAGTTCTCACCTGAAGAATATCTAATGGCTGAGAAGCACCTAAAGAGATGTTCATCATCCTTAGTCATTAGGGAAATGCAAATCAAAACAACCCTGAGATTCCATCTCACACCAGTCAGGATGGCTAAGATCAAAAACACAGGAGACAGCAGTTGTTGGCGAGGATGTGGAGAAAGAGGAACACTCCTCCACTGCTGGTGGAATTGCAGGCTGGTACAACCACTCTGGAAAGCAGTCTGGCGGCTCCTCAGAAAACTGGGCATGACACTTCCGGAGGATCCGGCTATACCACTCCTGGGCATATACCCAGAGACTTTACCTGCATGCAATAAGGACACATGCTCCACTATATTCATAGCAGCCTTATTTATAATAGCCAGAAGCTGGAAAGAACCCAGATGTCCCTCAACGGAGGAATGGATTCAGAAGATGTGGTATATTTACACAATGGAATACTACTCTGCAATTAAAAACAATGAATTCACGAAATTCCTAGGCAAATGGTCAGAACTTGAAAATATCATCCTTAGTGAGGTAACCCAATCACAAAAGATCACACATGGTATGAAGTCACTGATAAGGGGATATTGACCCAGAATCTCAGAATACCCTAGACACAATCAGCATATCAATAGATTTCTAAAAAGATGGAAGGAGAGACCCCTGGTCCTGGAAAGACTGGATGTAGGGGAACGCCAGGACAGAGTAATGAGAGGGGGTTGAACGGAGAAAAGAGGGAGGGAAGGGGGCTTATGGGACTTTCGGGGAGGGAGGAAACGGGAAAGGGGAAGTGATTTGGAATGTAAATTAAAAAAATAAAATTAAATTAAATTAAAAAAAAATTTAAAACTTGTCATTATTTAAACTTTAACTTTTGACTTAATTATACTTCAGAGGTCAGAGCTCCGAGGCCAGCTACATGTATTTTCCTGTGAAGCTCTAATGATAAATGACATGAGCAAAGCTGCCAGGCAGTGGCCAGAGAGTCAAGTTAACCTTTAACTCAGCAGTTCCACTAGCTTTCTGCTTCTATATATTATACACAATGACTCTCCTAAGAGTCTCAGTGTTTTGACTTAGTTTTACTAATACATAATTTTATGTATTCTATACTTTCTTTTCTGTACATATCCAGAGGAGACCAGGAGCCATTCTCAAATGTACAAAACTCATTTCATAACTTCAATAGCTTTTTCTTTTCTCGGGGTCCCAATATTGGCTCTACTTCATTTTCTAATAATTTCTTCAAACTTTCTTTGCAAGTCAAACATAAATCTGAAACTATCAATGTGTAATTATTACATTGTATCCAAAAGGAGAGCATACAGCATGCACCTAGTCCATTAGGACTGTGCTGTGCTATGCTCCCATGCCTCAATTTTTGATTATTTAAGAATCAATATATCAAGGAACATCTAGTTTCACAGAATTCACCAGAGCAGAAGGAGAAATAAATAGGAAAGTCAGATATAATAGAATAATTATGTACACCAAGACCAACTGAAAAGCAGTCACACACAAATGAAATATATACAGCTGCTGTTCAGGGCTAAAGTTAGGAGAAATGGGAATAACTTTTTTTTACAAAGAGCTGTGGGCAGTCCCCTGGTATCTGTTCCCAGCAAGGAAGCCTAGAGATCAGCTGCTGTGCAGGAAAGGCTGGCCAGATTATACCATGATACTGTTTGTGTGACCCATGCTAAATATGGTGGGTCTTGAAAAAGACTATGACAGGGATACCAGGGGTACTTGCCAGACTAGACCCTGGAGGAGGACAGGGGATGTCTGGGTACCTAAAGGGATGGTGAGGGCTGGAAAGAAGGAACCTGTGAGTAGATACAGTTAGAAATGGTCCTTCTTGAAGTACAGAGCTTACTTGCAAGAGCAGGTGGAAGTAGCCCCAAGGCCAGGCATGGGATATGGATCCCTTGATAGGCCTTGGAGGAGAATGTGGGGGAGTCTGTGTTCTAAGTATGTTAATGGTCACACAAAAGGGATTATGCAAGATTCTTGAGGATGATGTGGGAAGTCTAGATACTCAATAGCATGGTGGAGGCATCTCAGAAGGTGCCTATGGAAGGAGGCAGATAGGGTGGATCCTGGCCAAAGCCTAGAGCTAGGCAGAAGGGCAGTCTTGGGTATTCATATTAGGCTAATACAGAGGATTTGCTACCCTACTAATGTCTAGTGGCAGCTGCTGTGCAAGCAGGGTGTGAGGGGCAATTCAATGCTGCCACCTAGCCCTTGTTACCTTGTGACCCAATTAAACCCATTGAATTTAATTCATCTAATTGAGCAGCAGCATCTCCAACCCTAAGGTCTGGCACAAGGAAAAGAGTAATAACACAACTCTTCAAATGTGCTGGTGGCCCTCTCACCAGTTTGTGTCTTAGAGGATTGGTGAAGGGCATGTCTTCTGGGCCTTCCCATTGTAGAGGATTAGGTTTTTTGTAACATATCCAGCCTAGCATTGCAATTTCCCTGAGCCTTAAAATCCCTTCATCACCACTAAGCCAAGGGATATCAGGCATTCCCACCTCGTTTTCAGTAGGTCAGCTTTTGATAAATGCTTCACCAACCATTCAAACAAACTTCAGACACCTTTTTTGTAAACTGTGCAAGCTTCCATATTAAACCTAGAATCACTCAGAGGGTCCATTTCAATAAACTCTGCCTGCTCTAGTTTTATGTCCCTTCCACCATTATCCCACACCCTTAAAATCCATTCCCATGCATATTCCCCAGACTTCTTCATGAATGAATTAGCAAACTCATTAAGCTCCTTAGTAGTGTAGCACACTTCCTCTTGGACTACACTTTCTACCTTCCCTCTAGGGGCCTGTTTTGCCTTGAGTCTTGTTATAGGTCTAGAAGGAACTATTGGTCAGCCTTCCAGAATATCAGTATTGTCCTGTCCAGCATTTTCTTCAGAGAAAGTCACTGCTGGTTTATCAGATACTAAGTGATTAATTTCCTTATGTGAAAAAGGCATTATTTCAAGGGGAGGGGCTGAGGGTACTATTTCCTCAGGTGGGCTAAACCCTTGAGAATCTGAAGATTCAAAGTTCTCAGCTACAATAGGGTCCTCGCACACATCCCCATTCTTTGCCAATTAATGCCCTTTTTTTAACTGCTGACAACTTCTGAGGCTGTGACTTGAATTTTCTCTACAATTCAGCCACTTTATAATGAGGGCTTCAATTTGGTTTTCTGCAACTTGAGCTCTATGGCTCTATGGCTGCTGGAGAAAAGATTTTCTACAAGAGTACATTTAGAAACCTTTAGTCTGTTATTTGCATCTGGAGTCATTCAATTTTACAGCTCATTTTTTCCCTTCATCATTTTTTCCAGAGATACTAAGAGCAACAAGACAGCAAAATTATTTTCCGATTTTTACCTCAACTTGTAGAAAATTTTGTACACTAGGTCATCACCAGTTACAATTGATGGATCAGGATAATCAAAGACATTAGCGTCTTTAAGTTTGAAATATAGTTTCCACCATGGATCTTCAGTATTCTCTGAGCTCTCAGGAGAAAGAGTATCTGGAGATCTTTCAGTAGTTGAAGGTGCTGGTGAATTATTAAGCCAACCCCGGATTCTTAAAAGATTCATCCTTATACTTCTGCTCCTCTAGAAACACTACTAGTACCAACTTCTATATTAGTCAGGGTTCTCTAGAGTCATAGAATTTAAGGGTAGTCTCTATATAGTAAGGGAATTTGTTATGATGACTTATAGTCTGCATTCCAACTCCACAACAATTGTCAGCTGTGATCTAGTAGATGCTCAATCCCTCAAGGCAAGCAGGTGAAGAGTGAATCTTCCTTCTTCCTCAGGTAAGTCTCCACCAGAAAGTGTGGCCCAGATTAAAGATGGGTACCACCATGCCTGGATCTGGGACTTGCTTGTCCCAGAAGATCTTGAACTCATATAGTCAAGTTGACAGCCAGGAATAGCCATTACACCTGCCAAGAAGATAGCTGTTGGGAAGGCGGGGTTGGCCAGACTTGGCCATGGCACAAGTCTTTCAGACCTATACTACAGCTGGTTAGTTGTGAAAAAGGCTTGAATGGAGAGGTCAGGGGTACTTACCAGGGTAAACAGTAGAGGACAACATGGAGAGTCTGGGTAGCAAGTGGTGGTATGGAGGCTGTCTAGAAGGGACTTTAGTTGCAAGTCAGGCAGATCCTGGCTAAAGCCCAGAGTTTGTCTGCAACAAAGCCATGGTTTAGTCCAACTCCCCAACAATGTCAGCACATAGGATATGAAACCCTAAAGAAGTATAAATGTTGGCTGCTCTCCCAGTGAGCCTACCCAAACTACGTTGCAACACTTGGGTTATGAGACCTAGGCCAGATCTAACTGATTGTGAAGAAGATCTGGATGTGAAGTCAATGTCCCCTGATGAACCCTGTAAAACATGAGGACTCTGTGTACTGAGTAGGTTGTTGGACCAGGGATGTCACATAGAAGGGATCAGGCTAGACCTTTAGAGGAGGGTATAGAACATTTGAGTATTGAGTGCTAAAGCAGAAATTGCCCAGAAACTGCCTATGTATGATTACAGGTATGGTATGTGTTAATCAAAGCCTAGAGCTTGGCTGCAGAGCAATCTGGGATGATAATACTGGGCAGGGGCAAAAGATGTGAGGTAGGGGTTAGATTTGGTGTGTTGCAGAAAAGGGGTGGATGTGGAGATCAAGATATCAGCATGCTAGAGGATTACATATGAATTCTGGATGTGTAGTATGGTGGCAGAGGCTTTATAGAGGGACCTGTATGTGATTCTTGGTAGTACAGATTCTGACTAAAGAAAGCCTAGGGCTTGTCTCTGGCCCAAGTTGTGGTGTTTATATGTGTTTGTAGGGCCTTGGGGAAGCATGGACATTGTCTGTTATATAGGTATTGCTGGCCAGACTAGATCATGGCACTGGTTGTTGAACCCAGGCTAGATCTAACCTGTGGGTTTTAGAAAAGACATCATGGTAAGATCAAAGGGTACTGACCAGGCTAGACCCTGGAGGACGACAAGGGAAGAAGGTACAAAGTACATTGTGGAAGCTGCTCAGAAGAGCCCTATAGGAATTGCAGGTAGGATTGTCGTTAGTGAAACTTAGAGCTTGTTTGAAGAACAGGCCTTGATGTTTAGATTAGGCCAGTGAAAAGGATGTGATGCCTTGCAGAAGTTTAGATGTTGGCTGCTGTGTAGGATAGGGTAGCCAAACTAGGCCAGGGCACAGAAATCTGTGTTAGATCTAGGAGCTTGAAAAAAACAATGAATGGTTATCTTGATGGAAATCAGTTGGCTTGAGCCTAGAGGAGGACATAAGTCTGGGTACCTACTGGGATGGTAGCGGTAGCACAAAAAGGTCCTGTGGATAGTTTCAAGCAGGGGAGGACCAGTTGGAAGCCTAGAATTTGGTTGTAAAGTACTAAGGGGTGGTCAGACTATATAGGAACAGGTGATATAGGACCTGTGCTAGACACCAGAGGATAACATGGGAAGTCTGGGGACAGAGTGGTGACAGACCCAGAATGGACCTATGAATGGTTGCATGTAGGTACAGTTCTGGCTGACCCCTAGAGCTTGTCTATGGCCCAGGCTGAGGTGGTCAGACTAGGCTGGTAAAAAGGACATGGAAGCCTGCAGAAGCCTTGATGTTGGCTCCTGAGTAGTCTGGGTTCCCCAGACTAGGTCAATGCACTGGTTTTGGGATCTGAGCTAGATTTGGGGTTGGGGTGCAGAAATGATGTAGATGGAGAGGTTAAAGAAAATACCATGCGAGTTGGGACCGCCAGGCTCAGAGACAGACAGGCATAATATCGCTTCGGTTTCAGGCAGCTTGTGTGTAACCTGCTCCCAGGTGCTGGGCTGATCTGCAGTAACCAGCGCGCCAGTTCCGCGGTGGGACCTTCTGCCTGGTGGAGGGACCCCGCGCAGGGAGGGAGCCTGCCAGCTTCCCTTCCGCGACCTCTGTTCCCGCGGACTGCGCTGGAGAGACCGGTACCCAGGCTCTCCCCCCAATATAACATCACTTGGGACACGGCCTGTTGGGGCTTCCTTCTGTGCCCGAGGGCGGGTTGGCGCTGTGGTCGTCTGGGTGCCAGATCGGCGGGCCATCGTGACCACAGGGTGAGCAGCGCCACGGAGAGTGCCCTCCGCCATCTTTGCTCCAGTGACCAGGTAGTTGGGACCACCAGGCTCAGAGACAGACAGGCATAATATCGCTTCGGGTTCAGGCAGCTTGTGTGTAACCTGCTCCCAGGTGCTGGGCTGATCTGCAGTGACCAGCGCGCCAGATCTGCTGTGGGACTTCTGCCTGGCAGAGGGACGCCCCCTCCCCCCCCCCAGGAGAGATCACACACCCCTGCACAGGGCAGGAGCCTACCAGCCTCCCTTTGGCGACCTCTGCTCCAGGAATCCACTAGGCTGAGCCTTTAGATGTGCAAGGCCTCCCCAATATAAGATCACTTGGGGCAAAGCACATTAGGGCTCCAAAGTCACTCAGGAGCAGGCAGGCCCCAGAAATCGGTGCCAGGGGAATCCTGGTAATCCAGGGGGGGCAGAAATAGCTTTGCAGGCTCACAGGAGGTCCAACCAACAGCCAGTGGCAGCAGGACCAACTAACACCAGAGGTATCCAGATGGCAAAAGGCAAACGTAGGAATGTTACTAACAGTAATCAAAGTAATGTGGGACCATCCGAACCCAACTCTCCAACAGCAGCAAGTCCTGGATACCCCACCACACCCGAAAGACAAGATCTGGATTTAAAATCACTTCTCATGATGCTATTAGAGGATCACAAGAAGGACACAAATAAATCTCATAAAGAGTTACAGGAGACCATGAATCAACGGTTAGAAGCCCTTACAAAGGAAACACAAAAATCGCTTAGAGAAATGCGGGAGAACATGGATCAAAAGATGGAGGCGCACAAGGAGACAACACAAAAATCGCTTAACGAGATGAATCAACGGGTAGATGCACTCACAAAGGAATCACAAAATTTGCATAAAGAAATGCAGAAGAATATGGGTCAACAGACGGATGCCCATAAGGAGGCAACACAAAAATTGCTTAAAGAAATGAATCAACGGTTAGATGCCCTTACAAAGGAAACACGAGAACTGCTTAAAGAAATGCAGGAGACGATGGATCAACAGATGGAATCCCATGAGGAGGAAACACAAAAATCGCTCAGAGAAATGCAGGAGAACGTGGGTCATCAGGAAGAAATCCTGAAAGAGGTAATGCAAAAATACCTTAAAGAAATACAGGAAAATACAAACAAACAAGTGAAGGATCTCAGCAAATCCATCCAGGAACTAAAAAAGGAAGTAGAAACAACTAAGAAATCACAAAGGGAGACAACTTTGGAGATAGAAAACCTTGGGAAGAAATCAGGAGTCATAGATGCAAACATCAACAATAGAATACAAGAGATGGAAGAAAGAATCTCAGGTGCTGAAGATTCCATAGAAAGCATCGACTCAACAGTCAAAGAAAATGCAAAATGCAAAAAACGCGCAACCCAAAACATCCAGGAAATCCAGGACACAATGAGAAGACCAAACCTAAGGATTATAGGTATAGATGAGAGTGAAGATTTGCAACTTAAAGGGCCAGTAAACATCTTCAACAAAATTATGGAGGAAAACTTCCCTAACTTAAAGAGAGAGATGCCGATGAACGTACAAGAAGCCTACAGAACTCCAAACAGACTGGACCAGAACAGAAATACCTACCGTCACATAATAATCAAAACACCGAATGTTCTAAACAAAGAAAGAATACTAAATGCAGTAAGAGAAAAGGGCCAAGTAACATACAAAGGAAGACCTATCCGAATCACATCAGACTTCTCACCAGAGACTATGAAAGCCAGAAGATCCTGGGCAGATCTCATGCAGACACTAAGACAGCACAAATGCCAGCCTAGACTACTATACCCAGCAAAACTCTCAATCACCATAGATGGAGAGACCAAGATATTCCATGATAAAACCAAATTTTCACAATATCTTTCCACAAATCCAGCCCTGCAACGGATAATAGGTGGAAACCTCCAATACAGGGAGAGAAACAACACCCTGGAAAAAATGAGATAATAACCTTCTTGAATCAAACCCAAAAGTAGATAACCACTCAAACATAAAGATAGCGTCAAGAATGGCAGATGGCAATAATCACTATGCCTTAATCTCTCTTAATATCAATGGTCTCAATTCCCCAATTAAAAGACATAGACTAGCAGACTGGATACGTAAACAGGACCCAGCATTTTGCTGCATGCAGGAAACGCACCTCAGTGTCAAAGACAAACACTACCTCAGAGTAAAAGGCTGGAAAACAATTTTACAAGCAAATGGCCCCAAGAAACGAGGTGGAGTAGCCATCCTAATATCGGATAAAATTGATTTTCAACCCAAAGTCATCAAAAAAGACACAGAAGGACACTACATACTGATCAAGGGAAAAATCCACCATCAAGAACTCTCAATCCTGAATATCTATGCTCCAAATGCAAGGGCACCCTCATTCGTAAAAGAAACTTTACTAAAACTCAAAGCACACATCGCACCGCACACAATAATAGTGGGTGACTTCAACACCCCGCTCTCTGAAATGGATCGTTCAGGAAAGCAGAAACTAAACAGGGACACAGTGAATCTAATTGAAGCCTTGGACCAAATGGAACTAACTGATATATATAGAACATTTCATCCTAGAGCTAAAGAATACACCTTCTTCTCAGCTCCTCATGGTACCTTCTCCAAAATTGACCATATAATTGGTCACAAATCAGACCTCAACAGATACAAGAAGATAGAAATAATCCCATGCCTCCTATCAGATCACTATGGAATAAGGGTGGTCTTCAATGGCAACAAAAACAAAAGAAAACCCACGTACACATGGAGGCTGAACAATGCTCTACTCAATGATAACTTGGTCAAGGTGGAAATAAAGAAAGAAATCAAAGACTTTTTGAAAGTTAATGAAAATGAAGGCACAACATACCCTAACTTATGGGACACAATGAAAGCAGTGCTAAGAGGAAAATTCATAGCCCTGAGTGCCGCCAAAAAGAAACGGGAGACAGCATACACTAACAGCTTAATGGCACACCTGAAAGCCCTGGAACAAAAAGAAGCAAATACACCAAAGAGGAGTAGAAGGCAGGAAATCATCAAACTCAGGGCTGAAATCAATCAAGTAGAAACAAAGAAAACCATACAAAGAATCAACAAAACGAGGAGTTGGTTCTTTGAGAAAATCAACAAGATAGATAAGCCCTTAGCCAGACTAACCAGAGGGCACAGAGATAGTATCCAAATTAATAAAATCAGAAACGAAAAGGGAGAGATAACAACAGAAACTGAGGAAATTCAAAAAATCATCAGATCCTACTACAAAAACCTGTATTCAACACAACTAGAAAATCTTGAGGAAATGGACAATTTCCTTGACAGATACCAAGTACCAAAATTAAATCAGGATCAAATAGACCATCTAAACCGTCCTATAACCCCTGAAGAAATAGAAGTTGTCATTGGAAGTCTTCCAACCAAAAAAAGCAGAGGTCCAGATGGTTTTAGTGCAGAATTCTATCAGACCTTCAAAGAAGACCTAACACCAATACTCTTCAAACTGTTCCACAAAATAGAAACAGAAGGAACACTACCCAACTCGTTCTATGAAGCCACAATTACACTAATACCAAAAGCACACAAAGATCCGACAAAGAAAGAGAATCTCAGGCCAATCTCTCTTATGAATATCGATGCAAAAATACTCAATAAAATTCTTGCCAACCGAATCCAAGAACACATCAAAACGATCATTCACCACGATCAAGTAGGCTTCATCCCAGGGATGCAGGGATGGTTCAATATAAGGAAATCCATCAATGTAATCCACTACATAAACAATCTCAAAGAAAAAAACCACATGGTCATCTCATTAGATGCTGAGAAAGCATTTGACAAAATTCAGCATCCTTTCATGCTAAAGGTCTTGGAAAGATCAGGAATTCAAGGCCCATATCTAAACATAGTAAAAGCAATTTACAGCAAACCAGTAGCCAGCATCAATCTAAACGGAGAGAAACTTGAAGCAATCCCACTAAAATCAGGGACTAGACAAGGCTGCCCTCTCTCTCCATATCTTTTCAATATAGTACTTGAAGTTCTAGCTAGAGCAATTAGACAAGAAAAAGAGGTCAAAGGGATACAAATTGGAAAGGAAGAAGTCAAACTATCACTATTTGCAGACGATATGATAGTATACATAAGCGACCCAAAGAACTCCACCAGAGAACTCCTACAGCTGATAAACGACTTCAGCAAAGTGGCCGGATATAAAATCAACTCAAGCAAGTCAGAAGCCTTCCTATACTCAAAGGATAAGCAGGCTGAGAAAGAAGTAAGAGAAATAATACCCTTTACGATAGCCACAAACCATATTAAGTATCTTGGCGTGACGCTAACCAAACAAGTGAAAGATCTGTATGACAAGAACTTCAAGTCTCTGAAGAAAGAAATTGAAGAAGACCTCGGAAGATGGAAAAATCTGCCATGCTCATGGATTGGCAGGATTAATATAGTAAAAATGAGCATCTTACCAAAAGTAATACACAGATTCAATGCAATCCCCATCAAAATCCCAACTCAATTCTTCATAGAGTTAGAAAGAGCAATTCAAAAATTCATCTGGAATAACAGAAAACCCAGAATAGCTAAAACTATTCTCAAGAGTAAAAGAACCTCTGGGGGAATCAGTATCCCGGACCTCAAGCTGTACTACAGAGCAATAGTGTTAAAAACTGCATGGTATTGGTACAGTAACAGACATGTAGATCAATGGAACAGAATTGAAGACCCAGAAATGAATCCACACTCCTATGGTCACTTGATCTTTGACAAAGGAGCTAAAACCATCCAGTGGAAAAAAGATAGCCTTTTCAACAAATGGTGCTGGCTCAGCTGGAGGTCAACATGCAGAAGAATGCAAATTGACCCATCCTTATCTCCTTGCACTAAGCTCAATTCTAAGTGGATCAAAGATCTCCACATAAAACCAGACACACTGAAACTAATAGAAGGGAAACTAGGGAAGAACCTTGAACATATGGGCACAGGGGAGAATTTCCTGAACAGAACTCCAATAGCTTATACTCTAAGATCAAGAATAGACAAATGGGACCTCATTAAATTACAAAGTTTTTGCAAGGCAAAAGACACCGTCAAAAAGACAAAGCGGCAACCAACTAACTGGGAAATGATCTTTACCAACCTTACATCCGACAGAGGGCTAATATCCAAGATATACAAAGAACTCAAGAAGTTAAACTCCAGAGAGGCAAGTAACCCTATTAAAAAATGGGGTACAGAGCTCCACAAAGAGTTCTCACCTGAAGAATATCTAATGGCTGAGAAGCACCTAAAGAGATGTTCATCATCCTTAGTCATTAGGGAAATGCAAATCAAAACAACCCTGAGATTCCATCTCACACCAGTCAGGATGGCTAAGATCAAAAACACAGGAGACAGCAGTTGTTGGCGAGGATGTGGAGAAAGAGGAACACTCCTCCACTGCTGGTGGAATTGCAGGCTGGTACAACCACTCTGGAAAGCAGTCTGGCGGCTCCTCAGAAAACTGGGCATGACACTTCCGGAGGATCCGGCTATACCACTCCTGGGCATATACCCAGAGACTTTACCTGCATGCAATAAGGACACATGCTCCACTATATTCATAGCAGCCTTATTTATAATAGCCAGAAGCTGGAAAGAACCCAGATGTCCCTCAACGGAGGAATGGATTCAGAAGATGTGGTATATTTACACAATGGAATACTACTCTGCAATTAAAAACAATGAATTCACGAAATTCCTAGGCAAATGGTCAGAACTTGAAAATATCATCCTTAGTGAGGTAACCCAATCACAAAAGATCACACATGGTATGAAGTCACTGATAAGGGGATATTGACCCAGAATCTCAGAATACCCTAGACACAATCAGCATATCAATAGATTTCTAAAAAGATGGAAGGAGAGACCCCTGGTCCTGGAAAGACTGGATGTAGGGGAACGCCAGGACAGAGTAATGAGAGGGGGTTGAACGGAGAAAAGAGGGAGGGAAGGGGGCTTATGGGACTTTCGGGGAGGGAGGAAACGGGAAAGGGGAAGTGATTTGGAATGTAAATTAAAAAAATAAAATAAAATTAAATTAAAAAAAAAATCTAAAAAAAAAAAAAAAAAAGACAAAGCGGCAACCAACTAACTGGGAAATGATCTTTACCAACCTTACATCCGACAGAGGGCTAATATCCAAGATATACAAAGAACTCAAGAAGTTAAACTCCAGAGAGGCAAGTAACCCTATTAAAAAATGGGGTACAGAGCTCCACAAAGAGTTCTCACCTGAAGAATATCTAATGGCTGAGAAGCACCTAAAGAGATGTTCATCATCCTTAGTCATTAGGGAAATGCAAATCAAAACAACCCTGAGATTCCATCTCACACCAGTCAGGATGGCTAAGATCAAAAACACAGGAGACAGCAGTTGTTGGCGAGGATGTGGAGAAAGAGGAACACTCCTCCACTGCTGGTGGAATTGCAGGCTGGTACAACCACTCTGGAAAGCAGTCTGGCGGCTCCTCAGAAAACTGGGCATGACACTTCCGGAGGATCCGGCTATACCACTCCTGGGCATATACCCAGAGACTTTACCTGCATGCAATAAGGACACATGCTCCACTATATTCATAGCAGCCTTATTTATAATAGCCAGAAGCTGGAAAGAACCCAGATGTCCCTCAACGGAGGAATGGATTCAGAAGATGTGGTATATTTACACAATGGAATACTACTCTGCAATTAAAAACAATGAATTCACGAAATTCCTAGGCAAATGGTCAGAACTTGAAAATATCATCCTTAGTGAGGTAACCCAATCACAAAAGATCACACATGGTATGAAGTCACTGATAAGGGGATATTGACCCAGAATCTCAGAATACCCTAGACACAATCAGCATATCAATAGATTTCTAAAAAGATGGAAGGAGAGACCCCTGGTCCTGGAAAGACTGGATGTAGGGGAACGCCAGGACAGAGTAATGAGAGGGGGTTGAACGGAGAAAAGAGGGAGGGAAGGGGGCTTATGGGACTTTCGGGGAGGGAGGAAACGGGAAAGGGGAAGTGATTTGGAATGTAAATTAAAAAAATAAAATAAAATTAAATTAAAAAAAAAAAAAAAAAAAAAAAAAAAAAAAACCAGACACACTGAAACTAATAGAAGGGAAACTAGGGAAGAACCTTGAACATATGGGCACAGGGGAGAATTTCCTGAACAGAACTCCAATAGCTTATACTCTAAGATCAAGAATAGACAAATGGGACCTCATTAAATTACAAAGTTTTTGCAAGGCAAAAGACACCGTCAAAAAGACAAAGCGGCAACCAACTAACTGGGAAATGATCTTTACCAACCTTACATCCGACAGAGGGCTAATATCCAAGATATACAAAGAACTCAAGAAGTTAAACTCCAGAGAGGCAAGTAACCCTATTAAAAAATGGGGTACAGAGCTCCACAAAGAGTTCTCACCTGAAGAATATCTAATGGCTGAGAAGCACCTAAAGAGATGTTCATCATCCTTAGTCATTAGGGAAATGCAAATCAAAACAACCCTGAGATTCCATCTCACACCAGTCAGGATGGCTAAGATCAAAAACACAGGAGACAGCAGTTGTTGGCGAGGATGTGGAGAAAGAGGAACACTCCTCCACTGCTGGTGGAATTGCAGGCTGGTACAACCACTCTGGAAAGCAGTCTGGCGGCTCCTCAGAAAACTGGGCATGACACTTCCGGAGGATCCGGCTATACCACTCCTGGGCATATACCCAGAGACTTTACCTGCATGCAATAAGGACACATGCTCCACTATATTCATAGCAGCCTTATTTATAATAGCCAGAAGCTGGAAAGAACCCAGATGTCCCTCAACGGAGGAATGGATTCAGAAGATGTGGTATATTTACACAATGGAATACTACTCTGCAATTAAAAACAATGAATTCACGAAATTCCTAGGCAAATGGTCAGAACTTGAAAATATCATCCTTAGTGAGGTAACCCAATCACAAAAGATCACACATGGTATGAAGTCACTGATAAGGGGATATTGACCCAGAATCTCAGAATACCCTAGACACAATCAGCATATCAATAGATTTCTAAAAAGATGGAAGGAGAGACCCCTGGTCCTGGAAAGACTGGATGTAGGGGAACGCCAGGACAGAGTAATGAGAGGGGGTTGAACGGAGAAAAGAGGGAGGGAAGGGGGCTTATGGGACTTTCGGGGAGGGAGGAAACGGGAAAGGGGAAGTGATTTGGAATGTAAATTAAAAAAATAAAATAAAATTAAATTAAAAAAAAAAAAAAAAAAAAAAGAATCAACAAAACGAGGAGTTGGTTCTTTGAGAAAATCAACAAGATAGATAAGCCCTTAGCCAGACTAACCAGAGGGCACAGAGATAGTATCCAAATTAATAAAATCAGAAACGAAAAGGGAGAGATAACAACAGAAACTGAGGAAATTCAAAAAATCATCAGATCCTACTACAAAAACCTGTATTCAACACAACTAGAAAATCTTGAGGAAATGGACAATTTCCTTGACAGATACCAAGTACCAAAATTAAATCAGGATCAAATAGACCATCTAAACCATCCTATAACCCCTGAAGAAATAGAAGTTGTCATTGGAAGTCTTCCAACCAAAAAAAGCACAGGTCCAGATGGTTTTAGTGCAGAATTCTATCAGACCTTCAAAGAAGACCTAACACCAATACTCTTCAAACTGTTCCACAAAATAGAAACAGAAGGAACACTACCCAACTCGTTCTATGAAGCCACAATTACACTAATACCAAAAGCACACAAAGATCCGACAAAGAAGGAGAATCTCAGGCCAATCTCTCTTATGAATATCGATGCAAAAATACTCAATAAAATTCTTGCCAACCGAATCCAAGAACACATCAAAACGATCATTCACCACGATCAAGTAGGCTTCATCCCAGGGATGCAGGGATGGTTCAATATAAGGAAATCCATCAATGTAATCCACTACATAAACAATCTCAAAGAAAAAAACCACATGGTCATCTCATTAGATGCTGAGAAAGCATTTGACAAAATTCAGCATCCTTTCATGCTAAAGGTCTTGGAAAGATCAGGAATTCAAGGCCCATATCTAAACATAGTAAAAGCAATTTACAGCAAACCAGTAGCCAGCATCAATCTAAACGGAGAGAAACTTGAAGCAATCCCACTAAAATCAGGGACTAGACAAGGCTGCCCTCTCTCTCCATATCTTTTCAATATAGTACTTGAAGTTCTAGCTAGAGCAATTAGACAAGAAAAAGAGGTCAAAGGGATACAAATTGGAAAGGAAGAAGTCAAACTATCACTATTTGCAGACGATATGATAGTATACATAAGCGACCCAAAGAACTCCACCAGAGAACTCCTACAGCTGATAAACGACTTCAGCAAAGTGGCCGGATATAAAATCAACTCAAGCAAGTCAGAAGCCTTCCTATACTCAAAGGATAAGCAGGCTGAGAAAGAAGTAAGAGAAATAATACCCTTTACGATAGCCACAAACCATATTAAGTATCTTGGCGTGACGCTAACCAAACAAGTGAAAGATCTGTATGACAAGAACTTCAAGTCTCTGAAGAAAGAAATTGAAGAAGACCTCGGAAGATGGAAAAATCTGCCATGCTCATGGATTGGCAGGATTAATATAGTAAAAATGAGCATCTTACCAAAAGTAATACACAGATTCAATGCAATCCCCTTCAAAATCCCAACTCAATTCTTCATAGAGTTAGAAAGAGCAATTCAAAAATTCATCTGGAATAACAGAAAACCCAGAATAGCTAAAACTATTCTCAAGAGTAAAAGAACCTCTGGGGGAATCAGTATCCCGGACCTCAAGCTGTACTACAGAGCAATAGTGTTAAAAACTGCATGGTATTGGTACAGTAACAGACATGTAGATCAATGGAACAGAATTGAAGACCCAGAAATGAATCCACACTCCTATGGTCACTTGATCTTTGACAAAGGAGCTAAAACCATCCAGTGGAAAAAAGATAGCCTTTTCAACAAATGGTGCTGGCTCAGCTGGAGGTCAACATGCAGAAGAATGCAAATTGACCCATCCTCATCTCCTTGCACTAAGCTCAATTCTAAGTGGATCAAAGATCTCCACATAAAACCAGACACACTGAAACTAATAGAAGGGAAACTAGGGAAGAACCTTGAACATATGGGCACAGGGGAGAATTTCCTGAACAGGACTCCAATAGCTTATACTCTAAGATCAAGAATAGACAAATGGGACCTCATTAAATTACAAAGTTTTTGCAAGGCAAAAGACACCGTCAAAAAGACAAAGCGGCAACCAACTAACTGGGAAATGATCTTTACCAACCTTACATCCGACAGAGGGCTAATATCCAAGATATACAAAGAACTCAAGAAGTTAAACTCCAGAGAGGCAAGTAACCCTATTAAAAAATGGGGTACAGAGCTCCACAAAGAGTTCTCACCTGAAGAATATCTAATGGCTGAGAAGCACCTAAAGAGATGTTCATCATCCTTAGTCATTAGGGAAATGCAAATCAAAACAACCCTGAGATTCCATCTCACACCAGTCAGGATGGCTAAGATCAAAAACACAGGAGACAGCAGTTGTTGGCGAGGATGTGGAGAAAGAGGAACACTCCTCCACTGCTGGTGGAATTGCAGGCTGGTACAACCACTCTGGAAAGCAGTCTGGCGGCTCCTCAGAAAACTGGGCATGACACTTCCGGAGGATCCGGCTATACCACTCCTGGGCATATACCCAGAGACTTTACCTGCATGCAATAAGGACACATGCTCCACTATATTCATAGCAGCCTTATTTATAATAGCCAGAAGCTGGAAAGAACCCAGATGTCCCTCAACGGAGGAATGGATTCAGAAGATGTGGTATATTTACACAATGGAATACTACTCTGCAATTAAAAACAATGAATTCACGAAATTCCTAGGCAAATGGTCAGAACTTGAAAATATCATCCTTAGTGAGGTAACCCAATCACAAAAGATCACACATGGTATGAAGTCACTGATAAGGGGATATTGACCCAGAATCTCAGAATACCCTAGACACAATCAGCATATCAATAGATTTCTAAAAAGATGGAAGGAGAGACCCCTGGTCCTGGAAAGACTGGATGTAGGGGAACGCCAGGACAGAGTAATGAGAGGGGGTTGAACGGAGAAAAGAGGGAGGGAAGGGGGCTTATGGGACTTTCGGGGAGGGAGGAAACGGGAAAGGGGAAGTGATTTGGAATGTAAATTAAAAAAATAAAATTAAATTAAATTAAAAAAAAAAAGAAAATACCATGCTAAACCTTTAAGGGGAATATGGTGAGTCTGTGTTCATGTAGATTGGTGGGGCTACACAGAAGAGATCAGTTTAGAACCTGGAAGAGGATGTGGCCATTCTGATTATCCAGTGGTGACATGTTAAAGGCTACCTAGAATGTTCCTGTGGATGGTTGTAGGTTAGAATCAGTCCTGGCAGAAGTCTAGAACATTTATGGGGCACACTTGGTATTGGTGAAATAAACAGAGACAAAAGAGTGGAACCCTGGGGAAGCCTAGAGGTTGGCTACTCTGCTGGAATAGCTGGTAACAGTGGACCATGCCAAGGGATTTGGGACCTGATCTAGATCTACTAGGTTTGAAGAAATGGGTAGGAGAGGGGTGCTGACAAGGGTATGGGAAGTCTGAGTACCAAATGCAGTGATAGAGGAGGCTGTGCAGAAGGGACCTATGGGGGCAGTCTTATCTAAAGCACAAAGTTTTTCTGCAGCACAGGACGTAGTAGCCTCGCTAAGCCAATGCACACAGTATGGGACCCTGTAGAATTATAGATATTGACTTCTGTGTAGATAACACTGGCTAGACTAGGCTAAGGCACTGGATATAAGACCCATAGATAGATCTGGCTTGTTACTAAAAATAGGCTTGGATTAGGAAGTCATTGGTACTCACCAGGAAAGATCCTGGATGAAGACTTATAAAGTGAGAGTACATAATGGTTGGTGAAGGCTTTGCTGAAGGGATCTGTTGGTGGTCACAGTTGTAACTGGTTGGTCCCTCCACAGAACTCATTTGTAGCCCTAGCAAGATTGGTCAGGACATGGATCCCTTGCTGGACCCCGGAGGAGAAAATGGGGACTCTGTGTACTGAATGGCAAAGTAGTGGCAGCACACACAGAAGGTGCTTCTGTCTGGTTCCAGGTAAGGAGTGTCATACTAGAACAGACAAAGGATGTGGGACAGGGGCTAGACCTGTCAGGTTACAGAAAAGAAGTGGATGGGGAGGTCAAAGGAACTCACTAGGCTTGGCCTTCCCTAGAGGATGCCAGGGAAGCCATGTTTACCTGATGTGGTGGATGGAGGCTACTCAGAAGGGACCTATAAGTGCTTTTAGGTATGGTGGCTCCTGGCTGAAACCTAGAGCTTGCCTTAAACACAGGCTAGGGTCTTTAGGCTGCTGAAAAGATTTGGTACCCTGTAAAGCCTAGATGTTGGCTGCTGTGCAGGTTGGGGTGGTCAAACTAGGTAAACATAGACAATTTCTTCTGTACAACATGTGTTTAAATTAGGTTGAGGCATGGACTACAAGACCCATGCAATACCCTTATGGAGGATACAGGAAGTTTGAATACCAAGTAGCATAGCAGAGACCATGACAAACTGGTCAGTTTATAAACCTGAAGGAGGCTTCATGAAGTGTGTATAGCAAGTGGGCCTGTAGAAGTAACACAGAAAGAACTTATTGGTGGTTGCAGGTAGAGCATGTTCTATTGCAGCCCAGAGCTGTCTGGCAGGCAGGCAAGAGTGGTCATATTGGGCCAAGATAAAGGATGTGGGTGGGACCTTCCTGACATCTAGTTAGGAAGGGTCCTGCTTAAAGCATAGAACATGTGCAACATAAGCATAGTTGGTCAGGCTAGGCTATGGCAAAGCATATGAGTCCCCTGATGACCTTGAAGGGGAACATGAGGAGTTTGTCTACTGAGTGCATTGATGGGAGCCACACAGAAGGGATCAGGTTAGACATTGGTTGTAAGAAGTCTGGGCACCAAGTTTTATAGTAGAGTCAGTGCAGGAGGTGGCTGTAGGTAGTTGCAGGTATAGTAAGTCCTGGTAAAATCCTAGAGGTTTGCTTTTTGTACAAATGGTTTTGGTCAGAATAGGCGGGAGCAATGGTTGGGGGATGCTAGAGTAAACTTAGACATAGACATTGTCTGCTATACACTGGGGCTGTCTGGAATAGACCAAGGAACTTGTCGTGGGCCTGGGCTAGATTTAGAGGGTTTCAGAAAAGTTCTGGCTTGGGAGATGAAGGGTACTCACCTGACTAGACCCTAGAGGATGACATGGGGAGTGTGTATATGGAGGCTTGGCAGAAGGGACCGGTGGGTAGTTGCAGGTGGGGTGGAAGTGATCAGACTATACTGGAGCACAAGATGTCAGAATCAGACTAGATTCTGATGGAGGATGTGGGGATTGTGGGCACTGAGAAGGGTGGTAGGCAGGTCACAGAAATGTCATAAGGGTGGTTACAGGTAGTTAGGTTCCTTCTTATCACTTGTTTATTTGTTTGTTTGTGTGTTTATTCAGATTCTCCTAAGGAATAATTTCTCAGAAGTATCAAAATACCCCCAATGTATTATTTTGCATTATTTCCTTGCAGCCTTGAAAGTCTTCTTTCACTTCATTTTAAGATGCTAGAGGAAACTTGCTGAGGTTCATTTTGACTGGTTACCCTTGACTTTCCTGTTTCTTCTTCTTCTTCTTCTTCTTCTTCTTCTTCTTCTTCTTCTTCTTCTTCTTCTTCTTCTTCTTCTCTCTCTCTCTCTCTCTCTCTCTCTCTCTCTCTCTCTCTCTCTCTCTCTCTCTCTCTCTTTCTTTATATTTTTTGCTGGTGAGGAAAGGGTTTATTTGACTTACACATCGTGATTACAGTCCATCATGAGGGAAATCAGGTCAGGAACTCAAGCAGGAACAGAGGCAGCAACAATGGAAGAAAAGACACTTTCTGGCTCTCTCTTCATGGGTTCCTCAGCTTGCTTACCTCTTAAAAATAATAATAGTTTGATTTATTCTTTGAGATTTTCAAACAGCATATTTTGGTCATATCCGTTCTCCTCCCCGATCATCCTCAACCTCTCTAACCCAAATGAAAAGCAAAGTAAAGCAAAAAACAAACAAACAACAAACAAACAAAACAAACAGTCTAGTTTTTGCTAGGTAACCACTTCTGGGCATGGAGCCTGCCTTCACATGTGGTTGATATGTCAAGTGTCACTTTATTGACAGAAACTAACCTTTCCTCACCCATTAGTGATCAAATTCCAATAGCTCCTTGGGTAGAGTTGGGACTTCATAACTTATTCAATGTAGGGATTTTTGCCTACCTTGAGTTTCAAAAGGCCTGTGCATGCTGCCCTAGTCTCTGTAAGTTCATATGTGAATCTGCTTTATTATGCCTGAAAAGCAATGTTTCTTCACAGTCACTGTTGTGATTTGAATAAAAAAATTACCGCATAGGCCCATAGGGACTGGCAGTACTAGTAGGTGTGGAGAAGATGTGTCACTAGAGGATGGCCTTTGAGTTCTCAAAAGCTCAAACTATACCCAGTGTGGCAGTCCCTCTTCTGCTGTCTGCAGATCAAGGTGTAGAACTCTCAGCTCCTCTTCCAGCACCATTTCTGGCTGCATGCTGCCATGTGTTCTGCCACGACAAGAATGGATCCAACTCTGGAAGTAGAAGCAAGCTCCAATTAAATCTTTTCCTTGTTCTTGGCCTCTTGACATTCATTGCCAGATGCAGGTTCCATCTCATGGAGCAGATCTCCAATATCATGCAGGAGATACATTAACATTCCAAAATGTCATTGTAGGAAATACCGGACCAAGGCAAGTCAGGAAACTAGCTGGGCAAACTCCAAACTCCATGTCTAATGTCAAAGCGCTCTTCAGATCTCCACCTTCTTTCATTCTTGTTGACTGCAATAAACTTCTTTCTCCTGAGCTGTGTCCACTCCCTGTTAGTGGCTTTCTTCAGCAGGTGTCCCACGTCTCTGGCATCTTGAACATCTTGGGGCCAACAAGGCAAATTTAATGTTACAGTTTCTTGTTCCAGTATCTGGGGTCTACACATGATCTTCTGAGCTCCTCAAAAGGGCTTGGGTCACATCTCCATCTCTGCCTGCTGTATCACTCTAGGGTCTGGTTGACTCCACTGATGGTGCTATTCTTGGCAGTCATGGTACTGGCATCTCTAATTTGCTGGAGTCTTCTGCTGCAACTAGGCTTCACCAATAGCCTCTCATAGGCTCTCTTCATGGTGCCAAGCCTCAACTCCTTTGCATGATCCCTTCAGTCCTGGGCCTTCAAATGCAACTGAGGCTATACCTTCACCAGTGGGCTTACCTGGCCTTTCACAGTGCCAAGCCTCAGCTGTTCTACATGACCCTTTCATGCCTTCAAAACTAGTACCACCTGGGCAAGTCTTACACATTACTAAGTCCAGCTGCAGCACAAGGTACAACCTTGGATATATCTAGAACACAGTTTCTTTATGATCTCAAAAAAAACTTCCCAGAAGATTTCACCTCAGTGATCTGGTCTCTTCTTAATCACCACTAATTTCCTAGCTCCAGCTAACCAGCATTAATTATCCCAGTAGTCCTTTCTACTCTTAACTCTAAATCCAGAGCCACATGGCCAAAATTGCCTAGTTCAGCTGTTTGTTGGAGCTGAAACATGCCCCCTTGTTCAATTACATTATCACCAGTTGTCTGCTCTGCAACTCCTTCACTGCCTAAGCTTGGCTATCCTGGAACTTGCTCTGTAAATTGACCTTAAACTCAAAGATCTGCATGGCTCTCTCTCTCTCTCTCTCTCTCTCTCTCTCTCTCTCTCTCTCTCTCTCTCTCTCTCTCTCTCTCTCTCCCTCCCTCTCTCTCTCCCTCCCTCTCTCCCCTGAATGGTGGAATTAAAGGTGTGTACCACCACGCCTGGACATAAGCTTTTCTTCACCTAGAACTTGCTCAGTCCCAGACTGGCCTTGAACTCAAGATCTGCTTGCTTTTGTAAAGAATAAACCTAACAGGGTGTGATCTGTCTTGAGATCACCATTCCCTTAATCTGTTTATCTCCTTAAAGATAGGATTTAGCTCCTTTCTACTTCTTGGTATCCCTTTAACCACACATTTTGTATTTTTTTTCTTTTTAAGTTTACTATGCTTGATCAGAATGCTTTTCATGGGACTAAATGAAAGAACAGTCTCTGCTGGGCTTTTTTGAGACTTCCTTTGTCAATGCAGTTAATACAAATCTCTTTACCTTAGCTTCAGGTAGACTCTTCAGATAAGGGCAAAAAGCAGCCACACTCTTCACTAAAATATCACAAAAACAGTCTCTAGGTCGCATACTAAAACATTCTTCTCCACTGAAATCTCTTGGGCCAGGTCTGCACAGTTCAAATCACCCTCTGAAACAATGTCTGTTTCAGGAAATACTAAAAAGAGCAGTAAGTTCCAATGCTTGACCCAGCTCCTCTCAACCTGGGCGATCTCGCAGGCCATAACATATGTGCAGAGGACCTTGTGAAGAAAGACTGGATGTAAGGGAATGCCAGGACAGAGAAGCGAGAGGGGGTTGAATGGGGAAAAGAGGGAGGGAAGGGGGCTTATGGGACTTTCGGGGAGGGAGGAAATGGGAAAGGGGAAATGATTTTGAAGGTAAATAAAAAAAAAAAACTTAGAAAAACAAAATAAAAAAAAGGCTCATTCAGGCCTTGTGCTTGCTGCTTCAGTCTGTGAACCTATATGAGCCCTGCTTGGTGGATTTAGTTGGCCATGTTCTCCTGGTGTCCTCCATGTCCTCTGAATCCTACTGCCTTTCCTTTTCCTGTTCCACATGGTTCTCCATGATCTGATGAGAGGACCCAATGGAGACTTCCAATTTAGATTCTTTGCATAATGTCTATCTGTGGGTCTCTGTATCCACTCCCACTTGCTGCCAGAAGAATCCTTTCTGTTAAGAACTACGTAAAGCACTGATCTATAAAGTATAGGAAAATAACATTAGGAATAATTGCCTTGGTTTGTTTGTTTGTTTGTTTATTGTTGTATTGCCAGTTGAAGAAAGCAAAGTTTTTTGAGAACATATAAATAAGACTCTAAGAATGTAAAAACAAAGTTTTGGTGGTCAGAGTAGCCAGGCTATTCTGACCAGGTTAAGACAAAATAAAAATAACAGTTTTTGGGATAACTCCCTTGTCCCTCCCATTACTGGATTCCGGGAAAACCCACAAACTGTCAACAATCTTACCGCCAAAAATCCCTCTTGATCTGTAATTTTAAAAGATATTGTCTGCTAGGTCAATTAATCAAATCCCCTTGCAAAAAGGGTACAAAAAAATGTCAGCTTTCTATGCTCGGGGTTGACTCTCCCTGCGAGGCTGAGCAACCCCACGGACATGGAATAATAAACCTCATGCTTTTTTAGTGATCTGCAATCAAGCTGTGTCCTGAGGGGTAGCACACTTGAGCTGAGACTCTGGGAGGTCTTACAATACAGTCATGTTTGGTTCTACCCTAGGTCTCTGGGTTACCCATTCTCCAGTTCCTGACCAGGCAGTGTCAGACATGGACTACATCTGGTGACAGGGCCTCAAGCTAAACCATTATTTGGCCTCTCCCACAAGTTCTGCTGCACCATTGCCCCAGAACATCTTTGCAGGCCAGACAGATAGTAGGTCAAAGTTTTTGTGGCTGGTTTTGTGACTTATTTTCACTTTTGGATACTTTCAGAGTGCCTTCCCACACCAACAAGAATAGAATGTAAGAGTGAAAGCTCCATGCAGGGACCAGCTAGACCCCTCTATGCTCAATGAGCTCTGTGGCAATGGAACCCTGCTGTCAGTTTTCAGGGAGTGACTCTCTGTCCTAGCATCACCCTGTGTTTTTTGGAAATCTCCATGGGACACCCTCAGCCAAAACCCAGACAGAATGCAATCCCCAAAGCCTTGTCTGGTTAAAAAAGATGGCCAGATCAGACTCTGTATCCTGCATTACTAGTGATCCTCACTAGGGTCACTCTCATAGATTCCAAGAAGTTTCCATGGCACCAGGTTTCCACATACCCCAAAATATACCCCAAATTACACCTGTGTTTCCCTGCACTCTCTTTCTCCATGCCCCCACTCCAAGTCCACCTGAAAAAATCTATTGTCTCCTCTTCCTAGAGAGATCTATACATCCCCCTAGAAACCCTCCTCTTTATCTAACCTCTCTGGGTCTGTGGGTTGAAGCTTGGTTATCATTTACTTAAGAACTATTATCCCTACCCCTGGTCCCCTCCCCACCCCCTCTTGCACCCAATTCCCTTCCTCCATCCACTTCTGATGTCTATTTTGCTTCCCCTTCCAAGTGAGTTCCAAGCATTCTCCCTTGGGCCTTCCTTTTTTGTTTAGCTTCTTTGAACCTGTGAACTGTTACATCATTATTCTGTACTTTATCTCTCATATCCACTAGAAAATGACCATGCATCATGTCTTTCTGGGTCTAGGTTACCTCATAAGGATGATATTCTCAAGTTCCATCCATTTGCCTGCAAAACTCATTGTTTTTAATAACTGAATAATATCCACTTTATAAATGTACCACATTTTCTTTATCTGTTCTTCAGTGACAGACATCTAGTTGTTTCTAGTTTCTGGCTATTATGAGTAAGGCTGCTATGAACATAGTCGAGCATGTGTTCTTGTGGTGTGGTGGAGCATCTTTTAGGTTTATGCCCAAGAGTGATATAGCAGGGTCTTCACGTAAAACTATTCCCCATTTTTTGAGAAACAGTTTGTAAAGTGAATGAATGAATGAATAAATAAATAAATGAAAAATAAATATAAAAAGAGCTAATATCCATGCATAAATGGATATATACCATATTTGCCTTTTGGATATGGGTTTCCTCTCTCAGGAGAATTTTTTCGAGTTCTATCCATTTGCCTTCAAATTTCATGATGTCTTTTTATTAACAGATGAATAATAATCCAAATAGACCATCTAAACCATCCTATAAGTCCTGAAGAAATAGAAGTGGTCATTGGAAGTCTTCCAACCAAAAAAAGCACAGGTCCAGATGGTTTTAGTGCAGAATTCTATCAGACCTTCAAAGAAGACCTAACACCAATACTCTTCAAACTATTCCACAAAATAGACACAGAAGGAACACTACCCAAGTCGTTCTATGAAGCCACAATTACGCTAGTACCAAAATCACACAAAGATCCAACAAAGAAAGAGAATCTCAGGTCAGTCTCTCTTACGAATATTGATGCAAAAATACTCAATAAAATTCTTGCCAACCGAATCCAAGAACACATCAAAACGATCATTCACCACAATCAATTAGGCTTCATCCCAGGGATGCAGGGTTGGATTAATATAAGGAAGCCCATCAATGTAATCCACTATAGAAACAATCTCAAGGAAAAAAACCACATGGTCATTTCATTAGATGCTGAGAAAGCATTTGACAAAATTCAGCATCCTTTCATGTTAAAGGTCTTGGACAGATCAGGAATTCGAGGCCCATATCTAAACATAGTAAAAGCAATGTACAGGAAACGGGTAGCTATCATCAAACTAAATGCAGAGAAACTTGAAGCAATCCCACTAAAATCAGAGACTACACACGGCTGCCCTCTCTCTCCATATCTTTTCAATATAGTACTTGAAGTTCTAACTAGAGCAATTAGACAACAAAAGGAGGTCAAAGGGATAAAATTGGAAATGAAGAAGTCAAACTATCACTATTTGCAGACAATATGATAGTATACTTAAGCGACCCAAAGAAATCCACCAGAGAACTCCTACAGCTGATAAACAACTTCAGCAAAGTGGCCTGATATAAAATCAACACAAGCAAGTCAGTCGCCTTCCTATACTCAAAAGATAAGCAGGCTGAGAAAGAAGTAAGAGAAATGATACCCTTCACGATAGCCACAAGCAATATAAAGAATCTTGGTATGACTCTAACCAAACAAGTGAAAGATCTGTATAACAAGAACTTCAAGTCTCTGAAGAAAGAAATTGAAGAAGACCTCAGAAGATGGAAAAATCTGCCATGCTCATGGATTGGCAGGATTAATATAGTAAAAATGACCATCTTGCCAAAAGCAATATACAGATTCAATGCAATCCCCATCAAAATCCCAACTCAATCTTTCATAGAGTTAGAAAGAGCAATTCAAAAATTTATCTGGAATAACAGAAAACCCAGGATAGCTAAAACTATTCTCAAGAGTAAAAGAACTTCTGGGGGAATCAATATCCCGGATCTCAAGCTGTACTACAGATCAATAGTGTTAATAACTGCATGGTATTGGTACAGTGACAGGCATGTAGATCCATGGAACAGAATTGAAGACCCAGAAATGAATCCACACTCCTATGGTCGCTTGATCTTTGACAAAGGAGCTAAAACCATCCAGTGGAAAAAAGAGCCTTTTCAACGAATTGTGCTGGCTCAACTGGAGGTCAACATGCAGAAGAATGCAAATGGATCCATTCTTATCTCCTTGCACTAAGCTCAATTCCAAGTAGATCAAGGACCTCCACATAAAACCAGACACACTGAAACTAATAGAAAGGAAACTAGGGAAGAACCCTGAACATATGGGTACAGAGGAGAATTTCCTGAACAGAACTTCAATAGCTTTTGCTCTAAGATCAAGAATTGACAAATGGGACCTCAAAAAATTACAAAGTTTCTGTAAGGCATAGGATACTGTCAAAAGGAAAAAGCGGCAACCAACAAACTGGGAAATGATCTTTACGCACTCTACATCTGACAGAGGACTAATTTCCAATATATACAAAGAACTCAAGAAGTTAGACTCCAGAGAGCCAAGTAACCCTATTAAAAAATGGGGTACAGAAATAAACAAAGAGTTCTCACCTGAAGAATATCTAATGGCTGATAAGCACCTAAAGAGATGTTCATCATCCTTAATCATTAGGGAAATGCAAATCAAACAACCCTGAGAATCCATCTCACACCAGTCAGAATGGCTAAGATCAAAAACACAGGAGACAGCAGTTGTTGGCGAGGATGTGGAGAAAGAGGAACACTTCTCCACTGCTGGTGGGATTGCAAGCTGGTACAACCACTCTGGAAAGCCGTCTGGCGGTTCCTCAGAATACTGGGCTTGACACTCCCAGAGGATCTGACTATACCACTCCTGGGCATATACCCAGAGGCTTTACCTGTATGCAATAAGGACACATGCTCCACTATGTTCATAGCAGCCTTATTTATAATAGCCAGAAGCTGGATACAACCCAGATGTCCCTCAACGGAGGAATGGATTCAGAAGATGTGGTATATCTACACAATGGAATACTACTCTGCAATTAAAAACAATGAATTCACGAAATTCCTAGGCAAATGGTGAGATCTTGAAAATATCATCCTTAGTGAGGTAAGCCAATCACAAAAGAACACACATGGTATGCAGTCACTGATAAGGGGATATTGACCCAGAATCTCAGAATACCCTAGACACAATCCGCATATCAATAGATTTCTAAAAAGATGGTAGGAGAGACCCCTGGTCCTGGAAAGACTGGATGTAGGGGAACACCAGGACAGAGTAACGAGAGGGGGTTGAATGGAGAAAAGAGGGAGGGAAGGGGGCTTATGGGACTTTCGGGGAGGGAGGAAACGGGAAAGGGGAAGTGATTTGGAATGTAAATTAAAAAATAAAATAAAATAAATAATAAAAAAAAACAATGAATTCACGAAATTCCTAGACAAATGGTCAGAACTTCAAAATATCATTCTTAGTGAGGTAACCCAATCACAAAAGAACACACAAGGTATGCAGTCACTGATAAGAGGATATTAACCAGAATCTCGGAATACCCTAGACACAATTCGCATATCAATAAATTTCTAAGAAGATGGAAGGAGAGATCCCTGGTCCTGGAAAGTCTGGATGTAGTGGAATGCCAAGACAGAGAAGCGAGAAGGGTTGAATGGGGAAAAGAGTGAGGGAAGGAGGCTTATGGGCCTTTTGGGGAAGGAGGAAATGGGAAAGGGGAAATGATTTGGAATGTAAATAAAAAAATTTATAAAAGATAAAAATAGCTATAACCCATCAAGGTTAACTATAGGCAGAGTTATCTGGGTGACATATAAAGTTAGATATTTGTAAAGGATATGTATCAATAATTCCTTATTTAGTAACAATATTGTATTTATATTGAGCATTATTTCCAAACTGCTGTAATATTGTTCTTTAAAAAGTAGCCATATATTCCCATATTGATAAGATTAGAATAAATATTAGAATAACTATAGCAATCTCAGCGTCATATATATGAAATAAAAATAAATATGTCTCATATATGTGAAAAAAGTAGATGTTTTCTCTTTTTCCATTGTATATTTTTGGCTTCATTGTTAAAGATCAAGTGTCCATAAGTGTATGGTTTTATTTCTGGGTCTTCAATTCTATTCCATCGATCAACCTGTCTCTGTAGCAATAACATGCACTTTTTGTCACTATTGCTCTGTAGTTTACCTTGAGGCTGTTTTGTGACCAATTATATAGTCAATTTTGGAGAAGGTACAATGAGGTACTGAGAAGAAGCTATATTCTTTTATGGTGAAATGTTTTGTATATACCTATTTAATCCATTTGGTTCATAACCTCTATTAGTTTCACTGTATCTCTGTTTAGTTTTTGTTACAATGACTTGTCCATTAGTGAGAATGGGGTGTTGAAATCTCCCAGTATTATTGTGTGTGGTTCAATGTGTGTTTTGAGCTTTAGTAGTGTTTCTTTTATGAATGTGGGTCCCCTTGCATTTGGGGCATAGGTGTTCAAAATTGAGACTTTCTCTTGGTAGATTTTTCCTTTAATGTATATGAAGTATCCTTCCCCATCTCACTTGATAACTTTTTGGTAGAAAGTCTGTTTTATTGGATATTAGGATGGCAACTCCAGCTTGTTTCTTGAGAGCATTTGCTTGGAATACTTTTTTCCAGCCTTTTACTCTGAGGTAATGTCAGTGATGTGTGTTTCTTGTATGCAGCAAAATGTTGGATCCTGTTTGTGTATCCAGTCCGTTAGCTTATGTCTTTTTATTGGGGAATTGAGTCTGTCGATGTTGAGAGATATTAAAGACAGGTGATTGTTAGTTCCTGTTATGTTTGTGGTTCTAGGTGGCATTATGTGCTTATGATTCTTTCTTTTTGACTTTGTTTTGAGATGACTATTATCTTATTTTTTCTTTGGTGTAGGTACCCTCTTTGTGTTGGACTTTTTCTTCTAGAATCCTCTGTATAGCTAGATTGGTAGGTAGATAATGTTTAAATTTGGATTTGTCCTTGAATATTTTGTTTTCTCCATGTTTGCTGATTGAGAGTTTTTTGCTGGGTATAGTAGCCTGGACTGGTATGTTAGCCATTCTGACTGGTGTGAGATGGAATCTCAGGGTTGTTTTGATTTGCATTTCCCTAATGACTAAGGATGATGAACATCTCTTTAGGTGCTTCTCAGCCATTAGATATTCTTCAGGTGAGAACTCTTTGTTTAGCTCTGTACCCCATTTTTTAATAGGGTTACTTGCCTCTCTGGAGTTTAACTTCTTGAGTTCTTTTTATATATTGGATATTAGCCCTCTGTCGGATGTAAGGTTGGTAAAGATCATTTCCCAGTTAGTTGGTTGCCGCTTTGTCTTTTTGACAGTGTCTTTTGCCTTGCAAAAACTTTGTAATTTAATGAGGTCCCATTTGTCTATTCTTGATCTTAGAGCATAAGCTATTGGAGTTCTATTCAGGAAATTCTCCCCTGTGCCCATATGTTCAAGGTTCTTCCCTTGTTTCCCTTCTATTAGTTTCAGTGTGTCTGGTTTTATGTGGAGATCTTTGATCCACTTAGAATTGAGCTTAGTGCAAGGAGATAAGAATGGGTCAATTTTCATTCTTCTGCATGCTGACCTCCAGCTGAGCCAGCACCATTTGTTGAAAAGGCTATCTTTTTTCCACTAGATGGTTTTAGCTCCTTTGTCAAAGATCAAGTGACCATAGGAGTGTGGATTCATTTCTGGGTCTTCAATTCTGTTCCATTGATCTACATGTCTGTTACTGTACCAATACCATGCGGTTTTTAACACTATTGCTCTGTAGTACAGCTTGAGGTCCGGGATACTGATTCCCCCAGAGTTTCGTTTACTCTTGAGAATACCAAAATCACAAAAAGTTCCAACAAAGAAAGAGAATCTCAGGCCAGTCTCTCTTACGAATATTGATGCAAAAATACTCAATAAAATACTTGCCAACCGAATCCAAGAATACATCAAAACGATCATTCACCACTATCAATTTGGCTTCATCCCAGGGATGCAGGGATGAATTAATATAAGGAAGCCCATCAATGTAATCCATTACATAAACAATCTCCAGGAAAAAAACCACATAGTCATTGCATTAGATGCTGAGAAAGCATTTGACAAAATTCAGCAACCTTTCATGTTAAAGGTCTTGGAAAGATCAGGAATTCGAGGCACATATCTAAACATAGTAAAAGCAATTTACAGCAAACCAGTAGCTAACATCAAACTAAATGCAGAGAAACTTGAAGCAATCCCACTAAAATCAGAGACTACACACGGCTGCACTCTCTCTCCATATCTTTTCAATATAGTACTTGAAGTTCTAACTAGAGCAATTAGACAACAAAAGGAGGTCAAAGGGATAAAATTGGAAAGGAAGCAGTCAAACTATCACCATTTGCAGACAATATGATAGTATACTTAAGCGACCCAAAGAACTCCATCAGAGAACTCGTACAGCTGATAAACAACTTCAGCAAAGTGGCCTGATATAAAATCAACACAAGCAAGTCAGTCGCCTTCCTATACTCAAAGGAGAAGCAGGCTGAGAAAGAAGTAAGGGAAATGATACCCTTCACGATAGCCACAAACCATATTAAGTATCTTGGCGTGACTCTAACCAAACAAGTGAAAGATCTGTATGACAAGAACTTCAAGTCTCTGAAGAAAGAAATTGAAGAAGACCTCAGAAGATGGAAAAATCTGCCATGCTCATCGATTGGCAGGATTAATATAGTAAAAATGAATCTTGCCAAAAGCAATATACAGATTCAATGCAATCCCCATCAAAATCCCAACTCAATTCTTCATAGAGTTAGAAAGAGCAATTCAAAAATTCATCTGGAATAACAGAAAACCCAGGATAGCTAAAACTATTCTCAAGAGTAAAAGAACTTCTGGGGGAATCAATATCCCGGATCACAAGCTGTACTACAGATCAATAGTGTTAATAACTGCATGGTATTGGTACAGTGACAGGCATGTAGATCAATGTAATATAATTGAAGACCCAGAAATGAATCCACACTCCTATGGTCACTTGATCTTTGACAAAGGAGCTAAAACCATCCAGTGGAATAAAGCCATTTCAACAAATTGTGCTGGCTCAACTGGAGGTAAACATGCAGAAGAATGCAAATGGATCCATTCTTATCTCCTTGCACTAAGCTCAATTCCAAGTGAATCAAGGACCTCCACATAAAACCAGACACACTGAGACTAATAGAAAGGAAACTAGGGAAGAACCTTGAACAAATGGGTACAGGGGAGAATTTCCTGAACAGAACTCCAATAGCTTTTGCTCTAAGATCTAGAATTGACAAATGGGACCTCAAAAAATTACAAAGTTTCTGTTAGACAAAGGATACTGTCAAAAGGAAAAAGCGGCAACCAACACACTGGGAAAGGATCTTTACCAACCCTACATCTGACAGAGGGCTAATTTCCAATATATACAAAGAACTCAAGAAGTTAGACTCCAGAGAGCCAAGTAACCCTATTAAAAAATGGGGTACAGAACTAAACAAAGAGTTCTCACCTGAAGAATATCTAATGGCTGAGAAGCACCTAAAGAGATGTTCATCATCTTTAGTCATTAGGGAAATGCAAATCAAACAACCCTGAGAATCCATCTCACACCAGTCAGAATGGCTAAGATCAAAAACACAGGAGACAGCAGTTGTTGGCGAGTATGTGGAGAAAGAGGAACACTCCTCCACTGCTGGTGGGATTGCAAGCTGGTACAACCACTCTGGAAAGCAGTCTGGCGGTTCCTCAGAATACTGGGCATGACACTCCTAGAGGATCTGGCTGTACCACTTCTGGGCACATACCCAGAGGCTTTACCTGCATGCAATCAGGACACATGCTCCACTATGTTCCTAGCAGCCTTATTTATAATAGCCAGAAGCTGGATACAACCCAGATGTCCATCAATGGAGGAATGGATTCAGAAGATGTGGTATATTTACACAATGGAATACTACTCTGCAATTAAAAACAATGAATTCACGAAATTCCTAGGCAAATGGTCAGAACTTGAAAATATCATTCTTAGTGAGGTAAACCAATCACAAAAGAACACACATGGTATGCAGTCACTGATAAGAGGATATTAACCAGAATCTCGGAATACCCTAGACACAATTCGCATATCAATAAATTTCTAAGAAGATGGAAGGAGAGATCCCTGGTCCTGGAAAGACTGGATGTAGTGGAATGCCAAGACAGAGAAGCGAGAAGGGTTGAATAGGGAAAAGAGCGAGGGAAGAGGGCTTATGGGCCTTTTGGGGAAGGAGGAAATGGGAAAGCGGAAATGATTTGGAATGTAAATAAAAAAATTTATAAAAGATAAAAAAAGCTATAACCCATCAAGCTTAACTATAGGTAGAGTTATCTGGGTGACATATAAAGTTAGATATTTGTAAAGGATATGTATCAATAATTCCTTATTTAGTAACAATATTGTATTCATATTGTTGAGCATTATTTCCAAACTGCTGTAATATTGTTCTTAAAAAAGTAGCCATATATTCCCATATTGATAAATTAGAATAAATATTAGAATAACTATAGCAATCCCAGCTTCATATATATGAAATAAAAATAAATATGTCTCATATATGTGAAAAAAGTAGATGTTTTCTCTTTTTCCATTGTATATTTTTGGCTTCATTGTTAAAGATCAAGTGTCCATAAGTGTATGGTTTTATTTCTGGGTCTTCAATTCTATTCCATCGATCAACCTGTCTCTGTAGCAATAACATGCACTTTTTGTCACTATTGCTCTGTAGTTTACCTTGAGGCTGTTTTGTGACCAATTATATAGTCAATTTTGGAGAAGGTACCATGAGGTACTGAGAAGAAGTTATATTCTTTTATGGTGAAATGTTTTGTATATACCTGTTTAATCCATTTGGTTCATAACCTCTATTAGTTTCACTGTATCTCTGTTTAGTTTTTGTTACAATGACTTGTCCATTAGTGAGAATGGGATGTTGAAATCTCCCAGTATTATTGTGTGTGGTTCAATGTGTGTTTTGAGCTTTAGTAGTGTTTCTTTTATGAATGTGGGTCCCCTTGCATTTGGGGCATAGGTGTTCAAAATTGAGACTTTCTCTTGGTAGATTTTTCCTTTAATGTATATGAAGTATCCTTCCCCATCTCACTTGATAACTTTTTGGTAGAAAGTCTGTTTTATTGGATATTAGGATGGCAACTCCAGCTTGTTTCTTGAGAACATTTGCTTGGAATACTTTTTTCCAGCCTTTTACTCTGAGGTAATGTCAGTGATGTGTGTTTCTTGTATGCAGCAAAATGTTGGATCCTGTTTGTGTATCCAGTCCGTTAGCTTATGTCTTTTTATTGGGGAATTGAGTCTGTCGATGTTGAGAGATATTAAAGACAGGTGATTGTTAGTTCCTGTTATGTTTGTGGTTCTAGGTGGCATTATGTGCATGTGATTCTTTCTTTTTGACTTTGTTTTGAGATGACTATTATCTTATTTTTTCTTTGGTGTAGGTACCCTCCTTGTGTTGGACTTTTTCTTCTAGAATCCTCTGTATAGCTAGATTGGTAGGTAGATAATGTTTAAATTTGGATTTGTCCTTGAATATTTTGTTTTCTCCATGTTTGCTGATTGAGAGTTTTTTGCTGGGTATAGTAGCCTGGACTGGTATGTGTGTTCTCTTAGGGTCTACATGACCTCTGTCTAGGCTCTTCTGATTTTTAGGGTCTCTGTTGACATCTGGTGTAATTCTGATAGGTTTGCCTTTGTATGTTACTTGACTTTTACTCCTTACAGCTTTTAATATTCTTTCTTTGTTCTGTGCATTTATTGTTTTGATTATTATGTGTCAGGAGGATTTTCTTTTCTGGGCCAATCTATTTGGTGTTCTGTAGGCTTCTTGTACATTTATGGCTATCTCTTTCTTTAGGTTGGGAAGTTTTCTTCTATGATTTTGTTGAAGACATTTTTCTGGTCCTTTGAGCTGGGAATCTTCACTCTCCTATCTCTATTATTCCTAGATTTGTTCTTTTCACTGTGTACTGGATTTCCTGGATGTTTGGGTAGGAGTTTTTTGTTTTTGTTTTTTTTTTATTGGATATTTTATTTACATTTCAAATGTTATCCCCTTTTCCAGTTTCCCCTCCAGAAACCCCCTATCCCATTCCCCCCTCCTTGGGTTAGGAGTTTTTTATGTTTTAAATTTTCTTTGACCATTGTGTCAATACCTTCTTCTAAGGTATCTTTTGCACCTGAGATTCTCTCTTCTATCTCTTGTATTCTGTTGGTGATGCTTATGTCTGTATTTCCTGACCTCTTTCCTAGGTTTTTCCATTTGCAAGGATGCCTCCATTTGTGTTTTCTTTATTGTTTTTATTTCCACTTTTAGGTCTTGGACTGGTTTGCTCACGTCCTTCACCTGTTTGATTGTGTTTTCTTATATTTCTTTATGGGGTTTATTTGTTTCTTCTTTTAGGGCATTTACCTGTTTACCTATATTCCTGTATTTCTTTTTTTTATTTTCTATATTTTTTATTTACATTCCAAATGACTTCCCCTTTCCTGTTTTCTCCCTCCCCGAAAGTCCCATAAGTCCTCTTCCCTCCCCCTGTTCCCCATTCAACCCCCTCTTGCTTCTCTATCTTGGTATTCCCCTACATCCAGTCTTTCCAGGACCAGGGGTCTCTCCTTCCATCTTCTTGGAAATCTATTGATATGTGAATTGTGTCTTTCTATTATCTTCATGAGATAGAATTTTAGGCCAGTTTCCTGATTTTCAGGTGTGTTGGTGTATCCAGGGCTTGATGTGGTGGGAGAACTAGATTCTGATGATGCCAAAATATATTGGCTTCTGTTGCTTATGGTCTTGTGCTTGCCTGTTTCCATCTGGTTCTCTCTGGCATTAGCTGGCCTGGCTGTCTCTGTCTGGAGCCTGCCTCCTGTGTCCCCAGCTATAGCAGACCTCCTGGGAGGCTTCAGAGGGACAGACAAGCTGCTGATCTACCCCAGTGGAAGGCACAGGCCAGAAGCTAGAGTCAACAATTTTTATTTGCTTTCATGCCTTCTTAATGTTTCTGCATGCTAAAACATACATCCATGTGTTCTTTAAGCCTACTGAATTTCCTTAAAGTTCATTTAAATATTGCTTATTAGAGCTTTCTACACTAAAAACTTCCTAGTCAATTTCTGGCACACACCCACATGCATATACATATAATATAATATGATATGATATAATGTAATATAATATAATATAGATATTATTATTGTCATTCATTTCCTGAAAGTTCTTGATGCTTCTTATTGTACAACAGTCCTTGGTTTCTAAGGACAAATTACTTACTCCTGTCTTTCCAGCTCAGAAGTTTTCTTTATTCTTTTCTTTGCAGAAAACTGCTTGGTTGTAATTTCTCCCATGATGTTACCACCAGATGGCGCCAAGCTCTGATGTTACTTGATTTGGTTTTCTGGTTAAAATACTAGAGGGTGCTCCAAGACCAAATTTATTTCAAATACTCTGTAGATGCTAACAACAAAAACAATTAAAAAACAAAACCAGAATACCGAGAGAGAGAGAGAGAGAGAGAGAGAGAGAGAGAGAGAGAGAGAGACAGAGACAGAGAGAGAGAGACAGAGAGAGACAGAGACAGAGAGACAGAGAGAGAGACAGAGAGAGAGAGACAGAGAGAGAGAGAGAGAAGTTTGTCCCCATGAATTTCTCCCTGTGACCAGAGTCATCCTGTATGCCATCATATCCACTTGCCAGTTTGTTGTCAGACATGGTTGCATCTGCTCAGATCTGGGTAGAGACCCAGTTTAAGGCTCCTATGTCAAACCTGTGCCCATAGAAGCCACCAAGTTGTGTCATATCCTGACTGCATAGCCTCCTAGTACTAGCAAAATATTGAGCTAGTTATGTGGCTAAGCTATATTATGGGTTACTTTCTGCTGAATAGTACTTTTGGCTAAGACTACTTACTGGCTGCAACCAGGCACAAACAATGCTCAAAGTAAGGATTCATGGATTGTGGTTATATATATCTTTCCTGAGTACTGGAGACATTTTGGTAATACCAAAGAATCACAATATCTACCCACAGGCAGGCATAGAGATGGGGCCATTAGAATATATCTAGTGTTAGAGTCTTAGGGTTTTTGTTGCTGTAAATAAGTACCATGACCACTACAACTCATAAATGAAAACATTTAATTGGGGCTGACTTACACTTTAGAGGTTTAGTCCATTATCATTATTGCAGGAAGCATGGCAGCATGCAAGCAGATGTGGTGCTGAAGGAGCTGAGAGTTCTCCATCCAGGCAGCAGGACCTGGAAGAGACACTAGGCCTTGAGCATCTGAGACACACTTCTTCCAACAAGATCACAACCACTTCAACAAGGGCATATCTCCTAATAGTGCTACTCCCTATGGGCCTAAGGGGGAGGGGGGTCACTTTTATTCAAACCACCAGTTAAGCTTCATTTGATTATCACTAAGTTTCAAAGAGATGGGCTTTTTTCCTACCAGATCTTTCCATCTGCTAATGGGACCTTGCACCATATTATTCAGATTGAAGTTGGGGATCTGATGGTTTTGAAGGCAGGTTGTTGGCCACACAGTCTAAGACTGAGCTAGATCATGCCCACGTCTCACAGCTGCAAAGACCTTTAATCTCAGTGGTACATACATTCAGCTTCCAGTGGTACTGCAGTACCTTAGTCTGGTGCACTGAGCCATAGTTTTCTATCTAACAATGACATAGTTCAAGAGTTCCATATTCGAGAACTACACAGGTGATAACTGTGCTGCCTGAAGCTGTTAGTCACCATGGCTAAATGAAAATGGGTACAGAAAAGAAACCAAAATAACCACACTGTGGGTAAAATGGGGGGAAAATTCACTTCAAACTACCAAGGTTGTCTCCTGGGAATACAAGGAGATAAAACAGGGGGGAAATTCCCAGGGTTAAATCGGGACCTAGAGAAAGGAAGCTTGTAAACTGGGGTGTGAGATTGTGAGCAGGAACTGAGAGATCCTAGACATAGAGTTGACCTTGACATGTTAATAGGCACCACAGTCATATGTTAATTGAGAGCCCTGCGGTGTCCCTCTTGCCAGAGATAAGAACAACTCCCTTATTTTGGAAGGAACATGCCTGACCTTGGGAAAAGGAATATCCTGGAGAGCTAGACTTCAGCCACCAAGGCTAGCTTTACATTCTTTGCAGTTGGGTGTGGCAGATGTTCCCCCAGGCTCACTCCAGTGCTGTAACTGATGTGGTTTAACCTCAGATTTGTCTCCCAAGCACTCAGGTCTCCACTAATACCAAGGAGGATTTAGAGGTTCTGGCCTGAATACGGATGGGCTTTTAGTTTCTGCTGTACATTTGATCTAACCACAGTAAGACTTGTACTAGACTTGTAACATAAGATTTTAGAACAGAAGCCTGGGCTGCAGCAGCCCCAACAAGCTAGACTTAGCCATTTGTTTCTAATATTCCAGTTAAAGAGCTAAAAACTGCCTAAAAGCAGAGAAATGTGTGGCCACAATAGAGGAGAATTGGAAACAAGCTTTATTTAAAGGTAGCATAATTATGCAGTCTGGGTCTGAATGTAGTCTCTCCTTGGTCATCATTTCAGCCCAGTTCTTGCAAAAGAAGTCCTTACTACATGGGAGGACAAAGTAGCTCACAGGTGATGGTTATTTCTATTCCCAGGTTATAGTCTTCCCCTCATGGCTAATTTACAACCTTGCCCTCATGGAAAATTGCCTTCATGAGGAGAGGGTGGAGAGGGGGTGTCCTCTGAAATTTCACTCTTTGGAATCCAAGATGAGTATATTCTGTTTAGGAGGAGTTATTGCTGTGCCTTCAGCCTTGAAGGAAGACAGGTTATACAAAGACTTCTTCTAATGATTAACATAGCAATTTGCAGATGTAAACAAGATACCCAAAGTAAAGGAGACCGGTACAAAATGAAGGTAGAGATACTGGACTCTGTTCTACATTTACTTACCTTGTGAGTCTAAGGGATGAGACAATGCTTTTCAGCAAGATCAGCTTCTAAATGCCTGCTTCAGGCTCTCAGATAAACATTGTATCTGAGTTTCTTTCTCTACATATTAACTGGAATTTGTTATATTTTCATAATAGCTATTCTAAGTAGAACAAGATGCTATATCACTATAGTTTTGCATTTGCCACCATCTAATGATATTGAACATTTGACATTTAAATTTTATTTTATTTAAATTTCTTCCTTTATGAAAAGTCTATTTTGCTCCTTTGTCTAGCACAGTATTTTGCATTTAAGATATGGTCATTGATAAGTTATTTTTCCACAGGTGAAATGAGCCATTATAAGCCAGATTAGATAATATTAAATGCAGGTTTATTGTGAAGCTGCTCTTGGGCGAGTTCACTGGTCCCAAGGAAGGAGGTCTGGGGAGTCATCATGGGGAGAGATGGGCAGCAGAAAGAAAGAATACACACAAAAAAAAGAATGAGGGAGAGAGGGGGGAAGAGGGAGAAAGACAAAGAGAGAGAATCCAAAATGTCTGACTTATATAGGAAAGATCCTCTGGGGGAAGGGAAGCTCAGCCCCAGAGTTGGAAAGTTCAGGGTTGGGGCCAGGGTATGACAGGTAGGGACTGAGGGATATTGGGAGAATCTCGACATCTGATCTAGTTTGGTATGTAAGATATGCACTTCAGCTCCTTGTCCCAGGGTCTGAAAACAAACAGTTGTATTACTTGAAATGCCTTTGCTAGTTTGTATTTTGACATAGGGTCCTTCTGTGTGGTCATGGCTGACCTCAAACTTATTCTCCTGCCTCAGTCTCCCAAATGCTAGGATTACCACACCTTACCTTTCATGAAACCTTTGATGCTTGTTGACATTTAATGTCATTTGAACACTGAATGATCACATATTAATTTCAGTCTCCACTAGCTCCCTGATTACATGCTTGCCTGCTAGAAATTCTGGGCAGGCTATTTTCTTTCCACGTCATTTTCACTACTTCACTGCCAGACAGTTCTTATCTCCAAAATTTCTGGGATTTTGCCATTGTCATGTTGTCATTTTCCCAGTACTATATAATGTTCCAATTCTTGCTTCTATCCTAAATTCATAAATGGCCTGTTTAAAATGGGCAAGAGCAGTGACCTAGAAAGGGTGCTTCATCAAGACAAAATTGTCCTGGGGTTTGCCTATTCACAAATATCTCATCTACATTTACCACCTTTGGGCAGGAATTATGGGATTCAGAGCAGCTTATAGTTCATGCCTAGATTCCTATGCCACATCTAAGACCATCAATGACACCAGACTTTGTCACAATATGAGCCTACCACCCACTAAAATCAGTATGTCACTGGTGATGGGCCAAGGATCTCACTACTATGGGATGCTTACTACTGGGGTATATCTGTGACTCTAGACTTGTGCTGGTCAGATACATGTAGTACTGAGTGGAATAAAAATGTAACAGACTGGACTGCTTGGTTTGTTAGGTTTTTATTTGATTGTTTATTTCTTTGGCCAGAGCTTATTACCTTGACCTACCATTCTGTTAAAGTGGCATTGCTTTCTGATATTCCAAAGGAATATGGAGTACTATTATAATGGCTAGCCCTTGACTACCCAGTTTTATGCTGAACTGGATCTGGATCATACCTTTATCTCACAACCACTAGAATGCACACTGTCTCAACAGCGTATCAAGGCTCATGTTGCAGTTCATTATGATTCAGGCTTAAACTGCACATGTCCTTATAGTACACATGTCTCTATCTAGGGCCTGAGTCATTGTAGAGATCCATCAGACAAAGAGGAGCAGAAACAGTTGTTCTTCCCATGTTTATGGAGACTTAATGTCTTAGTTTCTTTTTTTGTTGCTGTAGTAAAACACACTGATAAAGGCAACATAAGAGAGAAAGTTTATTCTGTCTCACAGTTCAAGGGAGAATTCATCATCCAGATAGCAAGAGCTTGAAGCAACTGGTAACATTTTATCCATAGTTAAAGAATAATAAGCATTTTATAGTACCGAGTTGCTTTCTTTATTTTGTATAACTTGGGAAAGAGTCACAATGGGTATTCCCCACATTCAATTATGCAAGCAAGATGCCACAAGCCATGGCTAGAGGCCTTGGCTCTTAGGTGATTCTGTACTCCATTAAATAGATAATTAACACTAACCCTCACAAATCTACACCTTGACAACTTGGTACCCAAATACAATACTTTTTTTTTTTTTTTTACTTTTAAAGTTACTTATTTATTTTTTTTAAAATACTATTTATTTTTTATTTTATTTATTTTATTTTATTTTTTTAATTTACATTCCAAATCACTTCCCCTTTCCCGTTTCCTCCCTCCCCGAAAGTCCCATAAGCCCCCTTCCCTCCCTCTTTTCTCCATTCAACCCCCTCTCGTTACTCTGTCCTGGCGTTCCCCTACATCCAGTCTTTCCAGGACCAGGGGTCTCTCCTTCCATCTTTTTAGAAATCTATTGATATGCTGATTGTGTCTAGGGTATTCCGAGATTCTGGGTCAATATCCCCTTATCAGTGACTGCATACCATGTGTGTTCTTTTGTGATTGGGTTACCTCACTAAGGATGATATTTTCAAGATCTGACCATTTGCCTAGGAATTTCGTGAATTCATTGTTTTTAATTGCAGAGTAGTATTCCATTGTGTAGATATACCACATCTTCTGAATCCATTCCTCCGTTGAGGGACATCTGGGTTCTTTCCAGCTTCTGGCTATTATAAATAAGGCTGCTATGAACATAGTGGAGCATGTGTCCTTATTGCATGCAGGTAAAGCCTCTGGGTATATGCCCAGGAGTGGTATAGCCGGATCCTCCGGGAGTGTCATGCCCAGTTTTCTGAGGAACCACCAGACTGCTTTCCAGAGTGGTTGTACCAGCCTGCAATTCCACCAGCAGTGGAGGAGTGTTCCTCTTTCTCCACATCCTCGCCAACAACTGCTGTCTCCTGTGTTTTTGATCTTAGCCATCCTGACTGGTGTGAGATGGAATCTCAGGGTTGTTTTGATTAATACAATACTTTTAAATCATATCTTTCCACCTTTGGTCTCCATAACCTGATGATCATGTTATAATGTAAAATGCACTCCACCCAACTACAAAAGCCCCTATAGTCTAATACTTCAGACAATTTAAAGTCTAAAGTCTCTTAGTTGTTAGCTCCTATAAACTGAAAAATGAGTTACATGCTTCTAGCATATAATGGTGCACTGTAAATGTTCTTACTTAAAAAGAAAAGAATCAGAGCTAAGCAGCAAATAATGAGACCAAAATACAATCAAAACCCAGCATGAAAACCCCAATTCCTGTATCTATATGTCCTGAGTCTAGGATTCATGATTAATTCAATTAAGGGTGCAAAAGACTTACTTAGTTTCATGTCTCCTCAGCTTGTCTGCCTTCAACATACCTGCAATCTCTTCTGGGCTGTCTATATTCCATTCTTGACGTTTTCCTCAGGAGAGATTGTGCTGGTATCTCCAACATCCTGAGGTCTCCACTGCCTCTCAGATTTTACCCTCACAGCTTCATACAATGGCTTCTCAAGACCTCTCTACAGGGACTCTGACCATGCTACATATTACTTGGCTTCAATTGGTCTTTGAACCTGTGGAGCCACATACTATGACACCACTCAATTTTATATCCTCCAAAATCAGTGTCATGTGAACAATATGGCCAAGTTCTGCTACAAGCTTGAAATATAGCCTACTCCCTTGGGCTAGAGTTGTATCAGATGTACTGACATCATGCGGGAGGGGAGGTGGGAGCTGATGAACGGGACACTTTCTTAGGCAGTTACTTTATGGAGCAGGAGAAACCCTTCAGTTTAGGCATTTTCCTTTTAAATTAATCCCTATCTTCACAAAATGGAACCTCTGAGGGATGGGGTTTTGCCTGCAGGATACCTTTCTTATTGTTAGAGTGTAACACGGGATTTTTTTCTCAGTGACACTGATTACTTTAATGGTTAGAGTTCTCAGCTCCAGGTTGAAGGCAGCACTTCTATCTTGACATTTCCTCTGCAAAACAAGTGAGTCCATCCATCACCTTTAAATTTGATGTCATTGAAATTCTCAGAGCATGATCAGAATACCGGTGGATTATTTGCTAGAATAGCACAAGAATGGCATCTAGCTAAGTTTCTAATAGAGTCCTTAGTCCCCTGTGAAACTACATAAACTAAGCTCCCAACATCTACATTTCTGTTTGGTATTGTCTTTCAGTCTCTCAACAGAATAATCTACTACACTTTAATGACAGAATTCAAAAGCTTTTCTAATCAAAGATCCCAGGTCTTCCACATTCCTCCAGAAGACCACTCCCAAAGGCCTAAGAACCACATGGTCAGATTTATCACAGTAATGACCTCACTCCTGTTACCAATTTCTGCTTTGGTTTTGTTCCTGATTTTATGATAAACACACTGAAAAAAGCAACATGAGGGAGAAAAGTATTATTCTTGCTCACAGTTCAAGTTAGCGTGTCCATCATTGTTGTAGATGGGAATAGTGCTGTTCTTGTGAACTAATCCCCTAATGAATTAAGGAGCCAATCACTGGGTGAGTAGATGGAACTTCTGGGTTGGATGGAGGAAGAGAGGAAGCAGGAGATAGTTACTTCCTTTTTGGAACCAGGACAGCAAAGGAGTAAGATGTACCTGCTAGAGTTTTCTAGTATCATGGCAGATCCATAAGGATCGGCTACTGGAGGGATCAGATTTTAATAAGGCTTACAAGATTAGGTTTTAGTTGATGCGCCCAGAGATTGAGTAACCATTGTTTCTGAACTAAGTTTGTGTTGCATTTTCCTTCACACAGCTTGTCTGGATTCAAGAGAGAAAGGAATGGCGGCCAAGCATGGGTTTGCCTGAGGTGTTCCACAAAGGCCATGGGGGATTTGAAGCATGGGATTGGCGTGGTACCAAATCGCTAGTGAGAAGCTAGCAAGCTGGGTGTAGAGACTGTAGAGTTCAGAGTCAGAATCTTCATGAGATGAAACCAGGTCAGCCATTGCCTACCAGTGCATGGCCTGCCAGGCCACTGGGGCTGAGGCATAAGTGTGGGAGTGTTGGTTCTACTTTTTAAATATTTCATGCAACGCATCATGACAGGGAAGTAACGGCAGCAGGGACTTGAAGCAACACATCATATTGCATCCACAATCAAGAAATAGAGAACAATGAATGCTTGCTAGTGATCTCCTTGCTTTCTCTATTTTACATACTCCATGATTCTCTGACCAGGAAAAATGTCATGCCCATAGTCAAGATGGATCTTCCCATATCAGCTCATGTCGTCAAAATAGTCTCATATAGGTATGACCAGAGGATTACCTAACAGGTAAGTCTAGATTCTGACAATACCAAACATAGCAATGGGACTTGTTAACAACACTAGTGGCAAGCCAAGTCATACCCAAGAGTTGAAGCAGCTTATAGCACCATGTAGGAAAACTGTCCAAAGTTCTCTTCAAAATTGATGTGAAGTATTTTGAAATTCTATTCTGTCTCATTAGTGTACAGGAATCTGCCTGATGTCAAGTAGATCTAAAAGGCTTAGTGTTCTGGGCCAAATATGAGTCCTCTGAGCTTAGATGTGAACTCTGATGCTAATTTTTCTTCCTGCTTCCCAAGCATGAATAAGGAGTAACATGGACAGTTTCTTTGTCACCAGGATAATACATTCCCATGTGTCAATCCATGGCTACTGGTCCTTTGGTTATAGTAGTGGAGCTCAATGCCAAACTAACTTTCACCATGGTGGATCAAGTATTGGAATTCAAAACCAATCGATGATTTAATTCTCTTTATGTTGCACAAGTGAGAGGTGAATCTCCAAAATGTGGTACTTAGACTTCAAAGAAGGGTGATATGGGCAACTCTTTTATTTGTGCCATCTTCTGTACCTTCTTTTCTTTTTTTTTTATTTATTTTATTTTATTTTTTAAATTTACATTCCAAATCACTTCCCCTTTCCCGTTTCCTCCCTCCCCGAAAGTCCCATAAGCCCCCTTCCCTCCCTCTTTTCTCCATTCAACCCCCTCTCGTTACTCTGTCCTGGCGTTCCCCTACATCCCTACATCCAGTCTTTCCAGGACCAGGGGTCTCTCCTTCCATCTTTTTAGAAATCTATTGATATGCTGATTGTGTCTAGGGTATTCCGAGATTCTGGGTCAATATCCCCTTATCAGTGACTGCATACCATCTGTGTTCTTTTGTGATTGGGTTACCTCACTAAGGATGATATTTTCAAGATCTGACCATTTGCCTAGGAATTTCGTGAATTCATTGTTTTTAATTGCAGAGTAGTATTCCATTGTGTAGATATACCACATCTTCTGAATCCATTCCTCCGTTGAGGGACATCTGGGTTCTTTCCAGCTTCTGGCTATTATAAATAAGGCTGCTATGAACATAGTGGAGCATGTGTCCTTATTGCATGCAGGTAAAGTCTCTGGGTATATGCCCAGGAGTGGTATAGCCGGATCCTCCGGGAGTGTCATGCCCAGTTTTCTGAGGAACCGCCAGACTGCTTTCCAGAGTGGTTGTACCAGCCTGCAATTCCACCAGCAGTGGAGGAGTGTTCCTCTTTCTCCACATCCTCGCCAACAACTGCTGTCTCCTGTGTTTTTGATCTTAGCCATCCTGACTGGTGTGAGATGGAATCTCAGGGTTGTTTTGATTTGCATTTCCCTAATGACTAAGGATGATGAACATCTCTTTAGGTGCTTCTCAGCCATTAGATATTCTTCAGGTGAGAACTCTTTGTGGAGCTCTGTACCCCATTTTTTAATAGGGTTACTTGCCTCTCTGGAGTTTAACTTCTTGAGTTCTTTGTATATATTGGATATTAGCCCTCTGTCGGATGTAAGGTTGGTAAAGATCATTTTCCAGTTAGTTGGTTGCCGCTTTGTCTTTTTGACAGTGTCTTTTGCCTTGCAAAAACTTTGTAATTTAATGAGGTCCCATTTGTCTATTCTTGATCTTAGAGCATAAGCTATTGGAGTTCTGTTCAGGAAATTCTCCCCTGTGCCCATATGTTCAAGGTTCTTCCCTAGTTTCCCTTCTATTAGTTTCAGTGTGTCTGGTTTTATGTGGAGATCTTTGATCCACTTAGAATTGAGCTTAGTGCAAGGAAATAAGAATGGGTCAATTTGCATTCTTCTGCATGTACCTTCTTTTCTTGTTGTTGTACTAAAAGTGGGTACACTATTCTCTAAGCTAGTTTTCCTTAGCACGAGGAAAAGCAATACAGTGGGCAAATAGCCATTGAAGGATAAAAGGAAATGTTATTAGTAATGAATGCATCATGGAAAAAACCATACTAATAATAAGTGGAAAAATATTAAATACCAGGAAATAAATTTACCCAAAAACAATGATCTCTAGAATGAAACCTATGACAATGTGATCAAAGAAATGGAAAAATATGCAAAAATGGAACTACTTCTAATGTTCTGAATTTAGACAAATAAGTAATATAAAAGGTTCTGGTAGGGATATAGCTCACTTAGTAGAGTGTTTGCTGAGCAATCAGGAAGCTCTAGATGCAGTCTTCATTGCTGCATGTACTGGGTGTGGTGGTGTACAATTGTAATCAGTATTTGGGAGGTAGAAACAAGAGGATGAGAAGTTCAAGGTCATTCATAACTACTTAGTGAGTTCAAAACCAGCCTGGGATACAGGGAACCCTGTCTTAGTAAAATAGTGTCAATGTTTTGTATAAGGTAACTCCCTATTAGTTATTGGTCAAAGAGGCCCCAGAATACCCCAAAACAACACAGGCTATTGCCAATGTTCTTGGTTGCCCACCATAACTAGATGGTGAGACCCTATTGCTGAAGACACAGCACACTTAGAACTTCAGAATATAGAAAAATCAATCTTGAGCTGAGGTGTTAACTTCCTCCCTGCTGGCTAACATCTACAGTGCCAGAAGATGCTGTGCAGTCAAACAAAGAAGAAAAATTATCAACAGTCTTTGCCAGCACTGAATCCTGCATAGTACAATAATGACCTGTCAGTCATCATGTTTCCACTGGCCCAATAGTTTATAAATATCATGGGGTAATCAACAATTTTCTGGTTGGATTTGAAGTCTGCTCCACAGGAAGACATACTAGTATTATACACATGGTCAAAAGCTCACATTGAGGTCATAGACATTGGAGAAAAACTACTATTATTTTCCTAAATGTTCATGTTTTCAAACTACTTTTGTAATGTTTATGTTTATACCCATAGACTTGTGGTACTGCCAATCTGTATCAAAGAAGCTTTATTTTGCAGTGGATAGTGACTAAGGCAGAAACTCTCAACTGGTTAAAGTGTTGAGAAAAAGTGAATGTAAGTGTTTAACTCTAAATGGAAAGTGTGTATTTACTTCCCGGAATTCCAGACTCAGGGAACATCATGTAAAAGGGGATTAAAAAAACTATAAGAACCAGAGGAAAGTAAAGAGTGCTATAAAATGCTATCTTTTGTGTATGACAGTCCACTTATGAATTCACAGCAGCTATAGTTACCTGAACAAGATTTGCACAAGATCAAGCTCATAAAAATTTCAACAGGAATCAGGGAAGAGCTTATGAAGCCCCACATCTAGCCAAGAAGGTATTTCTAGTTGATAGCTGCAGAGGGAGGGGAGGCACATTTTCTTTGGAAGGGTAGTCATTGTTACATTATCATTGATTCATTGGATGGCCTTACACCCACCATATATGGCACTAATTGAACTCAGTGGCTTATAAATTAAAAGAAAAAGGGAAAAAAGACATGAAGTTCAAAACAAGGACTGTCTGAGGACAGCTGGAGACAAGGAATAGGAGGTGAAAATGATCACAATATATTATGTACATATATGCAATTCTCAAAACATTAAATTTAAAATGAAAAAATACATATAAAAATGTGTTATACTACTAAATGTAATTCACAAATAAAATACAATCTTTGCCAAAACACCAATAATACCTTTTATTGGTGGTAACATATCTAAAGTCCCTGTCCTCAAGAAGCTGAAGCAATAGGCTTGTAAGATCATGTCAACCCTTGGCTACACAGACCAATGGAAGAAAATTTAATGTTAAAAGTGACTCTTCACTTGTATGAATAGCTGAATTTTGATAATGATACTAAGAACATGCGCTGGCGTGAGGATATTTATTTCTTATTTTTTGAAATTAAAATATAATTATATCATTTCCTCATTCATTTCTACACCCTACCTCCTTCCATATGCCCACTCCTGCCCCTCTTCTCAAATTCATGGTCTCTGGCCTCTTAAGAAAGGACATTTTTAATAAGTGGATATCTATAATCAGAAGAATGCAACTAGATTGTTAGCTTTCACCAATTTCAAAACTCAATTAAAAACACAGGATGACTTAAATATGCTGATTAAATTACAAAACTCCTAGGATAAAATGAAAATATTTTAGGATATTTCAATAAGCAAATAGTTTTTGGGCAAATTCCCAAAGTATGAGAAATATAAACAACGGAATTATAACAAGTTGAAAACTTCCTCTGCAGCATAAGAAAACAAATATATAACCTATAAAATCACACAAAACAAATGAAAATAATGAAAACAAGCCAGGATTGTGACCATATACCTATACTTGAGAGGCTGAGACTTAATGTGCTATGTTCAAGGACAGCATGTGCTTTGGAGCTAGACTATATTTTTAAAGATTTATTTATTGTTACATGTAAGTACACTGTAGCTGTCTTCAGACACCCCAGAAGAGGGTGTCAGATCTCAATATGAATGGTTGTGCGCCACCATGTGGTTGTAGGAATTGGAACTCAGGACCTTCAGAAGAGCAGTCAGTGCTCTTAACCACTGAGCCATCTCTCCAGCTCCATGGTTTGTTTTTTTTTTTTTAATAGAAGTATAAAATAATAAAATGTAAAAAGAAACAACATGCATAATGGAAGGAAATATTTGCAAATAATATGTGTTACAAGGGCTTGATTGTAAGAATAAATAAGGAACACTACAAATTTATAAGAAAGAAAAGAAAATTAGATTAAAACTAATAAGGGGAATTTAAAAATTAATGCATGAAATGGTCAAAATTTTCTGAAAAATGCTTACAATCATCAGTATCACCATAGCTATATACATCAAAATGATGTTTCACCTTTAAGAATTGCTAGTTAAGAGAGGATTTATCCAGCAACTGATGGAAACAGATGCAGAGACCCACAGCCAAACATCAGGCAGGGATTGGGAATCCTGCTGAAGATGGGGAGGAAGGATTGAAGGAGCCAGAGAGGTCAAGGACCCCCACGAGAGCACAGCCTACCTAATCAACCAACTAACCTGAACTCATAGAGGCTCACTGAGACTAAAGTGACAATCAGGGAGCCTGTATGGTTCTGACTCAGGTTCTCTGCATATATGTTATGATTGTGTAGCTTGGTGATCTTATGCAACTCATACCAGTGGTCTATATCTATCTATCTCTATATCTATCTATCTATCTATCTATCTATCTATCTATCTACATATATCAGTGGCTGTCTATATCTCTTTTGCCTGCTCTGGGATACTTTACCTCCTACCAGACTGCCTCAGCCCCCTTTAATATGAGTATTTGTGTCTAGTCTTACTGTATCTTGCTATGCCCTGCTCATTTGGGATCCCTGGGAGGCCTGTTCTTTTCTTAAGGGAAAAGGGTGAGAAGTGGATCTGTGAGAAGAGGGGAGAAGTAGAGGGAGGAGAAACTACAATTGGGATATAGTATATGAGAGAATAATGAATCTTTAAAAAAGGAATTGCTAGTCAAAGAGGAGGAGAGTATTAGATACTGAGAAAAATGTGAAACAAAAGGAAAACTTGTCAACTTTTAGTGTTATGGCAACTGAATACAGCCATTTGTGGAAAACACTATGAAGGTTCCTCAATAAACATATGTGTGTGTGTGTGTATGTTAGCCTCAAACATATATATACATATGTGTGTATATGTTAGCCTCAAACATTTATATATATATACACATATACATATACATATATATACATATCAAAGAATCTCATGTATAAATCCAAAGGCATACTGTATTATTATTTAAAATACGTAAGAAACAGAAATATGGTCCATACATGACAGAATACTATTCACCTATAAAACGGAAGACAATTTGTTTGTAACAACATGGATGGGTTAGAAAGAGCAATTCTCAAATTCATCTGGAATAACAGAAAACCCAGGATAGCTAAAACTATTCTCAAGAGTAAAATAACTTCTGGGGGAATCAGTATCCAGGACCTCAAGCAGTACTACAGAGCAATAGTGGTAAAAACTGCATGGTATTGGTACAGTGACAGGCATGTAGATCAATGGAAAAGAATTGAAGACCCAGAAATGAACCCACACACCGATGGTCACTTGATCTTTGACAAAGGAGCTACAACCATCCAGTGGAAAAATGATAACCTTTTCGGCAAATGGTACTGTTCCAACTGGAGGTCAGCATGCAGAAGAGTGCAAATCGATCCATTTTTATCTCCTTGTACTAAACTCAACTGCAAGTGGATCAAGGACCTCCACATAAAACCAGACACACTGAAACTAATAGAAAAGCAACTAGGGAAGAGCCTTCAACACATGGGCACAGGGGAAATTTCCCGGACAGAAAACCAATAGCTTATGCTCTAAGATCAAGAATTGACAAATGGGACCTCATAAAATTACAAAGTTTCTGTAAGGCAAAGGACACTATCAAAAGGACAAAACAGCAACCAACAAACTGGGAAAAGATCTTTACCAACCCTACATCCAACAGAGGACTAATATCCAAGATATACAAAGATCTCAAGAAGGTAGATTTCAGAGAGCCAAATAACCCTATTAAAAAATGGGGTACAGGCTAAACAAAGAATTTTCACCTGAGGAATATTGAATGGTTGATAAACACCTAAAGTGATGTTCAACATCCTTAGTCATCAGGAAAATGTAAATCAAAACAACCCTGAGATTTCACCTCACACCAGTCAGAATGGCTAAGATCAAAAACTCAAGAGACAACAGGTGCTGGCAAGGATGTGGAGAAAGAGAAACACTCCTCCACTGCTGGTGGGATTGCAAGCTGGTACACCCACTCTGGAAATCAGCCTGGTGTTTCCTCAGAAAACTCGGCATAATACTACCAGAGGACCCTGCTATACCACCCCTGGGCATATACCCAGAGGATTCTCCAGCATGCAATAAGGGCACATGCTCCACTATGTTCATAGCAGCCCTTTATATAATAGCCGGAATCTGGAAAGAACCCAGATGTCCCTCAACAGAGGAATGGATACATAAAATGTGGTATATTTACACAATGGAGTCCTACTCAGCTATTAAAAACAACAAATTCATGAAATTCTTAGGCAAGTGGGTGGAACTGGAGAATGTCATCCTGAGTGAGGTAACCCAATCACAAAAGAACACACATGGTATGCACTCACTGATAAGCGGACATTAGCGCAGAAGCTTGGAATACCCAAGAAACAATTCACATATCAAATGATGCCAAAGAAGAAGGAAGGAGAGGCCCCTGGTCCTGGAAAGTCTCAATGCAGCAGTGTAGGGGAATACCAGGACAGGGAAGCGGGAAGGAGTTGATTGGGGAACAGAGGTAGGGTAGAGGGCTTATGGGACTTTCAGGGAGGGGGGATCCAGGAAAGGGGAAATCATTTGAAATGTAAATAAAGAATATATCTAATAAAAAAAAACAACATGGATGGGGATCATTCTCCTAAATGAAATTAAACACACATACACACACACACACACACACACACACACACACACACACACACACAAAGACAAGTGCTTCATGAGCTCACTGAAATATAGTCTACAATTAAGTTGAGCTCATTGGTGTTGAGAGCAGAGTGGGAGCTGCCAGAGCCCCAGGAAGGTGGAGGATAGGAGGGATGCTGAGATCAGTCTGTGACAACTTAGAAATAAAAAGTTCTGACACACTTCCTAGTATAGTCCCTCACTTCTGGTTGCCAAGTGACTGGTGGCCAGAGATTATGATTTCCTCCTCTAGGCCTTTCTTTCCTCCCTTTGGAACTTTACAGAATAAAGCACCCTCAAGCCCCTAACCAAGGAACCTTTAAGCAGCCCTGGTAATATAGACACACAGGTAATCTACCTACATTCCCCACAACCACGACAACACACACACACACACACACACACACATATACATATATATATATATATATATATATGGGTGTGTATATATATATATATATATATATATATATATGGGTGTGTGTATATATATGTGTATATATATATATATATATATATATATATATATATATATATATGTACACACACACTGGTTTCCTCCTGCTTATTCCAAATCTGTCTGCCTGGCCCACATGCCTTGTCCTCTGTGCCAGCATACTGAGTTCATTTTACCCTCCCCCTCCCCCAATCCTCAAACTTAGCCTGAATCTCATCATATCCAGTTCCCTGGCCAAGTTCCTGAGAACCCCAGCTCTACCATCCCCAAGCTCTAGGCCTGGGCCAGGACTTACATTCTGAATTCCCCTGTGTCCTCTTTATTATACCTATACCATATCCAGTCTCAAGGGGTCTATAGAGGATTTTTAATCCAGCAACATGACCACCCTTGCTGGAGTACAGATATTCCTTTAATCCACAGAGCCAGAGGCAAATAGATCTCTGAGTTCAAGGGCAGCATTAAAAATGTAGGTCTTGAACTCTAATCAGTTGGTTGGGAGTCAGTGAACTGAGAGGCAGTACAGTAGAGTGGAGTTTGCAGGAATTCAGTTCATGGAGTTCAGAGACAGTGTTTACAGGGACAGTTTTACAGAGACAGGTTACAGAGTACAAACTAGACACAGGTGAAGATATAACAAACTGGAGAATGAGAAGAAACCAGAATATTAGAACAAATTTCCAGCATTAGTTTGGGGCCAAGAAGAATAATTCAGTGAGAAGCTGAGAAAAGTCAGATTGAACAGCTAAATTGTACTAGCCAGCCAGAGTAAAGAAAAAAATAGAAAAGGTGAGCTTATTCAGAAGTAAGACTCAGAGGCTGAAAATATTCTAGGCTTAGATTAGATTCTACAGAGTGTAGAAGCTTCTAGGTTAGCAGACAGAGACACCATTACTACAGGTGAATAAAAGCTACCTTTATGGGAGTAGGGCCTTATGAGATGTCTCCCATTCATTTGGCATGCCAATTGATGTTGTCATTATTCATGTCTTGTTTAAGCAACCATATTGCTGAGATTTCATAGCTGTAGTTTCCCTTTCATGTATAGAAGACACTGACTTGCAGCAAAGGTTTTGGTCCTCTGGCTCTTACAATCCTTCTTCTGAAGTTTTCCCATAGCCTTACGTGTAGGTACTGTGTTGGGGATGGACACCCCGCCCCCACAGTCAGTTGTTCATTGCACTTTGGTCAATTGTGGCTTTCTATAACACTCTCCATCTGTAAGTGTTCTGAGCCACCCTGAAGAACAAGGGTCATGCAAGGCCTTGCTGGCAGCAGAGAGATCCAGCCTCTGTGGGCTGAATCTTGAAAAGTCCATAAAAACGTATTTATTGATTGTTATACAAAAGTTGGGATTTAGGGACAAAATAAGTCCCTCATACCAAAGCCCCTAATCTAATCTATATGTTTCCTGAAGGAAAGCATCACACACCTGCAACTTTAGTCCTTCTCATGTACTGTTTGTAGTACTCAATAATGCAAAGCATACCAGGTGTGCCAGGACTGTCCTGTGACCAAAGTCATACAACAGTTGAAGAGCTCTTTAGAAAATCAGCTCGGGGTAGAGAGATAGCTCAGCAGTTAAGAGCACTGGTTGTTCTTCCAGAGATCCTGAGTTCAATTCTCAGCAACCACATGTTGACTCACAACCATCTGTAATGGGATCTGATGCCCTCTTCTGGTGTGTCTGATGACAGCAACAGTGTACTCATAAATAAAATAAACCTTTATAAAAAGAGGAAAATAAACTCTATAGACAACAAAAAACAATCACTGTTCTTCTAGTACTTCAAAATACTTCTACAAAACAACTCTTCATTCTGATGTCTACCCTAGATATAATGATTCTACCACAACCATCTGCTGGGGGGAAAAGCCTCTTTGATGAGGATTGAAAGCTAAGTATTTAAAATTCATTCACAAACTATACTGGTTTAGGAGATTAGCAGCAATAGGCTCTCCTCTAGGATCCATGGTGCTATCAGTCATAGGTAGTTAGCTAGGCTTATAGTACCAGGCATGAATCTCCACCTCCACCTCCATGATGATATTAGTGTCACTATTTGACCTTTCAAGATATTTTTACATGATGGTCCTTGCTGTGGAATGTAGTAGCCATTAAGGCTGAGTAGGATTATTGACTGTTTTCCCCCCTTTGGCAGCTTATTCAGCTACTCAGGGAGGAGGCTTCCTGGGTTAGACAAATCTCAGTCTTAGTGCATTGTCATATAATTTCCAAAATCAGTTTGCTAACATCTACAAAAGAGCTCATTGTGCATTTGATTTATAATTACATAAACACATGGATCAACATGGATAAATGATGTCTATAAACATGGAATACGTTTCCATTTATTTAGTTCTTCTTTGATTTCTTTAAACAAAATTTTATAACTTCCCTCTTTTAGACTATTTACATATTTTAATAATTAAAGTTTTAATTCTTTTTTGAAATGATAATGTACTATGTTTCTATTTAAAATCATATCTTTCATTACTTGTATATAAGAATGCATTTGAATCTTGTTTATTATACTCTTATTCTTTAACTTTGTTGTAATCGTTTGTCATTATGGTAGTATTGCAGATCTCCTAAATGTATATGATTATGTCATCTACAAAGACAGTTTTATTCTTTCCAGCCTTTCCATTTAGTTACCTTCTTTAATTAACTGGTCTAATGTTGAAAATTTTGAGAGTAGGACATTCTTGCTTTTCTGCTTTTCTTCATGTGAAATTTCACCCTTAGGTGTGGTGTTAGATGCATGAACTTTTAGATATACTTACCAAGTTGAGGAGGATGCCTGTTATCTCTAGTTTACTATAAAATTCTATCACTAACATTTGTTGAATTTTGTCTAATATGCTTTTCTTTATCTACCTATACAATTATCTGATTTCTTAATGATGAAATGTAATGACTTTCATTAATTAAAACATTTGGGGCCAGCCTTTTATCCTCAGATAAGTTGTGCATGACAGTGTTATATAATTATTTTTAATAAATTATTTGTATATAATGTACAAGTATATTATTAACATTATTTTCATCTATTTTCATAATGTTTTCCTTATGATGAATATTTTATTCTGTCAAATGATTTTTTTCTGCAACAATTTTTGCAAATTTGATCTATATTATGGCTTTCATTGCTGTTGTTTTGAGTAATACATGAAAAAAATAACAACTAAAAAGGAGGAAAAGCCTTACAGTTTCAGAGGGTTTTGTTCATGTTCTGTGGAGTCTGTTGGTTTTTGGCTGAGGTGGGAAAAGAGTATCATGGCAGAGCTTATTCTTTGCTACATGAATAGATGGCAAAATTTTTATTCAGTTCTATAGGCTATCCTATTTATTTATGATTTCCTTTTTTATACATATTTTTTGCTGGATACAATATCATTTATAAATTCTTGCTATTTTTTTTCTTTTTTTTGTTTTGTTTTTTTTTTTTGTTTTTATGTTTTTTTTTGTTTTTCGAGACAGGGTTTCTGTGTGTAGCCTTGGCTGTCCTGGAACTCACTTTGTAGACCAGGCTGGCCTCGAACTCAGAAATCCTCCTGTCTCTGCCTCCCAAGTGCTGGAATTAAAGGCGTGCGCCACCACCGCCCGGCTAAATTCTTGCTATTATTGTCTAAATGATTGGAGTAGTATTCATGAGGCTACTGCCTATCATTATGTCTTTTAAATTTTTAATTAAGTTATTTTCATAGTGTGTGTGTGTGTGTGTGTGTGTGTGTGCGCACATACCCATGTACAAGTATGTATGTAGTATATGCAGGTGGGCAAGTAGAGATCAGAAGAGAACTCTCCTGCTAACTTGTGCGGTCTCGGGGTGGAACTCAGATTGTCAGACCTATGCACAAGTGCCTCTCCCCACAAAGCTATCTCACCAGGCCCATGTCTAAGTCTTGACATAGACTTCTCTTTTAGAAGAGAGAGTCTCTTCTAAAGGTATTTACTTATGCAAGGAAACTACTCTGAGAAATTGAACGAATTTGGGGAAGCTATATGACCTAGAGGACTCATTTTGTCCCCGTTTGTGTACTCTAACCAACATCTTAGACATTTGCCTTTTTTTTTTTTTACTTTTACTTGGATAAGAAAACAGGAAAAATTTGAAGACTTTTTTTACTTTTGTTGTGCTAAACAAAATAAACCTACTTTTACTTAGGTAAAATTTCTGCCTGATTCCATTTACATCAATTTTTTAAGTATTCAGACTTGTAAAAGCAAAGAGAAGCTGTTCCTGTTTTCTGAGGGGAGGGATGAATGGAGAGTGTTTTCAAAGACTATAAGGCTCTGTTACACAAGTTGGATAAGTTCTACACATCTTTGGTATAACTTTGTGTCAACAGTTATCAATTCTGTATTTTACTCTGAAATTTGATTGAAAGCAGATTTCATGTTACTTTTACCACAGCAACAAAAATAAATGCCATTCCAATAATGTTTATTCTCAATTACAACCATAGTGGGATTTCTCTTTCAAAACAAGTTGTAAATGAAACTGGAATTTATTTAACATGAATGAATGAATTGTGACTTTGAGTAAATTGTCTTAATTGTTAAGGCTCCCTAGTTGTTCAGATGTCACCAGAACAAGCAAAATAATGATTTAAAAAAGTGACTTTAGGATCCTTGAAGTTTATGCTTCTCATTAGTCATGCAACATTTTAATTGATGAAATGATTAGGTTTTTATTTTGTTTTGATTTTTTTGTTTATTTCCTACCTTATTACCTGCATCTGAAATTGGGACAGCATTTCATCAATAGTATAGGTGTAAATATATGTGTGTTAGTGACAATATTACAATCATAAGGCCTAAAGCACGTAGCTCAGCAATGTGAGGGAAATACTGTATTTTGGAAACCTTTATTTCTTTTCTTCCTTTCCTGATTTTAAGTACAAAATTTAAATGCATATATTCCATGAAAATAATAATATCAGACTAAACACTAGTTTCTTCAAGGTAACTAACTAATAACACCAGGTTAGTTCTAAGGCTTAAGGCTGCCTCCTACGTCAGGGGTAGAAGTTGAGTTGCAATAGAGACTAAACAGTCCACAAAGCCTGGAATGTTCACTTCTATAGTCTAAATACATACACAGCAGCTTGTTCAACTTCTAAGAGAGGTGTTGGCTTTTCTGGGAAGAGAAGGAGCTAACTTTTTTGGGGTTTATCTCTTGCTCCTTGTCATTTAAGAACTGATACTAGAAAATTAATTTAGAAAAGTTTCAACAACTTGCCATTAAAGGTAAAACTTTAAATCACCTGAAACAGTTTCATAAGAACACATTTTATTACTACACTAATCTAACAAGGTGAGTTATTCAATATCTTACAAGTGGCACTAGACAGAATAGAGGTTTTTGCAGGTAATTTAAAGGAGAATAGTAAGCATCAGTTCACTTTTAATAATACTCATCCTATAGTTCATGGTAAAAAAAAAAGTTAGCTTAAACAGACACTATTATTGTTATTAATTATTTACTTTATATCCTGATTGCAGTTTCCCCTCCCTCCCCTACTCCTAGCCTCTGCCATCCCCTCCCCCATTCTCCTCTCCTCTCCTCTCCCCTCCCCCACTCCCCTCTCTCTTTTTCTTCAGAAAAGGGGAGGCCTCCCATGGTTTTCAACCTGCCTTGGCATATCAAGTTGCAGTAAGTCTAGGTACATCTTCTCCTGTTGAGGCTAGACATGACAGCCCAGTTAAGGGAAAGGATGCCAAAGGCAGAAAAGAGACAGCCCTTGATCTCATTGTTAGGTGTCGTACATAAAGACCAAACTGTTATATATGTGCAAAGGAACTAGGACCTTCCCATGCATGCTCCCTAGCTGGCAGTTCAGTTTCTGTGAGCCTCTATGGGCCCAGGTTTGTTGATTCTCGATGATTCTCTAGGTTTTCTTGTGGTGTCTTTGACCCCTCTAACTCCTTCGATCCTTCCATTCTGTTTTCGGCATGATTCCACAAGCCCCACCTAATGTTTAGCTGTGGGTCTCTGCATCTGCTTAAACAGGCAGTTTAAAGAAAATGTAGCTAAGTAGTCTGGAAATGCCATGGCATATGCCTGTAATCCCAGACTGGGATGAACATAGATCAGAATCAGAAAGATCAGATAGAAAGATTAACATCATCCTTGGCTACATAAAAAATTCCAGGCCAGCATAACCTACAGGAGACCCAGGCTCAAGAAAAGAGAATGCATGTAAGGTTAGTACTAGAAAGATATGCTGTTGCTGGGTGAAGTGGTATACTTGTAATTACAGTACTTGAGATATAGACCAGGAAAATTGTGAATTCAAAACCAACCTGAGCTATATAGACCCTTGTTTTTCCTTCCAAAAAGGATAGACATAGCTTCACAAAATATACTACAAGGCTTATAGAATATTACGCAAAACTGTTTTTTGTAACCATTGTACCTTGCCCATGTTTAGGTATTACACTGCAAGAAGTGTTTTTATGTTCTGTGAATTCTAGAAGCTCAGCATGGCAGTCTTGAAAGTCTGAAACATTTAGTGAGTGCTAGAAGTCTACATTTGTGCACAACATGAGTCCATTTAGAACTGATTCATTTTGAATTTCTGTCACTACGCAGTACATGACCATTCCTATTCTGAGTACCAAATGGTTATCATGAATATCAAATGGAGTTGTGTTGTGTATCATCCTTATTATTGGCCTAACTCTTTCTGACAAAAGCAAATGGAACACGAGCGTGATTTAAGCTTTAAGATGCTAGATGATAAAGTATCTCAAAGACAATAGCAAATTCTCAAAGAACTAATAATGATACTTTTTACTGATAGTGAAAAGTCTGGACATGACAGCAAAAGTCTGTCTTCTGGACGTGTCAGAATCACAGTACTCACGAGTTCACAGGAGTTATGGTTGTGTGCACAGTCCAGTCAGCATTTCGGCATAGTAGGAGGAGGACCATGAGAGCCCACAATACTAGCTGAGGTGCTACTGACAGCTTATGGATGCAAGTATAAGATAAGTAAGTTTTCTTTAGGGATATGGTCCTTGATAGCTGACAACGCTCCAGTGGGTCCTTCCCCCTTCCACATGTGTATAGGCAACATAAACTGGACCCGGTGGTTACTTAAAAAGACATAAAATGGGGACATAAAATGGGGAGGGTGATGTGGAAGATGATCTAGGAAGAGTTTGAAGGGAGGAGGACTGGGGAGTAAATATGATTGAAATGCGTTGTATACATGTATGAAATTCTCAAGGAATAAACATTTAATATTATAAACAAATAAAATTAAAATATTATTTTAAAAATACTGCATTTTAAGAACATGTTTTTTTTTAAATTTTATTTTCTAAGTTTTTTTTTTATTTACATTCCAAATCATTTCCCCTTTCCCGTTTCCTCCCTCCCCGAAAGTCCCATAAGCCCCCTTCCCTCCCTCTTTTTCCCATTCAACACCCTCTCGTTTCTCTGTCCTGGCGGTCCCCTACATCCAGTCTTTCCGGGACCAGGGGTCTCTCCTTCCATCTTCTTAGAAATCTATTGATATGCGAATTGTGTCTAGGGTATTCCGAGATTCTAGGTTAATATCCCCTTATCAGTGACTGCATACCATGTGTGTTCTTTTGTGATTGGGTTACCTCACTAAGGATGATATTTTCAAGTTCTGACCATTTGCCTAGGAATTTCATGAATTCATTGTTTTTAATTGCAGAGTAGTATTCCATTGTGTAGATATACCACATCTTCTGAATCCATTCCTCCGTTGAGGGACATCTGTGTTCTTTCCAGCTTCTGGCTATTATAAATAAGGCTGCTATGAACATAGTGGAGCATGTGTCCTTATTGCATGCAGGTAAAGCCTCATGTATTTTAAACTACTGTATTTTTTTAAAAAAAATATTATATTTGAAAAACAATATCTTCCAAAGGCATGTTCAGAAGTCCCATCTCATATGTGATTCTGGATTCTGTGAAGTTGACAATTAGCATTCATCATCACACCTCTTAACTCTGTTGGTTCCTTTTCTTTGCTGAAACTTTTAATATGTTATAATCTTATTTGTCAACTTTTGCTTGTATCCTAAGCTATTGACATTCTAGTTGGGAAATCATTACATATGTATTATTTCCCTCTTGGACTATTTCCCTCATATTTTATGCACTTTTAAGGTTTTAAGCCCTAAATTTAAAATCAAATTGTTTTGGAATGTTTTTTTTGTGCAAGAGGAGGAACAAGAGCTTTGATTCTCTCCTATGCATGCAGATAACTTGTGTGTCCAGCACAGTATGTTAAAAAGAATGTCCTTTCTCCAAGAGATGTTTTTGCTACATTTATTGAGAATCAGTTTGCCAAAAAAAAAAGTATTTATTTCTGGGTGCTCTGCTCAGTTCCACTAACATTGTTTTCTCTATGTGGAGTCTTTTCACTTTTGTATGAAGTTCAACATTTCAGTTTTACCTTGTGCATTATGATGCTGGCTTATGGATTTGTTATACAATCCTTTTGTTATGTAGAGACACAATCCTGCTATATGGAATTTATTTGTGCCTCTTATGGTAAACGGATACTTAATTAAACGAAAGGTTTTTCCTATACCTATTGATGTGGTCATGTATTTTTTACATTTAATTCTATTTATGAGCTGCCTTATGCTTACCTCAATCCTTACATTGAATCATTCACACATCCTTGAATTGAAACCAACTTGATCAAGGTGAATGATATCTTTAATTTGCTTTTAATATAATTTTAAAAGTATTTTGTTGAGGAAGAATGCATTTATACTCCTAAGAGGTGCTGGAACAAGTTACTTTTTTGGTTACATTTTTTCAGGTTTTGCTCATAGACATATTAGCTTCACAGAATGACTTTTGGTGTGATTGCTACTCTTCCTTTGTAAATTTTTTTGCAGAACATTGGTATTATTTCTGTTTTAAAGTGAAGCAGGGAATTCATCCAGTCTTTGGTTTGTTTGTTTGTTTGTTTGTTTGATAGAAGACTTCTTCCTATAGCCTCAATATCACTACTCATTACTGATTTATTAATTATGTTTTTGGTTCAGTTTTTATAGCATCTATGCCCAGAGATCTGTCCACGTCTAGATTTTCCAGTATATTTACATATAATTCAATAGAATATTTTCTATTGAGGCTCTGAATTTCAGTAGTATCTAGCTTTAGTTTTTAAAATTAATTTTACTAATTTTACTTATTTTTTCTTTCTTCCGGTAAATTTAATAAATTGATTCTCTATCCTTTTTTGAATAACCACTGTTTACTACATTCATTTTTTGTATTGTCTTCATATTTTTATTCCATTTATTTTTGCTGCACTATTTTGCTGTATTACTTATTATTTCTCTTGTACTTATCTGGAATTTGGTTGTGGCCTTGTCTTTTTTTTTAATTTATTCATTCATTTTACATCCCAATCACAGACCACACTCCTCTCCTCCCAGTCCCACCCTCACACATTCCTCCCCCCATTATCCCTCCTTTTGAAGAGACAACAGAATCCAACAGTCCACTTGTTAGGGGACCCACATAAAGACCAAGCTGCACATCTGCTACTAATATGTAGGGACCTAGGTCCAGCCCTTGCATGCTTTTTGGTTGGTGATTCAGTCTCTGTGAGTCCCCATGGGCCAGGGTTAGTTGACTCTGTAGGTCTTACGATGTCCTTGACCTTATCAGCACACTCAGTCCTATCCCTCACTCTTCCACCAGACTCCCTGAGCTCTGCCTGATGTTCAGCTGTGGGTCTATGTTTCTGTTTCCATCTGCTGACAGATGAAGCTTCTCAGGAAACAGTTATAGTAGGTTCCCATCTGCAAGTATATCGAGGTATCATTAATAGTGTCAGAAGTTGGCTCTCTCCCATGGTATGGTTCTCAAGTTGGGACAGTCATTGCTCGGCTGTTCCCTCAGTTTCTGCTCCATTTTTATCCCTGCACATCTTTTAGGGAGGACAAATTTGGGGTCTAAGGTTTTTTGGGTGGGTTGATGTCCCTCTCCTTCCACTGGAAGTCCCATTTGGCTACAGAAGGTGGCCACTTCAGTCTCTATATCCCCAGCTGCTGCATGTATCAGTTAGAGTCACCCCCATAGACTCCCAGAAGCACACACACACCCATCCCAGGTCTCTGGCTAGTTCCAGACACCCTCCTGACCACTGATTTCCTTTCTCTGGCCTAGCCCTCTTCTGCCCCTTCCTCTGCACACCTGATCCTGATCCCAGTTGTTCCCCTCCTCACTTCCTCTCCTACCCAGTTCCCTCCATCCATTCATCTCTGATAACTACTTTTTTTAACTCTTCTGAGTAAAAGTCATGCATCCTTCCTTGGAACCTCCTCATTATCCAGTTTCTTTGTGTCTGTGGATTGTAGCATGGGTATCCTGTACTTTATGTCTTACATCCACTTATAAGTGAGTATACGTGTCTTTCTGAGTCTGGGTTACCTCACTCAGGATGATATTTTCTAGTTCCATATATTTGCCTGCAGATTTCATGAGGCCTTTTTAAATAGCTGAATAGTATTTCATTATGTAAATGAACCACATATTCTTTATCTATTCTTCAGTTGAGGATCATCTAGGTTGTTTACAGTTTCTGGCTATTACAAATAAAGCTGCTATGAACATAGTAGTTGAGCAAGTGACCTTGTTTTTATAAGTGCTTGAGATGCATTTCAAGTATCTATTTAACATCTCTCTTTATTACTGATATAGCATTTGTTGATATAAACATCCCTCTTATGAAGGCTGTTTCCAATTTCATTTGATAGAAGAATTTTATAATTTCTTCTTTGACTTCTTAAATAACTTACCAATCATGAACTACTGTGTTAACTACAGCTTTTATAAATAGCTTATTCAGTTTCTTTTGCTATTTATTGATTTCTATTTTAATTCCATTGAGATTATAAATGATATAATACATTATTATATTTAATTCAATGATAATTTCTCTGTAGGTTGATATATGCTGTATGTTAGTAATGTGCTGATGATCAAATGTGTATCCTGCAGCTGTTATGGAATATTATGTAGATGTCTCTTTACATTATCTTACTGTGTGTGGTATATAATTCTGACAATTCTTAGCTGATTTTTGGTTTTGAAAATCTATTGTTTTCAATAGGTGTCTTTGAATTAGGGGATTGAAGTCACCTATTATTTTAATGAAGCCTTTGACTAGTATGATTAGTTGTGTTTTCATACAATTAGGGCCTTCAGCACTGAAAACGTATACATTTATAGAAGTTGTATCTTCTTTTTGTGGTGCAGAAACCAAACTCAGATCCTTGAATATGCCAGGCAAACATTCTCCTACTTTTCAACCCTTAGTTCTATCTTCTTCCTGAATTATTCTTTTGTTCAGTGTATAGTGGCCTTTTTCGTGTCTTAGAGTCTATTTTGCTGGTTATGCTAAAGCTACTCCTGCTCCATTACATTTGCTTGGATTATCATTTCCTATGTTTTCACTCAGTCTCTTTCTTTGTAGGGAGATTATTTTCTTGTAAACATCTATTTCTGGAATATGTCTTAGCCCAAGTAGAGTCTCTGGATCTTTTAATTGGAGAATTTAGATTATTATACCCGGTGTAATAATTGGGTGATAACTATAATTTTATTCTTGCTCCAAATATTCTGAGTTTGTTTCTTCCTCTCATTTTCCAAGTTTTATGTTTTGTTGTACTGTTAATGTTTGATTCTTTTCCTTTTCTCATTTGGATGTCTACTTTTATAAAGGGATATTGTCTTTCAGGAGCAGTCATGTTTGTGCTTATGTTTCTTCTAATTCTGAGTGGAAGTTTCCTTAAGCACCTTCCTAATGCTCATGTAGTGGTCGTGCATTCACACAATTTATGTTTTTCTGAGATCACATTTCTCCCTTTTTTTTCCTGGAGAATGATCTTGCTATGTATACTAAATCTCAGTAGAAAGTTGCTTTCGTTGGGGATTTGAAATGCATCATCAGTGCCCTTCTGTCCTTGAAAGTTTCACATGAAGTGACAATCAACTGTCTGGACTTGGTGGGTGGATTCAAAGGAGGGTGGAGGAGGAAGGCACAGGACACGATGCTCCCAGGAAGATGCTCTTGAGAGCTGGGTGGGAGCCAGGAGAGCCCTAGTTAGACACAAGGGCAATCGGGCGGAAGCAGCCACTAGGAAGACCTGTCTGTCTCTGAAGCCCACTGGAGAACTTCCTAGCTCTGAACAGCCTCAGATCAGATCCTCTCGTAGTCCTGGAGAGTGTTGGCGGTTGGTTGGGTCTCACACCCTATGTGACCCCCCCCCATGGGACGGAAACACCCCCACATTTAAAAAAACAACTAAGGAGAAAGAGGTGTTTCGTTGTCAGGTGGAGACAAACAGATGCTCAGCTGCATTACATCCACCATGCTGAAATGATCTGTAAGAACTCAGACCTGGAGTTTGACTCGCTGAAACCCTGCTTCTACCCGGAAGAAGATGACATCTACTTTGGTGGTCGCAACTCGACGCCTCCAGGGGAAGATATCTGGAAGAAGTTTGAACTGTTGCCCACCCCGCGATTGTCACCTGGCCGTGCCTTGACAGAGCACAGCCTGGAGCTGGTGAACTGGGCCACGGAGATGCTGCTGCCTGAGGCCGACCTATGGAGTAACCCGGCCGAGGAGGAGGGTTTTGGCCTGGGAGGACTCCGCGGCTGCACCAGCAATCCGATCATCCTTCAGGACTGCATGTGGAGCGGCTTCTCCACCCGGGAGAAGCCAGAGAGTGTGGTGAGCGAGAAGCTGCCAGGAGGCTACAAGTCCCTGGCCTTCGGCGCAGGCACCCTAGCCCCCGAGAGGCCGCCGCCGCCGCCGCCCCCGCCGCCGCCGCCAGCTCTGCTGGTCACGCGCACAGTGGGACAGCAGGTGTGGGACGTGAGAAAGCAGCCTGGCTCACAGAGGTCTCCCACCTGGACTCGGAGTGTGCGGACCCTGCTGTGGTCTTCTCAGCGACTAAGCGCGAGCCTATGCCTGTACCCACCATCCCCACCAGCACCGGCGCAAGGATTAGCCTTGGTGACCACCAGGGGTTCAGCAGTTCCCGAGAGGACTTCCTGAGCAACTCAGGTTCTGTGGAGGAAGGCGGAGAGGATATCTATGTGGTCATGCTGGAGGAGACACAGTTCTCCAAAACTGTCACCAGGCTCCCCACCGCGGCGCATTGGGAGAAAGCAACGCTGAGTCCCGGGTGCGCGCAGTCCAGGGAGCTGATCCTCAAGCGCTGCGATCTCATTCAGGAGCAACACAACTATGCTGCGCCACCTTTGCCCTACGTAGACAGGGAGGACGCGCGGCCTCAGAAGAAACCCAGGAGCCATGCTTCACTAGGGCCCCTCAAATACGTCCTCCGGCCAAAGGCTCCGAGGTTGGGATCCCGGAACAACTCAGACTTGCAGGACCTCGAGCGTCGCCGCAACCATAACAGGCTGGAGCGCCAACGCCGTGACATTATGCGCTCCGGCTTCCTGAACCTCAGGGACCTTGTGCCTGAGCTAGTGCACAATGAGAAGGCTGCCAAGGTGGTCATCCTGAAAAAAGCCACCGAATACATCCACACTCTGCAGGCTGATGAGTCCAAGCTCCTGGTGGAAAGGAAGAAACTGTATAAAAGACAACAGCAGTTGCTAGAGAAAATCAAACAATCTGCTGTGTTCTAAATGCTTCTTAAATGAACAGTCACTGTTACTTTGCACATGTTAACTTGAAAAACAGCTTTTGTGTTGACATTAAGAATGATTTACTTTCATATTGGTCCCTTGTTAAGTTTGGATCTGAATAGGGGCAAGTCATTGATGGAGTTCTAGTGATACCATGGAAAGTCCAGGAATGGGACGCTGCTAGGTGAATTCTTTCTTTCCTCTAACCTCAGTGGTTGCTCCATTCTGGCTATGAATGTTCAGGACAGTTGGGAACCTTTGCAGGGTATTGAAGTCAGGGTTACTCCAAATTTCCAGAGCCACTCCTCCTTTTGACAGGAGTGATTTAGATTCCAATAGATGCTACAAAAGGGTTTTGGCTTTTGATGTCTATGGGGGAACATTTTTGTAAATTCCATTATTCACCCACCAAGAGATCGGTATTCTATGGGAACTTCACTCCTAAGTGTTGTAATAATACCTCAGTGTTTGAGGAGCATGTTTTGTATACAGATAAATTTTCAATTTATGTTACATTCTGTACTAATTCTTACCCTGTCTGTGTACTTTTGTATGATACTGATACGTAATTGAATTTGATACTTATGTTTTCATATGAAAATGAATAGTGAAAGGTTTTAGTATTTATAATTTTTTGAATTATGAAACTTTTAAAAGAAAATATATATGTGTATATATATATATGTGTGTGCGTATGTGTATATATATATGTTCCTTTTTCCACGTCAATATCTTTATGTTAGTATATTTGTTCATATATGATGTGTAGAAATGATTGAACTCAAAGTCGTATATTTAATTTCTACAAAATATGTGCTCTTTGAAATACCTCATGTTCTTATGAAATAAATGATTTTTTTTTTAAAAAAAAGAAACTTTCTGGTGGGGGAAATGCTTTTCAGCTAATTAGTTTGCCCTTAAATATGATTTGGCACTTTCTGTTTCACAGATTTTATATTTAATAATAATAATAACAACAACAACAGATTTAATATTATGTCTCTTACCTGCACTTTTGGTCATTTAGTCATAATATACTATGAAGAGGTTCTCTTGGTCAGATCCATTTAAAATAAACATCTCTTGTAATTGCATATTCATGGATTTTCTAAAATGTGGAAATGTTTCTGCTGCTCTTCCATTGAATAGGTTTAATATACTATTCACCTTTAGCTTGTCTTCCTTTGATTTGCCAGTGAGCCAGAGGTTCAAGTTCAGATATTCTTTACTAAATCCACCCTAATCAGGTTTTCAATAGTTTAAGGTATATTGACTATAGCAAATAATGGATTCATTATATCATTTTCATATATGTACACAAATTACAACATTAATATTTATCATTCATCACCCACTTTTAGTCCTTTCTCCACATAGTCATTAGTATTCTATACTTCTATCTTTTCAAATCTGGGTTCTACATATGACAGAAAATGTGATGTTTATCTGAAGTGTCTTATTTGTTAAGCATTATAATGTCCATTTTCTTATCAACAACAATTTCATTCTTTGTATAGCTGAAATACGTCTTTGTATATGGTGTCTAGCTTTTTTATTATATATAGTTGATTCTATTTCTTCTGTATGGTTTCTCTAAGGTGTTACTTTTCATGGTAGGATTTATTTTTTTTTAGCTCTGTACCCCATTTTTTTTTATTCTTTTTTTTTAATTTAATTTTATTTTATTTTTTTAATTTACATTCCAAATCACTTCCCCTTTCCCGTTTCCTCCCTCCCCGAAAGTCCCATAAGCCCCCTTCCCTCCCTCTTTTCTCCGTTCAACCCCCTCTCATTACTCTGTCCTGGCGTTCCCCTACATCCAGTCTTTCCAGGACCAGGGGTCTCTCCTTCCATCTTTTTAGAAATCTATTGATATGCTGATTGTGTCTAGGGTATTCTGAGATTCTGGGTCAATATCCCCTTATCAGTGACTTCATACCATGTGTGATCTTTTGTGATTGGGTTACCTCACTAAGGATGATATTTTCAAGTTCTGACCATTTGCCTAGGAATTTCGTGAATTCATTGTTTTTAATTGCAGAGTAGTATTCCATTGTGTAAATATACCACATCTTCTGAATCCATTCCTCCGTTGAGGGACATCTGGGTTCTTTCCAGCTTCTGGCTATTATAAATAAGGCTGCTATGAATATAGTGGAGCATGTGTCCTTATTGCATGCAGGTAAAGTCTCTGGGTATATGCCCAGGAGTGGTATAGCCGGATCCTCCGGAAGTGTCATGCCCAGTTTTCTGAGGAGCCGCCAGACTGCTTTCCAGAGTGGTTGTACCAGCCTGCAATTCCACCAGCAGTGGAGGAGTGTTCCTCTTTCTCCACATCCTCGCCAACAACTGCTGTCTCCTGTGTTTTTGATCTTAGCCATCCTGACTGGTGTGAGATGGAATCTCAGGGTTGTTTTGATTTGCATTTCCCTAATGACTAAGGATGATGAACATCTCTTTAGGTGCTTCTCAGCCATTAGATATTCTTCAGGTGAGAACTCTTTGTGTAGCTCTGTACCCCATTTTTTAATAGGGTTACTTGCCTCTCTGGAGTTTAACTTCTTGAGTTCTTTGTATATCTTGGATATTAGCCCTCTGTCGGATGTAAGGTTGGTAAAGATCATTTCCCAGTTAGTTGGTTGCCGCTTTGTCTTCTTGACGGTGTCTTTTGCCTTGCAAAAACTTTGTAATTTAATGAGGTCCCATTTGTCTATTCTTGATCTTAGAGCATAAGCTATTGGAGTTCTGTTCAGGAAATTCTCCCCTGTGCCCATATGTTCAAGGTTCTTCCCTAGTTTCCCTTCTATTAGTTTCAGTGTGTCTGGTTTTATGTGGAGATCTTTGATCCACTTAGAATTGAGCTTAGTGCAAGGAGATAGGGATGGGTCAATTTGCATTCTTCTGCATGTTGACCTCCAGCTGAGCCAGCACCATTTGTTGAAAAGGCTATCTTTTTTCCACTGGATGGTTTTAGCTCCTTTGTCAAAGATCAAGTGACCATAGGAGTGTGGATTCATTTCTGGGTCTTCAATTCTGTTCCATTGATCTACATGTCTGTTACTGTACCAATACCATGTGGTTTTTAACACTATTGCTCTGTAGTACAGCTTGAGGTCCGGGATACTGATTCCCCCAGAGGTTCTTTTACTCTTGAGAATAGTTTTAGCTATTCTGGGTTTTCTGTTATTCCAGATGAATTTTTGAATTGCTCTTTCTAACTCTATGAAGAATTGAGTTGGGATTTTGATGGGGATTGCATTGAATCTGTGTATTACTTTTGGTAAGATGCTCATTTTTACTATATGAATCCTGCCAATCCATGAGCATGGCAGATTTTTCCATCTTCTGAGGTCTTCTTCAATTTCTTTCTTCAGAGACTTGAAGTTCTTGTCATACAGATCTTTCACTTGTTTGGTTAGCGTCACGCCAAGATACTTAATATGGTTTGTGGCTGTCGTAAAGGGTATTATTTCTCTTACTTCTTTCTCAGCCTGCTTATCCTTTGAGTATAGGAAGGCTTCTGACTTGCTTGAGTTGATTTTATATCCGGCCACTTTGCAGAAGTCGTTTATCAGCTGTAGGAGTTCTCTGGTGGAGTTCTTTGGGTCGCTTATGTATACTATCATATCGTCTGCAAATAGTGATAGTTTGACTTCTTCCTTTCCAATTTGTATCCCTTTGACCTCTTTTTGTTGTCTAATTGCTCTAGCTAGAACTTCAAGTACTATATTGAAAAGATATGGAGAGAGAGGGCAGCCTTGTCTAGTCCCTGATTTTAGTGGGATTGCTTCAAGTTTCTCTCCATTTAGATTGATGCTGGCTACCGGTTTGCTGTAAATTGCTTTTACTATGTTTAGATATGGGCCTTGAATTCCTGATCTTTCCAAGACCTTTAGCATGAAAGGATGCTGAATTTTGTTAAATGCTTTCTCAGCATCTAATGAGATGACCATGTGGTTTTTTTCTTTGAGATTGTTTATGTAGTGGATTACATTGATGGATTTCCTTATATTGAACCATCCCTGCATCCCTGGGATGAAGCCTACTTGATCGTGGTGAATGATCGTTTTGATGTGTTCTTGGATTCGGTTGGCAAGAATTTTATTGAGTATTTTTGCATCGATATTCATAAGAGAGATTGGCCTGAGATTCTCTTTCTTTGTCGGATCTTTGTGTGCTTTTGGTATTAGTGTAATTGTGGCTTCATAGAACGAGTTGGGTAGTGTTCCTTCTGTTTCTATTTTGTGGAACAGTTTGAAGAGTATTGGTGTTAGGTCTTCTTTGAAGGTCTGATAGAATTCTGCACTAAAACCATCTGGACCTGTGCTTTTGTTGGTTGGAAGACTTCCAATGACAACTTCTATTTCTTCAGGGGTTATAGGACGGTTTAGATGGTCTATTTGATCCTGATTTAATTTTGGTACTTGGTATCTGTCAAGGAAATTGTCCATTTCCTCAAGATTTTCTAGTTGTGTTGAATACAGGTTTTTGTAGTAGGATCTGATGATTTTTTGAATTTCCTCAGTTTCTGTTGTTATCTCTCCCTTTTCGTTTCTGATTTTATTAATTTGGATACTATCTCTGTGCCCTCTGGTTAGTCTGTCTAAGGGCTTATCTATCTTGTTGATTTTCTCAAAGAACCAACTCCTCGTTTTGTTGATTCTTTGTATGGTTTTATTTGTTTCTACTTGATTGATTTCAGCCCTGAGTTTGATGATTTCCTGCCTTCTACTCCTCTTTGGTGTATTTGCTTCTTTATGTTCCAGGGCTTTCAGGTGTGCCATTAAGCTGTTAGTGTATGCTGTCTCCCGTTTCTTTTTGGCGGCACTCAGGGCTATGAATTTTCCTCTTAGCACTGCTTTCATTGTGTCCCATAAGTTAGGGTATGTTGTGCCTTCATTTTCATTAACTTTCAAAAAGTCTTTGATTTCTTTCTTTATTTCCACCTTGACCAAGTTATCATTGAGTAGAGCATTGTTCAGCCTCCATGTGTACGTGGGTTTTCTTTTGTTTTTGTTGCCATTGAAGACCACCCTTATTCCATAGTGATCTGATAGGAGGCATGGGATTATTTCTATCTTCTTGTATCTGTTGAGGTCTGATTTGTGACCAATTATATGGTCAATTTTGGAGAAGGTACCATGAGGAGCTGAGAAGAAGGTGTATTCTTTAGCTCTAGGATGAAATGTTCTATATATATCAGTTAGTTCCATTTGGTCCAAGGCTTCAGTTAGATTCACTGTGTCCCTGTTTAGTTTCTGCTTTCCTGAACGATCCATTTCAGAGAGCGGGGTGTTGAAGTCACCCACTATTATTGTGTGCGGTGCGATGTGTGCTTTGAGTTTTAGTAAAGTTTCTTTTACGAATGAGGGTGCCCTTGCATTTGGAGCATAGATATTCAGGATTGAGAGTTCTTGATGATGGATTTTTCCCTTGATCAGTATGTAGTGTCCTTCTGTGTCTTTTTTGATGACTTTAGGTTGAAAATCAATTTTATCCGATATTAGGATGGCTACTCCACCTCGTTTCTTGGGGCCATTTGCTTGTAAAATTGTTTTCCAGCCTTTTACTCTGAGGTAGTGTTTGTCTTTGACACTGAGGTGCGTTTCCTGCATGCAGCAAAATGCTGGGTCCTGTTTACGTATCCAGTCTGCTAGTCTATGTCTTTTTGTTTTTTGTTTTTTTTTTTTTAATTTAATTTAATTTTATTTTTTTAATTTACATTCCAAATCACTTCCCCTTTCCCGTTTCCTCCCTCCCCGAAAGTCCCATAAGCCCCCTTCCCTCCCTCTTTTCTCCGTTCAACCCCCTCTCATTACTCTGTCCTGGCGTTCCCCTACACCCAGTCTTTCCAGGACCAGGGGTCTCTCCTTCCATCTTTTTAGAAATCTATTGATATGCTGATTGTGTCTAGGGTATTCTGAGATTCTGGGTCAATATCCCCTTATCAGTGACTTCATACCATGTGTGATCTTTTGTGATTGGGTTACCTCACTAAGGATGATATTTTCAAGTTCTGACCATTTGCCTAGGAATTTCGTGAATTCATTGTTTTTAATTGCAGAGTAGTATTCCATTGTGTAAATATACCACATCTTCTGAATCCATTCCTCCATTGAGGGACATCTGGGTTCTTTCCAGCTTCTGGCTATTATAAATAAGGCTGCTATGAATATAGTGGAGCATGTGTCCTTATTGCATGCAGGTAAAGTCTCTGGGTATATGCCCAGGAGTGGTATAGCCGGATCCTCCGGAAGTGTCATGCCCAGTTTTCTGAGGAGCCGCCAGACTGCTTTCCAGAGTGGTTGTACCAGCCTGCAATTCCACCAGCAGTGGAGGAGTGTTCCTCTTTCTCCACATCCTCGCCAACAACTGCTGTCTCCTGTGTTTTTGATCTTAGCCATCCTGACTGGTGTGAGATGGAATCTCAGGGTTGTTTTGATTTGCATTTCCCTAATGACTAAGGATGATGAACATCTCTTTAGGTGCTTCTCAGCCATTAGATATTCTTCAGGTGAGAACTCTTTGTGGAGCTCTGTACCCCATTTTTTAATAGGGTTACTTGCCTCTCTGGAGTTTAACTTCTTGAGTTCTTTGTATATCTTGGATATTAGCCCTCTGTCGGATGTAAGGTTGGTAAAGATCATTTCCCAGTTAGTTGGTTGCCGCTTTGTCTTTTTGATGGTGTCTTTTGCCTTGCAAAAACTTTGTAATTTAATGAGGTCCCATTTGTCTATTCTTGATCTTAGAGTATAAGCTATTGGAGTTCTGTTCAGGAAATTCTCCCCTGTGCCCATATGTTCAAGGTTCTTCCCTAGTTTCCCTTCTATTAGTTTCAGTGTGTCTGGTTTTATGTGGAGATCTTTGATCCACTTAGAATTGAGCTTAGTGCAAGGAGATAAGGATGGGTCAATTTGCATTCTTCTGCATGTTGACCTCCAGCTGAGCCAGCACCATTTGTTGAAAAGGCTATCTTTTTTCCACTGGATGGTTTTAGCTCCTTTGTCAAAGATCAAGTGACCATAGGAGTGTGGATTCATTTCTGGGTCTTCAATTCTGTTCCATTGATCTACATGTCTGTTACTGTACCAATACCATGCAGTTTTTAACACTATTGCTCTGTAGTACAGCTTGAGGTCCGGGATACTGATTCCCCCAGAGGTTCTTTTACTCTTGAGAATAGTTTTAGCTATTCTGGGTTTTCTGTTATTCCAGATGAATTTTTGAATTGCTCTTTCTAACTCTATGAAGAATTGAGTTGGGATTTTGATGGGGATTGCATTGAATCTGTGTATTACTTTTGGTAAGATGCTCATTTTTACTATATTAATCCTGCCAATCCATGAGCATGGCAGATTTTTCCATCTTCCAAGGTCTTCTTCAATTTGTTTCTTCAGAGACTTGAAGTTCTTGTCATACAGATCTTTCACTTGTTTGGTTAGCGTCACGCCAAGATACTTAATATGGTTTGTGGCTATCGTAAAGGGTATTATTTCTCTTACTTCTTTCTCAGCCTGCTTATCCTTTGAGTATAGGAAGGCTTCTGACTTGCTTGAGTTGATTTTATATCCGGCCACTTTGCTGAAGTCGTTTATCAGCTGTAGGAGTTCTCTGGTGGAGTTCTTTGGGTCGCTTAAGTATACTATCATATCGTCTGCAAATAGTGATAGTTTGACTTCTTCCTTTCCAATTTGTATCCCTTTGACCTCTTTTTGTTGTCTAATTGCTCTAGCTAGAACTTCAAGTACTATATTGAAAAGATATGGAGAGAGAGGGCAGCCTTGTCTAGTCCCTGATTTTAGTGGGATTGCTTCAAGTTTCTCTCCGTTTAGATTGATGCTGGCTACTGGTTTGCTGTAAATTGCTTTTACTATGTTTAGATATGGGCCTTGAATTCCTGATCTTTCCAAGACCTTTAGCATGAAAGGATGCTGAATTTTGTCAAATGCTTTCTCAGCATCTAATGAGATGACCATGTGGTTTTTTTCTTTGAGATTGTTTATGTAGTGGATTACATTCATGGATTTCCTTATATTGAACCATCCCTGCATCCCTGGGATGAAGCTTACTTGATCATGGTGAATGATCGTTTTGATGTGTTCTTGGATTCGGTTGGCAAGAATTTTATTGAGTATTTTTGCATCGATATTCATAAGAGAGATTGGCCTGAGATTCTCTTTCTTTGTCGGATCTTTGTGTGCTTTTGGTATTAGTGTAATTGTGGCTTCATAGAACGAGTTGGGTAGTGTTCCTTCTGTTTCTATTTTGTGGAACAGTTTGAAGAGTATTGGTGTTAGGTCTTCTTTGAAGGTCTGATAGAATTCTGCACTAAAACCATCTGGACCTGTGCTTTTGTTGGTTGGAAGACTTCCAATGACAACTTCTATTTCTTCAGGGGTTATAGGACGGTTTAGATGGTCTATTTGATCCTGATTTAATTTTGGTACTTGGTATCTGTCAAGGAAATTGTCCATTTCCTCAAGATTTTCTAGTTGTGTTGAATACAGGTTTTTGTAGTAGGATCTGATGATTTTTTGAATTTCCTCAGTTTCTGTTGTTATCTCTCCCTTTTCGTTTCTGATTTTATTAATTTGGATACTATCTCTGTGCCCTCTGGTTAGTCTGTCTAAGGGCTTATCTATCTTGTTGATTTTCTCAAAGAACCAACTCCTCGTTTTGTTGATTCTTTGTATGGTTTTATTTGTTTCTACTTGATTGATTTCAGCCCTGAGTTTGATGATTTCCTGCCTTCTACTCCTCTTTGGTGTATTTGCTTCTTTTTGTTCCAGGGCTTTCAGGTGTGCCATTAAGCTGTTAGTGTATGCTGTCTCCCGTTTCTTTTTGGCGGCACTCAGGGCTATGAATTTTCCTCTTAGCACTGCTTTCATTGTGTCCCATAAGTTAGGGTATGTTGTGCCTTCATTTTCATTAACTTTCAAAAAGTCTTTGATTTCTTTCTTTATTTCCACCTTGACCAAGTTATCATTGAGTAGAGCATTGTTCAGCCTCCATGTGTATGTGGGTTTTCTTTTGTTTTTGTTGCCATTGAAGACCACCCTTATTCCATAGTGATCTGATAGGAGGCATGGGATTATTTCTATCTTCTTGTACCTGTTGAGGCCTGATTTGTGACCAATTATATGGTCAATTTTGGAGAAGGTACCATGAGGAGCTGAGAAGAAGGTGTATTCTTTAGCTCTAGGATGAAATGTTCTATATATATCAGTTAGTTCCATTTGGTCCAAGGCTTCAATTAGATTCACTGTGTCCCTGTTTAGTTTCTGCTTTCCTGAACGATCCATTTCAGAGAGCGGGGTGTTGAAGTCACCCACTATTATTGTGTGCGGTGCGATGTGTGCTTTGAGTTTTAGTAAAGTTTCTTTTACGAATGAGGGTGCCCTTGCATTTGGAGCATAGATATTCAGGATTGAGAGTTCTTGATGGTGGATTTTTCCCTTGATCAGTATGTAGTGTCCTTCTGTGTCTTTTTTGATGACTTTAGGTTGAAAATCAATTTTATCCGATATTAGGATGGCTACTCCACCTAGTTTCTTGGGGCCATTTGCTTGTAAAATTGTTTTCCAGCCTTTTACTCTGAGGTAGTGTTTGTCTTTGACACTGAGGTGCGTTTCCTGCATGCAGCAAAATGCTGGGTCCTGTTTACATATCCAGTCTGCTAGTCTATGTCTTTTAATTGGGGAATTGAGACCATTGATATTAAGAGAGATTAAGGCATAGTGATTATTGCCATCTGCCATTCTTGACGCTATCTTTATGTTTGAGTGGTTATCTACTTTTGGGTTTGATTCAAGAAGGTTATTATCTCATTTTTTCCAGGGTGTTGTTTCTCTCCCTGTATTGGAGGTTTCCACCTATTATCCGTTGCAGGGCTGGATTTGTGGAAAGATATTGTAAAAATTTGGTTTTATCATGGAATATCTTGGTCTCTCCATCTATGGTGATTGAGAGTTTTGCTGGGTATAGTAGTCTAGGCTGGCATTTGTGCTGTCTTAGTGTCTGCATGAGATCTGCCCAGGATCTTCTGGCTTTCATAGTCTCTGGTGAGAAGTCTGATGTGATTCGGATAGGTCTTCCTTTGTATGTTACTTGGCCCTTTTCTCTTACTGCATTTAGTATTCTTTCTTTGTTTAGAACATTCGGTGTTTTGATTATTATGTGACGGTAGGTATTTCTGTTCTGGTCCAGTCTGTTTGGAGTTCTGTAGGCTTCTTGTACATTCATCGGCATCTCTCTCTTTAAGTTAGGGAAGTTTTCCTCCATAATTTTGTTGAAGATGTTTACTGGCCCTTTAAGTTGCAAATCTTCACTCTCATCTATACCTATAATCCTTAGGTTTGGTCTTCTCATTGTGTCCTGGATTTCCTGGATGTTTTGGGTTGCGCGTTTTTTGCATTTTGCATTTTCTTTGACTGTTGAGTCGATGCTTTCTATGGAATCTTCAGCACCTGAGATTCTTTCTTCCATCTCTTGTATTCTATTGTTGATGTTTGCATCTATGACTCCTGATTTCTTCCCAAGGTTTTCTATCTCCAAAGTTGTCTCCCTTTGTGATTTCTTAGTTGTTTCTACTTCCTTTTTTAGTTCCTGGATGGATTTGCTGAGATCCTTCACTTGTTTGTTTGTATTTTCCTGTATTTCTTTAAGGTATTTTTGCATTACCTCTTTCAGGATTTCTTCCTGATGACCCACGTTCTCCTGCATTTCTCTGAGCGATTTTTGTGTTTCCTCCTCATGGGATTCCATCTGTTGATCCATCGTCTCCTGCATTTCTTTAAGCAGTTCTCGTGTTTCCTTTGTAAGGGCATCTAACCGTTGATTCATTTCTTTAAGCAATTTTTGTGTTGCCTCCTTATGGGCATCCGTCTGTTGACCCATATTCTTCTCCATTTCTTTATGCAAATTTCGTGATTCCTTTGTGAGTGCATCTACCCGTTGATTCATCTCATTAAGCGATTTTTGTGTTGTCTCCTTGTGCGCCTCCATCTTTTGATCCATGTTCTCCCGCATTTCTCTAAGCGATTTTTGTGTTTCCTTTGTAAGGGCTTCTAACCGTTGATTCATGGTCTCCTGTAACTCTTTATGAGATTTATTTGTGTCCTTCTTGTGATCCTCTAATAGCATCATGAGAAGTGATTTTAAATCCAGATCTTGTCTTTCGGGTGTGGTGGGGTATCCAGGACTTGCTGCTGTTGGAGAGTTGGGTTCGGATGGTCCCACATTACTTTGATTACTGTTAGTAACATTCCTACGTTTGCCTTTTGCCATCTGGATACCTCTGGTGTTAGTTGGTCCTGCTGCCACTGGCTGTTGGTTGGACCTCCTGTGAGCCTGCAAAGCTATTTCTGCCCCCCCTGGATTACCAGGATTCCCCTGGCACCGATTTCTGGGGCCTGCCTGCTCCTGAGTGACTTTGGAGCCCTAATGTGCTTTGCCCCAAGTGATCTTATATTGGGGAGGCCTTGCACATCTAAAGGCTCAGCCTAGTGGATTCCTGGAGCAGAGGTCGCCAAAGGGAGGCTGGCAGGCTCCTGCCCTGTGCAGGGGTGTGTGATCTCTCCTGGGGGGGGGAGGGGACGTCCCTCTGCCAGGCAGAAGTCCCACAGCAGATCTGGCGCGCTGGTCACTGCAGATCAGCCCAGCACCTGGGAGCAGGTTACACACAAGCTGCCTGAACCCGAAGCGATATTATGCCTGTCTGTCTCTGAGCCTGGCGGTCCCAACTACCTGGTCACTGGAGCAAAGATGGCGGAGGGCACTCTCCGTGGCGCCGCTCACCCTGTGGTCAAGATGGCCCGCCGATCTGGCACCCAGACGACCACAGCGCCAACCCGCCCTCGGGCACAGACGGAAGCCCCAACAGGCCGTGTCCCAAGTGATGTTATATTGGGGGGAGAGCCTGGGTACCGGTCTCTCCAGCGCAGTCCGCGGGAACAGAGGTCGTGGAAGGGAAGCTGGCAGGCTCCCTCCCTGCGCGGGGTCCCTCCACCAGGCAGAAGGTCCCACCGAGGAACTGGCGCGCTGGTTACTGCAGATCAGCCCAGCACCTGGGAGCAGGTTACACACAAGCTGCCTGAAACCGAAGCGATATTATGCCTGTCTGTCTCTGAGCCTGGCGGTCCCAACTACCTGGTCACTGTAGCAAAGATCTGTACCCCATTTTTTAATAGGGTTATTTGGCTCTCTGGGGTCTAACTTCTTGAGTTCTTTTTATATATTGGAAATTAGCCCTCTATCAGATGTAGGGTTGGTAAAGATCAATTCCCAGTTTGTGGGCTGCCGCTTTGTCCTTTTGACAGTGTCCTTTGCCTTACAGAAACCTTGTAATTTTATGAGGTCCCATTTGTTAATTCTTGACTGTAGAGCATAAGCTACTGGTGTTCTGTTCAGGAAATGTTCTCCTGTGCCCACATGTTCAAGGTTCTTCCCTATTTTCCTTTCTATTAGTTTCAGTGTGTCTGGTTTTATATGGAGGTCCTTGATCCACTTGGAATTCAGCATAGTGCAAGGAGATAAGAATGGATCGATTTGCATTCTTCTGCATGTTGACCTCCAGTTGAGCCAGCACCATTTGTTGAAAAGGCGATCTTTTTTCCACTGGATAGTTTTAGCTCCTTTGTCAAAGATCAAGTGACCATAGGAGTGTGGATTCATTTCTGGGTCTTCAATTCTGTTCCATTGATCTACATGCCTGTCACTGTACCAATACCTTGCAGTTTTTAACACTATTGCTCTGTAGTACAGCTTGACCACCGGGATACTGATTCCCCCAGAAGTTCTTTTACTCTTGAGAATAGTTTTAGCTATCCTGGGTTATCTGTTATTCCAGATGAATTTTTGAATTGCTCTTTCTAACTTTATGAAGAATTATATTGGGATTTTGATGGGGATTGCAATGAATCTGTATATTGCTTTTGGCAAGATGGTCATTTTTACTATATTAATCCTGCCAATCCATGAGCATGGCAGATTTTTCCATCTTCTGAGGTCTTCTTCAATTTCTTTCTTCAGAGACTTGAAGTTATTGTCATACAGATCTTTCACTTGTTTGGTTAGAGTCACACCAAGATACTTTATATTGTTTGTGGCTAAATTGAAGGTTATCATATTTCTTATCTCTTTCTCAGCCTGCTTATCATTTAATTATAGGAAGGCTACTGATTTGCTTGAGTTGATTTTGTATCCAGCCACTTGGCTGAAGTTATCAGCTGTAGGAGTTCTCTGGTGGAGTTCTGTGGGTCACTTAAGTGTACTATAATATCGTCTGCAAATAGTGAGAGTTTGACTTCTTCCTTTCCAATTTATATCCGTTTAACTTCCTTTTGTTTTCTGATTGCTCTAGCTAGAACTTCAAGTACTATATTGAAGAGATATGGAGAGAGAGGGCAACCTTGTCTAGTCCCTGATTTTAGTGGGATTGCTTCAAGTTTTTCTCCATTTAGATTGATGTTGGCTACAGGTTTGCTGTAAATTGCTTTAACTATGTTTAGATATGGGCTTCAAATTTCTGATCTTTCCAAGAACTTTAACATGAAAGGATGCTGAATTTTGACAAATGCTTTCTCAGCATCTAATGAAATGACCATATGATTTCTTTTCCTTGAGATTGTTTATGTAGTGGATTACATTGATGGACTTCCTTATATTGAACCATCCCTGCATCCCTGGGATGAGCCTACTTGATCATGGTGAATGATCGTTTTGATGTATTCTTAGATTCGGTTGGCAAGAATTTTATTGAGTATTTTTGCATCGATATTCATAAGAGAGATTGGCCTGAGATTCTCTTTCTTTGTCGCATCTTTGTGTGTTTTTGGTATCAGCGTAATTGTGGCTTCATAGAATGAGTTGGATAGTGTTCCTTCTGTTTCTATTTTGTGGAATAGTTTGAAGAGTATTGGTGTTAGGTCTTCTTTGAAGGTCTGATAGAATTCTGCACTAAAACAATCTGGACTTGTGCTTTTCTTTGTTGGAAGACTTTCAATGATCACTTCTATTTCTTTAGGTGTTATGGGATTGTTTAGATGATCTTTTTGATCCTGATTTAATTTTGGTGTTAGGTATCTGTCTAGGTAATTGTCCATTCCTCCAGATTTTCTAGTTGTGTTGAATACAGGCTTTTGGAGAAGGATCTGATGATTTTTTTGAATTTCCTCAGTTTTTGTTGTTATATCTCCCTTTTTGTTTCTGATTTTGTTACTTTGGATACTGTCTCTGTGCCCTCTGGCTAGACTGGCTGAGGGCTTATCTATCTTGTTGATTTTCTCAAAGAACCAACTCCTAGTTGTGTTGATTCTTTGTATGTTTTTATTTGTTTCTACTTGATTAAGTTCAGCCCTGAGTTTGATGATTTCCTGCCTTCTACTCCTCTTGGGTTTATTTGCTTCTATTTTTTGAGAGCTTTCAGATGTGCCATTAATGTGCTAGTGTATGCTCTCTTCTGCTTCTTTTTGGAAGCACTCAGGGCTATGAATTTGCCTCGTAGCACTGCTCCCATTGTGTCCCATAAATTAGGGTATGTTGTGCCTTCATTTTCATTAAGTTTTAAAAAGTCTTTGATTTTTTTCTTTATTTCTTCCTTGATCAAGTTATCATTGAGTAGAGCATTGTTCAGCTTCCATGTACATGTGGGCTTTCTGTTCTTTTTGTTTCTATTGAAGACCACTCTTATTCCATAGTGATCTGATGGGAGGCATGGGATTAGTTCGATCTTCTTATATCTGTTGAGGTCTGATTTGTGACCAATTATATGTTCGATTATGGAGAAGGTACCATGAGGTGCTGAGAAGAAGTTATAATCTTTTGCTTTAGGAGGAAATGTTTTATATATATATATATATATATATATATATATATATATATATATCTTTTAGTTCCATTTGGTCCAAGGATTCAATAAGTTTCACTGTGTCCCTGTTTAGTTTCTGTTGTTCTGAGCCATCCATTTCAGATAGCAAGGTGTTGAAGTCACCCACTATTATTGTGTGAGGTGTGATGTGTGCTTTGAGCTTTAGTAAAGTTTCTTTTGCGAATGAGGTTCCCCTTGCATTTGGAGCATAGATGTTCAGAATTGAGAGTTCTTCTTGGTGGATTTTTCCTTTGATCAGTATCTAGTGTCCTTCTGTGTCTTTTTTGATGACTTTAGGTTGAAGGACAATTTTATCTGATATTAGGATTGCTACTTTGGCTCGTTTCATGGGACCATTTGCTTGTAAGATCATTTTCAAGCCTTTTACCTGAGGTAGTGTTTTTCGTTGACACTGAGGTGTGTTTCCTGCACGCAGCAAAATGCTGGGTCCTGTTTACATATCCAGTCTCTTAGTCTAGGTCTTTTTATTAGGGAATTGAGATCGTTGATATTAAGAGAGATTAAGGAATAGTGATTATTGCCACCTGCTATTCTTGACGCTATCTTTATGTTTGAGTGGTTATCTACTTTTGGGTTTGATGCAAGAAGGTTACTATCTCGTTCTTTCCAGGGTGTAGTTTCTCTGCTTGTATTGGCACTTTCTGCCTATTATCCTTTGCAGGGCTGGGTTTGTGGAAAGATATTTTGAAAATTTGGTTTTATCATGGAATATCTTGGTCTCTCCATCTATGGTGATTGAGACTTTTGCTGGGTATAGTAGTCTAGGCTGGCATTTGTGTTCTCTTAGTGTCTGCATGAGATCTGCCCAGATGACCACAGAGGCTTTCACAGTCTCTGGTGAGAAGTCTGATGTGTTTCGGATAGGTCTTCCTTTATATGTTACTTGGCCTTTTTCTCTTAGTGCTTTTAATAATCTTTCTTTGTTTAGAACATTTGGTGTTTTGATTATTATGTGACGGGAGGTATTTCTGTTCTGGGCCAGTCTGTTTGGAGATCTGTAGGTTTCTTGTACGTTCATCGGCATCTCTCTCTTTAGGTTAGGGAAGTTTTCCTCCATAATTTTGTTGAAGATATTTACTGGCCCTTTAAGTTGCAAATCTTCACTCTCATCTATACCTATAATCCTTAGGTTTGGTCTTCTCATTGGGTCCTGGATTTCCTGGATGTTTTGGGTTACAAGTTTTTTGCATTTTGTATTTTCTTTGACTGTTGAGTCGATGCTTTCTATGGTATCTTCAGCACCTGAGATTCTTTCTTCAATCTCTTGTATTCTATTTTTAATGTTTGCATCTAAGACTCCTGATTTCTTCCCAAGGTTTTCTATCTCCAAAGTTGTCTCCCTTTGTGATTTCTTAGTTGTTTCTACTTCCCTTTTTAGATCCTGGATGGATTTGCTCAGATCCTTCACTTGTTTGTTTGTGTTTACCTATATTTCTTTAAGATATTTTTGCTTTTCCTGTTTCAGGATTTCTGCCTGCTGAACCAAGTTCTCCTGAACTTCTTTAAGTGATTTTTGTGTTTCTTTCTTATGGGCCTCCATCTGTTGACCCATGTTCTCCTGCATATCTCTAAGTGATTTTTGTGTTTCCTTTGTAAGGGCTTCTACCCATTGATTCATGTTCTCCTGTATTTCTTTATGAGATTTATTTGTGTCCTTCTTGAAATCCTCTAATAGCATCATGAGAAGTGATTTTAAATCCAGATCTTACCTTTTGGGTGTGATGGGGTATCCAGGACTTGCTGCTGTTGGAGATTTGGGTTCAGAAGGTGCCATATTGCCTTGATATCTGTTAGTAATGTTCCTACATTTTCCTTTTTTCATCTGGTTATCTCTGGTGTTAGTTGGTCCTGCTGTCACTGGCTGTTGCTTGGACCTCCTGTGAGCCTGCAAGGCTATTTCTGCCCCCCTGGATGACTGGGTTTCCCCTGGCACCGATTGTTGAGGGGCTGCCCTGCTCCTGAGTGTCTTTGGAGCCCTGATGTGCCTTGCCCCAAGTGATGATATTTTTAGGGAATCCTTGCATACCTGGAGACTCAGTGTAGGCAATCCCAGGAGCAGAGGTGGCTGAAGGGAGGCTGGTGTGCTCTCTCCTGGTGTGGGTCCCTCTGCAGGGCAGATGTCCCACAGCAGAGCTGGCGTGTAGATGACCACAGAACTGCCCAGCTCTTGGGTGCAGGGAGCACACAAGCTGGCTTTTTCCCAAGCGATTTTATGCTAGGTTATCTCTGATCCTGGAGGTCCCAACTGTTCTGTTGCCAGATCAAAGATGGTGGAGTGTACTATGCACCCTCTCAGCGCAGGTCACTCTGCAGGGCAGATGTCTCACAGCAGAACTGGGGCCCAGATGACCACAGAGCTGCCCCACTCTTTGGCACAGTTGTAAGCCTAGCAGACTGTTTCCCAAGCGATGTTATACCTGTGAAATCCCTGCATACCTGGAGACTCAATGTAGTCAATCCCCAGAGCAGAGGTGGCTAAGGTTTTGAAAGCTGCTGTGCTCTCTCCTGGTGCGCGTCCCTCTGCAGGGCAGATGTCCCACAGCAGAGCTCTGGCATAGATGACCACAGAACTGCCCACCTCTTGGGCGCAGGGAGCACACCAGCTGGCTTTGTCCCAAGTGATGATATGCTCATTTATCCCTGCACCTGGAGGTCCCAACTCCTCTTTTTTCTAATGGTAATTCAGCTAACTCATTACAAGCCACATTAACTGTGCTGATAGATTTTTTACCATTCTGAGGCTATGCCACAGGCTAGGCATGCAATTTTCTACTGGCCCTTCCAATCCTCGGTATGGAATTTGAAAACTTTCTTTTTCCCATGAATGATTTCTTAGCCAATGGACAGTCACCCACCCAGATTCATTATACCTCTCAATTCAGATTGTCATTTGCAATAGCTTAGATTTTATCAACATTAGACATAATAGATGGAACAGTAAGAGCCAACACAGATGCAGTAAATATCCAAATTTTGTACTTAAGCTACAGCATTGCTATGTACTGCTCTGACTGAATTATAAGAGTTTGACACAAGTCATAAGAGCACACACAGGAGCATTAAAGGAAGAGGCTTCTCCATTGAAATACAATGAATGCAGATACTAGACACAGGCTTCAAGTTCACAGCCTATGTGGGTTGCTGTTTGCACCAGTATAGAATGAGAAGGATATCTGCAAAAATTTCCCTTCCGAGGATAAACCCATGTTCATATCAGAATGAGAGAAAGGCACACACATTTTTCCTCTTCCCCAATGCTCATTACTGGTTTGTTGTTGACTTCTGATAGTTTCTTTTTTTTTCACTATTCAAGGAAAAACACACAAACTTAACCAGGACACTTAATTTTTCAAAATAAGGATATCACATTTTGAAATGACATTTAACATGTGCTCCCTAAACGAGCAACTTAGAAACTAACCTGAATTAGACGTGCAATCCATTCAGTCTCAGGAGAAGTCCTCATGGTATTATTTTAACATGAATAGAACATAAGACATGACAGAAAATGTATCAAACTCTCTTAATTGACCCTTTTATATTGCAGTGGTGGAGCAAAACAAAAGAAGAATACAATGCCCACTGAACTCTTACTGAAAATACAGACAAAATCCACGACTGTTTTGTGTGAATGCCACTGATTTTAATAAACAGTAAAGGAGGAGAAAAAGTGAAACTAACAGAAGTTATGAACCAAATGGATGTTACAGATATCTGTAGAACATTTTGAACTAAAACATAAGAATATATTGTCTTCTCAGCATTTCACGGTATCTTCTCCAAAACAACACTCAACTCAACGATAATTTGGTAAAGTAAGAAAAAAAAAAGAAATTAAATATTTTTTTTATAATTTCATGAAAACGAAGACACCACATATAATTTATGGGACACAATAAAAGCAGTGCTAAGAGGAAAACACATAGCTCTGAGTGCCTCCAAAAAGAAATGGGAGGCTCCAGTGACCAGGTAGTTGGGACCGCCAGGCTCAGAGACAGACAGGCATAATATCGCTTCGGTTTCAGGCAGCTTGTGTGTAACCTGCTCCCAGGTGCTGGGCTGATCTGCAGTAACCAGCGCGCCAGTTCCGCGGTGGGACCTTCTGCCTGGTGGAGGGACCCCACGCAGGGAGGGAGCCTGCCAGCTTCCCTTCCGCGACCTCTGTTCCCGCGGACTGCGCTGGAGAGACCGGTACCCAGGCTCTCCCCCCGATATAACATCACTTGGGACACGGCCTGTTGGGGCTTCCGTCTGTGCCCGAGGGCGGGTTGGCGCTGTGGTCGTCTGGGTGCCAGATCGGCGGGCCATCGTGACCACAGGGTGAGCGGCGCCACGGAGACTGCCCTCCGACATCTTTGCTCCAGTGACCAGGTAGTTGGGACCAGCAGGCTCAGAGACAGACAGGCATAATATCGCTTCGGGTTCAGGCAGCTTGTGTGTAACCTGCTCCCAGGTGCTGGGCTGATCTGCAGTGACCAGCGCGCCAGATCTGCTGTGGGACTTCTGCCTGGCAGAGGGACGCCCCCTCCCCCCCCAGGAGAGATCACACACCCCTGCACAGGGCAGGAGCCTGCCAGCCTCCCTTTGGCGACCTCTGCTCCAGGAATCCACTAGGCTGAGCCTTTAGATGTGCAAGGCCTCCCCAATATAAGATCACTTGGGGCAAAGCACATTAGGGCTCCAAAGTCACTCAGGAGCAGGCAGGCCCCAGAAATCGGTGCCAGGGGAATCCTGGTAATCCAGGGGGGGCAGAAATAGCTTTGCAGGCTCACAGAAGGTCCAACCAACAGCCAGTGGCAGCAGGACCAACTAACACCAGAGGTATCCAGATGGCAAAAGGCAAACGTAGGAATGTTACTAACAGTAATCAAAGTAATGTGGGACCATCCGAACCCAACTCTCCAACAGCAGCAAGTCCTGGATACCCCACCACACCCGAAAGACAAGATCTGGATTTAAAATCACTTCTCATGATGCTATTAGAGGATCACAAGAAGGACACAAATAAATCTCATAAAGAGTTACAGGAGACCATGAATCAACGGTTAGAAGCCCTTACAAAGGAAACACAAAAATCGCTTAGAGAAATGCGGGAGAACATGGATCAAAAGATGGAGGCGCACAAGGAGACAACACAAAAATCGCTTAACGAGATGAATCAACGGGTAGATGCACTCACAAAGGAATCACAAAATTTGCATAAAGAAATGCAGAAGAATATGGGTCAACAGACGGATGCCCATAAGGAGGCAACACAAAAATTGCTTAAAGAAATGAATCAACGGTTAGATGCCCTTACAAAGGAAACACGAGAACTGCTTAAAGAAATGCAGGAGACGATGGATCAACAGATGGAATCCCATGAGGAGGAAACACAAAAATCGCTCAGAGAAATGCAGGAGAACGTGGGTCATCAGGAAGAAATCCTGAAAGAGGTAATGCAAAAATACCTTAAAGAAATACAGGAAAATACAAACAAACAAGTGAAGGATCTCAGCAAATCCATCCAGGAACTAAAAAAGGAAGTAGAAACAACTAAGAAATCACAAAGGGAGACAACTTTGGAGATAGAAAACCTTGGGAAGAAATCAGGAGTCATAGATGCAAACATCAACAATAGAATACAAGAGATGGAAGAAAGAATCTCAGGTGCTGAAGATTCCATAGAAAGCATCGACTCAACAGTCAAAGAAAATGCAAAATGCAAAAAACGCGCAACCCAAAACATCCAGGAAATCCAGGACACAATGAGAAGACCAAACCTAAGGATTATAGGTATAGATGAGAGTGAAGATTTGCAACTTAAAGGGCCAGTAAACATCTTCAACAAAATTATGGAGGAAAACTTCCCTAACTTAAAGAGAGAGATGCCGATGAATGTACAAGAAGCCTACAGAACTCCAAACAGACTGGACCAGAACAGAAATACCTACCGTCACATAATAATCAAAACACCGAATGTTCTAAACAAAGAAAGAATACTAAATGCAGTAAGAGAAAAGGGCCAAGTAACATACAAAGGAAGACCTATCCGAATCACATCAGACTTCTCACCAGAGACTATGAAAGCCAGAAGATCCTGGGCAGATCTCATGCAGACACTAAGACAGCACAAATGCCAGCCTAGACTACTATACCCAGCAAAACTCTCAATCACCATAGATGGAGAGACCAAGATATTCCATGATAAAACCAAATTTTCACAATATCTTTCCACAAATCCAGCCCTGCAACGGATAATAGGTGGAAACCTCCAATACAGGGAGAGAAACAACACCCTGGAAAAAATGAGATAATAACCTTCTTGAATCAAACCCAAAAGTAGATAACCACTCAAACATAAAGATAGCGTCAAGAATGGCAGATGGCAATAATCACTATGCCTTAATCTCTCTTAATATCAATGGTCTCAATTCCCCAATTAAAAGACATAGACTAGCAGACTGGATACGTAAACAGGACCCAGCATTTTGCTGCATGCAGGAAACGCACCTCAGTGTCAAAGACAAACACTACCTCAGAGTAAAAGGCTGGAAAACAATTTTACAAGCAAATGGCCCCAAGAAACGAGGTGGAGTAGCCATCCTAATATCGGATAAAATTGATTTTCAACCCAAAGTCATCAAAAAAGACACAGAAGGACACTACATACTGATCAAGGGAAAAATCCACCATCAAGAACTCTCAATCCTGAATATCTATGCTCCAAATGCAAGGGCACCCTCATTCGTAAAAGAAACTTTACTAAAACTCAAAGCACACATCGCACCGCACACAATAATAGTGGGTGACTTCAACACCCCGCTCTCTGAAATGGATCGTTCAGGAAAGCAGAAACTAAACAGGGACACAGTGAATCTAATTGAAGCCTTGGACCAAATGGAACTAACTGATATATATAGAACATTTCATCCTAGAGCTAAAGAATACACCTTCTTCTCAGCTCCTCATGGTACCTTCTCCAAAATTGACCATATAATTGGTCACAAATCAGACCTCAACAGATACAAGAAGATAGAAATAATCCCATGCCTCCTATCAGATCACTATGGAATAAGGGTGGTCTTCAATGGCAACAAAAACAAAAGAAAACCCACGTACACATGGAGGCTGAACAATGCTCTACTCAATGATAACTTGGTCAAGGTGGAAATAAAGAAAGAAATCAAAGACTTTTTGAAAGTTAATGAAAATGAAGGCACAACATACCCTAACTTATGGGACACAATGAAAGCAGTGCTAAGAGGAAAATTCATAGCCCTGAGTGCCGCCAAAAAGAAACGGGAGACAGCATACACTAACAGCTTAATGGCACACCTGAAAGCCCTGGAACAAAAAGAAGCAAATACACCAAAGAGGAGTAGAAGGCAGGAAATCATCAAACTCAGGGCTGAAATCAATCAAGTAGAAACAAATAAAACCATACAAAGAATCAACAAAACGAGGAGTTGGTTCTTTGAGAAAATCAACAAGATAGATAAGCCCTTAGACAGACTAACCAGAGGGCACAGAGATAGTATCCAAATTAATAAAATCAGAAACGAAAAGGGAGAGATAACAACAGAAACTGAGGAAATTCAAAAAATCATCAGATCCTACTACAGAAACCTGTATTCAACACAACTAGAAAATCTTGAGGAAATGGACAATTTCCTTGACAGATACCAAGTACCAAAATTAAATCAGGATCAAATAGACCATCTAAACCGTCCTATAACTCCTGAAGAAATAGAAGTTGTCATTGGAAGTCTTCCAACCAAAAAAAGCACAGGTCCAGATGGTTTTAGTGCAGAATTCTATCAGACCTTCAAAGAAGACCTAACACCAATACTCTTCAAACTGTTCCACAAAATAGAAACAGAAGGAACACTACCCAACTCGTTCTATGAAGCCACAATTACACTAATACCAAAAGCACACAAAGATCCGACAAAGAAAGAGAATCTCAGGCCAATCTCTCTTATGAATATCGATGCAAAAATACTCAAAAAAATTCTTGCCAACCGAATCCAAGAACACATCAAAACGATCATTCACCACGATCAAATAGGCTTCATCCCAGGGATGCAGGGATGGTTCAATATAAGGAAATCCATCAATGTAATCCACTACATAAACAATCTCAAAGAAAAAAACCACATGGTCATCTCATTAGATGCTGAGAAAGCATTTGACAAAATTCAGCATCCTTTCATGCTAAAGGTCTTGGAAAGATCAGGAATTCAAGGCCCATATCTAAACATAGTAAAAGCAATTTACAGCAAACCAGTAGCCAGCATCAATCTAAACGGAGAGAAACTTGAAGCAATCCCACTAAAATCAGGGACTAGACAAGGCTGCCCTCTCTCTCCATATCTTTTCAATATAGTACTTGAAGTTCTAGCTAGAGCAATTAGACAACAAAAAGAGGTCAAAGGGATACAAATTGGAAAGGAAGAAGTCAAACTATCACTATTTGCAGACGATATGATAGTATACATAAGCGACCCAAAGAACTCCACCAGAGAACTCCTACAGCTGATAAACGACTTCAGCAAAGTGGCCGGATATAAAATCAACTCAAGCAAGTCAGAAGCCTTCCTATACTCAAAGGATAAGCAGGCTGAGAAAGAAGTAAGAGAAATAATACCCTTTACGATAGCCACAAACCATATTAAGTATCTTGGCGTGACGCTAACCAAACAAGTGAAAGATCTGTATGACAAGAACTTCAAGTCTCTGAAGAAAGAAATTGAAGAAGACCTCGGAAGATGGAAAAATCTGCCATGCTCATGGATTGGCAGGATTAATATAGTAAAAATGAGCATCTTACCAAAAGTAATACACAGATTCAATGCAATCCCCATCAAAATCCCAACTCAATTCTTCATAGAGTTAGAAAGAGCAATTCAAAAATTCATCTGGAATAACAGAAAACCCAGAATAGCTAAAACTATTCTCAAGAGTAAAAGAACCTCTGGGGGAATCAGTATCCCGGACCTCAAGCTGTACTACAGAGCAATAGTGTTAAAAACTGCATGGTATTGGTACAGTAACAGACATGTAGATCAATGGAACAGAATTGAAGACCCAGAAATGAATCCACACTCCTATGGTCACTTGATCTTTGACAAAGGAGCTAAAACCATCCAGTGGAAAAAAGATAGCCTTTTCAACAAATGGTGCTGGCTCAGCTGGAGGTCAACATGCAGAAGAATGCAAATTGACCCATCCTTATCTCCTTGCACTAAGCTCAATTCTAAGTGGATCAAAGATCTCCACATAAAACCTGACACACTGAAACTAATAGAAGGGAAACTAGGGAAGAACCTTGAACATATGGGCACAGGGGAGAATTTCCTGAACAGAACTCCAATAGCTTATACTCTAAGATCAAGAATAGACAAATGGGACCTCATTAAATTACAAAGTTTTTGCAAGGCAAAAGACACCGTCAAAAAGACAAAGCGGCAACCAACTAACTGGGAAATGATCTTTACCAACCTTACATCCGACAGAGGGCTAATATCCAAGATATACAAAGAACTCAAGAAGTTAAACTCCAGAGAGGCAAGTAACCCTATTAAAAAATGGGGTACAGAGCTCCACAAAGAGTTCTCACCTGAAGAATATCTAATGGCTGAGAAGCACCTAAAGAGATGTTCATCATCCTTAGTCATTAGGGAAATGCAAATCAAAACAACCCTGAGATATCATCTCACACCAGTCAGGATGGCTAAGATCAAAAACACAGGAGACAGCAGTTGTTGGCGAGGATGTGGAGAAAGAGGAACACTCCTCCACTGCTGGTGGAATTGCAGGCTGGTACAACCACTCTGGAAAGCAGTCTGGCGGCTCCTCAGAAAACTGGGCATGACACTTCCGGAGGATCCGGCTATACCACTCCTGGGCATATACCCAGAGACTTTACCTGCATGCAATAAGGACACATGCTCCACTATATTCATAGCAGCCTTATTTATAATAGCCAGAAGCTGGAAAGAACCCAGATGTCCCTCAACGGAGGAATGGATTCAGAAGATGTGGTATATTTACACAATGGAATACTACTCTGCAATTAAAAACAATGAATTCACGAAATTCCTAGGCAAATGGTCAGAACTTGAAAATATCATCCTTAGTGAGGTAACCCAATCACAAAAGATCACACATGGTATGAAGTCACTGATAAGGGGATATTGACCCAGAATCTCAGAATACCCTAGACACAATCAGCATATCAATAGATTTCTAAAAAGATGGAAGGAGAGACCCCTGGTCCTGGAAAGACTGGATGTAGGGGAACGCCAGGACAGAGTAATGAGAGGGGGTTGAACGGAGAAAAGAGGGAGGGAAGGGGGCTTATGGGACTTTCGGGGAGGGAGGAAACGGGAAAGGGGAAGTGATTTGGAATGTAAATTAAAAAAATAAAATAAAATTAAATTAAAAAAAAAAAAAGAAATGGGAGTCTACACAAACAACATGACAGCACACCTGAATGCTGTACAACAAAAAGAAGCAAATACACCCAATAGAATTAGACTTCAGGAAATAAACTCAGGGGTGAAATAAACCAGAAATGAAAGGAACTGTAAAGAATCAACCAAACCAGGAGCTGATTCTTTAAAAAAATAACAAGATAGGTAAAACTTTAGCTTTACTAACCAGAGGGCACAGAGACAATATCCAAGTCAGCAAAATCAGAAATGGACAGGGAGACATATAAACAGATACTGAGGAAGTATAAAAAAATCACCAGATCCTACTACAAAACCCTATACTCAACAAAAGTGGAAAATCTAAATGAAGTGGAAAATTTTCTAGACAGATACCAGGTACAAAAGTAAAATCAGGATCAGATAAATGATCTAAACAATCCCACACACTCTAAAGAAATAGAACCAGTCATTAATAGTCTTCCAACCAAAAAAAACACCCCAGGACTAGATGGGTTCAATGCAGAGTTCTACCAGACCTTCCAAGAAGACTTAATGCCAATACTCTTCAAATTACTCCACAAAATAGAAACAGGAGGAACACTACCCAACTCGTTTTATGAAGCCACAATTACTCTGATACCTAAACCACAGAAAGACCCAACAAAGAAAGAGAACTTTAGACCAATTTCCCTTATGAATTTCAATGCAAAAATAATCAATAAAATTCTTGCCAACTGAATCCAGGAACACATCAAAATGATCATCCACCACGATCAAGTAGTCTTCATTCCAGGAATTCACGGATGGTTCAATATACAGAAATCCATCAATTTAATTCCCTATACAAACAAATTCAAAGTAAAAAAAACACATGATCATTTCATTAGATGCTGAGAAACACTTGACTAAATCCAACACCTCTTCATGATAAAAGTCTTGGAAATATCAGGAATTCAAAGCCAATACATACACATAGTAAAAGCAATATGCAGCAAACCAGTAGTCAACATGAAACTGAGTGGAGAGAAACTTGAAGCAATCCCACTGCTATCAGGGACCAGACAAGGCTGCCTATTCTCTCCCTACCTGTTCAATATAGTACTCAAAGTCCTAGCCACAGCAATTAGACAAGAAAAGCAGGTTAAAGTGATTCAAATTGGAAAGGAAGAAGTCAAAGGATCACTATTTGCAGATGATATGATAGTTACTTACTTAACTGACCCCAATAATTCCACCAGAGAACTCTTAAACCTGATAAACAACTTCATCAAAGTGGTTGGATATAAAATTAGCTCAAAAAAATCAGTAGCCTTCCTATATTCAAAGGATAAAGAGGCTTAGAATGAAATAAGGGAAATGACACCCTTCACAACAGCCACAAATTCTCTAAAATACCTTGGTGTGACTCTAACCAAGCAAGTGAAAGATAGAAATGACAAGAATTTCAAGTCTCTGTAAAAAGAAATTGAAGACCTCAGAAATTGGAAAGATCTCCCATGCTCATGGATTGGTAAGATTAGTACAGTAAAAATGGCCATCTCTCTTAAACCAATCTACAGATTCAATGCAATCCCCATCAAAAATCCAAATCAATTCTTCATAGAGTTAAAAAGCAATTTCCAAATTTATCTGAAATAACAATAGATCTAGGATAGCAAAAAATATTCACAACAGTAAAAGAACTTCTGATGGAACCACCATCCCTCACCTCAAGCTATATTACAGACAAATAGTGATAAAAAACTTTATGGCATTGGTACAGAGACAACCAGGAATATCAATGGAATAGAATTGAAGACCTAGAAATTAATCTACCCACCTATGGTCACTTGATTTTTGAAAAGGTGCTAAAAACCATCCAGTGGAAAACAAGTCAGAATTTTCCACAAATGGTGCTGGGTCAACTGGCAGTCAATATGTACAAGGATGTAAATTGATTCATTCTTATCTCCTTGTACAAAACTCAGGTCCAAATGGATCAAGGACCTCCATATAAAACCACATATACTGAATCTAATAGAAGAGAAAGTGGGGAAGAATCTGGATCACATGGGCACAGGGGAAAATTTCCTGAATAGAACTCCAATAGCTTATGCTCAAAGATCAAGAATTGACAAATGGAACCTCATAAAATTTCAAAGCTTCTGTAAGGCAAAGGACACTGTCAATAGGACAAAACAGCAACCAAAAGATTGGGAAAAGATCTTTACACATCCTATATCTGATAGAGAGCTAATAACCAATATATACAAAGAACTCAAGAAGTTCGACTCCAAAGAACCAAATAAGTCTATTAAAAATGGGGTACAGAACTAAACCAAGAATTCTCAACTGAGAAATTCTGGGTGGTGTGGAAACACCTAAGGAAATGTTCACCATCCTTAATCATCACGGAAATGCAAATCAAAACAAACCTATGATTTCATCTCACACCAGTCAGAATGGCCAAGATCAAAAACTCAGGGCACAACAAAAGCTGAAGAGGATTTGGAGAAAGAGGAGCACTCCTCGATTGCTGGTGGAATTGCAAGCTAATAAAATGACTCTGGAAATCATTTTGATGGTTTCTGAGAACATTGGACATAGTACTACCTGAGGACCCAGCTAGACAACTGCTGGCATATACCCAGAAGATGCTCCATCATGTAATAAGGACACATGTTCCACTATGTTCATAGCAGCCTGATTTATAATAGCTAGAAATGTGACAGCACACAAAAAAGCATCACAGGCCAGCAGGTTTCACATAAGGTGGAAAGGAAGCCTCAGTGAACTAATGTGACAAATGCAGGTAAAATGGAACATGTAATGAAGAATTTTATCAAGAAAGACCATGACAAGAACTAACTGGTAATTCAGTGTATATTTATGATATAGAAATCTCAGTGCTTCTTAACTTGTGAAGCAAGTTAACTCAAGGTTTTTCTACCTTCAATTTTGGCTTTCCACCCAATTAAATTCTGGCATACCTCAGAAGATACTCATTTCTATGAACCAAAACAGTGTAATGAAATTCAGTCCTTACGTGACTGCACTCCTGGAATTATATGTTTTTGTTTACTACCTGAAACTGACAAGGCCAAACAAGTCCACTGGTGTCTTTAGACTATGAACTGCCAGAGGAACCTCACTTTCAAAATGACTCTGTCACCTTCCCTGAGCCCACCAAACACTTTACAACCTCTTGAGTCAGGGGACATCCAAGGAAGCAGGCTGTTGAATTACTAACACTCTGCAAAGGACCAAGTAATGAATGACATTCATCTGTGAAATTCTGTGCATAGGTAGGGGGCTCAGCTAGGATTTTTGAAGACAGGAATTTGAAATTAGACCAGACCTTCAGCTGTGAGCAGTTTTCAAAATAAAATCTATGTACACATCACCTGTAGAACTCAAGTGAAACTGTTTATCTTCAGCCAGCAACTCAGATTCTAAAGTGAACTTGAGTAAGGGAGTGCTTACCTGAAGCCACCAGTTAGCAAATAAGTCTTAGCATCAGAAACAGTTTAGCTCCCTATGGACAGGTCAGCCCCAGAGGGGACCATATAAGGAAACATGCTATTGTCACTGGTCTCTTCCCTGTAGTTTAGACACTAGATAGATTTGTGAGTGGTCATGGGGCAAACAGTCTTGAACTCAATGATGAAACTCTCTGAGATATCTAATGTTCATATATGTAGAAGGTTTTATGATGCCTATCATGAGAGAAAACCTCATGACTGGACTTGCCAATGGGTGGACACTGTATAGTATAATACTGGCCTGGAAGGCATGATGAGTCCATTTGTGTAACACTGGCAATTCTATTCCTGGGGCTAACCAATTTCTCCCATGACTGGATCTGAGCACTTTGTCACATAAGTAAGTGTATCCCTGGCACTATAAACATGGTTAAACCCTACTGCTAGTGAGCCCGGAGTTACTGCATGGTGCTAGGTGGTACATAGTGTTGTTATGCTAAGTTATCATATTGTTAAACTGCCTTGTAAATATTTATGTTTACATCTGTATGTCTGCACTGCTCTCCACACTGATTAGAGAAACTCTAGTTTCAAGGAGTAGTAGTCAGTGCTGAAATATATAACTCTCCAAAGTTCTAACACTAAACAATTGTGAGTCCACAATCTGTGTCCACTTTTGCCCACAGATGGAACATCTCCATCCACCTGCCCCTCCCTTAAGTCTGAGGGGACTCTGTTGACAAAGGCAGAAAAGATTTCAGAGTGATATTACAGGTAGGAACACTGTGAAATGCTGTTTTTTGATAATGGTATGTCTGATGGACATGTGAACTCACAGTTGTTGTGGTTCCCTGCACAAAACCTCAACATGATAAATGTAGGTAAAAGTCTCAAAAGGGTGTTTTTTGTGGCCAAACCTCTACTGATGCACCATTGGCAGCTGATGTTTTCTGGAGAAGAGTCACTCCTCTCTGTGCAGATGTCCACTGGTCAGTTACCAGTGATTCTGTGGGTGACCCCACAGTTCTGTGCACTTGAGTAGCACTAGGTGGACAGAGTGATTTAAACAGGAACATACACATATAATTAAAAGGAGGATATGAAGGTTGGAAAGGGATGTGTTGGGAGGATTCCAGTGGAGAGGTGCAGGGAGAGAATGCAGGTGAATATGATCAAGACATATGGATTCTATGCATGAAATTTCAAAGAATACCAAATAGTGTTAAAAAGAGATTCTCCTCCCAGGCCATTCAATGTCCTGTCAGGGTGATGATTAAACTACCCAGCAAAGGCCACAAACTCCCAAAGCCAAAAAAGAAATAAAACAGTTTATCAAACACCTTTTAAATAACACTTATAAATAATACAAAATTAACTATATTGTCAACTTCTATGACATAAAGAAACTCTTTGAAAAGATATTCAACTGTGAACTGATTTTTCCCATGCTGTAGAATAGAAGACTGAGTCAGTCTTCAAGAGAACTTCTCTTCCAGTCACTCTTGTCATTCTTACTTATTATGAAAGGTTAGCACTTGACATGAGAAAGGAGATCCGAGGGAGGGATGTGCTAAAACCTCCCATGCAGTGCTCAGTTTTCAATTAGACAGTGCTTACAGAAACAGTGAAGAGGCAAGGGAGAAGATATTAAAAAATTCTGATAGCATATTGAGTTTCTTAAAGATGAGCATAAGATTGAAGACTAATGAAAGAACCGACATCAGTAATTTACAGTCCTAAGGATTAAATACCTAACACATAAGATAATTTCTGATTAAACAGTTTAAAAGAATGTTTCTCTAATCAAGTATAGGATTTCTGCAAAGCTTTTAAGGTCAGGCAAGTAGACTGTACTCTTGGAGGTGAAGCAGGAAAATTACAGCAAGCTCAAGACCAGCAAAACATGGTAGTGAGATTGAGGAATTGGACTATAGAGCGAGATCATTATGAAATAAAAGAAAATAGAAAGATAAATTATAATGGCAAACATCATAACAAAATTAGTGCTGAATAATGTGGTGGTTACTTTTTTTTGTCTGAAACAAGGTCTCAGTATAAAAGAGTCCAGTTAGCTTGAAACTTAGAATATAGCCTAGATAACAAAGGAAATACAGATAGTTCTTCAGGTCTTAGCCTCCTTGGGGATGGTAATACAGGCATGAATCACTATATCTGGTTTCATTAAAGCAGTTTTAGACATGGCTTCAATGAAGTAATCAGCCATGGTGTGATGCTGGCAGTCAAGTGACATAATAATTGTCATTATAGCAGCAGAGGTGACTTGAGAATACACAGAAAGAATCTGTTCAGTGTTCCTAGACACTAGCAACAGGGACATAGAGCAGACAGAGATCAGCAGTTACACATATCCTGAGAGTTGTCCTATGGCAGCACATAGCTTCATCTAAACTGGAGTCGGTAAAGAGCACGATTATGAGCCTGGTCAGGTAGAGTTTTAACATTGACACTAAAATTATCTGTTTCTGGTTTGAAACAGTGGTTGAAACTGAGGTGCTGATTTGGGGAAATTGAACTTGGGCTTTTAGTACACACAGAGTTCCTGTTTGACCTTTCCTTCTTCTGATGGAAGTCCGTCACAGCAGCACTTACTAGTTCTTAGCTAGAAAAGATCCCAGATTTAGGTATTGGAACAAGGTTGTAACTTAAATATCCAAGATCAATTACTGAATCAGATATCCCTCTCCCATTGAAAACTGTTTCTAAGAAATGAAGACCAGATGACAAGAATGATGACCACCATTCCCCTCATTCAAAGAGTACTAGGAGGGACCAGGTCTTACACGACTCTTGTGCTGTCCAGGTAGGAACTATGGCCACATAGCTGATCCTTCTGACTCACTGCTCACAATACAGTATACATTTCCATCCCACAAATGACAAGAGAACCATCCCAGATGTCCTCATGAATGTCTTCTCAAGGTCTATAGTGGCTTTGAGACAGAGCAGGACTATTAAGTGTTGTCTTGAGCATGGTTTGACTGTGCAATAGAACAGAGAAAGGGTCAACAAAAGCTTTCCCAAGCACAACCAGGAGAGACTGGGTTCCAGAAATTTCTCCACTGCACAAATGGGGAGGAAAAATCGCACCCCACCTGGTATGGTTAGGACAGAAATGAACTTGAAGAGCAGAGCCCTATGATAGTAGCTAGCTACAATGCTCTTCTTGCTCCTCCCTGGAAAACCTGAATGCAAACCGGGAGTTGTGTAAAGACATTTTGGAAAGCTTTAGTGATGTTTGCATTGTAGAGCTGTCATTTCAACTCCAGAAGTCTTAAATTTAATAACTAGTATTGGGTAGTTTTTACTGAAGGTTTTGAATGGAAGTATAACATAGTAAGCAGAGAGCATTGTAAAGGCTTTCTGGACAACTCTCATCAGGCAATGAATAAGTATGTTCCGCTTTTACCTCTCAAGAAAGTGAAAATTTTTATCAGCCTGTAACATTCCTGCCTCCAGGATGTGAGCACAGGTAGCTTTTGGATAAAATGTACCTAGAGTCTGGGTTCCAGGTCTACCCCAGTCAATGAGTTAGTGCTGTTGAGCTGTAGAATTTCCTGTTGCATACAGGCACCCTAGGACAAATACTGGCCTTTATTTCCAAAGTTAGCAACTTTAGGCCTTTGCATGTAAATGTGCTTCCTGAATCAAAGGTATGAGGTATGGCTGTCTAAACCCGAAGCCTGGAAGCTTCTGTGCATGACTGTATTGCTGATACAGAACAATGACTTCTCAGTATTTCCCCACTGATGACTGAGTAGAATATATCATGTAGAATATAAAGCAAGTGTGTAGATAATACTAATACAGATGCCAGACTTTTACTCTTCTATTGATCACATGGGAACTGGTTGATGTCCTCGTGCTCAAGTTACAAGGAAGAAACAGCAATAAGATGAATGAGAGAAAATGCATTAGGGTCCTCACATATACTTAAGTTAGACATCTGTGCATGCTCGATTATCCCCAAATGTTGGGTTAATAGCTATTTGTCAGTCAACAGAGTAAGCTGCAGTAAACATTGTTGAACAAATGTCCTTGTGGTAGGATGGAGCATCCCTTGGGTATATGCTAAAGAGTGGTATAACTGGGTCTTGAAGTAGATCAATATCCAACTCTCTAAGGAACCACCTAATTGATTTCCATAATGGCTGTTTTAGTTTGCCTTCCTACTCACAATGGAGGAGTGTTCCCCTTGCTCCATATTTTCACCAGCATGAGCTGTCACTTGTGTTTTTTATCTTAGCCATTCTGACAAGTGTAAGATGGAATCTCAAAGAAGTTTTGATTTGTATTTCCCTGATGGCTAAGGATTTTGAACATTTCTTTAAGTATTTCTCAGCCTTTTATTCTGTTTAGATCTGTTCTCCATTTTTAATTGGGTCATTTGGCTTTTTTAATATAAAGATTCTTGAATTCTTTGCCTATTTTAGACATTAGTCCACTATTGGAACTGGAGTTGATAAAATATTTTCCCATTCCTTAGGCTGCCTCCTTGTCTGATTGACCGTGTCCTTTGCCTTACAGAAGCTTTTTAGTTTCATGAGGTCCCATTTATCAGTTGTTGATCCTAGAGCCTGAGACATTGGTGTTCTGTTCAGGAAGTCATTTCACATGCCAATGTATTCAAAGCTGTTCCCTACTTTCTCTTCTATTAGAATTAATGTATCTGGTTTTATGTTGAGGGTGTTTGTTTGTTTTTATGTATGTGAGTACACTGTTTCCCATCTTCAGACATTCCAGAAGAGGGCATTTGATTCCGTTAAAGACGGTTGTGAGCCACCATGTGGTTGCTGGGATTTGAACTCAGAACCTCTGGAAGAGCAGTCAGTGCTCTTAACTGCTGAGCCATCCCCCCTGCCCTATGTTGAAGTTTTTGATCCACTAGGACTTGAGTTTTGTACAGGGTGATAAATATGGATATATTTGCATTCTTCTACATGCAGACATGCAGTTTGTCCAGAACCATGTGTTGAAGATGCTGGTTTTTTCCAGTATATATTTCTGGTTTCTTTAAAAAAAAAAAAATCTCAAATCCCAGGACCCACATGGTGGCTCACAGCCATCTGTAAAGAGATCTGATGCCCTCTTCTGGTGTCTGAAAACAGCTACAGTGTACTTACATATAATAAATAAATAAATAAATAAATAAATCTTAAAAAAAAGTCAAGTGTCCATATAACTGTGGATTCATATTTGTGTCTTCGGGTATGGTCATACCTCCAGAAGTTCTTTTATTATACAGGATTGTTTTTAGCTATCCTGGATTTTTTTTTTCTGTATGAAGTTGAGCATTGCTTTTTTAAGGTCTGTAAAGACTTGTGTTGGAATTTTAATGGGGACTGCACTAAATCTGTAGATTGCTTTCAGTAAGATAACCATTTTTACTATATTAATCATACTGATGCATGAGCATGGAAAATCTTTTCATCTTCTGATATCTTCTTTAATTTCTTTCTTCAGTGACATGAAGATTTTATCATGCAGGTCTTTCACTTGCCTGATTAGTTACCCCAAAATACTTTATATTTGCCTCATTTGTGAAAAGTGTTGTTTCACTGATTTCTCAGTTCATTGGTCATTTGTATACAGGAGGGCCACTACTGATTTTTTGAGTTAATTTTGTATCCAGTCATTTTGCTGAAGGTGTTTATTAGCTGGAGAAGTTCCTTGGTAGAATTTTTGGGGTTACTTACTTATTTTATCGTATCTTCTGCAAAATACATTGCTTTGACTTCTTCCTTTCCCTTGATCTCCTATAGTTGTCTTATTGTTCAAGACAGAACTTCAGGTACTGTGCTCAGTAGGTATGGAGAGAATGGACAGCCTTGTCTTGTCCCTGGTTTTAGTGGAATTGCTTTGAGTTCCTCTCCATTTAATTTGATGTTGGCTATAAACTTGCTGTAAATTGTCTTTAATATTTAGGTATGTCCTTTGTATCCCTAATCTCTCCAGGACTTTTATTGTGAATGGGTGTTGAATTTTGTCAAAGACTTAGTTAGCATCTAATGAGATGATCATGCGGTTATTCTTTCAGTTTGTTTATATGGTGGATCACATTGACAGATTTTCATATGTTGACCCGTCCCTGCATCCCTGGTTGATTATGGTGGATGATCTTTTTGTGTGTTCTTGGATTAGGTTTGTGAGCATTGAAAATTTTTTCCATCAATGTTCAAGAGGGAAATTGGTCTGAAATTCTCTTTCTTTGTTGAGTCTTTGTGTGGTTTTGGGTATCAGCATGACTGTGGCCACAAAAATGAATTCGGAAATGTTTCTTCTGTTTCTATTTTGTAGTGGATGATCTTGTGGATGTGTTCTTGGGTTCAGTTTGTAAATATTTTATTGAATATTTTTACTTCAATGTTCATAAGGAAAATTGGTCTGAAATTCTCTTTCTTTGTTGTGTCTTTGGTGGTTTAGGTATTAGTAATTACGCACTTATAAAATGAATTGACCAACATCTCTTATGCTTCTATTTTGTGAAATAATTTGATGAATATTGGTGTTAACTTTTTTCTGAAAGTCTGGTAAAATTCTGCAATAAACCGTATGGCCCTGGGCTTTTTTAGTGTGTGTGTGTGTGTGTGTGTGTGTGTGTGTGTGTGTGTGTGTGTGGCAGGGGGAGACTTACAATGACTGCTTCTATTTCACTAGGGGTGATAGGTCCATGTAAATAGTTTATCTGATCTTGATTTAACTTGGTAAGTGGTATTTACCGAGAAAATTGTCCATATCTTTTAGATTTCCCAACTTGGTGGAATACTCATTTTTAAAATATGTCCTTATGACTCTCTGGATTCCCACTGTGTCAGTTGCTATGGCCCCCTTTTCAGTTCTGATTTTATTAAATTGGATATTCTCTCTGCCTTTTAGTTAGTTTGGCTAAGGGTTTATCTATCTTGTTGATTTTATCAAAGAACCAGCTCTTTGTTTTGTTGATTCTTTGTATCATTCTCTTTGGATCTAATTGGTTGATTTCTGCCCTGAGTTTGATTATTTCCTACCATCTACTCTTTGGAGTGTTTGCTTCTTTTTGCTCTAGAGCTTTCAGGTGTGTTGTTAAATAGATAGTATAGGATCTCTCCAATTTCTTTATGAAGGTACTCAGTGCTTTGAACTTTCCTGTTAGCACGACTTTCATTGTGTTCCATAAGTTTGGGTATGTTGTGCCTTAATTTTCATTGAATTCTAGAAAATCTTCAATTTCTTTATTTCTTTGTTGACCCCTTTTTAATTTAGTTCCCATAAATTGTAAGCTTTCTGATGTTTGTGTTGTTGAATTCCAGCTTTAATCCATGATTGTCAGACACGTTGCAGAGAATTATTTCTATTTTCTTGTATCTGTTGAGACTTCTTTGTGTATGAGTATGTGGTCAAATTTGGAAAAGTTCTATGATATGACACAAAGAAGGTATATTCTTTTGTATTTTGGTGAAATACTATGTAAATATCGGTTAAGTCCATTTGTTTTATAATATCTGTTAGCTATAGTATTTCTCAGTTTAGTTTTTGTTTGGATGACATGTCCATTGATGAGAGTGGAGTATTGAAGTCCCCCACTATTAGTATGTGAGAGTCAATATGTGATTTAAGCTATATTAGTTTCTTTTACAGAAGTGGGTGCCCTTGCGTTTGGTGCATGGATGTTAAGAATTGCAGTGTCCCATGTACCACTATGTTCATAGCAGCCTGATTTATAGCCAGAAACTGGAAAGAACCCAGATGTCCCTCAACAGAGGAATGGATACAGAAAATGTGGTATATTTACACTATGGAATACTACTCAGCTATTAAAAACAATGAATTCATGAAATTTGTAGGCAAGTGGGTGGAACTGAAGAATGCCATCCTGAGTGAGGTGACCCAGTCGCAAAAGAACACACATGGTATGCACTCACTGATAAGCGGATATTAGCCCAGAAGCTTGAAATACCCAAGAAAAAATTCACATAACAAATGATACCCAAGAAGAAAGAAGGAGAGGCCCCTGGTCCTGGAAAGGCTCAATGCAGCAGTATAGGGGAATACCAACACAAGGAAGTGGGAAGGGGTTGATTGGGGAACAGGGGAAGGAAAGAGGGCTTATGGGAGTTTCGGAGAGGAGGGGGATCCAGGAAAGGGGAAATCATTTGGAATGTAAATAAAGAATATATCTAAAAAAAAAAAAAAGAATTGCAGTGTCCTCTTGCTGGATTTTGTTTTGATGAATATGTAATATGCTTCCCTGTCTCTTCTGATTAGTTTTGGTTTGAAGTCTATTTTGTTACACATTGAAATGACTACTCCAGCTTGCTGCTTAGGTCCATTTGCTTGGAATATTTTTTCGCAACCCTTTACCCTGAACTAATGTGTATTCTTGATGTTGGAGGTGTGTTTCTTTTCTTCATTAGAAGGATGGGTCCCTTTTTTCCATCCATTCTGTTGTTATGTGTCTCTTTGCTGGGGAATTAAAACCATTAATACTGAGTGATATCAATGACCAAAGATTGTTGATTTATTTTGTTGTTGTTTGTGATGTTTGGGGTGTGTGTGTGTGTGTGTGTACTTCCCTTGCTAGTGTGAGATTATTTTTTCTGTGTTTTCAAGGGTGTAGCTAACTTCCTTGAGTTGGAGTTGTCCCTCTTGTATTTTCTATAGGGCTAGATTTGTACATAGATAGTTTAAATCTGAATTTATCATGGAATGTCTTATATTGTCCATCTATGGTGATTTAAAGTTTTGCTAAGTAAGTATAGTAGTCTTGGATGGTATCTGTGGTCTTTTAGAATCTGTAGCACATCTGTCCAAACTTCTGGCTTTTAGAGTTTCCAATGAAACAGTAGGTATAATTCTTTTTTTTTATAAATTTTCTAAGTTTTTTTATTTACATTCCAAATCATTTCCCCTTTCCCGTTTCCTCCCTCCCCGAAAGTCACATCAGCCCCCTTCCCTCCCTCTTTTCCCCATTCAACCCCCTCTCACTTCTCTGTCTTAGCATTCCCCTACATTCAGTCTTTCCAGGACTGGGGTCTCTCCTTCCATCTTCTTGGAAATCTATTGATATGCGAATTGTGTCTAGGGTATTCTGAGATTCTGGGTTAATATTCCCTTATCAGTGACTGCATACCATGTGTGTTCTTTTGTGATTGGGATACCTCACTAAGGATGATATTTTCAAGTTCTGACCATTTGCCTAGGAATTTCGTGAATTCATTGTTTTTAATTGCAGAGTAGTATGCCATTGTGTAAATATACCACATCTTCTAAATCCATTCCTCCATTGAGGGACATCTGGGTTCTTTCCAGCTTCTGGCTATTATAAATAAGGCTGCTATGAACATAGTGGAGCATGTGTCCTTATTGCATGCAGGTAAAGCCTCTGGGTATATGCCCAGGAGTGGTATAGCCGGATCCTCCGGGAGTGTCATGCCCAGTTTTCTGAGGAACCGCGAGTCTGCTTTCCAGAGTGGTTGTACCAGCTTGCAATTCCACCAGCAGTGGAGGAGTGTTCCTCTTTCTCCACATCCTCGCCAACAACTGCTGTCTCCTGTGTTTTTGATCTTAGCCATTCTGACTGGTGTGAGATGGAATCTCAGAGTTTAAATTCTTGAGTTCTTTGTATATATTGGATATTAGCCCTCTGTCGGATATAGGGTTAGTAAAGATCATTTCCCAGTTAGTTAGTTGCTGCTTTGTCTTTTTGACAGTGTCTTTTGCCTTGCAGAAACTTTGTAATTTAATGAGGTCCCATTTGTCAATTCTTGATCTTAGAGCATAAGCTATTGGAGTTCTATTCATGAAATTCTCCCCTGTGTCCATATGTTCAAGGTTCTTCCCTAGTTTCCTTTCTATTAGTTTCAGTGTGACTGGTTTTATGTGGAGGTCCTTGATCCACTTGGAATTGAGCTTAGTGCAAGGAGATAAGAATGGGTCAATTTGCATTCTTCTGCATGTTGACCTCCAGTTGAGCCAGCACCATTTGTTGAAAAGGCTATCTTTTTTCCACTGGATGGTTTTAGCTCCTTTGTCAAAGATCAAGTGACCATAAGAGTGTGGATTCATTTCTGGGTCTTCAATTCTGTTCCATTGATCTACATGCCTGTCACTGTACCAATACCATGCAGTTTTTAACACTATTGCTCTGTAGTACACCCTGAGGTCTGGGATATTGATTCCCCCAGAAGTTCTTTTACTCTTGATGATAGTTTTACCTATCCTGGGTTTTCTGTTATTCCAGATAGCAGGTATAATTCTAATAGGCCTGCCATTATATGTTACTTGGTCTTTTTCCCTTGGGGCTTTCAGTATTCTTTGTTCTGTACTTTTAGGGTTTGGAATATTATGCAGCACAGGGACTTTCTTTTCTGGTCCAGTGTATTTGGTGTTCTCTATGCTTCTTTTTTTTTTTTTAATTTACATCCCAAATCACTTCCCCTTTCCCGTTTCCTCCCTCCCCGAAAGTCCCATAAGCCCCCTTCCCTCCCTCTTTTCTCCATTCAACCCCCTCTCGTTACTCTGTCCTGGTGTTCCCCTACATCCAGTCTTTCCAGGACCAGGGGTCTCTCCTACCATCTTTTTAGAAATCTATTGATATGCGGATTGTGTCTAGGGTATTCCGAGATTCTGGGTCAATATCCCCTTATCAGTGACTGCATACCATGTGTGTTCTTTTGTGATTGGGTTACCTAACTAAGGATGATATTTTCAAGATCTGACCATTTGCCTAGGAATTTCATGAATTCACTGTTTTTAATTGCAGAGTAGTATTCCATTGTGTAGATATACCACATCTTCTGAATCCATTCCTCCATTGAGGGACATCTGGGTTCTTTCCAGCTTCTGGCTATTATAAATAAGGCTGCTATGAACATAGTGGAGCATGTGTCCTTATTGCATGCAGGTAAAGCCTCTGGGTATATGCCCAGGAGTGGTATAGCCGGATCCTCCGGGAGTGTCATGCCCAGTTTTCTGAGGAACCGCCAGACTGCTTTCCAGAGTGGTTGTACCAGCTTGCAATTCCACCAGCAGTGGAAGAGTGTTCCTCTTTCTCCACATCCTCGCCAACAACTGCTGTCTCCTGTGTTTTTGATCTTAGCCATCCTGACTGGTGTGAGATGGAATCTCAGGGTTGTTTTGATTTGCATTTCCCTAATGACTAAGGATGATGAACATCTCTTTAGGTGCTTCTCAGCCATTAGATATTCTTCAGGTGAGAACTCTTTGTGTAGCTCTGTACCCCATTTTTTAATAGGGTTACTTGCCTCTCTGGAGTTTAACTTCTTGAGTTCTTTGTATATCTTGGATATTAGCCCTCTGTCAGATGTAAGGTTGGTAAAGATCATTTCCCAGTTAGTTGGTTGCCGCTTTGTCTTTTTGACAGTGTCTTTTGCCTTGCAAAAACTTTGTAATTTAATGAGGTCCCATTTGTCTATTCTTGATCTTAGAGCATAAGCTATTGGAGTTCTCTTCAGGAAATTCTCCCCTGTGCCCATATGTTCAAGGTTCTTCCCTAGTTTCCCTTCTATTAGTTTCAGTGTGTCTGGTTTTATGTGGAGACCTTTGATCCACTTAGAATTGAGCTTAGTGCAAGGAGATAAGGATGGGTCAATTTGCATTCTTCTGCATGTTGACCTCCAGCTGAGCCAGCACCATTTGTTGAAAAGGCTATCTTTTTTCCACTGGATGGTTTTAGCTCCTTTGTCAAAGATCAAGTGACCATGAGAGTGTGGATTCATTTCTGGGTCTTCAATTCTGTTCCATTGATCTACATGTCTGTTACTGTACCAATACCATGCAGTTTTTAACACTATTGCTCTGTAGTACAGCTTGAGGTCCGGGATACTGATTCCCCCAGAGGTTCTTTTATTCTTGAGAATAGTTTTAGCTATTCTGGGTTTTCTGTTATTCCAGATGAATTTTTGAATTGCTCTTTCTAACTCTATGAAGAATTGAGTTGGGATTTTGATGGGGATTGCATTGAATCTGTGTATTACTTTTGGTAAGATGCTCATTTTTACTATATTAATCCTGCCAATCCATGAGCATGGCAGATTTTTCCATCTTCTGAGGTCTTCTTCAATTTCTTTCTTCAGAGACTTGAAGTTCTTGTCATACAGATCTTTCACTTGTTTGGTTAGAGTCATGCCAAGATACTTAATATGGTTTGTGGCTATCGTGAAGGGTATTATTTCCCTTACTTCTTTCTCAGCCTGCTTATCCTTTGTGTATAGGAAGGCTTCTGACTTGCTTGAGTTGATTTTATATCCGGCCACTTTGCTGAAGTCGTTTATCAGCTGTAGGAGTTCTCTGGTGGAGTTCTTTGGGTCGCTTAAGTATACTATCATATCGTCTGCAAATAGTGATAGTTTGACTTCTTCCTTTCCAATTTGTATCCCTTTGACCTCTTTTTGTTGTCTAATTGCTCTAGCTAGAACTTCAAGTACTATATTGAAAAGATATGGAGAGAGAGGGCAGCCTTGTCTATTTCCTGAATTTAGTGGGATTGCTTCAAGTTTCTCTCCATTTAGATTGATGCTGGCTACCGGTTTGCTGTAAATTGCTTTTTTTTTTTTTTTTTTTTTTTTTTTTTTTTTTTTTAATTTTATTTTATTTTTTTAATTTACATTCCAAATCACTTCCCCTTTCCCGTTTCCTCCCTCCCCGAAAGTCCCATAAGCCCCCTTCCCTCCCTCTTTTCTCCGTTCAACCCCCTCTCATTACTCTGTCCTGGCGTTCCCCTACATCCAGTCTTTCCAGGACCAGGGGTCTCTCCTTCCATCTTTTTAGAAATCTATTGATATGCTGATTGTGTCTAGGGTATTCTGAGATTCTGGGTCAATATCCCCTTATCAGTGACTTCATACCATGTGTGATCTTTTGTGATTGGGTTACCTCACTAAGGATGATATTTTCAAGTTCTGACCATTTGCCTAGGAATTTCGTGAATTCATTGTTTTTAATTGCAGAGTAGTATTCCATTGTGTAAATATACCACATCTTCTGAATCCATTCCTCCGTTGAGGGACATCTGGGTTCTTTCCAGCTTCTGGCTATTATAAATAAGGCTGCTATGAATATAGTGGAGCATGTGTCCTTATTGCATGCAGGTAAAGTCTCTGGGTATATGCCCAGGAGTGGTATAGCCGGATCCTCCGGAAGTGTCATGCCCAGTTTTCTGAGGAGCCGCCAGACTGCTTTCCAGAGTGGTTGTACCAGCCTGCAATTCCACCAGCAGTGGAGGAGTGTTCCTCTTTCTCCACATCCTCGCCAACAACTGCTGTCTCCTGTGTTTTTGATCTTAGCCATCCTGACTGGTGTGAGATGGAATCTCAGGGTTGTTTTGATTTGCATTTCCCTAATGACTAAGGATGATGAACATCTCTTTAGGTGCTTCTCAGCCATTAGATATTCTTCAGGTGAGAACTCTTTGTGGAGCTCTGTACCCCATTTTTTAATAGGGTTACTTGCCTCTCTGGAGTTTAACTTCTTGAGTTCTTTGTATATCTTGGATATTAGCCCTCTGTCGGATGTAAGGTTGGTAAAGATCATTTCCCAGTTAGTTGGTTGCCGCTTTGTCTTTTTGACGGTGTCTTTTGCCTTGCAAAAACTTTGTAATTTAATGAGGTCCCATTTGTCTATTCTTGATCTTAGAGTATAAGCTATTGGAGTTCTGTTCAGGAAATTCTCCCCTGTGCCCATATGTTCAAGGTTCTTCCCTAGTTTCCCTTCTATTAGTTTCAGTGTGTCTGGTTTTATGTGGAGATCTTTGATCCACTTAGAATTGAGCTTAGTGCAAGGAGATAAGGATGGGTCAATTTGCATTCTTCTGCATGTTGACCTCCAGCTGAGCCAGCACCATTTGTTGAAAAGGCTATCTTTTTTCCACTGGATGGTTTTAGCTCCTTTGTCAAAGATCAAGTGACCATAGGAGTGTGGATTCATTTCTGGGTCTTCAATTCTGTTCCATTGATCTACATGTCTGTTACTGTACCAATACCATGCAGTTTTTAACACTATTGCTCTGTAGTACAGCTTGAGGTCCGGGATACTGATTCCCCCAGAGGTTCTTTTACTCTTGAGAATAGTTTTAGCTATTCTGGGTTTTCTGTTATTCCAGATGAATTTTTGAATTGCTCTTTCTAACTCTATGAAGAATTGAGTTGGGATTTTGATGGGGATTGCATTGAATCTGTGTATTACTTTTGGTAAGATGCTCATTTTTACTATATTAATCCTGCCAATCCATGAGCATGGCAGATTTTTCCATCTTCCGAGGTCTTCTTCAATTTCTTTCTTCAGAGACTTGAAGTTCTTGTCATACAGATCTTTCACTTGTTTGGTTAGCGTCACGCCAAGATACTTAATATGGTTTGTGGCTATCGTAAAGGGTATTATTTCTCTTACTTCTTTCTCAGCCTGCTTATCCTTTGAGTATAGGAAGGCTTCTGACTTGCTTGAGTTGATTTTATATCCGGCCACTTTGCTGAAGTCGTTTATCAGCTGTAGGAGTTCTCTGGTGGAGTTCTTTGGGTCGCTTATGTATACTATCATATCGTCTGCAAATAGTGATAGTTTGACTTCTTCCTTTCCAATTTGTATCCCTTTGACCTCTTTTTCTTGTCTAATTGCTCTAGCTAGAACTTCAAGTACTATATTGAAAAGATATGGAGAGAGAGGGCAGCCTTGTCTAGTCCCTGATTTTAGTGGGATTGCTTCAAGTTTCTCTCCGTTTAGATTGATGCTGGCTACTGGTTTGCTGTAAATTGCTTTTACTATGTTTAGATATGGGCCTTGAATTCCTGATCTTTCCAAGACCTTTAGCATGAAAGGATGCTGAATTTTGTCAAATGCTTTCTCAGCATCTAATGAGATGACCATGTGGTTTTTTTCTGAGATTGTTTATGTAGTGGATTACATTGATGGATTTCCTTATATTGAACCATCCCTGCATCCCTGGGATGAAGCCTACTTGATCGTGGTGGATGATCGTTTTGATGTGTTCTTGGATTCGGTTGGCAAGAATTTTATTGAGTATTTTTGCATCGATATTCATAAGAGAGATTGGCCTGAGATTCTCTTTCTTTGTCGGATCTTTGTGTGCTTTTGGTATTAGTGTAATTGTGGCTTCATAGAACGAGTTGGGTAGTGTTCCTTCTGTTTCTATTTTGTGGAACAGTTTGAAGAGTATTGGTGTTAGGTCTTCTTTGAAGGTCTGATAGAATTCTGCACTAAAATCATCTGGACCTGTGCTTTTTTTGGTTGAAAGACTTCGAATGACAACTTCTATTTCTTCAGGGGTTATAGGACGGTTTAGATGGTCTATTTGATCCTGATTTAATTTTGGTACTTGGTATCTGTCAAGGAAATTGTCCATTTCCTCAAGATTTTCTAGTTGTGTTGAATACAGGTTTTTGTAGTAGGATCTGATGATTTTTTGAATTTCCTCAGTTTCTGTTGTTATCTCTCCCTTTTCGTTTCTGATTTTATTAATTTGGATACTATCTCTGTGCTCTCTGGTTAGTCTGGCTAAGGGCTTATCTATCTTGTTAATTTTCTCAAAGAACCAACTCCTCGTTTTGTTGATTCTTTGTATGGTTTTATTTGTTTCTACTTGATTGATTTCAGCCCTGAGTTTGATGATTTCCTGCCTTCTACTCCTCTTTGGTGTATTTGCTTCTTTTTGTTCCAGGGCTTTCAGGTGTGCCATTAAGCTGTTAGTGTATGCTGTCTCCCGTTTCTTTTTGGCGGCACTCAGGGCTATGAATTTTCCTCTTAGCACTGCTTTCATTGTGTCCCATCAATTAGGGTATGTTGTGCCTTCATTTTCATTAACTTTCAAGAAGTCTTTGATTTCTTTCTTTATTTCCACCTTGACCAAGTTATCATTGAGTAGAGCATTGTTCAGCCTCCATGTGTACGTGGGTTTTCTTTTGTTTTTGTTGCCATTGAAGACCACCCTTATTCCATAGTGATCTGATAGGAGGCATGGGATTATTTCTATCTTCTTGTATCTGTTGAGGTCTGATTTGTGACCAATTATATGGTCAATTTTGGAGAAGGTACCATGAGGAGCTGAGAAGAAGGTGTATTCTTTAGCTCTAGGATGAAATGTTCTATATATATCAGTTAGTTCCATTTGGTCCAAGGCTTCAATTAGATTCACTGTGTCCCTGTTTAGTTTCTGCTTTCCTGAACGATCCATTTCAGAGAGCAGGGTGTTGAAGTCACCCACTATTATTGTGTGCGGTGCGATGTGTGCTTTGAGTTTTAGTAAAGTTTCTTTTACGAATGAGGGTGCCCTTGCATTTGGAGCATAGATATTCAGAATTGAGAGTTCTTGATGGTGGATTTTTCCCTTGATCAGTATGTAGTGTCCTTCTGTGTCTTTTTTGATGACTTTAGGTTGAAAATCAATTTTATCCGATATTAGGATGGCTACTCCACCTCGTTTCTTGGGGCCATTTGCTTGTAAAATTGTTTTCCACCCTTTTACTCTGAGGTAGTGTTTGTCTTTGACACTGAGGTGCGTTTCCTGCATGCAGCAAAATGCTGGGTCCTGTTTACATATCCAGTCTGCTAGTCTATGTCTTTTAATTGGGGAATTGAGACCATTGATATTAAGAGAGATTAAGGCATAGTGATTATTGCCATCTGCCATTCTTGACGCTATCTTTATGTTTGAGTGGTGATCTACTTTTGGGTTTGATTCAAGAAGGTTATTATCTCATTTTTTCCAGGGTGTTGTCTTTCTCCCTGTATTGGAGGTTTCCACCTATTATCCGTTGCAGGGCTGGATTTGTGGAAAGATATTGTGAAAATTTGGTTTTATCGTGGAATATCTTGGTCTCTCCATCTATGGTGATTGAGAGTATTGCTGAGTATAGTAGTCTAGGCTGGCATTTGTGCTGTCTTAGTGTCTGCATGAGATCTGCCCAGGATCTTCTGGCTTTCATAGTCTCTGGTGAGAAGTCTGATGTGATTCGGATAGGTCTTCCTTTGTATGTTACTTGGCCCTTTTCTCTTACTGCTTTTAGTATTCTTTCTTTGTTTAGAACATTCGGTGTTTTGATTATTATGTGACGGGAGGTATTTCTGTTCTGATCCAGTCTGTTTGGAGTTCTGTAGGCTTCTTGTACGTTCATCGGCATCTCTCTCTTTAAGTTAGGGAAGTTTTCCTCCATAATTTTCTTGAAGATGTTTACTGGCCCTTTAAGTTGCAAATCTTCACTCTCATCTATACCTAGAATCCTTAGGTTTGGTCTTCTCATTGTGTCCTGGATTTCCTGGATGCTTTGGGTTACACGTTTTTTGCATTTTGCATTTTCTTTGACTGTTGAGTCGATGCTTTCTATGGAGTCTTCAGCACCTGAGATTCTTTCTTCCATCTCTTGTATTCTATTGTTGATGTTTGCATCTATGACTCCTGATTTCTTCCCAAGGTTTTCTATCTCCAAAGTTGTCTCCCTTTGTGATTTCTTAGTTGTTTCTACTTCCTTTTTTAGTTCCTGGATGGATTTGCTGAGATCCTTCACTTGTTTGTTTGTATTTTCCTGTATTTCTTTAAGGTATTTTTGCATTGCCTCTTTCAGGATTTCTTCCTGATGACCCACGTTCTCCTGCATTTCTCTGAGTGATTTTTGTGTTTCCTCCTCATGGGAATCCATCTGTTGATCCATTGTCTCCTGCATTTCTTTAAGCAGTTCTCGTGTTTCCTTTGTAATGGCATCTAACCGTTGATTCATTTCTTCAAGCAATTTTTGTGTTGCCTCCTTATGGGCATCCATCTGTTGACCCATATTCTTCTGCATTTCTTTATGCCAATTTTGTGATTCCTTTGTGAGTGCATCTACCCGTTGATTCATCTCGTTAAGCGATTTTTGTGTTGTCTCCTTGTGCGCCTCCATCTTTTGATCCATGTTCTCCCGCATTTCTCTAAGCGATTTTTGTGTTTCCTTTGTAAGGGCTTCTAACCGTTGATTCATGGTCTCCTGTAACTCTTTATGAGATTTATTTGTGTCCTTCTTGTGATCCTCTAATAGCATCATGAGAAGTGATTTTAAATCCAGATCTTGTCTTTCGGGTGTGGTGGGGTATCCAGGACTTGCTGCTGTTGGAGAGTTGGGTTCGGATGGTCCCACATTACTTTGATTTCTGTTAGTAACATTCCTACCTTTGCCTTTTGCCATCTGGATACCTCTGATGTTAGTTGGTCCTGCTGCCACTGGCTGTTGGTTGGACCTCCTGTGAGCCTACAAAGCTATTTCTGCCCCCCCCTGGATTGCCAGGATTCCCCTGGCACCGATTTCTGGGGCCTGCCTGCTCCTGAGTGACTTTGGAGCCCTAATGTGCCTTGCCCCAAGTGATCTTATATTGGGGAGGCCTCGCACCTCCAAAGGCTCAGCCTAGTGGATTCCTGGAGCAGAGGTCACCAAAGGGAGGCTGGTAGGCTCCTGCCCTGTGCAGGGGTGAGTGATCTCTCCTGGGGGGGAGGGGGCGTCCCTCTGCCAGGCAGAAGTCCCACAGCAGAGCTGGCGTGCTGGTTACTGCAGATCAGCCCTGCCCTTGGGAGCCACATACACACAAGCCGCCCGAGACCCAAGTGATATTATGCCTGTCTGTCTCAGAACCTGGCTGTCCCAACTTCCCAGTCACTGGAGCAAAGATGGAGGAGTGCAATCTGCACTCTCTCCGTGGCGCCGCTCACCTGCAGACGCGATGGCCTGCCAATCTGTCACACAGACGACCACAGTGCTGACCCGTTCTCGGGCACAGACGGAAGCCCCAACAGGCCGTGTCCCAAGTGACGTTATATTGGGGATAGGGAGCTTGGGGTACCTGACTCTTCAGAGCAGTCTGCGGGAACAGAGGTCGCGGAAGGAAAGCTGGTAGGCTCCCGCCCAGTGCGGGGTCCCTCTGCCAGGCAGAGGTCCCACAGCGGAGCTGGCGTGCTGGTTACTGCAGATCAGCCCCGCACTTGGGAGCCGCATACACACAAGCCTCCCGAGACCCAAGCGATATTATGCCTGTCTGTCTCAGAACCTGGCTGTCCCAATTTCCCAGTCACTGCAGCAAAGATGGTGGAGTGCAATCTGCACTCTCTCCGTGGCGCCGCTCACCTGCAGACGTGATGGCCTGCCGATCTGGCACCCAGACGACCACAGTGCTGACCCGTTCTCGGGCACAGACGGAAGCCCCAACAGGCCGTGTCCCAAGTGATGTTATATTGGGGATAGGGAGCTTGGGGTACCTGTCACTTCAGCGCAGTCTGCGGGAACAGAGGTCGCAGAAGGAAAGCTGGTCCTCTATGCTTCTTATAGCTTGATAGGTATCTCCTTCTTTAGGTGAAGAAATTTTTCTTCTGTGATTTGGTTGAAAACATTTTCTGGAACTTTGACCTGGGTTTCTTCTCCTTCCTGTATATCTATTATTCTTAATTTGGTCTTTTCATAGTGTCCCAAATTTCCTGGATATTTTGTATCAGGATATTTTTTAGATTGAGCATTTTCTGTGACTGGTGCATTCATTGTTTCTAATGTGTATTCAATGCCCAAGATTGTCTCTTCCATGTATTGTATTCCGTTCGAGAAGCTTGCCTCTGTACTTCCTGTTCCAATTCCTAAAGTTTTCATTTCCAGATTTCCCTCAGTTTGTGTTTTCTTTATTGGTTCTATTTCCATTTTCAGGTCTGGAACAGTTTTATTTATTTCCTTACACTCTGTTTGTGTCCTTGTCTTTCTTTAAGGGGCTTAGTCATTTCCTCTAGTTTGTATTTTCCTGGGTTTGTTTCAGGGAGGTACTCATTTCTTCCAATTCTCTGCTTGTGTTTTATTGGATTTCTTTAAGAGATTTATTAATTTCCTCTTTACCAACCTCTATTCACAGTCATTCATTATCTTAGTCATAAAGTTTTTTTTTAAGTCTTTTTCTTGTGCTTCAGCTATGTTAAATATTCAGGGCCTGCTGTGGTAAGTTAGCTCTGCTTTAGAAGATACAGTGCCCTGGCTATCTTTGATTGTGTTTTTGCACTAGTGTCTAGGAATCTGGGTTTGGGATGATTAAAGTTCTAGGCACTAATTTCTGTATTTTTTTCCATTGGGTGAGTGTTTTGTTCCTGGGTTTCTGTTTCTTCTCTGTGTCTTCAGAGCATGTGATGGTTACGAGTTTCCTCTTTTACTGGCTTTTTCAACTCATGCATTCACAAGAAATGCCTAGTGTGTTAGAAGCTTAGTAACCAAGGTGAGTTGGTGGAAGGAAGATCAGAAGAATAGGTCTTTGTGATCCATTGAGAATGGGGTTAGAGAGGAAAGGGAGACCACAGCATGTTTGCTGCTATAGAACTGAAGATGAGACCAGGGGGGTTGAATCTCAGGAGCACTAGTGGCGGTAAGGGTCTGTCTGTCTTTAGCCTACTCCTTGCCCTGGTAGGAGCTGCCCTTGAGTTAGCAGGGGGTACCTTCTGAAGTTGGGGGTCTGCGGTACAGCAACAACTTGTGGGTCTCAGGTCTTCACTGACCTTCACTTCACTGAGAAAGGCACAGCTGAGAACTTCTCCTGGTCCTGTCTGCTGATTTGTGCTAAGGCTGAGGTCTGGCTGTCTCTCCTAGGCACTGTGCATCTTTGATATCCCAACTTTACTGAATTGGACTGCTGATGTATCCATGAAGTGTTTGTGAGTGGACTGAGCTGCTGCTGCTAACCTGTGAACTGAGCTACCAATTTCCAGAGAACACAGACCGAAGTTGTTCCAAAGAACCTTTCATTTTTATTATTATTAATCATTTTATTCGTTTGCATTTTGAATGATATCCCCCTTCCAGATTTCCCCTCCACAAAACCTCCAACCCATCCCCCCATACCTCTTCCCTTTGTCTCTATGAAGGCGCTCCCCCACCCACCCACCCACTCACTCCCACCTCACTGCTCTAGCATCCCCTATGCTGGGGCATCAAGCCTCCACAAGACCGAGGGTCTTCCCTCCCATTAACTCTAGATAAGGCCATCCTCTGCTACATATGCAGCTGGAGTCATGGGTCCCTCCATGTGTACACTTTGGTTGGTGGTTTAGTCCCTGGGAGCTCTGGGGGTCCTTGTTGGTTGTTATTGTTCTTCCTATGGGGTCCAAAGAACCTTTCTAAACAGGTCCACTTCCCTGTATCTTTTCTTTCCCACTACTTCTAGTGGGTGGTGGGCTAAATGGAAGGTTAAAGCGTTTAAGAACCATCATTAAAAATAGGCTTTGAAAAAATTAAAGTTACAATTGATATTGCTTTTGATTGTCCCCAGATGAAGAAAGTAAGCACTTATTGCTGAAGACATGATGCATTTTAGATAGAGGGTCCAGAGGCTCCTGGGCTAGAATTGACATGAAAGCTTTCTTCATGAAGACTAGCTTTCATGATACCAGAATGCACCATGCAAGCTTCCAAAGGAGGGAAGCACCCAAAAGTACTACTCAGGTATGATGCCTATGGACCATAATAAAAAAAACATCATATCACAATAACTCTAAGGTGCCATAGTGGCACACATACCTTGTTGGTAACCCATAGCTCTTTAGTTGAAATTAAGACCCTCTAAACAAAAGGGAAAGCATGCCTGATACTGGAAACCTAACCAACTACACATAGAAGATTGTAAGGGGCAGAGGATAAAGGAATTTGCTATGAGATTATATCTCCTAGGAATGTCAGAAGCCACACCCATAAAGTCTCACCAACAAGACTGTCTAAACATGAGCTGAACAAGGACAGAAATGGCCAAGTAGAGGTTGTAAAGCCCACAAGGTCTAAACCTACACAAAAAATTACAGGCAACCAAGGAATATTGGAGTGGGAGAAATAGTCTTCCCCAGGGAAAAGCACAGGGACTGGTTATCCAATAGTAAATGGTCAGCCCTGAAAACATACATACAAGTACTAATATGCAGACTGAGCAGTTTATATATGCATGTAGCAACAGTAAATGAAAAAAGGTGCCATGCGTTTGAAAGAGAACAAAGAAAGTTTGGACAGAGGAAATGGAAGGGGAAATTATGTAATTATAATATCGAAAACTAAAAGCAATATTTATAATAAAAATTCAAACTCCCACAAGACCCAGTTATAACACTCCCTTGGAATACTGGCAGTTTATTACTTTCTAGTAGTCTAAATGGCCTCAGGTTCATGCTATATTTTTCTCAGATAAGCCTGAGAATTAGTGATTTTTCCACAGTCTTGTATCTTTTATTGGAAACTATTATTTAGGAACCAAGTTCTAGATGTTAGGGTTGGTCATTATTATGGAGTTACCGTGGAAGAATGAACTAGAAAATGCATTTTCTGCAGTAACTTTTTTATATACACATATTATTGATTTTATTCAACCATCTCTGTATGGAGTAAGCTAAAAACAATTTCTTATAGAAGTGCCCAATTCCAATCCAATACATTTGTATCTGTCTTTCTTGATCATCTGTAGTTTCCCTTTCTGATAGTATTCAGAAAGCTTGGTCATCATTCATCACTCATTTACTCATTGGTTGCATTTGATTACGTTTGTATTCAGAACAGTTTAACCCATGTTGTGACAAAGAAATGGACACTCTCTGTTTCCCCTGATTGAGTACCCCAGTCTCATGTCTAGTACTGTAAAAGAACACCAATTGCAGTCTTACTTCCACCTCCCCATATCTCCTGTGGCTCCCACAAACCATCCCCTCCTAACCTCCCTTCCCACCACTTGTTGCTGTGCCAAAGATCCCCAACTCCAGTAGGTCCCCCTGCTAAGGCAAGGGCAGCTCCTACCAGGGCAAGGAGTAGGCTAAAGGCAGACAGACCCTCACCTATTTGTCTTTCAAGATCTGGATTATCTCATTCAATATAATATTTTCTAGTCCCATCCATTTATTTGCAAAGTTCATAGTTGTAATTTTTACAGCTGAATAGTGTTCCATACTGTATATGTATTACATCTTCTTTATCCAGTCATCAAGATATTTAGGACATTTAGATTGTTTTCATTTCCTACCTATTGTGAACAGGGCAGCAACAAACTTGGCTATGCAAGTATCTGCACAGTAGGATATCAAGTCCTTTGGACATAGGTCATGAAGCGGTATGGCTGAGTCATGTGGTAGATTTATTTTTTAGCCTTTTGAGAACGATCCACACTGATTTCCAGAGTGGCTGCACCAGTTGCAATCCAACAACCAGTGGATCAGGATTATATTTTCCTCAACCCCCCTCCAGTATTTGTTGTCCATTGTTCCATTGATCTTTGCCATTCTTACTGTGCTAAGATGAAATCTCATGATTGTTTTGATTTGCAATTTCCAAATTGCTATGGATAATGAACATTTTTGAGATATTTCTTAACCATTGTTTTTCTTCTTTTGAGAACTCTCTGTTCAGGCCCATTGTTTCAATGGGTTGTTTGTTTCCTATTTTTTTGGGGGGGGGGTATTCTTTATATATCCTTGATATTACTCCTCTGTCAGATGTATAGCTGACATTATGTGAGCTTTCTCTTCACCTGGTTGCTTGTTTCTATGCTGAAGCTTTTAGTTTTATGAAGTCCCACATGTCTATTGTTGGCTTTAATTTGAGGATAAATGGTGTCTTATTCATAAAGTCATTTCTTACATGTCTATCATGTAGAGTACTGCCTATGCTTTCTTCTAGCAGGTTCAATGTTTCAGGTTTCAGGTTTAAATTTTTGATCTAGTTGGAATTGATTTTTGTGCAAGGTGATAGATATGGACCTAATTTCATTCTTCTGCATGTGAACACCCTGCTTTCCCAGCACCACTTGTTGAAGATGCTTGCTTTTCTTCAGCTTACATTTTTGGCATCTTTTAAATATTAAATGGCTGAAGTAACATGTAACTCATGTTTGAATTTTTGATTCTTTAAAAATATACTGTCATCTTATATTTTCAACTTGCATATCCTGAAACATTGCTGAGTTTAGTAACTTTTATCATTTGGGGATCTTCATTCAGAGAGTCTTGCCATCTGCAAATAATTTTTGCTTATTTTTTTCTTCCTCATTCTCATTATTCTGTGAGACATGGTCTTTCTTTGTAGACCAGGATGCCCTCAAGCTCATAGAGATTTGCCTGCTTCTGCCTCTTTTGCTGGAACTAAAGGTGTTCGGCACCATGCCTACCTCGGTCTTGTATTTTGTTCCATTGGTTTATGTCTTTGTTTTTTCACCATTAGCCATATTGTTTTTATTACTATGGATCTATAATATATATTAGGGTCTGAAAGGGCAAACCTTCTACAATTGTTCTTTCTCCTCAGGATTATTTGGCTAACTAAGAATGTTTTTGTTTGTTGGTTTTATTTATTTATTTATTTATTTATTTATTGGTGGCTCCATATGAATTATAGGATAGTTTTTTGTTTTTGTTTTAAAAATCTGTCTGTAAAGAATGAGATAGGGATTTTAATTGGGATTCTGCTAAATCTATAAATGGTTTTTGGTAAGATGGTCATTTTCAGAATATTAATTCTACCAGTCATTCCTGATCTCATTTGATTAGATTACTTCTGTCCATCCTTTTATTTTTATTATTCTCTGTTATTCTTTAATGTATTTTTACAGTCTAGCTGTTATCACCTTCCCAGTCTGCCCTCTAACTGTTCCTCATCCCATACCTCCTCCCCCATCTCCAAGAGGATGTCCTCACTTCCTCACCCCCACCCCACTAGGCCTCCCCACTCCCTGGGGCCTCCAATCTCTCAAGGGTTAGGCGCATCTTCTCTCACTGAGGCCAGACCAGGCAGTCCTCTGCTGTATAAGCATTGGGGGCCTCATATCAGTTAGTGTATGCTGCCTGTTTGGTGGCTAGGTGTCTGAGAGATCTCGGGGGTCCCGGTTAGTTGAGACTGCTGGTCTTCCAATGGGGTCGCCCTTCTCCTCAGCTTCTTCCAGCCTTTTCCAAATTCAACCACAGGGCTTCCTCGGCTTCTGTCCGTTGTTTGGGTGTAAGTATCTCCATCTGGCTCTTTCAGCTGCTTCTTGGTTCTCTTGGAGGGCAGCCATGCTAGGCTCCTGTTTGTAAGTACACCATAGCATCAGTAATAGTGTCAGGCCCTAGAGCTGCCCTTGGAATGGGTCCCAATTTGGGCCTGTCACAGGATCTCCTTTCCCTCAGGCTCTTCTCCATTTTTGTCCCTGCAGTTCTTTCAGACAGGAACAATTCTGGGTTAGAGTTTTTGACTGTGGGATGGCAACCCAATCCACTTGATGCCCTGTCTTTCTACTGGAGGTGGACTCTTCAAGTTCCCTCCATTTCATCTAAGGTCTCTCCCTTTGAGTCCTGAAAGTCTATCACATCCCAGGTCTCTGGTACATTCTAGAGGGTCCCTCTACCTCCTACCTCCCGAGGTTGCCTGTTTCCATTCTTTCTGATGACCCTCAGGGTTTCACTCTTGATCCCCCCAATACCTGATCATGTTCCCCTCTTCCCCTCCCTGTCCCCTTTCCCACTCAGGTCTCTCTCTCCATCCCAGTGATTGCTTTCTTTTCCCTCCCAAGTTGTATTGAGGCGTCTTCTCTTGGGCCCTTCACCTTATTAGCCTTCTTGTGTCCTGTGGATTTTATCCTGGGTGTTCTGTATTTTTCAGCTAATATCCATCTCTTAGTCAGGGTTTCTATTCCTGCACAAACATCATGACCAAAAAGCAAGTTGTGGAGGAAAGGGTTTATTCAGCTTACACTTCCACATTTTCATCACCAAAGGAAATCAGGACTGGAACTCAAGCAGGGCAGGAAGTAGGAGCTGATGCAGAGGTCATGGAAAGATGTTTCTTACTGGCTTGCTTTCCCTCACTTGCTCAGCCTGCTATCTTATAGAACCCAAGACTACAAACCCAGGCATGGCACCACCCACAAGGGGCCCTCCCCTTCTTGATCACTGAGAAAATGACTTACAACTGGATCTCATGGAGGCACTTCCCCAACTGAAGCTCCTTGCTCGGTGATAACTCCAGCCTGTGTCAAGTTGACATACAAAACCAGCCAGTACAATGCACTTATTAGTGAGTACATACCATGCATGTCCTTTTGGGTCTCTGTTACCCAACTCATCATGATATTTTCTCATTCCATCCATTTGCCTGCAAAACTTAGGATGTTCTCATTCTTAATGGCTGAGTAATACTCTCTTGTGTAAATGAACCATATTTTCTGTATCCATTCTTCTGTTGTGGGACATCTAGGTTGTTTTCAGCTTCTGGCTATCACAAATAAAGCCGCTATGAACACAGTGGAACATGTACCCCTGTGGCATGGTGGGGCATATTTTGGGTATATGCCCAAGAGTGGTATAGCTGGGAATTCAGGTAGATCTAATTTCAGTTTTCTGAGGATCCTCCAGATTAATTTCCAGATTGGTTGTACCAGTTTGCAAACCCACCAGCAGTGGAAGAGTGTTCCTCTTTCTCCACATCCTCACTAGCATCTGCTGTCACCTGAGATTTTGATCTGAGCCATTCTGACTGGTGTGAGGTGGAATCTCAGGGTCATTTTGATTTACATTTCCCTAATGACTAAGGATGTTGAACATTTCTTTAGGTGCTTCTCAGCCATTCAGTATTCCTCAGTTGAGAATTCTTTATTTAGCTCTGTACCCCATTTTTAATAGGATTATTTGGTTCTCTTGCATCTAACTTCTTGGGTTTTTATATATTGGATATTAGCCCTCTTTTGGATGTAGGCTTTGTAAAGATCTTTTCCCAATTTGTTGGTTGCCATTTTGTCCTATTGAAAGTGTCCTTTGCCTTACAGAAACTTTGTAATTTTATGAGGTCCCATTTGTCAATTCTTGATCAAAGAGCATAAGCTATTGGTGTTCTGTTCAGGAAAATGTCCCCTGTGCCCATGTGTTCAAGGCTCTTCTCCACTTTCTTTTCTATTAGTTTCCGTGTGTCTGGTTTTATGTGGAGGTGCTTGATCTACCTGGACTTGAGCTTTGTACAAGGAGATAAGTATGCATGCTAACCACCAGTTTAACCAGCACCATTTATTGAAAAGGCTATCTTTTTTTCCACTGGATGGTTTTAGCTCCTTTGTCAAAGATCAAATGACCATAGGTGTGTAGGATCATTACTGGGTCTTCCTTTCTATTCCATTGATCTACCTACCTGTCACTGTACCACTACAATGCGTTTTTTTTTTTGTTTTGTTTTTTTTATCACGATTGTTCTGTAGTACTGCTTGAGGTCTGGGATGCTGATTCCACCAGAAGTTCTTTTATCATTGAGAATAGTTTTAGCTATCCTGGGTTTTTTGTTATTCCAGATGAATTTGAGAATTGCTCTTTCTAACTCTATGAAGAATTGAGTTGGGATTTTGATGGGGATTGTATTGAATATGTAGATGACCTTTGGCAAGATGGCCATTTTTACTATATTAATCCTGCCAATCCAGGAGCATGGGCAATCGTTCCATCTTCTGAGGTCTTCTTCAATTTCATTCTTCAGAGACTTGAAGTTCTTGGCATACAGATCTTTCACTTGTTTAGTTAAAGTCCCGCCAAGATACTTTATATTGTTTGCAGCTATTGTGAACAGTATTCTTTCCCTAATTTCTTTTATTATCATTTCTTACACTTTATTATACGTTTGAAAACATTTATATAATTTTTACTAGTACTTTAGTAATAAATACATATATTTCATATTTATCATAACTTTTATCAAAGGTATTTTCACACTTTTGAAAAAGTTTATCTCGGATTGTTTTATATCATTGTGTTAACATTAAAAATGTTTTAAATTACATTTTTATGAAACTATTAGATGAACTGACATCTTTATAAATTCGTAGATATTCATTGGGAACAATTTGTTCAATTCTTCTTTGAAGATTTATTCTTTTCTTTTTTATTAGATATTTGCTTGATTTACATTTCAAATGGTATCCCCTTTCCATGTTACTCCTCCAAAAACCCCCTATCCCATGCCCCCTCCCCCTGCTCACTCCCCCAATTTCCTAACTTGCATTCTCCTTTTCTGGGGAATTGAGCCTTCCCAGGACCAATGGCCTCTCCTCTCACTGATGTCTGAAATGGTCATCTTCTGCTACATATGTAGCTAGAGCCATGGGTCCCTCCATGTGTAATCTTTGGTTGGTGGTTTAGTTCCTGGGAGCTCTGGGGGTACTGGTTGGTACATATTATTGTTCCTCCTATGGGGCTGCAAACCTCTTGAGCTCCTTGGGTCCTTTCTCTAGCTGCTCCATTGGGGACCCTGTGCTCATTCTATTGTCTGGCTGTGAGCTATGGGTATTTTGATCCACTTTCCAATAAGGATCAAAGTATCCACACTTTGGTCTTACTTCTTCTTGAGCTTCATGTGGTCTATGACAATATTTTTTGTATTTACTATTTTACAAAATTTATTATTTTGTCCTGAAAAAACAATGTTATTAGCTTCAGTCTGGTTAGTTCACTTAAGGGAAAAACATGTAACTGGCTGGTAATAACAGAACCCAGATCTTTCCAGGTTGAAAGTGCCTTCCTTCATTATGTGAAGTTTAAGTAAATGCTGTACAGCATGGAATTTATTTGGGAAGTATGGTGAACATGGTATTGTTGCTTCATGTACTGTTTTGTTTGGCTCTCAGTATATTTGCTATCTTTCTACACAGACATTGTCCTGGATCATAGTCAATTCATAGCAACTGAGATTTTGGAAAGCATCTCAAGGTTAAATGATAAGGTATTCAAGGTCTGGAGTCAGCTTAAATTGTTAGTGATTTGGATCATGTGATGAGGTAGGAGGGCTCGGAAGAATATAATATATGTCAGGTTAGAAGCCAAACTACTAAAATGCTATTGTAATTAAGAACACAATTATTTGGCAGGAAACTGTGTGAAGGGAAGCTAGTCCTTTTTGCAATACTCTGTATTTCCCAAAGCTAGCTACTAAGTTTGATGTTGTTTTTGCATGTGTGAAATACCTAGAAAAAAAACTTGTGTTTGCTACTGAGAATTTTCTTTTTTTATTTTATTTTCTATATTTTAACACTTATAGATAATACAACATTAACTATATTGTCACCTATTATGACATTAAGAAACTGTTTGATAAGCTATTCAAATGTGAACTGATTTTTCCCATCCTGGGGAAGAGGAAACTGAGTCAGTATTCAAGGGAACTTCCCTTCCAGCCACTCTTGTCATTCTTACTCATTAAGAAAGGTTAGCACTTGACATGGGAAAGTAGATCCAGGGAGTGATGTGCTTAATCCTCCCGTGCAGTTTTCAGTTTTCAATTAGACACTGCTCAAAAAACAGGAAAAAGGCAATGGAGAAGATATTACAAAATCTGATAGCATATTGAGTTTCTTAAAGAGGAGCATAAGATTGAAGACTAACGAAAGAATGGACATCAGTAAATTTATAGTCCTAATACCAGACTCATAAGATGATTTCTGATTAAACAGTTAAAAAGAAAAGGCTATCTTTTTTCCACTGGATGGTTTTAGCTCCTTTGTCAAAGATCAAGTGACCATAGGAGTGTGGATTCATTTCTGGGCTTTCAATTCTGTTCCATTGATCTACATGCCTGTCACTGTACCAATACCATGCGGTTTTTAACACTATTGCTCTGTAGTACGGCTTGAGGTCCGGGATACTGATTCCCCCAGAAGTTCTTTTACTCTTGAGTATAGTTTTAGCTATTCTGGGTTTTCTGTTATGTTTGGGAGCCTCTCAAAGACCACTTCTATTTTTTAGAGGTTATTGGACCAAAAAAGATAGACTTTTCAACAAATGGTGCTGGCTCAACTGAAGGTCAACATGCAGAACAATGCAAATTGACTCATTCTTATCTCCTTGCACTAAGCTCAATTCCAAGTGGATCAAGGATCTCCACATAAAACCAGACACACTGAAACTAATAGAAAGGAAACTAGGGAAGAACCTTAAACATATGGGCACAGGGGAGAATTTCCTGAACAGAACTCCAATAGCTTATGCTCTAAGATCAAGAATAGACAAATGGGACCTCATTAAATTACAAAGTTTTTGCAAGGCAAAAGACACTGTCAAAAAGACAACGTGGCAACCAACTAACGGGGAAATGATCTTTACCAACCCTACATCCGACAGAGGGCTAATATCCAATATATACAAAGAACTCAAGAAGGTAAACTCCAGAGAGGCAAGTAACCCTATTAAAAAATGGGGTACAGAGCTAAACAAAGAGTTCTCACCTGAAGAATATCTAATGGCTGAGAAGCACCTAAAGAGATGTACATCATCCTTAGTCATTAGGGAAATGCAAATCAAAACAACCCTGAGATTCCATCTCACACCAGTCAGAATGGCTAACATCAAAAACGCAGGAGAAAGCAGTTGTTGGCGAGGATGTGGAGAAAGAGGAACACTCCTCCACTGCTGGTGGGATTGCAAGCTGGTACAACCACTCTGGAAAGCAGTCTGGCGGTTCCTCAGAAAACTGGGCATGACACTCCCGGAGGATCCGGCTATACCACTCCTGGGCATATACCCAGAGGCTTTACCTGCATGCAATAAGGACACATGCTCCGCTATGTTCATAGCAGCCTTATTTATAATAGCCAGAAGCTGGAAAGAACCCAGATGTCCCTCAATGGAGGAATGGATTCAGAAGATGTGGTATATCTACACAATGGAATACTACTCTGCAATTAAAAACAATGAATTCACGAAATTCCTAGGCAAATGGTCAGAACTTGAAAATATCATCCTGAGTGAGGTAACCCAATCACAAAAGAACACACATAGTATGCAGTCACTGATAAGGGGATATTAACCCAAAATCTCTGAATACGCTAGACACAATCCGCATATCAATAGATTTCTAAGAAGATGGAAAGAGAGACCCCTGGTCCTGGAAAGACTGGATGCAGGGGAACGCCAGGACAGAGAAAGGAGAGGGTCTTGAATGGAGAAAAGAGGGTGGGAAGGGGGCTTATGGGATTTTCGTGGAGGGAGGAAACGGGAAAGGGGAAATGATTTGGAATGTAAATAAAAAAAACTTAGAAAATAAAAAAAACAGTTAAAAAGAATGTTTCTCTAATCAATTATAGGATTACAATGGCAAACAGCACAATAAAATTAGTGATGAATATTGTGGTGGTTACTTTTATGGTCTGAAGCAGGGTCTCAGTATTTATTGTCTGAAACAGGGTCTCACTATAAAAGAGTGCAACTGCCTTGAAACATAGAATATAGCCTAGGTAACAATGGAAATACAGATAGATCTTCAGGTCTTAGCTTCCCTGGGAATGGGAATACAGGCATGTATCACTATATCTGGTTTCATTAAAGTAGTGTTTAGACATAGCATCAAGGAAGTGATCAGCCATGCTGTGATGCTGGCAGTCAAGTGACATAATAATTGTTGTTATAGCAATAGAAATGACCTGGCAGAACAAAGAAAGTATCTGTTCAGTGTTCCTAGCCACTGGCCACAGGGTCATAGAGCAGAGTGACCAGGAGTTACACATATCCTGAGAGCTGTCTTCTGGCTGGGCATAGATTCTTCTAACTGGAGTGGGTAAAGGGCACGATGATGGGCCTGGTCAGGTAGAGTTTTAACATTGATTCTAAAATTCTTTGTATCTGGTTCAAAACAGTGGTTGAAATTGAGATGCTGATTTGGGGAAATTGAACTTGGGCTTTTGGTACACACAGAGTTTCTCTTTGACATTTCCTTCCTCTGATGGAAGTCCATCAGAGCAGCATTGACTGGTTCTTTTCTAGACAAGATCCCAGATTTAGGTATTGGAAGAGGGCTGCAACTTAAGCATCCAAGATCAATTACTGAATTACAGACATCCCTCTCCCATTGAAAACTGTTTTCAGGAAACGAAGACCAGATGATGAGGATGAGGACCACCATCGTCCTCATTCCAAGAGGACTAAGAAGGACCAGGCCTTAGACGACACTCGTGCTAAACAGGTAGGAACTATGGCCACATAGCCGATCCTTCTGACACTGCTCACAATACTGTATACATTTCCATCCCCACAGTGACAAGAGAACCATCCCAGGTGTCCTCATGAACGTCTTCTCATGGGCTGTAGTGGCTTAGGCCAGAGCAGGACTTTTAAGTGTTGTCTGAAGCATGGTTTGACTGTGCAGTAGAACAGAGAAAGGGTCAATGAAGGCTTTCCCAAGCACCACCAGGAGAGACTGGGTTCCAGAAATTTCTCCACTGCACAAATGGGGAGGAAAATCACACCCCACCTGATATGGTTAGGACAGGAATGAACTTGAAGCACAGAGCCCTATGATAGTAGCTAGCTACAATGCTCTTCTTGCTCCTCCCTGGAAAACCCGAAGGCAAACTGGGAATTGTGTGAAGGCATTTTGGAAAGCTTTAGTGATTCTCACACTGAAGAGCTGGCATTTCAACTCCAGAAGTCTTAAATTTAATAACTAATATTGGGTAGTTATTACTGCAGGCTTTGATTGGAAGTACAACATAGTAAGGAGAGAGCATTGTAAAGGCTTTCTGGACAAGTCTCATCAGGCAATGAGTAAATATGGTTCACTTTTACCTTTCTTGAGAAAGAGAAAAAAGGATTATCAGCATGTACCATTCCTGCCTCCAGGATGTGAACACAGGTAGGTTTTGGATAAAATGTACCTAGAGTCTGGATCCCAGGTCTACCTCAGTCAATGAATTAGTGCTCTTGAGCAAGAGAATTTCCCTTTGCATACAGTCACCCAAGTACAAATACTGGCCTTTATTTCCAAGGTCAGCATCTTTAGGCCTTTGCATGTAAATGTGCTTCCTGGGTCAAAGGTATGAGATATGGCTATCTAAACCCCAAGCCTGGAAGCTTCTGTGTATGTCTGTATTGCTGATACAGAACAATGACCTCTCAATATAAACTGCCTGATGACTGAGTAGCAGAGACCATGGAGAGTGTAAAGCAAGTGTGTAGATTACACTATTACAGATGCCAGACCTTTACTCTACTATTGATCACATGGGAACTGGTTGATGTCCTCGTGCTCAAGTTCCAAGGAAGAAACAGCAATAAGACCAGTGAGAGAAATGCATTAGGGACCTCACATATACTTAAGTTAGATTTCTGTGCATGCTCGATTTTCCCCAAATGTTGGGTTAATAGCTATCTGTTAGTCAACAAGGTAAGTTCAGGTGTCTGATGGAATGTTTGGTAAACTGTTTTATTTCTTTCTGGTATTGGCAGTTTGTGGCCTTTGCTGGGTTGTTTAATCATCATCCTGACAGGACATCAAAAGACCTGAGAGGAGAATCTCTTTTTAATACTATTTTCTATTCTTTGAAAGTTCATGCATAGATACCATATGTCTTGATCATATTCACCTGCAATCCCTCCCTGCACCTCTCCACTGGAATCCTCCCAACACATGCCCTTCCAACCTTCATGTCCTCCTTTTAATTATAAGTGTATGTTCCTGGGCAAATCACTCTGTCCACCTAGTGCTACTCAAGTGCACAGAACTGTGGGGTCACCCATGGAATCACAGGTAACTAACTGACCAGTGGCCATCTAAACAAAGAGAAGCGACTCTTCTCCAGCAAACATCAGCTGCCAATGGTGCATCAGTAGAGGTTTGTCCACAAAAAAAAAATACCTTCTGAGACATTTATCTGCCTTTATCATGTTCAGGTCTTGTGCAGGCAACTACAACAACTGTGAGTTCACATGTTCATCAACCGAACCATCACCAAAGGACAACATTTCACAGTGTTCCTACCTGTAATCTGACTCTAAAATCCTTTCTGCCTTTTAGTCGACAGTGTTCCCTGAGTCTTAAGGCAGGGGCAGGTGGAAGGAGATGTTCCATCTGTGGCTGAGCACTCACAGTTGTTTAGTGTCACAACTTTGGAGAGTTATGTGTTTCTGCACTGACTACTACTCCTTGCAACTAGAAGCTTCTCTAATCAATGTGGAGAGCAGTGCAGACACATGGATGTAAACATACATATTTACAAGGCAGTTTAACAACATGATAACTTAGCAAAACAACAGTATGTACCCCCCAGCACCATGCAGGAACACTGGGCTCACTAGCAGTAGGGTTTGACCATGTTTACAGTGCCAGGCGTACACTTACTCATGTGGCACAGTCTCCTCAGATCTGGTCAGGAGAGCAGTTGGTTAACCCCAGGAACAGAATTGCCAGTATTACACCAGTGGACTCATCATGCCTTCCGGACCAGTATTATACATGGTATATACAGGGTTCACGCATGGGTAAGTCCGCTCATGATGTTTTCTCTCATGATAGACATCATAAAACCTTCTACATATATGAACATTAGCTATCTCAGAGTTTCACGGTGAGTTCAAGACTGATTTCCCCAAGCCCACTAACAAGACTGTGTAGTGTCCAGACCAGTGACAATAGCATGTATCCTTATGGTCACCTCTGGGGCTGCCCTGACCATAGGGAGCTAAATTGTTTCCGATGCTGACACTTATTTGCTAACTTGTGTCAGGTAAGCACTCTCTTGCTCATGTTCACTTTAGAATCTGAGTTGCTGGCTGAAGATAAACAGGTCCACGTGTATTCTACAGGTGAGGTGTACCTAATTTTATGTTGAAAACTGCTCACAGCTCTAGGTCTGGTCCATTTTCACCTTCTGGTCTTCCAAATGCCTAGCTGAGCCCCCTACTTATACACAGAATTTCACAGATCAATATCATTCATCCATCGGTCCTTTGCAGAGTGCTAGTAATTCAGCAGCCTGCTTCCTTGGATGTCCCCTGGCTTGAGAGTTTGTGCAGTGTTTGGTGGGCTCAGGGAATGTGAGGAGCCTCTGAGAGTTCATAGTCTTAATACTCCAGTGGATTTGTTTGGCCTTGTCAGTTTAATGTAGTAAACAACAACACGTAATTCCAGGAGTAGAGTCATATAAGGAGTGAATTTTGTTACACTCTTGGGGTTCATAGAAATGAGAATCTCTGAGGTATACCAGAATGGAATTGGGTGGAAATCCATAATTGAAGGTAGACAAACCTTGAAGTAACTTGCTTCTCAAGTTAGGAAGCATTGACAGTTCTATATCAGAAATACACATGCATCACCATTCACTTCTTGTCATGGTCTTCCCTGATAAAGTTCTTACTTACAGGTTCCATTTTCCCCGCATTTGTGTTATTAGTCCACTGAGGCTCTCTTTCCACCTACTGTGAAGCCTGCTGGTCTGTGATGCTTCTTCAGGTGCTGTCTTTCTTCTGTTTTGTGATTCTCAGCTGCTGTCTGCACTCCATTACACCACCTAGTCTTTGGCAGCTTCTTTCCTATACCTGCTAGCTCCACCTTACATTTGGCATCTGCCACCATGCTTTGCTATAGCATACAGCGAGAAATCAATCTGGGGCGCTTGCCCACCTAAAGCACAGAAATGTTTAAATTGCCAAGTGTTGCCTGCAGAGGTGGCAAGTACACATTGTGTGTCTTCTGTGTATACACTTGTGTGTCTGTACAGTGCTCTTCTCAACTCCCTCCTCCTCCACTCCTCTGGGCTTCACTGGATTGTCCTTTGTGATTCTGCCAACAGAATAAAGAGCTGCACAACCTGTTCCTGGGCATTTTGCCAAACTGTGTGGGTGGCCTCTGTGTTCCTTGTCCTCCTCTACCGTTTATCTATTACAGCCATCCATTAGGATATCTGCCTGTTCAGCTCAGATAGATACCCTATTCCTGTAGAGTTCCCAGCGTGAGAGGCAATGCCCCCGATTGTCCTTCATATCTCTTCTCTTGCACATCCATGGCTTAAGAATTTCCCGAGGGCCACAGATCCCCATCCTAACAGCATCTGATTGCCCCTCAAAATCCTCCTCACCCTTCTCAGTCTCTTGTTCTCCCCAGTAGGCACACTCTTCCTGTTAGTGTTCCTCCCATCCTGCAATGTGTAGTGCAGGGAACTTTTTAATTTTAATTATTTACTTTTTGATATTATAGTAAAAGACATCTTTTCCTTCCCCTTTCTCCTTCTAAATGCTTTCACATATGCCTCCTTTTGCTCTCTATCTAACTAATGTCCTCTATGTCATTAGTTGATTTTACACACATACACAAACACACACGCACAAACACACACACACACATACAGTCACTCTGAAATGCAAGCTGTCCAATATGTATCATGTTGCTTTTATGTATGTTTTCAGGACAGAGCATTTGTGTGGGTAAACAGTAGTTGTGCTCTTGTCTCCCACTATCAGATTTCCTTAGCCCCTATCAGTTATTCTTAGTTGCCTATAGTTCTTTTGTAGCTTTGAGGTCTCTGGGGAATTCCCTGTTCACTTTGCCATGTGTACTATGGCTGTTCTCCTTAGTACATGTTTAGATAGTTATTATTGTTAGATTGTATGGGTATAGCTTTTGATATTCTTAGGAGACACAATCTTAAAGCCCAGTCTATGACTCCCTGGTTCTAACAATTGTTTGTTATATCAGTTGAGACTGGGATCCACAATTTTCCTTTTTGATGAGCTGTATTTTTCTTTAATAGTCTGCTGTGAAGAGATGTTTCATATATTCGGCCTGAAGACTGTTATGCTTTGTGGGTACAAAAAATATTTGATATTTGGTATGCTATTTGGAATAGTAATTCTGTCCCAAGTTTCTTTAATATCTTTATCCCTCATAAGTAGGCTAGGTTGCTTGCACTAGGCATTTTTCTTGTCCTTTGGGAAGGCCTGAATGAGAGCTGAGTAAAGAACTATAGGTTACCATCAAGGGATGTGTGCCACTAGTGCCCCGTTAAGTTTAAAGTACCATGCTGATTATGTGGTTCACAAGCATCATAACTGTGTAGGATTGTTGGTTGCTTCCTGGTTTTGGAACCTTGTCTTCATGAAGGACAGTCCTCATGAACGCTAGTCCTCCAGGAGAAAGATTTCATGTCATTTCCAGCTAGGGGCCACTGGAGATGGGATGAAATTCCTACTTAGATAGTAAACATATAAGCAACTGTTTTGATTGACTGGGCATTGGCAGGACATGTGCCTACTCAGCATTCTCCCACAAGTGCATCCCAGGTGGGTAGGCTGTGAGGCAAGCTGAGAAACCGCCCCTTGTCAGGTGTTCTGTGGCCTGTCCTCAAATAGAACTATAGCAGTTTCATGCTGTCGTCAGCTTCTTTGGATCTCAAGTAACCACACAAATTTTATGAAGACCTTAACCCAAATACGGCCTTACCATTGCACCTAGATAAAGCCTACATCACCATTGTGAAGCACACTTGAAAATTTTGTATAGTGCGACTTCTTCTCCATCATCTTCACTGATGTGCCCTTTATTTTGTACTATGGATTGATTGGCAAGGACTTGCTGAAAACATATGCTAATGTCTGTTGAAAGTCCATAGGTGTCAGGAGTGGGCTTCGTTTGTTGGGAAGGATGTCTCAGCAGATGGGAACACTAGCTTTGTTTCAGAGAACCTCACATTTCTTTGGGGATGTTCCCATCAACCTATAACTGCAGCTAGAGAGCAATCAGCACCTGCTTCTTCCTTCAGAGGAGCCTCTTTACATGGTGCACATAGAATAAACTCTGCAACACACAAAAGCAATCAAACTTTTTGTTTGTGTTTGGCATTGAGACTCGGTTATTCTGTTTCGTTCTGGTTGTCTTGGAACTCAGACATATGCCTGCCTCTGCCTCCCAGTGCTAGGACTCAAGGCCTGTACCACATTGACATGGCCAATAAATTGTTTCCTTTCCTTTCCTATTTTTCCTTTTTAAGGAATGAGCTTTGTCCTTGAGCAGACATTCTAAAGAGATGTTTCTAAGAGCACTCAGGACATGCTAAGGAACAGTTGTATCAATGAAGATTTTTTTCAGCCTGGAAGCATTTCAGGTCTTTGTATTATGGGAAAAGATCTTGTCTTTCTGAAACTCAGGTGTAGGAAGGTGTATATGCTCATGTTTCAGAGAATAGTGTGGACAGTGAAAACATACATTTGTTGATCAAGCAATAAACAAATTACCAGTTGGTCCCACACTTGAACATGTCATTGATTCAAGAATTCCTCCTAAATTTCATTCTCTTAGGAAGAGTGTTACAGTGTCCAGGCTTTATGACTGGGAGGACTGTTTAATTAGATTAATACTGATTGTGAATACAGACAGAATTGCTGTGTGTGGGGGGGTGTTGTAGACTGTCTTTGCTACTTTGAAGTCTACTGAGCACTGTTCCCAAGGGCTCAATTCTAGCTGCACAGTTCATTTTTCCAATCCTTGTGTTGAGGCTAAGAGGAACTGGACATAGATTTTCATTGGGAGTGGTGTAGCACTCTTGGTTTAGTGACTTAAAAAGGGAATGTTACTTTGTCTATAGATCATTTGCTGTACATGAGATGGAAAGTGAAGGTATCAGGAAAATGAAATAGTGGCTTCCCATCTCAAGGTTTGAATATGGATCTGCCACTCTGTACGCTCATGTATTTAAATGCTTGTTCCTCAGTTGCAAAATCTGTTTGGGAAGGAGTAGGAAGTATGTGGCCTTCTTGGAGGACATGTATTAGGAGGTGTGTGGCCTTGTTGGAGAACTGTGGGCTTTGAGGTCTTAAAGGCCCTTGCTATACCATTCCCATTTAGCTCTCTTTCTTGGCCTCATGGTTGTATCTCAAGTTCTAAACTCTCAGTACCTGTTCAAGTGCCATGCCTGCCTTTCTGCTGCCCCATACCTACTGTGGTGGTCTTGGTGTCTCACATCTCTCTTGGTGTCTAACATGTCTCTATATCTTTAGGCCTCAAATAAGCTCTTCTGCAAGTTCTCTCCAACAAGGTGTCTTCACAATACAAAGTAACTAAGGCAACATAAAAATATTTATTCACTCAAGTATTACTATTGACATTTACAAACTATAAAGTTTCCAAACTACTTGAATGATACATACATCCCATGAGAAATCAGGGAGCTCATTCTGTATGAGCAAAACCACAATTGCATCAGCCTTGTTAGCAGAACTGGCCTTAATGACCCTATTTAGTTAGTAGATGTTTTTGATTTAGATCGATTTAATTTACTATTGCTTTCTGTCTTTCTTTGTCTCTTACTTTTTTTATTTTTGTATGTCGTTCTGTGTGTCTGACTGCCTGTCCAGTTGTCATTAACCTGTCTGCCTGTCTGTCTCTGTGCATTGGCAGGTTCTCAATACATAACTGGGGCTGGCCTGGAACTCAGTATGTAATCTAGACTGGCTGCCAGATCCTCCTATCTCAGCATCCCAAGTGCTATGATCACAGGTATGTGCTCACATGCCCAGTAAGTAATTTCCCTCAGAAATACTATTTTGTGACTTCTGATCATCACTATTCAAGATGTTGATTGTAAAGCCCATCAATGAACATAGTGATGTCTCTACACACCAGATTTACAAATGTTATGTTTCAATCAGAAATTGTAGGCTGGTAATACACTCTTTTCTTCACAATGATTGTGAAGAATTCCTTTCTGGTTTGTGAGGTTTCCTATAATATCTCACAGACAGAGTCTCAAGTGGTTCAGGCTAAACTGGTTCTCTTGCTAAAGAAGAACATGACTTTGACATCCTTATTCTCCTAAGTCCACCTGACTCTATAAGAATGCTGCTCAGTCTCTGGGTTTCTGGATTAAGTTTGAACCTAGTACTTCCTGTGTGTTAGGGGAGCTCTCTACCAATATTACTATGTCTTCATCCCCTTACTCACTATATACGTCCTCAGAAAATAGTCATTTTCAAAACACAGAGTGCAAACCAAATATTCTGTCATTTGTATTGATTCCTCACCTGGATGAATCTTTCAGAATACAGTCCAGCCAAAACAAAACAAAACAGGAAATGGACATAAAGGAACCCAGAATGTGTATGGGATGTTTTTTTTTTCCAATGTGATGTCTTATGTGGTCTTTGAGTATTTATAAGTAAAGTATATGGTAATAGTGCTACATGTAAAAATAAGAATGTAAATAAATAATAAAATAAATAAATCATAAATAAATGTAGTGCTACATGCAGATTTTTACTGTAGGATTTATATAGGATATTCTTTCTCTCATTTCCTCTGAGACTCCTTTCACATATGTAGGGAGCCCTTAAAACCATTGAAATTCTTTTGCCAGATACTCACACACAGGTGGTTTAGATCAGTGTCTCTTATAGACAGAGTTTGAAAGCATGAATCTAGTTGCATGAATACTGTTATTTGATACTGGTGGGTGAGGTACAGATCTGCGAAGCTTCACATGACTTGAGAATGGTGACAAATCTTGGTTTCAGTCCTTATTAAAGTTACCTTGGAACCAATGGACTCAGAAGCCATAAAAATCAGTATTGTTCAGTATTTTAGATAAGACACCTTGTGACCTCCTCCTCCTCCTTGAATAGTCCTACGATTAGAGAAAGACATTGGTGGGTATATGAATGTGAGCATGTGTTCCTGTACCTAAAGGTATGAGACCCATGGTCCCAAGCATGCTAGGACAGCATTCTAGCACTGACTTACATCCCTGGTCAAAAGAATTCAAGAATATGACACTGTTCTGGGGATCTCACATAATATGGGCAAAATGACAGAGTGAAGTAATTTCAAGAAAAGACAATTTTAAGAAGAAACTCAGAGAAATCGGCAGTAACCGGCGTGCCAGCTCTGCTGTGGGACTTCTGCCTTGCAGAGGGACCCCCCCCCCAGCACTGGGCGGGAGCCTACCAGCTTCCCTTTGTCGACCTCTGTTCCTGGATCAACTGCACTGAGGAGACAGGTAGCCAGGTTCCCCCAACATCGCTTGGGACACAGCCTGTTGGGGCTTCCATCTGTGCCTAAGAGCGGGACAGTGCTGCTGTCATCTGGGCGACAGCTCTGCTGTGGGCCATCTCCCCTGCAGAGTGACCTGCGCCGCTGAGAGAGTGCAAAGTGCACTCCGCCTACTTTGCTCCAGCATCAGGGCAGTTGGGACCTCTAGGCTCAGAGACAGATAGGCATAATATCGTTTGGGTCTCAAACAGCTTGTGTGTACCCTGCTCCCAAGAGCTGGGCAGGTCTGCAGAAACAACGTGCCAGCTCTGCTGTGGGACTTCTGCCCTGCAGAGGGACCTCCTCTACCCCCCTCTGGGAGAGATCACACACACCTGCACAGGGCGGGAGCCTACCAGCCTCCCTTCGGCGACCTCTCCTCCAGGAATCCACTACGCTGAGCCTTTGGATGTGCAGGGATTCCCCAATATAACATCACTTGGGTCTAGGCACATCAGGGATCCAAAGTAACTCAGGAGCAGGGCAGGAACTAGAAATCGGTGCCAGGGGAATCCCGGTAATCCAGGGGGCCAGAAATAGCTTTGCAGGCTATTTGGAGATCCAATCAACAGCCAGTAACAGCAAGAACAACTAACACTAGAGGTAACCAGATGGGAAAAGGCAAACGTAGGAACGTTACTAACAGAAATCAAAGTAATTTGGCACCATCCAAACCCAACTCTCCAACAGCAGCAAGTCCTGGATACCCCACCACACCCGTAAGACAAGATCTGGATTTAAAATCACTTCTCACGATGCTATTAGAGGATTTCAATAAGGACACAAATAAATCTAATAAAGAATTACAGGGATCTCACTGACCTCACCAAGATGGAGGGTGCCGGTCATGTGACCTAACGTTCCAGGTCGCTTCTGTTCCTTTCTCCCTTTCTTTCCCAGCCTCTAGGGGAGCAGAACTTCATCGAACCCAGTGTAGAAAGGTGGGGAGGCACTGAAAACCCATCAGAAAGAAGCCACAGCCACACGTTTTTCTCCTTTTTTTTTTTTTTTTGGTTTTTCGAGACAGGGTTTCTCTGTGTAGCCCTGGCTGTCCTGGAACTCACTCTGTAGACCACGCTGGCCTCGAACTCAGAAATCCTCCTGCCTCTGCCTCCCAAGTGCTGGGATTAAAGGTGTGCGCCACCACCGCCCAGTTGTCTATTTCTTTTAAGTGCCAGATGAATCAAACATTTAAATTTTTTTTAATTAAAACGCATAATAAAAGATAAATAAAAAAAAAAGAATTACAGGAGATCATGAATCAACGGTTAGAAGCCCTTACAAAGGAAACACAAAAATCGCTTAGAGAAATGCAGGAGAACACGGATCAACAGATGGAGGCCCACAAGGAGGCAACACAAAAATCGCTTAAAGAAATGAATCAACGGGTAAATGCACATTCAAAGGAATCACAAAAATTGCATAAAGAAATGCAGAAGAATATGGGTCAACAGATGGATGCCCATAGGGAGGCAACACAAACATTGCTTAAAGAAATGAATCAACGGATAGATGCCCGTACAAAGGAAACACAAGAATTGCTTAAAAAAAGGCAGGAGAACTTGGATCAACAGGCAGAAATCCTGAAAGAGAAAAAGCAAAAATACCTTAAAGAAATACAGGAAAATACAAAAAATAAGTGAAGGATCTGAGCAAATCCATCCAGGATCTAAAAAAGGAAGTAGAAACAACTAAGAAATCACAAAGAGAGACAACTCTGGAGATAGAAAACCTTGGGAAGAAATCAGGAGTCATAGATGCAAACATCAACAATAGAATACAAGAGATGGAAGAAAGAATCTCAGGTGCTTAAGTTACCATAGAAAGCATCGACTCAACAGTCAAAGAAAATGCAAAATGCAAAAAACGTGTAACCCAAAACATCCAGGAAATACAGGACACAATGAGAAAAGCAAACCTAAGGATTGTAGGTATAGATGAGAGTGAAGATTTGCAACTTACAGGGCCAGTAAACATCTTCAACAAAATTATGGAGGAAAACTTCCCTAAACTAAAGAGAGAGATGCTGACGAATGTACAAGAAGCCTACAGAACTCCAAACACACTGGACCAGAACAGAAATACCTCCCATCACATAATAATCAAAACATCAAATGTTCTAAATAAAGAAAGAATATTAAAAAGCAGTAAGAGAAAAGGGCCAAGTAACATACAAAGGAAGATCTATCCGAATCACATCAGATTTCTCACAAGAGACTATGAAAGTCAGAAGATCCTGGGCAGATCTCATGCAGAAACTAAGACAACACAAATGCCAGCCTAGACTACTATACCCAGAAAAACTCACAATCACCATAGATGGAGAGACCAAGATATTCCATGATAAAACCAAATTTTCACAATATCTTTCCACAAACCCAGCCCTGCAAAGGATAATAGGTGGAAACCACCAATACAAGGAGAGAAACAACACCCTGGAAAAAACGAGATAGTAACCTTCTTTCATCAAACCCAAAAGTAGATAACCACTCAAACATAAAGATAGTGTCAAGAATAGCAGGTGGCAATAATCATTATTCCTTAATCTCTCTTAATATCAATGGTCTCAATTCCCCAATAAAAAGACATAGACTAACAGATTGGATACGTAAACAGAACCCAGCATTTTGCTGCGTGCAGGAAACACACCTCAGTGTCAAAGACAAACACTACCTCAGAATAAAAGGGTGGAAAAATTTTTACAAGCAAATGGTCCCAGGAAACGAGCCAGAGTACCGATCCTAATTTCGGATAAAATTGACTTTCAACCTAAAGTCATCAAAAAAGACACAGAAGGACACTACATACTGATCAAAGGAAAAATCCACCAAGAAGAACCCTCAATTCTGAATATCTATGCTCCAAATGCAAGGGCACCCTCATTCATAAAAGAAACTTTATTAAAGCTCAAAGCACACAACACACCTCACACAATAATCGTGGATGACTTCAACACCCCAATCTCTGAAATGGTTAGTTCAGGAAAGCAGAAACTAAACAGGGACACAGTGAATCTAATTGAAGCCTTGGACCAAATGGAACTAACAGATATAAAGAGAGCATTTCATCCTAGAGCAAAAGAATACACCTTCTTCTCAGCACCTCATGGTACCTTCTCCAAAATCGACCATAAAATTGGTCACAAAACAGACCTCAACAGATATAAGAATATCAAAGTAATCCCATGCCTCCTATCAGATCACTATGGAATAAGGGTTGTCCTCAATGGCACCAAAAACAACAGAAAAACCACATACACATGGAGGCTGAACAATGCTCTACTGAATGAAAACTTGGTCAATGTGGAAATAAAGAAAGAAATCAAAGACTTTTTGAAATTTCATGAAAATGAAGGCACAACATACCCTAATTTATGGGACACAATGAAAGCGGTGCTAAGAGGAAAATTCATAGCCCTGAGTGACCCCAAAAAGAAACGGGAGACAGCATATACTAGCAGCTTAATGGCACAACTGAAAGCCCTGGAGCAAAAAGAAGCAAATACACCCAAGAGGAGAAGAAGGCAGGAAATCATCAAACTCAGGGCTGAAATCAATCAAGTAGAACTAAGTAAAACCATACAAAGAATCAACAAAACTAGGAGTTGGTTCTTTGAGAAAATCAACAAGATAGATAAGCCCTTAGCCAAACTAGTCAGAGGGCACAGAGACAGTATCCAAATTAATAAAATCAGAAACAAAAAGGGAGAGATAACAACAGAAACTGAGGAAATTCAAAAAATCTTCAGATCCTACTACAAAAGCCTGTATTCAACACAACTAGAAAATCTTAAGGAGATGGAAAATTTCATTAACAGATACCAAATACCAAAATTAAATCAGGATCAAATAGACCATCTAAACAGTCCTATCACCCCTGAAGAAATCCAAGGCGTCATTGGAAGTCTTCCAACCAAAAAAAGCACAGGTCCAGATGGTTTTAGTGCAGAATTCTATCAGACCTTCAAAGAAGACCTAACACCAATACTCTTCCAATTTTTCCACAAAACAGAAACAGAAGGAACACTAACCAACTCGTTCTATGAAGCCACAATTACGCTAATACCAAAAGCACACAAAGATCTGACAAATAAATGGAATCTCAGGCCAATCTCTCTTATGAATATCGATGCAAAAATATTCAATAAAATTCTTGCCAACCGAATCCAAGAACACATCAAAATGATCATTCACCAAGATCAAGTAGGCTTCATCCCAGGGATGCAGAGATGGTTCAATATAAGGAAATCCATCAATGTAATCCACTATATAAACAATCTCAAAAAAAACCACATGGTCATCCCATTAGCTGCTGAAAAAGCATTTGACAAAATTCAGCATCCTTTCATGCTAAAGGTCTTGGAAAGATCAGGAATTCGAGGCCAATATCTAAACATAGTAAAAGCAATTTACAGCAAACCGGTAGCCAACATCAATTTAAATGGAGAGAAACATGAAGCAATCCCACTAAAATCAGGGACTAGACAAGGCTGCCCTCTCTCTCCATATCTTTTCAGTATAGTACTTCAATGTCTATCTAGAGAAATTAGACAAAAAACGGAGGTCAAAGGGATACAAATTGGAAAGGAAGAAGTCAAACTATCACTATTTGCAGACGATATGATAGTATACTTAAGCGACCCAAAGAACTCCACCAGAGAACTCCTACAGCTGATAAACAACTTCAGCAAAGTGGCCGGATAAAAAAAATCAATTCAAGCAAGTCAGTAGCCTTCCTATCCTCAAAGGATAAGCAGGCTGAGAAAGAAGTAAGAGAAATGATACCCTTCATGATAGCTATAAACCATATAAAGTATCTTCGTTTGACTCTAACCAAACAAGTAAAAGATCTGTATGACAAGAACTTCAAGTCTCTGAAGAAAGAAATTGGGGAAGACCTCAGAAGATGGAAAAATCTGCCATGCTCATGGATTGGCAGGATTAATATAGTAAAAATGACCATCTTGCCAAAAGCAATATACAGAAACAATGCAATCACCATCAAAATCCCAACTCAATTCTTCATAGAGTTAGAAAGAGAAATTCAAAAATTCATCTGGAATAACAGAAAACCCAGGATAGCTAAAACTATTCTCAAGAGTAAAAGAACCTCGGGGGAATCAGTATTCCAGACCTCAAGCTGTACTACAGAGCAATAAGGTTAAAAACTGCATGGTATTGGTACCATGAGAGGAATGTAGATCAATGGAAGAGAATTGAAGACCCAGAAATGAACCCACACACCTATGGTCACTTGATCTTTAACAAAGGAGCTAAACCATCCAGTGGAAAAAATATAGCCTTTTCAACAAATGGTGCTGGCTCAACTGGAGGTCAACATGCAGAAGAATGCAAACTGACCCATTCTTATCTCCTTGCACTAAGCTCAATTCCAAGTGGATCAAGGACCTCCACAAAAAACCAGACACACTGAAACTAATAGAAAGGAAACTAGGGAAGAACCTTGAACATATGGGCACAGGGGAGAAATTCCTGAATAGAACCCCAATAGCTTATGCTCTAAGATCAAGAATTGACAAATGGGACCTCATTAAATTACAAATTTTTGCAAGGCAAAAGACACTGTCATGAAGACAAAGCGGCAACCAACTAACTGTGAAATGATCTTTACCAACCCTACATCCGACAGAGGGCTAATATCCAATATATACAAAGAACTCAAGAAGTTAAACTCCAGAGAGGCAAGTACCCCTATTAAATAATGGGTCACAGAGATAAACAAAGAGTTCTCACCTGAAGAATATCGAATGCCTGAGAAGCACCTAAAGAGATGTTCATCATCCTTAGTCATTAGGGAAATGCAAATCAAAACAACCCTGAGATTTCATCTCACACCAGTCAGAATGACTAAGATCAAAAACACAGGAGACAGCAGTTGTTGGCGAGGATGTGGAGAAAGAGGAACACTCCTCCACTGCTGGTGGGATTGCAAGCTGGTACAACCACTCTGGAAAGCAGTCTGGCAGTTCCTCAGAAAACTGGGCCTGACACTCCAAGAGGATCTGGCTATACCACTCTTGGGCATATACCCAGAGGCTTTACCTGCATGCAGTAAGGACACATGCTCCACTATGTTCATAGCAGCCTTATTTATAATAGCCAGATGCTCTAAAGAACCCAGATGTCACTCAACGGAGGAATGGATTCAGAAGATGTGGTATATTTACACAATGGAATACTACTCTGCAATGAAAAACAATAAATTCACGAAATTCCTAGGCAAATGGTCAGAACTTGAAAATATCATCCTTAGTGAGGTAACCCAATCACAAAAGAACACACATAGTATGCTGTCACTGATAAGGTGATATTAACCCAGAATCTCAGAATACCCTAGACACAATATGCATATCAATAGATTTCCAAGAAGATGAAAGGAGAGACCCCTGGTCCTGGAAGGACTGGATGTAGGGGAATGCTGAGAAAGAGAAGCAAGAAGGGGTTGAATGGGGAAAAGAGGGAGGGAAGGGGGCTTATGGGACTTTCGGGGAGGGAGGAAACGGGAAATGGGAAATGATTTTTAATGTAAATAAAAAAACCTTAGAAAATAAAAAAAGGGAAACTCAGAAATATACCATACTAAGGCCACAAATAGTAGATCAATAGGATTTAGTCATCACAAATGCTGATCTGTCATTTATTACTGAAAATCTCAAAAACATTTTAAGATATGAGAACAGCCATGAATTGCTGTAGTTGTTGCCCATCTGTCTGCTCTCATGGATACTTAGGGAAATATTCTATTATTTGTTGGTAAGCATGTGTGCCCACATATGTGAATGGAATGTTTCCCATCATTTCTTTACCACATTGGGACTTAGAATTGCATTCCATCTTACTTGTTTGGTACTAATCCCTACCCCATTCTGCAGAATTAATTGTTGTTTGATCCTGGAGGATGGGAACTTCTTTCCCTGTTGCAGGTAATTGGAATGCATGGTACCAGCAGGGACTGTAGATTTGTGCAAGGATTTGTGGAAAAGAGCCTCTGTTTGAACATTCTCCGGGACACTTCTTAGGGACTGGCCGTTGGGTCAATTGGAGACCACTTTCCGGTTCAGTCAAATGAGTGCTCTTAAACCAACTTCTCCAATAGGGCTGCTGTCAGGAGGGAATGAACTGCACAAATGATTGCATATTAATGACTGTGAAGTCTTTTGTAGAATGTGATGCCAGTATTCTTCAAGGGGCACAGGAAATGATTATAGTATCATAATAGCCATCCTCCTTCTGTATTTCTTCCAGGTGACAAGCAGTGATTACAAAAGGAACCAAAGCTACTTCAATAACCCCAATTGTGAGAGAGTGCCAGAGAGCAGCTTAAACCAGAATACTACTGAACTAGATTCCAAGCCCCTGGGTTCTCTCAAGAGGAGGACTATGAAGTGTTCCAAGACAAAGATCCTTACTCCCACATTAACAACATCTAGAAGGAGGCTCATTTCTACAGCCTCCAGCAGAGAAGACACTATCAGACATGACAGCCTAGGCATCCTCCTTTACTATTTGTAAAAATCAATGGCATTCATGCAAAGCAGTCTTGGCTTTTGTCTGTATTTTCAGTAAGAGGTCAATGGGCATTGTATTCTTCTGTTGTTTTGCTCCACCACTACAATCTGAAAGGGTCAATTAAGGGACTTTGATATGTTTTCTGTCAGGTCTGATGTTCTATTCATGTTAAAATAGCAGCATGAGGACTTCTGAGACTGAATGGATTACATGTTTAATCCAGGTTAGTTTCCAAGTTGATCATTTAGGGTGTACATGTTAAATGTCGTTTAAAAGTGTGTTTTCCTTATTTTGAAAAATTAAGTGGTCTGATTAAGTTTGTGTGTTTTTCCTTGAAATGTAAAAGAACAAACTATCAGAAGCCAACAACAAACCAGTAATGAGCATTGGGGAAGAGGAGAAATGTGGGTGGCTTGCTCTCATTCTGATATGAACATGGGCTGATCCTCGGAAGAAAATTTTCTACAGATATCCTTCTCTACCTATACTGGTGCAAACATCAGCCGAGGTAAGCTGTGAAATTGAAGCCTGTGTCTAGTAACTGCTTCTTTGTATTTCAATGGAGAATTCTTCTTCCTTTAATGCTCCTGTGAGTGCTCTTAAGACTTGTGTCAAACTCTTATAATTCAGTCAGAGAAGTGCATAGCAATGTACAAAATTTGGATATTTACTGCTTCTGTGTTGTCACTTACAGCTCCATCTATTATGTGAAATGTTGATAAAATCTAAGCTACTGCAAACCATATCTGAATTGAGAGGTACTGTAAAACTGGTGGGTGGTTATCCATTGTCTAATGAATCATTCATTGGAAAGAGATCATCTCAAGTCTTCAAAATCCACACAGAGTTGTGGGGCTGGAAGAGCCAGTAGAAGACTGCTTGCCTAGGCAGTGGCATAGCCTCATAATGGCAAAGCTATCAGCACAGCTATTGTAGCTTGTGATGGGTGAGCCAAGTTAACATTAGAAGAAACAGGCAGTGCTCTTCAGTACTGAATCTTTCCTGGCGGTGAGTCATATCGAGCAGCCAGCTTAGTCTGTGGATTGACTTGTGTAATGCCCATATTTCCTTGCTGATCAAAGAACCAAAAGGATCATACCTTGTGCCTTGTGGCTGTGAGGCTTATAACTGGATTTTTTACATTTACTGAGAAAATAATGGCCTCCAACTCTTTGCTAAGCACAGTCTCTGCAAATGAAATTCATGATCTGTAAAGTTTTGTAATTACCAGTGACTCCAAGTAAGAGAATCAGGCCTTCATGCGAAGATGCGTGCCTTGGCATGATACAATGAACAGATTCTAGGTAACCCTTTCTCTGTAGAAATAAAATGAACAACAAAAGAATAAGGGAGGAGAGGTTACCTGAAACCTGACCCTGCATATCCATGACACAGTTCATAAATACATGACTGGGTTGATCTGCAGCAGGCATTATACCATGTGTTGGAAACATAATCGCTACGGTGAGATGTTTTGGTAGGTAAACATACCCAACAAAGTAGCCTGACAGCCTGAGTACTATCCTTAGTACCCATGTAGTGGAAGTCTGTCTCCAGAGAGTGGTCCTCTGCCCCCTTGAAGAGGGATATATTCTTATACTCTCTCCCTGTCTGTCTGTCTTTCTCTTTCTCTTCTATCTCTCCCTCTCAATCTTGCTGTCTCTTTATCTCCCTCCCTGTCTCTCCTTCACTGTCTCTCTCCTTTCCTCTCTTCTCCCCTCTACTCCCGTACTCTCTAGTCTCCTTCCATGTAGCTACCGCTGGCCTTGAGTTCTCTGTGTAGACCAGGATAGCGCTGACTACAAGAAAATCAGCCTGCATTTGCCTCCCCTATGCTAGCATGGAATACTCATGTCATTTTGTCTGGCCTTTCTTAAAATATATTTCTTTTTTAAAAAATGGGGGTATTGCCATGTGACCATGATGCAAGTCTAGTGACTCTGTACCTCCAGCTTCACTTATACGCATACAAATCTGCCTCCTTCAACACTGTAAATCTCTTGCCCTAGTAAATACAATATGTCATCCCCTTGCTGTCTTGTAGAACTCCTTTAATTTATAAACAGCCTTTGTCCTAAAAGATCTCATTATTGAATGGTGAGATGGAACCTTGTCCATTACAACTGTCTCTCCTGTAAAGTACAAGTTCGTTTTTAGTATAGCATGAGGAAGAAGGACTTCTTTTCCACTGAAGAATTAAATACATGGAGCAAGGCAACAATGTTTCATTAATGGTGAGACAGCATGTCTATGCAGGGAGTATTGACATAATTTATCTATGAGGAACAACCTTCTATGTGCTCTGATCCCATCATTTCCATACCTAACAACCTGATAGAGAAGTAGAGTGAGATTTGCACATTACAGGGAGCAAGGGAATCTTGCATCCAGTCTTCTACCTGCCCAATGAGATCCTAAAAAGGGTGGCAGGAGTCCACGATGAGCTTAAGGCACCTAAGTGTTGATTAGTAGTGCAGAATTGATAACCAAGTGTTTTCCACTTTGTCCAATCTCTGTATCCTTCAATAAAAATTGGCTTTTTTAAGTCATAGCAGGTTTGATTCTAGAAACTAGAGCTGGAAATGCCCATTTATTGGCACTGTGCATCTTGGTAGTACTTGAGCTCAGTGATACACTCAGAATTATGAGTAATCTCCATAGACCTAAGAACCTCAGGAACCATCTGTGTTCCCCCTCTCTCTTGTCAGTCTCCTTTTCTCTCTCTCACATCTCCACCCCTCCCATTCTTTCTCTCCAGCTCCTTTCTGTCACTACTCTCCTTCACTTCCTCCCCCATCTCCTAGTCAAGGAATCTGACCTGGATTCCCCATTCATCTTACAGCCTTTCTTACTCAGTTACTACTTGATACAAGGAGCCCTTCAGCACCTGTAGTAATGATGTACCTATCTTTTCATGGCCACAGATAAGAGGTAAGTCTTGACTCAATGTAAACAAGAAAGAATTTGAGGGGCCAACTGTTTGGTGGTCATGTAGCCACTGAATGCCTACTGGACAATCCTAAGGAGCTGATGTGCCTCTGTATTTCTCCCAGAATTCCATAGCTCATGCATAAGTATTGAGTGCCTCCATTCTCCTTTGTGAATTCCATCCTTAGGCAGTAACATATGACACTGATTTCACTTCTGATTTTTGCTTAAGAAGAGTGAGAGTCACCTGTATGGTGTATATCTCAGTCCTTGTGCTGTGTTTTCTTCTTCCCTGTACATCAATTCTGCTGCAGATTAACATATTCATCAGACCATTTCCTCTGGGGAAGTGCTCTCTATCTATATGACCACAAGGCAGAACAGACTGAAGCAAAGCTCACTTTGGGTTTGTATCAAACCCTGGATGTTGAGGATTTTCAGACCTTTTGTCCCATCCTCTACATCATCATTATATGCACGTTTCCCATGAGAGAAGTGTAATAATGTCACTTGTGTACCCAACAGTAAGGAAGCTGACTCTGATTACAGATGGTTAACTCCTCTGCATCTTGGCACACATTTTTGGAAACTGTGGTCAGGATAATTTCTGAAAGGAATAAATAGGCATATGTACCAAAACTGCAGGTGGAAAGAAAGCACTCTTCCCAACATGGGCTTCTCAGACATGTTGGTTTGTATACTTCAAGTTTCCATAAGAGATTGTGATAGTAACCAGGTGCATAGTTTGTACACAACTTCTTGACTTTGAGGGATGTCCATTACTGGTACAATCATGACTGGCCGTCCATTACCAAAGGTGTCATCACTGTATTTTTGCACATTGTAATTGTTTTCCTCTGGGGAACAACATAAGAATTTGTTGTCAATTCTTAACCCACCATGGGGCATAACAGGTAAATGAAGGTTAAGATGAAGGGGAGAAGATCAATGACCATCTCCTAGGAGAAAGATTACTGTTCATTTCTTCTCTTGAAAGAGGAAGAGGTTCATGAGCTTGTCTTCAAATGGAAGTAATACACAAGCCTGCAGGTATAAGCCTATAATTTCAGATCTCTGGATTACTGAGCCAGGAGGAACACAACCCCTAATCCAGACCTAGCCAGTAAGTTCATGGACAGCCAGTCTCCTGATTGGAGTTTTTATGTTGAAATAAAAGTCAAAAAAGAAGGTTGGAAATATATCTCAGTGGTAGCATATTCCATACCCCATACAGACAAAAGTAAATATGTGCAAATAAATGAAAACTCTTTTTAATGCCCAAATCTGGATTGGAAGATACATCCTCTTTATTCATCTCTCAGGAGTCAATGTAAGTATGACACCAGACTGACGCTTTCCTGCTAGTGGAAGAATACAAGGTGGTAAAGTAGCACACATAGACAATAAGCTGGTAAGTTACTATCCTACTGAAACTGTACACATGCAACCATAAATCTTGGTGATACCTTCTTTACCAAGGATTGGTGTGGTGGTATCCCTATGACATAACTGGCCAAACCTTGGCCAACACTCTTCTTAAGCATGGTCAGTCTTGAATCTCCCTTATTTGCCACAGGCCCTCACTGTTGATGTAGACTTGAGACATCCTTGGTCATTTCTCAACTCTGTGTGTGGCCTCAGGTCCAATTACTAAAGTGGAAACAGTGCTTGCATTGACTGGCAGCATCCACCTCTGAAAGGGGCTATGTGCATTATGCTACAGTTATGGTTATATTGTGGTCCTTGGCTATGACCCAATGTGATCTGCAGGTACACCCAAGGACATTGCAAGGTGTGTTTGCTTAGAGCTGCAGAATGACTTTAGCATATTTTTCCAGAGTCCATACATCTAGTCATGTCAAAGACACTGTCTGAAACTCTACCATGAAAATCCCCTTGCCATGTCGACATCATCAGAGGGAAGATGAGTCAGGAAGGCATTAGCCTAGTTAACCTCCAACATGAACCCGAATTTCAAAAGGAAGACATACACATGAGGTGTGAAGCCGAAAAACTGACAGAACAGCTGCTTTTGGCACATGGGCCATGGCACTTTACAGTGAAACATTCAATAACTGGAGGCAAGTTGTGAGGATATTAAAATGTGGTCCAGAGACATCCTTTATCTGTTTCTGTGGATAAAGTCATTCGGTGGAAATGGCCTGTTGCAAAGACTCTACAAAGCTAAAATATGATCTTCCATTGTGTGGAGCTACTGAAGATCAATTTTTCAAATATTTTCTCAAGAGTTTAAAGAAGACTGCTCAGATGTAATGAAGTAGCGAATTACCCTTCCCCTACCTCTCTTAGTCAGAATAGCTGCATTCCTGTTGAGCAACCCATAAATTTGTTAGAGAATATCGAATCTAGTAGTAAGTATGTATTCCCCGACATTGGGAGAGATATCTTTACATCGTTGAGCTCAAGAACATAGATGCATTGGAAGTTTTTAAGGCCAGGCAGATTGACATGAGCATGATACTCCTCCAGGCACTTGGAAGACCAAGACAGAAGGATGAGAAGTCAGAGGCAGGTTTAGGCTGTGTGGTAAGATTCAGTCTGGTTGACAAGTAGTGTACACATGTAGTTAGCATCTGAGAATGGGGAAGTGTGTAGGAAACACACACACACACACACACACACACACACAAAACCATACACATAGACTCAGATGCACACATAAAGACATAGTCTCTCTCTCTCTCTCTCTCTCTCTCTCTCTCTCTCTCTCTCTCACACACACACACACACACACACATACATACACAGTCACTCATATCCATGCATATAAAATAGACACAGTGACCAATTCCTATAATACCCAAGGGGGTTGAGGCAGGAAAGTGACTATACTTCAGAAAGGATTTTATGCTGCGAACTGAGTTTCAGTCCAAGCTAAATTAAAAGTGAGACCTGAACTAAAAATTAAAAATAAATTATGTAAGAGAATGAAGAATAATAAATTAATAAATATTGTTAGATAATAATATGTCTTTTCTGACCACAGAACTTAGCAGAGGACATATTATGCTTTAAAATTGGAGCAGCCTCTGTGGGTGTTGGAGAAGTTAGCTTACTCAAGTGAAACATGTGAAGGTCACCCACATACTCCTCAAGGTCACAGAAATTCCATTCTCTAACTCAGACATTGCTTGCTAGCACCGAGGTTCCATGACAGGGTAGTGACTGTTGAAGGAAGAGACCTGTGTGTCATCAGATATGGTTCCTGGACTAAGGGGAACAAGACTGAGATGAGACTATGCTTCCATACTGTTATCTTTAAATGTTGGCCTAGTTATATGACACAGTGTATTTTATTTTTCTTTTGCCTTTTCTTCTCAGTTTAGCCCAACCATCTAAACTGGGATTAGTATTGTGGGATATCTCAAGGCATACTTTTCAAGGATCTTTTCTGCTCACTAGTGATATCCAGTGCCTCATCCCTAAGTGATATGCCTATGCCAATAGGGTTCAAATATATAGTGCCTGGCCAGCCCAGAAGTTCTCTCTGACACATGGTTTATGTTCCTTCCTACCAAGTCTCCAAGTGAAGATCTCAGTCCTCTCCAACTTGTAGATTTTAACCATGATCTTAATGCCTCATTAGCTACATACAACTCTCTAACTTGCTCTTATTCCTTTTATACACCCTCAATTCCATGGTCTCTATAAAGTTCTCTCTTAGATCCTCCAATGTAGAATTTGCCCACTAAGCTGCAGCTTCACTGCTGTCCCAAAAGCCTGTTTCATTTGGATCACTGTAAGATCACCTTCCCAGCCTTTGGCTTGTTAAGATATCAAGGTGTCATTGAATTCATAAAAGTCATTTGAGGGCATTATTCTGTTCCAAGCTCTGGAATGATGAGTGCAATTGAGTACATACTTCTACAGGAACCTTGGGTAGAATGCATTTGTGATCACTAGTGCAAAATACAAGTGTAAGTGAAGGGTTGTCTGGAGGGAACTGGGATCCTCTTAGCTGACACTCAAACCTGGCCACTGATTTAAAGGTAATATGTCTAAATCTTTACCCTTTTTCAAAAAGATATGTCTCATCTGTGAGGGTCAAGTGCTAACATTTTCAGTTCATCTATTGCCACCCTGCTCTGCACCTCAAACACTTCAACCACACTGTTCTTTTACCCAGAAGTCTGTATTCTCCACTATTATATCAGAGGACTGCAATGTCCTCCTCTGAGTGGCAATGCAAAAGATATTGCCTTAGGAGCCTTCTCAGGTATCCTGGGCTTGCTCAGTTTGGTTCCTGTGGTACCTGATCCTGAGACACAAGGTATTTTTGCTTATGCATCCAGACCAAAGCCAAATCAATACTTATTTGTGGGTGCAATGATGGCCTTGCCTAACTCTTTACTCTCCAGCAAAAAGGGATACATGTGAACACACAGCTCAAGCTTTAGTGTACTTGTAAGTTTCCAAAGAATATCATGTACTGAGCACAGGAAGACATGTGACAGCCCTGACCAGATAGCTTCTCTCCAGTGTGGATTAGAGCCAGTCACATAGCAGGGTTGATGGTGTCAGCAGCCTTTCTCGAAGATGAGCTTTCATATTGGCACCTATACAAAAGAAATGGTCCACTTTTCCAAATATCGTACAATAATTTTGAGAACAGAGGCCTGTGCTTCCCTTGTTTCCACTCAATGAAATGTGCTTCTCCCTCGGTTTAACATGATAACATGTGAGACTCTTAAAATTCTCAGGGTTTAACAGATTGATGGGTTGTTGAATAGATACCTGTCTGACAGACTGGAAAGAAGTACAGAGATAATGCACGTGGACAGATCCATAACTTGGAGAAAGACAAGTTGGCTTTTGAGTATTAATTTGGTTTCCTTCAAAAGGATTGCTTTAATGAAAGAGCCATAGAAGCACATGTTGAGTGAGAAAGGTTTGCAGATTTTGAATATCTGCGAAAGGAGAGGAGTATGATCATAGTGAGGGAATACCTATAAGAAAAAACCATTGTGCAGTGGCTCCCCTCTCACCTGGTACCATGAAACTATACATGCTCCCTCTGATCGTGGCTACTGTTTGCAGTTGCCAGTGAAATGGGAGGGACACTTACTGCAGCCATGCCAGGGACCTTGTTCAGTGACTGCATGGAAAAGCAAAATTAATGTAGAGAGCATGGGGGGGCAGTGGTGCATTTTCTTAGGACTTTGATGGACACTGTGGGATCTCTCTCTCTCTTTCTCTCTCTCCCTCACTCACTCCCTCCCTCCTTCCCTCCTTGCCTTTCTTTCTCTGATAATCTCTTCCTCATGTTCTTTCTATTTCCCCACCCCTCTCTCCTTGCTCTATCTCTCCAATTTCCAGCTCACGAGATTGGATAGTTGAGAGCTGATTTGGAGCACTGGATAGAGATATTTTTAAGCATCTGTTCCTTAGAAGCCATTTCTCTACACCCATGCAGTAGCTATCTTACTTTGATCTCCCCAAGAATGGGTCTTTCTTTGGCTGTCTCCTCATGCCCTAGCAATGTTAGGGAGACTTCCTGATGGTGGCTGCTACAGCCTGAATGGTTCTGTGATTTTCTTTCCGAATTCACATCAGAAAAGCAGAGAACAGGTCGAATGAGCAGTGCCACTACACCTCAGTGTGACCTCTTTCAACTTGCATGGTCATGGAATTTTACCTCCCCAGTTACATGGAGGAGACCTGTGTTAGCACTAACTTCTATTCTGGATTGAAGGCACAGTGTGACATAAAACATCCATTAGTTTTACAGAAAGGGAAACATAGACCAGATGGTTTTCTCCTGGAACTTAGCATACTGCCTCAGGGAGAAAGTTCAACAGTGCCGGACATAGAGTCACTGAGGAGATTGCATGCTTGGTCACATCCATCTTGCTATCTGTGGGCAGAGGTGTGACTCTTAGGTTCCCATCCATAGGTGACGACCAGACTTTGCCCTCTGTGGTGGATGCCCCCCATACCCAGGTCATGTGGTCCCTCTTTTATTTCACTCCCAGTGTTTCACCTTCCATTCTTACCCATGGATGAGTAAATTCCTTTGGGTAACACAGCAATTTAAAGCAATCAGCCATGACTTAGGGAAGCAGTTCACATTCACAAGTTGAAAGGATAATGAACTTCAGTTTTAGAATGCAAACATGAGTGTCAGTCAAAATGAAGACCAAAGTAGTATTCATAGGCCAACTTATGGGGGGCTCAAGGAACTTACAAGGTAAAGGAGATGCCATACCAAATTTAGGACCAGTAGACAGCTCTAAGTGCCATATTAGGAAATGCCTGTCCAACAACTAATTTCAGGATTGTTCACTTTCAGGCTTTTGCTTAATATCACATGTTGGTACATAGGAAGAAGAATCTCACAGTCAAAGTCATCTGCCAGTATCCTTCAACTTATCACAAAGAGGGAGATTTGTTTATGATCCGTGCATGTCATGGAAGAGTTCACAGAGGTAACTGAGTAGATTCTAGGAGAGTATGTGAGCCAATGGACAGTAAGGTGAAAAGTCAGAGATGGATGAGCTCCTGGAGGCCTAATCCTTGTAAGCTCATAAAATCCTGCCCTGCAGATATATGAGAGCACTGCTATGAAGAATGGCTATCACTGTCCACACATTGCAGTAGAGTTGCCTCTGAGAGTTGGGGAAATAGAGACAGGAATCAATGTGGCTCACCATGTAATGATACCTTCCACATGAGCTGTCAGACAAGTGAGAATACTGCAGCTGTGCTAGAAATGCTGTTGATGTACACTGCCTGTGCTAATCTCTCTGGGCACATATCATCTCATGTAACCCTCAGAATAAGCCTGGGAGGTGGCCCCACTTTGAAGATGGGGAACAAAGTGAGTTAATAATCATGAGTTTTCTTTCTTCTCTTCTTAATTCTTGTTACAGTCTTAATTTTCCTGGCTGCACACACCCCTCCTCGCTCTAGCCAAGTTATTCCACAAGCCTCCACTTTCACTTTTCTTCCTGGAACCAGGGTTCAGTGTGGCCCCAAGCTCAGACAAGAACCCCATGGATCCCCTGCACAAATGGGATCCAATGTCAATTTCTTTGCCCTCCCATATAACCACTGTGCCAAGTTACTATGAGGCCTCAATAGCCCCTCAGCCTTCCCCTTCAGAAAAGCTAAACGTGGGCCTCACCATCCTGAGAACCAGCCCCAACCCCAGCTCCATTGTCCCTGTTCCCCTGTCAGAGAGGCTGTTCCTTTGGCAGGTCCGGGAGAAGAAGACCCTGTGGCACTTGTACTGGGAGAACCTGGGCTTTCTGAAGAGGAAGAAATTCTTCCTGAGGCACTCGAGATGCTGGCACTGGGATCACATGGCACTTTACCTGCTTAAAAGGGATGTCAGAGGTTTCCCTCAGGCGAGAAAGCTCAAAATCAGCTTCAATGGTAGGGCCACATGCAAAATATTGCTGAGATTAGTGGGCAGAGGAACGCTGCCCCCTTCCCTCTCTCCTGGGAAATGCTGGTGCAGGGCCTCAAATGCCTCACCCTCAGCCTGGGAGCCAACAGAACTGCCCCCCCCCTGCGAGAGCGGCCTCTGCAGCAGCTGGAGCCAAAGGATGCTCAAATAGTAGATGTAAGAAGGCTGAGGTGGGCACCAGCCTCCCCTTGGCGAACTCTGCTCCGGGGATTGACTACACTGAGCCTTCTTAGGTGCAGAGATTCCCCAATATAACACCACCAGCTCTGCTGTGTGCCATCCCCCATATAACATCGCTTGGAACACAACCTGTTGGGCTTCCATCTGCGGCCAAGAGTGGGGCAGTTCTGTGCTCATCTGGGCACCAGCTTTGCTGTGGGCCATCTGCCCTGCAGAGTGAACTGTGCCGAGAGGGTGCACAGTGCACTCTGCCATCTTCATTCCAGCAAGAGAGCAGTTGGGACCTCCAGGCACAAGGATAATCAAGCATGACATCACTTGGGACTCAGCCAGCTTATGCTCCCTGCTTCCAAGATCTGGGCAGTTCTGTGGTCACCTACGCGCCAGCTCTGCTGTGGAACATCAGCCCTGCAGAGGGACTCTCACTGGGAGAGAGCACACCCACAAGAGAGTGAGCACACCAGTCTCCCCTTGGCAACCTCTGCTCCTGGGATTGACTATGCTGAGATTTCGGAGGTGCAGGGATTCCCCAATATAACATCACTTGGGGAAAGGCACATCAGGGCTCCAAAGTCACTCAGGAGCAGGGCAGCCCCTCAGCTACTGGTGCCAGGGGAATCCCAGTCATCTGGAAAATAGCCTTTCAGGCTCACAGGAGGTCCACCCAAGAGCCAGTGACAGCAGGACCAACTAACACCAGAGGTAACCAGATGGTAAAAGGCAAATATAGGAACGTTACTAACAGAAAACAAGGCAATATGGCACCATCCGAACCCAACTCTCCGACAGCAGCAAGTCCAGCATACCCCATCACACCTGAAAGGCAAGATCTGGATTTAAAATCACTTCTCATGATGCTATTAAAGAATTTCAAGAAGGATGCAAATACATCTCATAAATAAATACAGGAGAATATGAATCAATGGGTAGAAGCCCTTACAAAGGAAACACAAAAATCGCTTACAGAAATACAAGCAATATGGGTCAACTGATGGAGGCCCATAAGGAGGAAACACAAAAATCACTTAAAGAAATGAATCAACGGGTAGATGCCCTTACAAAGGAACCACAAAAATCGTAAAAAGAAATGCAGGAGAATATGGATCAACAAATGGAAGCCCATAAGGAGGAAACACAAAAATCACTTAAAAAAATACAAGAGAACGTGGGTCAACAGACAGAAATATTAAAAGAGGAAATACAAAAATACTTTAAAGAAATACAGGAAAACACAAACAAACAAATGAAGGATCTGAAACAATCCATCCAGGATATAAAAAAAGGAAGTAGAAACAACTAAGAAATCACAAAGGGAGACAACTTTGGAGATAGAAAACCTTGGGAAGAAATCAGGAGTCATAGATGCAAACATGAACAATAGAATACAAGAGATGGAAGAAAGAATCTCAGGCGCTGAAGATACCATAGAAAGCATAGACTCAACAATCAAAGAAAATGCAAAATGCAAAAAACGTGTAACCCAAAACATCTAGGAAATCCAGGAAACAATGAGAAGACCAAACCTAAGGATTATAGGTATAGATGAGAGTGAAGATTTGCAACTTAAAGGGCCAGTAAATATCTTCAAATAAATTATGGAGGGAAACTTCTCTAACCTAAAGAGAGAGATGGCGATGAACGTACAAGAAGCCTACAGAACTCCAAACACACTGGACCAGAACAGAAATACCTCCCATCACATAATAATCAAAACACCAAAGGTACTAAACAAAGATAGAATATTAAAACAGTAAGAGAAAAAGGCCAAGTAACATATAAAGAAAGACCTATCTGAATCACATCAGGCTTCTCACCAGAGACTATGAAGTCAAATGATCCTGGGCAGATATCATACAGACACTAAGAGAACACAAATGCCAGCCTAGACGACTATACACTGCAAAACTCTAAATCTCCATAGATGGAGAGAACAAGACATTCCATGATTAAACCAAATTTACACAATATCTTTCCACAAACCCAGCCCTGCAAAGGATAATAGGTGGAAACCACCAATACAAGGAGAGAAACAACACCCTGGAAAATCACCATATAATTGGTCACAAAACAGACCTCAACAGATATAAGAAGATTGAACTAATTCCATGCCTCCTATTAGATCACTATAGAATAAGGGTGGTCTTCAATGGCAACAAAAACAACAGAAAGCCCACATAGGATAATAGGTGGAAACCGCCAATACAAGGATAGAAACTACACTCTGGAAAAAATGAGATAGTAACCTTCTTTCATCAACCAAAAAGTAGATAACCACTCAAATATAAAGATAGCATCAAGAATAGCAGGTGACAATAATCACTACTCCTTAATCTCTGTTAATATAAATGGTCTCAACTTCCCAATAAAAAGACATAAACTAACAGACTGGTTACGTAAACAGGACCCATCATTTTGCTGAATGCAGGAAACACACCTCAGTGTCAATGGCAAGAACTACCTCAGAGTAAAAGGCTGGAAAACAATCTTACAAGCAAATGTTCCCAGGAAACGAGCCAGAGTAGCCATCCTAATATCAGATAAAATTGACTTTCAACCTAAAGTCATCAAAAAAGACACAGAAGTACACTACATATTGATCAAAGGAAAAATTCACCAAGATGGACTCTCAATTCTGAACATCTATGCTCCAAATGCAAGGGCACCCTCATTCGTAAAAGAAACTTTACTAAAGCTCAAAGCACACATCGCACCTCACACAATAATAGTGGGTGACTTCAACACCCCGCTTTATGAAATGGATTGCTCAGTAAAGCAGAAACTAAACAGTGACACAGTGAAACTAATTGAAGCCTTGGACCAAATGGAACTAACAGATATATAGAGAACATTTCATCCTAGAGCAAAAGAATACACCTTCTTCTCAGCACCTCATGGTACCTTCTCCAAAATCACCATATAATTGGTCACAAAACAGACCTCAACAGATATAAGAAGATTGAACTAATTCCATGCCTCCTATTAGATCACTATAGAATAAGGGTGGTCTTCAATGGCAACAAAAACAACAGAAAGCCCACATACACTTGGAAGCTGAACAATGTTCTACTCAATGATACATTGGTCAGGGAGGAATTAAAGAAATCAAAGACTTTTTAAAATAAAAATGAAGGCACAACATTCCCTATTTAATGGGACACAATGAAAGCAGTGCTAGAGGAAAACTCATAGCTCTGAGTGCCTCTAAAAAGAACCTGGAGAGAGCATACACTAGCAGCTTAACAGCACACCTGAAAGCTTTAGAACAGAAAGGAGCAAATCCACCCAAGAGGAGCAGAAGTCAGGAGATCATCAAACTCAGGGCTGAAATTAACCAAGTATAAACAAAAAGAACAATTCAAAGAATCAACAAAACCAGGAGTTGGGTCTTTGAGAAAACCAACAAGATAGATAAGCGCTTAGCCAGACTAGCCAGAGGGCACACTGACAGTATCCAAATTAACAAAATCAGAAAAGAAAAGGGAGAAATAGCAACAGAAACTGAAGAAATTCAAAAAATGATCAGATCCTAAATCAAAAGTCTAGACTCAACACAATTGGTAAATCTGGAGGAAATGGACAATTTCCTAGACAGATACAAACAACCAAAGTGTAAACAGGATCAAATAGACCATCTAAGTGGTCCCATAACCTCTAAAGAAATAGAAGTGTTCATTGAAAGTCTTCCAACCAAAAAAACTACAGGACCAGATGGTTTTAGTACAAAATTCTATCAGACCTTCAAAGAAGACCTAACATCAGTACTCTTCAAACTATTCCTCAAAATAGAAACAGAAAGAACACTACCAAACTCTTTCTATGAAGCCAAAATTTCACTTATACAAAAACCACACAAAGATCCAACAAAGAATGAGAACTTCAGACCAATTTCCCTTATGAATATAGATGCAAAAATACTAAATAAAATTTTTGCCAACCGAATCCAAGAACACATCAAAACAATCATTCACCATGATCAAGTAGGCTTCATCACAGGAATGCAAGGATGGTTCAATATAAGGAAATCCATCAATGCATTCCACTAAATAAACAAACTTTAAAAAACCACATGGTCATTTCATTAGATGCTGAAAAAACATTTGACAAAATTCAGCATCCTTTCATGTTAAAAGTCTTGGAAAGATCAGGAATGCAAGCCCATACCTAAATATAGTAAAAGCAATGCATGGCAAAACAGTAGCCAATATCAAACTAAATGGAGAGAAACTAGAAGCAATTCCACTAAAATCATGGACTAGACAAGGCTGCCCTCTCTCTCCATACTTATTCAATATAGTACTTGATGTTCTAGCTAGAGAAATTAGAAAACAAAAGGAGGTCAAAGGGATACAAATTGGAAAGGAAGAATTCAAACTATGACTATTTGCAGATGATATGATAGTATACTTAAGCAACACAAAAAAATCCACCAGAGAACACCTACAGCTTACAAACAACTTCAGCAGTGTGATAATATAAAATTAACTCAAGCAAATCAGAAGCTTTTCCATACTCAAAGGATAAACAGGTTGAGAAAGAAATTAGGGAAATGACACCCTTCATGATAGCCACAAACAATATAAAGTATCTTGGTGTGACTCTAACCAAACAAGTGAAAGATCTGTATGACAAGAACTTCAAGTCTCTGAAGAAAGAAATTGAAGAAGACCTCAGAAGATGGAAAAATCTTCCATGCTAGTGGATTGGCAGGATTAATATAGTAAAAATGACCATCTTGCCAAATCAATATACAGATTAAATGCAATCAGCATCAAATTCCTAACTCGATTCTTCATAGAGTAAGAAAGAGCAATTCAAAAATTCATCTGGAATAACAGAAAACCCAGAATAGCTAAAACTATTCTCAAGAGTAAAAGAACCTCTGGGGGAATCAGTATCCCGGACCTCAAGCTGTACTACAGAGCAATAGTGTTAAAAACTGCATGGTATTGGTACAGTAACAGACATGTAGATCAATGGAACAGAATTGAAGACCCAGAAATGAATCCACACTCCTATGGTCACTTGATCTTTGACAAAGGAGCTAAAACCATCCAGTGGAAAAAAGATAGCCTTTTCAACAAATGGTGCTGGCTCAGCTGGAGGTCAACATGCAGAAGAATGCAAATTGACCCATCCTTATCTCCTTGCACTAAGCTCAATTCTAAGTGGATCAAAGATCTCCACATAAAACCAGACACACTGAAACTAATAGAAGGGAAACTAGGGAAGAACCTTGAACATATGGGCACAGGGGAGAATTTCCTGAACAGAACTCCAATAGCTTATACTCTAAGATCAAGAATAGACAAATGGGACCTCATTAAATTACAAAGTTTTTGCAAGGCAAAAGACACCGTCAAAAAGACAAAGTGGCAACCAACTAACTGGGAAATTATCTTTACCAACCTTACATCCGACAGAGGGCTAATATCCAAGATATACAAAGAACTCAAGAAGTTAAACTCCAGAGAGGCAAGTAACCCTATTAAAAAATGGGGTACAGAGCTCCACAAAGAGTTCTCACCTGAAGAATATCTAATGGCTGAGAAGCACCTAAAGAGATGTTCATCATCCTTAGTCATTAGGGAAATGCAAATCAAAACAACCCTGAGATTCCATCTCACACCAGTCAGGATGGCTAAGATCAAAAACACAGGAGACAGCAGTTGCTGGCGAGGATGTGGAGAAAGAGGAACACTCCTCCACTGCTGGTGGAATTGCAGGCTGGTACAACCACTCTGGAAAGCAGTCTGGCGGCTCCTCAGAAAACTGGGCATGACACTTCCGGAGGATCCGGCTATACCACTCCTGGGCATATACCCAGAGACTTTACCTGCATGCAATAAGGACACATGCTCCACTATATTCATAGCAGCCTTATTTATAATAGCCAGAAGCTGGAAAGAACCCAGATGTCCCTCAACGGAGGAATGGATTCAGAAGATGTGGTATATTTACACAATGGAATACTACTCTGCAATTAAAAACAATGAATTCCTTCTGCCTGGTGGAGGGACCCCGCGCAGGGAGGGAGCCCGCCAGCTTCCCTTCCGCGACCTCTGTTCCCGCGGACTGCGCTGGAGAGACCGGTACCCAGGCTCTCCCCCCGATATAACATCACTTGGGACACGGCCTGTTGGGGCTTCCGTCTGTGCCCGAGGGCGGGTTGGCGCTGTGGTCGTCTGGGTGCCAGATCGGCGGGCCATCGTGACCACAGGGTGAGCGGCGCCAAGGAGACTGCCCTCCGCCATCTTTGCTCCAGTGACCAGGTAGTTGGGACCGCCAGGCTCAGAGACAGACAGGCATAATATCGCTTCGGTTTCAGGCAGCTTGTGTGTAACCTGCTCCCAGGTGCTGGGCTGATCTGCAGTAACCAGCGCGCCAGTTCCGCGGTGGGACCTTCTGCCTGGTGGAGGGACCCCGCGCAGGGAGGGAGCCCGCCAGCTTCCCTTCCGCGACCTCTGTTCCCGCGGACTGCGCTGGAGAGACCGGTACCCAGGCTCTCCCCCCCGATATAACATCACTTGGGACACGGCCTGTTGGGGCTTCCGTCTGTGCCCGAGGGCGGGTTGGCGCTGTGGTCGTCTGGGTGCCAGATCGGCGGGCCATCGTGACCACAGGGTGAGCTGCGCCACGGAGACTGCCCTCCGCCATCTTTGCTCCAGTGACCAGGTAGTTGGGACCGCCAGGCTCAGAGACAGACAGGCATAATATCGCTTCGGTTTCAGGCAGCTTGTGTGTAACCTGCTCCCAGGTGCTGGGCTGATCTGCAGTAACCAGCGCGCCAGTTCCTCGGTGGGACCTTCTGCCTGGTGGAGGGACCCCGCGCAGGGAGGGAGCCTGCCAGCTTCCCTTCCGCGACCTCTGTTCCCGCGGACTGCGCTGGAGAGACCGGTACCCAGGCTCTCCCCCCAATATAACATCACTTGGGACACGGCCTGTTGGGGCTTCCTTCTGTGCCCGAGGGCGGGTTGGCGCTGTGGTCGTCTGGGTGCCAGATCGGCGGGCCATCGTGACCACAGGGTGAGCAGCGCCACGGAGAGTGCCCTCCGCCATCTTTGCTCCAGTGACCAGGTAGTTGGGACCACCAGGCTCAGAGACAGACAGGCATAATATCGCTTCGGGTTCAGGCAGCTTGTGTGTAACCTGCTCCCAGGTGCTGGGCTGATCTGCAGTGACCAGCGCGCCAGATCTGCTGTGGGACTTCTGCCTGGCAGAGGGACGCCCCCTCCCCCCCCCCAGGAGAGATCACACACCCCTGCACAGGGCAGGAGCCTGCCAGCCTCCCTTTGGCGACCTCTGCTCCAGGAATCCACTAGGCTGAGCCTTTAGATGTGCAAGGCCTCCCCAATATAAGATCACTTGGGGCAAAGCACATTAGGGCTCCAAAGTCACTCAGGAGCAGGCAGGCCCCAGAAATCAGTGCCAGGGGAATCCTGGTAATCCAGGGGGGGGCAGAAATAGCTTTGCAGGCTCACAGGAGGTCCAACCAACAGCCAGTGGCAGCAGGACCAACTAACACCAGAGGTATCCAGATGGCAAAAGGCAAACGTAGGAATGTTACTAACAGTAATCAAAGTAATGTGGGACCATCCGAACCCAACTCTCCAACAGCAGCAAGTCCTGGATACCCCACCACACCCGAAAGACAAGATCTGGATTTAAAATCACTTCTCATGATGCTATTAGAGGATCACAAGAAGGACACAAATAAATCTCATAAAGAGTTACAGGAGACCATGAATCAACGGTTAGAAGCCCTTACAAAGGAAACACAAAAATCGCTTAGAGAAATGCGGGAGAACATGGATCAAAAGATGGAGGCGCACAAGGAGACAACACAAAAATCGCTTAACGAGATGAATCAACGGGTAGATGCACTCACAAAGGAATCACAAAATTTGCATAAAGAAATGCAGAAGAATATGGGTCAACAGACGGATGCCCATAAGGAGGCAACACAAAAATTGCTTAAAGAAATGAATCAACGGTTAGATGCCCTTACAAAGGAAACACGAGAACTGCTTAAAGAAATGCAGGAGACGATGGATCAACAGATGGAATCCCATGAGGAGGAAACACAAAAATCGCTCAGAGAAATGCAGGAGAACGTGGGTCATCAGGAAGAAATCCTGAAAGAGGTAATGCAAAAATACCTTAAAGAAATACAGGAAAATACAAACAAACAAGTGAAGGATCTCAGCAAATCCATCCAGGAACTAAAAAAGGAAGTAGAAACAACTAAGAAATCACAAAGGGAGACAACTTCGGAGATAGAAAACCTTGGGAAGAAATCAGGAGTCATAGATGCAAACATCAACAATAGAATACAAGAGATGGAAGAAAGAATCTCAGGTGCTGAAGATTCCATAGAAAGCATCGACTCAACAGTCAAAGAAAATGCAAAATGCAAAAAACGCGTAACCCAAAACATCCAGGAAATCCAGGACACAATGAGAAGACCAAACCTAAGGATTATAGGTATAGATGAGAGTGAAGATTTGCAACTTAAAGGGCCAGTAAACATCTTCAACAAAATTATGGAGGAAAACTTCCCTAACTTAAAGAGAGAGATGCCGATGAACATACAAGAAGCCTACAGAACTCCAAACAGACTGGACCAGAACAGAAATACCTCCCGTCACATAATAATCAAAACACCGAATGTTCTAAACAAAGAAAGAATACTAAATGCAGTAAGAGAAAAGGGCCAAGTAACATACAAAGGAAGACCTATCCGAATCACATCAGACTTCTCACCAGAGACTATGAAAGCCAGAAGATCCTGGGCAGATCTCATGCAGACACTAAGACAGCACAAATGCCAGCCTAGACTACTATACCCAGCAAAACTCTCAATCACCATAGATGGAGAGACCAAGATATTCCATGATAAAACCAAATTTTCACAATATCTTTCCACAAATCCAGCCCTGCAACGGATAATAGGTGGAAACCTCCAATACAGGGAGAGAAACAACACCCTGGAAAAAATGAGATAATAACCTTCTTGAATCAAACCCAAAAGTAGATAACCACTCAAACATAAAGATAGCGTCAAGAATGGCAGATGGCAATAATCACTATGCCTTAATCTCTCTTAATATCAATGGTCTCAATTCCCCAATTAAAAGACATAGACTAGCAGACTGGATACGTAAACAGGACCCAGCTTTTTGCTGCATGCAGGAAACGCACCTCAGTGTCAAAGACAAACACTACCTCAGAGTAAAAGGCTGGAAAACAATTTTACAAGCAAATGGCCCCAAGAAACGAGGTGGAGTAGCCATCCTAATATCGGATAAAATTGATTTTCAACCCAAAGTCATCAAAAAAGACACAGAAGGACACTACATACTGATCAAGGGAAAAATCCACCATCAAGAACTCTCAATCCTGAATATCTATGCTCCAAATGCAAGGGCACCCTCATTCGTAAAAGAAACTTTACTAAAACTCAAAGCACACATCGCACCGCACACAATAATAGTGGGTGACTTCAACACCCCGCTCTCTGAAATGGATCGTTCAGGAAAGCAGAAACTAAACAGGGACACAGTGAATCTAATTGAAGCCTTGGACCAAATGGAACTAACTGATATATATAGAACATTTCATCCTAGAGCTAAAGAATACACCTTCTTCTCAGCTCCTCATGGTACCTTCTCCAAAATTGACCATATAATTGGTCACAAATCAGACCTCAACAGATACAAGAAGATAGAAATAATCCCATGCCTCCTATCAGATCACTATGGAATAAGGGTGGTCTTCAATGGCAACAAAAACAAAAGAAAACCCACGTACACATGGAGGCTGAACAATGCTCTACTCAATGATAACTTGGTCAAGGTGGAAATAAAGAAAGAAATCAAAGACTTTTTGAAAGTTAATGAAAATGAAGGCACAACATACCCTAACTTATGGGACACAATGAAAGCAGTGCTAAGAGGAAAATTCATAGCCCTGAGTGCCGCCAAAAAGAAACGGGAGACAGCATACACTAACAGCTTAATGGCACACCTGAAAGCCCTGGAACAAAAAGAAGCAAATACACCAAAGAGGAGTAGAAGGCAGGAAATCATCAAACTCAGGGCTGAAATCAATCAAGTAGAAACAAATAAAACCATACAAAGAATCAACAAAACGAGGAGTTGGTTCTTTGAGAAAATCAACAAGATAGATAAGCCCTTAGCCAGACTAACCAGAGAGCACAGAGATAGTATCCAAATTAATAAAATCAGAAACGAAAAGGGAGAGATAACAACAGAAACTGAGGAAATTCAAAAAATCATCAGATCCTACTACAAAAACCTGTATTCAACACAACTAGAAAATCTTGAGGAAATGGACAATTTCCTTGACAGATACCAAGTACCAAAATTAAATCAGGATCAAATAGACCATCTAAACCGTCCTATAACCCCTGAAGAAATAGAAGTTGTCATTGGAAGTCTTCCAACCAAAAAAAGCACAGGTCCAGATGGTTTTAGTGCAGAATTCTATCAGACCTTCAAAGAAGACCTAACACCAATACTCTTCAAACTGTTCCACAAAATAGAAACAGAAGGAACACTACCCAACTCGTTCTATGAAGCCACAATTACACTAATACCAAAAGCACACAAAGATCCGACAAAGAAAGAGAATCTCAGGCCAATCTCTCTTATGAATATCGATGCAAAAATACTCAATAAAATTCTTGCCAACCGAATCCAAGAACACATCAAAACGATCATTCACCACGATCAAGTAGGCTTCATCCCAGGGATGCAGGGATGGTTCAATATAAGGAAATCCATCAATGTAATCCACTACATAAACAATCTCAAAGAAAAAAACCACATGGTCATCTCATTAGATGCTGAGAAAGCATTTGACAAAATTCAGCATCCTTTCATGCTAAAGGTCTTGGAAAGATCAGGAATTCAAGGCCCATATCTAAACATAGTAAAAGCAATTTACAGCAAACCAGTAGCCAGCATCAATCTAAACGGAGAGAAACTTGAAGCAATCCCACTAAAATCAGGGACTAGACAAGGCTGCCCTCTCTCTCCATATCTTTTCAATATAGTACTTGAAGTTCTAGCTAGAGCAATTAGACAACAAAAAGAGGTCAAAGGGATACAAATTGGAAAGGAAGAAGTCAAACTATCACTATTTGCAGACGATATGATAGTATACATAAGCGACCCAAAGAACTCCACCAGAGAACTCCTACAGCTGATAAACGACTTCAGCAAAGTGGCCGGATATAAAATCAACTCAAGCAAGTCAGAAGCCTTCCTATACTCAAAGGATAAGCAGGCTGAGAAAGAAGTAAGAGAAATAATACCCTTTACGATAGCCACAAACCATATTAAGTATCTTGGCGTGACGCTAACCAAACAAGTGAAAGATCTGTATGACAAGAACTTCAAGTCTCTGAAGAAAGAAATTGAAGAAGACCTCGGAAGATGGAAAAATCTGCCATGCTCATGGATTGGCAGGATTAATATAGTAAAAATGAGCATCTTACCAAAAGTAATACACAGATTCAATGCAATCCCCATCAAAATCCCAACTCAATTCTTCATAGAGTTAGAAAGAGCAATTCAAAAATTCATCTGGAATAACAGAAAACCCAGAATAGCTAAAACTATTCTCAAGAGTAAAAGAACCTCTGGGGGAATCAGTATCCCGGACCTCAAGCTGTACTACAGAGCAATAGTGTTAAAAACTGCATGGTATTGGTACAGTAACAGACATGTAGATCAATGGAACAGAATTGAAGACCCAGAAATGAATCCACACTCCTATGGTCACTTGATCTTTGACAAAGGAGCTAAAACCATCCAGTGGAAAAAAGATAGCCTTTTCAACAAATGGTGCTGGCTCAGCTGGAGGTCAACATGCAGAAGAATGCAAATTGACCCATCCTTATCTCCTTGCACTAAGCTCAATTCTAAGTGGATCAAAGATCTCCACATAAAACCAGACACACTGAAACTAATAGAAGGGAAACTAGGGAAGAACCTTGAACATATGGGCACAGGGGAGAATTTCCTGAACAGAACTCCAATAGCTTATACTCTAAGATCAAGAATAGACAAATGGGACCTCATTAAATTACAAAGTTTTTGCAAGGCAAAAGACACCGTCAAAAAGACAAAGCGGCAACCAACTAACTGGGAAATGATCTTTACCAACCTTACATCCGACAGAGGGCTAATATCCAAGATATACAAAGAACTCAAGAAGTTAAACTCCAGAGAGGCAAGTAACCCTATTAAAAAATGGGGTACAGAGCTCCACAAAGAGTTCTCACCTGAAGAATATCTAATGGCTGAGAAGCACCTAAAGAGATGTTCATCATCCTTAGTCATTAGGGAAATGCAAATCAAAACAACCCTGAGATTCCATCTCACACCAGTCAGGATGGCTAAGATCAAAAACACAGGAGACAGCAGTTGTTGGCGAGGATGTGGAGAAAGAGGAACACTCCTCCACTGCTGGTGGAATTGCAGGCTGGTACAACCACTCTGGAAAGCAGTCTGGCGGCTCCTCAGAAAACTGGGCATGACACTTCCGGAGGATCCGGCTATACCACTCCTGGGCATATACCCAGAGACTTTACCTGCATGCAATAAGGACACATGCTCCACTATATTCATAGCAGCCTTATTTATAATAGCCAGAAGCTGGAAAGAACCCAGATGTCCCTCAACGGAGGAATGGATTCAGAAGATGTGGTATATTTACACAATGGAATACTACTCTGCAATTAAAAACAATGAATTCACGAAATTCCTAGGCAAATGGTCAGAACTTGAAAATATCATCCTTAGTGAGGTAACCCAATCACAAAAGATCACACATGGTATGAAGTCACTGATAAGGGGATATTGACCCAGAATCTCAGAATACCCTAGACACAATCAGCATATCAATAGATTTCTAAAAAGATGGAAGGAGAGACCCCTGGTCCTGGAAAGACTGGATGTAGGGGAACGCCAGGACAGAGTAATGAGAGGGGGTTGAACGGAGAAAAGAGGGAGGGAAGGGGACTTATGGGACTTTCGGGGAGGGAGGAAACGGGAAAGGGGAAGTGATTTGGAATGTAAATTAAAAAAATAAAATTAAATTAAATTAAAAAAAAAAAAAAAGAATCCATTGTGTAGGGATAGCCTTTCAAGAAAGATGGCATTTAAATGTCATCTCCTCTGACCAGTCTTAGAAGTAAGCAGTGGGTGCTGGGACCCTGAGATGGAGAAGCAATCTGAGCTTAAGTTTACTGTTAGCAAGAAAGAGGCTTGGGGCTCGTTGGAGACAAAGGCTGTGGTCATGAGGAGAAGAGGCAGCTTATGCATTGTACTGGGACAATGACATGACACCAGAGACACCTCAAGTTTTAGCAAATTAGAATCCTATAGTAATGATCAAGACTATCTCTGCACTCACATTTTTCTCTACTAATCTCACTTTTGAGGCTGAGGATCATATAAGCTTAGTGAATCACAAGAATTCTTGAGGGGATTAGTTGAAAAGTATTGTTGACGATGACTTGTTCTTAGAGGTTCAGGTGGTGAACCGCAGTGGCTGGTATTTCATAGTTACCAAGTTTTGGAATATCTGAGTTCTCCAGAAAGCCTCTAATGAAGGACAAGCATGAACTTTCTAGTCTGTAATACTGAGGATTCAATCTTCTTAATAGTGACAGTCATTTGTAGGCATTTATATGTCTGTGTATATATATACATATATATATGATATTTGTATGTTGATGGTGATCAATAATCAGAGAAACTGAATACATTGCAGCTTGTCTGCCTTACCTTATTGTTTATTTTTCTTAATAAAAGAAATCCTACTTAAAAAAAAAACAATGAATTCACGAAATTCCTAGGCAAATGGTCAGAACTTGAAAATATCATCCTTAGTGAGGTAACCCAATCACAAAAGATCACACATGGTATGAAGTCACTGATAAGGGGATATTGACCCAGAATCTCAGAATACCCTAGACACAATCAGCATATCAATAGATTTCTAAAAAGATGGAAGGAGAGACCCCTGGTCCTGGAAAGACTGGATGTAGGGGAACGCCAGGACAGAGTAATGAGAGGGGGTTGAACGGAGAAAAGAGGGAGGGAAGGGGGCTTATGGGACTTTCGGGGAGGGAGGAAACGGGAAAGGGGAAGTGATTTGGAATGTAAATTAAAAAAATAAAATAAAATTAAATTTAAAAAAAAAAAAAAAAGAAAGAGCAATTCAAAAATTCATCTGGAATAACAGAAAACCCAGAATAGCTAAAACTATTCTCAAGATTAAAAGCACTTCTGGGACAATCAGTATCTCAGACATCAAGATGTATTACAGAGTAATAGTGTTAAAAACTGCATTGTATTGGTACAGTGACAGGCATGTAAATCAATGGAACAGAATTGAAGACCCAGAAATGAATCCACACTCCTCTGGTCACTTGATCTTTGACAAAGGAGCTAAAACCATCCAGTAGAAAAAATATAGCCTTTTCAACAAATGGTGCTGCTTCAACTGGAGGTCAACATGCAGAAGAATGCAAATCAATCCATTCTTATCTCCTTGCACTAAGCTCAATTCCAAGTGGATCAAGGACCTCCACATAAAACCAGACACACTGAATCTAATAGAACGGAAACTAGGGAAGAACCTTGAACATATGGGCACAGGGGAAAATTTCCTGAACAGAACACTAATAGCTTATGCTCTAATATCAAGAATTGACAAATGGGACCACAAAAAATTACAAAGTTTCTGTAAGGCAAAGGACACTCTCAAAAGGACAAAGCAACAGCCAACAAACTGGGAAAAGATAATTTAACAACCCTACATCTGACTGATGGCTAATATGCAATATATACAAAGAACTCAAGAAGGTAGATTCCTGAGAGCCAAATAACCCTATTAAAAAATGGAGTACAGGATTAAGAGGGAAGAGGGCATATGGGACATTTGGGGAGGGGGAGAACCAGTAAGAGGGAAATCATTTGAAAAGTAAATAAAGAATATACCTTATAAAAAATTTTTTAAAAATTGGGTACAGAGCTAAACAAGGAATTTTCACCTGAGGAATATCGAATGACTGAGAAACTTCTAAAGTAATGTTCAGCATCCTTAGTCATCAGGGAAATGCATATCAAAACAACCCTGAGATTTCACCTCATGCCAGTCAGTATGGCTAAGATCAAAAGCTCAGGAGACAGCTGGTGCTGGGGAGGATGTGGAGAATGAGGAATACTCCTCCACTGCTGGTGGGATTGCAAGCTGGGAAAACCACTCTGGAAAGCAGTCTGGTGGTTTCTCAGAAAACTGGGCATGACACTCCCAGAGAACCCTGTTATATCACTCCTGGGCATATACCCAGAGGACTCTCCAACATGCAATAAGGACACATGCTCCACTATGTTCATAGCAACCTTATTTGTAATAGACAGAAGGTAGAAAGAAACCAGATGTCCCTCAATTGAGGAATGGATACAGAAAATGTGGTATATTTACACTATGGAATTCTACTCAACTATTAAAAACAATGAATTCATGAAATTCTTAGGCAAGTGGGTGGAACTGGAGAATGTCATCCTGAGTGAGGTGACCCATTCACAAAAAATCGCACATGATATGCACTCACTGATAAGTGGATACAAGCCCAGAACCTTGGAATATCCAAGGAACAATTCACATATCAAAGTATACCCAAGAAGAAGGAAGCAGAGGCGCCTGGTCCTGTAAGGGCTCAATGTGGCAGTATAGGGGAAACCTGGAAGGGGAGCCGGGAGTGGGTTGGTTGGGGAGCAGTGGGAGGGATGAGGGCTTATGGGATTTTGGGGAGGGGGGATCTAGTAAGAGGGAAATCATTTGAAATGTAAATAAAGAATATACCTAATAAAAAATTATAAAAAATTAGGCAAAGAGTTTGAGCATTTAAATGATGTAATAAGTGAGCTTCTGGGGCTTGTTCCAAGGAACCAGTCAAAACTGGAAAAGAAAATTAAGTGGCAGCATCTACCTGAGCGTTGCCCTCGACAATTGGTCCAGGCAGATCAAAATGGATTCTAAGATGACCAATAAAAAAGTGTAGACTCCTACCAATAATTAAATCTTGTAATTCTTGGAAATCTTGGGTGGCATTGGTAGAGGGATTAATAAAGATGACAGTTTCCAGAAAGGGAACTGAAAAAAGCAACATAAGCACTATCATTATATAATTTAAAAGCATCACTAGGTAATTTTTTAAACACTTGTATAATGGCAAATTATTCAACCAGCTGGGGAGACTTACATGCCGTTTTAAAGGTAAAAGTTTGGTTATCTGTAACAAGGGCAGCCATGTCAGTGAAGGAACCATCAGTAAAAACCAAATGAGCTTCCTGAAGTGGTTTTGAAAGAGTTCTAACAGGAAAAATGAAGAGATGAATTTTATCAAACGGTAACAGTTTGTTTGCAGGATAGTGTTTATCTATTTCTCCTCTAAAGGAAGTGCAAATGATTGGCCAATCATCAGTGGTTTGCATCAACCAATCTGCTTGTCCTTTTTTAAAGGGAACAATTAGCTTATCAGGGTCTTTGCCAAAGAATTGACGGCTCTGTTCTCTGCCCAAGCGAATAAGGGAAGCAACCAAACATGGAAAGGGGGCTAAAACATGGGAGGGTGAAGTGGGGAGATGGGTCCACAGGAGAGGCCCCTGTGACTGCCAAAATACTACCGTGGGTGAAAGGAAGCTGCACAAATTACAAACATCAAGGGCTGTTGACAATCAATAAAGGAAACACCTCATTGCTGAATGGCAGAATCTACTAGCTCTAGGACCTTCCTAGCCAAAGGTGTTAAGTTTCAAGGAGAAGTTGGATCACTATCACCTTTAAGGATATCAAGTGAAGGCTTAAGATCTCTGGTGGTCAATTTTAAGTAGTGATGGATCCAATTAATATCTCCCGATATTCTTTGAAAATCCTTTAATGTGTCAAATGATAAACCTTAAAATGAATTCTTTGAGGAAGTATTTTGAAACTTCTTAACACAAAGCCCAAATAAAAATAAGGGTCACATAACTGAATCTTATCAGGAGCTATTTGGAGGCCACAGAGCTGAAGCCTCTTTGCTAAATCTATATAACATAATAAAAGATCTAATGTATTTGAACCAGCAAAAGGAATATCATCTGTATAATGCATAACATATATAGAAGGCCAAGCATCATAAAGGGAGTCAACAGCTAAAGAAACAAATTTTTGGCAAAAAGTTGGGCTGTTAGCCATTCCCTTTGGAAGAACATGCCACTGGAACCAAGGCATATCTCCTTTAAAATTAATTACTTGAAGGCTAAAGGCAAAACAGTGGATATAACTTGGATTAAGGGGGATGGTGAAGAACCAATCTTTAAGATCATTATAATTTTATAATAAGAAGAAGGAATGACCACTGGGATGGGCAGACCAGGTTGTAACACCCTCATAGTGACCATAATTTTATTAATTTCTCTTATATCCTGTAAGACTCTCCACTTTCCTGATTTCGTTTTAATCACAAATATAGGATGCTTCCAACATCCTTCATTAATTGTGTCCTCTTGAGGAAATTAGGGGCAGATATCAGAAATGAAGACAAAAAACTTGCAAAGTTCTTTCTACTTTTTATTATTAATAGTAGTATAAATACTCACTGGACAGCAAAACTCCTTGAGCTTTTCTTTTTTATTGAATATAATCTTCATTTATATTTCAAATGCTAAAATCTTTCCTGATTCCCTCCTCCGTGACAACCCCCAAACCCTCCTCCACCCCCCTGCCTCCAAGTATGTGCCCCTCCACACAACCCATTCCCACTTCCCACCCCTCGATTTCCCTTTGTTGGGACATCTATTGAGCCTTCACCTGACTAAGGACCTCTCCTCTCACCGATGCCCGACAAGGCATTCCTCTGCCACATTTTTGGCTGGAACCGTGTGTACCCCTTGGCGGATGGTTTAACCCTGGGAGCCCGGGGGCATCTGGGTGGCTGACATCATTGTTCTTCCCATGGGGATGTAAGCCACTTCAGTTCCTCTGGACGTCCCTCCAACTCCTCCATTGGGAACCCCACACCAAGTCAAATGATTGGCTACTAGCATCTACCTCCATATGTCTAAGGTTCTGGCAGGGCCCCTCTGGAGACAGCCATAACATTCTCCTTTTGGTATGCACTTCTTGTTGTCCATAATATTGTCAGGGTTTGGTGTCTATTTATAGGATGGATGCCCAGATAGTGCAGTCCCTGGGGGGCCTTTCCTTCTGCCTCTGCTCCACACTTTGCCTCCTTAATTACTCCGGTGAGTATTTTGTTCCCTTTCTCAGAGGAACTAAAGCACCCCTGCTTCAGTTCTCCTTCTTCTTGAGCTTCCTATGGTCTGAGAATTGTAACTTGCTTATATTGAGCTTTTGGACTAACATTCACTTATCAGGGAGTGCATACCATGTGTGTTCTTTTGTGATTGGGAGCTAAAAACTTCCAGTTGAAAAGAAGACAGCATTTTTAACAAATGGTGCTAGATCAAAGGGAGGCCAGCATGCAGAAATATGCAAATCGACCCATTATTATCTCCTTATACAAAGCTCAAGTCCAAGTGAATCAAGGACCTACACATAAAACCAGACACACTGAAGCTTATAGAGGAGGAAGTTGGGAAGACTCTTGAACACATGGGCACAGGGGAAATTTTCCTGAATAGAACACCAATGGCTTATGCTCTAAGAACAGGAATCGACAAATGGGACCTCATAAAAGTACAAAGCTTCTGGAAGGCAAAGGACATGGTCAATAGGGCAAAATGGCAACCAACAAATTTGGAAAAGATCTTTAACAATCCTACATCTGATAGAGGGCTAATATCCAATGTATACAAAGAACTCAAGAAGTTAGATTCTAGAGAGTCAAATAACCCTATTAAAAATGGGGTACAGAGCTAAATAGGGAATTCTCAACTGAGGTAACTCAAATGGCTCTGAAGCATCCAAAGAAATGTTCAGCATCCTTAGTTATCAGGGAAATGCAAATCAAAACACCACTGGGATTCTACCGCACACTGGTCAGAATGGCTAAGATGAAAAATTCATGGGAGAGCAGATGCTGGAGAGGATGTGGGGAAAGGGGAACACTTCTCCATTGTTGGTGGGATTGCAAGCTGGTAAAACCACTCTGGAAAACAGTTTGGCTCTTCCTCAGAAAATTAGACATAGTACTACTTGAGGATCCAGCTATACTTCTCCTGGGCATATACCCAGGAGATTCTCCAAATTCTTTCTTTTTAACCCTAGTTCCCCTTGACTTGAGGGCCTCCTTGAGACCATTAAGAAAAACCTCATGCTTAATTAATGCCTGTCCAATAATATACTGCCTGACTTACCCCAGATCAGCTCACAGACCAGCGTTTCTGCAGTGATCTATGATGAACCTGTATCGACATTGTGAGTCAGTGCTTCCAAATGATGAGTGGCCGCTCCTTGAAGACCACATTCTCTGTGACCCTTACTCAGGAAAGGTCCCCATGTCGGGTACCAGCTGCCCCAGCCTGTGGGAGTTTTCAACTGGGGACCCTAAGAGAGAAGGGGAATGAATGGAAAGGATAGGAGACACAAAGAACTAGACCAAGAGAGGGTTTCTGAACAAGGTCCAAAAACTATATTATCTCAGGGAATTTATACAGGCAGGGGAAGAAATAAGGCAAGTGGGATTTTCCACAAAGCCTGGGCATTCTGCCAAGGTGAATCTCTGGCAGCTGTAAGATGTTTCTTCTTCTGGCAGGGTGCAGTGAACATCGACCACCCGATTTCTCCAAGTTCTGTAGCTGAGGAGAAGTCAAAGCCTAAGCCTATCTTTAAAATAGAATCTAAACATAAAGTAAGGTCAGTTTGGCTCCTGGCAATTACCAAGTAAGGATATCAAAGTGGGGATACTTGTCCAACTATAAATATTAACATAGTGATACATGCCCAATTGAGAATGTCAAAATGTGGACATATGACCAAGTGAGAAGAGCAAAACGGTGATACATGACCAAGTGTGAATATCAAGATGGGGAAAAAAATAACCAAGAAAGAATGTTAACATGGTGTTCTATGAGCACATGTGAATATCACAATTGGGACACACGACCATGTGAGAATAACAGCATGGCAATGCATGAAGAAGTTTGAGTACCAACACAGCAATACATGAACAGATGTGAATATCAACGTGGGGATACATGACCGAGTGTAGATGTCAACTTTGGAATATAAGACCATATGTGTCTAATAAAACATAGTAACATACACAAATGAGATCATCAATATGAGGAAACATAACCAAGTGAGAATATCAATATGGAGATCGATGACCAAGTGTGAATATTAACACAGGGACACATGACCAAGGGTGCATATTAAAATAGGGACACATGACCAAGTGAGAATAGAAACAAAGGTATACATAACCAAGTCAGAATAGCAGCAGGGGATCCATTACCATGTGTAAATACAACACAGGGGCACATTTTCTAGTGAGAATATCAACAGCAGAATACATGTCAAAATGAAAATATCAACCCAGTAATACTTAACCAAGTGTGTATATCAACAGTGGGATACATGAACAAGTTTGACTTTCAACACTGAGATACATGATCAAATGTGAATTTCAACGTGGGGAAACATAACCAATTAAGAATATCAACATGAGGATCCATGACCAATTGTAAATATCAATAAGCCACACACTACCAAGTGAGAATATCAAAACATGGATACATGTCAACACAGTGATATAGGGCCAAGTGAAATTATTAAAATGTGGACCCATGACCAAGTGATTATATCAAGATGTTGATACATGAACTAGTGTGAATATCAAAACAGCAATACGTGACAAGGTGAGAGTAGTAACGTGTGGATACTTGAGCTAGTGAGTATAAAATCATGGGGACACATTTCGAAGTGTGTCTATCAACATGGATATTCATGACCAAAAGTAAATAACATCATGGGACACATGACCAAGTGAGAAGAGCGCCACTGCAATACATGACCAAACGTGAATATCAGCACAGTGATACATGAAGAAGTGTGAATATGAACATGGAGACACATGACCAAGTGCAAATATCAACAAGGGGATACATGACAAAATGAAGAATAGCAACACAGGTACATATAGCCAAATGAGTATAGCAACAGAGCGATACTTGACCAATGGTGCATATCACCATGCAGACACATGACCAAATGGAGAACATCAACACAGAGATACATAAACATGTGTGAATATCAACACAGAGACACCTGATCAAGTGGGACTATCAGAAGGGCAATACACAACCAAGTGTAAATATCAACATGGGGACACATGAACAAGTGAGAATACCAACATGGCAATACATGACAGAATGAGAATGTCAACACTGGAATATTTGACCAATTGTGAATACAAATGCAGGTATAGATGACCAAGAGGGAAGAGCAACACCGGTTTACATGATCATGTGGGAATACCAACACTGGGATACATGACCACATGTGAATTGCAACATGGGAAAACATAACCAAGTGAGAATATCAACACAGGTATTCATGACCAGGAGTAAATATCAACAAGGCTTCACATGCCCAAGCTAGAATAGCAACACTGGGATCCATGACCAATTGTAAATATCAACAAGGGGACACAAGACCAAGTGTGAATATTAACCTAGTGATATATGACTAAGTGTGAATATCAATATAGGGATATATGATGATATGTGTATATCGACATGGGGAAACATTACCAAGTGTGACTATCAACAGGGAATATATGACCAAGTGAGAATATCAATATGGAGACACATGTCTAAGTGTGAATATCAAAATGGGCACACATGACCAAGTGAAAATATCAACATAGTTATACATGACTAAGTGTGAATATCAAAAGTGGGATACGTGACCAAGGGTGGATATCAACTTGGAGACTTATGATCAAGTATGATTATCAACAATGAGATACATGACCAAATGTGAATATCAACATGAGAACATATAACAAAGTGATAATATCACATTGGGTATCTTTGAGGAAGTGTAAATATCAAAATGGGGGCATGTGATCAAGTGAGAATATCAACAGAAGGTTACATGACCAACTGTGAATATCAACAGAGATACATGACCAAATGTGAATATTAATATGGAAACGCGTGACCAACTGAGAGTATCAAATGGAGGATATTTGATGAACTATAAATATCAACAAGGGGACAAATAATCAAGTGTGAATATAAATATATTAATGTCCAAGTAAGAAAAGCAATGCAGGTATTTATAACCAAGTATTAATATCAACACTGTGGTACATGAAAAGGGGGGAAATCAACATGTTGGTATATGACCAAGTGTGAATATCAAACCAGAGATACATGACCAAATGTGAATATTAACATGTAAATACATGACCAACTGAGAGTATCAAAAGGAGGATACATGGCCAAGTGTGAATAGCATCATGGGGATACATGACAAAGTGTGAATATCAACATAGCAATACACGACAAAGTGTGAATATCAAAATAGGGACACATAATCAAATGAAAATAGAAACACAGATATACTTGACCAAGTGTGATTATCAACATGAGTATACATGACCAACTGAAAATAACAACAAAGCAGAAAACAGGGAGTTAAAGGACCAAGTGTCAATAACAACACAGGGATCCATGATGAAGTGAGATGAGCAATACTGAAATACATGACCAAATGTGAATAACAACAGAGCAGAAAATGACCAAGTATGATGTCAACATGTGCATCTATGACCAAGGGAGAATAGAAGCACTGTGATACTTGGCCAGTAGTGAATATCAACACGAAGACATATGGCCAGGTGTGAATATCAATATGGGGATACATGACCAAGACCAAGTGAGAATAGCAACATGGGGATACATGAATATCAGGAGGTGATCAGTGCTCAGGCAGCCGGGTTTCAGGTAGAGCAGCGACTTGGAACTCCTGAGACCTGGTGGGGGGTGGCTTCCACCTATGACCTTGTTGGTGGGGCTTCTACCTGCATGGGATGGGAGGAGTTCAGTCGCCACCCCTTGGACCCCAGCCCCTGCCTCAGTTTCAGCCCCCACAACCCCCCAAAGGAGAGATGTGTGACTGTCAGTCACATAGTTGCAGTAACAAGCCTTCCCCACAGGTAAATAAGGTTTCCCCAAGTTCTCAATCCAAGCCAATAAGAAGTACATGCTGCCCAACCCCAGAGCACCCCCAAATTTTATATAAATCCTATCCTGAATCCTACAGTTGAATAAGGAGTGCTAGAGGATTACTACTCTGTCATCTTGGAGTTTCGATCATAAAAAGCTATGACATGAGGGAAGAGGTCCTCTCTCCTCAAACACTCAGGCAGCCTTCAGCATCCCCAGACCAGACTGAGTACAGAGCAATGCAGGTAACCAAGACAGTAGCAGCAACAACAGAGGCGACTTCAGAGGCTGCACAGAGACTAAGTTCAGCAGCCCCTGCCCTCCCCCTCTGCTAGAAACCTCGCATCTACACCCTTCAGGGCCTCTGCACACAAGCCCAGAGCTGACTCCTGAAGGGGGGCTTGAACAGACATGACTATACCTGAAAGGATACTACAGGGAGGTGAGCCCCCTCCCCCACCTCTGGAAACAATCAAATGGTTTTTTCCTACTATGTTTTCCACCAGCGCCATCTCCTGGAATTAGGCAAACCAAAGGGGCAACTGAAGCCTTCTGGCCAGAGCTACTCTCTCATGTTGGCTGAAGGCCCTTCTGGCCTCTGTGTAAATCCTGACAGCCTACAACGGGCTTTGGTAAAGACTCTATCTAGCTTCTAAATATGAAAAGAAAACTTGGTAATGCAGCAGCTACTTAAAAGCCACATGGCAGCTGTCAGTTCTTAAATCTGTGGGAAGGCTCAATGTTTTGGACATCTATGGAATCCCCCGAAGCCAGATAGGCTGAGGAAAAGTTCCCATTGGATGAACACTTCTCTTTTCTATCATAGGTAATTCACCATCACATAAACAAATCACATCAGGCCAGGGAAATACTTGCTCTACTAAAATACCATGGAATAAAAATAGCCAAAAAGCAAGCCTCCTTGTTTTGGGATTCATGGATCTGAGTAGCTTCCATCATCAAAAAGAGAGATACCAGAGAAGGAAAAATACCCTCCCATGACTTTTTGCTGATCTTAGCTGCCATTTGGCAATGTATAGGGCCATCTAAAGTAGGGCAGGCTGATAATAGCATAGCTCCTGAGCCCCCTCATTCAGATGAACCCAAGAATCAAGGTCCAAAAACCCACTCTATTCCAGATCTTGCATTCCTTACCCAACTTATAAGGGAAATAAAACCCAACCACCCAACCCTGCATCCTTATGTCTCAGAGGAAATCTTAAGTAAACCATCTGCTCCTTCTGCCCCTCCCTCCCCTACTTAGGGACAATGCTCCATTAAAAAAACAAAGGAACTACCATCTGCCCCTTCCCATACTCCACCATCCCCCATCCAACCAAAGAGAGGTATCTCTCTCCTCCTTCTCCAAGCCTTAAAAGTAAAATACCTATACCACCCCCCCATCCAACCAGAGAGAGATATATCTCCTCCCCCTTCTCCAAGCTGTAAAAGGGAAACACCTTAAATACCCATAAAAAAGCCCCACCTCACTCCATAATCTCTTACCCCCAACCATCTACCACCCAACAGCTTTGTAATTTTTGAGAATCCCTTAAAAAACTAACCCCACCTCCCACGATATGCAGGAGTCAGGAATGATAATAGAAAACCAAACCACTCAGGCATACCCAGTTAATATTAACCCCAGTCAACATAGACCACTTAACTGGTATCCACTATAAGCCTCAGACTTAAAAGAACTCAGGCAGGTGGTAAAGGAAGAGGGCATCCATGCACCCTGGACAAAATCTCTCCTATAGAGCCATATTGCCAATCTAAATACCCCCCAAGATTGGAGAGATATTTGTAGTTCTTCCCTCCCTGGCCCCATGTTTATAGAATGGGAAGCCCTGTATTGAGATGAATTTAGTCAACAAGTCAAGCAAAACCAGGGCAGAGGTGCCAACCCATGGGGTTTTAATGAACTCTTTGGCCAGGAATACTTTTTCACAAGAACACAACGGGCAGCACAGCATACAGGGTACTATGAGCAAGTACATCTCTGAGCATTCCAAGCTTGGGACAGGCTCACACCATGCTCAGGGCCACAAGACCCCACGTCTTCCTTGCTCTCCCTCCATCAAAAGGCCAGAGAGCCCCTATCTGATTTTATTCTCTGAACTAAAATGAGTCTAGAAAGAAAGATTCCCAACGCCACAATCAGGGACCTACATCTTAAAAACATCCTATGGGAAGGCATGTCTTCTCAATCTAGACTAGCTTCCCAGGGTCTACAGGAGGAGCATCACGATAGGTGGATTGTAGCAACCTGAGATATAGGAACTATGTCACACCAGATTATATCCGTTTCTCAGGCATTTGCAGCAGCAGTAAAAACAGAAGAAATCTGCTTCAAATGTGGGGAGGGAAGAAATTGAAGAAATGAATGCCCAGAGAACTCCCCCCTTAAGTGATTCCAATCCCCTTTGTGAATACTCACAAAAGTCCCCATAAGAGATTATAATCCCCCTAAGACAATCTGTCCCTGATGAAAAAGAGGTTTCCATTGGAAGAGAAACTATACTTTGATATATGATAAAATGTCAGGCCACTAGAACCTTTAAAGTCTAGATGGGGCAGTCCTTAGCCCCGACAAGAAGAGAGACATCTGCTCCCATAGAAGTCTTATGGGTGTCCAGCATCTCAGAAGGCTCCCATCCAAAATTAACCATTAAAATAGACAATACACCATTCAAATACCTTATTGATACTAGAGCATATAGGACCATTTTAAAATGCCAAGAGATCCCACGTGACTGGCAGCTTGTCCCTGGACCCCAGCTCAGAAGCATAGGGGGTACCTCTCATGCATTTGTCACTAAACGGGCTTACAAGTGGAAAGACCCAGATGGGGCAACCGGCCTTATATCCCCCTGGTGGCTACCAATCTTCTTTGAAGAGATATCCTACAAGCTTTAGAGATGGATCTTACCACCCAACCAAAAGGGGACTGCATTACAATAGAAGACAATACCTATAAAGAGATCAATACACAAAGAGACCCTGAAAACCCTCCAAATCATCCCCAATTCTAGGAGCCACTCTCAGATTTAATACTCCCTGACATGATTGACTCTCTGATAAAGCCATCTGGGTCCCACAAGGGCCTATGTCAAGGGAGAAGCTTAGAGCCCTCAAACAGCTAGTAGAAAAACAACTGTTGCTACAACATCTCTGCCCCTCCCACAGTCCATCGAATACCTCTGTGTTTGCTATAAAAAAGACCTCAAAGGGATGGAGATTATTCCAAGATCTAAGGGCAATTTACAAGATGATGTGAATTTGGGGCTTCCCACAAAGAGGGCTACCCCACATCTCAGCCATCTTTCCCAATGTTCCCCAGTTAGCAATAGATATAAAAGATTGTTCTTTTCCATCCCTCTCCACCCCTGAGACTGTGAACACTTTGCGTTCTCAGTACCACCATTAACAACTCTGGCCCTGCCTCACAATATAAATGGACTGTTCTCCCGCAGGGAATGGCTAACAGTCCAAACATTTGTCAGGAGGCTGTAGCCACCACATTAAAACACTATTTAGAAAATGGACTCCATGTCAACCATTACATGGATGAAACACTAGTATGGGGGGACTCTTCCACCTCCTCCCCCCAACTTAAGGACCAGCTAATACCTTCCCTTTTTGCTCTAGGATTTAAAATACCCCTCGCAAAATGCAACTTATTCTGCCCATTACATTTTTGTTATCAGAGATCTCCCTTACTTCAATACGCCCCATCAAACCCACCCTTTCCTTCCCCCAAAGATTAACCCTCGCCTCCATGCAGAGCTTTCAGGACAACCTCAATTGGCTTTGGACCTGGCTCCCTCTTCCCGCAAGTAACCTTCAACCCCTCTTCAACCGCCTGAATGGAGACAAAAGTCCCTGCTCTCAGAGAACAGTATCCCCAGAGGAAATCCAGGCCCCAAATTCTGTTAACACAGCCCTAAAGGATGGCTCTTGCTAGGGATGACCCACCAAAACCCGTACAGCTCCTAATCTTTAACTCCTCCTCTACACTTGTGGGAGACCTGTACAAACTTCAGGAGGTGCTAGAATGGCTCCACACCCCGATGGATAGTGCACCATGAACTTTAAATGAGGTAGATGCACTTGCAAGCATGATTAAAAATGGCAGAGAAAGAGCCCTGCAAATCCCAGGGAAAGCACCTGACATTCTTTTCACTCCCTTCTCCCTCTCTGACATTCAGTGGGTAATCAAAAATCACTTCCACATTGCCTTCAGCTTGAAAGGATTCCAAGGACAAATTGACAATCATTGTCCTGACTAAAAATGGGCCTCAGCCCTCCCCCTTTAGAATGGCTACCCCCGAAACTATTCTCAAAAGGGACCATAGTGAGAACCCCTTCAATATTTACTGATAGGGGAAAGAGGGGAGCTGCATCAATAATATACTACTACCTTGAGGATAAAACCCCCTATCTTCCAATTCAAAGAACTGCCCCATAATTAACCCCAATATAAAGAACAATATGCCATCTATCTAGCTCTAAAAGAAGTCAAGGGCATTTTGCCTAGTAAGTCTTTTGCTAACTTTCTGGGTTGTATAGTTCTCCCTTCTTGTGTGTGACATTGTCATTTCTTGTTCATACTTGTTAGGGTAGCTAGCAATCTAAGTCCTTTTTTCTCCAGCATGTTCATAGTGAGGCCATCCCCTAGTCCAGTCCTATTTCGCAGCGGGTGTCTCTTGCAGGTCCATAACTAGCATAGGCTCCTGCATAGCCACTTCTGGAGCCACTTGATCTGCCTGATTATTGCCCACTGAGTCTTTTCTCTTTTGCTGTCCTGGGCAGTGAGTAATACTCACAGTTGTCGGCTTCATTAGGGTATCTAAGAGGTCCCAGATTTCCTGTTGTTTCCTCTGATGTGAGCAGTCCTCTTGGCATGTATACCTGTGGACGTGGGGTGTGGCAGAGGCATACCTGCTATCCACATGGATATTAATTTTCTTCCTGGCTTTAAGTTCCAAGTTCTTGGTAAAGGCAATTAGCTCTACTTTCTGTGTTGAGTTCCAGGGGGTGGAGGTTCTGCCAAGATGACATTTGTACAGTCCACCACAGCAGCACCAGTTTGTCTCTGACCTTCATGGAGAAAACTGCTCCTGTCCATACAGTCTCTCTTTTTGGGCCAGTTAGCTGCGGCCCATCGAGCAGGAAGCACACCTGAGCTCCTATTTTTGGAGAGTATGTCTCTCTCCAACAAAGGGTACTAGCAGTCTGGGGCCACACTAAATGAATGGGCTACCCATCCCATCCCTAGGTCCACTGATCTTTGGGTGGTCCAGGAATACATTTTGGTGCCAGTGACTTCTTGGACCCAAGATCTTTTCTTGGGAACAGGACCATTGGCTTGGAGGACCATGTGTTGAGCCCCGGGGTCCATCAAGAACTGAGTGGGTTCCCCTCCACTCTCAGAGTTACCCTGGGTTGGGGAGGTGGTCAGAACCCCATCTGCCCTAGTCACTGTCTTTACCCAGGGCTAACACCTTTGCCACTAGGGGGCTTCTTTTCCCAAAGCTTGGGAATTCCTGCTCCTGGCATCCTTTAGGGCACTCTCTGGCCCAGTGACCTCTCTCCTTGTAGTATGTGTAGTGATCCTTTTCTCTCTCTCTTCTCTGCTTTTCCTATCTACTGTAGCCAGGAGTCTCTGTTGCTTCCTTCTCTGTTGTTTTTTTCTTTCTTTTTCTCTTATCCCTCTCCTCCTCTGTCTCCCAGTAATGTTAGACTTTCTCAGCAACCTGTACTAAATCTCTCTACAGATTTTCTATGGAACCTATATTAAATCTCTAAATGGCTTATTCTTTCTCTTCATCTGTTCTTTCTCCAACTCTGTCTCCATATCTCAGCAAACTGTTCTAAATATCTGAACGGCTTATTCTTTTCCTCTAGACTCTGAAGCTTTTTTCTGCTATCTCTACTAGTCTGGTCTATAAAAGTCTTTGTCCCAGTAGTTTTATATTTCTTGCACCTGGGGTCATAGGGTATATATTGCCTCTATGATCCACTCTAGAAAGGCTGTTGTCACTGTTTAACCTCACATACCTTGGTCAAATTTGTGGGTTGCCATGCAGTACCCTTGAGACCTGCCAATGGAGTCTGGTGGTGAACCCTCAGGTGTCCCTTATCTTTTGACATATGAAAGTCCCAGTCAGGTCTAGGCAGGGAAAGCCCACAGTTTATGACAGCCTGGTCAATCTACGGTGCCTCTGTGTCTGAGGGGGTATTTTTTTGGCTTCCAGTATTATAAATAAAAGTCTTAAAGAGATTAATCAGGCTCTTGGAAAATATGCCCTTTGTGAGACAGCCACCAGCGCTGTCAACTGGCAGGTCCATGGGACAAGGGTAGGGAGATACAGGGAGAGTCTTGGAGCAACAGGTCCATTGTGGGAGGGCTTTGGGGGGATAGACTTCTTCTCAGTTCCAGATCTTGCCACTCGTGCTTCCTACTTCCTAAAGACCAGAACCTGTGAGGTGGGTCTTAAGAAAGAAAGGCTTTTATCTATGAGGGGGCAGGTGGGTCTTCCACTAGATTCTTTTAGGTAACTATAAAGACTTTCTCAATATAAATTGAGCACGACTATTACCATTTTGTAAATTATGAAAGTTAAGATCTACCTAACTTCCAGTCTATCATCTCTGTCAATCAAACAGAACCTTTGTCATCTATACAATATTAAAAGAATATAATAATTAATATCTGACAAATGTATTCACTATGAATTTTATGTCATTTGTAAACCATATATTTAAATCTATATCAGCTTTCTATACGTTAAACAGCTTGGTCTGGCTATGAGACTAACTAATTGCCTTCCAACAGCAAGTACTAACTATTTTGCTACATTTTTATTTTTCTGTTGTGGACTCAATTTGCTGATGATTTGTTGAGATTTTGTGCCTCTTTTCAGGATATATATTATTCTATAGTTTCTACTAGTGTTGTTTTTTCACATATGCAATGAAACTAATGCTTGATTTAAAAAAGCTTGAAATGTTTCTCTTTCTGGAAGACACTGTATAAAATTGCCATGATTTCAAGTATTTTATAAAATTGAATAGTGAAATAATCAGTGCTATGGTATTTTATACCTGAAAATTTTAAACTACAAATTCAATTTTTTAATAGTTAAACTACTGTTCATATTACACAAGCTTCCTTGGCTAGTTTTTATCTTTTGTTGAATTATTCACTGTGATTTCAAAATATATTTTTATCATGTATTAGAAGAGATGTGTTGAGGTTTCCATTCACAACTGTGTAACTTTCTATTTCTACTTTCTATTACTCATGAATATTTTGCTCCATATTGAACAGATATCCAACAGTTTTTTTAATTTTATTTTATTTTCTAGGTTTTTTTTATTTACATTCAAAATCATTTCCCCTTTCCCGTTTCCTCCCTCCCCGATAGTCCCATAAGCCCCCTTCCCTCCTTCTTTTCCTCATTCAACCCCCTCTCGCTTCTCTGTCTTGGCATTCCCCTACATCCAGTCTTTCCAGGACCAGGGGTCTCTCCTTCCATTTTCTTGGAAATCTATTGATATGCGAATTGTGTCTAGGGTATTCCAAGATTCTGGGTTAATATCCCCTTATCAGTGACTGCATACCATGTGTGCTATTTTGTGATTGGGTTACCTCACTAAGGATGATATTTTCCAGTTCTGACCATTTGCCTAGGATTTTCATGAATTCATTGTTTTTAATTGCAGAGTAGTATTCCATTGTGTAAATATACCACATCTTCTGAATCCATTCCTCTGTTGAGGGATATCTGGGTTCTTTCCAGCTTCTGGCTATTATAAATAACGCTGCTATGAACATAGTGGAGCATGTGTCCTTATTGCATGCAGGGAAAGCCTCTGGGTATATGCCCAGGAGTGATATAGCCGGATCCTCCAGGAGTGTCATGCCCAGTTTTCTGAGGAACCACCAGACTGCTTTCCAGAGTGGTTGTACCAGCTTGCAATCCCACCAGCAGTAGAGGAGTTCAACTACTTTTCTTGCAAAACTTGTTTCTCTGGCACTATTCTCCCACATATGTCCCCATTAATTGCAAGTTTCCTTATATTTCCTTAATTAAATCACAGTTTACTTACTTAAAACCTTTGAATGTATCATTTTCAAACTTAATCTCCATATAACATCTCTACTGTTGTGTCTTTTTGGGGAGTTACAAAAATCTTCAGAGAATTGGATCAGTTCAATGTGTGACTGTTCTTTCACATTCACAATTTTAATAGGGTACAAAACACATCCATGGATTTTGGGTTACTGGTCTAGCCTTTTCATTGTAAGGCACAGTTATGAGGAGACACATTTAAAGTGATTTTAAGAGAGGGGAAAGGAAATGTTACTGTAAATATCCATGAATTTGCCCTATTCCATCATACCAAGCCTGCCACACTAATCAATTTGCTGTAATGAAAAAAATGGGACATGTGGTCACCATGCTTGATATCCAGTGATCAAGAGTGATTTTTGTTGCAATTTCTGGCCTGGATGCAGGAAGCTCAATAGCCGCACTGATAGGAAGTGTAGATGATTGATAATGTGTTTGCAGAGGTTCTCATAATTAATGTGCAGTTTCTTTTTTTAAGATTTGTTTATTTACTTTATGTATATGAATGCACTGTAGCTGTCTTCAGACACACAGAAATCAGAGGACTGGTCCAGGTCAGTAGAGCACACAAGGAACCAATCCTCCATGGGGGAGGGGGGTAAAAAGTGGTTACCCACACACACACTGATGGGCCTCCTGCTGGCTTCTCCCATATTGAGGGCATACATACAGGGGGTATCTCACAGGATACTCCTCAACATAAGGTGTCTGCACTCTAAGCCCCACCCTCCAAGGCCACTTCTGGGACAAGGTTTAGATTCACAAGTCCCTCATCCCCCACATTTGAGTAATCCCAACCCCTGTGTTTTTAGAGGAGGATATCCCAGGACTCAAGGCCCACCAATAACTTACAGAGATCAAAGTCAAGGTATGGCCACCAGGCATATGGCAGGTGTTCCTCTGTAGTGGACCAGCTACATCCCCAGTGTCTGAGAGTACTTGCCAAGTCACTGTGTTAGGGTTGTGGGGAACTGTGGCTCACTACCAGAAGGAAGATACACCGTAGCCATCTCATGGTTTCTCTGGCCTTGCAGAAGGGAGGGTGATCTTGAGCTTGAGGGGGTTGCTTAGGTATCCAGCTGCTAACCAATTGTCATCAGGCACAGGCACTAGTCATGACATGAGTTTTGTGAACCCAGGTAGTTACTCCATCCACTTTAACAGCAGTCTGTGTTGTCAACAATACTAGGAATAGCCCTTTCCACTTTGCTCCCAAGTTTTCAGCATGATGCCTCTTGGCATAAACTCAGTCACCAACTTGGTATCCTTTTGGAATCTCTGGGGTACCTGTGTTCTAAAGGGCACTAATATAGATGACAATTCCTGGTAGCTAATCTGGAAAGCTTACAATCAAGCCATAAGCCTGAAAAGTCACTCTGGGGGAGTTCAAGAGCCGGCGTCAATGGAGTGGTGGTCCCATACAGGATCTTGAAGGGAAATAGACTGATATAGTAGGGGGTATTTCTGGCCCTAAAAAATGCCATGAGAAGGAGCACCACCCAGTCTGCACCAGTCTCTAAGGAGAATTTGGTCAAGGTCTCCTTCAGGGTCTGATTCATTCTTTCTACTTGCCTTGACAGTGTGCACAATGGTATTTCCAATCTGTCCCCAGAAACTTACCTACTCCCTGGCTTACCTGAGAAAGAAAGACAGGCCTGGTATCTGAACGGATAGTTTTAGGCATACCAAATTGAGGAAGTATCTCTTCTAGTATCTTATTCATGACCACCTGTGCAGTTTCTCTCTTGGTGGGGTAGGCTTCTACCCATCTAGAAAAAGTATAGTGAGTTAGACATACCTGGATGTTGCCAGCAACCTGTGGAGAGGAGCATACTTGGCTGTTGGTAGGTAACTGTGGGCCAGGGCTCAGACAAAACGCTAACAGACCTGGTACTGGAGGAGCTGAGATATTTATATCTTGATCTGAAGGTGGCAAATGGAGACTGTATCACACTGGGCATAGCTTGAGCATATGTGACTTCAAAGACTGCCTCTACAGTAATACCCTTCCTCCAACAAGGCCACACCTCCTAATAGTGTCCTATGGGCCTAGATTTCAAACACAATAGGCAAAACCTATTCAAACCACCACTCAGACTGAAAGAGTAACATTTTTTTTAACATAAATTTATTTGGAAAGATAATCAAAGTAAAAAAAGCTTTGAATTAGAACAACCAAAAATAAGAAAAGGCCCAAATAAAATGAATGATGATGAAATAGGGCTTGTGGTATGTCTCAGCACATAATGACTATTAGAGATGCCAACTCTGTTAACCTGGCTTCATTTCACGAACCCACATGTTGGAAAGAGAGAACTGATTTGTAGGTTGTCCTCTGACTTCACACATGCACTATAGCATGCATGCCTTGTAATCCACACAAAATAAATATATATGAAAGGTGAAAAATGGATGTTACAAATGATGCCAGATATGTGGAAAGAATCATTACGGATTATTTGGATGGAAAAGAAACAACTATTGGACAAATGAATGAATATTAAAAAAAATGGATGAATTTATGAATACCAATAACTTAAAAAACGGAAAATGTATAAAATCTTTAATATAAAACCTTAGCAAACAATAAAAATCCCAGGGCTGGATGCATCACTTCAGCAATTTACCCAGAAAAGAAAAATTAACACTAACACTTTGCAAAATATTCAGTTAGCATTGAACAGGAAGGAAGCTTTCAAATTCATTCAACATGGCCAGTTTATTCAGTTATCAAAATCTTGTTAGGATGTTACTACAAAAACAAAACAAAACATTGAACAAATGCACTGTGGTGAGCAGAAGAACAAAGTTCCTCAACAATGTACTTGGAAGTATATTTCAACAACACATCAAAAATACCATCCCGTCAGTTTTATGTCAGAGAGGTGCAGGTGATTCACAATGAAATCATTTCTCTGATAATGCTTGAATGTTCAGAACTTTAATGTGACTCTTGTTTTACCATGAGAAGATACAGATAGTCTGTCGATCATGAGCTGAATGACTGGCACTTAATCCTTCTCTCCTAAGCCTCTGATATGGAAAACATAAGAAGAGATAGACTTGAATGGACAAAAGATGGAGAGTTTGCAATATATTGGAGTTGCCAGTTTGGTAAGAATGGGAGGGAGACACAGTGGTCCTCTGCTGGACATGAACCCTCACTATTTCTTTGCATGCCTTATTGACCTCCTGGAATATTTAGAAAAAACCAGAGCTCACGTCTCCTGGTCTTCCTTTTAAATAATTCTTGAAAGGACTTACCTCAAACTCACTTTTTGAGATTTTGAAGGTTAAGATTAAATGTGAGCTGTTAGGACAATTCAACCAATACACTGTAGAAACAGGTTTCATTAGCATGCAACTAGCCTCAAAGGAAAAGAAAACTTCTAGAAGCTGTTTGAAAGCTAGAAGTATCTATTTAGATAAAATGGGAACTAGAAAATACATTAATTACTAACACTGAATTATCCTCATTCTATTATTACTATTTACAGATCTGACTCATTTTTATGTCTGTGTATCCATAACTTCTACAAGTATATAATAGCAATCGAAAAATCACTGCATACCAGGCAGTTATTACTCTGACTTAAGTAGATTTTAATAAAATAAGTTTAAAATGTTAAAAAAAACTACAAAGGCCCCAATTAATTCAAAATGACAAACTGACCATCCATATACAGTAAGTATGATGATTTACTTTGATTATAAAAATGATAGAATCTAGAATCACCTTGGAGACAAAGGTCTGGGGATATCTGTGAATAGTTTTCTAGATAAGATTAATCCAAGTGAAATCCCCTCTCCCTGCCCAACTGAATAAAATTGAGAAAAGGAAGTGAGCATCAGTATTCATCTCTCATTGCTTCCTGCTAGATAACCACCTGGGTTCTTATTTTTCCCTTGCATACTACTATTTCTTCCCTGTCATGATAGACTATATCACCTAAAACTGTAAGCTGTAATAAATCATTCCTCCCTTAAACTGTTTCTTGTTAGATATTTTGTCATAGCAATATGAAAACTCACCAATACAGAAAATTGGTATACAGAAAAAGATTTGATGCTGTGATGAGCCTTATTGTGTGAAATGTGGGAAAGTTTTGAACTTTGGACTAGATAATCCCTCCAATACTACAAGCAGTACTTATTGGTCTGTTCTGGTCAGAGGTTGAAAGTCCAGAAGTTCAAAATAAATATTGACAGTGGAGGCGTAGCTCATGAGATGTTAAAGAGGATTGAAGACTGTATTAAGAACCAGCCTAGGACCAGCTTTCCTTCCGCGAACTCTGTTCCCGCAGACTGCACTGAAGAGACAGGTACCCAGGCTCTCTACCCAATATAACATCACTTCGGACATGGCCTGTTGGGGCTTCCGTCTGCGCCCGAGAACGGGTCAGCACTGTGGTCGTCTGGGTGCCAGATCGGCAGGCCATCACGTCTGCAGGGTGAGCGGCGCCACGGAGAGTGTGCAGAGTGCACTCCGCCATCTTTGCACCAGTGACTGGGAAGTTGGGACAGCCAGGTTCTGAGACAGACAGGCATAATATCGCTTGGGTCTCGGCCAGCTTGTGTGTATGCGGCTCCCAAGTGCTGGGCTGATCTGCAGTAACCAGCGCGCCAGCTCTGCTGTGGGACTTCTGCCTGGCAGAGGGACCCGCACTGGGTGGGAGCCTACCAGCTTTCCTTCCACGACCTCTGTTCCCGCAGACTGCACTGAAGAGACAGGTACCCAGGCTCTCTCCCCAATATAACATCACTCGGGACACGGCCTGTTGGGGCTTCCTTCTGCGCCTGAGAACGGGTCAGCACTGTGGTCGTCTGGGGGACAGATCGGCAGGCCATCGCGTCTGCAGGGTGAGGGGTGCCACGGAGAGAGTGCAGAGTGCACTCCGCCATCTTTGCTACAGTGGCTGGGAAGGTGGGACTGCCAGGTTCTGAGACAGACAGGCATAATATCACTTGGGTCTTGGGTGGATTGTGTGCACGTGGCACCCAAGAGCTGGGCAGACCTGCAGGAAGCAGCATGCTAGCTCTGTATTCAACACAACTAGAAAATCTTGAGGCAATGGACAATTTCCTTGACAGATACCAAGTGCCAAAATTAAATCAGGATCAAATAGACCATCTAAACCCTCCTATAACCCCTGAAGAAATAGAAGTTGTCATTGGAAGTCTTCCAACCAAAAAAAGCACAGGTCCAGATGGTTTTAGTGCAGAATTCTATCAGACCTTCAAAGAAGACCTAACACCAATACTCTTCAAACTGTTCCACAAAATAGAAACAGAAGGAACACTACCCAACTCGTTCTATGAAGCCACAATTACACTAATACCAAAAGCACACAAAGATCCGACAAAGAAAGAGAATCTCAGGCCAATCTCTCTTATGAATATCGATGCAAAAATACTCAATAAAATTCTTTTTTTTTTTAATTTAATTTTATTTTATTTTTTTAATTTACATTCCAAATCACTTCCCCTTTCCCGTTTCCTCCCTCCCCGAAAGTCCCATAAGCCCCCTTCCCTCCCTCTTTTCTCCGTTCAACCCCCTCTCATTACTCTGTCCTGGCGTTCCCCTACATCCAGTCTTTCCAGGACCAGGGGTCTCTCCTTCCATCTTTTTAGAAATCTATTTGATCCTGATTTAATTTTGGTACTTGGTATCTGTCAAGGAAATTGTCCATTTCCTCAAGATTTTCTAGTTGTGTTGAATACAGGTTTTTGTAGTAGGATCTGATGATTTTTTGAATTTCCTCAGTTTCTGTTGTTATCTCTCCCTTTTCGTTTCTGATTTTATTAATTTGGATACTATCTCTGTGCCCTTTGGTTAGTCTGGCTAAGGGCTTATCTATCTTGTTGATTTTCTCAAAGAACCAACTCCTCGTTTTGTTGATTCTTTGTATGGTTTTATTTGTTTCTACTTGATTGATTTCAGCCCTGAGTTTGATGATTTCCTGCCTTCTACTCCTCTTTGGTGTATTTGCTTCTTTTTGTTCCAGGGCTTTCAGGTGTGCCATTAAGCTGTTAGTGTATGCTGTCTCCCGTTTCTTTTTGGCGGCACTCAGGGCTATGAATTTTCCTCTTAGCACTGCTTTCATTGTGTCCCATAAGTTAGGGTATGTTGTGCCTTCATTTTCATTAACTTTCAAAAAGTCTTTGATTTCTTTCTTTATTTCCACCTTGACCAAGTTATCATTGAGTAGAGCATTGTTCAGCCTCCATGTGTACGTGGGTTTTCTTTTGTTTTTGTTGCCATTGAAGACCACCCTTATTCCATAGTGATCTGATAGGAGGCATGGGATTATTTCTATCTTCTTGTATCTGTTGAGGTCTGATTTGTGACCAATTATATGGTCAATTTTGGAGAAGGTACCATGAGGAGCTGAGAAGAAGGTGTATTCTTTAGCTCTAGGATGAAATGTTCTATATATATCAGTTAGTTCCATTTGGTCCAAGGCTTCAATTAGATTCACTGTGTCCCTGTTTAGTTTCTGCTTTCCTGAACGATCCATTTCAGAGAGCGGGGTGTTGAAGTCACCCACTATTATTGTGTGCAGTGCGATGTGTGCTTTGAGTTTTAGTAAAGTTTCTTTTACGAATGAGGGTGCCCTTGCATTTGGAGCATAGATATTCAGGATTGAGAGTTCTTGATGGTGGATTTTTCCCTTGATCAGTATGTAGTGTCCTTCTGTGTCTTTTTTGATGACTTTGGGTTGAAAATCAATTTTATCCGATATTAGGATGGCTACTCCACCTCGTTTCTTGGGGCCATTTGCTTGTAAAATTGTTTTGCAGCCTTTTACTCTGAGGTAGTGTTTGTCTTTGACACTGAGGTGCGTTTCCTGCATGCAGCAAAAAGCTGGGTCCTGTTTACGTATCCAGTCTGCTAGTCTATGTCTTTTAATTGGGGAATTGAGACCATTGATATTAAGAGAGATTAAGGCATAGTGATTATTGCCATCTGCCATTCTTGACGCTATCTTTATGTTTGAGTGGTTATCTACTTTTGGGTTTGATTCAAGAAGGTTATTATCTCATTTTTTCCAGGGTGTTGTTTCTCTCCCTGTATTGGAGGTTTCCACCTATTATCCGTTGCAGGGCTGGATTTGTGGAAAGATATTGTGAAAATTTGGTTTTATCATGGAATATCTTGGTCTCTCCATCTATGGTGATTGAGAGTTTTGCTGGGTATAGTAGTCTAGGCTGGCATTTGTGCTGTCTTAGTGTCTGCATGAGATCTGCCCAGGATCTTCTGGCTTTCATAGTCTCTGGTGAGAAGTCTGATGTGATTCGGATAGGTCTTCCTTTGTATGTTACTTGGCCCTTTTCTCTTACTGCATTTAGTATTCTTTCTTTGTTTAGAACATTCGGTGTTTTGATTATTATGTGACGGGAGGTATTTCTGTTCTGGTCCAGTCTGTTTGGAGTTCTGTAGGCTTCTTGTATGTTCATCGGCATCTCTCTCTTTAAGTTAGGGAAGTTTTCCTCCATAATTTTGTTGAAGATGTTTACTGGCCCTTTAAGTTGCAAATCTTCACTCTCATCTATACCTATAATCCTTAGGTTTGGTCTTCTCATTGTGTCCTGGATTTCCTGGATGTTTTGGGTTACGCGTTTTTTGCATTTTGCATTTTCTTTGACTGTTGAGTCGATGCTTTCTATGGAATCTTCAGCACCTGAGATTCTTTCTTCCATCTCTTGTATTCTATTGTTGATGTTTGCATCTATGACTCCTGATTTCTTCCCAAGGTTTTCTATCTCCAAAGTTGTCTCCCTTTGTGATTTCTTAGTTGTTTCTACTTCCTTTTTTAGTTCCTGGATGGATTTGCTGAGATCCTTCACATGTTTGTTTGTATTTTCCTGTATTTCTTTAAGGTATTTTTGCATTACCTCTTTCAGGATTTCTTCCTGATGACCCACGTTCTCCTGCATTTCTCTGAGCGATTTTTGTGTTTCCTCCTCATGGGATTCCATCTGTTGATCCATCGTCTCCTGCATTTCTTTAAGCAGTTCTCGTGTTTCCTTTGTAAGGGCATCTAACCGTTGATTCATTTCTTTAAGCAATTTTTGTGTTGCCTCCTTATGGGCATCCGTCTGTTGACCCATATTCTTCTGCATTTCTTTATGCAAATTTTGTGATTCCTTTGTGAGTGCATCTACCCGTTGATTCATCTCGTTAAGCGATTTTTGTGTTGTCTCCTTGTGCGCCTCCATCTTTTGATCCATGTTCTCCCGCATTTCTCTAAGCGATTTTTGTGTTTCCTTTGTAAGGGCTTCTAACCGTTGATTCATGGTCTCCTGTAACTCTTTATGAGATTTATTTGTGTCCTTCTTGTGATCCTCTAATAGCATCATGAGAAGTGATTTTAAATCCAGATCTTGTCTTTCGGGTGTGGTGGGGTATCCAGGACTTGCTGCTGTTGGAGAGTTGGGTTCGGATGGTCCCACATTACTTTGATTACTGTTAGTAACATTCCTACGTTTGCCTTTTGCCATCTGGATACCTCTGGTGTTAGTTGGTCCTGCTGCCACTGGCTGTTGGTTGGACCTCCTGTGAGCCTGCAAAGCTATTTCTGCCCCCCCTGGATTACCAGGATTCCCCTGGCACCGATTTCTGGGGCCTGCCTGCTCCTGAGTGACTTTGGAGCCCTAATGTGCTTTGCCCCAAGTGATCTTATATTGGGGAGGCCTTGCACATCTAAAGGCTCAGCCTAGTGGATTCCTGGAGCAGAGGTCGCCAAAGGGAGGCTGGCAGGCTCCTGCCCTGTGCAGGGGTGTGTGATCTCTCCTGGGGGGGGGAGGGGGCGTCCCTCTGCCAGGCAGAAGTCCCACAGCAGATCTGGCGCGCTGGTCACTGCAGATCAGCCCAGCACCTGGGAGCAGGTTACACACAAGCTGCCTGAAACCGAAGCGATATTATGCCTGTCTGTCTCTGAGCCTGGTGGTCCCAACTACCTGGTCACTGGAGCAAAGATGGCGGAGGGCACTCTCCGTGGCGCTGCTCACCCTGTGGTCACGATGGCCCGCCGATCTGGCACCCAGACGACCACAGCGCCAACCCGCCCTCGGGCACAGAAGGAAGCCCCAACAGGCCGTGTCCCAAGTGATGTTATATTGGGGGGAGAGCCTGGGTACCGGTCTCTCCAGCGCAGTCCGCGGGAACAGAGGTCGCGGAAGGGAAGCTGGCAGGCTCCCTCCCTGCGCGGGGTCCCTCCACCAGGCAGAAGGTCCCACTGCGGAACTGGCGTGCTGGTTACTGCAGATCAGCCCAGCACCTGGGAGCAGGTTACACACAAGCTGCCTGAAACCGAAGCGATATTATGCCTGTCTGTCTCTGAGCCTGGCGGTCCCAACTACCTGGTCACTGGAGCAAGGATGGCGGAGGGCAGTCTCCGTGGCGCCGCTCACCCTGTGGTCACGATGGCCCGCCGATCTGGCACCCAGACGACCACAGCGCCAACCCGCCCTCGGGCACAGACGGAAGCCCCAACAGGCCGTGTCCCAAGTGATGTTATATCGGGGGGAGAGCCTGGGTACCGGTCTCTCCAGCGCAGTCCGCGGGAACAGAGGTCGCGGAAGGGAAGCTGGCGGGCTCCCTCCCTGCGTGGGGTCCCTCCACCAGGCAGAAGGTCCCACCGCGGAACTGGCGCGCTGGTTACTGCAGATCAGCCCAGCACCTGGGAGCAGGTTACACACAAGCTGCCTGAAACCGAAGCGATATTATGCCTGTCTGTCTCTGAGCCTGGCGGTCCCAACTACCTGGTCACTGGAGCAAGGATGGCGGAGGGCAGTCTCCGTGGCGCCGCTCACCCTGTGGTCACGATGGCCCGCCGATCTGGCACCCAGACGACCACAGCGCCAACCCGCCCTCGGGCACAGACGGAAGCCCCAACAGGCCGTGTCCCAAGTGATGTTATATCGGGGGGAGAGCCTGGGTACCGGTCTCTCCAGCGCAGTCCGCAGGAACAGAGGTCGCGGAAGGGAAGCTGGCAGGCTCCCTCCCTGCGCGGGGTCCCTCCACCAGGCAGAAGGTCCCACCGCAGAACTGGCGCGCTGGTTACTGCAGATCAGCCCAGCACCTGGGAGCAGGTTACACACAAGCTGCCTGAAACCGAAGCGATATTATGCCTGTCTGTCTCTGAGCCTGGCGGTCCCAACTACCTGGTCACTGGAGCAAAGATGGCGGACTCAATAAAATTCTTGCCAACCGAATCCAAGAACACATCAAAACGATCATCCACCACGATCAAGTAGGCTTCATCCCAGGGATGCAGGGATGGTTCAATATAAGGAAATCCATCAATGTAATCCACTACATAAACAATCTCAAAGAAAAAAAACCACATGGTCATCTCATTAGATGCTGAGAAAGCATTTGACAAAATTCAGCATCCTTTCATGCTAAAGGTCTTGGAAAGATCAGGAATTCAAGGCCCATATCTAAACATAGTAAAAGCAATTTACAGCAAACCGGTAGCCAGCATCAATCTAAATGGAGAGAAACTTGAAGCAATCCCACTAAAATCAGGGACTAGACAAGGCTGCCCTCTCTCTCCATATCTTTTCAATATAGTACTTGAAGTTCTAGCTAGAGCAATTAGACAACAAAAAGAGGTCAAAGGGATACAAATTGGAAAGGAAGAAGTCAAACTATCACTATTTGCAGACGATATGATAGTATACTTAAGCGACCCAAAGAACTCCACCAGAGAACTCCTACAGCTGATAAACGACTTCAGCAAAGTGGTCGGATATAAAATCAACTCAAGCAAGTCAGAAGCCTTCCTATACTCAAAGGATAAGCAGGCTGAGAAAGAAGTAAGGGAAATAATACCCTTCACGATAGCCACAAACCATATTAAGTATCTTGGCGTGACTCTAACCAAACAAGTGAAAGATCTGTATGACAAGAACTTCAAGTCTCTGAAGAAAGAAATTGAAGAAGACCTCAGAAGATGGAAAAATCTGCCATGCTCATGGATTGGCAGGATTAATATAGTAAAAATGACCATCTTACCAAAAGTAATACACAGATTCAATGCAATCCCCATCAAAATCCCAACTCAATTCTTCATAGAGTTAGAAAGAGCAATTCAAAAATTCATCTGGAATAACAGAAAACCCAGAATAGCTAAAACTATTCTCAAGAGTAAAAGAACCTCTGGGGGAATCAGTATCCCGGACCTCAAGCTGTACTACAGAGCAATTGTGTTAAAAACTGCATGGTATTGGTACAGTAACAGACATGTAGATCAATGGAAGAGAACTGAAGACCCAGAAATGAATCCACACTCCTATGGTCACTTGATCTTTGACAAAGGAGCTAAAACCATCCAGTGGAAAAAAGATAGCCTTTTCAACAAATGGTGCTGGCTCAGCTGGAGGTCAACATGCAGAAGAATGCAAATTGACCCATCCTTATCTCCTTGCACTAAGCTCAATTCTAAGTGGATCAAAGATCTCCACATAAAACCAGACACACTGAAACTAATAGAAGGGAAACTAGGGAAGAACCTTGAACATATGGGCACAGGGGAGAATTTCCTGAACAGAACTCCAATAGCTTATGCTCTAAGATCAAGAATAGACAAATGGGACCTCATTAAATTACAAAGTTTTTGCAAGGCAAAAGACACTGTCAAAAAGACAAAGCGGCAACCAACTAACTGGGAAATGATCTTTACCAACCTTACATCCGACAGAGGGCTAATATCCAAGATATACAAAGAACTCAAGAAGTTAAACTCCAGAGAGGCAAGTAACCCTATTAAAAAATGGGGTACAGAGCTACACAAAGAGTTCTCACCTGAAGAATATCTAATGGCTGAGAAGCACCTAAAGAGATGTTCATCATCCTTAGTCATTAGGGAAATGCAAATCAAAACAACCCTGAGATTCCATCTCACACCAGTCAGGATGGCTAAGATCAAAAACACAGGAGACAGCAGTTGTTGGCGAGGATGTGGAGAAAGAGGAACACTCCTCCACTGCTGGTGGAATTGCAAGCTGGTACAACCACTCTGGAAAGCAGTCTGGCGGTTCCTCAGAAAACTGGGCATGACACTCCCGGAGGATCCGGCTATACCACTCCTGGGCATATACCCAGAGACTTTACCTGCATGCAATAAGGACACATGCTCCACTATGTTCATAGCAGCCTTATTTATAATAGCCAGAAGCTGGAAAGAACCCAGATGTCCCTCAACGGAGGAATGGATTCAGAAGATGTGGTATATCTACACAATGGAATACTACTCTGCAATTAAAAACAATGAATTCACGAAATTCCTAGGCAAATGGTCAGATCTTGAAAATATCATCATTAGTGAGGTAACCCAATCACAAAAGAACACACATGGTATGCAGTCACTGATAAGGGGATATTGACCCAGAATCTCGTAATACCCTAGACACAATCCGCATATCAATAGATTTCTAAAAAGATGGTAGGGGAGACCCCTGGTCCTGGAAAGACTGGATGTAGGGGAACACCAGGACAGAGTAACGAGAGGGGGTTGAATGGAGAAAAGAGGGAGGGAAGGGGGCTTATGGGACTTTCGGGGAGGGAGGAAACGGGAAAGGGGAAGTGATTTGGAATGTAAATTAAAAAATAAAATAAAATAAATAATAAAAAAAAAACAAACCTGTATTCAACACAACTAGAAAATCTTGAGGCAATGGACAATTTCCTTGACAGATACCAAGTGCCAAAATTAAATCAGGATCAAATAGACCATCTAAACCCTCCTATAACCCCTGAAGAAATAGAAGTTGTCATTGGAAGTCTTCCAACCAAAAAAAGCACAGGTCCAGATGGTTTTAGTGCAGAATTCTATCAGACCTTCAAAGAAGACCTAACACCAATACTCTTCAAACTGTTCCACAAAATAGAAACAGAAGGAACACTACCCAACTCGTTCTATGAAGCCACAATTACACTAATACCAAAAGCACACAAAGATCCGACAAAGAAAGAGAATCTCAGGCCAATCTCTCTTATGAATATCGATGCAAAAATACTCAATAAAATTCTTGCCAACCGAATCCAAGAACACATCAAAACGATCATCCACCACGATCAAGTAGGCTTCATCCCAGGGATGCAGGGATGGTTCAATATAAGGAAATCCATCAATGTAATCCACTACATAAACAATCTCAAAGAAAAAAACCACATGGTCATCTCATTAGATGCTGAGAAAGCATTTGACAAAATTCAGCATCCTTTCATGCTAAAGGTCTTGGAAAGATTAGGAATTCAAGGCCCATATCTAAACATAGTAAAAGCAATTTACAGCAAACCGGTAGCCAGCATCAATCTAAATGGAGAGAAACTTGAAGCAATCCCACTAAAATCAGGGACTAGACAAGGCTGCCCTCTCTCTCCATATCTTTTCAATATAGTACTTGAAGTTCTAGCTAGAGTAATTAGACAACTGGCTGTAGGGGAATGCCAGGACAGAGTAATGAGAGGGGGTTGAATGGAGAAAAGAGGGAGGGAAGGGGGCTTATGGGACTTTCGGGGAGGGAGGAAAGGGAAAGGGGAAGTGATTTGGAATGTAAATTAAAAAAATAAAATAAAATAAAATAAAAAAAGAAAAGAATGGATGAATTTGCATTCTTCTACATTTTGACCACCAGTGAATCAGCAGCAATTGTCGAAATGCTGTCTTTTTTCCACTGAATGGTTTTAGGTTCTTTGTCAAAGATCAAGTGATCGTAGATGTATGGGTAAATTTCTGGGGCTTCAAATCTATTCCATTGATTTACCTGCATTGTACCAATATCATGCTCTTTTTATCACTATTGCTTTGTAGTACAGCTTGAGGATCAGGATGGTGATAACCCCAGATGTTCTATTATTGTTGAGAATAGTTTTTGCTATTCCAAATGAATTTGAGATTTGCTCTTTCAAACTTTACGAAGAATTGAGTTGGAAATTCTATTTGAATTGCACTGAATCTGTAGATTGCTTTTGGTAAGCTTGCCATATTTACTATATTAATCCTGCCAAGCCATAGCCATGAGAAATCTTTCAATCTTCTAAGGTCTTCTTCAACTTCTTTCTTCAGAGACTTGATGTTCTTGTCATACACAACTTTCACTTGTTTGGTTAGACTCACACCAAGATATTTAGTTTGTGACTATTATGAAGGGCTCCATTTCTCTAATTTTTTTCTCAGCCCATTTATCCTTTGAGTATAGTAAGGCTACTGATTTGGGTTAATTTTATATCCAGCCAATATGCTGAAGTTGTTTATCAGGATTAGGATTTCTCTGGTGGAATTTTTGGGGTCAATTAAGTATACTATTATATCATCTGCACATACTGATATTTTGACTTTTTCCTTTCCAATTTCTATTCATTTGACCTCATTATGTTGTGTAATTGTTCTAGCTAGAACTGCAAGTACTATATTGAATAGATGGGGAGAGAGTAGGCGGCCTTGTCTAATCCATGAATTTAATAGGATTACTTCAAGTATCCCTCCATATAGTTTGATGTTGGGTACTGGTTTTGTGTATTTTGTTTTTACTATATTAAGGTATGGGCCTTGAATTCCTGATCTTTCCAAGACTTTTAATATGAAGGGATGTCAAATTTAGTCAAATGCTTTTTCAGCATCTAATGAAATGAAAATGTGTTTTTTTTCTTTGACTGGTTATGTAGTGGAATATGTTGATGAACTTCTGTATATTGAAACATCCTACATCCCTGGGATTAAGGCTACTTGATAGTGGGGAATGATCGTTTTGATGTGTTCTTGACTTCTGTTTGTGAGAATTTTATTGAGTATTTTTTTCATCAATATTCATAAGGGATATTGGTCTGAAGTTCTCTTTTGTTGCTGGGTCTTTGTATGGTTTTGGTATCACTGTAACTGTGCCCTCATAGAATGAATTGGATAGGGTTCCTTCTATTTCTGTTTTCAGTAATAGTTTGAAGAGTATTAGTATTAGATCTTCTTTGAAAGTCTGATAGAATTCTACAATAAACCCATCTGGTCCTGGGCTTGTTTTTGTTGGGAGAATTTTAAAAACTGTTTCTAATTCTTTAGGGATTATGGGAATGTTTAGATGGTTTATCTGATCCTGATCTAACTTGGAGACCTGGTACCTGTCTAGAAAGTTGTCCATTTCATCCAGATTTTCCACTTGTGTTGAGTATAGGTATTTGTAGTAGGATCTTATGACTTTTTGTATTTCCCCAGTTTCTCTTGTTATATCTCCCTTTCCATTTCTGATTTTGCTAATTTGGATACTGTCTATGTGACCTCTGGTAAGTCTTGCTAAGGATTTATCTATCTTGTTGATTTTCTCAAAGAACCAGATCCTGATTTTATTGATTCTTCGAATAGCTCTTTTTGTTTCTAATTGGTTGATTTCAGCCCTGAATTTGTTTATTTTGTGCTGTCTACTCCAATTTGTTCTAGAGCACCAAAGTTGTCTGTGCACTGATTCTGCCAGGGGAGAACCGCTCTGGACGGAGTGATTTGACTCCCAGCTTTGGAGGTGAGGAAGCCATCTTCTCTCTAGTGACTGAGCAGACAAGCACAGCCAGAAGGGCAGGGATCACAAAAGTGGCAGAGCAGGTGGACAGGGTCCATCTGGGCTCCACCTACACCCAGGAGTTGGGCAGCTTCAAAGCACTCTGTGCCAGGGGAGACCTGGTCACACAGGGTGCTGAGACTGACTTGCAGGCCTACAGGAGGGACAAGGACCAGCCAGAGACATAAGGACCAACCTATACCAGAGAAAACCAGATGGTGAAAGGCAAATGTACGAATATTACCAACAGAAATCAAGGCAACATGGTACCATCTGAACCTATTTCTCCCAAAACAGCAAGTCTTGGATACCCCAACACACTGGAAAGCAAGAACTGGATTTAAAATCACAGCTCATGGTGCTTATTAGAGGGGTTCATGATGGACATAAATAACTCCCTTAAGAAATACAGGAGAACACAGGTAAACAAGTAGAAGCACTTAAAGAATTACAGGATAGCAGAACCAAAGAGGTGAAGGAATTGAAAAAAACCATCCAGGATCTAAAAATGGAGGTAGAAACAATAAGGAAATCACAAAGGGAAAACAACTCTGGACATAGAAAACCTAAGAAAGAAGTGAGGAGTCATGGATACAAGCGTCAACAATAGAATACAAGAAAGAGAAGAGAGAATTTCAGATGCAGAAGATACCATAGAAAGAACTGACACAACAATCAATGAAAATGTAAAATGCAAAAATATCCTAGCCTAAAACATCCAGGAAATCCAGGACAAAATGAGAAAACCAAACCTAAGAATTATAGGAATAGAAGAGAGTGAAGATTTCGAAATTAAAGCACCAGTAAATGTCTTCAATAAAATTATAGAAGAAAACTTCCCTAAAGAAAGAGATGCTCATGAACATACAAGAAGCCTACAAAACTCCAAATAGTTTGGACCAGAAAAGAAATTCCTCCTGTCACATAATAATTAAAACACAATATGCACTAAAGAAAGAAAGAATATTAAAAGTAATAAGGGAAAAGGATCAAGTAAAATATAAAGGTAGACTTATCAGAATTATACCAGACTTATCGCCAGAGACTATGATATCCAGAAGATCCTCAGTAGATGTCATACAGCCCCTAAGGGAACACAAATATCAACCCATGCTATGATACCCAGCAAAACTCTCAATTACCATAGATGGAGAAACCAAAGTATTCCATGGAAAAACAAATTTACACAATATCTTTACACAAATCCAGCCCTTCAAAGGATAAAGACTGGAAAACACCAACAAAAGGAGGGAAATGACACACTAGAATAAGCAAGAAATTAATCTTCTTTTAACAAACCAAAAAGAAGAGAGACACACAAACATAATGCCAACTCTAATAATAACAACAAAAAAGAACAGGAAGCAACAATCACTTCTCCTTAACATGTCTTAATACCAATGGTTTCAATTCTTCAATAAAAAGATATAGACGAACAGACTGGAAGCATAAGCAGCACCCAAAATATTGAGGCATATAGGAAACTCACTTCAGGCACAAAGACAGACACTAACTCAGAGTAAAAGACTGGAAAACAAGTTTTTAAGAAAATGGTCACAAGAAATGAACTGGTGTAGCCATTCTAATATCAAATAAAATTGACTTTCAACATAAAGCAATCAAAAGAAAAAAATAAAGAAGGACACTTCATACTCATCAAAGAAAAAATCTACCATAATGAACTCTTAATTCTGAACATATATGATCCAAATGCAAGGGAACTTACATTCATTTTTTTTTTCATTTTTGTGGCTTCTTCCTTTTTTTTAAATTTTATTTTATTTTCTAAGTTTTTTTATTTACATTCAAAATCATTTCCCCTTTCCCGTTTCCTCCCTCCCCAAAAGTCCCATAAGCCCCCTTCCCTCCCTCTTTTCCCCATTCAACCCCCTCTCGCTTCTCTGTCCTGGCATTCCCATACATCCACTCTTTCCAGGACCAGGGGTCTCTCCTTCCATCTTCTTAGAAATCTATTGATATGCGAATTGTGTCTAGGGTATTCCGAGATTCTGGGTTAATATCGCCTTATCAGTGACTGCATACCATGTGTGTTCTTTTGTGATTGGGTTACCTCACTAAGGATGATATTTTCAAGTTCTAACCATTTGCCTAGGAATTTCGTGAATTCATTGTTTTTAATTGCGGAGTAGTATTCCATTGTGTAAATATACCACATCTTCTGTATCCATTCCTCCGTTGAGGGACATCTGGGTTCTTTCCAGCTTCTGGCTATTATAAATAAGGCTGCTATGAACATAGTGGAGCATGTGTCCTTATTGCATGCAGGGGAAGTGTCTGGGTATATGCCCAGGAGTGGTATAGTCGGATCCTCCGGGAGTGTCATGTCCAGTTTTCTGAGGAACCGCCAGACTGCTTTCCAGAGTGGTTGCACCAGCTTGCAATCCCACCAGCAGTGGAGGAGTGTTCCTCTTTCTCCACATCCTCACCTACAACTGCTGTCTCCTGTGTTTTTGATCTTAGCCATTCTGACTGGTATGAGATGGAATCTCAGGGTTGTTTTGATTTGCATTTCCCTAATGACTAAGGATGACGAACATCTCTTTAGGTGCTTCTCAGCCATTAGATATTCTTCAGGTGAGAACTCTTTGTTTAGCTCTGTACCCCATTTTTTAATAGGGTTACTTTCCTCTCTGGAGTTTAACTTCTTAAGTTCTTTGTATATATTGGATATTAGCCCTCTGTCGGATGTAGGGTTGGTAAAGATCATTTCCCAGTTAGTTGGTTGCCGCTTTGTCTTTTTGACAGTGTCTTTTGCCTTGCAAAATCTTTGTAATTTAATGAGGCCCCATTTGTCAATTCTTGATCTTAGAGCATAAGCTATTGGAGTTCTGTTCAGGAAATTCTCCCCCTGTGCCCATAAGTTCAAGTGGATCAAGGACCTCCACATAAAACCAGACACACTGAAAGTAATAGAAAGGGAACTTACATTCATAAAAGAACCTTTAATAAAGTTCAAAGTGCACATTGCACCCCACACTATAATAGTGAGAGACTTCAACACCCTACTCTCATCAATGGACAGATCAGGAAAACACTAACTGAACAGAGAAACATTGAAACTAGCAGAAGTTATGAATCAAATGAATTAAAGAAATATCTACAGAACATTTTATCCTAAAACAAAATTATATACCTTCTTCTCAACACCTCATGTTACCTTTTCCACAACTGACCATATAATCTGTCACAAAACAAATCTCAGCAGATGTAAAAAGATTGAAATAATACCATGAACCATGTCAAATCTCCAGGTACTAAAGCTGGTCTTCAATAACAACAAAAACAACAGAAAGTCTGCATATAAATGGAAACTGAACCACGTTCTACTCAATGATAACTTGGTCAAGAAAGGAAGAGAGAAAGAAAGAAAGAAAGAAAGAAAGAAAGAAAGAAAGAAAGAAAGAAAGAAAGAAAGAAAGAAAGAAAGAAAATAAATAAATACATCTTATAATTTAATGAAAACGAAGGCATAACATACCCAAATTTATGGGACACAATGAAAGCAGTGCTAAGAAGAAAACTCATAGTTCTGAGTGCTGACAAAAAGGAACTGGAGAGAGCATGAACTAACAGCTTAAGAGCACAGCTAAGGATCTAGAACAAAAAGAAACAGATAAACCCAAGAGGAGTAGAAGGCAGTAAATAATCAACTCAGTGCTTAAATCAACCAAGTAGAAACAAAAAGCACTATACAAAGAATCAACCAAACCAGGAGCTGATTCTTTGAAAGAAAACAACAAGATAGATAAACCCTTACCCAAACTAACCAGAGGGCACACAGATAGTATACAAATCAGAAAAATCAGAAATGAAAAAGGAGGTATAACAGCAGATACTGAGGAAATAAAAAAAATAATCAGATCCTTCTACAAAAGCCTATACTCAAAAGTGGAAAATTTAGATGAAATGGATAATTTTCTAGACAGATATCAGGGCCCAACGTTAAAAAAGGATTAGATAAATGAACTAAATAATCCCATAATCTCTAAAGAAAGAGAAGCAGTCATTAATAGTCTCTCAAAAAAAAAGTCCAGGATCAGATGGGTTCAATGCAGATCTATCACAACTTCCAAGAAGTTTTAATACCAATACTCTTCAAACTATTCCGCAAAATAGAAAAAGATGGAACACTACCCAATTCTTTTTATGAAGCCACAATTACTCTGATACCTAAACCACATGAAAACACAACAAAGAAAAAGAACTTTAGGCCAAATTCCCTTGTGAATATAGATGCAAACAATACTCAATAAAATTCTTGCCAACGGAATCCAAGAACACATCAAAAAGATCATCCACCATGATCAAGTAGACTTCATCCCAGGGATGAAGGGATGGCTCAATATATGGAAATCCATCAATGTAAATCTCTATATAAATAAACTCAAAGAAAAAACACATGATCATATCATTAGATGCTGAGAAAGCATTTGACAAAATCCAACACCTCTTCATGATAAAAGACTTGGAAAGATCAAGAATTTAAGACCCATGCCTAAACATAGTAAAAGCAATATACAGCAAACCAGTAGCCAAGATAAAACTGAATGGAGAGAAACTTGAAGCAATACCACTGAAAGCAAGGCCTAGACAAGGCTGTCCACTCTCTCCTTGCCTGTTTAATATAGAACTCGAAGTCCTAGTCATAGCAATTAGAAAACCAAAGGAGGTTAAAGGGATTGAAATTGGAAAGAAAGAAGTCTAAGTATCACTATTTGCAGATGATATGACAGTATACGTAAGTGACTCCAAAAATTCCACCAGAGAACTCCTAAACCTGATAAAGAACTTCAGGAAAGTGGCTGGATATAAAATTAATTAGAACACATAAGCAGCTTTACTATACTCAAAGGAAAAAGAGGCTAAGAAAGAAATTAGGGAAATGACACCTTTCACAATAGCCACAAATAATATAAAATACCTAGGTGTGACTCTAAACAAGAAAGTGAATGATCTAGATCTGTATGACAAGAACTTCAAGTCTCTGAAGAAAGAAATTGAAGAAGATCTCAGAAGATGGAAAGATCTCCCATGCTCATGGATTGGCAGGGCTAATATACTAAAAATGACCATCTTGCCTAAAGCAATCTACAGATTCCATGCAATCCCCATCAAAATTCCAACTCAATTCTTCATAGAGTTAGAAAGAAGAATTTCCAAATTTACCTGGAATAAAAATAAACCCAGGATAGTGAAAACTATTCTCAACAAAAAAAGAACCTCAAGCTATACTACAGAGCAATCGTGACAAAAACTGCATGGTATTGGTAAAGAGATAGGCAGGAAGATCAATCGAATAGAATTGAAGACACAGAAATGAACCCTCAAACCTATGGTCACTTGATCTCTGACAAAGGAGCTAAAAACATCCAGTGGAAAAAAGACAGCATTTTCAACAAATGGTGCTGTGTCAACTGGCAGTCAACATGTAGAAGGATAGAAATTCTTCCATTCTTATCTGCCTGTACAAAGCTGAAGTCCAAATGGATCAAGGACCTCCACATAAAACCAGATGCACTGAATCTAATAAAAGAGGAAGTGAGAAAAAACCTGCAGCACATGGGCATAGGGGAAAATTTCCTGAATAGAACACCAATAGATTATGCTCCAAGATCAAGAACTGACAAATGGAATCTTATAAAATTGAAAAGCTTCTGTAAGGCAAAGGACACTGTCAATAGGACAAAATGGCAACCAACAGATTAGGAAAATATCTTTACCTATCCCACATACAATACAGGGCTAATGTCTAATATATAGAAAGAACTCAGAAAGTTAGACTCCAGAGAAACAAGTAACCCTATTAAAAGTGGAGTAGAGAACTAAACAAAGAATTCTCAACTTAGGAATACTGGATGACAGTGAAACACCTAAAGAAATGTTCAACATCCTTAATCATAAGGGAAATGCAAATCAAAACAAACCTTAGATTCCACCTCACTCCAGTCAGAACGGCCAAGATCAAAAACTCAGGGGACAGCAAATGCTGGAGAGGATGTGGAGAACGAGAAACATTCCTCCATTGATGATGGAATTGCAAGCTGGTAAAACCACTCTGGAAATCAATTTGGCGGTTCCTCAGAAAATTGGACATAGTACAACCTGAGGAATGAGCTATACCACCCCTGGGCATATACCCAGAAGATGCTTCAACATATAATAAGAACACATGCACCACTGTGTTCCTAACAGCCTTAATTATAATAGTCAGAAGCTAGAAAGAACCCATATGTCCCTCAACAGAGGAATGGATACAGAAAATATGGTACATTTACACAATGGAGTACTACTCAGCCATTTAAAAACAATGAATTCATGAAATTCTTAGGCAAATTGATGGAGCAAGAAAATATCATCCTGATTGAGGTAACCCAATCACAACAGAACACACATGGTATATACTTGCTGATAAGTGGATATTAGCTCAAAAGCTCGGAATACCCAAGATACTCACAGACCACATGAAGCTCAAGGTGAAAGATGACCAAAGTGTGGATACTTTGATCCTTATTGGAAAGTGGATCAAAACACCCATGACTCACAGCCAACCAATAGAATGATCATAGGGTCCCCAATGGAGCAGCTAGAGAGAGGCCCTATGGAGCTGAAGAGGTTTGCAGTCCTGTAGGAGGAACAATAATAACCAGTACCCCCAGAGCTCCCAAGGACTAAAATACCAGCCAAAGAGTACACATGGAGGGACCCACGGCTCCAGCTACATATGTAGCAGCAGATGACCATTTCAGACATCACTAAGAGGAGAGGCCATTGATCCTGTGAAGGCTCAATTCCCCAGAATAGGGGTATGCAAGTCCGCACATAGGCCTGGGTGGGGGTGGGGCAGTGAGCATGGGAAGAAGGAACGGGATAGGGGGTTTTCAGAGGTGTAACTCGGAAAGGGGATACCATTTGAAATGTAAATAAAGAGAATATAATAATAATAATAATAATAATAATAATAATAATAAAGAAAAGCAGCAATATTGATTTCCACAGTAGCTGTACAAGTTTGTACAACCATCAGCAATGGAGGAGTGTTTCCCTTGTTCCATATTCTCACCAGCATGAGCTCTCACTTGTGTTTTTTATCTTAACAATACTGACAGGTGTAGGATGGAATCTCAAAGAAATATTGATTTGAATTTCTCTGATGGTTAAAGATATTAAACATTTTCTCAAATCATTCTCAGCCATTACAGATATCTCTGTTGAGAAATCCCTGTTTGGATCTACAACTCATTTTTAAATTGGATTATTTGGTTTGTTAATGTCTAGATTCTTAAGTTTTTAATATATTCTGTAGCCCATTGTCAGATATATGGTTGATGAAGACATTTTTCCTATTCTGTGGCCCGCTTCGTTGTCTTTTTGACACTTTACTTTGCCTTTTAGAAGTTTCTCAGTTTCATGAGGGGTTGTTATTGGTGCCAGTTATTCTGATAGCCAACCCACCTAAAAACACAACAAAGAAAGTATAATACAAGTCTCTTTCCAAGTCTAAGAACACATCAAAATGTATCATCTGCAAATAGAGACATTTTGACCTGTTCTTTTTCCAATATGTATCCTTTTGATCTCCTTCAATTGTCTTATTGCTTTGTCTAGAACTCTAGTTACTATATTGAAAAAATATCATCCACCATGACTAAGTAGCCTTTATTCCAGAGATATAGGTATAATTCAACATACAAAAATTTCTCTAGGCAATCCACCACATAAACAAATTGAAAGTAAAAAACACATAATCATATCATTAGATGCTGACAAAGCCTTTGAGAAAATCCAATGATCGTTCATGATATAAGTCTTGGAGAGATTAGGAATTCAAGTGACATACCTCGATATAATAAAGCCAATTTATAGAAACATTTAGCTAACATCAAAATGAATAGACAAACTCAATGCAGTTCAGTTAAACGCAAAAAAGAGATGTTGTTGTCTACTCTATCTTTTCAATACATTAATTTAAGTTCTAGTCAGAGCCATAAGACAACAGAAGGATATCAAAAGGATTCATATTGAAAAAGAACAAAGAAATGTCTCTATTTGCAGATGATATGTTAGCATTTGTAAACAATCCCAACAAATCCACCAAAGACCTCCGATAGGTGATAAACACGTTCAGCAAAGTGGGTTGACTAAAGATTAATATGCACCTCCACACACAAACACAGTCAGTAGTCCTCCTATATACAAACAATAAATGGGATGAGAAATCAAGAAAAGATCATTCTTCACAGTAGCCACAAATAATGTAAAATACCTTGGTGTAACTCTAAACAAGTAAAAAACCTGTATAATAAGAACTTTAAGTCAATGAAGAAAGAAATTGAAGAAGATATCAGAAGATGGAATTATCTCCCATGTTCATGGATAGGTAGGATTAACATAGTAAAAATGGCCATCTAACCAAAGTAAATCTACAGATTTAATGCAAGTCTCATCAAACTTCCAAAACAAGTTTTTACAGACTTTGGAAGGAAAATTCTTGAAACTTCGTGTGGAAAAACAAAAAAAAACCCAGAATACTTAAAACAATTCTGATCAATAGAAAACCTTCTGCAGATATCACCATTCCTGATTTAAAGGTATTGATTAACGTCTATTATTGAAGCCAAAGGTGAGAGGGAAGCTCACCAAGATTCTAAGCCTTCATTTTCTGAAGGAGAAGAGGGGTTCTGCATTCTTGGAAATGACTGAAACATAGTTAGTCCACTCCAGTTACTTTATTTAAATATCATACAAGGTTAATTAGGGCTGGGAAAGTTTCCAACAATCAAAGCTAACTTACCCTTTTCTGCTCATGACAGCAGAAAACCCACACAAATCTTAGTCCCCTATGAAGGTGGCTAGCCACAATCAAAAGCAAGAACTCCAGGTTTACCAGGAGTATCATAGGACCAAAATTAGTGCAGTTGCATGTTCTCACATAGCACAAAGGCAGACCTCTAGAAAGACAACATTTCTTCAAGGATCAAACAATCTCATAACAATTTCTCAGCCTCTATTGATTGGCTCTACCATAGCAAAGTCTTTGCTGAAACATTTCATTCAAAGATAGACATAGGGCTCTACCTGCATCCAGGAACAGAGCAGCACCACAACCATCTGTGCACCTAACCTGCCAGGGGACATCTGCCCTGCAGGGAGTTCCACCATTAGAGGGAGTCCCATGTTTACAGGTGAGGCACCGCCATCTTTGCTCCTGTAACTGAGTAGAAAGGTACAGATAGGTACACAGGGATCACCCGAGTAGAAGATCACTTGGAACAGGCCCTGCCAGGGCTCCACCTGCATCCAGGAACTCGGCAGCACCACAACCATCTGTGCACCTACCCTGCCAGGGGACATCTGCTCTGCAGGGAGTCCCGCGGTTAGAGGGAATCCTTCATTTACAGGTGAGGTGCTGCCATCTTTGCCACTGTGACTGAACAGACAGGTGCAGACAGGTACACACAGATCAATGGAATATAAGAGCTCTTGGGACAAGGCCTGCCAGGGCTCCACCTGCACTCAGTAGCTGGGCAACTTCACCACAGTCTTCTGTGCACCTAGTCTGCTAGGGGATATATGCTCAGCATTGAGACCTGTGAGTAGAGGTGAGGCCAACATCTCTGCTGCGACTGAGCAGGATGTTGTAGCCAGGAACACAGAGAACACCTGAGTGTAAGAACACTTGGGACTCTGACTGCCAGGGCCTGACCTACACCCAGGATCTGGGCAGCCCCATGAAAATATGTGCAAGGGGAAAGCCGTTTACCCGGGGATACTGAGATTGCCTTACAGTCACACAGGAGGGACGAGCACCACACAGTGAGAGAAGGAAAAACTAATACCAGGGATAAGCAGGTGGTAAAAGGCAAACATAGGAATGTTACTAACAGAAATCAAGGCAATATGGCTCCATCCAAACCCAATTCTTGCACAACAGCAAGACCTGGATACCCAAACACACCAGAAAAGCAAGATTTGGATTTAAAATCACAGCTCATGATGCTGATGGGGGGCCTCAAGAAAGACATAAATACCTCCCTTGAAGAAATACAGGAGAACACAAGTAAACAGGGAGAAGCCCTTGAAGAACTAAGGAAAAACACAACAAAACAGATGAAGGAATTGAAAAAGCCATTCAGGATCTTAAGACGGAGGTAGAAACAATAAAGATATCACAAAGGGAAACAACTTGGACATAGAAAATCAGGGAAAGCAGTCAGGAGTTATGGATACAAGCATCAACAACAGAATACAAGAGATAGAAGAGAGAATCTCAGATGCAGAATATACCATAGAAAGCATGGATACAACAGTCAAAGAAAATGAAAAATACAAAAAGCTCCTGACCCAAAACATTGGGGAAATCTAGGACAAAATGAGAAGACCAAAACGAAGGAATATTGGTATAGAAGAAAGTGAAGATTTCTTTTATTTTCTCTCTTTATCTTTTTTATTTTATTTCATTTTTTTCTATATTTTTTTATTTACATTCCAAATGATTTCCTCTTTCCCGTTCCCTCCCTCCCCGAAAGTCCCATAAGCCCCCTTCCCTCCCTCTGTTCCCCATTCAACATCCTCTCTTGTCTGTTCTGGTATTCCCCCACATCCAGTCTTTCCAGGACCAGGGGTCTCTCCTTCTATCTTCTTGGAAATCTATTGAAATGTGAATTGTGCCTTGGGTATTCCGAGATTCTGGGTTAATATCCCCATATTAGTGACTGCATACCATGTGTGTTCTTTTGTGATTGGGTTACCTCATTAAGCATGATACTTTCCAGTTCTCACCATTTGCCTAAGAATTTCGTGAATTCATTGTTTTTAATTGCAGAGTAGTATTCCATTGTGTAAATATACCACATCTTCTGAATCCATTCCTCCATTGAGGGACATCTGGGTTCTTTCCAGCTTCTATCTATTATAAATAAGGCTGCTATAAATATAGTGGAGCATGTGTCCTTACTGCATGCAGGGGAAGCGTCTGGGTATATGCCCAGGAGTGGTATAGCCAGATCCTCCGGGAGTGTCATGCCCAGTTTTCTGAGGAACTGCCAGACTGCTTTCCAGAGTGGTTTTAACAGCTTACAATCCCATCAGCAGTAGAGGAGTGTTCCTCTTTCTCCACATCCTTGCCAAGAACTGCTGTCTCCTGTGTTTTGATCTTAGCCATTCAGACGGGTGTGAGATGGAATCTCAGGGTTGTTTTGATTTGCATTTCCCTAATGACTAAGGATGTTGATCATCTCTTTAGGTGCTTCTCAGTCATTAGATATTCTTCAGGTGAGAACTCTTTGTTTAGTTCTGTACCCCATCTTTTTTTTCTTTTCAGTTTTTTTTGTAGTTTTTTTTAATTTTATTTTCTAAGTTTTTTTTTTGATTTATAATCAAGATCATTTCCCCTTTCCCATTTCCTCCCTCCCCAAAAGTCCCATAAGCCCCCTTCCCTCCCTCTTTTCCCCATTCAACCCCCTCTCGCTTCTCTGTCCTGGCATTCCCATACATCCACTCTTTCCAGGACCAGGGGTCTCTCCTTCCATCTTCTTAGAAATCTCTTGATATGCAAATTCTGTCTAGGGTATCCCGAGATTCTAGGTTAATATCCCCTTATCAGTGACTGCATACCATGTGTGTTCTTTTGTGATTGGGTTACCTCACTAAGGATGATATTTTCAAGTTCTGACCATTTGCCTAGGAATTTCATGAATTCATTGTTTTTAATTGCAGAGTAGTATTCCATTGTGTAAATGTACCACATCTTCTAAATCCATTCCTCCGTTGAGGGACATCTGGGTTCTTTCCAGCTTCTGGCTATTATAAATAAGGCTGCTATGAATGTAGTGGAGCATGTGTCCTTATTGCATGCAGGGGAAGTGTCTGGGTATATGCCCAGGAGTGGTATAGCCGGATCCTCCGGGAGTGTCATGCCCAGTTTTCTGAGGAACCAACAGACTGCTTTCCAGAGTGATAGTACCAGCTTGCAATTCCACCAGCAGTGGAGGAGTGTTCCTCTTTCTCCACATCCTCGCCAACAACTGCTGTCTCCTGTGTTTTTGATCTTAGCCATTCTGACTGGTGTGAGATGGAATCTCAGGGTTGTTTTGATTTGCATTTCCCTAATGACTAAGGATGATGAACATCTCTTTAGGTGCTTCTCAGCCATTAGATATTCTTCAGGTGAGAACTCTTTGTTTAGCACTGTACCCCATTTTTAATAAGGTTACTTGGCTCTCTGGAGTCTAAATTCTTGAGTTCTTTGTTTACATTGGATATTAGCCCTCTGTCGGATGTAGGGTTGGTAAAGATCAGTTCCCAGTTTGTTGGTTGCTGCTTTGTCCTTTCAGCTGTGTCCTTTGCCTTACAGAAACTTTGTAATTTAATGCGGTCCCATTTGTCTATTCTTGATCTTAGAGCATAAGCTATTGGAGTTCTCTTCAGGAAATTCTCCCCTGTGCCCATATGTTCAAGGTTCTTCCCTAGTTTCCTTTTTATTAGTTTCAGTGTGTCTGGCTTTATATGGAGGTCCTTGATCCACTTGGAATTGAGCTTAGTGAAAGGGGACAAGAATGGATTAATTTGCATTCTTCTGCATGTTGACCTCCAGTTGAGCCAGCACCATTTGTTGAAAAGGCTATCTTTTCCACTGGATGGTTTTAGCTCCTTTGTCAAAGATCAAGTGACCATAGGAGGGTGGATAGTTTTCTGGGTATTCACTTCTGTTCCATTGATCTACATGCCTGTCACTGTAGCAATACCATGCAGTTTTTAACACTATTGCTCTGTTGTACAGCTTGAAGTCCGGGATATTGATTCCCCCCAGAAGTTCTTTTACTCTTGAGAATAGTTTTAGCTATCCTGGATTTTCTGTTATTCCAGATGAATTTTTGAATTGCTCTTTCTAATTCTATGAAGAATTGAGTTGGGATTTTGATAGGGATTGCGTTGAATCTGTATATTGCTTTTGGCAAGAAGGTCATTTTTACTATATTAATCCTGTCAATCCATCAGCATGGAAGATTTTTCCATCTTCTGAGGTCTTCTTCAATTTCTTTCTTCAGAGACTTGAAGTTCTTGTCATACAGATCTTTCACTTGTTTGGTTATAGTCACACCTAGATACTTTATATTGTTTGAGGCTATCATGAAGGGTATCATTTCTCTTATTTCTTTCTCAGCCTGCTTATTCTTTGAGTGGAGGAAGGCTACTGATTTGCTTGAGTTGATTTTATATCTGGCCAATTTGCTGAAGTTGTTTATCAGCTGTAGGAGTTCTCCGGTGGAGTTCTTTGGGTCGCTTATGTATACTATCATATCGTCTGCAAATAGTGATAGTTTGACTTCTTCCTTTCCAATTTGTATCCCTTTGACCTCCTTTAGTTGTCTAATTGCTCTAGCTAGAACTTCAAGTACTATATTGAAAAGATATGGAGAGAGAGGGCAGCCTTGTCTAGTCCCTGATTTCAGTGGGATTGCTTCAAGTTTCTCTCCATTTAGATTGATGTTGGCTACCGGTTTGCTGTAAATTGCTTTTACTATGTTTAGATATGGGCCTTGAATTCCTGACCTTTCCAAGACCATTAACATGAAAGGATGCTGAATTTTGTCAAATGCTTTCTCAGCATCTAGCAGGGTGCACACAAGCTGCCTGAGACCCAAGCGATATTATGCTTGACTGTCGCTGTGCCTGGAGGTCCCAATTGCCCTGTTGCCGGAGCAAAGATGGCGGAGTGCACTCTGTACTCTCTAGGGGCAGATCACTCTGCAGGGCAGATGGCCCACAACAGAGCTGGCGCCCAGACGACCGCTGCACTGTCCTGCTCTTGGGCGCAGATGGAAGCCCAACAGGCTGTGTCCCAAGTGATGTTTTATTGGGGAGAACCTGGGTACCTGTATCCTCAGTTCAGTCGATCCCCGGAACAGAGGTCGCCTAAGGGAAGCTGGTAGGCTCCCGCCCTGTGCCAGGGTGTGTGATCTCTCCCAGAGCAGGGGGGGAAGTGGTCCCTCTGCAGGGCAGAAGTCCCACAGCAGAGCTGGTGAGTCGGTTACTGCAGACCTGCCCAGCTCTCGGGAGCAGGGTGCACACAAGCTGCCTGATACCCAAGCGATAATATGCTTGACTGTCCCTGTGCCTGGAGGTTCCAATTGCCCTGTTGCCAGAACAAAGATGGCGGAGTGCACTCTGTACTCTCTAGGTGCAGATCACTCTGCAGAGCAGAAGGCCCACAGCAGAGCTGGCGCCCAGATGAACGCAGAGCTGTCCAGCTCTTGGGCGCACATGGATGCCCATCAGGCTGTGTCCCAAGTGATGTTATATTGGGGGAACCTCCCCATATCTTTTCAATATAGTACTTGAAGTTCTAGTTAGGGCAATTAGACAACAAAAGGAGGTCAAAGGGATACAAATTGGAAAGGAAGAAGTCAAACTATCACTATTTGCAGATGATATGATAGTATATTTAAGCGACCCAAAGAACTCCACCAGAGAACCCCTACAGCTGAAAAACAACTTCAGCAAAGTGGCCAGATATAAAATCAACTCAAGCAAGTCAGTAGCCTTCCTATACTCAAAGGATAAGCAGGCTGAGAAAGAAGTAAGAGAAATGATACCCTTCACGATAGCCACAAACCATATAAAGTATCTTGCTGTGACTCTAACCAAACAAGTGAAAGATCTGAATGACAAGAACTTCAAGTCTCTGAAGAAAGAAATTGAAGAAGACCTCAGAAGATGAAAAAATCTTCCATGCTCATGGATTGGCAGGATTAATATAGTAAAAATGACCATCTTTCCAAAAGCAATATACAGATTCCATGCAATCCCCATCAAAATCCCAACTCAATTCTTCATAGAGTTAGAAAGAGCAATTCAAAAATTCATCTGGAATAACAGGAAACCCAGGATAGCTAAAACTATTCTCAAGAGTAAAAGAACTTCTGGGGGGAATCAATATCCTGGACCTCAAGCTGTACTACAGAGCAATAGTGTTAAAAACTGCATGGTATTGCTACAGTGACAGGCATGTAGATCAATGGAACAGAATTGAATACCCAGAAAACTATCCACCCTCCTATGGTCACTTGATCTTTGACAAAGGTGCTAAAACCTTCCAGTGGAAAAAAAGATAGCCTTTTCAACAAATGGTGCTGGTTCAGCTGGAGGTCCACATGCAGAAGATTGCAAATTGATTAATTCTTATCTCCTTGCACTAAGCTCAATTCCAAGTGGATCAAGGACCTCCACATAAAGCCAGACACACTGAAATTAAGAAAAAGGAAACTACAGAACCTTGAACATATGGGCACAGGGGAGAATTTCCTGAACAGAACACCAATAGCTTATGCTCTAAGATCAAGAATTGAGAAATGGGACCTCATAAAATTACAAAGTTTCTGTAAGGCAAAGGACACTGTCAAAAGGACAAAGTGGCAACTGACAAACTGGGAAATGATCTTTACCAACTCTACATCTGACAGAGGGCTAATATCCAATATATACAAAGAACTCAAGAATTTAGACTCCAGAGAGCCAAGTAACCCTATTAAAAAATGGGGTACAGAGCTAAACAAAGAGTTCTCACCTGAAGAATATCTAATGGCTGAGAAGCACCTAAAGAGATGTTCATCATCCTTAGTCATTAGGGAAATACAAATTAAAACAACCCTGAGATTCCATCTCACACCAGTCAGAATGGCTGAGATCAAAAACACAGGAGACAGCAGTTGTTGGCGAGGATGTGGAGAAAGAGGAACACTCCTCCACTGCTGGTTGGATTGCACGCTGGTACAACCACTCTGGAAAGCAGTCTGGCGGTTCCTCAGAAAACTGGGCATGACACTCCCAGAGGATCGGGCTATACCACTCCTGGGCATACACTCAGAGGCTTTACCTGCATGCAATAAGGACACATGCTCCACTATGTTCATAGCAGCCTTATTTATAATAGCCAGAAGCTGGAAAGAACCCAGATGTCCCTCAACAGAGGAATGGATACAGAAAATGTGGTATATTTACACAATGGAATACTACTCTGCAATTAAAAACAATGAATTCATGAAATTCCTATGCAAAAGGTCAGAACTTAAAAATATCATCCTTAGTGAAGTAGCACAATCACAAAAGAACACACATGGTCTGCAGTCACTGATAAGAGGATATTAACCCAGAATCTCGGAATACCCTAAACACAATTCGAATATCAATAGATTTCTAAGAAGATTGAAGGAGAGACCCCCTGGTCCTGGAAAGACTGGATGTAGGGGAATGCCAGGACAGAAATCGGGAGGGGATTGAATGGGGAACAGAGGGAGGGAAGGGGGCTTATGGGACTTTCAGGGAGGGAGGAAACAGGAAAGGGGAAATGATTTGGAATCTAATTTAAAAAACTTAGAAAATAAAAAAAGAAAGTCTATTTTTTGAATATTTGAAACATTTGAATATTTCCAGCTTGGGGCCATTTGCTTGGAAAAAAATTTCCCATCCTTTTGCTTTGAGGAATTGTCTGTCTTTGGGTCTGAGGTGTTTTTCCTAATGCAGCAAAATGCTGGATCCTGGTTACATATCCAGTGTGTTTGCCTCTGTCTTTTTATTGAAGAATTGAGTCCATTGATGTTGAGAGATATTAGCGACCAATGATTGTTATTTCCTGTTATTTTTGTTGTTACAGGTAGAATTATGCTTGTGTATTTCTCTTCATTTGACTTTGTTGTGATGAGATTAATTTCTTGATTTTTCTTGGGTGAAGTTTCGCTCCATGTGTTGGACTTTTCCTTCTATTATCCTCTGTAGGGCTGGGTTAATATAAAGATATTGATTAAATTTGTTTTTTTCTTGGAATACTTTGCTTTCTCTATCTATGGTATTTGCGAGTTTTGCTGGGTACAGTAGCCTGGGCTGGCATTTGTGTTTTCTTAGGGTCTGTATTGCATATGCCCTGGATCTTCAGGCTTTTTTAGTCTCTGCAAAGAAGTCTGTTGTAATTCTGATCGGTCTACCTTTATATGTTACTTGACCCTTTTCCCTTACCAGTTTTATTATTGTTTCTTTGTTTTGTGCATTTGGTGTTTTAATTATTACATGACAAGAGGAATTTCTTTTCTGTTCCCATTTGTTTGGTGTTCTGTAGGCTTCTTGCATGTTGATGGACAGTTCTTCCTTTAGGTTAGGAAAATTTTCTTTTATAATTTTGTTGAAGATGTTTGCTGGCCCTTTGAGTTGTGAATCTTCACTCTTTTATACCTATTATTCTCAGTTTGGGTCTTTTCATTGTGTCCTGGATTTCTTGAATGTTTTGAAATAGGAGCATTTTGCTTTTTGTATTTTTCTTGACTGTTTTTTCTATGTCTTATATCTTCTGCTGCTAAGATTCTCTCTTCTGTCTCTTGCATTTTGCTTGGGATGCTTGCATCTGTGATTCCTATTCTTTTTTCCTAGGTTTTCCATCTCCAGGGCTGTCTCCATTTGAGTTTTCTTTAATGATTCTACTTCCATTTTTAGATCTTGGATGGTTTTGTTCAATTCCTTCATCTGCTTCTTTGTGTTTTCCTGTAATTCTTTAAGGGGGTTATATGTTTCCTCTTTAAGTACTTCTACTTGTTTACTTATGCTCTTCTGCATTTCTTTAAGTTATGTTTTTCTTAAAGTACTCTATCATCTTCCCGAAATGAGAGGTTTGATCTGAATTTTGTTTTAAGGGTATGTTTGGGTATCCAGGACTTTCTGTGGTGGGAGAACTAGGTTCTGATGTTGCCAAGTCAATTTTTTTTGCTTATGTTCTTATGCTTGTCCTTCAATATCTGGTTATCTTTGGTGTTATCTGTCCTCCCTCTCTCTGTCTGGAGCCCGTCCTTCTTGTGGTTCTGTGATCCTGCTGAGTCGACATTCAATTGGGGTGTAGGCTGTGTGGGATCAGGTCCCATGCTGGGGCTCTACTCTCAGTCTGCTCAGGTGGGGACTGGAGGGTGCCAGAATCTCTGGATGGTCGCAGGAGTGCCATTATGCCCGGTCTCGGGGTGGGGCTTAAGGTCTCACCTATGAAGATGGATGTGTCTGAATACCTAGGGAGCAGAGCTACAACTGGCATGTGAACAGTGTGGGATTGGGTCTCTGCTTCCAGTGGGCACAGGTAGGAATTACAAGGCGCCCAGGTGTTTCGGGAAATATTAAACAAGAGTCCATGCTATTGCCGCCAAGATAAAGGTGGGCTGGCCGGCCAGGCACTGGTGGGCAATGACTGGCCTGTTCTCATCTCGTGGAGACTCTCTGATTCCAAGCTCCAAAATCTCTCCACCCAGATTGTTAAGTACCCACTGGTGGGTCACTGCCACGACGGCCCCATTCTTCAAAACTCTCATGGCCTTTTATGGTGCAGTTCTGGCAAACCCATACTTTGCCACCATACGTTTCTCTCTGGGACCCAGTGAAGTGGCAGCGTTAAGGAAAATATCACACAAACTTAGTTTAGAGACAATGGAACTCAATCCCTTGGTAAATCAACTAGAATCCTAATTTTGTAAGACATATTAAATCTAAATTCTCCAGATTTGCCACCTAAACTGGGAGACACTAGTAGCTACATCTTGTCCTCTCACTTTCTCTGTCCAAAAGACTCTATCTTTCTCCTGCCTCCTCTCTTCCTCTGTCCATTCCAGAAGTCCCACCTACTCACCCAGTGATTGGTTCCATTATTCATTAGGGGAAGATTCACAAGAAGTCACCTGAGTACTTGCTCCAGACAGCCTCTCCTGGGAAAATGGAATTAACATCAAAATCAAACAGTACCAGGGCCATCTACAACACCTGGGTCTCTGACTGGGCAGGGAACCTGCTTCCCCCGGGTTGCAGGGGTCTAGGTATTCAAGAAGTCTCACCTGTGAATCTGGATGAGTCTGAATACCTGGAGGAGGGGGTGTTGATCTGTAACTGGGGTGTGTGCCTTGTGGGATTGGGTCCAGTGCCATGTCTCTGCTCCCAGCCAGCACAGGAGGGAACCAAAAGCTGTTATGGCCCTCTCAATGGGTTATAAAGGTAACATTTTCCCGGATGTGTAGACCCAATCTGAGAGCTGTTTCTAGGGCCTGCCATTCTCAATTATGAGAATTCCCAGGGTTTTTGAACCTGCTTCAACCTTACCAGGTCTTCTGTCTGGTGGCATGATCCACTTGCTCTCTGGGAATACAAACTTGTACAACCATTTCTGAAATCAATTGGGAGGTTTCTCAGAAAATTGGGAATTATTCTACCCTAAGATCCAGCTGTACCATTCTGCTCTGAGCTGGTGGGGCTCCCTGGGTATCCCTCACCTTGGCACATCAAGTCTATGTGAGGCTAGGCACTTCTTCTCCCACTGAAGTCAGACAAGGCAGTCCAGTAAAAGGAACATATCTCATTTTTAGGCTTTTGGGATAGCCTCCCATTCCAGGTGTTCAGGACCCACATGAAGGTCAAGCTGCACATTTGCTACATATGTGTGGCTAGCTAAGCCCAGTATTGAACCAGGAGAAGAGAGCCATACTCACAGAAGGAAAAACCTTTACATAAGCAAATATGCACCAACTCACATACATTCATATACAAACTCATGAATATACATCCATGCAAAACATTAGGGCACAGTTACATACTTTTCTAATAAATACACAAACACACACACACATACACACAGACACACACATACACACAAACATGCACACACATTCATACTTACATATGCATATGAAGCAAAAGAACAAGTGCCAGTGCAGAAAGAGCACGCTCATTCTGGATAGTGCTCTTGCAATGCATTCCTTCCTAGATTTTTGTCCATTTTTAGGGGAATAGATCACATGGTTTTCCAAAGCATTCCCCCTCCCCCCCACACACACACTGTTTTTTTTTTACAAAAGTTCTCTAAAAGGTAAAACACAAAATTCAAATCATAAATCGAATAAGAAGTTTACACCAGAGATGTTTACATATGTATCCATTAAGACTAGACATTCATTATCTTTCACTAGCTCTTCAGACTCATGGAGAGTTAAAGACCATAAATAATTCATCATTAACATTTTGTATACATAAACCCAATATTTTATCTTCTGTCATTGCACCTACAATAAGCATTAGTTCCCTTCTTATGACCTTTGGTTAATTGTTTTACAATCTCTTACAATGTGTTCTAAGTTGTAAATACCTGCTTTCTATCTCAGAAGCAATTAACTTATGACACTTAAAGACTCACAGAGTTATCATTGCAGTTTTGATATCAGAGAGGACTTAATGGCAGTCTTTAATACAAAAGACTTAATAAATATTGATAAAATTTTAGAAATTCTTGTAGAATTATCATTTAGAAATAATCTATGCATCATTGTAGCATCACTACAAGAGTGAACATCTTCATATTTTTGCATAAATCTGCTTAAAAGAGCGGGCTAATACCTAGTGATTGTTATATGTATATTAATATATTAACAGGAAAGCATATTAACAACAGGAATTTCTCCCCAAATTTAATCCCTTCAGCCTTGCCTAGAAGGAGCAAATCCATCATGCCTTTACAATTGATGGTGGAACCATCTCAGCAAGATCACCTGCTAGTTTCTAGCTTTTCCTAGATTGCTCCTGAAAATTGGGCTAATGAATGCCTATGAGTAAGAGATCTCAATGTGATGTTTTACTGTCAGGAATCCAGATAAGGGTCCTAGGTCAGGGTGCAAGAGCAAACAACACAAGCCAACAGTATCCCATTAGCAATGGAATGATTTATGAACAAAGCAACTGGGAGAATATAAAATCAATATTGGAGATTTAATGGACACTACTTCAAGTTCTCTTGAGTTGTCAGTGGGTAAATATCTTATATTTTGTTTCCTTAATATAAACTATTCACTGCTATGTATTGTCCTTTTCCTACAGCAACAGTAGAATAATTTTGGAAGAAATAGCTTCACAGCTCCAGGATTTATAGTACATTCAGGATCAATAGATGAAGATTATCAAACTGAAATTAAGTCATGACTTATGTTACAAAAACCATACGATTAGACACAGGTTTACTACCATATCCTAAATGAAAAGGACTTTAATAATTAGAATGGGAAGATTTGGAAGTACTGGAAAGAAAGTATTTTGAAAAATTGCTATTAATGATAAAAGGTCAAAAAAGTAAATGATATCAAAAGTAAAGGTTTGTGGACATTTTGGCTGGTGTGTATACAATTTCTGAATAATCTTGGGATTAAAATTGGGCATTGCAAAAAGTCTACACTCGGTTTATAGGTATGAGAATGATATCTCATGTGAAACAGTGTGTTGAGTAGATTAAACATATAGGGTCATGAGACCAAGTAGGAAACTTAAAACTATGTGGCTGGTAGAGCCCTAAACCTATGGGGAAGGTATTTGTTAGAACAATGGTGAATGCAAATTAATACTCCTTCAATTTCAAAAACAGTCCATAAAATGGTGTTTAAAATGGGTTATATTTCTGGAAAAGGTATTGAAAAAATATCTCTCAGAAGAACCCACCCGGAATCCTCAGGATCTAGGAACCCAGGGGGAGCTGGCAATTGGAACCTTCTGGTCTCTGTCTGTGGCTGGAGACAATCCTCTGCCACAGGGCTCCATATCCAGGTGGCACAGGGAGATAGCTAGCCTCCCAGGAGTGAGTACAGGCCTGTGAGAGCAGGTAGGACCACCCCTGCTGCTCAGAGGAACCTGCACAGAACCCTCAGAACACATCAACCCAGGGGCAGCCTGCAACAATTGCCTTCTGGTTTCTGTCTATTCCCAGAGCTGATACTGGGCCACAGAGATACATACACAAATACTGTGAAGAGAAAACTGTTATCCCAGGAGTGCCTACACACCTGTGCACACAGGGAAGACCACCAGTTCTCTTCAAATTCTTGGTCCGAGTGAGACCTGTTCAGAGTTGTCAGGACACAGGAGCTAAGAATCATCTGGGTACAGAATCCCTCTGGTTTCTGTCTGCACCCCAGAGCTGACCAGCTCTCTATACCTAAATTCTTCCTGGAGAGAACTGATCTCCCAGAAGTACTGATAGAGAGGCATGCAGGATTGACAAGCCACAGTCAGACACAGCAAGAATAGCAAACACCAGAGATAACCAGATGGCAAAAGGCAAATGCAAGAACACGACATGTCAACATCTGAACCCAGTTCTCCCAAAACAGCAAGTCCTGGATACCCCAACACACCAGAAAAGCAAGATTTGGATTTAAAATCACATCTCATAATGCTGATAGAGGACTTCAAGAAGGACATAAATAACTCCCTTAAAGAAATACAGGCGAACACAGGAAAAGAGGTAAAAGCCCTTAAAGAGGAAACACAAAAATCCCTCAAAGAATTATAGGAAAAAACACAAACAAACACGTGAAGGAATTGAACAAAACCATCCAGGATCTAAAAAAGGAAGCAGGAAAAATAAAGAAATCACAAAGGGAAACAACTCTGGAAATAGAAAAACTAGGAAAGAAATCAGTAGTCATAGATGTAAGAATCATGAACAGAATACAAGAGATAGAAGAAAGAACCTCAGATGCAGAAGATACCATAGAAAACATTGACACAACAGTCAAAGAAAATGCAAAATGCAAAAAGCAAAAAGCTCCTGATCCAAAACATCCAGGAAATCCAGGACAAAATGAGAAATCCAAACCTAAGGATTATAGGTATCGAAGGGAGTGAAGGTTCCCAACTTAAAGGGCCAGTAAATGCCTTCAACAAAATTATAGAAGAAAACTTCCCTAACCTAAAGAAAGAGATGCCCATGAACATATAAGAAGCCTACAGAACTCCAGACAGACTGGACCAGAGCAGAAAGTCCTACTGTCACATAATAATCAAAACACAAAATGCACTAAACAAAGCAAGAATATTAAAAGCAGTAAGGGAATAAGGTCAAGTAACATATAAAGGCAGTCCTATTAGAATAACACCAGACATCTCACCAGAGATTATGAACGCTAGATCCTGGGCAGATTTCATGCAGATCCTAAGAGAACACAAATGTCAGCCAAGGCTACAATACCCAGGAAAACTCTCAATTATCATAGACCGAGAAAACAAGATATTCCAATATTCCACGACATAACCAAATATACACCTTCTTCTCAGCACCTCATGGTACCTTCTCCAAAATCGACCATATAATTAGTCACAAAACAGACCTCAACAGATATAAGAAGATCGAAATAATCCCATGCCTCCTATCAGATCACTATGGAATAAGGGTGGTCTTCAATGTCAACAAAAACAAAAGAAAGCCCACATACACATGGAAGCTGAACAATGCTCTACTCAATGATACCTTGATCAAGGAGGAAAGAAAGAAAGAAATCAAAGACTTTTTAAAATTTAATGAAAATGAAGGCACAACATACCCTAATTTATGGGACACAATGAAAGCGGTGCTAAGAAGAAAATTCATAGCCCTGAGTGCCTCCAAAAAGAAACAGGAGAGAGCATATACTAGCAGCTTAATGGCACACCTGAAAGCCCTGGAACAAAAAGAAGCAAATACACCCAAGAGGAATAGAAGGCAGGAAATCATCAAACTCAGGGCTGAAATCAATCAAGTAGAAACAAATAAAACCATACAAAGAATCAACAAAACTAGGAGTTGGTTCTTTGAGAAAATCAACACGATAGATAAGCCCTTAGCCAGACTAACCAGAGGGCACAGAGACAGTATCCAAATTAATAAAATCAGAAACGAAAAGGGAGATATAACAAGAGAAACTGAGGAAATTCAAAAAATCATCAGATCCTACTACAAAAGCCTGTATTCAACACAACTAGAAAATCTGGAGGAAATGGACAATTTCGTAGACAGATACCAAATACCAAAATTAAATCAAGATCAAATAGACCATCTAAACAGTACTATAACCCCTGAAGAAATAGAAGTGGTCATTGGAAGTCTTCCAACCAAAAAAAAGCACAGGTCCAGACGGTTTTAGTGCAGAATTCTATCAGACCTTCAAAGAAGACCTAACACAAATACCCATGCTCTAAGATCAGGAATTGATAAATGGGACCTCATAAAACTGGAAAGCTTCTGTAAGGCAAAGGATATAGTCAATAAGACAAATCAGCAACCTACATATTGGGAAAAAATCTTCACCAACCCCACTTGATAGAGGGCTAATACCCAAAATTTGTAAAGAACTCAAGAAGAAAATCACCAAAACACCAAACAACCCAATCAAAAAAATGGGGTATAGAACTAAACTGAGATTTCTCAACTGAGGAATTTCGAATGTCTCATAAGCACCTAAAGAAATGTTCAAAGTCCTTAGTGATCAGAGAAATGCAAATCAAAATGACCTTGAGATTCCACCTTACACAAATCAGAATGGCTAAGATCAAAAATGCAGAGGATAGCAGATGCTGGAGAGGATGTGGAGAAACAACACTCCTCCATTGCTGGTGGGATTCCAAACTGGTACAACAACTCTGGAAATCAATCTGGAGGTTACTCAGAAAATTGGAAGTAGATCTACTTGAAGACCCAGCAATACGACTCTTGGGCATATACCCAAAAGATGCCCCACGTGTTCCACTGTGTTAATAGCAGCCTTATATGTCATAGATAGAAGCTGGAAACAACCTAGATGTCCCACGACAGAAGAGTGGATACAGAAAGTGTGGTTCATTGACACAATGGAATACCACTATGCTATTAAAAATGAGGACATACTGAGTTTTGCAGGCAAATGGATGGAACTAGAAAATATGATCCTGAGTGAGTTAATTCAAACACAAAATACATGCATGGTATATATTCACTAATAAGTGGATATTAGCCACAGAACTCAAAAAGGTCAACAAACTGAAGTGCCCAAGAGAGGACACCTCAGTCCCACTTGGGAGGGAGAAGAAAGCAAGCACAAGTAGGGAGGAAGTGAGGGACCTGGGAGGAAAAGTAGAATTGATGGGGAATTGGGGGGAAGTGGGGAACCTGATCTGGTATTGGGTGAGGGAAAAAGGCTGAAGCCCTGAAGTCCAGCAGAAAGAAGGAAACAGGCAACCTAGGGAGATAGGAGGTTGGGGAACCCTCCAGAATGCACCAGAGACCTGGGAGGTGAGAGACTCTCAGGACTCAAAGGGTGGGGCCTTAGATGAAATGACCAACACTAGGGAGAGGGAACGTAAAAAGCCCACCTCCAACAGGAAGACAGGGCATCAAATGAGGGAGAGGGAGACCATCCCACAGGCACAACTCTTAACCATAATTGTTCCAGTCTTAAAGAATTACAGGGATGGAAATGGAGAGAAGCCTGAGGAAAAGAAGGTCCAGTGACAGGCCAAAAGTCACATCCAGCTCAAGGGGAGACCTGACACTATTACTGAGGCTATGGAGCACTTAGAAAAGTGGACCTAGCATGACTGCACTGGAGAAGACCAAACAAGCAGCTGAAAGAGTCAGATGCAGATATTTGAACCCAACCAATGGACAAAACACCTGACCCCTATTGCCAAATTAGGGAAAGATGAAAGAAGTTGAGGAGAAGGGCGATCCTGTAGGAGGAGGAGAAGTCTCAATTAATCTGGACCCATGCTATCCCTCAAACATTGGGCCACCAAACAGACAAGATTCACCAGCTGACATGAGGCCCCCAACACACATACAGAAGAAGACTAGCAGGTCTGTGTGTTCATTCAGAGATGATGAACCTAACCCTTGAGGGACTGGAGGTCCCAGGGTGTTTAGAGGTCAGGAGTGGTAGTAGGTGGGGATATCCACGTGCAGACATGTGGTAGGGAGGAGGTATGGGATGTGGAACAGTCAGAGGGTAGACAGCAGGGGGGATAAAATAAAGAGTGTAAAAAAATAAACAAATATACAGTGATAAATAAATAAATAAATATAATGCAAAATGTGAAAATTCCTAAACCAAAATATCTAGGAAATCCAAGACATAATGAAATGAGAAAACATAATAATAGGTACAAAAGAGAGCAAAGATTCCCAACTAAAAGGGCCAGTAAACAACTTCAACAAAATTATAGGAGCAAACTTCCCTAACCTAAAGTAAGAGATGCACATAAACACACAAGAAACCTACAGAATACCAAACAGATAGGACCAGAAAATAAATTCCTCCTGTCACATAATAATCAAAACACCAAACGCATGAAACAAAGAAAAAATATTAAAAGCAGTAAGGGAAAATGGACAAGTAACAGATAAAGGCAGACCTATCGGAATTACACCAGATTTCTCAACAGAGACTATAAAAGCAGATACCATATAAACCCTAAGAGAACAAAAATGCTAGACCAGGCTACTATACCCAGCATAACTCAAAATTACCATAGATGGAGAAAGCACCGTATTCAAAGACAAAACCAAATTTAACCAATATCTTTCCACTAGTCCAGCACTACAAAGAATAATAGATGGAAAACTCCAACAGAAGGAGAGAAAGTACTCCCCCCAAGAAGCAAGAAATTAATCTAGTCACAACAACCCCCAAAGAAGATAGGTACACCTGTTTCAAACCATGTGGTTCCGTGTGAATGGGGGTGTGACATGTATCTGTACATTAGCTACTTATCTGTAGCCCAATAAAGTGCTGAAGAAGAAGAAGAAGAAGAAGAAGAAGAAGAAGAAGAAGAAGGAGGAGGAGGAGGAGGAGGAGGAGGAGGAGGAGGAGGAGGAGGAGGAGGAGGAGGAGGAGGAGGATGAGGACGAGGATGAAGAGGAAGAGGAGGAGGCCCAAACAGCTCCACCAACTAGGAACTAAGTATTAAAACATGAACCTAGGGCAGGAGCCTACCAGCTTCCCTTCCTCGACCTCTGTTCCGGTAGACTGCACTGAAGAGACAGGTACCCAGGTTGTCCCGAATATAACATCACTTGGGACACGGCCTGTTGGGGCTTCCGCCTTCTCCCAAGAACGGGACAGCACTGTGGTCATCTGGGTGCCAGATCTGCAGGCCATCGCCTCTGCAGGGTGACCAGTGCCACGGAGAGAGTGCAGAGTGCACGCCGACATCTTTGCTCCAGTGGCCGGGAAGTTGGGACTGCCAGGCTCTGAGACAGACAGGCATAATATCGCTTGGGTCTCGGGCGGCTTGTCTGTACGAGGCTCCCAAGTGCTGGGCAGATCTGCAATAACCAGCGCGCCAGCTCTGCTGTGGGACTTCTACCTGGCAGAGGGACGCCCCCTCCACCCCACACTCTAGGAGAAATCACACACTACTGCACAGGGCAGGAGCCTACCAGCCTCCCTTTGGTGACCTCTGCTCCAGGAATCCACTACGCTGAGCCTTTGGATGTGCAAGGACTCCCCAATATAACATCACTTGGGGCAAGGCACATCAGGGCTCCAAAGTCACTCAGGAGCAGGGCAGGCCCCAGAAATCTGTGCCAGGGGAATCCTGGTAAACAAGAGGGGGCAGAAATACCTTTGCAGGCTCACAGGAGGTCCAACCAACAGCCAGTGACAGCAGGACCAACTAACATCAGAGGAAACCAGACGGCAAAAGGCAAATGTAGGAATGTTACTAACAGAAATCAAAGTAATATCGCATCATCCGAACCCAACTCTCCAACAGCAGCAAGTCCTGGATACCCCACCACACCCGAAAGACAAGATCTGGATTTAAAATCACTTCTCATGATGCTATTAGAGGATCACAAGAAGGACACAAATAAATCTAATAAAGAATTACAGGCCAGGTGGTGGCGGCGCACGCCTTTAATCCCAGCACTTGGGAGCCAGACGCAGGAGGATTTCTGAGTTCGAGGCCAGCCTGGTCTACAAAGTGAGTTCCAGGACAGCCAGGGCTACACACAGAGAAACCCTGTCTCGAAAAACAAAAAAAAAAAAAAAAAGAATTACAGGAGACCATGAATCAACAGTTAGAAGCCCTTACAAAGGAAACACAAAAATCGCTTAGAGAAATGCAGGAGAACATGGATCAAAAGATGTAGGCGCACAAGGAGACAACACAAAAATCGTTTAACGAGATGAATCTACGGGTAGATGCCCTCACAAAGGAATCACAAAAATTGCATAAAGAAATGGAGAAGAATATGGGTAAACAGACGGATGTCCATAAGGAGGAAACACAACAATTGCTTAAAGAAATGAATCAACGGTTACATGCCCTTACAAAGGAAACACGAGAACTGCTTAAAGAAATGCAGGAGACGATGGATCAACAGATGGATTCCCATGAGGACGAAACACAAAAATCGCTCAGAGAAATGCAGGAGAACGTGGGTCAACAGGAAGAAATCCTGAAAGAGGTAATGCAAAAATACCTTAAAGAAATACAGGAAAACACAAACAAAGAAGTGAAGGATCTCAGTAAATCCATCCAGGAACTAAAAAAGGAAGTAGAAACAACTAAGAAATCACAAAGGGAGACAACTTTGGAGATAGAAAACCTTGGGAAGAAATCAGGAGTCATAGATGCAAACATCAACAATACAATACAAGAGATGGAAGAAAGAATCTCAGGTGCTGAAGATTCCATAGAAAGCATCGACTCAACAGCCAAAGAAAATGAAAAATGCAAAAAACGTGTAACCCAAAACATCCAGGAAATCCAGGACACAATGAGAAGACCAAACCTAAGGATTCTAGGTATAGAAGAGAGTGAAGATTTGCAGCTTAAAGGGCCAGTAAACATCTTCAACAAAATTATGGAGGAAAACTTCCCTAACCTAAACAGAGAGATACCGATGAACGTACAAGAAGCCTACAGAACTCCAAACAGACTGGACCAGAACAGAAATACCTCCCGTCACGTAATAATCAAAACACCAAATGTTCTAAACAAAGAAAGAATATTAAAAGCAGTAAGAGAAAAGGGCCAAGTAACATACAAAGGAAGACCTATCCGAATCATATCAGACTTCTCACCAGAGACTATGAAAGCCAGAAGATCCTGGGCAGATCTCATGCAGACACTAAGACAGCACAAATGCCAGCCTAGACTACTATACCCAGCAAAACTCTCAATCACCATAGATGGAGAGACCAAGATATTCCATGATAAAACCAAATTTTCACAATATCTTTCCACAAATCCAGCCCTGCAACGGATAATAGGTGGAAACCTCCAATACAGGGAGAGAAACAACACCCTGGAAAAAATGAGATAATAACCTTCTTGAATCAAACCCAAAAGTAGATAACCACTCAAACATAAAGATAGCGTCAAGAATGGCAGATGGCAATAATCACTATGCCTTAATCTCTCTTAATATCAATGGTCTCAATTCCCCAATTAAAAGACATAGACTAGCAGACTGGATACGTAAACAGGACCCAGCATTTTGCTGCATGCAGGAAACGCACCTCAGTGTCAAAGACAAACACTACCTCAGAGTAAAAGGCTGGAAAACAATTTTACAAGCAAATGGCCCCAAGAAATGAGGTGGAGTAGCCATCCTAATATCGGATAAAATTGATTTTCAACCTAAAGTCATCAAAAAAGACACAGAAGGACACTACATACTGATCAAGGGAAAAATCCACCATCAAGAACTCTCAATTCTGAATATCTATGCTCCAAAAGCAAGGGCTCCCTCATGCATAAAAGAAACTTTACTAAAGCTCAAAGCACACATCACACCGCACACAATAATAGTGGGTGACTTCAACACCCCGCTCTCTGAAATGGATAGTTCAGGAAAGTAGAAACTAAACAGGGACACAGTGAATCTAATTGAAGCCTTGGATCAAATGGAACTAACAGATATATATAGAACATTTCATCCTAGAGCTAAAGAATACACCTTCTTCTCAGCACCTCATGGTACCTTCTCCAAAATTGACCATATAATTGGTCACAAATCAGACCTCAACAGATATAAGAAGATAGAACTAATCCCATGCCTCCTATCAGATCACTATGGAATAAGGGTGGTCTTCAATGGCAACAAAAACAAAAGAAAACCCACGTACACATGGAGGCTGAACAATGCTCTACTCAATGATAACTTGGTCAAGGTGGAAATAAAGAAAGAAATCAAAGACTTCTTGAAAGTTAATGAAAATGAAGGCACAACATACCCTAATTTATGGGACACAATGAAAGCAGTGCTAAGAGGAAAATTCATAGCCCTGAGTGCCGCGAAAAAGAAACGGGAGACAGCATACACTAACAGCTTAATGGCACACCTGAAAGCCCTGGAACAAAAAGAAGCAAATACACCCAAGAGGAGTAGAAGGCAAGAAATCATCAAACTCAGGGCTGAAATCAATCAAGTAGAAACAAAACCATACAAAGAATCAACAAAACGAGGAGTTGGTTCTTTGAGAAAATCAACAAGATAGATAAGCCATTAGCCAGACTAACCAGAGGGCACAGAGATAGTATCCAAATTAATAAAATCAGAAACGAAAAGGGAGAGATAACAACAGAAACTGAGGAAATTCAAAAAATCATCAGATCCTACTACAAAAACCTGTATTCAACACAACTAGAAAATCTTGAGGAAATGGACAATTTCCTTGAAAGATAACAAATACCAAAATTAAATCAGGATCAAATAGACCATCTAAACAGTCCTATAACCCCTGAAGAAATCGAAGTGGTCATTGGAAGTCTTCCAACCAAAGAAAGCACAGGTCCAGATGGTTTTAGTGCAGAATTCTATCAGACCTTCAAAGAAGACCTAACACCAATACTCTTCAAACTGTTCCACAAAATAGAAACAGAAGGAACACTACCCAACTCGTTCTATGAAGCCACAATTACACTAATACAAAAAGCACAACAAAGATCCGAAAAAGAAAGAGAATCTCAGGTCAATCTCTCTTATGAATATCGATGCAAACATACTCAATAAAATTCTTGCCAACCGAATCCAAGAACACATCAAAACGATCATTCACTATGATCAAGTAGGCTTCATCCCAGGGATGCAGGGATGGTTCAATATAAGGAAATCCATCAATGTAATCCACTACATAAACAATCTCAAAGAAAAAAACCACATGGTAATCTCATTAGATGCTGAGAAAGCATTTGACAAAATTCAGCATCCTTTCATGCTAAAGGTCTTGGAAAGATCAGGAATTCATGGCCCATATCTAAACATAGTAAAAGCAATTTACAGCAAACCGGTAGCCAGCATCAATCTAAATGGAGAGAAACTTGAAGCAATCCCACTAAAATCAGGGACTAGACAAGGCTGCCTTCTCTCTCCATATCTTTTCAATATAGTACTTGAAGTTCTAGCTAGAGCAATTAGACAACAAAAAGAGGTCAAAGGGATACAAATTGGAAAGGAAGAAGTCAAACTATCACTATTTGCAGATGATATGATAGTATACTTAAGCAACCCAAAGAACTCCACCAGAGAACTCCTACAGCTGATAAACGACTTCAGCAAAGTGGCCGGATATAAAATCAACTCAAGCAAGTCAGAAGCCTTCCTATACTCAAAGGATAAGCAGGCTGAGAAAGAAGTAAGGGAAATAATACCCTTCACGATAGCCACAAACCATATTAAGTATCTTGGCGTGACTCTAACCAAACAAGTGAAAGATCTGTATGACAAGAACTTCAAGTCTCTGAAGAAAGAAATTGAAGAAGACCTCAGAAGATGGAAAAATCTGCCATGCTCATGGATTGGCAGGATTAATATAGTAAAAATGAGCATCTTACCAAAAGTAATACACAGATTCAATGCAATCCCCTTCAAAATCCCAACTCAATTCTTCATAGAGTTAGAAAGAGCAATTCAAAAATTCATCTGGAATAACAGAAAACCCAGAATAGCTAAAACTATTCTCAAGAGTAAAAGAACCTCTGGGGGAATCAGTATCCCGGACCTCAAGCTGTACTACAGAGCAATAGTGTTAAAAACTGCATGGTATTGGTACAGTAACAGACATGTAGATCAATGGAAGAGAATTGAAGACCCAGAAATGAATCCACACTCCTATGGTCACTTGATCTTTGACAAAGGAGCTAAAACCATCCAGTGGAAAAAAGATAGCCTTTTCAACAAATGGTGGCTCAGCTGGAGGTCAACATGCAGAAGAATGCAAATTGACCCATCCTTATCTCCTTGCACTAAGCTCAATTCTAAGTGGATCAAAGATCTCCACATAAAACCAGACACACTGAAACTAATAGAAGGGAAACTAGGGAAGAACCTTGAACATATGGGCACAGGGGAGAATTTCCTGAACAGAACTCCAATAGCTTATGCTCTAAGATCAAGAATAGACAAATGGGACCTCATTAAATTACAAAGTTTTTGCAAGGCAAAAGACACTGTCAAAAAGACAAAGCAGCAACCAACTAACTGGGAAATGATCTTTACCAACCTTACATCCGACAGAGGGCTAATATCCAGTATATACAAAGAACTCAAGAAGTTAAACTCCAGAGAGGCAAATAACCCTATTAAAAAATGGGGTACAGAGCTACACAAAGAGTTCTCACCTGAAGAATATCTAATGGCTGAGAAGCACCTAAAGAGATGTTCATCATCCTTAGTCATTAGGGAAATGCAAATCAAAACAACCCTGAGATTCCATCTCACACCAGTCAGGATGGCTAAGATCAAAAACACAGGAGACAGCAGTTGTTGGCGAGGATGTGGAGAAAGAGGAACACTCCTCCACTGCTGGTGGAATTGCAAGCTGGTACAACCACTCTGGAAAGCAATCTGGCGGTTCCTCAGAAAACTGGGCATGACACTCCCGGAGGATCCGGCTATACCACTCCTGGGCATATACCCAGAGACTTTACCTGCATGCAATAAGGACACATGCTCCACTATGTTCATAGCAGCCTTATTTATAATAGCCAGAAGCTGGAAAGAACCCAGATGTCCCTCAACGGAGGAATGGATTCAGAAGATGTGGTATATCTACACAATGGAATACTACTCTGCAATTAAAAACAATGAATTCACGAAATTCCTAGGCAAATGGTCAGATCTTGAAAATATCATCCTTAGTGAGGTAACCCAATCACAAAAGAACACACATGGTATGCAGTCACTGATAAGGGGATATTGACCCAGAATCTCGGAATACCCTAGACACAATCCGCATATCAATAGATTTCTAAAAAGATGGTAGGAGAAACCCTTGGTCCTGGAAAGACTGGATGTAGGGGAACGCCAGGACAGAGTAACGAGAGGGGGTTGAATGGAGAAAAGAGGGAGGGAAGGGGGCTTATGGAACTTTCGGGGAGGGGGGAAACGGGAAAGGGGAAGTGATTTGGAATGTAAATTAAAAAAATAAAATAAATAATAAAAAAAATCCACTCAAGCAAGTCAGTACCCTTCCTATACTCAAAGGATAAGCAGGCTGAGAAAGAAGTAAGAGAAATGATACCCTTCATGATAGCCACAAACCACATAAAGTATCTTGGCGTGACTCTAACCAAACAAGTGAAAGATCTGTATGACAAGAACTTCACGTCTCTGAAGAAAGAAATTGAAGAAGACCTCAGAAGATGGAAAACTCTGCCATGCTCATGGATTGGCAGGATTAATATAGTAAAAATGACCATCTTACCAAAAGTAATATACAGATTCAATGCAATCCCCATCAAAATCCCAACTCAATTCTTCATAGAGTTAGAAAGAGCAATTCAAAAATTCATCTGGAATAACAGAAAACCCAGAATAGCTAAAACTATTCTCAAGAGTAAAAGAACCTCTGGGGGAATCAGTATCCCGGACCTCAAGCTGTACTACAGAGCAATAGTGTTAAAAACCGCATGGTATTGGTACAGTGACAGGCATGTAGATCAATGGAACAGAATTGAATACCCAGAAATGAATCCACACTCCTATGGTCACTTGATCTTTGACAAAGGAGCTAAAACCATTCAGTGGAAAAATGATAGCCTTTTCAACAAATGGTGCTGGCTCAGCTGGAGGTCAACATGCAGAAGAATGCAAATTGATCCATCCTTATCTCCTTGCACTAAGCTCAATTCCAAGTGAATCAAGGATCTCCACATAAAACCAGACACACTAAAACTAATAGAAAGGAAACTAGGGAAGAACCTTGAACATATGGGCACAGGGGAGAATTTCCTGAAGAGAACTCCAATAGCTTATGCTCTAAGATCAAGAATAGACAAATGGGACCTCATTAAATTACAAAGTTTTTGCAAGGCAAAGGACACTGTCAAAAAGACAAAGCGGCAACCAACTAACTGGGAAATGATCTTTACCAACCTTACATCCGATAGAGGGCTAATATCCAATATATACAAAGAACTCAAGAAGTTAAATTCCAGAGAGGCAAGCAACCCTATTAAAAAATGGGGTACAGAGCTAAACAAAGAGTTCTCACCTGAAGAATATCTAATGGCTGAGAAGCACCTAAAGAGATGTTCATCATCCTTAGTCATTAGGGAAATGCAAATCAAAACAACCCTGAGATTCCATCTCACACCAGTCAGGATGGCTAAGATCAAAAACACAGGAGACAGCAGTTGTTGGCGAGGATGTGGAGAAAGAGGAACACTCCTCCACTGCTGGTGGAATTGCAGGCTGGTACAACCACTCTGGAGAGCAGTCTGGCGGTTCCTCAGAAAACTGGGCATGACACTCCTGGAGGATCTGGCTATACCACTCCTGGGCATATACCCAGAGGCTTTACCTGCATGCAATAAGGACACATGCTCCACTATGTTCATAGCAGCCTTATTTATAATAGCCAGACGCTGGAAAGAACCCAGATGTCCCTCAATGGAGGAATGGATTCAGAAGATGTGGTATATCTACACAATGGAATACTACTCTGCAATTAAAAACAATGAATTCACGAAATTCCTAGGCAAATGGTCAGAACTTGAAAATATCATCCTTAGTGAGGTAACCCAATCACAAAAGAACACACAAGGTATGCAGTCACTGATAAGGGGATATTGACCCAGAATCTCAAATACCCTAGACACAATTCGCATATCAATAGATTTCTAAGAAGATGGAAGGAGAGACCCCTGGTCCTGGAAAGACTGGATGTAGGGGAACGCCAGGACAGGGAAATGAGAGGGGGTTGAATGGAGAAAAGAGGGAGGGAAGGGGGCTTATGGGACTTTCGGGGAGGGAGGAAACAGGAAAGGGGAAATGATTTGGAATGTAAATTAAAAAAACTTAGAAAAGAAAAAAAAAGAAAAATAAATAAAACAAGAACCTACACTTCTGAGTATGGAGGTGAGATCTCCACCTTCTCTCTGGAGGGGTACAACTAGGAGGACACAGGGCATACAATCAGTGGAGCTGCTGGAACAGGAGTCTTCCATTCCAGCTGCCATCTGCAGTAGAGAACCAGGCAGCCCCAAAGTCTTCTGTGCTTAGCCCGTCAGGAAAGAGTGAATTCCCAGCAGTGATTTCACTTCTGAGTGCAGAGCGGAGATCTCCACCTTCTCTCTGGAGGGGTACAGCTAGGAGCGCACAGAACATATGATCAGTGGAGCTGCTGGGACAGGAGTCTTCCCTTCTGGATGCCATTTGCTTCAGGGAACCAGACAGCTCCACAGTCTTCTGTGCCCAGACCCTGCCAGAAGAGAGGTGGTCTCCCAGGTATACAGACACAGACTTACAGGCCCATAGGAGGGACAAGTTCCAGCCAGAGACAAGACCAACTAACACCAGAGATAATCAGATCGCGCAAGAAACCTACCAACAGAAACCAAGGCTAATTTGTAACATCAGAGCCCATTTCTCCCACCACAGCAAGTCCCAGACACCCAAACACACTGGAAAAGCAAGAATTGGATTTACAATCTCATCTCACGATGCTGTTAGAAGACATCAAGAAGGACATAAATAACTCCCTTAAAAAAATACAGGAGGCCGGGCAGTGGTGGCGCACGCCTTTAATCCCAGCACTTGGGAGGCAGAGGCAGGCGGATTTCTGAGTTCGAAGCCAGCCTGGTCTACCAAGTGAGTTCCAGGACAGCCAAGACTACACAGAGAAACCCTGTCTTGAAAAAAAAAATACAGGAGAACATGGGTCAAATGTTAAAAGCCCTTAAAGAGGAAACACAAAAATCCCTGAAAGAAATACAGGGGAGCATGGGTGAACAGGTAGAGGTCCTTAAAGAGGAAACACAAAAATCCCTTAAAAAATTACAGGAGAACACAAACAAACAAGTGAAGGAACTGAACAAAACCATCCAGGATCTAAAAATGGAAGTAGAAACAATAAAGAAATCACAAAGTGAGACATCTCTGGAGATAGAAAATCTTGGAAAGAATTCACGAGTCATAGATGCAAGCATCAACAACAGAATACAAGAGATAGAAGAAAGAATCTCAGGGGCTGAAGATTCCATAGAAAACATTGACTCAACAGTCAAAGAAAATGCAAACTGAAAAAAGCTCCTGAGCCAAAACATCCAGGAAATCCAGGATACAATGAGAAGACCAAACCTAAGGATTATAGGTATAGAAGAGAGTGAAGATTTCCAACTTAAAAGGGCCAGTAAATATCTTCAACAAAATTATAGAAGAAAACTTCTCTAACCTAAAGAAAGAGATGCCCATGAACATACAAGTAGCCTATAGAACTCCAAACAGACTGGACCAGACCAGAAAGTCCTCCCAGCACATAATAATCAAAACACCAAATGCACTAAACAAAGAGTGAATATTAAAAGCAGTAAGAGAAAAAGGCCAAGTAACCTATAAAGGCAGGCCTATCAGAATTACACCAGACTTCTCACCTGAGACTATGAAAGCTAGAAGATCCTGGGCAGATCTCATATAGACCCTAAGAGAACACAAATGCCAGCCCAAACTACTATACCCAGCAAAACTCTCAATTACCATAGATGGAGAAACCAAGATATTCCATGATAAAACCAAATTTATACAATATCTTTTCACAAATCCAGCCCTATAAAGGATAATAGATGGAAAACGCCAACACAAGGAGAGAAACTACACCCTAGAAAAAGCAAGAAAGTAATTTTTTTCCAACAAACCCAAAAGAAAGTAACCACACAAACATAAAAAGAACATCAAAAATAACAGGAAGCAACACTTACTACTCCTTAATATCTTATAACATCAATGGACTCAATTCCCCAACAAAAAACATAGTCTAACAGAAATATCTTTCATGTAAATCTTCAATTTTATCAGAAAATATTTGTAATTCTTCTTTCAATTTAGTAAAATTTTTATGTCTACCATTTTAACTGTATTATTTTCCACGATAATCTTTAATTTTAACATTTTTTCTATATATTTCTTCCATTTTATCAGAAATATTTTCCATGTAAATCTTCAATTTTGTCAGAAAATATTCATAATTCCACTTTCAAGCAATTTACGAATATTTTTATGCCTACCATTTTACCAGTATAATTTTCCATGATAATCTTCAATTTTAAAATTTTTCTATATTTTTCTTCAATTTTATCAAAATATTTTCCTTGTAAATCTTCAATTTTGTCAGACAATATCTATAATTTTACTTTCAATCAACTTAGGAACATTTTTATACCTATCATTTTATCTGTATAATTTTCCATGAAATACCAGTTTTAACATGTTTTTCTATATATTTCTTGAATTTTATCAGAAATATTTTCCCTGTAGATCCTCAATTTGATCAAAAAATGTTTCTAATTCCACTTTCAAAAATCTTAGGAATATTTTTATGCCTACCATTTTATCTTTATAATTTTTCCATGAAATACTCAATCTTAACGTGTTTTTCTATATATTTCTTCAATTTTATCAGAGATAGTTTCCATGTAAATCTTCAATTTTATCAGAAGATGTTTATAATTCCACTTGCAATCAGCTTAGAAATATTTTATGCCTATCATTTTATCTGTATAATTTTCCATGATAACCTTCAATTTCAATGTTTTTCTATATATTTTTTTCAATTTCATCAGAAATATTTTCCATGTAAATCTTCAATTTTATCAGAAAATGTTTATAATTCTACTTTCAATCAACTTAGGAATATTTTTATTCCTACCAATTCATCTGTATAATTTTCCATGAAATAGTCAATTTTAACATGTTTTTCTATATATTTCTTGAATTTTATCAGAAACATTTTCCTTGTAGATTTTCAATTTTATCAGAAAATGTTTCTAATTCCACTTTCAATCAACTTAGAAATATTTGATGCCTACCATTTTATCTGTAACTTTCCATGAAAATTGTCAATCTTAATGTGTTTTTCTATATGCTTCTTCAATTTTGTCAGAAACATTTTCCATGTAAATCTTTAATTTTATCATAAAATATTTTTTACTTCCTTTTCATTAAAAAATAAAAAAGGTATAAAAAAGTAAGAAGATAGGTACGCAAACATAATCCGACCTGTAATGACAAAAATAACAAGAAGCAACAATCATTGCTCCTTTACATCTTTTAACATCAATGAAATCAATTATCCAATAAAAAGACAGACTAACAGAGTGGATACATGAATAGTACCCAGCATTTCACTGCATACAGGAAACACACTTCAGTGAAAAAGACAGACATTACCTCGGAGTAAAAATTTTCCAAGCATATGGTCCCAAGAAACAAGCTGGAGTAGCCATTCTAATATTGAATAAAATTGACTTTTAACCAAAAGTTATCAAAAAATATGGGGAAGGACACTTCATACTCATCAAAGGAAAAATCCACCAAGAGGAACTCTCAATTCTGAACATCTATACCCCAAATGCAATGGCACACACATTTTAAAAGAAACGTTACTGAAGCTCAAAGCACACATTGAGGCTCAAACATTAATAGTGGATGACTTCAACAACCCACTTTCATCAATGGACAAATGGAAACAGAAACTACACAGAGACACAGTGAAACTAACAGAAGTTATGAAACAAATGAACTTAACAGATATCTATAGAACATTTCACCCTAAAAGAAAAGAATATGCCTTCTTCTCAGCAACTCATGGTACCTTTTCCAAAACTGACCATATATAATTGGACACAAAACAGGCCCCAAGAAATACAAGAAGACTGAAATAATCCCATGCATCCTATCAGATCACCACGGACTACAGCTTGTCTTCAATAACAACAAAAACAACAGAAAGCCGAGACATGGAAGCTGAACAATTCTCTACTCAATGATAACTTAGTCATTGAAGAAATAAAGAATTTAAAGACTTTTTAGAATTTAATGAAAATGAAGGAACAACATATCCAAATTTATGGGACACAATGACAGCAGTGCTAAGAGGAAAACTCATAGCTCTGAGTGCCTCCAAAAGAAAACTGGAAAGAGCATACACTAGCAACCTAACAGCACATCTGAAAGCTCTAGAACAAAATGAAGTAAATATACCCAAAAAGGAGAAGATGGCAGAAAATTATCAAACTCAAGGCTGAAAACAACCAAGTAGAAACAAAGAGAACTATACAAAGAATCAACAAAACCAGAAGTTGGTTCTTTGAGAAAATCAACAAGATAGATAAACCCTTTGCCAGATTGACAACAGTGGAAAGGGATAGCATCCAAATTAACAAAATCAGAAATGAAAAGGGAGATATAATAAAAGAAATTGAAGAAATTCAAAAAAATCATCAGATCCTACAACAAAAGTCTATATTGGACAAAACTGGAAAATCTAGATGATATGAATGATTTTCTAGACAGACACCAAATGCCAAATTTAAATCAGGAACAGATAAGCCATGTACACAGTCTCATAACCCCCAAAGGAATAGAAGCACCCATTAAGTCTGCCAACAGAAAAAAGTCCCAGGACCAGATGGTTTTAGTGCAGAATTCTATCAGACTTTCAAAGAAGACTTAATACCAATACTTTTCAAACTATTCCACAGAATAGAATCAGAAGGAACACTACCTAATTCACTCTATGAAGTCACAGTTACAAGGACATATAAAACACACAAAGACCCAACAAAGAAGGAGAATCACAGACCAATTTCCCTTATGAATATTGATGAAAATAATAAAGTTCTCAAAAAAATCCAAGGACACATCAAAATAATCATTCACCACGATCAAAAAGGCATCATTCCAGGAATGCAGGGATGGTTCAATATATGGAAATTCACCAATGTAATCCACATATGAACAAACTCAAAGAAAAAAAACCCATGATCATTCATTTAGATGATGAAAAAGTCTTTGACAAAATACAACACCCCTTCATGTTAAAAGTCTTGGAAAGATCAGGAATTCAAGGCCCATACCTAAACATAGTAAAAGTAATGTACAGCAAACCAGTAGCCAACATCAAAGTAAATGGAGAGAAACTTGAAGCAATCCAACTAAAATCAGAAACTAGACAAGGCTGCCCACTCTCTCCTTAGCTATTCAAAATAGTACTCAAAATTATGGCCAGAACAATTAGACAACAAAAGGAGATCGAAGAGATACAAATTGGGAAGGAGGAATTCAAGGTATCACTATTTACTGATGATATGATAGTATATATATAAGCAACCCTAAAAATTCTACGAGAGAACTCCTACAGATGATAAACAACTTCACCAAAGTGGATGGGTATAAAATTAACTCTAACAAATTAGTAGCCTTCCTCCTTTCAAAGGATAATTGGGCTGAGAAAGAAATTAGGGAAATGACACCCTTCACAATAGTCACAAATAATATAAAATATCTTGGTGTGACTCTAACCAAGGAAGTAAAAGATCTGTTTGAAGAGATCTTAAAATTTATGAGGAAAGAAATTGAAGAACTCAGAATATGGAAAGATCTCCCATGCTCATGAATCGGCAGAATTAACATAGTAAAAATGGCCTATTTTACCAAAAGCAATTGACAGATTTAGTGCAATTCCCTTCAAAACTACAGCTCAATTCTTCACAGAGATAGAAAGAGCAATTCTCAAATTCATCTGGAATTAAAACAAACAAAAAAAAAACAAAACAGGATAGTGAAAACTATTCTCAACAATAAGAGAACTTCTGGGAGAATCTCCATCCCTGACCTCAACCAGTACTACAGAGCAATAGTGATAAAAAAAAATCACAAGGTATTGGTACAGAGGAAAGTAGGTAGATCACTGGAAAAGAATTAAAGGTCTGGGATACTGATTCCCCCAGAGGTTCTTTTACTCTTGAAAATAGTTTTAGCTATCCTGGGTTTTCTGTTATTCCAGATGAATTTTTGAATTGCTCTTTCTAACTCTATGAAGAATTGAGTTGGGATTTTGATGGGGATTGCATTGACTCTGTATATTGCTTTTGGCAAGATGGTCATTTTTACTATATTAATCTTGCCAATCCATGAGCATGGCAGATTTTTCCATCTTCTGAGGTTTTCTTCAATTTCTTTCTTCAGAGACTTGAAGTTCTTGTCATATAGATCTTTCACTTGTTTGGTTAGAGTCACACCAAGATACTTTATATGGTTTGTGGCTATCATGAAGGGTATGTCACTGATGCCAGTGACCCACAGAGCAAGTGAACCAGTTCTGCAGACCTGTTTCTAGCCTTTGGGGGGTAGGATTTTTCCCAGCCTATATATTTGGAGATCCCCATTAAACTTTGAGCCTTGAGCAGGAAATCTTGTCTTGGCCTCATGTTTCTCTTGTCACCCTGTCTCTATCCCCAGCTCTCTTTCCAGGGAACCCAGTAACCCTTTTGAATGTAAATGCGAGCAGGTACACACACACAACTATGGTCACCTGATCTTTGACAAAGAAGCCAAAACCATTCAGTAGAAAAAGATAGCATATTCTTTTTTATTGGATATTTTATTTATTTACATTTCAAATGTTATCCCTTTTCCTGTTTTCCCCTCAGGAACTGGCATATCCCTTCTCTCTGTCCCTGCTTCTATGAGGGTGCTCTCCCACCCACCTTCCCACTCCTGCCTCCCTGCCCTGGCATTCCCCTACACTAGGCACTGAGTCTTCAGAAGACCAAGGCCCTCTCCTCCCATTGATGTCTGGCAAGGCAAACCTCTGCTACATATGCCAATGGTGCCATGAGTCACTCCTTCTGTACTCATTGGTTGGCAGTTTAGTCCCTGGAAGCTCTCAACATATTCAACAAATAGTGCTGGCTCAACTGGCAGTCAGCCTGCAAATTGATCCATACTTATCTCCCTGGTCAAAGTTCAAGTCTAAGTGAATCAAGGATTTCCACATAAAACCAGATACACTGATTCTAATAGAAGAGAAAGTGAGAAAGAGAATCAAACACAGGGAAATTTTTCATGAATCAAAAACCAATAGACATTGGCTCTAAGACCAACTATTGACAAATGGGATCTCATAAAATTGAAAAGCTTCTGTAAGGCAAAGGACATTGTCCATAGGACAAAATGGCAACCTACAGATTGGGAAAAGATCTTTACCAATCATATATCCGATAGAGGGCTAATATCCAATATATACAAAGAACTCAAGAAAGCAGACTCCAGAGAACCAAATAACCCTATTAAAAATGGGGTACAGAGTTAAACAAAGAATTCTTACCTGAGGAATTTCAAATGGCAGAGAAGCACCTAAGGAAATGTTCAACATACTTATTCATCAGGGAAATGTGAATCAAAATGAACCTGAGATTCCACCTCACACCTGTCAGAATGGCTAAGATCAAAAACTCAGGTGACAGCAGATGCTGGTGAGGATGTGGGGAAAGTAACACTCCTCCATTGCTGGTGGGATTACAAGCTGGTACAATCACTCTGGAAATCAGTCTGGCGATTCCTCAGAAAATTGGACATGGTACTACGTGAGGACCCAGTTATACCACTCCTGGGTGTATTCCCAAAAGATGCTCCCACATATAACAAGGACACATGCTCCACTATGTTCATAGCAGCCTTATTTATAATAGCCAGAAGCTGGAAAGAGCCCACATGCCCTTCAACAGAGGAAAGGATACAGAAAATGTGGTACATTTACACAATAAAGTACTATTCAGCTACTAAAAACAATGACTTCATGAAACTCGCAGGAAAATGGATGGAACCCAGAGTGAGGTAACCCAGTCACAAAAGAACACACATTGTATGTAGTCACTAATAAGTGGATATTAGCCCAAAAGCTCAGAAAGGCCACTATATAACTCACAGACCATATGAAGCTCAGTAAGAATGAAGACTAAAGTGTGGATACTTTAGTAATATTTAGAAAAGGTAACAAAATAATCACAAGAGGTAGAGAAAGGGAGGAACCTGGCAGGGAAAGAGGAGGGGGAGGGAAAACGGCAGGGGAAGAATCAGGTGTGAGAGGAAACAGGGAAAAGTACAGAGGCCCAGAAAACTGAATGGAGGTGTGTAGCAGTGGGGTATGGGAAACTGGGAGTAGCCACCAGGAAGTCCCATATTCCAGGAAAGCAAGAGGTTCCTAGAACCCAACAGAGAAGACATTAGCAGAAATACCCAATAAAGGGGAGGTAGAACCTATAGAGACCATATCCAGTGGATAGGCAAGACACTGATTGAGGGATAGGGCCACCGACCCATCTCAAAAATTTTAACCCAAAATGGTTCCTGTCTAAAGGAAACACAAGGACAAAGAGTGGTGCAGAGACTCAAGGAAAGGCCATGAAGAGACTGCTCCACCTAGGGATCCATCCCATCTGCAGACACTTAACCCATATACTATTGCTGATGCCAAGAAGCAATTGCTGACCGGAGTCCAGTATAGCTATCTCTGGCAGAGAGGCTCTGCCAGATCCTGACCAATACAGATGTGTATGCTCATAGCCAACCATTGCACTGAGCACAGGGACCCCAATGGAAGAATTTGGGGAGGGACTGTAGGAGCTGAAGGGGATGGCAAGAACAAGTATATCAGCTAACCAGACACCCCAGAGTTCCCAGGGTCTAACTGACCAATGAAAGAGTATCCATGGTGGAAGCCCATGGCTCCAGCTGGATCTGTAGCAGAGGGTTGCCTTATCTGGTACCAATGTGAGGGGAGGTCCTTCGTCCTGTGGAGGCTCAATGCCCCAAGTAAGGGGATACTAGAGTGGTGAGGAGGGAGTTGGTGGGAAGGTGGGGAAGCACCCTCATAGAGGCATGGGGAGCAGGAATGGGATGTGGGTTTGTGGAGGGAAAACCTGGAAGGGGGAGAACATTTGGAATGAATATTGACAAATTAATCAGTAAAAAATAAAAAACTGAATACGCACCATGGATCTAGTGTTAACTAGAAAAGGGGCATGAAGCATAAATATATCATGGAGAATATTTTCTCATTTGTATACCAGTAAATGGTAGAATATATGGCCTCCATAAAGTTACTAAGAGGTTTGCTCATCTCAATCATTGATTATCTTTTAACTTTTAGAATTAAAGGATACCAGTTTTTATACAAAAAAAAAAAAAAAACAAAAACTAAAACAAAGAAAATAATCAGATGTTAGAATATAGTGAGGCCATGGACACTCAAAGGAAGCCTATTACTGCCACTTTCTAAGACTTTAAAACTGCATTCTACATACGCATGCCCACAGATGAGCTTAGGAAGTCTTGCACTTCACCAGAGGATTTCCTTTTCACAGCAGAGGGTCAAATTGCTGGCAATGACTGACTGTGGGGGAGGGGCATTCCCAATGGACAACATAACCCTTATACCTAAGGCTTGGGGTATATTTCAGAAGATGGGGCAGAAAGATTGTAAGAGCCAGGAGAACAGGACTTCAGCTAAGAAAAGCTGTCTTCCATATGTGAAAGGGAAAATCTCAACACTATGGTCACCTAACAAGAACTACACAATGACATCAGTTGACATGCCACCATGGACACTGGAAATTGCACCAGGCCCTACACCTAGAAAAACAATCACATACACACACGTGGCAACACATATGTGTGTGTACACCACACATTAAAACAAAAGAAAAATATTGTATCAGTCAATAGTATTTATTCATTGGTAGGATGCATTTTAAATGGTCTTGCTTCCTGTGATATTCCCCTCAGCAGAGTTCACTAAAGATTGAGGAGCAATTTAAAGTAGCTGTGAACATGCATGGAACCAGATTAGGGGTGTGCTTTACCCCAGTGAAATTGTGTATGTGTGTATGTGTGTGCGTGCGTGTGTGCATGAAATTGTATGTGTGTGTATGCTTCTGCTGAAATATATGAAATAGCATATATAACTTTTATGGTTTTATTTTTGATTATACATTGCTCCCACAAGTTTTAGGGTTGTTTCTTTGCCTTGATGGAGACTAAACGTAGGGCATCTTTGTATGCCAGGTAAACTCTCCACAACTGATCTATATCTCTAGAGCAAAGTTTTACTTTTTCAAACTCTTAATCGTCTATCTAAAATTCTGGAGTACACCATATACAGTCCTTGTTTGCTTACCCTCCCACAGTTATTGAAAGAAAAGGGTTTGGCTAATTAAACAGTTGCATATTGGATAGATGAAGCAGGTGTCCCATAGTTCATATGCTGGGAAATGAAACCTAAGGCCCCACACACACTGAGCAAGCAATTTGCCCACAAGCTGCATTCCAAAAGAATGAAATTTTGACATGTGCCATCAAGTAAGGAGAATTAAACACACAGTGATGAGCAGAAAATGCCAGAACTGAAATTTTATATGACATGTTTGAAATGCATGAATATAGAAATGGTAAACAATGCTATGGCTGCCAAAGGTTTAGGCACACTACCAAGAGTCCTCATAAAAACTAGCATGAGAAAAAGTTTCCCAATGGAACAGATGTGAAACTTAGTTATGGTGGTTCTTGCATGGATTTGCACATAGAATACATTGACAGAAATCTCTAAACACCATTATAACAGGTTCACTGCCCTGCTATTGATGTATTGTTGTTGTATAATGGAGGAAAATTATCAGGGAATCTAACTAGATGAAGAATGCTCTATATGTTCAGATTCTTCTGTATCTATGATGGTATTGAAACAAAAATTTCACACATACACATACACACACACACACACACACACACACACACACACCTCCATCAGGCCTTGTGTTCCTTCTGGGTTCCAGTTGTTAAAATGGAATTGAAGCAGTTTGAAAACAGCAAGCCAGAAACCATATATAATGTTCTAACTTTATTGGCAACAATGTAAGGGAGGAAAAGCCGCAAACCCGAGGAGGGGAAAATGGTAGCTAGCCCCATAGGAATAGCAACATGGGGAGTATAGAAACATTGCTATCTGGTCGTCCTTGCTGAGGAGCATCTCTTCCCAGAATGCCTCAGGGAGGATGCCAAAACTACTAAGGAAAAGATGACTACATTTGTGGAAATAGATAGAATCGCGATACGGCTGTACTATTGTCACCAAGTTGGACATCATTACTCCTCCTGACCATGTTTCCAAAAAGATGTTGATGCTCATGATCCCATAGGTTTGGATCTTCCTTCTCATGAGGATGACAGTGTCAGAGTCATTCTGTCCATTCATGGAGAACCTTTTGAAGCATCCTTTTGCTTTTCCTCTGCCACTGCGTTTTGTTCTCTCCTTTTGGTATGGTATCTTGTACAAGATGGGGCTGGGTGGTATGAGGGTTGAGTGTCAAGTTACTGAGGTCTAGTGTTAGCATTTCCCAGGAGGATGACTGAGAGATTGCTTCTGTCATACTTTCCACAGAAACCCCAGATGTGTTCTCTACACACTTCTGGCAGTAGTGGCATTCACATCTGAATGTTGCCTTATCTGGACATTGTGGGAAAGAGGGTTTCTTTTTCTTGTCAGCTTTGTCGGGTAACAGAAACCTGACACGTTTCTTTTTCTTGAATTCAACTGTCTTCAGTTTCTTTTGAGGTGATTTTGAACTCTCTTGGTGTTGCTCTTCATCCATCCTTTCTAAGGGAAAAAAACGTATTAGAAACACAAAGGATCTATAGAAAACAGCTCATGATATACACACTCCTGGAATACCTGTGGATACACAGACAAAGATGTTAGAAGGAGCCTCTCATGGTTGGAAGAAGATTGAAACAGCTTCCTGCAGATGTTTTTCATTTTGTTTGGTTTTGTTTTTTGTTTTTTTGCTTTGCTTTGTTTATGGTACCAACTCACCAACAAGCAAAGAGTGCATGCGCTCTTTGTATTTTGAATATCTGTTTTAGGGAGGCTATGCAGGTAGTTTGTGTATGAGTGCCATGAGAAACCCCAGGACAGAATTCCTGCAAGTGGAGTTCACAGATCACCATTTCTTAGTGTTCAGATACTGGTGTCTTTTGAAACAAACGGGCTCTTCTTCAATGCTTCTTTTAAGTCCTTACTCCCTCTACATAATGTGACTTGAGGCAGTCCTGCCTCAGAGGGCACTCCCTGGTATGATTTGTGTGCTGTGTGACCATAGGTTGGACTCTGCTTTGTTAACTCCCACCCCCTTACTGAGACAAGTGGAATGGCAGAGAGGAGCAAAATGAGCCCAAGGAGAAAGTTACTGGACACAGATCAAGGTTGGCCAATGATGACCCATGTCTTCCAATCTTATATGGCATGGGTCAGACCCTGGAGAGCACAGAATGCCACAGTGACAACAGCAACACAAAGGCACAGACCATCTTTCAGAGCCATGAAGCAAGTAGCAGGAACAGATGGATAGGTACAGGGGTAATTCAACTGATGCATGCACTATTAAAGCTTATGTATTTATAATTACTAGCTAGCAATATGTGTGTGTTCGTATATATACAAACACACACACACACACACACACACACACACACACACATGAATTTATGGGTCCTGTTCAGGGTTCAGGTTGCAAGGGTTGATACATAGGAGAAAAGCTTTGAGAAAAAATTGGCTCCTGGCAAGACCCTTGACGTCTCTGAAAATGATTTCTACCTACAATAAAACCTACTCTTCCCAGGTATAGTGCATATGAGTGATAGCACAGGGACTGTGCACTGAAGGAATTTTTTGGGAATGACCACAGTGTCCCTTTGAAACTAAGGAAATAAGTATACTAGGAAGATTTGTAGTCAAATACACTTATGCTACCTCCCAACCAGCAGTTGAGGAAACATGAAAGCAAATGCCTCATAGAACATTTGGTTGGATGAGATAAGGGTTTACAGAAGGATATGCAAATCAGTCTGATCATTATGGAGATAGTTTTTTTTTTGTTTGGTTGGATTTGTTTTTGTTTTGAGATAGGATATCTCTGAGGAGCCCTGGCTGTCCTAGAACTAACACTCTCTCTCTCTCTCTCTCTCTCTCTCTCTCTCTCTCTCTCTCTCTCTCTCTCTCTCTCTCTCTCTCTAGGTGAGACTGTATTTAAATTCAGAAATCTGCCTACATCTGCCTCCCAAGTGCTAGGATTAAAGACCTGTGCCACCATGGCATAGCCATTAAGAGGTGGTTATGGAGACAGGTCAAACATTCAAAATACAACTCCCACATAGTCCAACCATAAGATTCATCACTATTACACAAAGAAGTCAATGCTACCTTGCTACAGTCATACCTAAATATCCATAGTACCAACAGAACCTAAGTAATGGATTCAGCTCAGGTGCCAGTCAATGGACTAATTGATAACAAAAATGTAGTGAGCTTACAAAAGGGAGTTTTCTGAGTCTGAAAGGAAGGAAAAAACTACATTGTTTGAGGGAAGAAGGTGGATTTTGTGTAAAAAGACCCAGATTTAGAAAGACAAATGTCTCATATTTCCTCTCATATGTGAAAGCTATAAAAAAGAAAAGGAAGCTAAAGTCAATAAAAAGGGACAGAAAATTAAAGGAAGGAATACAGGGGCTGTAGGGAGAGCCTTGGAAAGAGTGGAGGAGGGATAATAGAATATTAAAGGGAGTTAATTAAAAAAAAGAGGCAATGAATTTGAAAGGCACCAAGGAGGAAGAAGCAGGAGGTGTGAGGGATAAGCAAGAAAAGAGTAGATGATGTAATTTTAATCTCGAAAACTTTCCTTTTTTAAGTGCACACCCATGATTCACAACTGGCACATGCCCCTCCCCTGCTCTGCTTTCCTAACAGAAAACACTGCCTCCAACTGAGGGGGACATCAGAGCATGGTGATTCCTTAACCTCAATGTGATTTCTGAGATCACAGTAGCAAGTAAACTCAATGAGTGCTGGCATTTTCAACAGTGCCCTGGAGCATGTCCAGCTCCTAGTCTACTTTCTGCCACACAGAGGAAGCTCACTAAAAGAACTCTGAGTAAATGAAGTGCCTGCCATGGAGAAAGGGCTCCCTAAAGTAAAGCCTTTGTTCCTATTGCCCTGCCTCCCTGTTGGATGAAGCTGGAGAGTAGAGAGTCAATGCAGGAGCCCTGCATTCTGGTGCACCAGAGGGACAGCAGGGCTTTTACCAGGTCACTATGAGCCGCACATGATCTGTGCAGACCAGAGCCCTGGAAGTTACTCTCCATTGAGTAGGTGATTCTCACTCTCTAGAAAGTCACCACCCATACCAAGCTGTTGGGAAAGACTTGTTGAAGATGCTGTCCAACAGAAACTAGCAGCGGGGTTAACTTCTCTCTTCTCCCCAAACACCTGGTCAAGTCTCAGGCTCACCTTTGAAGTGATTCAAATTCCAAGTTGCCCTGGTTTAAGCTGAAAATACTAGCAGCAGTGCTAATACCCTGAGAAGCAGGGACAGTTTCATGCCAATGGCATATCTCCTATATAAGTAATAACTGAGAGCAATGACCATATACTCCAAGGCCAAGCATGCACTCACACTATAATACTTAAGACCCTGGAGATAAGGGGAATGAAGTTCACCAAGAAACATTGGAAATCCTGAGGATATGGAGCCAGTCACAAGGATCGCACTGACTTAAACCCTATTAGGAAGAGCTCTGACGCCTGTGAACTCTCTTTCCCATGCTTCAGATGGAAAATCCAGATTGGTGGTGGAAGATGTGTCACACTGAAGGGACTGTGGGGGTGAGGTTAGTAGACAGACTTAAAGATATGAAAAGAACACCAAAATAAAAACAGCATCAAAATAAATGGTTCTTAAGAATATAATCTGTTCCTATATATAAAATTCTTGATGGAAATTATATTCTTACTCACAGAATATATCCTGATTTTGATCTCCCCTCCCTCCACTCCGCACAGTTCCTCCACACCCCCTCCCATACAGATCCACTCCCTTTCTGTCTCTCATTAGAAAAGAATAGGCCTCTAAAAGATAAATATTAAAGTATAAAACAAGGAAAAAGAAATACTATCACGTTGAAGTTGGAGAGGAAAAAAACAACAAAAGAAAAAGACAGGAGGCAGAGACCTACTGGTTCATTTTGTACACAGGAGTCTCATGAAAACAATAAAGCAGCAGGTATAATATTTAGGCAGAGAACCTGGTATAGACCAGGGCAGGCCCTGGGGATGCCAGATCAGTCATTCTGGGCTCACTGAGTTTTGTTCATGTTGATTTAGAGGACCTTGTTCTCCTGGTATACCTCATGACCTGTGGCTCTTCCACTCTTTCTACCTCCCATTCTGTGGGGTAACCTGAGCCCCAGGATAAGTATCTGATGCTGAAAACACATCTACTACTGAGTGTTCCAAGGTCCCTCAATCTCTTTGTTAGAATCTGTTCCTTAACTTGATATTATGGGAGCAAGAACAAATGTCTGCGAAATAGTGCATCTTGATTAAATGCTTTCTAGAATTCTTATATAAATAGAACTTATAGTCTCTCAAAAAACTATATTATGTATGCAAAAGAGAGGATATCTAGATTTGTAAAACTGTAGTGGTGATAAGAAGTATCCCACAGGAAGCCATGTTTGGTTCAAATTGATTCTTACCTGGGTGTGAGGTTAGGCATATTTGTATAATTTACAGCTCTGAGGTCCATATCCACTCTGGACATAGTTTCATGTTGGGCTCATTCAAACAAGGAAGACATGACCCACCTCCTCCTACTCATCAACTTGTTTTTTTGAGAAAAAATGGTCATCAATAAAACAAACAGAGGGCTGCTCAGAGTAATACATAACAGGAGAAACCCTGAGCAAAAACAAATGCACGTCACGATGAGGCCGAGGACTGAGTGCTTTGTTACTCCAGTGACATGCAGTTGTAGTCAGAATGACTGTGTAGCAGGACATCACCAACACATCTTTGAGAAGAACTCTGAGTATCACATCCAAAGAGGCAGTTTGAATGAAAATCACAGAGACAAAGAAAGGATTTCTTGGGCCCTCCACTAGATATTGATGAGAAGAAAGAATCTGACTTCCTTAGAGGCCGCTGGATGTGATCGCTTCAGTGAGAAGAGTAGCATCCCACAGCATCCCCAGACCTGCATACAGGTGACGTCTACATCCACATTCACTTACTGTTGTAGCAATTTGACTTCATCGGGGGTGGCTGGGCATGGAACCCAGGAAACTGAGATGAAATACACCCTGGCCCTTTCCCCATGTACAGGTGTTACAGAGTGTCTGAGAGTCCTAGATAAGTTATATGAAGTCTTATTCATGAATATGAAAGCCAGGTGGTCTGCTGGCCCCAGGAACATGGTAGTAAGGATCCTGGTTTTCAAGTTCATTTGAGATTTTATAGGCAAGGACGGTTTGGTGGTTTAAATGAAAAAAAGACCTTCAGGTCAGGGACACATTGTATTTATGTGTGGAATTCATGGCTGTTTCAGAATTTAATGGGGAGGGGGACTAAGTCATCAATGACTAATTTTTACCCAAAGAAGTTTTTAGCAATTACATATTTTTACGAATGCTTTCACAAGGTAGCATAACTACAGTTCAGAAGCTCAAGACACAAGTTCCAAGATAGTTAAGCAATTTTCAAGGACATGGGTTCATAAAAATCACAAGGCACATGTTAGATAAAACAACACTGTCGATGGTGATCAGTGATCATCTCTGAGTTATTTTGATCAATGCTCTCTTCTCTTCTGAGTGTAAAATGGAGAAGGATTGAGATGGGAAATAGTTGGTTCCAGACCACAGGTTGTAATTAAAGACAGTGGCACTTGATGCTTACTGGTGTTGAAAGGAAAGACTTGAATGCATCAACCAATATCCACAGCTCAGAGCACAGGAATTTGTCTCCTCAGTTTGTAAGGGAATCCTCAAGATTCAGGGCAATGTTGGCTTCAACCCTTGCAGGGAAACTCTTGAGGCCCACCATGTGACTGTTGTGGGTATTAGTTAGTGGAAAAGAAGAGGACACCCAAGAAAGAATTCTTAGAGCTGTGTGGCTAATGGAAGAATTTAGTGGAGGACATGACCTAACAAAATTGAGGAAGATCATCTACTTCACCTGTAATCTACATAGGAACTGCTACAGCCATGGCTGAGGTACCACAGGGAAGGTGGTGGGTAGACTGTATAAGCCAGAAGACTAGGACAAGATGATGGCCCTAGCATCCTCCACATTTGGATGCTGCACCCTATGAAATCTCAACACTGTGTAAAGAAAGACTTGCATGATGGTCACAATAGTCTACATGCCAGTGTTGATGGGGGAAATGTCACAAGCCCTTATCCCCTTCATCAAAGAGTTACAGACTTTCTGTGGCTGCCAAGAGAGGGAGAATCAATTCTCTGCAAAGTTGAAAATCATGATGAGTTACTCAAACTCATTGGTAGGCCCTAGTCCTATTCACAGAGCAATATGGAACAGATTCAGAGGAATTGTGAGAATGTGTGTATGGATCTCTGTGTCCTCCTGTAGTGGCTACTCTAATCAAACAAGAAGAGGTCTTGAATTCAAGAAAGTTTTGAGAGGGAATACTGAAGCAGTACCGACAGGGAGAGGGAGGAATGAAAATGGAATAAATATGCTCTCAGGCATGACATCCTCCAATAGAAAGAAATTAGGTTAAAGAATAAAACACAATGAGTACTCATTACCTAGGTCCTACACAAATTGCTCCTTATCAGATCTTCATTTGGAAATATCAATTATTCATAAAAACTGCATGGCATTTTCATTCCTGGACACTTTTTAGAGCTATTTAGTTAGTTTCTTTGAGACATGTTCTCACTCAGTATGTGGGTCTCACGAGGACATCCCATAGTCCAGGCTGACCAAGGATATACAGCACTCTGCCTGCCACTACCTCCAGAATGAAATTCTCAGGGATCATGTGGTGGGTGTCAATGATAGATCAAGGAATGTGCCCAGAATCTCCTTTCCTTAGGCAAGACTGATCCTGGTTAGGTAAGATCAAGGCCATGCATGAGTGTGACAGATGGAATGGACAGAATGGCCATCAAATCTGGATCTTGAAGATGGTGTAAGCAAATACTCAGGAGACTGCTTCCACCAGAATTTGGTTTCAGATCAATTGAGTGTGGGATCTCAAATGGGTTCTTTGGGCTCTGCAGTTCACATCCTTAGCAAAGTATGTCAAGATGGAGAGGAGGACAAGGAGGTGTGTATATGATGGGAAACGTGGATAGACTCATTGGAAGCAGACCCTGAAACTCCCTCTGGAGTCCACCAGGATGAATACCCCCCCCATCCAACCATTGCATAGCAAATGTTCTGCCCCTTAAGTGAACTCGTTTAAAGGGAAAGGAAAGGATGAAGGGGAATCCTCAAGAAAGCCAAACTAGAAAACTCACCACAAACAGAAGAGGACATGGCTGTGTCTGACGGTAAACTAACTACAATAAATTTCTCCCAAGACCTACCTGCTGAAGAAAATCTTCACAGAGCACACAGGTGGCAACCCACATACAACCACCACCAAGCACAAGAATATAAGGGCTATTCTGAGTGAACACTTGCGAATGACATTGTTTTTAGTAGCCATGAGGAGGTCAATGTTTGAAAGCTGAGGAACACTATACAAAAATCAAGCCTGGAATCTGTTATTCCCTATAACACCACTGAATTGTGTGGTCACTACCTCACCTACAAAGACTTTCATTCGCCACGAACAAACAGAATACTTTAGGCCGTGCTTCAAAACTGCAAAGAAACTCCAAAGAGACAAGGAATAAGCCCACCCTGTTTGCAGACAACCTGTTAGAGTGTGGGAGCTAACTTCTCTCTTGTAGCAGATCTGTACCTCATAGCAGATCTCGGCCTGTCCAACCATAGAACATTCCACTTTCAGGCCACGTGGGCTTTATTGTTGTTCACATTTGGCAACACCACACACAGCGTCTCCAACATTGCAGATATCTGCCCTTAGGTGTAGTTCATCTACTTCAAAAGGAGGAAGTATAATGAATCTTTGCTTCCTTTGAGGAGACCTTCCCTTCCTTTGCAATTGCAGGTGAGATTGGTGGCATCTGTACAGCTCCCACTTCACACCTAACCTTACATTTCCAGTAGTGTCCACCTGCTCTCATGGGCCATGGATCTGATACTCTCTTTCTCACCCTTGTTCTCAAGAGAAATACATGAAAATGTGAGGTGTCGGTCCCTAGTATGCGAGGGGGAAAGAGGTGTTTCAAAGGCTTAGTTAGTAAATTCTGGAATTGCCAATCTGTATAATCCTGATTTTCAGTGAATTCCTTTGCTAGACTCCTGAATCACCCTTTGCTGTATGCAAAGACCCTGCAAGTCCTATTGTGTGAGTGAAAAAGCACACTCTTTCTCCTCTATCCTCATTGGAGGTAATACCAAGATATAGCTGTCACTGATTGTGTCAGTTGAAGACGACAATCATATATACTGCAAGGGCCTTCTTCTTGAAGGTCTCTCGTACAACATTACTGGGGCCTGAAAGGATTTTGAGAGATGACCTGCTGAGTTAGCACCTCCTGACACCCCTTGACTTGTCTTTTCTTTCTTTTTTTCTTTTCCTTTTCCTTATTACTTTTATTTCATTTTAGTTCTTTTCTCCTTTCATCTCTTTTTACTTGTTTTTTTGTTTTCCTCTCTTGCTCCATTCCTCCGTCCCTCACTCTTTCCCTCCCTCCCTCCCTCCCTCCTTCCTGCCCTCCCTGCCTTCCTCCCTTCCTTCCTACACTTTCCCAGATAGCATTTCTCTGTATATCTAGCCTGCCCTGGAACTTCAAACTCATACACATCTGCCTGCCTCTCCCTCCCGACTGCTTCTAGTTCTGGGTTCCCATTACTTGCATTTGTGTCAAAGCTGCACCATTTGTAAACATTTCTCTACACTCTAGCTGTACCATTGCGTCTGTGTCCAAAAACCACCATTTGTGACCTTGGGTCTATGCCCCAGCTCCACCATATGAAAGCATACATCTGTTTGTGTCACAGCCCTACCATTTGTGAACTTGTCCCTATTTCCCAGTTCCATCGCTTGTCAGACACACTGTGCTGCTTCTATCAGCACTGTAGTCATTTTTCTGAAGGGGGGGTAACTAAGAGCCCCACATTGGAAAACTTCTTTGTGATGGTTCAGTGAAATTTGAAGCTCATCCATTTTGAACAGAACCTGACACTACATCAGAGGTATGCCTTCGTTCCTGGCAACCCCCCTCTGTGCAGAACACCCACACTGACAGAGTCTTCTATTCAAACTCAGGCTATGAATCTGAAGGGGTGAGAGGCCATCATCCTCTTCCTGTCCTCCACAAGGTCCCTGAACTTCCATTCAGAATCATGGTCACTCTTAGGCTCTATGTTCAGATCTCAAGGAAAATGAACATACCTCTTCAGTGTTCTCTCTCAATGATTTTGGCTGAAATGGAGATCTGGGTATGTCTAGGGACAATGATTTCTTCAGAGTGCTTCTTGTATTTCTCATTGGATGGTGTTTGGAGTGACCAATAAGTACCTTTCAGAGGGCTCTGTAGGGAAATCAGAGTTAAATATTTTCTATGAATGCTAAAACCTACCATTGCTAAGAAATGGACAGACTATGTGAGCGAAATTGCCCTGTATCCATTTGCAAGCCTGGTACACCTTAGTTCTCAGGAGTGTTCACTCTCAGCACTTCTTGGGGGCAAGGCTCAGATTTGGGCCTGGGGCTGTCTCAATCATTGACCTATGCTGTGACTTCAGGTGACTGAAATTTATCATGTAGTCCTCTCTAAGATTCAGAAGGCCTTTTGGGATAGCCTATACACTTGGCCATAGGTTAACAGACCCCAAGCAATATATCCCTGGTACATCTCTCAGTGCAGTAGGTCATGAAGTAGCTGAAATGTCTAAGCTCACTCTGCTTGCTGTGGGAATTCAGCTCCTCCTACACTGTGGTGTCAGGACCCTGTACCCTTGCTGCCTAGCAGCTGAGACAAACAAGGTGCTGCCTTGAGGCTCCCTGAGTTCCCTCCTATGATCTGCTTTCAGTCTGCTCCAGCACCCCACTCAAAGCACTCTCACTCTGTGCTAAGGTCATGCCAGCTGCTGCTCCAGGGTCTAAGAGAGGGACTAAAGGGGTGCTCATAGAAGTCCCAGGAGTGGCTTGCAGTTGCATTCCCTTCTGTGGACTGCTCTGGGAAAATCCTGAGTTATTTGACCTCTTCTCTACTTCAGTGACTGACATCAGCATTCATATATGTCTGTGGCAGTTCTGATTATTACTGCTGGACTTTTGTTTCAGACTTGGTCTAATTTTGTTTCAATTTTTGAGAGAGGGCCTCACTGTGTAACCATGGCTGCTTGGAAGCTTACTGTATAGACCACACTGTTCTCTGCCTCTGCATCTTGATACCTCAGAGGACTGATTTGGCCTGTAAGAATTGGAAATGTTTTGTGTTGGGGGATGTAGTAAGTTACGAGGCCCATACCTAGAAATTGAGTCTCTAATATCACAGATTCAATCTAATGGGCTCCCTACAGCTATACAACCTTGGAGGTCCAGTTTCTCCAATCAGAGAAGGACCAAATGTTCTCCACCTGTTTGAGACCATTAGGTCACAAACATGTCACTAGAGACAGGATACAACTCCTTAGGGAGGCCACACTTAGCTGATGAGCAAACATCAAAAATGTGCCTTGTCTCGAGAAACACCAATTCTCTCCTCACCTGATAGTAGCAGACCACGTTTTACTGTCTCTGGACCCTATCCCACGCTGCCTGGATGCCAAACTCTGCTTCAGTTCTTCCTGCTACCAGATGTTGTCCAATGGAGGGTGGCCTTGGGAGGAAACAGGCAACAGAGCTCTCAGAGCTGATGGTCTATGGAGAGTGCTGAGAAGATGGGCCCTCCTGCACAGATCTGAATGTGGCCAGAGCCTCTGGGAAGAAATAGGATTCTTGAGAAGATTTTCTTTTTCCCTGCAGGAAGAGGACAAGTTAGAAAAAAGAGGAAACACCAGGGTTCCGATGGTGATCAGCTTGTTGCAGTGATGAGTCAGCTACTTTTTTTGTCTTTTCTTGGGAAATCAAGTTCCATTCCTTGATTGGGGACCCTGAGATCATCAGCCCCCCATCCCATTCCCAGCCCCAGTGGACAGTGGTAAAACTGGAGGGAGCCCTCCCTAAAGCTCTGGTGTCTTGCTGGGAGTAATTGTGACACGAGAAAGGTTTCCATGGTGCTTTGTGTGACCTTCCAGTGCAGGGATGGAGAAACTGCTGATGAACTCTGTCCTTGAGGTGGTGGTTTAGGGGAAAGTATGCATACTTAGGGGCACTGAAAAAGACAAAGAATCTCTGTGCAACTTTCAGGGATTGCCTTTCTGTAGGAATCTACCACAGAGCACTGATTTCATTTGTTTCTTATGTCTGCTTCTAAGAGCAACACACTGAAACTGTTCAGTATGTCTTTCAGGCATCATCAAACAGACTCAATGCTTAGCTTACTGCTCAAGCAAAGGTGTATATCAATGTGAACTCTTAAGTAATCATTTCAATTTGATGACTGTATTCATTTAGAGAGAGAGAGAGAGAGAGAGAGAGAGAGAGTGTGTGTGTGTGTGTGTGTGTGTGTGTGTGTGTGTGTGTGTATGAACAGTCCACATAGAACAGGCCTGCCTCAAATTCCCTTTCTCACCAGAATGCCCTAGAGATTTTGATCCCCCAGTTCCCACATCCCAAATGCCAGAATCAGAGTCCTGGCACACCATGCCTATGTTATGTGGTGCTGGGGATCATAGCAAGAACTTCCTGCATGTATCTTATGCACCAGTGTATCAAAGAACTGCAGTCCCTGCCCCAAAATGGCTTTGTCGGTATAGAAATCAGGGATTTCTGCACAGGAGTGCATACACGAACACCATTGTACTTAGCCTATTCCACAGGCTGCAGGGTCCTTACTTGATCTCCTATGACCGCCTCCTTAATCCTTTCCTTAACTAAACAGAACCTCTGAAGAGGCAGGCATCATCTTAGAAGGGCAACATTGTGTTTCACCAAGTGATTCCAGCAGTGTTAAGGTGTTAGTGCTCATCTTCTCCTCACCAACTATGACTGACATCAGGAGGTAGAGCAGGGAGGATTTTGCCATGCTGCACCCATTGGAGCATACAAAAAGGCCTGGAGAAAAGAGGGAGGGAAGGGGGCTTATGGGACTTTCGGGGAGGGAGGAAACGGGAAAGGGGAAGTGATTTGGAATGTAAATTAAAAAAATAAAATAAAATTAAATTAAAAAAAAAAGGCCTGGATACAACCACTCTGGAAAGCAGTCTGGCGGTTCCTCAGAAAACTGGGCATGACACTCCCGGAGGATCCGGCTATACCACTCCTGGGCATATACCCAGAGGCTTTACCTGCATGCAATAAGGACACATGCTCCACTATGTTCATAGCAGCCTTATTTATAATAGCCAGAAGCTGGAAAGAACCCAGATGTCCCTCAACGGAGGAATGGATTCAGAAGATGTGGTATATTTACACAATGGAATACTACTCTGCAATTAAAAACAATGAATTCACGAAATTCCTAGGCAAATGGTCAGAACTTGAAAATATCATCCTTAGTGAGGTAACCCAATCACAAAAGAACACACATGGTATGCAGTCACTGATAAGGGGATATTGACCCAGAATCTCGGAATACCCTTGACACAATTCGCATATCAATAGATTTCTAAGAAGATGGAAGGAGAGACCCCTGGTCCTGGAAAGACTGGATGTAGGGGAACGCCAGGACAGAGAAAGGAGAGGGGGTTGAATGGAGAAAAGAGGGAGGGAAGGGGGCTTATGGGACTTTCGGGGAGGGAGGAAACGGGAAAGGGGAAGTGATTTGGAATGTAAATTAAAAAAATAAAATAAAAAAATAAAAAAAAAAAAGGCCTGGATAATCCATTCAGAGCTAGGCAGCTTAGGTCTTAACTGCTGCTCCATGCTGCCATCTGCTGTTGACTCCCAGCTCCACATCTGCACCTCCATCTTGGTGATGCTCCTCAGTTTCTAGTCTCCTCTCAGACCTCTCTCACCTGATGTTCCCAGGGACCCTGGACACTGTGCACCCACTTGAACTCATGTTCAAGAAACATTTGTGAACATATGTCTTCTCTATTCTTGGTAATTTTTTGAAAGTCCCTACCGTCTCCCAGATTTTCCCCACATCCTTAAAATCCTTCACTGTTCCCACAATCTTTTAGACAACCTGAGTGTGACCAAAACCTGCCAATTCTTCTAACTCACTAATGCTCCTCTTCCCCTGCTTCAATAATAGTTGGACAGGGAGTGAAACACAAGGAAGGCACCTGCAGTACAGAGACCCCTTCTCATACTGTTCTTGGCATTGCTACTTGAACAGACCATGTTAGTATGTGTCTTGTGTGTATGTGAATGGGCATGTGTATATATGCATGTCTGTCTGTATGTGTGTATGTGTATATGTGTGGGTATATGTAATGTGTATGTGTATACATATATGTACATACATGCAAAATATATGCATATATGACTGTTTATGTGTGTCTAAATATGTGTATGTGTATATGTGACATGTGTACATATATGTACAGACATGCAAATGTGTGTGTGTATATATATGAATACATATATATATGTGTGTGTGTGTGTGTATGAATGCTTCCTATAGTAGCCTAGAAGATCCATGTGTGCAATAGCATGGAATTCCCAGAGAACAGCAGTCAATGGGATGTTGAACTAGTTTTATCCAGTCAAAAAGCAGATGTTGAGAGGCCATAGCATAGTGTGGATGTAGGAAAACAGAATCCAATTCGACATTGTTCATGAAGGTGACCAAAACTGGAAGAAGGACAGAGGGGAAGGATGTGACACCTTAGTGCAGTGGTCTGTGAGGAAAACTCTGCCTTATCTCTGTAGCAGGTAATAATTAAATTTAAAAAAACACAGTACCGCCCTGCCAGGCCTCTGTACCAACTCCCCAGTGAGTCTAGCTCAGGGTGACTCTCATTGTCGTCTCCAAGCCAATCTATTTCAGCTAGCTCTCACAGCATCCCAGCTGTGTTTCCTCTCCACCATAGACTCTGTAAACAGAGGGAGTCTCGTGCTTTTGCTCTGCACCCAAATACCTGATAAAGGATGACCCTTAAACTTAAATAGTTAACCAGATATCTTTATATATATATAAAACTCCCAATTACATAATGCCAATTTACAATGATAAAGTCTTATCCCAATATTTCTAACGTCTCTAAAACACCAGAAATATGTCTGAAGTCATCTGGATATCCATGTCTCCATTCTCTGATCCCCTCATGCAGTCCTCTGCCTCTCTCTATCTCCTTCCCTCACTTCTCTTAGCTCCTCCTCCTCCTTCTCTCTCCCATCCAATACCTGGCCTCTCACTGCCTCAATGTGAGTGGATAGGAAATAACTTGCAACATATCTCCACTGGACTAAGATAGGACACTATCTCAGCAGCAGCTCTGAGCAAGAAGGGGCTGATGATTTTGGGGAATGTGATCCAGGTTCTCAGTGTGAAATACACAATGAAAGACCAGTTCCTCATTTTCTATGTCATGTTTCCCCCCTCCTTTACTCGTTATGACAAAGGTGGCAAGGGAACGTGTGAAAAGGGAGGAGGCAGATATGAATCAAATGACCAGAGAAGTTTTCTATTCATGGAAACCACATCCTCTCTGGCTGTCACCATTTTTCATGGCCCACAGGCAACATAGTGACTTTGAGTAAGAGAAGGTGCTACTTCTGAGGATTCTCACTCTGCTCCAGCAGCTGGGTGCCTGTTCATTGAGATTCCCAGGAAGGAGAGAATCATCTGTCTGACAGATTCTGGAGACACAAGGATCCCTCACCCATTTCATTGGTATCGTCAGGATACAACACATTTGCTCATGGCAGCATATGTCTCCGTTTCCAGTGGTGGACATGGAAAACTTGTCTGTGACATGTTCACTCACAGACTGTCATTTTCACACTTGATCTTAGCCAAAAGGCCGAGAAGCGATCAGACTGTCATTTTCAAACCACTTAGCACAAGCCATCATCTACCTGTGGAGAGGCACATAGAATAAAAATGAGGTGGTAAAGATCCCGTGTTAACACTGGTGTTCCTTTAAATGGCCACAGGCTACCCAGAACTTCATGTACACCAGCATTCTCCTCCTCAGACCCACTGTCTGTCTCAGGGCCTGGGGGTATAACAGGCATGTAGGAACTACTTTGGATTCTAAAGGAAAGAAAAAAGCATCAAATGCTCACTTGGCCTCTGAACACAATCACAGGTAAGGTTGAACTGCTGGCATCTTGAGATTCCAGACTGTCTGTCCCTCAGTCAGTGCATCTTTTTGTATGTCTACCTTCCTTTGTTTGAGACCCCTGCCTCCTTCTGTTTACCTAGGAGAGTCATTCAGTGACTGCCTGTCTAAAAGACCTATTACAACTTGACACTATTTTTGCTCCCATTGAGGCTGTAGGCCCAAGTGAAGTCATTGTCCGCAACCTGTATTTTCCTTATATTCTAGGAAGAGGAGAGCCTCACAGCACAGGCACCCATCCATATCCTTGAGGCCAGTTATGCACAATGACAAGGCTATACATTTGAAAGGAGCCAGATCCATGTCCAATGCCTGTGGCAATCTAATGATTTCTGCAGGTGCTCTTGCAGTTCCAGACCTGAGCAAGACAACCTGAGCTTCAGTTTTGCCCAAGATGGCTCACGTATGAATAGACCTTGGCTGCTTTCCCCAGTTATTCCAGTCTGTAAGCTTAAAGATAATGACAGGAGAATGGCCACAAAGCCTTTATTGCATTCTCTTCCCAATATGTTCTCTCTCTCTCTCTCTCTCTCTCTCTCTCTCTCTCTCTCTCTCTCTCTCTCTCTCTCTCTCTCTCTCTCTCTCTCTCTCAACTAGCTGAGAATATACAGATTCAATGCAATCCCCATCAAAATTCCAACTCAATTCTTCATAGAGTTAGAAAGAGCAATTCAAAAATTCATCTGGAATAACAGAAAACCCAGAATAGCTAAAACTACTCTCAAGAGTAAAAGAACCTCTGGGGGAATCAGTATCCCGGACCTCAAGCTGTACTACAGAGCAATAGTGTTAAAAACCGCATGGTATTGGTACAGTGACAGGCATGTAGATCAATGGAACAGAATTGAAGACCCAGAAATGAATCCACACTCCTATGGTCACCTGATCTTTGAAAAAGGAGCTAAAACCATCCAGTGGAAAAAAGATAGCCTTTTCAACAAATGGTGCAGGCTCAACTGGAGATCAACACGCAGAAGAATGCAAATTGACCCATCCTTATCTCCTTGCACTAAGCTCAATTCTAAGTGGATCAAAGATCTCCACATAAAACCAGACACACTGAAACTAATAGAAGGGAAACTAGGGAAGAACCTTGAACATATGGGCACAGGGGAGAATTTCCTGAATAGAACTCCAATAGCTTATGCTCTAAGATCAAGAATAGACAAATGGGACCTCATTAAATTACAAAGTTTTTGCAAGGCAAAAGACACTGTCAAAAAGACAAAGCGGCAACCAACTAACTGGGAAATGATCTTTACCAACCTTACATCCGACAGAGGGCTAATATCCAAGATATACAAAGAACTCAAGAAGTTAAACTCCAGAGAGGCAAGTAACCCTATTAAAAAATGGGGTACAGAGCTAAACAAAGAGTTCTCACCTGAAGAATATCTAATGGCTGAGAAGCACCTAAAGAGATGTTCATCATCCTGTTGGGTTGTTAAGATCAACAACAAAAATGACAGATCATGCTGGCCAGGATGTGGATTAAACTTATCCATTGCTTTGGGAATGCAATATTGTACAGACACTATGGAAATTAATGTGCAAGTTCCTCAGAAAGTTGTGAATTGAACTACATCAAGACCCAAGTATATCACTCTTAGACCTATACTGAAAGGATGCTTCATCCGACCACAAGGACACTCACTCAACCATGTTCACTGCTGCTGTCTTCGTACTAGACAAACACTGGAAACCATCTAGATAACCCTCAATAGAAGAATGGATAAAAAACTTTGGTACATTTACACAATGTTGTATTACACAGCTTTAAGTATAATGACATTAGGAAATTTACAGGCAAATGGATGGAAGTATAAAAAAATTCATCCTGAATGATGCAACCCAGACCCCAAAACTTAAACATGTCATGGATCTACTCATCAGTGTGCATTAGTCATTAAGTAAATGAACCTTAACATAAAATCTTTAGTCTTAGAGAGGTTAAGTATGAATCTCCTTGGGAGGGGGAAATAGAAAGGAATTTTAGGGCACCTTTGGAATTGGGAATTAGGTGTCAGGGATGTAATGCAGGGAGAAAGTGTGGTAGAGACAGCCAGAATTGGGTTGCAATTGGGGGGGGGGTTGTGAAAAGATAGTACAGTGGAAAATTCCTGGAATCCATGAAGAAGATCCGAAGTAGGACTCCTCCTAATGGGAGATATGGATTCTCCACTGGCTGTCTCTTACAGACAGTCCAGGCTTCCAGTGGAAGTACTGGATTATATTTGATTGAGTTGTTAGCAAAGTGGAGCCCTCAAAAATCCCCAAACAACCCAAGGTGTTCCTAAGACAAATGATTTTTCTTCAAAAATTCCTATCTTGACCCCATGGCCAAAGACACCAACACACAACACATTGAACATGGAGAAGTCAAGATGGAACTTTCACCCTTATGTTCTAATCTCTTTGGTAACAAGATACTCTTTAGAGAATGGTGAGAAGAAAAAGAGAATCAGGGAGGGAGTATGAGACAACATGAGGCCAGCCACAGGCCTTTGGACTTGCCACCTCTACTGCCTGCAGAATATGCTGGGGCAATGTTGGGGAAGAAATTATGGGAGTATTCAACCAATGTCTCATTTGGCTTCAGGCCCATTCCATGAGAAAGATCACAAATGCAATGCCATTAGTATAACAAAGGTCCAGAGACTAGACAACCTAAAGCCCTAGGGTAAAAGCATCATTACTGGTCTCTAAAACAACAACAACAACAAAGAACCAGTGACTCCTAATATTATTCTGCTATACACATAGACAAGTGCCTTACCCAGTCAGCACCAGAGAGGCTTCCTCCAGCAGCACATTGGAACAGATGCAGAGACCAACAGGCAGACCTTGCAGGCAGAGAGTCTAAGTTGGACTTCTCCTCATATCTTACCCCCTCCAAACTCAGAAAATCACATAGAAGTTGAGGCAAAAAGATTGTTAAAAGCCAGATGGGATGGAGGACACCAGGAGTACATGGCCCCATGAATCAACTGATAAGGGTACATATTAGTTCACTGGGACTGATATAGCACTAATGAGGCCTATATGGGTCTACACAAGGTCCTCTACTTCTCTACTATAGGCATGAGATTAGTATTCTTATGGGAATCCTGGCTGCGAGTATGAATTGGTCTCTGATGCTTGTGCCTGCTTTGGGGATGCTTTTCTTCCTGTTAGATAGCCTTCTCCAGTCTTGATGTGATGTGTTTTGTTCATTTTATTTTACATTGTCATGTTGGGTTTTTACCTGTTAGAAGCAGGTTTTTTTCCCAATGAGAGAAAGAGGTCAATGGATCCAGAGCGAACGGAAGACCTGGGAAGAAGGAGGAAAAACTAAAACCAGGATATGATGTATGAAAATACTGTCTATTGTAAATTATAGAAAATGAAAGAAAAACTGGGATATGAAGATGATCCTTGGAATGAATTAGACACTGAATCAAGTGAATATGAATTTTTAAATAACTTGTGATTTCAATTGTGTGTGTGTGTGTGTGTGTGTGTGTGTGTGTGTGTGTGTGTGTGTCAGTGATCTCATCTGCCTGTAAGTATGGTGCCCATGGAGGATATAAGAGGTCATGGGATAACTCAGAGCTAGTAGTATTCTAGGCAGTTGTAAGGAGCCCCATGATAGTTTCAGGAACCAGAACTTAGCCCTCAGCAAGTACAACATATTTTGTTCTCAACTTCCAGGCTCTTTGAATTATCCTGGGCTAAGAAACATCCTGGGCATCCTTTGTGATTTTTTTACCATTAGGCCTGGAAACCCTGATGTCCTTCAGGATTGGTCTGACAAAAAGTGATACAAGCTTTATGAATAGAGAACAGGTCTGAAGTTGCCTCAGGACTGAGATGAGGATCAATTGGAGGTTGAAGGCCTTTGGCCCAGAAAGGTGCAACCAGATGGAATCCCAATTATAGACAAATGATCATATAGTGCCAAGGGTTCTTTCTCCAATCTTTTCTCCTTCAGTGGTCAGATCACCAATGGGACTTCCTGTCAAGTATAGTGCTGCAATCTGGCCCAGTTGGAGTGTGACCATCACCAGCCCAGATGCATGCTGAAGGCCAGGCATGGGACCCTTATTCATGTGTACAGCAAATACTCAATATGTCAAATGTAACTGGATGGTTAAAAGCCATGAGCTCTATGATCTATTGGAGAAGGTGGAGAGATCCTAGAATGGATACTAATTGGAACTTGCCAATCACAGGGTACAGTATCGGTGCCTGGAGTATTCGAGAATGCCTCTGTCCACCTGACAAAGGGGAGCATGTGTTCATGATGGTGATAAGATTTAAGTCTGCCCTGAGTTCTTCATTTTCCTGAGCAAATCTGTGAGTGTGTTTATCGATGTAGGAGAAAAAGCAGAAAGAGGGCTGGGGTGGAGGTAGGAAAAGGAGATGAGAGCAGAGATTCAAGAGCAAAAGATTAGTTGAGCAATGGGGACATGTATGACAGTGAACTTGGATACTATGGGTACACAAAGAAGGGGTAATCAAGGAAGACCTCTCTGGGGCAACAACTAGGGCAGAGGGGTGACTGGGAGGGATAAGGGGAGTTGAGTATGGAATCCCTCCTTTTTGTCAGATTCAAGGCTATGGATATGTGATATGAGAAATCTTAGAGTCACATTGTAAATTTCTACAGAGGAAGTGGAATCAAAAGACACAATTATAGGCCAGTGGGTAACTAGAAGGTGAGTGGTTTGGGGACTGGGAGTACGTATAAAGGACAAACATAAAAGGGCAAGTGTTTCTTTTTGTTTTGCTCAGACTCTGGGCACCAAATTGGGAACACTTCATAGAGTAGGGTTAGGGAGCGTAGAGGCTGGGAGAACCAACTGATGCCTAAGAGAAGTACACTGTACTTGCCCTGAAAGTTGCTCTCAGGGTACAGAATCTCCCTGTGTAGTAGAGGTAAGGGCAAATCTCACCACACAAATAACTGAAGGATTACATATTTCTGGGGGTCCTCAATAAAAGGAGCATCCTCTCAGCCACAGATTACTTAGTATGGAATGGGAACATGGGAGACAGAAGAAGAGCAAAACCTTGTGGGCACCCCTAGGCCTCTTGCATCATGAAGCCTGGCTGGGGAGGGAAGGAGTCAGGGAAGTAAACAACCTCAGCCATGCATTTTGGTCCTGCTTCCCATTCTGAATGGCAGCCTGGGTAAATGAGGACATAGAAAGACACAAGAGCAGAGAGAGGGAGTTCTGAGGATACATGTCCTTTTGTCCTGGATGAGCTGTCATTGGCCCTGCTCCACCCACTATAATCAGGGCAGCTTCCAGGAAGTAGGACAACTTGTTACACTGGGGGACTCTGGTGCATTTTCCTTCTTTACCATTGACTTCAGGTCCCCCCAAGGTGTCACCTGGTCCAGGGTTTGCCAATTAAAATAGGGAAGTAGTTCTTTGCACAAAGGGCCAAAAGGAACTCCCCATCTCTGAATTGAGGTACAACAACTATGTTCTGGATTGTTGGATCTTAAAAGACCAGCTGTCCCTCCTGAGACTGACCACTTGGGGAAAGGTGCCAGCACTCCTTAAGAATCAGTCTCTCGCCGGGCGGTGGTGGTGCACACCTTTAATCCCAGCACTTAGGAGGCAGAGGCAGGAGGATTTCTGAGTTCAAGGCCAGCCCGGTCTACAAAGTGAGTTCCAGGACAGCCAGGGCTACACAGAGAAACCCTGTCTCAAAAAACCAAAAAAAAAAAAAAAAAAAAAGAATCAGTCTCTCAGTTGTTTAAATAAGATGTCACAAGTCCATATATTATACACATACAATTGCTGTGGTTGAGCATGTGCCCCTAACACTCACAGGATGGAATTGTTGTCTTCTGAGTAGCCTCAATAGGTGTTGGTGATGGTTAGAGGTGGAGTCACAGGGAAGTTGTGAAGTTCAGTCCATCTGCACGTCAGAGGCCATTTATGTGTGTCTGTGTTGTTTCTGTGTGTGTCCTTTGTGAGCAGATGCATGTCTGTATGGGAAAAAGGTACATACACAAAATAAAGTGTGTTTTCCTTCAAGTTCCACAGATCCTTCAGGAGTTGGCTACTTTGTTTGTAGAGACAGCCTTTTTCCTGGATGTAAAACTATTAGGCTGGGCTTCCTGGCCTGTGATCCTACCGGACCCACCCACCAGTCAGGGCCTCACCTGATTTATGACCCTGAGGGCAAGCCACCAGACTTGGCTTTCTACCATGAACACACTCCTGTTCAAACTGCAAGCGAGATTAGTGTCTGAGCTAACTCCCCAGACCCTTCGGCGTGGCATTGCATAGATCTCACTAGAGCCTGCATAGGTCTGTGCTTTCTGTCTGAACTGTTGGCAGTTCACCTCTGCAGGCACCTATGGACATCCACATGTATACATAAATGAATAAATAAATAAGTAAATAAATAAGTAAAATGGGGAACACAAATTCATCTTGAAAGTCTTAAAACGAAACAAATAATACTAGCCACAAATTTAGGAGGATGGGGAAGATTGGTTGGATCTGGGATGAGTTGGGGATGAATGTGATGAAAAGACATTGTATGAAGATCTCAGCCAACCAAAACCAAGAACTTTCAAGGTATTTGACAGAGGTTATGACCCCTCAGCTTCTAGCTCATTTAGTATCTAAACTGATTGTCCTATGCCTTGTCTTATGCACTTGGACCTGCAACCTCCACACTGTGACCTAAATAAGCTATTGAGTGAATTAGGCCAAGTGTAGCCATTCATTCCTGAACCCAGAGTTTGCTTTGGAATGGGAGTCATCATCCAGTGGGTGTTAATGACAGGGCATTGGCAGTCAGAGTATGAATCTTATATCCAGAGGGCAAAGCTTTACCACTGATGCTCACTGAGCAGAAGAGTTCTAGGTGGCAGTACTTGCGAAATGTGTGCTTAGGGCCAGCAGGATGGTCATCCCACATATCACTATGCCTTTAGACAACTTAAGTTCAGTTCCTGGAACCCATGTGCTTTGTGGAGAGACCAGACTTCCCTGTGTTGGCCTCTACTATTCAGATATGTATCTCAAGTCATGGCATGTGTGAATACACAAACACACACAGTTTTGAAATGTTAGAAAAATCAGAAAAATTGGAAATTATGTCTTAAAAGCCTCAGACTTCTCCCAGGTTCCCAAGGACCCAGGAATATAAGGAAACCAGTTGGAGAGTGATGCTTCTTTACTGAACACATTTCTCTAGCCAAGCAGGGAGGCTGCAAAGGACAAGGAAGAAAAATGGTCTCATAGGTAGACAAAGAACCCAGAAACTCCTTGCTGGTGGCCCATTTCTTCCAATGTACATGCACATTACTCTCAAGTCTAATGTCCCACCTTGTGCCCACTCAATATGTTTCATATCCTTCAGAAGCCATAGAGTCAGACAGAACAAGAGCGGGTTGAGGCCCTTTCTGTACATTAAAGCTGTTTTTCCTCTTCATGCTATTTGGAAGGAGCCAGCTACACACTGGATAGGCCTATGGGGACAAGACTGCCCTTTCCATAAGCTTACCCCTAACTCTGCCCAGAAGAGTTGCCCCAGTAGCAGCCAGGAAATGGTGGCTATCATGTAAGCAGCAGTCCTATTTGGTCAGTTTCTACGTGAGCTCAGAAAGACATTAATATTACAGAACATGCATGGGTTTCAGGATTCACTGTCAAACTAGAATACTGCCTACCAGGGCTGTAGGGAAGGTCTTTTGAAGTCTTCACAGTAGTATTTCTTACTTTGTCCTTTCTCCTGGTATCCTTGTTTTTGGTCCTTAATGACTAGATTGTCCTGAAGCCTTACAGACTGACCATTGACTCCTGGAAGGACAGGTTTTTCCCTCCAACAGTTTCATCCATTCGATATGTACCCAAATGTCATGTTTGAGGGACATGAAACATATTGATTCAACAGAGTTGATTGAGGGGGCACAAGGTGGGACATTAGACATGAGAGTAAAGTGCATGTACATTGGAAGAAATGGGCCACCAGCAGGAGTTCAAGGGTTCTATGTCTACCTGTGAGATCATAAAGAGAGGAATGCCGCTGGAGTCTGAAGTTTGTTAAGCAATTTCAGCATCCCTCCACCAGCATCAACATTTGTATGTAGGTCAAACTTCAGACCAGTCACATTATGTTGGCAGTGAATGGAAATGTTGAGGGCTGCCATCCAGGAGCAAAAAAGCTGTGATCCCATGATCTTTGCTAGGATGTTATCAACTTCTATCCATCCACTCCTGAACAGTTCTCAGTTCTCCCTGTGCCCTGTGCTGCATGGATACAGCAAAACAGTGTGTACCATGAGAACTGCCTATAAATGGGGACAGGTGCAGGGAAAGATTAGTGTCTGTGGGAATAGCACCCATTGATTGGACTGGCTCATGAATGTTTGCATTCAAAGGAAAGGTAGTCATGAGGAATGGAGTTGAGAATGATGTGGAACAGGGAGGTGAGAGGGGACTGGCAGGAGAGGAGGGAGGAGAAGCTGCAAACAGGATGCAATGTAAAAAAAAATAACACTAATAACAATTACAAAACACTAAAGTGGAGATGTACATAGGAAGACAGCTGATGTTGACCTCTGGCCTTTACAGGCACACTCCCAGATGGGTTTTCACAATCACATACACAGAAAACACATAATAAAATAATATACCACAAAATAATGTTAATAAACCAGGATAGAATTTCCATGCAGCTGCCATATGGAATTGTATACTTTCCAATTTTTATTTCTTCATTTTAAAGAGGAAACTCAAACGAGGTCAACACTGATTTGCTTTTCTAGGACTTCTGGATGAATAAAAGTGAGTTCCACTTTGAGTCTGCAACAATATAACTAACACTTAGGAGTTTTATGGCATTTTGTATCTGCTAAAATTTTTTGGTCTCAATGGGAATACATACAACCTATTTTAAATATTTTGGTATTTTGCAATTAGTACTGAAATGATTATATAATAATTATAAACATAGTGTATGAAAATAAATTTTGTTCATAAGATATTACAAAAAAGAAAAGGAAAGAAAGAATGGAAACTGAGGTGGTGTGGTAACTCTAGTCATCAATCCTGACATCCAGGAGACAGAGGCAGGGAGATCACTGTGAATTCCTTCCAGGCTTATGTACACTCTAAATTCCAGGATCACCACAGCTGCTTAGTAGACAAGTCCTGACTCAGAATGCCAAACAAACAAAAAAACAGCCAAAGGAAAACTAGTGGAGAGTGAAAGCAGAATGCCTGGGGTCTCCCATCCCATATCTTTCATGGGCTTAAAGTGAATTCCAACTTGTTTCCTCTCTTAGCATGATAGTCACACTTGGTCATGTAACCCCATGTTGATATTCACACTTGGTCATGTATCCCCGTGTTGATATTCATACTTGGTCATGTATCCCTGTATCAATATTAACACTTGGTCATGTATCTCCGTGTTGATACTCATACTTGGTCAAGCATCTCCATGACAGTTCCATAATCAGGACATTCCTATTGGGTTGACTACATGAGATAAGAGAAAGTAGTGGGACTTAGCACATGGTGGAGGACAGGCATGCAGACAGGAGGATGCAGTGGTACATCTTATGTTCTTTTCAGGCATGTACACAGTGTCTGTCCATCTCAGTCAACATTTTCTCCTCATTCAGTATGTTACCCTGATAGCAACCAATTCCATTTATATCCCCATTTCTTAATTTTGGGGACAACAAACCTTAAATGGCCAGTATAATCTCAAGGTCTATATTGAGATTCTGCCTGGCATATTTAGTTCACCCTATCATCTCAGGGCACAAGTGTTGATGATTTTACATGGGACACATCTCAGCAAGCTTCACCAACTTATACCTCACCATAACCAGTGCCACTTTTTGTCATTGTAAAAAAGTTACAACCATTTTCAGGTGTCACACACAGTGAGGTAATCCAGTACATACATACATACATACACATGTACATATATATATATATACATATATATATGAGCTTTCTGTTTTGTTTTATATGTTTTTTGTCAAGCTCTTTTAATGTGGCATTACAACCTGAGAGAATACATGGTATTTGAAATGTCAAATTTTCCTCTGCTCTCTGCCCTAACATATCTGTGGTGTGTGTGTGTGTGTGTGTGTGTGTGTGTGTGTGTGTGTGTGTGTGTGTGTGTGTTTGTGTGTGTTTGGTGTTTGTCCAGTTTTCAGAATCTCTTTGTCCACCCATCAGATCACATATACTGAGGAACACTCCATTTCAGTACTTTTATTAAAGAGTCCTGCACACAAGTCACAGGGCCACCTGCACAGAAGGAATAGGATCTGAGGCCAGGGGTCATGGCTTGTTCACAGTCTCCACCACCATGAGGAAATAAACTAACAAATCTGCAGACTCTCATTCAAAACCAATGACCCCTGCAGCTAGTGGCCAGAGTCTATATCCTCATCCTCTCTGAAATTGCTTTTCAGAAGCAGGTCCAGAACATCTTAGGTAAACTGCCAATATGGAGGAGGCTCTGAATCTGAGCATGCTCTCTCACACGTATATTCTAGGCCTGGATCATGCAGGCTAGTCATGTGACTGTCTCCATGTGTCCTGTTTTTTGCTACTTGTAACCTAGGCAACCAACCACACTCTAACCTATCAGGAAGAGCCTGTTCTCTCAGGTTATTGATTGGACAGTGGTTTCTGAATGAGATTAACAACCTATACCTCTGCCATCACCTCCTTCCCAGAATCTTCAGGGGGCCACAAGCTCACAACATTAATGGCACATGGATCTCACACCTCTCCTTAGAGAAAATCAGAATGGTGCAGTGGGGAAATGTCTCTTTATTTCCAAAGGGATGTGAGAGGTTGGCAAGATGTAGTCCTAGAGGCAAATGAGGTTTCAATGATGAAAGGTATTCTAGTGGCATCACCATGACAACAGTCAAGGCATAATTAGAATCCCTCTTGTAGCACCAGCTTTTAAAGGTACTTGCTGCAGTGCTGAGAGCAGCAAAGCAACACACCTAAGGTAGTGAAATGTGCTCATGAACATGCTGCCTGCAACCTTGTGTGTAAGTAAATCTCATCCTGGCCTTCTCACGCAGGCAGCACCCCTCCAAAGAGTGTGAAGACAGATATGGAATGCACTGGGATCGGGGCTTCACTACTCAGAAAGGGGGATGGTAGAATTTGAAGGTCGAATGTGATTAAAACTGTTCAGCTCCTGCCTTGGAATCCACGTGGGCAGGTAAAGTGTCTGCCATAAGGGCAGGAGGGCCTGAAGTTGGATTCCCAGCCCTCACTCAATGTGAGGCCTGGAAGGACACACCCATAATCCTACTGATGCTAGGCAGAGAACAGAGGATTCCTGGAACTAGTACTCCTACAGATGAAGCCAAACTGGAGAGTCTCTGGATTGTACAAAAGACCAGTATACACATATGTGATGGGATGCAACAGAGGAACACACACAGAATCAACCTCTAACCTCTGCCCACACAGGCACGGCTGCCTACACTGACACACATATGCAGTCACCACTCATCCAGAGCACATAGAATAGTGAAGCTCAAACACCTGGAGCAAGATTAAGAAATACAATTAAGGGAAGTAAAGCTGAGTAAGTAGTCAGTGATTCTGGTCAAGTAAGATTACCAACAGTGCTCAAGTAACCAGGGGGGTGATAAACAGGGCTACCTCATCCCCTTAGAGGAACACCTGGTAGGGCAAGCAAGGACCAAGGGCGAGGGCTCCCAAGCCACTCCAATGACTGGGACAGAGTTCTTGGCCAAGCTCTCAGTGTTCATATACACTGTAGGACTAAGTTTTCTGGAGGTTGTGATAATTAGGCTAGCAGCAGCCTGAGTCAACATTAAAGCTTCCTGCATCCCCAGGACAACAGAGTCACAGGGGATACTGTTGTTGATTGAAGTGGCTATCTTGAGTACCCGACAAGGTGGAGATTAGACCTCATGGTTCCATGACCATCCTCCTATGCTATCATCTAACACTGAAACTATCCTGTCTTTACCCTGAAGAGGGGCAGATAGGGATGCTGGATGCAGAGAGGACATGAGGAAGACAACCAGGTAGCTGAAGTATCAGGTAGGGGAAGATCTCACAGGAGGAAAACACAGCACAACTTCAGAGAGGGACTTTTGAAAGAAACAAAGATAAGCATTGCTATTTCAAAAGTAGAATTAGTGCAAAGTGACCAGGCAAGCTTAAGTGCAATGAAAATTTAACTCATCACAGTCAGTAGCATGGCTCATTGTGTTACAAAACTCACAATGTGTAACACAAAACTGGTGTCTCCAGAATGAGAAAAGATCACTTCCCAGTTTCTTTACCTCTCACGATCTCTGACACGACCACAATGACATCCCACTAAACGTATAAACAGGAGGCAGGCACTCACAGAAGAGAACCTGCTTTCACAGTTGGAAAAGGGGATTTCATGCCATCTACAATTGGAGGTACAGTGCATCTTTGAAAAAAGAAGCAAATCAATTCCATGTCGGGAAACTTAAAATACATGTGTACACCCTGGTGTACCACTCCAGTCAGACAGATATATAGGTGGTGCCATGTCCAGTGTCTGCAGGTCAAGGGGCATGTGAAGATGAAGGATGACAAACAGTACAGTCAGTGACATGTCTCACAGATGCTCCCCTGTTACCTAATACACAGAGGCTCTGTTTCTTGTGGCCAAATGTCCAGGGAGAAGGGTTACCCTGATAGTACGCCTGCACCTACACAGGTATCAAGGCACCCAATAATGATTGGCAGGAATGTCTTTCCCCACTTTCTCCAGTTTCCTCTGTCATTCAGAAGCTATATAGTGGATGTTGTTCCTGAGCTATGGTGAAGAGCTGCCCCAGGATTGCAATTCAGTCCACTCAGAAGTAAGAAGATAAAATGAGCCTGGAGGTTAAGAGCAAGTTCCTCTTAAGCACACATGACTTTCTGATTCCCACTGCAGAATGGTTGCTATGCAGCAAACTGGAGCAATGGCCAAGTCCTATGTTAACCAAGCCAACTCTGGTAGCCCTGACCCCTGTGTAGCATACAGGCAGATGAAATGCTGTCCATTTTGTCAGTTCAACTAGGGGTGAATTTCTGCACTCCCATCACTTGGATGATTAGAGTTTTTAGCAGCTACAAAAAAAAAAAACAAACAAACAAAAGAAAAACAGCACACACAGATCACCAATACAACAACTATCAGACTCATAGAGAGCACTTTACACTGCTGGCCATTGACCACTAAGGGAACACTTGAGGGGCACCTGCCCAGCCCTCCCCAGCTTCCAGTCAATATTATGTGTATACCCAGCCCATGGTTATACACAGTGCCATTACAGGGAAAGATGGGACTTCTCACCTAAGTCCCTACAATCATTTACCATGTACCACCAATTTCTGAGGCCATAGTGATGCCCTCCAAATCTTCGTTCAGTACGGTGCTTATCTACTCCCTAGAATGTCCATGGCCCCTGCAGGCATATGGGAGCTTCTAATCTCTTTACCTCCTCGTCTAAATGAAACTGGCTTCCCTGACCTACCCAAGTGTCTTTATATTGTTATATTTGTGAGATGAAGAGCTAGAGGTTAGGTGAGACGGGGAGGAGGGGTGACACAGTTCTGAAATTCCATGTCTACTTCTTCTATGGCCATAATTGAGTGAACACATGGGAAATTCCTCCAGAGACCTACCATATGGTGTGGCTAAGGAGGATAACTTCTCTTCTTCCATGTAGGTTCACACAATTGGATGTTTTACCCAGTATAGTACATTGGGTTGCTGCCATAAGCCTACATTCCCTGACTTCAGTTTTAGCAAGCTGCAAGTGAGTATCTTTCTCTCCTACCCAGCACATGTATCCCAATGTATGTAGTAATCTTTCTTGTGGGGGCACTCAATAAACTGACATCAAGAAGACATGTGAGTGTATGTCTTCTCTCTATATACATAGATATATACATGGTATTGGCTCTTTTTAACAAGAAGTTGAAGGAGGTGTTGAACTTAAGAAAAATCAGAGAAAACTCTCAGTGTATGAATCACATCACAAGCATTTGGGGATCGCTGGTACCCAGTTTTCTTCTGTGTACACATCATGTAGCACCACATCCAAACAGGCATGCTAAAAGACAAGCAGGGTAGTTGAGATCTTTCCAGTGACAATTCCAATCACAGCACAAGTGTTGGGACTCATTCAGTGGCATTGGACTGCCTTGACCTCAGAGGAGTTCATGCCCAAGACAGCAATGTGGCACCTTCTATAAGAAATTCCACATCTATTCTCTGGGGGTCAGCACCTCAGGCTTCTTACACGTACTACTTGAGCATCCTCTGGAACATCTTCAGGCTTTCCTGCTGTCTCTCCAGCTGGCACATGTTCTCTGGATCCTGCTGCTGCAGAGGCCGCTCTGGCAGGGGGACAGGTCTGTTGGCTCCCAGGCTGAGGGTGAGGCCATTGAGGCCCTGCACCAGCATTTCCCAGGAGGGTGGGTTGGGGGCTGCGTTCCTCTGCCCACTTATCCCAGCAATATTTTGCACGTGGCCCTGGCACTGAAGCTGATTTTGAGCTTTGTCGCCTGAGGGAAAGCCTCTGACATCCCTTTCAAGGAGGTAAGGTGCCATGTGATCCCGGTGCCAGCGTCTCGAGTGCCTCAGGAAGACTTTCTTCCTCTGAGGAAAGCCCTGCTTCTCCCAGTACTGCTGCCACAGGGCCTTCTTCTCCCGGGCCTGCTGCTGGAACAGCCCCTCTGACAGGGGAGCAGGGACACTGGAGCTGGGTCTGGGGCTGGCTCTCAGGATGCTGAGGCCCATGCTTAGCTTTTCTGAAGAGGAAGGCTGAGGGGCTGCCGAGGCCTCTTGGGAGCTCTTCACAGTGGCTATGCGAGAGGGCACAGAAATTGACATTGGATCCCATTTCTGCAGTGGATCCATGGGGTTCTAGTCTAAGCAGGGGGCCACACTGAGCCCTGATTCCAGGAAGAAAAGTGAAAGTGGAGGCTTGTGGAATAACTAGGCGAGAGCGAGGAGGGATGTGTGCAGCCAGGAAAATCCAGACTGTAAGAAGAGGTGAGAAAAGAAGAAAGAAAGCTCATGATTATTCATCTCACTTTGTCTGTCCTTCATCTTCAAAGTGGGGACACCGCCCAGGCTTCTTCTGAGGGTTACATAAGATGATACATGTCCAGAGAGCTTAGCACAGGGTAGTGTACATCAACAGCATCTCTGGCACAGCTGCAGTATTCTTTCTTGTCTGATAGCTCATGAGGAAGGTATCATCACATGGCGAATCACACTGATTCTTGTCTCTCTTCCCCCAACTCTCAGAGGCAACTCTACTGCAATGTGTGGACAGTGATTGCCATTCTTCATACCAGCGCTCTCATATACCTGCAGGGCAGGATTTTATGAGCTTACAAGGATTAGGCCTCCAGGAGCTCACCCATCTCTGACTTTTCACCTTACTGACCATTGGCTCACATGCTCTCCTAGAATCTACTCAGTTACCTCTGTGAACTCTTCCATGACAGGCACGGATCATAACCAAATCTCCCTCTTTGTAATAAGAATGGAAGACGACTTTGACTCTGAGGTGGCTCCTTCCTGTGTGATATTAAGCAAAATGTGATATTAAGCAAAAGCCTGAAAGTGACCAATGCCGAAATTAGTTGTTGGACAGGCATTTCCTGATATGGCACTTAGAGCTGTCTACTGGTCCTCAATTTGGTATGGCATCTCCTTTACTTTGTAAGTTCCTTGAGCCACCCATCAATTGACCTATGAAGACTAATTTGGTCTTCATTTTGGCTGACGTTCATTTTTGCATTCTGCAACTAAGGTTCATTTTCCTTTCAACTTGTGACTGTGAACTGCTTCCCCAAGGCGTGGCTGATTGCTGCAAACTGCTGTGTTACCCAAAGGAATTTACTCATCCATGGGTAAGAAGGGAAGGTGAACCATTGGAAGTAAAACAAAAGAGGAACCAGATGACCTGGGGATGGGGGGCATCTGTCACAGAGGGCAAAGTCTGGTCGTCACCTATGGATGGGAACCTCAGAGTCAATCTTCTGCCTACAGATAGCAGCAAGATGGAGGTGACCAAGCATGCAGTGTCCTTAGTGACTCTATGTCAGGCACTGTTGACCTTTCTCCCTGAGGCAGATACACTGAGTTCCAGGAGCAAACCATCTGGTCTACGTTTCCCTTTCTGTAAAACTAACCTTGGATGTTTTATGTCACACTGTGCCTTCCAATCCAGAATAGAAGTCAGGGCTAACACTGATCACCTTCATGTAACTGGGGAGGAAAAATTCCATGACCATGCGAGATGAAAGAGGTCACACTAAGATGTAGTGGCATTGCTCAGATAACCTGCTTCCTGCTTTTCTGGGGTGAATTTGGAAAGAAAATCACAGAACCATGCAGGCTGGGGCAGCCACCATCAGGAATGTTCCCTCACATTACTAGGGCATGAGGAGACAGCCAAAGAAAGACACATTCCATGCTTGGTAACCCATTCTTGGGGAGATCAAGGTAAGTTAGCTACTGCATGGGTGTAGAGAAATGGCTTCTAAGGAGCAGATTCTTAAAAATGTCTCTAGCTAGTGCTCCAAGTCAACTCTCAACTATCCAAGCTCATGAGCTGGAAATTAGAGAGACAGCAAGGAGAGAGGGGTGGGGATACAGAAAGAAAGAACATGAGGAAGAGACTATCAGAGAAAGAGAGGGAGGGGGAGGGAGGGAGGGAGGAAGGGAGAGGGAGAGAGAGAGTGAGAGAGAGAGAGAGATCCCACAGTGCATCAAAGTCATAAGAAAGTGCACCACTGCCCCCTTTAACCTGTTCTTGACATTGCTTTTGCTTTTCCATGCAGTCACTGAACAAGGTCCCTGGCATGGCTACAGTAACTGTCCTCCCATTCCACTGGCAACTGCACACAGTAGCCATGATCAGAGGGAGCATGTATAGTTTCATGGTACCTGGTAAGAGGGGAGCCATCACAAAATGGTTTTCTCTAATAGTTCTTCCCTCACTATGATCAAGCTCCTCTTCTCAAGATATTCAAAATCTGCAAACCTTTCTAACTCAACATGTACTTCTCTGGCTCTTTCATTACTTCTCAAAAGTCAACTTGTCTTTCTCCAAGGTATGGATCTGTCCACATGCATTATCTCTGTACTGCAAAGGAACCCTTCTTACCAGGCCTGTGAGGTCCAGTCTGTCAGACAGGTAGCCATTCAACAACCCATCAATCTGTCAAACCCTGAGAGCCTTAAGGGTCTCACATGTTATCACCTTCAACTGAGGGAGAGGAACATTTCATTGAGTGGGAACAAGGGATGCAGAGGACTCTGTTCTCAACATTACTGTACGATATTTGGAAAAGTGGACCATTTCTTTGTATGGGTGCCCATGTGAAAGATCATCTTTGTGAAAGGCTGCCGACACCATCATCCCTGCTGTGTGACTGGCTCTAATCCACACTGGAGAACAGCTATCTGGTCAGGGCTCTCACATGTATTCCTGTGCTCAGTACATGATGTTCATTGGAAACTTCCAAGTACACTAAGGCCTGAGCTATGAGTTCACATGCATCCCAATTTGCTGGAGGGTAAAGAGTTGGGCGAGGTCATCATTGCACCTACAAATAAGTATTTATTTGGCTTTGGTCTGGATGCATAAACAAAAATATATTGTGTCTCAGGATCAGGTACCACAGGAACCAAACCGAGCAAGCCCAGGATACCTGAGAAGGCTCCTAAGGCAATGATTTTGCATTGCCACTCAGAGGAGGACATTACAGTCCTCTGCTATAATCATGCGGAATACAGACTTCCGGGTAAAAGAACAGTGTGGTTGAAGGGTCTGAGGTGTAGAGCGGGGTGGCACCAGATGAGCCAAAAATATGCCCTTGACCCTGATAGATGAGGCATACCTTTTGGGGAAAGGGTAAAGATTTGGGCATATTACCTTTAAAGCAGTGGCCAGGCTTGTGTGGCAGCTAAGAGGATCCCAGTTCCCTCCAGACATCCCTTCACTTACACTTGTATTTTGCACTAGTGATCACAAATGCATTCTACCCAATGTTTCTATAGAAGTAGGTACTCAATTACACTCACCATTCCAGAACTTGGAACAGAATAATGCCCTCAAATTACTTTTATGAATTCAAAGGCACCTTGATATCTCATCAAGCCAAAGATTGGGAAGGTGATCTTACTTACAATGGTTCAAATGAAACAGGCTGTTGGGACAATGGTGAAGCTGCAACTTCGTGGGCAAATTCTATATTGGGGGGGGGGAGTCTAAGAGAGAATTTATAGGAACCATGGTATTGAGGGTGGATAAAAGGAGTAAGAGCAAGTTAGAGAGTTGTATGTAACTAATGGGGCATTAAGATCATGGTTGAAATCTACAAGTTGGAGAGGACTGAGATCTTCACTTGGACACCTGGTAGGAGGGAACATAAACCATGTGGCAGAGAGGACTTCCGGGCTGGCCAGCCACTTTATACTTGAACCCATTTGGCATAGACATATCCCTCAGGGCTGAGGCACTGGATATCACTAGTGAGCAGAAAAGATCATTGAAAACTATGCCTTGAGACATCCCACAATACTAATCCCAGTTTAGATGGTTGGGCTAAACTGAGAAGAAAAAGGCAAAAGAAAATACAGTGTGTTATATAGCTAGGCCATCATTTAATGTTCACAATATGGAAGCATAGTCTCACCTCAGTCTTGTTCCCCTTAGTCCAGGAACCATATCTGATGGCACATAGTTCTCTTCCTTCAACAGTCGCTACCCTGTCATGGAACCTCGGTGCTAGCAAGCAATGTCTGAGTTAGAGATGGGAATTTCTGTGGCCTTGAGTAGTATGTGGGTGACCTTCACATACTTCACTTGAGTAAGCCAACTGCTCCAACACCCATGGAAGCTGTTCCAATATTAAAGCATAATATGTCCTCAGCTAAGTTCTATGGTCAGAAAAGACATATTATTATCTAACAATTTTTATCAACTTATTATCCTTCATTCTCTTATGTCATTTCTTTTTAATTTTTAGTTCAGGTCTCACTTTTAGTTTAGTTTGGACTGAAACTCACTTTGTAGCATAAAATCCTCTCAGAAGTATAGTGACTTTCCTACCTCGGCCCCCTTGGGTATTATAGAAATTGGTCACTGTGTTCATTGTATATGCATGGACGTGAGTGACTGTGTGTGTGTGTGTGTGTGTGAGAGAGAGAGAGAGAGAGAGAGAGAGAGAGAGAGAGAGAGAGAGAGAGAGAGAGAGAGAGGGATTGAGAGAAAGACTGTTTCTATGTGTGTGTGTGAGAGAAAGAGAGAGAGAGAGAGAGAGAGAGAGAGAGACTATGTCTCTATGTGTGCATCTAAGACTGTGTCTCTGTGTGTGTATGTCCTACACACTTACCCATTCTCAGGTGCAAACTATATATGTACACTATTTACTAACTGGACTGAATCTTACCTAGGTCTGCCTTTAATTTCTGATCCTTCTGTCTTGACCTTCCAAGTGCCTGGAGGAGTGGCATGCTCATATCAATCTGCCTGTCCTTAAAAACTACCAAGGCATCTATGTTCTTAAGCTCAATGTTGTAAACATGGCTCTCCCAATGTCGGGGAATACATACTCACTACTAGATTCAATATTCTCTAACAAATCTACAGGTTTCTCAACAGGAATGAGGCTATTCTAATAGAGGAGGAGGAGGGGAAATTCCCTACTTCATTACATCTCAGTAGTCTTCTTTAAACTCTTGAGAAAATATTTGAAAAATTGATCTTCAGTGGTTCCACACAATGGAAGATTACATTTTAGCTTTGTAAAGCTAAAATGGTCTGTCTCTGCAACAGACCATTTCAACCAAATGACTTTATCCACAGAAACAGATAAAGCATGTCTCTGGACCACAGTTTAATACCCTCAAAACTTGCCTCCAGTTATTGTATGTTTCACTGTAAAGTGCCACTGCCCATGTGCCAAAAGCAGCTGCTCTCTGTCAGTTTTTGGGCTTTCAACCTCATATATATGTCTGCCTTTAGAAATTAGCGTTCATGTTAGAGGTTAACTAGGCTATAGCCTTCCTGACTCATCTTCCCTCTGATGATGTCCACATGGCAAGGGGATTTTCATGGTAGAGTTTCAGACAGTGTCTTTGACATGTCTAGATGCATGGACTCTGGAAAAAATGTGCTACAATCAGTCTGCAGCTCTAAGAAAACACACCTTACAATGTGCTTGGGTGTACCTGCAGAGCACTATGGGGTGTAGCCAAGGACCGCAATACAACCACAACAGTAGCATATTGCACACAGTCCCTTTCATGGGTAGATGCTGCCAGTCAATGCAAGGCACTGTTCCCACTTCAGTAATTGGACCTGAGGCCACACACCTAACTGAGAAGTGACCAAGGATGTCTCAAGTCCACATCAACAGTGAGGGCCTGTAGCACATAAGGGAGACTCAAGACCAACCATGCTTAAGAAAAGTAGTGGCCAAGGTCATGGCCCAGTTAGGTCATAGGGAAACCACATCAATCCTTGGTAAAGAAGGTATCACCAAGGCTTATGGTTGTATGTGTACAGTTTCAGCAGGAGAGTAACTTACCAGCTTGTTGTCTCTGTGGGCTACTTCACCGCCTTGTATCCCTCCACTAGCAGGAAAGAGTCAGTCTGGTGTCATACTTACATTGACGCCTGAGAGATGAATACAGAGGATGTATCTTCGAATCCAGCTTTTGGCATTATAAAGTGTTTTCATTTATTTGCATATATTTACTTTTGTCTGTATGGGGTATGGAATATGCTACCACTGAGACATATTCCCAACCTTCTTTTTTGACTTTTTCTTTCAACATCAAAGCTCCAAACAAGACACTGGCTGTCCTTGGACTTACTCTATAGCTCTGGATTAGAGGTTGTGCTCCTCCTGGCTCAGTATTCCAGAGGGCTAAAATTATAGGCTTATACCTGCAGGCCTGTGTATTACTTCCATTTGAAGATAAGCACATGGACGTCTTCCTCTTCTAAGAGAAGAAATGAACAGTAATCTTTCTCCCAGGAGACGGCCATCAATCCTCTCCTCTTCATCTTAAGCTTCATTTACCTGATATGTCCCATGGTGGGTTGAGAATTGACAAGTAATTCTTATGTTGTCCCTCACAGGAAAACAATTACAGTGTACAAAAATACAGTGATGACACCTGTGGTAAAGACCAGCCAGTCATGATTGTACCAGTAATGACTTCCCTCAAAGTCAAGAAGTTGTGTACTAATTATGCACCTGGTTACTATCACAATCTCTTATGGAAACTTGAACTATATAAACCAACATGTCTGAGAAGCCCATGTTGGGAAGAGTGCTTCCATTTCACCTGCAGTCTTGGTTCATATGACTATTTATTCCTTTCAGAAATCATCCTGACTACGGTTCCCAAAATATGTGCCAAAATGCAGAGGAGTTAACCATCTGTAGCCAGATTCAGCTGCCTTACTGTTAGGAACACAAGCGACATTATTACACAGCTCTCACGGGAAATGGGCATATAATGATATAGAGGATGGGACAAGAGGTCAGAAAATCCTTCAACATCTAGGGTTTGATAAGAGCCCAAAGTGACCTTAGCTTCAGTCTGTTCTGTCTTGTGGTCAGGTAGATAGAGAGCACTTCCCCAGAGGAAATGTTCTGATAAATATGTTAATCTGCAGCAGGGCTGATATACAGGGAAGAAAACACAGCACAAAGACTATGATATATATCATGCACGTAACTCTTAAGCAAAAATCACAAGTGAAACCAGTGTCATCTGCCACTGCCTAAGGGTCCAATTCAGAGAGGATAACTGAGGAACTCTTCAGTTATGCATGTTCTATGGCATTCTGGGAGAAATAAAGAGGCACATCAGCTCCTTAGAATTGTCAAGTAGACATTCAGTAGTCAGACAGTTGGCCTCTCTACTTCTTTCTTGTTTACATTGAGCCAACTCATACCTCTTATCTGTGGCCATGAAAAGACAAAGACATCATGGCTATAGGTGCTGAAGGGCCCCTTGTATCAAGTAACTGTGTATGAAAGGCCATCAGATGAATGGGGAATCCAGGGCATATTTCTTGACTAGGAGATGGGGAAGGAAGGGAAGGAGAGTAGTGAAAGAAAGGGGATGGAGAGAAAGAATGGGCAGTGTGGAGATGTGAGAGAGAAAAGGAGAGTGGCAAGAGAGAGGGGGAACACAGATGGTTCCTGAGGTTCAAAGGTCTATGGAGTGTACTCATACTTCTGACTGTATCACTGAGCTCAAATACTACCAAGATGCACAGTGCCAATGTATGGGCACTTCCAGCTCCAGCTTCTAGAATCAAACCTGCTATGACTAAAAAAATCCAATTTGTAGTAGAGTATAGGGAGCATGGACAAAGTGGAAAATACTTGGTTTTCAAGTCCTGTGCTACTACTCAACACTTAGGTGCCTTAAGCTCATTATGGACTCCTTTCACCCTCTTCAGGATCTCATTGGGCCGGTATAAGACTGTATGCAAGGTCCCCTTGATGCCTGTAACTTGCAATGTTCAATCTACTTCTATATCAAGGGGTGAGATATAGAAATGATGGGGTCAGAGCACATAGTAGGTTGTTCCTTAGAGGTAAGTTATGTCATTACTCCCTGCACACAAACGCTGTCTCACCCTGAGTGAAACATTCTTTCCTTGTTCCATGTATTTAATTCTTCAGTGGAAAAGAATCCCATCTTCCCCATGCTATACTAAAAAGGAACTTGTACTTTACAGGAGAGACAGTTGTGATGGCTGAGGTTCCATCTCACCAATCAATAATGAGATTGTTTTTAGGACAGAGGCTGTTTACAAATTAAAGGAGTTCTACAAGACATCAAGGGGATGGCATAATGTATTTACTAGGACAAGAGATTTACAGTGTTGAAGGAGGCAGATTTGTATGTGTTTAAGGTAAGCTGGAGGTACAGAAGGTCACATGGCAATACCCCTATTTTTATAAAAAGAAATATATTTGAAGAAAGGCCAGACCAAATGACACAGGCATTCCATGCTAGCATAGGGGAGGCAAATGCAGGCTGACTTCATTGTAGTCAGTGCTATCCTGGTCTACACTGAGAGTTCGAGTCAAGCCTTAGCTAGATGGAAGGAGAGGAGAGTAGAGAGACAGCAAAGGAGAGACAGAGAGGGAGAAAGAGACAGAGAGATGGAGAGAGAAGAGAAAGACAGACAGACAGAGAGAAAGAGAGAGAGAGAGAGAGAGAGAGAGAGAGAGAGAGAGAGAGAGAGAGAGAGAGAGAGAGAGAGAGAGAGAATATGAATATACCTTCTTTTCAAGAGGGCAGAGGACCACTTTCTGGAAACAGATAATCTTCTACTACATGGGTACTAGGGATAGTACCCAGGCTGTCAGGCTACTTTGGTGGGCATGTTTACCTACCAAAACATCTCACCTTAGTGATTGTGGTTCCTACACTTGGTATAATGCCTGCTGCAGATCCACCCTGTCAGGTACTTATGGACTGTTGTTAGGTGTGTACAGGGTCAGATTTCAGATAGCTTCCCTCCTTTATTCTTTTGTTGTTCACTTTATTGCTACAGAGAAAATGTTACCCAGAATCTGTTCATTGACTCCTGCCAAGGCACATATCTTCCCATGAAGACCTGATTCTTTGACATGGAGTCACTGGTAATTACAAAACTTTGCAGAGCATGAAGTTCATTTGCAGAGACTGCACTTAGCAAAGAGTTGGAGGCCATTATTTTCTCAGTAAATGTAAAAAATCCAGTTATAGGCCTCACAGCCACAAGGCACAAGGTATGTTCTTCAGTTCTTTGCTCAGCAAGGAAACATGGGCATTATACAAGTCTGTCCACAGGCCGGGCTGGCTGGTCAATATGACTAACCACCAGGACAGATTCATCACTAAGGAGCACTGCCTGTTTCTTCTAATGGTAATTCTGCTCACCCATCACAAGCCACATTAACTGTGCTGATAGCTTTGCCATTCTGAGGCTATGCCACAGGCTAGGCAATCGTCTACTAGCCCTTCCAGCCCCATACCTCGGTATGGATTTTGAAGACTTCCACTTTCCCAAGAATGATCGTTAGACAATGGACAGTCACCCACCCAGCTTTACAATACCTCTCAAGTCAGATATCGTTTGCAATAGCTTAGATTTTATCAACATTAGACATAATAGATGGAACTGTAAGAGACAACACAGAAGCAGTAAATATCCAAATTTTGTACTTAATAAGCTACAGCATTGCTATGCATTTCTCTGACTGAATTATAAGAGTTTGACACAAGCCATAAGAGCACACACAGGAGCATTAATGGAAGAAGGATTCTCCATTGAAATACAATGAATGCAGATACTAGACACAGGCTTCAAGTTCACAGCCTACGTGGGCTGATGTTTGCACCAGTATAGGTAGAGAAGGATATCTGTAGAAATTTCCCTTCGGAGGATCAGTCCATGTGCATATCAGAATGAGAGCAAGCCACCCACATTTCTCCTCTTCCCCAATGCTCATTACTGGTTTGTTGTTGGCTTCTGATAGTTTGTTCTTTTACATTTCAAGGAAAAACACACAAACTTAATCAGGCCACTTAATTTTTCAAAATAAGGAAATCACATTTTGAAACGACATTTAACATGTACACCCTAAATGAGCAACTTGGAAACTAACCTGAATTAGTCATGTAATCCATTCAGTCTCAGAAGTCCTCATGCTGCTATTTTAACATGAATAGGACATCAGACATGACAGAAAACATACCAAACTGTCATAAATGACCCTTTCAAAATGCAGTGATGGAGCAAGACAACAAAAGAATACAATGCCCATTGACCTCTTACTGAAAATACAGACAAAAGCCAAGACTGCTTTGCGTGAATGCCATTGATTTTATAAACAGTAAAGGAGGATGCCTAGGCCATCATGTCGGAGAGTGTCCTCTCTGCTGGAGGCTGTAGAAATGAGCCTCCTTCAAGATGTTGTTAATGTGGGAGTAAGGATCTTGGTCTTGGCACACTTCATAGTCCTCCTCTTGGGAGAACCCAGGGGCATTGGAGTCTAGTTCAGCAGTGTTCTGGTTTAAGCTGCTCTCTGGCACTCTCTCACGATTGGGGTTATTGAAGTTGCTTTGGTTCCTTTCATAATCACTGCTTGTCGACTGGAAGAAAGACAGAAGGAGGATGGCTATTATGATACTGTAATCATTTCCTGTGCCCCTTGAAGAATACTGGCATCACATTCTACAAAAGACTTCACAGTCAATAATGTGCAATCATTTGTGCAGTTCATTCCCTCCTGACTGCAGCCCTATTGGTGAAGCGGGGTTTAATAGCACTCATTTGACTGAACAGGAACGAGGTCTCCAATTGGCCCAAAGGCTAGTCCCTAGGAAGTGTCAGGGAGAAGGTTCAAACAGAGGCTCTCTTCCACAAATCCTTGCACAAATCCACTGTCTCTGCTGGTACCATGCATTCCAATTACCTGTATCAGGGAAGGAAGTTCCCATCCTCCAGGATCAAGCAGCAATCAATTCTGCAGAATGGGGTAGGGATTGGGTCCAAAGCAAGTAAGATGGAATGCAATTCTAAGTGCCAATGTGGCAAAGAAATGACGGGAAACATTCCATTCACATATATGGGCACACATGCTTACCTACAAATAATGGAATCTCTCCCTATGTATCCATGAGATCAGACAGATGAGCACCTCATGTAGCAATTCAAGCTCTTCTCATATCTTGAAATGTGTGACATTTTTCAACTAAAGCTATAAGTGATAGATAAGAATTTTTGATGACTAACACCCATTGGTCTACTATTTGTGGCCTTAGTATAGTATATTTCTGAGTTTCCTCTTAAAATTGTCCTTTCTTGAAATTATTTCACTCTGTCATATTGGCCATATTATGTGAGATCTCCAAAACAGAGTCATATTCTGGAATTCTGTTGATCAGGGATGTAAGTCAGTGCTAGAATGCTTTCCTAGCATGCCTGGGACCATGGGCTCCATATCTTTAGGTACAAGAACACATGTTCATGTTCACATACCCTCAACGTCTTTCTCTAATCTTAGGACTATCAAAGGAGGAGGATATGATCACAAGGAGACTTATCTAAAATACTGAACAATACTGGTTTTTATGGCTTCTGAGTCCGTTGGTCCCAAGGTAGCTTTAATAAGGACTGAAACAAAGACATGTTACCATTCTCAGCGCATGTGAAGCTCCTCAGCTCTGTACATCACCCACAAGTATCAAATAACAGTGTTCATACAACTAGACTCATGCATTCAAAGACTGTCTATAAGAGACACTGAACCTAAACCACCTGTGCGTGAGTATCTGGCAAATGTGTTTCAATGGATTTAAGGGCTACCTACATGGGTGAAAGCAGTCTCAGAAGAAACTAGAGAAAGTATATCCTACCTAAGTCCTACAGTAAAAATCTGCACGTAGCACTACATTTATTTATTTATTTATTTTCTTATTTTGACATGTAGCACTATTACCATATACTTTACTTATAGTCAAAGACCACGTAAGACATCACATTGGAAAAAAAACCACCCAATACACATTCTGGGTTCCTTTATATCCATTTCCTGTTTTGTTTTGTTTTTGCGGGACTGTATTCTGAACAATACATCCAGGGGAGGAATCAACTCAAATGAGATAGCATATTTGGTTTGCACTCTTTGTTGTGAAAATGACTGTATTTTACGAGGAGGGGTATAGTCAGTAAAGGGCTAAGGACATTGTAATATCAGTAGAGAGCTCCCCTAACACACAGGAAGTACTGGGTTCAAACCTAATCCAGAAACCCAGAGACTGAGCAGCACTCTTATAAAACTAGGTGGACTTAGGAGGATCAGGATGTCAAGATCATAGTCTTCTTTAGCAAGAGAACCAGTTTAGCCTGAGTCACTTGAGACTCTGCCTGTGAGATCTTACAGGAAACCTCACAGCCCAGAAAGAAATTCTTCATAATCATTGTGAAGAAAAGAGTGGAATAGCTGCCTACAATTTCTGATTGAAACATAAAATTTTTAAATCTGGTGTGTAGAGACATCACTATGTTCATCGATAGGCTTTACAACTTCAGCATCTTAAATAGTGACGATCAGAGGTCACAAAATAGTTTTTCTGAGAGAAGTTACTTGCTGGGCATGTGAGCACATACCTGTGATTGTAGCACTTGGGAGGCTGAGATAGGAGGATCTGGAGGCCAGTCTAGATTACATACTGAGTTCCAGGTCAGCCCCAGTTATGTATAGAGAACCTGCCAATGTACAGAGACAGACAGGCAGACAGGCTAATAACAGCTGGACAGGCAGGCAGACACACAGCAAGACAGACAAAAATAAAAAAGTAAGGGACAGACAAAGAAAAACAGAAAACAATAGTAAATTTAATCAATCTAAGTCAAAGAACATCTACCAACTACTAAGTAGTACCTACTGACTAGGGGCTTGAAGGCCAGTTCTGCTAACAAGGCTGATCCACTGTGTTTTTGCTTATAGAGAAAGAGTTCCCTGATTTCTCATGGGATATATATATATATATCACTCAAGTAGTTTGAAAACTTTAAAATATAGTTTGTAAATGTGAATAGTAATAATTGAGTGAAAAAATATGTTTGAATTACCTTGGTTATTTTGTACTGTGAAGACACCTTGATGGAGGCAGCTTACAGAAGAGCTTATTTGAGGCCTATAGATATAGAGACATGTTAGACACCAAGAGAGATGTTAGACACCAAGACCACCATGGTGGGTATGTGGCAGCAGAAAGGCAGGCATGGCACTTGAACAGGTACTGAGAGTTTAGAACTTGAGATACAACCATGAGGCAAAGAAAGAGAGCTAAATGGGAATGGTATAGCAAGGGGCTTTACGACCTCAAAGGCCACTGTCCTCCAACAAGGCCACACACCTCCTAGTCCTTCCCAAACAGATTTAGAAACTAAGGATCAAGCATTTAAATACATGAGCCTATAGAGCGGCGAATCCTTATTCAAACCTTGAGATGGGAAACCACTATTTCATTTTCCTGATACCTCCACTTTCAATCTCATGTACAGCAAATGATCTATAGACAAAGTAAGATTCCCTTTTTAAGTCACTAAACAAAGAATGCTGCCAAAGAATATTTATGTCCAGTTCCTCCTGTCCTCAACACAAGGACTGGAAAAATGAACTGTGCAGCTAGAATCGAGGCCTTGGGAACAGTGCTCAGTACACTTCAAAGTAGCAAAAGCAGTCTACAACCCCCCCACACACACACACACACAGCAATTCTTTATGGATCCACAAGCGCTATTAATCTAATCAAACAGTCCTCCCAGTCATAAAGCCTGGACCCAGTAACACTCTTCCTAAGAGAATGAACATTGGAGGAATTCTTGAATTAATAACATGTTCAAGTGTGGGACCAACTGGTAATTTGTTTATTGATTGATCAACAAGTGTGTGTTTTCACTGTCCAACTGTTCTCTGTAACATGAACATATATACACCTTCCTACACTTGAGTTTCAGAAAGGCAAGTTCTTTTCCCAGAATATAAAGACCTGAAATGCTTCCAGGCTGAACAAATCTTCATTGACACAACTGTTTCTTAGCATGTCCTAAGTGGTCTTAGAAACATATCTTCAGAATGCCTGCTCAAGTACAAAGCTCACACCTTAAAAAGAAAAAATAGGAAAGGAAAGAAAACAATTTATTGGCCAAGCCAATGTGGTACAGGCCTTGAGTCCTAGCACTGGGAGGCAGAGGTAGGCAGATGTATGAGTTCAGAGACAGCCAGGACTACACAGAATAACCCAGTCTCAAACACCAAACACAAACAAAAAGACTGATTGCTTTTGTGTGTTGCAGAGTTTATTCTGTGTGCACCATGTAAAGAGGCACCTCTGAAGGAAGAGGTGGCTGCTGGTTGCTCTCTAGTTGCAGTTATACATTGATGAGAAGATCCCAAAAGAAATGTGAGGTTCTCTAAAACAAAGCTAGTATTCCAAACTGCTGAGACATCCTTCCTGCCACAAAAAGCCCACTCCTGATACCTATGCACTTTCAACTCAGATTATCACATGTTGTCAGCAAGTCCTTACCAATCCACTCATACTACAAAATAAAGGGCACAACTATGAAGACTCTGGAGAAGTCTCACTATTCAAACTTTTCAAGTGTGCTTCACAATGGCGATGTAGGCTCTCTCTATGTGCAAAGGAAAGGCTGTATTTGGTTCAAGGTCTTCATAAAACTTGCATGGTTACTTCAGATCCAAAGAAGCTGAGGACAGCATGAAACTGCTATAGTTCTATTTGAGGACAGGCCACAGAATCACCTGGAAGGGGGCAGTTTCTCAGTTTGCCTCACAGCTTACTTACATGGGATGCACTTGTAGGAGAATGCTGGGTAGGTACATGTCCTGCCAATGCCCAGTCAATCAAAACAGTTGCTTATGTGTTTACTATCTGAGTAGGAATTTCATCCCATCCCCAGTGGTCCCCAGCTGTAACTGACATGAAACCTTTCTCCTGGAGGACTAGCTTTCATGAAGACTGTCTTTCATGAAGACAAGCTTCCAAAAGCGGGAAACAGTCCTACAAATATGATGCCTATGAACCACTGCATAATCAGCATGGTACTTTAAACCTAAGGGGGTGCTAGTGGCACACATACCTTTGTGGTAACCTATAGTTCCTTTACTCAGCTCTCATTCAGGCCTTCTCAAAGGACAAGAAACATGCCTAGTGCAAGCAACTCAGCCTACTTCCCAGGGATAAATATATTAAGGAAATTTGGGACAGACTCACTATTCCAAATGGCATACCAAATATTTTCCTTATACCCACAAAGCATAACAGTTCTCAGGCCGCATAAATGAAACATCTCTTCACAACAGAGCATTAAAGAAAAGTACACCTCATCAAAAGGGAGAATTGTGGAGCCCAGCATCAACTGATACAACAAACAATTGTTAGAATCAGAGAGTCAAAGACTCTGCTGTAAAACTGTGTTTCCTAGGAATGTCAAAAGCTATACCCATACAATCTAACAATGATGACTATCTAAACACGAACAGAAGAGAACAGCCACATTAGTCATGCCAAAGTGAACAGGGAATTCCTAGGAGTCCTCAATGCTGCAAAATAACTATGGGCAACTAAGAAAAACTGATAGGGGGATAAGGAAAGCTGATAGGGGGAGACAAGAGCACAACTACTGGTTATCCACACCAAAGCTCTGTCCTAAAACATACATAAAAGTTACATGATACATACTGGACAGCTTGCATTTCTGAGTGTGTGTGTGTGTGTGTGTGTGTGTGTGTGTGTGTGTGTGTGAGTGTGTGTGTATGTGAGTGTGTGTGTGTGTGTGTGTGTGCTTGTGTGTAAGATCAACAAAGAAGACATGAGTTAGAAAGTAAGCAAAAGGAAGTGTATATGAAAGGGATTAAAAGGAGAAAGGGGAAGGAAAAGATGATGTTTTTTACTATATCAAAAAGTAAATAATAAAAATTAAAAAGTGCCCTGCACTACACATTGCAGGATGGGAGGAACACTAACAGGAAGACGGTGCCTACTAGGGAGAACAAGAGCCTGAGAAGGGTGAGGAGGATTTAGAGGAGCAGTCAGAAGCTGTTAGGATGGGGATCTGTGGCCCTTGGGAAATTCTTAAGCCATGGATGTGCAAGAGAAGAGATATGAAGGACAATCGGGGGCATTGCCTCTCACGCTGGGAACTCTACAGGAATAGGGTATCTATCTGAGCTGAACAGGCAGATATCCTAATGGATGGCTGTAATAGATAAACGGTAGAGGAGGACAAGGAACACAGAGGCCACCCACACAGTTTGGCAAAATGCCCAGGAACAGGTTGTGCAGCTCTTTATTCTGTTGGCAGAATCACAAAGGACAATCCAGTGAAGCCCAGAGGAGTGGAGGAGGAGGGAGTTGAGAAGAGCACTGTACAGACACACAAGTGTATACACAGAAGACACACAATGTGTACTTGCCACCTCTGCAGGCAACACTTGGCAATTTAAACATTTCTGTGCTTTAGGTGGGCAAGCGCCCCAGATTGATTTCTCGCTGTATGCTATAGCAAAGCATGGTGGCAGATGCCAAATGTAAGGTGGAGCTAGCAGGTATAGGAAAGAAGCTGCCAAAGACTAGGTGGTGTAATGGAGTGCAGACAGCAGCTGAGAATCACAAAACAGAAGAAAGACAGCACCTGAAGAAGCATCACAGACCAGCAGGCTTCACAGTAGGTGGAAAGAGAGCCTCAGTGGACTAATAACACAAATGCGGGGAAAATGGAACCTGTAAGTAAGAACTTTATCAGGGAAGACCATGACAAGAAGTGAATGGTGATGCATGTGTATTTCTGATATAGAACTGTCAATGCTTCCTAACTTGAGAAGCAAGTTACTTCAAGGTTTGTCTACCTTCAATTACGTTGTTTTATAATTCTTCAATTACGGATTTCCACCCAATTCCATTCTGGTATACCTCAGAGATTCTCATTTCTATGAACCCCAAGAATGTAACAAAATTCACTCCTTATATGACTCTACTCCTGGAATTACGTGTTGTTGTTTACTACATTAAACTGACAAGGCCAAACAAATCCACTGGAGTATTAAGACTATGAACTCTCAGAGGCTCCTCACATTCCCTGAGCCCACCAAACACTGCACAAACTCTCAAGCCAGGGGACATCCAAGGAAGCAGGCTGCTGAATTACTAGCACTCTGCAAAGGACCAATGGATGAATGATATTGATCTGTGAAATTCTGTGTATAAGTAGGGGGCTCAGCTAGGCATTTGGAAGACCAGAAGGTGAAAATGGACCAGACCTAGAGCTGTGAGCAGTTTTCAACATAAAATTAGGTACACCTCACCTGTAGAATACACGTGGACCTGTTTATCTTCAGCCAGCAACTCAGATTCTAAAGTGAACATGAGCAAGAGAGTGCTTACCTGACACAAGTTAGCAAATAAGTGTCAGCATCGGAAACAATTTAGCTCCCTATGGTCAGGGCAGCCCCAGAGGTGACCATAAGGAAACATGCTATTGTCACTGGTCTGGACACTACACAGTCTTGTTAGTGGGCTTGGGGAAATCAGTCTTGAACTCACCATGAAACTCTGAGATAGCTAATGTTCATATATGTAGAAGGTTTTATGATGTCTATCATGAGAGAAAACATCATGAGCGGACTTACCCATGAGTGAACCCTGTATATACCATGTATAATACTGGTCCGGAAGGCATGATGAGTCCACTGGTGTAATACTGGCAATTCTGTTCCTGGGGTTAACCAACTGCTCTCCTGACCAGATCTGAGGAGACTGTGCCACATGAGTAAGTGTACGCCTGGCACTGTAAACATGGTCAAACCCTACTGCTAGTGAGCCCAGTGTTCCTGCATGGTGCTGGGGGGTACATACTGTTGTTTTGCTAAGTTATCATGTTGTTAAACTGCCTTGTAAATATGTATGTTTACATCCATGTGTCTGCACTGCTCTCCACATTGATTAGAGAAGCTTCTAGTTGCAAGGAGTAGTAGTCAGTGCAGAAACACATAACTCTCCAAAGTTGTGACACTAAACAACTGTGAGTGCTCAGCCACAGATGGAACATCTCCTTCCACCTGCCCCTGCCGTAAGACTCAGGGAACACTGTCGACTAAAAGGCAGAAAGGATTTTAGAGTCAGATTACAGGTAGGAACACTGTGAAATGTTGTCCTTTGGTGATGGTTCGGTTGATGAACATGTGAACTCACAGTTGTTGTAGTTGCCTGCACAAGACCTGAACATGATAAAGGCAGATAAATGTCTCAGAAGGTATTTTTTTTTTTTGTGGACAAACCTGTACTGATGCACCATTGGCAGCTGATGTTTTCTGGAGAAGAGTCACTCCTCTCTGTGCAGATGGCTACTGGTCAGTTACCTGTGATTCCGTGGGAGACCCCACAGTTCTGTGCACTTGAGTAGCACTAGGTGGACAGAGTGATTTGCCCAGGAACATACACTTATAATTAAAAGGAGGACATGAAGGTTGGAAGGGCATGTGTTGGGAGGATTCCAGTGGAGAGGTGCAGGGAGGGATTGCAGGTGAATATGATCAAGACATATGGTATCTATGCATGAACTTTCAAAGAATAGAAAATAGTATTAAAAAGAGATTCTCCTCTCAGGTCTTTTGATGTCCTGTCTGGATGATGATTAAACAACCCAGCAAAGGCCACAAACTGCCAATACCAGAAAGAAATAAAACAGTTTACCAAACATTCCATCAGACACCTGAACTTACCTTGTTGACTAACAGATAGCTATTAACCCAACATTTGGGGAAAATCGAGCATGCACAGAAGTCTAACTTAAGTATATGTGAGGTCCCTAATGCATTTCTCTCACTGGTCTTATTGCTGTTTCTTCCTTGGAACTTGAGCACGAGGACATCAACCAGTTCCCATGTGATCAATAGTAGAGTAAAGGTCTGGCATCTGTAATAGTGTAATCTACACACTTGCTTTACACTCTCCATGGTCTCTGCTACTCAGTCATCAGGCGGTTTATATTGAGAGGTCACTGTTCTGTATCAGCAATACAGACATACACAGAAGCTTCCAGGCTTGGGGTTTAGACAGCCATATCTCATACCTTTGACCCAGGAAGCACATTTACATGCAAAGGCCTAAAGATGCTGACCTTGGAAATAAAGGACAGTATTTGTACTTGGGTGACTGTATGCAAAGGGAAATTCTCTTGCTCAAGAGCACTAATTCATTGACTGAGGTAGACCTGGGATCCAGACTCTAGGTACATTTTATCCAAAACCTACCTGTGTTCACGTCCTGGAGGCAGGAATGGTACATGCTGATAATCCTTTTTTCTCTTTCTCAAGAAAGGTAAAAGTGAACCATACTTACTCATTGCCTGATGAGACTTGTCCAGAAAGCCTTTACAATGCTCTCTCCTTACTATGTTGTACTTCCAATCAAAGCCTGCAGTAATAACTACCCAATACTAGTTATTAAATTTAAGACTGAAATGCCAGCTCTTCAGTGCGAGCATCACTAAAGCTTTCCAAAATGCCTTCACACAACCCCCAGTTTGCTTTCAAGTTTTCCAGGGAGGAGCAAGAAGAGCATTGTAGCTAGCTACTATCATAGGGCTCTGCGTTTCAAGTTCATTTCTGCCCTAACCATATCAGGTGGGGTGTGATTTTTCCTCCCCATTTGTGAAGGGGAGAAATTTCTGGAACCCAGTACCTCCTGGTGGTGCTTGGGAAAGCCTTCATTGACCCTTTCTCTGTTCTATTTCACAGTCAAACCATGCTCAAGACAACACTTAATAGTCCTGCTCTGGCTCAAAGCCACTACAGCCTATGAGAAGATGTTCATCAGGGCACCTGGGATAATTCTCTTGCCATTGTGGGGATGGAAATATATACCATATTGTGAGCAGTGAGTCAGAAGGATCAGCTATGTGGCCATAGTTCCTACCTCTAGAGCCCTAGGGTCCTGTAAGGCCTGGTCCTTCTTAGTCCTCTTCGAATGAGGGGGACGGTGGTTGTCGTCCTCATTGTCATCTGGTCTTCTTTTCCTGAAAACAGTTTTCAAAGGGAGAGGAACATCTGTGATTCAGTAATTGATCTTGGATGCTTAAGTTGCAGCCCTGTTTTAATACCTAAATCTGGGATCTTGTCTAGCAAAGAACCAGTGAGTGCTGCTCTGATGGACTTCCATCAGAGGAAGGAAACATCAAACAGGAACTCTGTGTGTACCAAAAGCCAAAGTTCAATTTCCCCAAATCAGCATCTCAATTTCAACCTCTATTTTAAACCAGAAAGAAAGAAATTTAGGATCAATTTAGGATCAGTGTTAATACTTCAGGATATGTGTAACTTCTAGTCTCTTGTTTGCTCTATGTCCCTGTGGCCAGTGGCTAGGAACACTGAACAGATACTTTCTGTGTACTGTCAGGTCATTTCTATTGCTATAACAATTATTATGTCACTTGACTGCCAGCATCACACCATGGCTGGTTACTTCCTTGAAGCCATGTCTAAAATCTGCTTTAATGAAACCAGATATATTGATACATGCCTCTATTACCATCCTCAGGGAGGCTAAAACCTGAAGATCTATCCGTATTTCCATTGTTACCTAGGCTATATTCTAAGTTTCAAGCCAGCTGAGCTCTTTTATTGTGAGACCCTGTTTCGGACAAAAAAAAAAGTTACCACCACATTATTCATCACTAATTTCGTTGTGCTGTTTGCCATTATAATTTGTATCTTTGCATTTCCTTTTACTTCACAATGGTGTCCCTCTATAGTCCGATTTGTCATCAATCTCACTACCATGGCTTGGCTGGTCTTGAACTTGCTGTAATTTTCCTGCTTCACTTTCAAGAGTACAATCTACTCACCTGATCTTAAAACTTTTGCAGAAATCCTATAATTGATTAGAGAAACATTTTTAACTGTTTAATCAGAAATTATCTTATGAGTCTGGTATTAGGACTATAAATTTACTGATGTCCATTCTTTTGTTAGTCTTCAATCTTATGCTCATCTTTAAGAAACTCAATATGCTATCAGATTTTTGTAATATCTTCTCCATTGCTTCTTGCCTGTTTCTATGAGCAGTGTCTAATTGAAAACTGAGAACTGCATGGGAGGTTTAAGCATATCCCTCCCTGGATCTCCTTTCCCATGTCAAGTGCTAACCTTTCTTAATGAGTAAGAATGACAAGAGTGGCTGGAAGGGAAGTTCTCTTGAATACTGACTCAGTCTCCTCTTCCACAGGATGGGAAAAATCAGTTCACAGTTGAATAGCTTATCAAACAGTTTCTTTATGTCATAGAAGGTGACAATATAGTTAATGTTGTATTATCTATAAGTGTGATTTAAAAAGTGTTATTTAAAAAGAAATTTCTCAGAAGCAAACACAGATTTTTTCTAGGTATTTCACACATGCCAAAACAACATCAAAACCTAGTAGCTAGCTTTGGGAAATACAAAGTATTGCAAAAAAGACTAGCTTCCCTTCACACAGTTTCTGGCCAAATAATTGTGTTCTTGATTACAATAGTATTTTAGTAGTTTGGCTTCTAACCTCACATATATTATATTCTTCTGAGCCCTCCTACCACATCATATGATCCAAATCACTAACAATTTAAGCTGACTCCAGATCTTGAATACCTTATCATTTAACCTTGAGATGCTTTCCAAAATCTCAGTTGCTATGAATTGACTATGATCTAGGACAATGTCTGTGTAGAAAGATAGCAAACATACTGAGAGCCAAACAAAACAGCACATGAAGCAACAATACCATGTTCATCATACTTCCCAAATAAATTCCATGCTGTACAGCATTTACTTAAAACTCACATAATGAAGGAAGGCACTTTCAACCTGGAAAGATCTGGGTTCTCTTATTACCAGCCAGCTACATGTTTTTCCCTTAAGTGAACTAACCAGGCTGAAGCTAATAACACTGATTTTCAAGACAAAATAGTAAATTTTATAAAACAATAAATATAAAAATTATATAGAAAAACTGTCACAGACCACATGAATCTCAAGAAGAAGAAAGACCAAAGTGTGGATACTTTGATCCTTATTGGAAGGTGGATCAAAATACCCATAGCTCACAGCCAACCAATAGAATGAGCACAGGGTCTCCAATGGAGCAGCTAGAGAAAGGACCCAAGGAGCTCAAGAGGTTTGCAGCCCCATAGGAGGAACAATAATATGTACCAACCAGTACCCCCAGAGCTCCCAGGGACTAAACCACCAGCCAAAGAGTACACATGGAGGGACCCATGTCTCTAGCTACATATGTAGCAAAAGATGACCATTTCAGACATCAATGAGAGGAGAGGCCATTGGTCCTGTGAAGGCTCAATTCCCCAGAATAGTGGAATGCAAGTCAGGAAATTGGGAGGATGAAGTGAGCAGGGGGAGGGGGGATGGGATAGGGGGTTTTGGAGGGGTAACGCAGAGAGAGGATACCATTTGAAATGTAAATAAAGCAAATATCTAATAAAAATGATGGTCATGTTATTAAATGAACATAAAAAGAAAAAAGAAAAACTGTTACAACACAATGCTGTGAGAATGCTGACATACATACACACAAGGAAAAAAAGACTGAAAATGCAAACGATTTAGTTCCCAATACTCACTGAGCACAAATTACAATAAAGATATTCATTTGGGTACTGGGTTAAGATTAAGCATAGATCTCAGTTCCTGCCCTTACAAGACTGCATGATGACGGCTGGTTTTGGATCATGAGTTACTGTATTTTGATCTCCCCTTTTACTGAAGCTTTCAATATTTTAGGTTTTCATTTTCAAACAAAAATATGTATAGTGTAAAAGAAGTTATTTTTCAAAAACATAAAACAGCTCTAAAGCAGTATGTTAAATATACTTCATGAATGAAAATAAGTGAATTTTTGCAGTGTATTATGAATGCTTAATCTCTCAGCAATAGAACTATGCATAAGATTAGCTTTGTGTATTGAACAGTATACGCCTCCCAGGTTTTCTAGAGTGAGAGTGAATAGTTGCTACAAAGGATGACTATGTTAAGAAAGGCCTATAAACCCCAGGACACCAACAGGTCCAAGAAACCAAAAAGATCTTTCAGAGAAGCAGAAATGCCTAGTTGCTAAGGTATCTAGGCATTCCCATGGGAGAACTAAATGTTTGAAACTCTAAAGGGTTGGATCTCTAAATGATGACTTTTTTGCCAAGAACCTTCCAGAAGGCAGCACCCCACCACCACCAAACACACACACACCAGAACCTGCATAGAACTGACACCAGAAGAAAGGGCTTCTCTAGCAAAAGGTTCTACATGTCCCTTTCCAAAGTGAAAGGTAAGGCAAATGGCAGAGAAGCTGCCATGTGTCTTCATTCCTGATGGAAAATCCAATTTCCCAGCTACTTTTCTGTGGAAAACTCAGAGACTTTGCTAAGGAGGCCAATTAGTATGAAAGGGAAAATAACAGGTGAATTGGTACCAGGGAGGCCTCCAGTGTGCAAGGCTTTCTTAGGCCCACCTTCAGAACCATGGCAACAGCAACAGGAAGTGCATGTGCCACATAAGGCCAGAATGGAAGCAGAAAGACAGGAGAGGAAGACTACCTAAGACTGGCAAGTTCTAGGACTATAGGAAGCCAGAGAGGTCACTTCCAGTCTCCACCCTGGGGTCTGCCTGAATATTCCTTCTAAAGCTGTTGTGGCCTGCAGGCTAAGGATCTGCAGCACTTATATGTAAAACATACTGCCCAATTTACTCCTGCGGTACCAGAATTGAGAAGTGTGCCAATCCCCTGGATATATTCCTCCCACTCTGGTGCTTCCACTGTCTTCTTTACAATCCTCAATCTTTAAAACTAACTGCCTATCTTGGTGCCCACACACCGAGAAAGCCACCAGTGGATCCTCTCCCCAGGGACATTCTCATTTTCTCCTGCTAAGTCTCCATGCCTGTGGCCATGCCCAGCATGTAAAGATGCTGTTCCATGCTGTCTTTTACTTTCATTCTCCTCTCTCATCACCAGTAGTTCTTCTGGCCTTCAACTCCCTAATGGTTCCACATCATATCCACAACCTTCAACATCCTATGTTTCCACTCCACTGGCCACAGTTTTCTTACCATATGCCAGATCTGTAGCTATGAGCTCTTCATAAAAATATATGTGCTGCTCCTTCTTTTTTCCCTCCTCACTAATTTGTAAATGCCCCAATAACAAAGTCTGTGTTCTCACTCTTCTGCTTACAGTAACCCTCCAAGAGCACCAACACCAACTCTCACTATGGTATTCACTAATCATTCCTTAAATAACCAGAAGCAGAGGCTGGTTAATTGATTTAGTTGGTAAACTGCTTGCCCCAGTAAGCATACGTTGTAACCCTGATACTGGGGTGCCAGAGAGGAAAGTAAGGGAGACAGACAGATTCCTGGAATTTACTGGCCATCCAGTTTTTCCAGATGTTCAGTTCTAGGTTTAATGAGAAACCCTATCTCAAAAACTAAGGTGGAGAACAAGTAGAAGACACTAGATCTTAAGGTCAAGGTCTGCCTGGGCTACAGAATTCATGGTCAGCCTGTGCAGACTAGTAAGACATTGTTAGGTAACCCAATCTGTCACTTTGTGTCACCTGACCCTAGAAGTTGTGAGGAGAGCAGAATTGGGAAGCAGAAATGAAGGGTGTGACTTGTAAAGATGTGGCTATGAATTTCACCTTGGAGGAGTGGGCTTTGCAAGATTCTTCCCCACAAAAGCTCCACAGGCATGTGATGCAGGAAACCTTCAGAAACCTGGTGGCGACAAGAAGAGCAGAACTTTGAAGATGACTACAGAAATTCCAGGAAAAAAATCAAAGGCATCAAATCATAGAGACTCTGAACATAATCACTGTGGGGAAAAAAAGTTCAGCTGAATTCTAGATTCCATTGTGAACAAGAAAATTCTTGTAGAGTAAAACCATATGAAAGGCAGGTATGTGGAGATGGAGATATCCTTTATGTTTATTCATACATAAATATTCATAACACAACTCAGAATGAAAATCATCCAGATTAGGAACAGAAAAAGAGACAGGAGAATATAAAATATGTGGGCATGCCTTTAGTTCTTCTCAAAGGTTTCTGAGTCATGTAAGGATCCCCACTGAACAGAAACCATGAAAATATATGAAATGGGAAAGCCTTCGGTTGTTCTAGTTCCCTGTGAAAATATGGAAGGTCACAAGAGAGAGATAATTTAAAGGACAGAATGAGAAGGCTCCATTATCCTAAGACTTTTTTAACAAAGATGACAGCACATAATAAAGAAACTTCATCAATGTTAAATGCCTGGGAACATGTCTGTTCAATAAAGAATGGTTGGAAATCTTGATTAGAAGAGATACACAAAATCATCAGTTTACCAACAGAGAATAAATACACAATGGATTAAAACCACATAAATGTGCAAGATACATTTATCATTTGTAATAATGCCACAAACCTGGGGAAATTCCTCATTCAGTGGAGTGGCACCAACATTAAATTACATGAAGAGCTTGATATGTAGCAATTTTTGCACAAGGCTCCCAAAACTACATAACTTGCAGGAAATGTTCTGAAAGTTTTCAATATACAGTGTCTGTAAGGTATTCACTGTGAAAACAGATCTTATGATTATCCATTTTCTAATTTCATCCTTGAAAATAAGTGTTAAGTAAAATAATTCTCTAAAACAGTGGTTCTCAACCTTCCTAATGCTGTGACCCTTTAATACAATTCCTCATGTTGTGATGACCCCCAACCATAAAATTATTCTCATTGCTACTTCCTAACTGTAATTTTCTACTATTGTGAACAATAATATAAATATCTGATATGTAGGATATGCTATGTGATACTGGGGTGGGACTCAAACCATGGGTTGAAGACTGTTGTGCTAAGGTTAATTTAAGCAGCAGAGTATGAACTTACCAGGTAGTGTCTTTTTAAATTTGGTTGTAAAATAGTTGCAATTAATGAGCATTTGAAAAAAAATTTTTTAAGTTTAATTTATATATGTAAGTACACTGTAGCTGTCTTCAGATACACCAGCAAAGAGCATCAGATCCCATTACAGATGGTTGTGACCCACCATGTGGTTGCTGGGATTTGAACTCAGGACCTTTAGAAGAGCAGTCAGTGCTCTTAACCGCTGAGCCACCTCTCCAGCATTTGTTTTTTGTTTCTGTTTTTTTTTAAATTGCTGGAATTTTCCTATTAGCCTCATGCAATAGGTACACACACACATGCACGCGCGCGCACACACACACACACACACACACGAGTGTGCGCACACCCACTTTCTCTTCAGATCAGATGAACATTTAGTTGGTTTTAATATTACTTATTTTGAGATATATATCTTCTTCAGAATATATTTCTGTATATAATTTTGAGAGCTTTTAAACTGTTTTATACAATGAATAAATTAATAAGTGTTATATTTCTCAGATACAAAGATATCTGAAAGGTAATCATCATCTACATCAAGTATACAAGTATTTTTAAAAGAGGGCTTGGGTTATATCTCAATGGTCAAGTGCTTGCATAGTATGCATGAATCCTTGGTTCACTCCCTAGAACTGAATATAAAATTAAAAAGTAAAAAACAACAACAAGCCGAGCGGTGGTGGCGCACGCCTTTAATCCCAGCACTTGGGAGGCAGAGGCAGGAGGATTTCTGAGTTCGAGGCCAGCCTGGTCTACAAAGTGAGTTCCAGGACAGCCAGGGCTACACAGAGAAACCCTGTCTCGAAAAACCAAAAACAAACAAACAAACAAAAAAACAACAACAAAAACTCTCATGTGCATATATATTAAAGACATGAAAAGATAGCAGCTTTCAAAGGATTTTATAGATATTATTTTTATCTCTACTTATAACAATGCACAAAGGGCACATTACCTAAAATTAGAAAACTTGTTTATTTATGGTATTTATTTTATAATTAATTTTTATAATTTAAGAAAAATATAGGAACTTTAAGATACATTATGGAAGATGTGTATGCTAGAATGCAAAGAATTTGAATTTCCAAAGATATATTAATTATTTAATATGAAAACTTCAGAATTCAGTATTGAATAACATACTTTGAGAGAATATACTGGTAGTATTTGAAAGTGAAAAGCTTAATGTGATATACAAAACACACTGAAATAAGATGTTTATGAGTACTTCAATAATGATTATTTCCCTTATTATTTTCTGTACAAAATTACAATAGAAATGAATTTCCAGGTTAGCAAGATGGCTCAGAGGGGATAGGTGTCTGCCTCCAAGGCTGTGGACCTGAATTCAGTTCCCAGGACCCATATGATAAAAGGAAAAAAAACAATTCCCTAATGTGTCACCTAAATCACACATGCATATGAGGATGTATGGGGTGTGTGCTCACACACGAGCACGAACTCTCTCACAAACACACAATTTTAATTTTTAAATGTATTTTATGTGCATGGGTGCTTTCCTGCCATGTAGTTTGTGCACCACATGCATTTGTGGTTCCAATAGAGGCCAGAAGAGAGCACTGGATATCCAGAAACTAGAGTTACAGGTACCTATGAGCAGTCATGTAGGTGCTGGGAATCAAACCTGGGTCCTCTAAAGGAATAGTCAGTCCTCTTAACCAATGAGCCATCTCTCCAGACACATTTAAAAAACTTTTATAGTAAAAAAAAAAGAAAAAAGAAATCAGAGAATGAATGTGTGCTGAGATCTCCTCAGTAGATCAAGCAAAGAGTACCAGCCCTATCCATCCATCTAAACAATGAAGTCAGGATACCAGAAGACAAAGAAAGTAAGCAGATTTAAAACATTTTACCATGCAAAAATAGACGCCCTCTCTCTAAGTGTGGAATGGTAGAACTATGATTAGTGAAGCCATTACACATTCTCTCTGTGTCTCGATCTCTCTCTCTCTTCTTCCTCCTCCCCCTTCCCCCTCTCTCTCATCCAGAATAAATGAGTTTGCAGAGAGGGAGACTAGAACAATATGTCCTACGTACACTACCACAGTCTTCTATTGTTCTTGCTGCAACTGGGCTTATCACCTCCTGGCCCCCATCCAAGGCATAGTGACTTCTGCACTAAGGGAAAGGGAGACTAGGACACTAGTCCAACCCTTCGAGGGCTCAAAAAAAAAAAAACAAAAAACAAAAAACAAAAAACAAAAAAAAACCACCTGTAATTACGAAGCCAGATAGATGATTCAGCAGTTAAAAACACTGACTACTCTTCCAAAGAACTAGGGCTCAATTCCCAGCACCCACATGGCAGCTCACCCTCACACAAACATACATGCAGGCAAAACACCAATAAACATGAAATAAAAATACACTTAAAAAAAGAAAACTGCAAATACTCAGAGTTTTATGAAACACTACATACATAAACAAAATTATCCAGAAAAAATGTTCCTGTATCCAACAGATGCTGGTGTTGAGGATAGACTAGGAGACATTGCTCTGTGAATGTCCTGGTGATGGGGATGGGGCAGGGAGTGGGGTGAGGGGAGGACAAAACTTGTAAAGCTCCTGTCCTTAGGAAAAATTCTTTGTTGCTTAACATTTACATAGGAATTCAAGGGTTACTTTTGTTTTCCAAATCAGGTCTGAAAGAACTTTGTCATGCATGTTAGTCCTTACTAGGACCAACCTATCATAGGGTAATTAGGTATGTGGATATTACCATAATTTGCAGGAATTGTACAGTTAATGGGACTCACTGCAATAATTCCAGGTTTTGTTTTAATGTGCAAATATGGGTGTCAGTATACTTTATATATACCTGCATGGAGAAAAACCTCTAAAGCAAGAATCACCAAACAGAATTAATAGTGATCATAGGGTGATGGGGCTGTGGGTAAAAATTGTTTTTATTTTGATCTTAGCCATTCTGATGGGTGTAAGGTGGAATCTCAGAGATGTTTTGATTTGCAGTTCCCTGAAGACTAAGGACTTTGAATATTTCTTTAAGTACTTCTCAGCCATTCAAGAGTCCTTTGTTGAGAATTCTCTGTTTAGCTCTGTATACCATTTTTTAATTGGGTTATTTGGGTTGTTGGTGTCTAACTTTTTGAGTTCTTTGTAAATTTTGGATATTAGTTCTCCCTTAGATGTACTCAAGAGACAGCACATGCTGGCAAGGATGTGGAGCAAGGGGAACACTCCTCCATTGCTGGTAGAAGTGAATGCATATACAGTCACTTTGGAAATAAATTTAGTGGTTTCTCAGAAAACTGGGAATAGTTCTACTCAAGACCCAGCAATACTAAGCATATACCCAAAAGATGCTCCAACATCCCACAAAGAAAATTGTTCACCTATGTTCATAGCAACTTTATTCATAATAAGCTGGATACAATCTAGATGTCCCTCAACTAAAGAATGGATAAAGAAAATGTGGTATATCTACACAATGGCATATTGTTCAGGTATTAAAAATAAAACATCATGAAATTTGCAGGCAAATGGATGGAACTTGAGAATATCAATCTGAGTGAGATAACCTAGTCCCAGGACATGCATGATATGTACTCACTGATAAGTGGATATTAGCCATAAAATACAGGTACCATGTTATACTCCACAGACCCCAAGAAGCTAAACTAGAAGGAAGGCCCAAGTGAGGAAGCTTGAATCTCACTTAGAAGGGTTAATAAAATATTCATAAGAAGCAGAAGGAAGGAGGGAACTGGGAGGGAGTGGGGAAGAGAAGGAGAATGGGGGGTTCAGGATCAGGTATGGGAAAGGACAGGAGAGATGGCCAGATGGTCATAAAAATGAATGGAAATCTACAATTGACCAAAGATGGGAGGGTGGTGGTGGGGGGCATCTCCAGGATGAGATCGAGACCAGGGATAAGGGAGGTATCCAACAATCAAAGGGGGTGGCCTTAGCTGTGACTCACTACATTGAGGATATGGAACCTGAAGAGGCCACCTCCTGTAGCCAGACAGGAACCCCAGTGGATCGATAGAGACACCAACCCAAACACAAATCTTTCAACCCAAAATATATCCTGTCTACAAGAAATGCAGGCACAGGGGATGGAGCAGAGACTGAGGGAAGGGCCAATCAATAACCAGCCCAACTAGAGACCATCCAATGGGCAAGCACCATTTCCTAACACTATTCATGATACTCTGTTGTACTTGCAGACAGGAGCTGTCCTCTGAGAAGCTCCACCCAGCAGCTGACTCAGATGCAGGCACCCACAGCTAAACAGTGGATGGAGCTTGGGAACTGTCATGGAAGAATAGGAGGAAGGATTGTGGGCCCCAAAGGGAACAGGAACTCCAAAGGAAGACCAACAGAGGCAACTAACCTGCACCCTTGGGGCTCTCAGAGTCTGAACCACCAAGCAAGAAACATAGGCTGGACCAAGGCCTCCCTGCTCATATGTAGCAGATGTGCAGCTTGACCCTCATGTGGGTCCTGAACAACTGGAACAGGTGCTATCCCAAAAGCTGTTGCCTATATGTGGGATATGTTCTTCTAGCTGGGGCTGCCTTGTCTGGCGTCAGTGGGAGAGGATGTGCCTAGCCTTGCAGAGACTTGGGGGGGGGGCGGCGGTGCACTCGCTCAGAGGAGAAAGTGAAGGGGGAGGGGAGAGGGGGAAATGATTGTGGTAGGGCATGACCAGGAGAGAGGCAGTGAGCGGGATGTAAGGTGAACAAGTAAAAAGTAAAATTAAATTTTTTTAAAAAATTGTTTTCATTAATACTTTCAGAAAATGTCTAGAATGCAGTGAAATAGAATCTATTTGCAAAGGTGCATAAATTCCAAGGCCAGAGGGAAAAAAGAATGAGTTCCTAGGCTGCACCACAAAAGCAAGGGCAACTTGGAAAGAACAAGAACGGGGCTTTGTACAAGATGCAGGGAGTTGTTTGGAGGCAATCTGGAAGTTGGTAACTTAATCTCTAGCTCCAAGACAGCAACCTTTTAAAAAAGCCTCCATAGTAGAAAGAGGCTCTGCAGTGGGGATTTTTTTTTTCCCACACTCAAAGGGAAGGTGCAGAGAGGCCCACTGCATCACGAAATACTACCATCTAAGGGTCAGAAGTGTATAATAAGCATTGACATCAGAGAAAAGTCCATCTTTTGAGAATTTCTGCTGCCAGCCAATTAAATAAAGATGAAAAAGTCAATCTACCGAGAGGACTGACCAGACAGACCATACCGGGAACTCACACCTGCCCAAGTAGCTAAGCACTCTAAACCAATAACGGAAGCCTCCCTTAGTTCCACTCACAGAACCATAACAACAGCATAAGAAAGTCCCTACCACATCTGAAAGATGTTGCTCCTGCTCCTCTTAGTATAGTACTGGGGAATTCCAAGCCTGCCCGACACAGGAATCCTGAGAGGTCTTGCCAGTCTCCTTCCTGATGCAGGCCTGCACTTTCCTTCAAATGCTGTAGTTCTCTGCTGACCAAGGGATGCAACCGCTGAGGCAGAATGGGAGTGCTGATAAACAGGACCTACTGCCCAGTAGGCCACGTGAGGTGTGCCAGTCCCTGGACATACTCCTCCCACTCCGCCCAGCCTCTGATACTTACTCTCACATGGCTGCGCTTACTGTCTTCCCTGTAGCCTTCATCCCCTCTAAGCCTAAATGCTCACCTCATTGCCCAAGACACAATACAGGCAGCCAACAGAGCCCTTCCTCCTGGGGACTCCACTTACCTCCAAAGTCTCCTACTGGTAGTCATGCCCCGAGCATGCTACTGTCCAGTACCAGCCAAGTACCTCTACTTCTGGACAAGTATAAGAAAAATAATATAATAAAGCTTTCTTAATTATTCTAACTCAATCCTCAAAGAAATTGAGAGGGGCAAAAAAAACCCCACATTACTTAAGGGGGTCTTAAACAGTACTGTGAGCAAACAGGGCCCCATGAAGTGTAGACCTTGGCCCAGGCACAAGAGACCACCCCTTCCAGCCCAAACTCCATCAGCCTCTCCTATTTTCTTGAAAAATAAATAACCCAACAAATAAAACTTTTGTTTTCTGGCTGTTTCTTCAGCTTTAAAAGCCAAAGGGTAGCACCAACTAGGTAGGAGAATGTAAGAGAAGGACCCCTTTCATCCATGGTGTCTCCTCATCCTACCGAACACCCCTTCCCCAAGAAAGTTTCTTGCACTTAAACTGTTTGAAATCTACTGGTATCACAATCTCTCTAAGCTTTCCTCCCAGTGTCCCAAACATAAAAGACAATGAACAAAAGAGAGTAAACTTAACCATCCCTAGAAGTGCCTCTATGTACACCCAGAAGTAGCCACTATGTTAACTTAGTCTGTAATACTGGTAAGCTGCTAATCAGGCATAAACATAACCAAGAGATATGAAAACAAAATCATCTTTTTTCAAGGTAGTATATCTTTGCAACCTTCTTAGACTCCCTACATAGTATCTGCATTTATCACTGAAAACCAAATCTCTACAGAGTTAGGTCCTGTTCTTTCATGTGACTGTGTGTATATTATCTTTTCCAAACAGCACAAGATGGTTTTTCTAAATTTGATTATCTGGCATCATAGATTATAGAATGTTGTAGCAGAAGTCTTTGTCTGCCATTTTGAAGATGTAAGGAAAATTTTGCTTTCCCTAACAGTGTGCTTCCAGAGCTGGTGGTCTTATGTAGCTAAGACTGAGTATATATGCTTCTAAGAATCAAAACTTGCAATCTTCCTGATGTAATAAAACACCAGAATACATAGAAGTATGACCTGTGTTATAACATGACCAGTGGGTCCCAAGAAGGGGACCTATGTGTTCTATCCCCTGTAATCTTAGTGTGGTAAGACTGTTCAGAAATATCCAGCTCAAGGAACTGTGACGTGAAATGCGAGGCGAGGGGGGGGATCCATATTAACCTATTTCTTCAACTGAGAGACACCAAGGAGAACCCTGAGATGGGCCAACAATAGAGTGGAACCATGGTGGCAGTTTACATAGGGCAGGGAGTAAAGTATGCAACCATGATCTTTGATCTTTCTCAGATTATAAATTTGCACACAAAAATATCTGGAGGACATGGATGATAGAAAGGTCCTGGAAAAATGTTTGGGTTGTTTTACTGTTCATTTATTCATTGTTTGTTGTTGTCCTCTGCCCCTTTTTGGCATAATTGGATACTCAGCCCACAGATTTAATTGCACTGTGCAAGAACAAAGCCACTTCCAGCTGCAATGTATTCCTTTTAAAATTAATATCACACATGAAATCTTAAAAATTCATTTTCACAGAGTATATAATAATATACAGGGCTTAAATGTATGAAAAGGCACTGAGTTATAAATAACTTAAGACATTTTTTTAAAAACGAAGACAACAAATTCAAATCTCAACATAGTAACATTTTGAAGGTTAACAGTAATCTCAGTACACAATGGTGCAGATACTGGCAAGGATTTTGGTCAAAGGAGTTTTGCAGTATCTGTCCACTTGGCAGAAAGCCACAGAAGGCATATTGTTTAAAACGAGGGCAACGATGTCCTAACAATGTTTGTCATAGCATTATTTTTTGTCAGAAACAATGAAAGAATTGTTAATCATGTTAGAGGAGATAGATACGATAGATTTGGGAAATTTGAATTTTAAGAAAATATAGATGGCAGGCTAGGGTGGCATATGCATTTAATCCCATTACTTAGTAGGCAGAGGTAGGTAGATCTCTGAGTTCAAAGCCAGCCTGGGCTACAGAGTGAGTTCCAGGATAGCCAAGGCTACAAAGAGAAACCCTGATTCAAAAAAGAAAAAAAGAAAGAAAATATGCTAATTGCCTAATAGGAAAAACACTTCATAATCTAATATTGAACAGTATATTACCACAATTATGGAAAAATGAATGCAATATGAAAAACACATTAAGAAAGAATTACACTTTTTCATTTATTCTCTTCCATATATTCCAAAGTGACTACACAGAAATGAATTAGAATGTCAGAGTGGTGACACACTTCTCTGATCCCAGAATATGGGAGGCTGAAGCAGAAGACTAGAAACAGGACTGAACCCCACAAGCATACCCTATTTCAAAAATAACCAACAAAATGAGCAAACAAAAGACAATGCCATTTCATCACATAGAATTAATGATAAATTAATAGTGAATGTGTGAAAAACATTTCTTCAGCAGGTTTTGTAAACTCCCACACCTACTGGGCAGGATCAAAGAAGCAGTCAGCCTTCTCCATGGGGACAATGAAGTAAAACTGCCAGATGACAGAGAAAGCAAGTAGAGTTCCTGTGGATCTTCTCTCAGTGCTGACATTCCTTTTAAGGTGGAAATGGTAGAAGTTATGGTCAGTGGAGCTACCACTCCCAGCCATACTGAATATTCATCTCTTCCTTTGATAACATCATCACTGCTTATCCACTCCCTCAGCTCCAGAAGGAAGACAACTACTTCCACAACTACCAGCTCTGCCCTCATGGGTGAAGGTTAAATTTATGTGCATGTATGGGAAGCTTTGATGCATCAGAATCCGTGGGACCCAGCCCTTCTAGTGAGAGTATAAAAAGCATGTAATTGTGCCAAATTTCCACAAGGGATATGGGGAACAGACATATATTGGAGCCCTAGAGGGTAGTGACTTTAACAGTAGTTAGGGGACTATTCAAACGTGTAGTCACTTTGAATTTTTATTTGTGGTTTTCGAAGCAATTTGATGCAGAGTTCCTTGGAATAGTGGAAAAATGAAAGGAGGAAGCTAAAACTGAGTGGCAGGAGAAGGAGGACTAGATGGGACTGTCAGCTCTGCACAGAATAATAAAATGGTGGAGCATAGGCTTCAATGCTAGGAGGGAGGCAGCAGTGTATATATCTACCGGAGTGCTTCAAGCTCCAAGTTCCACCCCCAGCAGAGAAGTGGGGGGGGGGGGTACAGTAGTAATAATAATAATTATATATCTGGAAACCACAACGACAATTTAAAAGGAAAACATTTACATGTGTCACAGTGGGATTAATTTCTACATCTGCAACATTAAATCAATTTTTCAAAATTTATACATGATGGCGAGTGCACAAAAAAATCAAAGTTCACACAGAATGGGAATTAACTTTCATGCAAAATGTACTCATAAAATAAAAAGTTTTGACTTATGTATAATATTGTCAAAAGCAAATTTAATAAATATAAAAAGTTTGGACTTGTGAAGCCAATAAACCTGCTTCTAGAAATATAAGAATGTATGAAAATACTCTTTGTAATTTACAGAAGTATCTTTAAAGAATGTATTAAGATTTTCCTCCTTGGCTCAGTTCACTCAAAATTACATAGTGCCTTTCCTACTGGAAGGTAGGAATGAGAACCTCAAGAGGTTACATTTGAGATTTTATCATACCCTGATTCAAGTAAGTAAGTAAATAAATAATAAAATGCTGATTTAAAAATCTTTCCCTACTATGCATGTCAAGGCAAATAGTAGAGATAGCGATAAGATGACATTTAGTAGTGAGGACTCAAACTAAGAACCTGTTGCACTATTTATGCAGGCTATCAACACTGAAGCACATATTAAAAGCATCACCCTTCATATTTGTGGCAACTGTGGCACACAGATGTGGAATCACATTCTACATTATACACTCTTTTGTAGAACACATTTTTGTGCTAAATACAAGAACAAAAGACACTCTAGGAAGGAATGTAAACCTGGAAACAAAGGTGGTTTGAAATTCCAGTAAGACACTTATTACATAGTTTAAATGGAAAGAAAAGGCATGTAGAAAACTGTTTAAGCACTACAGGATATTATGAAATGTCATATTGTATTTGTAAACAAAACTGCCCTGCCGAAATCAAACACTAATTCATATACACAACATATCTATTCAGAACACACTGCTAGCCACTTTATGTGCTCAAAAATCGATGGTGAGTAAAAAAGAAACAAACTAGTACAGATCTTGTCCTTAGCAACAATACTTTTAAAATATTTGATATTAAGATGGGGGCTGTGGGTTGTTTATATTTTTCATATCAGTTATTAAATAATTTTGTCACACTGAAGAAAATGTTCAGGTGACAATGTGACTCAGCAATTACACATGTCAATGGAATTTTGTCTTATTTTCTACATAAGTTTTTAAGATACTAAAGCAAAGGTATAAATATACATCCTAGTATGTTTAAAAGACCCGTATGGGTTAGAAAATCCTCCGAGGTAATTACCATAAAAATACAATTAATGGTGATAGGACCAGGAAAAAACTGTTTTCATTAACACTTTACAGAAAATACCCAGAGGAAGTGAAACAAAGTCTATACTGAAAGAACACATTGATAAAGGTCGACAAACCCCAGGGAAAGCAGGGGGTAGAATAATAAGGCTTTTCAGAGAAGCTAAAATACAAGTAGCTGTAGTGTCTAGGCTGCCTCACAACAGTAAAACCAACTTGAAAAATAAAGGGATTTGTTCTAAAGCTGTGAATATCAACAAGGTAAACTCTAGAATTTATTAACTCAATTGCCAGTTCCAGACAGGCAGAAATCCTACTGAGGAAAAGGAAGGGGAGGGGAGGAGAAAGGGTAAGAAGAGAAGGGAAGAAGGAAAGGGGAAAAAGCCTCTTTAGTTTAAAAAGACTCGCAGTATTTTTTCAAACACAGGGCAAAAGAGAAGGGGCTGTATGGCACAATACTGCCATCTAAGACTTTAAAAAAACAGACAGGCACCCACATCGGAGGATCGTCCATCTTCGGAGGATCATCCATCTTTTCCGCTGCTTTTCTGCCCACAGCCCATAAGATGAAGGCTGGGAAAGACAGGTAGGATGAACAACACACAACGCATTCAAACCTGAGCAAGGGGACTGGAGAACCATTCAAACAAAGGAAGCCTCTTTTAAGTCCCGCCCGCGGAACCATGGCAACAGCAACAGGAAGTCCCTACCACATTGGAATGATGAACTCTTCTTAGGGAAGGATTGGCTGGTTCAGAGTCTGCACGCATATGCTGGGGAGGCTGTTGCCAGTCTGGCTCGAGTCTTCAGCACTTTCCTTCCAATGCTAGTTGCCTGTTGCCTAAGAGACACGGTTGGTGATGTCCAGAACCTGTTCCCGACAGCCCCCTGCGTCTCACGCTCAAGACGCATACAAGGACACGCTCCTCCCACTCACCCCAGCCTCGAACCCACTTCTGACGCACTCACTATCCTCTCAGCCCTCACTTATCTGAATCTAACTACCCACAGCAGTGTCCACGACGCCCAGCAAGCTACCACTGGAATCTCTCATCCTTTGGGGCTTTCCCCATCCGCGGTCACACCTGAGCAGCAGGGAAGACAGTGCCTATAGGTCCATTAATGGATAGGCCCCCTCCCTGTATCTGAGCTTCCAGAGGCAATGACAAGAAATATCTTAAAAGCCTTCTGGTTTATTTTAGCTCTATCCTAACATAACCTGAAAAATCATATTTTGTAACAAAAACAGGTTCCATTTTTTAATGGAACTGTTCGCCACTTTTTTAATAACAGTTAGGTTTGCCATAAAAAAAGACAGAGACACACACAGTTCTTTACTTTTCCTGGGGTCTCCTGGGGTCCAAGGCAGGCTTAGGCCAGGGTCTACGAGAACTTCCCTTAAAACTTAGCTCCTCTGAAGTACAGTCCCTTTATTTTGAGGCAAGGAGGTGATAAGAAAGGCCCTGCTTCTATTACTTGTTCCCTCCATGCACCACACTCCTCTGCCATGCCATGAGTTTCTTTCACTTAGATTCTTAAATCCAGTGGTCTATACGATCCCTAAATTTTTCTTTCTACTCACTATCCTAGACAGGCAGAAAAATAATTTGAGAATTTGAATATTACAAGAATAAGTAAACTCCACCATCCTGAAGAGTACCAGCCACCCAAAAGGAACCTCCAAGCCTAGGAATACAACACTGATATGCCTTCAAATTAAGAGAGTATCTAATGAAAAATTTTCACTCTTAAAGGTCTTTTTTAGTGCCATACTGTGCCCTACCTAGACAGTATGAAGGTACACAGACTACAACAGGACTAAAAACTACGAAGCTCCATAGATATTTGAGTCTTTCCATTTCAGGTGAGGTTTTTTTGTTGTTTGTTTGCTTGTTTTAAAAAAACAGGCTAACTTTCCAAATAGCAAGCTCATGCTTTATCCAGTATGAAGTTCCTAATGGCAATGTAGGCTATGCTATTTTGTTACAGCACCCTTTCTGATTTAAGGTACACGGGGAAACCTTTACTTCTAAAGTCATAAAGTAGCACAGGCCCTGGCAGACCACCTACCCTCAATAAGCTAATTAAACAAAGTAACAGTAAAAACTGGAAAGATTTGGTTACTGCAGTGGCAGAGGCCAAAGGAGTACAGAACTCCAGTGATCTGCCCCCAAACCCAACTTCCAGTGCATAGAAGAGACATTTAGGTTTAAAGAGAGGGCAAAAAGAATGCATAACTAAGCTGTCCTGGTTATTGTGTGGTCCCAGCCATCATAGTTTAGGCTCTTAGAAAATAGTCTGACAAGTCATCAGAATTGTGGGAACTCTCTGTACAAGAGATAGGTTCTCCCTCTGACTGGCACAGAGTTTCAGTATTTTAGATCCCCCAGAATGAGATTCCTGGGGAGATTGTAATTTCTTGAGGTCCATTGTTCAACAGTTAGGCAAAGGGAGCAAATGTTTAGTAACTCCTTAAGATATCTTCATTCCTACCTGGACACTTATACAAGGAAATATCAGATTACTTAGTCAAGGAAAGTATATGTGTTCTGTCCTTATTTGTAATATTAGTGTGGGGCGATGGTTTAAATGTATCCAAGGCAAGGTGGTATCACAAAGTAAAAAATATAAAAGTGACTCAAAATCAGTATTTTTTTGTAAAACAGGGTCTCAAGTAGTCCATGTTGACCTCTGAAAAGCTACATAACTAAGGCTACCTTGAATTCTGGATCCTACTGTCTCTACCTCCTAAATGCAGAATTACAGGTGTGTCCCACCATGCCCAACAGCCACTCGAATGTAAATTGCCTCTTCAACTGATACACACAAAGGTAACAAGGAAGCTAGACAAGAGACAAGAGTGTAGTTTATCATGGGCAGGTCTGTGACTCTATTGGGAACTGCCCCAGGTTCCAAAACGTGTGTTTTTGAGTCCCTGAGAGCTGTTTCTACCACCTTTTAAATATTTACGTATGAGGATATTTTCCCTTTATGTCATTACTTTTTGCTGAGCTGGGGATTGAACCCAGAGCTTTGTAGTGCTAAGCAAATGCTCTAACACTGAATTTATAGTCCTGATCACAAAATACTCATTTTAACAGCTTATATATCCTGTACGTTCACCTTTTATACAATAAAGCATGTGAAAACAGATGTATAGGTCTTAAATATATGAAAATGTAAACCTTTGATGTAATTTATAGCCAAGTCTCAATTTAGTAACATTTAAAAGGATAGCAATAATCTCAGGGTATAGTAAAACAGACTCTTGATGAATGTTCTCAAGGGAATTTTGCAAAATGTATCTCAAACAGTCTTAGCAGGAGCCAAGATATTCTAAAAAAGAAACTCTTGTATCCCTACCTTGGGTTATCAGACTATTGAGACAATGGACCCTAAGAAATAGGAATTTACCCCAAGAGTCTCATTCTGGGAAGGGAAAGGCTAAGTCCAGGTGCCAGCCAGAGAGGGAGCTGGCTGACCTTGCAGACCTGACAGGCATGTGTCAATGATGAGCGGGATCACATCTTGACCAGGACAGTTTAGTCATACAGAAGTCTTGCCCTCTACTGAATCCTAAACCAGATGTCAGGACCTCCAAAATGGGGATCGCTAGACCTCTTTATTTGTTCCTCTTTCCAGTGTGGCCACACTGAACTCTTCATTGTTACCTGTCTTTCTAACTGGCTTATTGATGATAGATAGATGGCCGTGCCTATCTTAGGACTGCCAGAACCAGGCTGCTGTAACGCAGCAACTCCCAAAAGCATGTCAACTTGTAGAACTCAACATGAGAATTAACATCTCAAATGTGGATAAGGATTTATTAACAATATTTATTGTAGAGTAATAGAAATAATGTCTTCCCAGTGGGAAATCACTCTGCACACTTCATAATTAAGAGATTAATGAAGAAAAAGCTCTTTATGGCAATTGTCCAGCTCTGGCTAATGCTCAGAGGATCTGGCCAAAAATTGGGTTGTTTTTTTTTGTTTTTTGGATTTTTTGGTTTGTTTTGCTTTTTTCCTGATGAGAGCAGAGGGGACATAATGGCAGACCAGGACCTAATGGTAGTTGTAACTCTGCACTGTCCCCTTAGAGGCATGTCCTATTTAATAGCTGGTTCTAAGTCAGGGTTGTCCCCTTTTGATATAGGGATGGAGCCTAATTGGAAGTCAATCTTGGTGAGTGACTATTAGCAGAAACTTTCCCAGCAACCTGAAACTTCAATAGTGGCACAGAATCTTCTTTCTCAGTTTCCAACAAGTCATGTTAATACACTAGTTATCTTCTAGTTTTATTGGAAGGCAGCACTCATTTAGCTAAATTCTCCTCTGTGGCATTTAATACTTCCTAAGCAAGCTCACTAGAAAATCCTTTATAGTATCAATTTTTACTACTTCGAGTTTCTCCTGTGTCAGTTGCATTATATTTTTTTTCTATTTCAGAAACAATAGAGGACACTTTAAGTATTTTATAAAGGATAACATATGCTGAAGTACTGGATTCTGGGTTTAAATCATATATACTAATTAGTTAATAATAAACTAAATAACTTCAGAATTCAGTATGGGGTACTATATTACCTCAAATACAAAAAAAAAAAAAGAATATGATATAAAAAACATGTTGGAACTATGGAACCTATTTCAAGGGATTTGTGTGAGTAGCTGGGTCATGGTTATTCTTTTCCCTTCTATCTTGCCTGTGTATTCCAAAATGACTATAATAGATATTACCTGTTAGGCTAATATGATGGCGCAAGCTCAAAATTACAGCTCAAGAGAGACTATCAGGATAATGAGACTTCTAAGCCAACTTGGCTCAATAGCTAGACACTGTCTCAAAATAACATACCAAAAATATATAAAATGCCATTTTACAGTAAGGGATTAATGATGGAGTGAAGGTATGAGGAAAAATGGCTTTGTAAACTCCCACAATCTACTGGATAGACTCAAGGGAGCAGTTAGGTTTCTTCATGATGACAATGAAGTCAGGTTGTCAATGGACATATAAAAGAAGTATAATTTATGCTGGTCTTCTCTGCAAACCGATAATCCCTTTAAAGTGGAAATAATAGAATAACAGTTGGTGAAGCTACAACTCCCACTGTTAATGAATACAAAAGGGTTCACAATGGCTAAAATAAGCAAAGCCAAAACAAGACTGAAGAAAGATTTATTACCTACAACATGGAAAGTGAGCACAGGCCTATTTCAAAGCAATGCCCTCCTGGAACAGAGAGAATACAGGAATTTTATTCAAGCACCCTATACATATTCATATAGGGGTGGGACCATTCCTAGGTATGTTCTCTAAGGTCATTAGAGCACACATCTAAAGAGATTAAAGTGATGAGCAGGAATGCTTCTCTCTAGGCATGCTCAGCTTACACCATTAAGTTCTAGCTGAAAGTAAATGAAAACATCTTGAAGGAACATTAATACAAAGTCTGTCCCAGAGGGTACCTGTCTCACTTAGAGGCTAGCACCGTTGGCGTTTTCTCTTCATCTCTCTCTTTGACAGTAGCAGAATCTCTTTCTTGCCCCCACCCCCCACACCCCCCAGCAACTCTCAGTCCTTCCAATCTGCTAAAGAGAACAATTTGCACAGCTGTTATGCCTTCCTCATGGATAATGCGCAGGTTCAAAGAGCTTGCTGAATCAGAATATGTGGGGTCCAACATTTCTACTGAGATTTTAGGACAGGGTCTAACTGAACTACATTACCACAAGTTTGAAAATTATGAGGAAGGAAAATAGACATTAAGAGTCTAGGGCAACCCAGGTGGTGGTGGTGGTGGTGCATACCTTTAAGCACTCAGGAGGCAGAGGCAAGGAGATTTCTGTGAGTTTAAGACCAGCCTGGTCTATACAGTTAGTTCCAGGACAGCCAAGCCTACACAAAGAAACCTTGTCTTATAAAAACAAAACACAAGGAAAAAAAAAAGAGGCCAAGGCTAGAGAGATGGCTCTGTGGTTATAAGTACTCACTGCTTCTCCAGAGGACAGTTTCAGTACCCCACATCCACATCAAATGCCCCATGACTCCAGTTCTAAGAGATCCAATACCCTTATCTGACTACTCCTAGGAGAAATGCATGTATATGGTGTACAGACATTCAGGTATATACATATATGCACAAATAATAATCATTTTAAGAGTTCTAGAAGTATACGCCTTCACAGGTAGCAAATCTAGGAAAATATATGGGAGTTTGAGGTAATCCAGGGAAACTTTACCAGGACACTGGGAAACAGGAAAAATAGGGGTAAAATCCAGTGACAGAAAAGGTAGATTGGGATGACATTTTTAAAAAAGATTTATTTATTATGTATATGACTACACTGTTGCTGTCCTCAAGACACACCAGAAGAGGGCATAGAATCCCATTACAGATTGTGAGCCACCATGTGGTTGCTGGGAATTAAACTCAAGACCTCTGTTGAGCAACCAGTGCTCTTAATCTCTAAGCCATCTCTCCAGCTCAAGGATGACATTTTTTAGCATGAAGCCCTTTCAAAAAAACAAAGAACACAATGGTAGAATGTTTATTTAACATTCTTGTACTGGGTTTCATGGGAAGCAAAAACTGTCATAGACTTAGCTATAGAAAAATGAAATTTTCTATTCCTTCTTTAAATCAAAAGCACAATTAAAGAGCAAAACTCAATGATAATAGTTATAATATTTGTGACTCCTGGGGTTCATTTCTATACCTGTAGCTATTATCTAAGACTATGATATTTTAAAGTCAATAAGTGATAGTGAGGCTATAAAAATACAAGAATTTTTATATAATGGGTATTACCTTTCCTTCAGTATAGAACCAAGGTATACAGAGTCTATGTTCTTAATACAGTAAGTCTGCTTCTAGAAATATATTACAAAGAGTTCATTATAGTGAAAATCTATACACACAAAATACTCCTCATTTTATAGAGAGGATATCTTTGAGAAATGTATAAATATGTTTTCCTGATTAGCATTTCTTTCATAGATTCCTACAAATGACACTGTTCTTTTTCTATTAGAAAGCAAAAGTGAGAAGCTTAACATATACAGCATACTTGAACTATGGCATTTAAAGAGTATATTTGCGGCTGAGGGCCATTTAGCCCAATTGTTAGGATACTTGCCTGACATACACAAAGCCCAAGGCTTATTCGAAGCCACATATAAACTGAGTATGGAGATATCCCAGCATTTAAGAGGTGGAAACCAAAGACCAGATCATTCTCAGCTACAGCTAGCTTAGGCTACATGAGACTCTATCTTTTTTCTTTTTTAAGGTACATTTTATCATAGTGTCAATATATTTTTTGAAAAGTCTACTCCACATTTTCAGAAATATGAGAAATAATAGTAACATGACATGTAACACTGGCAAGACACAAGCTAAGTGCCTGTTGGGCTATTATGAAAGCCATCACTTCCTGAAGCAGGTACTAATACCATCTAAGGATGAATTATATTGTGGGAAACATGCCATGCAGATGTGGAGCCAATCATCAAGAGTCTCCAGACACTGCAAGAAAAACAGGAGCATTCACCCATGTCCCTGATTCATTACACTCTACATTGAACATGCTTTGCAAGATGCTTTCCTGTTGCTAAACACCCAGATAAAGAATTTTATGTTTAAACTTATGAAAATTCATTTGTATGTGTGTGAACGTTTTGCCTGAATATATGTCTATGTACCATGTGCCTGCCTGGTGCCCATGGAGGTCAAAAGAGGGCAAGGGAATTAGAACGCCTGAAATTAAGAGTTATTGGATGGTTGTGGGCCACCATGTGGGTACTGGAACTTGAACCTGTGTCCTCTACAAAAGCAACAAGTGCTCTTAAACACTAAGTCATCTCTCCAGTCACAAAGGATTTATTTTAATTATAATAGCATATTCAGAGCTCAGAACAAAGTGTTACATGGAAAGAAAAGCCATGGTTAGAAAACTGTTTAGACACTATAAAGCACTATGAAATATATTATATTTATAAACAATTTTTTAAAGCTGGCATGACAACTCAGCAGTTAAGAGAAAGTAATGTTTTTGCAGAGGGCCCAAGTTCAATTCCCAACACCTATATTTGGTGGGTCACAATAATAGCCTGTTATTCCAGTCCCAGGGGATTGATGGGATGCCTCTGTGGGCATTGCACTTATGTGTACATACATACATGTGTACACACACAGACAATTAAAAATAAATCTTTAAAATGTAGTCTTTTGAAAATTACTCTGAAGAAATCATCACTTATATACATACTGAACAAAATACGCATGTTCAAAGCATACTTCTGGGCACTTTTTGGTGTACTAAGAGAAAAAACGGTGAAAAGAAAGCAAACCATGTCCTTAGGAGCAATGTTTTATGTAGAAAAATGTTCACAGCTTTTCAAATGATTATTTGTTCAAGGTGATCATATGCAATATGAGATTGGGTAATTAACACACGGGTCGGGTCCCAACCCCCCAAACAGCAGTTTGGCTCAGCTCAGGCTAGACTCTTACCAAGTAAACAGCACTACTTTCCTGCCTGCTCCTGGAGCTCCCCAACCTCTAAAAGGGGGATCTATCTCTCTATTAACTCAGCCTTCAACAGAGCAGAGCCCCAATCTAGTTCCCAAGCTGTTTCAGCTAACCTGTCCTCCTCCAAAAACTATAACCCTTATTCCTGGCAGGACTCTCCCACTCTGCTTGCTCACATAGCCCTGGCTATTGCCTGCCTGCCTGCCTCCCCCCCCCCACCCGCTCTTCCTCTCCCCCCTCTCTAATCTATAATAAAATAAAACACTTCTCCCCTGCTCCTCTCTCCCTCTTTCCCTCCCCCACTCTCTGATCTATAATAAAAATAAAACTCTTCCCCCAACCATGGAGTGGTGTGTGTGTGTGTGTGTGTGTGTGTGTGTGTGTGTGTGTGTGTGTGTGTGTATAAAGAAGCTGTGTCTGTAGAATCATTGAAAGGAACTGCAGAGAACTGTGAGGATAGAAATGCTGCAGGTCCAGAGTTTAATTAACTTTCCTTGAGCTAGTTCTAGCCCTACAGAAGCATAGCCATTCCTTGCCCACCTCTATACCGGAACATCTTGTAACTAATAGTAACCTTTTGGAATCTATTCATTTAGCTCACTAGGTTCCACCAATGCAAAAGCTCAGAAAGCATACCTAGTTCTTTGATGTATCCTCCAATGTATTTTAAACTCGCTTTATTCTCTAAAACTGTAAAACTTCATGAAACTGCTCCCACATTGGAACATGGCATTTGGAGTAACCTAAATCTGCCTTGCAGGTTATGGTCAGTCAAAATAGCTCCAAAATACACCATCTCTTATCTTCTTTAAGATGACAGCTGTGGTTATTGAGCTGATAAAAAGATGTTAAAAGCATCTAGGCAGATAGATACGGATATCCATATGTTTAAAATGTACCTTTATGGAGGAAAAAACCTACAAGGCAAATACCATAAAACATAAATAATGATAAGCACAGGTCAATGAGACTGTAGTAAGTATTGTTTTCATTACACTTTAAAGAAATTTCTAGACTGAGATGAAACTGAGTCTTTATTGCAAGAATGTCCATATGCCCCAGGACAAGTAAGGGAAACAATGACCAGACCTTTCAGAGGAGAAGGAGAAATACCAATTTAAAAAGTAAAGCATTCTAAGTTGACAGACCCTGAATTGTAAGGCAAGAACCTCCAGAATGCAGCAATCAATGGCATCATCCCAGCAGGCAAAAACTCCAACCCCTCCTTTTTTTCAAACATAAAGGGTGGGTGAAACTATGCATGGGGTCACATCCTAGGGCAATATTGCCACCTAATGGTCATAGAAGCCTACCCGCACACATCAGAAGAATGGCTTACTTTAAACTAGCTTCCAGCTTGGATCACTGGAAATTACATGCCCAAGAAAATAGTGGATTGGCCAAAACCTTTACAAAATTCATTTATATTTTGCCAAGTGGACCCAGAAAATGATCCTCACCATATAAACTTTCCTGATGCCGCCCTTGGAACCAGAAAGTTCCTGATTCACCTCATCAAAACTCAGCTGTTCCTATCCAAGAATTAGCAGGCCTTGAGCCTATGCAGAAATAGCTAGTGAGGTCTCTTCAACTCTCCTTGTGGCTCACCAAGATATACCTTCCCAATGTGCAGTTCCTGGTAGGCTGATGTCTGGGATTGCTGATCTCCAGAAACAGCTGGCTCACCCACCATCATATACTGGTCCTTCCCATTCAAGGCAGCCTTGGAACCCATTCCTCAGGAGGAGACCCAGAGTCTTTCAATACTCACCCTAACTACCCACCACAGAGCCAAGGACACAGAGCAGAAGGCCACTGGACTCTCCTCCTCCAGAACCTTCTAGCTTCTGTTTGGTATACCTGCCCTTTGACATGCCCCAGGCAACAGAAAAACTGTTTTTCTGTCACAGTCAGTAATAGACGGGTATCCTGAATGTATCTGAGTCCTTAGACAAAAATAAGAAAACTGTAAGCTTTTAAAATTATTTAGGTCTATCCCCAAAGGGGTAACACCCACAGGTTGAGAACTACTGCTCAAGAGCAAGGAGAAGGCCATGAGAGTACAGTCAGCCCAAGGGATATTGGACATTCCTCAAGAATCTTATCCTCAGACAAAGAAAAGACTCAAGAGTCCGGTGCCAGCCAGAAGAGAATCTTGCCTCGCAGGGATGGATGTCATATGGTTCTAACAACATACCCTGTAAGAAAGACAGGATCTAAGCTGATGTTGTGCCAAAGATGAGTGAGACATCTGAACCAGGGCTGTGGTTAAACATTATCTCATGCTCTCTTTATAAACCTATATCTCATGCCAGAACACTGAAGATGGATTTGGGGGGGAAGGGCAACACTGGAGCTCTGTTCCTCTTCCCAGTGTGCCAACATAGATACATACCTTTTCTCTGCTTTTCACTACTAGTCTCTTTCATTGGCCTATTAACAACAGGTGACAAGGCATAGTTTGTTATGGCCGACAGGATCCAGGTTCTGACCCTAACAATTCCAGTGACACTAGCTTCCAAATACGAACAGGTGAGTTAGAAGTTTATGGTTGCCAGAATGATCCTAGAGAAGCTTTCTCTTTACTGCTACAGATTCTGATTGTTTTGTTTGAGATGAACCCAGGCCTTTGTGCATGCTAGGCCAGTGTCTCCTACTGAGTCATGCACCTGGCCCCAATGTACTCATTCTAAAATATTTAGAACTTATAAGATATCTTTGTAAATAAGTAAATGTGTCTCTATTTGAAAACATCATGGTCACTGACACACAAAAAAATTTTTTTTAAAAAGTGGGTTAAACAATTTGCATAGTATTAGGCAAATACAGATACTTAACTACTTTTATATATAAGCAAGAATTAGAAAATTAAAACTTTAACTCGGTTTATAGTACTGTGATGGATAGTTTTAACTGTCAACTTGATATAACCTATAACCAATCACCTGGGAAGAAACTCTCAATGAGGAATTATCTAGATCAGGTCGGTCTGTAAGCACATCTATAGGAAATTGTCAAGACTGTTACCTAATATGGGAAGACCCAGCCCACTGTGAGCAGCACCATTCCCTAGCCAGAGGCCCTGGGTTGTAGCAAGCAAGCAAGAATCCATGTTTATTCTCTCTCAGCTTTTGACTGTAGATGTGATGCTTTATATTCCTGCCTGGACTTCCTTATAGTATCAAACTTTAACCTCAAATTGTAAGCCAAATAAATGCTTTCATCCCTAAATTGCTTTTAGTCAGGGTTCCCTTTTGAGAAAGCAATGAAGCCAGGTTCTCAAGAGACAGAGCAAGAGCTCTGGGGGAATGGCAGAGTAACACTGACTAGTGCACTCACTGTTGCCTCTACTTCTCCTTTCAGCTCTCCCTTAAGAGCCAAACCATCCCTCAATCACCTCCCACACCATTCTCCACCTGGGACTCTTGGCCCTTCCATCTATTCTGAGGATAAGGGCTGTTTCCACAGTGGCCATCTCTGCTCTCGTGGGGTTGAAAACAACATGCATACTTGTGCAACTTACAGTGAACCAAAATCAGATAGGTCTGACACTTCTGAGAAGAGAAAGACGAAGACAAAAGTAAGGAAATTAAATTATTTAAGAACATACAATTGAGACATCCTCTCAAACATTCGCTGATAAACACCTTCAGCAAAGTGGCTGGATACAAAATTAACTCAAAGAAATCAGTAGCCCACCTTTATGCAAATGCTAAACAGGCCAAGAAATAAATTAGAGAAACAACACCCTTTACAATAGTCACGAATGATATAAAATAACTTGGTGTAACTTTAACCAAGTAAGGGAAAGATCTAGAAGACAAGAATTTCAATTCCCTGAGGAAAGAAATTAAAGAAGATATCAGAAGATGAAAAGATCTCCCATGCTCATGGATAAGTAGGATAAACATAGTGAAAATGGCTATCTTACGGAAAGCAATCTACAGATTCAACCAAAATTCCAACACAATTTTTATAGACCTTGAAAGAGCAATTCTCAACTTCATATGGAAAAACAAAAAATCCAGGATAGCCAAAACAATCCTGAACAATAAAAGAACTTCAGGAGGAATCAGCATCCCTAACCTCAAGCTGTATTACAGAGCAATAGTGATTAAAAATTTCATGGTATTAGTACAGAAACAGACACACTGATCAATGGAATCAAATGGAAGACCCAGAAATAAACCCACAGACCTATGGACACTTGATTTTTGATAAAGAAACCAAAACAATACAAGGAAAAAATAGGAAAGTATCTTCAACAAATGGTGCAAGTCTAATTGGATGTCTACATGTAGACGAATGAAAATAGATCCATATTTATCACCCTGCACAAAATGCAAGTCCAAGCAGATTAAGAAATTTAACATGAAACTGGAGACACTAAATCTAATAGAAGAGAAAGTGGAAAATAGCCTCAAATGCATTGGCACAGGGGAAAATTTCCTGAACAGAGCACAACTGACAACAATTGACAAATGGGAACTCATGAAACTGAAAAGCTTCTGAAAGGCAAAGGACACTGTCAATAGGGCAGAACAGCAGCCTAGAGATTGGGAAAGAATCTTTACCAACCCTACATCAGATAGAGGGCTATTATCCAAAATTTACAAAGAACTCAAGAAGTTAAAGACACCAATAACCCAAATAACACAACTTTAAAATGGGGTACAGAGTTAAGAGAATTCTCAACAGAGGAATCTTGAATGTCTGAGAAGCACTTGTAAAGAAATGTTCAAAGTCCCTAGTCATCAGGGAAATGCAAATCAAAATGACCCTGAGGTTCCAGCTTACACACACATCAAAATGGTGCAAATCAAAACAACCCTGAGATTCCACCTCACACCAGTCAAAATGGCTAAGATCAAAAACACAGGAGACAGCAGTTGTTGGCAAGGATGTAGAGAAAGAGGAACACTCCTCCACTGCTGGTGGGATTGCAAGCTGGTACAACCACTCTGGAAAGTAGACTGGCGGTTCTTCAGAAAACTGGGCATGACACTCCCGGAGGATCCTGTTATACCACTCCTGGGCATATACCCAGAGGCTTCCCCTGCATGCAATAAGGACACATGCTCCACTATGTTCATAGCAACCTTATTTATAATAGCCAGAAGCTAGAAAGAACCCAGATATCCCTCAACAGAGGAATGGATTCAGAAGATGTGGCATATTTACACAATGGAATACTACTCTGCAATTAAAAACAATGAATTCATGAAAATCCTAGGCAAATGGTCAGAACTGGAAAATATTATCCTTAGTGAGGTAACCCAATCACAAAAAAACACACATAGTATGCAGTCACTGATAAGGGGATATTAACCCAGAATCTCGGAATACCCTAGACACAATTCACATATCTATAGATTTCCAAGAAGATGGAAGGAGAGACCCCGGTCCTGGAAAGACTGGATGTAGGGGAATGCCAAGACAGAGAAGCGAGAGGGGGTTGAATGGGGAAAAGAGGGAGGGAAGGGGGCTTATGGGACTTTCGGGGAGGGAGGAAACGGGAAAGGGGAAATCACTTGGAATGTAAATAAAAAAATATAGAAAATAATAAAAAGAAAAAGATCAAAAACGAAAGCAGGGGACTAGAGAGATGGCTCAGTGGTTAAGAGCACTGACTGCTCTTCTGAAGGTCCAGAGTTCAAATCCCAGAACCAGCATGGTGGCTCACAACCATCTGTAAAGAGATCTGACGCCCTCTTCTGGTGTGTCTGAAGACAGCTATAGTATACTTACATATAATAAATAAATAAATCTTAAAAAAAACGGGCAGTGGTGGCACATGCCTTTAATCCCAGCACTTGGGAGGCAGAGGCAGGAGGATTTCTGAGTTCCAGGCCAGCCTGGTCTACAAAGTGAGTTCCAGGACAGCCAGGGCTATGCAGAGAAACCCTGCCTCGAAAAACAAAAACAAAAACAAAAACAAAACAAAAAATCCTAAAAAAAAAAAAAACCTCAAGCAATAGCACACGCTGGCGAGGATGTGGAGCAAGGGAAACACTTCTTCATTGCTGGTAAGCTTGTAAACTTGTACAAACACTTTGGAAATCAATTTGGTGGTTCCTCAGAAATGTGGGAATAGTCCTACCTTAAGACCCAGCTATACCACTCCTAGGCATATACCCAAAAGATGCTCCAACATCCCACAAAGACAGTTGCTCAACTCTGTTCATAGCAGCTTTATTCTTAGAAAAAAAAAACTGGAAAAAACCTAGATGTCCCTCAACTGAAGAATGGATAAAATATTCATAAGATAAAAATAGTCATGAGAGGCAAATGGAGGGAGGGAACTGGAAGGGAGGGGAAGGAGAATGGGGGGCGTTCAGGATCAGGTGTGGGTAAGGATAGGAGAGATAGCTAGATGGTGATGAAAATAAATGGAAATCTGCAACTGACAGGGGTGGGGAGGCAGGGGGCATCTCCAGGAAGAGACAGAGACCTGGGATAAGGGAGGTACCCAAGAATCAATGGGGGTGACCTTAGCTGTGACTCACAGCATTGAGTATATGGAACCTGAAGAAGCCACCTCCTGTAGCCAGACAGGAACCCCAGTGGATCGATAGAGACACCAATCCACCCACAAAACTTTCAACCCAAAATTTGTCCTGTCTACAAGAAATGCAGGGACAGGGGGATGGAGCAGAGACTGAAGGAAGGGCCAACCAATAGCTGGTCCAACTTGAGACCATCCCATGGGCAAGCACCAATCCCTAACACTATTCATGATACTCTGTTATGTTTGCAGATAGGAGTCTAGCATGGCTGTCCTCTGAGAGGCTCTACCCAGCAGCTGATTCAGACAGATGCAGACACCCACAGCCAAACAGTGGATGGAGCTGGGGGGACTCTTAGGGAAGAATAGGAGGAAGGGTTGTGGACCCACTCCACAGGAAGACCAACAGAGTCAACTAACCTGGACCCTTGGGGCTCTTAGAGTCTGAACCACCAAGCAATGAACATACACGGCTAGACCTAGGCCTCTCCACACATATACAGCAGATATGCAGCTTGGCCTTCATCTGAGTCCTGAACTGGAATGGTAGCTATCCCAAAAGCTGTTGCCTGTCAGTGGAATACGCTCTTCTAGCTGGGCTGCCTTGTCTGGCCTCTGGGAGAGGGTGTGCCTAGCCTTCCAGATACTCAAAGTGCCAGAATGGGGTGATACCTGGGAGAGCCCCACCCCCTCAAAGGAGAAGTGGGAGGAATGGGGGAAGGACTTAAGGGTGGGCATTTCTATGAGGGTACTGTGGATTTTTTTTTCTTTTCTTTTTGTTTCTTTGGATCTTCAATAAGACATTTTAGTGGGGAGTTTAAGCATAATAAGTAGAAATTCAAAAGAAGAGTAAAAATAAAAATAAGCAACAGGGGGCTGGAGAGGTGGCTCAGCAGTTAAAAGCACTAGCTGTTCTTCCAGAGGTCCTGAGGTCAAATCCCCATACAAACAGGGAAGCTCATAGCTGTCTATAACTCCAAGATCTAACACCCTCACACAGACATACATTCAGGCAAAACACCAATGTACATAAAATATAAATAAATAAATAAATAAATAACAGCAGGGGTAGAGTAAATCAGGGGGATCTCTTCAGCTTTCTACACAAGACTAAGTCCCTAAAACAGGGGGTGAGTGCTGAAGGTATAGCTCAGCAGTTGGGCACTCACCCTGCACAGTCTAAACAGTAAATTTTATCCCAGCACTGGGGCAAAAGATCAATAAATTTGGTTATAGAAAAAAGATATCCTTAGTGAGGTAACCCAGTCACAAAAGAACACACATGGTATGCAGTCACTGATAAGGGGATATTGACCCAGAATCTCGGAATACCCTAGACACAATTCGCATATCTATAGATTTCCAAGAAGATGGAAGGAGAGACCCCTGGTCCTGGAAAGACTGGATGTAGGGGAACGCCAGGACAGAGAAGCAAGAGGGGGTTGAATGGGGAACAGAGGGAGGGAAGGGGGCTTATGGGACTTTCGGGGAGGGAGGAAACGGGAAAGGGGAAATGATTTGGAATGTAAATAAAAAAAAACTTAGAAAATAAAAAAAAAGAAAAAGATGAATATACCAGGAAGAATAAAATATTGATTAAAGCAGTTAAAGAAGCCAAAAAAAAGATAATTATACATCTGAAAATGATAAACATAACCGCAAAGTTAAAAAGTTAAAGCCTTGCAATGCAGTGCTCACTTCAGCAGCACATATTTCAAAAGTGGGACAATCCACAGATATATGAATGGTTTGTGTGTGTAAGGATGACACCCAAATTTGTGAAACAAATTAAGTCAACTTTACCTACTGGGGTGAAAAAACTGCCTTGTTAATAAATTGACATAATTCACTTTCAAATAAGAAGAATTTGCAATGCAGGTGATGGATGGCAGCTAATTTCTATACCTGCAACTATTAAAATTAATAATCAACTACCTTTAAAAATTAGGGCTCAGAGCAGGGTGGTAGTGGCCCACGCCTTTAAGCCCAGCACTCAGGAGGCAGAGGCAGGCAGACCTCTCAGTTCAAAGACAGCCTAGGCTACCTAGAGAAACATTGCCTGGAAAAACAAACAAATCAAAAACATTAGGGCTGGGCTATATAGGTCAGTGGTAGAGCATTTGCCTAGCATATATACGGTCAATAATCAGTACCAAAATAAGAACAATAACAATACATAATATTTATATTTAATAATCAAATAACATTAAATTAAACTTTATTAGTTATATAAGCATAAATATTTAATATTTTAAAGTAAAAATAATGTAATAACCTAATATTTAATGTAATTATATATGGCAATGGCTGATTATATTAAATATTAGCTTATAACATTTATAATAATTTATTATAAATCATAGGAAAGGCATGGTAAAGAAGAATCCTCATAGAAAGAGTAATCTTCCAAGAGTGAATGAACTGTTTGGCCTTTGGACCTAATAAATCTACTTCCAAAATTGCATTGTGGACAATTGGAGATGTTGAAATAGTATGTCAGTACAATAATATTCCTTTCACTTTATGGGGAAATTATCTTTAAAAATATACACTTAGATCCTCTGCCACAGTGTGCCATATCCAAGTGACGCAGGAGGTAGCTAACCACTCAGTAGTGCAGAGAGGCCAGACAGCACAGGTAGGACCACACCTGCTGCTCAGAGGAAACAGCCAGAAACCCTGAGGACACAAGAGCCTAGGAGAAGCCTGGGACAGGGGTCTTCCGATTTCTGTCTGTAACCAGAGCTGATCCAGGGCCACAGAACTACATACACAAATACCACAAGAGAGCAGGTCTCCCAAGAGTGCCTGCATACCTGTGTGCACAGGTAAGACTACCACCTCTCTTCAAATTCCTGGCCCGAGAGGGACCTGCCCAGAGCAGGACACAGGAACAAAGGATCAGCTGGGGACAAGATCTTCCTGGTTTCTGTCTGCACACCTGAGCTGACCCTGTATCACAGCTCTCCATACCTAAATTCCTCCCAGAGACAACAGGTCTCCAAAAAATACAGATACACAGGCTTGCTGGACACATAAGCCACAATGAGACACAGCAAGATCAGCTAACACCAGAGATAACCAGATGGCAAAAGGCAAACCCAAGAACATTACCGACAGAAACCAAGTCAACATGGCAACATCGGAACCTAATTCTCCCACAAAAGCAAGTCCTGAATACCCCAACACACCGGAAAAGCAAGATATGGATTTAAAATCACATCTCATGATGCTGACAGAGGACTTCAAGAAGGACATAAATAACTCCCTTAAAGAAATACAGGAGAACATGGATCAACAGGTAGAAGCCCATAAAGAGGAAACACAAAAATCACTTAAAGAAATACAGGAGAACATAGGTCAACAGATAGAAGCCCTTAAAGAGGAAACACAAAAATCTCTTTAAGAATCACAGGAAAACACAAACAAACAAGTGAAGGAACTGAAAAAACCACCCAGGACCTAAAAATGGAAGTAGAAACAATAAAGAAATCACAAAGGGAGACAACTCTGGAGATAGAAAACCTTGGAAAGAAATCAGGAGTCATAAATGCAAGCATCAACAACAGAATACAAGAGATGGAAGAAAGAATCTCAGGTGCTGAAGACACCATAGAAAGCATCGACTCAACAGTCAAAGAAAATGCAAAATGCAAAATGCTCCTGACCCAAAACATCCAGGAAATATAGGACACAATCAAAAGACCAAACCAAAGGATTATAGGTATAGAAGAGAGCGAGGATTTACATCTTAAAGGGCCAGTAAATATCTTCAACAAAATTATAGAAGAAAACTTCCCTAACCTAAAGAAAGAGATACCCATTAATATACAAGAAGCCTACAGAACTCCAAACAGACTGGACCAGAGCAGAAATTCCTCCCGTCACATAATAATCAAAACACCAAATGCACTAAACAAAGAATATTAAAAGCAGTAAGGGAAAAAGGTCAAGTAACATATAAAAGAAGATCTATCAGAATTACACCAGACTTCTCACCAGAAACTATGAAAGCTAGAAGATCCTGGGCAGATGTCATACAGACCATAAGAGAACATAAATGTCAGCCCAAACTACTATACCCAGCAAAACTCTCAATTACCATAAATGGAGAAACCAAGATATTCCATGATAAAACCAAATTTACATATATCTTTCAACAAATAGAGTCCTACAAAGGATAATAGAGGGAAAATACACCCTAGGAAAAGCAAGAAAGTAATCTTCTTTCAACAAACCCAAAAGAAGATAACCACACAAACATAAAAATGACATCAAAAATAACAGGAAGCAACAATCACTATTCCTTAATTTCTCTTAACATCAATGGACTCAATTCCCCAATAAAAAATTAGACTAACAGACTGGATACATAAACAGGACCCAGCATTTTGCTGCACACAGGAAATGCACCTCAGTATCAAAGACAAACACTACCTCAGAGTAAAAGGCTGGAAAACAATTTTCTAAACAAATGGTCCCAGGAAACAAGCTGGAGTAGCCATCCTAATATCAGATAAAATCGACTTTCAACCAAAAGTCATCAAAAAAAAAGACAGGGAAGCCAGGACAGCCAGGGCTACACAGAAAAAGCACTGTCTTGAAAAAAAAAAAAAAAAAAAAGACACGGAAGGACACATTATACTCATCAAAGGAAAAATCTACCAGGAAGAACTCTCAGTTCTGAACATCTATGCTCCAAATGCAAGGACACCCACATTCACAAAAGAAACTTTACTAAAGCTCAAAACACACATTGCACCTTGAGCAATAATTGTGGAAAACTTCAATACCACACTCAAATCAATGGTCAGATCAGCGAAACACAAACTAAACAGAGATACAGTGAAACTAACAGAAGCTATGGACCAAAAGGATTTAACAGATATCTATAGAACATTTCATCCTAAATCAAAAGAATATACCTTCTTCTCAGTACCTCATGGTACCTTCTCCAAAATTGACAATATGATTGATCACAAAACAGATCTCAACAGACATAAGAAGATTGAACTAATCACATGCCTCCTATCAGATCACTATGGATTAAGGCTGCTCCAACAGCAACAAAAACAACAGAAAGCCCACATACACATGGAAGCTGAACACTGTTCTACTCAATGATACCCTGGTCAAGGAAGAAATAAGGAAAGAAATCAAAGACTTTTTAGAATTTAATGAAAATGAAGGTATAACATTCCCAACCTTATGGGACACAATGAAAGCACTGCTAAGAGGAAAACTCATAGCTCTGAGTGCCTCCAAAAAGAAACTGGAGAGAGCATACACTAGCAGCTTAACAGAACACCTGAAAGCTCTAGAACAGAAAGAAGCTAATACACCCCAGAGGAGTAGATGGCAGGAAATTATCAAACTCAGGGCTGAAATAAACCAAGTAGAAACAATAAGAACTATACAAAGAATCAACAAAACCAGGAGCTGGTTCTTTGAGAAAATCAACAGGAGAGAGAACTCCTTAGCCAGACTAACCAGAGGGCACAGAGACAGTTTCCAAATTAACAAATCAGAAATGAAAAGGGAGATATAACAACAGAAACTGAGGAAATTCAAAAAATCATCAGATCCTACTACAAAAGCCTATACTCAACACAATTGGAAAATCTGGATGAAATGGACAATTTTCTAGACAGATACAAAATACCAAAGTTAAATCAGGATCAGATAGACCATCCAAAACCCATAACCCCTAAAGAAATAGAAGCAGTCATTGACAGTCTCCCAACCAGAAAAAGCACAGGACCAGATGGGTTTAATTGAAAATTCTATCAGACCTTCAAAAACCTAATACCAATACTCTTCAAACTATTCCACAAAATAGAAACAGAAGGAACACTACCCAACTTGTTCTATGAAGCCACAATTACGCTGATACCAAAACCACACAAACATCCAACAAAGAAAGAACTTTAGACCAATTTCCCTTATGAATATCGATGCAAAAATACTCAATAAAATTCTTGCCAACCGAATCCAAGAACACATCAAAACGATCATTCACTACGATCAAGTAGGCTTCATCCCAGGGATGCAGGGATGGTTCAATATATGGAAATCCATCAATGTAATCCACTATATAAACAAACTCAAAGGAAAAAAAAACACATGATCATTTCATTAGATGCTGAACAAGCATTTGATAAAATTCAGCATCCTTTCATGTTAAAATCTTGGAAAGATTAGGAATTCAAGGCCCATATCTAAACATAGTATAAGCAATATACAGCAAACCAGTAGCCAACATCAAACTAAATGGAGAGAAACTTGAAGCAATCCCACTAAAATCATGGACTAGACAAGGCTGCCCTCTCTCTCCATATCTTTTCAATATAGTACTTGAAGTTCTAGCTAGAGCAATTAGACAACAAAAGGAGGTCAAAGGGGTACAAATTGGAAAGGAAGAAGTCAAAGTATCACTATTTGCAGACGATACGATAGTATACTTAAGCGACCCCAAAAACTCTACCAGAGAACTACAGCTGATAAACAACTTCAGCAAAGTGGTGGATATAAAATTAACTCAAACAAATCAGTAGCCTTCCTATGCTCAAAGGATAAACAGGCTCAGAAAGACATTAGGGAAAGGACACCTTTCACAATAGTCACAAACAATATAAGGTATCTTGGTGTGAGTCTAACCAAACTAGTAAAAGATCTGTATGACAAGAACTTCAAGTCTCTGAAGAAAGAAATCAAAGAAGACCTTAGAAGATGGAAAGATCTCACATGCTCATGGATTGGCAGAATTAATATAGTAAAAATGGCCATCTTACCAAAAGCAATATACAGATTCAATGTAATCCTCATCAAAATCCCAACTCAATTCTTCATAGAGTTAGAAAGAGCAATTCAAAAATTCATCTGGAATAACAAAAAAAAAAAAAAAAAAAAAAAAAAAAACCAAAACAACAGGATAACTAAAACTATTCTCAACAATAAAAGAACTTCTGGGGGAATCAGTATCCTGGACCTCAAGCAGTACTACAGAGCAATAGTGATGAAAACTGCCTGGCATTGGTACAGTGACAGTGAGGTAGATCAATGGAATAGAATTGAAGACCCAGAAATGAACTCACACACCTATGGTCATTTGATCTTTAACAAAGGATCTAAAACCATCCAGTGGGAAAAAAGAAAAGACAGCATTTTCAACTAATGGTGCTGTTTCAACTGGCTTGCTGACAGGAGCCTAATATAGCTGTCACCTGGGAAGCTCTGCCAGTGCATGACAAATACAGAGGGGAACACTCTCAGCCAACCATTGACCTGAGCACAGGGTCCCTAATGTAAGAGCTAGAGAAAAGACTCAAGGAGCTGAAGGGGTTTACAGTGCCATAGGAGTCTCCCAGTAACCCCAGAGCTCCCAGGGACTAAACCACCAACCAAAGAGTAAATATGGAGGAACTCATGGTTCCAGTTGCATATGTAGCAGAGGATGGCCTTATTGGATGTCAAAGGGAGGAGAGGTCCTTAGTCCTGAGAAGGTTTGATGCCCCAGTATAGGGGAATGCCAGGAGAGGAAAGCAGGAGTGGGTGTATTAGTAAGCAGGGGAGGGGAAATGGGTTAGGGGATTTCGAGATGGGGGAGGGGGTGTCAGTGGAACCTGAAAAGGGATCAAGATTTGAAATGTAAATAAAGAATATATCTTTAAAAAAAATACAGTGATATGCTCTCCTTCTTTATATTCCCCTGACATTATACCTGTAATCCCAGCCCTTGAGGATGTGGAACCAGAAACTCTGGTCATCCTTAGCTAAACTAAATTTCCACTTCAAGGCTACTCTGGGCTAATGGAGACCTGCTTAAGACAGGCATCCCCCATTACAAGAACACAAGCTGTTGACCTATGTGGGGCACCCATCCCTTCTAAATCAGGTTCTGCTACCACTCTCCTTTGCAGAAACAGTGGTACACAGATACTGAGACAATAACCAAGGGTATCAAGATGAGCAACCAGAATACCAAAATTTGCCAACATCCCTAGTCCATCACTGTCTAATTACACTTGCTTTGTAAAAATGCTTTCCTTTATCTAATAGAAGGATGATGAACATGCTAGGCATTGGCCTACAATGGAACAGTATCTCCAGCTCTCCTGATTATTTTTCTTTTGAATTACAAGACATAGTTTCATCAAACAGTCCAGCTAGCCTTCAACTCACTCTACAGTACAGGCAGGCCTTGAACTGCAATCCTTCCTACCCGTCTTCCCAGTAGCTAGATTACAGGCCTGTACCAGCAAGCCTGATCTGACTCAGTCATGTTGTATGGATAGAGAATTATACCCTGAAGAAATCAGACACTTGGTCATTTGTTCAACAAATACCAATGTTCAGAACACAAAGCTGTTGTGATGCTGAGCTGAAAACATAATGGTGAACAAGGGGGAAGCAAAGCAAGTATGGTACAATCCTTAGGCACCATCCTTTAAGATACTTGACATTGGCAATAAGGGGGAAAATCAATTAGATGACATTGTCGCATTTGGAAAAAATGTTCAAGTCTTTTTTTCATTTTAAGATTCATTTTTACCACCTTGTAATACATGTGTCTGTGCATGTGGGTGCAGGTGCTCCTGTAGGCCAGAGGCTTCTGATTGTTTGGAGTCAAAGCGGGTCCTAGAAAGGGACCTCTGCAAGTACAGTACTAGATCTTAACTGCTCAGCCATCTCTCCAGTTCCTAGGGTCTTTTTCAAATCATTACCTGGCCGGGGGGGGGGGGGGGGGGGGGGGGGGGGGGGGTGGGGGGTGTCAGTGGGATCTCATTTTTTTAAGTTGTTAAAGCAATAACACAAATACTCATTAAATTATACCCATAGGGATGGAAGAGAAAAAACCGTCAATCCAGTATTGTAAACTATATTGAGTCTGGAATGATAGCTATGTAGATAAGAATTGTTTTCATTATTACCCCTGCAAACGGTTAAATGAAAGAACAAAGATGTTTTATAAAGATCCTAATGACAAGGTTAATCCTAATGACAAGTTAAAGAAAAGCATGACTTTTAGAAAAGCCAAAACACAAGTAGCTGCCCAACAGAAGGAAAAAACAAAACCTCCTACTAGAGGAGCAAAGGGCTTTAGCCACTGGCAAGCAAAAAAAAAAAAAAAAAAGAACCGGATGGAAAAGCGTAATTTAGACAGACTACTTTTTTTAAACACAAAGGGCGGGGTGGAGTACGCAGGACTATGATACCGTGGTGAACATTGCCATCTAGCAGCCAAAGAAATTGAGACTCACCAGCACAGAACAAAAAATTTTTTCTGCTGCTTTTCAGTCAACGGTTGTAGAAATGAAGACTCCGGAAGGTAAGCGGAATGAAGAAAACCGCCGAAGTCACTCGTACTTGCCTAAGAAAGCACGGCGAACCAGAACCGCGATGAAAGCCCGATCGCCCATCCTCGCCCTAGCGAAAAAATCAACTGAAGTCCCGCCCTCCCACCGGAAGGAAACTGTAAACTGCGGTCTGGGATTGGCTAGTCTTTGCGATTGCGCAGTGGTACGAGTGAGGTCGCTGCCAGCTTCCCTAAGCGTTACCTGGATGTAACTTCCAATACTCTTATTATAGGCCAAAAAACAGAGTTTGTGACTTGCTGCCACACAGCCCTGGTCTCCTTATGTTCTAGGCATTCGAGCATTGAGCCAGATCTCCTCTCGTTCGGCTCAGCCTTTCAGCCTTTACCTCTCTGATCATAAAGCCTTTTCGGATGATTTTACCTGTACCCTAAAAACACTGGGGGAAAAAGTCACATCCTTTACCAAAAGAAGGTATATTTTGAACAGTATTGTACACAAATGACCTATATTGATTTCTTTCTTTTTTTTCTTTTTTGTTTGTATGTTTGCTTGTGTTTGAGCCGTGGTCTCCTGTAGTCGAAGCTGGTCCAGAACTTGGCATTTCACCAAGATCAGATGTAAACTCCTCATCCTAATGGCTCCACCTCCAGAACACTGAGATTATACGCAGTGTAGTACCAAGTTAGAATCAATTCTTACTGACAGTTGCTTTAGCATCTGGACCTTTTTGGATGTGTAGCTTACTAGTTTTGTTTTGTTTTCCTTCTCATAGGATTTTATGAAGAAGCCAAACGTGAGGTCAGGGCTCTAGAGGATTTTTTTTCCAGCTACTTCAGCCTTTTTATCTTCCTGGAGTTAAGTCCCTTTGTTCTCTGGTCAGGCCCCTTTCTTAATTGTGTTGAGGAGAAGCCAAATGGAGCATCCAGACAGCAGAGATCCCCATTTCCGGCCTAGCAACTCCAGTGCACTGCACGTTTTTTTCCTTTCCAAAGTTTCTTTTATTTAAACAAATAGTTTTGTGATGAAAACTCCTGAAAAGACTCTGTGTGTGGTTATGTTTATGTCTGCAGAGACTGATGGGCCCACTGGAATTTCAGTATTATGGAGAGATTAGAATTGTGCAAGTTCAGAGGCTATTTCATCTTGAGCTACTTTTAGCCTTCCTGGTCCCACTCTGTATCTGAACTAACACACCTCGTGATAATAAACAAAAATCTTTTGGAAGCTGGTAACTTTAGAACTAACATCTCATTTATAATAAATAAGCTCGTTGGTACTATTAACTTAAAGCTAACATTCTGTGATAATAAATAAAAACCTCTTAGAAGCTATTTACTCAGTACTAATATTTTATGATAATAAATAAAAGTCACCTTAGAAGCTATTAATTTAGCAGAGTACTAGCTCTGCTAATCCCAGAATTAAGAATGTCATCAGATAGCATTTTAGGCCTCCATCTTGTTATTCATACTTCTCTGGTTTACCCATCAACGTATTTTAAACTTGATTTGTGACTTCCTTTGTTCTGTAAAACTATTTTACAGCATGCAGCTGAAAGTAATGTGTCTAAGCACAGCAGGTCTGCAACATTGTAAAACACTAAAGAAATCCTTAAGACATTACTGTAAACTGGGAGATAGTGGCTTATACCTTTAATCCCAGCACTATGAAGGCAGGCAGGCCTTTGTGAGTTCAAGGCCAGTCTGGTCTACAGAGGAAGTTCCAGGATGGCCAGGGCTACAGAAAAACCCTGTCTCAAGAAAACTTTAAAAATAAATAAATAAATAACTTTTGAAAAGATTATTTGTAAATAAAAATTTCATCCTTTTAAAACTAATATATTAGCCAAATGTGGTGGTGTATGCCTTTAATCCCAGCACTTGAGAAGCAGAGGCAGGTAGATTCCAGTGAATTGGAGACCAGTCTGGTCTAACAGCCAGTTTCAAGCTTGCCCGACTATAGTGAAACCTTGTCTCAAAAATAAAATGAATGAATGAATGAATAAAAGATAAAGCTAATTTATTGCTGCCACCTTATTGCTTGGTAGAACCCACGTTCTGCCTAAACCACATAGGAGCATCTGGACTGCACACAGGGGCACTAAATGCTAAAACTCTACAGACATTTGCATTTCATGTGCATGTATTTTTAATGACATTGCCAATGTTGACTTTACCAAATAGTATATCAAGCTTTTGTCTATAAATAATTCCTACTGGTATCTTAGATTGTATTACTTTGTTACATTAGAAGCTAGAGGGACACTCCTAACTCACCCGACAAGTAGAATTCCAGGGTCCGTGTTCTTTTCTATTAAAAAAAATCATGTGTCTAAGACTGAGTATGTGTTTTTAAGAATCAAAGCTGACAAGCTTCAGAATGAAAGGGACACCAGAGCACGGAGGCAGAGGCAGGCAGATTTCTGAGTTCAAGGCCAGCCTGGTCTACAGAGTGAGTTCCAGGACAGCCAGGGCTATACAGAGAAACCCTGTCTTGAAAAAAAAAATTGAGGCTATAATTCACAGCCACATTGAGCCTGTACAGCACTAGGGAAATGGTCACTGGGTAAGATTCGACAGAGGCTTGGGTTTTCTTTGTAGTTTACAGCTGTTTAAGAGAGAGAAATAACTCTGCTAGAGCTGCAAGTTCACAGCCACTCTGTGTAGCTGTGCTCTGAGAAGAAGGCTACAGGGAGTGTGGCCTAGTTTAGAGGAAAGAGCAGATAGAAGGTCTGTTACCTAACCTAACCTCCTCACATAAGACAGCTTATCTAAAGCATGGAAATGGTTTGTTAACTGAGTTATAGAGTACCTGGCATGGTGGCCCATGCCTATAGTCCCAGCATTTTAGAGGCCAACCTGGTCTGTATAGCAAGCTCCAGGATAGCCAGGACTACATAGAGACTTTATCTTTTAAAAAAGGAGGGGCAGTAGGGGGGGGCAAACTGCAGGTAACCAAAGCACAGTGCAGTGCTGACCCTGATGCCTGCCGCTGACCCATGGAAATCCGCACTGATATCAGCCACAAGATCCAGACTGCCATTAAGAGGAAATTATAAGAATTAGGAGCTTGCATGGGTCAAGAACTTCCTGATTACATTATGGTGATGGTGGCCAACAAGAGGACCTTTCCCTGTTTCTAGGGAACAACACAATTCAATTCACCGTATGGCTCCATAATGTGTGGGCCAGAAGTGCTTAGCAGTGTAGAAGATACTTACAGCCCCTTCTTCAGAAACAACTTGGATAAAATGAGTATTGAGGGCAAAAACTTTTGGAAGAGAAAGCTGCTGGTGGTACGTTCAGTCATTAAAGTAAAACAATTTAGCCATGATGGAGAAGAGGAGGAAGAAGAGGAGGATTATGGGTCCCAGATAGGAAGCTTGTCCAGCAGCGTCAGTACCAGCAAAGCCTGAGAGGAGACCTTCTCTCCCACCTTCTAAAGAAGCTAACAAGAATCTAATTTTGAAGGCTATCTCTGAAGCCAAAAACAACTGCTTTGCAGTTCCACAGAAACAGGCACTTGCAGTTGCTCCCAGACCTGGAACTTCTCAAGAGAAATTGCTAGTCAAAATGGTCCAGGGGCAAAACAGGGCCCCAGAATAAGTCCCCCTGTTAAAGAAGAGGAAGCAAAAGGAGAAAATACAGAAAAAAAATCAAGGAACTCAACACAAGCAATGGTTATCCCCACTGCAAATTGATCCAGTAATGGTAGAAATAACGGAGATGAGTCAAGATTATTATGACATGGAATCCATGGTCCATGCAGACACAAGATCATTCTGAAGAAGCCAAAGCTGAGGAAATAGTAGTGACACCAAACAAGGATATGGTGATGAAGACTACAGATGCCCTTCGGGTCCTCTCAGGACACCTTATGCAAACACGGGATCTTGTACAACCAGATTAACCTGCAAGTCCCAAGTTCAAAGTGAGACTAGAGGGTGTCTCCAGCTCCCCAGGATACATGTCAGATCAAGAGGAGGAGATGTGCTTTGAAGGAATGAAATCCATAAACCAAACTTCAGCCTTAAACAAGGGACTCAGAGGTCTCCTCCTCCCACAGCAGTTACATTTGCTGAACAGGCAGTTTGAGGACCCAGACGGTAGCTTTTCCAATTATGAGAAGACTGACTCTCTCATGGCACAGAAACCAGAAAAACTTTTGGAGTGCTGCAAATACTTGCAGGCTTGTAAAACTGGGGATGAGTGTGTAGACCATCATCCCATTTCACCTTGCAAAGCCTTTCCCACCTGTAAATTTTCTGAGAAATGTTTGTGCATCCAAATTGTAAATATGGCACAAAGTGTACTAAAGCAGATTGTCCCTTCATTCACATGAGTAGAAGAGCCCCAGTACTGACTCCAAATCCACTAGTGTCATCACCAGCGTCGTCGTCTAATGGCTAGCTCTGCCATTAATTCCCTGCTTGTAAAAAAATGGAATGTTGCTTCTACCACCTGTGATGGTTTGTATATGCTCGACCCAGGGAGTGGCAGGATTAGAAGGTGTGGCCCTGTTGGAGTAGGTGTGTCACTGTGGGTGTGGGCTTTAAGACCCTCATCCTAGCTGCCTGGAAGCCAGTCTCCCCCTAGCAGCCTTCAGATGAAGCTGTAGAACTCTCAGCTCCTCCTGAACCATGCCTGCCTGGTTGCTGCCTTGATCCCACCTTGATGATAATGGACTGAACCTCTGAACCTGTAAGCCAGTCCCAATTAAATGTCGTCCTTTATGAGTTGCCTTGTTCACAGTGTCTGTTCACAGCAGAAAAACCCTAACTATGACAACAGCTAAAACACTGTAGGTTTAATACTCGGTGTACAAGACCAGACTGCACATTTTATCATCCCACCGTTGCTGTACCACCAAGACATGCCTTGAAATGGATTCAACCTCAAGCCAGTGAATGATGCCCCAGTCCTGCCTGGCAGATCATGCAGTTTGAAAGCTTCCATCTTCTGATGAGAGATGTTCTACAGAACTTGTCACGTCTTTGAAATTTAGAATATATTGTTTTCATAATATGAATTTTGCTGCCCAACTGAAGTATCTAATTTTTTCAAGTTTGTAAGTTTATTAAGTGGTTTCGGCATTTTTTGTTTGTTTGTTCATTTTGACTATGAAAAAGACAGTTTAAAGAAAAGCCAAATTCTATTAAAACATTTGTAGCATATTTATACATTGCTGCTTAACATCACTTTTGGTACAGGTACTGCAGCTGTGGTGCTGTGGCCAGTGTCCTCAGAGATGAAGCACTTTTTACTTTTCCCAAAGGTGTCTGTAACCCAGCGTGGAAACAAGTGGCCAGACTTTGAAACTGAGGCAGCTTTGGAACAACTAGATTAAATTTTCTTCTTTAATGTCTAAATGAATTTGCTCTGAGAAGCATAATATGGGCTTTTATTTTGAGTGCTACTTTGGTAGAGTGGACTGAGGCCCAACAAAAATGTGAATGTGAACGTGAAAGAGAATCGAAATGTGTGTCTGAATGTATGTGTCTGTGCTTATCTGCCAATATAACACATCTTAATTCTTTTCCTTTCCTTCTCTGGTTCACAAAGAGTTAACCAGCCTAGCCAGGGAGGTTTCTGTCTACCTGGACAGAAAAGTGAGTGATAACAATAAATTTGTATTTAGTTCCCCACTTCGAGGCAACAGGTGTTAATCACCCAAGCCAGTGGTTTTTAACCACAGAATAAGCAAGAAAGTTTTTAGGATTTTTTTAGAAGTTAAAAGCAAGCATTCAGTATAGAGAGCTAGAAGGCCAGAGACCATCAGTCTTTAAAACTAGCTCTATGTGGCTATTTGCCAGGAGCCAGCCCTCTGCCCCTAGTCTAGTCTTTTTTTTTTTCCTTAGCTCAGGAAGTTACAGACTATTAAGTATTCATATTAAGCATTCTCAAAAGAGCCTGCCCAGGAAGGTTCCTACTGCCTACAACCTGATGTTATCCGCCATGAACTGTGCTGAATGTAACAGATGCTGACCAAGATATTCAGGTGTCTCCAATGATGTCTGGGAAGCAGCTGGGAACTGAATGGTCCTTTCATTCCCTTTCTTCTAGTCTAGCATCTCCCACTACTTCGGCCAAAAATCTCATCTCTTCCTTCAGTAGTGATACCATCCATTAGTTGCTTCTGCCATGACACTCCCAGCAGCTCTTGGGCCTTCCATCTATTCTGAAGAAAAGGCCTGTTTCCGCAGCTGCTGCTTCACCTGTCCCTTACCCAAAGATGGAAATCATGTTGCCTGGGGGGATTAAGAAATCATAACCCTGATTTATCAGAATAAATGAGAAGGCTAAGGCCAACATGGAGTGAGATTAACAGAGGAACATGTAAGTGTGCTAAATCACAAGTACGTAGACACAAAGAACTGTGTATTAGAATCCTGGCAAGATTAACCTTGGAAGTAGTGGGAAGTCCTCAGATTTTCCCAGGTAGTTAGTAAGTGAAGCACTCTTCAACAGCTGGTATCAAAACCACATTACGAATCAAGAGTCTTCCTCCTGGAGTCTAAAATTGAATTCCCCACCTCTCTTTTGGTGCCTTTTGTCAGTCTGCTGTCTGTCTGTGATGTGTGTCTGCTGTCTGCCCTCGTTTATCTCTCTGTAGCAAAGGGCTGGACTTATTGAATACCTCAGAAAACATGGTATGGGACAGAGATGAGGAATACTTTACAGAAATCCTTAATACAGTTTTTCAAGGAAAGAAGTTGGTTTACTTACTCCAACTGACCCAGATAGCGTTCAAAATCTCAAATAGATGCTAAAGCCACATATTGTTTGCAACATTTATGTGATACTTGTTTTCTTTCAGGTTGCTTTCAACCTGCTGCCAGTTCTCAGCAAATGGTTACCACAAAACACACACACACACACACACACACACACAGAGAGAGAGAGAGAGAGAGAGAGTCCTGAGCATGGAAGAACACATAGTTTAAGGTATAATCTATCTATTTAGCATAGATTTTTTAAAAATTAGTTACATAGGGAGCCCAAGGCAGGCTAAACATAAACAGATTATGCACATAGTAGGACAGCCAATTGAGTACCTAGTTTTAAATAGCCTCAAGACACATTAGTAACTTAGTTGCAAGGTCTGGCAAAAGTCCTTCCTGGTCACTGTGGATTTTCATTTGTTTGGTGTCTTCAAGACATTTTAGAAAGTTTAGCTGGGGCATGGGAAGACAGGAGAGGTCGATTTTATGCCAAGTCGAAGCCATAGAAACAGGCATGTGTGGCTCACCTGGCCTGCACCACATCCTGGGCTTCAACCAAAGCACTAAGAAAAGAAAAGGGGGCCTTCAGATTTGGATGCCAAAAAAATCATTTAGAATCATCTAAATATCAGACAACCACAACCACAATTAAAAAACAAGACATGAAGAAAGTATGTGCAATTTCTGGCAGCACATCTCTCTCTCTCTCTCTCTCTCTCTCTCTCTCTCTCTCTCTCTCTCTCTCTCACACACACACACACACACACACACACTCTATGTAATAGCTAATATTGGTGATAAAGCAAATTATAGCAGGCTATCTGTCCTTGTAAGGGCACAGTCTAAGAGCAGTTGGAGTATTTATATAAGCAGACACTATCAATGCCTTAATTTAGTCTTGTAGCTATGGTGCCACACAAATATCAAGTCAGTTATGAAGGGTCTTAGAACACAATAAGTACACCACTGTGCACTAGGGAGCCAGCCCATGACACTCTATAGTATATGTGTTTTCAGAATGCTTTCCTGCTCCCAGCACAAGAATAGAAGAAAAGACACGCCAGGAAACTATACAAATTAGCAAGGAATGGGAATAATACAAATTATTCCTTTCTGCACACAAGTATTTTGCCTGCATGTATGTATATGCACTGCATGCATGCCTGGTGCCTGCTGAGGCCAGAAGAAGGTGTCAAATACATTAGAACTAGTTACAGATGGTTGGGAGACACTATATAGGTAGGGGCTGGGTATCAAACCAGGGACCTCTGCCAAAGCACCAAGTGCTCTTAACCTCCAAAGCAACTCTCCATCCTCAGATAATTAAAAATAATAATAACAGTTCTAATGTGCTATGTCTTACACATAAGTATTAAATGAACCCAGAAGGTCTAGCCTATAGCTAGTGGAAATGTGAGCTGGTGTGGATTATCCACCCATGAAGGAGTGTGAGGTGGTTAAGCCACAGTCTCTATCAACCCATGATCAGTCAGCTTTGGGAGATTCCTAAAACACACCAGGACACTGTGGAAGCCAAGAAACAAGTTTTGTCTAGCACATGTGCATAGCTCGTGAAATGTCTCTCCTGGATCCTCTTATCTCCCTATGAACTGCTGGTGATGAAGGATCCTTAGGTAGGATGCCTACATCAATGGAACATTAAGAAATGGGCCTCACTGGTATTCACTGGACACAATGGCTGTTAGTCAAGATTGTGTAAGAGCCAGACTTTCCCCCTATTAGAAATGACTTCACTCAAGGATGAGGTCATTTATTCCTTTCCACAAAGTGTGTGTGTGGTGGCCGGGTTGGGGGTGGGGGAGCACGCGTGCCCTTGTTGTACCAGGAAGCATTTGTGAACCTCAAAAGGACACCAAGGAGTGGATTCCAATGCAATCACGCTAGGGTCTCTTTATTCAAGCCCAAGCTTGGGCCACACCACAGTCCCTAAAGCAATGGAACAGGAGGGTGCCACCCGGAGTCCACTCTCAGGCAAGCATTTATAGAGGCAAAAAGTGGGTATCTAGCCTGGCACATATTTGATTGGGGAGACCATTATGGCCTTTAACATCACTGGCTGGTGCCGGGTCAAAAACTTAACTTCTATTTTCCTCCTGATTGGTGAATGTTAGGAAGTGCAGTGCCGGGGGAGCAGACTTGTAACCTAGAGGTTCAGATTTGTTGAAGAATAACTTGGAAACTGATGCCAGGTACCTGCCTGTTAACTTGAGTTCAACCTTAGGCCAGGTCCTCTAAGATGGAGTCTGAACCCAAAAGATCTGGTCTCTCAACCAGACCCTGCTCAATAGAATTTTTAGGAAGATCGTGTTAATGCTGCCTCCATGGGCCTTACAATACCTGTACATATTTCTTTTTATTTTATTTAATTAATGTCCCTAAATGTTGTTACATGTTAATCGACACCAAAGAACTTATCCTGGTGTCAAGTTTTTAATAATAATATTTTGCACCTTGCTTACTATAAATAGTAAATACTTCCTGGTGACGGACACCATACACATGTGAAAAATGTGGCCTAACATTTCAAGTTTCCTCAGCCTGAATACTCCTACCTAAAAATGTAAAGAATGTGGCAAATCATTTCCCATTCGTTAGGCTTTGATGAACCTCAGAAAGTCATATGGTCAAGAAACCTACAGATACAAAGAGCGTGGCAGAACACTTACAGTTTGCTTAACCCTTAACACCAGAGAATTCATATGGGGGGAGGGGCTTTTTATTAGGCCACATTCCCAAGGCAGGTATGGTGGTACAAGCTTATCATCCCAGCATTTAGAAAGTGGAGGCAAGAGAATCAAAGTCAAGCCCCATCTAAATAGTGAATTGAAGCCAGTCTAGACTACATCTCCAAAAAAAAAAAAAAAAAAAAAAAAACCAACCCCAAATCAAAACAAAAACAAACAAAACCCCTGTTCCCTTTGCATCCTCAGGAAATTAAAACCTTACAAACATAAATGTGGCTAGGCCTTTGTGCTGACTGGTTTTATGTCAACTTGACACGAGCTGAAAGGAGGGAACCTCAGCTGAGAAAATGCGTCCATATGATTGAGCTGTAAGTGGAGGGCCCATCTCAATGTGGGTGGTGCCATCCCCAGGCTGGTGGTCCTAGGTATTGTAAAAAAACAAGCTGAGCAAGCTATGGGGAGCAAGCCAGTACACAGCCTCCCTCTACGGCTTCTGCATCAGCTTGTCTGCCCCGGAGTTTGTGCCCTGAACTATAAACTTAAATAAACTCTTTCTCCTCCATGTTGCTTTTGGTCAGAGTGTTTTATCACAGCAATAGAAACCTTAACTGAAACAATCTTTCATCAAAGTTGAATACTTCGTCATCACAGAATTCATACTGGAGAAAAATGGTACAAATACAAAGGGCGTTGGCAGGCTCTCTGACCCTTGCAGCACCCACTCTGACATACCAGAGTACTCATGTAGAAGTCCTTAACTGTCCTTCTTTCCCTAGTCAGCATTAGGGAAGTCATATTGGTGAGAATCCCCACAGTGGTAAAGAAAGAAACTTTACACACAGGCTAAAGCTAGAAGGACATTGGCCTATGCAAAGTCTCAACTCTCACCTCAGAAGGAGTAAGAGAGAGTTTATTTTATGGCCAAAGACAAGTGATATAGCCTGAGAGTTAGGTTAGCTCAAATGCCGCCTTACAACCTTGTTATAGTTTTATAGCTACACAAACAGAACAGAATCAAGTCTCCAAACACGGTACTCTTAAGCAGGGTCCAGCGAAGCTGAGAACACTCGACTATAGGCCTCAGGTGCTATCTGATGACGTGCTTAGACTTTTGGTTGGTGGAAGCTAGGGGTCTATTTATATTTTACTTGACAGTCTCAAGGATGCTGGATCAAATTCTGATGGGCAAGGAATGGCTATCGCTGGGTTAAAAATAACTCCGATTAATCTGAATCTGAACCTACAATATTCCAGCTCTCAAGGAGCACAGTTCTCAGCAGTCAATAAGCCTTGGAAAATCTTTAATGCAGGAGAGGTTTTGTTTCTGGGAGCTTTATACGCCTTGCAGGAACAAAATATTTATACTGGAAAACAGCATAGCTGTGAAGACTAGAATGAAGTCTTTAGTCACGCCTCAGCTCTCACTCGACAAAAAGAATCAGTGCAGTAGGAAATAAACTATAAATATATGTGATGTGTTAAAAATCCTGCGGTATTTATTATCTATAATAATTTACCAGACGTCCTTAGAGTAATAGAATTAAATTACCACAGACTTGAGAATCGTACAGATAACTCATCTGTGAAAAAATGTCGATTTGTTATAAATTTGAATTTATATCAGGCATGGTGACAAGAGGATCCAGGGTTCAAGGCCATTCTCTCACCTCAAAGTGAGTTGGAGGCCAGCATGGGCTAATTGAGATTTTTAGCTCAAAAAATAAAAAACAAAGTATGCTCCATCTACATCTCCAGCATCCCCTCAAAAGCGGAAAAAAAAAACCTCAACTCTCTCTCAGATACTTGTATCATAAGAAAAGTAGGACCTAAAAATTTAGTCTACATTTTCCCCCCAAAGACCATACAAGATTATGCATGAGCTTTAAGTGTTTAGACAATAAAAACTCTAGGATTTTGTTGTTTTGTTGTGCGCAGATGCCAACTACTGGTGTTTCTCCATTGTATTTTTTGAGACAGGGTCTCTAACTGAACCTGGAACTCACTGGCTATTGAAAACCTAGGGATCTTTGGTCTCTGCTCACTGGGCACTAGAGTTACAGATCCATGCTGTCAGGTCCAGAAGAAATGCACAAATGGCTCTCTGTGGCGTCAAGTAGCATGCCAAAGCGCCTGCTGGCTCCATACTTCCTCAGTGTCACTCAGAACCTGTGGCTCTTTTCACCCTGCCCCTACCCTAAATTTCTTCAGCTCCTGGGTGGGCTTCCCTTACCCAGTTCCTCATTCCTATATAGCCCTGCCATTTCGGCCACGCCACTCTCTTGGTCCCTTCTCTCATGGCCCTCTTGGTTATTTTTTTGGTTTTTGTCTTTTGGTTCTCCTCTGGTTCCCCAAACTTCTCATAGTCCATTCTGCTAGCCATGTTTAGTCTATGACTTTCTTCTCTCACTGTATTGTTCTTCATACATACAATAAAAGCCATCCCCTCAACCATACCTTAGTGCAGTCACATCCTCTCATAAGCATGCGCCACAATGCCCGGTTTATTAAATGACTATGTGCTGGGAATGTGAACTTAGGTCCTCAGGCTTGCACAATGATTTTTACCAACTGGGGCATCTCCCCAATGATGTTTCTTAATGACAAAGAGATAGAGACTGAGAAAAGCACAAAACTGTTAGGCATTGTTCTGTTGCTATGCTGTTCAAAACATTCAAAAGATGAATGAGAAAGCAAAGCAATACTTTATGGTGCCTGCCATTAAGATAGGGAGTTCAGGTTTCTTTCCATTTTTAAAAAGATATCAGTTATTAAACAATTTTACCACGTTAGAAGAAAAAAGTCCACTCTTTCAAAATGATCACTAAGTCAAGGAAATAGAAACTATAACAGGAAAAATGTAATGTTACACAAAGCAATTACACATGTAAGTGGGATTCAGTGTAATGATTACATAAATAGCATAAAGCAATGGTGCAAATACTGATGTTCGTGTATTTTCAATGTACTGGTATAAACGAAAAAAAAGCGAGACAATTATGAGACTATAACTAATGCTGACCATGGAATAATGGGACCGTGCATAAGAACTGTAATTAATAAGCTTCCCAAAATGTCAAGAGGTTAAATGAAGCCTATATTGAAATAACTTGTCCTAGATCAAATAATGGTCCCTAGATTAAAGGATAACTTGAAGAAAGATTGGATAAAGCCTTTCAGAGAAGCCAAAAGCAGAGGAGGTGAGGTGCCTAGGCCACCCAGTTTAAAGAGTAAAGAATTGTGGAAAAGCTCAGGCAGTGGTTTAGAGGCAGGAAAAGAGTTTAGGACAAAACCCAATTGTCTGAGGCAAGCAGTCCTTACCCAAGCAAGGAAGGAAGGGAATGTCTTTCAAAACGGAAAAAAAAAAGAAAAAGAAAGTCGTTCTATTTTTTTCAAGCACAAAGGGCGGGGAAGCGGCAGAATCTTGGGACAGCGGCGTACAACACTGCCCTCTTATGGTCAGAGAAAGCTAGATTTAATGACACGCAATTTTGCGCGTCAATCCGGTCAACAGCTAGGAATCAGGGAGCCACACTGGATAAAAAGAGAGGGAGTATAGAATGCACACTTATAGGTACTAACAGCGCCCAGGAAACTTCCAGAACAGGTTACAGGACCTAAGTGCTCCCAGGAAACCAACCCGCGGCAAGGCTGCCTTCCTTAGTCCCGCCCTCGGAGCCATAGCAACAGAGACAGGCAGTCCGGGACACAAGGGTCAGACTCAGCTACGTCTTTGGATTGGCTGGCGCCCTATTGACGCATAGTTCCGCATTGCGGTTTTGGGCGTTTTCCTGCCTTTGTTTCTGCGTCTGTCCGCTCCCTGCACATTTTTATATATAAGCAAGGGGTTTGCACAGGTGACATGCTGCCTTGCCGCTCTTGTCGCCCCACTTTCGATCTCGATCCTGTACTACACCAAGTATTCTTCGCAAAGCACCCGACTCCCCACTGACCGAACTCGGTGCCTACACGGCTGAGCACATTGTAAATGTAAAAATTCGGTGGGAAAATCATTACAAAACGTAATAGATGGAGGGAATGTGGAGCGCTTCTCGGTTTTTTATAGCTAGGTAGGTTTTTTGTCTCCAGGACTTTAATCGATTCGAAAACCGAGAAATAATTTTCTTGGGTTGCATGCGATTTTCAGTTACTCTGGCCAGCAGGTGGCAATATTGTACAGGGAACCAACCTTATACGCTTACTCCCCCGCCCTTTGCGTTTTAAAAAAACTGTATTGAAGCTCTTTTTAAACTAACCAGCCTGGAACTGAGAATAAACTAGGCCACTTTCTGCTCATTGCCTCTATACAAAGTCCACTTCTTTCCAATTTGGAATTTTTCCTATGGGCTCACCTTGGCACCCCAGCAACATCTATTTCCACTTCTCTGTATTTTTTTTTTTAAACTTTTTTTCCCCAACTTGAGTTGGAATACTGAAACATTTACACTGGGGTATCATCACAGTAGCAAAATTAGTTATGAAGGAGCAGTGAAAAGTCTGGAGTGCGGGAATACCAGTGTATAATAAAGAACTTTAATTTTTAAAAGTTTATTTTTCTGTCTATTTTGTACCGTATTTCCACTTCTTCCAACTCTCTCATGCTGCCTTAGTGACCCTTTTATTGTTACACACGCATGCATGCATACATACATACACAAAAATATATAAATACAATCTGCAGAGTTCACTTAGAGTTGCTCAAATGTGTATGTTCTTTAGAATGTCCACTTGAGGGCTGGGAAAGACCTATTGTCCTTCTCTTGGCAGTCATTAAATTGCCTGTAGCTCTTTGGCTCAATTTGTGGCCTTGTGAGGTGGCTCCCTATCCAGTTGCATGTCAATTGGTGTCCTTGTTGAGGTCTTGCTTAGATGTCCATACTGTTGAGATTTCTCTGCCATGTGCAATCCTACAACTTATTTCCTGCTCCTCTGGTTCTTACAATCTATCTGCCTCCATCTCCTTCCAAGATGGTCCCAGAGTCCACTCTGTAGCACTTGTGTTATAGATCTATCAATTGGGGCTGGACACCCCACTGCCATGGTTTTCTATGCACGCTGACTAATGATAGATCTTTGTAATGGTTTTCATCTGCCGTAAAAAGAGGCTTCTCTGATGAAGACGTCTACACTTTTCCCTGTGGCTATACAGATAAATATTAAGAATGCAGTTAAATACTATAGTATTTAGGTCACAGGCAGTAATGGGTTCTCATTTAGGTACCCATGCTGGCTAAGTTGTATATATAGTTCCAGGCATGAAATCCCCCGTATTGAATGAGCCATAAGTCCAATTAGGTGGCAATTGGTTATCTCCGAGACATGTGTCACTACTGCACCTTTAGGAACATCATGCCACCATGGCCACTGTTGTAGTTTAGGCTTCACATCTGGGGAGGAGGGTTGATTGCTTTCCTCCCATGGCAGCCTTCTGCTACTATGAGACCCAGCCCTAGTAGGAGGGGTTCAGGTCTTTCAGCTCAATTCCACTAGGCCCTGTGTCTCAACTTTGCATTTTCTAAAGTAATAGGAACCTTCGGATTCTGGAAAGCTACCAAGAGAAATGGTGATATTTTATATTGGGTATTTTTTTGGGGGGGGTCTCTTGGACCCCTTGGACCCAAAACTCAAAAGGAAGAAAGCAGCCTTAATATAGTCAGCACTATGTTGTAACATTTCACTTTTGGAGGGAGAGTGTGAATGCAAACCCCTACTACCATACGATGTGGAGTTGAGATTCCTGTATTTAGAGAAATTGCAAGGTCAGTACAGAACATGGTGGCTAGGCCTCTTTACTTTCTTGATCATGGTCTCATCTCTGCTAAGTATGCTCCATTATTTTTAAACTTATGTACAACTATATGGTTGGTAAAATTAACATGCTATTTGTGATGGTTTGTATATGTTTGGCCCATGGAGTGGCACTATTAGAAGGTATGGCCCTGTTAGAGTAGGTGTGTCGCTGTGGGTGTGGGCTTTAAGACTCTCATCCTAGCTGCCTGGAAGCCAGTATTCTGCTAGCAGCCTTCAGATAAAGATGTAGAACTCTCAGCTCCTCCTGCACCATGCCTGCATGGATGCTGCTATGTTCCCACCATGATGATACTGGACTGAGTCTCTCAAACTGTTAGCCAGTCCCAACTAAATGTTGTCTTTTATAAGAGTTGCCTTGGTTATGGTGTCTGTTCACAGCAGTAAAACTTAACTAAGACACTATTTTAAAATGCAGCTTAACTCTGGTCAGGGAAGAGGGTAGACTAACTGCAGACCTGCACATCTTCTCATCCTCCAAATCTAATCTACCAGGCTCATCCCCAGCTCTGCAACAGAATACCTGCTGGAGTCTCCCCCAACTCCTGTTTCCCCTACCTCCAGTAGATCACACAGATTTTTCTTTGCTAACCTCCCCCTCACACTCCCCATTGCTTAATTGCAGCCCCCAACTCCAGCAGGCACTCCCTGGGAACCCACAGGTCACTCTGGCCAAAGAAACAGGTAGACTGACTGCAGATCTTCATCTCTCTCTCTGTTCCTCCAAGTCCAATCCCCCAGTCTCATCACCAGCTCTGTAATAGACCCTCTGCTGTGGCCTCCCCTCACCCTATACCCTCACAGAATGAATTAACCAGAACCTTGTGGAACACCCTGCTTTCCCTGATAGCACCAGCAGCCCATCCCCATTCCTAAGTATCAGTTGCCAACACCCAGAAACATAATTTACCTGGAACCCCTAGCGCTCACACCTATCAGGACCCAGAAGATTTCCCTACCAGGCAACACAGAGACAGTACACTCTCCTAAGAATCAGAGAGGAAACAGAAACCAAGGAGCAAAACAACCAGTCAACAAAGACAAGACCATATATCAGCACCAAGAATAGCAACCCAAGATGGCCAGACAACAGCATAAAAAGTCAATGATAGCCAGGTCGATGTGTCTCCACTAGAGCCTAGAAACCCTACTTACCTAGCAAAAGCCCAAGAAAAAGACGTTAAAACTGACTTTATGGATATTATAGAAGACCTTGAGGAAGAAATGAATAAATCCCTTAAAGAAATCCAGGAAAACACAAACAGTGGAAGGAAATGAATAAAAAATTTCAAGATCTGAAATAGAAATAGAATAAAGAAAACAAAAACTGAGGGAAATTTAGAAACTAAAACCTTAGGAACTCAAACAGAAACTACATGGGCAAATATCATAGACAAAATACAAGAGACGGAAGAGAAAACCCCAGGCATTGAAGAACCACTAAAAGAAATATATACATTAGTCAAAGAAAATATTAAATCCAAAAAAACTCCAGGCCCAGACAGATCATTCAGGAAATTTGGAACATGAAAAGAACAAATCTAAGAATAATAAGATGAGAGAAAAGAGAAGAAACCCAAACCAAAAGCCCAGAAAATATTTTCGACAAAACCATAGAAGAAAGTTTTCCTAATCTAAAAAATGGAGATGGTTTCAGAGAAGTGTAAATCAAAACAACTCTGAGGTTTCATTTTATACCCATCACAATGGCTAAGATCCAAAACTCAAGAGATAGCACATGCTAGCAGGGGTGTGGAGCAAGGGGGACACTTCTTCACTGCTGGTGGGAGTGCAACCACTCTGGAAATCAACCTGACGATTGCTCAGAAAATTAGAAATAGCTCTACCTGAAGACCCAGTTATACCACTCCTGGGCATATACCCAAAAGATGGTCAACCATAAGGGCACATGCTCCACTATGTTCATAGCAGCTTCATTCATAATAGCCAGAAACTGGAAGCAACCCAGATATCCCTGAACTAAAGAATGGATAAAGAAAATGTGGTTCATTTACACAATGGAATATTATTCAGCTACTAAAAACAAAGCCATCACGAATTTTGCAGGCAAACAGATCTTGAGAATATCATTCTGAGTGAGGTAATCCAGTCCCAAAAGGACATGCATGGTATGTATTCACTTATCACTGGATATCAGACATAAGATTCAGAATGCTCATGCTATACTCCAAAGACCCCCAAGAAGCTAAACAAGAGGGATCGCCCAAGTGAAGAAGCTTGAATCTCACTTAGAAAGGTGAATAAAATAGTCCTAAGAGGCAGATGGAGGTGGGGAACTTGGAGAGAGAGAGAGAATGGGGAGGCGAAGGGGGGGTTCAGGATCAGATGTAGAGAAGGACAGAAGAAATGGCTAAATGGTCATAAAAATGAGTGGAAATCTGCAGCTGACTGGGTGGGGAGGTAGGGGGCATCTCCAGGACAAGACAAATACCTGGGATAAGGGAGATGCCCAAGAATCAATGGGGGTGACCTTAGCTGTGGTTCACAGCACTGGGGATATGGAACCTGAAGAAGCCAGCTCCTGTACCCAGGCAGGAATCCTAGTGGATCGATAGAGACACCAACCCACCCACAAAACTTTCAACTCAAAATATATCCTATCTAAAAGGCAGGTAGGTAAGGGTAGGGAGCAAAGAATGAGGGAATGGCTAACCAATAGCTGGTCCAACTTGAGACCCATCCCATGGGCAAGCACCAATCCCTGACACTATCAATGATACTGTTATGTTTGCAGATAGGAGTCTAGCATGACTGTCCTCTGAGAGACTCCACCCAGCAGCTGACAGATACAGAGACTCACAGCCAAACAGTGGATGGAGCTTGGGGACTCTTATGAAAGACTAGAAGGAAGAATTTCAGGCCCCGAAGGGAATAGGAACTCCAAAAAATAAGACCAATGAAAGTCATCTAACCTGATCCCTTGGGGCTCTCAAGAGTCTGAACCACTAACCAAAGCACACACAGAGGCTGGATCTAGGCCTCCAGGCTTATATGCAGCAGAACTAGAGCTGGGGCTATCCCACAAGCTGTTGCCTGTATGTGGGATGTGTTCTTCTAGCTGGGCTGCCTTGCATGGCCTCAGTGGGAGAGGATGTAACTAGCCTTTGCAGAAACTTGAAGTGCCAGGAAGGAGTGGATACTCAGGGGGCCCTGACTTGCTCAGAAGAAAAGGGAATGAGAGGATTGGGGAAGAACTGAGAGGGGAAAAATAAATAATATCCCCTAAGGGACACTCTAAAATATAAAATGTGACGGCAGTTGTACATGGGATAGTTATATGATGTTAGATATAGTTATGATCTGGTTCTTTTAATTTTTAAAATAAGCACAACATAAGGAGGATTGTGTGTCACATTGACAAGGGGTAGTACTGTGAGGGATATTCTTGGTTGCCACATCTGGAATAATCTAAGGACATTTTTCTTGACTGGATCATTTGAGGTGGAAAGAGCCACCTTAAATCTATGCCACACCTTCTGGTGGCAGCCTGTATAAGAAAATGGGAGAGAAGTTGTGATGGCTATTCCTGGTTGTCAACTTGAATACATTTGGAATGAACTACAATCCAGAAGTGGAGGGCATACCTGTGATCCAGATCTTGAAGCTGGAAGGAATGGGCTTCTGACCTGAATCTTGACCTGGGATGACACATGCTTTTGATCTTGAGGCATACTGGCCATGAAAATTTTAGACACAGGCAAGGTAGTATATGCCTTTAATCCCAGGAGACTGTAGCAAGCAGACCTCTGAGTTCAAGACCAGCCTGGGACAAAGCAAGTTTCAAATCCTGGGGTGGTTGCACACACCTTTAATCTGGGCCAAACTTTCTGCTGGAGGCCTATATAAGGACATTGGAAGAAGGAAGACTCACTCTTCACCTGCTTGCACTTACTTGGCAACACATCTATTTGACCTACCTCTTCAGGATTCCAGCTTATCTATGTATGTATGTATATATGTATCTATCTATCTATCTATCTACCTACCTATCTAAAACCAGCTGAAACGACTACCCTTGTGGGCCTGAGCAACTACTAGATTCTTGGACTTCCCATCCACAGCTGCCCAGTGTTGCGTCAGCTGGACTGCAGACTGTAAGTCATCACAATAAATTCCCTCAATACAGAGACATTCCGTAAATTCTGTGACTCCAGAGAACCCTGACTAATACAGATGTTTTTGCTCTTTACCTGCTTGCCTTCATTCTCAGTGGCAAGTTCATTTCTTCACTGCTATTAGAGCCTACTTTTTCAGGATTCTGATATATACTAAAGATGGCAAGATGCCCCAGACCTTAGAAAAACTGGCTCCTTAAGGAAGTACCATTCTGGCTGTGAAACTCAGCATGGAGACAGCTAAAATGAAAACAAAGGCCTAATCTATGAAAGTCCACAGCTCTGGGGAAGTCTCTAAATGTGCTAACCTTGCTTTTTGGCTTCTGTAGTTCTGCTTCTGGCTGTTTTTGTTACCTGAAGTATGTGAACCTAAAACATGATTTTTGTGTTTATAAGCTCACCCCCAAAAGGTGTGTTCTCTCTCTCTCTCTCTCTCTCTCTCTCTCTCACACACACACACACACACACACACACAAAGTGTAGTCACCAACTGGCTAATAAGGAGTTTCTATTGGCTTAAACCCATGTCTGAGCAGTCTTCTCTGGTGATATCCCACATTTATAGAGGTCCCACTGGGATTCCCCAGAGACTAAACCTTGAGACACAGAGGGTCTTGGAGTCCCTTGGAGACAGGAAGAGTGCGGTGGTCAGGGGACTCCTAGTGATGCACAATCTGAGATGTTCCAGATCCCCAGGAGTCCCTTTGATCAATCTCTGTCTAATGCATCAGAGAGGTCTGACACCTTCACCCCAAAAGGAAACAAATTATAAACTCACCTGGTCCTTCGGAGCTGAGTCCGGTTAAGGCGCCTTCTGTTAGGACACACAGGAGGTCGGATAGAGCTGCTGCTCCAGTGTCTGGGATCCATATGAGAGGTCTCTTCAGGTATATGAATGTGTGGTGGTCACCCCTGGTTGTTTTCACATGTGTGTGTTGTGTATGTGTGTGTGTTTTGTTTCCCTTTATTGACCAGTGAGTTTCTGTGGTGTGAGACAACCCCCCTCCCCATCTAAAGAGATCTGTATACCCTGTTTTTAGGAACCTCAATTCTTTTGGCTCTGCCATATCACCCAGAGAAAACAAACAAAACAAAAACAAAAAACACACAAAAAATGCTGCCACCACCACCACCACAACCACTACCACCACAACCACTACCACCACCCCTATCCTTCCTGCAGACTGCCCCATTGTTATATCACTCGACTTATATTCATGGTCCTGGTTCCTGTGTGACAGTGAGGAAGAGTCTGGTCTCTCAACCTGAGGGCACCCTGCCTTCTAAGCACACGCAGCCAGCCAGTAGGTGGAAATAGCTCCCCAAGGTAGACATCCCCTCCTAAGCAGCCTCAGGGAAGGGAATGTGCTGAACCCAAAAGAAAAAAGTCCTGCTCCTCCCTTTTTGATGACTTACCTTCTCCATTTTAGCCAGGGATCCAGGGAATTGAAAAATTCAAAACATACCACTGAGTAGAGAAACTACCCCAGGCTAGACAGGGGCATCTCTGCCAGACTGAAATTTCAAATTCTGCCCAATACAAACCAAGGAGACATTTTCACTAGGACCTTTTTTTTTTTTTTTAAGGATTAAAGACAGTTGCTAAAAAGATGTCCTTTTGTCACCCAAGTGGTCCCAAATATTAAAAAGTTATAAAAGTTGAATGTTTTTCAAGATATAAGTAGGTCCTAGTTGCTGGAGATAACTCAAAAGATAACAGAGAACTGATTGGAAAAATGCCTTTTGCATAAACTGAAAACCACTGTCGGTAGCCATCATAGGACACACTAATAACTAGCAGGTGATGGTCTATTTTGGATTATAATCTGCTACAGGTTTGCTCCATAGGCAAGGCCCAGGAGAAATTTATTTTAGGAAAGATTCCTGCTATTAATATGCTTTTCCTACAAGACGAAGATGTACTGTCTTGTAGTGATGCTATACAGACAAATAGATGACTACTTAATTCATAATGATGATCCTATAAGAATTCCTAAAATTATATCAGTGATTATTAAGCTCTTTTATAGTGGAACTTCTATTAGATCCTTTTCTGATAGTCAAAACTGCAATGAGAACTCTGCCAGTCTCCCAAGTGTCACCAGTTAATTGCTCTTAGATGGCAACCAGACTTTCTCCTACTCAGAGCACATTCCAAGAAGTTGTAAAACAATTAACCTAAGGTCATAAAAAGAGAACTAAGGATTATAGGTGCTAGGACAGAAGATGAAATATTGACTGGGTTTATCTATACAAAATTTCACTAATAACTTGGTTATGGTTTTAAACCTTCAGTGAACCTGTGGAGGTGAGGCAGGTGATGGGTGTTTAGCCAGATAACTTCTCCTAATGGATATTCATATAAACATTCTCCATTGTAAACTTCTATTTCAATTTATGATTTGATTTTGTGTGTGAACTTGTGATGAACTTTTTAACATGTGATCATGTATTCTGAAAGATGTATAAGTACTGTGGACAAAGAGATGAGAAGAAAGTTTTCCCTTTCCCTGCTTAGGATCTTTCTGCTTTTCCCCTTAGATAGCTTTCATAGGAAACTTTTTACAGCTTAATAATAAGTGTCCCATTTTCTTCCTGTGACTTCTGACTAGCACTCCGAAAGTTAAAGCCTTGCACTTCCTGCTGAGATAGAACAAAGGCCACATTCCTTAATCTCCTGCTGTTAGGCTACTGGTGTCAATCTCCTACTCCAGCAGCCTTTTACCCTCAGAAAGACCAAGAAAGTTTTTAGGACTTTTTAGAAGTTATCATCAGCATTTTAGTACAGTTAGAGAGCCTCACCACACCAGAGTCCTACTCTGTGACCCTTTTCTACCCTCTTCAGGCCACAAGGCTCACAGCAAGCCACCACCATCACCTTCTCTGATGATGATGTAAGTTAGACTTACAGATACCCAGCAAAATTTTGGTGTCTTACCCTCTGTCAGAAGAACATCTCCTTTAAAAGTTCTGCCTCCAATCAAAAGATACAGTTGGACTATCTTTCAGATTGACAACAAAGATTCCCAGAGATGTGGGCAGAAATGAACCTCCCAGGACTGGCCTAGCACCAAGCTCCTATAATCATTCAACTAACCAGTTCATCCAGATTAACACCCATCCAGATTAAACAATAACCAGTGACCATGAAAACAAAAGGGGAAACTGTAGTCCTCCATATTGTCTGGCTTGGAGAGACAGGCATACTGGTGCCCTGCCTGTCACCCTAGAATATGCCTCTCCTGTCCATGTAGAAACCTGGATGTCTGATTCTCATGAGTTTGATTCCTCCAGAGAAACAGGTGTACACTATCTTGGATCTGAAAGATGCATTATTCTTCATCTCCCATTGGCAGAGATGAGTCAACCCATCTTTGATTTTAAAGGGGCAGACAGAGGAATGATACAGTAATCAACCTCCTGCCCTTCTGGCAGATGTTTTCTGAGAAAGGAGATCATAAAAGGGCTACTGATGGGGCTGTTGCAAGAGTTACAGACCTGAGTTACAGAATGTAGCTTTGTAGAAGGTTACCTATTTTGGCTACTAGCTGAGGGGAGGAGGGGGGAGCTACAGCCCAAGGCTGAGTCTTCTCTGAAACAGCCAATCAGGAAGGGGGAAGCAAAATTTGGTCTTGCCAAAGAGTAGGGTTGCTTTTTATAATAACATATATCTATTTGACTTTAAGTCACTCTGAGGCCAGAAGCTGCAGGCCTCTGGATCTATTGACACTTGTTGCTAAAAGCAGGATGATTTAAGTAAAGGATTTATTGCTATCTCAGCCTTCTCTGTCCAGGCAGCCAGAAGCCTCTCATGCTAGGCTGGTTAACTCTTTGCGAACCAGAAAGGAAGGAAAGGAAAAGAATTAAGATGCATTATCCAGGCAGCTATGCACAGACACATATACATTTATACACTATACATTTAGATTCTCATTCACATTCTCATTTGCACATTAACACATTCACATTTTTGTTGGGCCCAACCACCTGTCTCATATACTTAAGTATTCATGCATGCTTACATGCACACATACACTTACATATGTACATATAGACAAGCAGACATATACAATCCATGGATGGATGGATGGATGGATGGATGGATGGATGGATGGATGGATGGGTCAGAGCCCCCCAAGCCAAACCATCCAACCAATAACTTTCCTTTCTCTGACCTTTTTATACCTTCTTAGATAAAAAGTTTTTTAGAAAATTAACTCAGAGATAGAATATTATATAAAATGGGAGTTACAGAAGGATGTTGATAATAAGTTTAAAGCAGTGTTAAATTCTACATGCTCATTTTAAGTTCAAAGAAATAGTTTTTACCTGGCCTTGCCTTATCATAGTGCACACCTATGACTTTATCCTTGGACCTGAATGCTTTTCCTTGAACACAAATATGTCCCAAGTCTATTCCTCTTTTTAGTGTAATTATGAAAGCTCATTTTATTTCTTATTATGCAGCCGTTACTTACTATTTTGAGTAAGCAGACAAAGTATTATGAGGAGTGGGCACATTTTATCTTGATTCTAACTTTGTTATATCTTTCTAGCAAGGCAACTAAGACCATTTCTTAAAACCGTCTTCCTAAAATTATCTAAATAGACTTAGGAATTCTATAGAATCATTAACTCATCTAAAGAGCATTAATTCATGAAAGATCATCTTTATGTTGATTTGCAGGAAATATGACCAATAGGGTGGGCTAATGCCCAGGGATAATTATTTTAACTTAATAATGACAGGAAAGGCCTATCAGCTGCAAGAAGCAATCCTGAGATGAACTCTCTTTGGAACCTTGCCACTGAGCTCACCCATCACAGACCATGCAAAAAAAAAAATGGTGGGACACCACCTCCAAGAAGGCCACCTGATAGCCTTAGCCTATCCTAGATGGCCCCTGACAGTTATTGTTATTATTATTTATTGTCAACACTATAAAATTACCTGGGGAGAGGGAATCTTAATTAAGAAAACCTGTTCCAGATTGGGCTGTGGGCAAATCCTTGGGGCATTTTCTTTTTTAATGATTAGTGTAGGAGGGCCCAGCCCAGTGGATGAATTCTCTTTGGAACTTTGCCATAGAACTCACCCATCACAGACCATGCAAAAAATATTGGGCCACCTCCAGGAAGGTGACTTGCTAGCCTTGGCCTATATCCTAGATGGCTCCTGACAGAGAGGCAAAAGAAGCCTGTCTGTGACAGAGTAGGATTGTTGCCGTCCTTCAGAGCCCAACTCCAAACACTAAGAGACAGGTTCAAGAGTTCCTAGGTACAGCTGGATATGGCTGCCTCTGGATACCAGAGTTTGTGGAAATAGCTCTATACAAGTCTCTGTACAACAGGGTAAGGATGGTACTGAACCCCTAATCTGGAGTGAGACTAAACAAAAGACATTTGAGACTTTAAAAACAGCTTTGACTTCATCTCCACTTCCAGATGTCTCTAAACCTTTTCATCTGTTTGTTTATGAAACAAAAGATATTACAAAAAGGGTTTTAGCCCAAACTCTGGGAACACCCTATGACATACATGTTCAAACGATTGGACCTTGAAGCCACAGGATGGCCTACCTGTCTAAGAGCTGTGGCAACTACTGCTAGTGGCTCTGAAAAAAAACAAACAAGGTAACTCTGAGTCAAGATGTTACATCCACAGCACCCCACACCCTCCTTCAAAGAATACCAAAACACTCACAGTCTAATCACTGTATGACCTAGTATGAGGTCCTATTCCTGTACCATCCTTGAGTTTGGTTTGAGAAACCCACCACCATCAATCCTGCTACCCTCTTGCCTAATGATGACCTGCAGGTGTGCATCCATGACTGTCAGGAGATGAGAGATGGAACTAGGTATGTGGGAACTTCAGTGACTACTTTAACTGAATCAATCTGAGCCTAAGTCAGGTACCTCAGGCCCAAAAGCAGGCTCAGAGACCAGTAGTTGGCAGATCTGACCCAGGTTCTCATCTGGGGAAAAGGAACATCCACCACTCCATCCACAGACAGTCATTATGCTTCTACTACTATACTTGTTCACATGATGTACAGAGAAAGAGGGCTTCCCATTGCTGGGAAAAAGAACATTAGAAAATATTAACCTTCCTGGAGATTATTTGTCTTCCCCTATAATTACAAAGTTCCCCATGGCCAGGCCTACTTACCTGACAAACGATTGATATTCTGATGACATACCCCAACCCAGTGCTGCCTGAGATTCCATGGTGAAGAAGAAACGGACAGCTCAAACCCACACACAGGTTAATGAAGGACACCAGAGGGAAAGATCACCCTCCCAGAAACAACTAACTAGCAGAACTCGGGTAACTGATGTTCACTATACTACTCATCTGCGATTCACAAAACCAAGCAAAGGAAGGAGGCCTAACATCCTTCTCTGGACTCTAATGAGAATTTTGTCTCTGCTCAGACCAAGGTATGTTATGCCTAGACTAGATAGCCTAGTATGGGGCATCTCAGCCAGATGCCAGATTTGTGCTCAAGCGAATCCAAAACAGAGAGCCCTTACCCAGGAAACGGTTCAAAAATAGTCCAAAACTACTGGTGAACACTGAGAAAACTGACTTTACCAAGATCCAGCCTGGGGAGTGTGGGACCTTAATGAGATGTGTAGCCACGCCCCAGGTTCTAGCCTGACTCCGCCTAGGCAGTCACCTGCCTTGCAGCCACACTGTCCCCGCCTCCTGGTTACCTGACCGCCCAACTCACTATAAATAACACCCCTCAGCGCTTGCTCTCCCCCTCCCCCCCCTGCTCTCTCCCGGCCCTCTTAGTCTATCTCTCTGTCTTCTCCCCTTTCCACGTGGTCATGGCTTTTCTTATCTATTTTCTCCTCTTTATCTTTCTATCTCTTTTCTCTTTCTATTTTCTTAATAATAAAACATCAAAGCTATGGGCCACCTCTTATTAAATTCACCACACGGAGCTACCTGGTACACACCGTCTGAGACTCTGGGATTCAGCTAAGCAGACAGTCTGAGCACAGGTAACTCACAGAGAGATCTGGGATCTCTCTGCGCCCCCGCACGCTATGTGCGGGACCTGCCGGCGGTGTGGCCGCCCGCTCCTGGTTAGGCCGAGGCACGCGTGCATCTTGCGTGTTTCCCCCAAACCCCCCCCCCCCCCCCGCAGAACCGTGTCCGCCTGCGTCCTTTGCATCTGTACGCTGCCTTGGCCCTAGAGCGAGGCCCACGCGCAGCCGGCCCTGCCTGGCGTGTGCCCCTGTGTCCGCCCACACCAGGCCCTGCTTTCTTTTTCTTTTTTTTTTCCCACAGGGGACGATACAAGTACTAGCTAGTTTTTGTAGGTACCTTTTCCCAGTGGGTAGAAATGTCCCCACCAAGACTGAAACTGCTCAAATAGTAGCTAAAAAGCCCCTACAGTAACCTGTCCCCTGATTCAGCCTCCCACTAACAATGGAGTCTGACAATGACCCAGCTTTCATAGCCAAAACCTCTCAATTAACAGCTAAGGCTTTAGACATAGACTGAAAACTTCATTGTGCTTGTAGACTTCAGAGTTCTGGACGGGTAAGAAGAATAAGTAGGACATTAAAAGAAACTAACAAAATTCTCATTAGAGTCCAGAGAAGGATAGTAGGCCTCCTTCCTTTGCTTTGCTTTGAGCTTACTGCACTACATACAGGGAAGTATTTATCCAGAGTGGGGGAGATATTACCTCCTCTACAGCTTCCCAGGCTCAGAGACCAGCAGTTGACAGAACTCTCTAACAATCCCTTCTCAAGTCACCACAGACCCCCCCAGTCCTCCATACAAGCTATTCATTGGACTATCAGAGATTCAGCTGGCCTCTGAGTTCACCACAACTTCCCCATGTTTGAGGTCACTGATACTGTCTGGGTTAAGACAGTAACCAAAGCGACACTGAAACCAACTTGGGAAGGTCCCTATAAGTGATTCTCTCCACTCCTAAGTCTGTGAAGACAGCTGGCAATATACCATGGATCCTGATCACACCCAGGCCAAGAAATTGGAAAGCCACAGACACTGTTGTCAAATGGACTGTCTCTGGACTATGGACCCACTGAAATCAGGGTTTCATCAGTTCCACGTCTGGCCCCTCTTAAGTTCTTCTGAGTCTTATATTTGGTATAAATACAGAATCATGATCCAACCCTCATTACCCTCAGGCCTGGTTTGGAAACTAAGAAAGACAGATACAGGGAAGTTATTAGCAAGTGTGACTACAAACCAGCAACCCATATTCCATCTTGATCTTTACTTACTGATGCCCACTATAAATGTCTGCTCATACGGAGAAAAGGGAAGATATGGAACTTCATCTTTTGAGATAGGAATACAGAGTTACAATTCTATGCATGTCCTACTTCTGGGCTCCCTAGATGCCAGAAACAAGGGGATTTTTATTGTAAAAATTGAGATTATAAAACTGAAATTTCCTGACTTTTCCTTTAAAAAGAGTCTCGCCTTTGGGAAACAGGGAAAACCTGGGGAATCAGACTCTATACCACAAGAAGAAACCCTGAAGAATAGAGTTAATTATTCCCAGACAGAAACCAGCTAGGATTGCTGGTCATGCCTAAACATTCAGCCCCTGTACTACATAAGGATAGGAAATAATCAGACTGTCAGCCCATTGACTGACAAAACTCAGTGTGACTAGAGACAGCCCAAATTACAGTTAGAGGGTTTATAAGGAACTAATACTTTTCCAATAGCCCAAACCTTCAATTTACATACTTCCCCTTATTCTGATGTCTGCTATTCTGCCTTGTGAGTATATTCATCTGGATAACAGCAATATTACCTAGCCCCGAGACCACCACTTGGAGGGCGTGTACCATGGCTTGACTAAATGTGTCTCTTCTGATGCTTTCCAAACTAAGAAGACAGGTTGATCAGGACCTACAAGAATTAAAACAACAGTTAGATTCCCTTTCAGAAATGGTCCTACAAATTGGAGAGACTTAGACTTACTTCTCAGAAGGGGGCCTATATATGGCTTTGCAAGAAACATGTTGTTTCTATCCTAACCAATCAGGAGTAATTAGTAGAAATCTTGCCATAGTTGGAAAAAACTAAAAAAGAGAGAAAAACACATACATCAGATAATTGGTACCATTCTCTGTTCTCTTGGTCCCCCTGGCTAACTACTTTGTTATCAGCACTGACTGGGCCTTTAATTCTCATTTTGAATGGATTAACATTGGGCCTTGCATCTTAGACTATATAGTCAATTATATATATTCAATAAAATTACTGGTTCTTAGGAACAACTACATATTTTTAAAGCAGGATGAGTCCTGAATTTAACTTATTCAGTAAGACTAGTGGGGAATATAACAGGGCCTCAGACTTGAATAGGCCTTCAGACCTTAGCACAACTGACTCTATGATGGAAGTACCATTCAGGCTGTAAAATTCAGCACAAATATAGCACTGCCAAAATGAAAACAAAGGCCTAATACATCAAAGTCCATAGTTCTGGGAAAGTCTCTAAATGTACTAACCTTACTTTTGGTTTCTACTGTTCCACCTCCAGCTAACTGTTCTTGTTAAGTGAAGTATATTAACCCAGGATACGATTTTTGTGCTTCAAAGCTCACTCTGGGAAAGGCTCAGAGGTACAAGGGGACCCCAAATATCCAGTGTAGTTGCCTGCTGGCTAATAAAGACTTTCTATTCACTTAAACCCCACATTTGAGCAGTCTCCTCTGGTTGATAACCTACAGCATCCTTAAAGGTTGGTTTTGCCTCTAGATGGCAGCTTCCATTTTGGCTTTCCATACACAGAATTTTAAACTGATGCTTATGACATGGTCATATCCCATATGTACTTAGTAAGTATCTCTGGGGATGGGGCCCAGACATCACTTTTCCCTCATGACCCATGGGAGATTCTGATGAACCTTTGCATTTATACTGTCATTATTTTTGACATTATCTGATATTATATTTTGCTATCATTCAAGTATATGTCAGTTATTATATGTTATAAGGAACTTCTCATTCTAACGTTCTCTGTGAGTTTTTGTTCTTTAAATGGTTTCCTAAGACAATCCCATTACTGAAATGCAGGAAAGAATCTTTACATTGTTTCTTTGTTCGCTACCAGTATTTTTATCCCAGAGCCCTCCCTTTCTTACTTGATATGAATGTTTGAAGAAAAGGGGCCTCACAGAGGAAATGGATGTGCGATTCCATTGTCTTAGTAACAGCTCCACTTCTAATCTCTCCTGTGTGACTCAGCCCAGGCAGGGACATTGTGCTTGGCAACCAGGAACAGGTAATAGCCTACTTTCCTCTTTGTTGTTCAGTGCTAAGAGGCTGAAACAAAGACATAAAGATCGTTGCCAGGGAGACCAAAGCAGAATCTATCAAAACCATGAACGAGAAAATGTCAAGTATAATACAAAATGGAAGGTAGATTCATTTTGATACACCCACAATTCTAGATTGAGACTCTTATGTATTTATTTGAAGGGCTTTTGTTGTGTACACACATGTGATTTTTCCTGCACTGATAACCACAAAGACATAATGAATTATTAGAGAAATGGACACAGGAAAATTAGAGAAGCCAGATAGTAATGGGAGAAATAAAAACTTAAAAAAAACCATGTATTTTACTGGGTGGTGGTGCATGCCTTTAATCCTAGTGCTCAGGAAGCAGAGGGAAGTGGATTTTTGTGAGTTTCAGGTCAGACTGGCCTACAGAGCGAGTTCCCACCGAGGCAGGGGTACATGAAGAAACCCTGCCTCAAAAGAAAAAAAAAGAAAATAACTAAATAAATAAATAAATGCAAGTATTTCTTCTTAAGACTCATTTCAACATCCATGTTCTACTTTAGCCCATATTTATATAGAACTGTCAAGCAAGCTTTACGTGAAAGAAAATATATCTTCTTTTACTTTATTAATAATTCTCATTAGGACATACCTGAACCTCAAAAGCCTATGCTGCTTTCTGGCAGCTCTGCCTTTATTGTACTGCAAAGTGGCACCTCCTGGACAAGCATTTGCATCAGCTCAGCTGAGCTACAGCAGCTTACAAACAAGAAGGGAAAGAAAAGCTTCTGTGTCCTCATACATTCAGCTGTGGGGTTTCTTGCTACTCTGGCTTACACTGATCCCCATACCAAATGCTTAAGGGAAAGAGACAAGAAAACCTTCTGGCTCCAGCCTTTGTATTAATACAACTTTGCTTCCTGTCCTGGGGTCTCTTGGTGTCCACCATCCTTAGTATTCTGGTTAGTTTTTGTTTGTTTTTGATAGACTTGATACAAGCTAGAGTCATTTTAGAGGAAACCTCAATTGAGACAACACCCCCAACAGACTAGCATATAGGGCATTTTCTTGAATTAACGATTGATTCAAGAGAGCCCAGCCCACTCTGTCTGGTGCCAAGCTTGGGTCCTGATTTGCATTAAAAAACAAACAAAAAACAGGCTGAGCCAGGCAATGGTGGCGCACATCTTCAGTCCCAGCACCCAGGAGGCAGAGGCAAAAGGATGTCTGGGCGTTACAAGTTAGCTTTGTCTACAGAGCTAGTTCTAGGACAGTTAAGACTACACAAAGAAACCCTGTCTCAAACAACCAACAACCAAAAGCCGACTGAGCAAATCATGAAGAACAATCCAGTAAGCAGCACTGCTCTATGGTCTCGAGTTCAGTTCCTGCCTCCAGGTTTTTGCTTCACTTGAGCTGCTGCCTTGACTTCCCTCGGTGATGAACTGTTACCTGGACTTTAGATAAAATGAATGCTTTCCTCCCCACATTGCTTTTGACCATTGTCTTTTTTTTTAATTATTTATTTTATTTTTTTTTAATTTACATTCCAAATCATTTCCCCTTTCCCGTTTCCTCCCTCCACGAAAGTCCCATAAGCCCCCTTCCCTCCCTCTTTTCTCCATTCAACCCCCTCTCGTTACTCTGTCCTGGCGTTTCCCTACATCCAGTCTTTCCAGGACCAGGGGTCTCTCCTTCCATCTTCTTAGAAATCTATTGATATGCGGATTGTGTCTAGGGTATTCCGAGATTCTGGGTTAATATCCCCTTATCAGTGACTGCATACCATGTGTGTTCCTTTGTGATTGGGTTACCTCACTAAGGATGATATTTTCAAGATCTGACCATTTGCCTAGGAATTTCGTGAATTCATTGTTTTTAATTGCAGAGTAGTATTCCATTGTGTAGATATACCACATCTTCTGAATCCATTCCTCCGTTGAGGGACATCTGGGTTCTTTCCAGCTTCTGGCTATTATAAATAAGGCTGCTATGAACATAGTGGAGCATGTGTCCTTATTGCATGCAGGTAAAGCCTCTGGGTATATGCCCAGGAGTGGTATAGCCGGATCCTCCGGGAGTGTCATGCCCAGTTTTCTGAGGAACCGCCAGACTGCTTTCCAGAGTGGTTGTACCAGCTTGCAATTCCACCAGCAGTGGAGGAGTATTCCTCTTTCTCCACATCCTCGCCAACAACTGCAACAAAGCGGCAACCAACTAACTGGGAAATGATCTTTACCAACCTTACATCTGACAGAGGGCTAATATCCAATATATACAAAGAACTCAAGAAGTTAAACTCCAGAGAGGCAAGTAACCCTATTAAAAAATGGGGTACAGAGCTACACAAAGAGTTCTCACCTGAAGAATATCTAATGGCTGAGAAGCACCTAAAGAGATGTTCATCATCCTTAGTCATTAGGGAAATGCAAATCAAAACAACCCTGAGATTCCATATCACACCAGTCAGGATGGCTAAGATCAAAAACACAGGAGACAGCAGTTGTTGACCATTGTCTTTATCATAGCAATAGAGACCTAACTAGGATACTGAAGCTGAAGATACCTTGTATCAAAGAAACAGCTCAGAGACCCCCTTCAAGCTTTCTACCACTAGGGATTCCAGGGACAAAAGGAAGCAAGATCCAATGAAGCGAAGCTCCAGGCCCACGCTGTCCCCAACATTTGAATGAGAATGGCACTCATAGGCTCATAGGTTACAATACTTAGTCACTAGGGAGTAGCACTAGGATTAGGAGGTGTGGTCTTGTTGGATGAAGTGTGTCACTGAGGGTGGGCTTTGAGATTTTAAAGCCCATCCCAGGCCTAGAGTTTCTCTTTCTTCCTGCTGCCTGAAGATCCAGCTGTAGAACTCTTAGATAATTTTCCAGCATCATGTCTGACTGCACGCTGCCATGCTTCCTGCCATGACGACAATATACCAAACCTCTGAAACTATAAGCAAGCTCGAATTAAATGCTTTCATTGCTAAGATCATGGTGTCTCTTCACAGCAAAAAACCCACTAAGACACATGCTCTCTAGAAAGAACCTACTGCTGCTGGTTATCTATGTCTTATTCTCCATTTACATTAGCTTAGAAATGGGGCATTGGTGTTCATACCGGTATATGTGTAATGTATACGCACACACACACACACATATGTTATATATATAGGAGAGAGAGAGAGAGAGAGAACAAGAAAGAGTAGACTGGCTTAGATGTCACATCTTCCAGGAAGCATCACTGCAATTTCTACAAGTTATAGATATAATCCTACTATGTACTTCCCTGATGTCTCATTTTTCATCTAACACAACCCCAAACACAAGTTACTAGAGCACCCAATTGTTTCTCTATTTCATTGTCTTATCCTGAGACTTGGTGGAAACTTGGCACTCTAGTGTGGTCACTATTGTATCAGAATGCCTAGTACCAAAACCTAGATATTAAAAGATATTCAGCCCTGCAGCTCAGGGAATCCCATCTGGAACCCTCTGGCAGAACCTTCCGGTTTCTGTCTCTGGCTTGGGACCATCCTCTGCCACAGTGCGCCATATCCAAGTGGCACAGGAAGGTAGGTACCCACACAGTGGCACAGAGCAGTCAGAACAGGTGAGACCTGCCCTGCAGCTCAGAGGATCCTGCCCAGAACCCTCTGGCAGAAGCCTTCTGGTTTGTGTCTCTGGCTTGGGACCATCCTCTGCAACAGTGCCCCATCTCCAAGTGGCCAGAAGCTAGCTATCCACCCAGCTGGTTAGAGAAGACAGCACAGGTGAGACCTGCTCTACAGCTCAGAGGTTCACGCCAGGGAAACCTCTGGCGGAAGCCCTCCAACTTTGGTCTCTCACTTGGGTCCATCCTCTGGCACAGTGCACCACACCCAAGTGGTGCAGGGAGGCAGCTTAACCACCCAGAAGTGCGGAGGAGCCTGCCTGCACAGGTAGAACCACCCTTGCCAGAGAATCCCACCCAGAACCCTCTGGAAGAAGCCCTCCAGTATCCTTCTCCAGCTTGGGACCAGCCTCTGCCACCCTGTACCATATCCAAGTGACACACGGAGGTAGCTAACCACTCAGGAGTGCAGAGAGGCCGGGCAGCACAGGTAGGACAGGTTGCTCAGAGGAAACAGTCTGAAACCCAGAGGACACAAGAGCCTAGAACAACCTGGGACAAGAGTCTTTCGATTACAGCCTGCACCCAGAATTGATCAGGGCCACAGAGCTACATACCCAAATACAACCACACGAGACAAGGGTCGCACAGGAGTATCTACATACCAATGTACACAGAGAGAACGGGTCTCCCAGGAGCACAGATAAGCCACAGTCGGAGACAGCAACACCAGCTAAGACCAGAGATAACAAGATCAAAAAGGCAAACACAAGAACATCACCAACTAAAACCAAGGCAACATGGCACCATGTGAAGCAAGTTCTCCAACAGCAAGTCCTGGATACTCCAACACACCAGAAAAGCAAAACCTGGATTTAAAATCACATCTCAGATGCTGATAGAGAATTTCAAGAAGGACATAAATAACTCCCTTAAAGAAGTACAGGAGAACATGAGTCAACAGGTAGAAGCCCATAAGGAGGAAAGACAAAAATCACTTCAAGAAATACAGGAGAACATGGGTCAACAGGCAGAAGTCCTGAAAGAGGAAACACAAAAATCCTTTAAAGAATTACAGGAAAACACAAACAAGTGAAGGAACTGAGCAAAACCATCCAGGATCTAAAAACGGAAGTAGAAACAACTAAGAAATCACAAAGGGAGACAACTTTGAAGATAGAAAACCTTGGGAAGAAATCAGGAGACATAGATGCAAACATCAACAATAGAATACAAGAGATAGAAGAAAGAATCTCAGGGGCTGAAGATACCATAGAGAGCATTGACTCAGCAGTCAGAAGATGCAAAATGCAAAAATCTTGTAAGCCAAAACATCCAGAAAATCCAGGACACAATGAGAAGACCAAACCTAAGGATTACAGGTATAGGAGAAAGTGAAGATTTACAACTTAAAGGGCCAGTAAATATCTTCAACAAAATTATAGAAGAAAACTTCCTTAACCTAAAGAAAGAGATGCCCATGAACATACAAGAAGCCTACAGAATTCCAAACAGACTGGACCAGAACAGAAATACCTCCCATCACATAATAATCAAAACACCAAATGTACTAAACAAAGAAAGAATATTAAAAGCAGTAAGGGAAAAAGACCCAGTAACAAATAAAGGAAGACCTATCAAAATTAAACCAGACTTCTCACCAGAGACTATGAAAGCCAGAAGATCCTGGGCAGATCTCATGCAGACACTAAGAGAGCACAAATGCCAGCCCAGACTACTATACCCAGCAAAACTCTCAATCACCATAGATGGAGAAACCAAGATATTCTATGATAAAACCAAATTTACACAATATCTTTCCACAAATCCAGCCCTACATAGGATAATAGAAAGCGCCAATACAAGGAAGGCAACTATACCCTAGAAAAAAGCAAGATAGTAATCTTCTTTCAAAAATCCCAAAAGAAGATAACCATTCAAACATAAAAATAACATTGAAAGTAACAGGAAGCAACAATCACTATTCCTTAATCTCTCTTAATATCAATGGTCTCAATTCCCCAATAAAAAGACATAGACTAAGAGACTGAATACATAAACAGCACCCAGCATTTTGCTGCCTACAGGAAATGCACGTCAGTGTCAAAGACAAGCACTACCTCAGAGTAAAAGGCTGGAAAACAATTTTACAAGCAAATGGTCCCAACAAACAAGCTGGAGTAGCCATTCTAATATTGGGTAAAATTGACTTTCAACCTAAAATCATCAAAAAAGACATGGAAGGACACTTCATACACATCAAAGGAAAATCCATCAAGAAGAACTCTCAATTCTGAACATTTATGCTCCAAATGCAAGGGCACCCTCATTCGTAAAAGAAACTTTACTAAAGCTCAAACCACACATTGCACTTCACACAATAATTGTGGGTGACTTCAACACCCCACTCTCCTCAATGTATAGATCATGGAAACAGAAACTAAGCAGAGACACAGTGAAACTAATTGAAGTTTTGGACCAAATGAATTTAACAGATACTTAAAGAACATTTCATCCTAAATCAAAAGAATATACCTTCTTCTCAGAACCTCATGGTACATTCTCAAAAATAGACCATATAATTGGTCACAAAACAGACCTCAACCAATATAAGAAGACTGAAATAATCCCTTGCCTCCTATCAGATCACTATGGAGTAAGGGAGGTCTTTAATCGCAAGAAAAACAACAGAAAGCCCACATATACATGGAAGCTGAACAATGCTCTAATCAATGATACCTTGGTCAAGGAAGAAATAAGGAAAGAAATCAAAGATTTCTTAAAATGTAATGAAAATGAATGCACAACCTACCCAAACTTATGGGACACAATGAAAGTGGTGCTAAGAGGAAAACTCAACTCTGGAACAGAAAAAAGCTAACACACCTAAGAGGAGTAGAAGGCAGGAAATCATCAAACTCAGGGCTGAAATCAACCAAGTAGAAACAAAAAGAACCATACAAAGAATCAACAAAACCAGGAGCTGGTCCTTTGAGAAAATCAACAAGATAGATAAACCCTTAGCCAGACTAATCAGAGGGCACAGAGACAGTATCCAAATTAACAAAATCACAAATGAAAAGGGAGATATAACAACAGAAACTGAAGAAATTCAAAAAAAAAATAATCAGATCCTACTACATAACCCAGAAACTCGGAATACCCAAGACACAATTCACATATCAATTGATTTCCAAGAAAATAGAAGGAGAGACCCCTGGTCCTGGAAAGACTGGATGTAGGGGAATACCAGGTCAGAGAAGCGAGAAGGGGTTGAATGGGGAACAGGGGGAGGGAAGAGGGCTTATGGGACTTTCGGGGAGGGAGGAACCAGGAAAGGGGAAATCATTGGGAATGTAAATAAAAAAAATATAGAAAAAAAGATATAAAAAAAACCTATACTCAACACAACTGGAAAATCTGGAGGAAATGGACAATTTTCTAGACAGATACCAAATACCAAAATTCAATCAGGATCAAATAGACCATCTAAACAGTCCCATAACTCAGGATACAGCAGGTGCTGGAGAGGTTATGGAGAAAAAGGAACACTCCTCCACTGCTGGTGGGATTACAAGCTGGCACAACCACTCTGGAAATCAGTTTGGCGGTTCCTCAGAAAACTGGGCATAATACTACCAGAGGACCCTGCTCTATCACCCCTGGGCATATACCCAGAGGACTCTCCAGCATGTAATAAGGACACATGTTCCACTATATTCATAGCAGCCTTATTTATAATAGCCAGAAGCTGGAAAGAACCCAGATGTCCCTCAACGGAGGAATGGATACAGAAATTGTGGTGTATATATACACAATGGAGTACTATTCAGCCATTAAAAACAATGAATTCATGAAATTCTTAAACAAATGGATGGAACTGAAAAATATCATCCTGAATGAGGTAACCCAATCACAAAAGAACACACATGGCATGCACTCACTGGTAAGTGGATATTAGCCCAGAAGCTTGGAATACCTAAGACACATTTCACATATCAAATGATGCCCAAGAAGGAGGAAGAACAATGTATGGAGCCTTGGGTCCTTTGTAGAAAGGGGGAAAAATACCCACTGAAGGAGATATAAAGACAAAAGGTAGAACAGAGTCTGAGGGAAAGACCATCCAGAGACTACCCCACCCAGGGATCCATCCTATATACAGTTACAAAACCTAGACACTATTGTGGATGTCCACAAGTGCTGGCTGACTGGAGCCGGTTATAGCTATCACCTGGGAGGCTCTTCTAGTGCATGACAAATACAGAGGGGGACACTCTCAGCCAGTCATTAAACTGAGCACAGAGACCCCAATGGGGGAGCTAGAGAAAGGACCCAAGGAGATGAAGGGATTTGCAGTGCCATAGGAGGAACAATATGAGTCACTCAGTACTCCCAGGGACAAAAACCATCAACCAAAGAGTACACATGGAGTTACCCATGGCTCCAGACACAAAGACAGCAGAGGATGGTCTTGTTAGACACCAAAGGGAGGAGAGGCCCTTGGTCCTGGAGAGACTTTATACTGCAGTGTAGAGGAATACCAGGACAGGGAAATGGGGGAGAGTTGATTGGGGAAGGGGAGATGGCTTATGGGATTTTCGGGGGAGGGGGGAACCAGGAAAGGGGACAACATTTGAAATGTAAATAAAGAATATATCTAAAAAAAGAAAGATATTCAACAAGAATCTATTAAATTAAATTTTAAAACATTCAAATAAAATTAGAAAATTTCTAATATACCATATATCACATACAGTGTCAATATCCTAAACATATATAAGGAATTTAGACGTCTCAATAGTGATAAAAGAACCCAATTAAACATGAGTAAAGGGGCCTACTGGCACATTAATAAAGCAACAATAGATGGCTTACATACCATGTGAGAAGGTTAGGTTTAATCCCCAGCTTAGGGAAAAATGAAGGCAAAGGCAAAAGAAAAAATATTGAATCAATATGTTTCCAAAGAAGACTGCTAATGTTTGAATGTGAAATATATCCAGCTGGAAATATCCTCAGCTGGTGGTGATATTTGGGCTGTGGAACCTTTAGAAGGTGGGGCCTTTCTGGAGGAAGTAGCTCACTGGGGATCAGGTCTTGGGTGTTATAAGCCCAGCCCTAAGTCTCAGTCTCTGTGTATCTATGTGTCTCTGTCCATGTCTCTGTCTGTCCATCTGTCTGTCTGTCTGTCTGTTTAAGTTAATTTATGTATACGTTTCATGAATAACAGATCACATATGGGATGGTAGTTCCATAAGATTATATCATCTGATTATGTCATAGTACATGCTAGAATGTTTACATGGTGATGATATCACCACACTTTTCAAAACATATTCCTATTGTTAAACCACACACCACTATATAGTTGGTCTTTTGGATAAAGGACTGGGATGTATGAAGGTCTCCCTAGTATTTCAGGTAAACCTCATAAAACATGTCAATAAAATGTTCTAAAATTGATCCTCCAGCTCTTACTAAAGAGGGAGATGAAGGAACTGGACAGGCAGACAGGGTAAGTTGTGGTTTCAAGGCACACACTTCAGACAAAGGAAGACCTGGGTTCGGCTCCTCTTATTCTCAGACAGTACCTTATTTGTAAATCAAGGAGGATAAATGACTATGTCAGACAACTGGTGGGAAAAATCACTGCAAGGACACTGACCCTAACCCTTGAAAATTAATTTCCCTACCAGAATTTCTTCCAAACTGCAGCGGACTATGGCAACTAAAACTATCAGAGAGATCTTAGCATCAATAACATTTCTGTTTACCTTGCCATTCATAAGAAGTTAGCCTTAGAGAATCAAGTCATTTCCTTTGCAAGAGCCAACTTGGTCAAAATAACACAACTTATTGCATGATTATAATCACATAAAACAACACAAATTAGCAAATCTAGCAGTACATACTGCATTCTTATCACTGTAAGCTTATCCTAGAATAAACTTACAGAGACACACAGGCAGACACACAGACAGACAGACAGACAGACACACACACACACACACACACCCCTACTCAAATCTAGGGCCAAGTCTTACAATCTTAAAAGACACTGTAGACAGATATAAATACATCTTGTTTTCGTAAAACTTTAAAGTCGTTTCACCTTAACTTTCAAATTCCCTGTAAATCACATTATTAGAACGCATGTGACATCAGCATGGATCTTCTGAAATCATTTCAGAGTATACAAAGGATGTGTTTGCCAAAAGTGAACATTGATTCTCAGACAAACATCCTTTCTGTCAGAAAGTAGTTGCCACAGATCATTTCCCCATCAAAAGAATCAGAAGACCCTGGCTGACCACCTCATTTTGTCTTTCATAATAAAAACATTAACAGATATATTCAACTGTGCTGAAAAATAAAGCTACATGTCTAAAGCTGTGTATATAATATTGAAATGGGGGATGGGAGAACTTTAATGGCCTTCAGCAGTCCAGAAGATGCAGTTACTATTTATTACACTAGGGGCAGCAATGTACAAGGAATGGCAAAGTAAGCATTTCAATTACATTTGCACTGCAGTCTGCTAGTTGACCATATTACTGATACCTATTAATTAGACATTTGAACAATCAATAGTTTAGCTATAATTTTCTCATTTTAAGAGGATTTCTGGGAAATGTTTGGTTCATATCTTTCTTGATTTTTTAAAGGTAAAAGAAAATTTGTTTCCACCCTAAGCTCTTACCCCACTAGCTGACTCCATGAGACAATCTTGTTAAGATTTCATCAAACTCAGACATGGGGTACAATTAGAGACTAAGAGTATGGGGCCAGAAGAAAGAATAGAAGGCACCAGGGGCAGAATTCAAGGTCTTTCTGAAGAGCGAGTCACAATTAACTCTGTAGGAAAATCTGTTTATATCGCACGCGTGCACGCACACGTGTGTGTGTGTGTGTGTGTGTGTGTGTGTGTGTGTGTGTACACTTCCCTATAAAAAAATTTATAAGGATTAATAGACGTCTACATGCTTAGTATTTGCCCATCCTCCACAAGAGCTTGCATTTTGAACAGCAATTTTGTTTTTATCTCAAAGGTAACCAATCAAGCACACTCAGCTTCAGTTTCCTTGGTAACCGACCTCTGCTTCCTGTCTAGACTTCTGGTCATGAGAAGAAAGAAATGGAAAAATACAGGACTAAAAAGCAAGCTGCAAAATGGTCTTTCTTCTTACTACAGTCTATTTCTCTGCCATTGTAGTCCACCCCACATCCCCCCCCCCAAAACATTAGCAAAGTCCGTTGGTGAGGTGGAGTGAGATGACGTTTACTTGTATTGTGTCTGTGCCTTTATCTCTGCATCAGTTTGGTCCTGACGAGTCAAATCCTCAGCAGCACAGACATCTTTCTTTGTATTCCACCCCATCTCTCTTTCTTTCTGGGATATATTATTCTTATGATTAGTCAGAAGCATGATCCACCACCTTCTTTTGCTCTCCTGCCCCTTCCCTTACTGTCTTACTAAAGACATGGGGAAAGGCATGAGCCACAGAGGAGACAGAAGCAGGTACTACTTATGGAAGCCCTGACTTTGGAAAGCCCATGCTTTGGACACTCCTGCTAGTGTATTTGCATTGAATTCTAAAGGGTCCACAGAGAAACACACTCACAAAAATATATACAGACAGACACACACATACTCACACACTCACAGACACACACACACATACATACATACATACATACATAGATATGCACACACGCGCACACACACACACACACAGCCTAAGTCTCATGAAATCCTGACAAGATTGTCTCATCATGGAGTCAGGTAGACGGAAAAGAGCCAAGGGTAGGAGCAGAATTTCTTTTAGGTTTAAAACATACAACAAAAATATGAACTCCAGCACCAAACATTTCCTAATAAATCCTCTTAAAATGAGAAAAATATAGACAAATTATTGATTGTTCAAATGTCCAATTAATAGGTATTAATATTTGGTCAACTAGCAGAATGTAGTGCAAATGTAATTGAAATGCTTAAATACTTTGAAAAATACAAAACATTTTAAAATTTTTTGACTTTTCTTTTTAAAATGGTTTTATTGAAATAAAATTAATTCCCCTTCTTTTATTCCCTTCAGTACCTCCATCCCCACTCTCAGGTTGATTATGCTTGTTACACACACACACACACACACACACACACACACCCTTCTGAGTCAGTTGTTGTTTATGTGTATATGGTTTCAAGGCTGACCATGCAGCACTGGGGCAGCTAATAAAAGGGTGCATCCCTGAGAGGCTAATTCTCCTTCTCCCAACAATCTCTAAGTGCCTGTAGTTCTTCATCTAATGGTGGGACCCTGCAAAATTTCCCTTCCATGTTAACAGGTGTACCAATAATGCCATTGTTGCAGTTATGGGGCTATTTCTAGGACCGGTTGCTTGACAGCAGACTTCCTGCTATTGTGGCTCTTACAATCTTTACAGCCCCTCTTCCACAATGTTCACTGAGCCATATTGATGCAGGAGCTGTGCTGAGGGTTTATCTGTTGGGGCTGGGTTCCCCATGATTTGTTGATCTCTACATTATATCCAGTTGTGGTTTTCTGTGAAGGTTCCCATTGGTTGGAAAGGGAGGCTTCTTAGATGAGGGGTAGCTACACTTATCTGTGGGTATAAGGATCAGATTTAGAATGTAGAAGGAATTATGCTTATGTTGCAAACTGGTGGTAGTAGATTCTTTGCTAAGGTCCATGCCCTCATTATCCTGGAGAAGCTGGCTAGGTTTCCTATACCAAGACATGATTTCTCTCCTGTTGAGTGGGCCTTAAGTCCAATTAGACAGCTATTGGTTGCCATCAATGATGTGAGAGTCACTTATTTATTGCACCTTTCTGCTATCCTTCCATGCTGGTAATTGTTGTGGTTCATAGGTGTTGCAGCTTGGTAGGGCTGTTTAATAATTTTCCTCTCTTGGTAGCTTGAATAGTATTTTCTGAAACAGTGAAAGCTAAACCACAGGAAAGAATCTTTAAGCTCACATCCAGCTCAAGTTATTCAAGTCATGTGTCCTGAGTGTGTAGTATAGTATCTTCAGCAACAGGAGCCCACCTTCCTTTGCTGAGAGGCAAGCAAAGGATACATCTATAATCTGTATTGTTTGGGAAGTCACTAGAACTACCCTGGCCAACCATTTGAAAGGAGGTTTCTCATGTCTGGTACTGAAGTTTTGTTAGTCTGTAGTTCTAGTGGAGAACAAGTGGCTTAACTTCATTTAATACTCTCTCTGTCTCTCTCTCTCTGTCTCTCTCTGTCTCTCTCTCTCTCTATCTCTCTCTCTCTCTCACACACACACACACACACAATTTTAGGTAATATAAAATCATATGATTTGAGGGTTTGTCAAACAGTCTCATGCTTTGAAGGACAGTCCTGCCCCCATCCTCTCCTGTGCAGCACATGTTCTCACTTGAAACCATCCTACCCTACCCTTCCACTCCTCTAGGTCTGCCACCAACTCTCCCACAATGTACCTCTCTGTGGTGTTTATGATAGCTATAGAGGGTTTCATACAAATCCAACTTTCTAGCTGGATATAATGGTGTACACTCTAATCCCAGCACTGAAGAAAGAGAAGCATGAGGATTGTAAGTTCAGGACCAGCCTGGATGACATAGCTGCCTCAGCCTCTCCCACATACACAAAATGAAAATCTTGGGGTGATGATACAGAACTTTAATCTCAGGACTGGGGAGGGAGGAGGAGGAGAAGGAGGAGGAGGAGGAGGAAGAGGAGGAAGAGGAAGAGGAGGAGGAAGAGGAGGAAGAGGAGGAAGAGGAGGAGGAAGAGGAGGAAGAGGAGGAAGAGGAGGAGGAAGAGGAGGAAGAGGAGGAAGAGGGGGAAGAGGAGGAAGAGGAGGAGGAGGAGGAAGAGGAGGAGGAGGAGGAGGAGAATTGTGACTTTAGGTCTAATTGGAATACACAACAGACAAACCAGCAAAGCAAATCCAACTTATTATGATATTCCTTAATGCTAGCAAGCCCCAAACACATTGTTCTCATGGCTCTGCATTTCTGGGATCTAATTCTCAGTTGCCATAGGAACCACTCAGGTCCTCTACTTCCTGGTCTAAATTACTACTACAAAAAGGCTCTCTATCTTTTTGTCCTGATAATTCTCAGTTGCCATAGGAACCACTCAGGTCCTCTACTTACTGGTCTAAATCACTACTACAAAAAGGTTCTATGGTCTAAAACCACACCTGGAAAGAAAACCTGTCTCTCCTGTCCCATCCCTGGACAGACCTGGATTTCAGTTTCCGCAATTTTTATCACCTCTCTCCCTTATGCACTCTCCTCCCCACATTCTCATCCCAGCATCCATGAGGCCTCAGGGGAGAGGCAGGATAAAGATAACACTACTGTTATCCACACCCAGGCCCTGACACACACAGTGGAAAGTTACTTAAAGGAGAAATCTGGGGTGAAGGTAAATCTTGACAATGTATCCCCAACATCCTCCTCACTCCTGAATTCCAAATGACCCAGGGACCTCTACTCATCCAAGCCTATCCCTGCTTTGCCTGTCAGAGGCTCCAATGTCCATATTCCTATTCTGGTACTAAGAACCACAGACTCAGACAATAACTAACTTTTCCTAAAGTCTCTAGGGACAAGCATGAAAAGCTTTTTAATATTACATTTAAATTTATTTAGTGTGTGCATGTGTGCAGGTACCTGGTGTGTGTGTATGTCTATCTGTCTGTTTATGTGTGTGTGTGTCTGTCTGTCTGTGTGTAGGAAAAATGTCAGGAGACACTTCTCTCCTTCCACCATATGGGTCCTAGAGACCAAATTTGGGTCCTCAAACTTGGCTAAAAGTGTCTTTATCCACTGAGCTATCTTGAGAGCCCAGCCCCAAACATGAAAATTTCAAGCTGTACTAATTTGAATTAGTGTCAATTAAAAAAAAAACATCCAGAATAAGGTGAAGCATCCAGGTCTATACTCAGCTTAATTTACATAGTCATGAATTCCCCTTTTAAATAAGAAAAAGCAAAAGTAAAATAAACTGCATTTCCAAATTTGTACAGCAATCCAGTAAGGGCCAGGGAGATGGCTCAATGGGTAAAGGCACTTGACCCAAAGCCTGAAAATCTATTATTCTATTTATGGCATCCATGTGGTTCAAAGAGAAAACCAACTCCCAAAAGATTGTCCTTGAACCTCTACACACATGTCATAAAATACACAAATAAATGTATAAAAAATGTGCAGCAAAGTTTTCAATTTTATTTCTTCTTTTTAAATGATCTTTGAGAACTTTATACCATGTGTTTTGAACTATTTACCCCCACTCCTCCAACTCTTCCTAGACCCACTTCCTTTCCCTATCGACCCAACTTTATGTCTTCCTATAGGAAGAATATCTGTGCTACCCATATATTCTCGGATGTATGGCCTTGCACTGGAGCCTGGGTGGCCTACCAGAGGTCACACAGGCCACACCCATAAAAGTAAACTGTCAATAGCTTCTCAGTTAGTGGGGTTGAATTGAGTCTGCATAGTTCTTGTGTATGCTGTCACAACTGCTGTGAGTTCTGATCAACTATCCTACTGTGTCTGTCTGTAAATCACAATTTCCGTGTAGTTGTCCACCACCTCTGGCTCTTACAATCTTTGTGATCTTTTTATTTCCTACAATGATCCCTGAGCCTTGGGAGTAGGAGCTGTAGTACATATGTTCCATTTAGGGCTGAACACTCTGCAGTAACTTATTCTCTGTGCCTTGACCAGTTGTAGGTCTCTGTGTTATAAAGATTGAGAGATGGATTGAGAAATGGTCATACCAATAAGTCATTAGGAATTAGTATATTATACTATGTTCACTTAGCAGAATATCACTAGTAGGTTCTTCCCTAGGGCCTATGACCTGTATAGCCTTTTGTTTTGTTTTGTTCTTGGCTTTGATAACAGTACAAGGTATGGGCTACAGCTTGTGGAGCAAACCTTAAATGCAATCAGAAAGTGGTTGATTATTACCATAATGTCTATGCCATTATTGCACTGGCGGGCAGGTCTTGATAGGCCAGGCATTATTATAGAATTTAGGATTCATAGCTAGGTAAGTTTGGTGATTATTTTTCTCCTCTGCTAGGGGAGCATAATATCTTGCAGCACTATGAAAGCTAGCCAGTAAGGATGAAGCTTCAAAGTAAACACCAACTTGATTTCTCCATTTACTATGACGCTAATATATGGTGGCTTCAGCAACAGGCACTTAGCATACAGTTCTGGAGGGTAACCAAGAGAACTGGCAATAGCCTGACATGTTTGGGGGTCTATGGAACCTTGCTGGGCAGCAACTCATATATGTATATTTATCTATTTTAGGATACCGGCAATAGCAGTGGTTTTCCATATGACCTTTTCCAAGGATCTTTACTTTATTTATCCCTACCCACTTTTTCCTCTACTCTGTCTTCCCATTCTACCTCACTTTAACCTTTGCTGGTTTTTATTCACCTTTAACCTTTCATATCACTGAGCTTGAGGTCATCTCCTTTGAAAGCTACTGCCCCCAACCCATGTCCCCTTACTAGGCATCTAACCTCTATGGATATTCCAAATGAGGCTGGTATATCTAATGATTCAATGTTAACATCCACAAATGAGAGAAAATACCATGTTTGTCTTTCTAGGTCTGAATTACCTAACTCAGAATTGTTGATTTTAGCTCCAGCCATTTACCTGCAAATTTTGTGTTTTTTTAAAACAATGAACTAAAGACCATTATGTAAATGTATCTCACTTTCATTAACCATTCACCAGGTGATGGACACCTAGGCTGTTTCCATTTCCTGACTGTTGTGAATTGAGAAGCAATGAACATGGATGAGCAAATATCTCTATAGTAGAATATAGAATCCTTTGGCTTTGTGACCAAGAGTGGTGTAGCTGGATAATGTGGTTCATCTATTTATTTCTGGCCTTTTGGGGAGCCTCTGTGCTGATTTCCATAGTAGCTACACCAGTTTGCACTTCTAATCAGCAATGAATAAGTATTTCCTCCTTTCCCAGATCCACACCAACATTCATTGTAATTAAAAGTAACTTGTAATTGAAGTAAGATGAAAATCACAAAGTAGTTTAAGTACAAAGTAGTTTTCCCTAACGGCTGAGGATGTTGAACATATAAAAATGTTTCCAGGAGACAGCGGTTGTTGGCGAGGATGTGGAGAAAGAGGAACACTCCTCCACTGCTGGTGGAATTGCAGGCTGGTACAACCACTCTGGAAAGCAGTCTGGCGGTTCCTCAGAAAACTGGGCATGACACTCCCGGAGGATCCGGCTATACCACTCCTGGGCATATACCCAGAGACTTTACCTGCATGCAATAAGGACACATGCTCCACTATGTTCATAGCAGCCTTATTTATAATAGCCAGAAGCTGGAAAGAACCCAGATGTCCCTCAACGGAGGAATGGATTCAGAAGATGTGGTATATTTACACAATGGAATACTACTCTGCAATTAAAAACAATGAATTCATGAAATTCTTAGGCAAATGGTCAGAACTGGAAAATATCATCCTTAGTGAGGTAACCCAATCAGAAAAGAAAACACATGGGCCTTCCTTGACCTCTGTTCCCACAGACTGCGCTGAAGAGACAGGTACCCCAAGCTCCCTACCCCCATTATAACATCACTTGGGACACGGCCTGTTGGGGCTTCCGTCTGTGCCCGAGAACGGGTCAGCGCTGTGGTCGTCTGGGTGCCAGATCAGCGGGCCATCGCGTCTACAGGGTGAGCGGCGCCACGGAGAGTGCCCTCCGCCATCTTTGCTCCAGTGGCCAGGTAGTTGGGACCGCCAGGCTCAGAGACAGACAGGCATAATATCACTTCAGTCTCAGGCAGCTTCTGTGTAACCTGCTCCCAGGTGCTGGGCTGATCTGCAGTAACCAGCGCGCCAGCTCTGCTGAGGGACTTCTGCCTGGCAGAGGGACGCTCCCTTCCCCCCCAGGGGAGATCACACACCCCTGCACAGGGCAGGAGCCTACCAGCCTCCCTTTGGCGACCTCTGCTCCAGGAATCCACTAGGCTGAGCCTTTAGATGTGCAAGGCCTCCCCAATATAAGATCACTTGGGGCAAGGCACATTAGGGCTCCAAAGTCACTCAGGAGCAGGCAGGCCCCAGAAATCGGTGCCAGGGGAATCCTGGTAATCCGGGGGGGGGGGGGCAGAAATAGCTTTGCAGGCTCACAGGAGGTCCAACCAACAGCCAGTGGCAGCAGGACCAACTAACACCAGAGGTATCCAGACGGCAAAAGGCAAACATAGGAATGTTACTAACAGTAATCAAAGTAATGTGGGACCATCCGAACCCAACTCTCCAACAGCAGCAAGTCCTGGATACCCCACCACACCCAAAAGACAAGATCTGGATTTAAAATCACTTCTCATGATCCTATTAGAGGATCGCAAGAAGGACACAAATAAATCTCATAAAGAGTTACAGGAGACCATGAATCAACGGTTAGAAGCCCTTACAAAGGAAACACAAAAATCGCTTAGAGAAATGCGGGAGAACATGGATCAAAAGTTGGAGGTGCACAAGGAGACAACACAAAAATCGCTTAACGAGATGAATCAACGGGTAGATGCACTCACAAAGGAATCACAAAATTTGCATAAAGAAATGCAGAAGAATATGGGTCAACAGATGGATGCCCATAAGGAGGCAACACAAAAATTGCTTAAAGAAATGAATCAACGGTTAGATGCCCTTATAAAGGAAACACGAGAACTGCTTAAAGAAATGCAGGAGACGATGGATCAACAGATGGAATCCCATGAGGAGGAAACACAAAAATCGCTCTGAGAAATGCAGGAGAACGTGGGTCATCAGGAAGAAATCCTGAAAGAGGTAATGCAAAAATACCTTAAAGAAATACAGGAAAATACAAACAAAAAAGTGAAGGATCTCAGCAAATCCATCCAGGAACTAAAAAAGGAAGTAGAAACAACTAAGAAATCACAAAGGGAGACAACTTTGGAGATAGAAAACCTTGGGAAGAAATCAGGAGTCATAGATGCAAACATCAACAATACAATACAAGAGATGGAAGAAAGAATCTCAGGTGCTGAAGATTCCATAGAAAGCATCGACTCAACAGTCAAAGAAAATGCAAAATGCAAAAAACATGTAACCCAAAACATCCAGGAAATCCAGGACACAATGAGAAGACCAAACATAAGGATTCTAGGTATAGATGAGAGTGAAGATTTGCAACTTAAAGGGCCAGTAAACATCTTCAACAAAATTATGGAGGAAAACTTCCCTAACTTAAAGAGAGAGATGCCGATGAACGTACAAGAAGCCTACAGAACTCCAAACAGACTGGACCAGAACAGAAATACCTCCCGTCACATAATAATCAAAACACCGAATGTTCTAAACAAAGAAAGAATACTAAAAGCAGTAAGAGAAAAGGGCCAAGTAACATACAAAAGAAGACCTATCCGAATCACATCAGACTTCTCACCAGAGACTATGAAAGCCAGAAGATCCTGGGCAGATCTCATGCAGACACTAAGACAGCACAAATGCCAGCCTAGACTACAATACCCAGCAAAACTCTCAATCACCATAGATGGAGAGACCAAGATATTCCACGATAAAACCAAATTTTCACAATATCTTTCCACAAATCCAGCCCTGCAACGGATAATAGGTGGAAACCTCCAATACAGGGAGAGAAACAACACCCTGGAAAAAATGAGATAATAACCTTCTTGAATCAAACCCAAAAGTGGATAACCACTCAAACATAAAGATAGCGTCAAGAATGGCAGATGGCAATAATCACTATGCCTTAATCTCTCTTAATATCAATGGTCTCAATTCCCCAATTAAAAGACATAGACTAGCAGACTGGATACGTAAACAGGACCCAGCATTTTGCTGCATGCAGGAAACGCACCTCAGTGTCAAAGACAAACACTACCTCAGAGTAAAAGGGTGGAAAACAATTTTACAAGCAAATGGCCCCAAGAAACGAGGTGGAGTAGCCATCCTAATATCGGATAAAATTGATTTTCAACCTAAAGTCATCAAAAAAGACACAGAAGGACACTACATACTGATCAAGGGAAAAATCCACCATCAAGAACTCTCAATTCTGAATATCTATGCTCCAAATGCAAGGGCACCCTCATCGTAAAAGAAACTTTACTAAAACTCAAAGCACACATCGCACCACACACAATAATAGTGGGTGACTTCAACACCCCGCTCTCTGAAATGGATCGTTCAGGAAAGCAGAAACTAAACAGGGACACAGTGAATCTAATTGAAGCCTTGGACCAAATGGAACTAACTGATATATATAGAACATTTCATCCTAGAGCTAAAGAATACACCTTCTTCTCAGCTCCTCATGGTACCTTCTCCAAAATTGACCATATAATTGGTCACAAATCAGACCTCAACAGATACAAGAAGATAGAAATAATCCCATGCCTCCTATCAGATCACTATGGAATAAGGGTGGTCTTCAATGGCAACAAAAACAAAAGAAAACCCACGTACACATGGAGGCTGAACAATGCTCTACTCAATGATAACTTGGTCAAGGTGGAAATAAAGAAAGAAATCAAAGACTTTTTGAAAGTTAATGAAAATGAAGGCACAACATACCCTAATTTATGGGACACAATGAAAGCAGCGCTAAGAGGAAAATTCATAGCCCTGAGTGCCGCCAAAAAGAAACGGGAGACAGCATACACTAACAGCTTAATGGCACACCTGAAAGCCCTGGAACAAAAAGAAGCAAATACACCAAAGAGGAGTAGAAGGCAGGAAATCATCAAACTCAGGGCTGAAATCAATCAAGTAGAAACAAATAAAACCATACAAAGAATCAACAAAACGAGGAGTTGGTTCTTTGAGAAAATCAACAAGATAGATAAGCCCTTAGCCAGACTAACCAGAGAGCACAGAGATAGTATCCAAATTAATAAAATCAGAAACGAAAAGGGAGAGATAACAACAGAAACTGAGGAAATTCAAAAAATCATCAGATCCTACTACAAAAACCTGTATTCAACACAACTAGAAAATCTTGAGGAAATGGACAATTTCCTTGACAGATACCAAGTACCAAAATTAAATCAGGATCAAATAGACCATCTAAACCGTCCTATAACCCCTGAAGAAATAGAAGTTGTCATTGGAAGTCTTCCAACCAAAAAAAGCACAGGTCCAGATGGTTTTAGTGCAGAATTCTATCAGACCTTCAAAGAAGACCTAACACCAATACTCTTCAAACTGTTCCACAAAATAGAAACAGAAGGAACACTACCCAACTCGTTCTATGAAGCCACAATTACACTAATACCAAAAGCACACAAAGATCCGACAAAGAAAGAGAATCTCAGGCCAATCTCTCTTATGAATATCGATGCAAAAATACTCAATAAAATTCTTGCCAACCGAATCCAAGAACACATCAAAACGATCATCCACCACGATCAAGTAGGCTTCATCCCAGGGATGCAGGCATGGTTCAATATAAGGAAATCCATCAATGTAATCCACTACATAAACAATCTCAAAGAAAAAAACCACATGGTCATCTCATTAGATGCTGAGAAAGCATTTGACAAAATTCAGCATCCTTTCATGCTAAAGGTCTTGGAAAGATCAGGAATTCAAGGCCCATATCTAAACATAGTAAAAGCAATTTACAGCAAACCGGTAGCCAGCATCAATCTAAATGGAGAGAAACTTGAAGCAATCCCACTAAAATCAGGGACTAGACAAGGCTGCCCTCTCTCTCCATATCTTTTCAATATAGTACTTGAAGTTCTAGCTAGAGCAATTAGACAACAAAAAGAGGTCAAAGGGATACAAATTGGAAAGGAAGAAGTCAAACTATCACTATTTGCAGACGATATGATAGTATACTTAAGCGACCCAAAGAACTCCACCAGAGAACTCCTACAGCTAATAAACGACTTCAGCAAAGTGGCCGGATATAAAATCAACTCAAGCAAGTCAGAAGCCTTCCTATACTCAAAGGATAAGCAGGCTGAGAAAGAAGTAAGAGAAATAATACCCTTTACGATAGCCACAAACCATATTAAGTATCTTGGCGTGACTCTAACCAAACAAGTGAAAGATCTGTATGACAAGAACTTCAAGTCTCTGAAGAAAGAAATTGAAGAAGACCTCAGAAGATGGAAAAATCTGCCATGCTCATGGATTGGGAGGATTAATACAGTAAAAATGAGCATCTTACCAAAAGTAATACACAGATTCAATGCAATCCCCATCAAAATCCCAACTCAATTCTTCATAGAGTTAGAAAGAGCAATTCAAAAATTCATCTGGAATAACAGAAAACCCAGAATAGCTAAAACTATTCTCAAGAGTAAAAGAACCTCTGGGGGCATCAGTATCCCGGACCTCAAGCTGTACTACAGAGCAATAGTGTTAAAAACTGCATGATATTGGTACAGTAACAGACATGTAGATCAATGGAACAGAATTGAAGACCCAGAAATGAATCCACACTCCTATGGTCACTTGATCTTTGACAAAGGAGCTAAAACCATCTAGTGGAAAAAAGATAGCCTTTTCAACAAATGGTGCTGGCTCAGCTGGAGGTCAACATGCAGAAGAATGCAAATTGACCCATCCTTATCTCCTTGCACTAAGCTCAATTCTAAGTGGATCAAAGATCTCCACATAAAACCAGACACACTGAAACTAATAGAAGGGAAACTAGGGAAGAACCTTGAACATATGGGCACAGGGGAGAATTTCCTGAACAGAACTCCAATAGCTTATGCTCTAAGATCAAGAATAGACAAATGGGACCTCATTACAAAGTTTTTGCAAGGCAAAAGACACTGTCAAAAAGACAAAGCGGCAACCAACTAACTGGGAAATGATCTTTACCAACCTTACATCCGACAGAGGGCTAATATCCAAGATATACAAAGAACTCAAGAAGTTAAACTCCAGAGAGGCAAGTAACCCTATTAAAAAATGGGGTACAGAGCTACACAAAGAGTTCTCACCTGAAGAATATCTAATGGATGAGAAGCACCTAAAGAGATGTTCATCATCCTTAGTCATTAGGGAAATGCAAATCAAAACAACCCTGAGATTCCATCTCACACCAGTCAGGATGGCTAAGATCAAAAACACAGGAGACAGCAGTTGTTGGCGAGGATGTGGAGAAAGAGGAACACTCCTCCACTGCTGGTGGAATCGCAAGCTGGTACAACCACTCTGGAAAGCAGTCTGGCGGTTCCTCAGAAAACTGGGCATGACACTCCCGGAGGATCCGGCTATACCACTCCTGGGCATATACCCAGAGACTTTACCTGCATGCAATAAGGACACATGCTCCACTATATTCATAGCAGCCTTATTTATAATAGCCAGAAGCTGGAAAGAACCCAGATGTCCCTCAACGGAGGAATGGATTCAGAAGATGTGGTATATTTACACAATGGAATACTACTCTGCAATTAAAAACAATGAATTCACGAAATTCCTAGGCAAATGGTCAGAACTTGAAAATATCATCCTTAGTGAGGTAACCCAATCACAAAAGAACACACATGGTATGCAGTCACTGATAAGGGGATATTGACCCAGAATCTCGGAATACCCTAGACACAATCAGCATATCAATAGATTTCTAAAGAGATTGAAGGAGAGACCCCTGGTCCTGGAAAGACTGGATGTAGGGGAACGCCAGGACAGAGTAACGAGAGGGGGTTGAATGGAGAAAAGAGGGAGGGAAGGGGGCTTATGGGACTTTCGGGGAGGGAGGAAACAGGAAAGGGGAAGTGATTTGGAATGTAAATTAAAAAAATAAAATTAAAAAAAAAAAAAACCCTACATCTGACAGAGGGCTAATATCCAATATATACAAAGAACTCAAGAAGTTAGACCCCAGAGAGCTAAATAACCCTATTAAAAATGGAGTACAGAGCTAAACAAAGAGTTCTCACCTGAAGAATATCTAATGGCTGAGAAGCACCTAAAGAAATGTTCAACATCCTTAGTCATTAGGGAAATGCAAATCAAAACAACCCTGAGATTCCACCTCACACCAGTCAGAATGGCTAAGATCAAAAACCCAGGAGACAGCAGTTGTTGGCAAGGATATGGAGAAAGAGGAACACTCCTCCACTGCTGGTGGGATTGCATGCTGGTACAACCACTCTGGAAAGCAGTCTGGCGGTTCCTTAGAAAAGATGTGGTATATTTACACAATGGAATACTACTCTGCAATTAAAAACAATGAATTCACGAAATTCTTAGGCAAATGGTCAGAACTGGAAAATATCATCCTTAGTGAGGTAACCCAATCACAAAAGAACACACATAGTATGCAATCACTGATAAGGGGATATTAACCCAGAATCTCGGAATACCCAAGACACAATTCGCATATCAATAGATGTCCAAGAAGATGGAAGGAAAGACCCCTGGTCCTAAAAAGACTGGATGTAGGGGAGTACCAGGACAGAGAAGCGAGAGGGGGTTGAATGGGGAACAGGGGGAGGGAAGAGGGCTTATGGGACTTTCAGGAAGGGAGGAAACGGGAAAGTGGAAATCATTTGGAATGTAAATAAATAAATATATAGAAAATTAAAAAACAAAAATAAATAAATAAATAAAATGTTAAAAAAAAAGAAAAAAAAAAAAAAAGAACACACATGGTATGCAGTCACTGATAAGGGGATATTGACCCAGAATCTCGGAATACCCTAGACGCAATTCACATATCAATAGATTTCCAAGAAGATGGAAGGAGAGACCCTTGGTCCTGGAAAGACTGGATGTAGGGGAATACCAGGACAGAAAAGTGAGAGGGGCTTGAATGGGGAACAGAGGGAGGGAAGGGGGCTTATGGGACTTTCGGGGAGGGAGAAAACGGGAAAGAGGAAATCATTTGGAATGTAAATAAAAAATATAGAAAATAATAAAAAAATAAAATAAATCATAGCTGACTTTTCTGATGATAGGAGATATAAGGTATTGGAACAGAAGCAGACAAAATGTCCCATTTATGAAACACTGCTTTATACACAAAAATCAAGAGTTAACTATTACATAAATGATGGTCAAAACGAACTCCCAGTCTCTAAACGCAGCTAGGAAGAAGACAGGATAGATATATAATACAGGCTTACTTCACATTTCTATTGTGTGCAATACTCAAAGTCATTGAGTGCTGGTGTATATGCTCTGATATTAATAATGAATCCAGCTCATCAAATGAACTGGACACTCAGATCTGTTATCATCACAACTCAATAAAGTTGAAATTCTTGAAAAAAAATGTTTCTTGGCCATATGTAATTATATCTTTTTGAGCACTCTATTTAGTTTCATGCCTCATTTTGAGACTGGGTTGTTTTTCCTTGATGTTTAATTTCTCAGTCTTTTGTATATTCTAGATACTAACATTCTGTCATATATATATATATATTAAGAATGATGGGCAGGGTCTTACCATGTAGCTCTGACCATCATGAACTGGATATGTAGACTAGGCTGGCCTCAAAGTCATGGTGATCCACCTTCTGTCTCTTGAGTGTTGAGTCTGAAGATGTATGACACCATGCCTAGCCTTTTGTTTTGTTTTGATTTTTTTCCACAATAATATTTTTATTGATATTCTGGGAACTACACTTCTTACCCCACTCAATCACAAGCACTTCCCAGTCCCTCCATGTCTACACCCTGCTCTCATGATCCACCCCAACACAGGATAAAAATTAAAAAAATGAACAAGTCCAATTTGTGTTACTGGAACATGGTTAAGTTCCCAGTGGCCTGCCTGCTAAAGAAAATCAAGTCCTTCTCCATCCATAACCCTACTTTTGTTTTGATGTTTTTGAGACAGGTTCTCATGCATCCATACCTGCCTTTGAACTGGCTATATATAGCTAAGGCTGGCTTTGAACTCCTGACTATCCCACCTCAGCCTCCCACAGTCATCACTTTGCCCAGTTTATGATATTCTGGAAATTGAACTAAAAAATTTGTGCATTATAGCCAATAGCTCGATTATATGAAGTATGTCACCAATGAGCAAACCCTAAGGAAAAAAATAACAGGGAAAAAAGGAGTAATCTTTGGCTTAGTAAATAGGAAAACAATTGTTAACCATTTGGAATAAAAGTGTGTGATAATTATCTCATGAGCTATACCAAAAATAAAGATTTTATTCAGAATTTTTCAAGAAATTATGAAATAACTAAAAAAAATTATAGAAACTACCTGATCAGAAAAGTATTTAAAAATATCCACAATGTAAATTAATGATTAATTTTTTTCAGACAGAGTCTTACCACATAGGGTTCACCTCAAATATATTATGAAGAACATGCTGACCTTGAACTCGTGATTGTCTTTCTTTTCTCCTTCCAACTACTGGAAATTATTGATCAGATTGATTTGTTAAGTAGTGATAAAGATGTGACATAATCAAAATTTTCATATACTACTGTTGGGACTGTAAAATGCTATAATCTTTTTGAAACAGTGTTTGCTAGTGCCTATTAAAGTCAAGAACATATACAGTACATATATAAATAGAGATATAGCTGACTAGAGTATATGCATGTTTATCACAAAATGTGCCCATGAGTATTCAAGTTATATAATTAAACCTTAATTAGATCTTTTTCAATATCAATAATAGAGTAGACAAATGAAATGTGGTATATTTACGCAATGGAAAAGCACCACGTAGTAGTGAAAATGAAAGAAACTACATGTAACCTGGAACATAATGTTTCCCTAATAGGAAGTGGGTACAAAACCACGAGTTCTTATTATTTGATCTCATGTATTAATCATTCAATCACAAGCAAAATTAATCCATGGCCTTGGAAGTAAAGCTAAGAAAATACTTCCTGCATCTTCCAGCATCTGTATAGCAATTTAAAACCAAGAAGAAGAAGAAGAATAGCTATCCATAGACTCATGGGATAAGGTGGGCAACCTGATCTTTGCCAAGATAGTCACACTGGGCTAATGAAGTACTCGATAGAATTATAAAGCCTCCAGCAAAAAGATAAGCTATTTTATCTTTAGGCAGCCATGGACTTGCCTTTTCAGGCCCCAAAGTCCTTTGCAAAGGGGGTTTATCAAGTCAAACAATCAAACAAACAAAAATAATGAAGGATCTTGAAAACCAAGAAATAAGACTTCTATCAGGTGTGGTGGCACACACCTTTAATCATAGCACTAAGTAAGCAGAGGTGCTCGGCTCTCTGTGAGTTTGAAACCAGCTTCGTCTACACAGTTGAGTTCCAAGCCAGTCCGAGACCCTGTCTCAAAGCAAAACAAAACAAAAAGACAAGCCATTTAACATCCCAAATCCCAATATTTCTTCCACTAAATGTCTATGCTGGTCACAATGAGCCTGTCCGTCTTCTATAAAACATTAGACCACAGACACAATTCAACCCAGTTCTTATTCACTTTGAAGTTAGCTTGTTTATTCTAGTTTGTAAAACTAAAATCTTTGTTTCCAGCTGGAACGTCATTATATTCTCCATCTTCTCTCTCCATATTTCGATCAACGCTTTAATATTTCACAAAAAAAAACGTTGAGAACTATGAAGTGATTTCTTTAGTTCCCATCTCTTGAGCCCTTACCAGAATTAACCTCTCTAGCCTGTGCACAGCACTAAAGTATCTTAAGCTGCTCCTGCCAATTTTCCCAGCCCTTAGCTTTCCTGGTTCTAAAGCTGATGCCACATTTTCAGTTATTTGTTAGGACAGAACACCACTCTTTGCACCAGAGATTGGACAATTTGTAAACAACAGATCGAAACAGAAATAAATAACTTCTCACAGTTGTAGAAGGTGGTAAGGTCGACACAAAGGTCCCAGTAGGCTTGCAATGTGGTGACAGCTGCTGATGACTTCTCTGATGGTGTTTTACTGCCATATCTTCTAGAGGGAAAAGATCACATAGCAGAAGGGACTGAAGGGGCAAATATGACTCTTTGAGCTTTTAAACTTATTTTAATGTTTAAGGACTTATTATCATTATTATTTAAATTTATGTACCATGTGTATGAATCTGTGTGCGAGTATGTACATGTGAGTGCAAGCGCCCATAGAGACATCAGATCCCCTGAACTGGAGCTACAGATGATTGGGAGCTAAGCTGTGAGTGCAAGGAACCAAATGGGCATTCCCTGCAAGAGCACTATGTGTTCTTATCTCAGAACGTTTCCTACAAGGGCAATACTCTACCACTGATGGTGGAGTCCTCAGGGTCTGATCATCTTCTAAAACCTTCACCTTTGAATACTGTTGCATTGAATATCAAGTTTCAATAGAAATTTTGTAGAGACAGTAACATTCAAATTATAGCATCACTTTAGAAGCCTTGCTTGCTAATTAGTGCTACTTTCAAAGTTAGGGTTTCAGCATATGGATTTCTTGTCAGAAGACACAAGAGTTCAGTCTATAACAAATTATGATACATAGGTTTAATGCCAAATGTTGTGTGTGAGACTTTTCCTGGGAAAATGAAACAAACAAACACACACACACACACACACACACACGTTTACTTACCTCAGAGAGGGAGCCCGTGACAGACTGAAGTAATGACTGTACCAATATCCAATTTGGTGAACCAATGAGTTTTCATTGGGATACTAACTGTGGCAGACATAACTTTAAAGCAGCTACATCAATGAAAAGCCCACCCAAACACAGGTGAGGACTCAAGAAAGAGACATCTGTGCATAGATATATATGTTCTGTTTTATAAGCTGTTTCCTATAAGGCACAGTGAACTATACCAGCTAGCTAAGTACTGTATCACCTCCAAACCTTCATATATCAAAGAAAATATGAAAAACAAATCCTTTCACTGATTCTACATAGGACTGCACACACACACACATACACACACACACACACAGAGAGAGAGAGAGAGAGAGCGCAGAGGGAGGGAGGGAGGGGGACAGACAGACAGACAGACAGACAGACAGACAGACAGACAGAGGGAGAATGGAGAATGGCTCAGCAGTTAAGAGCATCTGCTGCTCTTACAGAGGATCCAAGTTTGGTCCCTAGCAGTCACGTGGTACCTTACAACCATCTGTAACTCCAGTTCTAAGGGATCCAACTTCTTCTAACCTTCGCCACATGAGGCATGTACATGGTGCACACATACAACACATACACAAAATACTCATACACATAAAATAAATAAATCTAAGAAACTCAAAGAGAGGGAAGGAGTGACTGAAAAACAGCAGACTGGAAAGCTTGAAACTTTTGTTCACCATAGAAACTTCCAGACAAGCAACAAGAAGCTGTCTGAACCAACTTTGTAGGCTCTCTGGAAAACACTTTATATGTTATGTTGTAATAGGTTCCCACACCTTAGCACAACTGACTCCATGATGCAAGTTCTATTCAGGCTGTAAAATTCAGCATATAGACAGCACCATCTGCCACAGCAAAAACAAAGATCTAATCCATCACAGTCCACAGTTCTGGGAAAGTCTCTAAATGTGCTAACGTTGCTTTTTAGCTTCTGTAGTTTTGCTTCTGGCTAACTGAAGCTTGGCAACCTAGAACATGGTTTTAGTACTTAAAAGCTCACTCTGAGAAAGGCTCATGGCTACACTGGGATGCTGAACCCACAGGTATGGCTTAAACCCATATCCCAGTAGTCTTCTCTGGTGGATACCCCACAAGAATATAGTGACCAAGTGATGAAGAAAAAGGAATCTTCAAACAAAAGCAAGTTTTGGATACTTTGGATACTGACTCTTGCCCATTTCTCCCCAGGAATGCCAGCAGTCAGGAGCCTGCTTTTAAGTTTAAATTATCAAAAAAGCAGCAGCAGATAGGACCTTAGTTAAAAAAAAGTCCATGTATGTGTTTTAACTTGGTTGGCTTAGATAATCAGAGAAAGGGCTCACTCACCTTTTTCACATGTAAGTCAGATAGGAGGTGAACAAGTGGCAGACACTGCTCACAAAATGGAAAGAAGATCACAAATTTAAAGGTGACAGATCAGCCAGGAATACGGGATTCTTACTGGAGACCACAGAGAATCAGAGAGACAAAGAAAGAATACTGATATTAACAAGAGACAAGAAAGACACTATAAACAAGATCATTAGCTGATCTCTCAGAGAAGTCTTGGAGGCAAAAACACAGGCAATGATACATTTAGTGCTGAAAGGTAATATAAGTGCTGGAAGAAAAAAAAAAAGCCTATGAAGAGACAGTTTTATATCCAGGAAAACAGACAGTTCTTTTGAAAGCAAGGAAGAAAAAAATAAGACATTTCCATTTAAAAACTGAAAGAGAACTTGATGCCACTAATTTTCTCCTATACAAAATGGAAATGTCTTATTTACTGAAGGCTATAAGAACATATTAAATAAATAAATATGAAAGATTAAAAGCAAAAAAATATGAAAATTTCTACACTGCAAATTACAGTGACAGCTAATCTTGGTTGTCAACCTGACTCCATCTGGAATCAACTAAAAGTCAAGGGGCTGAACATACCTGTGAAGAATTGAATATTAGAATATTTGAGGTGGGAAGATATACCCTAATTCTGGTATTTTAAACCATTGTATAAAATACTTGGGATTCTCTCAAAAGAGTAAACGTAGAATTATAGTATGATTTGTAAAGTCCATTACTGCATATATGCAGGGTCTTTAGATAGATAAGATAGATAGATAGATAGATAGATAGATAGATAGATAGATAGATAGATAGATAGATAGATAGATAGATAGATAGATAGATAATTAGATAATTACTCGGGCTAAAAAAGAAGGAAAATGACAATACGTTCTACAACCTGCATAAACCTTAAAAATATGCTACATATGTGGCTGTGCAGATAACTCAGTTAGTACAGTACTTGTTGTGGAAGCACACACATACCACAGACTATTAGCCTATAATGAATGAGAATTAATTTTTCCACAATGGAATATATACTTCAAATCACCATGTTATTATAATACTAACACTCAGGAGGCTTAGGCAAGGAACTACCGTCTTGTCTCAAAAATAAAGAAAAACGAATAAAGAGTGTTAAAGCATGAAAATTTAAAAACTGTATAAGAAAAAAGGGGCAACAACAAAAACAAGTCTGACCATGCTCAATGGATGAGCCCTGAAAGCATTATGTTGGAGGGAAACACTAACTGATTCCACACACATGAGGGAGGGTGTCTATGGGAGCCATCTCTGCATTGCCAGGAAGTAGAAGGGTGGTTGCCAAAGATTGGGGGGTGGTGGATCATTTTAGGGTTACACATTATCAGTTTGGAAAATTGAAAAAGTTGGGAGATGGAATGGATGGTTGCAACAATTTCAATGCATGTTTTGAAGTGGCTAGTATGACAAAATCTTAATTATGTATACTTTCCCATAAGAATAAAAAGAAGTAACAATATCTCTATAAAATTCCATAAGATTTGCTTGGGACTTTTCCAAAAATCTAAATCTGATGTGTGAGTACTATGATATTACATATACCTTGGGAATTTCTGTTTAACTGTCTTTAGTTTCTATGCTTTGAAATGATATTTAATGCTATTTTTCCAGTCAGAACATCGAGGTCTTTGTACACAGTGTTGGCTTCAGAGCCTTAAATTTATTAAGTGTTTAGTAACGTTTGTTGGATTTAAAGACCTAAACCATTGCTTTATTTTCATCATTTCCAATTTTCTTGAAAAGAGACAAGCTAGGTGTGGTGGCATATGCTTTTAATTCTAGCACTTGAGCGGCAGAGGCAGAGGCAGAGGCAGATGGCTCTCTATAATATTGGTACCGGCCTGGTTTATATAGCAACTTTCAGACTAAACAAGACTGCATTGGGAGACTTTGTCTCAAAAAACATCAACAATAAAAAAAAAAGAAAAAAGAAAAAAGAAAGGGAAAGAAAGGAAAGGAAAAGAAAGGAAAGGAAAGGAAAGGAAAGGAAAGGAAAGGAAAGGAAAGGAGAGGAAAGGAAAGGAAAGGAAAGGAAAGGAAAAAAAACAAGTTAAAAGTCTTTCAGGGCTGGCGAGATGGTTTACTGAATAATGTGCTTTACCCATAAGCTTGAGAGTGGAAGTTTCAAACCCCAGGACTCAAGTCAAAGCTGGGCAGTTCTGGTGGCTGCCTGTAATCTCAGAGGCAGGGATGGGTTTCCCAGGGCAAATCAAACTAGCTAAGTTGGTAAACTCTGGTTCGATCATCTGGTTCTGCCTGAATAAATAAAGTGGAGAGCAATCAAAGAAAACACCCATTGTGAACTTCAGGCCTCCACATTTATGAAGAAACAAATATAAGAACATGCACGTGTACCTGCACACATGTTGCATGAATCATTCTGGAATAAGCACTCCAACACCAATGACGGCACAAGAGAGAAGTCACCAGTGCATCAAAGCCAGGGTCGCTCCGGAAAGGCTTTGAGGCTGGGTCCAGTTTACATTCTCATTTTCTACTCTGAAATGACAAGGTGGGGGCAGGCAAGCAAGCAAGAGTTTACAGAAGCATATGTGGCACTCAGCAGGTTGGTTGTTAAGGGCAACAGCTCATTACTTCAGCTATTTTTCCAGGTCATTGTGTTCCACATGGCAAGTGACATCATGCTAGGTAAATACAGTACAAGCAGTGCTTTAGGTAAATCACTAAATATATCAGTAAATCAAGATCTAATAATTGGTCCTTTCTACTTTATTCTACTTCACATGCACACGCATATGAACATGCCTATACACCACATTTGCAAAACTGGTAAAATACACAATGTTTTCAAGTACATGAGTTTACGACTTCTTTGTTCCTCTGGAAGAAGCTCTTTTTCTGTTTTTTGAGATTATAATTATATCATTTCTCCCTTCTTTTCCCTCTCCAAGTCCTCCCATATACCTTTCAAATTCATGGCCTCTTTTTTCATTTGCTATTATATGCGTACATGTAACATGTCTGGAGACCATTACTGATGAGCACAACTGATCAAAAGGCAGAGAACAAGAGCTTGTGTGATGACCAGTCCCAATTGATACAGATTGACAACACAACTCGTGCACCTAAATCCTCCATACACAAAATAGGAGCATCTAGCAAAAGCTGAGTTCCGCAAAATTGAGAATGATTGACAGAGTGCTGAATTCTGTATCTGCTTTACTCAGCCAATACTAGAAACCCCAGGGATTCAATTCTTATTCTCTACCAAAAAGTCCTTAATGGTGAAAAGTCCTATAAACAAACAAAAGCATCAATCTTACAAAACATTAAGGAACCAAGAATGGAGTCATAACGTATGAACACAATATCTGGAGGGGAGGCTTTTACTTGAGGTTCAAATGTCATAAACTTTGTAGGTGTGAAGAAGCTTTTTGGCATATCATCTGGGCACTGAACATCCTCAGACCTTGATTAAACATCAGCAATCTGCATCAGAAAAACTGTGGACCACATGTCCATGATGAGTCTTTTTTTTTCCTGTTTTTATTAGATATTTTCATTATTTACACTGCAAATGTTATCTCCTTTCCATGTCGTAATGAGTCTTAATCAGAAGGGCAGGCTTATTAATAACAAGAAAATCCATAAAATAAGTTGCTGAAGAGATACTATGAGTAATTGGTTCATGCTAATCCAAGCCTCATATATTTCTTTGGTCAAATGCCTCAGGGGTTTCCTCACCTAGAATTTCAACTTTTTGTTATCATAGGAATGTTCTCTTTAAAAATAACAATGGGTACAATGTAATCACAATGAATAAGCTATAAGTAGATCAGGCATTAGAAGAGGGTGCCTATTCCTTTGTAGTGAATTTCTACCTTTTGCTGAGTAACACTAGTACATAATTTAGCACTCTGAAAACATCCTGATTGTTTTTGAATGCAGTCTTTGTTAGATGCTCTTTTTCCTCCTTGGGCTGAATGTAGCCTATGCTTTACTTCTTAGCAATTATCATATATATATACATAATTTTTATGCATTTGCTCTTGTTCTAACTAAGACATTAATTTATGGAAAACAGAGGTCATTACAGATACTTCTGTGGCATTTTGGACAAGAATAAATGTCAATGTTGGCAAGATAGGGTCAGGAAGCTTCTTTTCCAGGCTTGTATAACAGGACCATTTACTGAGACAGGGGACATGACTGTCTACACCTAAGCTAGACAAGGACAATAACAACAGACATGCCAAAGTAGACAAGGAGGAAGAGCATGAAGCCCCAGCGCTACACAAACAACTACAGGCAACTAAGAAATGCTGAGAGCAGGAGAAACAGTCTTTCCCAGGGAAAAGCACAGCAGTTAACTATCCAGTACCAATGATTAGCCCTGAAAACATACATAAGAGTATAATTATATGGACTAATCAGGTTGTGTTTATATATTTAGGAATATATAAATGTGTGTGTTTGTGTGTGTATGTGTGTGTCCAGTTAAAAAGAGGCCAAGAATTAGAGAGAGAGAGCAAGAGGTTCATAGGAGGGGTTACACGGAAGAATATAAGGAGGTAATGTAATTATATAATTTCAAAAATAATTTATTGTTAAAAATAGTCCTATCTATATGGACTATAGAGATATATAAAGAAAAACAGAGATACACTAGAGACCTTTTAAGAACTTAGAAATAGATTCTCAAGAACCATAGAGAATAGGGATAGGAACACAGAATTCTAAAAATTTGGGATATTTAGGCAGTGCTATATCCAGAAAACTCTGTGAACCCTGCTAAACCTCAGATAGCTAAAGATCCTCATAAACATTTTGTGCTCTTTTTTTTTATACATTCCTTTAACAGACATGTGTTGAATGCTTATTATACTGTACAATGTTTTAGATGGCTAGGGATACAAAAGAGGACGAATAACACAAGAGCCCAGTTCTTGAAGAACTCTAAGTCTTTTAAGAGGACAGGCAGGGGCTTCATGATGGGACAGCAACAAAAGAATATTAAAAGCTGCAAGGGAAAAAAGACGAAGTAATATATAAAGGTCAACCTATTAGAATCACACCTGACTTCTCAACAGAGGCTCTAAAAGCCAGAAGAGCCTGGACAGATGTGCTGCAGACTCTAAGAGAACACAGATGCCAGCCAGATGACTAAGCAAAACTCCATAGATGGAGAAGATAAATTGTTCAATGATAAAACTAAATTTAAGCAACAGCTAGCTACAAATCTAGCCCTACAGAAGGTATTGGAAGGTAAATTCTAACCTTATGAGGTTAAGTGCATCCAAGAAAACACAGGAAACAATGCCAGAACAGCAAAGTCAAAAGAAGAGAAACATACACATACACACACCCCACCACCACCACCACCACTACCACCAATAGCAACAAATAACAGGAATGAAAAAATGTAGTCATTGACATCTCTCAACATCAACTGTGTCAATTTCTCAATAAGAAGACAAAGACTAACAGAATGTATGCAAAAAACAGGATCCATCCTTCTGCTGCATCCAACAAACACACTTTAGCACCAAGGATAGACATCGCCTCAAGGTAAAGGGCTAGAAAACGATATTCCAAGCTAATGAACCTAAGAAACAAGCTGGTACAGTCATTTTAATATCTGACTAAATAGAGTTGAAACCAAAATTGATCAGAAGAGATAGGGAAGGACACTACATACTCATCAAAGGGGAAAAAGGCCATCAAGGAAACCCTGCAATTGTTAACATCCATGCCCAAAATACAAGGGTACCCTAGTTTGTAAAGGAAACCCTATTATAGCTTAAATCATACATTGACTATCACATACCAATAGAGGGAGACTTCAGTACCCAATTCCCACCAATATACAGGTCAAAAACTAAACAGAGAAATGGTGGAGATAAGTGCCATTTTAAACCAAATGGACATAACAGACATCTACAGAAGATTTCACTCAAACACAAAAGATTATACCTTCTAATCAGCAGCTCATGGAACTTTCCCCAAAATTGACCACATTCTTGAACACAAAGGGAGTCTCAAGAGGTACAAGAAAATCAAAATAACCCCCTGCATCCTATCTGACCAACTTGGATTAAAGCAACAACAGAAGCCTTACAAACTCTTGTAAACTAAACAACTCATTACTTATTAAAATATGGGTCAAGTGAATGACAAAATCCACATAATCATCTTGTTAGATACAGAAAAGTCCACTGACAAAATCCCTTCATGATAAGAAGTCCTAGAGAGGTCAGGGATCCCCGGGGCATGCCTCAACATAAAGGCAGTTTATAGAAAGCCTATAAGCAACATCAAGTAAAATGGAGAGAAACTCAAAGCAATTCCACTAAAATCAAGAACAAGACAAGGTTATCCACATTCTCCATACTTATTCAATATAGTACTTGACATCTTAGCTAAAGCAATAAGACAACCTAATGAGATCAAGAAGATATGGATTGAAAAGGAGGCATTCTATGAATGATTATTTGCAGATGATAAAAGATATATAGGTGATTCTAAAAATTTCACTAGGAAACTCTCATAGCTGATAAACACTTTCAGCAAATGACAAATGGACTAAAAAAGAAATCAGGGAAACACCTTTCATAATAGTCTTAAATAATATAAAATATCTTGGAATAACTCTAACCAAGCAAGCTATTGGAAAAAATATCAGAAGGCTGAAAGATCTCCCATGCTCATGGACCAGTATTATTAACATAGTAAAAACAGCCATCCTACCAAAAGCAATCTACAGGTTCAATGCAATTCCCATCAAAATTACAACACAATTCTTCACAGATCTTGAATGGAAAATTTCAGTTTCATATGGAAACACACACACACACATACAACCAGGATAATTAAAACAATCTGCTAGAGGTCTCACCATTTCTGATTTCAAATTATATGATAAAGTTATGGTGTCTCTTCACAGCAACAGAAACCCTAAGTGAACATACAGTAATAAAAAACCCTGGTTTAGTCACAAAACAGATAGTCAAGGGAACAGAGTAAAGGATGTGATCCTTATGCTGCATACTCCAGGCTTCCTGGCCTGTGAGCTTCCAAGTTCTCCTGTCTCCACCTCCCATTTCACTGTAGGAATGCTGGATTTATAGACGCCTACCACTGTGTCCAGCTTTTTATGAGGGCTCCAGAACCCAAACTCCAGTCATTAGGCTAGCTCAGCTATTGCATTACCCACTAAGCTATCTCTCTGCCTTGATGATAAGAGTTTCTAAAACTTATTTTTAGATGTATTTTTATTTTATCTGTGTGAGTGGTTTACATGCAAGTATGTCTACATATCACATGTGTATAGTTCCTGTGGAAGCCAGAAGAAAGCACTGGATCCTCTGGAACTATGTGGGTGTTAGAAATTGAATCTGGTGGGCTCTCTGCAAGAGTAACAAGTGCTTTTAACCACCATCTCTCTCTAGCCCACAATATTTTTAATAAGATATGTAGCTCTAGGTATCGTGAAATTCGCTCTGTAGACTAGGCTGGCTTTGAAACCAGAGAGATCTTTCTACCTCTGTTTCCTGAGTTCTGGGATTAAAAGAGTGGGCTACTACATTGGGCATGGCAAGATATTTTTTATTAGGTATATAAATTACTTATAAAAGAAAGTATTCTTTCTTAGACTGTTATGTAACACCTTACCTCCAATACCAAATTTATATGCCTGTGAAACAATGTTCATAAGACTCTGAGTTGGAAAAGATTGAACTTTGAAATTTCATCTATACATAATCAAAGATCACAAGTGAACTCCCAATATTACTACCATTTTAAAAACATCAATTGCTAGCATTGATAAGGTAATAAGTACAGATATAAAGAATCAAGGACTTCATGGGAAAAGCTGTTAGAGACCTAACTGCCACTACTGAATGAATGGCCTGGGTATCAGATGATTTTACCGGCTTGTTCTATCAAATCTTACAAGGACAGATGTTTTATTAAAATTAACCTAGAAATAGCAAATCAATTTCACAAGAATAAGGAATACACACAAAACAGGATTATAAGGAACTCCGAGAAGAGACTACTTGCTGACATTTACTATAAAATCTGTTTATGTTTTACAGCCAACAAAAGAGAAATAGTGAATCTAAGCCACCAGAGTGCCCAACAATGCTCCATGTATCTTTTTCAACTCTGATTTGTCACAAACTATTGATACTATCATTAATTGCTGCAGCTTTTAGAGGAAATAGTTGATAATGTGTATAAGAATCTTTTAAAAGCTCAGATCCAGAGGGATACAAACAAAAACAAAAGACATGAATGTGGGAAGGAGATTAGCTTCCTTTTCTCTTCCTAACTTCATGGTTTATAAATTATGCTTCAATATGCTGTTGGAAAATTCAGGCTAAAAATAATATAAAGCGATTTGCAGCAGGTAACCAGACAGTTCCATAGCCTTCTGTGCTTAGCCCACCAGGAGAGAGTGATCTCTCAGCAGCGATTTCACTTCTGAGTGCAGAGGTAAGATCTCCACCTTCTCTCAGGAGGGGTACAGCTAGGAATGCACAGGGCATATGATCACTGGAGCAGCTGGGACAGGAGTCTTCCCTTCCCGCCACCATCTGCAGCGGGGAACCAGGAAGCTCCAAAGCCTTCTGTGCACAGACCCTGCCAGAAGAGTGTTGGTCTCCCAGGAGTACAGACACAGGCTTACAGGCCCATAGGAGGGGCAAGCTCCAGCCAGAGACAACAAGACCAACTAACACCAGAGATAACCAGATGGCGAAAGGCAAGCGCAAGAACCCTACCAACAGAAACCAAGGCTACTTGGCAATATCAGAGCCCAGTTCTCCCACCACAGCAAGTCCTGGGTGCCCCAGTATACCGGAAAAGCAAGATTTGGATTTAAAGTCTCTTCTCACCATGCTGTTAGAGGACATCAAGAAGGACATAAATAACTCCCTTAAAGAAATACAGGAGAACATGGGTCAAATGGTAAAAGCCCTTAAAGAGGAAGCACAAAAATCCCTGAAAGAAATACAGGGGAGCATGGGTGAACAGGTAGAGGTCCTTAAAGAGGAAACACAAAAATCCCTGAAAGAATTACAGGAAAACACAAACAAACAAGTGAAGGAACTGAACAAAACCATCCAGGATCTAAAAATAGAAGTAGGAACAATAAAGAAATCACAAAATGAGACATCTCTGGAGAGAGAAAATCTGGGAATGAATTCACGAGTCATGGATGGTCATAGTCATCAACAACAGAATACAAGAGATAGAAGAAAGGATCTCAGGGGCTGAAGATTCCATAGAAAACACTGACACAACAGTTAAAGAAAATGCAAAATGCAAAAAGCTCCTGAGCCAAAACATCCAGGAAATCCAGGACACAATGAGAAGACCAAACCTAAGGATTATAGGTATAGAAGAGAGTGAAGATTTCCAACTTAGAGGGCCAGAAAATATCTTCAACAAAATTATGAAAGAAAACTTCCGTAGCCTTAAGAAAGAGATGTCCATGAACATACAAGAAGCCTACAGAACTCCAAACAGACTGGACCAGACCAGAAAGTACCCCCGGCACATAATAATCAAAACACCAAATGTACTAAACAAAGAAAGAATATTAAAAGCAGTAAGGGAAAAAGGTCAAGTAACCTATAAAGGCAGGCCTATCAGAATTATACCAGACTGAGATGATGAAAGCCAGAAGATCCTGGGCAGATCTCATATAGACCCTAAGAGAACACAAATGCCAGCCCAAACTACTATACCCAGCAAAACTCTCAATAACCATAGATGGAGAAAACAAGAAATTCCATCATAAAACCAAATTTACACAATATCTTTCCTCAAATCCAGCCCTACAAAGGATAATAGATGGAAAACGCCAACATGAGGAGGGAAACTACACCCTAGAAAAAGCAAGAAAGTAATCTTTTCCCAACAAATCCAAAAGAAAGTAACCAGGCAAACATAAAAATAACATCAAAAATAACAGGAAGCAACAATCGCTATTCCTTAATATCTTATAACATCAATGGACTCAATTCCCCAACAAAAAACATAGTCTAACAGAAATATTTTTCATGTAAATCTTCAATTTTATCAGAAAATGTTTGTGATTCCTCTTTCAATTTAGTAATTTTTTTTGTCTACCATTTTAATTGTAGTATTTTCCATGATAATCTTTAATTTTAACACTTTTCTATATATTTCTTTAATTTTATCAGAAATATTTTCCATGTAAATCTTCAATTTTGTCAGAAAATGTTTATAATTCTACTTTCAATCAATTTAGAAATATTTTCATACCTACCATTTTATCAGTATAATTGTCCATGATAATCTTCAATTTTAACATCTTTCTATATTTTTCTTCAATTTTATCAGAAATATTTTCCATGTAAATCCTCAATTTTATCAGATAATGTCTATAATTTTACTTTCAATCAAATTAGGAACATTTTTATACCTTCCATTTTATCTGTATAATTTTCCATGAAATAGTCAGTTTTAACATGTTTTTCTATAGATTTCTTGAATTTTATCAGTAATATTTTCCTTGTAGATCTTCAATTTTATCAGAAAATGTTTATAATTCCACTTTCAATCAACTTAGGAATATTTTTATGCCTACCATTTTATCTGTATAATTTTTCCATGAAATAGTCAATCTTAACGTGTTTTTCTATATATTTCTTCAATTTTATCAGAGATATTTCCATGTATATTTACACAATGGAATACTACTCAGCAATTAAAAACAATGAATTCATGAAATTTTTAGGCAAATGGGGAACAGGGGAGGGAAGAGGGCTTATGGGACTTTCGGGGAGGGGGGATCCAGGAAAGGGGAAATCATTTGGAATGTAAATAAAGAATATAGAAAATTAAAAAAAAGAAAAGAAAAGAAAAAAAAATAAGTTGTACCCATATGTGAAAAAGAAAGAAAGAAAGAAAGAAAGAAAGAAAGAAAGAAAGAAGGAAGGAAGGAAGGAAAGAAATACCGAGTGCACCAAGGTGTGGTGAACTCTGTCCAATAAAGGCACAAAAGTGTATAGTAAAAAAAAAAGCAATATAAAACACACGCAATACTTTGAGTGCTCAGATAGTCATTGCTGTGTAACTAACCGCACTATAAATAACTTAAAGAGCCAGCTCACTATAAAATCTATTCAACTACACATCATCAGAATATTTATGTATATGTACATACATATATTGTGAGGTTGATATCAGAAATGTAGACATAAATGGCACCCTGACTCTGAACATGGAGGAATTCTCAGGCAGGCAGGATACAGGACAAGTAGATGAGAAATTGTGGAAGGGCGTTAGATAAGTATTCCCTGAGTGAGTACCATATAGACCTGACAATGGATCTAGGTCTGTTCTCCAGACAGAATGGTCTTGCAGGGAGATGAGAATTACATAACCACCAGACAAAGGGGACACAGAGGAGAGTAAGATGGGAGAGGAGGAAGAGAGAGGAAAAGGAAGCAAGGGGAAGAGGGAAGTCACTCATCTTCAAATACTCCCCTGGACCAAGAAGAGGACAAAGTGGGCCTTGAGCTTCCATGTGGGTGCTGGGAATTTAATCTGGGTTCTCTGCACGAGCAGTAAGTGCCCTTAACTATGAAACCACCACTCTAGCCCCTAATACTTTTTTCTGAGTCAGAGACTCTGAATGTTGTAAATGGAACTTTTAATTTCCAGGTGTAACTATCATCTCAGAGGCTTACTGCCTCAGTCTGCTAACCTAGGCCTAGTTCTGGAAGTTTCTACCTTCCATATAATATAATCTAGGCCTAGAATGTTTTCAGCATCTGAGACTTGCTGCTGAATAAGCTCACCCTTTGTAGTTCCTTTTGAGCTCTGGCTGGCTAGATAACTTAGCTGTTTTGGCTCAAACCTCTCAAAATGGACTGGTACAATCTGGCTTCTCTTAGTTTCTCCTGAATTGCTCTTCTTGACCTCATACTAACTTTGGCAATCTTCTGGCTCCTTCTCTTTCTCTGGCTTATTCTCTGTTCAACCTGTCTTTGTACAACTGTCCTGGTAAAACTGCCTACATTCTCTGTCCTTCCCCTTAAGTAGCTTCTGTTTCTTCTCTTTTTTCTTGTGAGAGTTAGGCCACACTCCCACTCCCCCTTTTTGAGACAGTATCTTACTGTATAGCTCTGGCTGTCCTGGAACACAATCTGTATACCAGAGTGAAACTAAATTCAGAGATCTGCTTGCTTCTGAGTGCTGGGATTAAAGGCATGTATTATTATGCCCAGCCAGCAAGCCCTTCTATGAGGATCCTATTCTGTCAAATCTTTCTCTGATTCATCACTTTGTCTGCCCTTCGATTAGAAATCACTACCAAACTTGAGTACATCCTTCTACAAACTAACTTTGCCTTCAATGATTGGGATTAAAGTATATGCTAAGGGCTAAACAAAACCACACCTAGAAACAGTTTTTTTTTCATTAAATAATACAATCTCAGGGTTCACAGGGTGATCAAACATCCTGCAACACGATGCAGTCCTAGATATACTGAAACTTGCTATGTAGACCAAGCTGGTTTTGAATTTAGAGAGATCTTCCTCCTTCTGTCTCCGAGCTCTGTGATTAGAGGCATTAGCTTGGTAAAATATTTTTATTAGGTATATTAATTACTTAGAAAGTAATCTTTCTTAGTCGGCCGAAGGACCCCTTAGTTTTAACTTAAGAATCCTTCCCAGTAACCTGGGAAGCTCCCATTTCTACCACTGTGTCCCTTAATAGCCTTCATCTTCACTATTAGAGGCGTGCCAGTCTTCGTGGGTTTTAGTCTCAGCCCTTTCTGAAGCAAAGGCAGAATAGGGTGGGAGGATTGGAAAACATGTAAGTGAATATAAAAAGCCTCTCCCCACCTGCACCCCACTCCCCCTTTTTGAGACAGTATCTTAACTGTATAGCTCTGGCTGTCTCTTTTGCTAATGATTTTAAACCCTTCTCAAGTTTCTTAGGATCTGATGGGGGGAAAAGACAAAAAATAATTGAGTATGCAGTGTGATAAATTCTGGGAGGAGCAGTGTTCTAAAAGAGGGACTAGAGCTAGTATGGGATTAGGAAGGGTTTCTCAGGGGTAATAATCTTAGCTCAACGCAGCAAATGGTTCACTAGAGCACTGGAGGTCAGAGTTACTACAGATCTAATTATTACATTGACTGATTGATTGATTGCTTGATTTTGTGGTGGGAAGAAGCATGTGGAAGAGAGAGGGCAATTTGCAGGAGTTGGTTTTCTCTTTCTACCACATGGTTCTTAGGAATTAAGCTTGTCAAGCTTGGTGGCAAGCACCTTTACCCACCAAGCCATCTTATCTACCTGCTGTATCGCTATTTTACATACTTTCCAAGAGAATTGGAAATCATCTTCAATTGCTAAAAGATGGTTAAATACACTGAGATATAAATTTTCCTATTCTATGCAGGAAAATTTTTAGCACTTAGCACACCAATGCTACAGTATTTAATAAATTAATGAACAAATCCAGACTAGGTAACAAATATTACAAAAAACATTCTAACAGATGTGCTGGCTAGGTTCATGTCAACTTGATGTCAGCTAGAGTCATTCTGAAAGAGGAAACCTCAACTGAGAAAATACCTCTACCAGACTGGCTTATGGGGAAACCTGTAGTACATTTTTTGGATTGATGATTGACAGAGGGTGGAGCTCAATGTGGCCAGTGTGACTCCTGAGCTGGTGGTTCTCGGTGCCACAGAAAGCAGGCTGACAGATGGGCCAAGGACACAGCAAAAAAACCCCCACAGTATCAACTATTCTGGCTCATAGTGGCTAAGAGACTGAACTGACAACTAGGGAGCCTGCGTGAGACTGACCTAGGCCTTCTGTATATATTTTACAATTGTGTAGCTTGGTCTTCTTGTGGGACTCGTAAGAGTAGGAGCAGAAGCTGCCTCTGACTCTTTTGCTGGCTTTTGAGACCCCTTTCCTCATACTTAGTCGCTTCTTCTGGCCTTAATACAATGGGAGGTGACTAGTCTTACTGCAACTTAATATCCCATTCATGGGAAGCCTGCCATTTGTGAAGAGAAAAGGAGGAGTTGTTGAAAGGGAGGCAAGGTAGAGGGGGGACTGGAAGGAAAGGAGGGAGGAGAAACTGTAGTCAGGAGGTAAAAATAAATAAAGGAGAGGGAGGAAGGGAAGGGAGGGGAGGGGAGGGGAGGGGAGGGGAGGGGAGGGGAGGGGAGGAGAGGAGAGGAGAGGAGAGGAGAGGAGAGGAGAGGAGAGGAGAGGAGAGGAAAGGAAAGGAAAGGAAAGGAAAGGAAAGGGAAAGGGAAAGGGAAAAGGAAAAGGAAAAGGAAAGCAAGCAGGCTGAGCAAGCTGGCAATCAGCACTTATCCACAACTTCTGTATCAGTTTCTACTTCCAGGTGTCTGCCTTGAGTTCCTTCCTTGACTTACCTTAGTGATGAACTGTGATGTGGAAGTGTAAGATGAAACAAACTCCTTCTCAAGCTGCTTTTGGTCATGGTGTTTTATCACAGCAACAGATACCCTAATTAAAACAATAAACATACTTCTTAAAGGACTGCTACAACTAACGACCTAAAAGCCTACAAAAACACAATAATATGAATGACATCCTTACAATGATCCTATAGTATATGTGCTATGATAGTTCCATTTTATAGACAAAGAATCAGGAGTTAGAGAACCACACAAATATAATATAACATAAAATAATTCGGGTGAGTCTAACCTCAGAACACATCCCTTTATACTGTCAACTTATCCAAACAATGGGCAAATAGTAAATCAAGTGGTTCAGACAAGGAATAGGCAAATGATCAAGAAATATATGAAAAGATATCTAATTTTATTAATAATCGAAGAAAAACAAGTGAAAACAGAGACCCCCATGTTTAGTGCCTATAACTCTAACAATGATTTCTGCAATTGATAATAGAATTGGTGAATTCTCTCCCCACCCCTCTCTCACAGACACAGAGCCACAGACATAAACACATACACCCCACTGGTAGGAAAATATACCATATGCATAGGACAAATTAGCAATATCAAAATTGAAATCTCTTTATACTTTTGTATAATTTATTTTATATGTGCATATGTGGGAGGAGGAACCATAAAACACATGTGTACATCGGAGGAAACTGGAGTTGGTTCTCTCCTTCCAACTTTACATGGTTTCTAGGAACTGAACTCAGGTTGCCCGGCTTACTCAGCAAACACCTTTGCCTGATGAGCCATCTCATAGACCCCAGAATTTTCTTTTTATGGAAATAGCTTCACAAATATCAAAAGTTATTTATTACAAGGTTATTCCTAAGGGAGAGGGGGAATCCCTGGGGACTGTTCCACATTTCCATCCACGAGGGTGTGCTTAAATGAATTATAATACCTTTGGGTTTAATATTGCAACTCCACTAAACAGTGGATTTTTATGGAAAGACCTCCATTATTTATTGGCATATGGCCATGTGAAAAAAAGAGAAATGGCACATAATATGTAGCCTACCATTTTATTAATGTCGATAATAATATTGTTGATACAACTTGCTACAGAGATGAAATTACTTAGTTATAATAGTCCCATTACCCTAGGCTTAGGAAAGGCATGGGGAATAAGACATAAAAGAAAATATTAAAAGTGATAGAAAACAGAGAAGCCTCACATTTTAACTGTACATTCTAAGATGCATAGAAGAGTGTGGGTTCTGGCAGCATACTGCCGACTTTGTAGCTGAGCCATGTAATTTCTAGATGGGCAATTATTAGTAGCCCCCCCCCCAGCCTTAGGTTCTTTATCTTTGACATAGAGATAACTTTGCTTCCGTCTTAAGATTGAGGCTAAAATTAATCAATGTAAAGCACCCCCCCTCCCAGAAGCACAGAGTAAAAGCACTGAATCAACACGAGCTGTTATTTTCTCAAACTTGGCACTGTGCCAAATGTTCATACATTTATTGATGGGATACAACATCCTTTGAGTTGATTCCCTTCCCATGGAGGCTCACAGCTAGAACCCTTCAGAGCCTCAGTGCCTAGAGTATATGCTAGGTCTGACTTCAGGGTCCTCTCCACATGGACTTGCCTTTACTGCCCTCCTTTCATGGTTGAGGGAACTGAAGGTCAGAGTTGTAGTTCTCCAGAAGGTGCCCTGGCTCTATAAAGATGGTCTGATCTCAAAACTGAATGAGTTAAGTTTTACTACCCCAGAGTGAGAAGAGGAAGAAAACAGAAAGAGAAGGCACAGAACAGGGGGAGTGAGAATGTGGAAAGAGACTGGTTTGGTTTTTTATCTATAGCAGAGGCCTGAGATACCTTAGGGCCAAGGCAGAAGGGGGTGGGGTGGGGGTGGGCAGGGCTGAGCTGGAGGCTAGGATGAAAGCTGCTTCCCAGCCCAGCCCAGCCCACAGCCACACCGTCTTTGGTTCGTCCTCAGTGCAGGGCAACAGGTAAGAGGTACTTTCAGTGTTCTTTCTGGGTTCTCACATTGACCCTGGGTGACTAGACCTGACTTTTGACCTTCACAGAAACTGTCTCTTCTGTTTTGGAGTTTTTCCTCCCCTCCCCCCTTTATTAGTTTCCACTACATTCATCTTCACTTATTCTCCGACATTCCTGCTTTCTGTTACTTTTCCCTCAAAGGACTTTTCTCCAGATCTCCTCAACCCCTCAACCCCATTTCTGTCTCCTTCTTCAACTCTGTATCTTAGTCTCCTTCTTCTGTTTCTGTCTCTTCCTCTCCTCTGTTTCTCTAGGAAAGGCATCTTAAGATTTTTTCCAAAATTCTCCATGTGCCCTGTCGTCAAGTGACCCTTTCCCATCTGCTTGGCCTAGAGCAGAGTAGAGTGCAAGGTTTCAGAGCCTTGGGGGTTAGATCCAGGGAAGGAAAACCAGAGGCTTCTGTGGGGTGTGGTTAAGAATGGTAAGGCAAGTTGCAGGAATTGAGAGGTTGCAAAATTAGCAGAAATAAAGGGGGAAAGGTGGAAGGAAATTATCATTCTTAAGTCACTATAAGATCCCGGGCAGGTAGGTCATTTATCCTTTGACAAAAGTTTCCACAAATTTCTTAGTTTTATGGTATACATTCTTCTGTTTTTAATTCTTCTATGATTTTCCAGGGTTGGAAAGACGGTGCTAGGAGGGGAGATAAGGTCTGATGCTTCACTGGAAGAAGCAAGCGATTCTCTTCCAGACTTAAATGATTCTTAAAATCAGGCCACAAGTAATGGGAAGACAGGGGACAGAAAAGCTACAAGAGTGGCTCCTGGCTTTCCTGCTGGGATAGTGGCCCAGCTGATCTTCTTGGCCTATGGGACTGCAAATTGGGTGCTGACCTAAAAGGGATTTGTAGAGATACAGGAAAAAAAAACCTTTGAGTAATGATGCCACTTGTCCTGAAAATTCCCGTCTCTCTTTGATTTTGTTTTAAGATTACTCACAATCTTTTCTATGCAATGGGGTGTATAAATCATTATAAGGTAGAATGAATTAATAAATGTTCAATAGTACCTCAAATCCTACTTTAGAATATTTGGGGAAAGCATTGGTCATAAAAGATAAATACACAGTAAAGAGGCCTATATTACTGTAGCAGAGTGGCTTGGTGCCTAGAGTCAAGTTCTCAGCTAAGAAAATATGGAATGTTTGAACCACAGATTCATGGTGCCTAAGTTAGTGGGTCTCTGGAGCCAGGCTGCCTAAGTTGAAATTTTGCTTCTTTTACTTAACAGTTTTGTGATCTGGGTGAGTATTTAGATCTTTTGGGGCCTTGGTGTCTATTTCCAACATTGTCCTAAGGAATGGATAAGTCTATGTATGTGGAACATTGACAAAGGTGAAAACTCTGTTAATGTTTGAATATCAGAACCAGAAGATAAATTATGAAATTTCCAATCTAATCCAATGTCTGTGGAGAAAGTAAAATTCAGAAAGGGTGGTGGGGGGCAGGGGAGCCAAAGTTCACACACAGTAAATTGTAATAAAAATGAGACAAAAATCTCATCTCCAGCTTTCCAGACTTAGCCTGATATATGCGTGGTGGAACTCTGATATATTTATGATGTGACTCCTTGGCTCCAGAGCATATGTTTTGTTTAGTTTGAGAAAAGGTCTGCTACTTAGTCCTGACTGGCTGGGAGCTATGCAGTCCAGGCTAATATGCAATTGAGGATCCTGTGGTCTCAGCTTCCTGTGGTGTCAAAATACCCAGCTAAGAGATACCCAGCTAAGAGATACCCAGCTCAGAGACACCCAGGTAAGAGATACCCAGCTAAATACACCAGCTAAGAGACACTCAGTTAAGAGATATCCAGCTAAGAGCCTATGTTCTTAATCCCCTCAAATGCCTGAAATGCTTCCTCTAATCAGCTTTACTCATTCCCAGCTCATATTAAGTAATGTTCTGGAATGGATGTTAAAAGTCCAAATACAAATTTATGGGTCATAATGATGTTCAGGAAGATCAGGGTAGGACAAGAGAAATTATAACTGGAGCTTTAAAACGAACCCAAGAATTCAATTCACATGAAGAACTCTATCTTTCCCAGGACCCTTAGTATATCATGGCCAACAGCCCCACAAAAATAGTGAGTGCACTGGACCTTTTCTGGTTTTGGGCATGGAAAGTAGGCCTTAATAAACCATCATTCCAGGGCAGGACTTTGTTTCTAATCTTAAGGGCTCCCTGTCTCACTATATACTTCAATGCTATGGTCAGTGTCAGAGAAAGAGTTTGTACAAACCTGCTGGAACGTGGGTCATCCATTTTGACTCCCTACAGATTGTCAGAGCCAGCCTTGGCCAGATGCTCAGACGTGATTCCAGGAAGGGGTTCTTCTTCTCTCCCACGCCCTGGGCTCATCTTAGGGAGTAGCCAAACTCTAATGGTGATAAACTCTAGGGGCTTTATCTATGGTCTGCAGGCTCAGCCTTGAGTGCTTTAGCCTTCATGGCCAGGCAGTCATAAGGGTGACTCTTATTTTCAGATATGAGGTAGGCACTGGATCCAACCAATGGCCTACTGAGTGATGTAAGTACTGATCAAAGCTAAGACCCAGAAAGGAGAAGAGCCTTGTCCAAAAACATTGAACGAAGAAGCCAGGAGGCCAGAATGCAAATACAAAAAATCTAACATTTTATGCACCAGCTACCATGTGAAAAGTTCACAAGTTTTATTTTGTTTTGTTTTGTTCGTTTGTTTCATTTAATCCTTCCAACCAGCTGTCTGCTTTTTGTCATTCCAGGGCCCATGCGACCGAGCCTACAAACTAACTCAGGCTGCTGTGCTCCCTTTCCTGGGAAAGGGAGGGAGGATGTTCTAAGATAGAATATGATAACTGGGTTGCTTTGTAAAGCAAGAGCCGGGTGCTTGTTCTGTGAGATTAGGGAGTAAAAGAAGTTGCCAATAGGATAGGCCCAAGAATTCCTCCTCCTCCTATGTCCCTCACATAATAAGGCCTTACACAATGAGCCTTTAGCTTTCTTGGCAGAGTTAAGGCCTTCCCACTTTCCTTCCTATCTCTCCGACCGGTTGTGCTGTCCTGTATCTTGTCCCCATCTGTTGATTCTGACTCTACAATTGGCTCCTTTTCTTCCAATCTATTTCTCCCTCTTGTTCTTTCATTTTGGTATGTCTCAATCTTATCTCCTTAGAGGCCTCCTCCCTCCCCCTTCACCCAACCATTTCCTTCTAAAATATAGATTTATTATTTTAAATTATGTGTATATGTTTAGTTCTGTCACAGGTACATATACATGAGTGCCAGGCCAGTGGAAACCGGAGGCATCAGATCTCCTGGAGCTGGAGTTCAGGCAGTTGTGAGCCACACAACATGAGTATTGGGAGGCAACCTGGAAGAACAGTATTTCCTCTTTACCACTGAGCCATTTCTTCTGTCACTACCACTGTCTCTTGAGCACCACTCCAGCAGGGTCAAGTTCCCCTCCCTTAAGGCTGTATAATCTAACCCTTTTATCTCGATGCCCCGTGCTCTTGCTGGATTCCTTTCGCTCCTGCTTAATTTTTAGTCTTTATATTATTCTAGGTTATCTGACATCCTTTTTGTTTGTCCCTCCCAGTATGTTTCTTGCTTCTCCTTCTTTTGTCTTATCATCTTGCCCTACTTTCTGCATCTCCCATCATCCTCTTGTCTTGTTTCTCAGCATCAGCCTTCCTCTCCACGTCCCTTTCTAGCTCTACCTTGCTCTTCTTCCTTCCAGTTCTGATGTCTTTCTCTTCCTCAGCTTCGGGTTTTCCTCCACACCACTACACTTTTGTTCACTCTATTCTTTTATCTTTCTGAAGTTGTCTTGAATTTTCCCCTACCTCCCTGTGCTCTCCTAACGAAGATCACAGTAATTCATTAATTTACTCCAAAATTCAGCCAATACTCAATGAGATTTATATGTCACTTGCTTTATCTTTTTCTATTCATTTTTCCCTGTCTTTTCTCCAGCCCACTTCTTTTCTCTATCTTAGCCTTTGTCTTCTTTACTGATCTGCGTAGATCACGTCTTTTAGCCTCTTTGGTTCTTATTTGTACTCCCTCCTTTATCAGAGTTTAACCAAAAAGTCAAGAAAAAATCCAAACACATCAAAATACCAACCTGGTGGCACACGGCCTGTAGGGCACATGACTGCCCTTTCCTGTTTCCAGGATCTCAGGTTGACAGCTGGCTTTAAGCTCCTTTCCCCTCTCTGGTAGAACATTCTCTGGACACAGGAGGGCCTCAGGAGCTCCTGTAAATGGCATCTGTGGGCGGAGTCTTCATTTGATTGAGGATAGTAGTCTTTGAAAGACAGTAAATAGGTGTTGATCACAGTGTGGATTTGAAGATCACTGAAGTGACTTTTTGCTGCAGAGTGACAGCTGACAATCCACACTGTGATCACAAAGTCACTTCAATGATCTTCATAACCACTGAGAAGCTGGTGGTCAGAATAAATCAGAAGTCAAGTTTTCTGACCTCTAGTAAGACCTTGCTGGTTTCTCTAGCAGTGTTTCTCATTTCTCCCTCACATTTTAAACAATAGGACTCCTCGCTGAGAAGGATAATGAGGGGATCTCTGAGGAAGGCAACTAGCTTTGAGTGAGAAACTAAAGGCAAAGGATTAAGCAGGCATGACTTAAGGCTTTTGATCAGGCTCTCATGAGGGAATCTCATTTATTCCACAATTTCTACAGGACTTTGGGCTCAGGATGGTGGCAGCAGCTATGTTGCTACGGTCCTGTCCAGTGCTCTCTCAGGGCCCCTCAGGCCTCCTAGGCAAAGTGGCTAAAACCTACCAGTTCCTATTTGGTATTGGACGCTGCCCCATCCTGTCCACTCAAGGACCAACCTGTTCTCAAATCCATCTTAAGGCAACCAAGGCTGGAGGAGGTAAGAAGAGGTTATTGGCAAATGGGAATTTCTTGGTCATAAAGACAAAGTTCCAAATCTGACTATCATTTCCTAATAGCTTGGAGACTTAATGTGAAAATGTCAAGGCAGGATGGGCTGACCTAAAAAAAATATACTCAGGATATTTATAAAGTAAATATAAATTACTCTATAAATTCCAGGGTATTTATAGAGACTCACATACTATACTTCAGCCATGCTGAACAACGTTAAAATTGCTCAAATCTATTCTCTTGTCCTACAATCCCTTGCCTTTGCTCTTGACATACAAACTTCTCCTATTCTATTATCTCATTAAATTTCTCATTAAAAACTGAATTTGGACATTATGGCTTCTGCAAATCCAGTTTAGCCTCCTAGTCTACCCAATACAACTCTTGGTCTTATCCCTTAAATCTTGTAGGTTTCATTTGTCCTGTCCTCCCTCCCATCCCATAGTTCCCAAGGTGTTATCAGTATGTGCTATTTCTCCCTGCTTAAGAACTCCCCTAGCAGTGAGACCAGATTCATTTAACTCCTTATCTCTCTATCCTAGGGGTCTCTAGGATATAGTAAGTCTCAGTAATCATTCCTGAGCTGAATGCATAGCTAAGAATGAATGTGCAATTACTTTCTTACCTTGTGTAGACTCTCCATCTTGGGCTAAGAGCCATTGTCCTTTCATGCTGTCAGAAATCCAAGATGGGAAGAGCAAGATTGTGCAGAGGGCAGCTCCAGAAGTCCAAGAGGATGTCAAGACTTTCAAGACAGGTTGGAGTCAACATCCATCTTACCCAACCTCCATTCCTAATGACTAAGTTCACATTATCAGATTCTTGAGCTAGGCAAATCCAAGAAAAGTTAGTGGCTATTTCATGATGGGAAGTCTAGGTCTTTTGCAGGGGAGCCATAATAGGCAGTTGCCAACACATACACATGCACAACTCCCCATAACTTATAACTGTCAGTCTAAAATGGACCTTCTTCTGTCTCAAGTAGCTAAATGGAATCCAAAAGGCTAGGATCTCAACTGAAGCAAATTATATTGTATTTGTATTAAGGAAAAAGAGAAGATAGATGCTTCCTTTAGTTTTGACACATAGTCCATTAATTAGCTTTTGTTCCCCCCCAAAGTATCTTGCATTATCAATTTTAGTAATAGAAATTCAAAGACGGTTTTGTTTTCAACAAAACAATCTTTATACAGGTATAGAGTTCAAGGACAACCTGGATCGAGCACCCAAAACAATTACACTTAAGCAATAACCATACTATTGGCATCTTTTACAGGCCACTTTGAGTAATCACTAAGAACAAAACAAGTTAAATATTGAAATTGAATGATGTTCAGAAAAGAAGACTAATATGTACTCCCAAGCCCAGGGGCCAGGGTGCATAGCCTAGTTACCTTACCTAAAGAGCAATGAAGTGCAAGCCACCTTAAAGAAGGTTTCTGCTCATTCTAGGCACTGCTACTGGGGACACAAGTGGATGCTTACTTTGCAGACACATACTCCAGGAGTCTTGTACAGTTTCTAAACTTGAATTTCTATACATTACCCCATACCTAAAGAGGACAACAAATACTGTTTTGTTTTCTCTCTTCATGCCAATGAGTTCCATATTTCCTATCAGATCTGCTGAGCTCCGTGGATTCAACCACCAGAAGCCATTCATTCCCTCATTTCCAGGATCCAGAGAAGACTGAAGGGGCACGTCCCCACCTGATTCAGAACAATATGACTGGTGAGTTTGCCAAGATAGGAATGAAGGGCTCGGGAACAGGGCAGTAGCTGCTGAAAGGGTGTGTGACACAGGAGAAGAGAGGAAATGTGGAGACTTTTAAACCAAAGAGACTTCAAAAGGAAGTGCTAGTGTTGCTAGGGCTGTGTCTTCTGTAATTAAGTCACTTCACTCAAAGACTTACCTCAATCATCTATGATAAGAAAAATAAAATGCCATCTACAGTAATGTGGAGATTCTAGCTCATTCTGATGTCTCATTAAAAATTAGGCTTCCCTCTACTATTTCTTTCCCACACTCCCTCAAAGTTCCTCACCCTTCACAGATTCCCTTTTTGTCTCTTATGCTTATTTTTCATAATGGAATTCGCTTCATTTCTCTAATATAGGAATAAAAAGTATTTTTAACAGACATAGTAAAATAAAAAGTGAATTACCATTTACCTTTTTGTTATATTTTCTTTCAGACATACCTTCCTATGGCTATATACACACAGAGGCACAGACACACATCTGTACATTTCACACACAGAAAGAGAGAATTTCCCATCCACTCTCATTATCATAATCACTGTCTGCTTTCTCCATTTACCAATGTGACCTCATATCACTTATCCCTTTCTGTCCATCCACACAGAGCTACACAATCACTATTAATGGCTGAATCCTGTTCTGTGGTGTGGATACATCATTATTCATGTAATCTAGGACCTATGATTCAGGCTATTTCTATGGCTTTTGTATCCTTCCTGTTAGCTTTATATCCACATGAATATACCCAAAGAAAATCCAATGGTTTTACCTTTTTCATTATCTACACCTATGTCCCACTTCCTTGCTGGGAATTAATTTGCTATATGACCTTGGTCCAGCTAGCTGTTCTTTTCATGTCCCAGACACTTCATCTGTCACATACTGATACTAACAGAATTCTCCATATAAGATTGCTATGAGAAACAAAAAAATAGCATCTTCAAGGGTCCTGGAAGTAGGTTTTGTACGTATTGGCCAGCTATGATAATATAATAAGATACTAGCTAGTTTTAATCACAACCACCATTTTATTATGCTTCTGATGATACTCTAATTATTCCATATCAACTATCAGTGTTGTCCTCAGATTCTCATACCTCAGCAAGAAAAGAATTCTAAGTGCCATTCTACATAAGAGGATTCTTTTAAAACCATTTTTTGACCTTGAATTGTTTTGGTTGGCATCCAAAGTAATGGGTCATGGCATCCCCACACATATGCTATTATATTTTATTCTCCTTTGTTCTTCTCTCCCCTGGCTCCTCTTCTTTACCTAGTTAGCCCTCTCTGTTTACTGTTCCTATTGCATATATTCCCCGTTCTATTTTTTGACCTATAAACACTCATGTACAAACACATACATGATATACACAGGTTAAAATTTAAGTTCCACATATATATGAAAGAATACATGCAATATCTGTCATTAAATTGTTTAACATAATGATTTCCAGTTCTAGCAGTTTAAGAAAATGCCAGGCCTTCAATGTTTATAGCCACACAACATCACACTGTTTTTGTTTAAAGACATCTAGGCTGGTTCAATTTCCAAGCTATTATGCAGAGTATAGCTATAAAGATGGATGTGTAAGTATCTTTGTGGTATGTTGACTTGGAGTCATTTGGGGTTATGCTCAGGAGAGATAATTCATATAGCAGGTCTGCTTTTTAATCGATTCTTTTGAAAAGTCTTATTTTTATCATTTCAAAATTGTGTGTGTGTGTGCGCACGTGCGCTAATGCCCTTAGAGACCAGATGTGTTGAATGCCCTGGAGCTGGAGTTACAGGCAGTTGTGAGTCACTTGATGTGGGTGCTGAACCATATTCAGGTCCTGTACAAGAACATCATGCACTACTGAGTTATCGCTATAACCTGTTATTTTTCTGAGGAACTTCCTCACTGATTTCCATACTTGCTATACCAGTTTATGTTCTCACCCTTGGTGTATAAGATTTCTTCTTTGCCCATAAGCTCGCCAGAATTGGTTGTCATTTGTTTTCTTGACAATAGCCATTCCGACTGAAGTAAGATGGAACTAAAAAGCAGCTTAATCCTGCACTTCCCTGATGGCTAAGGATGTAAAATATTCAGTGTCCATCTGAACTTCTTTTTTGAGAATTGTCTATTTGGCTCATCAGCCCATTTACCAATTGGATGCTTTGTGGGATTTATGGTGCTTAATTTTCACAATAGAGAGGATTCATTGCTGGCTCGGGATCATATAACTATTGGGTGAGAAGAGACATGACTAGAAACTAGGTCTAGCAATGTTCCTTTTACAGGACTGAAGGGATGAGTCCTGTAAGGCATCTTCCACACTAACTCTAGTAAAAGAAAAAAGATGAGGCCATGCTAAGAATAGAAAGCCTGACTAAATTTCTGAATGCATTACTGAGTTAATGAATAAACAAACAGAGAGTTGAATAAAATAGTAGAGAGCTAATGTGAACCAGGGTTGGGGAGATGGCTCAGTGGATCAAATGCTTGCTGTGTAAGTCCAATAGCCTGAGTTCGAGTTCTCAGAATCCACACAAAAGCCAGATGTAGCACAAGTGTTGATAATCTCAGTGTGCCCCAACCAAGAGATGGAAGGTACAGATGGGAAAATTGCCCAGAAGCTGATGGGCCAGCTCGTCTGCAGTACACCACAGAGAACAAGAGACCCTCTTCTCAAATATAGAAATAAAGACTGACATCTGTGGCTGTTCTCTGAATTCTACACATGCACTGTGGCATCAACACACTTGCACGTATGCACACACAGAGTCATAGACACATATCGCATCAAACAATAGAAGAAAATAGTGAATAAGGACTAGTAAGACATTTGTTGAGCAAATAAATAAATAGATGAGAAGACAATGAGAAAAAGCAAAATCAAAACATGGGTAAAATAAAGATTACCCAGGAAGCTATTTGAGTTGAATTATCCTTATCTCTTATTTCTACTCCTGCAGGAAGCCAGGCTTTTGGTTATGACCAATTTTTCAGAGACAAGATCATGGAGAAGAAACAGGACCACACCTACCGTGTGTTCAAGACTGTGAATCGCTGGGCTAATGCCTACCCCTTTGCCCAACACTTCTCAGAGTCATCTATGGCCTCAAAGGATGTTTCTGTCTGGTGTAGTAATGACTATTTGGGCATAAGCAGGCACCCACGTGTCTTGCAGGTCATACAGTAAGTAGTAGAGTGTAGACTATGAGCTTCGGGTCACATGTAAAGATGTGGAGCCACACTAGCAGTAGACACTTTGGTTCTACTGCCACTTCTTTTGTAGAAGGTCCCCTCAAGTATATCTACTCCACAGATATGAAGTAAGTCAGCCAACACATCGTGCTTGATTAATGATTGTTTGATGTGAAGGATGATAATAGAAACTCAGAAAGACTCACTGACTTCATGAACTAGAAACCAAAGTTTAGAATGATGTGAGGGAGGGAGGAAGGGATGGAGGACAGAGGGATGGAGGATGGAGGAAAGGAGAGTTTCCTTTAGCTTTTCCAAACTACTAAAATTACTTCCACTTTCTACCTCTACCCTGGGATATCTCTACATGTCTCCTTCTTTCCTCTACTTGGTCACCAAGGACAGCCTTTACACAGGAATTCTTATATTAGTACTGACCACATTAAAAAGAAAAGCTTTCATATTTCCTCAGTGCCTAACAAAGTTATGTTTTGTTTTTCCTTGTCTTCCACTTTCTTGGGGCCAGGGAGACCCTGAAGAATCATGGAGCTGGAGCTGGGGGCACTCGCAATATCTCAGGTACCAGCAAGTTTCATGTGGAGCTTGAACAGGAGCTGGCTGAACTACACCAGAAGGACTCGGCTCTGCTCTTCTCCTCCTGTTTTGTGGCCAATGATTCTACCCTCTTTACACTGGCCAAGCTTCTGCCAGGTGAGCACAAGGTGTGAAATGGTGAGAGCTATGTTCAAGGCTGGGGTCCTGCACTAAGGAATCTAGTCTCATTGGATACCCCCACTCTTTTGAGCTTGCTTGTTCCACTTGTTGATCCTTTTTGCCTGACACACATAGACTTGACAGAGAATGGTTATATCCCCTTGTCTTTACTCCTCCACACCTAGGTTGAAGGCCAGCACCAGAGCCTAACCTTATAGACCAGTTAGCATCATTCCCTAACACATGCAGTCTTTTGCCTCTACAGAACTTTTAAAACCTTTTTTTTTAAAATCTAAAACATCTCCCTCCATCCTTCACTCTTACAATAAGACCCATGTCCTACTGCAGGAATAATATAGAAACCAGTGGATAGCTTCTCCTTACTTATTGACATGAAACCGAATCTAGTTGTGCACAGATATTTCATCATTTCCCTTTACTGTGAAATACATATCCCGTCTTTTGCCTAAAGGCATCCCTTCACCTATATACCAGCCCCCATCTTCCCACATTCCCTCTCTCTAGTCCCCTCATATACCTTCCATCAGTCTGAATTTCAGATGGATACAATGTCCCACATCTATGTCAATCCTGGGTTCAGAGAGATGTCACTAAAATGTCAAATCCCTTAACCTCGACTCAGAGCTTTTCAAGTCTCTGGGACAGTTTTGCCAAGCCCTCCCCACCTACTACCCTGAAAGTAGAAGACACCAGACAGCATTATCCTCAACTTTGATCCACAAAACACTTACCAGCTTCCATACATCTCCAGTTTTCATCTCACTCTTTGATTCCTGTGACAGTGTAGGACATGCCTTTTTTCTTGTTGACAGTTCTTTCCACCGGTGCGCTGGTCATTGCCCATGATCCACTCACAAACTCAGGAACTTCATCTCTCTCTCTCTCTCTCTCTCTGGCATGCATGTCTGTCCTTCACGTCTGACCCTTGATCTTTCTGTATCTTCAGCCATTCCCTTTTCTTAAATAAGTCTCCTGCCTCAACCCCTACATTACTCTCTGGTTCCTGGCTTGTCTCTCTCCTGCCTATAAAAGGCAAAATGCATGAGAAAAGTCTTTGTACTTGCTGTCTGCTACTTCAGTGCACACTTTAAAATTCACCACCACCTGAACACTTTGTCTTAGGTCATCTAGAACCCCTAAGTACAGTTAATATCTTGAGGATTTTTTCTGATCAATTCTTTACTCCTCAGCCAATAGAACTCAATGCTTTTTCATTTCTGTCACCACCACTCTAGTCTAACCAACATCATTTCCTTGATTTCTTCTTTCCCTGCCTACAACATTCATACATTCACAACACTGTTTCATTACACAAATTTATCCATGTCTTTACCCTGTTCAAAATACTTTAATGAATCCCTGTTACCTCTAGAATCAAATGTAAACTCCATGTCATGACTTCTAGCTAAACTGTATCCTAAGATGGGCATGATAGATTTTATCTGTAATCACTGCACTTGGAAGGCTGAGTCCAAAGTACTATATAGTGAATTACAGACTACTCAATGAGATCTTAACTCAGAAAAACAAAACAAAAACCTGAATTCTGTTACACAGTTATCTTTTAAGTCTCATCTTTTGCCATCCCTCTCTTACTCTTTCACTCATTTATAAATTAGTCACTTGTTTAATTCATTAATTCGTCAAAAACATTTCCTCATTAACATCTGTGCCTTGTACTGGGAAGAAGGGATATAAAGATAAAAAGACTTGGGCTTTGATGTCAAGGAACTTCCAGATAGACAAGCCAAGTTGTGGAAGAAAACATGATTCATTTTTCTCAAACAGAAGCTGTCCCTCACTTTATTGAAGGCTACAGTTCTTCCTTGATGTCTGTGAAATTTGGGGGTTCTTCCACATTCCCTACTTCCCTACCCTCCCAGTATGACCCAGTAAAACTCTCTGTATTCTTCCTATCCTAGAGATAACCATTTTCTGGTGCTTAGCTTTCTTCCCTGTGCAATAAAGTGGCTATTGTCTCCTCCTTTTGCTGTGAACTCTCATGATCATATAATCCCAACAGTGAAACCTGATAAGCATCCATCCCTGTAATTATAAACATTTGGGTGCTACCCAGAAAAGGTGACATGTCAAGTAGACCAGGGAGAATCTAGCATCCGTCAAAGTCTACAAGCATTCTCTGAGATTAATCCTTTTCCAAGCTTTGATTTTCCCAAGTGCAGAGAATAAAACCAAAACCTGTCATTGACAAACTCAAGGTTCCTAGAAAACGGAATTTCTTCTCCCCCAAGAAAGTCAGAGGCAACCGTCAGGCATCCTTAAAGGAAGGGCAGAAGAGATGTGTCACAATGGTTTCCAAAGGAGGACGAAAAAGAACAGGTCTTCAGAAGGGAAAGGGAACAGGTAGTCTTTCCTCTCCTCCTGCCAGGTCAGCCTCAAAACGTAAAGCAGGCAGAGATAGAAGATGAAGAATTACACATCTGTTTCCTCAGGGTGTGAGATCTACTCAGATGCAGGCAATCATGCCTCCATGATCCAAGGCATTCGCAACAGTGGTGCAGCCAAGTTTGTCTTCAGGCACAATGACCCAGGCCACCTGAAGAAACTTCTCGAGAAATCCGATCCCAAGGCACCAAAAATTGTGGCTTTTGAGACTGTTCACTCCATGGATGGTAAGTATACATGTGTTCAAGTCCATGTTTACTAGTAATGATATCTTATGATAAACATGATGATAAAAGCAACTATTAGTGTGCTATGCACTTATTCATAGTTTATATATTTTAAAACATTAAATCATGCTGATTCTATGAAGTTGGTTCTATTATTAATAGTAGGTATTATTAAGTATTATTTATAATTAATTCTATTAAGTAAATATTATTATTATTACTACTACTATTATTGTTGTTGTTGTTGCACAAGGAAACTGAGGCATGAACAAGTGGAGTTACAGAGTCATACAGGTAGTAAACACCAAAGGAGAGGTCGCTATTATATTCTTACACATAAAGAAGCTAAATCCCACAGAGAGCAGAGTTTGTCTTATTCCCTCATTCAGTTGATGGCAAAACGATTATTCTCATATTAGGATATAAAACTCTATTTCCTTGCATGGCATGCTTTTCATAAGGAATGATATGCAAGTCGGTCATGGCAATGTCTGGTCTTTACAGCAGCAAATTTTATAAACTCTTGTCTAGGGTTCTGTGGTCCACTAGGAAGCCCTGCAGTCACAAGTCTGACAGATGTGGATTTAAATTCTACCCTCGATACATATTATCTGTGCAAACTTGGAAATTCTCAAATTCTCTGGGCCTCAGTTTTCTCCAGGACAAAATGTATAGCTGTAGAATTATAGGTAATCAGAGTTATTACATTTATTACATTTTAACAGAAATAAATGATTTTATTCTCCCTCTTCCTTTCTTATAGCAAGTGAAATAAGATCTAGAGCTGTCTATTGTTGGTTCTGTGCACCAGAAATCATATGGTTTAGGGATCTGTTTCCAGCTTTATTTAAAGGAAGAGTCCTCATCTCCTTTCACAGTGCCACTTTTCCAACTGAAACAATGAAGGACCCTTAGTATTCCCCAATTTATAACCACAAGCACCATAAACATTGTGCAATCACAAATGGCCCCCATTCAAGTGCTACCATAAGCATTTATTGGCTTGAGCACGTTTTAAAAGAATACTTATTATTGTTGTATATGATGTGTACGTGGGTGCCCATGAACAGCATATGTGTGGAGGTCAGAAGATAATTTTGCAGCATTGGTTCACTCCTTCCATCTTGATTGTGGAGATCTACCTCAGGTCACTAGGCTGCTCATCAGGCTCTCTCGCTGGCTCAGCCTTTTCACCAGCTCCTTGTGGGAGGTTTTTAAGTTGCTTTGTGTTGTGGTTAGTTTATTCACAAAGTGCAGGTAATAATAAGAGACTAGCCCAGAGCGCTAAATGAATTAATGTACATGGGAATTCACTGTCATTGTCCACTAGCACATTTCTACAATCATAAAGAAAGTAAAACCAGCACATTTGCAAAATTTAAAGATAGAACAGCTATTCAAATTTTTTCTAGTGGGAATTATGGCCTGCAATCACACTAGTTATACCTGTAAATGAACTGTTCCTTGTTTGTTTGTTTGTTTGCTTGTTTGTTTTGGTGGAAACTACCTAATCGGTCAATTCCAGAGATGGATTTCTCCTTCTGAAATGATGCCAGAACCATTTTGAACTGTCTTGTCTCAGGCTCTATTTCCAGTTGTCAGTTGTCCTTACGTTTTCCTACCTTCCGCCAACCCCATAGTCTTTATTCCAGGTCTAGGGCTCCTGTTTCCATCCAAAGAAGTTTCTTCTGTATTATAACTCTCTTTGCCTCAGCAATTTCTAGGGGGTGAACTGATATTGTCTTAGAATATTAACAATGGCCACAAAGCCAATTCAGATGACATCTCAAAAAACATGGAAAACAGTAAATAGGTATAGACTATAAAATAGCTTCTAAGTTGCTACACTGTGACTGTGCTTGAGAGAAAGCTTCCACAAAGACAAACCACCCTCCCAGAGACAGTTTCAGGAGAGTCAATGATGCAAAACAGCAAAGAATCCTGGGATGAGACAGAAGGGTACAGTGAAAGCATGAAGAGAAGAAAGGAATACACTGAGAAAATGATCAGAAAGACAGAGCAGAGGGAGTGGAGAAGAAAGGGAGAGACAGAAAAAGAGAAAAAAAAAGGATATGAGCACAAAAAGAAGACAGTGACAGAAATCCAAAACAGACAGAAAAAAGAGGGCCAGGGAAGTGCAAAAATATGGATGGCTTATCAGTTGTCCCTGCCCAATGGGGATGAGTGGCTCAGAAGTGAGGATTGTATTAAGCTAGAGCAGAGAGTGATTATTTTCACATTAAACACAGGTATCAAACAGGTGACTGCTACCTCTAGATAGAAATGTACTAACCCATAAAGGCAGCAGAGAATTTGAAAACAATAGAAATGGAGCCATCAGAATGAATTAAAAGTTATGATCGGATGAGGAAATACAAAGGGTCAGGGAGAACACAAACACGAAGAATTGGGGTGTGGGTGTGGTTCATGAGGTTGATGTCTCCCAAATGATGGCAAACATCCTTGGGTCTTTTTCTAAGTCAAAGGGAGCTTAAGTGAGAGTAACACAAGCAATGGAGCTAGGGAAGGGCTATGACTTCCTACTCCTTTCCTTCGGCTTTTCTCAGGTGCCATCTGTCCTCTGGAGGAATTGTGTGATGTAGCCCACCAGTATGGGGCTCTGACCTTCGTGGATGAAGTCCATGCTGTAGGACTATATGGAACCCGAGGTGCAGGGATCGGGGAGCGTGATGGAATTATGCACAAGCTTGACATCATCTCTGGAACTCTTGGTGAGTATCTTAGATAAGGTTAGTATTACTATGATGAAATATGGCCAGAAGCAACTTGGGGAGGAAAGGGTTCACTTGGCTTACATATCCTGAATCACAAGCCCATGGAGGGAAGCCAAGGCATGAACTCAAACCAGGTAAGAACCTGGAGGCAGGAGTTGATTCAGAGGCCAAAGAGGGAATGTTGGTTACTGGCTTGCTCCTCATGGCTTGTTCAGCCTGATCTCTTATAGAACTCAGGAACATCAGCCCACAGTGGAATTACCCACAAAGGTCTGGGCCTTCCCACATCAATCACTAATTATAAAAATGCTCTACAGGTTTGCCTGCAGCTCAGTCTTACAATTTTTCCCTCCTCTCAGATGACTCTTGCTTGTATCAAGTTGACATAAAGCTAGCCAGCAATGAGCAAACCACCTGTATATAAGGGCTTCCCCTAGGTACAATGTGAAGAAGCAGCCCCAGCAAACAGTTGTTTGGAAAGAATTTATAACCCCAGGCTTATTTTTTCTTTAACTTGGCATGAACCATTTTTATTTTATTTATTTTTTGAGATTATAATTTCTTCATTTCCTCCTCCTTCCCTCTCTTTCCTTCAAATCTGCCCAGGACCCCACCTTGGTATTAATCTCTGTTAAGGATTATAGAAATGACATAAAATTCTTCATTAAAACTCCAGGCTTTTATCCTACCAAATCATCTCTTTTCCATTTCAATGCAGAATCACCAAGAAAGTCTAGAAACATTTTTCTAAAAGGCTCATGACTTGTACAAAACAGCTGGGTTCAACCAGAATAAGAAAACTGTTTTCCTCCCCACCCAGCTCAGAGCCTCATCTTAGTTATTCTCTAGGCCCTAACCAAGTAACAGTCTCCACCCTGCTCCTGCCTATCTAGTCACCACATATGGCAGTACGCGACAGTCCTATCTCAGAACCACAGAAGCAAGGCTCTGACATGGACAGATGTGCAGAGGACTGGGAAGGGAGTCTAGAGCCCCAGCTTCTGGTGTACCTGCCTGTGTTACCTGGGGCATGATTCTGCCCCTCTGGGGACTGACTATTGCTTCTTTGCAGGCAAGGCCTTTGGCTGTGTCGGTGGCTATATAGCCAGCACTCGGGACTTGGTGGACATGGTGCGCTCCTACGCTGCAGGCTTCATCTTTACCACTTCACTGCCTCCCATGGTGCTCTCTGGGGCTCTAGAATCTGTGCGTCTACTCAAGGGAGAGGAGGGTCAAGCCCTGAGGCGGGCACACCAGCGCAACGTCAAACACATGCGCCAGCTACTAATGGACAGGGGCTTTCCTGTTATACCCTGTCCCAGCCACATCATCCCTATCAGGGTGAGGACTCCACCTTTCCCTGCTTCCTTCCCCACCTCCCTGTTCTTGGAACCTTCCCATTTGCAACAAACTGACACATGCTTCCTTCAATCATCACTATGATCCACCCCCACACCACACACACACACACACACACACACACACTTGTTGTCACCTTTGGCCCCTGCTTTGAAAAATCAGCCATCACAGATTAACCTGTCATTTCAGCATCAACCATTGCCCCGCTATTACTAAACTGCTCTGATCTTCACAATATTAAGCTTATAATTTGGTGGTTTTCAAATTGTTTATAAAAACTATAAAATCAGTTTAGTGGGTTACACTTAGCCTATAAACATGGGGGGAAAGAATAGAAAATGTTGGAGCATACAACACGAAGTAAAAGCTATCAATTTGATCAGGGTTCTGTCACACCTGATTATACTGTAAAACATTTTATGCCGGGCAGTGGTGGTGCACGCCTTTAATCCCAGCACTTGGGAGGCAGAGGCAGGCGGATCTCTGAGTTCGAGGTCATCCTGATCTACAGAGTGAGTTCCAGGACAGCCTGGGCTACATAGAGAAATCCTGTCTCGAAAAAAACCAAAGGAAAAAACATTTTTTACTAACAAGTTGAGGTCAAAACAATACAATGAACAGCCATGGAAATAGCTGGTACTCTAGATCACTAGCTCTGTTTAAATGTTTTTTCTCACTTCTAAAATCAAGTCCTGTTCCTTTCTTAAATGGCAGATATTTCTGTGGATCTGTTAAGTCAGGGTGTGGGAAAGATGCTTCTTACAACAATTTTGTGAAGGAGAAAGAAAGAATGGTAATTTCTCAGTATCCACGGAGGATTGGTTCCCACCCTGTCCATGGCCCATATCAAAATCCATTAATGCTCACATTCGGCTATACAAAAAAGTGTTACATTTCCATATAATCTATTCAGCCCTCCAATATACATTTAATCATCTCTACTCTAGACCACCAATAACACCAAATTCAAATAAAAACAACTTAGTAGCTAAACTGTATCAAGAAGGAGAGTCTATACATTAAAGCTATTTAAATTTTATCGGAGGCTGGTTGGATACTTGAACAAAGAACACAGATGCAGAGGGCCAACTGAGTCTATCTAATGTTTAAATTAAACTAGTGACAGCAACTCAGAACTGCCCTAGCTTTCTAACCACCCCCAAGTTAACCAGTGTGCTTGCTGTACAAATAGTATCAAGACAAGATGCCAGCTCTATCCTTCCTTCACATCTCATTGCTGGCCCTGGGCTCCCCCTTGATAGAGATTCTGAAGCTGACACTGCCTAAGCCCTTTATGAAAAATAATCTATCCCCAAATTCAGTGGTGCTTCTTAATCTAGTTCCCTCCACCTGCTTAAGAGAGCTAGTGTGCAATGGTGGCCCCAGGGTAAGAGGTACTTACTGAAAGCCCTTTCTTTTGAGTTCAGGTGGGTAATGCAGCACTCAACAGCAAGATCTGTGATCTTCTGCTCTCCAAGCACAGCATCTATGTGCAGGCCATCAACTACCCAACTGTGCCTCGTGGTGAGGAGCTACTGCGCTTGGCCCCCTCCCCCCACCACAGCCCTCAGATGATGGAAGACTTTGTGGGTAAGTCCTTGGCATGGGTGTCTACATTTTCCTACCCCTAAACCCCAGGATCCAAAGAAGCTGGGAGAATAAATTCCATTCGACTTGGAAAACATTTCTAAGAGCATCTGTTGTATACCAGACTCTATACCAGGGTCACAAATGATTGGGAAACAGCCCGTAGACTCCCTGGGCTCTAGTTTGGTTAGAGTGATCACAGAGACAGAAACAATAGTGCATACAAACAATGATGTGAGGTGAGATAAAAATTAACAAAGACAGTACCTGGGGAAATTGTGAGAATAGAGAGGAGGGACCTCTCTATTCACCTTCAGGATTAAAATAAGCTTCCTAGGGGAAGGGACCTCTGGGCTGAATCTTACTAGGTAAGTGGTTTTGGACCAAGAGAAGAAAGTTAATGCAAGGCGCTCCTAGACGAGGAAAGAACACAGAGGAAAAAAGGTAAGGATAAAGGTGAGAAGCAGCTACACATGAAGAACAATAACAACTGAGTACATGGCTCATGCCTTAAAATCCCAGCACTTTGGAGGTGGAAGAAGGGGGATCAGGAGTTCAAGGAATTCCAGCAGTTCCAGAGGAATTACTGGACTAGGGGATAGAAAGAGAGGGATGGGTGTCATCTATGAGCTACAAAGACAACATAAATAAGGGCTAGGTTTAGAGGCCTGTAGAGCTGAGCTGGGGAGTTTGGGTTTTAGTCTAAAAGATGGCAATTTGGTGAATTCACCCAATGTTTACTATATTTCTTTTAGGAACATTTCTGAGATTGTAATTTAATTACAGTATTTCTCCCTTCCCTTCTCTCCCTGCAAACCCTCCCATATATCCGTCCCTGCTCTCCTTCAAATTCATTGCCTGTCTTTTCACCAATACATGCATATATTTGTATATATGTATATAGTCCAAAATATAACCTGTTGTTTCAATATAATGTTGTGTGTGTATGTATATGTGTGTATATATATGCACGTATGTTGTCAAGGTATATTTTTTAACATAGAACCTGGCATATAGCAGGTGCTTATTCTAAGTCTCTGGCATGAAATAAATATATGCAGACAATCATACATTGATTGGCAAAGGAAACAGATACAGATAGTACTAGTCCTATATGATGAGCTGAGTTACTATTAAGTATGAAGTAAAAGTAGAAAGGATTAATAAGTGAGCAAGTCTTTGTGGTCCACATTGAACTACATGTGGCTATAGTGCCAAGATTCTAGAATAAAGGAATTCTGGGAGTAATGATTAAAAAGGAAAGCAGAGGGCGTGCACTGACAAGTCATTCTGTCTACAGACTATGCAGCATAATTTGAGGAAGATATTTAAATCAATCCATTCATTCACTTAACAACATCAAATAAAGCTACCACATATCCATTACTTACCAAGCACTGTGTGTGCTAACCCATTTAATACATGTAATAGAGATGCTTTTATAAATTTCATTTTGTAATACATACAAATTGTAGCATAAAAATAGTTATTGGCCCATGGTCACATAGGCACTAGGGGTCCTGACTCATCTCCATGGTCAGAGCTACTAGGTTTGTAGGAGTGGATGGTTCAGACTCTTAGGCCTTTGTGTTCAGTCTCTTCTATAGCTCTGGGATTTGATTATAGAGCTCTCCGTGCTTAGGTGTCTGAGTGTTCATGTTTGCAGGAAAGATATACTAGAGACATCTCCCACCACTCCACCAGTCCCTTAATCCCACAGCTAATTCATCCTGAAATTCACCTCTTCTCTTCAACCTCTTTTAAATATAGTCTCATTTCTCTGCTGCAGTTTCTTGAAAATACATCCACATTTTCCTTTCATTTTCTTGCTTTTCTTTCCCCCTTCTAAAATGTTCTCACACTAACCAGCAGAGGGATTTTTCTAAAACCCAACAATATTGCTCCATTTCCTAAATGTCTCCACTGCCTGTCACGTTCTTCTAAGGTAAGGTACTCAAGATGATCTACAGGGCTGGAAAGATGGTTTAGAGGTTAAGGCTGCTCCTCCAGAGGTTCTGAGTTCAATTCCCAGCTACCACATGGTGGCTCACAACCATCTGTAATGAGATCCAGGGCCCTCTTCTGGCATGCATGCACGCATGTAAGCAGGACACCATATACACAGTAAACAAATCTTTGAAAAAAAAAAGATGATCCACCAGCTAAGAAAATATATCAGAGTTTAATGTGCGAAATGATGACAAATGTACATAATATATAAAAAAAAGATAGGTAAGAAGTACAGGCTAAACCATTTATACTAATAAGGATGTTTAGCCCCTAATTTGTAGAGATCCCTAGATTATACAACAAAGTTGAAGCTCCCTTTTGTAGAGACCCCTATATTATACAACAAAGTTGAAGCTCCCTAGTATGACATTTGGTGCTTTCCACCTGGTGCTGTCTATGTCCTGGCCGGCCGTAGGCATTTTGTTTCTCTAACTGTGTCCAATCAATTCAAGTTCTCTCCTTGTGCTTCACTCTCGACTTCATCATCTCTTATCCCCTCTGTCTTACTTCCTTTCATCTTCTAGTCTTAACTCATCCTTTCAATAGATGTCTATCATGTTCCTATTATGAGCTGGACACTGTGCTAGAGACCTAGAAATAGACAAAACACAGAACACTTTTCTACTAGAATTAGGCTTAATTCTAGTAGAAGGGGATAATCAACTTTAAAAAAAATCAATTAGCATTCTAGTTCGAAGTGTTAAAGGAAAGCAGAAAGCAGAAAGGGGAGGACAATTAGTGCTGTGGGCAGGTACTGGCTTGGAGGAGTACACATGGAGTGGCAAGAGTAGAAAACATTAAGGTGACACTGGAGAGGAGATCTGAAGGAGACAATGAGGTTAGCTGGGTAAGTACCTAAGGGACATCACAGAGAACCGTCCAAGGCAAATACCCAAAGACAAAAATATTCCCTTTATCTTTGGGAAACAAAAGATGGGTGCGGATGGAGTGGCATAGGTAAGTGGCAAAAAAAAAGTGAGCAGAAAGGGTTTGGTGGAGGACAGGTATGAACAGTTCAGTTGTGTCCACATTGTCAGATATAGCAAATTACGCAGCCAAGCAGAGATGCTATTGGACATACAAGTCTGCTTCTGGGGAAGCTGGTAGTAAAAAATCTGCACACAGATGGTATTAAGAACACAAGACTAGATCATACCAGCAAGGGATGGGCAGAAAAGGGGCTAAAAACAAAGACCAGCCACACACCTTAAGTACTTCCTACATCTGCTCCTGTTCCCTCCTCTGAGTCCTTACACACCCCAGGAATGCGCCCTACCCTGTCTCACAACACAGGGCAGAATGATTCCTTTTAGTGTCATCTTCATCAGGCCAGGATTTTCTAAGCAGAGAGATGCACTGTTAGGCCTACATATGTCCTTTATGTAGGGAGAGACACAGGCTTGCACAGCATGATTTTAAATCTTGTCATAGGCATGATTTTCTGTCTTTTATATATCTTAGGACCCACAGACAAATGGTAGCATTCAGGGGTCACACTGAAGCAGACAGTAAATCTACTTCTGGACCCAAGTTACCTCAAAGGCTTGAGGGAGGCAAGACCTTGGGGCATCTGTAGCAATACAGATTTTGGAAGACCAAGTCTAACCAATTCTTTCCCTCTTCTCTTCTTCCCTTTCAGAGAAGCTGTTGCTGGCCTGGACTGAGGTGGGGCTGCCCCTCCAAGATGTGTCTGTGGCTGCATGCAACTTCTGTCATCGTCCTGTGCACTTTGAACTTATGAGTGAGTGGGAGCGATCCTACTTTGGGAACATGGGACCCCAATATGTTACCACCTATGCCTAAGGAGTCAGCCGCCTTGGATGCTGACCCTACCTGCACTCCTCTGCTCTCCCTCCTGCTCTCTGCTTTGCTGTATGCTTCTAGCTGACTTGATTCTGAAAATAAAGAGCAACCTGAAACCTCCGTAGCCCTTTGGTGGACAAAGAGCAGGCAATTTGTACTATACTGACTCACTCAGACAAGTCCAGCCTCACAAGGACACGACAGATTACTTGTTGGTCTAATCACTCTATTTTCATGATAGGAAAAGCCAAATTTAGGAAGAGGAAAGAAATGCCCCTAAACAGTCTTGGAAGCTGTACAAGGAGCTAAATTCCTTAGCTAACTCAGCTGAAGTGGCTTTCACAATAGTTTCGACAAAAAAACAGGGCTCTACTCTTCATGGGTGACTTGGAAAGCAAAGCTCCAGGTAGCATCTGAGGTAGCTCCAGAAGATAGAGTGGGTCTCATCTAAAGTTATTGACTGCTCTTTGAGAATGATGGCTTCCTCACACCAAGGAATCCTCTAGAATGAGGAATGCATTCTTTCTTGATCCACTATCCTCTTTTTCTCCAATAGCATCTTAAAGGATTTACTATCCTTTCTCAAGGTAAAGGAAGAGGTTTGGCTACAGAATACAATGTCTTCACAGCACGGCTCCCAACAGGAAATTAAGAACTCTACTGGCCAAGGTGGCAATCTTCCCTGGGACCCTGGAGCTCTGAAGGCTGAAACACCAGTGCTTTCTCTCTAGTGACTCATGTGTAACAGCTCAAGAACACACTACTTGGGAAATGCTTTTAAGAATACATACTCCCACACTACACCCACCTTCCTCACTGACCTAAACTCAAAAGTAGCAGATAATCCCCAGAGTTCACCAGACCCCTTCCTGGGGAGCACAGCTCCTCCCTCCACCATTCTGCCTTGGTAGTATCTCACTGAGCTACATGAGGTCAAGCAAGCCTCGCACTGAGAAAGCCTCTGACTAAACTTTTTAGAGTGCATCTAAAATATCCACCCAACATGGTATATATTGAAACAAAGACATGAACTTTATTTATGAACAAAATGTTATTTATACCCCAACAAGGGCAGAAGGGGTTTAAATTAGTTCCCTGCTCCTACATGTACAAAGAGGAAGAAATAGAGATGTGAGGAGGGGAGCGGCATTAGGGGGAGAAGGGAAGGAAGGAAGGGAACTGAGAACAGAAAACAGAGAACAAAAGGAAGCCTCAGGGAGAAGAAACCTTCAGAGGCAGAGACCTGGCATCCGACCCCGTGCATGGGGTGAACACGCAGACATCCCTATGCCTCTCAGTCTGTTCAGCTGGGCCTGCTCCAGAGGAAGAAGTTACAGCGGGAGGAGGGGTCACTGGGAGGACCTCGGGGTCTAGCACACATGTAGAAATGGCGACCGAAGTTGGGTCCTGCTTTTTTCACAGTACGCATTACACATGGCTCCCTGTGGCCTCCACAGAGGGGCATGGGTGAGGGCCCACTCAGCGTAGACTTCCAGAAGGCAGTCCTTACTTCCTTCTCATCTTTGGCCTCTGGAACCTTGTTCTTGTCTTCTACCACTGTGGCTGTTGCCACTTCTTCTGCAGTCTTTGGGGTTGTAAGTGAGCCCACCAGAGGCAGGGCAGGCAGTTCCACAACAGAAGTTTGGGAAAGGTTAGAGGAAGGCTGGAAGTAACTCATCAGGTTTTTCTGGTTTCTTTTGGGGCCACCTTGACTTTTCCGAAACCTGGTTAAATGCATTCGGGCTTTGCTCGGCTGTCTCTGTGCCGGGATTTGATGGCTGGGCTGCAGGACTGGCTGTTCCCGCACAGGTTCTTGTTCAAGAGGAACTAGGAATCGAAGAATCTTGAGCTGGGTACCTGCAAACTCAGGGAGGAAGCGGGTACACAGAGCTGGGCACTGTTTTGCTGGCACACAGGATACATTTAAGACAGCTCCTACGGGGCAGTGGTCAGAGCCCATCACTTCAGGGAGTAAGAAGGAGTCCTGGAAGGTATCTATGACCAAGGCCCTATCTCCTAGTATATAGTCAAGTCTGGAGCCATAGTTGAGATGGCGTGCACCACTGACCACTGACCAGCAGGTGAAAGCCCTCTGCTGTTTTGGATGTAAGTAGCGGTAGCTATCCATGAAGAGCCCTATGTGGGGTCCAGCCTCATTCCCTGGGTTACTGAGCAAGTCATCCATCCACTTACGCCCTGGGTCCTCTTCAAAGCATTCCTGGGAAAGGGAAAGGGAATGAAAAGCCAAAACTAGATCCTTAAAGCAGGATGAAATTTAGACTAACTACTTCATTTTACAAATAAGAAAATTTGGTTATCCTAAACAAGATTCCTGTTCAAGGTCATATAGCCTAGACTAGGAAGAGCTAGGCTTTGGTTTCTTTTCTTTCTTTCTTTCTTTCTTCCTTTATTTTTATGTACGGGTGTTTTGCCTTCATTGTCTGTGTACCATGTGCATGCAATGCTCATGGAGGCCAGAACAGGTCATCAGGTTCTTAGGAACTAGTGTTCTGAGCTACCATGTGGAGGCCTCCACAAGAGGACTAAGCACTTTTCAGAGCTGAACCATCCCTCCAGCCCCTGCAACATGAGCTTTTAAGTAAATGATGCTGCAAATCAAAGCCTGGGGTTAAAGAGAAAGCTCAGTACTTAAAACATGTACTACTCTTGCAGAGCACCTGAGTTAGACTCCAGCATCCATACAGATATCTCAAAACCACTTGTAACTCCAGTGCAGGGAGTCCAATGCCTCCTGGCTTCTTCTACGGGCACCTGCACTTATGTGCATCCCCCCACAGACTCATAACTTAAAATAAAAATAAATATTTAAATAAATTCCTGTTTGTCTTTCTGTCTATCCCACACTGTGCTTACCTTGCCAAACGTGAAGGTCTGTTGTTTGCTTAATCAAAGTAATTTCTAAAACTGCTTTTCAAAAAGGATTGTCGAACAAAACCAATCATGGTGGTTCTACCTGTAAGTCCAGCATTGAGGAGGCTGAGGCTGGAGACCTGGCATGAATTTGAGGCCACCCTGGACTATACTGTGTGTCAGTGTTCTCACTGACATCCTTCTTCACTTGGCAGCTTAGGGGATTCAGGTATGCATGTCTGTGCCTTTGTCTCTCATCCCTGATCCATCCACCCCATACATTTATCCAGCCCACCCACTTACACACCCATTGATTTAGTGTAACAACATATTCACAGAACACCTGTTTGTGACAGAATTAATGCTAGGGGCAAAGTTTCGGTAACAAAAGGTGCTTACTTTGGGGAAAGGATTTGGGAACAAGATGTGGTAGTAACTCCAGTAGAGGGGGCTCCAAACTGAAAAAACAGGTCTGTGATGGGCTTGTGGAAAGAGGATGCAAAGTATCTCAGTGACCTGAGGGGACACCAGACTGAAGATTCTAGTAGGATAAGACCATCATCATCCATCAAGTAAAAGTTGATGGGTACTTAGATTAGCATGGCGCCAAAGAGGACATAAAAACATGAGATAATTTGAAGACAGAACAAATGCTACTGACTGGCTTCCTGTGGAGCAAGGGTAGAGAAGGACAGGAAAGACTAGGTAAGCAACGCTGGTGGGAAGCAGGAACATGCTGTTGTTTGGAAAGGACTGTACCTATCACCTGTACAGGCGCCATTAGTTTGTTTTTTTTTACCCCCTCCCCGGAAACATTGATAAAGGTGGCCTGGAGACATCTAAAGTAGCTCTGAACTAACTGGGAAAGGCAAAACGGTATCCAGTACTATCACGGGAAGCTGAAAGAACAATTACCAATGTAGAATGAGGCAGGGTGTGACCAAAGGCTTGCACTTTGCAGTGTTTATTGCCTTTGTCACACTGCCATCACTTCATATTCGCCCAGTTCTGCCAAGAGTCATGACTACCTTTCCGTGGCTTTCTTAAACATCAACTAAGGAATCTTCTCACAGCCCTTTTCTGAAGCAACTCCAGGAATGAGTTGCACTGTGCCACCACCACTGATCATGCCTTTGACAGTGTTAGATACAATCTGTTTTCATTCATGCTTTCTAGATTATAACTCCTTCCTCAAAGCAAATCCTAGAAAGTAAAACTTCTATTCTCCCTAAGGCAGACTACATAAACTAACCTTTCCTTACATTTAGGTAGCCTGTAAGAGATCCTTGGTCTAAACCTTGTCTGATCTTAGGGCACTGGACCCCTGGTCTAGACTCTCTCCCTGGGAACCCAGTCTCATTCCCAGCCCTTTGGCAGAATGCTTGCAGGGGATGGTCCTCCCATCTTACCTTCATTCTCTGGACACTTCTCCAAACCTTGAGGCAAACCCAGCTTTCCTATTTCCTGTGGACCCTTTCAGCTCACCAACACCTTCGAGCCCATTCCTGTTCTTTTGTGCTGATACCTAAAAACACTCTCTACCTGGGAACCCAGCGTCCACACTGGCCTGGGAAGCCAGTAGACCAACTTCAACCTCCTTCCTGTCCTCCAATGCAATTTCCCCAGTCCCATCCCCAGTCTTGTAACAGATCATCTACTGGGGATAGTCCTCGCACTTTGCCTCTGTTCCCTGGGGACTCCACCAAATCTTGTGGCAGACCCAGTTTGCCTCCTTCCTATGGACCTTCTCAACAGCCCTTCTAGTCCATCTCTTTCCTGTGTCAGCCTCCAAAACCCTAAGATCTTTCGATCAGGAACCTGCAGTAGCTACAGCCGGCAGGGATTCAAGTAAGTCTATCATATTACAGTTCCTGTCTTCCATCACAATCTCTTCATTCTCCCTCTCAGCCTGGCAGCAGCCTGTCGACAATGCTCCTCCTCCTACTTCACCATCATTCACTGGAGACTCCAACACCTGGTTCATGTCTGTCTGTCTATCTAGATAATTCTTTGCCCTGCTACAACCTACTTGATAGATACACCCTTCCTATCAGACCTCCCAATGCCCTGTGAAGTCTACTTCTAGGTGTGAAACCTCTCTCAGTCTTCTCTCCTAGGACAACACTATTCTTCTCTGCCAACCACTGGCCTACAGAAGCACTCTCTATAAGGCAACATATACAAAGTCATCACACTTTCTTTCCTAAGACCCAGACAGATTAATAAAATCCAAAGAATGGAACACCCATCCAACAAAGGCAAGACCAGATATCAACACCTAAAATTACAATCTTCCTAATCCCAGATGCCTAGACAACATAAAAACACAATAACAGCCAGGACAGGGTGTCTATCCCAGAATCCAGTATCTCTACCATAGTAGACCCTGAGAGAAATGCAATATAACTGAAGCACAAGACAAGGACTTCAAAATAGCTATTATAGATATGTCTGTCCAAGGACCTTAAAGAGGTTATGAATAAATCCCTTTACGAAGGCTGTGAAAACACACACAGTGGAATAAACTAATGAAAATGGTTCGAGAGATCAAAGTAGAAATAGAATCACTCAAGAAAACCCAAACTGACATAAAACCGGAAATGATTAATTTAGGAACTTGAAAAGGAACCATATAGGCAAGCCTCACCAACAGAATATAAGACATGAAAGACAGAATCTAGAGTGTTCAAGACAAAGTGGAAGAAATGGATATCTCAGTCAAAGAAAATGTTAAATCTAAAAGAACAAAACAAAACAAAACCCAAAACAATCCAGGCACATAATATTCAGGAAATCTGGAACTCTATGAAAAGACCAAATCTAAAAATAAGAGAAGAAAAATTATACTGCTCAAAGGGGCAGAAACTATTTTCAACAAAACATAGAAGAAAAATTCCCTAACCCAAAGGAGATGTCTATCAAAGTACAGTAGGCATATAGAACACCAAAAAGACAGGACCAGTAAAGAAAGTCTACTGAGCACATAATAATTAAAACTCTAAATCTACAGAACAAAGGAAGAATATTAAAAGCTTCAAAAGAAAATGACCAAGTAACATATAAAGGCAGACTTGATAGAATTATACCTGACTTCTCAAAGGAGACTCTGAAAGCCAGAAGAATCTGGACAAATGTTCTACTAACTCTGAGATCATAGATGCCAGCTCAGACTACTATACTCAGCAAAACTTTCACTTTCAACACATGGAGAAGAATTCCACAATAAATCAAATTTAAACATAGTTCTACAGAAGGTGTTAGATGGAAAACTTCAATCTCAAGAGGCTAATCACACCCAAGAAAACTCAAGGAATACATAATCCCTGACCGGTAAATCCAAAGGGGAGAAAAAAATACTATAAAAACAAATAAATGGGAATCAATAACCACTGGTAACCCTCAACATTAATTGTCTCAATTCTATAATAAAAAGTCACAGACCAAATGACTGGATTTGAAAACAGGATCCATCTTTCTGCTGCATCCAAGAAATGCACCTTATCATCAAAGATAGACATCACATTATGGCAAAGGGTTGGAAAAGAAGTTCCAAGCAAATGGACCTAAGAACCAAACAGGTGCAGCCATTTGTATATCAAGAAAACAGACTTTAAACCAAAATTAATCAGAAGGGATAGGGAAGGACATTCATACTCATCAGGGGAAAAGTACACCAAGATGTCATTGCAATTCTTAACATTGATGCCACAAACACAAGGGCAACCAGGTTTGTAAAAGAAACACTACCACAGCTTAAATCATATGTTGACCCCCATACACTGAGAGTAAAGACCAACTCTGCTATAATCCCTTTGATAAACCATGATAGCCTGTGTTCATGATACACTGGTACAATAGTGGCACAAAAGTCATGGGAGTAAGCAACCACTCTCTGGTTGGATTAAAGATATAATCCATGAGACGGAACCCATGCCTGACACTGCCTTGGTGGCCAAGAACCTGAGACTAGATAGGCCAAGGACAAGGGAAGACCATATACTACTGTTCTGCTAAATGAACACAACAAATATAATGACTCCTAACAACATTCTGCTCTACCCATAGATCAGTACCTTGCTCAGCCATGATCAGAGGTGCTTCCACCTACAGAATAGGGAAGGAAATACAGAGAACAACAACTGGACAATGTGTAGAAAATGAAAGACCTTGTAACACTCAGTCCTGAGTGTCTTCATCGAATCCTCAGGGCTCAAGGAGACATATGGAGGAGAAAGAGGAAAAATTGTAGGAGGAATAGGATATGGAAGACAGCAAGAAAACAATTTCTTCCACACTCATATGTGGACTCAGAGAGGCTGGGGAAGCTTGCATAGGGGCCTCACAAGTCCAAGCCAGATGAGGTCTAGCACTGAAAGGGGGAAATGACATGATCTCCCATCCATAACCACAAAGTTAATAAGGTAACTACTCACAAAGGAAAATTAGTTCTCTCCAATGGAGTTTTGCTGTATATGTTAATCACATTGAATGGCAGGGTAGGTGGCCAAGACAAAACAAATACAATGGTATTTTGTAGATCTTTGTCTTGAGATTCTTTTTAAACCTTACTAGCCTTTTGCTAACATATTATGATTTGCAATTTTGTGTTTTGATGTTCTCTTTCTCTCTCTGTCTCTCTCTCTCTCTGTCTCTCTCTCTCTCTCTCCCTCCCTCCCTCCCCCCTCCCTCTCTCCCTCCCTCTCTCTGCTTCTATTTGTTTTGTTCTATTCTGTCTTTTCTTCTGTTTTGCAAAGAAAAAGAAAAAGGTACACAACTGGAGGGGTAGGGAGGAAAGGAGAATCTGGGAGATGAGAGAGGGGAAACAATGACCAGAATATATTGAATTAAAACAATCCATATTAATAAAACAAGAGCCTCATTCCATGGGCTCCGTGCCTGAACCACCAAGGGACAGAATGATGAAAAACCTCCACAGGCCTTGATGGATTTCCCTATCCTACTTTCAACATCTATTCTTACACAGTGAAGTCTCCAAACAACAAGGCTCAGCAAGCTTCTGAACAGTGGACCACATGCAGGTACAAGAAGAAGAATGAGGACTGCTGACTCCTCTGTGTACTAGGAAAATGGTCCACTCCAACTCTACAGGAATAATAAAGAGTTTGACACTTACGGCCCTTTTAGACTTTCCTCTGCATGTATTTCTTTATCTAACTGCCTGTTTATATCATTTAAAATTTTCTTTTTAGCTAAGTTTAGACATAAGTTATAGTGGCTGCCTGAGTACTTGCTTTGCTCTAGCAAATTAACTGAACACAGGGACAGGGTTATGTGAACCTCACTTTACAGCTCAGAAGCTCCATCTGTGACTGCCTCTGAAGAGCTGCTTGCTTGCCAGAGGGCAAGGAGAAATCCCTACACCTTTTGAGTTCACATGGGAGCAGAGAAAAAGCAGGCAGCTTTTTTTCTAGCAAAGCACTCCTTTCTATGAGGATGGTCAAGTTGAGGAGTTTTGTATCTACTCTGGGGGTAGTGTTTCTCAAGCTTGTGTGCATAATAAAGTCTTGTAGACTTTTCAAACATCCAGTACCCTGGTTCTACACATAAGAGATACTGATTGCATTATTTTGGCAATGCTATTATTGGCAATTATTGCTATGCTTGCTCTAATATGCAGCTAAGGGTTCAAGAAACACTGGCCTAGAGGGAATGAGAGGTTCACATGAGAAAAAGGAAGAGGGGGTGGCTGCTAATTTGGGTGAGAGTGAAAAAAAAAGCTAGGATGAAAAGAGCTTTTCCAGTGGGTCGAGGAAGAGAATGTGCAGAGACACTGGCGATGGAAATGGAGACAGGGACCTAACCAGAAAGCACCTTGAGGTAAAAGGCTGGTTTACAAACAGGAAAGCTGTCCTTAAATCTTCACCATGCCCACAAAGGACTCTGCAGCCCCACCTCCTGCCACTCACCTTTCTTCCCCTGACAGTATAAAACAGAGAATTGAAGTTCCCCACACCCTAAAGTTTCTACTAACCTCTCTAAAGATTGAGCTACCTTCTGCTTTCTGATTGATGTATTTGCTTGTCTACTTAGGGATGCTAATGCAACCCTGAAGACACCAATTTGACGTGGACAACAATGTATCTTACGTTTGTGAATGGTTGATTCACAAACTGAAGGCTTAGGGTCCATGAGCAAGGCTGGACATGTCTTCCAGAATATGGGCCAGGGCCAGGTCAAGGTAAAGTTAGTACTCTACTGAATGAAAAACTAAATCTAAATTCTTTTAGAATAGTATTTCAGTGGGACTATATAAAATTTAAAAAGCTTCTACACTGTGAAGGAAACAATCAATAGCGCAAAGACACAGGAGAAAACATTTTTAAAATACACATCTGACCAGAATTACTATCCACAGCATATAAAAGAATCTCAAACAACTGAATAATAAAAATAGATGTGATTGAAAAAAATGGGAATATAATCTGAAAACAATTCTCAAAAAAGAGAAGATATACAAGTGGACATTGTGTATATGACAAAATGTTTAAAATAATTATTGGGGAAATGTGAACCAAATCCAGTAGGGTAAGTAGCATCTCCTTCTCATCCTCGTAAGAACAGCTTTTATCAGAGAAAAACAGATGCTGACAACTATACAGACAAAGGAGAACTTTCATAAACTTATGAGAATATAAATTGTTGCCATCCTTTTTATAAAACGGTATGGAAGGGTCTCAAAAAGTTTAAACCACCACATGATGTGGAAACCCCAATTTAGGTATATATGCAAAGAAAATGAAATTAGGGAGCAGACCTTGGGCGCAAACTCCACAGCCAGTCCCATAACACATAGAAGAAGCTCCACTCCCAGGCACTCTAACACACCCAGGATCGTATGATCAGAGGTGAGGAGGATACAACATCTGTCCCAACACCTGGAGTAACTGGGACCAGCAGAATCCAGGGACCCAGGAACCCAGGGATCCAGGAACCCCGCCCAGCCAGTGCCACTGGTTCCTTCCAGTCTGGGCCAGTGACCTGAGCAGACCTCAGTTCCACAATACCCAGAGGAAGTGCCATTCCCAGGCGCTCTAAAAAGCCCAGGATCATAGAATCAAAGAATCACTGGGGCATGCTCACACCAGGATCTCAGGGGCAGCTTGACTCCCAGGAGCTCTGACATACCCAGGATCTCAGGATCCCAGGATCCCACAATCACATGATCACAGAGACAGCTCAACTCTGAGGAGTTCTGACACAACCAGGACCACAGGAAGGACAGACTCCAGTCAGATATAGCGAGGGCAGGTATCATTAGAGATAAGCAGATGGCAGGAGACCAGCATAAGAACATAAGCAACAAAACCAAGGTTATTTGGCATCATCAGAACCCAATTCTACCACCATAGCAAGTCCTGGATACACCATCAAACCAGAAAAGCAAGAGTTGGATCTAAAATCACTTTTCATGGTAACAATAGAGGACTTTAAGAAGAACATAAACAACCCCCTTAAAGAAATACAGGAGAACACAGGTAAACAGGTAGAAGCCCTTAAAGAAGAAACACAAAAATCCCTTAAAGAATTACAGGAAAACACAATCAAGCAGGAAGAGGAAAAGAACAAACCCATCTATGATCTAAAAATGGAAATAGAAACAATAAAGAAAAAACAAAGGGGGCTAGAGAGATAGATCAGAGGTTAAGAGCACTGACTACTCTTCTGAAGACCCTGAGTTCAAATTCCAGCAACCACATGGTGGCTCACAACCATCTGTAATGGGATTTGATGCCTTCTTCTGGGGTGTCTGAAGACAGCTACAGTGTACTTATATATAATAAATAAATAAACCTTAAAAAATTAAAAAAAAAAGAAATCAACAAAGGGAGATAACGCTGGAGTTAAAAAATTTAGGAAAGATATCAGGAGACATAGACAGATTACAAGAGACAGAACAGAGAATCTCAGGTGCACAAGATACCATAGAAATCACTGACACAACAGTCAAAGAAAATGCAAAATGCAAAAAGCTACTAACCCAAAACATCCAGGAAATCCAGGACACAATGAGAAGACCAAACCTAAGAATTATAGGAATAGAAGAGAGTAAAGATTTCCAACTTAAAGGGCCAATAAATATCTTCAAAAAATTATAGAAGAAAACTTCCCTAACCTAAATAAAGAGATGTCCATGAACATACAAGAAGCCTACAGAACTCCAAATAGACTGGACCATAAAAATTCCTCCTGTCACATAATAATTAAAACACCAAATGAACTAAACAAAGAAAGAATAGTAAAAGCAGTAAAGAAAAAAGGTCAAGTAACATATAAAGGCAGACCTATCAGAATTACACCAGACTTCTCACCAGAGACTATGAGAGCCAGAAGATCCTGGGCAGATGTCATACAGACCCCAAGGGAACACAAATGCCAACCCAGGCTGCTATACCCAGCAAAACTCTGAATTACTATAGATGGAGAAACCAAGGTATTCCATGACAAAAACAAATTTACACAATATCTTTCCACAAATCCAGCCCTTCAAAGGATAATGAATGGAAAACACCAACAAAAGGAGGGAAACAACATACTAGAAAAAAGCAAGAAATTAATCTTTTAACAAACCAAAAAGAAGAGAGACACACAAACAACTCTACCTCTAGTAACCAAAATAACAGGAAGCAATAATCACTTCTCCTTAATATCTCTTAATATCAATAGACCCAATTCTCCAATAAAAAGACATAGACTAACAGACTGGATACATAAACAGGACCCAACATTTTGCTGCATAAACAAAACTCACCTCAGGCACAAAGACAGATACGACCTCAGAGTAAAGGGTTGGAAAACATTTTTCCAAGAAACAAGCTGGAGTAGCCATTCTAAATATTCAATAAAATCAACTTTCAACCAAAAGTTATAAAAAAAATAAGGAAGGACACTTTATAGTGGTCAAAGGAAAAACCTACCAATATGAATTCTCAATTCTGAACGCCTATGCTCCAAATCGGGCACCCACATTCATAAAAGAAACTTTATTAAAGCTCAAAGCACACATCACACTCCACACAATAGTAGTGGGAGACTTCAACACCCCACTCTCATCAATGGACAGGTCATGGAAACAGAAACTAAACAGAGACACAGTGAAACTAACAGAAGATATGAACCAAATGGATCTATCAGATATCTATAGAACATTTCATCCTAAAGCAAAAGAATATATCTTCTTCTCAGCACCTCATGGTACCTTCTCCAAAATTGACCATATAATTGGTCACAAAACAGGCCTCAACAGATACAAGAAGACTGAAATAAGTCCATGCATCTTATAAGATCACCACAGACCAAGGCTGGTCTTAATTCCAACAAAAACAACCGAAATCCCACATATATATGGAAGCTGAACAACACTCTACTCAATGATAACTTGGTCAAGGAAGAAACAAAGAAAGAAATTAAAAACTTTTTAGAATATAATGAAAATGAAGACACATCATACCAAAACTTATGGGACACAATAAAAGCAGTGCTAAGAGGAAAACTCATAGCTCTGAGCGCCTCCAAAAAGAAACTGGGAATAGTTTACACTAGCAGCTTGACAGCATACCTGAAAGCTCTAGAACAAAAAGAAGCAAATACACCCAAGAGGGGTAAATGGCAAGAAATAATCATACTCAGGGCCGAAATCAACCAAAAAGAACCATATAAAGAATCAACAAAACCAGGAGTTGGTTCTTTGAGAAAATCAACAAGATAGATAAACCCTTAGCCAGACTAGCCAGAGGGCACCGAGACAGTATCCCAATTAGCAAAATCAGAAATGAAAAGAGAAACATAACAACAGAAACCGAGGAAATCCAAAAACTCATCAGATCTTACTACAATAGCTTATACTCAACAAAATTGGAAAATCTGAATGAAATGGATAATTTTCTAGACAGATACCAGGTGCCAAAGTTAAAACAGGAGCGGATAAATCATCTTAATTAACAGTCCTATAACCCCCAAAGAAATAGAAGCAATCATTAATAATTTCCCAAACAAAAAAAAAATACCAGGACCAGATGGGTTTAGTGGAGAATTTTATCAGACCTTCAGAGAAGACCTAATACCAATAATCTTCAAACTATTCCACAAAATAGAAACAGAAAGAACACTACCCAATTTGTTCTATGAAGCCACAATTACACTTATACCTAAACCTAACAAAGACCAAACAAAGAGTACTTCGGACCAATTTCCTTTATGAACATTGATACAAAAATACTCAATAAAATTCTTGCCAACCAAATCCAAGAATATATCAAAACGATTATTCACCACGATCACTTAAGCTTCATCCCAGGGATGCAGGGATTGTTCAATATAAGGAAATCCATCAAGGTAATCCACTACATAACAATCTCAAAGAAAAAACTGCATGATCATTAGATGCTGGAAAAGCATTTGAAAAAATTTAGCATCCCTTCATGTTAAAAGTCTTGGAAAGATCAGGAATTTAAGGCCCATACATAAACATAGTAAAAGCAATATACAGCAAACCAGAAGCCAACATCAAAGTAAATGGAGAGAAACTTGAAGCAATCCCACTAAAATCAGGGACTAGACAAGGCTGCCCTCTTTCTCCCTATCTATTGAATATAGTACTTGAGGTTCTAGCTAGAGCAATTAGATAACAAAAGGAAGTCAAAGGGATACAAATTGGAAAGGAAAAAGTCAAAATATCACTATTTGCAGATGATATGATCATATATTTAAGTGACCCCAAAAATACCACCAGAGAACTACTAAAACTGATAAACAACTTCAGTAAAGTGGCTGGATATAAAATTAATTCAAACAAATCAGTAGCCTTCCTATAATCAAAGGATAAACAGGCTAAGGAAATTAGGGAAACAACACCCTTCATAATCAGATGCTTGCAGCCAACCATTGGGCTGATCACAGGGTACCCAATGGAGGAGTTAGAGAAAGGATTGAAGGAGCTGAAGGGGTTTGCAACCTCATAGGAGGAACAACAATATCAATCAGCCAACTCCCCCCCCAGAGCTCCCAGGGTCTAAGCCAGTAACCAAGGAGTACACAGGGCTCCAGCTACATAAGTAGCAGAGGACAGTGGTGTCAGACATTAATGGGAGGAGAGGTTCTCAGTCCTATGAAGGCTGGATAGATACCCCAGTGTAGGGGAATTGAGGGCAGGGAGGCAGGATTGGGTGGGTGGGTGGAGGGATACTCTCATAGAAGCAGGGGGAGGGGGGAATAGAATAGGGGGTTTCCAGGAGGCGGGGAAACCGGGAAAGGGGATAACATTTGAAATGTAAATAAAGAAAATATCCAATTAAAAAAGAAAATAAAATTAGTTTATCAAAGAAACTTCTGACCTCCTGTTCAGTATTCTGTGCAGTATCACTTACTACAACAGCACAGATACACAACCTATGTATTCATTAATGAGCAAATAAAGAAAATATAATAAGCATACAGAGCACAATACCATTTAGACAAAAAGAACAGATTTTTCTTGTCGCCTGCAGCAAAATGAATAGAACTGGAAGACTTAAAAACAAGGGAAGTGCCTGGCAGGGGTGACACATGACTTTAATCCCAGCACTTGGGAGGCAGAGGCAGGCGGATTTCTGAGTTCGAGGCCAGCCTGGTCTACAGGGTGAGTTCCAGGACAGCCAGGGCTACACAGAGAAACCCTGTCTCGAAAAAAACAAAAAAAAACAAAAAACAAAACAAAACAAAACAAAAAAAGAAACAAGGGAAGCCCATAAAGATCAATGCCATGTGATCTCATTCCTGTATTGCAATCTCAAAAGGTAATCACATGGAACAGAGTATAGTTGTCACAAGAGTCCAGGAGAGATAGGAAGAAAGGGATACAGTGGCTGGTTAGTGTGAACAGTTTGATAGGAGGAAAAAAGGTCTAGTATTCCATATATACATATATATATATATATATATATATATATATATTTCAAACCAGGTAGTAGAGAAAAATTTTGAATGCCCACACAGATAGACAAATGTTGGAGGAAACGAATACGGCAATTTACCCCATTTGACCATCATGTCAGAATTTTATGTGGTACTCCATAAATATGTACAATTATCACACGTAATTTCAGAATGAAAATAATCATATACTCAAACCAAGCATTATTTTTTTCCATAAAAGAAGCTACCTCTGGTGCCAAACTCCCAGTTTTGGCTGGCTGGGTAAATGAAAGAAAACTGGGGCCTATGGTTTAGAGGGAGCCTTACCAGACTACTTGCATCGCAGTGGTCAATAGGTCGGTGGGCTGTATTCAGGTCCCCCAGGATTATCACGTGACTGAAAAGCACAATGTGGGACTGTCAACTGGATGTTAAGAAAGAGGAGTCCCATATACTTTTCTCCCAGGGCCCAGGGCACAAAGAGGCTACCTCCCACCTAGAGGCTTAGGTACCAATTATTCATAGCAATGTGCCTCTTCCATTCTCCCATCTTGAACCAAATCCTGAGTCGCAAAGTTGACACCATTCTATATGGTGTGAGTACTTCAGTGCTCTCTACCTAATGCCATCCTTCTCACCCTTCAAAGCTGAGCTCAGATACCACTTTCTGGAGGAAGTCCCCCTTAATTACTCTAACCTACTCCTACTTTCCTGTCTATCCTTGGAACTAGGAATTTACCCCCATCACCTCACCTTACCCTCGATGATCTTCTACAGAGTAGGGATTCATGTAGGCATTTGACAAAACACAATAGAGAGCTGCGCTGCCTTTGAGGCTCACAGTAAGTGAAGAGCGAGAATAAGTGCCCCGAGTACAAAGCTCAGAGTTCATGTCACTTTACTCTGTCCTCCCAGTTCTTACACTTTACTCTGTCCTCCCAGTTCTTACAATAGCAAGGGCTGTCAGTTCAGCATGACAGTATTTGATGCTAGACTATAAAGGACCTCAAAGACAAAATTTTATGTCCTTTCATAGAGCATGGCACAAGCCAGTCACCAAGATGTGTTCAACCAAAGCGGGCTGTCTAGATTGACAACATACCTGCCAGCTGCCAGGAGCGCTTCTGCTCGGATCTGCAGCAGGCGATAGAAGCGCATCTTAAAGGTCAGCCGCTCAGGCTTCACGGGATCCGCGTGAGGACAGTACACATTGATCAGGGTCAAAGTCTTCTCCTTCCCTTCCAACGTGCTGGGGAGAAAAGAGCCCCACAAAGAGATCAGTTTCAAGTCTCCCCTTCAAAGCCACCCACCATGCAGCTTCTAGTTAATGGTTATCCATGGGATGAACGAAAAAGGGGTTGGGAGAAATAGATGAGCAAGTCTTGGGGGGGATGGACTCTGGATAAGGCAAGGAGGGCATAGTACCCGGACAAACTGGGTGATAATGCTGCCATACATGACTAGCGGTGAGTTCTGGGCTGGCTCAGAAGGAAGCATAAATTTTCCAAGATCAGCCAGGACTAAAATCCAGGAAGGCAAGTTTGGGAACTTTGCTATAGCGACTGCATACCTATAGAATGGGCCTTACATTCTGAAAGCAAAGACTAGAACCAGTGATGGCCTGCAGTAGGAGGATATGGGCTATTACCGGATCTTATGCTGTGTAAGGAGGGCCCGGCCCTCACTATCCAGAACCTGGAGTTCCTCTTGGGTGAACGCATCCATGTTTCCATAGCAACCAATATCCCCATTCAGGGTGGCAAACACACCACTCAGGCCTTCTTCAGCAGCTACTGGGGTAGCACTGTCCTTACAGAAGGTAGCCACACCTGGGGACAGACAAAGAGCATTCTGAACGGGATTGGCAGTCAATATATGATTGGACAGTCTATCCCACTCCAAGTGTCTCCGCATAAGGAACAGCTTTGGTTATGTTTGTCAAATTTAACTGGTTCAAAAATGTAAGAACAATCCTCCCAGCTCAGGGGCCATACATGGCTCTATAGAGTCTGAAGCATCTAAAGCTTAGCCTGAGGCCTCAGTTTCCTCTTTAAAAAACACAGAAGAATGTTATATGTTACAGGAAGAATAATAATGTATTTTACACATACATAGCAAATGCTGGTGAAATATTAGCTACTACTATTACCACATGCAAGACTATGTCTAAACCCTTGTGAGAGCCTAGAAAATAACCATTATCCTCATTTTCTCAGTGAAAAACCTGAAAGGTAAAGTAACTTGCCAGAAAACACAGAGCGAGGATGTGAACAAGGACTTGAACCCTGGCAGTTAAATTCATATGAATAATCATGACATTACTGTACTTCTGGGGCCCAAAAGGAAACTTTGGTGCATAAATATGAGGTTTCATATAACCTAAGATTATGCAGCGTTTGCTTTGGAGATGAAAAGTCAAAATATATTACCTTCTTAGTAAATACCAAAACACTTCTTTTCTCCATCACCAATGCTAACATAAATACCCCCAGAAGACCTCATTTACCAGAATAGCCACTACGGCTGCGGCTGAAGCTGAAATAGGAGTTATAACCCTCAATAATAGCCAGGGGCTCTGTCAGTACATCTCCTGAAAAAAAAAAAAGTAATATAAAGTCAGAGGTAAATTCGAACTGTGGACCCACAAAAGACTGGAATTACAGTTATAGGCTAGCGTACATCAGAGCTATAATTGGGGAGTTGGGAGGAGAGGTGTTTATGTTAACAGGAGCTAGAGAGATGGAAAAGTCAGGAAGGAAAATGATATTCAAATTACATAGGGAAGCTGAGGAGGGCAAATCAGAGCTAAGTCTTGTGGTCTAGATGAAAGTACTGACAGAATGCTGGCAGTGGAGATTGGGGACCTGAAGGGAGGGAGGGTGGGAGGTAGGAGAGAGAATTAGAAAATGCAAGCTGGGAATGATGGGAGAAGAAATTAGGTCTAAATCTGGGGTAAGACATCAAACAGGAATGAATCTAGGGCTCTGAGGTGGAGAGAAACGAGGAATTGGAGATATGGGAAGGAGAAATTAAGAGTCTGAACTAAGGGCAGAGATTAGGTGGGAATTAAGAACTGAGGTGGGGGCAGGGGTGGAAAACTGAGCGGTCTGGCTTAGAAGCACGAAAGGAGAAAATTCAAGGCCCCGAGCTGGAGCTATAGAATGAGTGGGAATCTGTGTATGAGGGTTTCAACGTGGAAAGCAGGCCAGGAGTGAGAATTAGGGGCTCTAGCTGGGGTGTTCGGGAGAACATCAGGCCTTTCAAATGGGTATAAGGGCAGGATTTTGCTAAGTATGGGAAAACGGGAACAGGAAATGAGAAGGAACAAAGGTTAGCAGCAAAAGGAAAACAAGGTAGAGATCCTCGATTCGCGCGTGCTCACTGGTCACTTTGGTCTCCTGGAGACAGACAATATCAGCATCCAGCTCGTCCAAAACGCGTCTCAAGGCCGTGGAACATTTGCTGGGTTCCTGGCATGCAAGGCCTTGCAGGGGACTCCGGATCCCATTGATGTTCCAGCTTACCACGCGCAGCATTTTGGTAAACTGTACCGTTTCCCAAAGGAAGCTTAGGCGGGCAAATGCATTGCTGCCCGGAAGTGCGCTGGCTCCCCGCCTTCCTCTCGCGTTTCCACCGGCGTTCTCACCGGCTCCTCCGCCCCCTCCGACGGCAGGACGCACGCAGGGCGGGACTTCGAGTTCAGTTCTCTTAGGCGGGAGACGGAGCTGAGGTGGAGACTGTAGGAAAACCGGGCTTGGTCGTAGGAGCCTGTAACCCCAGTACTCAGGAAACTGAGGCAGGGTCAGTAATGAATTCAAGGCCAGCCTGGGCTACATAGCAAGACCCAGACCAAAACCTGGGAAGAGTAACTGGTGAGAGGTGCGTCTCTGGTTGAGCTCCTTCTGACCGCAAGCTGGCCTGGACGCCCGAGTCTGACTGCTTTTCTCAACCACAAAAGTTCCCCTGATGCGCCAGGTTACTTACAAATGGGATTTTGTCACTTTCTCAAGGGGCAGGCCTCTGGGGAAACAAGCTCAGCCAACGCCCTACCCGGATCGAGACAGAGCTCCGGCTTAAGGGCGCGGCCCCTGATGGTGGCTGAGGGGCTTCTGCCCCTGTCCTTTTGGGCAGTGGCAAAGGGAACTTTCTCAGTTAAGCAGTTAAGAAGCTAGCTAGCCTCCGTTTTAATGGAGTCTGGAGGAAGGACTCCAAATCATCCCTGTATAGCCATATTTGTCTCGACTCTCAAAGCGTAAGACAGACTTTCATTTGGCTCCATTTCTCAGATGAGCAAAATCGAGGCCTAGAACATTTAAGCTCCAGAATAGTATCATTTCCCGATGCAGCTATATGGTTTTCCTGTCTACACTGTGCCCTTTAATTCTTAGGATAATCCAGGAAGAGGCCCTGAAGCTAAGTAGAAGTTGAATAAATTCGTCTCAGCCTCACAGAAGTGGTAGAGTCAAGATTTAAACCCTTCTTAATCAGGTAAACAATTGATTTTCTGTCCACACACCTCTGTGTTTGGGTCTTTTCCTGTGGGCACCACTGCACTTTCTGGTCCATTCTGGCACAGCATTTACCATAATGCACAACTCCCACTGATTTCCGTTGTCACTAGACTGCCAACAGCCTGAATGCAGTGGCCATCTCTGACCCAGCTTATATGATAACGGAATAAATATTTAGCAAATGGATGAATAAGCAGGGCAGTAGCGATGAGTTCTTGACTAATTTTTTTGAGACCATAGAAACAGAATTAACAGGAATCGCCCAATTTCCAGGAAAACTGTAACTTTGCATCCTAAGGGTTTTTTTTTTCCACTGAAAATTGCTACAGTTATTCCCACTCGAAAACACAGACCCTCAGAATTTCACAGCCTTTGAGCCATCATCTTCCGTGGCTGCACAAAGAACCAAAATGGGCTGCTCCCCCAACCCCAGAAAACTTAAAGGTCACTAGTTATTGCCATCAGAAAAACAGCTCTGTAATTAAAATTCTGTGCCTTGAACTTTTCCATGCGTTGGGAGTTACTGACTAAAGATCGAATCCCAGGAGTAGGTTAATTAGGACAAGGGAAATGAATATTTTTCTTCATGTTGCCAGATTCCTTTCAAGCAAGGGATTTCGCCCATACTGTACTAAAGGTATATAGGTCTAAAGCTTTGTCCCAAGAAAATCCAGATCTTGCCCACCTCAATAGCTGGTTTTAATTTCTCCATTCTCCAGTGACTTGTTAATATTAGTACTGACCTTTGGGGCAAGGTGAACACATGGTTGGACTGAAGAGAAAAGGCTCTGGGTGGCTCAGGAACTTCCTTGGCAAGTAGAGCAGCTAATATTTCAACACTGCACACAACCCTTAACAAGGGTGCTTCCTCAGCCTTCCCAGGAACCGACGGATGTCTCCGGGTTTCCTATTTGATGCCACCCACCGGACCTGCTTTGAGGGTCTGTAAATGCAAGAGAGCCATTGGATAATTAGCGATGGAAGAAAAAGCCTCTAAGAGAACAGGTAGGTGAGCATAAAGGAAAAGTAGACAGGTCTTTTACAGGTCAAAATCCTTGTTTCAGGCTGCTTGGAAGATTTTCTCTGCATAGGAGTTTGATTTAGCTATTTTAAAAGGGGATGAGAGAGTTGGGGAATGATATTTATGTCTAATTCAACTGTCGACATTTTAGTTTTACTTTATTTATTTACATTCCAAATGTTGCCCACCTCCCTACTGGCAGTATTTTAAATTCCACTTGTACTTGACTTTTTAGGACACTGGCCTAAAGGTCAATCCCTTACTATCTTTGAAATTTCAATTTTTGTTTTATTTATTTATTTATTTATTTATTTTAGTTTTGGGAAATGAGTCTAACTGTGCTTTCCATGGGGGCCTGAAACTTTCTCTGTAGCCTGGACTGGCCGTGATTGTGTGATCCTCCCAGCCTAGCTTCCAGCTATGTAGTATATGTATTTTTTTTAATTAAATGCACAATAGAGAGTATATCTCTGACCTCTCCTCTAGTGTATTAAGTCATGTTGGTTTGCTATGAAACTTTGACAAGTTCTTTAGTTTCCCAGAGTGTCAATGGATTCCTTAGTAAAATAGAAATGAAAATCCGTAGCCTACTTCCTTCTCACAGAGGACTGGCCTGATGATCAAGAAAGTGTAGAAGACAGAGTCCAGAGTTCTTTTGCTTCAGGGCTTTTGTGCTGTGTCTGAGATTCATGTTCTTGGCTTTTATATGACACCCACAGGTAGCACCACCCACAACCCTCTACGTGCTCTCCTTCCTGACTGACTATGGTCAATGGAGAACCACTCCTAAGACGAGAATGCAAGGAGCTTTGGGGAGCAGACATGAGTCTGAAAACCGTGGCATAATGGGGCCAGGGCAGTCGCTAAGAACAAAGAGACTCTAGACTGCTGTACCAGAAGTCCTGATATCAGCTCATACATGAATCTAGCCTGTAAGCATGCGATCATCCATCAGCCTTCTAGCCTATAACAAATGCATTCACAACCACGCATTTCAAGACTTACCAATAAGGAGACCCCATTTATCACTTTACTGCCCATCTGTACTATCTTGCTTGACACTTTAAATGAGCTTCCTCTCCACACTGTTACGTGGAGGTAGGAGCAGGATCCATGGCACTTGCAAACGTCACACTGCATAGTTTTCTTCCCTAGAAATAGTTCTGCTTTATGGTTCAGCTTTTTTGCTGAGCGAACCCCATGTCTATAACCACTACATTAAATCTTCTTAGAATTTCATAATTTTATTCTGTTCCATCCTAAAGTTTTAAGATTTTATTTTTTAGATGCCACTCTTTAACCTCAGACAAACCAGCTCCCCCATCCATTTCCCTGAAAGCTGTTATAATATCTACCATGGTGAACTGGGATTTCTTTTCGCCGTGTTTATCTCTTCTGCAGCAGGGAGATATAGATTGTGAACATGGTCACTGACCAAGTGTCCTCCATACCAGAGCCTGAGAAGAACAGTCAGCAGATCACAGAGCTCCAGGCCCCATCTTCAAGGAGCCCACAATCTACTTAGGTACCAGACACCAGAGAAACCCTAGCTCAAGTAGAGGCACATGGCGATGTGAGAACTGAAGGCTAGGCTTCTCTCAAAGCTACAAGGCTGCCTTTCAGAGAAGATAAACACTAAAACTGGTCCTGATGAGCAAGACAGAGTTCAATGAGAATAGAAAGCACTCCGGGCTGAGCGAGAGCCTAAAGGCAGGAAAATGCTGTGTTTGAGGGCCCTGTACTCAGCCAGTGCAGCTAAACATGGGGGGTCTGGGGAATAGAAGACTGCTAGGTAACTTGGGACTTGATTTAGAAGAGGTTTGAATGCTAGCCTGAGGCATTTCTCTAAGGCTTGTTTTGTTGTTGTTGTTGTTGTTGTTGTTGTTTCTGGTTTCAGAATTGATAACAGTAGTGAAGTTTCATAGTTCTAGGCAGGGTTAAATTAGGGTGTCAGACCTGGACCCCGAGTTTACCCATTCAGACCTTGTCAGAGGCCTTCTAGCCACCTAGCTCAGATTTCTTGCTACTAAAATTATCTGCCTGATTCTTGGCAGTGTTGTAAGGACAAAATTGTAAACATAAAAGACATGTTCATGATGTTGGCTAGATTACCTTGGACAAGCCATCCCCTCCTCAGACCCATTTCCCTGTGCTATTATTACTGGGGATGTTTGAAAGAAACAAATAAGATTAACAAAATGTTGCTTTGTGGACACTGGAAAGCATACAAAGTCATGGTAAGATCATTAAAACAGACTTCCACTAATTATGTGACTTATTAGGATTAAGAGACTTGTGTCTTGCAAAGTCTATTTCTGAGACTCTAGGAGTTGTCTGCTAATCGGGAAAACCTTGTTATATTTTTACTTTAAATTGATACATAATTGTTTATAATTGTCTAGTACTGTATGATACTTCAGTGCATGCATATAATATGCAATGGTTAATTGCCTTATGTATTACCTCAAATATCTATTATTTCTCATCTCTACCAGCTACTTAGAAGTATACAATTATCTGTTGTGAACCATAGTTATCCAAATGTGCTCTAGAATGTCAGAAGTTATTTCTCCTATTTACCAGAACCCATCCTGTTTATTGCTCTTTCTTTCTCCCTCTCCTTTTCCCCCGCTAGTCTATACTCAGTTCCTCACCAACCTCTTTTAGGTTTATCCAGTAAGTGAGTACATGTAGTATTTGATGTTTTATGCCAGACTTAAGTTAACAGACACCTAGAAATGCATTTACCTTTCTAATTGATTCTCAAGAAGTCTTTACAGTATAAATGTTAATCCTGTGTCATAATAACGTGCTAGAATTTGCATATGCCTTGGGGGAAAAAGATGTTCTTCCCAAAGAAGCAACAGTGTTGAATAATGTGTACTCAGCATTCTCCAGGTTTCTTCATGTGTATCAATACATTGGCTCTTTGCTAAAACCAAAGCTATCCTTCCCTGTATACTAAATGAAAAAGCAGAACAAAACAGAGAACAACTGAGGCACTGAAAAGTTCAGTCTTCTGCCCATTCTCTTATATCTAGCAATGGGCAGAAGTGAGATTCCACCTAGATAGTATGGCTCCAAATTCCATTGTTCTTAACTGCTATGATCCATTGCCTCAGTAGGCTCCTTGAGATAGGTAGGCTTTGATGTTGAAAGTCTTCTATGATGTATGCACAGCAACTGGAGTGACTCTAACCCTTGTATAGACCAAGGTTCTGAGAAGATATTTTAGGAAGAGTCTTAAAAGGCAAAGTAGAACTGGGAGCATTTGAGGGCAGGAACTGGAGATTTCTTTTCCCGAGAGATTGCCCTTGCATAGTCCAGCTCAGTGGAAGAAAGTTGAGCTTCCTAATACCCAATCACTGGAGGTTTGCTGGGGGTGGGAAGGTTACAAAGAATGAAGTAAAAGGGCACTTGGTCATCTTCCAGGCAAGCCGTGCAGTTACATGAATTCTACAGATAAAAGTCTCAAAATAACTGGGGGAATGTCAAGAAGAGTGGGGACAAGTCAAGGGGAGACATCTGGATAAGATGTCTCTGGCCTGTGGATTTGTGCTATTTAGATAGACGCCAGTGCCTCTTGTTCCTCATACTCTCTTCAGTGTGCTTTCCACCTCTTCTAAGATCCCATCCCAACACCTTGGCTTGAAGAGCTTCAGCCCGGGTTTGAATTAGATTCTGATGCCCTAGTGCTGGGTCGTCTCAGCATTGGCAGCCATGTGAGCTGCACTTATTTATCGGCTCTCTGCCCAGCAATGGCTGCCTTCACTCTTATTCCCAAGGTGTCAGATTTACTCTGATTTATTTAACCTTGGCTGGAGAGAGTATAAAGATGATCAGATAGTGCCAATCTCTTTAGAGTGCCCAGGACAGCTCATTTTAAGAGGGAGAGGTCCCATGGAGAGGCAGGGGGCAGACTCTAGGGAAAGACAGTTTTACAGTGCCTTGTTGAATAGGGTGAGCGGTGAGGTAGTGAAATTTCTGCTTCCAGTTTGGGCCTTTAATTGCTAGCTCAAAACATTGCATTTTGAATTAGGAACATTATGTTTGTGGTTTTGTCGTGGGTGACCTTGTAATGAATCTCTGTTTCTGAGTTGGAGCTTACATTCTAATTAGGCCTGCTTTTTTCTTTTAATTTCGAAGCTTAGGCCTATCTTCATCACCTTTGTCATGCCACACAACACAGGATGTAAGCACATGATCTTTGGTCTTTTATTTGCATACTCTACTAGTCCTGCCTTCATTGGCGGGAAGTAACTGGCCAGACCTGGGCTGTCTTGCTGGCTGCCTTCCTTGCTGGGCTCCAACTTATCTTCTATGTACATAGCCCTTGGAGTTCAGAGGCCTCTGCTGACTTCTGCTCAGCCTCCGGCTCTCAGCACCCACATCCCCACTTGTACATCTGGGAGCAGAAGAAAAAGAGGGAGCTGGAGATAACCCGTGAGAGGCTCAGAAACCCAGTGCATCCCCCTGTCTCAGCCCTGCCCACCTGCTGCCGTGGCCACGGCAACAGACAAGACAGCTAGGAACATAGGAAGTGAGGTCCAATACCTTGTGGGCAGTGGTGTCATTAGCTGCAACGCCTAAGATGTCTGGAGAGATGGGAGAACTCACTCAAACCAGGTTACAGAAGATCTGGATTCCACACAGCAGCAATAGCAGCCTGCTGCAGCGGCGAAGGGGCTGTAAGTGGGGGTTGACATTTGTGGGTGGCGGTGGTAGGTGGGTCTAGAAGAACAAACGGCACTCCCCATCCACCCATACCCTCACATAAAAGTTGGAATAGATGATCAATTGAATGAAATTGCTAGAGTATAACAAGAGACTAATATGAGAAAGGATAAGGAAGTAAGAGAAAGGCAGATAGAGAAGACAAAGAATGAGACTTAGATGAAAAGAACCCAAACTACGGGGACCCCTGACATAAGGGCTGTCTCTCTTTATTCGAGAAATTGTCGGAATGCTTCTTGTTTGGAATGTGAGTGTCCTAGTGTAGTGCTACCCGAGAATGTTTTATTTTAGCTCCTCTTATGAAAGATTTGGAAACAGGTCTCGTTTAATTTATGCCAGGGTGAAAGAAGGTGATGGCTCCTGGCATGGTGTCTCAGAGGCTAGGTGCTGAGTCCACAACACTACCATGTCACTGGTCAACATTGCCATTCCTCTTTCATGATCCTCTTAAAAATAAGTCTGTACCTGCCCTGGCTGGAAACGACTGAGTACATTGCCTTGACATTTAGAGACAGTCTTGCTGTTTGGAGGAGTTGAGGGGAAAGATTGTCACAAAGTCTCGTCTGTTTCTGAGTTGGAGCTTCACATTCTAATTAGGCCTGCTTTCTTTATTTCAAAGCTCAGACGTTTGAAATTTTAAGGAGGAACGGAGGCAAAGTAAGCAAAGCTTGTAAATAGGCTTTGAAACTGAAGTCTTTGAAACAATTTCTCATAGATAAGCAGGGATAATCGTGCAACAAGGTGTTTCCAGCCCAGCTTGAGAGACCAGAAGGGGGCTAGAGATAAGACATCTGTGGACTGCAGGACTCGGACAGCTCAAGCAAACAGCTGAAGAAGCTGCTGGACTCTTAATGTTAAAGGAGGGGTAGGCCTAATACATATGGGAAGCAATACTACATCATAGCAGTTTCAGGGAGTTGTAGGATATTAGATTAGTACATAGAATGAAGGATATGTATAGAAGAAGCAGAGTGGAGGACAAAATCCTGTTCTCTATTGTTCTCTCCATCAGCAATTCCAATTACTCATCTGGAGATAAAGGAGTCTGGGTGAGATAGAATGAGGTTCTGCTTACATAGGTCTTCCAGAGTGAAAAACCCTTATATTCTTGAGACATCTGCCTTTCAAGTTGGAGAGGCAATATACATTAATGACTTTGCAGTCATATAGAAGATCCAGAATAGAGCTGGTTATGACCCGTACTCAAGGGAACTTGCTGCAAGTTTGAGAACTAGTCTTAGCGTCACAGTAGCTTCTCAGACATCCAGGGCTATATAGCAAGACTCCATCTCAAAAGCAATACAGGAACAACCCCCATCCCACAGAACAGAAAAAAAAATGTTTATTTCAAATCTGAGCTCCACATTCCTTAATTGTGCATAAGAGTAATACTTACCACATGTAAGGCTGTGTAACTTTAAATCCCACCTCCTATCTTTAGAAACTTAGACAAGCCTATTAGCCTTGTTTTGCTTCCATTCCCTCACTTGTAAGCTGATGTTGCTAACAGTATTGTTGAAAAAATTAGATAAACCAAAGAAGGTAATGTGCTAAGAAGAATGACTAGCCCATAGTATGCACTTAGTAAACAAAAGCTTAGTTGCCTGCTTTTATTCACCATCGAACCCAGCATCAAGTCCCGACCCTGGCCCAGAACAGATGCTCTGTAAATCATCACTTGGCTGCTTTTACTTTTGCCATTTCTCTGTGTACCCAAGATACTCCTTAGGGAATAACTAAATTGTTACTATAAACATTACTTTTGTAGAAAATTGTGTTTTATAGTAGTTTAATGCTATATATATATGTATATATGCATGTATATACACATATGATATATATGATCATATATATGTGTATATATACATGCATATATATTATATATGTATATTTATATATACACACATATATATGATTGGTTTTCTATAGTGTATTTGTATTTGACAAACCTAGTAAACTTTCTTATTAGTTTGATAATTTGTGTGCAAACTACAGCTTTTATTTTTTTCCCAGCAATCTTTATCCTTATGATTCTAAAATATTTTTTCTTGTATTAATATATTCTAAGAACCCCCCACCTCTAGAACATGCACACACATCCATCCACATGAGTGTGCGTGTGTATACATATACACACGCACACACATGCATGTGTTTCCATATACACGAATGCAGTGTAATGTTAAAAGTATGTTAAGTGTGTATTCATAAGTTGATTGTGATTTTAAAGAGACTGATTTTCAAGTTTGACCATTGAGTAATTAAATGTAGGGGATTCTTTTGCAGATATCTTTTAAGAGAGTAAGGAAGTTCCTTTTTATTTGTAACTTGACAGTCTTTAAAAATTAACTTGGTGTTGAAATGAATGTATAGAATGTATTTTCTGTACCTATTGATTTACAGCATGATTCTTTTTAACTTTAACTTTTTTGTGCTACATGGTTTTTGTTCTTTTTTTTATGAGCTAATCTTGCAGTCCTGGGGCATAAAAGTACTTCTAGGTTTAGTGCACTAAAATTTTGTTGAGTACTTGAGTATTTTCTTTAGGAGAGATTCTATTCTCATGTTGCCCTTTTCTAGTTTTGATGTCAAGGTTATACTAACATCGTGCAATGAGGTGAGAACTATTTTCTTTCATTCCATCTCTGACAAAGTTTGTCCCAGAACTATCTGTTCCTCAAATATTTGGCAGAACTTTCAGATCAAACAGTCTAGTCCTAGTATGCCTTTGAAACCATGTAACTGATAGAGTTTCTCTGAAAGTTATGGATTTTTTTGTTTGTTTGTTTGCTAACTACTTGTACTTAGACTTACTAAGTTAAGACTTTCTGGGAATTTTCTATTTCACACGTTTTCAAGTTGATGTAAAGTTTATGTGTTCATCTTTTAAAAATCTTTGTTGTCTTGTTATATGTTCTTTTCCTAAGACTTATTTGTTATTTTTTATTGAAAAAAACTTTTTTCACACAACATACTCTCTTGCAACATTGTTCACTTGTATCTCTGTTTTATCCCCTCAACAAATATTGTTAGCAGTTTATCAGTTTTTGGTTTTTCTAAAATAAATAAATAAATAAATAAAAATTAGCCTTTTTTGGTTTTTAGAGACAGGGTTTCTTTGTGTAGCCCTGGCTATCCTGTCACTCTGTATCTGTAGACCAGGCTGGCCTCAAACTCAGAAATCTGCCTGCCTCTGCCTCCCAAGTCCTGGGATTAAAGACACCACTACCTGGCAAAATTAGCCTATTTTTAAGCTTTATTATTATTATTATTATTGTTTCTGTCTTTAATTTTGCTTAATTATCTTTCTAGTGGCTATTCATAGCTTGTTCTCTTTGAATATTTTTTAGGTAACAAGAGTCAGATGTTCATCTCATTTATTTTCAAGCTTTCTCCTTTTCTGATCTACAGTTGGCCTACTAAGCAGGGCTTGTGTTCAGTGGATGCATAAATCTTTCCAGACCATTTGATAAACAGACCTTGCCATAGACTTGATTAGTCTATCACTCACCCATTTGCCCAGTTGTCATCATTGCTTCAGTCTGTATTCCAGGACCACTAGGACCCTGTGGATTGCCATGGAGCAGCTAAGAGGTTAATGCCTAGAACAGCAGGACACCTCTTGGAGTTAGTGCCAGCCCTTGAGCCAGCTTCTGTTTAGAAAGGTCAGTGTCATTGCCATGTCCACACAAATTCCATTCCTGCACGAAAACAAATTGTGTGATCCCAGATCTTTGAAAACTGCTTTATGGAGCATTTGGTGACTTCTCTCTGGGACATGAAAAGAGGGTATATTTTACATATGTGTTGCATTTATCTTAAGCTTTGCTTCTTAGTTTGACTGAAGTGTTCCAATATTCTGTTAGAGTTTGGGTTGCCAATCATTGTGGAAAATGTATCAAAGTAGCCTAGTAATTTTGCTAGTTTTTCCACCTTATTACAGATAAATTTAGAACTTCTATATCTTCTATAATATCAAAAGTTGGTTATTGTTATCATATTGTACTACAATTTCAATTTTCTTTCATATTAATATATCTATACTCAGTTTGCTAAGTTTAATATTTACCCAATGAATTTTCCTTTTTAAAATTTGTTTTATTGTGTTTTATTTGAGACAGTCGCTCTATCATGTAGCTTTGGCTGTCCTGAAACCTGCTATGTAGACCAGGCTGAAGTCTTGAACTTACAGAGATCCACCTGCTTCTCCTTCCCAAGTGCTGGGATTCAAGACATGTGCCATCACACACAGTAAAATGTTTTTTAATAGGGAAACAACTCATATAACATAAAACTCACCATCTTGAAGTGTACACGAAAATAGTTTTGAATATATTCATCTACTTGTAAACCATCATCCCTAATTCCACTAATACATATTTAATATATGTATTTAAAAATTGGATGGACCTTGGAGGATTGGGGACTGAATATGATTAACATGTATGATATACATGTATGAAATTCTCAAAGAATAAAAATATTATAAGATTTAATTGATTCATAATTGTCCATATTTTAATGATTTTTTTTATTTAATTTTCTAAGTTTTTTTTTATTTACATTCCAAATCATTTCCCCTTTCCCGTTTCCTCCCTCCCCGAAAGTCCCATAAGCCCCCTTCCCTCCTTCTTTTCTCCATTCAACCACCTCTCGTTTCTCTGTCCTGGCATTCCCCTACATCCAGTCTTTCCAGGACCAGGGGTCTCTCCTTCCATCTTCTTAGAAATCTATTGATATGCGAATTGTGTCTAGGGTATTCCGAGATTCTGGGTTAATATCCCCTTATCAGTGACTGCATGCCTTGTGTGTTCTTTTGTGATTGGGTTACCTCACTAAGGATGATATTTGCAAGTTCTGACCATTTGCCTAAGAATTTCGTGAATTCATTGTTTTTAATTGCAGAGTAGTATTCCATTGTGTAAATATACCACATCTTCTGAATCCATTCCTCCGTTGAGGGACATCTGGGTTCTTTCCAGCTTCTGGCTATTATAAATAAGGCTGCTATGAACATAGTGGAGCATGTGTCCTTATTGCATGCAGGTAAAGCCTCTGGGTATATGCCCAGGAGTGGTATAGCCGGATCCTCCGGGAGTGTCATGCCCAGTTTTCTTAGGAACGGCCAAACTGCTTCCCAGAGTGGTTGTACCAGCTTGCAATCCCACCAGCAGTGGAGGAGTGTTCTGCTTTGTCCACATCCTCGCCAACAACTGCTGTCTCCTGTGTTTTTGATCTTAGCCATTCTGACTGGTGTGAGATGGAATCTCAGGGTTGTTTTGATTTGCATTTCCCTAATGACTAAGGATGATGAGAACATCTCTTTAGGTGCTTCTCAGCCATTAGATATTCTTCAGGTGAGAACTCTTTATTTAGCTCTGTACCCCATTTTTTAATAGGGTTACTTGCCTCTCTGGAGTTTAACTTCTTGAGTTCTTTGTATATATTGGATATTAGCCCTCTGTCGGATGTAGGGTTGATAAAGATCATTTCCCAGTTAGTTGGTTGCCGCTTTGTCTTTTTGACAGTGTCTTTTGCCTTGCAAAAACTTTGTAATTTAATGAGGTCCCATTTGTCAATTCTTGATCTTAGAGCATAAGCTATTGGAGTTCTATTCAGGAAATTCTCCCCTGTGCCCATATGTTCAAGGTTCTTCCCTAGTTTCCTTTCTATTAGTTTCAGTGTGTCTGGTTTTATGTGGAGGTCCTTGATCCACTTGGAATTGAGCTTAGTGCAAGGAGATAAGAATGGGTCAATTTGCATTCTTCTGCATGTTGACCTCCAGTTTGTTGAAAAGGCTATCTTTTTTCCACTGGATGGTTTTAGCTCCTTTGTCAAAGATCAAGTGACCATAGGAGTGCGGATTCATTTCTGGGTCTTCAATTCTGTTCCATTGATCTACATGCCTGTCACTGTACCAATACCAGGGAAATGCAAATCAAAACAACCCTGAGATTCCATCTCACACCAGTCAGAATGGCTAAGATCAAAAACACAAGAGACAGCAGTTGTTGGCGAGGATGTGGAGAAAGAGGAACACTCCTCCACTGCTGGTGGGATTGCAAGCTGGTACAACCACTCTGGAAAGCAGTCTGGTGGTTCCTCAAAAAACTGGGCATGACACTCCCGGAGGATCCGGCTATACCACTCCTGGGCATATACCCAGAGGCTTTACCTGCATTCAATAAGGACACATGCTCCTCTATGTTCATAGCAGCCTTATTTATAATAGCCAGAAGCTGGAAAGAACCCAGATGTCCCTCAACGGCCCCTCCTGGGCCTAGGAGCTACCCTGGAATGTGCTTGGTACACCCAGTTCCATTGGAGAAAACTGATTTTTCCCATTTCCAAAAGATATCAACTGCAAATAGCTTCCTCGTTAGGAATTAGTGTTCACTTCTCAGTTTCAGTGATGAGATCTTGTCGGGCTTAAACCTGTTTGAGTGTTCTGGGTGCTTTCAAAGTCTCTGTAAGTTCCTATGTTCATCAGTTAGTCTTGTTGTGTCTGGAAAATACTGTTTCTTTGGTGTCGCCCACTACCTCTGGCTCTTAGAATCTTTCTGCTTCCTCTTCCACATAGATCCCTGTGGCTTGAGGGTAAAGGTTTAATGAAGATACCCCATTTAGAACTCAGCATTCCAAAGTTTCTCACTCTCTGCATATGATCTACTTATGGGTCTCTGTGTTAATTCCCATCTACTGCAAGAAGAAGCTTCTCTTATTAGGGTTGAGTGAGGACCTGCTCCGTGGGCATAGCAATATATCATTTGGACTTATTTTAGGGCTATGTACCTTTAATAAAATAATAGTATTAGGTTTTCCACTAGATCTATGACCTATCTAGTCTCAATATCTTGGATACTCTAGTAATGTCATATAGCCTATGTAATGGAGTGTGCTTTAAATCAAGTCAAAAAGTGGTTTGCTCTTCCCATAACATTTGTGCAACTATTGCAGTGATATATCTTGCAGACAGGTCTCTGTTATAGGTCACAGATTTGTAGTTGGGTAATTGATGATTACTTTCCTCCTCTGACCATGGCAAAGTACCTTCTAGTACCATGAAAGCTAGTCAGTAGGGGTAAAGCTTCTAGTTGGGCACCAGTTCAATTTCTCAATGTTCAATCACATAAGATCAGGTTTTAGAGAGTAACCAGTAGCCTGGCAATGGCCTGTGATATTTGGGAGTTTCGAGACAGGGTTTCTCTGTGTATTTCTGGCTGTCCTGGAACTCATTCTGTAGACCAGACTGGCCTTGAACTCACAGATCCATCTGCCTCTGCCTCCTGAGCACTGGGAGTAAAGTCATGTGACACCACTGCCAAGCAGTTTGTAAGTATTTTATTGAGTATTTTATTTCTATTTGTTACTATTTATTTATTGCATTTATATAACTACACTGTAGCTATCTCCAGACACACCAGAAGAGTGTATTGGATTCCATTACAGGTGGTTGTGAGCCACCATGTGGTTGTTGGGAATTGAACTCAGGACCTCTAGAAGAGCAGTCAGTGCTCTTACCCACTGAACCATCTCTGCCCAGTTCTGGGTTGTTTTTTTTTTTATTCCCTTTGTTTTTTTTCTTAGATATAGTTACATTCTTTTGGTGGAATTTAACTTCTAGCCCCTTCTGCTGGATTTGTAGATAGATATTGCTTAAATTTGTTTTTTTCACGAAATGAGACTTTTATGGTGATTGAAGGTTTTTGCTGGACATAATAGTCTGAACTGGCAACTTTAGTCTACACCGTATCTGTCCAGGCCCTTTTGGCTTTTAGCATCCCCATTGAGAATTCAGGAGTTATTCTCATAGGTCTGCCTTTATTTGTTACTTGGTCTTTTTTCCTTACAGCTTTTAATATTATTTCTTTGTTCTTTCAGTTTTTTCGTTATTATGTGTCATGGGCACTTTTCTGATCCAGTCTATTTGGTGTTCTGTATGCTTCTTGTATCTTTTTTTATTAGATATTTTCTTTATTTACATTTCATTTGTTATCCCCTTTCCTGGTTTCCCCTCCGAAAATATTCTATCCCATCCCCCCTCCCCTGCTCACCAACCCACCCACTCCTGCTTACCTGTCCTGGCATTCCCCTATACTGGGGCATCGAGCTTTCTCAGGACATCTGGGGATCCATCCCATCCATCCAAACCCAGTCACTATTGTGGATGCCAACAAGTGCTTGCTGACACTAGCCTGATATAGCTGTCTCCTGAGAGGCTCTGCCAGTGCATGACAAACACAGAGGCAGGTGCTCTCAGCCAACCATTGGACTGAGCACAGGGTCCCCAATGGAGGAGCTAGAGATAGAACCCAGGGAGCTGAAGGAGCTTCTTGTATCTTAATAGGCATGTCCTTCTTTAGGTCTATGATTTTGTTGAAAATATTTTCTGTGACTTTGAGTTGAGTTTCTTCTCCTCTATTCCTATTATTCTTAGGTTTGATCTTTTAATAGTGTCCCAGATTTCCTGAATGTTTTGTGCCAGGATAATTTCAGATATAACTTTTTTTTTTTTTTTTTACCAATGTATCCATTTCTTCTGTCAGGTCTTCAATGCCTTAGTCTCTCTTCCATCTGTTATATTTTGTTGGTAAAGTTTGCCTGTATGGTTCCTGTTTGAGTATCCAACATTTACATGTTTAGGATTCCCTCAGTTTGGATTTTCTTAATTTATTAAATTTCTACTTTCATATCTTGAATGGTTTTATTCATTTCCTTCCACTGTTTGTGTTTTCATGGGTTTTTAAAAGGGGTTTGTTCATTTCCTCTTTAAGGAATGCATGTTTTAAGGTCTTTTACTTGTGTTTCAACCATGTTGAGATACTCAGGGCCTCCTGTGGTACAGTTGATGGGCTCTAATGGAGACATAGTAAACTGAGTGTACATTATTGTACTCATTATGGTCTAATAGTTTTGTAATTTTTTTATTTTTGATATTATAGTTACATAATTTCTTCCTCCCTCTCCTACCTCTGAATCCTGAATCCTCCCATAAATCCCTCTTACTCTCCTTTAAACTCATTGCCTGTGTGTGTGTGTGTGTGTGTGTGTGTGTATCCCTCAATACAACCTTCTCAGTCTGTATAATTTTACTCATATGTATGTTTTCAGGACCAGCCATTTGGTATTGGATTACCAATTGATGTACTCTTCATTTTAGCAGATCATAGTGCCCTTGCTCTCAGCATTCCTTAGTTGCCTGTATGTAGTTCTTTGTGTAGGGTTGAGGTCTTTAACAGTGTACTTTGGCATGTTTATTGGTGTCATCTTTGTTCAGCTCATGTTTATTCAGTAATGTTGGTGAGACTTCCTGGGTGGAGCTATTGACATTCCTAGGAGACAGACTCTCACTGCAAACTCCCTGATCCTATAGCTCTTAAGGTCTTTCTGCCCCCTCTTCCACAGTGTTTCCTGAGCCTCAGGTTAAGAGAATTATTTTGTAGATGTATTCATTTGGGACTGGGCTTCATGACTCTGCATTTTGATTGGTTGTGGTTTTCTGTAATGGTCTCTGTATTTGCAAAAAGAAGTTTCCTTTGTTGAAGGGAGAGAACTGTACTTACCTGTAGGTATAAGGACAAGGTATATAAGGTATTTAGATTATTGTCAGAAATTATGCTGTTTTATTAAAGGAGTGGTAGATAGCTGTCTGATCCTGTGTGATTACCTTTTCAAAAACAAAAGCATTTAACAGAATCCTCATAACTAGTTTAACTCTTTAGTCTCATAATTCAGGCTCCAGTACTCAGCTAAGTCTGTTGCTGATGGTTTCTCTTTCTTCAGCCTTTTTTGTTTGGTCTTTATTCTTATCCTTTGTGATGCTCCCTGGAGACAGTCCACTCCCTGCCTCCTCTGGATTTTTGAGACAGGGTTTCTCTGTGTAACTCTGACTGTCATGGAACTTGCTCTGTAGACAAGGTTGGCCTCGAATTCAGAGATCTAACTGCTTCTGCCTCCTGAGTGCTGGGATTAAAGGCGTGCGCCACCACATCCAGCTTTCTCTTAAAGATACATTTCAGTGCTATTTTATCTTTTTTTTTTTTTAGATTTCTTTAAAAATTGTATGTGTCTGAGTACTTTTGTGCATGTCTGTGTGCTTGTGAAAGTCAGCAGAGGGCGTCAGATTTTGTGGGACTGGAATTACAGGTGGTTGTGAGCTGACACATGGTGCTAGGAAGTGAAGCTGGGTCTTCTGAAGAGCAGTAATTGCTCTTAACAGCTGAGTCAACTCTTCACCCCTTCCATATTCTTTTCTTTTGTTTTTTTCTTTTATTAATCAATCTATTCATTTACATTTCAAATGAAATCCTCTCTGGTATCCCCTCCACAAACCCTCATCTCATCCTCCCCTCCCCTTTGCCTCTAAGACGGTACTTCCCCACCCTCCTACCCACTTCCACCTCACCACTCTAACATCCTCCTATACTCGGTCATCAAGCTTCTGCAGAACCAAGGGCCTCCCCTCCCACTGTTGTCAGATAAGACCATCCTCTGCTACATAGGTGAAGCCCTTTACCTTGGTGATGGAGAATACGTAACTAAGTTGTTATATGTTAGCAAGTCTCAGTCTTATTTTGAGTATCAGAGGTGTAACCATCACAAGTGTCCTTTGCCTCCAAATGTAATGAGTAGGCTTAGCACATTTTTCATGTTCCTGCTGAGGAGGTGCATTTTCTGTATTTCTTCCCCCTTCAGAGAATTTTCATCAGTGCCCTGAACTTCTGTTTCCCTTCCTTCTGCAGATTGAAATGTTTTTCCCTCCCAGGTGAGAAAAGGTAAATTGATCTGGCCCGAGTTCCTGGAGAGATGGGCTAGATTGAGCGGCATTGGCTGCCAGGTGCAGTAAGTTACCACCAGTGTTTTCAAGCATTGCCTTTCCCTTAATAGTAAGACTTCCCCACAGGAACATGGAGAACATTTTTCTGGGCAGAATTTGAACACTGGCTATTGTTCTGGTCTCCTCCCCAAGCCAGAATTTTATACAGTACTGTTTTCAGGATTTTTCTCAACCTTCTCTGTCAGCACCTGGAGCAAGACTGAAAAATATGTAAAGCTGTCTGTGTGCTTACAGTCCTTCTAAGGTTCCCATTAGCCCACAACCAGCCTTAGCAACTCATTAGTTATTTTTATCTGGACCTCCTTATGAGTTGGTATGTTGTTCAGCAGTTTCTGTATCAACTAAGAAATGCCTGGGTCTGATTGCCTTCTTCAGATGCCTCTTTTTTCCCCCAACTTTGTTAGCTCTCTGTACTGCAACCTCAGTTTTTTGATGAGTCTAAGGAAATCTGTGATGCCCATTTTAAAGCTTTGCCCCCCGTTCATAATGATGGAAGCAATATGGTTTCCAACTCTACATCTCCAAGCTATTGGCAGGAGAGCTTCTCAGTGTGGAGATAAGCTTTTGAGGATTTCTTTGTCTTCCAGCCTCCATACCACAGTTCACTAATTCTCCCACAATGGTAATCATGGTGGGTTTACCAGCTCGAGGCAAGACCTACATCTCTACGAAGCTCACACGCTATCTTAACTGGATAGGAACACCGACTAAAGGTATGTCTCAGAAATCATTGCTACATCCACTACAGGCCACTAACTGAAAACTGGGAAAGGTAGAAGGCTAAACTTTCCAGTCCCGAAAATGCTGCATATCCTTGTTTCCAGGATTAAAACCACATCTGCCACTACTACTACAATTGTCATGGTGGTCTTATAAATCATACATTTCATGAAAAATATTCTCTGCCTAATACCTTGCTGAGTTTTAGCCATAGAAAAACTCAGAGGGTTGCTTTGCATTTGTGAGCCTTCTTAAGAGCAGATTTAGTCTTAATACTAGTGGTAGATGTGGTAAAAAAAAAACAAAAACAAAACAAAACAAAACAAAACACTGGACCTGGCTTGTGTTTTCAAACCTCAAAGCAAGTCCCCTACACTATCCTGAAATTTTTGTTGCACAAATGAATTTATGAACTATGGTTTCTTTGACTGATTATCCTCTTTGTCCATTCCTTCTCTGTTTTTTGTTCCTCCATTACAAACAGGAAAGTGCTGTTTAGAGACTTATATTTAGATTTTCCCTTATGATATTAAATGACAAAATAACCTTGGTAACCAAGGAGTCAGGAGACCCAGTCTGTATACATTATTAATTCACTCTGGGTTTGACTTCGGGTAACTGGTTTTATTCTCTGCATCTCATTTCTTTATCTTCCCTATTGAATAGGAGATTTAAAGGGTTGGAATTCATGATAAAGTAAAATGGCTTGGAATCAAACAGACCTGGGTTTGAATTTCAGATTGCCAGTTATTAACTGTGAAAGCTATTTTATACCTCTGAGCTTTACTTTCCTTATTGGTAAAGGTGAAATGGTTAACCCCTACTTTGCAGGACTGATCTGAGGGAGAAAATTAGCTGCTACCCATAATTTAAGTCTTATGTCTACATTTTCCAGTTATAAATTAATTATACCTTTTACCTCTGAGATTCCTTCCAGCAAGAACATACTTTTGGCCACTGCAATCTTCTCAACGTCTTCACTAGTGTTTTCTGTTTTCAGTGTTTAATTTAGGCCAGTATCGACGAGAGGCAGTGAGCTACAGGAACTATGAATTCTTTCGCCCAGACAACACGGAGGCCCAACATATCAGGAAGTAAGTACCCAATATTTAAGAATCTGCACTGCCAGCCGGGCAGTGGTGGCGCACGCCTTTAATCCCAGCACTTGGGAGGCAGAGGCAGGTGGATTTCTGAGTTCGAGGCCAGCCTGGTCTACAGAGTGAGTTCCAGGATAGCCAGGGCTACACAGAGAAACCCTGTCTCGAAAAACCAAAAAAAAAAAAAGAATCTGCACTGCCCTTTGGCTGAGTGGGACCTGTCTTCATATCCTAGGAGAGTAGTATAGAGTAACCCACTCTTCCAGGGTGTCCAAACTTTTGACATTACAACACAGTATAGTCATCTACAATATGCATGCTCCGAGAACCCCTAAGTCAAGTTATGAATAGGGAAAAATGCAAAAATTCTCAAAATGTTTTTAGGTAAGTTTACAGTTTGTGTTGGACCACATCTCATAGTTAGCCTAGGCCATGAGTTAAACACCCTTGTGTCCAGCCTTTCCGTCAGCCCGCTCGACGTCTGCTCTAGTCATAGCCATTTCCTATCAAGAAGGTTTCCAGTCTTGTATTTCTAGTAAGCAAGCATAGAAATGTCTTCCCCTAACATTTGAGATGAGTGTTTCATGAGCTCAGCCCTCTGCAGTCTCAATACTTCAACTTTAAAGTCTCTTTTACCTATGCAGTTGGAAGTACTTCTAGATGCACCCTGGCTCTGAACTTCTTATCTGGGTCCTCACTACAAATCCCAATAACCAATAAAAATATTTTTGCAGAAAACCTAAGTACATTATCACTATCATACCTGTGCTTACATTTCATATGCAAAGAATTCATTTTAATTCAAAGAACACATCCCTATGCCTTACCTGTGTACCTTAACCAATTCAGCTTTAGCTCCACTAGCACACAGTTAGAGCCCTAAAACTATGATGATCTCATTGCTTTTCTTGGCCATGTCTTCTTATGTACAGCTGCTAAGCTGTTCACACAGAGCCAGTTTCAACTCTGGCCCCCTTGCTAGAACAAAGAACACTGTTTTAGATGTTCAATGTGTAGATGAACTATGTAGATGTTCAACAGAGAGATCCTTCATGAGAGAATTGCAGTGAGGGGAACTGATTCTGAGGATAGGGATTCTCTGCTTCTTTCTCTGTTTTTCAGGCAGTGTGCTCTAGCAGCCCTAAAGGATGTCCATAAGTATCTCAGCCATGAGGAAGGTCACGTTGCGGTAAATAATCTTCCATTTTCCCCCTCAGGCTATCTTTCAGTATAGAAAGTAGATAACATGTACTAAGTACTTATTTATGGCATATGTTATTCTAAGTACTTTGTTTATATTAATAATTTAATGTACACTGTTCCATGAGATGTGTCATTATTATGCTCTATTTTAGATACCAAAAGAACTAACATGGAAAAATTATTTCCCAGGGTGGTATAACATATATGTGGCAGGGCCAGAGTATATAGTTGTAGAACCCATACTTTTAAGCCCTGTGTTTCATTGATTTCCTGTCAAGATTCAGCAGTACAAAAATTTAAGACTGTCGTACAAACATTGTTTTCTTTCCTTTTATCAATATGTTATAAACTTTTTATTAAAAATCCTTGCAAACAAATACCAATACCAAACCAAGATAACAAGACCCAAAATCTATATAACTCCATGAATTTTTTCTATACAGTGCAGAACAGAAGCTGTGAAGTACATTACTTTCTAAATTGAGATTTGCCATGCTAGGTCCCTTTTTGTGAGCACTCCATAGCCTCAATAATAGTGTTAGGCCTTGGGACCTCCCACTTTGAGAGATTTGTCTCTATATCTGGCAATGAAATATCTTAAATCCTTGGGTAAGAGACCCCCACATATGCAATAGCCCCTTCTCAGGTGCTAAGGATAGGGAATTGTTCCTATTCCTGGGAGTTTCTAAGGGTTTAGGAAGGACAGGACTGGAGTGCAGTCCTACTTGTATTTTTTTTTCCCGAGCTATATCAGTCTTTGCCAACTCCACTCTTTAAGCTCAGTTTCCCCTCTAAAACAGAGAAAGAATCTCTAACATGCAGAACAAGCAAGCATGGCTGTTGTCAGAGCAAGTCCTTCTAGGCCTGTTACTTGACCTATAAAATGATCCTAATAAAACCCCACATTCATAGGGTGTAGGACATTTCTGAGCAGATAGTATGGGCTCAATGAGTGCTTTTGAAAGTGACACAAGCAAATTCCAAACCCTTCTTTTTCTTTAAGATTCTAAGTTCTGCCCCCTCCACTTAGAAAAAGAGTGAACAAAGAATACAATTGTATCAACACTACACTGAGAGTAAGCCTCCCTTATTACATGTCTCTAGGTCTTTGATGCCACCAACACTACCAGAGAACGACGATCATTGATTCTGCAGTTTGCTAAGGAACATGGTTACAAGGTAGAGTACCACAGCCATGCTTATCTAAGACCAAATTCAAAGCAGCCCAAAGTAGGGCACTTAGAGCAGCCAATTTGGACACCATGGGGTCAACATCTAGCTTTCAGATTCAGCAGAACAGAACAGGGGAGGTGCCAGGTTAGGCAATGGAAGATAGTTACTGACAGGCTGACACTGAGGTGGCAAGGATGAAGTCAGGAGAAACATATGTAAGAACCAAAAGCCAGCAGAAGTCTGGAGCAATCCAATTAGAGCCAGGCTGCTGCATAGGAGTCTAAATCCTGACAGCACCATTATGTGAAAGCATTGTTTTTACCAATTTCCCTAGGGCTGACTCCGGCTACCAAGAATGGGTAATCCTGCTTGGCTCCCAGAAAATATAATCCCCTGATGGAAAGTTCTCCTTTTCTCTTAATAGGTCTTCTTTATTGAGTCTATTTGTAATGACCCAGACATCATTGCAGAAAACATCAAGGTAAAGAACACCAACTACCTTTCTTCCTTATTCTTTTCAAAATAAGTGTTAATTTAACTTACTTTAAATCTGCACATATATATGCATATACCTATGCACACATACATTATGCATGTGTGTTCATGTATGAATGTGGAATGCACATGCCATTGTATATTATATGTGTGGAGGTCAGAGATAATTTCAGATGTCAGTCCTGACCTTCTACCTTGTTTGAAGTAGGATCTCTTCTTGTTCTCTGTTGCGTATTCTAAGCTAGCTGACCCTCGAACTTCTAAGGTATTCTCCTGTCTTCACCTGTCATTTTACAGTAGAAGCACTGGGATTACAGATGCACACCACTATGTTCAGCTTTAAGTGTGTTTAAGGAACCACCATCCCTGTGTGGTGTTATGGTTTGTATATGCTCGGCCCAGGGAGTGGCACTATTAGAAGGTGTGGCCTTGTTGGAGTTGGTGTGTCACTGGTGGTGGACTTTAAGACCCTCCTCCTAGCTGCCTAGAAGCCAGTATTCTGCTAGCAGTCTTCAGATAAAGATGTAGGACTCTCAGCTCCTCCTGCACCATGCCTGCCTGGATGCTGCCATGTTCATGCCTTGATGATAATGGACTGAACCTCTGAACCTGTAAGCCAGCCCTGATTAAATGTTGTCCTTATAAGAGTTGCCTTGGTCATGGTGTCTGTTCACAGTAGTAAAACCTAACTAAGACATGTGGCAAGCTCTTTACCTACTAAGTCGTCTCCCCAACCTTAAATCCTCTGTATTTTGTCTTAGGCCTGGGTCATACCTAAAAGACTACTATAAACTTAAAGAAAGCATTCTCCCTGAGATACCCTCTTTGTATAAGAAGCACTCCCCTGACCATCCTTGCCCACAGTGTTCCTATAAAAAGTTACATGAAGCCAGCATATATACAACCCTTATGTTCCTATAAAGTTACATGAAGCCAACATATATAGAGCCCTTATGTTTCTATAAAGTTACGTGAAGCCAGCATATATAGAGCCCTTATGTTTCTATAAAGTTACATGAAGCCAGCATATATAGAGCCCTTATATTTCTATAAAGTTACGTGAAGCCAGCATATATAGAGCCCTTATGTTTCTATAAAGTTACATGAAGCCAGCATATATAGAGCCCTTATATTTCTATAAAGTTACGTGAAGCCAGCATATATAGAGCCCTTATGTTTCTATAAAGTTACATGAAGCCAGCATATATAGAGCACTTAGAATGCATCAACCACTAAGCTTGACTTTCATTAGTTGTTTTTCACAATGAACCTGCATGTTAGAGATTCTTTCTCTGTTTTAGAGGGGAAACTGAGGCTTAAAGAGTGGAGTTGGCAAAGACTGATATAGCTCGGGAAAAAAAAATACAAGTAGGACTGCACTCCAGGCTTGTCTGTCTTTCTCAAAAGCCCATGTCCTATATTATACACAACATTTTGCATCAGAATCATTGCTACTTTTTGTCTTTGAACTGCAAGGTCCAGAATTAGATCACTTGTAAATTTTTGTTGTTCCCTGCCCCTTCAAATTACTAGAGCTCAAGAGCAAAAGAGACCTTAAAGTCCATCTCTTTCAACCTTTCATCAAGTAGTTAAAATATCAGCCAAGGACTTATCTAATAACAACTCAACATTTTAAAAAATGTAGCCTAATCAAAGTGAAATTTGTCTCCCTGTAACGTCGACCCATTATTCCCATTTCTATCTCTTGGGATATATAGCATGTTCAGATCTTTTTCCTCTTTATCCACTCAATTATCCATCCATTTATTGATTCAGGTGAACAAGTGATACTGTATACCTGGATAGCCATTATGAGCTTTAAAGATAAAGAAACAGTAAAATCCCTTCTATTGAACTCACAATCTAGTTAGGGACACTGGCAAATATATAGACAGAACTTGAGATTAGAGTTGCAGTAGGGGGAAAGGAAGGTTGTAGGAACATGGTGGTGAGGACCCATCTTACATGTGGTGGTATGTCATGGAGGGCCCTCTAGAAGTAACAGCAGTGTCCTGATAAATGCATAGGAGTTTTTACAGGTAAAGAATTGAAATAGGGAATAACATACACTAGATAGGATCTTTCCAGGGAACTATAAGTAGTTTAAATCTGATAAGGCAAAATGTTTGTCTAAGTAGGAGAGCAGTAAGAGATGGTAATGAAAGACCGTTTGAGTTGTTATGATCCATTTGCTAAAATAGTTCATACTTGGTCCTAAAAGACACATAGAAATAGTTAAAGAATTTAGATAGGAGACTCCTGTTGTCAAATGTGCATGTTATAAATATCCTTCTGGGGCCAGGGAGATGGCTCAGTGGGTAAAAATGCTTGGCACATAACCTTAATGGCCTGAGTTCTATCCCCAGAAGTCATACTTAGGTAGAAGGAGAGAACCAACTTCACAATATTGTCCTCTGTTTTCCATACACGCACCATAGCATGCATATGTACCCCAATACTATATCATATGCATGTAAATGCAAATAATAATGTAATGAATTAAAAATTTTAAAGGAATATCTTTTCTTTAAAGGAAAGGAATATCAGCAATCAATTACAAAGTTGTAGCTATCATAGGCAAAACAAAATGGCTATTTAGAAGAGAGGATAGAGAGGCCTAGTTCTGCTAGCAAATGAGATCCCATGTAGGCTCCAGTGATTGAGTGGAGCAGTGGGAAATAGAGGAGGAGAAGGCCGATATTGGGGATTAGGAGATGCCAGCCTTTGAGAAGTCCAATGACAGCATGCCTGTTTTCTCAGCGATGACTAAAACACAGAGCCTTTATGATATCAAGTCATGATATCTGATTCTTCTGCATCATACTTTCCTGTCCTCTTACAAATGTTGCTAAGCAATGTGTGTTCTGGGAATAAATCCATTGTAATATACAGCCCAACTTAAGCAAAACCCTTTGTCAAACTCTATTTCCTTGCTTTTGTAATGGGGTGGATGGTAGTTGTCTCTGAAGGTCATTTCCAAGTACAGTATCAGAGTCTCCATCTCTCCACATTTATCTTCTTCCCACTTTCTCACAGCAAGTGAAACTTGGCAGTCCTGATTACATAGACTGTGACAAAGAAAAGGTTTTAGAAGACTTTCTAAAGAGAATTGAGTGCTATGAGATCAACTACCAGCCTTTGGATGAGGAATTGGACAGGTAAGAACCCAACTTCTCCTGGAGCCTTAGTCTGGTTTTCATGTCTTAAGGGACCTAAGGAAATGTCCTCCTTTTAGGGGCCCTATCTTTTCTATCTATAATATCAGAAGTGGGACTTTGATATGTCTTTATGACTCCCCCCAGTCCAGTTTTCCATGATGCAGTGTTACCTTGATGTGGGAAGCATTCATCCCACATCATATACTTTTCAAACTGCCTTTCACTACCATCTCTTACTGCTCGCCTATTTGGGCACAGATTTTGCCTTATCAGTTCTAAATTACTTATAGTTCCCAGGAGATATCATACTTAGTGTATGTTATTCCTCACATGAGTAGTGTTGTACCTTCCTGTGTAATAGGTGCAGATTAGGACTTTGCCCTCTGAAAACAAATGCCTCCATTCTGTGGGTATTGCTGTTATTGCAAAAATACTCTCTTCACGAGGATGGTACCTCAGTACCTAAGTAGATTCCCCTTCTTTCTTTAATCACATTCCCACAGTACCTCCATAAAGGAGGCTGCTGTAGATCTGATGATCATAAATTTCCAAAAGGGGGAAACAGTCTTAGGGAGCTAAAGCCACTTCTAGCCTTCCACCTTGAGTCAGAGGTGTGTCATAAGTCTAACCATATATTCTGTCTCCTTTCATTTCTCCTCTCATTACCCTCATGTATCTCTTCAACCAGCAAGTCTTTGGAAGCTTTGCTTTGCATGCAGATAAAGGATAAGGAATATGGGTTCTGTCCTTAGATAGCTTCCATAGAATCTTGCCATATAGAAAGACCCATATATAAGCAATAAAATTAAAATTTTTTTCTTTCATAATGCCAGCTACAGATAGGGAAATATTGGCCAGCAGTTTAAGGCAGATGTGACTTTAGATGTAAAATGTTCAAAGAAACTCACTATCTTTAAAATGGGTTCTGATGAAAACAGACTCTAGCTACCAATATTCTTTGAGAACCTAGCTCAAAGTATAAAAAGAGGCATAAGTGGTCATTAATATCCTAAGAAGTCTAAAAGCATCCTCTCAGTCTTACCCAATGGACATGTAAGGTGATAGGTATGTCACTTAATAGTTTGGGAAACTGATAACCAGGATTCAGTTCAAAGGCTTGCCTGTGGCCACGCAGCAAATCATCAACACATTCTACACTAAATGATGCCTGCATTTCCCAAATTTTAGCCTGGTTTTACCTCTCGACATCCTTGTATTATAAGAAATATCAGATGGGACTTGCACATTCAGAACTTGGGGCATGTTCTTCGTGTTTAATTTCACAGATTACTCGCTGTACATGCTCCCTGATCAAAGATACACCTTTTTCTCCCAGGAAGACATATGATGGAATGGGGTTGTTTACGCTTTGAGAAAAAGGTGGCCTTTTCAAATTCTACAAATGTATTATGTGGGCTAACAGCATACAATGGAGAGATCTTGAAGGAAGGGGACTGAACAGAAAGAATGACTTTAAGAAGGCCCCCAGACTTGGAAGGAGGCTTCCCCAGCAGAAGCCTCTGAACAGCTGGAGGAGCACCGTTGGGTTTTGTTTCTGTTATTCTTTTGATGAGTCCATTGGGCCTAAAGAAGATTGATGGAGAAGGCCAACTTTATTTGTTTCTCCATTAACAGACATTTATAGTTCATGCATCGTGGCAAGCTTTAGCAGTGTCTAAGGAAACCAAAGAGGCAAAGCTGTCCCTGTTTTGCTAGAATGCCCAGTAATTTGGAGATGGTGGTGTAGACACAGTTGACCCCAGTTGTGGAAGCAGAAAGCCAGATGATTGGAGGAAATCACAGCAGGGAACTTGGTCCACCTTGGAGAATGTCTGGAAGGACTAGATAATTCAGTGGGCAAGCTAAACATCAGCAATTCTGGATCTTCAAAAAATAAGAAGAAAAGTATCCTACAGCTATTTGACAATTAGTACTTAAAAGCAACAACAAGAAAAAAAGTAAAAAAATAAAATAAAACCAGAATTTTAGGGCCTCACTAGTATAGTTTATATATTTTACTTTAAATTATGCAGGTTGGGAGATGAACATGAACTTTTATAATAATTTGGTATTGTGCAACTATAAATAACTTTATATAGCTCTATACTTCAAGATTTCTTAGAGATAGTAAATGCCCTGTCTTTTATGGGTATTATATTTTAACGGCTTTTAAAAGATGTATACATAGGAGCTCAACTTTGGAAATCAGCAAGCAATATCCTTTCAAGCAAAATGAAAAGTACTTTGTGACAGCCGGCCTAATTTGTTCTGAGGACGTAAAGAGATGTACAGAGAATTTTCCAAGTACAACAACAGTATAAGAATTAAAAAGTCATGGGTAAAGTGTTGTGCTGTGAGGTGAGGCCACCACAGAGGGTCTAGTATTAGGAACAGACAATAGCCAGGCAACAAGATTACATCAGAGACATTCTGCTCTTAGGCTCTAGGGGTCTGAGACAGATCTCTGGAGTAGGACACAATCTATGGCAAATTGCTTCTCTGTGTGCTTCTGATTTTATACATGATGATCTCTTCTCTGACTGATGACTATGAGGATTCATGCATCTTAAAATCCCCCAGTCTCTGCAAGATACACAAAAAATATTCAACAAATGCAAGAGTTCTGTGGGAACCACTGCACATAGATCCCAGAGCTGTGAAGGACGAGGCTGTAGATGTAAAGGACTTCCCTCTAGGAAGATCAAGGAGGCAGCTCTCTAAAACCAAAGCTATCAGCAGCCTCATTGACCCTGGGTCGCTTGTGTCACCCTATGATTCCAGTTCCCATGTCCCTTCCCATGGAACTCACTCAGATTCTTAAGTAACTAGAGGATTTACAGCTCTTACCGAAGGTAAAGAAGTCTTAGTTCATGCCTCTAAATCTTCTGATCCATTGGTATCCTCCCCTCTGCCTCCCTGCTCCTCCCCACTGCCTCCCTGCTCCTCTCCCCTGCCTACCTGTTCCTCCAGAGACAGGCCATTGTATTTGATTATTACTCAATGTGTAGTTAGAAGAGCTGAGCACATAACTAAGGAGACCACTAGGAACTTGGAGCCAGGACCACAAGTTTACCAGTGATGTTTTGGACCATTTCTGTATCCCTTCACATCAATACTTGGCATACTATGTGGTTTGTGACAAGAATGTTGGATTATTATCCATGTGTTTCCAAATGTATGTTTCTGACTGTTCCCAAAGGGCAGATAACATCTACCTAAAGCACAGTACATTATTCAGATAAAAGTACTTGTGAATTGCATTGTGATTAGGAAAGGTCAAATAACGGGTTGACTCAAGCTGAAGAAAGGAGATTGTAGCCGGTGAAGAGCTCCTTGGAGTTGTCAGGAGCAGAACCTCTAAGTCATGTACCCAGAACAAGACTAGGTATAATATCTTGTTAGGTAAGAGCTGAACTGCAGAGGATTGGAAACAGAGGGTGTGGTTGGGACTTTTTCTTGGGATCAACCCTCCCTACTAGCACCTAAGCTATGCTTGCTCCTGCTTGGGTCTGGCCCAGCCACCTGTCCTACATCAAGATCTTCGACGTGGGCACACGCTACATGGTAAATCGAGTGCAGGACCATGTTCAGAGCCGTACAGCCTACTACCTCATGAACATCCACGTCACACCTCGCTCTATCTACCTATGCCGACATGGTGAGAGTGAACTCAACCTTAGAGGCCGCATTGGAGGTGACTCTGGCCTCTCAGCTCGGGGCAAGCAGGTAAGGAGGGCTTCAGATACTCATGTGTGTAGGTTAGGCTAGCCTAGGTGGCCAATGACTGGGTTTGGAGAAATATCCCTTGATGAGAAAAAAGCAGATTATGATCAATCCTTCTTTTCCACCATTAGTCATGAGTCCTGTCACAGACATTGAATGGCTCCCATACATGTACTGCTTCTGCAAAACCAGTTGCATGGCCGTTCATGGATGCTCATCTCTGGCTGCTTCTTGATTTCCATCACAGTGCCCTTCCCCTGCTTGATGTCTCCCCCATCATTCTTACTGATCTATCCTTTGCTGGTGCTCACCTTGCTGTTCTACTTGGTCCATCCCTCTGCCAGCTGGTAACTCTCAAGTACAGTTGACAAAGGGCCTTGGCCTGAATCCCTCCTCTCCGTGACTGTGTCAACATTGTCCCCACCCCATTTGAGGAACCATACTGTCCCCACTATACTGTCTCTTCTTGCTCTTCCATTCCCTTCCAAGACCCAACTCTTGCTCCAAGATCTAGTCCCCTATTAAGCCCTCCCTGTTCACTCCTTATCCCGGGGTCACTTGTCTTTGGGGACACCTCTCCTTATTCTGGTCTGTTACTTTCTCAGGTCATGACTGTCCCTATTCCCAGTGCAGTATAGTAAACTGTCCATCCTAGGTACCTGTTTCATAAAGGGATTTACTCCCCAGCTTCTGGTCTTTTACCTGTACTTGTTAGCACACATGTTGTTGGATAAAATCACTTTGGGATGACATAGGTAGGAAATGAAGTACAGGAGGGGCATTTCTGGTTATTAGTGTCTTTTTTCAAACTTTTATTTGTTTTTATTTTATGTGTATGTGTGCCTGCATACGTGTCTGTATACCATGTGCATGCCTGGTGTCCAGAAAGACCAGAAGAGGGAGGACATCAGATCCCTATGAGCTGTCCTATGGGTACTGGGAACAGCAACAGCCAGTGCTCCGAACTGCTGAACCAACTCTTCAGTCCCTTACTGTCTTTTATTGGACACCTATGCTTAGCCACAGTACCTTCAAATTCCACATTTAATTTCTGAATGATATCAACAGTGTGAACTGGGCATAACTGTCCTTGTTTATGGATGAGGAAGCTGAGCAACAGAAATAGAGAGGAGTCTCAGGTCAAATGGTCAGTACAAGCTAACATAGGCAGAACTGAAAACCAGGCCTTACTGTCTTGCTCCAGCACCCCTGTTGGATAGGTAGGAAACGCCCCAGATGCCCTCTGACCTGACGCTAATCTCTCATGCTCTCCAGAACAGAGGCTGAGATCACCTGAGATATACCTGCACAGCTCAGAGCTCAATTGGAAAGGTGGCCATGTCCACATGAGTACCTCCTACACACACAAACGTGCATATGTGCACACATCAGACCCAAACTTTCACATTCTTCAGCATAGTGCACCAAGACTGGATTTAAAGGGCAGTCACCACAATCTCTATAGTTTTCACTGAACTAGCACCTACTGTATACCAGGGAGTGATGTACTCTTCACACAGCTCAGAGACAGCTGGATAACTGAATGATGTTTGTATTTTACCAGCATGATAAGAGGTCAAAGATGGATACTGTGTAAGGGAGCTATTGAGATTTGCCTTTCTCTTACTCTCCCAGGCAAGGGAGAACTGACTGCTGACTTGTGTCTATCATAAAAATTTGTGCCTATGCTCATTTGTGCATGTACCTAGGACATGTCATGTTTGAATAATAATACCCTGCACACAGAAGGAATGTGTATCCTTGTATCTCTGAGCTCTCATGACCCTTTGTGATTCCCATCTGTACTGCCATTGTTTCTCTCCTTAGTGTTTGAATCTTGAAAGCATTAACACTCCAGCACCCAAAATAGGGACATGGATACTAATGCATGTGCAAATGCCCTTTACCTGGGTATCAGGCTCCCCAGTCAAGCAATAGAAATTATAGGATCAGAGTACTTTCAGATCCTTCAATCCATACTTCAGACCACATTTTGGGCACTTGTTCTCTTAGAACTCCACTCTGATGACCCCAAATCTGCTTCAATGCCTGTAAGCAGCTGGCTGTTAGTCTCCATCTGAGGACAGGCCATGGTCACAGGAATATTAACCTTTAGATCCATGCATAGCCCTGGGTTATTCTTTGTGTAGCCAGAGGATCACTGGAGATAGTGCATGACCAGAACTCCATGCTGTGGTTTGGCTAACCTCAGACATAAAGATTCCTAGAAGTACAGGATGTTGTCAGACATGGAAGGAGAAAGGATGCAGACCATTGGGTGGTTCTACTTGTCCTTAGGCTCCACATATGTTAGAGGTGGGCATGTTTGAATGAATGATTCACCTAGCAGGGAATGCAGTAAGCAAGTATCACTGCCCCCCCCATCTCAAGCATGGATACTCTCTTTCATCATTAGTCACTCAGGAAAGAATATGACTTTTGCTTTTAGTACTTTTATGTCATATTCTTGCTTGTCTATTAGTACGTCACCATTTATGAAAGATTTGAACTTATTCTGATGCTCCCTTGGTCTTCCCTTTCTCACCTCTTTTTTCCCCATCCTCTTCTTTGTACCCCTAGTATGCCTATGCCCTGGCCAACTTTATTCGGGCTCAAGGCATCAGCTCCCTGAAGGTGTGGACTAGCCACATGAAGAGGACCATTCAGACAGCTGAAGCCCTAGGTGTCCCCTATGAACAGTGGAAGGCCCTGAATGAGATTGATGCGGTAAGATGGAAAGAGTTAATGTCCTGGCCTGGAGGGAGGTGGCAATTCTAGGCTTGTCTCATGGGTTACCTCTGCTCCTGGGAAACTAATTAGTTCATCAATTCTTTTTATTTTTTTTTATTTTTTTATTTTTTGTCTTTTGTCAAGCAACCATATGTAAGAGACTATTATGGTTCATGGAGATCTAGTGAAACCCAGCATTAGATTGCCCTATAGAAATGTCTATGGGAGCATTTACATGATTTTTGATTTATATAGGATGCCAGTTCACTGTGGGCAGTACCACCCCTAGGCAAGTATATCTGGGCTGTAGTAAGAAAGCTGTTTTAATATGAGCCTTAGGGTATGCTAGTAATCACATTATCTCCATGGTTCTTGTCTTTGCTCCTGCTTGAGTACCTATCCTGAATTCTCTTAATGATGCACTATCACCTAGAAGGGTAAACTGAAATAAACCCTTTCCTACCAGGGACGCTTTTGGTTGTTGCTTCTCACAGCAAGAGAAACCAAACTAGAGAACTTCTAGAAGGCAATTGCTATCTTCTACATTTTGCAGATGAGGAAAATAAAACTCAGAGAGGTTAAGCATGGTTGCCTGAAGTCAAAGTATGAAGGCAATGGCCATTTCCCTGGGGCAAAAAGCCTTACCATGAGCTTCAGAACAGAAGACTGAGAACAGTTTAAAAGGATCTCTGTGTACTTTTTCCCATGAGCAATGTCCATTCAGAAAGCCTGACACTGCAGAGCTGTTTGTAAGTTGTAGGTATTCTATTCCTTTTCCCTGAAGGAAGCCTAGTAGATAGTCCAAAAAGACATCAGCCAGAGTCTGGTGACCCTGGGCAACAAACAAGCAGGATTCAATTGAAACTCACACCCTTTGAAGGAAATGCCAGAAACAGCATCACTTGTTACCACCAGCACCAGTAGCCTTGCCTATGGGCATTTCTCAGTAGACTTAGAAGCTTTCAGAATTTGTCTTCCCAGACCTACTCTGAAACCATTAAAAAATTTACTAGTTTTTGTCTTATGAAGTATCTGTGGGTACGTTTTCCCTAGTGATACTAAAATTCAGGGCAGGGGAGGAAGGATAAGGAAGGCTACACAATGAGAGCACCACTGTACAATGTATTTGTACACAGAGTTTCAGACACCTGCCACAAGTATGTATAGGTGCACACATTCAATTTACAGCCACAGAAGCATTCTTTTGCCATCATACCTGCACCATGTCTGCACAGACATCTAGAAACAAATATAGTCACATTATATGCATACATGTATTTCATATGGACACAGATGAGCAAACCATTGACATGTATATACATATAATACTAATACATAGCTTCAAGCATATTGCTGCAAATTCACAGACCTCAAGCATAGGCACACAGATACAGATATATAGCAGAAACATAATGCAGAATGCCTACAGTCATGGATATATGCTGCCAATACACATGAAGATACACACCACAACATCACCCGTACCCACATGGGCGTATTCTCAGATGCTTATACACCCTGTACATATACACAGAGAATACAAGTTTACTGTCTATGCATAAAGAGTTATAATATACACACAACCACAAGGCTTTAAACATATCTCAAGCACACATAATAAGCATGCTACACATACTTGCAAACACAGTACCAAGTCCTTATTTGTACATATTTATAGCAACATATACATAATGTACACATAGAGAACTATTGAGGCAGTCATAGGAAAATATCATATACTCAGTCTGAACTCACCCACCCATTTGTCCTTACACTCACAAGCTACACACCTTGAAAGCACATACAAATCAGGCAACAGGTACAACTCAGGAGCTACTATGCTCACAGAAACTGAGGTATTATACTATTCCATATTTGTTGGTACCTAAAGTGTGTGAAAAGCTATGTTGGTTTCCCCTGTTCAATATATCATTCACAAATACTTTTTTATAGGGTGTCTGTGAAGAGATGACGTATGAAGAAATTCAGGAACACTACCCTGAAGAATTTGCACTACGGGACCAGGATAAATATCGTTACCGCTATCCCAAGGGAGAGGTAAAGTTTGAAGGGATGTCCTAACTCCTAGTACTCCTCCTCTGTATCCTCATTCCAACTGCCAGAGCTTCAGAAATACCTTTAGAAACAAGGCAAAGTGTGTTTTCAGTAGCTGCCATCTGTCAAGGTACATGCTCATCTAGTCCTTAGCTGTAGGCAAGCTATTCCTATTCATTCATTCATTCATTCATTCATTCATCCATTTGTTCATTTGTTCAGTGAGTGAGAACATGTATCCCATGGCCTGTGTGCTTGTGGAGGAGAGAACAACCAATGGGCCTCAGTTCTCTCCTTTCACCATATGAATCCCAGGGATCAAACTCAGAGATAGGTGCTGTGTCCAGCTCCTCCTCTTTTTTAAAAGCTTCATACTTGCCTGCTTATAGGAACTATGTGTTTTTAGAAGAACATACATTGTCCAGTGACTTATATTTGCCATTTTTTACTGGACAAGTTGAAATAGCTCAATATACTCGAACTCTATAATATCATGTTGCCAACATGCCTAAAGCTCCAGGCTCTCTCAGCAGTGGCATCATTCCAAGGAACAAAAGCTATTAGTTTAATCAGCTTCTTGACTACCATATGAACCAGACCATAATTTTCCTGTCTCTCTATGAGATGAATGCTTATTGCTTTCAATCCAGCCTCTTCTTAGCACAGTTCTGCATTTTAGTGTATTTATTAGTCATACTCTATTTCTGATCCAAAACCCTTTGAAAATATGGACATCTGGGAAGATAAAACAGTAGATGTTATGTTCAGTCACAAATCACTTTCATATTTTCATTTTCATCCTCGGAACAGACTTTATAAAGTCAATGTTAATATGTTCTCATTTCCTTTATACATTTTTAGGCTGTGTTACTAATCATACAAATCATACAAGGCATACAAATCAAAAGCAATGTTATCTTCTCACTGAATTACAGATCTTCTATTAAGATTGACTAAGCTCTTTTTTTCTTACTAATACTATTGGCCTAAAATATATTCTAACACAACTCTAGCTCTACATGGTGGCTTCTAACCATTTGCTGGGTTCACCTTTATTTATTCATGTTCAACTTTTCTGAGTACTTTTGTTTTATTTATATCTCATACACACTTTATAGTTGGATTTTGTTGTTTTGAATCCAAACTGAATTATGACTTTTGAATACTAAGCTTGGTAATTACATATATATATACATATGTATATATGTGTATATATATTAACGATATTACTGACTTTTGAACATTTAATTCTATTGTCTTGAACTTTCTATGCTTACTTTATTTTTCTCTTGCTTTCCTTAGGAGTGATTTTTTTCATCAATATGTGTTATAATCTGTTTCCAGATTCTTGTGGAGGTTACGCTTAACTTAAAAAAAAAACTCATCATGGTTCTTTCTGTTTTTGAAGATATCCCACTAAGGGTATGAGGTCAAAATATTGTACTTTAAGTTTACTCAGAATAATTTGATGTGTATTGTTATGCAATTGACTTGAACATTTAACTTTTTATATTTCTATTTTTAATTGAATTTTTCTTAAAATAGATTTTGATTATGCTTTCCCTTCTCCCAACACCTCCTAGATCCTTCCTACTTGCCCAACTTTATGTTGTTCCTCTCTCTCTCTCTCTCTCTCTCTCTCTCTCTCTGTCTTTCTGTCACTTTCAAAAGAACTCACAAAAACACAAAAATGAATGCTAAAACAAAAACCAGTAAGACAGAAATACCAAAACAAAACGGAAAGTTCATACAAACAAAACAAACAAAAACATGGAGTTAATTTTGTATTGACCAACTACTTCTGGGTCTAGGGTCTGCTCTGAGGTATGGTTGATATACCAGTGACAATCCACTGGAGAAAACTAGTTTTCCCTTTTGCCACTGCATTAGCAAATAGCTTCTTGGTTAGAGGTAGGACCACATGTGTACTTCTACCTCTCAGTCCTGGCACTCTGGCTTGAATCTATGCTGATTTTATATATGATGTCAGTGTCTCTGAGCTCTGATTTGTTATCAGCCCTGTTGTGTTCAGAAGACACTGTTTCCTGGGAGTCATCCATCATCCCTGGCTCTTATAATCTTTCTGCTTCCTCTTCAACATAATATCCTTGAGCCTTGAAGGGAAGGGTTTGATGAAGACATCCCATTTAGGACTGAGTGTGCCTCACACATTGTCCAGTTGTGGGTCTCTGTGTCATCTACTACAGGAAGCTTCTCTGATGAGAGTAGAATGAGGCACTGATCTGTGAGTATAGCAATATGTCAATAGGGGTCATTTTATTGCTGTGTTCCTTTAGCAGAATAATATTGTCTACTAAATATATATATATTTATAATATATAATGTATATATATTATATATATATATTATATATATATATTATATATATATATATCATATATATATATATAATATATATAAAATATTCTATTTTCCTCTAGGCCCATGACCTATCTAGTCTCAGCTTCTTGAACACTTTAGTATGTCAGGTTTAGGCTTCATCTCATAGAATAAGCCTTAAATTCAACCAGAAAGTAATCTGTTATTCCCATGTTTGTGCCACCATTGCACTGGTATATCTTGCAGACAGGTCATTGTTGTAAGTCACAGGGTTTGTAGCTGGGTGATATTGTTGGTTTCTTTTCTTTGGTAATGTGCAGAGTACCTGCTGGCACCGTGGATGCTAATCAATAGGGCCTTACTATCAGATTGTGGAGAATAACCAAGAGCCTGTAGTGTTTTGTGAGGTTCCTTGGGACCCATTTGGCCAATGATTCAATAAGATGTAATTCATTTCTGGCACTGGAAGTTTTACTTGGTAACATAAGATGTCTAATTAAGACATTTTCTCCCATATTATATGGTGGCTCCATTTAAATTCCTTTCACTTATCTATGTATTTTAAGAAGCTTCTACAGTAGTACAGATTTACATGTGGTTTTTTTCCCAATAAACCTTTAATGTTAGTTGCCCCTCTCCATATTCCCTCCTTTACATGCTTTCCTGTACCCATCCATAAGGAAGAGGAAATATAGTGTTATGGAGAGATGAAGGGGAATCTAGAAGAGGAACATTTAATATTTTAATATATATGACTAACAAGGTCCAAATTCAACGTCTCTGCTGTTGCCCTAAATAATATAGGATCTTTCAACTTCTAGTAACTTCCTCTCCTAACTTACATGTTGTTTTATATGTTCATGTAGTTTCAATCTTAATCCCTAAATAAACTATTACTGTTGTTGTTGTTGCTACTACCTTTTAATATGTCATTTAACTGAGTATTTACTAACCCTTTGATCATTTTGCTTCTTTTCTCTCAAGTTCCATTTTGCCATCTGTCGGTAGTACTCTCACCCTTCCCCTCATCTAAGTGTCCCATGGCAGTGTCCTCAAGGCTTGACTGTAATTGGTTGCATAGAGAGCTCTCAGGTGACTGTTCTTTCCTCAGAACTCTGAAGAGATGTCTCTCCTTGTCTTATTGTTACCACTATGGCTAAGACACTTTTCAGCTTCATTATTGTTTCTTTGTTCTTTGGCTAAGTTGAAAGTCTTTCTATCTTTGTTGCCTTTAAGATTCTCTCGTTTGTGTCCACATAGTACTTGATTCCCCTGCTCACCTCCTCCCCTTCATCCCCTTCCTCTCCATCCCCTCCTCTCCTTTCTTCTCCTCTCCTCTTTTCTCTACTTTTCTTTCCCCCTCATCCCCACTCTCCCCTCTACTTTTCTCCTCCATTTCTTTAGTCTTTCCTTTCCTTTCTTCTCCCCTCTCTTGAGCATCCTTCCAATCCTTTATTTCCCTCTTTCTTTCGTTCGTTCATTCTTTCTGTTTCTGAGGATGTTCATATACAAGGCCTTCTACGTGTCCCTTACACCATCAGCCTTTTAAAATAAATTGTTACAGGAAGCTTCATATTTTCCCATGAGAGTCTAATATAGGAAGACACATTTTCTCACCATTTTCCTTTTTCCTGTGGACAGACTTTTTGTATTTTAAACTTTTACTGAAAGTATAAAGATTTGTCCTCTGACAGTCTCAGCTTTATGCTGAGTACCAACTCCTAGCTGAATTTCTATTTCTATGAGGTTTTCAGAACCCTAGCTTCTTGCCTAATGAGATTACCAAATGTGCCAAGATAGTTATGGCACCTACATTGCCTTATTCTTTTCTTTTCTCTCTTTCTTTTCTTTCTTTTCCCTCTTTTTTCTTTTTTTCTTTTCATTTTGTAATACTACAGGTCATTTTGAAGTGCCAATTGTACAGTTAAGTAGATATTTTATGGGGGGGTTGTAGTGTTGTCTTTTAGCCCACACTTATTGATTGGTTCATTTAACAGATAAGAAACTAAAACCCTGAGAAACAAGTGATTTGTTTAGTCATATTGTTGGGTTAACAGTTCTGGCTCCCAAACCAAGTTTTCTTCTCTGAGTCAATGTGGTTCATCATTCCCTCTGCTTACTAATTATTTCTCTCTCTCTCTCTCTCTCTCTCTCTCTCTCTCTCTCTCTCTCTCTCTCTTTAGTCCTATGAGGATCTTGTTCAGCGTCTTGAGCCAGTTATAATGGAGCTAGAACGGCAAGAAAATGTACTGGTGATCTGTCACCAGGCTGTTATGCGGTGCCTCCTGGCATACTTCCTGGATAAAAGTTCAGGTAACTGCCCCCCCCCATCTCTGTTCTTGGAATAAAGATCTGGATATGATTTGAGATGCAATTAGAAGTTTATATCATAGTGGTTAAAAGCACAATATTTAAACCAAGGATTTTTAGGCTCAAACTTGTTATACATATCTGTGCTACATTCAGTAAATAAATACTGTTATCCCCCATCAACCTTCTTTCTCAACTAAATAGTGAAAATTAATCATTAAGTTGAAATAAACATGTTAAAAGCCTAGAATGTATGATGTATTGTATAGGCTATGTTGCCATTATTAATATCACTTTTAGGCCAATCTGCAGAATCTTCATATTGAAAGCCAGCATAAAGAGTCTGCCACAGCTTCAAATACTGAGCCAGTATCTCTCTGAAGCACACTGGCCTCATTTGATAGTGAGGCCTGTACCCTAGTTGTAGGAATAATTTCTCCAAGATAGAAATATCTATAATTTAATTTTTTCAAGTGATATTTTATCTTTTAAAAATATCTAGAACCTGTATTTATAAATGTATATGCAGACTTTATATACTACAATACACACAACAGTATAAACATATAATGCTTATTCTATGCTGCTGTACATATATATCTAGGCCTCATATACTGTCATATATATATATGTTGTGGGAAATATTAAAAATCAAATTAGTTCATTCCTATGCTTGTGCTGGCAACTCTCTGTCCTTCTGTCCTGGTGGGCTGACCTGTTCTTATCTCGTTGAGACTCTAGCCTGGAGCACTCGAAATGTCTCCACCCAGCTCACTAGCACACCAGCCCCATGCTTCAAAATGCCCATGACCTTTTTGGTACACCTCAGGAAAACCCTCACTTTGCCACCATATACAAACTTAGTTCAAAAATAATGGCAACTCAATCACTGGGTGCAACAACTAAAATCCTAACTTGTAAGCCTTATTAAATCTAAATCCTCTGGTGATAAATCCTGACAGATTCGCCATTGAAACCTGGAGACACTCATAATTATATGTCTTGTCCTCACCCTGTCCCTATCCAAAAAGACCTTACTCTCTCCTGCTTCCTCTCTTCCTCTCTCCAACCCAAACGTCCCACCTACTCTCCCAGTGGTTGGCTCCTTTATTCATTAGGGGATTTGTACACAAGAAGTCACCTGAGTATGACTTACTGACTCACTCCTTGTCCACAGCCCCTCCCAGGAAAGCGGAATTAGCATCAACATACAGCACCAGGCCCATCCACAAAAGATGCAGATGTGTGTGTGTGTGTGTGTGTGTGTGTGTGTGTGTGTGTGTGTGTGTATGTGTGAATGCATGTACTAAGATTTCATATATTTCCATATGTATAAATATAAACTTATGTATAGCCATACATATATATACAGACTACATATGCTACCATACATATTTATGCCCAGACTTCATATACTACTATATGCGTGTATACAAAGACTACATATACTTCTTAGGTGGCTTGGCACAACTTTCATATGGCAGTCCATTTCTAGTGTGGATGCTAAAGTGTGGCACTTCCAGGATATTTTGAAGGTGTTTGGAAACCATGTTAAATACTATTGAATCAATTCTGTTATGCTAATTTCAAAATAAAGAATATATAAAATATGGAATAATTCAATACTGGAATCCAGGGAACTTGAGAACTTGACATTAGAAAAGTCATATTCTTTATCTGGTCTCCAGTGTCCTCACTTGATATGGGTAGTAGAATGTGTTATGTGGTCCTTTCAGTCTTAGAATTCTTATATGTTCGTATCTCTCTTTTTTTAGAGCATTTTTTTTTTTTTACGATTGTGAGGCAGGCCCCATTCCCATTCCTCAGATGAGAAAACCAAGGCTCCGAGTAACAAAGTGATTTTCCAAGGTTCATGGGATAGATGAATACCAGATGCCCATCAGAGGCCTTCCCATCTAAATATACACAGGGGCATTGTAGTTATTTCCTTATGTCTCCATTTCTTACCCTCTTTCACACAGAGACCATTCTAGCTGCTCACAACTTCCCTGGGAGCAAGGTTTCACAGGGCTAGGCAGATGGCTTTATCCTCAGTATTCAGGAGAGTGATGGAAGAAAGTCCAGAACTTATAGGAATTAGAATACAGAACCACAGGGCTAGGATACCTTCAGATTGGATTGAATCTAATCTTGTTCTGTAAAATAGGGACACTGAGAGCCAGAGAGAGAAGAGACCATGACAGAGTAGGGTCAGAGACTTTAGATATGTTCCTTCGGTTCTCTAAATCTGTTTCTTCATATAGAAAGTGACAGTGGACAGGACCCAGAGCATCATGAGGAATTCTCTCTCTCTCTCTCTCTCTCTCTCTCTCTCTCTCTCTCTCTCTCTCTCTCACACACACACACACACACACACACACACACACACACACACACATCATTAGCCCAGAGCTTCATTCTGATGATTGGCAGTGAGGAAGAAAAGAATGAATTTCCAGGAAAATGCCCCCTCCTGATACATCAGAAATTTGGCAGGATGCTGGCATGCCTTCAATCCTACAATTAACCTAAGGGACAAAAAGGCACTCCAAGTGATGGTGTTCCAGCTAAATAAGTAAGGTAAGGATATGCATTGCAGCCTGGAGACTGGCGAAGTGGACATCAGTGTGCATCTCCAGTACTCTGAATTCCTCCATGGTGGCAGCTATCGACTACAGTAGCAAACCATGCATATTGTCTTCAGAATACACTAAGTTTGAGGCCCCAGACTGCCACTTCTTAGCCATGCTATGTTCCTTCTTGAAGCCCATTTCCTTATCTATGGAATGAGCCAGGTCATTCCTCCTCTTAGTATGTCTGCCAAGTAGAAACACTGGTCTAGACAGGAAATTGTACATTAATGTTCAGAGTCACTTTCTACATAATCATCAATAACAAAAAACCAGTGAAACACACACAATGTGCCTCTGCCACGGAAGTGGCACATAGGACAGTTTCAGAATTTTGAACCCTTATGGAGTATGGGTCATAGGGTGTCTGTGGAAAGTTGGTGTGGGGCAGGAGGGAAACTTGCCTTCATTTCCTGCTGATTCTGAGACTAAAGAGTTGAAACCTCTTAGTGGGTACCTAGACATCCCTTGAGACTTACATTCTGTCTACCTAGACATTCTGTCTAGGCTGTCTTATCCCTGTTTCTAGGCAGTATTGCTCTCTTTTGCCCTCACAAATATCCATTATGTAGAATACCAGGTGTAAATCTGAGCTGGGGCCCAAGTAGGAGGCAGAGATAGAAGTAGGAGCACCTAGCAAGCCTGAATGTGGTCGGGTCCTCTGCCCAGTACTACATCTCTCAGGGCTGCTTCTGCCTCCCTTCCAGATGAGCTGCCCTATCTCAAGTGTCCCCTGCATACAGTGCTCAAACTCACACCTGTGGCTTATGGTAAGTACTAAGGAAAGACAATAGAAACCAGAAGTATTCCTGCAGTATACTTTGTATAGTTGCTCTAAATTTAAATTCTAAAGTATAATTTGCTCTACAGGCCCCTGGGTGAGGTTCCCTAGGTGGCTGGCAAAATGTCCTGGTAAAGTTGGGGCTGGTGACAGTAGGATAACAAGGAAGAACCAGGCTAGCATCCAAATCTGGAGCCTGACTCTTTCTATCCCTGCCTGGGCACTGACTACAGTACATCGTTCTATTTGTGTTAAGGCAGAAGTGTCCCCAACAGAGACCTAAGGAAAATTATAGGTTGAGGTGATAATGAAGAAAGAGCTCAAAGAAAATTCTGGGCAGTTTAGACTCTATTGGGGCATTAGTTAACTATAGAAGATTCCTAAAGAGGGAAAGAAGAGAGTCAAATGAAGTCCAGGGTGTGAACAGGAAAAAAGGACCTCCAAAAACCTGTGATAGGATAGTTTACATAATGGTGCTCAAGGGACTACCATTGAACAGTGGAGCTCCTCTGCCAGCCTCAGGCCCTTCTTTAGATAGAACTTCCTGGTAATCACACCCCTGATATTGCTCTAATTGTCTTCTGAATAAACCTTGCCTGGGTTTGAGTTACCCAGAACTGCAGCCCAGGCCTCTTCTACCTAGGATGGCTCAGAGGATCCGTAGTGCTGTCCGTCATTCATAGATTAGATCACTGTCTCATAGGTCACAAGAGTTGGGGGAGGTCACGGAGATCACCTTCTCTCATTTCCCCATGTAAAAGTGAACAACTGAAGCTGAGGAAACATATACAAGCAGAGCGTGGGGGATAACTGCTGGCTTCAGGACTTTGGGGCCTGGATCTTTGCCTCACATCCTACAGCCTATCTGAACTCCCCTGCCTTCGGGGAAGATATAATCTAGAGCAGTGGTTCTCAACCATCCTAATGCTGGGACCCTCTAATACAGTTCCTCATGCTGTAGTGACCCCAACCTTAACAGTATTTTCATTCCTACTTCATAACTCTGATATCTGATATATAGCATATCTGCTATGCAACCCCCAAAGTGTTGTAACCCGCAGGTTGAGAATGACTGCTCTAGAGAGTATGGACCTGGGTGTGGGCAGTGATGATGGGAAAGGGGAACACACTTTAGGGAAGACCTGGGCTTCTCCTGAGTGTTTATGAACATATGAGTTGTTCTTTTCTAAGGCTGCAGAGTGGAGCCCATCTACCTGAATGTGGAGGCTGTGAACACGCACCGGGACAAGCCTGAGGTAGGTGGGGTCCTCTGTACCTAAGATGGCTGTTAATAAAGTACACACTGAATGTACTCTCCCACATTGAAAGGCTGTCTCCAGCCTCAGACATCCCAGGTGTTTCAAATTAACCAGTACTCAAAAATGGCAAGAACTACAATCCAGGCCTAGAGATACTCCGGTCTGTGACAGTCCCTATCAATCAGGCCTCAGGCTGATTGCCCCAACCATGCCTGAGAAGAGGGCCAAGACCTATGCCCTGCTGAAAGAGGGATGCCTAGCAATAAGGGCAAGAGGCAGGACAGGGACTGGGACTGTACACTTCCTACTAACCCTGGACTCTCTTCTTAGAATGTGGACATCACCCGTGAACCCAAGGAAGCCCTGGATACTGTCCCTGCCCATTACTGAGCCCTTTTCAAGTGATCAGATTGTCTCTGTTCTTACTGCCTTCCTCCTGTAGGAACTGCTGGCCTTATTCTCCTTAAGCAGACTCTGGCTATGGCCTGAGTGTGCCCTACCTCCAGAGAAGAAGCCTGTAGCAGCTTCCAAACAGGTCAATTCCTAGCCATAAATAACTAAGCCTACCTAGTTGTGGATAAAGTTCTTTTTAAATATTCTCTGACGAATAAAGACATTTATTCCTGCCTATAGGACAGGAAAAGGTTATTTCTTCTTTCATTGTTCTCAAGATCTAGATTCTAACCCAACTCTGGTGCTGCTGATGAAAATGGGGGGGGCACATCTGAGATGGAAGAATCCTTGGGTAGCAAGCACCCTCAAAGATGGAAAAAGATAGGTCCTTGTGAGTTCCTGTTGGTTTTGTCCCTTGACAATCAAGGTGCATGGGGACAAGATGTTTTCATCATTAAACACCAAAAAGAAACCAGTACATGGGCTAAGAGCTTTGGTCTCTTACAACTCTTGCTACCATCCTGAGTAATTTCATTACTTATATTAATGATGCCATAAACACCCTCCCTCCCTGGGATTTGACTCCCTCAACATCTGTGGTTGTCTGATATCATTTATGGCATCCTTTCTCTGGCCTAACTTATTGACTGAAACCTTCCCATTCATTCCAGTCCATAAAACTATATTAGCCTTAATGCTTAGCAGCATGGCTCCACACCATAGACATCCATGTCGTATTTTCTTGATGAACAGTATCTGTCCTTATTCATCAGTATGTTCATTTTAAACCCTCCATTGTCTCCTAGTTCATTAGTTTCTCAATGTTCTTCGATCCCTCACCAACTTGGACCTACTTCTTCAGCCAGTATCCTTCCTCTAACCATTAATGGGCAGGTACTCACATCCCTGTGATAGATAAACTCATAACCTGCTGCCTTTGTTCCCTAGTCCTTTCATCACAACCACTCAGGAACATCCAAGCCTTGAATCAACTACAACTTTCTTCCCCTCTGGGACCTACTAAGGTTATATAGATCATTGCTTGAAACAGGTCTATTTATCCACTTCTACAGCTCCCCCATGCCTGTTCAAAGTGAGGGTTACCCTTTCCGACATCTCACACTCTATTTATGTATGTATGTATGCATGTATGTATGTATGTATTTTATTTATTTATAGTACTGTAGCTGTCTTCAGACACACCAGAAGAGGGCATCAGATCTCATTACAGATGGTTATAAGCCACCATGTGGTTGCTGGGATTTGAACTCAGAACCTTTGGAAGATCTGTCAGTGCTCTTAACCACTGTGCCATCTCTCAAACCCCATCTCATACTTATCTTCCATACCAATCCTGTCTCTCAATTGATTTAGGCCCTACACTCCATACTAAGTTTTCTTTCCTATCCCAAGGAAATATCCTCTTGCCCCCAGGTCAATTCCTAGTTCCTTCTCTTCTTATCCCTATATTCTTACACAACTACCCAAAATTAATGTGTTTACTTTCTTTTTTTTAAAAAGATTTGTTTTTATTTATATGAGTACACCGTAGCTGTCTTCAGGCATACCAGAAGAGGACATCAGATCCCATTACAGATGGTTGTGAGCCACCATGTGGTTGCTGGGAATTGAACTCAGGACTTTTGGAAGAGCAGCCAGTGCTCTTAGCTGCTGAGCCATCTCCAGCCCCATGAGTTTACTTTCTATTTGCCCTGTTCCTTAGGCTTTCCTCTTCCATTTTTGCTCAATCTATTATCCCTTGGCCTGTCACACTTTCCCAGAGATCTCTGACTCTGAGAAATGCCTGCCTTTTAGCTGGAGCCCCATGGTTCCCAAAAAGCTAAGTGGAATACTAGCTGTTCTGTGAACCCAAATCATCACATCCAGCCACATTAAAGGGCAGAATAAACTCAGGTTCCTTTGGCAAATTTAATGTAACTCTGATACCAAAATATGACAACAACACAAGAAGCAAACACAAAGCAGGGACAGCAGATTTTTCAGTGTTTCACTCAGCTGATGGGTAATAGTGCTTAGGCTGCTGTGTGGACAACAATTCCAAAGCTGCACATCGGCTCCATGGGAAGTACTGCTGCAGTTAGCGTTATCTGTAAACGGGGAACAAGCCTGAAAAACAAAACCGAATACCCAGAAACACATGTTAGCACAAGGCCCATTTCCTCATATTTCCTTTCTTGTCTTCATCTTCTCACTTGGCCCCTCCTAGCTTAGGCTTTCCTCTAGCATCTCCCAGCTATTATAGCTATCCCCATGGATTCTGGCTATAGGAATATTGCAGTTACCTGAAACTTCACTAGCCGTAAGGGAAGCCACAGGCACCGTGGCCAGAGGCTCCACCACCAAAGCCAGTACCGGTGCTTGGTGGTCCACCGTTGAATCCAGCATTGGTGTTCAGTCCACCACCAAAGCCAGTGCTGGTGCTCGGTCCACCACCAAATCCAGCATTGGTGTTCAATCCACTACCAAAACCAGCTGCAGTGCTTGGTCCTCCGAAACCACCTCCAGTGCTTGGTCCACCGAAGCCAGGTCCTGTACTTGGTCCACCACCGAAGCCACCAGTGCTTGGTCCACTGCAGAAGCCAGCACCAGTGCTTGGTCCACCACTAAAGCCAACAATAGAACTGGGTCCATTACTGAAGCCGGAGCCGGTGTTGGGTTCACCAGTAAAGCCGCTGCTGGTGTTGTTACCACTGCCAAAGCCAATGATGGTATTCAGTCCTCTGTTGAAGCTGGCATTAGGCCCATTGCCAAAGCCATTGCCAGTGCCGAGGCTTACACTAAAGCCTGCACCGGTGCCAAGTGTGCCGCCAAAACCAGTATTGGTACCCAGGTTGCCAGCAAAGCCATCACTAGTGACCAGTCCACCACCAAAGCCGGTGCTGCTGCCCAGTCCATCACCAAAGCCAGCGCTAGTGCCCAGTTCACCACCAAAATCAGTGTTAGTGTTTAGTCCACCATTGAAGCCAGCATTGGTACCCAGTCCTCCATTGAAGTCAGCGTTATGACTTAGTCCACCACCGAAATCCGTGCTGGTGCCTATTCCACTGCCAAAGCCAGTGCTGGTGCCCAGGCCACCACTGAAGCTAGCGCTGGGGCCTAGGCTTCCGCCAAAGGCAGTGCTGGTACCTAGGCTGTTGCCAAAGCCAGCACTGGTACTTAGCCCATTCCCAAAACTGAAAATGGCACTGGTGCTGTGCCCCTCACTATAATTGGCACTGGTAGCACCACTAAAGCAGGAGTTGGTGCTGGAAGAGCCTCCAAAGCATAGGTTGGTGTTAGATGCACTGCCAAAACAGAGACTGGTACTGGGTGCTCCACCAAAACAAAGGTTAGTGTTGTGAGACCCACCAAAGCTAACACTGGTAGTGGGAGCACTGCCAAAGCTAATGCTATTGCTATGGGTACTACCAAAGTCAGTGGTATTAAGTGCACCACCAAAGCCAACACTGTTACTGAATGCACCACCAAAGTCAGGGCTGGTGCTGACTGCTCCACCAAAGCCAGCGCTGTTATTCAATGCACTACCAAAGCTGGTACTCGTACTGATGGCACCGCCAAAGCCAGCACTGTTATTCAGTGCACCACCGAAGGTGGCACTTGTACTGATGGCACCGCCAAAGCCAGCACTGTTATTCAGTGCACCACCAAAGGTGGCACTCGTATTCATGGCACCGCCAAAGCCAGCACTGTTATTCAGTGCACCACCAAAGGTGGCACTCGTATTCATGGCACCGCCAAAGCCAGCACTGTTATTCAGTGCACCACCAAAGGTGGCACTTGTACTGATGGCACCGCCAAAGCCAGCACTGTTATTCAGTGCACCACCAAAGGTGGCACTCGTACTGATGGCACCGCCAAAGCCAGTACTGTTATTCAGTGCACCACCAAAGGTGGCACTCGTATTCATGGCACCGCCAAAGCCAGCACTGTTATTCAGTGCACCACCAAAGCTGGCACTCGTATTCATGGCACCGCCAAAGCCAGCACCGTTATTCAGTGCACCACCAAAGCTGGCATTGGTGCTCATGGCACCGCCAAAGCCAGCACTGCCATTGAGTACACCACCAAAGGTGGCACTCGTATTGATGGCACCGCCAAAGCCACCACTGCTATTGAGTACACCACCAAAGCTGGCACTGGTGCTGAGTGCACTGCCAAAGCCAGCACTGGTGCTGATGGCACCGCCAAAGCTGGCACTGCTGTTGAGTGTACTGCCGAAGCCAGCGCTGGTGTTGATGGCACCACCAAAGCTGGCACTGCTATTGAGTACACCACTAAAGCCGGTACTTATGGCACCACCAAAGCTGGCACTGCTATTGAGTGCACTGCCAAAGCCAGCACTGGTGCTGATGGCACCGCCAAAGCTGGTACTGCTGCTGAGTGTACCCCCAAAGCCAGCATTGGCACCAGAAGAGCCACCAAAGCTGACACTAGTGCTTAGTGTGCCACCAAAGTCAGAGCTGGTGCTACAAGAAGCACCAAAGGAAACACTGGTGCTAAGTGTACCACCAAAACCAGTATTGGGGCTAGGAGAACCACCAAAGGAGATACTGGTACTGAGTGTGCCTCCAAAGCCAGCGCCAGAGTAGGGAGAACTACCAAAGCAGACACTGGTGCTAAGTGTGCCTCCAAAGCCAGTGGTGGTGCTAACTGCACCACTGAAGACAGTGGTTGTAGTTGGTGCACTGCTGAAGCCGGTGCTTGTGCTGAGTGCACCACTAAAGCCAGCATTGGTACTGCTAAGTGTGCCTCCAAAGCCACAGCTGGCTCCACCATTGAAATTGGCACTGGTACAAGGTGCACCACCAAAACTAACACTGGTTCCACCACCGAAACTGGTACTGGTGGTAGGAGTACCACCAAAGCTAATGCTGTTGGATCCACTGCTGAAACTATTACCAATGCTGGGTGCACCACCAAAGCTAATGCTGGCTGTGTTGCTGAAGCTGGTGCTAGTGCTAGGTGTACCACCAAAGCTAATGCTTGCTGTACTGAAGCTGGTGCTAGTGCTAGGTGTACCACCAAAGCTAATGCTTGCTGTACTGAAGCTGGTGCTAGTGCTAGGTGTACCACCAAAGCTAATGCTTGCTGTACTGAAGCTGGTGCTAGTGCTGGGTGCACCACCAAAGCTAATGCTCTCTGTGTTACACAAAGTGGCACTAGTACTGGGTGTGCCACTGAAGCTACTGCTGGCTCCACCACTGAAACTGGTGCTAGTGTTGGGCGTATCACCAAAGCTAATGCTTGGTGCACTGCTGAAGTTGGCAGAGGTATTGGGTACACTCCCAAAGGTAATGCCATTTCTGTCCCCAAAGCCACCACTAGGGTTGGATATACCACCAAAGCCACCACTAGGGTTGGATATACCACCAAAGCCACCACTAGGGTTGGATATACCACCAAAGCCACCACTAGGGCTGGATATACCACCAAACCCACCACTGGGGTTGGTTATACCACCAAACCCACCATTGGGGTTGCTTATACCACCAAACCCACCACTGGGGTTGGTTATACCACCAAACCCACCACTGGGGTTGGTTATACCACCAAACCCACCACTGGGGTTGGTTATACCGCCAAAGCTAATACCAGCACCATCACTGAAACTATTTCTGGTACTAGCTCCTTGGTTGAAGTTGACATTAGTGGCGGGATCTGCATTTTCTTGGGCTCTGGGTTCAATTTCAAAGGAAAATCTGTTCCAGGCCTGCACATCATCACCTAACTCTTCCCTTGTTAGGCAGTCAATATCCATGTCATCCCAATTCCAGGGCCCAGCCACAGCTTCCTCTCCAATCCCCATTTGGGCTCTTGCCTCAGCCCTGGCCTCAGCCTCAGCCACAGCCACAGCTGCAGCCTGAATGTCCATCTCAACTGCCTCGCGGTACTGAGCAGCCCAGTCTTTGGGATCTTTCTTCTGTACCTAAAATGGAAATTATAATTATTATAAGAAAAAGAGCGCTTACAGTTATATGTGAAGCACCCATTGTGGGAATCCACACAAAACTAATAGTGGTAAATAAAAAAAAAATTCTAGTGTTTTGATGGGTCAGTTTCGAGTTCAAACAACTCTGATAACTTAGGAACTCAAGTTATGTCCTTGGACAAGTTTATATCACAGACTCCAAATGTTCCTGTTCGTAATATGGGAAATGATAAGAAACTAAGTATATTATAGATTGAATTTTGGGGAAACCCAAAATTCTTATGTCAAATACTAAATCACTAATCATGGCTGTATTTGCAGACAGGGCCTTTTATGAGTATAACTTCAGTGAAATGGGTAAGGTTTTGATCAAAGTGTCCTTGTAAGACAAGACATGAAAATGAACTCAGGCTTGTTCTACTCTATGCAAAGATGCAGAAAAACTTACCATATATAAGTCAGAGAGAGCGAGCCTATAGCAGAAACTGAGTGTACTGGATCTTAACCTAGGGTTTTTATCTCCAGAACTGTTGAATGTAACAATTTCTGTACCTTAAGCCATCTAGCTATTAATATTTTATAATAGCAGCCTGAGCCTACTAGTACAATATATAAAATTAACTGGACAATGAAAGATATATATCTTGCAGTATGGAACACTGATGAGGATATATATATATCCCATTCATTGTCCCATACCAGCCTACCACTGCACACAGCCTGCTCCAGCTAGGAGCATGCCATTCCATCAGCATGCCAAGCTCAGGAAGTTCATTACCTTGCATGCAAACTTCAGGACTTTCATCTTGCTAGTCTCATGGTAAGACCGTAGGCCCCAGAAGAATTCATACTCAGGTGGTCTGCTGTTGGGGACCCTCTTGTATTCCAGATATCTTGGAGAAAGGAAATGAAACTGATTCTAAACAAGCCAAACTATTATTTAGCCACTAGACCTCAGATGAAGCAATCTCCTCTAAACAAACACCTGGGGAAGTTTTTTCAAGGCCCTTTAGACCCAGACTCATTCCCATACATGGTTCCATGCAAAGTAGTTACTGGCAACACTTATACAGGACACAATGCCACAGACGGGTTTTGTCTCCTATGAAAACTTAGCCCAGATTCCTGTGGGTGTGCTGTTAATAAATTGTCCTATTTTGGGCCCCTGCTCTGAGTATACCCCATTGTAAGGGTCCCAATACAGCTTCACCACAAGAATTTTCAATAGAACTCAGGTCTAAGACACAGAGTGCCCTTCTGAGAATAACAAAGGCACTAACTTTTGAGCCAGAAGACTTCAGAGTTACAGAGCCTTGAACACTACTTACTTCTGCTTCACAAATTCATCTGTGATGAGTTTCCTCACATCTCCAAAGAGTGAATGTCTTACCCTAGCAAAGAAAAAAATAAGCAGTGAATACAGTCCAGAACTACTCAAATGAAAGTTTTTCCCAACATATAGTCCATGGCGGTCTCAACCAGGTGAAGAGAGTAGTGAGCATATGGCCACTAGAAGAAAAGAGTGGAGGCCTGATGGCACTTTGTCAGGGATGCCTGAAGGTCCACCTTACACCTCGTCTCAGAACAGACAAAAGACATAAAGGAGAAAAGAAGCAGAGTTCAGAATCATTTTGTCATTCAGCCAGATAAGAAACCCGCCATCCCCACCCCACACATTCTCCACCAGACCACCAGGCTGATGCAATCCTGGGACCGTCCTCTCTTGCCAAAAGACAACACGGACAGCAAGCGCTGAGAGAGCCCAATCATACCCAGGGTACAGCCCCAACTTGCGCAGCACCTCCCAGATGACAGCTGCAAGAGGAGGCAAGAAGGAGACAAGGACAGAAAATGAGCATCCAGAATTCAGGCAACAGACACCTTTTCAACTGTATGCCCAGCCACTCACCCTCACTGGCCTTGTTGCCATTCATGAAAATGACACTCAGAATCACCATGAGGAGACCCAGCTTAGGTGTGTCCTTGGTCCTAAAAGAATAACAGGACATAGAGCAAGTTTATGTTCATGGGCTATCATCTGTACAGCAGCTTGTTAGGCCACCCTCTCCTAGATTCCTCAGAGAATTCAGTCTACTCTATGGTCCCAGCCATCTGTGACCCAAGGCAAGGGGCATTCACTCTTGAGCCAAGCTCCCCATACACCAAAATGCTACTTCCTACCTAGGGTTAGGACATGGAAGAATGCCTGTCAACAACAGGCACGTGAGCACTCAGTGGATGTCTTTCCTTTCTCTGCCAAAGTCCCAAACTACCATAAGAGAGTTCCCCATGGAACTCTAGTGATATTCCTGCTCTCAAGCATTGTGGTCCTCCCCAGAAATCCCTCCCTCCTTTGAAAGTTACCCTTCCACAGCTAGGTCAGGCACCTGGTAGAAGAGACAACAACAGGCTAACTTCCTGGGAGCTTGTTGGAGAGAAAGCCACCCTGGCGCCAGCAATGTCCGACTCACTCCAGGCTCTGAAACCCTTCTCTCAGTCTAGTACTGCTACTACCCACAGGGATCCAGTGTGTGTGGTAGCGGGGACAGGGGCGTTTAGGCCCTCTTTCCTAAGCTTCTAATAGGCCAAGGAGAGAGGGAGGGATGGATGGAAGCAGAAGCCCCTTCCCACCCTAGCACTTTCCCGGCTTACGTTCCCAGAATGCCTGCAGAGGACTCCTGAGTGCTGATAAGAATATACAAGCTATTTTGCTTATCAATTTCCTTCAGATTGATTCGAAACATCTGCCAAGTAAAAGAATAACTTGTGAGTTCTCAAAATATATCTTAGGTCTCAGTTAGCATGTTGGACTTTCTGCAGACTGTTGTGTACCCAAGTGAGGGTTTTGTACGAGAGAGAAAATGCATGTAAAACATATAGTTCAGTACCAAGAACATATTAAAGTTGTAATAAACGTAAGATAGACATCTACACCATCTTTATAATCAGTTAGCATCTGCAATGCATGAGATGGTGTATCCAGCAGCAGACACCAGGACTAAGCTGCACAGTGGTGGAACCATAGCTAGTACTAAAGCTGTGCAGCTCAGTCCTGTGGCTCCCCTTCCCTAGGCCACCATGTGCTGCTCATCTTCATAGCGATGAGGATGTAGTAGGTCTCTGCTTTCCTCCAGGAGGGTGATCATATACCTTTCTTCTGTTTAAAGCTTCCCTGGTACGCCCATCCCCCAGGGTTGACCCTTCACCTTCTCCAGAGCGTAGCTTGCTCGTTCAATGATCTCTGGGAAATAGTCCTCATATTCTTGGATGATATCCTTCAGCATGTCTACAAGGAGGAGATAGAGCATGCTAAGGCGTACAGAGGTCAAATGACTGCGGTCTTTTTCCCAGCCCTGTGTGGTCAGGGAAGCTATGGTGAAATAGGATTGTGGCAGCTGGGGTGGTATAAGAGGAGGTGATGGATATAAACGGTTACCCACAGGCCATGAGGACAGAGAACAGAGAAGAAGAGAGCTCAAAGCGGCTACCTGAGCGCTTGATTGGGATCTTTGTCTGGTCTTTAACCAACAGGTATTTCACCAACTTATTTGCCTAGAAAAGGAAGAGTTAGGAAGGTATCAATCCAGTGGCAGAACACTTGGAAGAATGTCAGAGAATGAAGAGAAGGAAAAACAGGACTTGGGCAGATTAAATTCTTACCCTTTCCTGCAAAATGGCCACATCTCGGGGTGGTGGAGGTCTCCTACCCCATGGCATCCGTCTGAAATTATTCCCACTTCTGTCTTCTCCATTGGGATGCTTAGACTTTATCAATGGAAAGAAAAAAATTCCTAGAGTTACCAAATATAAAAGAGTGCTATTTCTTCTGGAAAGTCCTCCTAGAATCTATAGAGGGACTTGGGCCTAAAAATGGCCACTCTGACTCCAAAGCTTTTCTTTTACTGGCTTCTAAGTAACAATTTGCCATCTCCCAGCATATAAGCTAACCAAGGACATGGCCTGGATTTTTTCCCCTTTTCTTTGGCTACCATCATGTTGTACATTAGATAGATCACTTAGGTGTTAGATCACTTAATTCTGGGACTTTGTGTTTGGGACTTACAGTCCTCAGTTAGTAGGAGCTCTTTTCAAGAAATTCACATATAACCTAGGTAAATATATATGACAGAAAGTCTGGCACATTGCTAAACATTATGTAAATACAAAGTTAGTCCCAAATAGGTCTTGACTAAATATACAAATATATTCCCCTACCAATCTACAAACTACTGGAGGACACAAAAATGGAACACATACTGCTCAACATATCCTATAGCTTCTGGGAACACAGGATATGAACTTAGGACAGGGATGGGAAAATAGCACAAAGTTAAACTCACAGATCTCACCTTCCGGTTTCTCTTGCCCCGGGTTCTGGTCGTGGGTTCTAAACTCAACTGAGCCAGATAGTCATCTGCCAAGGCCTGGACAGCAGCAGCAACCTGAGTCTCCAGGGCACTTATGCTGGCCTGAGAGGCCTGAGCTCCTTGTTCAGTGATCTGAGCCTGGCTTTCAGTTGCCCGATTCTTATTGGCAGACTTTCGAGCCCTAGACCCTCTCCTGATCTGTACAGTGACTGATAGGGCATGGTTTGTGACCATTTGAATGTCAGGTGGAGCCTCAGACTGCTCAGAAGCAGAATTTGAGCCTTTATTGGTAGCCTTCTTCCCCTTGGGCTTTTTGGGTCTTGGAACTACAGCTGATGCCTCAATCTGCCTGCTAGATGCTTCAATGGCATTTGAGGCCTCTACATATTCAGTGTCAGTATTTGTGGTCTTAGTAGGTGTTCTTTTTCCTTTGGAAGTTTTCTTGCTTCGGACAGTGGCTGCTGTAGCCTGGTTACTACCTGTCTCCTTGGCAGCTTGGCCTTGGGTAGTGGCTGTGTGGGTGGCAGCCGAGGCCAATGAGATCTCAGTGGCGCTAGGTACAGTCTTATTGGCATCCTTCTTTGCCTTAGAAGCTTTCTTGGATTTGTTGACAGCCATCAAGGCCTGGGAATTAGCTGACTCATTGGCAACTGGAGTCTGGATAGTCGGTGCGGTAACTGGCAGGTTTTGGGCCTGTAATGGTGACTTGACCTGTGTAGTGACATCCTCACTGCCAGTTTGGGATACCTTAGGAGTACCTCTCTTTGCCTTGCCTTTCTTGGTCTGAGTAGTAACTGAAGCCTGGATATTGGGTGCCTCAGTAGTAGCTGAAGCCTGACTGGTCTGAGTGAACATAGGTAGGTTTAAAGCCTGCAAAGTTACTTTAGGCTTGTTGCTAGCATTATCATTGGCAGATGGGACTGGAGGGGGAGCAGGTGTAGTCTTATCGATAGGCTTAGTCTTCTTGTTCTTGTTTTTCTTAGATCGGCTGGCAATCGGTGGGTCCTTTTCTGTGGTCTCCGTCTGTACATCTGGAGAGAAAGGAAGCCCTAGGCTCCCAGGGGGAGGCGGAGGGCCCTACATACTTAGGATTATGATCCTGTGGGCCAGCCCACCTCCGTACAACCACCCCACTCTACAGTTGCCTCCCCTCCTGAGCAATTTCATTGAAAGGGTTTTGAGAAAGGGGGAGGGGGCAGGAGATAGATGAGTTCCTCTTCCCTGTACCATGCAAAGGAAGACTGAGACAGGTAAGGTAGGGAATTACGGAACTACACAGTGCTAATAGGCTTCAGAGTGGTAAATGAATTTAGGGCACAACAGACAGCCTGGTAAGAATGCAGAGAGGTCTCACCTGGAATGTGGGCACCCGATGACCATAGTCATTTCTTCTATCCATCTTTCTGAAAGGCTAATAGCTGAGCCTGAAGGAAATAGGCCTGAGTTAGAGTAGAATAGGGGGGTGGCGAGGGGGGAGATTCATCAGAAGTCTTGCTAAATCTGAAGGGTTAAAGAATTTGCCTAATTTTGGGCCCCAAATCTTTCTGTTTGCCTACCTAGAAGCCCAAAGCATGTGAATTCTGAACTCCAGCATCTTTTGCTTACAAGATGGCAAATTAGTTCAACGACCAACACCTTAATACCCTCCCTCTACCACACCGCAACCTGACAGTGCGCATGCGCAGAGAAGAGCTCGAGCCATGCGCGCGCACACACAAAAGGGTGCGCGCGCGTGATAACAGGTTTTCCAAATACGCTTGGTCCTCAGAGCCCTCCATACGCATGCGCTATGGTGGACAGGATCATCTCTAACCATCTCATTTCCACATATGTCCCCAGCGCTCAGAGCTACAGAACATCTCGGTCCCACCGCCTCCTCCTCCTACATCATTTCTCAGTCCACACCCCCAGGCTCCGCAGGGCCTCTTCGCGCCGCCCCCTCCTACCACCCCCCCCACCCCCGCCCCCGTTCCTGTGCGGCCGCGCCAACCGTCAGACACTCACCTAGGCTGTGGTTCCGCAGTCCTCCGCACCTCCCACCCCTCCGCAAGCCCCCTCCCCCCGCGCCGCAGTCGCCTTCGCCAACACTGCCCCCCTTGGTCCACGTCTGCAAGGGCCCTGCCCCGCCCTTTCTGCAACATTGATACCCCACCCTCAAATCCAACACGGATAACCCCTTCGTGATTCCCAGCTCCCTAACCCTACCAGGTCATCCCCCACCCTTTCAAAGCGGTGCAAACCGGATCCCTAGCCCGCCCTTTCTCCCTTCCAAGCCTGGTCCTCTGTCCGTTTAAAGAGGATTCTGTCGCTCCTTTCTTGGTCCAGATTCGATTCATCCTTTTCATAGCCCATAACGGGGTCCACAGCGCCCTTTCTTCAGCCTGATCCGGGTCCCTTACCTCCCTCCTGAATACAACCCTCCTCCCTTTTTGCTACAGCCAGAACGTTTTCTAGATGTTTCCTTTCCACAATTCCAACCAAGTCTGCATCCCTTCCTTCCATCCCCAGACTGAGTCTAGACTTTCTCGAAGCCCAGAGATTCCGCCCCCGCCTTTACCCAGTGAGAATTGGGTTCAGGCACCTCTAAACCCACCACATCAAAACCGCTAGATCCCGAATCCAGCCAGGTTCTTGTCAAACCTTAATGTTGTGTGAAGCCAGTCACCCAGAAGCCACGGCTTTGAAGCCCCCACAGGGTCTTTCCCAAAGCTGGCCACCTCAGCTCACCTCGCTCTCGTGAGCTAAGAGAGGACCTCTGCTCTCTCCAAGCCTCTCCTCAGGTCTGAGCTTGTAACCCGCCCCCCCTGGCCGGAAGTGGTCCTGCCTCTTTCCGCCTCCAGAGGGGGGTCTCCGTCCCTACCGGCCCGCCCCACCCCCTCCCTGCTTAAAGGCTTCCCAGTCTCCTCAGTGTGGCGAATCTGTTTACTACCTCTTGTTCAGCATTCACACCTAGTCTCCATTTCATTTCTCTGTTCCCCATTCCGTGTCCCTGTTTCTATTTGATTTTTCAGTTTCTCCTGAAGAGAATGACCTCAGAGCTCCCACGCCTGTACCGACAACACAAATTACATGGCGTGATATACTGTGAGAACAGAGGATTATGTCACATTCATTACTGCCTCTCAAATATGACTAAATTAAGATAGAGGCACTAAACATTAAAGGGATGCTCTCAAATAATTCATATATATAATATATTTAAATAATATATAATAAATAAACGAATTAAATACATATAGTTAAACAGTAGATGTAAGAAAAATCAATTAGAGCCTGTCAGATGGCTCAGCAGTAAAAGCCCTCGCCGCCAAGCCAGAGGACATGAATTCTATTTCCTGGACCCACATGGCGGAGGGAGAAAACCTACTCCCACAGGTTGTCTTCACAACTCTGCTCGTACACAAACACATATGTGCATGTACACACGCTTTATTTATTACAAATAAAAATGTAATGAAAATCCCTGCATGCTTCTATTTATCTCAAAAGAATTTCACTGATTCCTTTTTAAAAAACAAATTATTTGGAAACTATGGGAGAGGGCATTTAACAAAGCACTGATGTAATTCCAGAACTACTTGTGAAGGAAATGTTGAAGGATCTTGAGTTCAAGTAGAGCCTTTTACAATGAGACGATATATTAAAAAATTATATGTATACATGCATATATGTATATATACATACAAATATACATACACATCTTTTTTTCTCATGGTCTTCTACTGATGCCCCGAGCAAGGACTTAGACTGTCTCTTGTGATGTAGCACACTACTGTCCAGTGCAGGAAACATTTTGTAGCATTCACTTTTTTCATTCAATTATGTCAAATTGAGTAGAGATAATTATGTCAGAAAAAAGGCTGTCAAAAGCTAAAATGAGACATTATAAAAAAAGAATGACATTATACACTGGGTGTTAAATCCCAGCACTTGGGAGGCAGAAACAGGCAGATCTTATGAGTTCAGAGGCCATCCAGGGCTACGTAGTGAGGTCCTGTATCAAGAAAAAAAAAAAAAAAAACAGAATAATATATAATAAGAGTCAATTCACAAGGACCATATAAAAATTACAAATATATATAAATCCAACATCGAAGCACCTAGATGTATGGAGCAATAATGTTAATAATAAATGGGGGGATAGAGCACAGTAAAACAATAGTAAAGGACTTCAATACCCATCTTCCAACAATGTAGGGATTATCTGGATGGAAAATCAGTAAAGAAAGGTTGGACTTGAATTTCACTTTAGGCCAGATGAACTTAAGAGACATCCACGGAACATTTCAGCCAACAACTGCAGCATACACATTCTTCTCAAGTCTACACGCAGTGTTCTCCAGCACACATCCTGATTAGGACCACAAAACAAGTCTTAAGAAACCTAAGGAGAATATTCGTCAAAACCGTAGTACTGTATGCCATTAAATGGGAACCTTAATATATACAAAAAAAAAAAAATAACCAGAGCATACAAGTGATCTTTGATGTAATAAAATCTGTGACAAGTAGCTCCAACTTTATTACATAAGTATCCTGCAACTATACATTTTATGATGAAGGAGGGAAAAAAGAGCAGAATATTGACAGCACCTAAGCAATGTTGTAAAAGGTGAAAAGGAGCAGTTTATCTTAATATATTTGGATGATTGATTGAATGGAAACTAAAAATAAAAACCAAAGGAAACCCTATAAATATACTGTCCTGTAGGCAGTACATTTCTTCATTTTTTTTCCTTTTTTTTTGTTCTCTTATTGAAATTGAACTTTTTCTCATAAAATATATCCTGATTATAGTTTCCCCTTCCTCTACCCAGTTCCTCCTGACCTTCCTTCCCCTCCAGATCCACTGCCTTTCTGTCTCTTATTTAAAAAAAACAAAAAAACAAAACAAAAAAATAACCAAACACAACAAAACAGAATATAACAAGATAAAATAAAAGCCATCATATTGAAGTTGGCTACAGCAACCCAACAAGAGAAAAAGACTCCCAATTCGAGACCCACTCGTCCTCACAGTTAAGAGTCCCATAAATTGAAAAGCTATCCTATAAATGCAAATGCCCCGGTGCAGACCCATGTGGGCCCTGTACTTGCTGTTTCAGTCTCTGGGTTCATATGAGCTTTGCTCATGTTGATATAGATGCCCTTGTTCTCCTGGTGTCCTCCATCCCCTCTGGCTCTCACACTCTGCCTCCCCTTTCATGGGGTTCCCTAAACCCCCGAGGAGAGGGATTGGATAGAAACATCCAACTTGATTCTCTCCATGTAATGTCTGTCTGTGGGTCTCTGCATCTGTTCCCATCTGCTGCCAAAGGAAGCCTCTTTGATGAAGACTAGATATGGCACTGATCTATGAGTATAGCATTAGGAATCATTTTACTGATTTTTTTTTTTAGTGACCAGTAGCGTTTGGTTTTACCTTAGGTCTCTGAGCTAGCTAGCCTCTAGTTCTTGATCACCCAAGAAATGTCAGATACAAGTTCCAAGTGTCATATACAGCTCATGGAGTGGCCCTTGGATCAAATCAGACGTTGGCTGGCACATACCACATGTTATGTGCCACCACTGCCCTTTCATATTTTGCAGGCGGGACAGATTGTTGGTAAAAAAAAAAAAATTATTCCTGTGTTGGTGTCCATGTTTCTCTTTCAGTATCCTACACAGTACCTTCCTACATCTAAGACACTAGAACAGAGGGGTGAGAGCGCCTTGTAGGCTTCAGCTCAACTTCTCCATGTTTAATGAGTTGTGAGCGTGTTGTCCTCAGCAATGGGGCCCCAGCCCCATGGTCAGTATTCAGAGAGCAGCCCCTTGTCTTGGCAACAGCCTGAATTGTTTGGGGATTTCCATGGGATCCCCTTGGCTAACAACTCAATTTAATGCTACTTGGTCCTACCACTGGAAGCCTTGCCTAGTTAGAGAAGATGGCCAGTTCAGACTCCATATCCCCCATTACTAGGAGTCCTCATAAGGATCACCTTCATTTGTTCAAGGAAGTTTCCACTGCACTTGGTTTCCACAGACACCCCCCAAGTGCCCCCTCACTTCCAAATGGCTCTCCTCCTACTTTCTTCCTTCACCCCATCTTCTCCCTACCTGATCTCCTTGGTCCTGTTCCCATCTACCCCCAATATGCTCATAAAAATCTATTCTATTTCCCCTTCCCAGGGAGCTCTCTACATAACCCCTAGACTTCTCTTTACTGAACCTCTCTGGGTCTATGGATTGTAGCTTGGTTATCATTAACTTAACAGCTAATATCCACTTATAAGTGAATATATACCATATTCACTTATTCAGTTTACCTTAATATATTTGGATGATTGATTGAATGGAAACTAAAAATAAAACCAAAGGAATCCCTACAAATATACTGTCCTGTAGGCAGTACATTTCTTCATTTTTTTCCTTTTTTTGTTCTCTTATTGAAAATGAACGTTTTTCTCATAAAATATATCCTGATTATAGTTTCCCCTTCCTCTACCCAGTTCCTCCTGACATTCCTTCCCCTCCAGATCCACTGCCTTTCTGTCTCTCATTTAAAAAAAAAAAAAAAAAAAAAAACAGGCTTCTAAGAGAAACCTGTTTATCTTTCTGGGTCTGAGTTCTCTTGCTCAGGATGATTTTTTTTCCTAGTTCCATCCATTTGCCTGCAGATTTCATGATGCCATTTTTTAACAGCTGAGTAATAATCCAATGTGTAAATGTACCATGTAAAAGTATTTTTGTTTACCTGGCTTAATTGTCATCTCCGAGGCTTACTGCCTCCATCAGTTAACTTATGCCCAGTCCTGGAAACTTCTAGCCTCTGTACAATCTAATTGAATGTTTTCAGCCTCTTCTGTTGTGTGGCTATCTAGATTGTTTCCAGTTTCTCGCTGTTATGAATAAAGCTGCAGTAAACATTGTTGAACAAATGTCCTTGTGGTAGGATGGAGCATCCCTTGGGTATATGCTAAAGAGTGGTATAACTGGGTCTTGAAGTAGATCAATATCCAACTCTCTAAGGAACCACCTAATTGATTTCCATAATGGCTGTTTTAGTTTGCCTTCCTACTCACAATGGAGGAGTGTTCCCCTTGCTCCATATTTTCACCAGCATGAGCTGTCACTTGTGTTTTTTATCTTAGCCATTCTGACAAGTGTAAGATGGAATCTCAAAGAAGTTTTGATTTGTATTTCCCTGATGGCTAAGGATTTTGAACATTTCTTTAAGTATTTCTCAGCCTTTTATTCTGTTTAGATCTGTTCTCCATTTTTAATTGGGTCATTTGGCTTTTTTAATATAAAGATTCTTGAATTCTTTGCCTATTTTGGACATTAGTCCACTATTGGAACTGGAGTTGATAAAATATTTTCCCATTCCTTAGGCTGCCTCCTTGTCTGATTGACCGTGTCCTTTGCCTTACAGAAGCTTTTTAGTTTCATGAGGTCCCATTTATCAGTTGTTGATCCTAGAGCCTGAGACATTGGTGTTCTGTTCAGGAAGTCATTTCACATGCCAATGTATTCAAAGCTGTTCCCTACTTTCTCTTCTATTAGAATTAATGTATCTGGTTTTATGTTGAGGGTGTTTGTTTGTTTTTATGTATGTGAGTACACTGTTTCCCATCTTCAGACATTCCAGAAGAGGGCATTTGATTCCGTTAAAGACGGTTGTGAGCCACCATGTGGTTGCTGGGATTTGAACTCAGAACCTCTGGAAGAGCAGTCAGTGCTCTTAACTGCTGAGCCATCCCCCCTGCCCTATGTTGAAGTTTTTGATCCACTAGGACTTGAGTTTTGTACAGGGTGATAAATATGGATATATTTGCATTCTTCTACATGCAGACATGCAGTTTGTCCAGAACCATGTGTTGAAGATGCTGGTTTTTTCCAGTATATATTTCTGGTTTCTTTAAAAAAAAAAAATCTCAAATCCCAGGACCCACATGGTGGCTCACAGCCATCTGTAAAGAGATCTGATGCCCTCTTCTGGTGTCTGAAAACAGCTACAGTGTACTTACATATAATAAATAAATAAATAAATAAATAAATCTTAAAAAAAAGTCAAGTGTCCATATAACTGTGGATTCATATTTGTGTCTTCGGGTATGGTCATACCTCCAGAAGTTCTTTTATTATACAGGATTGTTTTTAGCTATCCTGGATTTTTTTTTTCTGTATGAAGTTGAGCATTGCTTTTTTAAGGTCTGTAAAGACTTGTGTTGGAATTTTAATGGGGACTGCACTAAATCTGTAGATTGCTTTCAGTAAGATAACCATTTTTACTATATTAATCATACTGATGCATGAGCATGGAAAATCTTTTCATCTTCTGATATCTTCTTTAATTTCTTTCTTCAGTGACATGAAGATTTTATCATGCAGGTCTTTCACTTGCCTGATTAGTTACCCCAAAATACTTTATATTTGCCTCATTTGTGAAAAGTGTTGTTTCACTGATTTCTCAGTTCATTGGTCATTTGTATACAGGAGGGCCACTACTGATTTTTTGAGTTAATTTTGTATCCAGTCATTTTGCTGAAGGTGTTTATTAGCTGGAGAAGTTCCTTGGTAGAATTTTTGGGGTTACTTACTTATTTTATCGTATCTTCTGCAAAATACATTGCTTTGACTTCTTCCTTTCCCTTGATCTCCTATAGTTGTCTTATTGTTCAAGACAGAACTTCAGGTACTGTGCTCAGTAGGTATGGAGAGAATGGACAGCCTTGTCTTGTCCCTGGTTTTAGTGGAATTGCTTTGAGTTCCTCTCCATTTAATTTGATGTTGGCTATAAACTTGCTGTAAATTGTCTTTAATATTTAGGTATGTCCTTTGTATCCCTAATCTCTCCAGGACTTTTATTGTGAATGGGTGTTGAATTTTGTCAAAGACTTAGTTAGCATCTAATGAGATGATCATGCGGTTATTCTTTCAGTTTGTTTATATGGTGGATCACATTGACAGATTTTCATATGTTGACCCGTCCCTGCATCCCTGGTTGATTATGGTGGATGATCTTTTTGTGTGTTCTTGGATTAGGTTTGTGAGCATTGAAAATTTTTTCCATCAATGTTCAAGAGGGAAATTGGTCTGAAATTCTCTTTCTTTGTTGAGTCTTTGTGTGGTTTTGGGTATCAGCATGACTGTGGCCACAAAAATGAATTCGGAAATGTTTCTTCTGTTTCTATTTTGTAGTGGATGATCTTGTGGATGTGTTCTTGGGTTCAGTTTGTAAATATTTTATTGAATATTTTTACTTCAATGTTCATAAGGAAAATTGGTCTGAAATTCTCTTTCTTTGTTGTGTCTTTGGTGGTTTAGGTATTAGTAATTACGCACTTATAAAATGAATTGACCAACATCTCTTATGCTTCTATTTTGTGAAATAATTTGATGAATATTGGTGTTAACTTTTTTCTGAAAGTCTGGTAAAATTCTGCAATAAACCGTATGGCCCTGGGCTTTTTTAGTGTGTGTGTGTGTGTGTGTGTGTGTGTGTGTGTGTGTGTGTGTGGCAGGGGGAGACTTACAATGACTGCTTCTATTTCACTAGGGGTGATAGGTCCATGTAAATAGTTTATCTGATCTTGATTTAACTTGGTAAGTGGTATTTACCGAGAAAATTGTCCATATCTTTTAGATTTCCCAACTTGGTGGAATACTCATTTTTAAAATATGTCCTTATGACTCTCTGGATTCCCACTGTGTCAGTTGCTATGGCCCCCTTTTCAGTTCTGATTTTATTAAATTGGATATTCTCTCTGCCTTTTAGTTAGTTTGGCTAAGGGTTTATCTATCTTGTTGATTTTATCAAAGAACCAGCTCTTTGTTTTGTTGATTCTTTGTATCATTCTCTTTGGATCTAATTGGTTGATTTCTGCCCTGAGTTTGATTATTTCCTACCATCTACTCTTTGGAGTGTTTGCTTCTTTTTGCTCTAGAGCTTTCAGGTGTGTTGTTAAATAGATAGTATAGGATCTCTCCAATTTCTTTATGAAGGTACTCAGTGCTTTGAACTTTCCTGTTAGCACGACTTTCATTGTGTTCCATAAGTTTGGGTATGTTGTGCCTTAATTTTCATTGAATTCTAGAAAATCTTCAATTTCTTTATTTCTTTGTTGACCCCTTTTTAATTTAGTTCCCATAAATTGTAAGCTTTCTGATGTTTGTGTTGTTGAATTCCAGCTTTAATCCATGATTGTCAGACACGTTGCAGAGAATTATTTCTATTTTCTTGTATCTGTTGAGACTTCTTTGTGTATGAGTATGTGGTCAAATTTGGAAAAGTTCTATGATATGACACAAAGAAGGTATATTCTTTTGTATTTTGGTGAAATACTATGTAAATATCGGTTAAGTCCATTTGTTTTATAATATCTGTTAGCTATAGTATTTCTCAGTTTAGTTTTTGTTTGGATGACATGTCCATTGATGAGAGTGGAGTATTGAAGTCCCCCACTATTAGTATGTGAGAGTCAATATGTGATTTAAGCTATATTAGTTTCTTTTACAGAAGTGGGTGCCCTTGCGTTTGGTGCATGGATGTTAAGAATTGCAGTGTCCCATGTACCACTATGTTCATAGCAGCCTGATTTATAGCCAGAAACTGGAAAGAACCCAGATGTCCCTCAACAGAGGAATGGATACAGAAAATGTGGTATATTTACACTATGGAATACTACTCAGCTATTAAAAACAATGAATTCATGAAATTTGTAGGCAAGTGGGTGGAACTGAAGAATGCCATCCTGAGTGAGGTGACCCAGTCGCAAAAGAACACACATGGTATGCACTCACTGATAAGCGGATATTAGCCCAGAAGCTTGAAATACCCAAGAAAAAATTCACATAACAAATGATACCCAAGAAGAAAGAAGGAGAGGCCCCTGGTCCTGGAAAGGCTCGATGCAGCAGTATAGGGGAATACCAACACAAGGAAGTGGGAAGGGGTTGATTGGGGAACAGGGGAAGGAAAGAGGGCTTATGGGAGTTTCGGAGAGGAGGGGGATCCAGGAAAGGGGAAATCATTTGGAATGTAAATAAAGAATATATCTAAAAAAAAAAAGAATTGCAGTGTCCTCTTGCTGGATTTTGTTTTGATGAATATGTAATATGCTTCCCTGTCTCTTCTGATTAGTTTTGGTTTGAAGTCTATTTTGTTATACATTGAAATGACTACTCCAGCTTGCTGCTTAGGTCCATTTGCTTGGAATATTTTTTCGCAACCCTTTACCCTGAACTAATGTGTATTCTTGATGTTGGAGGTGTGTTTCTTTTCTTCATTAGAAGGATGGGTCCCTTTTTTCCATCCATTCTGTTGTTATGTGTCTCTTTGCTGGGGAATTAAAACCATTAATACTGAGTGATATCAATGACCAAAGATTGTTGATTTATTTTGTTGTTGTTTGTGATGTTTGGGGTGTGTGTGTGTGTGTGTGTGTGTGTGTACTTCCCTTGCTAGTGTGAGATTATTTTTTCTGTGTTTTCAAGGGTGTAGCTAACTTCCTTGAGTTGGAGTTGTCCCTCTTGTATTTTCTATAGGGCTAGATTTGTACATAGATAGTTTAAATCTGAATTTATCATGGAATGTCTTATATTGTCCATCTATGGTGATTTAAAGTTTTGCTAAGTAAGTATAGTAGTCTTGGATGGTATCTGTGGTCTTTTAGAATCTGTAGCACATCTGTCCAAACTTCTGGCTTTTAGAGTTTCCAATGAAACAGTAGGTATAATTCTTTTTTTTTATAAATTTTCTAAGTTTTTTTATTTACATTCCAAATCATTTCCCCTTTCCCGTTTCCTCCCTCCCCGAAAGTCACATCAGCCCCCTTCCCTCCCTCTTTTCCCCATTCAACCCCCTCTCACTTCTCTGTCTTAGCATTCCCCTACATTCAGTCTTTCCAGGACTGGGGTCTCTCCTTCCATCTTCTTGGAAATCTATTGATATGCGAATTGTGTCTAGGGTATTCTGAGATTCTGGGTTAATATTCCCTTATCAGTGACTGCATACCATGTGTGTTCTTTTGTGATTGGGATACCTCACTAAGGATGATATTTTCAAGTTCTGACCATTTGCCTAGGAATTTCGTGAATTCATTGTTTTTAATTGCAGAGTAGTATGCCATTGTGTAAATATACCACATCTTCTAAATCCATTCCTCCATTGAGGGACATCTGGGTTCTTTCCAGCTTCTGGCTATTATAAATAAGGCTGCTATGAACATAGTGGAGCATGTGTCCTTATTGCATGCAGGTAAAGCCTCTGGGTATATGCCCAGGAGTGGTATAGCCGGATCCTCCGGGAGTGTCATGCCCAGTTTTCTGAGGAACCGCGAGTCTGCTTTCCAGAGTGGTTGTACCAGCTTGCAATTCCACCAGCAGTGGAGGAGTGTTCCTCTTTCTCCACATCCTCACCAACAACTGCTGTCTCCTGTGTTTTTGATCTTAGCCATTCTGACTGGTGTGAGATGGAATCTCAGAGTTTAAATTCTTGAGTTCTTTGTATATATTGGATATTAGCCCTCTGTCGGATATAGGGTTAGTAAAGATCATTTCCCAGTTAGTTAGTTGCTGCTTTGTCTTTTTGACAGTGTCTTTTGCCTTGCAGAAACTTTGTAATTTAATGAGGTCCCATTTGTCAATTCTTGATCTTAGAGCATAAGCTATTGGAGTTCTATTCATGAAATTCTCCCCTGTGTCCATATGTTCAAGGTTCTTCCCTAGTTTCCTTTCTATTAGTTTCAGTGTGACTGGTTTTATGTGGAGGTCCTTGATCCACTTGGAATTGAGCTTAGTGCAAGGAGATAAGAATGGGTCAATTTGCATTCTTCTGCATGTTGACCTCCAGTTGAGCCAGCACCATTTGTTGAAAAGGCTATCTTTTTTCCACTGGATGGTTTTAGCTCCTTTGTCAAAGATCAAGTGACCATAAGAGTGTGGATTCATTTCTGGGTCTTCAATTCTGTTCCATTGATCTACATGCCTGTCACTGTACCAATACCATGCAGTTTTTAACACTATTGCTCTGTAGTACACCCTGAGGTCTGGGATATTGATTCCCCCAGAAGTTCTTTTACTCTTGATGATAGTTTTACCTATCCTGGGTTTTCTGTTATTCCAGATAGCAGGTATAATTCTAATAGGCCTGCCATTATATGTTACTTGGTCTTTTTCCCTTGGGGCTTTCAGTATTCTTTGTTCTGTACTTTTAGGGTTTGGAATATTATGCAGCACAGGGACTTTCTTTTCTGGTCCAGTGTATTTGGTGTTCTCTATGCTTCTTTTTTTTTTTTTAATTTACATCCCAAATCACTTCCCCTTTCCCGTTTCCTCCCTCCCCGAAAGTCCCATAAGCCCCCTTCCCTCCCTCTTTTCTCCATTCAACCCCCTCTCGTTACTCTGTCCTGGTGTTCCCCTACATCCAGTCTTTCCAGGACCAGGGGTCTCTCCTACCATCTTTTTAGAAATCTATTGATATGCGGATTGTGTCTAGGGTATTCCGAGATTCTGGGTCAATATCCCCTTATCAGTGACTGCATACCATGTGTGTTCTTTTGTGATTGGGTTACCTAACTAAGGATGATATTTTCAAGATCTGACCATTTGCCTAGGAATTTCATGAATTCACTGTTTTTAATTGCAGAGTAGTATTCCATTGTGTAGATATACCACATCTTCTGAATCCATTCCTCCATTGAGGGACATCTGGGTTCTTTCCAGCTTCTGGCTATTATAAATAAGGCTGCTATGAACATAGTGGAGCATGTGTCCTTATTGCATGCAGGTAAAGCCTCTGGGTATATGCCCAGGAGTGGTATAGCCGGATCCTCCGGGAGTGTCATGCCCAGTTTTCTGAGGAACCGCCAGACTGCTTTCCAGAGTGGTTGTACCAGCTTGCAATTCCACCAGCAGTGGAAGAGTGTTCCTCTTTCTCCACATCCTCGCCAACAACTGCTGTCTCCTGTGTTTTTGATCTTAGCCATCCTGACTGGTGTGAGATGGAATCTCAGGGTTGTTTTGATTTGCATTTCCCTAATGACTAAGGATGATGAACATCTCTTTAGGTGCTTCTCAGCCATTAGATATTCTTCAGGTGAGAACTCTTTGTGTAGCTCTGTACCCCATTTTTTAATAGGGTTACTTGCCTCTCTGGAGTTTAACTTCTTGAGTTCTTTGTATATCTTGGATATTAGCCCTCTGTCAGATGTAAGGTTGGTAAAGATCATTTCCCAGTTAGTTGGTTGCCGCTTTGTCTTTTTGACAGTGTCTTTTGCCTTGCAAAAACTTTGTAATTTAATGAGGTCCCATTTGTCTATTCTTGATCTTAGAGCATAAGCTATTGGAGTTCTGTTCAGGAAATTCTCCCCTGTGCCCATATGTTCAAGGTTCTTCCCTAGTTTCCCTTCTATTAGTTTCAGTGTGTCTGGTTTTATGTGGAGACCTTTGATCCACTTAGAATTGAGCTTAGTGCAAGGAGATAAGGATGGGTCAATTTGCATTCTTCTGCATGTTGACCTCCAGCTGAGCCAGCACCATTTGTTGAAAAGGCTATCTTTTTTCCACTGGATGGTTTTAGCTCCTTTGTCAAAGATCAAGTGACCATGAGAGTGTGGATTCATTTCTGGGTCTTCAATTCTGTTCCATTGATCTACATGTCTGTTACTGTACCAATACCATGCAGTTTTTAACACTATTGCTCTGTAGTACAGCTTGAGGTCCGGGATACTGATTCCCCCAGAGGTTCTTTTATTCTTGAGAATAGTTTTAGCTATTCTGGGTTTTCTGTTATTCCAGATGAATTTTTGAATTGCTCTTTCTAACTCTATGAAGAATTGAGTTGGGATTTTGATGGGGATTGCATTGAATCTGTGTATTACTTTTGGTAAGATGCTCATTTTTACTATATTAATCCTGCCAATCCATGAGCATGGCAGATTTTTCCATCTTCTGAGGTCTTCTTCAATTTCTTTCTTCAGAGACTTGAAGTTCTTGTCATACAGATCTTTCACTTGTTTGGTTAGAGTCATGCCAAGATACTTAATATGGTTTGTGGCTATCGTGAAGGGTATTATTTCCCTTACTTCTTTCTCAGCCTGCTTATCCTTTGTGTATAGGAAGGCTTCTGACTTGCTTGAGTTGATTTTATATCCGGCCACTTTGCTGAAGTCGTTTATCAGCTGTAGGAGTTCTCTGGTGGAGTTCTTTGGGTCGCTTAAGTATACTATCATATCGTCTGCAAATAGTGATAGTTTGACTTCTTCCTTTCCAATTTGTATCCCTTTGACCTCTTTTTGTTGTCTAATTGCTCTAGCTAGAACTTCAAGTACTATATTGAAAAGATATGGAGAGAGAGGGCAGCCTTGTCTATTTCCTGAATTTAGTGGGATTGCTTCAAGTTTCTCTCCATTTAGATTGATGCTGGCTACCGGTTTGCTGTAAATTGCTTTTAGTATGTTTAGATATGGGCCTTGAATTCCTGATCTTTCCAAGATCTTTAGCATGAAAGGATGCTGAATTTTGTCAAATGCTTTCTCAGCATCTAATGAGATGACCATGTGGTTTTTTTCTGAGATTGTTTATGTAGTGGATTACATTGATGGATTTCCTTATATTGAACCATCCCTGCATCCCTGGGATGAAGCCTACTTGATCGTGGTGGATGATCGTTTTGATGTGTTCTTGGATTCGGTTGGCAAGAATTTTATTGAGTATTTTTGCATCGATATTCATAAGAGAGATTGGCCTGAGATTCTCTTTCTTTGTCGGATCTTTGTGTGCTTTTGGTATTAGTGTAATTGTGGCTTCATAGAACGAGTTGGGTAGTGTTCCTTCTGTTTCTATTTTGTGGAACAGTTTGAAGAGTATTGGTGTTAGGTCTTCTTTGAAGGTCTGATAGAATTCTGCACTAAAATCATCTGGACCTGTGCTTTTTTTGGTTGAAAGACTTCGAATGACAACTTCTATTTCTTCAGGGGTTATAGGACGGTTTAGATGGTCTATTTGATCCTGATTTAATTTTGGTACTTGGTATCTGTCAAGGAAATTGTCCATTTCCTCAAGATTTTCTAGTTGTGTTGAATACAGGTTTTTGTAGTAGGATCTGATGATTTTTTGAATTTCCTCAGTTTCTGTTGTTATCTCTCCCTTTTCGTTTCTGATTTTATTAATTTGGATACTATCTCTGTGCTCTCTGGTTAGTCTGGCTAAGGGCTTATCTATCTTGTTAATTTTCTCAAAGAACCAACTCCTCGTTTTGTTGATTCTTTGTATGGTTTTATTTGTTTCTACTTGATTGATTTCAGCCCTGAGTTTGATGATTTCCTGCCTTCTACTCCTCTTTGGTGTATTTGCTTCTTTTTGTTCCAGGGCTTTCAGGTGTGCCATTAAGCTGTTAGTGTATGCTGTCTCCCGTTTCTTTTTGGCGGCACTCAGGGCTATGAATTTTCCTCTTAGCACTGCTTTCATTGTGTCCCATCAATTAGGGTATGTTGTGCCTTCATTTTCATTAACTTTCAAGAAGTCTTTGATTTCTTTCTTTATTTCCACCTTGACCAAGTTATCATTGAGTAGAGCATTGTTCAGCCTCCATGTGTACGTGGGTTTTCTTTTGTTTTTGTTGCCATTGAAGACCACCCTTATTCCATAGTGATCTGATAGGAGGCATGGGATTATTTCTATCTTCTTGTATCTGTTGAGGTCTGATTTGTGACCAATTATATGGTCAATTTTGGAGAAGGTACCATGAGGAGCTGAGAAGAAGGTGTATTCTTTAGCTCTAGGATGAAATGTTCTATATATATCAGTTAGTTCCATTTGGTCCAAGGCTTCAATTAGATTCACTGTGTCCCTGTTTAGTTTCTGCTTTCCTGAACGATCCATTTCAGAGAGCAGGGTGTTGAAGTCACCCACTATTATTGTGTGCGGTGCGATGTGTGCTTTGAGTTTTAGTAAAGTTTCTTTTACGAATGAGGGTGCCCTTGCATTTGGAGCATAGATATTCAGAATTGAGAGTTCTTGATGGTGGATTTTTCCCTTGATCAGTATGTAGTGTCCTTCTGTGTCTTTTTTGATGACTTTAGGTTGAAAATCAATTTTATCCGATATTAGGATGGCTACTCCACCTCGTTTCTTGGGGCCATTTGCTTGTAAAATTGTTTTCCACCCTTTTACTCTGAGGTAGTGTTTGTCTTTGACACTGAGGTGCGTTTCCTGCATGCAGCAAAATGCTGGGTCCTGTTTACATATCCAGTCTGCTAGTCTATGTCTTTTAATTGGGGAATTGAGACCATTGATATTAAGAGAGATTAAGGCATAGTGATTATTGCCATCTGCCATTCTTGACGCTATCTTTATGTTTGAGTGGTGATCTACTTTTGGGTTTGATTCAAGAAGGTTATTATCTCATTTTTTCCAGGGTGTTGTCTTTCTCCCTGTATTGGAGGTTTCCACCTATTATCCGTTGCAGGGCTGGATTTGTGGAAAGATATTGTGAAAATTTGGTTTTATCGTGGAATATCTTGGTCTCTCCATCTATGGTGATTGAGAGTATTGCTGAGTATAGTAGTCTAGGCTGGCATTTGTGCTGTCTTAGTGTCTGCATGAGATCTGCCCAGGATCTTCTGGCTTTCATAGTCTCTGGTGAGAAGTCTGATGTGATTCGGATAGGTCTTCCTTTGTATGTTACTTGGCCCTTTTCTCTTACTGCTTTTAGTATTCTTTCTTTGTTTAGAACATTCGGTGTTTTGATTATTATGTGACGGGAGGTATTTCTGTTCTGATCCAGTCTGTTTGGAGTTCTGTAGGCTTCTTGTACGTTCATCGGCATCTCTCTCTTTAAGTTAGGGAAGTTTTCCTCCATAATTTTCTTGAAGATGTTTACTGGCCCTTTAAGTTGCAAATCTTCACTCTCATCTATACCTAGAATCCTTAGGTTTGGTCTTCTCATTGTGTCCTGGATTTCCTGGATGCTTTGGGTTACACGTTTTTTGCATTTTGCATTTTCTTTGACTGTTGAGTCGATGCTTTCTATGGAGTCTTCAGCACCTGAGATTCTTTCTTCCATCTCTTGTATTCTATTGTTGATGTTTGCATCTATGACTCCTGATTTCTTCCCAAGGTTTTCTATCTCCAAAGTTGTCTCCCTTTGTGATTTCTTAGTTGTTTCTACTTCCTTTTTTAGTTCCTGGATGGATTTGCTGAGATCCTTCACTTGTTTGTTTGTATTTTCCTGTATTTCTTTAAGGTATTTTTGCATTGCCTCTTTCAGGATTTCTTCCTGATGACCCACGTTCTCCTGCATTTCTCTGAGTGATTTTTGTGTTTCCTCCTCATGGGAATCCATCTGTTGATCCATTGTCTCCTGCATTTCTTTAAGCAGTTCTCGTGTTTCCTTTGTAATGGCATCTAACCGTTGATTCATTTCTTCAAGCAATTTTTGTGTTGCCTCCTTATGGGCATCCATCTGTTGACCCATATTCTTCTGCATTTCTTTATGCCAATTTTGTGATTCCTTTGTGAGTGCATCTACCCGTTGATTCATCTCGTTAAGCGATTTTTGTGTTGTCTCCTTGTGCGCCTCCATCTTTTGATCCATGTTCTCCCGCATTTCTCTAAGCGATTTTTGTGTTTCCTTTGTAAGGGCTTCTAACCGTTGATTCATGGTCTCCTGTAACTCTTTATGAGATTTATTTGTGTCCTTCTTGTGATCCTCTAATAGCATCATGAGAAGTGATTTTAAATCCAGATCTTGTCTTTCGGGTGTGGTGGGGTATCCAGGACTTGCTGCTGTTGGAGAGTTGGGTTCGGATGGTCCCACATTACTTTGATTTCTGTTAGTAACATTCCTACCTTTGCCTTTTGCCATCTGGATACCTCTGATGTTAGTTGGTCCTGCTGCCACTGGCTGTTGGTTGGACCTCCTGTGAGCCTACAAAGCTATTTCTGCCCCCCCTGGATTGCCAGGATTCCCCTGGCACCGATTTCTGGGGCCTGCCTGCTCCTGAGTGACTTTGGAGCCCTAATGTGCCTTGCCCCAAGTGATCTTATATTGGGGAGGCCTCGCACCTCCAAAGGCTCAGCCTAGTGGATTCCTGGAGCAGAGGTCACCAAAGGGAGGCTGGTAGGCTCCTGCCCTGTGCAGGGGTGAGTGATCTCTCCTGGGGGGGAGGGGGCGTCCCTCTGCCAGGCAGAAGTCCCACAGCAGAGCTGGCGTGCTGGTTACTGCAGATCAGCCCTGCCCTTGGGAGCCACATACACACAAGCCGCCCGAGACCCAAGTGATATTATGCCTGTCTGTCTCAGAACCTGGCTGTCCCAACTTCCCAGTCACTGGAGCAAAGATGGAGGAGTGCAATCTGCACTCTCTCCGTGGCGCCGCTCACCTGCAGACGCGATGGCCTGCCAATCTGTCACACAGACGACCACAGTGCTGACCCGTTCTCGGGCACAGACGGAAGCCCCAACAGGCCGTGTCCCAAGTGACGTTATATTGGGGATAGGGAGCTTGGGGTACCTGACTCTTCAGCGCAGTCTGCGGGAACAGAGGTCGCGGAAGGAAAGCTGGTAGGCTCCCGCCCAGTGCGGGGTCCCTCTGCCAGGCAGAGGTCCCACAGCGGAGCTGGCGTGCTGGTTACTGCAGATCAGCCCCGCACTTGGGAGCCGCATACACACAAGCCTCCCGAGACCCAAGCGATATTATGCCTGTCTGTCTCAGAACCTGGCTGTCCCAATTTCCCAGTCACTGCAGCAAAGATGGTGGAGTGCAATCTGCACTCTCTCCGTGGCGCCGCTCACCTGCAGACGTGATGGCCTGCCGATCTGGCACCCAGACGACCACAGTGCTGACCCGTTCTCGGGCACAGACGGAAGCCCCAACAGGCCGTGTCCCAAGTGATGTTATATTGGGGATAGGGAGCTTGGGGTACCTGTCACTTCAGCGCAGTCTGCGGGAACAGAGGTCGCAGAAGGAAAGCTGGTCCTCTATGCTTCTTATAGCTTGATAGGTATCTCCTTCTTTAGGTGAAGAAATTTTTCTTCTGTGATTTGGTTGAAAACATTTTCTGGAACTTTGACCTGGGTTTCTTCTCCTTCCTGTATATCTATTATTCTTAATTTGGTCTTTTCATAGTGTCCCAAATTTCCTGGATATTTTGTATCAGGATATTTTTTAGATTGAGCATTTTCTGTGACTGGTGCATTCATTGTTTCTAATGTGTATTCAATGCCCAAGATTGTCTCTTCCATGTATTGTATTCCGTTCGAGAAGCTTGCCTCTGTACTTCCTGTTCCAATTCCTAAAGTTTTCATTTCCAGATTTCCCTCAGTTTGTGTTTTCTTTATTGGTTCTATTTCCATTTTCAGGTCTGGAACAGTTTTATTTATTTCCTTACACTCTGTTTGTGTCCTTGTCTTTCTTTAAGGGGCTTAGTCATTTCCTCTAGTTTGTATTTTCCTGGGTTTGTTTCAGGGAGGTACTCATTTCTTCCAATTCTCTGCTTGTGTTTTATTGGATTTCTTTAAGAGATTTATTAATTTCCTCTTTACCAACCTCTATTCACAGTCATTCATTATCTTAGTCATAAAGTTTTTTTTTAAGTCTTTTTCTTGTGCTTCAGCTATGTTAAATATTCAGGGCCTGCTGTGGTAAGTTAGCTCTGCTTTAGAAGATACAGTGCCCTGGCTATCTTTGATTGTGTTTTTGCACTAGTGTCTAGGAATCTGGGTTTGGGATGATTAAAGTTCTAGGCACTAATTTCTGTATTTTTTTTCCATTGGGTGAGTGTTTTGTTCCTGGGTTTCTGTTTCTTCTCTGTGTCTTCAGAGCATGTGATGGTTACGAGTTTCCTCTTTTACTGGCTTTTTCAACTCATGCATTCACAAGAAATGCCTAGTGTGTTAGAAGCTTAGTAACCAAGGTGAGTTGGTGGAAGGAAGATCAGAAGAATAGGTCTTTGTGATCCATTGAGAATGGGGTTAGAGAGGAAAGGGAGACCACAGCATGTTTGCTGCTATAGAACTGAAGATGAGACCAGGGGGGTTGAATCTCAGGAGCACTAGTGGCGGTAAGGGTCTGTCTGTCTTTAGCCTACTCCTTGCCCTGGTAGGAGCTGCCCTTGAGTTAGCAGGGGGTACCTTCTGAAGTTGGGGGTCTGCGGTACAGCAACAACTTGTGGGTCTCAGGTCTTCACTGACCTTCACTTCACTGAGAAAGGCACAGCTGAGAACTTCTCCTGGTCCTGTCTGCTGATTTGTGCTAAGGCTGAGGTCTGGCTGTCTCTCCTAGGCACTGTGCATCTTTGATATCCCAACTTTACTGAATTGGACTGCTGATGTATCCATGAAGTGTTTGTGAGTGGACTGAGCTGCTGCTGCTAACCTGTGAACTGAGCTACCAATTTCCAGAGAACACAGACCGAAGTTGTTCCAAAGAACCTTTCATTTTTATTATTATTAATCATTTTATTCGTTTGCATTTTGAATGATATCCCCCTTCCAGATTTCCCCTCCACAAAACCTCCAACCCATCCCCCCATACCTCTTCCCTTTGTCTCTATGAAGGCGCTCCCCCACCCACCCACCCACTCACTCCCACCTCACTGCTCTAGCATCCCCTATGCTGGGGCATCAAGCCTCCACAAGACCGAGGGTCTTCCCTCCCATTAACTCTAGATAAGGCCATCCTCTGCTACATATGCAGCTGGAGTCATGGGTCCCTCCATGTGTACACTTTGGTTGGTGGTTTAGTCCCTGGGAGCTCTGGGGGTCCTTGTTGGTTGTTATTGTTCTTCCTATGGGGTCCAAAGAACCTTTCTAAACAGGTCCACTTCCCTGTATCTTTTCTTTCCCACTACTTCTAGTGGGTGGTGGGCTAAATGGAAGGTTAAAGCGTTTAAGAACCATCATTAAAAATAGGCTTTGAAAAAATTAAAGTTACAATTGATATTGCTTTTGATTGTCCCCAGATGAAGAAAGTAAGCACTTATTGCTGAAGACATGATGCATTTTAGATAGAGGGTCCAGAGGCTCCTGGGCTAGAATTGACATGAAAGCTTTCTTCATGAAGACTAGCTTTCATGATACCAGAATGCACCATGCAAGCTTCCAAAGGAGGGAAGCACCCAAAAGTACTACTCAGGTATGATGCCTATGGACCATAATAAAAAAAACATCATATCACAATAACTCTAAGGTGCCATAGTGGCACACATACCTTGTTGGTAACCCATAGCTCTTTAGTTGAAATTAAGACCCTCTAAACAAAAGGGAAAGCATGCCTGATACTGGAAACCTAACCAACTACACATAGAAGATTGTAAGGGGCAGAGGATAAAGGAATTTGCTATGAGATTATATCTCCTAGGAATGTCAGAAGCCACACCCATAAAGTCTCACCAACAAGACTGTCTAAACATGAGCTGAACAAGGACAGAAATGGCCAAGTAGAGGTTGTAAAGCCCACAAGGTCTAAACCTACACAAAAAATTACAGGCAACCAAGGAATATTGGAGTGGGAGAAATAGTCTTCCCCAGGGAAAAGCACAGGGACTGGTTATCCAATAGTAAATGGTCAGCCCTGAAAACATACATACAAGTACTAATATGCAGACTGAGCAGTTTATATATGCATGTAGCAACAGTAAATGAAAAAAGGTGCCATGCGTTTGAAAGAGAACAAAGAAAGTTTGGACAGAGGAAATGGAAGGGGAAATTATGTAATTATAATATCGAAAACTAAAAGCAATATTTATAATAAAAATTCAAACTCCCACAAGACCCAGTTATAACACTCCCTTGGAATACTGGCAGTTTATTACTTTCTAGTAGTCTAAATGGCCTCAGGTTCATGCTATATTTTTCTCAGATAAGCCTGAGAATTAGTGATTTTTCCACAGTCTTGTATCTTTTATTGGAAACTATTATTTAGGAACCAAGTTCTAGATGTTAGGGTTGGTCATTATTATGGAGTTACCGTGGAAGAATGAACTAGAAAATGCATTTTCTGCAGTAACTTTTTTATATACACATATTATTGATTTTATTCAACCATCTCTGTATGGAGTAAGCTAAAAACAATTTCTTATAGAAGTGCCCAATTCCAATCCAATACATTTGTATCTGTCTTTCTTGATCATCTGTAGTTTCCCTTTCTGATAGTATTCAGAAAGCTTGGTCATCATTCATCACTCATTTACTCATTGGTTGCATTTGATTACGTTTGTATTCAGAACAGTTTAACCCATGTTGTGACAAAGAAATGGACACTCTCTGTTTCCCCTGATTGAGTACCCCAGTCTCATGTCTAGTACTGTAAAAGAACACCAATTGCAGTCTTACTTCCACCTCCCCATATCTCCTGTGGCTCCCACAAACCATCCCCTCCTAACCTCCCTTCCCACCACTTGTTGCTGTGCCAAAGATCCCCAACTCCAGTAGGTCCCCCTGCTAAGGCAAGGGCAGCTCCTACCAGGGCAAGGAGTAGGCTAAAGGCAGACAGACCCTCACCTATTTGTCTTTCAAGATCTGGATTATCTCATTCAATATAATATTTTCTAGTCCCATCCATTTATTTGCAAAGTTCATAGTTGTAATTTTTACAGCTGAATAGTGTTCCATACTGTATATGTATTACATCTTCTTTATCCAGTCATCAAGATATTTAGGACATTTAGATTGTTTTCATTTCCTACCTATTGTGAACAGGGCAGCAACAAACTTGGCTATGCAAGTATCTGCACAGTAGGATATCAAGTCCTTTGGACATAGGTCATGAAGCGGTATGGCTGAGTCATGTGGTAGATTTATTTTTTAGCCTTTTGAGAACGATCCACACTGATTTCCAGAGTGGCTGCACCAGTTGCAATCCAACAACCAGTGGATCAGGATTATATTTTCCTCAACCCCCCTCCAGTATTTGTTGTCCATTGTTCCATTGATCTTTGCCATTCTTACTGTGCTAAGATGAAATCTCATGATTGTTTTGATTTGCAATTTCCAAATTGCTATGGATAATGAACATTTTTGAGATATTTCTTAACCATTGTTTTTCTTCTTTTGAGAACTCTCTGTTCAGGCCCATTGTTTCAATGGGTTGTTTGTTTCCTATTTTTTTGGGGGGGGGTATTCTTTATATATCCTTGATATTACTCCTCTGTCAGATGTATAGCTGACATTATGTGAGCTTTCTCTTCACCTGGTTGCTTGTTTCTATGCTGAAGCTTTTAGTTTTATGAAGTCCCACATGTCTATTGTTGGCTTTAATTTGAGGATAAATGGTGTCTTATTCATAAAGTCATTTCTTACATGTCTATCATGTAGAGTACTGCCTATGCTTTCTTCTAGCAGGTTCAATGTTTCAGGTTTCAGGTTTAAATTTTTGATCTAGTTGGAATTGATTTTTGTGCAAGGTGATAGATATGGACCTAATTTCATTCTTCTGCATGTGAACACCCTGCTTTCCCAGCACCACTTGTTGAAGATGCTTGCTTTTCTTCAGCTTACATTTTTGGCATCTTTTAAATATTAAATGGCTGAAGTAACATGTAACTCATGTTTGAATTTTTGATTCTTTAAAAATATACTGTCATCTTATATTTTCAACTTGCATATCCTGAAACATTGCTGAGTTTAGTAACTTTTATCATTTGGGGATCTTCATTCAGAGAGTCTTGCCATCTGCAAATAATTTTTGCTTATTTTTTTCTTCCTCATTCTCATTATTCTGTGAGACATGGTCTTTCTTTGTAGACCAGGATGCCCTCAAGCTCATAGAGATTTGCCTGCTTCTGCCTCTTTTGCTGGAACTAAAGGTGTTCGGCACCATGCCTACCTCGGTCTTGTATTTTGTTCCATTGGTTTATGTCTTTGTTTTTTCACCATTAGCCATATTGTTTTTATTACTATGGATCTATAATATATATTAGGGTCTGAAAGGGCAAACCTTCTACAATTGTTCTTTCTCCTCAGGATTATTTGGCTAACTAAGAATGTTTTTGTTTGTTGGTTTTATTTATTTATTTATTTATTTATTTATTGGTGGCTCCATATGAATTATAGGATAGTTTTTTGTTTTTGTTTTAAAAATCTGTCTGTAAAGAATGAGATAGGGATTTTAATTGGGATTCTGCTAAATCTATAAATGGTTTTTGGTAAGATGGTCATTTTCAGAATATTAATTCTACCAGTCATTCCTGATCTCATTTGATTAGATTACTTCTGTCCATCCTTTTATTTTTATTATTCTCTGTTATTCTTTAATGTATTTTTACAGTCTAGCTGTTATCACCTTCCCAGTCTGCCCTCTAACTGTTCCTCATCCCATACCTCCTCCCCCATCTCCAAGAGGATGTCCTCACTTCCTCACCCCCACCCCACTAGGCCTCCCCACTCCCTGGGGCCTCCAATCTCTCAAGGGTTAGGCGCATCTTCTCTCACTGAGGCCAGACCAGGCAGTCCTCTGCTGTATAAGCATTGGGGGCCTCATATCAGTTAGTGTATGCTGCCTGTTTGGTGGCTAGGTGTCTGAGAGATCTCGGGGGTCCCGGTTAGTTGAGACTGCTGGTCTTCCAATGGGGTCGCCCTTCTCCTCAGCTTCTTCCAGCCTTTTCCAAATTCAACCACAGGGCTTCCTCGGCTTCTGTCCGTTGTTTGGGTGTAAGTATCTCCATCTGGCTCTTTCAGCTGCTTCTTGGTTCTCTTGGAGGGCAGCCATGCTAGGCTCCTGTTTGTAAGTACACCATAGCATCAGTAATAGTGTCAGGCCCTAGAGCTGCCCTTGGAATGGGTCCCAATTTGGGCCTGTCACAGGATCTCCTTTCCCTCAGGCTCTTCTCCATTTTTGTCCCTGCAGTTCTTTCAGACAGGAACAATTCTGGGTTAGAGTTTTTGACTGTGGGATGGCAACCCAATCCACTTGATGCCCTGTCTTTCTACTGGAGGTGGACTCTTCAAGTTCCCTCCATTTCATCTAAGGTCTCTCCCTTTGAGTCCTGAAAGTCTATCACATCCCAGGTCTCTGGTACATTCTAGAGGGTCCCTCTACCTCCTACCTCCCGAGGTTGCCTGTTTCCATTCTTTCTGATGACCCTCAGGGTTTCACTCTTGATCCCCCCAATACCTGATCATGTTCCCCTCTTCCCCTCCCTGTCCCCTTTCCCACTCAGGTCTCTCTCTCCATCCCAGTGATTGCTTTCTTTTCCCTCCCAAGTTGTATTGAGGCGTCTTCTCTTGGGCCCTTCACCTTATTAGCCTTCTTGTGTCCTGTGGATTTTATCCTGGGTGTTCTGTATTTTTCAGCTAATATCCATCTCTTAGTCAGGGTTTCTATTCCTGCACAAACATCATGACCAAAAAGCAAGTTGTGGAGGAAAGGGTTTATTCAGCTTACACTTCCACATTTTCATCACCAAAGGAAATCAGGACTGGAACTCAAGCAGGGCAGGAAGTAGGAGCTGATGCAGAGGTCATGGAAAGATGTTTCTTACTGGCTTGCTTTCCCTCACTTGCTCAGCCTGCTATCTTATAGAACCCAAGACTACAAACCCAGGCATGGCACCACCCACAAGGGGCCCTCCCCTTCTTGATCACTGAGAAAATGACTTACAACTGGATCTCATGGAGGCACTTCCCCAACTGAAGCTCCTTGCTCGGTGATAACTCCAGCCTGTGTCAAGTTGACATACAAAACCAGCCAGTACAATGCACTTATTAGTGAGTACATACCATGCATGTCCTTTTGGGTCTCTGTTACCCAACTCATCATGATATTTTCTCATTCCATCCATTTGCCTGCAAAACTTAGGATGTTCTCATTCTTAATGGCTGAGTAATACTCTCTTGTGTAAATGAACCATATTTTCTGTATCCATTCTTCTGTTGTGGGACATCTAGGTTGTTTTCAGCTTCTGGCTATCACAAATAAAGCCGCTATGAACACAGTGGAACATGTACCCCTGTGGCATGGTGGGGCATATTTTGGGTATATGCCCAAGAGTGGTATAGCTGGGAATTCAGGTAGATCTAATTTCAGTTTTCTGAGGATCCTCCAGATTAATTTCCAGATTGGTTGTACCAGTTTGCAAACCCACCAGCAGTGGAAGAGTGTTCCTCTTTCTCCACATCCTCACTAGCATCTGCTGTCACCTGAGATTTTGATCTGAGCCATTCTGACTGGTGTGAGGTGGAATCTCAGGGTCATTTTGATTTACATTTCCCTAATGACTAAGGATGTTGAACATTTCTTTAGGTGCTTCTCAGCCATTCAGTATTCCTCAGTTGAGAATTCTTTATTTAGCTCTGTACCCCCATTTTTAATAGGATTATTTGGTTCTCTTGCATCTAACTTCTTGGGTTTTTATATATTGGATATTAGCCCTCTTTTGGATGTAGGCTTTGTAAAGATCTTTTCCCAATTTGTTGGTTGCCATTTTGTCCTATTGAAAGTGTCCTTTGCCTTACAGAAACTTTGTAATTTTATGAGGTCCCATTTGTCAATTCTTGATCAAAGAGCATAAGCTATTGGTGTTCTGTTCAGGAAAATGTCCCCTGTGCCCATGTGTTCAAGGCTCTTCTCCACTTTCTTTTCTATTAGTTTCCGTGTGTCTGGTTTTATGTGGAGGTGCTTGATCTACCTGGACTTGAGCTTTGTACAAGGAGATAAGTATGCATGCTAACCACCAGTTTAACCAGCACCATTTATTGAAAAGGCTATCTTTTTTTCCACTGGATGGTTTTAGCTCCTTTGTCAAAGATCAAATGACCATAGGTGTGTAGGATCATTACTGGGTCTTCCTTTCTATTCCATTGATCTACCTACCTGTCACTGTACCACTACAATGCGTTTTTTTTTTGTTTTGTTTTTTTTATCACGATTGTTCTGTAGTACTGCTTGAGGTCTGGGATGCTGATTCCACCAGAAGTTCTTTTATCATTGAGAATAGTTTTAGCTATCCTGGGTTTTTTGTTATTCCAGATGAATTTGAGAATTGCTCTTTCTAACTCTATGAAGAATTGAGTTGGGATTTTGATGGGGATTGTATTGAATATGTAGATGACCTTTGGCAAGATGGCCATTTTTACTATATTAATCCTGCCAATCCAGGAGCATGGGCAATCGTTCCATCTTCTGAGGTCTTCTTCAATTTCATTCTTCAGAGACTTGAAGTTCTTGGCATACAGATCTTTCACTTGTTTAGTTAAAGTCCCGCCAAGATACTTTATATTGTTTGCAGCTATTGTGAACAGTATTCTTTCCCTAATTTCTTTTATTATCATTTCTTACACTTTATTATACGTTTGAAAACATTTATATAATTTTTACTAGTACTTTAGTAATAAATACATATATTTCATATTTATCATAACTTTTATCAAAGGTATTTTCACACTTTTGAAAAAGTTTATCTCGGATTGTTTTATATCATTGTGTTAACATTAAAAATGTTTTAAATTACATTTTTATGAAACTATTAGATGAACTGACATCTTTATAAATTCGTAGATATTCATTGGGAACAATTTGTTCAATTCTTCTTTGAAGATTTATTCTTTTCTTTTTTATTAGATATTTGCTTGATTTACATTTCAAATGGTATCCCCTTTCCATGTTACTCCTCCAAAAACCCCCTATCCCATGCCCCCTCCCCCTGCTCACTCCCCCAATTTCCTAACTTGCATTCTCCTTTTCTGGGGAATTGAGCCTTCCCAGGACCAATGGCCTCTCCTCTCACTGATGTCTGAAATGGTCATCTTCTGCTACATATGTAGCTAGAGCCATGGGTCCCTCCATGTGTAATCTTTGGTTGGTGGTTTAGTTCCTGGGAGCTCTGGGGGTACTGGTTGGTACATATTATTGTTCCTCCTATGGGGCTGCAAACCTCTTGAGCTCCTTGGGTCCTTTCTCTAGCTGCTCCATTGGGGACCCTGTGCTCATTCTATTGTCTGGCTGTGAGCTATGGGTATTTTGATCCACTTTCCAATAAGGATCAAAGTATCCACACTTTGGTCTTACTTCTTCTTGAGCTTCATGTGGTCTATGACAATATTTTTTGTATTTACTATTTTACAAAATTTATTATTTTGTCCTGAAAAAACAATGTTATTAGCTTCAGTCTGGTTAGTTCACTTAAGGGAAAAACATGTAACTGGCTGGTAATAACAGAACCCAGATCTTTCCAGGTTGAAAGTGCCTTCCTTCATTATGTGAAGTTTAAGTAAATGCTGTACAGCATGGAATTTATTTGGGAAGTATGGTGAACATGGTATTGTTGCTTCATGTACTGTTTTGTTTGGCTCTCAGTATATTTGCTATCTTTCTACACAGACATTGTCCTGGATCATAGTCAATTCATAGCAACTGAGATTTTGGAAAGCATCTCAAGGTTAAATGATAAGGTATTCAAGGTCTGGAGTCAGCTTAAATTGTTAGTGATTTGGATCATGTGATGAGGTAGGAGGGCTCGGAAGAATATAATATATGTCAGGTTAGAAGCCAAACTACTAAAATGCTATTGTAATTAAGAACACAATTATTTGGCAGGAAACTGTGTGAAGGGAAGCTAGTCCTTTTTGCAATACTCTGTATTTCCCAAAGCTAGCTACTAAGTTTGATGTTGTTTTTGCATGTGTGAAATACCTAGAAAAAAAACTTGTGTTTGCTACTGAGAATTTTCTTTTTTTATTTTATTTTCTATATTTTAACACTTATAGATAATACAACATTAACTATATTGTCACCTATTATGACATTAAGAAACTGTTTGATAAGCTATTCAAATGTGAACTGATTTTTCCCATCCTGGGGAAGAGGAAACTGAGTCAGTATTCAAGGGAACTTCCCTTCCAGCCACTCTTGTCATTCTTACTCATTAAGAAAGGTTAGCACTTGACATGGGAAAGTAGATCCAGGGAGTGATGTGCTTAATCCTCCCGTGCAGTTTTCAGTTTTCAATTAGACACTGCTCAAAAAACAGGAAAAAGGCAATGGAGAAGATATTACAAAATCTGATAGCATATTGAGTTTCTTAAAGAGGAGCATAAGATTGAAGACTAACGAAAGAATGGACATCAGTAAATTTATAGTCCTAATACCAGACTCATAAGATGATTTCTGATTAAACAGTTAAAAAGAAAAGGCTATCTTTTTTCCACTGGATGGTTTTAGCTCCTTTGTCAAAGATCAAGTGACCATAGGAGTGTGGATTCATTTCTGGGCTTTCAATTCTGTTCCATTGATCTACATGCCTGTCACTGTACCAATACCATGCGGTTTTTTAACACTATTGCTCTGTAGTACGGCTTGAGGTCCGGGATACTGATTCCCCCAGAAGTTCTTTTACTCTTGAGTATAGTTTTAGCTATTCTGGGTTTTCTGTTATGTTTGGGAGCCTCTCAAAGACCACTTCTATTTTTTAGAGGTTATTGGACCAAAAAAGATAGACTTTTCAACAAATGGTGCTGGCTCAACTGAAGGTCAACATGCAGAACAATGCAAATTGACTCATTCTTATCTCCTTGCACTAAGCTCAATTCCAAGTGGATCAAGGATCTCCACATAAAACCAGACACACTGAAACTAATAGAAAGGAAACTAGGGAAGAACCTTAAACATATGGGCACAGGGGAGAATTTCCTGAACAGAACTCCAATAGCTTATGCTCTAAGATCAAGAATAGACAAATGGGACCTCATTAAATTACAAAGTTTTTGCAAGGCAAAAGACACTGTCAAAAAGACAACGTGGCAACCAACTAACGGGGAAATGATCTTTACCAACCCTACATCCGACAGAGGGCTAATATCCAATATATACAAAGAACTCAAGAAGGTAAACTCCAGAGAGGCAAGTAACCCTATTAAAAAATGGGGGTACAGAGCTAAACAAAGAGTTCTCACCTGAAGAATATCTAATGGCTGAGAAGCACCTAAAGAGATGTACATCATCCTTAGTCATTAGGGAAATGCAAATCAAAACAACCCTGAGATTCCATCTCACACCAGTCAGAATGGCTAACATCAAAAACGCAGGAGAAAGCAGTTGTTGGCGAGGATGTGGAGAAAGAGGAACACTCCTCCACTGCTGGTGGGATTGCAAGCTGGTACAACCACTCTGGAAAGCAGTCTGGCGGTTCCTCAGAAAACTGGGCATGACACTCCCGGAGGATCCGGCTATACCACTCCTGGGCATATACCCAGAGGCTTTACCTGCATGCAATAAGGACACATGCTCCGCTATGTTCATAGCAGCCTTATTTATAATAGCCAGAAGCTGGAAAGAACCCAGATGTCCCTCAATGGAGGAATGGATTCAGAAGATGTGGTATATCTACACAATGGAATACTACTCTGCAATTAAAAACAATGAATTCACGAAATTCCTAGGCAAATGGTCAGAACTTGAAAATATCATCCTGAGTGAGGTAACCCAATCACAAAAGAACACACATAGTATGCAGTCACTGATAAGGGGATATTAACCCAAAATCTCTGAATACGCTAGACACAATCCGCATATCAATAGATTTCTAAGAAGATGGAAAGAGAGACCCCTGGTCCTGGAAAGACTGGATGCAGGGGAACGCCAGGACAGAGAAAGGAGAGGGTCTTGAATGGAGAAAAGAGGGTGGGAAGGGGGCTTATGGGATTTTCGTGGAGGGAGGAAACGGGAAAGGGGAAATGATTTGGAATGTAAATAAAAAAAACTTAGAAAATAAAAAAAAACAGTTAAAAAGAATGTTTCTCTAATCAATTATAGGATTACAATGGCAAACAGCACAATAAAATTAGTGATGAATATTGTGGTGGTTACTTTTATGGTCTGAAGCAGGGTCTCAGTATTTATTGTCTGAAACAGGGTCTCACTATAAAAGAGTGCAACTGCCTTGAAACATAGAATATAGCCTAGGTAACAATGGAAATACAGATAGATCTTCAGGTCTTAGCTTCCCTGGGAATGGGAATACAGGCATGTATCACTATATCTGGTTTCATTAAAGTAGTGTTTAGACATAGCATCAAGGAAGTGATCAGCCATGCTGTGATGCTGGCAGTCAAGTGACATAATAATTGTTGTTATAGCAATAGAAATGACCTGGCAGAACAAAGAAAGTATCTGTTCAGTGTTCCTAGCCACTGGCCACAGGGTCATAGAGCAGAGTGACCAGGAGTTACACATATCCTGAGAGCTGTCTTCTGGCTGGGCATAGATTCTTCTAACTGGAGTGGGTAAAGGGCACGATGATGGGCCTGGTCAGGTAGAGTTTTAACATTGATTCTAAAATTCTTTGTATCTGGTTCAAAACAGTGGTTGAAATTGAGATGCTGATTTGGGGAAATTGAACTTGGGCTTTTGGTACACACAGAGTTTCTCTTTGACATTTCCTTCCTCTGATGGAAGTCCATCAGAGCAGCATTGACTGGTTCTTTTCTAGACAAGATCCCAGATTTAGGTATTGGAAGAGGGCTGCAACTTAAGCATCCAAGATCAATTACTGAATTACAGACATCCCTCTCCCATTGAAAACTGTTTTCAGGAAACGAAGACCAGATGATGAGGATGAGGACCACCATCGTCCTCATTCCAAGAGGACTAAGAAGGACCAGGCCTTAGACGACACTCGTGCTAAACAGGTAGGAACTATGGCCACATAGCCGATCCTTCTGACACTGCTCACAATACTGTATACATTTCCATCCCCACAGTGACAAGAGAACCATCCCAGGTGTCCTCATGAACGTCTTCTCATGGGCTGTAGTGGCTTAGGCCAGAGCAGGACTTTTAAGTGTTGTCTGAAGCATGGTTTGACTGTGCAGTAGAACAGAGAAAGGGTCAATGAAGGCTTTCCCAAGCACCACCAGGAGAGACTGGGTTCCAGAAATTTCTCCACTGCACAAATGGGGAGGAAAATCACACCCCACCTGATATGGTTAGGACAGGAATGAACTTGAAGCACAGAGCCCTATGATAGTAGCTAGCTACAATGCTCTTCTTGCTCCTCCCTGGAAAACCCGAAGGCAAACTGGGAATTGTGTGAAGGCATTTTGGAAAGCTTTAGTGATTCTCACACTGAAGAGCTGGCATTTCAACTCCAGAAGTCTTAAATTTAATAACTAATATTGGGTAGTTATTACTGCAGGCTTTGATTGGAAGTACAACATAGTAAGGAGAGAGCATTGTAAAGGCTTTCTGGACAAGTCTCATCAGGCAATGAGTAAATATGGTTCACTTTTACCTTTCTTGAGAAAGAGAAAAAAGGATTATCAGCATGTACCATTCCTGCCTCCAGGATGTGAACACAGGTAGGTTTTGGATAAAATGTACCTAGAGTCTGGATCCCAGGTCTACCTCAGTCAATGAATTAGTGCTCTTGAGCAAGAGAATTTCCCTTTGCATATAGTCACCCAAGTACAAATACTGGCCTTTATTTCCAAGGTCAGCATCTTTAGGCCTTTGCATGTAAATGTGCTTCCTGGGTCAAAGGTATGAGATATGGCTATCTAAACCCCAAGCCTGGAAGCTTCTGTGTATGTCTGTATTGCTGATACAGAACAATGACCTCTCAATATAAACTGCCTGATGACTGAGTAGCAGAGACCATGGAGAGTGTAAAGCAAGTGTGTAGATTACACTATTACAGATGCCAGACCTTTACTCTACTATTGATCACATGGGAACTGGTTGATGTCCTCGTGCTCAAGTTCCAAGGAAGAAACAGCAATAAGACCAGTGAGAGAAATGCATTAGGGACCTCACATATACTTAAGTTAGATTTCTGTGCATGCTCGATTTTCCCCAAATGTTGGGTTAATAGCTATCTGTTAGTCAACAAGGTAAGTTCAGGTGTCTGATGGAATGTTTGGTAAACTGTTTTATTTCTTTCTGGTATTGGCAGTTTGTGGCCTTTGCTGGGTTGTTTAATCATCATCCTGACAGGACATCAAAAGACCTGAGAGGAGAATCTCTTTTTAATACTATTTTCTATTCTTTGAAAGTTCATGCATAGATACCATATGTCTTGATCATATTCACCTGCAATCCCTCCCTGCACCTCTCCACTGGAATCCTCCCAACACATGCCCTTCCAACCTTCATGTCCTCCTTTTAATTATAAGTGTATGTTCCTGGGCAAATCACTCTGTCCACCTAGTGCTACTCAAGTGCACAGAACTGTGGGGTCACCCATGGAATCACAGGTAACTAACTGACCAGTGGCCATCTAAACAAAGAGAAGCGACTCTTCTCCAGCAAACATCAGCTGCCAATGGTGCATCAGTAGAGGTTTGTCCACAAAAAAAAAAATACCTTCTGAGACATTTATCTGCCTTTATCATGTTCAGGTCTTGTGCAGGCAACTACAACAACTGTGAGTTCACATGTTCATCAACCGAACCATCACCAAAGGACAACATTTCACAGTGTTCCTACCTGTAATCTGACTCTAAAATCCTTTCTGCCTTTTAGTCGACAGTGTTCCCTGAGTCTTAAGGCAGGGGCAGGTGGAAGGAGATGTTCCATCTGTGGCTGAGCACTCACAGTTGTTTAGTGTCACAACTTTGGAGAGTTATGTGTTTCTGCACTGACTACTACTCCTTGCAACTAGAAGCTTCTCTAATCAATGTGGAGAGCAGTGCAGACACATGGATGTAAACATACATATTTACAAGGCAGTTTAACAACATGATAACTTAGCAAAACAACAGTATGTACCCCCCAGCACCATGCAGGAACACTGGGCTCACTAGCAGTAGGGTTTGACCATGTTTACAGTGCCAGGCGTATACTTACTCATGTGGCACAGTCTCCTCAGATCTGGTCAGGAGAGCAGTTGGTTAACCCCAGGAACAGAATTGCCAGTATTACACCAGTGGACTCATCATGCCTTCCGGACCAGTATTATACATGGTATATACAGGGTTCACGCATGGGTAAGTCCGCTCATGATGTTTTCTCTCATGATAGACATCATAAAACCTTCTACATATATGAACATTAGCTATCTCAGAGTTTCACGGTGAGTTCAAGACTGATTTCCCCAAGCCCACTAACAAGACTGTGTAGTGTCCAGACCAGTGACAATAGCATGTATCCTTATGGTCACCTCTGGGGCTGCCCTGACCATAGGGAGCTAAATTGTTTCCGATGCTGACACTTATTTGCTAACTTGTGTCAGGTAAGCACTCTCTTGCTCATGTTCACTTTAGAATCTGAGTTGCTGGCTGAAGATAAACAGGTCCACGTGTATTCTACAGGTGAGGTGTACCTAATTTTATGTTGAAAACTGCTCACAGCTCTAGGTCTGGTCCATTTTCACCTTCTGGTCTTCCAAATGCCTAGCTGAGCCCCCTACTTATACACAGAATTTCACAGATCAATATCATTCATCCATTGGTCCTTTGCAGAGTGCTAGTAATTCAACAGCCTGCTTCCTTGGATGTCCCCTGGCTTGAGAGTTTGTGCAGTGTTTGGTGGGCTCAGGGAATGTGAGGAGCCTCTGAGAGTTCATAGTCTTAATACTCCAGTGGATTTGTTTGGCCTTGTCAGTTTAATGTAGTAAACAACAACACGTAATTCCAGGAGTAGAGTCATATAAGGAGTGAATTTTGTTACACTCTTGGGGTTCATAGAAATGAGAATCTCTGAGGTATACCAGAATGGAATTGGGTGGAAATCCATAATTGAAGGTAGACAAACCTTGAAGTAACTTGCTTCTCAAGTTAGGAAGCATTGACAGTTCTATATCAGAAATACACATGGATCACCATTCACTTCTTGTCATGGTCTTCCCTGATAAAGTTCTTACTTACAGGTTCCATTTTCCCCGCATTTGTGTCATTAGTCCACTGAGGCTCTCTTTCCACCTACTGTGAAGCCTGCTGGTCTGTGATGCTTCTTCAGGTGCTGTCTTTCTTCTGTTTTGTGATTCTCAGCTGCTGTCTGCACTCCATTATATCACCTAGTCTTTGGCAGCTTCTTTCCTATACCTGCTAGCACCACCTTACATTTGGCATCTGCCACCATGCTTTGCTATAGCATACAGCGAGAAATCAATCTGGGGCGCTTGCCCACCTAAAGCACAGAAATGTTTAAATTGCCAAGTGTTGCCTGCAGAGGTGGCAAGTACACATTGTGTGTCTTCTGTGTATACACTTGTGTGTCTGTACAGTGCTCTTCTCAACTCCCTCCTCCTCCACTCCTCTGGGCTTCACTGGATTGTCCTTTGTGATTCTGCCAACAGAATAAATATCTGCACAACATGTAACTGGACAGTTTGCAAAACTGTTTGGGTGACCTCTGTGTTCCTCATCCTCCTCTACCGTTTATCCATTACAGTCATCTGTTAGGATATCTGTCTGTTCAGCTCAGAGAGATACCCTGTTCCTGTAGAGTTCCCAGCGTGACAGGCAAGGCCTCTGATTGTCCTTGACATGTCTTCTCTTGCACATCCAAGGCTTAAGAATTTCCCAAGGGCCACAGATCCCCATCCTAGCAGCTGACTGCCCCTCAAAATCCTCCTCACCCTCCCCATGCTCTTGTTCTCCCCAGTAGTCACACTCTTCCTGTTAGGTTCCTCCTATCCTGCCATGTGTAATGCAGGGCATGTTTTAATTTTTATTATTTATTTTTTGATATTATAGTATAAAGACATCATCTTTTACTTCCCCTTTCTCCTTCTAAACCCTTTCATGTACACCTCCTTTTGCTCATAATCTAACTTATGTCTTCTTTGTTGATCTTACACACATGCACACACACACAAGTACACACACACACACGCATTCATACATACACACAATTACACACACACACACACACACACACACTCACTCACACACACACACACACACTCAGAAATGCAAGCTGTCCAGTATGTATCATGTAACTTTTATGTATGTTTTAGGACAGAGCTTTGGTGTGGATAACCAGTAATTGTGCTCTTATCTCCCCCTATCAGCTTTCCTTATCCCCCTATCAGTTTTTCTTAGTTGCCCATAGTTCTTTTGTAGCATTAAGGTCTCCTAGGAATTCCCTGTTCACTTTGGCATGTCTACTGTGGCTTTTCTATTCGGTTCATGTTTAGATAGTCATTTTTGTTAGATTGTATGTGTGTAGCTTTTGACATTCCTTGGAGACACAGTCTCGCAGTACAGTCTATGACTCTCTGATTCTAATAATTGTTTGTTGTATCAGCTGAGGATGAGGTCCACAATTCTCCCTTTTGATGAGGTGTAGTTTTTTTTAATGGCCTGATGTGAAGAAATGTTTCATTTATGTGGCCTGAGGACTGTTATGCTTTGTGGGTATAAGGAAAATATTTGGTATGCCATTTGGAATAGTGAGTCTGTCCCAAATTTCCTTAATATATTTATCCATGGGAAGTAGGCTAAGTTGCTTGCACTAGGCATGTTTCTTGTCCTTTGAGAAGGCCTGAATGAGAGCTGAGTAAAGGAGCTATAGGTTACCACAAAGGTATGTGTGCCACTAGTGCCCCCTTAAGTTTAAAGTACCATGCTGATTATGCAGTGGTTCATAGGCATCATATTTGTGTAGGACTGTTGGTTGTTTCCCGCTTTTGGAAGCTTGTCTTCATGAAAGACAGTCTTCATGAAAGCTAGTCCTCCAGGAGAATGGTTTCATGTCAGTTACAGCTGGGGGCCACTGGGGATGGGATGAAATTCCTACTCAGTTAGTAAACACATAAGCAACTGTTTTGATTGATTGGTCATTGGCAGGACATATGGATACCCAGCATTCTCCCACAAGTGCAGCCCAGGTAGGTAGGCTGTGAGGCAAGCTGAGAAACTGCCACCTTCCAGGTGATTCTGAGGCCTGTCCTCAAATAGAACTATAGCAGTTTCATGCTGTCCTCAGCTTCTTTGGCTCTGAAGTAACCATGCAAATTTTATGAACCAAATACAGCCTTGCCTTTGCACCTAGAGAGAGGCTACATCACCATTGTGAAGTACACTTGAAAAGTTTGAATAGTGAGACTTCTCCTCCAGTGTCTTCATAGATGTGCACTTTATTTTGCAGTGTGGGTGGATTGGCAAGAACTTGCTGAAAACATGTGCTAATCTGTGTTGAAAGTGCATAGGTGTCAGGAGTGGGCTTTGTGTGGCTGGAAGGATGTCTCAGCAATTGGAAACACTAGCTTTGATATATATATATATATATCAAAAGTATATATATATGCATATATATATGCATATGGTACATATATATATGGTACATATATATGGTAAAAGTGCTATATATAAAAATAAGCAAATAAATAAGTAAATAAACAAATAAATAAATAAATGTAGTGCTACATGCAGGTTTTTACTATAGTACTTATATGGCATATTTTTTCTCTAGTTTCCTCTGAGACTCCTTTCACACGTGTAGGTAGCCCTTAAATCCACTGAAACACATTTCATTGAAACACATTTCCCAGATACTCACACACAAGTTGTTTGGGTTCTGTGTCTCTTATATACAGTCTTTGAATGCATGAGTCTAGTTGCATAAATACTGTTATTTAATACTTGTGAGTGATGTACAGAGCTGAGGAGCTTCACATGACCTGAGAATGGTGATATGTCTTGGTTTCAGTCCTTATTAAAGATACCTTGGGACCAATGGTCTCAGAAGCCATAAAAACCAATATTGTTCAGTATTTTAGATAAGGCTCCTTGTGATCACATCTGCCTCCTTTGATATTCCTAAGATTAGAGAAAGACGTTGGTGAGTGTATGAACATGAGCATCTGTTCCTGTACCTTAAGATATGGAACCCATGGTCCCAAGCATGCTAGGAAAGCATTCTAGCACTGACTTACATCCTTGATCAACAGAATTCCAGAATATGACTCTGTTTTGGAGATTTTACATAATATGGCCAATATGACAGAGTGAAGTAATTTCAAGAAAAGACAATTTTAAGAGGAAACACAGAAACACACTATACTAAGGCCACAAATAGTAGACCAATGGATGTTAGTCATCAAAAATACTGATCTGTCACTTATTAGAGCTTTAATTGAAAAATGTTAAAAATATTTTAAGATATGAGAAGAGCCTTAAATTGTTGTAAGAGGTGCCCATCTGTCTGCTCTCACAGATACTTAGGGAAAGATCCTGTTATTTGTAGGTAAGCATGCGTGCCCATATAGGTGAATGGAATGTTTCCCATCATTTCTTTGCCACATTGGCACTTGGAATTGCATTCCATCTTACTTGCTTTGGGCCCAATCCCTACCCCATTCTGCAGAATTGATTGCTGCTTGATCCTGGAGGATGGGAACTTCCTTCCCTGATACAGGTAATTGGAATGCATGGTTCAAGCATGGACAGTGGATATGTGTAAGGATTTGGAGCAAGAGATCCTCTGTTTGAACCTTCTCCCTGAAAATTCCTAGGGACTGGCTTTTGGGCCCATTGGAGAACTCTTTCCTGTTCTGTCAAATGGGTTCTATTCAACCCTGCTTCACCACCAACAGGGCTGCTGTCAGGAGGGGATGAATTGCCCAAGCAATTGCATATTATTGAGTATGAAGTTTTTTGTAGAATGTGATGCCAATGATCTTCAGGGGGTACAAGAAGTGATGACAGTACATGAGAGTCATCCTCTTTCTGTTTTCTTCCAGTCAACAAGCAACAATGATGAACGAGAACAAAGCAACATCAATGAAATCAATCGTGAGAGAGTGCCGGGGAAAACCTTAGATGAGAGCACTACTGAACAAGATTCCAGTATCCCTGCGATATCGCAAGAGGAGGAATATGAATTATGCCAGGACGGAGATCTTTATTCCCATATAAATAATGTATTAAAGGAAGCCCATTTCTACAGCCGCCAGCTAAGAGGGCAATCAAGAACGACCACCTAAGAATTCTTCTTCCTTGTTTGTAAATTTCAATGGCATGCGTGCAAAGTAGTCCTGTCTTTGGCTTTCTTTTCAGTAAGAGGTTAATGGGCATTGTATTCTTTTTTTTTTCTTTTCTTTTATTTTGTTTTTAATTTACATTCCAAATCATTTCCCCTTTCCCATTTCCTCCCTCCCCGAAAGTCCCATAAGCCCCCTTCCCTCCCTCTTTTCTCCATTCAACCCCCTCTCATTTCTCTGTCCTGGCATTCCCCTACATCCAGTCTTTCCAGGACCAGGGGTCTCTCCTTCCATCTTCTTAGAAATCTATTAGCCGGGCGGTGGTGGTGCACGCCTTTAATCCCAGCACTTGGGAGGCAGAGGCAGGAGGATTTCTGAGTTCGAGGCCAGCCTGGTCTACAAAGTGAGTTCCAGGACAGCCAGGGCTACACAGAGAAACCCTGTCTCAAAAAACCAAAAAAAAAAAAAAAAAAGAAATCTATTGATATGCGAATTGTGTCTAGGGTATTCCGAGATTCTGGGTTAATATCCCCTTATCAGTGACTGCATACCATGTGTGTTCTTTTGTGATTGGGTTACCTCACTAAGGATGATATTTTCAAGTTCTGACCATTTGCCTAGGAATTTCGTGAATTCATTGTTTTTAATTGCAGAGTAGTATTCCATTGTGTAGATATACCACATCTTCTGAATCCATTCCTCCGTTGAGGGACATCTGGGTTCTTTCCAGCTTCTGGCTATTATAAATAAGGCTGCTATGAACATAGTGGAGCATGTGTCCTTATTGCATGCAGGTAAAGCCTCTGGGTATATGCCCAGGAGTGGTATAGCCGGATCCTCCGGGAGTGTCATGCCCAGTTTTCTGAGGAACCGCCAGACTGCTTTCCAGAGTGGTTGTACCAGCTTGCAATTCCACCAGCAGTGGAGGAGTGTTCCTCTTTCTCCACATCCTCGCCAACAACTGCTGTCTCCTGTGTTTTTGATCCTAGGCATCCTAACTGGTGTGAGATGGAATCTCAGGGTTGTTTTGATTTGCATTTCCCTAATGACTAAGGATGATGAACATCTCTTTAGGTGCTTCTCAGCCATTAGATATTCTTCAGGTGAGAACTCTTTGTTTAGCTCTGTACCCCATTTTTTAATAGGGTTACTTGCCTCTCTGGAATTTAACTTCTTGAGTTCTTTGTATATATTGGATATTAGCCCTCTGTCGGATGTAAGGTTGGTAAAGATCATTTCCCAGTTAGTTGGTTGCTGCTTTGTCTTTTTGACAGTGTCTTTTGCCTTGCAAAAACTTTGTAATTTAATGAGGTCCCATTTGTCTATTCTTGATCTTAGAGCATAAGCTATTGGAGTTCTGTTCAGGAAATTCTCCCCTGTGCCCATATGTTCAAGGTTCTTCCCTAGTTTCCCTTCTATTAGTTTCAGTGTGTCTGGTTTTATGTGGAGATCCTTGATCCACTTGGAATTGAGCTTATTGCAAGGAGATAAGAATGGGTCAATTTGCATTCTTCTGCATGTTGACCTCCAGCTGAGCCAGCACCATTTGTTGAAAAGGCTATCTTTTTTCCACTGGATGGTTTTAGCTCCTTTGTCAAAGATCAAGTGACCATAAGAGTGTGGATTCATTTCCGGGTCTTCAATTCTGTTCCATTGATCTACATGCCTGTCACTGTACCAATACCATGCGGTTTTTAACACTATTGCTCTGTAGTACAGCTTGAGGTATGGGATACTGATTCCCCCAGAGGTTCTTTTACTCTTGAGAATAGTTTTAGCTATTCTGGGTTTTCTGTCATTCCAGATGAATTTTTGAATTGCTCTTTCTAAGTCTATGAAGAATTGAGTTGGGATTTTGATGGGGATTGCATTGAATCTGTGTATTACTTTTGGTAAGATGCTCATTTTTACTATATTAATCCTGCCAATCCATGAGCATGGCAGATTTTTCCATCTTCTGAGGTCTTCTTCAATTTCTTTCTTCAGAGACTTGAAGTTCTTGTCATACAGATCTTTCACTTGTTTGGTTAGAGTCACGCCAAGATACTGTATATGGTTTGTGGCTATCATGAAGGGTATAATTTCTCTTACTTCTTTCTCAGCCTGCTTATCCTTTGAGTATAGGAAGGCTTCTGACTTGCTTGAGTTGATTTTATATCCGGCCACTTTGCTGAAGTCGTTTATCAGCTGTAGGAGTTCTCTGGTGGAGTTCTTTGGGTCGCTTAAGTATACTATCATATCGTCTGCAAATAGTGATAGTTTGACTTCTTCCTTTCCAATTTGTATCCCTTTGACCTCTTTTTGTTGTCTAATTGCTCTAGCTAGAACTTCAAGTACTGTATTGAAAGGTTACGGAGAGAGAAGGCAGCCTTGTCTAGTCCCTGATTTTAGTGGGATTGCTTCAAGTTTCTCTCCATTTAGATTGATGCTGGCTACCGGTTTGCTGTAAATTGCTTTTACTATGTTTAGATATGGGCCTTGAATTCCTAATCTTTCCAAGACCTTTAGCATGAAAGGATGCTGAATTTTGTCAAATGCTTTCTCAGCATCTAATGAGATGACCATGTGGTTTTTTTCTTTGAGATTGTTTATATAGTAGATTACATTGATGGATTTCCTTATATTGAACCATCCCTGCATCCCTGGGATGAAGCCTACTTGATCGTAGTGAATGATCGTTGTGATGTGTTCTTAGATTCGGTTGGCAAGAATTTTATTGAGTATTTTTGCATCGATATTCATAAGAGAGATTGGTCTGAGATTCTCTTTCTTTGTCGGATCTTTGTGTGATTTTGGTATTAGTGTAATTGTGGCTTCATAGAACGAGTTGGGTAGTGTTCCTTCTGTTTCTATTTTGTGGAACAGTTTGAAGAGTATTGGTGTTAGGTCTTCTTTGAAGGTCTGATAGAATTCTGCACTAAAACCATCTGGACCTGTGCTTTTTTTTGGTTAGAATACTTCCAATGACAACTTCTATTTCTTCAGGGCTTATAGGACGGTTTAGATGGTCTATTTGATCCTGATTTGATTTTGGTATTTGGTATCTGTCAAGGAAATTGTCCATTTCCTCAAGATTTTCTAGTTGTGTTGAATACAGGTTTTGTAGTAGGATCTGATGATTTTTTGAATTTCCTCAGTTTCTGTTGTTATCTCTCCCTTTTCGTTTCTAATTTTATTAATTTGGATACTATCTCTGTGCCCTCTGGTTAGTCTGGCTAAGGGCTTATCTATCTTGTTGATTTTCTCAAAGAACCAACTCCTCGTTTTGTTGATTCTTTGTATGGTTTTATTTGTTTCTACTTGATTGATTTCAGCCCTGAGTTTGATGATTTCCTGCCTTCTACTCCTCTTTGGTGTATTTGCTTCTTTTTGTTCCAGGGCTTTCAGGTGTGCCATTAAGCTGTTAGTGTATGCTGTCTCCCGTTTCTTTTTTTTTTTTTTTAAAGGACAAAGAGATTTATTTGGTAGCACTCCATCTTCGAGGGCAGTCAAGGCAGGAACCCATGCAGGAACTTGAAGTAGAACCAGCGTAGCCCTTTTATAAGTGCAGGGTCACCTGCCTGGGAATGTCAAGACCTTCAAGAGTGGGATGGCTCCTCCTTCATCAATTAACAATAAAGATAGTCCCCACAGACATGCCGAGGACAATATGATCAAGGCAGGTTCTCAGTTGAGGCTTTCCTCTCAGATGACTGCAGGCCTTTGGTGATTTTGTTCGCCAGCAGCCTACATGGCACTAAGCAATCTGCCCAGCAGGAAGGCACCCTTCCAGCTCAGGTCGCACCTCAGTGTCATACAGCGTGAGGGCGTGGCTTCTGCAGCAACAGGGCCTTACTAGTGGGTGGACATCCAAGGACACTGGCAATAGACTGCGCTGTTTGGGGCCCCTCTGGGGCCTTGTTAACCAACAGATCATAGATATCCCATGCTTGGTACTGGGATTCTCATTTAATAACATTTGGCTTTTGGGAGGAGCATTATCCACTCACACAGAGTGTCTCCATTCAGACTTAAAAATCATTTTCTTTTTAGATTTACAGAATAGTAGGATTCTACAGGGCCTTTCCAAATTTTCTTGATTAGCCATTCTCATCACCCTTTCCTCTCTCCATAGCCTCCTACCCCCAACCCCACTTAATTCCCCTGATGGCTAAGGATGTTAAATATTAAAAAAAAAAAGTATTTCTCTGCCATTTGTATTTCTTTTGAGAATTCTGTTTACTTTCATGTCCCAATTTTTTTTTTAATTTAATTTTATTTTATTTTTTTAATTTACATTCCAAATCACTTCCCCTTTCCCGTTTCCTCCCTCCCCGAAAGTCCCATAAGCCCCCTTCCCTCCCTCTTTTCTCCGTTCAACCCCCTCTCATTACTCTGTCCTGGCGTTCCCCTACATCCAGTCTTTCCAGGACCAGGGGTCTCTCCTTCCATCTTTTTAGAAATCTATTGATATGCTGATTGTGTCTAGGGTATTCTGAGATTCTGGGTCAATATCCCCTTATCAGTGACTTCATACCATGTGTGATCTTTTGTGATTGGGTTACCTCACTAAGGATGATATTTTCAAGTTCTGACCATTTGCCTAGGAATTTCGTGAATTCATTGTTTTTAATTGCAGAGTAGTATTCCATTGTGTAAATATACCACATCTTCTGAATCCATTCCTCCGTTGAGGGACATCTGGGTTCTTTCCAGCTTCTGGCTATTATAAATAAGGCTGCTATGAATATAGTGGAGCATGTGTCCTTATTGCATGCAGGTAAAGTCTCTGGGTATATGCCCAGGAGTGGTATAGCCGGATCCTCCGGAAGTGTCATGCCCAGTTTTCTGAGGAGCCGCCAGACTGCTTTCCAGAGTGGTTGTACCAGCCTGCAATTCCACCAGCAGTGGAGGAGTGTTCCTCTTTCTCCACATCCTCGCCAACAACTGCTGTCTCCTGTGTTTTTGATCTTAGCCATCCTGACTGGTGTGAGATGGAATCTCAGGGTTGTTTTGATTTGCATTTCCCTAATGACTAAGGATGATGAACATCTCTTTAGGTGCTTCTCAGCCATTAGATATTCTTCAGGTGAGAACTCTTTGTGGAGCTCTGTACCCCATTTTTTAATAGGGTTACTTGCCTCTCTGGAGTTTAACTTCTTGAGTTCTTTGTATATCTTGGATATTAGCCCTCTGTCGGATGTAAGGTTGGTAAAGATCATTTCCCAGTTAGTTGGTTGCCGCTTTGTCTTTTTGACGGTGTCTTTTGCCTTGCAAAAACTTTGTAATTTAATGAGGTCCCATTTGTCTATTCTTGATCTTAGAGTATAAGCTATTGGAGTTCTGTTCAGGAAATTCTCCCCTGTGCCCATATGTTCAAGGTTCTTCCCTAGTTTCCCTTCTATTAGTTTCAGTGTGTCTGGTTTTATGTGGAGATCTTTGATCCACTTAGAATTGAGCTTAGTGCAAGGAGATAAGGATGGGTCAATTTGCATTCTTCTGCATGTTGACCTCCAGCTGAGCCAGCACCATTTGTTGAAAAGGCTATCTTTTTTCCACTGGATGGTTTTAGCTCCTTTGTCAAAGATCAAGTGACCATAGGAGTGTGGATTCATTTCTGGGTCTTCAATTCTGTTCCATTGATCTACATGTCTGTTACTGTACCAATACCATGCAGTTTTTAACACTATTGCTCTGTAGTACAGCTTGAGGTCCGGGATACTGATTCCCCCAGAGGTTCTTTTACTCTTGAGAATAGTTTTAGCTATTCTGGGTTTTCTGTTATTCCAGATGAATTTTTGAATTGCTCTTTCTAAGTCTATGAAGAATTGAGTTGGGATTTTGATGGGGATTGCATTGAATCTGTGTATTACTTTTGGTAAGATGCTCATTTTTACTATATTAATCCTGCCAATCCATGAGCATGGCAGATTTTTCCATCTTCCGAGGTCTTCTTCAATTTCTTTCTTCAGAGACTTGAAGTTCTTGTCATACAGATCTTTCACTTGTTTGGTTAGCGTCACACCAAGATACTTAATATGGTTTGTGGCTATCGTAAAGGGTATTATTTCTCTTACTTCTTTCTCAGCCTGCTTATCCTTTGAGTATAGGAAGGCTTCTGACTTGCTTGAGTTGATTTTATATCCGGCCACTTTGCTGAAGTCGTTTATCAGCTGTAGGAGTTCTCTGGTGGAGTTCTTTGGGTCGCTTATGTATACTATCATATCGTCTGCAAATAGTGATAGTTTGACTTCTTCCTTTCCAATTTGTATCCCTTTGACCTCTTTTTCTTGTCTAATTGCTCTAGCTAGAACTTCAAGTACTATATTGAAAAGATATGGAGAGAGAGGGCAGCCTTGTCTAGTCCCTGATTTTAGTGGGATTGCTTCAAGTTTCTCTCCGTTTAGATTGATGCTGGCTACTGGTTTGCTGTAAATTGCTTTTACTATGTTTAGATATGGGCCTTGAATTCCTGATCTTTCCAAGACCTTTAGCATGAAAGGATGCTGAATTTTGTCAAATGCTTTCTCAGCATCTAATGAGATGACCATGTGGTTTTTTTCTTTGAGATTGTTTATGTAGTGGATTACATTGATGGATTTCCTTATATTGAACCATCCCTGCATCCCTGGGATGAAGCCTACTTGATCGTGGTGAATGATCGTTTTGATGTGTTCTTGGATTCGGTTGGCAAGAATTTTATTGAGTATTTTTGCATCGATATTCATAAGAGAGATTGGCCTGAGATTCTCTTTCTTTGTCGGATCTTTGTGTGCTTTTGGTATTAGTGTAATTGTGGCTTCATAGAACGAGTTGGGTAGTGTTCCTTCTGTTTCTATTTTGTGGAACAGTTTGAAGAGTATTGGTGTTAGGTCTTCTTTGAAGGTCTGATAGAATTCTGCACTAAAACCATCTGGACCTGTGCTTTTTTTGGTTGGAAGACTTCCAATGACAACTTCTATTTCTTCAGGGGTTATAGGACGGTTTAGATGGTCTATTTGATCCTGATTTAATTTTGGTACTTGGTATCTGTCAAGGAAATTGTCCATTTCCTCAAGATTTTCTAGTTGTGTTGAATACAGGTTTTTGTAGTAGGATCTGATGATTTTTTGAATTTCCTCAGTTTCTGTTGTTATCTCTCCCTTTTCGTTTCTGATTTTATTAATTTGGATACTATCTCTGTGCCCTCTGGTTAGTCTGGCTAAGGGCTTATCTATCTTGTTGATTTTCTCAAAGAACCAACTCCTCGTTTTGTTGATTCTTTGTATGGTTTTCTTTGTTTCTACTTGATTGATTTCAGCCCTGAGTTTGATGATTTCCTGCCTTCTACTCCTCTTTGGTGTATTTGCTTCTTTTTGTTCCAGGGCTTTCAGGTGTGCCATTAAGCTGTTAGTGTATGCTGTCTCCCGTTTCTTTTTGGCGGCACTCAGGGCTATGAATTTTCCTCTTAGCACTGCTTTCATTGTGTCCCATAAGTTAGGGTATGTTGTGCCTTCATTTTCATTAACTTTCAAAAAGTCTTTGATTTCTTTCTTTATTTCCACCTTGACCAAGTTATCATTGAGTAGAGCATTGTTCAGTCTCCATGTGTACGTGGGTTTTCTTTTGTTTTTGTTGCCATTGAAGACCACCCTTATTCCATAGTGATCTGATAGGAGGCATGGGATTAGTTCTATCTTCTTATATCTGTTGAGGTCTGATTTGTGACCAATTATATGGTCAATTTTGGAGAAGGTACCATGAGGAGCTGAGAAGAAGGTGTATTCTTTAGCTCTAGGATGAAATGTTCTATATATATCTGTTAGTTCCATTTGGTCCAAGGCTTCAATTAGATTCACTGTGTCCCTGTTTACTTTCTGCTTTCCTGAACGATCCATTTCAGAGAGCGGGGTGTTGAAGTCACCCACTATTATTGTGTGCGGTGTGATGTGTGCTTTGAGTTTTAGTAAAGTTTCTTTTACGAATGAGGGTGCCCTTGCATTTGGAGCATAGATATTCAGAATTGAGAGTTCTTGATGGTGGATTTTTCCCTTGATCAGTATGTAGTGTCCTTCTGTGTCTTTTTTGATGACTTTAGGTTGAAAATCAATTTTATCTGATATTAGGATGGCTACTCCACCTCGTTTCTTGGGGCCATTTGCTTGTAAAATTGTTTTCCAGCCTTTTACTCTGAGGTAGTGTTTGTCTTTGACACTGAGGTGCGTTTCCTGCATGCAGCAAAATGCTGGGTCCTGTTTACGTATCCAGTCTGCTAGTCTATGTCTTTTAATTGGGGAATTGAGACCATTGATAATTAAGAGAGATTAAGTCATAGTGATTATTGCCATCTGCCATTCTTGACGCTATCTTTATGTTTGAGTGGTTATCTACTTTTGGGTTTGATTCAAGAAGGTTATTATCTCATTTTTTCCAGGGTGTTGTTTCTCTCCCTGTATTGGAGGTTTCCACCTATTATCCGTTGCAGGGCTGGATTTGTGGAAAGATATTGTGAAAATTTGGTTTTATCATGGAATATCTTGGTCTCTCCATCTATGGTGATTGAGAGTTTTGCTGGGCATAGTAGTCTAGGCTGGCATTTGTGCTGTCTTAGTGTCTGCATGAGATCTGCCCAGAATCTTCTGGCTTTCATAGTCTCTGGTGAGAAGTCTGATGTGATTCGGATAGGTCTTCCTTTGTATGTTACTTGGCCCTTTTCTCTTACTGCTTTTAGTATTCTTTCTTTGTTTAGAACATTCGGTGTTTTGATTATTATGTGACGGGAGGTATTTCTGTTCTGGTTCAGTCTGTTTGGAGTTCTGTAGGCTTCTTGTACGTTCATCAGCATCTCTCTCTTTAAGTTAGGGAAGTTTTCCTCCATAATTTTGTTGAAGATGTTTACTGGCCCTTTAAGTTGCAAATCTTCACTCTCATCTATACCTATAATCCTCAGGTTTGGTCCTCTCATTGTGTCCAGGATTTCCTGGATATTTTGGGTTACACGTTGTTTGCATTTTGCATTTTCTTTGACTGTTGAGTCGATGCTTTCTATGGAATCTTCAGCACCTGAGATTCTTTCTTCCATCTCTTGTATTCTATTGTTGATGTTTGCATCTATGACTCCTGATTTCTTCCCAAGGTTTTCTATCTCCAAAGTTGTCTCCCTTTGTGATTTCTTAGTTGTTTCTACTTCCTTTTTTAGTTCCTGGATGGATTTGCTGAGATCCTTCACTTGTTTGTTTGTATTTTCCTGTATTTCTTTAAGGTATTTTTGCATTACCTCTTTCAGGATTTCTGCCTGTTGACCCACGTTCTCCTGCATTTCTCTGAGCGATTTTTGTGTTTCCTCCTCCTGGGAATCCATCTGTTGATCCATCATCTCCTGCATTTCTTTAAGGAGTTCTCATGTTTCCTTTGTAAGGGCATCTAACCGTTGATTCATTTCTTTAAGCAATTTTTGTGTTGCCTCCTTATGGGCATCTGTCTGTTGACCCATATTCTTTTGCATTTCTTTATGCAATTTTTGTGATTCCTTTGTGAGTGCATCTACCCGTTGATTCATCTCGTTAAGCGATTTTTGTGTTGTCTCCTTGTGCGCCTCCATCTTTTGATCCATGTTCTCCCGCATTTCTCTAAGTGATTTTTGTGTTTCCTTTGTAAGGGCTTCTAACCGTTGATTCATGGTCTCCTGTAATTCTTTATTAGATTTATTTGTGTCCTTCTTATGATCCTCTAATAGCATCAGGAGAAGTGATTTTAAATCCAGATCTTGTCTTTCGGGTGTGGTGGGGTATCCAGGACTTGCTGCTGTTGGAGAGTTGGGTTCGGATGGTCCCATATTACTTTGATTTCTGTTAGTAACGTTTCTACGTTTGCCTTTTGCCATCTGGATACCTCTGATGTTAGTTGGTCCTGCTGCCACTGGCTGTTGGTTGGACCTCCTGTGAGCCTGCAAAGCTATTTCTGCCCCCACCTGGTTTACCAGGATTCCCCTGGCACAGATTTCTGGGGCCTGCCCTGCTCCTGAGTGACTTTGGAACCCTGATGTGCCTTGCCCCAAGTGATGTTATATTGGGGAGTCCTTGCACATCCAAAGGCTCAGCGGAGTGGATTCCTGGAGCAGAGGTCGCCAAAGGGAGGCTGGTAGGCTCCTGCCCTGTGCAGGGGTGTGTGATCTCTCCTAGAGGGGGGGGAGGGGGCGTCCCTCTGCCAGGCAGAAGTCCCACAGCAGAGCTAGCATGCTGGTTACTGCAGATCTGCCCAGCTCTTGGGAGCCACGTACACACAATACGCCCGAGACCCAAGCGATATTATGCCTGTCTTTCTCAGAGCCTGACAGTCCCAACTTCCCGGCCAGTGGAGCAAAGATGGCGTAGTGCACTCTGCACTCTCTCCGTGGCGCTGCTCACCCTGCAGAGGCGATGGCCTGCAGATCTGGCACCCAGACGACCACAGTGCTGTCCCGTTCTTGGGAGCAGATGGAAGCCCCAACAGGCCGTGTCCCAAGTGATGTTATATTGGGGAGAGCCTGGGTACCTGTCTCTTCAGTGCAGTCTACCGGAGCAGAGGTCGTGGAAGGGAAGCTGGTAGGCTCCCGCCCAGTGCGGGATCCCTCTGCCAGGCAGAAGTCCCATAGCAGAGCTAGCGCACTGGTTACTCGGGCATTGTATTCTTTTGTTGTGTTTTGTTGTTGTGACCACTGTAATCTCAAAGAGTCATTCATGTTAAAATAGTAGCATAAGGACTTCTCCTGAGACTGAAAGGATTACATGTCCAATTCAAGTTTGTATCCAAGTTGCTCATTTAGGGTGTCCATGTTAAATGTCATTTAAAATGTAATTTTCTTATTTTGAAAAATTAAGTGACCTGATAAACTTTGTGTATTTTTCTTTGAAATGTCAAAGAACAAACCATTTAGAGGCCGATACCAAGCCAGTAGTAATGAGCACTTGTGAGGAGGGGAAATGTGGTTGGTGTGTTCTCATTCTGATATGAACATGGGCTGATCCTCAGAAGGGAAACAAACATATACAGAAATCTTTCTCTAGCTATACTGGAGTAAACATCAGTCCATATAGGCTGTGAACTTGAAGCCTGTTTCTAGTAACTACATTCTTTGTATTCCAAGGGAGAAACCTTCTTCCTTTAACGCTCCTGTGTGTGTGCTTAAGAATTGTGTCAAACATGTATAATTCAGTCAGAGAAGTGCTTAGCAATGCTGTAGATTAAGCACAAAATTTGGGTATTTACTGCTTCTGAGTTGTCTCTTATAGTTCCATCTATTATGCATAATGTTGATAAAATCTAAGCTACTGCAAACGATATCTGACCTGAGAGGTATTGTAAAGCTGGGTGGGGGGGCTTCCGTCTGTGCCCGAGGGCGGGTTGGCGCTGTGGTCGTCTGGATGCCAGATCGGCGGGCCATCGTGACCACAGGGTGAGCGGCGCCACGGAGACTGCCCTCCGCCATCTTTGCTCCAGTGACCAGGTAGTTGGGACCGCCAGGCTCAGAGACAGACAGGCATAATATCGCTTCGGTTTCAGGCAGCTTGTGTGTAACCTGCTCCCAGGTGCTGGGCTGATCTGCAGTAACCAGCGCGCCAGTTCCGCGGTGGGACCTTCTGCCTGGTGGCGGGACCCCGCGCAGGGAGGGAGCCCGCCAGCTTCCCTTCCGCGACCTCTGTTCCCGCGGACTGCGCTGGAGAGACCGGTACCCAGGCTCTCCCCCCATATAACATCACTTGGGACACGGCCTGTTGGGGCTTCCGTCTGTGCCCGAGGGCGGGTTGGCGCTGTGGTCGTCTGGGTGCCAGATCGGCGGGCCATCGTGACCACAGGGTGAGCGGCGCCACGGAGACTGCCCTCCTCCATCTTTGCTCCAGTGACCAGGTAGTTGGGACCGCCAGGCTCAGAGACAGACAGGCATAATATCGCTTCGGTTTCAGGCAGCTTGTGTGTAACCTGCTCCCAGGTGCTGGGCTGATCTGCAGTAACCAGCACGCCAGTTCCGCGGTGGGACCTTCTGCCTGGTGGAGGGACCCCGCGCAGGGAGGGAGCCTGCCAGCTTCCCTCCCGCGACCTCTGTTCCCGCGGACTGCGCTGGAGAGACCGGTACCCAGGCTCTCCCCCCAATATAACATCACTTGGGACACTGCCTGTTGGGGCTTCCTTCTGTGCCCGAGGGCGGGTTGGCACTGTGGTCGTCTGGGTGCCAGATCGGCGGGCCATCGTGACCACAGGGTGAGCAGCGCCACGGAGAGTGCCCTCCGCCATCTTTGCTCCAGTGACCAGGTAGTTGGGACCACCAGGCTCAGAGACAGACAGGCATAATATCGCTTCGGGTTCAGGCAGCTTGTGTGTAACCTGCTCCCAGGTGCTGGGCTGATCTGCAGTGACCAGCGCGCCAGATCTGCTGTGGGACTTCTGCCTGGCAGAGGGACGCCCCCTCCCCCCCCCCAGGAGAGATCACACACCCCTGCACAGGGCAGGAGCCTGCCAGCCTCCCTTTGGCGACCTCTGCTCCAGGAATCCACTAGGCTGAGCCTTTAGATGTGCAAGGCCTCCCCAATATAAGATCACTTGGGGCAAAGCACATTAGGGCTCCAAAGTCACTCAGGAGCAGGCAGGCCCCAGAAATCGGTGCCAGGGGAATCCTGGTAATCCAGGGGGGGCAGAAATAGCTTTGCAGGCTCACAGGAGGTCCAACCAACAGCCAGTGGCAGCAGGACCAACTAACACCAGAGGTATCCAGATGGCAAAAGGCAAACGTAGGAATGTTACTAACAGTAATCAAAGTAATGTGGGACCATCCGAACCCAACTCTCCAACAGCAGCAAGTCCTGGATACCCCACCACACCCGAAAGACAAGATCTGGATTTAAAATCACTTCTCATGATGCTATTAGAGGATCACAAGAAGGACACAAATAAATCTCATAAAGAGTTACAGGAGACCATGAATCAACGGTTAGAAGCCCTTACAAAGGAAACACAAAAATCGCTTAGAGAAATGCGGGGAGAACATGGATCAAAAGATGGAGGCGCACAAGGAGACAACACAAAAATCACTTAACGAGATGAATCAACGGGTAGATGCACTCACAAAGGAATCACAAAATTTGCATAAAGAAATGCAGAAGAATATGGGTCAACAGACGGATGCCCATAAGGAGGCAACACAAAAATTGCTTAAAGAAATGAATCAACGGTTAGATGCCCTTACAAAGGAAACACGAGAACTGCTTAAAGAAATGCAGGAGACGATGGATCAACAGATGGAATCCCATGAGGAGGAAACACAAAAATCGCTCAGAGAAATGCAGGAGAACGTGGGTCATCAGGAAGAAATCCTGAAAGAGGTAATGCAAAAATACCTTAAAGAAATACAGGAAAATACAAACAAACAAGTGAAGGATCTCAGCAAATCCATCCAGGAACTAAAAAAGGAAGTAGAAACAACTAAGAAATCACAAAGGGAGACAACTTTGGAGATAGAAAACCTTGGGAAGAAATCAGGAGTCATAGATGCAAACATCAACAATAGAATACAAGAGATGGAAGAAAGAATCTCAGGTGCTGAAGATTCCATAGAAAGCATCGACTCAACAGTCAAAGAAAATGCAAAATGCAAAAAACGCGTAACCCAAAACATCCAGGAAATCCAGGACACAATGAGAAGACCAAACCTAAGGATTATAGGTATAGATGAGAGTGAAGATTTGCAACTTAAAGGGCCAGTAAACATCTTCAACAAAATTATGGAGGAAAACTTCCCTAACTTAAAGAGAGAGATGCCGATGAACATACAAGAAGCCTACAGAACTCCAAACAGACTGGACCAGAACAGAAATACCTCCCGTCACATAATAATCAAAACACCGAATGTTCTAAACAAAGAAAGAATACTAAATGCAGTAAGAGAAAAGGGCCAAGTAACATACAAAGGAAGACCTATCCGAATCACATCAGACTTCTCACCAGAGACTATGAAAGCCAGAAGATCCTGGGCAGATCTCATGCAGACACTAAGACAGCACAAATGCCAGCCTAGACTACTATACCCAGCAAAACTCTCAATCACCATAGATGGAGAGACCAAGATATTCCATGATAAAACCAAATTTTCACAATATCTTTCCACAAATCCAGCCCTGCAACGGATAATAGGTGGAAACCTCCAATACAGGGAGAGAAACAACACCCTGGAAAAAATGAGATAATAACCTTCTTGAATCAAACCCAAAAGTAGATAACCACTCAAACATAAAGATAGCGTCAAGAATGGCAGATGGCAATAATCACTATGCCTTAATCTCTCTTAATATCAATGGTCTCAACTCCCCAATTAAAAGACATAGACTAGCAGACTGGATACGTAAACAGGACCCAGCTTTTTGCTGCATGCAGGAAACGCACCTCAGTGTCAAAGACAAACACTACCTCAGAGTAAAAGGCTGGAAAACAATTTTACAAGCAAATGGCCCCAAGAAACGAGGTGGAGTAGCCATCCTAATATCGGATAAAATTGATTTTCAACCCAAAGTCATCAAAAAAGACACAGAAGGACACTACATACTGATCAAGGGAAAAATCCACCATCAAGAACTCTCAATCCTGAATATCTATGCTCCAAATGCAAGGGCACCCTCATTCGTAAAAGAAACTTTACTAAAACTCAAAGCACACATCGCACCGCACACAATAATAGTGGGTGACTTCAACACCCCGCTCTCTGAAATGGATCGTTCAGGAAAGCAGAAACTAAACAGGGACACAGTGAATCTAATTGAAGCCTTGGACCAAATGGAACTAACTGATATATATAGAACATTTCATCCTAGAGCTAAAGAATACACCTTCTTCTCAGCTCCTCATGGTACCTTCTCCAAAATTGACCATATAATTGGTCACAAATCAGACCTCAACAGATACAAGAAGATAGAAATAATCCCATGCCTCCTATCAGATCACTATGGAATAAGGGTGGTCTTCAATGGCAACAAAAACAAAAGAAAACCCACGTACACATGGAGGCTGAACAATGCTCTACTCAATGATAACTTGGTCAAGGTGGAAATAAAGAAAGAAATCAAAGACTTTTTGAAAGTTAATGAAAATGAAGGCACAACATACCCTAACTTATGGGACACAATGAAAGCAGTGCTAAGAGGAAAATTCATAGCCCTGAGTGCCGCCAAAAAGAAACGGGAGACAGCATACACCAACAGCTTAATGGCACACCTGAAAGCCCTGGAACAAAAAGAAGCAAATACACCAAAGAGGAGTAGAAGGCAGGAAATCATCAAACTCAGGGCTGAAATCAATCAAGTAGAAACAAATAAAACCATACAAAGAATCAACAAAACGAGGAGTTGGTTCTTTGAGAAAATCAACAAGATAGATAAGCCCTTAGCCAGACTAACCAGAGGGCACAGAGATAGTATCCAAATTAATAAAATCAGAAACGAAAAGGGAGAGATAACAACAGAAACTGAGGAAATTCAAAAAATCATCAGATCCTACTACAAAAACCTGTATTCAACACAACTAGAAAATCTTGAGGAAATGGACAATTTCCTTGACAGATACCAAGTACCAAAATTAAATCAGGATCAAATAGACCATCTAAACCGTCCTATAACCCCTGAAGAAATAGAAGTTGTCATTGGAAGTCTTCCAACCAAAAAAAGCACAGGTCCAGATGGTTTTAGTGCAGAATTCTATCAGACCTTCAAAGAAGACCTAACACCAATACTCTTCAAACTGTTCCACAAAATAGAAACAGAAGGAACACTACCCAACTCGTTCTATGAAGCCACAATTACACTAATACCAAAAGCACACAAAGATCCGACAAAGAAAGAGAATCTCAGGCCAATCTCTCTTATGAATATCGATGCAAAAATACTCAATAAAATTCTTGCCAACCGAATCCAAGAACACATCAAAACGATCATTCACCACGATCAAGTAGGCTTCATCCCAGGGATGCAGGGATGGTTCAATATAAGGAAATCCATCAATGTAATCCACTACATAAACAATCTCAAAGAAAAAAACCACATGGTCATCTCATTAGATGCTGAGAAAGCATTTGACAAAATTCAGCATCCTTTCATGCTAAAGGTCTTGGAAAGATCAGGAATTCAAGGCCCATATCTAAACATAGTAAAAGCAATTTACAGCAAACCAGTAGCCAGCATCAATCTAAACGGAGAGAAACTTGAAGCAATCCCACTAAAATCAGGGACTAGACAAGGCTGCCCTCTCTCTCCATATCTTTTCAATATAGTACTTGAAGTTCTAGCTAGAGCAATTAGACAAGAAAAAGAGGTCAAAGGGATACAAATTGGAAAGGAAGAAGTCAAACTATCACTATTTGCAGACGATATGATAGTATACATAAGCGACCCAAAGAACTCCACCAGAGAACTCCTACAGCTGATAAACGACTTCAGCAAAGTGGCCGGATATAAAATCAACTCAAGCAAGTCAGAAGCCTTCCTATACTCAAAGGATAAGCAGGCTGAGAAAGAAGTAAGAGAAATAATACCCTTTACGATAGCCACAAACCATATTAAGTATCTTGGCGTGACGCTAACCAAACAAGTGAAAGATCTGTATGACAAGAACTTCAAGTCTCTGAAGAAAGAAATTGAAGAAGACCTCGGAAGATGGAAAAATCTGCCATGCTCATGGATTGGCAGGATTAATATAGTAAAAATGAGCATCTTACCAAAAGTAATACACAGATTCAATGCAATCCCCATCAAAATCCCAACTCAATTCTTCATAGAGTTAGAAAGAGCAATTCAAAAATTCATCTGGAATAACAGAAAACCCAGAATAGCTAAAACTATTCTCAAGAGTAAAAGAACCTCTGGGGGAATCAGTATCCCGGACCTCAAGCTGTACTACAGAGCAATAGTGTTAAAAACTGCATGGTATTGGTACAGTAACAGACATGTAGATCAATGGAACAGAATTGAAGACCCAGAAATGAATCCACACTCCTATGGTCACTTGATCTTTGACAAAGGAGCTAAAACCATCCAGTGGAAAAAAGATAGCCTTTTCAACAAATGGTGCTGGCTCAGCTGGAGGTCAACATGCAGAAGAATGCAAATTGACCCATCCTTATCTCCTTGCACTAAGCTCAATTCTAAGTGGATCAAAGATCTCCACATAAAACCAGACACACTGAAACTAATAGAAGGGAAACTAGGGAAGAACCTTGAACATATGGGCACAGGGGAGAATTTCCTGAACAGAACTCCAATAGCTTATACTCTAAGATCAAGAATAGACAAATGGGACCTCATTAAATTACAAAGTTTTTGCAAGGCAAAAGACACCGTCAAAAAGACAAAGCGGCAACCAACTAACTGGGAAATGATCTTTACCAACCTTACATCCGACAGAGGGCTAATATCCAAGATATACAAAGAACTCAAGAAGTTAAACTCCAGAGAGGCAAGTAACCCTATTAAAAAATGGGGTACAGAGCTAAACAAAGAGTTCTCACCTGAAGAATATCTAATGGCTGAGAAGCACCTAAAGAGATGTTCATCATCCTTAGTCATTAGGGAAATGCAAATCAAAACAACCCTGAGATTCCATCTCACACCAGTCAGGATGGCTAAGATCAAAAACACAGGAGACAGCAGTTGTTGGCGAGGATGTGGAGAAAGAGGAACACTCCTCCACTGCTGGTGGAATTGCAGGCTGGTACAACCACTCTGGAAAGCAGTCTGGCGGCTCCTCAGAAAACTGGGCATGACACTTCCGGAGGATCCGGCTATACCACTCCTGGGCATATACCCAGAGACTTTACCTGCATGCAATAAGGACACATGCTCCACTATATTCATAGCAGCCTTATTTATAATAGCCAGAAGCTGGAAAGAACCCAGATGTCCCTCAACGGAGGAATGGATTCAGAAGATGTGGTATATTTACACAATGGAATACTACTCTGCAATTAAAAACAATGAATTCACGAAATTCCTAGGCAAATGGTCAGAACTTGAAAATATCATCCTTAGTGAGGTAACCCAATCACAAAAGATCACACATGGTATGAAGTCACTGATAAGGGGATATTGACCCAGAATCTCAGAATACCCTAGACACAATCAGCATATCAATAGATTTCTAAAAAGATGGAAGGAGAGACCCCTGGTCCTGGAAAGACTGGATGTAGGGGAACGCCAGGACAGAGTAATGAGAGGGGGTTGAACGGAGAAAAGAGGGAGGGAAGGGGGCTTATGGGACTTTCGGGGAGGGAGGAAACGGGAAAGGGGAAGTGATTTGGAATGTAAATTAAAAAAATAAAATAAAATAAAATTAAGAAAAAAAAAAAAAAAAAGAGTAAACATTGCCAACACATGTCTGATAAGCAACCACTATACAAAGACTGCACAAAGATTTATGGACATTTAAAATTTAAAAATTGAACCTTAGGTAATGATGAAGAACTCTGTGCTGATTTTCAATGAAATACAAATTGAATGCAGATGATTATGATTAGCTTCACTCTTAATCTTTGGCAAAGTGACTTCCTAATTCCTTCCTTTGTAAAGATATACATGACACTGTTTGCCAACAGAATAAAGTAAAATAATGTATAATTTCCAAAAAAAAAAAAAAAAAAAAAAAAAGCTGGGTGGATGACTGTCCATTGTCTAATGAATCATTCACAGGAAAGAGAACATCTCAAGTCTTCAAAATCCATACAGAGGTGTGGGGCTGGATGGGCCAGTAAAACATTGCTTGGCTAGCCTGTGGTATACCCTCATAATGGCAAAGCTATCAGCTCAGTTAATGTGGCTTGTGATGGGTGAGCTTAATTACCATTAGAAGAAACAGGCAGTGCTCCCTAGTGATGAATCTGTCCTGGTGGTTAGTCATATTGAGCAGTCAGCCCAGCCTGTGGATTGACTTGTATAATGCCCATATTTTCTTCCTGATCAAAGAACCTAAGGGATGATACCTTGTATTCTGTTGATGTGAGGCCTGTAACTGGTTTATATATTTACTGAGAAATGAATGGCCTTCTTTGCTAAGCCATTCATGATCTGCAAAGTTTTGTAACTACCAGTAACTCCAATGTTCTACAAATGAACTTCATCATCTGCAAAGATTTGTAACTTTCAGTAACTCCAATGTCGGAGAATCAGGTCTTCAGGAGAATATGTGGGCCTTCTCAGCAGAGGACAATGAACAGGTATCTGGGACAACATTTTCTCTGTAAAAATGAAGTGAACAATAAAACAATAAAGAGGAGAAGCTATCTGAAATTGGAACCTGCATACACACAACACAGTTCATGCACACATGTCAGGGCAGATATTTAGCAGTCATTACACTGTGTGTAGGAACCACAGTCACAAAGATGATATATCTTGATGGGTAAACATGCCCACCACCAAAGTAGACTGACAACCTGAGTAGTATCCCTAGTACCCATGTAGTAGAAGAAGATCTGTCTCCAGAAAATGGTCCTCTGCCCACTTGAAGAGAAGGTATATATTAATTCTCTCTCTCTCTCTCTCTCTCTCTCTCTCTCTCTCTCTCTCTCTCTCTCTCTCTCTCTCTCTCTCCCCATCTCTCTGCTTTCTGTCTTTCTCTGTCTCTCTCATTCTCTGTCCCTCCATCTCTGTCTCTCTTCTCTTCTCTTCTCTTCTCTTCTCTTCTCTTCTCTTCTCTTCTCTTCTCTTCTCTTCTCTTCTCACATCTAGCTAAGGCTGGCCCCAAATGCTCGATGTAGACCAAGATAGCACTGACCACAAGGAAGTTGGCCTGCCTTTGCCTCCCCTATGCTAACATGAAATGCTTGTGTCATTTTGTCTGGCCTTCTTTAAAATGTATTTCTATTTTTTTTAAAATCAGGATATTACCAACATGCTAAAAGTCTACTTCCTCTGTACCTCCTGCTTGCCTTAAACTCATACAAATCTGCCTACTTCAACACTATAAATCTCTTGTCCTGATAAAGACAATATGTCATCCCCTTACTGTCTTGTAGAACTCCTTTAATTTATAAACAGCCTCTGTCCTAAAAGATCTCATTATTGATTGGAGAGATGGAACCTCGGCCCTCACAACTGTCTCTCCTGTAAAGGACAAGTTCTTTTTTAGTATAGCATGGGGAAGAAGGGATTCTTTTCCACTGAAGAATTAAATACATGGAACAAGGAAAGAATGTTTTACTAAGGGTGAGACAGCATTTTTTGTGCAGGGAATAAGGACCTAACTTACCTCTAAGGAAAACCTACTGTGTGCTATGACCCCATCACTTCCATACCTCACCCCTTGATATAGAAGTAGCTTTGCAAGTTACAGGCAGCAAGGGGATCTTGCATCCAGTCCTCCCCAGTGAGATCCTGAAGAGGGTAACAGGAGACTAGGTAAGCTTAAGGCACCTAAGTGTTGAGTAGTAGCACAGGACTTGACAACCAAGTATTTTCCACTTTGTCCAAGCTCCATATCCTCTACCACAAAGTGGATTTTTTTAGTCATAGCAGGTTTGATTCTAGAAGCTGGAGCTGGAAGTGCCCATTCATTGGCACTGTGCATCTTGGTAGTATTTGAGCTCAGTGATACAGTCAGAAGTATGAGTACACTCCATAGACTTTAGAACCTCAGGAACCATCTCTCTTCCCACTCTCCTTTTCTCTCTCACATCTTCACCCTGCCAATTCTTTATCTCCATCCCCTTTCTCTCACTACTCTCCTTCCCTTCCTCCTCCATCTCCTAGTCAAGAAATCTGACCTGGATTCCCCATTCTTGTGATGGCCTTTTATACACTGTTACTACTTGATACAAGGGGCCCTTCAGCACCTCTAGCCATGATGTCTTTGTCTTTTCATGGCCACAGATAAGAGGTATGACTTGACTCAATGTAAACAAGAAAGAATTTGAGAGGCCAACTGTCTGGTGGTCATGTAACCACTGAATGACTACTGGACCATTCTAAGGAGCCGTTGTGCCTCTGTATTTCTCTCAGCATGCCATAGCACATGAATAACTATAGAGTGTCTCAGTTGTCCTCTGTGAATTTGACCCTTAGGCAGTGACAGATGACACTGGTTTCACTTGTGATTTTTGCTTGAGAATAGTGAGAGTTACCTGCATGATGTATATCTCAGTCCTTGAGCTGTGTTTTCTTCCTCCCTGTACATCAGCACTACTGCAGATTAACATACTCATCAGACCATTTCCTCTGCAGAAGCACTCCCTATCTACCTGACCAAAAGACAGAACAGAGTGAAGCAAAGGTCACTTTGGGCTCTTATCAAACCCTAGATGTTGAAGGATTTTCTGACATCTTGACCCATCCTCCACATCATCATTATATGCCCATTTCCCATGAGAGCAGTGTAATAATGTCGCTTGTGTCCCCACCAGTAAGGCAGCTGACTCTGACTACAGACTGTTAGCTTCTCTGCATCTTGGCACAAATTTTGGGAACCGTGGTCAGAATGATTTCTGTAAAGGAATAAATAGTCATATGGACCAAGGCTGCAGGTGGAAAGGAAGCACTCTTCCCAACATGGACTTCTCAGACATGTTGGTTTGTATAGTTCAAGTTTCCTTAAGAGATTGTGATAGTGACGAGGTGCATAATTAGTACACAACTTCTTGACTTTGAGGGAGGTCATTACTGGTACAATCATGATTGGCTGGCCTTTACCACAGGTGTCATCACTGTATTTTTGTACACTGAGTTTTCCTGTGAGGGACAACATAAGAATTAATTGTCAATTCTCCATCCAGCATGGGACATATCAGGTAATTGAAGATTAAGATGAAGAGGAGAGAATTGATGGCCATCTCCTGGGAGAAAGATTACTGTGCATTTCTTCTCTTGGAAGAGTAAGAGGTCCATGTGATTGTTTTCAAACAGAAGTAATATACAGTCCTGCAGGTATAAGTCTGTAATTTGAGTTCTTTGGAATACTGAGCCAGGAGGAACACAACCTCTAATCCAGAGCTAGAGAGTAAGTTCAAGGACAGCCAGTGTCCTGTTTGGAGCCTTTATGTCAAAAGAAAAAGTCAAAAAAGAAGGATGTAAATATATCTCAGTGGTAGCATATTCCATACCCCATATAGACAAAAGTAAACCTGTGCAAATAAATGAAAACACTTTATAATGCCCAAAGTTGTATTGGAAGATATGTCCTCTGTATTCATCTCTCAGGAGTCAATGTAAGTATGACACCAGACTGCCTCTTTCTTCCTTGGTAGTGCAAGGATACAAGGCAGTGAAGTAGCTCACAGAGAAAACAATCTGGTAAGTTACTCACCTCCTGAAACTGAACACATGCAACCATAAGCCTTGATGATACCCTCTTTACCAAGGATTGATGTGGTGGTATCCTTGTGACCTAACTGGGCCTTGACCTTGGCCACCACTCTTCTATTTTTAAAAAACTTTTTTATTAAATATTTTCTTTATTTACATTTCAAATATTATCCCCTTTCCTGTTTTCCCCTCTGAAAACACCCTATCCCATCCCCCTTCCCAAACCTGTCCCCAACCCACCCACCCCTGCATCCCTGTCCTGGTATTCCCCTATACTGGGCATCAAGCCTTCTCAGGGTCAAGAGCCTTTCCTCCCTTTGATGTCCAACAAGGCCATCCTCTGCTACATATGCAGCTGGAGCCATGGGTCCCTCTATGTGTACTCTTTGGTTGTTAGTTTAGTCCCTGAGAGCTCTGGGGGTAGTGGTTATTTCATATTGTTGTTCCTCTGATGGGGCTGCAAGTTCCTTCAGCTCTTTGGGTCCTTTCTTTAGCTCCTCTATTTGGGAACCTTGTGCTCAGTCTAATGGTTGGCTGAGAGCACCCACCTCTGTATTTGTCAGGTACTTGCAGAACCTCCCAGGAGACAGCTGTATCAGACTCTTGTCAGCAAGCGCTTGTTGGCATCCACATTAGTGTCTGGGTTTGGTGACTGTATATGGGATGGATCCCCAGGTGGGGCAGTCTCTAGATGGCCTTTCTTTCAGTCTCTGCTCCCCACTTTGTTTCTGTATCTCCTCCCACAGGTATTTTGTTCTCCCTTCTAAGAAGGACCAAAGTATCCATACTTTGGCCTTCCTTCTTCTTGAGCTTCATTTGGTCTTTGAATTGTATCTTGGCTATTTCAAGCTTCTGGGCTAATATCCACTTATCAGTGAGTGCATACCATGTGTGTTCTTTTGTGATTGGGTTACTTCACGCTGGATGATATTTTCTAGTTCCATCCATTCGCCTAAGAGTTTCATGAATTCATTATTTTAATAGCTAAATGGTATTACATTGTGTAAATGTACCACATTTTTTGTATCCATTCTTCTGTTGAAGGACATCTGGATTCTTTCCAGATTCTGGCTATTATAAATAAGGCTGCTATGAACATAGTGGAGCTGTGCCCTTATTACATGTTGGAGAATCTTCTGGGTGTGTACCCAGGAGTGGCGTAGCTGGGCCCTCTGGTAGTAATATGTCCAGTTTTCTGAGGAACTGACAAACTGATTTCTATAGTGGTTTTACCAGCTTGCAATCCCACCAGCAGTGGAGGAGCATTCCTCTTTCTCCACATCCTCGCCAGCATCTGCTGTCACCTGAGTTTTTGATCTGAGCCATTCTGACAGGTGTGAGGTGGAATCTCAGGGCCATTTTGATTTACATTTCTCTGATGATTAGGGGCTTTGAACATTTCTTTAAGTGCTTCTCAGCCATTCAAGGTTCCCCTGTGGTGACCTTTGCCTTCCAGTTTCACGATGTCCCATTTATCAATTTTTGATCTTAGTGCTTGAACCATTGGAGTTCTGTTTAGGAAATTTCTCCCCATGCAATGGGGTCAAGACTCTTTCCCACTTTCTCTTCTACTAGATTGAGTGTATCTGGTTTTATGTTGAGGTCAGTGATTCACTTGGACTTGAGCTTTGTGCAAGGTGACAAATACGGATCTATTTTCATTATTCTACATTACAGACTTCCAGTTAGACCAGCACCAATTATTGAAGAAGCTTTCTTTTTCCATTGTATATTTTGGCTTCTCTGTCAAAGATCAAATGGACCATAGGTGTGTGGTTTTATTTCTGGGTTTTCTATTCTATTCCATTGATCAATGTATTTATCTCTGTACCAATACCATGCAGGTTTTTTTTTTTATCACTATCACTCTGTATATAGCTTGAGGTCAGGGATGGTGATTTGGGTATTTTGTAAAAGCAATACAAAGCTGGCTAAAATTGAGAATTTTGAACAATCATGATGAGAACCCAGAAAAAGGAGAAATTAAAATAATACCTAGAACTTCTCAGAGATTGGCTAATTTGCTGTTATCAGAGTGATGAGCAAAATGTGGACAGCAAGACACATCTTGGTAAAGTTTCGAGTGAAAATGAAGACTCTCCTGTCTGAAATTTCAGATAAAGTCTTTACTTAAGCACCTCTGCAAAGAACATGGTGCACATACTAATCCATGTTCTGAGGCTTCATTGCAGACTAAATTTTAAAATGATGAAAAACTGAATATCAAAGCACTCAGACTGTTAATTGGCCACATTTACCCACTTATGCTCAGATAAAAAAGAATAGAAAGGACACAATGAAAAATTTTGAATAAAAGAATAGCAAAGCATTCAAATTTTAAAAATTCCCAGCCTCACAAGACAAATAACTAAAGGTACCTAGGAGTGGAGTTCATGACTAAATGCTAAAATAAATGAATACAAAAATAGTATTAATAAAATAGAGACAGGTGAAGAGGAAGGAACTTAGGTCATGGGGGCATTACCTTCAAAAGGGATTAACTCATTTCTTGCAGGACTAATTAGTACTCATAAAGATAGATGCAAGACTATCCATATACACAGATCCTTTTCATGAATCTTTCTGCTTCTCTGGTATGTTGTGATACAATTTAGGGACCCTTGTTAGAATGAAGGTTCCATGTTACTTTGACCCTCTAGCCAACAAGGATTATGAGCCCAAAAATGTATTTCATCTTTAAATGATCTAGCCTCTGATATTGTTCAATAGAAACACAAAACAAAGATACATTATATACATAATTTCTTAGGAACACACACACACACACACACACACACACACACACACACTAAAATCCCTCTAAAATGACAGCATTATGTTGATACCATAATCAGTCTTTACCTATTCAGTTCTTTAAATAGTTTGAAAATAATTTGTATTAAATTTCTAAATATTTGGTAGAACTCATTAATGAAACCCTGAGGTCACAGACTTTTCTTTAGTAGATGGCTTATTATTTTTGACTTAACCTCTTTCATTAGTAATCTGTTCTGTCTAGAAATGTCTCCTATGTTGTCCCACTTTCTGACATATTGTTGCTTTGTTAGAATCTTCTATGTTCCTTTCTCTTGTGGTTTCAGTGGTAATGTTTCATTTTCCAGCTCTGATTTTTATTTGACTGAGTCTACCTAAAGGTTTGCCAGTTTTGTTTAATTTTTCAAGACACATTTATTTAACAGCTCCCTTGAGTTTCATGATGGCACTGTGGCCTTTCCCTTTGAAGTAGAGCCACTTTGTGCAGTTCAGGCAATTCTATAAATTATGCTCCAGGCCTATAAGGACATCAGAGGTGTTTCATGGCAGAGACCATAGGTGCCCACAGCAATAAAGACTTTCTTATCTTCTTTAGGGAGAGAAGTCTTCCCTGGTTTCAGCTGTGAAGACAGAGTGACAAAGGTCAGGGAGTTTTGAGCCCTGATTCAAACTTCTGTGCTTCATGAAGCTCCTGCCACCCTCTTGCACTCCTGCTGTCTCCTTTGACTAGCATAATAAACCTATACTTGTTTATTCATCCTTTATTCCTTTTTGTGTGTGAGGGATGAGTGTTAGGCATCTCTAGTCATCCATCTTGTTAATGTCATTTCCTTGGTGTATTTTTGTAGTAGTTATTTTATTATTTTATTATTATGTTTTTCTTCTTTGAAAGGGGCTTACAAGGTAAGATGGGTCAGCCAATGAAAGTGCCTGAGTTTGAGCTGAAAAGATGGAAGGAAGTTGTTTTCACAAGTTGTTCTCCAGCCTCTTTGTGCATGCTGTGGTCTCTCTCTCTCTCTCTCTCTCTCTCTCTCTCTCTCTCACACACACACACACACACACACACATACACTAAATATTTTAAAAAATTTAGAATTAATTTATAAAGTAATAGTTTCCTATGACATTTTAATACATATTTAGTTTTACTTGGATCTATTGTTTGTTTCTCTCATTTTGCTGTCCCACTCATTTCCCATGTGTACCTATCTGGTTCCAGTATTCTTCCCTGCACTTTCATATTTTATGTACTCGGTGATCAGTTCTGCCCATCATTCGCCCTTACAGCCTTTTGTCCCACATACAGAACCCTACCTTAGTTAGGCCACCCCTGCCTTTCTCTTGCCTACTCTTCCAAACCACAGGCCCCTTGTATGCCAATACTATGTATCCACCCAAATCACGACCACCAGCCCAGGCCCCTTTGTCCAAGTGACTCCATTCTACCTAAGCCATTTTCAACCTAGAGTGCTAATACATGGACACATTTTCTCTTCTGCAATAATCCACTCTGTCCCTATCAGACACAGAACTAACAAAGTCTACACGCCCAGGTCTCATCACAAAAATACAAATAATATGAAAGGTCAAGCCAGTATCTCCTCTCTAAAATCTCCCAGCCCTGTTTGCCAATGAAAAATATCTAGACTAACACCAGGACATGGAATTCAAAAGAACAATCATTAACTTCATCAAAGAACTCAAGGAGTTTAAAGAAGACACTAAGAGACAGCTTAATGAAAATAAGAAGAAAGAGCTTAAGGAGAATCAACTCCTGAGAGATGCCCAAGAAAACACAAGCACAAGGTTGATGAAATAATGAAGACAATCCAGGACTTCAGAAAGAATCCAATAAAGAGATACAAACATCGAAAAGGACTCAAGGTGAAACTGAAAAAATCAAATAACACAACTAGGCAACTGAAAGGAATGCCTTACAAGTAGAATGTATAGAAGAGAAGCTAGAATATCAGTACTCAAAAACAAAGTAGAAGATGTAGACCAAGTAAATAAGGAATATATCTTTTTTAAAGAAAACACACAAAAGGAACATATAAGAAATGTGGGAAACCTCAAAAGGAGCAAACCTTTGAGTAATAGGCATACATGAGGCAAAAGAATCATAAATCAATGTCACACACCAGATCTTCAACAAGATCATGGAATGAAACTGAGGATAGACACACCCTTACAGATACAAGCACAGAGAGCACAAAATAGATAAGACCAAAAAAGAAAAATTCCCATGGCATATCATAGGTAAGTATACAGAACAAAGAAACTGTACTGAAGACTGCTGGATAAAAATCAAAAGTCACTTATAAAGCCATCAGCATAACAGTTTGTTGTGGGTTGCCCTGGTGTTATTTGTATTTCATTGCTAATTCTGCTTCCTCAAGAGGGGCTGCCCCTACAGGCGTGGATCACTTACTCAGGTGATTCCGTATGAACTTTCTCCCCATTTTAACTGGTCAATAAAGACAGCAGAAGCCAATCACTGGACGAAGGATAAGGTGGAATTTCTGGGTCCTAGAAGGAAAAGAAGGAGAGAGAGAAGAAGGGAATTTGAACCAGGCTGTGGAGCAGAGAGGAAGACAGACATGTAGATCTCCAGAACCAATAGCTGCCTGTGAAGGCTAAGAAGGATAGGACAGAATATTCTTCGTCCAACAGTTGGAGACCTCTTGGAGATAGAGGGTTAGGGAGGTATGAGATGAGGAACAGTCAGTGGGCAGACTTGGAAGGGGATAAAGATTGGACTGTAAAAAAAAAAAGATTAAAGAATTAAAAAAAACCCACCCAAATGTAACTAATTTGTGAAATATAAAGATTTGTTTGGCTCAGGATTGTGGCGGCTGGAGAGCCTAGTAATGTGATGCTATCATCTTGATGAGGGTCTAATGATGTGTTACAACATAGTGTGGAAGCATGAAGGGAGCTGGCAATAAGCAGAGCAGTACATACTCAAGGAATAACTTCTCTTGGTAGAAACTTGCTCTCATGCAAAGTAACAGCATTATAAGGACTATATTAATTTATTGCAAAAGTGGTATCCCCATGAGAACTTTTTACCTGGGAACCAATCTTCCAGAGCACAAACCTTTAGGGGAATATACCATATTTAAGACATGACAGAAGAAGTATACCTCAACAAAATAAAGGCCATGTGTGAAAAATCCAAAGTCTACACTATACCAATTGGGGGGGGGGGTAACAGGGAAAGCTAAATGTAGAGATGTTTTTATTTCCTATGAGGAATAACAACGTCATGCTCATTTTTGTGACTTTTATTCAACATAGTACTATATGTACTAGCCAGAGATATTAAGCAAGGGAGGAAAAACTCAGACTAGAAAGGAAAATTTTAAGTTGTCCATGCTTATAGACAAAGTGATATTATAGAAAAAAATCTCAAAGTATCAGTTGAAATGGCTAAATCTAATAGAGACAGCTGCAGGATACAAGGTCATCATGCAAAAGTCAACAATATTTATAATCATTAATAGTGAATCAAAGAAAATGAAGTTTTAAAATCCCATTCACAATAGCTGCAAAATTTAAAATAAGAGGTGAAGTTGACCAAAGAAGTGTCAGATCAGATCAGATAATATATTACATTATATCATATATAGAAAACTTTCAAACATATATGAAAGAAATTACAGAAAATAAATGGAATGTTTATTTTTCCACAATTAAAATACCAAATTTGTTTTCCACAAATAATAGAAAAAAGAAAACTGAAATTGTTTGAAACCACAAAATGCTCCTAATAGTCAAACGTTGCTTAACAAAATTGAAGACATGACTGGGCCTGATTCCAAAATATACTATTAAGTTATGTAGAGCAAGACAGTATGGTACTGGTATACAAACATAGAGCAAAGTTTAAACAACATAAAAACCTTAGAGGGAAGTTCATACCTCTATAGCCAAGTGCTTTCTATTTGACTTTTGGTTATCATGCAAAATAATATGTTTCACTATGACATTCCCATTCATGTATATCAATGTACTTTGCTCATAACTACACCTCATTTTCTTCTTCTGCTCCCCTACCTCCTGCTAGGCTCCTTCCTTCATAAAATAGTCTTTCTTCTGCTTTCAAGTCTTAGTAGTAGTAGTAGTATTGATTTAGATTCATCACAAGAATAAATGTGATATTTGTCTTTCTTACCCCTATAACCCTCTCTTGTTCCCCCTCATTTTAGACCATTTCATTCTTCCAATATTCTGCCTTCTAATTTCATGTCATACATAAACAATTCAGCAAACAGCTTTTTGACCATGATGATAGGAACACATAATGGAAAAAGAACAATTTCATTAATAAATGATATTGGAAAACTGGATATCCACACAAAGAAGAAAATTAGACACATCTACTAACACAGAAAAAAATGACTCAGAATAGATTAATGGCTGAAATTACTAAAAGAAGATGTGATAGAATGATCGATGATATTGGTCTGAGTAATGACTTTGGAGAGGGAAATATTGCCTCCAAATAATAGACAAAAAAGGCAAATATACAAATGGAACTATTTGAAATAGAAAAGGTTCTGCTCAGCAAAGAAAATCATTAACAGAGTAAAGACACAACATTAGAAATGGAAGATAGCATTTACCAGCTATACATCTGTTTAGGGGTTAATTTCCACAATATATAATGAACCCAGACAACTCAATAACAAAAAGCAATCAGCTATATTACATTAGACAATCGATCTAAAAGGACATTTCTGAAAGAAAAACACAAAAATTGCCAACGGGTATATAATAAAATGCTAAACATCACTAATTATCATGGAAATTAAGAATAAGTTTCATTTTTGTCTTAGGGTTTTACTACTGTGAACAGACAACATAACTAAGGCACATCTTTTTTTTTAAATTATTTATTTTATTTTATTTTATTTTAATTTACATTCCAAATCATTTCCCCTTTCCCGTTTCCTCCCTCCCCGAAAGTCCCATAAGCCCCCTTCCCTCCCTCTTTTCTCCATTCACCCCCCTCTCGTTACTCTGTCCTGGCGTTCCCCTACATCCAGTCTTTCCAGGACCAGGGGTCTCTCCTTCCATCTTCTTAGAAATCTATTGATATGCGGATTGTGTCTAGGGTATTCCGAGATTCTGGGTCAATATCCCCTTATCAGTGACTGCATACCATGTGTGTTCTTTTGTGATTGGGTTACCTCACTAAGGATGATATTTTCAAGATCTGACCATTTGCCTAGGAATTTCGTGAATTCATTGTTTTTAATTGCAGAGTAGTATTCCATTGTGTAGATATACCACATCTTCTGAATCCATTCCTCCGTTGAGGGACATCTGGGTTCTTCCCAGCTTCTGGCAATTATAAATAAGGCTGCTATGAACATAGTGGAGCATCTGTCCTTATTGCATGCAGGTAAAGCCTCTGGGTATATGCCCAGGAGTGGTATAGCCGGATCCTCCGGGAGTGTCATGCCCAGTTTTCTGAGGAACCGCCAGACTGCTTTCCAGAGTGGTTGTACCAGCTTGCAATTCCACCAGCAGTGGAGGAGTGTTCCTCTTTCTCCACATCCTCGCCAACAACTGCTGTCTCACTAAGGCACATCTTATAAAGGACGACATTTAATTGGGGCTGGCTTACAGGTTCAGACATTCAGTCCATTATCATCAAGGCGGGAACATGAAAACATCCAGGCAGGCATGGTGCAGGAGGAGCTGAGAGTTCTATATCTTCTTCTGAAGGCTGCTAGTAGAATACTGACTTCCAGGCAGCTAGGAGTAGGGTCTTAAAGCCCACACCCACAGTGACACACCTACCCCAACAAGGCAACACCTCGAAATAGTGCCACTCCATGGACCAATCATATACAAACCATCAAAATTTCATACTTATTCCAGTAGACAGTATTTTTTTTTTAAATGCTGGGAATAATGTGCAGTAAAGGAACTCTCATAGCCAGTTAATGGGATTACAAATCAGCGTAGTATGAAGGTTCCCCACATAATTAAAAACAGAGCTACTATATAAACCATTGCTCCTACTATTGTTATATATGCAAAAAGAATGAATCAACATGTGGAAGAGATACTTATACTCCCATCTTCATTATAGTGCTGTTCATAATAGTGAAGGCAGAGAATTAATTTAGGTATTTATCAACAGATGAATGGATAAAGAAATTATATATGTTTGTGCATATACATAAATATATACATATATGAACATAAAAAATCACATCCAACATAGATGTGATTGTATATGCTTGGCCCAGAGAGTTACACTACTAGAAGGTGTGTCCCTGTTGGAGTAGGTGTGTCACGTGTGGGTATGGGCTTTATTACTCTCATCCTAGCTACTTGGAAGCCAGTATTCTGATACCAACCTTCAGATGATGATGTAGAACTCTCACTTCCTCCAGCACCATGTCTGCCTGGCTGCTGCCATGTTCCTGCCTTGATGATACTAGACAGAATCTCTGAATCTATAAACCTGTTCCAATTAAATGTTGTCCATATAAGTGTTGCCTTGGTCATGATGTCTGTTCACAGCAGCAAAACCTTAACTAAGTCAATAGGTAAACATAGAAGACATTAAATTACATGAATATAAGTACCACACAATGTCACTCATGTGGAAATTATATTTGCTGTTTCTTGTTCAGAGGGTGAGAGCAGAAAAATTGGTAGAAAGAGGGAGAAAAATTGGAAATGTCTACTAATAGTTACAGAGTTTATTTTTTGGGTGATATAAATATTCTTAAATTGATAGTAGTAATAGTTTCACAGTTTGGTAAATATACTATAAATCATGACCTTCAAATTTTGAATCAAAAGATGTGGCTTAAATCTCAATAAAGCTATTTATGTATGCTTTCCTCCTCCTCCCAAACTACAAACCCAGAAAGGGTTATATCAAAAGACCACTATACTCTAACCACAAGATCTCCCAGTGACCAAAGCTTGTACACTTTGAGTAAAAAACTAAATGATAGAGCACTGAATTATAGAACAGTATGCATACACAAAGTTTCAAACATCCACATGTCCTCACCAATAGGAAGTAAATAATAGAATGACTAAATGTAGAAGCCTTTCTTGGAGAAGAATTGCAAGTAAAATACCCACTTTTATAGGAGATGGTGTTAAACCACCCCAACCCCCATGCCATTTTCAATTTGGGTTGCATATCGTGAGCTCACTCTAAAAAGAATATAATGCCAAAAGAGGAAAATACTAATTTTATAGTGCATAAACCCAGCAAGTGCTACCACAAGCAAATGAACAAGACTACTACCAGTAATATGATGTGGCTGCCCTGCACCCTCAATATGATGGTAAACTTCCTAACCACAGTCTAATGGCTAAGAAAGACATCAGATAAACCCAAATGGAATGACAGTCAACAAACTCTTCATAAATCTTCAGTCCAGTGCTCTTCTTAATTGTCAGTGTCATGAGGAACAAGGTAAGACTGTTACAGACATACAGAAGCTGGGAGACATAGTTAATAAATACCATCTGCTTTGGATTCTAAAACATGAACAACACACTAGTAGGCAAAACCTAGTAGGATAGAGGTTAATTAGAAGTATTTATCCATGTTGGTCTCTCAGTTTTCATAAATGCACCATGGTAATACAAAGTAATAAAATTAGTCACCATTTAGTAAAAGGTATACAGGAATTAACTGTGTTGTCTTTGCAACTTTTCTGTAAATATGAACTCATTCCTAAATAAAATGTCTATTTAACAATTATAGAAATTTGAAGCTCAGTTTTATCTGCCCTCATATGCCTTCATAATCCCCAGAGTATATACTATATTTTTTCATCCTTAAATGTTTTTGCTTTGTTTTTAGTAGAGCTTAAAATCTTGGCTCTTATTGTGGTAGAACCCCAAATAAGAACAATTTTTAGACATTGCAGTTCATTGTAATAAGGCTGTACTTCAATGTCCCTCACATTACCAAAGGATTTTACCTCCATAGTAGCTAAGCTAAGAGCTGACAGTTCTGCTGCGCCAAGGAATGAATTGTAGGCACAATTATTTGGATACAGATTTCCTGCTATGGTCATAGCTATATGACTTGAGTGATTGTCATCATTCCCAGCCCACAGGGAACAGGTTACATTCATTTAAGAAATGGTGTGTGTATTAAGATTGTCAATCCATGAAGTTATTCAAAAACTGTTTCAATGAACAATGGTTCTGCTTGGAGAGTGGCACAGACATTAGGTGAGGGTAAGATTCTGGCTCATTGGCTGTGATGATTTTGAAAAGCGTTCATCTCAGAAAAAGAGTGACTTATAAGGTTATCTTCTTCAAAATTGATACAATAATTATAAATATCAAGCAAAACGTTCAGTCCCACTCTTTGTTGTACTCTTACAAGCCACCGCCCAAATTAATTATCTACATTTCTTTTGGCTGTATGAAGAATTTTGGAATATATATGTTGTTCTGAAAACCATAGTATGGTATAAAAACATCAAACAATCCTACTTATAGAGAGGCTGAGATAGAAGAAGCATAATTTCAAGACTATTCTGTGGTACACAGCAAAACACTGTCACATACAAACCAGCAGAAACTGTATATGGATTGTACAATATTGGACATATCTCTCCAATTACCCAATTAGAGAGGCCACCGGGTAACAGCCGACTAATTTCTAATTCCTCATATTTTTGAATTTCAATCAATTAGGATATGTTGGTAATATTAATTTTCATATTAAGAGATATTAAGGAAAAGTGATTGTTACTTCCTGTTATTTTTGTTGTTAGAAGTGGAATTATGTTTGTGTGGGTTTGTTGAAAGATTGCTTTCTTGCTTTTTCTAGGGTGTAGTTTCCCTCCTTTTGTTGCTGATTTCCATCTATTATCCTTTGTAGGGCTGGATTTGTGGAAAGATGGTATATAAATTTGATTTTGTCATGGAATATCTTGTTTTTTCTGTCTATGGTAAAGGAGAGTTTTGCTGGGTATAGTAGCCTGGGTTGGCATTTGTATTCTCTTAGGGTCTGTATGAGATCTGCCCAGGATCTTCTAGCCTTCATCATCTCAAGTGAGAAGTCTGATGTAATTCTGATAGATCTGCCTTTATATGTTACTTGACCTTTTTTCCCTTACTGCTTTTAATATTCTTTCTTTGTTGTGCATTTGGTGTTTTGATTATTATGTGATGGGAGGTATTTCTGTTCTGGTCCAGTCTATTTGGAGTTCTGTAGGCTTCTTGTATGTTCATGGGCATCTCTTTCTTTAGGTTAGGGAAGTTTTCTTCGATAATTTTGTTGAAGATATTTACTGGCCCTTTAAGTTGGGAATCTTCACTCTCTTCTATACCTATAATCCTTAGGTTTGATCTTCTCATTGTGTCCTGTATTTCCTGGATGTTTTGTGTTAGGCACTTTTTGCATTTTTCTTTTTCTTTAACTGTTGTGTCAATGTTTTCTAAGGTATCTTCTGCACCTGTGATTCTTTCTTCTATCTCTTGTATTCTGTTGTTGATGCTTGCATCTATGACTCCTGATCTCTCTCCTAGGTTTTCTAGCTCCAGGGTTGTCTCACTTTGTGATTTCTTTATTGTTTCTATTTCCATTTTTAGATCCTGGATGGTTTTGTTCATTTCCTTCGCCTGTTTGATTGTGTTTTCCTATAATTCCTTAAGGGATTTTTATGTTTCCTATTTAAGGGCTTCTAGCTGTTTACCTGTGTTCTCCTGTATTCCAGGATCCTGTGATCCTGAGATCCTGGGTGTGTTCGAGTTCCTGGGAGTCAAGCTGCCTTTGGGACCCTGGAGAACCTGGTGTGACCAAGCTCCTGGGATTCCGGGATCCAGGGATCCTGGGATTCTGGGCATGTAAAAGCACCTAGGAGTGGAGCTTCCTCTAGGTGTTGTGGAACTGGCTGCAGAGTTTGTGCCCAAGGTCTGCTCAGGGCACAGGCCCAGACAGACCTGGAGGAACCTGAGTCACTGGTCTGGTGGAGTTCCTGTGTGCCTGGGTCCTGCTGTTCCCAGTTATTCCTGGTGTTGGGATGTCATCCTTAAATTTTTAAGGAATAAATGTTTATCAATTTTACTACAAGGGACAGTAGATTGAGCAATAACTATAGTACAGCCTGCATCTTGTACTGTATTTCTTTACTTACTCTCATTACAAATTGTTAATAACTTGAAGTACAATATAGCATGCACTAGACCTTGAGTTTGATTATGATAGATAGATAGATAGATAGATAGATAGATAGATAGATAGATAGATAGATAGATAGATAGAACTAAATTATATTGAACTAAAAGTCCATAGGTTAATTAGGTTAGGGTAACTATATTAGATCCCTTAGACCCCTCCTTAGGACACTTGGGTCTACTTGGCAGATAAACCAGAGACAAACACTTGGATTAGAGTCAGGATTGTAAATATGTTACCTAGGTACAGCAGAAGTATAGACAAGTGCATACTCCCCCTTTAGTGATATATTTTTGTCATTAATTATTCTGAAGACTATAAAGTAATGTTATGCCAAAACAAGTATCTGACAGCAGCAAAAGGCTAAAGATAATATATGAGTGTCCAGAAATTTAGTGCTCTGTAGTTTTATGTAGAGGGTGATCCTTTTTGAATGTTAGTGGCTATAAAATATCTGAGAATATTTATATTGAGTTATTTCTTATTTGACTTAATGCTAACCTTTGGGCAACTAACTGTGTTAATGAGATGTTTGTTTGTTTTCTTGCTTTTGAAACAGAGTCTCACTATTTTGGTCTAATCAGCCTGATGCTCCCCATGTAAAGCAGGTTAGCTTTGAACTTACAGAGATACATCTGCCTCTGCATCTTCATCTTGAGGCTGGGATTAAAGTTGTGTATAGGTTCCCAGTCTCCTCACTGCAACCCCTGCCATAGCTGCTGCTGCTCCCACGGTCACCTCTTCCCAGAACATGGCTGTCCCTTCCACATATGCTGATCTTGGCAAGTCCAACGGGGATGTCTTCACCAAGGGCTATAGCTTTGGCTTAATAAAACTTGATTTGAAAACGAAGTCTGAGAATGGATTTGAATTTACCAGCTCAGGCTCTGCCAACATGGAGACCATCAAAGTGAACAGCAGTCTGGACAGCAAGTACAGATGGACCGAGGCTGGGCTAACATTTACAGAGAAGTGGAACCCAGACAACACCCTGGGTACTGAGATCACTGTGGAAGACTGGCTTGCTCGTGGACTGAAGCTGACAAGGATGTTCACTATCTCTGCTCTTATTCAACACTGTACTAGAAGCTTAAGCCAGAAGAATTTTACTAGAGAATGAAATAAGAGACATACAGAGAGGAAAAGGGAAATCATTATCTGTTGCAGATGATGTTAATATATAGGAAACCCTACAGACTACAACTGAAGATTATTACAATTGAATAAATTTAGTCATGTTTCAAGATACAAAAATATGCAAACATCAGTATTATTTGATACATCAGTGATGAAATGACTGACACTTAAATCACAAAAAGCAATTCTATCTATAATAAGTACAATAAATAAAGAAAGTGAAAGACGTCTACATTGAAAATTACAAAACTCTGGTAAAAAGTAATTGAAGAAAAAATAGAAAATACTTCCTGTGTTCATAGATTGGCAAAATTGATAATGTTAAAATTGAACATACTACCAAAGATTCCATGCAATCCTTATCAAAATACTAATGATGTTCTTCATAGAAGTAGAAAAATGCTCAAAATCATATGGAATCACAAAAGACCCCATAGAGCTAAAGGGATCAGGGAGGGGGCCTAATACCTGATTTCAAGATATTGCTACAAAGCAAAACTAACCAAAGCAGCATTATAGCATAAAAGCAGATACAGAGGCCAATGAAACAGCGTAGAGTGGCCATAAATAGTCTTGTGTCACTATAGCCCATTGGTTTTAGCTAAGAAATATGTTTAAAACAATGCTCAATGACTCTAGAGTACTGGCTAGTCTTATGTCAGTTTGATACAAGGTAGAGTCTTCTTGGGAGAGGAACAAACCTCAATTGACAAAATACCAATGCCTCCATGGGATTGATCTGTAGGCATGTCTGCGTTTTTTTGATTGATAATTGATATGGGAGGGCCCAGCTCACTTTTGGTAGTGTTGTCCCTGAGCTGGTGATTCTGGATGCCGTAAGAAGGCAGGCTAAGCAAGCCATGGGGAGTAAGCCAGTAAGCAACACCCTTAAGTTGTTTCTTCTGCAGTTCCTGTCAAAAAGCTATTCACAATTGATAGCTGCTGGGAGAGGGAAATTAGTTTACATCAGTGGAATGGCACTAGGTGTATAAAGCACCCTGGGGAAGACCTCATGTAAAGGAGTAGTTGGCCAATGCAAATTGGACTTTACATTTTTGCTTTTGTTGCCTGCTTGCTTTATTAAGAAATAGAAAGAAAATTAAGTTGAATGAATACGGAGGTAGGGTGTAATGGCTATTCTTGGTGTCAGTTTAACTACATCTGGAATTAGCTAAAACCCAACTGGCTGTGTACACCTTTGAGAGATTTTTCTTAATCAAATCATTTAAAATAAGAAGACCCATCTTTAATCTAGATTTTCTGAGTTAGGAAGACTCACTTTTAATTTAGGCCATATCTTCTGGTAACAGCCTATATAAAGGACATGAAAGAAGGAAGCTTTTTGCTATCTGTTGCTTGCTCTCACTCTGAATTGCAAATCCAGTCCTTCAATGGAATTAGTGCCCATTTCTTCAGAATTCTAGCATATACTGAAGACCAGCAGAGACATCCAGCCTGTTGGACCAAACAATTACAGGGTTCTTAAACTTTCCATTAGTAGACAGTCATTCTTGGACTAGCCAGATCACAGCCTGTAAGTCACTCTAGTAAACCACCTTTCTATAAATATAGATAGATCCATTCTATCATTTCTGTTCCTCTAGAGAACCTTGATTAATACATACAGTAAGATTTGGGAAGAGTTGAGGGAGGGAACAGAATATGATCAAAACATGTTGTGTGAAATTCTCAAAGAATAAATAAAAACATTAAAATGTATTCACATACATTTTAATGCAAATGGTATATATGTATATAGCTTGATTTGGGAAGAAAATTTAGTTATACTAACAGCTTTAGTAAAATTATCCCAGTTCTTGTTTGAAGTTGGTACTATATAAAATTTAATAGCCATGTTGGTTTAGAAATGTTAACCTTATTTTTCTATTTGTACAAGAAAAACACACTGTAATAAATATATAAGGTTTTTATCTACATTGTTTTTATTATAAGAAGAAATAACTCTTATGCAAATGATACTATAAAGTGATACTTGTTTGTTTACTGCAGCAGTATTCACAATAGCTAAGATAATAACATCAATCTAGGTATTTGGATAAATGGGTAAATAAAAATGTGATCAAATAGATATATTAACCATAAGAAAATGAAATTCTGACATTTGCAGTAAAATGGAACTGGAGAGCATTGTTTTATTAAATGAACCAGAAACAGGAAGATAAGTGTGTCACTGTGGGAGTGGGCTTTGAAGTCTTATATGTGCTCAAGCAAGGCCCAGTCTGGCATTTGTTTCTGCTGCCTTCAGATCAAGAGTTAGAACTCTCCAGTTACTTCTCCAGCACTGTGTCTGCCTGTACACTGCCATTCTTTCTGCCATGATGATAATGGGCTAAAACTGAAAATGTAAGCCAGTCCCAATTAAATGTTTTCCTTCATAAGAGTTGCTTTGGTCATGGTGTCTCTTCACAGCAATGAAACCCTAACTAAGACAGTGTTTTAATAAAATATTAAAAAATTTAGAAGAATTACCTACCTGTTCATGACTGTGTCTGATATTTGTAAATTCCAGTGGTCATTTGTCACAGGGGCAGATATGACAAGGAAAACCTAGAAGGAGAATTCATTGTCTTAAAAATAGTGTGGACCTTTGATGGGGATTGCATTGAATCTGTGTATTACTTTTGGTAAGATGCTCATTTTTACTATATTAATCCTGCCAATCCATGAGCATGGCAGATTTTTCCATCTTCCGAGGTCTTCTTCAATTTCTTTCTTCAGAGACTTGAAGTTCTTGTCATACAGATCTTTCACTTGTTTGGTTAGCGTCACGCCAAGATACTTAATATGGTTTGTGGCTATCGTAAAGGGTATTATTTCTCTTACTTCTTTCTCAGCCTGCTTATCCTTTGAGTATAGGAAGGCTTCTGACTTGCTTGAGTTGATTTTATATCCGGCCACTTTGCTGAAGTCGTTTATCAGCTGTAGGAGTTCTCTGGTGGAGTTCTTTGGGTCGCTTATGTATACTATCATATCGTCTGCAAATAGTGATAGTTTGACTTCTTCCTTTCCAATTTGTATCCCTTTGACCTCTTTTTCTTGTCTAATTGCTCTAGCTAGAACTTCAAGTACTATATTGAAAAGATATGGAGAGAGAGGGCAGCCTTGTCTAGTCCCTGATTTTAGTGGGATTGCTTCAAGTTTCTCTCCGTTTAGATTGATGCTGGCTACTGGTTTGCTGTAAATTGCTTTTACTATGTTTAGATATGGGCCTTGAATTCCTGATCTTTCCAAGACCTTTAGCATGAAAGGATGCTGAATTTTGTCAAATGCTTTCTCAGCATCTAATGAGATGACCATGTGGTTTTTTTCTTTGAGATTGTTTATGTAGTGGATTACATTGATGGATTTCCTTATATTGAACCATCCCTGCATCCCTGGGATGAAGCCTACTTGATCGTGGTGAATGATCGTTTTGATGTGTTCTTGGATTCGGTTGGCAAGAATTTTATTGAGTATTTTTGCATCGATATTCATAAGAGAGATTGGCCTGAGATTCTCTTTCTTTGTCGGATCTTTGTGTGCTTTTGGTATTAGTGTAATTGTGGCTTCATAGAACGAGTTGGGTAGTGTTCCTTCTGTTTCTATTTTGTGGAACAGTTTGAAGAGTATTGGTGTTAGGTCTTCTTTGAAGGTCTGATAGAATTCTGCACTAAAACCATCTGGACCTGTGCTTTTTTTGATTGGAAGACTTCCAATGACAACTTCTATTTCTTCAGGGGTTATAGGACGGTTTAGATGGTCTATTTGATCCCAACTCAATTCTTCATAGAGTTAGAAAGAGCAATTCAAAAATTCATCTGGAATAACAGAAAACCCAGAATAGCTAAAACTATTCTCAAGAGTAAAAGAACCTCTGGGGGAATCAGTATCCCGGACCTCAAGCTGTACTACAGAGCAATAGTGTTAAAAACTGCATGGTATTGGTACAGTAACAGACATGTAGATCAATGGAACAGAATTGAAGACCCAGAAATGAATCCACACTCCTATGGTCACTTGATCTTTGACAAAGGAGCTAAAACCATCCAGTGGAAAAAAGATAGCCTTTTCAACAAATGGTGCTGGCTCAGCTGGAGGTCAACATGCAGAAGAATGCAAATTGACCCATCCTTATCTCCTTGAACTAAGCTCAATTCTAAGTGGATCAAAGATCTCCACATAAAACCAGACACACTGAAACTAATAGAAGGGAAACTAGGGAAGAACCTTGAACATATGGGCACAGGGGAGAATTTCCTGAACAGAACTCCAATAGCTTATACTCTAAGATCAAGAATAGACAAATGGGACCTCATTAAATTACAAAGTTTTTGCAAGGCAAAAGACACCGTCAAAAAGACAAAGCGGCAACCAACTAACTGGGAAATGATCTTTACCAACCTTACATCCGACAGAGGGCTAATATCCAAGATATACAAAGAACTCAAGAAGTTAAACTCCAGAGAGGCAAGTAACCCTATTAAAAAATGGGGTACAGAGCTCCACAAAGAGTTCTCACCTGAAGAATATCTAATGGCTGAGAAGCACCTAAAGAGATGTTCATCATCCTTAGTCATTAGGGAAATGCAAATCAAAACAACCCTGAGATTCCATCTCACACCAGTCAGGATGGCTAAGATCAAAAACACAGGAGACAGCAGTTGTTGGCGAGGATGTGGAGAAAGAGGAACACTCCTCCACTGCTGGTGGAATTGCAGGCTGGTACAACCACTCTGGAAAGCAGTCTGGCGGCTCCTCAGAAAACTGGGCATGACACTTCCGGAGGATCCGGCTATACCACTCCTGGGCATATACCCAGAGACTTTACCTGCATGCAATAAGGACACATGCTCCACTATATTCATAGCAGCCTTATTTATAATAGCCAGAAGCTGGAAAGAACCCAGATGTCCCTCAACGGAGGAATGGATTCAGAAGATGTGGTATATTTACACAATGGAATACTACTCTGCAATTAAAAACAATGAATTCACGAAATTCCTAGGCAAATGGTCAGAACTTGAAAATATCATCCTTAGTGAGGTAACCCAATCACAAAAGATCACACATGGTATGAAGTCACTGATAAGGGGATATTGACCCAGAATCTCAGAATACCCTAGACACAATCAGCATATCAATAGATTTCTAAAAAGATGGAAGGAGAGACCCCTGGTCCTGGAAAGACTGGATGTAGGGGAACGCCAGGACAGAGTAATGAGAGGGGGTTGAACGGAGAAAAGAGGGAGGGAAGGGGGCTTATGGGACTTTCGGGGAGGGAGGAAACGGGAAAGGGGAAGTGATTTGGAATGTAAATTAAAAAAATAAAATTAAATTAAATTTAAAAAAAAAAATAGTGTGGACCTTTTTACTCTGCCCAATTGGGATTTTAAATGCATGTACCCTTGTAAAAGTAACTTTTATTCTCCAGAGGTAATTGTTAAAGTAACTTTTATTCCCCTGAAGTAAGTGTCCTCTCCTAAGGCTGACTCCCTAAGTCTGCTAACCTCGGCCTAGTCCTGGACGCTAAGGTGTGTGCTTGGGGCTGAGGCACATTACAACTGGAAACAGCTTTTTTCAGCAAATAATACTATCTCGGGGTTCATAGTGTGATCAAATGTCCTGCAACATTTCCCCCTTTTTGTCTCTGCTAAAATTTATACATGGTTTAACTTTTTACAACAGAAACAATTATCAGTATCACAAACTTAACAATCTGATTGTCCTTGTGAAGGTAATCCTTACTAATGTCGTGATTAATGTCGTGAATTCATTGTTTTTAATTGCAGAGTAGTATTCCATTGTGTAAATATACCACATCTTCTGAATCCATTCCTCCGTTGAGGGACATCTGTCCTTCAGCAAATGTTCATTTCAGCATCAAGGGTTTCAGTCTGGCAGTCTGATTGATCAATCTGTCCTTCTTCAGCCAGTTTGTTGAGCTGTCTCCATCCAGAGAAGATCTGCTTTCTGTGCTGTTTGCAGTACAGTCTTTCTGAGTCTGTTCCTTCCTTGAGTTGTGTATTTCATGTGGAAGCTTCACTTACTCGGATCAGATCTTTATCAATTTTGGTGGAACCCATCATCTTTCACAGGCAAAACCTCTTTCCCAACTTAACACAGTCCCTGAGTTCCATTCTGATGTTAAAACATCTTAAAAGTACACAGGTTGAACTAATTCAGCAGTTTTTCTTTCCCCGACACTCCAGTCTTGTAGTTAATTTTATTCTCCTTTTCTGTTGATCAAGGTACAGTTAGATCTTTATGAATCCACACATAAACTAGACATTTAGGCACTTGAATTCCATGACCATCTCCACACCAGAAATCCAGGCTCCATTCCAGTGAGCTGGGCTTCTTATCAATTGTCAGTGGGCTGTCTATGTTCATCCTCAATTTTAGTAGGTACCATAGGTTACCTTCAATTAAACACTTCCTGTTCTCTTAATTACTGTTTCTTATATTTGTATTATCTTAGCTTCTTTGTATAATCATAGCTAAATTTTCTTCTTATATGTCTATTTTCGACCTTTTTAGAGAGGTGAAAATATAAAGATTGCAATTGATGGTAGGGAGGAGTTTACACCAGCGGTTAAAATTGCAGTGACTACTGGGATGGCTTTTTCAAGTAACATTTTCATCCCCTCAACTCCTATTCCTGCTCTCGGAAGATCTGAAATGGAGTTTCCCATTTTTAATGCAGGAAGAGTCTGTCTATGTAATTAACATTGTCTTCTGGATTGTCTAACTATAATTCACTGTCCCAGAGGCTCCTGTATCATTCTTTACTCTGGGCCACTTCAGAATTTCCTGAGTCTCTCTGGGTGTCCAGCCTAACTTGAAGAACCAATGTTTCCTCTGGACATGATCCCAGGAAAATTTCTCTTTTGTGACTTTCTGTCAGATGTCTCCTGTTCTCTGTGACATTTCTGTCAGATGTCCTCTACTTTCTAAAATGTTGGTAAGCTTTCTCCTTCTCTAATCACGATGGGTTTTTCTTACTCCACTTTGGGTGCCAAGTGTAACTTTTATTCTCCAGACATAATTGTTAAAATAGCTTTCATTCTCCTAAAATATCCTGAAGCATGCCCTATTGCATCATAAACCAAACTGTTTTACTGCTGGGAACCAGCTCTAGCTGAGAGCAGGGCTTGGAGCAGGTGGATGCAAGAGTGGCAAGGGAAGAATAAGTCACAGGACAACATTCAGTATCATTTTCTGAGAGGCAGGACAGAGAAGAAGCACATCTTGGTATGGCTTGACCTACTCTGACAACCTGAGTCTCTCACAGGCATTATTTATAAGTAAAATCATTTCCTCAGAAACTTTATTCATTGATTACGCAGCTTTCCAAAATCCATTTTCTTCTAAAGTCTTCCTTATTTACATAAGAATATTAAAAAGGAACAAAGCAATGAAACAGCAATTTTATGAGAATTAAAAATGAGCGTTATGTTTAGCTCTGTACCCCATTTTTAATAGGGTTATTTGGTGCTCTGGAGTAAACAAAGAATTCTCAATTGAGGAATACCGAATGACTGAGAAGCACCTAAAGAAATGTTCAAACATCTTTAGTCATCAGGGAAATGCAAATCAAAACAACCCTGAGATTCCAACTCACACCAGTCAGAATGGCTAAGATCAAAAACTCAGGTGACAGCAGATGCAGGTGAGGATGTAGAGAAAGAGGAACGCTCCTCCATTTTTGGTGGGATTGGAAGCTGGTACAACCACTCTGGAAATCAATCTGGAGATTCCTCAAAAAATTGGAAATAGGTCTACCTGAGGACCCAGCTATACCACTCCTGGGCATATACCCAGAAGATGCTCCAACATATAACGATGACACATGCTCTACTATGTTCAAAGCAGTCTTATTTATAATAACCAAAAGCTGGGAACAACCCAGATGTCCCTGAACAGAGGAAAGGATACAGAAAATGTGGTGCATTTACACAATGGAGCACTACTCAGCTATTAAAAACAATGAATTCATGAAATTCTTAGGCAAATGGATGGAACTAGAAAATATCATCCTGAGTGAGGTAACTCAGTCAAAAGAACACACATGGTATGTACTCACTGATAAGTGGATATTAGCCCAAAAGCTCAGAATACTCAAGATACAACTCATGGACCACATGAAGCTCAAGAAGAAGGAAGACCAAGGTGTGGATGCTTCAGTCCTTCTTAGAATGGGGAACAAAATACTCACAGGAGGAAACATGGAGACCAAGTGTGGAACAGAGACTGAAGGAAAGACCATCCAGAGACTGCCCTACCTGGGGATCCATCCCATATACAGTCACCAAACCTAGACACTATTTGTGGTTGCCAAGAGTGCTTGCTGACAGGAGTCTGGTATAGCTGTCTCCTGAGACTCTTTCAGGGCCTGGCAAATACAGAGGTAGATGCTCGCAGCCAACCATTGGACTGAGCATGGGGTCCCCAAATGGAGGAGTTAGAGAAAGGACTGAAGGAGTTGAAGGGGTTTACAATCCATAGGAAGAACAACAATATCAACCAACCAGACGTCCCCCACCCCCGGCACCCACCCACCGTGTCCCTGCCAGAGCTCCCAAGAACTAAACCACCAACCAAAGAGTACACATGGAGGGACCCATGGCTTCAGCAGCATATGTAGCAGAGGATGGCCTTGTCAGACATCAATGGGAGGAGAGGCTCTTGCTCCTGGGAAGGCTCCATGCCCCAAGGTAGGGGAATGCGAGGGCCAGGAGGTGGGAGTGGGTGGGTGGGTGAGTGAGCACCTTCATAGTAGCAGGGGGAGGGAGGATGGGACAGGGGATTTTCAGAGGGGAAACCAGGAAAGGGGATAACATTTGAAATGTAAATAAATAAAATATCCAATTAAAATTGGAAAAAATGAGCATTATGATAAAATCAATTTTCTTTTAACTCACTATCCTTAAGATTGGTGTTGTAAAGCATTGCAGTTACAGAAATTCTAGATAGGATGACTCTATTTGAATTTGATTCCATTTCAGTTTGGGGCAGAATTACTAGAACAAAAGTTATTTCCTATTATATCAAACTTGACTTTCTACAAAAGTTCAATCTCTCTGGCCCCTGTTTAACTCTTCCTTACCTTCTTCTATATTTCTTTTACAATTGACATAAGACCACCATCCTTTTTCTTTGACTCTTAGAATAACATGCAGCCCCTTGCTTAAGCAAAAGCAGTCTGTTTTTTGTTTTTCCATATCAGGAACGTTCTGGTCTGACAAGTCTGTTCAGGAAGGCAGGCAGCTCACTGAACCAAAATGTTTTCCTCTGTGTCTCTGTCATGAACTCTTGTTTCAATACGTTTCTTATCTTTATTATAATTCTGTAAAGAATAGAAGAACATCAGGATTCCTAAAACTGATTACTTTTGCCTTCAGGAAGGCACCAAAGCTTGTCATTAACTATATGATCAAAATATCTTCCTATTCATACTAGTTCCTATTTCTGAAGCTGAACATAAAAACCAATGGCAGCTTGTCAGCTTCTAGAATTTCCCTAAGTTTTCCTTTGGTAATTTTTCTCAAATCCTCTGTCTCATGCTTACTAATAGCATTCGTTAATGATCTAAATGCATATCTAAGCAATTAATTTTAATAAAGACTCAATTTTCTTCCTAATTCTTTTTCCTAAGGAACTTCCATTCATTTTTTTTTCTTGTTCAAACCAGCTTTTTGTTATCCAGCTCTAGCTTTTGGAGAGAGGCCTTTAGCAGGGAGAAATATAAGTATAAACGGCAACTTTCTAGATACATACCTGGTGCCAATGTAAAAACAGGATCAGATAAACCATCTAAATAGTCCCTTAAGTCCTGAGGAAATAGAAGCAGTTATTAATAGTCTCCTGTCAAAAAAAAACCCAGGACCACATGGTGAATTCTATCATATCTTCAAAGAAGAGCTAATACCGATACTCTTCAAACTATTCCATGAAATAGAAACTCAAGGAACACTACCCAACTCATTTTATGAAATCACAATAGTGTTTATACCTAAACCAAACAAAGACCAAAACAAGGAAGGAGAAATTCAGACCAATCTCCCTCATAAATATCGATAAAAAAAATACTCAACAAAATTCTGACCAACTGAATCCAAGAATCTATTAAAACTATAATTCACCACAATCAGGTAGACTTCATCCCAGGAATGCAGGGATGGTTCAACATACCATCAATGTAATCCACTACATAAACAAACTCAAGAAAAAGAAACCACATGGATATTTCATTAGATGCTGAAAAGGCCCATACCTAATCACAGTGATAACAATATACTGCAAAGCAGTAGCCAACATCAAATTAAACAGAGCAAAACTTGAAGCAATCCCACTAAATTCAGGGACCAGACAAGGCTGCCCACTCTCTCCCTATCTATTCAATATAGTACTTGAAGTCCTAGACAGAGCAATCAGACAACAAAAGGAGGTCAAAGGTATACAAATTGGAAAGGAAGAAGTCAAAATATCACTATTTGCAGACAATATGATTATATACTTAAGTGACCCCAAAACTTCCACCAGAGAACTCCTAAAGCTGATAAACAGCTTCAGCAAAGTGGCTGGACATAAAATTAACTCAAATCAGTAGCCTTCCTCTACATGAAGGATAAACAAGCTGAGAAAGAAATTATGGAAATGACACCATTCACAATAGTCACAAATAATATTACATACCTTGGTGTGACTCTAACGAAGCAAGTGAAAGATCTGTGTGACAAGAATTTCAAGCTTCTGAAGAAAGAAATTGAAGAAGATCTCAGGAGATGGAAAGATCTCCCATGCTCATGGATTGGCCGAAAGCAATCTACAGATTTAATGCAATCCCCATCAAAATCCCAAATCAGTTCTTCATAGATCTAGAAAGAGCAATTCTCAAATTTATCTGGAATAACAAAAAACCCAGGATAGCAAAAACTGTTCTCCACAACAAAAGATCTTCTGGGGGAATCACCATCCCTGACCTCAAGCTCTATTACAGAACAATAGTGATAAAAACTGTTTGGTATTGGTATGGAGACAGGCAGGAAGATCAATCCCATAGAATTGAAGACCCAGAAAAGAACCTGCACACCTACGGTCTCTTGATATTTGATAAAGTAGCTAAAAACATCCAGTGGAAAAAAGACAGCATTTTTAACAAATGGTGCTGGATCAACTAGAGGTCAGCATGCAGAAAAATGCAAATCGTCCCATTCTTATCCCCTTGTACAAAGCTCAAGTCAAAGTGGATCAAGGACCTACACATAAAACCAGACACACTAAAGCTTATAGAGGAGAAAGTGGGGAAGAATCTTGAACACATGGGCACAGGGGCAAATTTCCTGAATAGAACACCAATGGCTTATGCTCTAAGAACAAGAATCGACAAATGGGACCTCATAAAACTGCAAAGCTTCTGTAAGGCAAAGGACACTGTCAATAGGACAAAAAGACAACCAACAGATTGGGAAAAGATCTTTATCAATCCTACATCAGACAGAGGACTAATATCCAATGTATACAAAGAACTCAAGAAGTTACACTCCAGAGAGTCAACCCTATTAAAAAATGATTACAGAGCTAAAGAGGGAATTCTCAACTGAGGAAACTCAAATGGCTCTGAAGCACCTAAAGAAATTTTCAGCATCCTTTAGTTATCAGGGAAATGCAAATCAAAACAACACTGAGATTCCTCCTCACACCGGTCAGAATGGTTAAGATAAAAATCTCAGGGGACAGCAGATGCTGGTGAGGATGTGGGGAAAGGGAAACATTTCTCCATTGTTGGTGGAATTGGAAGCTGGTAAAACCACTCTGGAAATCAGTTTGGTGGTCCTTCAGAAAATTAGACATAATATTACCTGAGGACCCAGCTATACTACTCCTGGGCATATACCCAGAGGATGCTCCTACATGTAATAAGGACACATGCTCCACTATGTTCATAGCAGCCTTATTTATAATAGCCAGAAGCTGAAAAGAACCCAGATGTCCTTCAACAGAGGAATGGATACAGAAATCATGGTATATATACACAATGGAGTACTATTCAGCTATTAAAAACAATGAATTCATGAAATTCTTAGGCAAATGTATGGATGTTAGTCTGGAAAGGTTTTAGCATTTGAAATGTAAATGAAGCTTATATTCAGTTAAAAAAAAGTATAAAGAAAAGGTGTGTAGCAAATTTTCACCAAGTGCAGAGAAGGGTCAGTCTAGGTCATCTAAGCACTAGAACTTTGTCAAACAGCGCCTTCAGGATGCTTGGCACTACCATCTCCTCCTTTAAAGTAGTGAAGCATAGAATTCAACTGTCAAGGCCTGCAACCCATTGGCTAGGTGCCTGATGACAGCTGGGAATAAGAAAACACTGGTGTCCAACATCTGATTCTTCCCTCTCTACTCTTGTGTCTATCTGATCCAAGCCCTGTCCTCAGCCAGGGCTAGTACCCAGCCCTTTATAAAGTGTATGTTCCACTCATAAATACATCATACTCATCCTCAAGCTTTGATTTTTTCCTTTAAGTGTCTACCTAGGACCTGAAGAGGTGAGTCAGTGGTTAAGAGCTTTTGCTGCTCTTACAAAGGACCAGAGTTCAGTTTCCAGCATTCATTCACTGTTGTCGTTAACCCCAGCTCCAGGGAATGCAATATCATCTTCTGGCCTAGGGGTACATTGCATTCATGTGTATACACACACACACACACACACACACACACATACATATACACACACACATTGCGAACACATATAATATATGTATAACAGAATTTGATTATGTATTAATAATATAAAATAATATGATATCTATTAATTTTTAAAAAGTGTCTTCCCTTTCAGTTTTATGTAGGATAATACACAGTATTAAAAGATTAAAACATATCTGTGGAGCTGCTTTTTATTGAACAATTTTTGTTGTAAAGACAGTGGCAATGTCTGATCTTATGTTAGAACAATTCAAATATGGAACATAAGCTAAGACTCATCAGATACTATCATATACATTTGCTAAGCAGATGAAGATGACAGTAATGTCTCATAATAATTATCTGTAGAAGCCAGTAATATCTTCAAAATGCAGGGAGGTGGAGGCTGGGGGTGTGGCTTAGTGTTAGAGCATTTGCTTAGCATGTTTGAAACCCTGGGTTCCATCTCCAGCAGCACAAAAATAAAAAAATAGGCTGTCAACAGGTACCATTTTCCACAACTGGCCAGGTTTGATGTGTTTGAATATGTGCCCCAACCCTCCCTTTCTTGTTTGGCTATGCGCTGTTAGTCTAGACATATTTGCTAGAGTTTTAGGCTTTCTGAACTGGAATCACTACATCTTGGTTTTCTGGCCCAGTTTTGAGTTGCAGATCAGTTACCATATCTTATGCAAAGCTATAACTGGGTGAAGGCTTATCCAGATATCCTCTTCTGTGTAGTGCTGATTTCATTATCATGTTATTTTCATTGATGCTCATCCTTAATAAGCCCTTTGTACTGGGTGTCCCTATGGGTTCTAAACAGTGGTTGTAGGTCCTCTATAATTTTCTGCAGTAATACTTGTTTTCATGCAGTCGATGCTTCATTATTTAGGCATCTTATTTCCAAGCACTACATCATCAGCCTCTATACTCATGCCCATGAATCAGTGAAGATGTAGTAAGGTTCAAGCTCTAGGATAAAAACCATGGAAATAACACAAGTGAACAGAGAGGTCCCTTTTTTACCCACAGTTATAATGCATAGCTTTCTTAGAGCAGCACAGCAGCAATGCCTTAGGATCCAATGACCTGTGAAGCAGGCTTAGACATGCTCCAGGATCTTACCACATTGAAGTTCCCAAAATCCAAGGCACCAACATAGAAGACACATCTGAGACAAGCTCACATAGAATATAACATAACCCACTAGATTTTTATATATCCTAGACTTTATAACACCCACCTTACTTTCTTTCTTCATATCACTTCTGCTTAGAAACAATCACTTGCTGGGCAGCAATCATTTTGTTGGCACTCTCATTTCTGACCTATGTCATGGTGGTAATGTCCAAGGTTACAATGCTGGTTATTGCTTTTTTATATTCTAATAGTCTTATAGCTTGGTCTATAATATGGTCATGTATGACACGTGCTGTATCCAGTACCCTAAGAGTCTGCTGTACCATAGTCTGCTGGCTGCATGGTATTAGCACTTCAGTATATATATTTGTTGGTTTCTGACACTTGGAGCTTAAATGCTCCTTGAGGATGACTGACCCAATTGGAAACAGTCTGTAGGTCTTTAGAATCATTTTCTTAAGTTTGTTTGTCTCTGCTGTCATTAGAAAAACACTGTCTCAAACCCTGAGAGAAAATTCCTTTTGCTAAACTAGTGTTCTGTTTCTGACAAGATATTACCTAGCCTGCCAAACAGACACTTAGAATGGTAGCTACTACTGCAAAACCAGAGGCTGAATTGAGCCTGACAAAATGGAATTGAGCTATAAAAGATGCCAAATGGACCTTTTACTCTCACCTTCCATGAAGAAGTCATGAATTATCTCCTCCTTTATTACCTACCCCTCATTTTTTCCCCTTGCTCTTTAAGGGACGTCTGTTCTTTGTTCAGACTAGAAGCCGATCTATGAGCTAATCCTCCCAGTGTCTTCCTATTCTCTGTTCAAAGAATAACCTTTATTTCATTGTGGCTGTCAGTTTTGTTATTAAGTCCATGATTCTGTGAGGGAGAAAGATTGCAATTAGGATTGGAAATTAATACCATTCCTAACTCTTTCCCATGGACTGTGATGTACCTCCCTATTGTCTTCAATTTCTAGTCTATCCTAATGTGTTTTACTGTGTGACTGGGCTGGGGAAGCTAGGTAGGAGGCACTCAGTGCTGTACTTATTCCTCTAGTGAATGACCTCCATTTGGAACATCCCTTAGAAGTGAGAGAAGTGTTACACATACTTAACACATCTCTTCCTGCAATTCATTTAGCAGCATTAGTTCATTTAGCAGCACTTGAACATGCATTGGCCCCAGAGGACCTACTTAAAAATTACATCATTTCATTGTACAATGTGAGTCAGTTCCAAATGTAGTTAAAGTCATTTTTCCAACATGCCCATAGGTTCAGCTCAACACCACAGTAGATTGTTTCTCAATTTCCAAGAAATTTGTTTGTTTGTTTGTCTGTTTGTTTTATGGGTATGAGTGTTTTGCTAGAATGTTTGTCTGTGCACTACCACATACATGCCTTTTACCTTGGAGGTCAGGGGATCAGGTCCCCTGGAACTAGAGTTATTGACAATTGTGAGAGGCTATGCGGGTGCCAAGAATTAAACAATTAAACCCAGGTCCTCTGCAAGAACAACATATTTTCTTCCTTCCTTCCTTCCTTCCTTCCTTCCTTCCTTCCTTCCTTCCTTCCTTTCTTTCTTTCTTTCTTTCCTTTCAATCTTCTAATTTTTTTCTGTTTAATTATTTTTAATTCTTAACTGATGATCCTCTAGCCCCAAAGATGAGAGGTTTTGACAACATGCTTATAAAATCCCCAACATCCCCTGACTAGAGTGTCCTTGTCTTGCTTTTTCTTGAAGGGGTAGGATCCAGGTCAAGACTGCATTGAGATCAGTGTTAAGAGCACAGGCCTCAGTGTGAGTTTCTGCTTCCTCTTGATTTTTTTCCCATTTGCCCACAGTAAATGCAAAGGCTGGTCACGGGTACCTCTACTGAATCTTTTAAAAATAACCTTACCATTTTTTTAGCCCTTTTACGGCCTGAAAATGAGCTAGACCTTTTCTCATGAAAAAATTAGAAACATATCTTTGAGACCCTCCTGTACAGTAGCCAAGTTCACAGAACCTCTAATCGGTGTTCTTTTCTTCTTTATCCCAAGGTACTTTTTTCCTAGTCCTGTATCCAGGCTCCCAGTCTGGAAGCTTGTTTCCCTGAAGCTCAGTAATTTTCTAGAGGCCATCTCAGGAGCACAGAAGATTTTAGTATTCCTTCTAGCGTGGTCCTGCCAATTTAAAAACAAACAAACAAACAAAACATCACACCAAGCCTTCCTTCTTGTTTAGCTTCTTTGGATCTGTAGTGTGTAACAAAGTTTCTGTGTTTTATGGCTAATATCCACTTATAAGTGAGTCCATATCATGCATGTCCTTTTGGGTCTAGGTTATCTCACTCAGGATGATATTCTCAAGTTCCATCCATTTGCCTGAAAAATCCATGATGCCTTTGTTTGTAATAGCTGAATAGTATTCCTTTGTGTAGATGTACCACATTTTCTTTATCCATTCTTCAGTTGAAGGACATCTAGGTTGTTTTCAGTTACAAATAAGACTTCTAAGAACCATAGGAGTGTGGATTCATTTCTGGGTCTTCAATTCTGTTCCATTGATCTACATGTCTGTCACTGTACCAATACCATGCGGTTTTTAACACTATTGCTCTGTAGTATGCAGTCACTGATAAGGGGATATTGACCCAGAATCTCGGAATACCCTAGACACAACCCGCATATCAATAGATTTCTAAGAAGATGGAAGGAGAGACCCCTGGTCCTGGAAAGACTGGATGTAGGGGAACGCCAGGACAGAGTAACGAGAGGGGGTTGAATGGAGAAAAGAGGGAGGGAAGGGGGCTTATGGGACTTTCGGGGAGGGAGGAAACGGGAAAGGGTAAGTGATTTGGAATGTAAATTAAAAAAATAAAATAAAATAAATAATAAAAAAAAAGACTTCTAAGAACATAGTTGAGTAAGTGTCTTTGTGGGATATTGGAGCATCTGTTGGTTATATGCCCAGGAGTGGTATAACTGGGTCTTGAGGTAGAGCATAAGAGGCAAATGGAGGGAGGGAACTGGGAGGGAGGGGGAATAGGGAGGGGAATGGGGGATTCAAGATCAGGTACAGGGAAGGACAGGAGAGATGGCTAGATGGCCATGAAAATGAATGGAAATCTGCAACTGACGGGGGTGAGGAGGTGGGGGCATCTCCAGGATGAGACAGAGACCTGAGTTATGGGAGGCACCCAAGAATCAATGAGGATGACCTTAGCTGTGATTCACATTGGGGTTATGGAACCTCAAGAGGCCACTTCCTGTAACCAGGCAGGAACCCCAGCAGAGCGATGTGGACACCAACCCACCTACAAAACTTTCACCCCAAAATTTATCCTGTCTACAAGTAATGGTGCAGGGAGCAGAGACTGAGGAAATGGCCAACCAATAACTGGCCCAGCTTGAGATCAATTCCATGGGTAAGCAACAATCCCTAACACTATTAATTATTGTTATGCATCAGGAGTATGTTGTCCTCTGAGAGGCTCCACCCAACCACTGTCTCAGACAGATGCAGACACCCACAGCCAAACAGTGGATGGAGCTTGGGAACTCTTATGGAAGAACAGGAGGAAGGATTGTGGGGCCCCAAAAGGAATAGGAACTCCACAGGAAGACCCACAGAGTCAAGTAGGCTAGACCTTTGGGGCTCTCAGAGTCTGAATCACCAACCAAAGAACATATGCAGGCTGGACCTAGGCCTCTCAACACATATTAGCAGATGTGCAGTTTTGTCTTCATGTGGGTTCTGAACAACTAGAGTGGGGGCTATCCCAAAAGCTTTGCCTATATGTGGGGTATGTTCTTTTAGCAGGGCTGCCTTGTCTGGTCTCAGTGGGAGAAGATATGTCTAACCTCACAGAGACTTGAAGTGCCAGGGTAGAAGGCTACTCAGGGTGGGGGGGGGAGCACCACAGGCTCAGAGAAGAAGGAAAGGGCACATGGCGGAAGGATTATGGGGCAGTGAGTGGGATGTAAATTGAATAAGTAAAATCAATCAATCAATCAATCAATCAATCCCAGGATGGAGCTATAGTGATGAAATAAGAGTAAGTATTCAGGTCAACATAGTAGTGAGGAGAAGAATCATCATTCTTTGAGGCAAGGCAAGGGCTATACAATAAAGATGTATTCCCTCTAATTTTACACTTCTGTCTTCCCAGCTAAGTTAACGCTAGTGGACCTTGGACATAGATTTATACTTCATCCTCCCCACTACTCTTTACCTCCTTTTACAAGGTACTAGAGTTTGGAATGCACACGTGTCTCCATGTGTACGTAACCACACTGATCTTGTGCTCTAGGACCTAACTGCAAATATGTTCTTTCCACCAAGGAAAGAGTCTGGAAGCCATGTATAGTGGCATATGCCAATAATTCTACACTCAGCCGACTAAGACTAAAGATTGTGAGTTTGAGGACAGACTGGGCTGTATAGTAAGATTTAACTAGTAGAAATATATGCACCTTGAGTATAGCTCTATAATTTAGCAGGTGCTAGGAGCCTATAGAAATCCTCTTTCCCACTTTCTGCAGTGGCTGGGCAGAGCCTGGATGGGGGTGGCCCAGGAAAAGCTAACTGAGCTGTTTGGAGGGCATTGGTTGCATACAGTATGGATGCCCTGGGCTGTCCTGATGTGATTGGCTGTTGATCTGTTGTCCACACTCCACCTCTCCCTCTGCAGAGCCTGAGGACTGGGTCAGTGGGGAGATGAGAAAGGGAGAAGGCCAGCACACCTCCACCACACTTCTGAGGTTTAGTATCTGCTCGTGCCATGAGTCCAAGGCTGACTGGACACTGAAGCTACTCTGTGATGTTAAGTCTGAGGCCCCAAGTCCCAGGACTACAGAGCTAGATCCTGCTTTTTCTTTCTTCAGAAGAAAACAAGAGATGGAAGGACAGTAGGGCTGAGTCTCTCCCATGGCACTCTGACATCCTTTCATATAAACAACGGCTTAAGTTGTAGGTTTTTGAAACTCCTTATAAAGTTCAGACTGGCCTCAATCCTATATAGCACACATATCTAACTTTATTTAATCCAAGTCTAACTTTATTTAATCCAAGTTTTTGTTGTGTAGCTGCACTCCTCAAACATGAACTGATGGTAGGCCTACGAGCAGCATAGAACAAAGCCATTTCCCATTTGCTTTTCTGACTCTCCTAAGAGGCTGTCCATGAGATAGTTGCTTTCCCCCTGGTTGTAATAAGGTATGGAACATCTGGCTTTACTCTCTTCAGAATAAACTGTAATGAACAAAACTGTTTAGCTGAAGTATAGAATTGACTCCTCAGTACTGGGGTATGCTGTAGTTTGTTTTGTTGTAATCTGACCTATGGTGTGGTGATGTCATTCTTAATGTATGAGATAAGAACTGTGAGGAATTGGCACGCTTTATTATTCTTCCACGTACTGCCCATATAATCAATAGCTTGAATCTGAAATGCCTCGTTGTTCTAAAGATAAACATATATTTTGTGCTCTGTCTTCAGTACAATAATTTTAGCGGTATTCTCCATAAACCTTAGAAATCCTCTCCAAAGAGCCGAGTCTCAATCTAGATCCTCAGCTAGCCTCTCCCTCTCCGCAGCTTTTTTTCCTGGAACCACTTGCTTTCCTGAAATGACCTCAATGTCCATCCTTTGTCCCAGCCTTTCCTGAGGCCCCACATGCATGCCCTGGAATCTCCACTCCACAGAGCCTTACAGTCTCCAAATCCTCTCCTTTGCTTTCTTTTTGTCTCACTATGATACATAGCTCATTGGACATCTCCCTACTTAGAATGTCTTTTGCCTTTTCTATATCTCAGTCATGATGTTGCTAGTGAAGAAAATAGCAAAGTCAATTCTCGACTTCTGATTTTTCAAAGCCTTGATCTGCCAGTAAAGCATCCCCACCAAGGTCATTTTTATCCTTTCAGGTGGCATTAAATTTCTTCGGTATGAGAATGAGGACCTAGATTTACACAATAATTTAGCCAAGGGGCCAAGAAATATTTAGATTTAGAAAGATGAAAAGAAGGAAGTAGAGAGAAATAGACTAATTAAGATAATTTAATCCTTATTAATTCTCAGCAAAGCAAATCAAACTTTCTATCTAGAAACTATCTCTCTATCTAGTTAGATAAATAGAGACAGAGATAGATAGATAGATAGATAGATAGATACATACATACATACATACATACATACATATATGCATACATACCTAGACAAATACATAGATACATAGATACAGAAGTTTTAACTATAGAGAATATTTATGTGTCACTATACACTCTGAAGAGAAATGATAAGCCTGGTAAAACATAGGCCAAGGTGTAAAGCTTACATATTGGTCTGAAAATCAGACAGAAAATATAATACTGTAACTCCTCACCCCACCACATCCCCAGTAAAGAGAACAAGTATCTGGCAAGGTTCCAAAATCCAGTTGCATCATATTTTACAAGAGTAAAGAATTGTCTGTATAGGATTTAGGCAAATAAACCTATTCGTATTTCCTGTGGTTGAGAGCAGTGCACAAACAAGGGCATATTTCCTAGGAAAGGAAGCTGAAGTCTATGATTAGAAAAGGGAAATGCATGAGAAACTAGCACAAGCAAATGAGCAAAAGTCACATAAGAAACAAATATCTCAATGATGCCAGCACGGAATATTGGATTCCCCCACTTCACACTTCCATGTAGCAGAAGAGGATCAAAGGGGAAGGGGTCAATAAATAGACAAAATTAAGTGTCCAACACCCAATGTGATAGTAAAAGAAAGAATCACTGTTAGAAAGAAGATAAAGTACAATTTAAACCTTTAATGTGATGGGTTTGATTTTTTTTTACTGCCAGTAATTAAGATAACTTTACATATTTTACACGTTTACATCTGTAAGTGAAACATTCACCCATAATCATTTTTTTTCCTTTAAGAGTGTATTAAATTTCTCCAGCATAAGAAGGGTTTCTAGATTTACTCCGTATTCAACATTTCACATTTTCCATAAAAGGAAAAGTCCAACAGTCAAAGTTAACTAATCACCTCTGCCTCAGAGAAAAAATAAGACTCTTCCAGCCACCTGGTGGCAGTATACTCTGTTCCGTTTCAAGGGGTGAAATGCTTCTTTCTACTTGCCATGCTGTTTCATGATCTTCTTTTTTTTTTTTTTAATTTAATTTTATTTTATTTTTTTAATTTACATTCCAAATCACTTCCCCTTTCCCGTTTCCTCCCTCCCCGAAAGTCCCATAAGCCCCCTTCCCTCCCTCTTTTCTCTGTTCAACCCCCTCTCATTACTCTGTCCTGGCGTTCCCCTACATCCAGTCTTTCCAGGACCAGGGGTCTCTCCTTCCATCTTTTTAGAAATCTATTGATATGCTGATTGTGTCTAGGGTATTCTGAGATTCTGGGTCAATATCCCCTTATCAGTGACTTCATACCATGTGTGATCTTTTGTGATTGGGTTACCTCACTAAGGATGATATTTTCAAGTTCTGACCATTTGCCTAGGAATTTCGTGAATTCATTGTTTTTAATTGCAGAGTAGTATTCCATTGTGTAAATATACCACATCTTCTGAATCCATTCCTCCGTTGAGGGACATCTGGGTTCTTTCCAGCTTCTGGCTATTATAAATAAGGCTGCTATGAATATAGTGGAGCATGTGTCCTTATTGCATGCAGGTAAAGTCTCTGGGTATATGCCCAGGAGTGGTATAGCCGGATCCTCCGGAAGTGTCATGCCCAGTTTTCTGAGGAGCCGCCAGACTGCTTTCCAGAGTGGTTGTACCAGCCTGCAATTCCACCAGCAGTGGAGGAGTGTTCCTCTTTCTCCACATCCTCGCCAACAACTGCTGTCTCCTGAGTTTTTGATCTTAGCCATCCTGACTGGTGTGAGATGGAATCTCAGGGTTGTTTTGATTTGCATTTCCCTAATGACTAAGGATGATGAACATCTCTTTAGGTGCTTCTCAGCCATTAGATATTCTTCAGGTGAGAACTCTTTGTGGAGCTCTGTACCCCATTTTTTAATAGGGTTACTTGCCTCTCTGGAGTTTAACTTCTTGAGTTCTTTGTATATCTTGGATATTAGCCCTCTGTCGGATGTAAGGTTGGTAAAGATCATTTCCCAGTTAGTTGGTTGCCGCTTTGTCTTTTTGACGGTGTCTTTTGCCTTGCAAAAACTTTGTAATTTAATGAGGTCCCATTTGTCTATTCTTGATCTTAGAGTATAAGCTATTGGAGTTCTGTTCAGGAAATTCTCCCCTGTGCCCATATGTTCAAGGTTCTTCCCTAGTTTCCCTTCTATTAGTTTCAGTGTGTCTGGTTTTATGTGGAGATCTTTGATCCACTTAGAATTGAGCTTAGTGCAAGGAGATAAGGATGGGTCAATTTGCATTCTTCTGCATGTTGACCTCCAGCTGAGCCAGCACCATTTGTTGAAAAGGCTATCTTTTTTCCACTGGATGGTTTTAGCTCCTTTGTCAAAGATCAAGTGACCATAGGAGTGTGGATTCATTTCTGGGTCTTCAATTCTGTTCCATTGATCTACATGTCTGTTACTGTACCAATACCATGCAGTTTTTAACACTATTGCTCTGTAGTACAGCTTGAGGTCCGGGATACTGATTCCCCCAGAGGTTCTTTTACTCTTGAGAATAGTTTTAGCTATTCTGGGTTTTCTGTTATTCCAGATGAATTTTTGAATTGCTCTTTCTAACTCTATGAAGAATTGAGTTGGGATTTTGATGGGGATTGCATTGAATCTGTGTATTACTTTTGGTAAGATGCTCATTTTTACTATATTAATCCTGCCAATCCATGAGCATGGCAGATTTTTCCATCTTCTGAGGTCTTCTTCAATTTCTTTCTTCCGAGACTTGAAGTTCTTGTCATACAGATCTTTCACTTGTTTGGTTAGCATCACGCCAAGATACTTAATATGGTTTGTGGCTATCGTAAAGGGTATTATTTCTCTTACTTCTTTCTCAGCCTGCTTATCCTTTGAGTATAGGAAGGCTTCTGACTTGCTTGAGTTGATTTTATATCCGGCCACTTTGCTGAAGTCGTTTATCAGCTGTAGGAGTTCTCTGGTGGAGTTCTTTGGGTCGCTTATGTATACTACCATATCGTCTGCAAATAGTGATAGTTTGACTTCTTCCTTTCCAATTTGTATCCCTTTGACCTCTTTTTGTTGTCTAATTGCTCTAGCTAGAACTTCAAGTACTATATTGAAAAGATATGGAGAGAGAGGGCAGCCTTGTCTAGTCCCTGATTTTAGTGGGATTGCTTCAAGTTTCTCTCCGTTTAGATTGATGCTGGCTACTGGTTTGCTGTAAATTGCTTTTACTATGTTTAGATATGGGCCTTGAATTCCTGATCTTTCCAAGACCTTTAGCATGAAAGGATGCTGAATTTTGTCAAATGCTTTCTCAGCATCTAATGAGATGACCATGTGGTTTTTTTCTTTGAGATTGTTTATGTAGTGGATTACATTGATGGATTTCCTTATATTGAACCATCCCTGCATCCCTGGGATGAAGCCTACTTGATCGTGGTGAATGATCGTTTTGATGTGTTCTTGGATTCGGTTGGCAAGAATTTTATTGAGTATTTTTGCATCGATATTCATAAGAGAGATTGGCCTGAGATTCTCTTTCTTTGTCGGATCTTTGTGTGCTTTTGGTATTAGTGTAATTGTGGCTTCATAGAACGAGTTGGGTAGTGTTCCTTCTGTTTCTATTTTGTGGAACAGTTTGAAGAGTATTGGTGTTAGGTCTTCTTTGAAGGTCTGATAGAATTCTGCACTAAAACCATCTGGACCTGTGCTTTTTTTTGGTTGGAAGACTTCCAATGACAACTTCTATTTCTTCAGGGGTTATAGGACGGTTTAGATGGTCTATTTGATCCTGATTTAATTTTGGTACTTGGTATCTGTCAAGGAAATTGTCCATTTCCTCAAGATTTTCTAGTTGTGTTGAATACAGGTTTTTGTAGTAGGATCTGATGATTTTTTGAATTTCCTCAGTTTCTGTTGTTATCTCTCCCTTTTCGTTTCTGATTTTATTAATTTGGATACTATCTCTGTGCCCTCTGGTTAGTCTGGCTAAGGGCTTATCTATCTTGTTGATTTTCTCAAAGAACCAACTCCTCGTTTTGTTGATTCTTTGTATGGTTTTCTTTGTTTCTACTTGATTGATTTCAGCCCTGAGTTTGATGATTTCCTGCCTTCTACTCCTCTTTGGTGTATTTGCTTCTTTTTGTTCCAGGGCTTTCAGGTGTGCCATTAAGCTGTTAGTGTATGCTGTCTCCCGTTTCTTTTTGGCGGCACTCAGGGCTATGAATTTTCCTCTTAGCACTGCTTTCATTGTGTCCCATAAGTTAGGGTATGTTGTGCCTTCATTTTCGTTAACTTTCAAAAAGTCTTTGATTTCTTTCTTTATTTCCACCTTGACCAAGTTATCATTGAGTAGAGCATTGTTCAGCCTCCATGTGTACGTGGGTTTTCTTTTGTTTTTGTTGCCATTGAAGACCACCCTTATTCCATAGTTATCTGATAGGAGGCATGGGATTATTTCTATCTTCTTGTATCTGTTGAGGTCTGATTTGTGACCAATTATATAGTCAATTTTGGAGAAGGTACCATGAGGAGCTGAGAAGAAGGTGTATTCTTTAGCTCTAGGATGAAATGTTCTATATATATCAGTTAGTTCCATTTGGTCCAAGGCTTCAATTAGATTCACTGTGTCCCTGTTTAGTTTCTGCTTTCCTGAACGATCCATTTCAGAGAGCGGGGTGTTGAAGTCACCCACTATTATTGTGTGCGGTGCGATGTGTGCTTTGAGTTTTAGTAAAGTTTCTTTTACGAATGAGGGTGCCCTTGCATTTGGAGCATAGATATTCAGGATTGAGAGTTCTTGATGGTGGATTTTTCCCTTGATCAGTATGTAGTGTCCTTCTGTGTCTTTTTTGATGACTTTAGGTTGAAAATCAATTTTATCCGATATTAGGATGGCTACTCCACCTCGTTTCTTGGGGCCATTTGCTTATAAAATTGTTTTCCAGCCTTTTACTCTGAGGTAGTGTTTGTCTTTGACACTGAGGTGCGTTTCCTGCATGCAGCAAAATGCTGGGTCCTGTTTACGTATCCAGTCTGCTAGTCTATGTCTTTTAATTGGGGAATTGAGACCATTGATATTAAGAGAGATTAAGGCATAGTGATTATTGCCATCTGCCATTCTTGACGCTATCTTTATGTTTGAGTGGTTATCTACTTTTGGGTTTGATTCAAGAAGGTTATTATCTCATTTTTTCCAGGGTGTTGTTTCTCTCCCTGTATTGGAGGTTTCCACCTATTATCCGTTGCAGGGCTGGATTTGTGGAAAGATATTGTGAAAATTTGGTTTTATCATGGAATATCTTGGTCTCTCCATCTATGGTGATTGAGAGTTTTGCTGGGTATAGTAGTCTAGGCTGGCATTTGTGCTGTCTTAGTGTCTGCATGAGATCTGCCCAGGATCTTCTGGCTTTCATAGTCTCTGGTGAGAAGTCTGATGTGATTCGGATAGGTCTTCCTTTGTATGTTACTTGGCCCTTTTCTCTTACTGCATTTAGTATTCTTTCTTTGTTTAGAACATTCGGTGTTTTGATTATTATGTGACGGGAGGTATTTCTGTTCTGGTCCAGTCTGTTTGGAGTTCTGTAGGCTTCTTGTACGTTCATCGGCATCTCTCTCTTTAAGTTAGGGAAGTTTTCCTCCATAATTTTGTTGAAGATGTTTACTGGCCCTTTAAGTTGCAAATCTTCACTCTCATCTATACCTATAATCCTTAGGTTTGGTCTTCTCATTGTGTCCTGGATTTCCTGGATGTTTTGGGTTACGCGTTTTTTGCATTTTGCATTTTCTTTAACTGTTGAGTCGATGCTTTCTATGGAATCTTCAGCACCTGAGATTCTTTCTTCCATCTCTTGTATTCTATTGTTGATGTTTGCATCTATGACTCCTGATTTCTTCCCAAGGTTTTCTATCTCCAAAGTTGTCTCCCTTTGTGATTTCTTAGTTGTTTCTACTTCCTTTTTTAGTTCCTGGATGGATTTGCTGAGATCCTTCACTTGTTTGTTTGTATTTTCCTGTATTTCTTTAAGGTATTTTTGCATTACCTCTTTCAGGATTTCTTCCTGATGACCCACGTTCTCCTGCATTTCTCTGAGCGATTTTTGTGTTTCCTCCTCATGGGATTCCATCTGTTGATCCATCGTCTCCTGCATTTCTTTAAGCAGTTCTCGTGTTTCCTTTGTAAGGGCATCTAACCGTTGATTCATTTCTTTAAGCAATTTTTGTGTTGCCTCCTTATGGGCATCCGTCTGTTGACCCATATTCTTCTGCATTTCTTTATGCAAATTTCGTGATTCCTTTGTGAGTGCATCTACCCGTTGATTCATCTCGTTAAGCGATTTTTGTGTTGTCTCCTTGTGCGCCTCCATCTTTTGATCCATGTTCTCCCGCATTTCTCTAAGCGATTTTTGTGTTTCCTTTGTAAGGGCTTCTAACCGTTGATTCATGGTCTCCTGTAACTCTTTATGAGATTTATTTGTGTCCTTCTTGTGATCCTCTAATAGCATCATGAGAAGTGATTTTAAATCCAGATCTTGTCTTTCGGGTGTGGTGGGGTATCCAGGACTTGCTGCTGTTGGAGAGTTGGGTTCGGATGGTCCCACATTACTTTGATTACTGTTAGTAACATTCCTACGTTTGCCTTTTGCCATCTGGATACCTCTGGTGTTAGTTGGTCCTGCTGCCACTGGCTGTTGATTGGACCTCCTGTGAGCCTGCAAAGCTATTTCTGCCCCCCCTGGATTACCAGGATTCCCCTGGCACCGATTTCTGGGGCCTGCCTGCTCCTGAGTGACTTTGGAGCCCTAATGTGCTTTGCCCCAAGTGATCTTATATTGGGGAGGCCTTGCACATCTAAAGGCTCAGCCTAGTGGATTCCTGGAGCAGAGGTCGCCAAAGGGAGGCTGGCAGGCTCCTGCCCTGTGCAGGGGTGTGTGATCTCTCCTGGGGGGGGGAGGGGGCGTCCCTCTGCCAGGCAGAAGTCCCACAGCAGATCTGGCGCGCTGGTCACTGCAGATCAGCCCAGCACCTGTGAGCAGGTTACACACAAGCTGCCTGAACCCGAAGCGATATTATGCCTGTCTGTCTCTGAGCCTGGCGGTCCCAACTACCTGGTCACTGGAGCAAAGATGGCGGAGGGCACTCTCCGTGGCGCTGCTCACCCTGTGGTCACGATGGCCCGCCGATCTGGCACCCAGACGACCACAGCGCCAACCCGCCCTCGGGCACAGATGGAAGCCCCAACAGGCCGTGTCCCAAGTGATGTTATATTGGGGGGAGAGCCTGGGTACCGGTCTCTCCAGTGCAGTCTGTTGGAACAGAGGTCGCGTAAGGAAAGCTGGCAGGCTCCCTCCCTGCGCGGGGTCCCTCCACCAGGCAGAAGGTCCCACCGCGGAACTGGCGCGCTGGTTACTGCAGATCAGCCCAGCACCTGGGAGCAGGTTACACACAAGCTGCCTGAAACCGAAGCGATATTATGCCTGTCTGTCTCTGAGCCTGGCGGTCCCAACTACCTGGTCACTGGAGCAAAGATGGCGGAGGGCACTCTCTGTGGCGCAGCTCACCCTGTGGTCACGATGGCCCGCCGATCTGGCACCCAGACGACCACAGCGCCAACCCGCCCTCGGGCACAGACGGAAGCCCCAACAGGCCGTGTCCCAAGTGATGTTATATTGGGGGGAGAGCCTGGGTACCGGTCTCTCCAGCGCAGTCCGCGGGAACAGAGGTCGAGGAAGGGAAGCTGGCAGGCTCCCTCCCTGCGCGGGGTCCCTCCACCAGGCAGAAGGTCCCACCGCGGAACTGGCGTGCTGGTTACTGCAGATCAGCCCAGCACCTGGGAGCAGGTTACACACAAGCTGCCTGAAACCGAAGCGATATTATGCCTGTCTGTTTCATGATCTTCTAATGTAGTATGTGTCTCCATATTCTATCTTTTACGACTATAACCATGCCCGCAGAGCCATGACCTTCAAAGGAAAGTGAAGGCCTCATTTCTGTTCTATCTTACCCCGAATATACATTTTCCTCCTCTAGCCTTTTTATTTCTTTATCTATGGTTCCTCACCTTCAGAGCAGCTAGAATTTCTCCCTTGTATTCTATTACATTAATATTGTTATCTTAATGTCACCCAGAGCAATTATTTCTGTTACTTGTTTTCCCATATCTTCCTCTTCAAAAAAAGCTCATCCAGGGCATGAAGTAAAGTCTAACTAATGCTGACGTTTTCAAATTAGAATGAAGAGACCAAATAGATTATTACAACTCAGGGATTTTTTCACGAACACGTTTTTGTGGCTATGTAAAGAAAAATCAATGTCTATTACACACACACTCACACACACACACACACACAGGCTTCATCTACAGAGGTTAATTCAAATGCTTATTTTGGTTTTTTTTGTTTTTTTGCTTGATGGGTTCTGTTTTGATATCACAAACTGTAAATGTCTACAAATGTATGTTACTACTTCCAATTCTAATGCTTCTGGTGGTAGGAATTTGTTATGATTCCTTCAGAAAATGAAACATATTTTTATCATTGGTGACATACTTCATCCCATTCAGTCATCTGAAGCCTCAATTTCACCTTATTATGTACACATATGCCTTTGTATGTTTTCTTTTCATGTCAAATATCCCATTTACCTTGAATCTAGAGACCTTAGCCAAGTATGGGACTTGGCGATACTTATGGAACTAGGAAACAGAGAAAAGATGCTAATTCCGGAGCCCATTTTCTTGGTATTTTTCCAGGTGTTCTCACCTGCACATCTCCAGTGATGGAGCTTAAAGTTTTCCAAGATTCATCATTTGATGAAAGCCACTATCTCCAAAGTGGTGAATGGTAGATGCTATAAGTCCAGGCTTCTTCCATTCTTACTAGATGGGGGCCAGTCAGCTTCAGTTGTATGCAGTGGTAGTTAAAGTGAGGGCGAAGGGAGGACTCAGTAGACACAAAAGGAAAGGGAATGTGGAATGAAGGGAATGTTAACATGGAGGTAGACTGGAGCAAGATGCATGGTGAGGGAACATGGATAGCAATATATTAGACATTTCTAAAAGAGGGAAGAAAGAATTTTGAAAAGTTTTATCCTGAGGAAATTATAAATGTTTGAAGATATAAATAGTATCATAGAATGTACACATATTGAAATATTAGATGAGATCCTGTTAATAAGTACAGCTTTTAAGTTGCTATGTATAGGTTTTTATGAAGTCAGACATACAGGGAGCAAGAGGAATAGTGTATGAGATGGTGAGAGGTTGAGCTGTGACCACTGCCTGTTGCCTCCCACGTCCTCCATGGTCACATCATAGTAGATGGTGAAGTTGGCCATGATGCCTGAGCTGGAGAAGGCAGACTGGTCTCGCAGTGTTGGGGAGAAGGTGATGCAGGCACAGGTCTCTCCCCTCTGTATCCTGGTGGATGGGGGCAAGTCACCCTCACCTGTATGGGCATCCAGGTAGCACAGAGATCTCAGCAGAGAGAAAAGCCATGGATGGGGACAGCAAGAGCTCTGGGCAATGTGTGGGGAGGGTGAGACCTGGAGCCCCTGGCACTCCAGGCTGCTCCACTTGCCTCGCATGCCCTTCCTGCTGCCCACTGTCACTCTGTCACAAGCCCCTTTGTCAGCTCCTGCCCTGGCCCGATCCATCACACCCTTTCTGCCAGACCCAGCCCTCCCTCAGCTCCCAGCATCATGAGGTAGAGGGTTTGTTCTCCACCCACAACCTCTCCCTACCTCACTTCCCATCCTACCTGAGGCCTGTGTCTGCAGAACTCCCATGGCCCCAGATCCACAGGGAGCCACTGTCTCCTTCTCCTGAGACCAATGGAGTGGGTGTGAGGACAGAGACAGACACAGTGGCAGATCTGGCCTCCTCTCCTCTCCTTTCTGCTGTGAGACAGGACAGGCTAGCAGGGCTCTCCTCAGGAGACACATCTGCTGGCCTTTCTTCCTCTCTTCCCCTTGTCACTCAGAATGCTGCCTCTGAATGAGTCTCTTCGAGTCTCCTGAATTCACGGGCAACCTTTGGTTTTGGACATTTGCTCAACTGGTATAAAGATCAACTCCTCTGGAATTTTAGTCCAAGTGTCCACTTAGAAATACCCAGAGTCTCCCTTTTTCCAGAAAATAGAGACTTGGGAATTCAACTCCCTCCTCCTTCCTGCTCCAGCTGTCAGGAAGCTTAGGGGCAAACCGAGCCCCTTGCTCTGAGGGCCTGGTCACATACATTCCCTGAGCTTCCTTTTTTCCATACCTCTTTGTTTTGTTTTATTCCTATAAGATAGTTTCTGTCCTTAGCTTTTAAGTCTTAATAAGAAGGATCCAAGGAGTTGCTATTAATAACTCTGGAAAAGATGAAAGAACAATAATTTGATATATCCTACCACCCAAACAAAGCCCCCAAGGGTCAAAATTAATGGAACAACAGGATTGAAGATTACAGATATCAAGGAGCAAAGGTCTGCAATTCAAATAAGTAAACATTTCCCAATTAGCTTTGTCCAAGAATAAAGATAAATTATTTTTATTCCACAGGAATAAAAAGTAGCAGCACCCAACTGTCAGGTTATCGAAAAATAAAAGACAATTAGAAGTGCCAGTCAATGATAACTGAAGCAGAACTGACATGACACATTGGGCAACAAGGACAACTCCTCAGCTCCTGTAAGTCAATAGCAAAACAAAATAATACTATAATTCTTTTTTAATTTTCTATATTTTTTATTTACATTCCAAATGATTTCCCCTTTCCCAGTTCCTCCCTCCCCGAAAGTCCCATAAGCCCTCTTCCCTCCCTCTGTTCCCCATTCAACCCCCTCTGGCTTCTCTGTCCTGGCATTCCCCTACATCCTGTCTTTCCAGGACCAAGGGTCTCTCCTTCCATCTTCTTGGAAATCTACATGGGCTCAGGATTTGAAATGACATTTCTTCAAAGAGAACATAGAAATGACCAATGGATATGTGAAGAGATGCTCAAAATCACTACAGAGAAATTCAAAATCAAACCATGAAACAGCACCTCGTATTTGTCAGAATAGCCATTATCCAGAAATTGAAAGGCAAACAGCACTGCTTAAGACATTCAGAAACTTGGACCCTAGTTGTACCCTTTTGGTGGGGTTACAAAATGGTGTTGAATTCTTCTGTTTCCTCATTTCATATATAGTGCAACCAGCCCCTCTCAAATTCCTGTTGCCATTTCTAGATTTGTTTTCACAGGCCTGATATCCTATAAGCCAAAAGATACCCTTCATCCTTCATAACATAATAAAGGCAATATACAGCACTATAGCCATCATCCTTTTAAATGGAGAAAAACTCAAACAGCATTTCCACTCAAAGCAAGAACAAGGAAGGATCTCCATCCACTATTTCTGCTTTTGTTTAATACAGTGCTTGATGAGGCAGAGCAACAAGACAAGATTAAGAGTTAAAAGGGATACAAGATGAAAGGGAGAAGTCAAAGGATTCTCATTCTCAGCGATGATTTTATACACGAAATACCCTAAAGACTCCAGAAATCTCCCACAGCTGATAAACACATTCAAAGAAATAATAGGATATAAAGTGAACACACATTAATCAGTAGCCTCCCTAAACCCAAAAGATAAGCAGACTGAGAAAGAAATCAGGGAAACAATTGTATTCATAATAGCCCATTCCCCAAATGTTCCAGTAAGTCTAAGCAAGAAAGTTAAAGGATTATAGGATGAAAACTTTACAAATCTGAAGAAGAAATAGAGGTAAGTACTGAAACACATAAAGACATGATCATGGATTGGAAGGATTATATTGTGAAAATGGGAATCTATAGATTCAATGAAATCCTCACCAAAAGTCCAATGCAATTCTTCACAGAAATTAAAAAATGATCTTAAACGTTACATAGAAACACAAAAGACCCATTGGCACAGGAAAGGAATTTCTGAATAGGACACTGATAGCACATGCAGTAAGACCAACAATCAATGGGCTCTGATGAAGCTGGAAAGCTTCTATATTGCAAAGAATACTATCTATCAATCAAGTGAATGCCTATAGAATGGGGAAATATTTACCACATACATACCCAACAAATAGTTAGTGCTTAGAATATACAAATAACTAGAAAATAAGCAGGGCATGAAAACAAACAGTTCTCAAAAGATGAAATACAAACAGCTAAGGAACATGTTAAAAATAATCAATTAACCCAGCTCTCAGGAAACTGCAAATTAAAACTACTTTAGGATTTCATCTCACCTCAGTCACATTGGCTAAGATGCAAAAAGCAGTTAATGATAAATGCTGATATGGGTCCAGGGAAAGAGAAACACTTACTCACTGCTAGAGTGAGTGCAAACTTGTACAACCACTGTGGAAATCAGTGTGGTGGTTCCACTATAAGCTATAAATAGATCTACCACATGATCTACCTATCATTCTTGGGTATATACTCAAAGGACTTGGTTGGGAGACTGTCAATGACCACTTCTATTTCTTTAGATGTTATGGGACTGTTTAGATGGTCTATCTGATCCTGATTAAACTTTGGTATTTGGTATCTGTCAAGGAAATTGTCCATTTCATCCAGATTTTCCAGTTGTGTTGAGTATAGGTTTTTGTAGTAGAATCTGATGATTTATTTTTGAATTTCCTCACTTTCTTTTGTTATATCTACCTTTTTATTTCTGATTTTGTTAATTTGGATACTGTCTCTGTGCCCTCTGGTTAGTCAGGCTAAAGGTTTATATATCTTGTTGATTTTCTCGAAGAACCAACTCCTGTTTTTTTTTGGGGGGGGGGTTGTTTTTTGATTCTTTGTGTAGTTCTTTTTGTTTCTACTTGGTTGATTTCAGCCCTGAGTTTGATGATTTCCTGCCTTCTACTCCTCTTGGGTGTATTTGCTTCTTTTTGTTCTAAAGCTTTCAGGTGTGCTGTTAAGCTGCTAGTGTATGCTCTCTCCAACTTCTTTTTGGAGGCACTCAGAGCTATGAGTTTTCCTTTTAGCACTGCTTTCATTGTGTCCCATAAATTTGGGTATGTTGTGCCTTCATTTTCATTAAATTCTAAAAAGTCTTTGATTTCTTTCCTTATTTCTTCCTTGACCAAGGTATCATTGAGTAGAGCATTGTTCAGCTTCCATGTGTATGTGGGCTTTCTGTTATTTTTGTTGCTATTGTTCTATTATTTTGTTGTAAGTATGCACCCTTACTCCATAGTGATCTGATAGGAGTCATGGGATTAGTTCGATCTTCTTATATCTGTTGAGATCTGTTTTGTGACCAATTATATGGTCAATTTTTGAGAAGGTACCATGAGGTGCTGAGAAAAAGGTATATTCTTTTAATTTAGGATGAAATGTTCTATAGATGTCTATTAAATCCATTTGGTCTAAAACTTCTGTTTGTGTCTCTGTTTAGTTTGTATTACCCTGATCTGTCCATTGAGGAGAGTGGGTTGTTGAAGTCACCCACAATTATTGTGTGAGGTGAAATGTGTGTGTTAAGCTTTAGTAAAGTTTCTTTTATGAATGAGGGTGCCCTTATATTTGGAGCATAGATGTTCAGAATTGAGAGTTCTTGGTAGATTTTTCCTTTGATGAGTTTAAAGTGTCCTTCTATGTCGTTTTTGATAACTTTTGTTTGAAAGTCTATTTTATTGGATATTAGAATGGCTACTCCAACTTGTTCCTGGTACCATTTGCTTGGAAATCTTTTTTTCCAGCCTTTTACACTGAGATAGTGTTTGTCTTTGACACTGAGATATGTTTCTTGTATGCAGCAAAATGCTGGGTCCTGTTTATGTATCCAGTCTCTTAGTCTATGTCTTTTTGTTGGGGAATTGAGTCCATTGACGTTAAGAGATGTTAAGGAATAGTGATTGTTGTTTCTTGCTATTTTCAATTTAATTTTTTTATCTGGTTATCTTCTTTTGGGTTTGTTGAAAGAAGATTAATTTCTTGCTTTTTCTGGTGTGTAGTTTCCATCATTTTGTTGGTGTTTTCCAGTCATTATCCTTTGTAGGGCTGGATTTATGGAAAGATACTGTGTAAATTTGTTTTTGTCATGGAATACCTTGATTTCTCCATCTATGGTAATTGAGAGATTTGCTGGATATAGCAGTCTGGGTTGGTATTTGTGTTCCCTTGAGGTTTGTATGACATCTGCCCAGGCTCTTCTGGCTTTCATTGTCTCTGGTAAGAAGTCCGGTGTAATTCTGATAGGCCTGCCTTTATATGTTACTTGACCTTTTTTCCCTTACTGCGTTTAATATTCTTTCTTGTTTAGTACATTTGGCTTTTTAATTATTATGTGACTGGAGGAATTTCTTTTCTGGTCAAATCTATTTGGAGTTCTGTAGTCTTCTTGTATGTTCATGGGCATCTCTTTCTTTAGGTTAGGGGAGTTTTCTTCTGTAATTTTATTGAAGACATTTACTGGCCCTTTATGTTGGAAATCTTCACTCGCTTCTATACCTATAATCCTTAGGTTTGGTCTTCTCATCTTGTCCTGGGTATCCTGGATGTTTTGGGTCAAGAGCTTTTTCTATTTTGGATTTTCTTTGACTGTTGTGTCAATGCTTTCTATGGTATCTTCTGCATTTGAGATTCTCTCTTTTATCTCTTGTATTGTGTTGTTGATGCTTGGATCCCTGACTACTGACTTCTTTTCTAGGTTTTCTATGTCCAGAGTTGTTTCTACCTCCATTTTAAGATCCTGGATGGTTTTGTTCAATTCTTTCACCTGTTTTTTTGTGTTTTCCTGTAGTTCTTTATGGGCTTCTCTTTGTTTACTTGTGTTCTCCTGTATTTTTTTAAAGGGAGTTATTTATGTCCTTCTTGAAGCCTTCTACCAGCATCATGTACTGTGCTTTTAAATCCAAATCTTGCTTTTCTGGTGTGTTGGGGGTATCCAGGACTTGCTGTTGTGGGAGAATTGGGTTCAGATGGTGCCATTTTGCCTTAATTTCTGTTAGTAACTTTCCTACATTTGCCTTTTGCCATCTGGTTATCTCGGGTGTTAGTTGGTCCTGTTGTCACTGTCTGGTGATTGTCCCTCCTGTGAAAGTCTATCTCAGCACTCCTGAGTGACTGGCTTTCCCCTGGCACAGGGTATTGTGGGGCTGCCCATCTCCTGGGTGCAGGTGGGTCTTTGGCGGACTGAGTCTCAATTGATCTTACACTCGGATGTTCTCTGCCTTCCTGGCTGTAATAGCCCACTCATTTGCAGGAGTGTAGATGGTGGCCTCACTTCTAACTGCTGGACTTCCTGAAGAGCAGATGTCCCCTAGTAGGATAGGTGCACAGATGGCTGTGGCGGTGTTGCCAAGCTCCTGGTTGCAGGTGGGGCCCTGGCAGGCTATGTCCCAAGTGATCTTACAGTTGGGTGTTCCCTGCATACCTGCCTGCATCTGTCTGCTCAGGCACAGGAGCAAAGATCAACAACACTTTTTATATTGCCACAAATAATATAAAATATCTTGGTGTGACTCTAACCAAGCAAGTGAAAGACCTATATGACGAGAACTTCAAGTTGCTGAAGAAAGGAATTAAGGAAGATCTCAGAATATGGAAAGCTCCCCCATGCTTATGGATATGTAGGATTAACATAGTGAAAATGGTCATCCTGACAAAAACAATCTACAGATTCAATACAATCCCAATCAAAATTCTGACACAATTCTTTACAGACCTTGACAGTGGAATTCTCAACTTCATATAGAAAAACAAAACAAAACAAAACAAAGTTTCATGTATAAAAAGAACTAAAACAATCCTGAACAATAAAAGAACTTCTAGAGGTATTACCATCTTTGATCTCAAGCAGCATGATAGAGAAGTAGTAACAAAAAACACATGATATTGGTACAGGAACAGACATGTTGAACAATGAAATCAAATTAAAATTCCTGAAATAAACCCACACAACTTGATTTTTGACAAAAAAGCAAAAGCATATTAAAAAAAGAAAGCATCTTCAACAAATGGTGTTGATCTAACTGGATGTGTGTATGTAGAAGAATCTAAATAAGATTCATATCTATAACCCTGTACAAAACTCAAGTCCAACTGGATGAAGCACCTAAACATAAAACTGGATACACTAAATCTAATAAAACAGAAAGTGTGGGATAGCCTTGAACTCGTTGGTACAGGAGATAATGACTTAGGCTCTAAGATCAACAACTGATAAATGTGACTGAAAGGCTTTTGCAAGTCAAAGGACGCTGTCAATCGGACAAAATGGCAGCCTATAGATTGGGAAAGGATCTTCACCAACCCTACATCTGACAGAGGGCTAATATCCAAAATTTTTAAAGAACTCAAGAAGTTAGTCACCAAGTATCCAAATAATCCAATTTTAAAATGGCGTACAGAGATAAACACAGAATTCTCAACAAAGGTATCTCAAATGGTCAAGAAACACTTAATGAAATGTTCAAAGTCCTTAGTCATCAAGGAACTGTGAATCAAAACAACTCTGAAATTCCACTTTTCACCTGTCAGAATAGCTAAGATCAAAAAGTCAAGTGATAGCACATGCTGGTGAGGATGTGGAGCAAGGGGAACACTCATCCATTGCTGGTGAGAGTGCAAACTTGTACAGCCACTTTGGAAATCAGTTTGGGGGTTTCTCAGAAAACTGGAAACAGTTCTACCTCAGGTCCCAGCTAAACCACTCCTGGGTGTATACCCCAAACATGACTAAACCACAAGTACACTTGCTCAGCTATGTTTATAGCAGCTTTATTCATAATAGCCAGAAACTGAAAACAACCTAAAAGTCCCTCAACTGAAGAATGGTGAAAAAATTGTGGTACATCTACACAAAGGAATACTATTCAGCTATTAATGACAAAGACATTGTGATTTTTGTAGGCAAATGGATGGAACATGAGAATGTCATCCTGATTGAGGTAACTCAGACTGACAAGGATATGTATGGTATGTACTCACTTATAAGTGGATATTAGCCATAAAATACCATGTTTTATTCCACAGACACAAAGAAGCTAAACAAGAAGGAAGGTCCAAGCAAGGATGCTTGAATATCACTTAGAATGGGGTAGGAGATAAAGGGGGGGTGTTTAGAGAGGTGATGGGGAGGAGAATGGAGGAGAGTTTAGGATCATGTGTGGGGAGGGACAGGAGAGATGGCCCAATGGCATGAAAATGAATGAAAATCTGCAACTGGCAGGGGTAAGGAAGTAAGGGATATCTCAAGGATGTGCCAGAGACTATGATAGGGGAGGTGCCCAGGAATCAATGAAGGTGACCTTATGAGGGTGACCTTAGCTGTGACTCACAGTATTGGGGATATGGAACCAGACGAGGCCACCTCTTATAGCCAGGTGTAGGAATCTCAGTGGATCGATAGAGACACCAACCCACCCATAAAACTTTCAACCCCAAATTTATCCTGTTTACAAGTAAAGCAGGGATTGGGGAATGGCCAACCAATAATAGGCCTAACTTAAGACCCATTCTGTAGGCAAGCACCAATCCCTAGCACTATTAGTGATACTCTGTTATGCTTGCAGACAGATGCATGACTGTCCTTTGAGAGGTTCCACCCAGCAGCTGACTCAAACAGATGCAGACACCCACAGCCAAACAGTGGAGGGAGCTTGGGGACTCTTATGGAAGAATAGGAGGAAGGATTGCAGGCCCTAAAGGGGACAGGGACTCCACAGGAAGACCGACAGAGTCAACTAACCTGAACCCAAAGGGCCCTCAGAGTCTGAAACACCAACCAAAGAACATACACGATCTATACCTAGGCCTCACTGAACATGTATAGCAGATGTGCAGCTTGACCCTCATGTGGGTCCCAAACAACTGGAGTGATGACTATCCCAAAAGCTAGCTGGGCTGCCTTGTCTGGCCTTAGTGGGAGAAGATGTGCCTAGCCCCACGGAGACCTTATGTATCAGGGTGGGGGAATACCCAGGGGTGCTTCCCCCTTCTCCTCTGAGAAGGGGAAGGGGCATGGAAGAGGGATTGTGGGAGGGGTGACTGGGAGGTGGGCAGCTCTCACAATGTTAAGTGAATTTGCTAAAAATAAATGAAGTCAGGACAGGAATTCAAACAGGTCAGGAATCTGGAGGTAGGAGCTAATGAGGAGCTATGGAGAAATGCTGTATATGGGCTTGCTCTTCATCGCTTGCTCGGGATGCATTCTTCCCTTTTTTTCTGATGTCTCACACTTTATTTTTAGTTGTCTTGAACTACATCATCTAATCTTTAAATGATATTTTCTATTTTATTCTATTTTATTTTTAAGTTTTTATTGAATATTTTCTTTATTTACATTTCAAATGTTATCCCCTTTCCTGGTTCTCCCCTTCCTGGAAACCCCCTATCCCATCCCCTCTCTTCCTGCTTCTATGAGGGTGTTCCTGGAAACAACCCAGAAGTCCCATGGCAGAAGAATGGATACAGAAAATGTGGTTCATTTACACAACAGAATACTACTCAGTTATTAAGAATGAGAACATTCTGAATTTTGCAGGCAAATGGATGGAGCTAGAAAATATCATCCTGAGTGAGGTAACTCAGACTCAAAAGGACATGTATGGTGTGCACTCACTAATAAGTGGATATTAGCCAAAAAAGTGCAGAATACCCAGGACAGTCCACAGAACTCAAGAAGGTTAACAAGCCAAAGGGCCCAAGTGAGGAGGACTCAATCACACTTGGGAGGGAAAAGGAAGCAATCATGGGGCAGGGGGAGGCAGGGGGTCAGAAAGAGGGAGTGACCTGGGTGGGAGAGGGGACAAGGAGGGGAAAAGCGAACATGATCAAGTATTTGGGGGATCTGGAGTGAAGCCCTGAGGGTCAGCAGAAAGAATGGAAACAGGCAACCTCAGGAGATAGAAGGTGGGGGGGACCTTCCAGAATGTACCAGAGACCTGGGAGGTGAGAGACTCTCAGGACTCAAAGGGAGGGACCTTAGATTAAATGCAGTATGGTGGGGAGAGGGAACTTGTAGAGTTCACCTCCAGTAGAATGGCAGGGCATCAAGTGGAGGGACGGGGTTGCCATCCCATAGTCAAAAACTCTGACCCAGAATTGTCCCTGTCTAAAAGAACTGCAGGGACAAAAATGGAGAAAAGACTGAGGGAAAGGAGGTCCACCAATCAGTCTGAATTGGGATCCTGCTCAAGGGGAGGCTCCAAGGCCTAACTATTACTGATGTTATAGTGTGCTTACAGAGAGAAGCCTAGCATGGCTGCCCTCTGAGAGGCCCAACAAGCAGCTGAAAGAGCCAAATACAGATACTTACACCCAACAAATGGACAGAAGCTGAGGACCAAATTAGGGAAAGGTTGGAAGAAGCTGAGGAGGAGGGTGACCCCATAGGAAGACCAGCAGTCTCAACTGACCTGGAAGCCTGAGATCTCTCAGTCACTGAGCCACCAACCAGGCAACATACACTGGCTGTTATGAGGGCCCCAACACATACCCAGCAGAAGACTCTCTGGTCTTGTCTCAGTGAGAGAAGAAGCATCTAACCATTGAGAGACTTGAGACCACAAGGAGTGGGGAGGTCTAGTGGATGGGGCATTCTCTTGGAGATGGTGGGGGTGGGAGAAGAGGAATCAGATGAGGAACTGTCAGAGGGTGAACTGGGAGGGGCGTAATGACTGGACTGTAAAAAATATTAAATAATAATAAAATTAGGGAGAAATAAATTTATAAAATCATTATAACATCAATATAAAATTTTAAAAAATTACAATATGAGATTGATTTCCTATGTAACAAGTCTCTAGAAATGCAAATAAATGTTGTACAGCCCCAAAGCAAAGAGCCAGGGCATCAACAATCCCAATAAGGTAGGAATCCCATGCCAGTCACATGGAGAGAAGCTAGAACTCTCCCACCCTGCTTATTGGAAAGTAAAATTGTATGACTATGACAGTTTCATCTATCTCATGGTAGGATATAACTTTCTGCTGTTCCATCATCATACATACACTATGAAAATATTTTGTACATAACAAACCATAAAATCAGTTTAAGTAAAGTTGATAATATAGACAAGCCCGATTTAATCCCTTAAAAGTTCTTAAGAACAAGATTTAGACTTCTTTAAAGGCTATTGTGCCTGTGGACTAAGCTTTACCTAAGTTTCCACTTACTCTTCCTGTTTGCCTGCCCTTCTGATGTTTTATTTATTGTGTGTGATTGTTTGGTATACACTTGGCCTAGGGAGTGGCCCTAGTAGAAAGTGTGGCCCTGTTGGAGTGTGTGGACTTTAAGATCTTCATCCTAGCTGCCTGGAAGCCAGTATTCTGCTAGCAGCCTTCAGATGAAAATGTAGAATTCTCAGGTCCTCCTGCACCATGTCTGTCTGGACTCTGCCATGTTACCACCTTGATGATAATGGACTGAACCTCTGAACCTGTAAGCCAGCCCCAATTAAATGTTGTCCATTATAAGAGTTGCCTTGGTCATGGTGTCTGTTCACAGCAGTAAAACTAAGACACTGTGCCAGCTCTTACTATCAAGAAAGTCAATAATGTGTAGTACATTTATTAACATTTTTATCATATTTGTTCTGTTAAGTGGTGGATTTGATCATGACTGATAAAGTGATTTGAAAAACACTTTGGATTTCCTATTAAAAGTAAATCTGCATCTGTTACATGACCTAGACATTATACTTCCAAGAAATAGGAAAACGTATATGCACACAAAGACTTGTATATAAATGTTTATAGTATATTTGGATGTAATAACTAAAACCTGATTTACATTCAAATGTATTTTATCAGTACATAGATAACTAAATATCCTCAGTACTCAACACTATAAAGCAATGAGCTACCAGCCCAGCCACACACCAATTCAGAATACTTTCAGAATAATTTAGCTGGATTTTAAAAATCAAGAAAACATCATTCAGTGAAATTATGCATTGCTTTTACGCAAAGCTCTAGGAAATGAAAGCAAACCTATAGTGACAAGAAACATTTCAGAGAATGCCTGGACCATGAAAGAAATGTCTCAGAAAAAGAGTAAAAAGAATTACAGAAGAGAAAGAGAGGAAGCTCTAGAGCAGTGGTTCTCAACATTTGTAACTCTGTGACCCCTTAATATTGTTCCTCATGTGGTGGCCCCAATCATAAAATTAGCTAGTTCACTGCTACTTCATAACTATAATTTTGTTACTGCTGTGAATTGTAATGTAAATATCTGATATGCAGGATATCTGATATGTGACCTTAAAGGAGTCATAACCCACAGACTGAGAACCAGTGCTTTAGAGTTCATGGCTATGTTCATTACCTGGCCTGTTATTCCTATGGAATAACATGATGTTTGAATGCATGTATACTTCTGTAACCTTTCTTTCATTGGGGGGAGTGTTGGGGTTCAAACCCAGGGCCAATATGCATCAAAGTTGTTTTATGCCAAGTTTATCTCTATATGGCTGCTTTCAAAAGTTAGGAACATAGTTAATTTAGTCTTAGGTAGCCTGAAAGACCCAAGATACTGCAGCTTTGTGACTTTGGGTAAATTATTTCCACTGTTTAAATACCTGTCTTCTTACATGTAGCACAACATGAAAAATAGCCACTTTTCCTTTTTTTGAGTAGCAGAATGTTTATTATCTGAAGCAGATAAAGAGAGCATAGAAATTACATTCAACACAGTGTATCCCCACAAACAAAGGATTCCAAATTTTACTTGGGAAGAAACTAGACATAGTCATGTAGGAAAGTGATTCCAGAGTTTTGATGAGACTATGTGTTTTAAGCACTTGCACAGGACCTACTTCAGAAGCAGCACATGCTAAATATGTGCTGGGATTGTGTACTGCTATTATTTTGTTACAGCTAAATGCTTTGCTGATATTGGTGCTGGTTTTCCCAGTGACATTTCGGAACTCTCCTCCTTTGTGGGCAGAAATTCAATTTACACCAGCTTTGTCTGAGAGCCAAAAAATTAAGAGCAAATGCAGAATTTGTAGTCAACCCTGTGCTGTCTCTTTCCAATATACCATGATCCATGGTATCACCAATCTTTCTCCAATTTACATTCCTTGCAAAAGAAAAATCAGTTTTCTCTGATGGGGTGTTACTGGGCCCCATACCCCACCACACACAATTCACAAAAACACAAAATTGGAAAACATAATATGCAAGCAAATGATTAGTAAGATAAAAATGCCCAAAGAAATATGAGACAAAAAGTCTACAAAATACCTTAGAGACTGTTTGTGTTTGCCATCTCCTGCTGGGTATGAGTGTTTGAAATTCTGCTTTTAGAAATATAGTCCAGAAAGTTTTCTTTAGCCTTCCATCACAAGAAGTCACAGTGAAAAGGCACCATCCATGAGCCAGAATCTGAGCCCCCATCAGGTACTAAATTCATCAGAACTGTGATCTTGGACTGCCTGGTCTCCAAAAGTATGAGGAATGAATTTCTCTTGTTTATGATACAGCTTCCTGAATATTAATACAATGAACTCATCAAACATGACTCTCGTTCTTATATAGATTGACCAAACACCATAAAGATGTAAATCCACATTCACCAAGCTAAAATACAGACCACATCTAACTTAATGTGGTTAAACTTTCCATTTTTCTACTTTGAAAGTAGTGAAAAGTGACATGTATTCAGTAGATATTTTGGGGGCAGCAACAGACACGTGACCTTGCCCAGTTAGCTATACAATTACAAGAGAGAAAAATAAATAACTTACAGTGAACTATGTGTGGAGGACGTAAATATAACCCCATTAAGTTGAAAAACATTTTAATATTTCATATAATTTAACAAAATATCAATTCATTTTTAAAATATTTTAAGAATTGTTTGAGAATGCAATATAATGGATTTTGATCATATTCCTACCCACTATTTCTCATAACTCCTCCAGGACTCACCCCTACTTTCCTTTCTTTTTTTTTTTTTGAAGTATGATTAAGATTTATTGATGTGAAGATTTTAAAGATGAACAGCAAAATGTACTTTTATTTGAACACTCTGCTCCAATTAAACTGATACAGCTGAACTGTGTACTGTTCTTGAATGGTGGTCACTGTCGGCTTCCCTTAGCCCTCTTCCACATAGTTGAAGTCTTCTGACATGGTAGGGAATGACGACGATGAATGTGGTGACTGTGGTGAGTGTGGGGACTCTGATGGTGATGTTGATCCTCCATATTCCTCCTTGAGTTTCGCCTCAACACGTTGTTTCTATAGGAGAAAATTATTGGGCATTGGTACCTAACCCTCCCTTGTTATCAGAGTTGAAGGTCAGAGGACCTTGACATCAGCTGTTTGCCAATGACTCCAACTTATTTTCTGCTATGGGTCCTATAAAAAAGATTCTAAAATTTGGAATGACATTATCCCCATGACCAGACACTCTCTTTGTTTTCATAATCCTTATAACCTATTTACCTATGCTATTGTCTCTTTATTTGTAATATATTGGTTGGTATATTCTGTCCATTGATCAGGAGAGTCTGCACACAGGAAAGCAAAATTATATAGAGGAGGGGAACTGTAGGAGAAAGTGCAGGCATGACTTGGTGGCCAGCCTACTTGGCACATTGCACTTCTATAAAAGAAGTATGGCACATCATGCTCCTGAAGTCAGAGCACTGAATTCTGAAGTACCCTGAGTTGTTGGTAGCTGGCTTGTGGACAAATTTGCATTCTCCACAAATTGCTTCTTCTGCATAGAGCCCCTGATGGTATCAGCTCTCATTATCTAATCCAAGGGAACGTGCTAACCAATCACAGTCAATCGATGTCCTCTATTTAAGAGGTTGCTGGTGAGTAATAAAGTAGACACTATTCCCTGAAACTGTTCCCAGAGTGGCTTATCTCTATGCCCCTTAACAATCTATGGACATAGTTGTCTTTTTGGGGGATGTCCCAGTAATGGCAGCATCTTCCCCCCAAATTTTGTGTCTTTAAAATAATAACTTGTCAAGTTTAGTTTGTGCCACTCATGAATATGAGGATATCAACTCGAACATGATTGACCTAACAGGGGCCATATCCTTAAAGAAAACTGACTCACCCTTCACCTAGAAGCTCCTCAGTCATGAATGATTCATTCATGAACCCTCGCCCTTCCCTACAAGAATGTTACTGACTTGATCTTATGTAGGCAACCATAGTTGCTGTAATTTCATGAATGTGCTCCAGTCCTGTCCAGAAGAAAATTTTGTTCCCATTCTGCCTGACCTCTGGCTCTTATTATCTTTCCAAAACCTCTTCTATATTGGTCCTTGAGCTTTGTGAGTGTATAGGGGGGTAAGACAGATGTTCCATTTGTGGCTGAATTCTCCACATATACTTATTCTCTGTACTTTGCTAGGTTCTTTTTTTTATATTTTATTTTATCTTTTTAATTTACATTCCAAATCATTTCCCCTTTCCCGTTTCCTCCCTCCCCGAAAGTCCCAAAAGTCCCCTTCCCTCCCTCTTTTCTCCATTCAACCCCGTCTCCTTTCTCTGTCCTGGCGTTCCCCTACATCCAGTCTTTCAAGGACCAGGGGTCTCTCCTTCCATCTTCTTAGAAATCTATTGATATGCGGATTGTGTCTAGGGTATTCCGAGATTCTGGGTTAATATTCCCTTATCAGTGACTGCATACCATGTGTGTTCTTTTGTGATTGGGTTACCTCACTAAGGATGATATTTTCAAGTTCTGACCATTTGCCTAGGAATTTCGTGAATTCATTGTTTTTAATTGCAGAGTAGTATTCCATTGTGTAGATATACCACATCTTCTGAATCCATTCCTCCGTTGAGGGACATCTGGGTTCTTTCCAGCTTCTGGCGACTATAAATGAGGCTGCTGGGAACATAGTGGAGCATGTGTCCTAATTGCATGCAGGGAAAGCCTCTGGGTATATGCACAGGAGTGGTATAGCCGGATCCTCCGGGAGTGTCATGCCCAGTTTTCTGAGGAACCGCCAGACTGCTTTCCAGAGTGGTTGTACCAGCTTGCAATTCCACCAGCAGTGGAGGAGTGTTCCTCTTTGTCCACATCCTCGCCAACAACTGCTGTCTCCTGTGTTTTTGATCTTAGCCATCCTGACTGGTGTGAGATGGAATCTCAGGGTTGTTTTGATTTGCATTTCCCTAATGACTAAGGATGATGAACATCTCTTTAGGTGCTTCTCAGCCATTAGATATTCTTCAGGTGAGAACTCTTTGTTTAGCTCTGTACCCCACTTTTTAATAGGGTTACTTGCCTCTCTGGAGTTTAACTTCTTGAGTTCTTTGTATATCTTGGATATTAGCCCTCTGTCGGATGTAAGGTTGGTAAAGATCATTTCCCAGTTAGTTGGTTGCTTTGTCTTTTTGACAGTGTCTTTTGCCTTGCAAAAATTTTGTAATTTAATGAGGTCCCATTTGTCTATTCTTGATCTTAGAGCATAAGCTATTGGAGTTCTGTTCAGGAAATTCTCCCCTGTGCCCATATGTTCAAGGTTCTTCCCTAGTTTTCCTTCTATTAGTTTCAGTGTGTCTGGTTTTATGTGGAGATCCTTGATCCACTTGGAATTGAGCTTAGTGCAAGGAGATAAGAATGGGTCAATTTGCATTCTTCTGCATGTTGACCTCCAGTTGAGCCAGCACCATTTGTTGAAAAGGCTATCTTTTTTCCACTGGATGGTTTTAGCTCCTTTGTCAAAGATCAAGTGACCATAGGAGTGTGGATTCATTTCTGGGTCTTCAATTCTGTTCCATTGATCTACATGCCTGTCACTGTACCAATACCATGCGGTTTTTAACACTATTGCTCTGTAGTACAGCTTGAGGTCCGAGATACTGATTCCCCCAGAGGTTCTTTTACTCTTGAGAATAGTTTTAGCTATTCTGGGTTTTCTGTTATTCCAGATGAATTTTTGAATTGCTCTTTCTAACTCTATGAAGAATTGAGTTGGGATTTTGATGGCGACTGCATTGAATTTGTATATTACCTTTGGTAAGATGCTCATTTTTACTATATTAATCCTGCCAATTCATGAGCATGGACGATTTTTCCATCTTCTGAGGTCTTCTTCAATTTCTTTCTTTAGAGACTTGAAGTTCTTGTCATACAGATCTTTCACTTGTTTGGTTAGAGTCACGCCAAGATACTTTATATGGTTTGTGGCTATCGTGAAGGGTATCATTTCTCTTACTTCTTTCTCAGCCTGCTTATCCTTTGCGTATAGGAAGGCTACTGACTTGATTGAGTAGATTTTATATTCGGCCACTTTGCTGAAGTCGTTTATCAGCTGTAGGAGTTCTCTGGTGGAGTTCTTTGGGTCGCTTATGTATACTATCATATCGTCGGCAAATAGTGATAGTTTGACTTCTTCCTTTCCAATTTGTATCCCTTTGACCTCTTTTTGTTGTCTAATTGTTCTAGCTAGAACTTCAAGTACTATATTGAAAAGATATGGAGAGAGAGGGCAGCCTTGTCTAGTCCCTGATTTTAGTGGGATTGCTTCAAGTTTCTCTCCATTTAGATTGATGCTGGCTACCGGTTTGCTATAAATTGCTTTTACTATGTTTAGATATGGGCCTTGAATTCCTGATCTTTCCAAGACCTTTAGCATGAAAGGATGCTGAATTTTGTCAAATGCTTTCTCAGCATCTAATGAGATGACCATGTGTTTTTTTTCTTTGAGATTGTTTATGTAGTGGATTACATTGATGGATTTCCTTATATTGAACCATCCCTGCATCCCTGGGATGAAGCCTACTTGATCGTGGTGAATGATCGTTTTGATGTGTTCTTGGATTCGATTGGCAAGAATTTTATTGAGTATTTTTGCATCGATATTCATAAGAGAGATTGGCCTGAGATTCTCTTTCTTTGTCGGATCTTTGTGTGCTTTTGGTATTAGTGTAATTGTGGCTTCATAGAACGAGTTGGGTAGTGTTCCTTCTGTTTCTATTTTGTGGAACAGTTTGAAGAGTATTGGTGTTAGGTCTTCTTTGAAGGTCTGATAGAATTCTGCACTAAAACCATCTGGACCTGTGCTTTTTTTGGTTGGAAAACTTCCAATGACAACTTCTATTTCTTCAGGGGTTATAGGACGGTTTAGATGGTCTATTTGATCCTGATTTAATTTTGGTACTTGGTATCTGTCAAGGAAATTGTCCATTTCCTCAAGATTTTCTAGTTGTGTTGAATACAGGTTTTTGTAGTAGGATCTGATGACTTTTTGAATATCCTCAGTTTCTGTTGTTATCTCTCCCTTTTCGTTTCTGATTTTATTAATTTGGATACTATCTCTGTGCTCTCTGGTTAGTCTGGCTAAGGGCTTATCTATCTTTTTGATTTTCTCAAAGAACCAACTCCTCGTTTTGTTGATTCTTTGTATGGTTTTATTTGTTTCCACTTGATTGATTTCAGCCCTGAGTTTGATGATTTCCTGCCTTCTACTCCTCTTTGGTGTATTTGCTTCTTTTTGTTCCAGGGCTTTCAGGTGTGCCATTAAGCTGTTAGTGTATGCTGTCTCCCGTTTCTTTTTGGCGGCACTCAGGGCTATGAATTTTCCTCTTAGCACTGCTTTCATTGTGTCCCATAAATTAGGTATGTTGTGCCTTCATTTTCATTAACTTTCAAAAAGTCTTTGATTTCTTTCTTTATTTCCACTTTGACCAAGTTATCATTGAGTAGAGCATTGTTCAGCCTCCATGTGTACGTGGATTTTCTTTTGTTTTTGTTGCCATTGAAGACCACCCTTATTCCATAGTGATCTGATAGGAGACATGGGATTTTTTCTATCTTCTTATATCTGTTGAGGTCTGATTTGTGACCAATTATATGGTCAATTTTGGAGAAGGTACCATGAGGAGCTGAGAAGAAGGTGTATTCTTTAGCTCTAGGATGAAATGTTCTATATATATCAGTTAGTTCCATTTGGTCCAAGGCTTCAATTAGATTCACTGTGTCCCTGTTTAGTTTCTGCTTTCCTGAACGATCCATTTCAGAGAGCGGGGTGTTGAAGTCACCCACTATTATTGTGTGCGGTGCGATGTGTGCTTTGAGTTTTAGTAAAGTTTCTTTTACGAATGAGGGTGCCCTTGCATTTGGAGCATAGATATTCAGAATTGAGAGTTCTTGATGGTGGATTTTTCCCTTGATCAGTATGTAGTGTCCTTCTGTGTCTTTTTTGATGACTTTAGGTTGAAAATCAATTTTATCTGATATTAGGGTGACTACTCCACCTCGTTTCTTGGGGCCATTTGCTTGTAAAATTGTTTTCCAGCCTTTTACTCTGAGGTAGTGTTTGTCTTTGACACTGAGGTGCGTTTCCTGCATGCAGCAAAATGCTGGGTCCTGTTTACGTATCCAGTCTGCTAGTCTATGTCTTTTAATTGGGGAATTGAGACCATTGATATTAAGAGAGATTAAGGCATAGTGATTATTGCCATCTGCCATTCTTGACGCTATCTTTATGTTTGAGTGGTTATCTACTTTTGGGTTTGATTCAAGAAGGTTATTATCTCATTTTTTCCAGGGTGTTGTTTCTCTCCCTGTATTGGAGGTTTCCACCTATTATCCGTTGCAGGGCTGGATTTGTGGAAAGATATTGTGAAAATTTGGTTTTATCATGGAATATCTTGGTCTCTCCATCTATGGTGATTGAGAGTTTTGCTGGGTATAGTAGTCTAGGCTGGCATTTGTGCTCTCTTAGTGTCTGCATGAGATCTGCCCAGAATCTTCTGGCTTTCATAGTCTCTGGTGAGAAGTCTGATGTGATTCGGATAGGTCTTCCTTTGTATGTTACTTGGCCCTTTTCTCTTACTGCTTTTAGTATTCTTTCTTTGTTTAGAACATTCGGTGTTTTGATTATTATGTGACGGGAGGTATTTCTGTTCTGGTCCAGTCTGTTTGGAGTTCTGTAGGCTTCTTGTACGTTCATCAGCATCTCTCTCTTTAAGTTAGGGAAGTTTTCCTCCATAATTTTGTTGAAGATGTTTACTGGCCCTTTAAGTTGCAAATCTTCACTCTCATCTATACCTATAATCCTCAGGTTTGGTCCTCTCATTGTGTCCAGGATTTCCTGGATATTTTGGGTTACACGTTTTTTGCATTTTGCATTTTCTTTGACTGTTGAGTCGATGCTTTCTATGGAATCTTAAGCACCTGAGATTCTTTCTTCCATCTCTTGTATTCTATTGTTGATGTTTGCATCTATGACTCCTGATTTCTTCCCAAGGTTTTCTATCTCCAAAGTTGTCTCCCTTTGTGATTTCTTAGTTGTTTCTACTTCCTTTTTTAGTTCCTGGATGGATTTGCTGAGATCCTTCACTTGTTTGTTTGTATTTTCCTGTATTTCTTTAAGGTATTTTTGCATTGCCTCTTTCAGGATTTCTTCCTGATGACCCACGTTCTCCTGCATTTCTCTGAGTGATTTTTGTGTTTCTTCCTCATGGGAATTCATCTGTTGATCCATTGTCTCCTGCATTTCTTTAAGCAGTTCTCGTGTTTCCTTTGTAAGGGCATCTAACCGTTGATTCATTTCTTTAAGCAATTTTTGTGTTGCCTCCTTATGGGCATCTGTCTGTTGACCCATATTCTTCTGCATTTCTTTATGCAAATTTTGTGATTCCTTTGTGAGTGCATCTACCCGTTGATTCATCTCGTTAAGTGATTTTTGTGTTGTCTCCTTGTGCGCCTCCATCTTTTGATCCATGTTCTCCCGCATTTCTCTAAGCGATTTTTGTGTTTCCTTTGTAAGGGCTTCTAACCGTTGATTCATGGTCTCCTGTAACTCTTTATGAGATTTATTTGTGTCCTTCTTGTGATCCTCTAATAGGATCATGAGAAGTGATTTTAAATCCAGATCTTGTCTTTCGGGTGTGGTTGGGTATCCAGGACTTGCTGCTGTTGGAGAGTTGGGTTCGGATGGTCCCACATTACTTTGATTTCTGTTAGTAACATTCCTACGTTTGCCTTTTGCCATCTGGATACCTCTGGTGTTAGTTGGTCCTGCTGCCACTGGCTGTTGTTTGGACCTCCTGTGAGCCTGCAAAGCTATTTCTGCCCCCCCCCCTGGATTACCAGGATTCCCCTGGCACCGATTTCTGGGGCCTGCCTGCTCCTGAGTGTCTTTGGAGCCCTAATGTGCCTTGCCCCAAGTGATCTTATATTGGGGAGTCCTTGCACATCCAAAGGCTCAGCCTAGTGGATTCCTGGAGTAGAGGTCGCCAAAGGGAGGCTGGTAGGCTCCTGCCCTGTGCAGGGGTGAGTGATCTCTCCTAGGGGGGGGAGGGGGCGTCCCTCTGCCAGGCAGAAGTCCCACAGCAGAGCTAGCACGCTGGTTACTGCAGATCTGCCCAGCACTTGAGAGCTGCACACACACAAGCCGCCCGAGACCCAAGGGATATTAAGCCTGTCTGTCTCAGAACCTTGCTGTCCCAACTTCCCAGTCACTGGAGCAAAGATGGTGGAGGGCAATCTGCACACTCTCCATGGCGCCGCTCACCCTGCAGACACAATGGCCTGCCGATCTGGCACCCAGACGACCACAGCGCTGACCCGTTCTCGGGCACAGACGGAAGCCCCAACAGGCCGTGTCCCAAGTGATGTTATATTGGGGAGAGCGAGCTTGGGGTACCTGTCTCTTCAGCGCAGTCTGCGGGAACAGAGGTCGCGGAAGGAAAGCTGGTAGGCTCCCGCCCAGTGTGGGGTCCCTCTGCCAGGCAGAAGTCCCATTATTTTTTTATTTTTGAGTATTTTATTAATTATTTTATTTACAGTTTAAAAATACAATCTGTATCCCTTTGACTCCCCCTTTTGTTGTCTAATTACTCTAGTTGGAACTTCACATACTATATTGAAATAATAGGGAGAGAGTGAGCAGCTGTGTCTTGTCCCTGATTTTAATGGCATTGGTTCAGGTTTCTCTCCATTTAACTTGATTTTGGCTGTTGGTTTGTTGTATATTGCTTTTATTATGTTTAGGTATGGACCTCGAAATCCTGATTTCTCCAAGACTTTTTACAGGAAGTGGTGTTGCATTTTGTTGGTGGCTTTTCAGCATCTAATGGGATGATCATGTGATTTTTTTCTTTGAGTTTGATTATATAGTGGACTACATTTATGGATTTCTGTATGTTGAACCATCCCTGCATCCTTGGGATGAGGCCTACTTGATCATGGTGAATGATCGTTTTGATGTGTTCTTGGATTCGGTTTGTGAGAATTTTTGCATTGATATTCATAAGCAAATTTGGTTGGAAATTCTCTTTCTTGGTTGGGTCTTTGTGTGGTTTAGGTATCAGAGTGGCTTCATAGAATGAATTAAGTAGTATTCCTTCTGTTTCTATTTTGTGGAATAGTTTCAGAAGTATTAGGTCTTCTTTGCAATTCTGGTAGTATTCTGCACCAAAGCCATCTGGCCCTGGGCTTTTTGCTGTTGTTGTTGTTGTTGTTGTTGTTTTGAGACTTTTAATGACTGCTTCTATTTCATTAGGGGTTATAGGGCTATTTAGATAGTTTACTTGATCTTGATTTAACTTTAGTACATGCTATCTGTCTAGAAAATCATTCATTTCATGTAGTTTTCCAGTTATGTTGACTATTGGGTTTTGGTGGTAAGATCTTGATTCTTGGAGTTACTGCATTGATCCCAGTTCACCTAGCCAAACTCTGACCTCCCTAGCAGACATTCTGTGTGAGATATCTAGGTTCAGTAAGGTCTGGCTTCTGACTTGATGGCTAGGCAGGAGTTCTGGTGGGTTATCTTGCTTTTAGTCATAGAGGTTGAGGTACCATGGATTATCAAAGGTGCAATTCTGATCTAAGGAGCAGACAGGTGCTTTACATGATCCTAGGTGTCAATGAAAGTATGTGGTTTCTTATCTAGAATGTGGATAGAACTCCATGGGATCCTGTCTTTGGTCTAAGGTTGGGATTGGAATGCTGGGAAATGGTGAGCTTGTGATCTCTAACCTGGAGAGCACAATCTTTTTGATTTGTTGTTAAATTTGGTTTGTTGGTCTTTTAATGAATTTTTTGAGTTTATGTTCATCAACTAAATATGCCTACAATATTTGCTGTTGTTGTCGTCGTCACTGTTAAAATTATCACTCCATAACTCCAGCAATTATTCTTTTCTTACTCTTTTGTAGTATTTGAATGATGATATTTTATAATGGTAAAAAATGGGTAAAGATCTAATCTTGATTTTGTGTGTTCTTAAATATCTACAATAGAACCAGCAAGATTTCTCACTGTGTAAAGACACTTATAGCCAAGCCTCAAGATCCAAGTTTATTGGGGACAGCCAGGTTGTGAGACAGACAGGCATAATGTCGCTTGGGTCTCGGGCGGCTTGTGTGTGTGCAGCTCCCAGGTGCGGGGCTGATCTGCAGTGACCAGCGCGCCAGCTCTATTGTGGGACTTCTGCCTGGCAGAGGGACCCCGCACTGGGCGGGAGCCTACCAGCTTTCCTTCCGCGACCTCTGTTCCCGCAGACTGCGCTGAAGAGACAGGTACCCCAAGCTCCCTATCCCCAATATAACATCACTTGGGACACGGCCTGTTGGGGCTTCCGTCTGTGCCCGAGAACGGGTCAGCGCTGTGGTCGTCTGGGTGCCAGATCAGCGGGCCATCGCGTCTACAGGGTGAGCGGCGCCACGGAGAGTGCCCTCCGCCATCTTTGCTCCAGTGACTGGGAGGTTGGGACAGCCAGGTTCTGAGACAGACAGGCATAATATCCCTTGGGTCTCGGGCGGCTTGTGTGTATGCAGCTCCAAAGTGGTGGGCTTATCTGCAGTAACCAGCGCGCCAGCTCTGCTGTGGGACTTCTGCCTGGCAGAGGGACACCCCCTACCCCCCCAGGAGAGACCACACACCCCTGCACAGGGCAGGAGCCTGCCAGCCTCCCTTTGGCGACCTCTGCTCCAGGAATCCACTAGGCTGAGCCTTTAGATGTGCAAGGCCTCCCCAATATAAGATCACTTGGGGCAAGGCACATTAGGGCTCCAAAGACACTCAGGAGCAGGCAGGCCCCAGAAATCGGTGCCAGGGGAATCCTGGTAATCCAGGGGGGGCAGAAATAGCTTTGCAGGCTCACAGGAGGTCCAAAAAACAGCCAGTGGCAGCAGGACCAACTAACACCAGAGGTATCCAGATGGCAAAAGGCAAACGTAGGAATGTTACTAACAGAAATCAAAGTAATGTGGGACCATCCGAACCCAACTCTCCAACAGCAGCAAGTCCTGGATACTCCACCACACCCGAAAGACAAGATCTGGATTTAAAATCACTTCTCATGATCCTATTAGAGGATCACAAGAAGGACACAAATAAATCTCATAAAGAGTTACAGGAGACCATGAATCAACGGTTAGAAGCCCTTACAAAGGAAACACAAAAATCGCTTAGAGAAATGCGGGAGAACATGGATCAAAAGATGGAGGCGCACAAGGAGACAACACAAAAATCGCTTAACGAGATGAATCAACAGGTAGATGCACTCACAAAGGAATCACAAAATTTGCATAAAGAAATGCAGAAGAATATGGGTCAACAGATGGATGCCCATAAGGAGGCAACACAAAAATTGCTTAAAAAAATGAATCAACGGTTAGATGCCCTTACAAAGGAAACACGAGAACTGCTTAAAGAAATGCAGGAGACGATGGATCAACAGATGGATTCCCATGAGGAGGAAACACAAAAATCGCTCAGAGAAATGCAGGAGAACGTGGGTCATCAGGAAGAAATCCTGAAAGAGGTAATGCAAAAATACCTTAAAGAAATACAGGAAAATACAAACAAACAAGTGAAGGATCTCAGCAAATCCATCCAGGAACTAAAAAAGGAAGTAGAAACAACTAAGAAATCACAAAGGGAGACAACTTTGGAGATAGAAAACCTTGGGAAGAAATCAGGAGTCATAGATGCAAACATCAACAATAGAATACAAGAGATGGAAGAAAGAATCTCAGGTGCTGAAGATTCCATAGAAAGCATCGACTCAACAGTCAAAGAAAATGCAAAATGCAAAAAACGTGTAACCCAAAACATCCAGGAAATCCAGGACACAATGAGAAGACCAAACCTAAGGATTATAGGTATAGATGAGAGTGAAGATTTGCAACTTAAAGGGCCAGTAAACATCTTCAACAAAATTATGGAGGAAAACTTCCCTAACCTAAAGAGAGAGATGCCGATGAACGTATAAGAAGCCTACAGAACTCCAAACAGACTGGACCAGAACAGAAATACCTCCCGTCACATAATAATCAAAACACTGACTGTTCTAAACAAAGAAAGAATACTAAAAGCAGTAAGAGAAAAGGGCCAAGTAACATACAAAGGAAGACCTATCCGAATAACATCAGACTTCTCACCAGAGACTATGAAAGCCAGAAGATCCTGGGCAGATCTCATGCAGACACTAAGACAGCACAAATGCCAGCCTAGACTACTATACCCAGCAAAACTCTCAATCACCATAGATGGAGAGACCAAGATATTCCATGATAAAACCAAATTTTCACAATATCTTTCCACAAATCCAGCCCTGCAACGGATAATAGGTGGAAACCTCCAATACAGGGAGAGAAACAACACCCTGGAAAAAATGAGATAATAACCTTCTTGAATCAAACCCAAAAGTAGATAACCACTCAAACATAAAGATAGCGTCAAGAATGGCAGATGGCAATAATCACTATGCCTTAATCTCTCTTAATATCAATGGTCTCAATTCCCCAATTAAAAGACATAGACTAGCAGGCTGGATACGTAAACAGGACCCAGCATTTTGCTGCATGCAGGAAACGCACCTCAGTGTCAAAGACAAACACTACCTCAGAGTAAAAGGCTGGAAAACAATTTTACAAGCAAATGGCCCCAAGAAACGAGGTGGAGTAGCCACCCTAATATCAGATAAAATTGATTTTCAACCTAAAGTCATCAAAAAAGACACAGAAGGACACTACATACTGATCAAGGGAAAAATCCACCATCAAGAACTCTCAATTCTGAATATCTATGCTCCAAATGCAAGGGCACCCTCATTCGTAAAAGAAACTTTACTAAAACTCAAAGCACACATCGCACCGCACACAATAATAGTGGGTGACTTCAACACCCCGCTCTCTGAAATGGATCGTTCAGGAAAGCAGAAACTAAACAGGGACACAGTGAATCTAATTGAAGCCTTGGACCAAATGGAACTAACTGATATATATAGAACATTTCATCCTAGAGCTAAAGAATACACCTTCTTCTCAGCTCCTCATGGTACCTTCTCCAAAATTGACTATATAATTGGTCACAAATCAGACCTCAACAGATACAAGAAGATAGAAATAATCCCATGCCTCCTATCAGATAACTATGGAATAAGGGTGGTCTTCAATGGCAACAAAAACAAAAGAAAACCCACGTACACATGGAGGCTGAACAATGCTCTACTCAATGATAACTTGGTCAAGGTGGAAATAAAGAAAGAAATCAAAGACTTTTTGAAAGTTAATGAAAATGAAGGCACAACACACCTAATTTATGGGACACAATGAAAGCAGTGCTAAGAGGAAAATTCATAGCCCTGAGTGCCGCCAAAAAGAAACGGGAGACAGCATACACTAACAGCTTAATGGCACACCTGAAAGCCCTGGAACAAAAAGAAGCAAATACACCAAAGAGGAGTAGAAGGCAGGAAATCATCAAACTCAGGGCTGAAATCAATCAAGTAGAAACAAAGAAAACCATACAAAGAATCAACAAAACGAGGAGCTGGTTCTTTGAGAAAATTAACAATATAGATAAGCCCTTAGCCAGACTAACCAGAGAGCACAGAGATAGTATCCAAATTAATAAAATCAGAATGAAAAGGGAGAGATAACAACAGAAACTGAGGAAATTCAAAAAATCATCAGATCCTACTACAAAAACCTGTATTCAACACAACTAGAAAATCTTGAGGAAATGGACAATTTCCTTGACAGATACCAAGTACCAAAATTAAATCAGGATCAAATAGACCATCTAAACCGTCCTATAACCCCTGAAGAAATAGAAGTTGTCATTGGAAGTCTTCCAACCAAAAAAAGCACAGGTCCAGATGGTTTTAGTGCAGAATTCTATCAGACCTTCAAAGAAGACCTAACACCAATACTCTTCAAACTGTTCCACAAAATAGAAACAGAAGGAACACTATCCAACTCGTTCTCTGAAGCCACAATTACACTAATACCAAAAGCACACAAAGATCCGACAAAGAAAGAGAATCTCAGGCCAATCTCTCTTATGAATATCGATGCAAAAATACTCAATAAAATTCTTGCCAACCGAATCCAAGAACACATCAAAACGATCATTCACCACGATCAAGTAGGCTTCATCCCAGGGATGCAGGGATGGTTCAATATAAGGAAATCCATCAATGTAATCCACTACATAAACAATCTCAAAGAAAAAAACCACATGGTCATCTCATTAGATGCTGAGAAAGCATTTGACAAAATTCAGCATCCTTTCATGCTAAAGGTCTTGGAAAGATCAGGAATTCAAGGCCCATATCTAAACATAGTAAAAGCAATTTACAGCAAACCGGTAGCCAGCATCAATCTAAATGGAGAGAAAGTTGAAGCAATCCCACTAAAATCAGGGACTAGACAAGGCTGCCCTCTCTCTCCATATCTTTTCAATATAGTACTTGAAGTTCTAGCTAGAGCAATTAGACAACAAAAAGAGGTCAAAGGGATACAAATTGGAAAGGAAGAAGTCAAACTATCACTATTTGCAGACGATATGATAGTATACTTAAGCGACCCAAAGAACTCCACCAGAGAACTCCTACAGCTGATAAACGACTTCAGCAAAGTGGCCGGATATAAAATCAACTCAAGCAAGTCAGAAGCCTTCCTATACTCAAAGGATAAGCAGGCTGAGAAAGAAGTAAGAGAAATAATACCCTTCACAATAGCCACAAACCATATTAAGTATCTTGGCGTGACTCTAACCAAACAAGTGAAAGATCTGTATGACAAGAACTTCAAGTCTCTGAAGAAAGAAATTGAAGAAGACCTCAGAAGATGGAAAAATCTGCCATGCTCATGGATTGGCAGGATTAATATAGTAAAAATGAGCATCTTACCAAAAGTAATACACAGATTCAATGCAATCCCCATCAAAATCCCAACTCAATTCTTCATAGAGTTAGAAAGAGCAATTCAAAAATTCATCTGGAATAACAGAAAACCCAGAATAGCTAAAACTATTCTCAAGAGTAAAAGAACCTCTGGGGGAATCAGTGTCCCGGACCTCAAGCTGTACTACAGAGCAATAGTGTTAAAAACTGCATGGTATTGGTACAGTAACAGACATGTAGATCAATGGAACAGAATTGAAGACCCAGAAATGAATCCACACTCCTATGGTCACTTGATCTTTGACAAAGGAGCTAAAACCATCCAGTGGAAAAAAGATAGCCTTTTCAACAAATGGTGCTGGCTCAGCTGGAGGTCAACATGCAGAAGAATGCAAATTGACCCATCCTTATCTCCTTGCACTAAGCTCAATTCTAAGTGGATCAAAGATCTCCACATAAAACCAGACACACTGAAACTAATAGAAGGGAAACTAGGGAAGAACCTTGAACATATGGGCACAGGGGAGAATTTCCTGAACAGAACTCCAATAGCTTATGCTCTAAGATCAAGAATAGACAAATGGGACCTCATTAAATTACAAAGTTTTTGCAAGGCAAAAGACACTGTCAAAAAGACAAAGCAGCAACCAACTAACTGGGAAATGATCTTTACCAACCTTACATCCGACAGAGGGCTAATATCCAAGATATACAAAGAACTCAAGAAGTTAAACTCCAGAGAGGCAAGTAACCCTATTAAAAAATGGGGTACAGAGCTACACAAAGAGTTCTCACCTGAAGAATATCTAATGGCTGAGAAGCACCTAAAGAGATGTTCATCATCCTTAGTCATTAGGGAAATGCAAATCAAAACAACCCTGAGATTCCATCTCACACCAGTCAGGATGGCTAAGATCAAAAACACAGGATACAGCAGTTGTTGGCGAGGATGTGGAGAAAGAGGAACCCTCCTCCCCTGCTGGTGGAATTGCAAGCTGGTAAAACCACTCTGGAAAGCAGTCTGGCGGTTCCTCAGAAAACTGGGCATGACACTCCCGGAGGATCCGGCTATACCACTCCTGGGCATATACCCAGAGGCTTTCCCTGCATGCAATAAGGACACATGCTCCACTATGTTCACAGCAGCCTTATTTATAATAGCCAGAAGCTGGAAAGAACCCAGATGTCCCTCAACGGAGGAATGGATTCAGAAGATGTGGTATATTTACACAATGGCATACTACTCTGCAATTAAAAACAATGAATTCACGAAATTCCTAGGCAAATGGTCAGAACTTGAAAATATCATCCTTAGTGAGGTAACCCAATCACAAAAGAACACACATGGTATGCAGTCACTGATAAGGGGATATTGACCCAGAATCTCGGAATACCCTAGACACAATCCGCATATCAATAGATTTCTAAAAAGATGGAAGGAGAGACCCCTGGTCCTGGAAAGACTGGATGTAGGGGAACGCCAGGACAGAGAAAGGAGAGGGGGTTGAATGTAGAAAAGAGGGAGGAACTGGGGCTTATGGGACTTTCGGGGAGGGAGGAAACGGGAAAGGGGAAGTGATTTGGAATGTAAATTAAAAAAATAAAATAAAAAAAAAAGAAATAGGGAAAAAAAAAAAGATCCAAGTTTATTTAATCCCTGGAAGCCACATAGTGAGAGAAAAGAAACAATCCCTATGAATTTTCCTCTGAGATCCACATATAAGCTTTAGTCCATGCATGTGCACATGTTTGTACACACATATAGGCATAAAGATAAATAATTGCAATTAAGTTTTTTAATTAAATTATATAATAATTCCCAATGGGAGTTAATTTAATATATTTCTTCTTTTCTTTTCCTTGTTCTTGTTCTCCTCCTCCTCTTCTTTCTCCTACTCCTTCTCCTTCTTCTTTTTCTTCTTCAGGATGTGCTAAACATGAATCTAAAAGTCAGTGCCTCTTTCTTGTATTGTTAAGGAAATTGTCAAAACTGATTAATAAAGCTTTTTAAAGTATAGTTTAAGAACATGTTTTTCCTCTAGTTTTGCTCCCAAAAAACCATTCTAATTACAGATCATGTGAAAGTTATCTTTTAAATATCTAAACTTATCATCTATATAGTGCATTATATAGTCTTCAAAAGGATGCTTAAAAGCTTCCAGGGTGAATCTACAAATATTATTTAGGAGAACTTCTATGATTCATAACTGACTAACTTTCCTGTATACTCTCCCAACTGTAATTCCCACACTGGACTAATAGAACTAGAAGAGGGAGTTCAAACCTTACTTTGAACATTACTGTAAGATACTATGTCTGCTAGACTATGCTCCAACATGCAGCAGGCCTGATTAAAGAGCAGAATGGGATGGAATGCTGACAGGGTTTCTGTCTTTGCTTGTGAGATGCCGGGTTTTACACTGAACCTGTTTTATTCATTCAATTATCAATTTGTATTGACACTGTTAAGTTTATATTATCTTTGCTTCCCATTTAAAAAAGAATGACTATGTACTCTGTGCTGTTATTGTGTTAAACACGGAATATGAAGTAAAAAGAAAAATGTCTTTGCCCTCAAAAAAAAAGAAAAAAGAAAAAAAGATACTATGTCTGCTCTTGAAGCTCAATAAACTAACATAACTATATTGTCTTATAGCTCATTATTCCCAACTTAATCAGTCAAGAAGTAATTTGGTCTGTATCAAATAATGTTTTTATTATATGTGTATAAGAATTCCTAGTAAAGTAGGATAACCTGTGAGTATATGGGGAGAAAAAAAATGGATCTCTAAATTAGAGTTGGATACTGTAACAATTTTCATTGCCTATGTTTTGCAATTTAAGTAAATGACTTAGAAACCAATTTCAAAGGCTAATAGTTTTGTTTCTGATGACTCTTTTAACAATAGCAGCCTGCAAATGTTATACAATCATTACAGAATTCCAGTGACATTCTTTCTTATTTATTTATTTATTTATTTATTTATTTATTTATTTACTTTCTTTCTTTTTTCTCATGCTCCAGATTTTATTCCCCTCCCGGTCCACCCTCCAACTGTTCCACATCCCATACCTCCTCTTCACCCACCTGTCTCCACAAAGATGTCACCCCACCCCACCCAACCAGAGCTCCCTGGGGCCTCCAGTCTCTTGAGGGTGAGGTGCATCTTCTCTGACTGAACCCAGATCCAACAGTCCTCTGCTGTATATGTGTTGGGGGCCTCATATCAGCTGGTGTATGCTGTCTGGTTGGTGTTCCAGTGTCTGAGAGATCTCAGGGGTCCAGGTTAGTTGAGACTGCTGGTCCTCCTACAGGATGCTCTCCTCCTCAGCTCCTTCCAGCTTTTCCCTAATTCAACCACAGGGGTCAGCAGTTTCTGTTCATTGGTTGGGTGCAAATATCTGTATCTGACTCTTTCAGCAGCTTGTTGGGTCTTGATAGGTCCCTTTTTGTGAATGCTCCATAGCCTCAGTAATAGTATCAGGCTTTGGGGCCTCCCTTGAGCTGGATCCCACTTTGGGCCTATTGCTGGATCTCCTTTTCCTCAATCTCCTCTTCATCTCCATCCCTGCAGTTCTTTCAGACAGAAACAATTATGGGTCAGAATTTTAATTGTGGGATGGCAACCCCTCTCCCTCACTTGATTCCCTATCTTTCTGCTAGAGGTGGCCTCTCCTCATTGTAGGGCATTTCATTTAGGGTCCCTCACTTTGAGTCCTGAGAGTCTCTCACTTTCCAGGTCTCTGGTAAATTCTGGAGGGTTCCCCCAACCACCTACCTCTGAGGTTGCCTGTTTCTATTCTTTCTGCTGGTCCTCAGGACGTCAGTCCTATTCCCCCACCGAATACCAGATCATGTTCCCCTCTCCAAACACACCCCTGTCCCCTTTCCTTCCCATATCCATCCCTCCCTCCCCCTTGTGGTTGCTTTCTTCTCCCTCCCAAGTAGGACTGAGGCGTCCTCACTTGGGCCCTTTAGCTGACCTTTTTGAGTTCTGTGGACTGTATCTTGGGTATTTCTGTACCTTTTTTGGCTAATATCCACTTATTAGTAAGCACATACCATGCATGCCCTTTAGGTCTGAGTTACCTCACTCAGGATTATATTTTCTAATTCCATCCATTTGCCTGTAAATTCAGGATGTCTCATTCTTAATAGCTGAGTACTATTCCATTGTGTAAATGAACCACATCTTCCTTATCCATTCTTCTGCTGTGGGACATCTAGATTGTTTCCAGCTTCTGGCTATCACAAATAAGGTTGCTATGAACATAGTGGAACACTTGCCCTTGTGGCATGGTGGAGCATCTTTTGGGTATATGCCCAGGAGAAATATAGCTGGGTCTTTAGGTAGATCTATTTCCAGTTTTCTGAGGAACCTCCAGATTGATTTCCAGAGTGGTTGTCCCAGTTTGCAATCCCACCAGCAATGGAGGAGTGTTCCTCTTTCTCCACATCTTTGACAACAGGTGTTGTCACCTGAGGTTTTGATCTTAGCCGTTCTGATTGGTGTGAAGTGGAATCTCATTTTGATTTGCATTTCTCTGATCTCTAAAGACTTTGAACTTTTCTTTAGGTGCTTCTCAGCCATTTGAGATTCCTCAGTTGTGAAATCTCAGTTTAATTCTATACTCCAATTTTGTTTGGGTTGTTTGGTTTTTTTGGTAGTTAGCTTCTTGAGTTCTTTATATATTCTGAATATTAGCTCTCTATCAGACGTGGAGCTAGTGAATTTTTTTTTCCCAATCTGTAGGTTGCCAATTTGTCTTATTGACTATGTCCTTTGCCTTACAGAAGCTTTCCAGTTTCATGAGATCCCATTTATCAATTCTTGATCTTAGAGCCTGAGCCATTGGAGTTCTGTTCAGGAAATTTCCCCCTGTGTCAATGAGTTCTAGGGTCTTTCCCACTTTCTCTTCTATTGGATGCAGTGTATCTTGTTTCATGTTGAAGTCCTTGATCCACTTGGACTTGAGCTTTGTGCAAGTTGACAAATATGGGTCTATTTTCATTCTTCTACATGCAGACAGTCAGTTAGATCAGCTTTCTTTTTTCCATTGTATATTTCTGACATTTTTGTCAAAGATCAGGTGTCCATAAGTGTGTGGTTTTATTTCTGGGTCTTTAATTCTATTCCATTGATCAATGTGTCTGTCTCTGTACCAATACCATGCAGTTCTTATCACTATTGCTCTGTAGTATAGCTTGAGGTTAGGAATGGTGATTCCCCCAGCCCTTCTTTTATTGTTAAAAATTCTTTTTTGCTATTCTGGGTTTTTTACCTTTCCTGATGAATTTGAGAATTGGTCTTTCCATGCCTTTTAAGAATTGTGTTGGTATTTTTAGGAGTATTGCATTGAATCTGTAGATTGCCTTTGGTAGTGTCTTAGTCAGGGTTTCTATTCCTGCACAAATATCATGACCAAGAAGCAAGTTGAGGAGGAAAGTGTTTATTGAGCTTACACTTCTGCATTGCTGTTCATTACAAAAGAAAGTCAGGAAGTCAGGACTGGAACTCAAACAGGTCAGGAAGCAGGAGCTGATGCAGAGGCCATGGAGGGATGTTTCTTACTGGCTTGCTTCCCCTGGCTTTCTCAGCCTGTTCTCTTATAGAACACAAGACTACCAGCCCAGGGATGGCACCACCCACAAGGAGCCCTCCCCCCTTGATCACTAATTGAGAAAATGCCCCACGGCTTGGACCTCATGGAGACACTTCTCCAACTGAAGCTCCTTTCTCTCTGATAACTCCAGCCTGTGTCAAGTTGACACACAAAACCAGCCAGTACAGGTAGGACGGCTATTATTAATATTTTAGTTCTGCCAATCCATGAGCATGGGAGATCTCTCCATTTTCTGAGATCTTCTTCTATTTCTTTCTAGAGAGTCTTGAAGTTATTGTCATACAGGTCTTTCACTTGTTTGGTTAGAGTTACTTCAAGATATTTTATATTATTTGTGGCTATTGTGAAGGGAGTTATATCTTTCTTCACAAGAAAAATATCTTAAAATTCATATGTAAACCAAAGCCCCCAAATACATAAATTAATCCTAAGCAGAAATAACAATGCTGGAGGCATCACAATATCTAAGTTCAAATTAAACATCTCCATAAAGACAAAGACACCATGGTATTGACACAACAATACATAGCCAAATTAAATAGAAATAGAAGACTTAGAAATAAATGCACATGGCTATGGCTTTCCAATATTTGATAAGGGAGTTGTCTTAGTTAAGGTTACTATTGCTATAATAAAACACCATGACCAAAGAAACGTAGGGAAGAAAGAGCTTATTCAGCTTATGCTTCCACATAATCATCAAAGGAAGTCAAGACATCAACTCAAGTAGGGCAGGAACCCAGAGACAGGAGCTGATACAGAGGCCATGCTTACTGACTTGCTCATCCTGCTTTGTTTGGCTTGCTTTCTTATTGAACCCAGAGTTACCAGCCCAGGGGTAGCACCATCCGTAATGGGCTCATTATGCCTCAGACTTTCCATATAAATCACTAATCAATAAAATGTCCCATAGACTGGCCTACAGCCCAATCTTATAGAGGCTTTTTCTCAGTCGAGGCTCCTTCCTCTCTGATCAGTCTAGTTTGTATCAAGTTGACATAAAACTAGCAAGTAGGGTTCTTTCCAGCCAACACCAAATGATGGGCATCTCTTGGGACAACTGGCACAAGCGCTGAAAGACGAGGGTAAGAGAAAACCTTACCACAAGAAGAAGAAGTATGAGCTAGAATGGCCTGCTGCCAACACTAAGATTGGCCCTTGTCACATACACACAGTCCAAGCTCAAGGAAGCAATAAGAAGTGACATGGTCTGAAAATTGGATGTGGGGAACTTTTCCTGGGGCTCTAAGTGTTGTACTCAAAAAAAAAACAAAAACAAGGATCATTGATGCTGTCTATAATGCATCCAATAATGAGCTTGTCTGCACCAAGACGCTGGTAAAGAACTGCATTGTGCTTATTGACAGCACACCATACTGGCAGTGGTACGAGTCCCACTATGCACTGCCCCTGGGCCACAAGAAGGGGACCAAGAATCTCGGAATACCCTAGACATAATTCTCATATCAATAGATTTCCAAGAAGATGGAAGGAGAGACCCCTGGTCCTGGAAAGACTGGATGTAGGGGAATGCCAGGACAGAGAAAGGAGAGGGGGTTGAATGGAGAAAAGAGGGAGGGAAGCGGGCTTATGGGACTTTCGGGGAGGGAGGAAATGGGAAAGGGGAAGTGATTTGGAATGTAAATTAAAAAAATAAAATTAAAAAAAAAAAAGACAAAGCGGCAACCAACTAACTGGGAAATGATCTTTACCAACCTTACATCCGACAGAGGGCTAATATCCAATATATACAAAGAACTCAAGAAGTTAAACTCCAGAGAGGCGAGTAACCCTATTTAAAAATGGGGTACAGAGCTACACAAAGAGTTCTCACCTGAAGAATATCTAATGGCTGAGAAGCACCTAAAGAGATGTTCATCATCCTTAGTCATTAGGGAAATGCAAATCAAAACAACGCTGAGATTCCATCTCACACCAGTCAGGATGGCTAAGATCAAAAACACAGGAGACAGCAGTTGTTGGCGAGGATGCGGAGAAAGAGGAACACTCCTCCACTGCTGGTGGAATTGCAGGCTGGTACAACCACTCTGGAAAGCAGTCTGGCGGTTCCTCAGAAAACTGGGCATGACACTCCCGGAGGATCCGGCTATACCACTCCTGGGCATATACCCAGAGACTTTACCTGCATGCAATAAGGACACATGCTCCACTATGTTCATAGCAGCCTTATTTATAATAGCCAGAAGCTGGAAAGAACCCAGATGTCCCTCAACAGAGGAATGGATTCAGAAGATGTGGTATATCTACACAATGGAATACTACTCTGCAATTAAAAACAATGAATTCACGAAATTCCTAGGCAAATGGTCAGAACTTGTAAATATCATCCTTAGTGAGGTAACCCAATCACAAAAGAACACACATGGTATGCAGTCACTGATAAGGAGATATTGACCCAGAATCTCGGAATACCCTAGACACAATCCGCATATCAATAGATTTCTAAAAAGATGGAAGGAGAGACCCCTGGTCCTGGAAAGACTGGATGTAGGGGAACGCCAGGACAGAGTAACGAAAGGGGGTTGAATGGAGAAAAGAGGGAGGGAAGGGGGCTTATGGGACTTTCGGGGAGGGAGGAAACGGGAAAGGGGAAGTGATTTGGAATGTAAATAAAAAAAAACTTAATAAAAAAAAAAAGAAGGGGACCAAGCTGACTCAGGGGGAGGAAGAGATTTTAAACAAAAAAAATGATCAAAGAAAATTCAAAAGAAATATGATGAAAGGAAAAAAGAATGCCAAAATCAGCAGTCTTCTGGAGGAGCAGTTCCAGCAGGGCAAGCTTCTTGCCTGCATTGCCTCATGGCCAGGCCAGTGTGGCAGAGTAGACAGCTATGTGCTCGAAGGCAAGGAGCTGGAGTTCTATCTGCAGAAGATCAAAGCCCGGAAAGGCAAATAAACCGTCATTCATAGCTCGTGTAATAAAGGTGTTTGCTGTTCTATATGTAAAACAAAACAACAACAAAAGAAAACCTAGCAAGTAGGCCAGCAAAGCAGAGAAGTCAGCTTCAGGTCTTCACTCTCCCTCTTTCCTCCACATCCAATCCTCAAGTATCATTATCAGCTCTGTAGGAAGCGACCTGTTGCCCTTCTCAGGAGACTAAGCAGTTCCTGGGGGAACACTCTGTTTTCCTCCCTCCTGTGGACTCCCTCAGCCACCCCTTCTAAGCCTAACTCCATTTCTAAGTGTTAATTCCTAAAACCTAGAAACACATTTTACCAGGAACCACCAGTAATCACACCTATCAGGATCCCAGGAGATTTTCCAACAACACACAGTCACCATACTCTCCTAAGGACCAGAGAGGGAGCAGAAACCAAGGAACAAAACACCCAGGTAACAAAGATAATATCAGATATCACCACCTTGATTTGCAATCTTCCCAAACCCAGATGCATAGATGCCAGTGTAAAAACACAACCAATAACAGGCAGTACAATATTTCTCCACTGGAGCCCCAGAACCCTACAATAGTAGGTCCTGATTATTGTAACATAGCTAAAGCACAAGACAAAAAAAACCTTAAAATACCTTTTATGCATATTATAGATGTCCTTAAAGAGAAAATAAATAAATCCCTTAAAGGAATCTACAAAACACAAGCAGTGGAAGGAAGTGAATAAAATTGCTCAATAACTGAAATTGGAAATAGAATCAATAAAGAAAACCCAAGCTGGGGCAAATATGGCAATGAAAAACGTAGGTACTCAAACAGAAAGTATAGAGGCAAGCCTCACCAATAGAATACCAGATTTAGATGAGAGAACCTCAGGCATTGAAGACATGATAGAATAAATGGATACTTCAGTTAAAGAAAGTATTACATATTTAAAAATCCCGGCAAAAAATATCCAGGAAATTTGGGACATGAAAGAAAAGACCAAACTTATGAATAATAGGAATAGAGGAAGGAAAAGAATCCTGGCCAAGTAAAAGGCACAGAAAATAGTTTCAATAAAATCATAGAAGAAGATCTCTCTAACAAATAGAAGGAAGTGTCTATCAACATACAAGAAGCTAAGAGAACATTAAATAGACTGGACCAGAAAAAAATGTCTTCTGGATACAATAATCAAAACATTACATGTACAGAAAACAAAGAATATTAAAAGCTCTAAGAGGAAAAGACCAAGTAACATTTAGATGCTGACCTATCAGAATTACACCTGACTTCTCAATGGAGACTCTAAAATCTAGAAGGTCCTGGATGAATGCTTCCCAGACTCTTATGAGATCATCAGTGCAAGACCAGACTACTATACCCAGAAAACCTTTCCATCACAATCGATAGGGAAAATGAGACATTACATAACAAAACCAAACTTAAGCAATATGTGTATACAAAATCTAGAGAGTTCTACAGACTTGTATAGAAGGCAATAGAACAAAAATTTCAACCTAAAGAAAATAACCAATCTAAGAAAACACAAAGAATAAACAACTCCAGTATATCAAAGGAAGAAGACACACACACACACACACACACACACACACACACACACACACCACCACCACCACCACCACCAGCAGCAGCAGCAGCAGCAGCAGCAACAACAATAACAAAACAACTGAGATTAATGAACATTGTTCATTGATATTACTAAACATCAATAGTCTCAATTCCCCAAATTAAAAGAAAAGACACAGACTAACAGAATGAATGGGAAACCAGGATCCATTCTTCAGCTGCATCCAACAAACACACATTAACCTCAAGGATAGACATTACCTCAGGGTAAAGAATTAGAAAAAGATATTCCAAGCAAATGGAGGTGAAAAGCAAGCTGGTGTAATCATCCTAATATCTGAAAAAAATAGACTTCAACCCAAAATTTATCAGAAGACACAGACAAGGACACTAATTCCTATCAAAGGGAAAATCCACCAAGAGGGTATTGCAATTCTTAACATCTATGCCCAAACACAATGACACAGAATTTCATAAAAGAAACCCTACCACTGCTTAAATCACACATTGATCCTCTCGCAGTGATGGTGGGAGACTTCAATACCCAGCTGTAACCCTCATCAAAACACAGATCATCCAGACAAAAGCTAAACAGAGAAATGCTGGCACTAAATGGTGTTATAAACCAAATAGCCCTAACAGATAATTTACAGAACATTTTACCTAAACACCAAAGAATATACCTTGTACTCAGCACCTCATGAAACTTTCTCCAAAATTGACCACATACTCAGACACAACGCAAGTTTCAACAGATACTCAAAATTGAAACAAGGAACTCTCTGTATCCTATCAGACCACCACATATTAAAACTCCATATCATCAACAACGGAAACAACAGCAAGCTTATGAACTCACTGAAACTGAGAAATGCTGTTCTGAATGAAAAATAGATCAAGACAAAAATTAAAATTGGAGAGTTCTCATACTCAACTTACTGGTATACCTGGAAGACCTAGGACAAAAAAAAGAGGAATCACATCCATAAGGAATATATGGTATAATGTCTAGAAAATCATTGTCTGTCTTAGTTGAGTTTTACTGCTGTGAACAGACACCATGACCAAGGTAAGGAGTACATGGTATCTGTCTAGAAAATCATTGTCTTAGTTGAGTTTTACTGCTGTGAAGAGACACCATGACCAAGGCAACTCTTATAACATTTAATTGGTGCTGGCTTACAGGTTCAGAGGTTCAGTCCTTTATCGTCAAAGCAGGAGCGTGGCAGCATCCAGGCAGGCATGGTGCAGGCAGAGCTGAGAGTTCTACATCTTCATCAGAAGGCTACTATGAGGAGACTGACTTCTAGGCAGCTAGGATGAGGGTCTTAAGCCCAAACCCACTGTAAGACAATGAAAGGCAGCCTGGTTTCTGGTTAAGCTAAGGTTGGAAACCCCAGTGACCCTGAGGATCTTGCAGGCATTTTTCCTGCTTCCCAGACACTAGGATCCTGACACGAGACTGCAGTCCTCCATAGATTTGTGGCCATCAGTCACATAAGGGCAATGCCCCAAGCCCCTCCACAGATAGAGGACATGACCTGTGTTCATGAGCCTCAAGACAGATCTCCATTTTAATGAGGTACCTAAAGACCTGGAGGCTTAGCCAATAAACTTCCCTTTCCAGATACTCCTCTCTGTAAAAGGTATTTAACCTCCAGCCCACCCTGAGAACTGGGTTTTGTTCATCTACTTTCCGCCATGACAATAAATGTCTTAAAACCATGGACTGCCTCTTTTCATCAGGATCTGCCATGGGGAGCAATGGAGCAGGTCTTTGCCTAAAGAGCTGGCCTTCTAATCTCCTACAGAAGGCCTCTCAGAGGTCCCAGCCACAGCCTCCACCAAGCCAAGCCACCCACTGAATAAACCAAGGACTATCTCCATAGAATCCAGCTGGAGCACCTCCCCTTTCCCCTTCAGCCCTGGGCTGGATCCATCCCGTGGACCCCAATCCATTCTCAGCTCTTCCATGGTAACCAGCAGTGCCTGGGTGCCCAAGAACCTGATAACCAGAGAGTCCTTGCAGGCCCTGGGACCCCTGAGTCAGCTCCTGCTCTCCCCAGGACCTCAGACTGCATTCCCTCACCCCCGGAGCAGTGTCCCAAGGCTTCCCATAGCTCAACACCCGTGCTGGCATGGAGAAAGCACAGTCAAACTCCTGTGTCCCAAATCCCTGAGCATCCCAAGCCCTGAGGCAGAGCAGACATGGGACACCATTAACCCTACAGCCCACAATGACACACCTACTCCAACAAGACCACACCTCCTAATAGTGCCACTCCCTTGGCCAATCAGATGCAAACCATCACATTCAACAACCTGGTCCCCATAGGCTTGTTCAAACACATGAATCTATGGGGGCCATACCTTCAAATATCAAGGTGATGGGGAAAACCTTCCAGACCTAGATTTGCCAAAATGGCAGCGTTCAACAAGTTACCGAACTCTGCCATATTTTGGGTCTTTCCCTTCAATATTCTGGTGGTCTATGAAAGGTGTTGGTCCAGATTAAAGGTGTGTACCACCACACCTAGATCTGGGACTTGCATTGTCCCAGATGACCTTGAACTTAGAGATCTCCTTGCCTTAGTCTCCTGGGATTCATAGACACTATGGCTCAAGATCTCCATGCCAAGATCCAAGTCAGAAACTCGTATCTCCCAGCCTCAAGATCTGGATCACAGGTGAGCCGTCCAATTCCGGATTGTAGTTCATTTCAGATATAGTCAAGTTGACAACCAGGAATAGCATTACAATTCAATTATCCATTTAATCTAGATTTTCCAGTTTTGCTGAGTATAGGCTTTTGTAGCAGGATCTGATGATATTTTGAATTTCCTGATTTTCTGTTGTTATGTCTCCCTTTTCATTTCTGATTTGTTAGTTCAGATACTGTCTCTGTGCCCCTTAGTTTGACTAAGGGTTTATCTGTTTTGTTGATTTTCTCAAAGAACCAGCTCTTAGTTTGGTTTCTTTGTATTTTCTTTGTTTCTAATTGCTTGATTTTAGCCATGAGTTTGATTATTTCCTGCCATCTACTCTACTTTGGTGTGTTTCTTTTGTGATGTTTTGTGTGGCTGCAGACCCATCCCTAGCAATATTTCCAGTAGAATCCTGAACTTTTCTCATTTATGTGTAGTTTTACTTAACTTTTTATAGCCATGATACATCCAAGGATGGCAAGTGCCCTCTGGTCTGGCTATCAACATAGAAGAAACTTAATAGGTGCCTGGACTTCCTCCTCCAATGAACTCATCTGGGTCAGAACCATCTCATGGCCCTTCCAGTAGGGATGATGGATGGGACAGAGAGCAAGGAGTCAGGGCTACAGTCCCTGGAAGAATATTAATCCCTTGGTCATGCCCTTGTTGCTTGAGAAGAAGGTCTTGAGGAACTCCTCTGACACCAAGGAAGGGATATTGGTGAGATGTAGGGTGGCTGAGAGCAGGAAGAAGTTCTTAAAGAACTTGGGGCCCAGCTTTGTGAAGCAGTGCGGTGTTGAGCTGTCAGAGTGTTTGGTGAAGCCCTGGTCTTCCTGGCCCTCACGAGGCAGCAGCATACTTGGGTGCTTTGACATTGTAATGTGTGTTGGCTTCCCGTGCAGCTTGTTTGGGTACCTCATGGCCAGCTGGGCCTGGCTGAACAAGATCTTCCACCTGCTTCATGTAACCATAGATACTGAAGAGAATAAAGGGGTTTGGCTGTGTGGCTTCCAGTGTTCAGGTTGCCAACCAGCAAGATGGAATCCCTGACACCATCAGACTTGAAATGGCGAAGCAGCCTGCTGCAGCTGTAACTGCTGTTGATAGTATGCCTGGTGGAGGTTGGAGGGGAAGCAGAGAGTAGACGTTAGGGTCAAAAGGGACAATGCTGTCACCATGGCCTGCTCCAAGAAGCTGTCTGTTCCCCAAAGGCAGGCCTCAGAGAGCACAGTCTTGACTCTTGTACTTGCTGTTACAGACAGAGACGTGTCCGAGCTAAGATTCCAATGCTGTGATAAAGCATGACCAAGAGCAATGTGGGGAGGAAAGTTTACTTCAGCTTACACCTCTCAGGTCACCCTCTGTCACTAAGGGAAGCCAGGGAAGGAACTCAAGGCAGGAACCTGGAAATAGGAACTAAAGCAGAGGTCATGGAGAAATGCTGCGTACTGGCTTGCTATTATGTTTTTCTCAGCCTGCTTTCTTATATACCCCAAGACCACCTGCCTACGAGTGGTACCATCCTCAGTGGGCTGGGCCCTGCCACATGAATCATTAATCAAGCCAATACCCCCACTTATTTACCTACAGGGTAACCTTATGAAGTCAGTTTTTCAACTATGATTCCCTCTTCCCAGATATAGGTCTAGGTTTATTGAGAAAAAACCAACAGGCACTGTGAGCTTGGAAAAGTTGATGTGTAGTATGCAGCAAGAATTGTAGCTGTTCTGGCCATCTAGAGGCATAGTTGGGCTGTCAGCATGGCACTGATACAGCTGACATGTGGTGTCAGCAACTTCCTGTATGCTCATCTCAGTGAAGGCTTGGCTCTTCCCCTTCAGTTTGAGAAGACTGGTGACCTTCCCAAACAGTAGTGCCGGGTGTGGTGATGCAAAACTACAATCCCAACACCTAGAAGACAGAGGCAGGAGGATTAAGATTCCAAGCCATCCTTGACTACATCCTCTCTCAAAAATAGCAACAAACACAAGGAGCAAGATTTAGACCATGATAAAGATAGATTCTAAGGTTACGCTATATGTAATTGTTAAATATTTGAGACAAGTTTCATGGATACCCCTCAATTATTTGAGTCTTGATTTCATCATGATAGATCAGCTATTTCCTTGTTTAAATGTTAATATCTGAGCAAAATCCAGCTTAGGACACAAACCTGACCCCAAAACTTCTAATAACCAGGTGCGATGAGACCCTCATGATCATCTATAACTCAGTATTATCAGGGTCATTGTCAGGAATCAGTTCTGAAAAGTAATTGTGTTTGAGCTTATATCCCAGTATTTTGTTAAAGGTATCTATTGTTTTTTGGGTTTTTTTAGCATACATACATAAAAATTGTTTTGCCTTAAATCAAATTAAATCACTTTAACAGCTGCCCTCTTCATGTTTTATAGTTTGTTTCTCAAGGAAGTGGGAACAAAGGTTTACTCAAGCTTGTAATAAAGATGGCTAGGAAGGCGAAGGCAACAACGTCAGGGGTTCCCGGCCAGCCAGAGCTACATAGGAAGTTGGAGGTCAAAGTGGATTACATGAGACCCTGTCTGAAGAAAACAAACAATAAAAAATCTCCAGGGCTTTCCTGTCATTGTTGGTAGTGGATTCTCAGAGCAGGGGCATTGTTATTGCTTTGCTTATCTCAGGCCTTGTTATCTTTAGCTTGAGATGGGAAACAGCACAAAATATCTACATATAGTTTTGTCCTTTACACATTAGACTAAAGATAGTTTGCCTTGTTTTTTTTTTTTTTTAATTTAATTTAATTTTATTTTTTTAATTTACATTCCAAATCACTTCCCCTTTCCCGTTTCCTCCCTCCCCGAAAGTCCCATAAGCCCCCTTCCCTCCCTCTTATATTCTTGACATTAACAATAAAAAATCTTCTGGAGGAATCATCATCTCTGACCTCAGGATGTAGTACAGAGCAATAGGAAAAAAACCACGTGGTATTGGTACAGAGCCAAGCAGATCAATGGAATAGAATTGAAGACCCAGAAATGAATCGACACACCTATGGTCACTTGATCTTTGACAAAGGAGCTAAAACCATCCAGTGGAAAAAAGATAGCCTTTTCAACAAATGGTGACTGGTTCAACTGGCAGTCAGCATGCAGAAGAATGAAAATTGACCCATTCTTATCTCCCTGTACAAAGCTCAAGTCCATGTGGATCAAGGGCCTCCACATAAAACCAGATACACTGAGTCTAATAGAAGAGAAAGTGGAAAATAGCCTTGAACGCATTGGTACAGGGCAAATTTTCTTGAACAGAAAGTACCAGTGGCTCAGGCTTTAAGATCAACAATTGACAAATGGGACCTCATGAAACTAAAGCTTCTGCAAGGCAAAGGACACTGTCAGTAGGACAAACTGGCAACCTATAGATTGGGGAAAGATCTTTTCTAACTATACACCCGATAGAGGGCTAATATCCAACATATACATGAAGTTAGACTCCAGAAAACCAAATAAACCAATTAAAATGGGACACAGAACTAAACAGAGAATTCTCGACTGAGGGATCTCGAATGGCTGAGAAGCACCTGACTGAGACAGATGCAGATACTTTATAACCAACAATTGGAGTGAGCTTTGGGACCCTCTACAGAAGAGGTAGGCGAGGAACTGAAGGAGCTCAGGGAGATTGCAACCACATAGAAAGAACAACAGTATCAAGTAACCAGGCCATTCATAGCTCCCAGGGACTAAGCTACCAACCAAAAAATATACATTGGGCTGGTCTGCCACACACACACACACACACACACACACACACACACACACACACACACACACACATAACACATGTAGCAGAGGACTGCCTTGTCTCATATCCGTGGGAGGGGATGTGCTTGGTCCTATGGAGGCTAGATGCCCCAGAGAAGGAGGATACTACACAGGTGAGGCCGGTGTGGGTGGATGGGTTTAGCTAAATTGACATAGTGCCATAAATACTTGCATTTATGCCTTGTGGATGAGTTATGCTTTTTTTCTTCATAAAAGAAACTTTCCTTTTCAAGAAAGGCTGTGAATACATGGATGTTCAAGATATTGAGTATAACCTAGAGGCAAGCTTGCCCCCACCATCCCCACATTTTTAAGTTCAACTCTGATCACACAACACCTACAATGTCCCAGCCTGAGGCAGGCTAGATGACGACAAGACACACAATCAAGGATGGAAGTTCACATGCACAGATCACATCACAAAAGCATAAACATCATGAAAAAAACCTCCTGCCAGCCCTATAGAAATACTATTCCTATAGAAATATTCTCCCATGAGAATTCCTAAGATGAACTCCAGGACACAAACTTTAAACCATTATCAACTTGATTAAAGAATGCAAGGAATTTAAAGAAGATGTTAACGAACAGCTCAGTGAGTGTAAGGAGGATGAAAATAAATGCAAATATATTATAAAAATATATAAAATGCAAATATATAATACATGAATATATTGCTGAAGGAAATGACAAAGAAAATTTAGGATTTGAAAACTGAATTCAATACAGTTAATAATATTGAAGAGAATTTAAGCTGAAATGAAAGCGAAACAAAAAAATAGTAATTAAATTAGAAAACTAAAGAAAAGGACATACCAGTACAATGAGTTAAGTGGAAGATAGAATATCAAGACTTGAAAATAAAGTAGAGAAATTGGACCACTCAAGGAAAGGATATGAAAAAATAAACACATAAAAACATACAGAAACTATGGGATACCTTTAAAAGACCAAATCTTCAAATTGTACATGTAGAAGAAACAGAAGAATCCCAGGTTAAGGACATAGGCCAGATCTTTAACTGGATCATAGATTAAAATGTCCCCAAATTAAGGAAATACATATCCATACAGATACAAGAAGCACAAAGAACACTAAACAGATAGGAAGAGAAAGAGAAACTTCCTATTTTATAGTTTGTGGCAATCCATTATTATAAAAATATCTCTTACTTTCCAGGATACTGGAACTTTTGCTGGTCCTCACAGCCAAAGTTAATGATATACCTTGAGGTCACTTAAAACTTAAGACTGATAGCCCACTGTGTACTTAAACTGTTTGTTTAACCTGCCTTTAAGAGAGCAAGGTAACAACCAACTTTGTTTGCCTTGGATTTCCCGAGTAATCAACTTTTACAACCTAAGATAATGCATAGCTGCAATCTCAAGTTATGTACTTACTCTCCCGTGTGCCCCTGACCCAGAGTAATGCATGTGCATCATTTTCTGAAAACTACTAATACAGAGGTTGAAAGCAACTTCCTGGGAATCTTGAATGGCTGAGAAGCACATAAAGAAATGTTCAAAGTCCTTAGTGATCAAGGAAATACAAATCAAAACAACCCTGAGATTCCACCTTACACTAATCAGAATGACTAAGATCAAGACCTCAGGTGACAACACATGTTGGTGAGGAGGTAGAGAAAGAGGAACACTCCTCCATTGCTGGTAGGATTACAAACTGGTAGAACCACTCTAGAAATCAATCTGGAAGTTCCTTAGAAAAGTGGGAATAGATCTCCCTGAAGCAATACCACTCCTGGGCATATACCCAAAAGATGCTCCACCATACCACAGGAGCACTTGTCCCCCTATGTTCATAGCGACCTTATTTGTAATAGCCAGAGCTGGAAACAACCAGATGTCCCACAAAAGAAGAATGGATGCAGAAAATGTGGTTCATTTACACCGTGAATATTACTCAGTTATTAAGAATGAGACAGCCTGAATTTTGCAGGCAAATGGATGGAATTAGAAAATATAATCCTGAGTAAGGTAGCTCAGACCCAAAAATGGCATGCATGGTAAGTACTCACTAATAATTGGATATTAGCCATAAAAAGTACAGAAATACCCAGGATACAATGCACAGAAATCAGAAAGGTCAACAGACTGAAAGGCCCAATTGAGGATGCCTCAGTCCCACTTGGGAGGGAGAAGAAAGCAACCACAAGAGGGGAGGGAGGGATGGATCTGCGAAGGAAAGGGGACAGGGGTGTGTGTGGAGAGGGGAACATGATCTGGTATTGGGTGGGAGGAAACAGGACTGAAGTCCTGAGGACCAGCAGAAAGAATGGAAACAGGCAACTTCAGGAGGTAGGAGGTGGAGGGACCCCATAGAATGTACCAGAGACCTGGGAGGTGAGAGACTCTCAGGACTCAAAGGGAGGAACCTTAGATGAAATGCCCTACAATGGGGAGAGGTAATTTTTAGAGCCCACCTCCAGCAGAAAGACAGGGAATCAAGTGAGGGATGGGGTTGCCATCCCACAGTCAAAACTTTGACCCAGAATTATTCCTGTCTGAAAGAGCTGCAGGGATAAAAATGGAGAAGAGTCTGAGGAAAAGGAGGTCCAGTGACAGGCCCAAAGTAGGATCCACTCAAGGGGAGGCCTCATGGCTGGACACTATTTCTGAGACTATGGTGTGTTCACAAAAGGGGCCTATCATGACTGTCTTCTGAAAGACCCAAAAAGCTGCTGAAAGAGTCAGATGTAGATATTTACACCCAACCAATGGACAGAAGTGGAGGTCCCCTGTGGTTGAATTAGGGAAAGACTGGAAGAAGCTGAGGAGGAGGGTGAACCTGTTGGAGGACCAGCAGTCTCAACTAAGCTGGACCCCTGAGATCTCTCAGACACTGGGCCACCAACCAGGCAGCGTACACCAGCTTATATGAGACCCCCAACACACATACAGCAGAGGACTGCCAGGTTTAGACTCAGTCAGAGAAGATTTATCTAACCCTCAAGAGACTGAAGGCCCCAGGGAGCCAGGATGTCTAGTGGGCTAGGGGGTTGGGGTGGGGGTTGGAAGGTGGGAGGTGAGGACATCCTCGTGGAGATGCAGGGAGGAGGTATGGGATGTGGAATAGTCAGAGGGTGGACTGGGACAGTGTGAAATCTGGACTGTAAAAGTGATTAAATTTTAAAAAAAGAAAAAAAAGAAATAAAGCAACTTCCTAAGATCTACCTTAAAGTTTGAAAGCAACCATTTGTGAATATTGGTTGATAAACAATGATGTTTGATGTCTGGATCAGTTGGGATCATTTGCAGCCAGTGACTTAAACCCTTGTAAAACTGTTAAAGGTCTCTGTAAAGTATCCTGTTTCTTCCCCTATGTGATTCTTTCTGTGCTGTCCAATAAATACAAAGTGAAACCTCCTTTTTAGGGATAGACACACACAAACAGAAGACACAGGAACAGTACACACAAACATAAGACTCACACATAGGAACAGACAGATTCACAAGTAAGTCTTCCTCAGGCAGGCACAGATTCAAACTCCTAGACAGAGAGAAGATGGAAGATGCTGAGAGCATAGAGTAGAAAATTCAAATCTAGTCTCACTCTTGGTTAAAAGATTCCAAGGGGAAGTGCTTCATTTCTTCCCTTAATCTAACACAGAGTTAATCACTAATGTGTATAATCCACACAATAGTTAGCACACTAAATATACAGAACAAGGAAAGAATATTGAAAGCTGTGAGAGAAAAACCACAACTTACATACATAGAAAAATAGATGAGAATAATAACTAGTTTTTCAATGGGAAATTTAAAAGTCTGAAGAGGCTGGAGTAACATATGTCAAGTTCTAAAAGACCACAGATGTCAATTTATACTACTGCACCCAGCACATCATTTGGCATAGTTGAAAATAAAACAAAAAACTTTCCATGATATAAAGAGGCTGTAAAAGAATCCATCAGGCGGGGCGGTGGTGGCGCACGCCTTAAATCCCAGCACTTAGGAGGCAGAGGCAGGCGGATTTCTGAGTTTGACACCAGCCTGGTCTCCAGAACACCCAGAGCTAGACAGAGAAACTTGTTTTTTGAAAACAAAACAAAACAAAAACAAACAAAAAAGAATCCATCTTCACCAATCCAGCCCTACAGAGAACACTGGAATCAATATTTGGACTAAAAGAGGATTAAGGAGAGCCAAGAGACTCTATATAACTATATAGAGTCTATATAACTATAGCAAATGAAGCTATAGTTACTGAAGCACAAAATAGGGCTAAGAATACAAATAGAAAACAACAATAAATGATGGCAATCACTACACCTTTCAATAATAATTTTAAATATTAATGGCCTCAATTTCCCGACTGAAAAACACAGGTGAGCTGAATGTATTAAGAACAAAATTCATATTTCTGTGTCTACAAGAAACTCATCTTACCTTCAAAATAGGCACAACCTTTAGTAGAAAGGATGGTTAAATCAACAATGAACTATCCCAAGCAAGTGGGAACAGGAATCAAACAAAGGTGTCACTTTCCTGATATCAGACAAAATAGACTTCAAAATAAAACTAATCAGAAGAGTTTTTTAAAGATACTTCATGTTAATTAAAAAAATAATACCTAGAAAACATTGCAATCCTACGTATACATGCACCAAACTCTGATACCAACTTAATTTAAAAAAAAATTCTCTACTGAGCTCAAGGACACAGATTAACTCCAACTGAATAAGAATGAGTGGTTTCAATACTTCTCCCTCTGTAATAGGAGGGTTATCTGGACAGATAATAAACAGAAATATCAGAATTAAATGACATCAAGTGGAACTAACAGTTATCTACAGATTATTCCACACAAACACTGAATAAGCCTTTCTAAAATACACCACATACTGAGACACAAAACAAATCATTATAAACCCAGACAATGAAATAACTCCATGTATCTTGTTTGACCACAGTGAAATAAGGTTTAAAGTCAACAGTAAATGAATCTCTAATAATTACACTCATGAAGATTAAACAACACATTATTGAATGATAAATGGGACAAAAACAAGAAATCTGAAAAAGCATAAATAAATGACTTTATCATGAATCTCAAAAATTTGTATAAACAAGAACAAACTCAGGCCCAAATGCAGTAATTAGCAAGAAATAATAAAAATCTAACTTGAATTTGATGGACTTTGCATTGAAACTGTAATACACCCGTTTTCACAGTATTAAGACTTTCATTTCATGAACATAGAAGGTTGTAATTTTTTATCTTCTAGGGTCTTCAATTTCCTTCTTCAGTGTCTTAGAGTTTCCATATTAGGACTCGGTCATTTCTTTAGGTCTGTTCGTAGCTACTTTATTTTTTAAAGCTAGTGTGAATAGTATTTCCCCTTCAATTCTCTCTCATCATGTCTGTTATTGGTATAGAGAAAAACTACTGTATATTGTATTGTATATTGCATTGTATATGCTGCTATTTTAATGAAAGTGTTATGAAATCAATGATTTTTTCTGGTGGAGTACATGGAGTGTTTTGACTATAATCAGTTGTCTGCAAATAAAAATAATATGAATTATTATCTTCCCATTTGTAACCCTTTTGTTTCTGTTCTATTTTTAAATTTTTTGAAAACCAAGGTCTTTATTCAGAAATTGTGGCCTGCTTAAGTATGTTGACGTTTTTCATGATGATGATATATATATTTATATATATATATATAATTAAAAATATAATCACATGGCTTCCAGTTTTCCTTTTCCTCCCTTCAGCCTCTCCCATGTCCCTTCCCTCTAAGCTATCCCATAGCTCCCCACAACTGATAGCCTCTTTTCTTTGATAATTATTGTAATATTATATATGCACAACCATATAAATATAACCTGCTGAGTCTGTTTTTGTTGTTTGTGAGTATACAGTCTTAGGTCTGACAGTTTTATTGCATAAATAATTACGGAGCTTATTTCCAAAGAAGTTCATTCTCCCTTTCTCAACCTTCATTAGTTGCCTGTAGTTCTCTGTCTAGGAGTAGAACCCAGTTAGATTTTGCCCCCATCTGCATTATTGTTCACTTCTTGTTTATGCAACCATTTCTAGGAAAGACTGATTCACAGCATGCATCCTGAAATTCTGGTTCTTTCAAATTTTTCACCCCTTCTTCCATGATGTTCTTTAGCTGGTTCCTCCATGATCTGTTGATCTCTGCCTGGGTATGTGTATATGTAGATTGCAGGGTGCTTGTGTCTAGCTGTGGTTTCCTGTAATAGTCTACATTTGCTAAAAGAGAGCAACACATGTCTTTCTCTTGAGTTGGTTCCATTCCCTGTTAGCAGCTCTCCCAGACATAAACTAAACAGAGAAATAATAAAGTTAACAGATGTTATAGAACAAATGGACCCAACAGATAGCTACAGAACATTTCACTGAAACACAAAAAGAATATACCTTCCTCTCAGCTCCTCAGAGAACTTTCTCCAAAACTGATCACATACTTGGACACAAAGCAGTCTCAACAGATACAAGAAAATTGAAATAACTTCCTGCATCCTATCAGACAGCCACAGATTAAAGCTGGATTTCAACAACAGCAGAAACAACAGAAAGCCTACAAACTTATGGAAACTGAACAACTCTCACTCAGTGACCACTGGGCCAAGGCAGAAATAAAGAAGTTAAAGACTTCATAGAATTTAATGAAAATGAAGGCACAGCATACCCAAACTTATGGGATACAATGAAAGTAGTGCTAAGGGGAAAGTTCATAACACTGATTCCTTCATAAAGAAACTGGAGGGATCTTGTACTAGTAACATAGCACACCTGAAAGTTCTAGAACAAAAAGAACCAAACACACCCAAGAGAAGTAGATGGCAGGAAATAATCAAACTGAAGGCTGAAATAAATTAGAAACAAAAAACAATGCAAACAATGAAAAAAAAAAGAGTTTGGTCCTTTGGGAAAATCAAACCCTTACCCAAACTAACTAAAAGGCAGAGAGAATATCCAAAGTAGTAAAATCAGAAATAAAAGCAGGGACATAGTAACAGTGAGGAAATCTGAAGAATCATTAGGTTATACTTCAAAAGCCTGTACTCGGCAGAATTGGAAAACCTAAAAGTAATGGGAACATTTCTTGATAGATATCATATATCAAAGTTAAAGAAGATCAGATAAACAACTTAAATATACCTTTTTTTTAACTTTAAATTTTATTTATTTTTTTTATTTTCTAAGTTTTTTTTATTTACATTCCAAATGATTTCCCCTTTCCCATTTCCTCCCTCCCCGAAAGTCCCATAAGCCCCCTTCCCTCCCTCTGTTCCCCATTCCACCCCCTCTCTTTTCTCTGTCCTGGCATTCCCCTACATCCAGTCTTTCCAGGACCAGGGGTCTCTCCTTCCATCTTCTTGGAAATCTATTGATATGCGAATTGTGTCTAGGGTATTCCGAGATTCTGGGTTAATATTCCCTTATCAGTGACTGCATACCATGTGTGTTCTTTTGTGATTGGGTTACCACACTAAGGATGATATTTTCAAGTTCTGACCATTTGCCTAGGAATTTCATGAATTCATTGTTTTTAATTGCAGAGTAGTATTCCATTGTGTAAATATACCACATCTTCTGAATCCATTCCTCCGTTGAGGGACATCTGGGTTCTTTCCAGCTTCTGGCTATTATAAATAAGGCTGCTATGAACATAGTGGAGCATGTGTCCTTATTGCATGCAGGGAAAGCCTCTGGGTATATGCCCAGGAGTGGTATAACACGATCCTCTGGGAGTGTCATGCCCAGTTTTCTGAGGCCAGACTGCTTTCCAGAGTGGTTGTACCAGCTGGCAATCCCACCAACAGTGGAGGAGGGTTCCTCTTTCTCCTCATCCTCGCCAACAACTGCTGTCTCCTGTGTTTTTGATCTTAGCCATTCTGACTGGTGTGAGATGGAATCTCAGGGTTGTTTTGATTTGCATTTCCCTAATGACTAAGGATGATGAACATCTCTTTAGGTGCTTCTCAGCCATTAGATATTCTTCAGGTGAGAACTCTTTGTTTAGTTCTGTACCCCATTTTTTAATAGGGTTACTTGTCTCTCTGGAGTCTAACTTCTTGAGTTCTTTGTATATCTTGGATATTAGCCCTCTGTCGGATGTAAGGTTGGTAAAGATCATTTCCCAGTTAGTTGGTTGCTGCTTTGTCTTTTTGACAGTGTCTTTTGCCTTGCAAAAATTTTGTAATTTAATGAGGAACCATTTCTCAATTCTTGATCTTAGAGCATAAGCTATTGGAGTTCTATTCAGGAAATTCTCCCCTGTGCCCATATGTTCAAGGTTCTTCCCTAGTTTCCCTTCTATTAGTTTCAGTGTGTCTGGTTTTATGTAGAGATCCTTGATCCACTTGGAATTGAGCTTAGTGCAAGGAGATAAGAATGGATCAATTTGCATTCTTCTACATGTTGACCTCCAGTTGAACCAGCACCATTTGTTGAAAAGGCTATCTTTTTTCCACTGGATGGTTTTAGCTCCTTTGTCAAAGATCAAGTGACCATAGGAGTGTGGATTCATTTCTGGGTCTTCAACTCTGTTCCACTTATCTACATGCCTGTCACTGTAGCAATACCATGCAGTTTTTAACACTATTGCTCTGTAGTACAGCTTGAGGTCCGGAATACTGATTCCCCCAGAAGTTCTTTTACTCTTGAGAATAGTTTTTGCTATCCTGGGTTTTCTGTTATTCCAGATGAATTTTTGAATTGCTCTTTCTAACTCTATGAAGAATTGCATTGGGATTTTGATGGGGAGAAAACATTTGACAAAATTCAGCATCCTTTCATGTTAAAGGTCTTGGAAAGATCAGGAATTCGAGGCCCATATCTAAACATAGTAAAAGCAATTTACAGCAAACCGGTAGCCAACATCAATCTAAATGGAGAGAAACTTGAAGCAATCCCACTAAAATCAGGGACTAGACAAGGCTGACTTCTCTCTCCATATCTTTTCAATATAGTACTTGAAGTTCTAGCTAGAGCAATTAGACAACAAAAGGAGGTCAAAGGGATACAAATTGGAAAGGAAGAAGTCACAGTATCACTATTTGCAGACAATATGATAGTATACTTAAGCAACCCAAAGAACTCCACCAAAGAACTATAGCTGATAAACAACTTCAGCAAAGTGGCTGGATATAAAATCAACTCAAGCAAGTCAGTAGCCTTCTTATACTCAAAGAATAAGCAGGCTGAGAAAGAAATAAGAGAAATGATACCCTTCATGATAGCCACAAACAATATAAAGTATCTTGGTGTGACTCTAACCAATCTGTATGATAAGAACTTCAAGTCTCTGAAGAAAGAAATTGAAGAAGACCTCAGAAGATGGAAAAATCTTCCGTGCTCAAGGATTGGCAGGATTAATATAGTAAAAATGATCATCTTGCCAAAAGCAATATACAGATTCAATGCAATCCCCATCAAAATCACAATGCAGTTCTTCGTAGAGTTAGAAAGAGCAATTAAATATACCTTTAACCCATTAGAAGCAGTTATTAAATGTCTTCCAACCAAAGAAACAAACAAAACAAAAACAAACCCAAGGCCAGATGGTTTTATCACAGAATTCTACCAGAATTTCAAAGAAGAGCTAATACTAATACTCCTCAAATTAGTCCACAAAAATAGAAACAGAAGGTATGTCGCTCAATTCATTTTATTAGCCCACAGTCACCTTGATACCCAAACTACACAAAGACTCAAAAAAAGAAGAAGAAGAAAGAGAATTACAGACCAATTTCCCTCATGAACATGGATGTAAAAATATTCAACAGAACAATTGGAAACTGAATCCAAGAACACATCAAAAAGACTGTCCATCGTGATCAAGTAGGCTTAATTTCAGAGATGCAACTATAGTTCAACATATGAAATTCTGTCAGTATAATCCACCATATAAACAAACTAAAAGAACAAAAACCACATCTCATTAGATGCTGAGAAAGCCATTGACAAAATCCAACATCCTTTCATGATAGGAGTCTTGGAGAGATCAGAGAAACAAGGGATATACCTAAATGTAATAAAGGCATTATAAAGAAAGACAATAGTCAACATCAAATTAAATGGAGAGAAATTTAAAGCAATTCAACTAAAATCAGGAAAAAGACAAGGCTGTCCTCTCCATATCCATTCAGTCTAGTACTTGAAGTTCTAGCTAGAGCAATAAGACAACTAAAGGAAATCAAAGAGATACAAGTTGGAAAGGAAGAAGTCAAAGTATCACTATTTGCATGTAATATGATAGTATACATAAGCAACCCCAAAAATTCTACCAGGAAACTTCTACAGATGATAAAAACCTTCAGCAAAGTGGCTGGATACAAAATTAACTAAAAAAAAATTAAGTAGCACTCTTATATACAAATGATACACAGTTTGAAAAAGAAATTAGGGAAACAACACCCTACACAATAGTCACAAATAATATAAAAATATCTGGGTGTAAGCAAATAAAAGACCTGTATGGCAAGAACTTCAAGTCTTTGAGGAAAGAAACTGGGCTGGAGAGATGGCTGAGAGGCTAAGAACACTGGCTGCTCTTACAGAGTTCCTGAGTTCAATTCCCAGCAATGGCAAGGTGGCTCACAACCATCTAGAATGAGATCTGGTGCTCTCTTCTGGCATGTATGCATACATGCAGTCAGACAGCTGTATATATAATAAATAAATAAATCTTAAAGAAAGAGAGAAAGTGGAGAAGATATCAGAAGATGGAAAGGCCTCCCATACTCAAGGATTGGTAGAATTAGCATAGTAAATATTGGCTGTCTTGACAAAACAATCTACAGATTCAATACAATCCCCATCAAAGTGCCAACATAATTACACTCTTTTACAGAACAATACTCGACTTCATATAGAAAAATTAAAAAAAAAACAAGATAGCTAAAACATTCGTGTACACTAATACAGGATTCAGGGGTTCCCAAGATATCACCATCCCTGACCTCAAGCTCAAATTCTACTACGCAGCTTTAGCAATAAAAACCATAGATCAATGGAATTGACTCAAAGCCCTAGACATAAATTCACACACCTATGGACAACTGATTTTTGACAAAGAATCCAAAATTATACAATACAAAAAAGAAAGCATGGTCAGCAAATGGTGCTGTAGTAACTGGATGTCTACATGTAGAAGAATGCAAATAGACACATCTCTACCACCCTGCACAAAACTCAAGTCCAAGTGGATCAAAAACCTCAACATAAAACAAGATATACTAAATCTAGTACAACAGAAAGTGGGGAATAGCCTTGAATGCATTGGTGCAGGAGGTAAGTTTCTGAACAGAACACCAGTGGTTCGGGCTCTGAGATCAACAACTGATAAATAGGACCTCATGAAACTGAAAAGCTTCTGTAAAGGAAAGAACACTGCCAATAGTACAAAAGAACAGCGTACAGACTGGGAAAAGATCTTCAGCATTCCTACATCTGACAGAAAGCTAATATCCAAGATATATAAAGAACTCAAGAAACTAGACATAAACAAACCAAATAAACCAATAAAAATGGGGTACAGATCTAAACAGAGAATTCTCAATAGAGGCATCTCAAATGGCCAAGAAGCACTTAAAGAAATGTTCAACACCATTAGCCACCAAGAAAATGTAAATCAAAATGACTCTGAGATCCCACCTTACACCAATCAAAATGGCTAAGATCAAAAACACAAGTGAAACCTCATGCTGACAAGGATGTGTGCTGGTGGGAGTACAAATTTTATAGTCACTTTGAAAATCAATTTGGCAGTTTCTCAGAAAATTGGGAATAGCTCTACCTCAAGACCCAGTTATACCACACCTGGGCATATACCCAAAGGACACTCCATTCTACCACAAGGACAATTGCTCAACTATGTTGATAGCAACTTTATTCATAATAGCCCAAAATTGGAAACAACCCAGATGTCTCTCAACTGAAGAATGGATAAAAAAAATGTGGTACATCTACACAATGGAGTATTTCTCGGCTGCTAAAAAAAATGACATCCTGAAATTTGCAGCCAAGTGGATAGAACTAGAAAAAAATAATCCTGAGTGAGGTAACCCAGACTCAGAAAGATAAACATGATATATACTCATTTATAAGTAGATGTTAGATGTAAACTAAAGGATAATCATGCTACAATACACAGACACAGAGAAGTTAAGTAACAAGGAAGGAACAGGGGAACACATGGATCTCACTGGGAAAAGGAAATAGAATAGATTTTATGGGTAGGGCTGGGGTGGATGGGTATGGAAAGAAGAGGGATCAGACAGGAGAGAGTACTGGGAGAAACCACTGGAATTGGGGGGGGGGCATTCGGGGGTGAGATAGAAACCTAGTGTAATGAAAACTTCCTGTTATCTACAATGATGACAGTAGTAAAAACTCCTAGTAAAAGAGGGTATGGAACCTGACCTGACCATCTTCTCTATCCAAGCAAGGCTTTTAGTGGAGGGACTGGTACACCAACCCAGTCACAAAAACTAGGTGGGATAGGGGAAGGGGAGGAAAATAGGGGGTGAGATCGGGTATAGGGAAAAAAGGAGAGAAGCCCAGAGGGCCAGGAGAATGAATAGAAATATGCAGCAGTGTGGGGTGGGGCATTGGGGGAACCTGTAGAAACCCACAAAAGCTTCAACCTACAATTTGTCTTGCCTGAAAGACGTGCTGTGGAAAGTGGCACAGACATTGTGGGGGTGGTTAACCAATGGCTGGTCCAGCTTAAGATCCATGCCACAAGAGGGACCCACCCCTGACACTGCCTATAGGACCAGAAACCAGAGGGTGAATAGCCCAGAGATATAAGGTAGAACCAAACATGACTGGCAAAAAAAAAAAAATCAATGAAATGATTGCTAATGATACTCTACTATACTTGTAGACCTGAACCAATCATAATTCTCACCAGAGTGATTTCATCCAACAGCTGAAGGAAGCAGATGCAGAGTCACGCATCCAAACATTAGGCAGCTCTGGGAACCCTTAGGAAGAGGGGGAGGAAGGATTGTGGGAGCCAGAGGGGTCAAAGACACCATGAGAAAATATCTTACAGAATCAACTAGAGACTACAGTGATAATCAGGGAGGCTGTATGTGTCTGACGGAGGTCCTCTGTGTATATGTTCTGGTTGTTTAGTTGGTCTTTTTATGGGACTTCTAAAAATGAGATGGAAGCTGTCTCTGACTCTCTCACCTGCTCTTTGGACACTTTCCTCCTATCAGCTTTGCCTTGTTCAGCTGTGATATGGGGGTTTGTACCTAGTATTAAAGTGAATTCTTATGCCGTATTTGATTGATACCCATGGAAGGCCTATTCTTATCTATAGGGAAATAGAGGAGGACTGCATCTGGTGGAGTGGGGGGGGGAGTAGAGGGAGTAGAGGGAAGGTATTGAAAAAATAGGAGAGAGAGGAAGCTATGTTAGAATGTGATATATGAAAGAAGAATAAATTAATGAAGGAACAAACAAATGAACAAATAAACAAAAAGAAACATGAATGCAATCATCATCACCTGCATTAACTTCGTTCCAAACATGGAACCGCTCACGTCAATGACAAACACCACGTTCTTCTCTACTGGCTGGAGGCCTCTGGGGGCAAAGTAATGAATAAAATAGCCACCATAGACCTGGATAAAAAGAAGGCGAGCCAAGAAGCATGGTGAGAGCCAGTCCTAATCAGCCCCCTCTCCCTCTCCTGCATGACGCCCTGCTCTCTCCTTCCCAGGCCAGCTCCCTCTCCCTACTTGTGTGTGTGTTGGCCTGGCGTTTATCTGCACACCGGAGCTGAACCTCTCTGCTCTGCAGACCTTCATCCCGGGCCTTGCCCAGAGCAGCAGAGTGAAGAAAACAAGCTTGGGGCCCCGGCCTACAAGGGTCAGCATCTCTGGAATATGTGAGTTCCTGTCCACGAGGCAGGCTGACTTGCACAGGCTTGAGGGTCCCCGGGGACGTTTGTCTGGGCTCCAGGAACGGAAAGTATTGTTTTAACCTCCCTCGACAGAGTGAGCCGGGGGCCCAGCTCATTGCTGCCAAGGGCTGGGAGCTTGCAGGGCCTCCTTCTCCTCCTAAACTCTCCTTTCTGCTGTTGCTGGGCAGAGCAGGGAGGGGAGGAGGAAGCAGAGGCCAACAGAGCTATGTGTTCAGAGGGGATTGGTTAGCACCAGGTGCAGCTGCCTTGGGTTGTCCTGATGTGATTGGCTGTCGGTCCCCTGCCCCCACTCCCATCTTTCCCTCTGCAGAGACTGAGGGCTGGGTCAGTGGAGGGAAGGGAAGGAGATGGGCCAGGAGGCCCCCTCAGGACCAGTGTCCTCTCCAGCCAGGGAGGCCTAGGCTGCCTAAGGGTCTAGGCTATACTGGAGCTTACAGCTTGAGGCCTAAGGAAGGCCTCAGGGCTGCCCAGGAACAGCAGTGTTTGCTGCTCTGTGCTCTCAGTCACTCGGTGAGCTCCCTTCTTTTCCAGAAGAGAGGAATGGGAAGAGGACATGCTTTCCTCTCCATCCCTGCCTCTGAGTTGATGCCCATGGAATGGGAGGCCTGTCCCCACAATCATGGCTTCCTGTCCCTTTTCCCCAAGGCTTCTTTCTATCACTCACCCATTCTGTCACTGCCAAGCCATGAGCAGAAACTTCGAGGGCTCCCTGTACCTGGTATATGAGGGCAAGGGAAGTGTGCCCACCAATGCCTGAGCCCATTTTAAACAGTCCTGTGACTAGCCTGTGTCCTGGGTACAAGACTGTCCAGCAGTCTCCCAAGCCCACTCAGTCAATCACGCCATGCACTCAGCCCAGGAACACATCGAAGGGCACCAAGTCACAAATGCTTGTACAACACACCTTGATTTCCAGAGGGGTTCCTATGCTCAAGAACGGGTCCCTCCTGAAGAATTTGAAGCCAGGTCCCCGAGCTTAAGATCAGGCCTGCTGAATTCAGAAGCTACTCTGAGTACTAGGTGGGCACATTGACTCTGGGTGACTTTGCTTCCTCCCTTCCATTACACTGCTGGGTTGCCACTTCAGAGCCCACATGACAAACCCCAGGCCATAGTACCCAATGCCCCTTCCCCCGCTGTGTCCCACTCACTGGCTGCATGAAGAATTGGAAAGCTCCAGTGTCTCTAACTTGGAGGGCCCAGTAGCACCTTTGCTCTCTCCACCAGCAGCCTTACTATGCTTTCTTCGTGGAGACCATCACCATCACCAGCTCCCTTCCCCCCCGGATCTGACAGTCGGCCTGGCCCTTCCTGCCATGCAGCCACCCATCCTCACAGCTTTGATCTGCTGCAAACAGTCCAGGGCGCCCTGGCCTCTTCACCTCAAACCAGCCATACTTACAGTGCGGACTGCTCACTCTAAGATTCCCTGTCTTAGTACAGGCCTTCTACGCTGCCTCTTTGCAGCAGACATTACTGCCACGCGTCTCCATATGTATCCTTGCCTGCAGTCCACATAGGCTGCCTCCTCCCCACAACACCCTGTGTCTTTCCCTTCTCTCCAGGCAAGACCTGCTCACCATTGCCACAGGACTTTCCATTGTAACTCTTTCAGGAAGGCTGTCCTGACACCTCCTTGACTGGCCACACACATACTGCCTAGCAAAGTACCTGTGATTTATTTGATCTCTGATGGCAATGTGGATCTGTCTGCTTCACAACCAGGAACTAGCTGGGGGAGAGATTGGGAGCCGAGGCCAATGCTTTCTGAGTTTCCAGGGGTAGTGAGTTGGGCCCCGGGCCTGAATAGTTTGCTAGTGGACGAGTCCAGATAGGGATGAAGGAGCAGGCTTGCTCCCAGCACTGTATGCGGTGGGGTAGAGCAAGAACAGTGGGTCGGCTGTGGAGGGATGAAGATAGAAAGGGAGTTGCCAGGGACTAGAGTGGAGAAGCAGAAGCTGAAGAGTAGAGGAGGTGAGGGAGACAGACCCAGGGCACCAGTGAGCCTGAGCAAATCCATGCTCCTGTATCCTGTGGGACTTGCTCAGGTAGTTGTGGAGAAAGGTGCTTGGTGGCCTGGGGCCTTTCGGCAGGACGGTTTATGTGCAGAACATTGCAGGGAGGCAGGAAAGACCTTCTGGGAGCTGACTTCTGAGTCTTTGGCTAACCTTAGGAGCAAGCCCGGGGTCTTGGGTCAGAGCTCCATGCTCTGTTGGAACACAGGAGCTCCCCTCTCCTCCAGGGATGTTCAGGCTCAGAGGTGACACACTTCCTGTGCAGGAAAGGGCCTCATGGTGGGGAACGAGTGTTCAGAAGCCAACCAGACAAGAAAGCCAAGGATAGGCAGGCAGTGTGAGACATACAGAAAGTATGTGGCCCAATTACTCAGCAATACCTTGCTCAGCAGAGGGGCTGCTTACTGAAACAACACGGTGGCTCTGTTCAGGCCCTGTTCCAAGTCCTCCAGTTCTGTGTCTCTAAATGTGCTGTGTGACATGGTTTCCAAGGGGGGAAACCACATGCCTTGACTCCTGATGGTAGCTCTCACAGGATTTCACCTCCTATAGCCTAGAGCATGGTTCTGGCCCCAGTGACTGTGTGTCCAAGACCTCTGTAGCTCTGCGGTCCAGGTACCTGCACGTCTCCAATGATGTCCTCTATGACCACATCATAGTAGATGGTGAAGTCGGCCATGATGCCTGAGCTGGAGAAGGCAGACTGGTCTCGCAGTGTTGGGGAGAAGGTGAGGCGGGCACAGGTCTCTCCCCTCTGTATCCTGGTGGATGGGGGCAAGTCACCCTCACCTGTATGGGCATCCAGGTAGCATGGGGATCTCAGCAGAGAGAAAAGCCATGGATGGGAACAGCAAGAGCTCTGGGCAATGTGTGGGGAGGGTGAGACCTGGAGCCCCTGGCACTCCGGGCTGCTCCACTTGCCTCGCATGCCCTTCCTGCTGCCCACTGTCACTCTGTCACAAGCCCCTTTGTCAGCTCCTGCCCTGGCCCGATCCATCACACCCTTTCTGCCAGACCCAGCCCTCCCTCAGCTCCCAGCATCATGAGGTAGAGGGTTTGTTCTCCACTCACAACCTCTCCCTACCTCACTTCCCATCCTACCTGAGGCCTGTGTCTGCAGAACTCCCATGGCCCCAGATCCACAGGGAGCCACTGTCTCCTTCTCCTGAGACCAATGGAGTGGGTGTGAGGACAGAGACAGACACAGTGGCAGATCTGGCCTCCTCTCCTCTCCTTTCTGCTGTGAGACAGGACAGGCTAGCAGGGCTCTCCTCAGGAGACACATCTGCTGGCCTTTCTTCCTCTCTTCCCCTTGTCACTCAGAATGCTGCCTCTGAATGAGTCTCTTCGAGTCTCCTGAATTCACGGGCAACCTTTGGTTTTGGACATTTGCTCAACTGGTATAAAGATCAACTCCTCTGGAATTTTAGTCCAAGACAAGTGTCCACTTAGAACTGTCCCAGAGTCTCCCTTTCTCCAGAAAGTAGAGACTTGGGAATTCAGTTCCCTCCTCCTTCCTGCTCCAGCTGTCAGGAAGCTTAGGGGCAAACCGAGCCCCTTGCTCTGAGGGCCTGGTCACATACATTCCCTGGGCTTCCTTCCTTCCAGGCCTCTTTGTTTTGTTTTATCCCCACAGGACTACTTCTATCCCTGTTTTAACCTTTAGGAGAAGGGGGAGGTGCTGCCATTTATAGCTTAGGGCTCAAGCATGCATGCTGCTAGATTCAGCTGCCCTGTGGGCCCAGGTCCCTGATTGTGCCCTGTGTGCCTGGGCCAGTTGTTAACCAGTGTGCTCTGGTCTCCAGTGACTCCTGGATCGTTGTGAGCTGTCTTAGGGATTCAATGTGGGCTTATGGAAAAAGGCATTTGGAAGCACTTTGTTTTTTTTTTGTTTTGTTTTGTTTTTTTTTTTGTTTTTGTTTTTCGAGACAGGGTTTCTCTGTGTAGCCCTGGCTGTCCTGGAACTCACTTTGTAGACCAGGCTGGCCTCGAACTCAGAAATCCTCCTGCCTCTGCCTCCCAAGTGCTGGGATTAAAGGCGTGCGCCACCACCGCCCGGCTGGAAGCACTTTGTGAGTGTCAACTGAAGGGAACTGTTACCACCACCACCAGATGCTATAATTCACATGGAGAGAAGATATTCTCATGTCTTGCAATAGGTCTTAGCATGTGAGGGGGGTTGAGTAAGAATGACTTCCATAGAGTTATATTTTTGAATGCTTGGCCCATAGAAGATGACACTATTAGAAGTTAAGGCCTCATTAGAATAGGTGTGGCCTTCTTTGGGGATGAGTGTTACTGTGGCGAGTGGCTTTGCTCCCTTCCTTCAAGATGTACAACTCTCAGCTCCTGCTTCATCACCATGTCTGCCTGCATCCCACCACACTTCCTGACATTTTGATAACGGACTAACCTTCTGAAACTGTAAGCCAGCCTCAGTTCAAAATTTTCCTTTATAATCATTTCTGTAGTCGTGGTGATTCTTCCCAGCAATAGAAACCCTAACTAAGCCAGCGTATAATTTTGTGAGAGAGTCATCACCTGGCATGAATAAGCACTGACACGTCAAGGGGCTTCTTTCTCTGCTTTATAGAGTGGGAGAGCTGAGAATCAAGTCAGAGGACACCTCTAGGATCTCCTGCTGAGCCCAAAGTTTACAGTTTCAGCTAGATAGCCAGCTTGTCCAGAGGGTCCTCTGTGACTACCTCTTGAGCAACGGGCTTACAGATGGGTCATCATACCTGTTAGGCTTTTTATGTGGGTGTTCAGGACCCTAAGTGCAGACCTCATACTTATACAGCAAACACATTTTTCTGCTGAGCTCTCTCCACAGCCCCTAGTTTCAAAGGCACATTATTCTCATTTGTACAGTTCTCCCTTAAGCAGCACCTTCTGTGTATCAGTGAGTAGTCTTTGGTACTCTCCACTAACCATTTAAGGTTCTCAAAGCTCAGCAAGTGGATGCTGTTTGCATCCTGCAGGCAGGGTATAAAGCCAGAGATGGGTAAGGATGTATCTGAGGGCACCCTGTAACAAAGCTAATGAGATTAGTCTTTCCCTTATAGTTCCAGACAAGGATTTCTTCTGCCAATGCACATTAGCTGCTGACTCGTATCTACTACACAAATCTATGCCTGTGTGTATTTGTGCAGATGTACCTAGCACATGCCACCTTTGATTAGTAACACCCTGTACACAGGAGAGCAGATACCCTGCTTCTCTGGGCTCCGACAGTTCATGCTCTCTCGATCACATAACTGTTCTTTTGAGAAACAGCTTCTATTTGAATGCAACTTGAAAATGACCTAAGCAACTTCAAATGCCTAATGAGGGAACCCCCAAGTGACCGTGCATATAGACAGCGTTTACTATCGAGTCACAGGAGGCTCAAGCTGTCTGTAATGCCTACCTGTCCATTGCATTGCATTACTTTGCTCACCCCTAGGCCCTACTTCAGAACACCTGATAACCAGCTTCCGGGAGAAAAGAAACTAGGAGCATTGTTTGTAGATGAATTACGGTAAAAAGGAACTAGCTGGAGGTTGAGCTGCTACAGCCCAGCTTAGATGTGACCCTGCTAGGACACATGGAAGAGCAATCCTTCTGGGGTGGGGATCCTGCCTCGACTTGATCACCTTATTTGGAAAGCACCCTGTCATCCCAGCATTTTGGAGGGTGTCAGAGGTAATATTAGCAATTTAAGTCCAGTCCAAGCTACAGAGGGTTGTTTGAGGCCAGCCTGGACTATTTAAGACTGTCTCAAAAACACAAAGCAAACAGAAACCAAACTGGTAAGAAGCCTTAATTGATGTTAATTGAGTCAGGCTAGAGAGCCAGAAAATGGGGAGAAAATTTGGAGAACTGAAAGTGATAAGCACTATTGGAGCCAAATACTTCAAAAGCACACACTATGGACCAGGCATAGTTCGAATCACTTTACCCGCAGATATTTTGAGTAGTAAGCAAACAGTCCTGTCAGAACTGGCGGTGTAGGAATATTTTGTCCTATGAACTCACCAAAGGCTTTCTTCAGACACCTCAGTAATGGCTCAATGAACTAGTGTACACATTGCCCCAGTGCAACAATAATTATCACGTCTAATTTCCATATGGGTTGCCTTTCACATTTAACCTTTAGTTTAAAACATTTTACCTAGTCATTATTAATCTTGTGTTGGATTTAAAAAGTGGAGTGATCTTTATATAGTTGTAATATGTCATGATGGGGATTGAACCAAGAGCCATTTGCATAGTAGGCAAACACTCTAGTTCCACGGTACAGTCTCTGCTCTTTTTGCTTATTATTTAAGATGGATTCTCAGTACTTTGTCCAGGCTGGCTGTGAACTCACACTGTAAACCAGATAGTCCTTGAACTTAAGAGTTCTCCAACCTCAGTCTCCTAAGTAGCTGGGATTGCAACCATGCTTACTTTTTCTTCATGCATAAAGCATAACTATATTTTAAATTACAGTCCACTTATGGAAAACAGATTTTAAGGGAAGGGAACAATTTGGACAAAAATATCTACAGGTGTTTTCGAGGGTGAAACTGTTCAAAGGGCTCTTCCTACTCTTAGAAAGAAGCTATATAATATGAAGTAGAATTCTTTGGGTTTAACTAATAGTAGCCTAAAGGAAGGACTGGAAACTGCGCTGTCCATTTGTTACAGTGATGGCATTCAGGCTGATGAAGGTAACAGAAACAAGGTCTTCCATTGTTTTCTGTGCCATGGGGCAACCCCACTTGTTGGGAATGACTTTTTTCTCCGTGTCCCACCTGCCTTCAAGGCCTGACACTTGGAAAAGCACTAATTTCTAAGTTTCCCAAGAAGAGAGGATCCCCCACAAACCTGTGGAGGCCACACAGCAAGGGCAGAGTTCTTCATGACTGATTGACTGTTAACTCTATCAATCACTTTAAACTCCAGTTTTTTTTGTTGTTGTTTTGTTTTGGGGGGGGGTGTTTTTTTGAGACAGGGTTTTTCTGTGTGGCCCTGGCTGTCTTAGAACTCTCTCTCTCTCTGAAGATCAGGCTGGCCCCAAACCCAGAAATCCACTTGCCTCTGCCTCTCAAGTGCTGGGATTAAAGGTGCATGCCACTACTGCCCCGCTAAACTCCAGTTTTATATTAGGTCCACAGTCCCTGAGTTCTTCAGTACCTTCCACTCTTAGTCCACATTTGCACAGAGGCATCACCTGGCAATGAAGTCAAATTTGATATAATATCTGCTGACTTACTTCCTAGGATGCCAAAGAGGACTCTACCTGCCTATCATAGGGACCACCCAACTTTCTGATGAGACCATGACCTCAAATGGAAGGACCTGCTTTCAGTGAAAACATCCTTGGGAATGAAAGCAGATCTGAATCGGTGACCATAGTTATGAGTCATTCCTCTCTGACTCGCGTTGTTGTTTGTTTCTTCAATCATATTTCCTAAGCAATAAATGTTACTTTCATTGCATATAGAGTGGAAGGGGTGGCCATTACAAGGGCCTCATTGCCCATAAGACTTTCTCAGCAATTCTGTTAACATACAAATTAGAGATGGTGAAGGATTCTTTCCAGTGTCCCCCATCCACTGGCTTCTACCCAGCTGACCACACTCTTCTGCCATGAGAAAATGTTTCTTTTGTTTTGGTCTAACCACTCAACTTTCTCTGCACCTTTCGCCCACATTTCTCAAAAGGAGAGTCAGGCTTTTTTTTTTTTCTTTTTGGAAATAGTGTCTTCTAACACTACAATCGCAATGAATCTCCCACATAGAAAGCCTCCCTACCCTTAAGGAGAGCAATGCCTGATCTACTCCAGTGAGATGTGTACATTCTCATTCTCAGGAGTCTAACCAAGCAGATGGTAACTTTGACAACTGTTTTTAAAATGTGACAGTCTACCAAAAAAAAAAAGGCAATAAACTCAGAAATGGCAAATAGATTTAATATAGAGTGTCGACTTCAGCTGATTGATAGTGGCTGCCTGGAGTGCCGCATTGAGTAAGTTTCTGAGAGTGCACCCTGGCTTAAGAAGACGCTGTGATTATTAGCAATCTGCAAATGCAAGTAAAGGAAACTCAGTCAGTTGATGTCTAACAAACAGGACACAGTAAAACCACAGCAGTATCTTTGCACATCCTCCAGGCTTATCTCCGACCCCGGAGTCAGGTCCCCACCCCACCCCCATGACCCCCAGCCACCTCACTGCCACCATGACAGATACCTGTATCTCACTTGTAGGAGAAACCACAGGCACCAGAGCTGCTGCTGGTACTGGCCCCAGCTCCACTAAGGCCAGCGAAGAGCCCAAATGTGACACTGGCAGTCAGGCTGGAGTTGTTACTGAAGCCACCACTGGCACCAGCACTGGCACCAGCACTGCCACTGCCACTGGCACCGACACTGGTACCGGTACTGGTACTGGCACCAGTACTGCCACTGGCACCACCACTTCCTTGGGCTTTGGCTTTAGTTTCAGCTCCTGCCTGGATCCGGGCCTTTGCCCAGGGTCCAATATCAGCTTCGTCCCAGTTGCAGGGCCCAGCAGCATTCTCAGAGCCAAGCCCAATGCCCATCTGAGCTCTAATCTCAGCCCTCGCCTTGGCTTCGGCAGCAGCCTCCGCAGCAGCCTTCAAATCTGCTTCCATTGCCTCTCGGTACTGAGCTGCCCATTCCTTGGGATCCTTCTTTTGCACCTGAAATGGAGTTGGTGCACAGAGAATTTAGCACCTACTGTTTGTAAGGCCATACTACCCACTGTATGTCATACAGGTAGTACTACAAGAAATCCTGCACCGACCATTCCAACCCTTCTTCACCACTTAGCTGGCTGGCTCCGTGATTTGGATACATCACCCACCAACTTCTCTGAGGCTGTTTCCACATGGGCAGTACAATAATGCAGTTGTAAGGATTAAATGATCTAGATATCATGCTTGTTACAGTGTTTGATAACTCAGAAGCTTTAAAATGTCCAGATATGAACTTCAGGACACTCTGAACATAGAATGCCCATCCCAGGGCACCCCATGACCTTCTGATGCCAAGTACAAATGGCTCTCCAATTACCTTACAAGCAAACTTGAGAACTTTCATCTTGCTGGTCTCATAGTAAGAGCGTAGACCCCAGAAGAACTCATACTCAGGAGGATTGCTATTGGGTACTCTGGCGTAGTCCAGGTACCTTTAAAGAAAAGAATCTGTGTCTAGGGTCAGTTGTGGACCACTCGTGAATGGACTAGTTAGGCTGAAGATGCATACATTCCCAACTAAATCCTTTAGCCTGTCCCCAAAATGGAACCGTATCCTATTGTTCCTGTCCAGAAGCCACATGGAAGAACTGGGGAGAAACATGTAGAACACTCGCTCACAGGGAGGACATGAGTGTTGTGCTCCTTGTTACATGGTGCCAGATTCCTGTAGGGTGTGTCGTAAACAGAGAGGCCTCTTTTCACCATCCCTGCTCTGAGCACACCACACTGCAAGGATTTGGAAGGAGGACTAACCAGGCTCTAGAAAGATCCACCATTAAAAAAAAAAAAGACTGTCAAGGTATTGTGGCACGTGCCTTTAATTCCAGCTCTCAGGAGGCTGAAACAGGACGACCAGGAGTTAAAAGTCATCCCAAATGCACAAGTCAGTACCCTGCATTGTCCTAGGTCACCTAAGGATACCAATCAAGGCCATTTTGAGGGATTTTTTTTGCTTTTTTTGAGACAGTGTTTTTTTTGTGTGGTGTAATCTTGGCTGTCCTGGAAATCATTCTGTAGACCAGGCTAGCCTTGAACTCAAAGATCAACCTGCCTCTGCCTCCTAAGGATTAAAAGCATGTGCCACCACCACCTTGCAGAAATTAATTTTCATAAAGCTTATTGGAGTAAAAAGAACCATCTTCTAAACACAATATTTATTTGCCACCTGTGTAACCCAGAGCAAATGACTTTTCACTTAATTTAGATTATTTCTACATATGTACAAGGCTAATAAGCCCTCCCTCACAGAGTTGTTCTAAAACCACATATGAAATAGAAATCGATGACTGTGCTCAGAAAGAACCTGCCACTAGCCTATACACATGCACACATTCAGACCACAAACATATGTTTGGGACACGTCCATTATCAAAATAGACAAAATGCAAGGTAGATTCCAACAGCAGACAAAAGCACTTACTTCTGTTTCACAAACTCATCAGTAATGAGCTTCTTCACATCTCCAAAGAGTGAGTGATGAATCCTGAGAATACAGAAAACTCAAATAAACAAATAAATATAATCAGATCTGGTACACTTTGCAGATGCTGGCAGAGGCATTTAATTCCAAGATAGAAAAGAGATTTACAGCACAGAGAAAGCTCCGTGGAAGCTCAAGAGATGGTTGAGAGGGTGAGCAGAGACAAGAGCCATTTCCCCATCTACACAGGTCAAAATCTTGGGCCCATTACCCAGCCCAGAATCCCCACCCCCAGCTCCACCAGACCACCAGGCTGATGCAATCCTGGGACCGTCCTCTCTTGCCAAAAGACAACACGGACAGCAAGCGCTGAGAGAGCCCAATCATACCCAGGGCGCAGCCCCAACTTGCGCAGCACCTCCCAGATGACAGCTGCAAGAGGAGGCAAGAAGGAGACAAGGACAGAAAATGAGCATCTGGAATTCAGGCAACAGACACCTTTTCAACTGCATGCCCAGCCACTCACCCTCACTGGACCTATTTCCATTCATGAAGATGATGCTAAGAAGCACCATGAGGAGACCCAGCTTAGGTGAATCCTTGGTCCTAAAAGAATAACAGGACATAGAGCAAGTTTATGTTCATGGGCTATCATCTGTACAGCAGCTTGTTAGGCCACCCTCTCCTAGATTCCTCAGATAGAGAATTCAGTCTACTCTATGGTCCCAGCCATCTGTGACCCAAGGCAAGGGGCATTCACTCTTGAGCCAAGTTCTCCATACACCAAAATGCTACTCCTACCTAGGGTTAGGACATGGAAGAATGCCTGTCAACCCAGGCAAGTCTAGCACCACTACTACCCACAGGGATCCAGCGTATGTGGTAGAGGGGACAGGGGCATTTAGGCCCTCTTTCTTGAGCTTCTAAAAGGTCATGGAGAGAGGATGGATGGATGGAAGCAGAAGCCCCTTCCCACCCTAGCACTTTTCCAGCTTACGTTCCCAGAATGCCTGCATCAGTTGGCTCTAAGGTACTGAGAAGAATATACAAGTGGTCATTCTTGTCAATTTCTTTCAATTGGATTCCAAATACCTATGGATAGGAAGAAGAGCTTATAAAATCATAAAATTCAGTTTCCAGAGCTTCTGTAGTTTCTTCTATAGCTAAGGGTTTTCTGCGTGTGCAAATATGTGTGTGTGTGTGTGTGTGTGTGTGTGTAAGAAATTGGACTACTGTATATAAAGCACATAGTTAAGTGCTATTTACAAACATAAAAAACATAGGGTGGTTATCCACAGCATCTTTGTGGGAATTTAGGGATATAGAGGGTGAGCATCTGCAATGCATGAATCGGTTTATCCAACAGCAGACAGAAGCCAGGACTAAGCTGCATAGCGTTAGTACTAACTGTGTTTCCACCACTAACTTGCTGTGTGATCAGTGGTGGCCCCTCCCTAGGCCATCATGTGCTGTTGAGCTTCCCCAGTGTATCCATCCCCCAGGGCTGACCCTTCACCTTCTCCAAGGAATAGCCTGCTCGTTCAATGATTTCAGGGTATACATCAGTATATTCTTTGATGATGTCCTTCAGCATATCTGCAAATGAGAGTGTTGCAAGCATCTGTGCTGTAGAGATACCAGGTAACCCTGATGCCCAATCAACAGACCCTTTGCTGTCCATGCCATGGGTGGCAGAACCAAGTTGAGGGCTTTTGAATAGAGATCCCACTGTTGGGAGAACTTTGTGAGAAGGGACAGGAGCAGGAGAATGAAGGCTGTCCCCAGCACATTGGTGAGAAGACAAGAGAAGGCAGGTCTCAGGAGAGGGAAAGTTTTTGTAGGACTCTACCTGAGCGCCTGATGGGAATCTTTGTCTGATCTTTAGCCAACAGGTACTTCACCAAATCATTTGCCTAGGAGAAAAAGAAATGGTGAAAAGACAAAAAAAAAAAAACAGAAAAACAAAACGCAGAAAACTGCAAAACACAACAGAGGAGATATCAGGCAATGCAATGGAAAAGGTGGGATGTAGAGGGTGGAGTTCATACCCTTCCTTGTAAAAGGGCCACATCTCTGGGTGGGGATGCCTCAGGCTCCTGGGATGACTGCAGCTTGGCAGCTCTTCTTCGGGCCTTGCCTCTCCGAGCTCTAGGTGACCTCAGGGAGAGCAAAGCTCTCCGAGCCCAGGCAGCCAACCGAGTCCTTGATGCCCTGCGGGCCCAAAAGGCTATGGGTCCCCTTGAAGCTCTGCGGGCCATGGAGGCCATTAGGGCCTTTGAGACCCTTCGACCACCTGTGGCTTCTGAAGCCTGACTCTGATCACTATTGCCGTCCTCTTCTCCATCCGGGTGTTCCCCCTGCATCAAAAGAAGGGAAGGTTGATATCAGCAAGTGACGCAGGTGGTTCTTTCTTGTAACTCAGTTTCTTCTGAAAAGCACTCTCAACCCCTTCTCTTCTAGGATACATCCCCCCAACCCTGCCCTTGTAGTAAGACTCTGCCTCACTGGACACTAGCCATCCTGAGTCACGGGCTTATCATTGACTACCAGTTGGGAATTTCCTCCCTGAGTGGATCAGAAACAAGTCAGAAATAAGGCCTGAGGCTTTTCGTCTTCCCACATACACCCCTGACTCTGCTCCTAGCACCATCGACTAGTCAGTCCTCTTTCTGGACATCAGGTTCCTGCTCTATAGAATGGCACCATAAGGCGTTACTTTCAGATATAAGAGTACACATGCGAATATGCCCGCCTCAAGACCTACAGTGTACAGCTGCGCTGTAAATATAAAAACTGTGTTCCAGTCAGCATGCAGCTATACATATGCCTGCCTCATCTCCCCACCAGCCTGTGAGCTCTGTGGATGCAAGAACTGTGACACACTCTTGTTAGTGTTCCCTGTGTCTTTCATGAACACGGGAATCGTTGTAATGTTGGCAGACAAATGAACAGGATGATTGTGGAGAAGCAAGGTCAGTTATGGCAGCGATCTTACCTTTTGGGTATTCTTGGCTTTGACCTTGGGCCGAGTATCCTGATTCTCCTGAACCTGGACAGCTGCACCCTCAGGCTCTGGGTCGTCTGCCCCAGCCTGAGAGGCAGGAGCCTCAGTCTCCGGAGCCTTTGTACTGACCTTCGGATCGGTACCACAGCTGACCTTTTTGGTCTGGGTTGCAGGCATGGTCATAGCCTGCAAGTCAGCCTTCTGCGTCTTGGTGTCAGCTGCCGGACTCTTGTTTTCAGCTGCCAGAACCTGGGTCTCACTCAGCTGTGTGGTGGTTGAGGCCTGGGTTGCAGCTGTCTCAGAAGCCTCTGGGGCCTTTGAGACCTCTGTTGCCTTTGGGTTCCCAGAGGCTTTTGGAGCCTTCACAGCCTCTGAGACCTCTGGTGCCTTTTCAGCCTTTGGTGTCTCTGAGACCTCCAAGTTCTGGGTCACGGTCAACAGGTCCTGCATCACGGAGCCGCTGTCCTTTTCTAAAGCTTTGCCCTGCAATGATGTTCACTGACCTTATTCCCACCCTACCCCCAAACAAGGCAAATAAATGGTCCCCAAATTAGGAGGCTACACTTCTCTAACCTGTAAAGTCTCTTACCTGTTTTTGCGCTCCGACCACCCCAGCCTAAACAGGCTTCCCAGTTAAAAAGTAATGACAGAACAAGGGCCCGCCCACCCACCCTCTCTCCCTTCCTCCTGGCCTCCCCTCCACTGGGGAGAGGGGATGCACCCAGGCAAAGAAGTGGGTGGAGAATGACAAGGATGGAAGGGAAGCGCCAAGGATTTAGGGCAGCAAAAGGGGCTGGAAAGAAAAAGCAGCAAGAAAGGGGGGGGGGGAATCGGTCTTACCTGAGAGCGAGCTGGATCTGCACCACTCTCGCTTGTGTCAGACATGTCTCAAGTTCACCTGGCAAAGCTGAAGGCCTGGGTCAAGGGGAGAACCGGCTGAACGTCGTATCCCTTGTTCTGCCTAGAAGCTGATCCTCACCTTCTTTAGGGCCCCAAAGACCAGACCCTCCCGGAGCCCCAACCAGTAGGTGCTCAGATACAAAAATTCTGTCTCTAGGTCTCAGTTCTCTGCAGCCGCACCCTCCCCTCCTCCAGGAAGATGTGCCAGCGCGGCAGCTCTGAGGACCCCGCCCCCTTTTCCCAGCGCACCCCCCCCCCAGCCGCAGGCTTAGAGTGCGCATGCGCGTCTTCTGCAGCGCCCTTTCAACCCCGCCTGCTTTCCCAGTACAAACCCGTTCTTTGAAGTCCACCGTGCACATGCGCATTCAGCAGCTGGCCCTGTCTCTCGGCGAGCCCTGCTCTACACGCCCCTTTCTAGCTATACATAAAGCGCATGCGCAATGGCCACGGTCTCAGTCCAGCACCAAGATCCTACACACGCCCCTCTCCAAGTCCGCAATGCTGTTCAGCCCCGCCCCCTCCCCAACAAGCCTTCCTTCCAAATTGTCGCAGTGTCTGGTGGTCCTAGTCCCTCCCCTACTCACAGCCACCCTATCAATTTCACAGAGCCTCCAGGTCCCGCCCTTTATCCTAACACGCCCCCCTCCAAACGGTAAAACGCAAATTGGTTTGGCTCCTTCCCTGAAACACCCCCTCCTCAACTCAGGATTGAACTAGTGATTCCATCTTAGGCCCAGCCAAACGGGGTCCAGTCCCCTCCCTTCCTAGCTGGATGGATTCGGTAAGATTTGGCTCTTAAGGCAGGTTTTCTCCAGATCCCAGAGGGTGGGGCCGACCCCTAGCAGGCTCTCATCCAAAGCTGGGGCCCATGACTTACCTCGTCCTCCTACAATTCCCGAATGTGTCCACTCTCTCCACGCCCCTCCGAAACTCAGATACTGCCCTCCCCACTAAAGGCCGGAAGTGGTCCCGCCCCTTTCCGCCTCCCTAGGGGGCCTCCGTCCCAGCCCGTCTGCCCCTCCCCCCTCAACACTCCTTATTCCCCCCCTCCCTATTCCCTCTGCCTGACTCCGGACTCCCTATTTCCCATCGCATTTCCTATTTACTCTACAAGAATCTCTTCCCATTCCTTACATCCTTCTCTGTATTACCTATGCAACTCCCCCTCCCCAGTGTCCCTTAACCCTTCTCTGCATCCCCTATTCTTGTCCCTGGATCTCGCCTTCCCCTTCTTATTTCCCCATATTCTTCCTTCTCCTCCAAACATGCACAGTTCCCCTTTTTCTCCCCTCCACCTCTGCCAGTCTCTGCTGTCCAGTTCATATACAGCTTACTACTTTCTTGGTCGTTCTCATTCCCACACCGCATTAAATGCAGCACCTCTACTCCAGTTACAGTGCTCAAGTAAGAACTGCCCACCTGCCCAGCTGTAGGTTTTAGGTAGTTCGAACCACTGTCTGCTCACCAGGAAAGCCCAGTCTTGTTCCCTCACCTTGTCCTCCAGTGAGTCTTGGATGTGTGTGCCTGCTCCTCAGTCTCTCTCGAAGTCTCAGCCTCCTGGACTAGAGCTGCAGACATCCCAGCCCAGCCCAGCCCAGCCCCTTTCCGCAGCCCCCTACCCCCGCCCCCTTCCTCGGGGGTGGGGCAATGGGGCCCTGCTCAATGCTGTCTGACGCCAAAGCCCATGTTTATGCCTCTGTAACAGGTTCGGTCTGAAGCCCTTCCAACCCAAACTGCCCCACGAAAACGACTCATTCATTGAAATTATTTATTTTCTATCGTTATTTTTCTTACTACAAAAGTAGTGTGTTGTCATGTGAAAACCAGAGCAATGCAGAAATATGTAACAGAAAATGAAAAGCTATCTTTAATCTCCTTCCCCAGAAATACTCATGATATTGAGTATTTTGATAGACATTCTTCCATGTTGTTTTTAATTCAGTCTGATTATTTGCACTTTCTCCCTACACAGGCTACTGTACAGTAGTTGCCTACTGTTCTGTAACTGCTTTTTTCAACTTGTATATTCAAACCTCTTTCCCTTAGTGTCTGTGTTTTTAGTAACGTATAATGTTTTCTTGTATAGGTGTCCTATAATTTATTTACTTAGTTCAGTTTGTGTGTACTTTCTGGATTGTTTCCCCCTTTTCGAACTATTACAAACAAGGCTACAAGGACCATCCTGGTGTCTATATTGGTCTGTTTTCGTTGTTTTATAATGTTTTGCTGATTCAAATCATTTGAAAAAGACTACCATTTTCAGCATAAGTTAACTGTACAAAATAATGACTTTTATTATGGCATTAACAGATTCACCCTCACTAATGTTTCTTGATAGTTTGAAATGTCACTTCTGTTACCTAATAAACTCACATAAACAATTGGGTGTCTTCAAGAGAACAAGATAAAATGTAAAGACAAAGAGAAGTAGACAGAATATCATTAGCAATAGAGCATGTGAATGCAGACCCAGAAAAAGCTTATTATAAACTATAATTCATGGCAGTTATAGAAATAAAATTCAAGATCTTTCTTATACACAAATAGTTACAAGTCTGCTTCTTGAGGTCACCTTTCCCCTTACTGAACAAATGAAAGATAACGAACCCCTATGGCTTTATGGACTACACCATCAAGGCGGGTTTATATATTTGTTTCATTTTCTGTGAACTGTTACTTCCCCCAAGTTTGTAATGTCACCCTACCACTTACTTATCTCCTAGACTCTCTCTACTTAGCACATTAGAGCAGTCTCTCATTTTCTTCCAATTCTGGTGCCCCAAATTCCTATCCTTTCCTACTTATGGCAAACTTTCAATACCGAGAAAATAAAGTTCTCAAACCTGAGGGTCCTGAGGGTCTATGAAAGTACCCTACAGCTGGTCACTGCATAGATGTTTTAGGTGTGTGTTGTAGAAGGTCTTAGGTGTTGTATGGGGATTAAGTGTCTTCTTGGAACTAGAGAGCATAGCTATGACCTTGGTAGTCATCCAAACAAGCAGTGCTTGTGGTTTGGCCTAGAGTGTTAGCAGGGGAGAAAGTGAGGAGATTGGCGGGGGCGGGGTGGATTGCTAGGACTTGATGAGTAATTGGATTGTGGAGGGATGGATTGGAAGGAGGAACATAGTCAAATATTGTCATCTTTCTTTAACAGATAGTGCAGATAGTGACTCTTTCACTGAGTCATGAAATAATGGAGTTAAAAGGAAAAGAGCATTGATTTTTATGGCACTGGTGGTACATCCAAGTAGAAACTGTCATATTGGCAGCTGGATAAGAAGGTCTGAGAATCAAGAAGAAGGTCTGAGTAGAGGGTATCAATCTAGAAATTGGTGCTTAATAAATGGGTCTTTAGTTCAAAGAAAAGTCTCTTTTTTTAGTAATAAAACATCTAATTTTTAGGATACATAAACTCTGACACTGGATAAAGGCCAGGAAGACTAGTATATTTTAGGGTAGTAGCGCAGTAAATGAAAAGAACCTAATTCCTGACAACTTTGCCGAATGGACAGCCTACCTTTGAATTTCTTTTAATGAGATACATGTATGCCTCATTCAGACATTGTATTTTGGAGTCTACACTGTGCACCAGTTTCCTGGTGGTTCTCTGTGTCATACTGGTATTCACAAGAGTGAGCAGATTTTGAAAAAACACCTATCCCTATTTGCCAGCCTTTTCCTTCTGAAAATTATATATAGTTGTCCATACACCAATTAAACAACACACTTCTTTATCAGCAGATGCTTTCTCTAACCTAGGAACTTCTTCCCATGGAACTGTTTCATGTGTACTTTGTTAACAACTTCCAACATTTAGAGTTCCACAGAATTAGAACCTTACATGTTACCGAATTTAATGATGTAAGCTCAATCCTTGTTCATCAGCCATACAATGCCCTTCCTCACTTCCTTCCTAACACAATGGCATAAATATCCTTATCTTAGGACCCGGAGATCAACGAAGAGAAGCAACCTTATCTGAAGAGAAAAACCAATTAGTTCAAAAATCTTTACCCTTTGACAAAGAAAATTTCTTCCATTTTCTTCTTATGAACTGTAGAATCTTTTGATCATCAGTATTAGTACTCAGAATCTGAAAAGCCCAAGTCATTATGCCCTAGGCCTGTTTGCAATAACCATAGACAACCAGGAAAAAAAAAACAAGATTATGGTCAGCGGGCACATGCTCTTGCCATAGAGCCTGATGGTCTGAGTTTGAGCCCAGAGTCCCATATGGTGGAAAGGTAGAATGGATTGTAGAAAGTTTCTGGGATTACATAGGTGCCACATACCATCTTAGGAAAAACATGAAAAGCTGAATTACCTTTAGATGTTTCAATTAAGGAAATAAAGAACCCTGGCTAAATATTGCTTAGCATAGAACACCTGGATGAAACTGACTTATACAGGAATAATGATATTACAGACCCCTGAAGCTGAAAGAGGGGGTGCAGGATATCCCTACCACCAATCCTGCCTAGCAAAGTGTTCTTCCCCTAAACTATACAGAACCAATGTTTATGAATTTGGGGAAATTCAGAGACAGGGCTGGAAAGAATGGCAAAAAAACAAACAAACAAACAAAAAAAAAACATCCTCCCAGGGCTACTTAAGCTGCACAGTATAGCAGGTTACAACTTGGTCATCAGACTTTCTCCTTCAGACACCACAGCCTTTCTCAGTACTGGGGAGAGCCCCATGCCTCATGCTCAGTGGGACTTTTCTGTCCTCTACCCTTATTGCCAGCTTACTCCTTTCCATTTCAAAGTCTCTCCCTCTCCTTTCCCCACTTTTCTCCCTCCCCCTCCCCATATGCTGAAAGCTTGGAAGTTGGTGGAGTGGTCTGAATTGGTAAACTCTTTCAGAGATGGGGCCAAGTGGAATGTGACTGGGTGAAGGGGCTAATCACTGTTGGGAGAGATTAATTCATTCTCTTGGGACTCAGGTTAGTTTTTCTTTAGTTGTGAACTGTCATTAAAAGACTCACAACTCTGGCTGGACAGAGGGCTTAGTGGTTTAGAGCACTGACTGCTCTTCCAAAGGTCCTGAGTTCAAATCCCAGCAACCACATGGTGGCTCACAACCATCCGTAAAGAGCTCTGACACCCCTCTACAGGTGTATCTGAAGACAACTACAGTGCACTTTACACATAATAATAAATAAATCTTTTTTAAAACAGACTCACAGCTCACAGTTTACTCTCTCCTCATTTGTACTATTTGTCTTGTTGAGATTCAGCCAAGACTGCAGGAAGTGGGACCAACTGATCTTGGTCTTTGAACATGCAGCCTCAGGCACTTTGCTATAGCAAAGGAAAACAAAATAAAACACTAGCCCTCTTCCTAACCGTGTTAATGACATCACAGTCTGATTTTCATCTATGGAGGCAAGTCTAACTGGATATCCCCAGTTAGGAAGTGTCATAAGACATACAGTTTGAGCTAGGATTGTGGGATAAACCTACAAGCCCTGTGCTGTGGCAGAGGCAGTATTGCCCCCACACTCCAGGCCAACCTTGTTTACATAATGAGTTCTGGGCCAGCCAATGGTTACAGTGTGAGACTCCAGTTCATGGAAAAGATAATTTTATTTCATTTGTGAGACCAAAATAATGTTTTAAATATTATATTTTGTATTAAGTTCTTAAGTGTACATGGTAACAACTCAAACAAAAGAATATTATACAAATGGTACTATGCCTCAACCCTCCACATCTCTATTCTACACGACTGAAGCTTCCTTCTGATATTTAAATTTTTTATCTTTTTATGCAAGTATTGTATTGTTGACCATATCCCCCACCTTTCTTCTTTTTTAAATAAAAATATTTTTATTGAATATATTCTTCATTTACATTTCAAATGCTAAAAACCTTTCCTGGTTTCCCCCTCCCCGAAAACCCCCAACCCCTCCTCCCACCACCTGCCTCGAAGTATGTGTCCCTCCACCCGACACCCCCCACCTTTCTTATCCCCTTTCCCTTTATCCATCTTTGTCCCCTTAGGCAGTCACTTCTGCCTTCATATACATGACTTTATGTATCTAAGAACCTCAAACAAGAGAAAACATACATCTTCCTGAGAGTAGCATAATTTGTTTAGTAATATTATCATCTCCAGTTGGATCTGTTTTCCTGCAAACAATGTAACTTGGTTCTCAAAGCCACCTTTTCATTTTCACATCCGCCAGTGACTCTCTCTACAAGTCTTGATAATAGGATTTGCTTCTTCTTAGTTTATAAAATTTAGACGATGTCCTATTAACTCCCCCAAGGTGGCAATGACGATGTTCTTCGTGAACAGAGCTTCCTTGCTTTTTCTTTCCACTCCCCTACAATGCCTACCATCGATCCTTTTTCTATTAGTACTTAATTTGGAGCCTGAAAATATGTATTTTCTCATTATTTTCTACCTCTATTTCCTATTTTGTCCATTTTTTACTATGATGTCAACAGTCTGCTTTTTATTTTTTAAAAATTTTTTGTTTGATATTATAATATAATTACATCTTTCTCCCTTCCCTTTCCTCCCCCAATCCCTCCCAAGTACTCTTCCCTTGCTTTCTTTCAGTTAAATGGCCTCTTTTTAAAAATTGAGATTACATATATGTGTATGGGCATATACATACATATTCCTAAATACATAAATATAACCTGCTTAGTCATATTTATATCTTTTGGGGAATGACCATTGGTATGGAATAACAAATCAGTGTGGTCTTCCTTGGGCAGCAAGACTATTTCCCTCACTCTCAGCATTCCTTAGCTGTGTGTAGTTCTTTGTCTAAGTGTAAGGCCTCATGACCTTTCCATCTTCTATGTTAGCATATCTATTGAGATCTTCGTTTTTCGGCAGCCATGTTGTTGAGAGACTTTGAGTCTAGCTTCTCTGACATTTCTAGGAGACACAATTTCATACCAAACTACCTGTTCCTCTGGTTCTTACAATCATTCTGGTCCCTCTTCTGCAATGACCCCTTGAGCCTTAGGTGGAAGAGCTGTGTTGAAAGTGTGCTGGTTGGGATTAGGCTCCACATCTCTGCATTTTGATCAGTTGTGATTTTCTGTAATGATCTTTCTCTCTGTTGCAAGAAGTTTCCTTGAGGAGGGGTGAGAACTATACTTATCTGTGAGTATAAGTACCAGAAGGTACAATGCAAGCTTCCAATAGTACTACATAGCCATGATGTCTATGATCACAACATTTTCAGTTAGCATGATGCATTAACCCGAGGGTGCATGAATACTTTGGCAGTAACCAACAACTCTCTGGGGAAATTTTGCCTGGTTCTGGAAACCTAACCAACTATCAGAGTCTTCTGGAGTCATCATGGATCTTTACTAATCCAGCATTATCCCTAACTGTCTACCTTAAAAAGACAAAGCTATTAGCCACACCCTACCCATCAAAGCCCTACATTATCTCTTTGACTTTCCTTTTACGTTATACATATTATTGACATTTACATTCTGTTCTGAAGTATTTACAAGGTCTTCCTCTCTTTGTCTTTCCAGGGTAGCTCTTAAACCTAAAAACCAATAAATAGTATTTACATTGTCTTGACTGTGTAAATATTTTTTTTCCAAAATCCAGCTAAGTAATGAGCCAAGAATATACTTACTTCCTTCTTTACAAGTCCAATGTCATAAGCTTTGGGCTTCTTAAAGGAGATTTTTTCTAGAATGAAGGTCTTGTATTGTTTTATATTTGAGCCACGAATTTCTTACATATATAAAGGCTTTGTAACAGGTTTTATTTTTCCATAAGTTATATGACTTTATTATATCCACCCTTTCAATGGATATTTATTGGGAGTCTGCTAGATACTGGATACTGTTCTGGGAGCTGAAGACACAACAATGGAGAAGACAGAGGTCAATGCCTTGTTTCTCATGGAGCTGATTCTAGAGAAAACAATCAGATCAAGGAGTAAAATCTAAAACAACTTAAATCAAGTGCGATGGAGAAAACAAATGACAGGTGGAATGGTGCACTCCCTAATTCCAGCATTCAGGAGTCTAGGGAAGGAAGATCTGGAGTTGGAGGGTAGTCTGCATTACATAGTAAAACTATCACATAGAAACGAGGGGCAGGGGAATGGGGAGGAACTAAAAAACTAAAAAACAAAAAAACAAAAAAACACAAACAAACCAAAAAAATAAAAAACAGGGTAAAAGAATTAGAGAATGCCCATGAAGGAAGGCAGTTATTTCCGTTTTAAGAAGGTTGATCAAGAAGTAATTCACTGAAATGGCCAAATGTGAACAAATACTTGAAAGCAAGAGAGTTAGGTGGATATCTGGGAACGATCTTCCAAGCAAAAAAGGTCAATGCAAAGACCTACCCATGGCATCTTTTTCCAATCCTTGCATTTTTGAAGAACATAAAGTCCAGATTTGCTAGAGAAGTAGCAGAAGAAGGGGAGAGAATGAATGGGCTGTGGGGTGAGAATGGTAACGAGGGCTTGACTCACTAGCTCCTCTCATATAAGGCTCTGAAGTGAACCATGGAGGGTTCCACTTTAGCAGAGAACAGGAAGAATGTGGCTTGAATTTTAAAGGGACCTGGAAGTATACTGATGAAGGACTGATGGGAGGATGAAAACGTGGAAGAGCGCTAGTGACTAAGTGGAGTCAGTTATCTGCATTCACTATTCTCGCACCTGCTCTAGAGATCTTTAGCTTCTGATACATTTTTAGCTTGGTTTTGGGAGACAAGGTCTCACTATGGAACTCTGGCTAGCTTGACACTCACTATGTAGACCAGGCTGGCTTCTGAGTTGCAGCAATCCTCCTGCCCAGGCTTACCAGTGCTGGGATGACAGGTAGCCCAGTTCCTGATACATTTAAAAGTTTGTTCATACCATATATTCTGATTATATTCTTCCCCTTCCTCAAACTCCTCCCAGATCCCTCAACCCACTACCTAATCAATTTCATGCTCGCTCTCTCACACTCACCCTCTCCCCTCTCTCTCCTCACAAAACTAGTAAAAACAACAAAAAATAAAAATAAAAGCAATTTTTAAAAAGAAGAATCAGTAATGACAAATATACCAAAACAACACACAAAAATACTTCATTATCTTTTAGTAACTCCTTTTTCTAAGTGTTGAGTCAGTTCGTCTATATCTTTTACATTTTTCTTTCCTGTTGGCTATTTGGCTTGTTGTTTCCCCTCACATTCTGAGAGATTTTTCTTTATGTCCTGATCTCTGTTGATATGTTTATTTCCAGCAACTTCTTTTCCATTTCTGGAGTGTCTTCCTTTCCCTTGGTTGTCCCCGCTGTGTAGCATATCAGTTTGTCTCACACATGTCTTTTTCTTGAAGCACTAACCCTTTTCCTCCTGAAGTAAAATTATCTTTTGTCACTCAAATCCCCAACTTGCTCTGGGTTCATTTGTTCTATTTGTGTGTTTGGGCTTCTTGCTCTCATGGTACAGGCTTTCTTAATTTGCCTGAGGACCCTTGGTTATCTGTTTGTCCTAAAGAGAAAGTGTGGATACTGGATGGAGTTTTCTCTGGTGAGGTATAAACAAAGATTCTCCAGAGATAGGACTCTACCCTAAGAGGAAATTCCCTCCTCCTCCTCCTCCTCTTCTTCTTCTTCTCCTCCTCCTCCTCCTCCTCCTCCTCCTCCTCCTCCTTCTCCTCCTTCTAAAAGGTCTCACATAGACCTTAAACTTCCTAGGTTGCTGATGACAACCTTGAACTTCCAATGCTCTAGCCTCTACCTCTTGAGTACCAAGAGTACAGGCAAGCTACACCATGTCTCATTTACAGGGTGCTTGCTGAAGATGCAACCCAGGGCTTTGTAAATGTTAAACAGGCATTCTACCAATTGAGTTATATCCCTAGCACCTGCACCTGTATTGTGGATACTGCAATGGGAAGCTTTCAGTGAATTTGGGGTAGCTGGCAATTAATAGTATTTGGGATCCCCCAAAGGCCAGAATGAGACTTTGTTGTGCAGTAATGAATGCCACAGGGCAAATCCAGGTATCTTTGTGGTCTTTATGCAATTTATAAAAAAAAAATCCTCACAGGAGTTGAGATAAAGGTTCTGATGAGCACTAATGGCCTCTGTGCAGGCATACTCTTCAATCCACCCTCCACAGAACCTTCCAACACTGGGTTCAGAGCACCTCAATTCTGCATCTTTCTGTCCCTTTCATGTCTAGGGACTCTCCGTGCTCTTTTGCTGTTGTTTTTGAGGCAGGATCTCTCTGCAAAGGCCAACTTGGCATGGAACTCACCATGCAACATAGGCTGGCACCAGATTCATATTCCTTCTGCACCAGTCTCCCAAGTACTGGGATTATAAATGTATAGCACTATGCCTGACTGCCACACTTGGCTTTTTGCCGTATTTCATCCTGGCATACATTTATTGAATATTTGCCAGATGTCAAGAATTCTAAAAGTACAAGTTCAGTGTTACTATTTTTATGAAATTCTACTGTTATCTTCATTTCACAGACGAGGGAACTGAGGCTGCAGATTCGTTAGTCTCCTCGCCGAATATCATGCATTCAGTAAGCTGCAAAACTACAATTCAAACCCAGATGGTCTCAGTCCCGAGGCTATATTTTAAATGACTGAATTGTATATTTTTTCATCTCTACCACATCCCACCTTGACCTCTGATAATTCTTTAGATTGGAAATCTTGTGGCCGTGGGACCTCTTCATTGTTATAGTCCCCCTGTGTCAAGACTGAAGCCAGCAACAGAAAAGATCGACAATGGGTACTTGCTTCTCTAACCCTCTTTAAAGTCTGCTACCTTTTTAAGATGATCAGTGCTGAGTGACCTTTCTCTGGCTCCAGTTATTGAGCTTCAGTGGATGTTTATAGGAAAGAAAAACCCCACCCTGAGCCAACATAGCAAACAGACAGACCCAGCACTCTGCTATGTTTAGTTTCCATTCATCTTACAGCTGGATGAAGGGGAAAAAGGAGGCACAGAACTGGCCCGTCTCCAGGCAAGATGCCAGCCTTAGCTCTTGGACAATCCTGGTTTGTGTGGGCCTCAATGCCACATTCAGAGACTTCCACACCCTCCAGCATGGTCCCTCCCTCTCAAGAGAAGGGATACCTGGAAGTTTAAAAGAGAGAAGGCTTGCAGATCAGGTTCAGACATTCTGGATGAGAACAGCAGGCCCAGGCCAGAAGTGGTACCATGTCTGAATGGAGGTACCTCAGCTGGGTGAGCATTTTGCTGACCATCCTCCTAGACCTAACACACCAGGGACCTCATGGCTCTGCCTCATCAAGCAGCAAGGTCAGTTCTAGCATGAGAGGATAAGGCTCTGGAGTTTGTGAGAAAAGTAGCTCCTTGGGGTGGGAGGAGTAGGAGAAGTTTTCTCAGTGTGTTTCTGCAGGGCTGAGAAGCTGGAGCTAGAGAAAAACAAGAGTTACTGTTTGATGAGTGCATGTCAGGTGCTGTACCAGTGGTTTTCATTGTTGTTTCAGTTGGTCCTTTCAGCATCCCTGTAAGCCATGCTCTCTTATTCCCATTAATGAGAGAAGGAAACAAAGGCTCACAGGTTAAGAAAGCAGAGACAGAACTTGAACCCATGCCCATCTGATTCTAGATTAGCTCTGTGTCCCACTTCCCTACACTGAGCAAACTAGATGTATGTGATGTGTGGGTAGATGGGAGGATCATACATTCTGGGAAGACAGGGAAGAAGATAGTTATCTTCCTGCTGGCTGACCTTCATGTCTAAGCCTCAGTTAACATATGGGAAATATTGGAATTTAATGCATCAGACACTTTTCATGATTGCAATACATCACTGTACATATAAGGCTCAATTCTTATAGCTGAAATCATAAAGAGGAGAAAACTAAATATTGCATTGCCTTGTAAGAATGTGGAGCCCAATGAATACATCCATTCTGTTATATTCTAAAGCTTTGCTAAAATGTTGCATTCATTTTAAAGTGATCCATGGACCACCACTACCACCAGCAGCAGCTTCAGGGAATTTGGGAGCAAGGAGAACCCTGCCCCAGGGTTGCTAAATCAGAAACCACATTTAGCAAGATCTGAGTTCTGCTTGCTGCACTCTCAGGCAGGTCTGCATATGACAAAGGTCACTTTCCCTCAAGTCACCTCAGTTTCTCCTCCCGCAGCCTGAAACCAGTTCAGAAACCTTGAGATCTCAAGTACCTGCCCATCTGGTCCCAAAATGAACTCTCTCTAACTCTCTTCTCTTGTATTCTCTCTCCTCAGTTGCTGATGACAAGCTACTCCATACGTTCCACTGTGGTGTCTCGTTATGCACACACTTTGGTCACCTCTGTCCTCTTCAATCCACACGATGAAGCCCATGAAGCCATCTTTGACCTAAATCTACCCCGCATCGCCTTTATCTCCAATTTCACAATGTAAGTCTGCTTTCAAACTTACTATTTCATTCACTTCTGCATACATTCATTCAATCTTGTTCTTTTACTAGTGCAGAGCAGTTAAGAGGATGAATTATAAAAGCAGACATCTTGACTTTGAATCCTGCTTCTGCCAGCTGTGTGACTCAGGATAAGCTACCTAACTTCTGAGTCTTATTTCACGCATCTGTAAAATGCAGATAAAATTAGAAACTCCTTGCAATGATTAAATGAATTAAAATGTATGGAAATCTATGCTAACACTAGTGTGCGGCATATGATATATATGCTTGATAAAAATTAGGTTTTTTGGAAAAAAGAAACAGCAAACCTTTTCCTGATACTAAAGTCATAATTTATACAGTGCTGACTAGATATGGTGGAAAGGTGGACTACACACAGTCCCTGCTCCCAGTCTACTGTCTAATGGGGAACACACACACACACACATACACACACACACACACACAAAGGAACAAGGTGATTTTAAATAGAATACTCCAGGAGGAAAGAGAAAGCTGATTGCAAAAAGGTAGGAACCATGAGGTCCACCCAGAGATGGTGATCAGTTCTGAACTCCTATCAGTGGACAGGAGCCTTGGAAAAATGACACACAAACTAAAGCTTCAATTATGAAATGTTCACTAGCCAAGCACTATGGAGGCAGGTCTGGAAAATCAAGGCAAAATAATTAAGACACACATATTCCCTCATGAGGAGAAAGTCCATGAACTTCTGAGTCAAAGAAGTGTAACAGGCAGAAGAGTGGTCAGAATGAGACTTGAGAGGTAAGAAAAGACTAGGATTTTAGGGTATTCCAATGTGAAAGCAAGCACATGGAAAAACACACACACACACACACATTATACTACACTATAGAACAAATACATACAATGAGAAATATACATGTAAAGTCATCAAAGAATAATGGAAAACTCTAAATAGAACACTAATATTCTTTTATCCCTCCCCCATTGATTTGTCCCCAGCGACATGTGCATCCCACTTTAGAGATAGCTGGGCCCCTTAGTTGGGAGACAAGGCATTGTGATCAGCAAGGAGTAACAATCAGGAATCAGGGGTAGGCTGGAAGAACCAGCCAAGAAACTGGGAAGCAGGGAGGGGTCCTGTACTAGAACAAAGAACACAAACATGATGGGAGAATTTGAGAGACCAGTGGAGGGAGAAACAACCTGTTTATGGTGGAAGTATGAATGGGCATAGTCTTTTTTTTTTTGTTTCAGTTTTGTTTGGTTAGATGACAGGCGATGGATGAGATGATGAATGAGGGAAGAGATGCAGATGAAAGAACTCTTAGTCTGAGTTATGAAAAGGCTTCTGGGGTTGGGGATGTTGCTCGGTCAAATGTTTTCCTAGTATACCAAAACATCTTGGATCCAGTTCCCAGTATCACATAAAATGGCCACTGTGGCACACACCTGTCATACCAGCACTTGGGAGGTGGAAACAAGAAGATTAGAAATTCACAATTATCATCCACAGCTATATATAGTGTGTTCAAGTTCAGTGCCAGCCTCAGCTACATGAAATCCTGTGTCAAGGGGACAAAAGAAGAGGGGACTTCTGTGTTGGAGTGGAGACACTCTCAAAATTAGATTAGGGAGTCCAACCCAAACAGAACTTCTGCCCTTGCTCAATCATCATCCCCCTGTGATGGAGGAGAAGTTTCCTATGCTGTAAACAATCTTTACAGTCCTGAGCCCATACCATGCCATCAAGAAGCTTCTGGCCTTGCCCTGAGAGTGGGTAAGTTATGAAGAGTTGATTGAGGTGAAGTCAGTTCAGGGGAGAAGAACTGACCATAATGAAGGGGAGCTTCCCTATAACAGGATTTCCAAGTTGGTATGACTTGAAGGAACCAAGATCCTTGCAAGTAGGGGACCAAAAGAACCAAATACAAGAATAAAAGTAGCCCCAAACAAACAAGTCAAAGGTATGATGTGAAGCGTGGGGGCGACCTGAGAGGTTGGCAGTCAGGTGATGTAAAGACTAAGCAATAGACAGAATGTGGGTTCATTTCAGTAGAAGAAAAAAACACCAAAAGGATTTATAAAACACTAAGCAAAGCAGGCTGGAGAAATGTCCCTGGGCAGACTCTGTGGAAAGTATGCTGGCTGGATGCAGCACACACACAGAGGCCCCAGTGTGCTACTGCCAGAGTCGCTCCACCCTACCACCCCAGGCCCCAAGAGACCTTGAGGCCCAGCCAGCACTGTCCACCCCCACACTAGCCAAGCCTCAGCAATACTGTTTCAGCTGCCTTGAAACACTCCTGCCAGCTGTATATCTTCCCCTAGCGTTCCTGGAAGCTGCTACTATCTGTGTCCTAGCTGCTCCATTTCTGAAATGGAGACAGCTGTTCTTGCCTCCCGCAGAGGTATGTTAATGTTCTCTAGGACACCACATTCTCACATCTCAAAGGTAGCTCTGACCTATCCATTCCTTCCCAGCGTGAGCCTTATCCAACACTTTACATTCCTTGCTGCCATGCGAGCTCACTGGGTCTTGAGTTCAAAGCCCTGGATTCTCTCTCAGTCTTTCTCTGACCTCCTTTTCTTTGACTCACAATTCCATGAAACAAGCTTGGTTGCCCATGATGAAACGACCAAATGAGTGCTGTAGTCCAGGCATGGGCAGCGAAGCAGTCAGGCATTTCTTTATCCTCAAGGGGCTCACAGTCTCCTCGAGAAAATAAGACATGGGGAACACAAGCACACATGTATCCATTTGTCTATGGGAAATGTTAGCCCAGAAAAGAAGCAAGGGGAGCAAAGGAGACAGATTGATTAGAGGTACTAGTCTAGAGCTATCAAAAGTCAAGTCATTAAACAGAGACCCAAAGAGAGTGCTGTGAAGACTTACAAAGATCTGGAAGAGGAACATTCTAGGCAAAAGGAAGCATAATTACCAAGGCTCTGGGGTGAGAGTGGCTGAACAAGTTAAAAAAGAAAAAGAGCAAGGAACACTATATGAAGCAGCTAAAACTACAGACAACGTAAGGCTCTCATTGTCGAATGGATACCTAAATGCACCATAAAAGAAAGGAAGTTCTGTTTCTTGTGACAGCATAAATGGGCCAGGTCTATGCCTCAAATCCCAGCATAGAAAAGGCTGTGACTAGAATATCCGGAGCTCAAGCCAGCTTGGACCACACACCAAAACCATATCACAAATAATAAACAAATAAAATAGTTTTCATTTTAATTCTGGTTTTAAGCTGGGTGCAGTTCCTCATGCCTATAATACCAGGAAAGTGGAGGCAGACAGATGGGGAGTTCAAGGCCAACCTGAAGCAGAACACAACTTGGTCTCCAAAACCAACCAACAAAACTCTCTCAAGCTGTGGTTAGAGAGCCAACTTGCAGCTAAGAGCACTGGCTGCTCTTCCAGAGGACCTGGGTCGAATTCCCAGCAACCACATGGCGGCTCACAACTGTCTGTAATGATAATTCCAGGGGATCAGACACCCTCCCTGGCCTCTGCAGGTACCAAGCATGTATATAGCATATAGTCATATACACAAACAAAGCATCCATACACATTATACTGGCTGGCTTTGTGTCAACTTGACACAGGCTGGAGTTATCACAGAGAAAGGAGCTTCAGTTGGGGAAGTGCCTCCATGAGATCCAGCTGTGAGGCATTTTCTCAATTAGTGATCAAGGGGGAAGGGCCCATTGTGAGTGGTGCCATCCCTAGGCTGGTATTCTTGGGTTCTATAAGAGAGCAGACTGGGCAAGTCAGGGGAAGCAAGCCAGTAAGAAACATCCCTCCATGGCCTCTGCATCAGCTCCTGCTTCCTGACCTGCTTGAGTTCCAATCCTGGCTTCCTTTGGTGATGAACAGCAATGTGGAAGTGTAAGCTGAATAAACCCTTTCTTCCCCAACTTGCTTCTTGGTCATGATATTTGTGCAGGAATAGAAACCCTGACTAAGACACACATAATAAAATAATAACTTTAAAGATGTTTCAAACTCTCAAACACTGACAAATGGATAGAGGGGGTGGTCACTATGATAAGTGAAGTATACCAGACACAGAAAGGCATATACTACATGATACACACACCCACATATATATATATATATATATATATATATTTTACACAACATATATATATATATGTCACGTGGATAGTATTAGTACCTACAACTTTACAACTTCTATGGTTTTTTTGTGTGTATGTATATATGTGCGTGTTTCCATGTGTTGTGGAATCTAGACTGTTAGTTTTGTGAATTTGCAAGTGGAATCATGATTCTCAAAGGGTGGGGAAGAGATGGGGAAATCTGATCACAATTAGATAGAAATGACAAGCTCTATGGAACCCACCAAAAAGCTAGATTGGCCAGCCAGTGAGCCCCAGAAATCCACTTCTTTCTACCTCCCCATTGTTGGAAGTCCAAGAATACCTCACTATCCACACTCTGTCTTTTTCTTCTTAATTTAACTTTTTATTAACTATTTGTGGATTTCACATCATGCACCCCAATCCCACTCATCTCCCCTTGAATTCGGACCTGACCTCTGTACCCAAAAGAAAAAAAAATCCCATCGTGGAAGCTGTAGTGTGTGACAGTGTGTCCCACACTATATACCCTTTTGTCCACACTTCTTTGCTTTAAAATGTTATTGCAATGAGTCACTGGTCTGGTTCAAAGCCTCTGGCTTCTGCTGCACTATCAATACTGGATCCTCACTGGGACTTCTCTCAGAAATCATGTTGCTGCCCTGTGTCATAGAGATCCTGCAGCATCGGATCTGTGGTACCAGACCCTTCACATGCTCAAGCAGTTCATAGATGGAATAGATGTAGGGATGATAACCAACTCAAACCCATAGATCTGGGCTTGTGTGGTAGCTGAGTTGGTTAGCCGCCCAACTCTCCCACACCCACACCACCTGACAAACTCTCCAGCATTGCCCTGGACTAGCTCATCCAATGCCTGCAGGAGCCAGCAAGAGACAGAGCCAGATCTCCCACTCTCATGCCCTCAGGGCTAGCTCACATCAGGGCCAGCTCTATTGTGCTACCTAGGCCAGTCTCCTGAATGTTGCAGCCAGTGAAGGGCAGTGCCCTATTTAAACACAGGTATGGGGGATTAAACTCAGGTCTTTGTACTTGCAAGGTAAGCATTTTACCTCATATACTTTTATGTATAAGTTAAAAATAATTTTAATTTTTAAAATTATAGAGAGATAGGGGCCTTGAACTTTTAACTATTAAGTTCAAGGCCCTTTGAGCTTCAGAGTAAGCCCTGCTCAAACAAAAAGAAAAAAGTGAAGGATTAAAAAAAAAGGCAGGAAGAGCATGCAACATGATGTGTTCAAGGCTAGCCTAAGCTACATAGTGAAGACCTGTTGCAAAAAGCTGCTATAGGCCAGCCTGGTCTACATGGTAAGTTCAGTCTAGCCAATGGTATGTCATAAGACCCTGTCTCAAATAAACAAAGATTAACAGATATTTCTACTGCTATGTGATCAATCTATAAAGAGCAAGAGCTTATAAATGGAGGCCAGTTAGTAGGTGTGATAAATAGTTCTTTCATTAACTTGACATAGACTAGACTCATCTGGGAAGATGGAACCTCAACTGAGAAAATGCCTCCATCAGACTGGCCTATAGGCAGGGATGTGGGTCATTTTCTTGATTCATGATTGATATGGACGGTCCCAGCCCTTTGTGGGTGGTGTCATCCCTTGGCTGGTAGTCCTGGGTTCTATAAAAAAAAGAAAGCTGAACAAGCCGTGGGAAGCAAGCCAGTAAGCAGCACTCCTCCATTTCCTCTGCATCAGCCTCTGCCTCCAGGTTCCAGCCCTGTATGAGTTCCTGTCCTGACCTCCCTTTATGATTGGAAGCTTTAATGTGAAATAAACTCTTACCCTTCCCAAGTTGCATTTATCACAAAACAGAAGGCAAACTAGAACAGAAATTGGTACCAGGGTCCTGGAGTATTGCTGCAACAAAGCTGACCATGTTGTTTTGGGGACGAGATTGTGGAAGATTTTGGAATTTTGGACTGGAAAAGCTGTTGAGTGCTTAGAGTCTAATGGGCTGTTCTATGGGAGTATGGAAAATAAGAGTGCTGAGAGCAGTGTGATGATAGAGACCTGGATTTTCAAGTTTCCTAGGGAAGCAGAGGCTTTATCGGGCTGTTCTTATATTTTGAATTGAGAAGCTTTGGTTTCTGGTCACTGAAACTGGGCTTGAAAAACCAGCTGTGATTAACAAGAGACCAGTATTCCTAAGGTAAAAACATTGCTTTCCTGGGACAATCAATGCTGGCTAGCTTGGGCTAAAGAATCAACAATGATTAATAAGAGACTAGCATCATTGAGGTGAAATCTTGTGGGAAGTATTTCCTTGGCGGCAGCACACAGAAGCTGTGGTCCAGGAACTCCAAGGCTACATCTCAAGCTGATAGCCAGGCTTGGTAATGTGCAAGAATCTCCCTACGTAGTGCTGTTTTTGACGTTGTGATGGGATCATGGAGAGCAGCTGAGGCTTGGCACTGTGAGAAGCCAGGAGAGATCACTGACAAAGATGAAACCTCAGTTGTAGTGTAGACCCAGCATATTGGAGGTGCCAGTACTATAGGATGATAAAGGCAGAGGTAAGTGTGGTGTGGACCTGGCCTGAGTCTAAGAGACCAACCAGCTTTGTGTATTGAGGACGGCGGAGCTGCAAAAGTAGAGCTGCCCACTCCTTGGCACTTTGGAGCCCAGGAGGTTGTGAGTGAATCCCAGATGTTGGACTTTTTACACTGTCGGAGTTTGGTTTTGCTTTGATTATAACTGTGTCCTACCTAGATCTTCCCTCTTGGGACAAGAAGTATACAACTTTTCTTTTTTATTTTACAGGAGTTCACACTTAAGGATTTTGGAGTTTTAGAGAGACTTTGGATATCTTAAAGAAACTGAACATTTTTTTAAAGTCTGAATTTATTTAAAAGAATGTGAGACTTTTATTTATTTTTTTTATTTTCTAAGTTTTTTTATTTACATTCCAAATCATTTCCCCTTTCCCGTTTCCTCCCTCCCCGAAAGTCCCATAAGGCCCCTTCCCTCCCTCTTTTCCCCATTCAACCCCCTCTCGCTTCTCTGTCCTGGCATTCCCCTACATCCAGTCTTTCCAGGACCAGGGGTCTCTCCTTCCATCTTCTTGGAAATCTATTGATATGCGAATTGTGTCTAGGGTATTCCGAGATTCTAGGTTAATATCCCCTTATCAGTGACTGCATACCATGTGTGTTCTTTTGTGATTGGGTTACCTCACTAAGGATGATATTTTCAAGTTCTGACCATTTGCCTAGGAATTTCATGAATTCATTGTTTTTAATTGCAGAGTAGTATTCCATTGTGTAAATATACCACATCTTCTGAATCCATTCCTCCGTTGAGGGACATCTGGGTTCTTTCCAGCTTCTGGCTATTATAAATAAGACTGCTATGAACATAGTGGAGCATGTGTCCTTATTGCATGCAGGTAAAGCCTCTGGGTATATGCCCAGGAGTGGTATAACAGGATCCTCCGGGAGTGTCATGCCCAGTTTTCTGAGGAACCGCCAGACTGCTTTCCAGAGTGGTTCTACCAGCCTGCAATTCCACCAGCAGTGGAGGAGTGTTCCTCTTTCTCCACATCCTCGCCAACAACTGCTGTCTCCTGTGTTTTTGATCTTAGCCATTCTGACTGGTGTGAGATGGAATCTCAGGGTTGTTTTGATTTGTATTTCCCTAATGACTAAGGATGATAAACATCTCTTTAGGTGCTTCTCAGCCATTAGATATTCTTCAGGTGAGAACTCTTTGTTTAGCTCTGTACCCCATTTTTAATAGGGTTACTTGGCTCTCTGGAGTCTAACTTCTTGAGTTCTTTGTATATATTGGATATTAGCCCTCTGTCGGATGTAGGGTTTGTAAAGATCATTTCCCAGTTAGTTGGTTGCCGCTTTGTCCTTTTGACAGTGTCTTTTGCCTTACAGAAACTTTGTAATTTTATGAGGTCCCATTTGTCAATTCTTGATCTTAGAGCATAAGCTATTGGAGAATGTGAGCCTTTTAAAGTGGTTTTAGGATATTTATTGTGATATTAGCATGAAATTGTAGGGATAAGCAAGAAAGGAAAGGTTATGATTTAATAGTGATGTATTTGTGTGTCATGTTGAATAGGGGGTCACTTGTAGTTTTTTGTTGTTGTTGTTGTTGTTTTTGGTTTTTTTTGTCAACCTGATGCAAGTTACAGTCATCTTGGAAGAGGGAACCTCAATTAAGAAAATGCCCCCAACAAATTGGCCTGTAGGCAAGCGGCAAACATGTAAGAACATTTTCTTAATTAGTGATTGATGAGGGAGGGCTCAGCCCATTGTAGGTGTTGTGGGTGGTGTCATCTCTGGGCTGGTAGTACTGGTTTCAAGTGGTGGCGCACGCCTTTAATCCCAGCACTTGGGAGGCAGAGGCAGGTGGATTTCTGAGTTCGAGGCCAGCCTGGTCTACAGAGCGAGTTCCAGGACAGCCAGGGCTATACAGAGAAACCCTGTCTCGAAAAACCAAAAAAAAAAAAAGAAAGCAGACTGAGCAAGCCATGGGGAGCAAGCCAGTCAGCAGCATCCCTTCCATGACTCTGCATGAGCTCCTGCCTCCAGGTTCCTGCCCTGCTTGAATTCTTGCCCTAACTGAACTCATTGATGGAACATGACCTGAGCTTCGTAAGCTGAAATTAAACCCTGTTTCTTCCACTTTCATCATTTCTTAGTTATCTGCAGTTCTTTGAATAAGAACTTCCATGTTAAAATATCTGCTGGTTTCTTCCTTGTTCAGGTCATGTTTAGCCATATTGTTGAGACTTCACAGGTGTAGCTTCTCTGACATCCTAGGAGACACAATCTTACAACAAATTTCTGTTCCTCTGGTTTTTACAATCGTTCCATCTCTTCTGCAATGATCCCTGAACCTTAGGTGTAGGAGTTGGGTTGTAGACATACCAGTTGGGACTGAGCTGCACAACTCTGCATTTTGATTGGTTGTGGTTTTCTATAATGGTTATTTGTTGCAAAGAGAAGTTTCCTTGATGAGGGGTTAGAACTACACTTATATGTGGGTATAAGGATAAATGTTTAGATTGTATTTAGGCGTTATGCTGGCTTAGTAAAGTGGCAATTGTATGTTCTCCTCCAAGATCCATGATTTCACTAGCTGTGGTAGTTTTCTAGTGGTCATTGTTGTGGTTCTCCTAGCTGGGTAGAACTACTGGTTGATTCCCTCCTTTAGAAACTTGTAGGACACAATCTGGGATATTCAGGGATGGGCCATTCAGGTCAGATCTAATTCATGTCCTTTGGAGCCTGTGTCACTGACAATTTTTTTATTAATTGGTTATTTTATTTACATTTCAAATGTTGTCCCCCTTCCAGGCCTCCCCTCCACAAACCCCTCATCCCATCCTCCCTTCCCTTTGCCTCTAAAGTGTTCACAGACAGGAGCCTAGTATGGCTGTCCTCTGAGAGGCTCTGCCAGCATCTGACTAAGACAGATGCAGATACTCACAGCTAATCATCAGACTGAACCTGGGGATCCCAATGAAAGAGTAACTGACAATTTTTAACCATTTATATCATTCACAATATTATTTACCTAGTGTGTTTTCTTTTAAAAGACACACTTTTTAGATTGTTATTCATATCCCAATCAACAGTGCCTGTGAGTTAATTAAATTGTGTGTGTGTGTGTGTGTGTGTGTGACTAAATTGTCTATCTTGGTCTGGAGCTCACTATATAGCCCAGAGAACCTTGAATTTGTCATTCTAAGTGCTGGGATTCTATGTCTTCATCACCATGCTTAGCTTGATGTGTTTTATTTAAAAATAAATGTTATAGCAAATATACAACAATTACAGTAAAAACGTTCAACCTAAAATATTGTTGTGTGTTAAAAGGCAAACATTGGTCAATGCTTTCAGAAACACAAAACTGCAAGCTTGGTATCCCACATGCCGTGTGGTCTGTCCCCAGTTGACAGACAGACTTCAGAAGAACATTGTCGCCTCTTTTATCTCACACTGCCGTTAATTGTTCCCACTCCATTCTGAATTTAATGACACTGTTTTATTCTTTCTTTTCCCATCCCCCTTCTCCTCCCTTTTATTTCTATCTGCTTTTGACCATCATTTTAACTTTGTCTGACTTCACTATCCCTTCTTTTTCTCTACCCCATCAGGACCATTGACGATAAAATCTATGTTGCAGAAATCAAGGAAAAACACCAGGCAAAGAAAATGTATGAGAAAGCCTATCAGCAAGGAAAGACGGCTGCTCATGTGGGCATCAGGTAAAGCTCCATCTCCTCTGAAATGTGATTAAGTTATTTTAGTTGTATGACCAGGAAAGATATACTTTCTCTCTGGGCCTCATTCTCTACTTCTGTAAAATGAAGAAAATGATTTCTACTTCGTAGGATTTACATCAAGATTATGTGAGTCAGTAAAAACCAAAGCCTATAACAATAGATGTTTAACATGTGAGGGTTTACTTCCCTAATTCTAGCTTTCTTCTGCTAGCAAAATGGAGCTTAGAGGTGCTTTAGGGGAAGATTATGTACAAGTGAGTTTTTCTCTCCTCTTTTTATTTTTATTTTGAATATGATATCTTATTTATTCTCTGTGAATTCCATACATGTATGCAATGCAATTTGATCATATCAAACTTTTATCCTCCATCCAACCCCTCATATACCCCTTTAATTTATCCCCCTCCCAACTGCATACCATTTCCTTTCTTTTCTTTATCATGGTCTGTGTTCAGTTAGCAAATGTGTGCGGGGCCACTCACTAGAGCATGGCAATCTACCAGGCAAATAAAGATGACTTTCCCTCCCCCCCAAAGAAACCATCAACTAGCTCTTCCATGAAGAATAGTATCTCATGGGCCCTTCCCCCAGTGCATTCTAGGATTTTGGTTGGCTTCATGTTATACAGGTCTTGTTCAGGTAATTATAGCTGCTGTGAGTTCATGAGTACAAAAGCCAGGTGTTGTGGACAGAAGACATTATTATTATTATTATTATTATTATTATTATTATTATTATCATTATCCCTTCCCATTCTTTAGGTTTTGCATTCTTTCTGACCCCTACTCCATGATGTTACCTGGGCATCAAAGTGGGTGGCATAGATGTCTTATTTAGGGCTGATTCACTTATTCTCAGAATTTTGATCAGTTTTGAGTCTCTTACCTAACCAAAATGAAGATTTTTAATCAAAGTTGAGACCATTTTGACAACATGACCATTTAGTAAAACAATAATAGTGAATTCTTTCTTAGGGCCTTGACCTCCTTAGCCGTAGACTTTTGACTAGGGTTTTTGGTACCAGGCATGAAATTCTTCCTGTGAATCATGCCTCAGATCTAATCAAAGAACAGTTAGTTATCCCTAGAACACTCATTCCACTATTATACATCGTGCTGGGTAAGCAGATACTGTAGTATGCTAGGTACAGTTCTGGAAAAGACAATTGATATATCTTCTCCCTAAGCAGCCTAGATAATACCTCCCAGCACTAGGAAAGCTAGTTAGCAGGAAGGAAGTTTCCTGGTCAGTTCAAGATTGATTTTTCTATTACCTGCAACCAAAGTGACATCTTCAGCAATAGGGTTTGCCTATCTTTCTATAGTGGGCAATGTAGAGAAATGGTAATGGCCTATGTTATTTGGGGGCTTCTGAGGCTTCCTTGAACAACAATTTCCAAGGAGGTAAGCCACAGGACACATTAGGATTTTAGTTTTATAACGCATGGCTTCTGAGAATAGCATTCCCACCTATGTAGGGTAGGGTTCCTCCATTAAAACTCCTTGAAAAATGATATTTTAAATTGGCTAACAAAGTCATAGCTTACCATAAGGCTTTTTCATACATCATCAATTTGGGGATAACCTATACCCCATAGCCTTATCTGCCCAATACTCCAACTCTCATCAGCATTTAAAACTTTAGACACCAGTATTCTCCCCTCCTCTTCCTTCATACTATGTATGTTCTACTCATCCCATTAAGGACTTTTGCTCCTCTCCCACATTCATGGGCTCTTTCTGACTTCCTGACTTCTATAGACACTTTAGACATGGATATCTACAAATTTAAAGTTAGGATGCACATGTGAGAGATAAATGATAGTATTTGTCATTCTGGCCTGGTTTAACAAGTGAGATTTGTCTAGATTGACTTATTTCTCAAGTGAGTTCCGTTCATCTGGCATAAGTATTATAATTTTTACGGATTCCTCTCAGCTTCTATGAGAGTTTCATCTTACAGAAATGAGTACTTTAGCTTTGGGCCATATAAACAAGCTGAGTTTAACACAGGGATCAAGCAGGTTTAGGGGGCTATTTAAAGGTAGAAAGCCATTTTTTCTGCATACATTGAAAACTCCTTTTGTTAAATCTGGATTCAGATTTTTATCAACCATTTTCCATAAGGGAAGAGAGCTATTTTTGAGATCATTTTCCAGGTAGAATGTTCAGAGGAGGGGATGAGGGAGGAAGAGAGGTTGCTGAGTAAATGCCTGCATGATGACCTAGAGATGTGGCCTAGAGACTTATTTTAGACCTGATCAGGTCCAACTGGTTATGGGTGAGGATTAGCAGAAGCATGCCATCCAATTGTTCCCTACACCACAGGAAATCCAACACCCTTCCTATCCATTTCTACTTCTTGCCCAGGGACCGGGAATCAGAAAAATTTCGAATCTCCACTAGGCTGGCAGCAGGCACAAAGGCAACTTTTGCCCTAGCCTATGAAGAACTACTACAGCGACACCAGGGCCAGTACCAGTTGGTAGTAAGCCTGAGGCCTGGACAGTTGGTGAGGAAGCTGAATGTAGAAATCACTGTGTCCGAAAGGACAGGTATCGCCTATGTGCACATACCTCCACTGAAGACCAGCCGAGTGTGCACCAACAACCAAACAAGTATGTGAGTAGTGCTATGAGACACCAATGACATTGCCATTCTTGGAATGGAAAACTTGGACATTCTGTGGGACAGTAATATCCCTCTACCTATTTCCTTCCCAAATCAAAGACAAGGGGGCTTGCTTAGACTTCAGAATATTTGGAGTTCAATATCCACCCAGTTCAAGTTAGTATGAACTTGGCATGGAATAGAAGATTCTAAAAGTACATATTCAATTATTAAAATTATATCAGACATAGCATGGGTGGCACATGCCTTTAATCCCAGCTATCAGGAGACAGAACAGGTACCTTTGTGAGTTCAAGGACAGCTTAGTCTATATAGCGATTTCCATATCAGCCAGGGCTAAACAGTGAGACTTTATTTTGAAAGAAAGGAAGGAAGGAAGGAAGGAAGAAAAGAAGAAAGGAAGAAAGAGGAAGGAAGGAAGGAAGGAGGGAGGGAGGGAAGGAAGGAAGAAAAGAAAAGAAGAAAGGAAGAAAGAGGAAGGAAGGAAGAAAGGAGGGAGGGAAGGAAGGAGGGAAGAAAGGAATGTTTGACAGGTAGATGTGGAGTGGATCATGAAGTACTATATTAACAATGTGGAAGGATGTAGAAGCCTTGGGGGAGGAGTTCTGCTTTTCCTTAAATGACCACAAAGAGAAGAAGAAAAGCAGAAAGGTAGGGCAGGTAATTCTGGGACACGATGAAGAACAGAAAAGCATCTTGACTAATAGGCTTACTGCCAAGTCCATCTGTAGGATTAGGACAGGAAAACTGAGTGCAGTGCAATCTGGGTATAATCTTAAGGAAACACAGAATCCAGTACCTCATCCTACTAGAGCCTGGTGCAATAGGCTCTGGTTAGGAGGACCACAGATCTCCATATTTAATGAGGCTCAAGTGAACTTAATATCCAGCCAAGCTGGGGGACCACTAAACCAATTTAAACAATTTCCTGAGAGTTGAGTGGATAGAAACAGGGAAATTACATAGCTCAAGAGGCTATCCTTGCAAAGATTTTTAGCACTAGAGGGTCTGGCTGATGGGAACCTGCCAAGCTAGAAAAAACAGCATGGTGCAAGCTGGGTTCGAAGGTGAGATTGACTCTGCCATAAGATAGGGGTATCTTCTTCCCTTTATTGAACTGTCAAATGAAAGAGAGGACATCTATGATCCAGGACCACAAGGACATGTTACTTTTTCCAGAGCTGAGGAAGGAGCCTAGGCCATTGTTCATCTTAGAAAATTATACCTTGGCTTAGTTAGGGTTTCTATTGATCTGAAGAGATGCCATGACTACAGCTACTCATAAAAAATATATAAATTGGAGCTGACTTACACTTTCAGAGGTTTACTCCATTATCACCATGGCAAGAAGCATGGTGGGCAGCAGGCAAACATAGTGCTGAAGCAAGAGCTGAGAGCTATACATCTTGATCAGAAGGCAACAGAAATGAGAGCCACATTTGGCCTCGATTGAGCAGTTAGTCCCGAAAAGCCCACATCCAGTGACACGCATTGCCCAAGAAGGTCACACTTATTCCAACTAGGCCTTAACCCCTAATAGTGTCACCTTCTATGGGCCAAGCATTCAAAAATATAACTCTATGGAAGTCATTCTTACTCAACCCCCCTCACATGCTAAGACCTATTGCAATACATGAGAATATCTTCTCTCCATGTGAATTACAGCATCGGGTGGTGGTGGTAACAGTTCCCTTCGGTTGACACTCACAAAGTGCTTCCAAATGCCTTTTTCCCGAAGCCCACATTGGATCCCTAAGACAGCCCACAACGATCCAGGAGCCACTGGAGACCAGAGCACACTGGTTAACAACTGGCCCAGGCATACAGGGCACTATCAGGGACCTGGGCCCACAGGGCAGCTGAATCTAGCAGCATGCATGCTTGAGCCCTAAGCTATAAATGGCAGCACCTCCCCCTTCTCCTAAAGGTTAAAACAGAGATAGAAGTAGTCCTGTGGGGATAAAACAAAACAAAGAGGCCTGGAAGGAAGGAAGCCCAGGGAATGTATGTGATCAGGCCCTCAGAGCAAGGGGCTCGGTTTGCCCCTAAGCTTCCTGACAGCTGGAGCAGGAAGGAGGAGGGAACTGAATTCCCAAGTCTCTACTTTCTGGAGAAAGGGAGGCTCTGGGACAGTTCTAAGTGGACACTTGTCTTGGACTAAAATTCCAGAGAGGTTGATCTTTATACCAGTTGAAATGTTCAAAACCAAAGGTTGCCCGTGAATTCAGGAGACTTGAAGAGACTCATTCAGAGGCAGCATTCTGAGTCACAAGGGGAAGAGAGGAAGAAAGGCCAGCAGTTGTGTCTCCTGAGGAGAGCCCTGCTAGCCTATCCTGTCTCACAGCAGAAAGGAGAGGAGAGGAGGCCAGATCTGCCACTGTGTCTGTCTCTGTCCTCACACCCACTCCATTGGTCTCAGGAGAAGGAGACAGTGGCTCCCTGTGGATCTAGGGCCATGGGAGTCCTGCAGACACAGGCCTCAGGTGGGATGGGAAGTGAGGCTGGGAGAGGTTGTGAGTGGAGAACAGACCCTCTACCTCATGATGCTGGGAGCTGAGGGAGGGCTGGGTCTGGCAGAAAGGGTGTGATGGATCGGGCCAGGGCAGGAGCTGACAAAAGGCCTTGTGACAGAGTGACAGTGGGCAGCAGGAAGGGCATGCGAGGCAAGTGGGGCAGCCCGGAGTCCCAGAGGCTCCAGGTCTCACCCTCCCCACACATTGCCCAGAGCTCTTGCTGTCCCCATCCATGGCTTTTCTCTCTGCTGAGATCCCCATGCTACCTGGATGCCCATACAGGTGAGGGTGACTTGCCCCCATCCACCAGGATACAGAGGGGAGAGACCTGTGCCCGCATCACCTTCTCCCCAACACTGCGAGACCAGTCTGCCTTCTCCAGCTCAGGCATCATGGCCGACTTCACCATCTACTATGATGTGGTCATAGAGGACATCATTGGAGACGTGCAGGTACCTGGACCGCAGAGCTACAGAGGTCTTGGACACACAGTCACTGGGGCCAGAACCATGCTCTAGGCTATAGGAGGTGAAATCCTGTGAGAGCTACCATCAGGAGTCAAGGCATGTGGTTTCCCCCCTTGGAAACCATGTCACACAGCACATTTAGAGACACAGAACTGGAGGACTTGGAACAGGGCCTGAACAGAGCCACCGTGTTGTTTCAGTAAGCAGCCCCTCTGCTGAGCAAGGTATTGCTGAGTAATTGGGCCACATACTTTCTGTATGTCTCACACTGCCTGCCTATCCTTGGCTTTCTTGTCTGGTTGGCTTCTGAACACTCGTTCCCCACCATGAGGCCCTTTCCTGCACAGGAAGTGTGTCACCTCTGAGCCTGAACATCCCTGGAGGAGAGGGGAGCTCCTGTGTTCCAACAGAGCATGGAGCTCTGACCCAAGACCCCGGGCTTGCTCCTAAGGTTAGCCAAAGACTCAGAAGTCAGCTCCCAGAAGGTCTTTCCTGCCTCCCTGCAATGTTCTGCACATAAACCGTCCTGCCGAAAGGCCCCAGGCCACCAAGCACCTTTCTCCACAACTACCTGAGCAAGTCCCACAGGATACAGGAGCATGGATTTGCTCAGGCTCACTGGTGCCCTGGGTCTGTCTCCCTCACCTCCTCTACTCTTCAGCTTCTGCTTCTCCACTCTAGTCCCTGGCAACTCCCTTTCTATCTTCATCCCTCCACAGCCAACCCACTGTTCTTGCTCTACCCCACCGCATACAGTGCTGGGAGCAAGCCTGCTCCTTCATCCCTATCTGGACTCGTCCACTAGCAAACTATTCAGGCCCGGGGCCCAACTCACTGCCCCTGGAAACTCAGAAAGCATTGGCCTCGGCTCCCAATCTCTCCCCCAGCTAGTTCCTGGTTGTGAAGCAGACAGATCCACATTGTCATGAGAGATCAAACAAATCATAGGTACTTTGCTAGGCAGTATGTGTGTGGCCAGTCAAGGAGGTGTCAGGACAGCCTTCCTGAAAGAGTTACAATGGAAAGTCCTGTGGCAATGGTGAGCAGGTCTTGCCTGGAGAGAAGGGAAAGACACAAGGTGTTGTGGGGAGGAGGCAGCCTATGTGGACTGCAGGCAAGGATACATATGGAGTCTTGTGGCAGTAATGTCTGCTGCAAAGAGGCAGCGTGGAAGGCCTGTACTAAGACAGGGAATCTTAGAGTGAGCAGTCCACACTGTAAGTATGGCTGGTTTGAGGTGAAGAGGCCAGGGCGCCCTGGACTGTTTGCAGCAGATCAAAGCTGTGAGGATGGGTGGCTGCATGGCAGGAAGGGCCAGGCCGACTGTCAGATCCGGGGGGGAAGGGAGCTGGTGATGGTGATGGTCTCCACGAAGAAAGCATAGTAAGGCTGCTGGTGGAGAGAGCAAAGGTGCTACTGGGCCCTCCAAGTTAGAGACACTGGAGCTTTCCAATTCTTAATGCAGCCAGTGAGTGGGACACAGCGGGGGAAGGGGCATTGGGTGCTATGGCCTGGGGTTTGTCATGTGGGCTCTGAAGTGGCAACCCAGCAGTGTAATGGAAGGGAGGAAGCAAAGTCACCCAGAGTCAATGTGCCCACCTAGTACTCAGAGTAGCTTCTGAATTCAGCAGGCCTGATCTTAAGCTCGGGGACCTGGCTTCAAATTCCTCAGGAGGGACCCGTTCTTGAGCATAGGGAACCCCTCTGGAAATCAAGGTGTGTTGTACAAGCGTTTGTGACTTGGTGCCCTTCGATGTGTTCCTGGGCTGAGTGCATGGCGTGATTGACTGAGTGGGCTTGGGAGACTGCTGGACAGTCTTGTACCCAGGACACAGGCTAGTCACAGGACTGTTTAAAATGGGCTCAGGCATTGGTGGGCACACTTCCCTTGCCCTCATATACCAGGTACAGGGAGCCCTCGAAGTTTCTGCTCATGGCTTGGCAGTGACAGAATGGGTGAGTGATAGAAAGAAGCCTTGGGGAAAAGGGACAGGAAGCCATGATTGTGGGGACAGGCCTCCCATTCCATGGGAATCAACTCAGAGGCAGGGATGGAGGGGAAAGCATGTCCTCTTCCCATTCCTCTCTTCTGGAAAAGAAGGGAGCTCACCGAGTGACTGAGAGCACAGAGCAGCAAACACTGCTGTTCCTGGGCAGCCCTGAGGCCTTCCTTAGGCCTCAAGCTGTAAGCTCCAGTATAGCCTAGACCCTTAGGCAGCCTAGGCCTCCCTGGCTGGAGAGGACACTGGTCCTGAGGGGGCCTCCTGGCCCATCTCCTTCCCTTCCCTCCACTGACCCAGCCCTCAGTCTCTGCAGAGGGAAAGATGGGAGTGGGGGCAGGGGACCGACAGCCAATCACATCAGGACAACCCAAGGCAGCTGCACCTGGTGCTAACCAATCCCCTCTGAACACATAGCTCTGTTGGCCTCTGCTTCCTCCTCCCCTCCCTGCTCTGCCCAGCAACAGCAGAAAGGAGAGTTTAGGAGGAGAAGGAGGCCCTGCAAGCTCCCAGCCCTTGGCAGCAATGAGCTGGGCCCCCGGCTCACTCTGTCGAGGGAGGTTAAAACAATACTTTCCGTTCCTGGAGCCCAGACAAACGTCCCCGGGGACCCTCAAGCCTGTGCAAGTCAGCCTGCCTCGTGGACAGGAGCTCACATATTCCAGAGATGCTGACCCTTGTAGGCCGGGGCCCCAAGCTTGTCTTCTTCACTCTGCTGCTCTGGGCAAGGCCCGGCATGAAGGTCTGCAGAGCAGAGGTTCAGTTCTGGTGTGCAGATAAAAGCCAGGCCAACACACACACAAGTAGGGAGAGGGAACTGGCCTGGGAAGGAGAGAGCAGGGCGTCATGCAGGAGAGGGAGAGGGGCCTGATTAGGACTGGCTCTCACCATGCTTCTTGGCTAGCCTTCTTTTTATCCAGGTCTATGGTGGCTATTTTATTCATTACTTTGCCCCCAGAGGCCTCCAGCCAGTAGAGAAGAATGTGGTGTTTGTCATTGACGTGAGCGGTTCCATGTTTGGAACTAAGTTGCAACAGGTAACATGGACTTTGCTTGCTGCCTCTGAAAACTATAACTGTCTCTCCCCTTTAGATTCTGTAAAATGTTAGTGCTTTTTGTTATTTGTTTGTTTTGTTGTTGTTGTTTTGTTTTGTTTTTTTGAAGTGCCTACCACTCGTTTTCACATCATAACCCAGGCTGGCCTCCATCTCACTATACAGCTGAAGATGACCTTGAACTTTTGATCCTCTTGCCTCCACCTTCTGAGTGCTGGAATTCTACATATGTATAACTATGCCCAGTTTATGTGGTGTTGGAGATTGAATATAGGGCTTCATGAATGCTAAAGAAACTCTGTAGTAACTGAGCTGTATAGCCAGAGACATGAGTCTTTTTACCTTATTGAGGCTCTGTACCATTACCTAGAAATAGGGATAGTATTAGTGCCTTTCCCAGCAGGCTTCTGTAATACCTGCATATGCTAATATAGCTTAAGTATTCAACAGTGTCTGGAGTGGATCATTTATTTGATCATTTGTTTTCTCGGACAGTCTGTATCACAGGCTGCCTTAGAACTCACAGCCCTTCAGCTTCAGCCTCCTGAGTGCTGTTTACAGGCATATATCACCATATGTGGTTCCACTGGAAATTTCTTGATGATAATCTCAAATTCTGTACTATCTAATACAATAGATAGTACATTGTATTACATTGGCCACATGTGGTCATTGAACACTTGAAATGTGACTTTTGCAAGGTAAGAACTGATTTTTTTTCTACTGAACAGTGAACTTCTAGGCCTACCATAAAGCCCAACAAACATTTAGCCCTGACACTCTCACCTCACAGAAAGGCAAGGTCAAAAGGGTTAAAAGAGCTTAAGTGTCTTGTAGAAAGAACCTTTCAAGTTCATGGGGATCCGTTTTTGTCTTATCTTCTTCACCCTTTTCCCCCAGACTAAAAAGGCTATGGATACGATCCTCAGTGATCTGCAAGCCAGTGACTCCTTCAACATCATTACCTTTTCTGACACAGTTAACATCTGGAAAGCTGAAGGCTCAATCCAGGCCACTGTCCAGAATATCCGTAGTGCCAAAAACTATGTGAGTCGCATGGAGGCAGATGGCTGTAAGTGTTAGATTTTATTTCCAAGCATTTGCCCTGGTTCTGACTTCTGTCTCAAATAATCACTCAATTCTCCTAGATCTATTGCCTCTGTCATCTAAGCCTTCTTTTCCCCTGTAGCAAGAAAGGCTCTGGTTCTGTCTTTGGGTGGCTGTCATCTGACTAGAGAATGAAACAATCCTGCCTCCCTTCCGCCACTCCCCCCTCCCCACACCCTGGGAAAGAATGGTCTGAAACAGGGAGTGATAAAAAACAAGGACATATGGGCCCCACTATCAGGTCACGTGAGCCAGGGAGAGAGTGAAGGACTTAGGATGGATAAGCGGTGGGAACTGCGCAGCGTGAGAAAAGATAACGTGGGAAGGATGAGCCTGGGAGTGTGTCTCTAGTGGGGGTAAGAAATGGCCTGAGAACGTGGTCTCACAGTCTGCTCCCTGATTAGGGACGGACATCAATGCAGCTCTGCTGGCAGCTGCTTCAGTGCTGAACCATAGCAACCAGGAGCCTGGAAAGGGCCGTGGTGTGGGGCAGATTCCTCTTATCATGTTCCTGACAGATGGGGAGCCTACAGCCGGTGAGACAACTCCCAGTGTGATCCTTTCAAACATCCGTCAGGCACTGGCCCACAGGGTATCTCTTTTCAGCTTGGCCTTTGGAGACGATGCTGACTTCTCTCTACTCCATCGTTTGTCCCTGGAGAACCAGGGAGAAGCAAGACGCATATATGAAGATGCTGATGCAGCCCTGCAACTAGAGGGTCTCTATGCAGAGATTTCCAGGCCTCTCCTGGCGGATGTGCACTTAGACTACCTGGGTGGCTTGGTTGGGGACTCTTCTAGGGCTCATTTCCCTAACTATTTTTGTGGCTCGGAGCTGGTAGTGGCTGGCAAGGTGCAGCCAGGTGAACAGGAACTGGGCATCCACTTGGCAGCCCGTGGCCCAAATGGTCATCTTCTTGTGGCCCACCATAGTGAAGAAGCCACCAACGTCAGCCAGAAAGCCTTTGGTTGCCCTGGGAAACCTGCCCTCAATGTGGCCCACTTTATCCGCCGCCTGTGGGCCTATGTCACTATTGGTGAGCTGCTGAAGGCACGCTTCCAAGCCAAGGACACCACAACTCGCCATCTGCTGGCCGCCAAAGCCCTCAACCTATCTCTTGAATACAACTTTGTCACAGCTCTGACTTCACTGGTTGTGGTGCACCTCGAGAAGACCAATGAGGAAGCCATGACCCAACCATCCACCACAGCCAAGACAAGCACAGTCACACCCTCATCCAGCAACAGGCTTGGACTAAGAGCAGGCACGATTCAGCCAACCTCAGTTCTCAAGGTCTCTTCCAAATCAAAACCCACAAAACCAACCTCAATTATTACTGCCCCTACAATGAAGGTGACCAGCTCCAAGGAGCTAGGAACACTGGGTTGGTGGTCCAGTAGCCTAACAACTTCAGTACAACCAAAGCCCCAAATTCCAACCCAAGATTCCAGCACCTTGGCACTGCCAACTTTGAAGATGAAACCTCTTGCCCATGTGCCTTCAAATTCTAATGACCCATTGCCTCAGAAGTCCAGTACTTCAGCACACCAGAAACCTGGCATCACATCACAGGTTAATTCTGGGACACATCTCCTGCCATTGAATCCTGTGAGCCCTGCCCAGCCCAAAGGTGGCACCATGAAATATTTTAATCCATTTACTTCTTTCAATCTCCCTGCTTCATCAGATGCCCACCCTACACAAGATACCCCATCATACCTTCAACCTGTATCACAGGAACCTATATCACAGTCACCCCAAAGCCTGCCACAGCCCAAATCTATCTCCACATTTCAGATACCCAAACACCTCAGTGCCAAAGATCTTGCTCCCAAGACCTCCCCAAATTTACCACACTCTAAACCAGGGAATGTCTTACCCAAGACTCCTAAAATCCCTTCATCTCATAAACCTAGTGTCTCATCTCAACATACTTCTCCTAGCCTACTACTTTCTAAGTTCAGAACACCAACTCCCTATAGCACCCAAATCCCACTGCCTGCCAGACCCAGGCCGCTAGTTCCTCAGAGTCTCAGCACAATCTCAAATACACTTTCTGGTTCCACAAGTCCCAGCAGCACTGTGGCTACATCTGTTCCTGGAGAACCTCTCCCGTCTCCCTTTACCTCTCCTCTGGCCTCTCTGCTGCCCACTGCAAGACACTGGCATCAGTAAGACCTGCTGCTAGGACCCAAGAGCACCAGGCAAGTTCTGGGACCGTCTCTGCCAGGGATTCCAATAATGGCCCTACCCAACAGCTGTGCTCCTATGCCAGAAGACAGATCCCTTAAACCTCCCAATCTTGCTGCCTTCCAGCACTCCCCCGGAAGCCATCAGTCTTCACCTTCTCCCAGAGAAGCTCCAGCTGCTGTCAGAGTCAGTGGAAGAGTCTAAGTTCGTGGAGTCCTTGAACCCACCAGCCTTCTATACCTTCCTCACACCTGACAAAGATGGTGAGTATTGCTGGCAAGAGGCCAGGCCAGAGTGGGGGAGGTGCACATGGAGAGAGCAGGAGCTGAAAGTAGATGAAGTATATAAGGATTCTAGTAATGTTCCAGAAGCTTCCTTGGTTGCTTTGGGACTTTGGACTAGTTAACGTTTCTAGACCTCTGTACCTAGGCACAGAATTAGAGGCCTTGGCAAATAAGACTGGAAAGGCTAAACAAAAGCAAAGTGGCCCAACTAGAGTTGACATTTGTCTCATTGAAAAAGAGAATAGTTGCTGACTCTCATGCACGGGAGGAATGTGGTAGTATAAATTGGAGCATCACTAGGTAAGGCAGGTCTTCTTGTTCTGTGCTCTGTGAACAGACCCACTGAATAAATTTTATAGAAAGTAATGGTAATTCCCAGTACATTTCCCAAAGACTATCAAATACTATTTTCCAGCTTTCCCTACGTACAGGTACTTCTTTTCATTTCATGTGTCTAATCCAGAATTAATGTCCCACGAGAAACTATTGTTAATATGCATTTTATACACAGGGAAATGGAAGCACAGAGAAGTGAGACAACTTGTTTAATGTCACACAGCTAGTCACAGACTAAAACCCAGATATTCTGATCCCCCAAAGAAATGGGTTTCTGCCACCCTGCTAGACTGCTATTTTGAAAGAAGGGGACTCTCTTGGGCTACTTTATAGCACAGGGCTAGAAAGGGCTAAGGGCAGCAATAATTCACAGGGACATGATTTTAGGCAACATCTTTGACATACCTTGTCCCTCACTTCCCCCAATATTCAACCCATCTCTGCACCCTGGTGCTTGTATTTCTAACCTATTTCCCAAATCCACTTCCCAGGATCTCAACTGCCACCATGATAAATCGGACAAACACTGCCATCTTATCTAAAGTAGCTGTCTTTGCCTCCTTATGAGTCACCTTGTTTGTGACAAACAATCTCATGCCCCTTTCCTACAGGAATTCCTATCACTCCTAGAATAAAGTTCAAGGTCTTCTTTATGGGCTGCAAGGCTCTGCATGGTGAGCTGTGTATGTGCACACCATGGCTGACTTCATCTTCTCCCATGTTCCCATTTATTCTCTGAACTCTAGACTCAGATTTCTTCCTCACTCCTCCCACTGGGCCCTTCCCAGTCAACACTTAAGTACTTCTGTCTATTGCTTCTCCTAGATGTTCACCTGGTCTGCCCTTTCTTATAGTCCTCATTCCTTCCCTACTCCATTCTCTTTAGCCTGTGCCTTGGCTCTCAGATCAGCTTCCTTGCCCACCCTCCTCCATGGGCTACTTCAGGCATGTATGACACCCTTGATCAGTCCAAGTTTTATTTTGTATAGCATCCACCACCTTTGATAATCACGACTATGCTATTTTTTTCCAGGTGAAAAACCCCATCTGTCTTTCTCACCATCATATCCTGATGCCTAAGCAGTGCCTGGATGAATGAATGAGTGAATGAGCAAATGAATATATAGGTGCTGTGAGAAAGAATTTAAATCTGAACTTGAAACAGGCTTTGCTGAATATAGACGTAAGTAGGTCAGTTTGGGTAGCCACTGGGAACTCTCCCAGTTGGAAGGAAAGAAGGAGCAGACATGGAGGTCACATAGAATCCTGACACACGGGAGACAGCGGCATTAGAGTCAGTAGTTGGAGGCAAGCCTGGCTGCACAGTGATATTGCCGTCTTCTCTTTGACCCAGGCGTGGGAAGGATTCATTTGATTTCTTTGTGTTTGGCAGGAAGTCCACACTGGGATGGCAATTCTGAGAGGATCCTGGGAGTTGCTGAACATGACATGGACTCTGAGGAAAGTTCTAAGGAGCTGGTAACAGGTTAAAAAAAAAAAAGGAGCTTTTCTAATGTGGGAGCAGTTTAAAACAACACTTATTGGAGAATCAGTATTTTCAATGCAATCTCACTGAGTATATCAGGCAAGTATTAGGGCAGGTCCAATGCTTATGTTAGCCAACACAAGATGAATTCAATGGTGTTTTTTGTAGACTTTTGGTCTCATATCGCTTTGTCTGGACAGTTTTTTTTTTTTATCTTATTTGTCTCTTGTTTGGTTTTTATTTTCATTTTTGCAATTTTCTGTTTCTTGTATTTTTTTCTTTCTTTACTTTTGAGCGAGAGAGAGAACATAAAGTCGGGTGAGTAGGGAAGTGAAAAGGTTCTTGGAGGAATTAGAAGGGGGAAACATGATCAAAACATATGATTTTTTTCAATTACAAAAAAAGACAGCACCCATTCCCTTCTTCCACATTCAACTGCTGTAACAGACTGCTGCAACATGGGTAATTTATAAAGAAGAGAGGTTTATTCATCTCAAAATTCTGGATTCTGCTCTGCTTGAGTGGCTGCCTCTCCTGAGACTCTCCTTGGTGCTGCAGAATCTCAAAGTAGTGAGAGGCATCACTCAGCAAGACAGAGCAAGACCACCAGGGAACGGGGGTGCTTTTAGAACATTGCTCTCTAATAATCCATCCACCCATCAGTTGATCTGGCCTTGAAGGATAACTAGAATTGACTTGAGTAAGAAAAGAGTATATAAGAGGAAAACATTCCAAATGGCAAGAAAAACAGGAAGAAGCTAACAACGAGCAGGCACTCAGAGCAGCCACCACTCAGGGTCAAGTGCAATGGTCATGTGTGATCCCAACACTCTGGAGGTTGAGGGAGTTCAAGTCTAGCCTGGGCTACATGTTGAGACCCTGGCTCAAAGAACATACAATAGCAAATAAATCAGTTCACTGGGATAGGATTAAAGCACGAAGAAAAAAATTGGTGAAATAAATTTCAGAGAAGATTTAAATACTGAGCTCAAGAATTTGGTTCCTACGTTAAGATCCAGAAGCTGGAGGGTCCCAGGGTTGTTGTGGATGTGATAGATCAGTTCCTTACTAATTCATATCCTCCATCCTTTGTAGGCACATGGCCAAGCATCTTCACCTTCTCATCCTCTGGTAATCCATTCGCCCCTACCCCTTGTGCACTGGGACTGACACTGGGTACTCTCTCTCCCTCCTTCCCCCCCTCTCTTCCCCCTCCTCTTCTCCCTTTCCTTCTTCTCCTCCCTCCTCCTCACTCATGCAAAATAGATATGGCCTTTTTCATTCCCCTCTTCTCCTTTCTCCCCTACCTTCATGACTCATAACATCAGAGTTTCATCTCCTGCCTTACAGTGGATGGGGACCCCCACTTTGAGATTCACATTCCTCATTCAGATGAGAAGATCTGTTTCACATTGGATGGGCACCCAGGGGACCTCTTGAAGCTCATAGAGGACCCTGAGGCAGGTGAGAATCCCAAGGACTCCATTTCAACACAAGACCGTAGCTGAGTGTTCTCATGTCAACAACCCTAAACATTTAGCACTTTATTGCAGTATCTTATAGTAGAGTGCATAAAATAATGACGTATCTGAGGCAATACTTTATAAAGAGAGTTTGTGTCGACTTACAGTTCTGGGAGGCCACAGGGCTTCTAGAGTATGTCTATACATGTATATGTAATATATGTATATATTATAATATGTGTATAATCTCTATCACATAAGTATATTACAATATACACTCCATGTATTTATATACTTTATAACATATAAAATATATACTTATATATAGTACCTTCTAATATATAGTAATATACAAGAATGCATATGAAAGCAAACACATGACTCATAGACATCAGTAACTCCAGTTCCAGGAGATCTAACACCCTCTTCTGACCTCCATGGGCACCAGCCATGCACATGATGCACATATATACATACAGTAAAACATCCATAATAATATATAAATATATATAAATAATATAAAATAAATCTAAACCCAGGCATAGTGGTATACTCCTTTAATCCAAGCACTCAGGAGGCAGAAGCAGAAGGATTCTCTATGAGTTAAAGGCCAGTTTGGTCTACATAGTAAGTACCAGACCAACCAGAACTACATAGTAAGATGCTGTCTCAAAAATTAGTTAATTAACTGATTAATTTTAAAAGTGAAAACAAGCACATTCATAAAACCACCAAGATAGTCAGAGATACATACCAGGACATGTGGTAAATTATTTTCACATTCTGTATACTCATAAATATGCAAATATTTACCACACAGTAACCCACACACATCAACAATTCAGACATAGAAGCTCTGATGCTTCCAGAATCATTCCAATCCCCAGGAATCAAATACAGAGAGACAACACATATTCTCTGCCCCATCAGACACATGAAATGCACTAATGTACAGAAATAGTCACTTGACACACACTGACATGCATCTAGATGCATGCATACTGACACTTGATACATGTTGGCATATCCCACAAACAATCAGACATACACTATCATACAATCAAAAATGAACATTGAGACATGTCATCTTCTCCAAAAATGTAGATACACTGATATTCCCAGAGATGCTCATCAGAATATAACCAAATACACAGATTTATACAGCAGTGGGCAAACATTCACATATACATGCAAATAATCACATTAGGGTAAGCATGTGCACACATACTACATGCCCCTCTTACACACAGCTCAGGGTGGACCATGATGAAAGCATTTTCACATAAGAGCTAACATTCTGACCACAAGTTTGAATGATGTCATCTGGACCCTGAGACCTCACACTTGCCTGTGCTTTAGGTTACCATGGTCACACTGTAGTGAAATCTTGTGCTCTAGGCTTGCATTTCCCCCTTACAGGGCTGCATGTGAGTGGGCAGTTGCTTGGAGCACCATCAAGACCAGGTCATAAGGAGCAGACCCGGACCTACTTCCATATCATCACAATCACTTCAGATAAACCCCAGGCATACACCATTACAATAAATCGAAGTTCTATATCTGTGCAAGGTGAGAGCACCTTGAGCTTACCCTGGAACCAAACCGCCCTGGTGAAGAAGCCCCAGCTGGAGCTCCATGTGGCTCCTGCAGCCCATCTCACCCTCCGCCTCGGGCCCCACCTCAACTTCCTCATCCTTCGTCACCAGTACAGACACCCCAGTGCACTACAGTTGCCCCATTTGGGGTTCTATGTGGTCAATGGCTCAGGCCTCAGCCCCTCAGCCCGTGGCCTGATGGGTAAGTGCTTCTGAGGCAGAGAAGAACCAGGAGGTATCAGTCCTAACAGAAACCTCTTTTCTTTTTCCTTTCTTTCTTCTTACTTTTTGTACTTATGAATGTTTTGTCTACATGTATGTTTGTGTACCACATGGGTAGCCCTGGAGGCCAAAAGAGGGCTTCAGGTTCCTTGAAACTAGAGTTAAAGAACTTCGTAAGCTCACGTGGGTACTGGCAAGCGAACTCTGGACCTCAGCAAGGAGAGCAAATGATCTTAACCTCTGAGCCCAGCCCAGCCCAGAAACCTTCTTTAGGATGAAGGTCTAGGGATCCCCCCACATTCAGTAATCCTGACTTGACTTGAGGGGGGGGAGGTGGAGACAGAGCCAGACAGAAGAGTGCTCACAGGGAGGGGTGACTACAAGGCAGAGAGCTGCACAGAAAGCTAGAGCGACCCAAGGTGGGAATATTTTCCCAGCCTCAGAGGGAGAGGATGAGCCTAGTTCTGCAGTGACTTGATGTGGGGGGTGGGGTGGGGGAAGGGGACAGTAGTGGTGCTGATACTTAGAGGGGAGCTCCCCCTTCTCAAAGGAGAAGGGGAGGGAGGAATGGGGAGGAGGATCTACATGCAGGGGTACTTGGTGGAGAGAGGGGGCTGATATTGGGATGTAAAGTGAATAAATAAATTTAATAAAAATTAAAAAACAATGGCAACAAAAAGAAAGACCTCTGAGAAGAGGGAAGGCATTGCATCTGGCTGTGATCACGCTGAATGTCAAGGTGAGGAATTTGACCTTATCTCAAAGGCACTAGAGGAGTCATGAAAGATTCTAAACAGAGAAAAGATACAGCAAGGTCTTAGTGTTTTAAATTACCATCTGAATTGTTAGGCTCCTGTGAACTTATAGTCTAGGACTGTAGGTACCTAGACTATAAGCCAGAAGACCCCAACAGCAATGATAGTAGATTGGATAGATATCTTTACCATCCTGGCTCCTTGAACCATTTCTTCCCCCTGTATCTTCCTGTTTTCTCCAAGCCCAGCTGCTCTCTTTATCTCGGCTATCTTGACTCCACGCCACACTCGGGTTCCATCTGGCTTGTTCATGCTTTCCCTGATGTCTAGTCTCTCCCCTCCAGTAGGCCTGACATTCTAACCCTACCACTTTCCTTCTAGATTCCCTGCTCACAGGCCTCCCTAGAGCTCTAATTGGTGCTACATCTTCTCTCCCTCAGGACAGTTTCAACACACAGACATCCGGCTGGTAACAGGACCTGCTGGGTCTTATTTACAGAAGCACCATGACCTGAACGTGCCAGTGGTACTAGGCAAGCGGCTGCTGAAAGAGTCACCAAGGCTGCTTCCCCACTGGACTTCATGCTGGCTGGTGAAGCGCTCTCATGTGGAACAGCTGCTCGGCCAGCCCTACCTTGCCTATGTTCTGTGATAGCTCCTGAACCCCAGAGATCCAGAGGCTATGGCATGGAGTCAACCATTGCACAGGCCTGGGTACATGGGGGTGTACATAAAGGATGTAACCACATGTGCTAAGGGACAAATATACCAGGATACACAAAGATACACAAAGCTGAGCACAACTGTGGCCCTAAAAGCTTTTGTATTCCTTTTGCCTTATTTATAGTCTCTGTTCCTTCCAAATTTGCATGATCCCTGGAAGTGACTTTCTCTTTATTCATTGAGAATTTCACACACGTATACAATGTATTTTGTTCATATCAAGCCCCCTATTCCTCCTTCTATTCCTCCCACAATCCCCCACCCCACCCCCCACTCAACATCCGCTTCCCAATTTCATCTTCTCTTTTCGTAGTTCACTGACTATCATTCCTAAAACCCAAACCTCACAGAGTGACTGGTTCTGCCTTGGAATTTCTCTAATAAGCTATGATCTTAGCCATCATTGGACTTCTGTATATATTCATCCTTCTGTGTGAGGCATGCTTCCTTTGATTTATCTAGGTAAACTCTCTTCATCTTTTGAGTCCTAGTTATCACCTCCCCAGAAGGCATTCCCTGGCCCCTCCATGAGGTTGAATTTGGTGCCTGCTTAAAGTCCTCTCTGAGCTCACAGCATTTTTGATACTATGTGATAATCCTTTTTGCTCATCTGGATCCCAACTGAAACTGTGAGCTCTTGGAGAGCAAGAATCTGTTCCGATTCCTCTGCATAGCCACAGTTCATGGCCCATGGTATGTGCTTAATAAATATTTATAGAATAAATGAATGAACAAGAATAACCATGAAATAGCAGTAGGCAACATACACACATGCAACCAAAGACATACTTCACATGGAGAAAAGGATGCACCAAGGCTCAAGAATGAGAATAGAGTGACAGAGGAGACATGGACAGCTGTGTGTGGGGCCACGTGGCTGTGATCTCATCATTTGGAAGGCTGAGGCAGAAAGGTGGTTGCAATTTCCAGGTGAGTCTGAGCTACATAGTGAGTTTGAGGCTAACATGAGCTCTAAGGCAAGGCCCTCTCTCAAATAACAACAGCAACAACAAAAAGGGAAACATAGACATATGGGCACCAAGACATAAAAAGGACAGGTGTCAGAGTGACTTTATCAGAGACAAAAATACATACTTTCTTGCTGGGATTCTATGTTCCCATGTTTTTTAGTTACTGTCCCTTCACAAAAATACAAAGATATTTAAAAAAAAACAACAGAAAGATCAATTTGGACCAATCTTGTGATGGCAGATGTGAAGAACTGAGACACAACAACATCCAAAGTAAGATACACAGAGATTCAGATTGGAGCGGGGAGACTAAGAGCACAGAGACACAAGGATACAAAGACAGTCAGAGGGGGCTGGAGAGACGGCTCAGCGGTTAAGAGCACTGACTGCTCTTCCTGAGGTCCTGAGTTCAAATCCCAGCAACCACATGGTGGCTCACAACCATCCGTAATGAAATCTGACGCCCTCTTCTGGAATGTCTGAAGACAGCTACTGTGTACTTACATATAATAAATAAATGGATCTTTAAAAAAAAAAACAACAAAAAAACAAAGACAGTCAGAAGGACATTGGTCAGGATCACAGTCCAAAAAAAGCCAAGGGCAAAAAAGTAGAATCATGGAAACATGGATATACACTGGCACTCTGATTATCAGACACAAGTGGAGATGAAATGATAATTTGGAGGTGCAAAGCCACAGACGTGCAGGCTGTGGAAGCAGACATTGCAGACTCATGGATGCCATGGCAGAAATTCAGTGATATCAGCAGAAGACTGAGTCAACTTCACAGAGCTACATACTCCAAGATCCAGAGACAAAGAAGGAAGACCCCCCCCCAAACAATGAAAACAACAACAACAAAAAGAGATAGAAGTCAGGCCAGTTAGTACAGATGTAAGGAAAGGTGGGTGGGGTACCACTTGAGCTTCAGTGGGGCCCAGTGATGCAGTGACAGCAAGGGAGTGGCATAAAATTCAGAGACAGAAGTAGTAAACATGGGAATGCGAAGCCACAAATCCAGTCACATGGACCTAGAGTAGATTTGTAGTAGAAAGGTAGAGATAGAAAGAAAGAAAACTAGGCACAAAATGTAGGCTAGTGGGCAGAAGCATAACAATGAGAAAGGTAGGTGTGCAAAGCCACAGGATATACCCAAGGACATCTCTATGTCACAGAGAGCAACAAATAATGGATGAGAATAGTGATTTCAATCGAAAGACATAAAGGTAGTTCCAATGACTTAAAAGCATGGCTCTGGACTCCAGACAAAACAGGGAGGCAAAGACATGAAGCTGAGGACGATGAGATAGAACAAAACAGATGCAGAAAAAATACTCGAGAAAACTTGAAAAGCATGAATGCCATGTGGAACCCAAGACAAAGACTCAGGGACTATGAGAGTACAGTTTCAATATTATAAACAATCACACAGAGGCATGGCAAAGATGTGGGAACAATAGATGGAAGAGAGGAAAAACAGAACAGAGGTTTAGACATGAGAAAGGAAGTTCTGGAAATGTCCAGGCTCGGGCACGCTTCCATATCAGGCACATGGATGGCAGCCTATGCAAACCATGAGCATACACACTGTCTGGAACAAAGGAACCCAGGAAGACAGTGACACAAGTAAGTATAAAGGGACACATATACTGGATCACAGAGTATCCAATATACACAAAGACTTAGGGTCACACAGAAATAAGAACAAATTGAGAGTGGAATACAGAGGCTGGTGGGTACTGAGTCACCTTGTCTAGCCACTAGGTAGCATGCAAACACACTCACGGTCATGTAGAGATTCTAGGTATACAGATTCAGGGATGCACAAAGATCCAACTACATATGAAGAACTATGAATATACAAAAATTGACATACATGTAAAGAAGCGCTGGTCGATAATTAGGAATACCCATAATTGGAGTGATACACATCAAAGGGGACACACCAACACATGAATATTCAAAACATAGCAACTCACTAGATACGCAGCAGGTAGCGAGACACAAATCTTCATGGGTACACAGAGACAGGAAGACACAGACAGTAGGAAAGAAGCTTGAATACATGGGCATTTAAATATACAGCTATAGTACATGGAGACAAGATCAGAAATAAGGAATACAGTGTCAAATACCCAGAGATATGGCTAGGTTGGTACTGAAACACAGAGACTGATAGAATTTATGGCATAGAGATGTATTACAGAGTTGTAAATACTCTCATAGACTTACTGAAAATCGAGGACATACAATTAGCAGATCACAGCATACCACAGAAACCACACATGCCAGGACACAGAAACATTGGTATACATAAATCTTGAGAAACTGAATTATGTAGACATAACTCAAGTGTTTGTCATATAGATATTATGATTCATGCAGCCAAAGGAAAACACACATAGTTACTAAAACACAGACTGGCATGAGCAAATATTTAACACACACACACACACACACACAAGCTCCATGGCAGCTGTCAGAAATACAGAAATACAGAGGCAATAGTAACCAAATACTGGTACACAGAGATGCAGGTATACATAGACAAAGGAACACACAGAACCTAAGATACTAGAACACAACAAAAACTGAAGCATATGGAAAACTAATCTCAGAGACAAAACAGAGTACTAACACTAGAAGAAATAAACACTGAGATATATAGACAGGACATTATAAGATACCACCAAGATACAGGGATACAGAGACTAACAAACATTAGGAAAAGTAAACACTGGGATACACATTTGCCAAGGTAAACTGGCACTGGGGCACAGGAAAACTGGCACACATGCTCTAGGGCATAGAGTCAATGATGAGGCATGCACATACAGACATAAAACTATATAGAACTGGCCTTTACAAATACTGTGTTACAGACACAGTCAGGAAGGTTAAAAACTAAAAGACACATTTTGGCTAGGGAAACAGGTAAACTCATTGTAGATTTTCACCTCTCCCTTTGCTTTTCCAAGTGCAATTCCCCAGTCTCAGCCCTAGCTTTGTGGCAGAAAACCTGCTGCAGCCCCCCTGTACCCATCTCCAGAGGATAACACAGATCATCTTCAAATTCACTGATTTGTACCAGCCTACAATTCTATCAGGTACTCCCTGGGAAACCACAGAGCACTCCAAAAACAGAAACAAGCAGTCTAATTGCAGATCTTTACCTCTTTCTCCATTCCTCTAAGTGTAATCCCACACCTCCCCCAGTCTTATCCCCAGGTCTGTAGCAGAACTTGGGCTGTGGCCTCTCCTCACTCTCTGCCCTCATTCCCAGGGGACCAAGTAAGCAGATCCTGTGGAACACCCTGCTTTCCTTCCTCTTATGAAGCCTCCCATACCCACTCCCAACCCATTCACATGACTAAGTGTCAGGTCCCAACACCCAGAAACATATCTGTCCCAGAACGCCCCGAGTGCCACATACATCAAGACCCCAGGAATTTTTCCTAGGGCAACACACAGCCACAACACTCTTCTAAGAACCACAGAGAAAACAGAAAACAAGGAACAAAACATCTACCCAACAAAGATAAGACCAGATATCAGCACCTAGGAATACAATCTTCCCAAACCCAAGTGCCTAGATACCAGAATAAAAACACAGTTAATAACATCCAGGACAAAGCGTCTCTACGAGAACCCGGTAGGCCTACCACAGCAGACCCTGAATATTCCAACATGGCTAAAGCACAAGAAAATGACCTTAAAACAGCCTTTATGCATGAGACAGAGATCCTTAAAGAGGAAATGAATAAATTCCTTTTTAAAATCCAGGACAACACAAATGGTAGAAGGAAATCAATACAAATGATCAAGAACTGGAATTAGAAACAGAATCAATAACAAAACTCAAACTGAAAGAACTTTGAAAATGAAAACTGTAGGAATTCAAACAGGAACTACAGAAGCAAGTTCACCAACAAAATACAAGAGATGAAAGAGAAAATCTCTTCCATCAATCTCTTTAATCAGGCATTGACAATACTATAGTAGAACTGGATTCATCTATCAAAGAAAATGTTAAATCTAAAAAACTCCTGGCATAAAATATTCAGGAACTGGGACACTATGAAAAGACCAAACCTAAGAATAATAGGTATAGAATAGGAAGGAGAAGAAGCACGGGTCAAAGTCACAGAAAATGTTCCCATAGAAGAAAATTTTCCTAACTGAAAGAAGGGGATGTATATCAAGGTACAAGAAGCATACAGAACACCAAACAGATTGGACCAGAAAATAAAGCCCCCTTGATAATTAATAATCAAAGCAATAAATATCCACAGCAAAGAAAGAATATTAAAAGCTGCAAGGCAAGAGAAAGAGACCAAGTAAACATTCCATGATGAAAACCTAATTTATGCAAGATCTATATACAAATCCAGCCCTATAGAAGGTACTAGAAAGTAAACTCCAAGTTAAAGGGGTTAACTACATCCATTCATTGGATAATAAATAATATCAGATCAGCAAAGTCAAAATATGAGAAACACATATATACATCATCTTCATCACCACCACTACCATTACCACCACCAACAAAATAATAAGAATCATCAATCATTGGAAGCTCTTAACATCAATGTTCTCAAGTTTTCAATAAAAAGACACAGGTTCATAGAATGGATGTGAAAATGGGAATCCATCCTTCTGTTGTATACAAGAAACATGCCTTAATATCAAGGATAGATAAGGGCTGGAAAAAGATATTCCTAGCAAATGTGCTCAAAACTAAGCTGGTGTAGTCACTTGATATCTAACAAAATAGAACTCAAACCAAAACTCATCAGAAATAAATAGGGAAGGACACTACATACTCATCAAATGGAAAAAAAATCCACTAAGAGGTCTTTTCTCATACAACATATCCTGATTACAGTTTCCCTTCCCTCTACTCCTCCCAGTTCCTCCTCACATATCCTTCCGTCTGAATCCACTCCATTTCTGCCTCCCATAAGAAAAGAACAGGCTTCTATGAGATAACAACAAAAACATAAAATAAACTATAATAAGACAAAATCATCACATTAAAATTAGGCCAGACAGCACAACAGAAGGAAAATAACACTAAATTGGGCAAAAGAATCAGAGACCCATCCATCCACACACTCAAGAGTCTCATAAAAACACTAAACTGGAAGCTATAATATATAAGCAGAGGACCTGGTGCAGCAGACCCATGCAGTCTCTGTGCTTGCTGCTTCAGTCTGTGAGTTCATATGAGCTTTGCTCATGTTGATTCATTGGGCCTTGTTCGCCTGGAGTCCTCCATCCCCTCTGGCTCTTACACTCTTTCCACCTTCTCTACCCTGGGGTTCCCTGAGCTCTGCGCAGAAAGACTTAATGGAGACATCCCATTTAGAACTATTCCAATAGATACTCCAAGATTGTCTGTCTTCTCTGTCTGTCTGTCTGTCTGTCTGTCTGTCTGTCTCTCTCTCTCTCTCTCTCTCTCTCTCTCTCTCTCTGTGTGTGTGTGTGTGTGTGTGCGTGCATGCGCGCACGTGTGTACAAATGCACACTGGCTGTGGGGCTCTTTATCTTTTCCCATCTGCTGCAAGTCTCAACAGACACAAGAAAATTGAAATAGCTCCCTTCATCCTATCTGACCACCACATATTAAAACTCCTTATCAACAACAGAGAGCTTACAAATTAATGGAAAGTGAACAACTCACTACTGAATGAAAAAGGGGTCAAGACATAAATTAAAAAAGAAATTAAAGACTTTCTAGAATTGTAGGAAAATGAATATACACAACAACCTTATAGGGCACAATGAAAGCAGTGCTAAGAGAAAAGTCCATGAGCACTAAGTGCTTTCAGAGAGAGAGAGAGAGAGACAGAGACAAAGACAGAGAGACAGAGACAGAGATTCACATTGGCAACGTAACAGCACACCTGAAAGCTCTAGAATGAAAACGTAATTACACCCAAGAAGAGTAGATGGCATAGTATAGTCTAATTAAGGGTTGAAATTAATAAAATAGAAACAAAGAGAACGACACACACACACACACACACAAAAAGAACCAGGGAAACAAAGACTTGGAGAAAGTCACCAAGATAGACAAACCCTTACCCAAACTAACTAAAAGGCAGAGAGACAATATCCAATTTAACAAAATTGGAAATGAAAAGGCAGACATAACAGCAGACACTGAGGAAATCCAAAGGATCATAAGGATATACTTTAAAAGCCTGTACTCCACCAAATAGGAAAATCAAAAAGAAATGGATAGTTTTTGCAATATGTACCACTTAGCACATTTAAATCAAGATCAGATGAGTCAATTTTAACAGACCTATAACCACTAGTGAAGTAGATGTGGACATTAAAATTCTCCCACAACCAAAAAAGCCTAAGGCCAGATGGTTTTACAGAAAAATTCTACCAGAATTTCAAATAAGAGTTAATACCAATGCTCCTCAAATGATTCCACAAAATAGAAACAGAAGGAACATTGCCCAATTCATTTTACTCAGCAACAGTTACCCTAATACCCAAACCACATAAAGGCCCAACAAAGAAGGAGAATTATAGAACAATTTCCCATATGAACATAGATACAAAAATACTCAATAAAATCCTCGAAAACAGAATACAAAAATACATCAAAAGGATTATCTACCATGATCAAATAGGCTTCATTCCAGAGATGCAGGGATGGTTCAACCTGTGTAAACTAGTAAATGTAATCCATTCTATAAACAAACTGAATGACAAAATCCACGTGATCATCTCATTAGATGTAGAAAAGACCACAGACAAAATCCAACACCCCTTCATGATAAAAGTACTGGAGAGATTGAGAATACAAGGGACATACCTAAACATAACACAAATTTACAATTAGTCTATAGCCAACAACAAATTAAATGGAGAGAAACTCAAAAGCAATTCCACTAAAATCAGGAACAAAACAAGGTTGTCTACACTCTCCATACCTACTCAATACTAGCTGAGTACTTGAAGTCTCAGCTAGAGAGTATTGAAAGAGATCAAATGGGCAGAAATTGAAAGAGAAGAAGTCAAAGTATCTTTATTTGGAGATGACATAAAAGTATACATAAGTAACCCTAAAAATTCCAGTGGGAAACTCCTACAGCTGATTAACACTTTCAGCAAAGCAGCTGAATACAAAAATAACTCACAAAACTCCTATATACAAATGACAAACAGAGAGAAATCAGGGAAGCAATACCTTTCACAACAGTCTCAAATAATGTAAAATATCTTGGGGTAATTCTAACCAAGCAAATAAAAGACTTGTATAATAAAAACTTTAAGACATTGGAAAAGGTATCATCATATGGAAAAGATCTCCCATGCCCATGGATCAGCAGAATTAAAATTAAAGATGGCCATCCTACCAAAAACAATGTACAGAGTCAATGTAATCCCCATCAAAATTCCAACAAAAATCTTCACAAATCCTAAAACGACAATTTTCATCTTCATATGGAAACAGAAAAGACCCAGGATAGGTAAAAACTATCTCGAGTAATTAAAAAACTGCTGGAGGTATCACCATCTGTAATATCAAGTTGTATTGCAAAGCTATATTAATAAAAGCAGCATGGTATTAGCACAAAAACAAACAAGTTGATTAATAGAATTGAAGAACCAGACACATGATTTTTTTATAAATAGGCCAGAAATACACACTAGATAAAAGACAGTATGACGCTGGTCAAACTAGATGGCTACACACATAAGAATTCAGATAGATCCATATGTACCACCCTGCATAAAACTCAAATCCAAATGGACCAAAAACCTCAACCTAAAACAATATACACTGAACCTGCTAGGAGAGAAAGTGGGGAATAGCCTTGAAGTCATTGGCCCTGGAAAAGGCTTCTGAACAGAACACCATTAGCATAGGCACTATGATCAACAATTAATAAACCTCATGAAACTGAAAAGGACTTCTGTAAGGCAAAGAATACTGTCAATAGGACAAAATGACAGCCTACAGAGTGAGAAAAGATCTTTGCCAACTATGTATCCAATAGAGGGCTATTGAACTTAAGGCTCACTCCATGAGATAGAACCCATATCCAGTCATGCTTGGAAAACCAAGTACCAGAGACTAGATAGTCCAGAGACATAGGGTAAAACCAGTTAATACTGATCTTAAAAAAAAAAAAAGCATGTAGTGATAAAAATGACTGCTATACTTGTATAGCAGTGCCTTTTTCAGCCATCATCAGAGAAGCTTCCTCCTGCAGCAGATGGGAACAAACACAGAGACCCACAGCTAGACATCATGAAGAGAGTGGGAGACCTTGGAGCACTCAGTCTTAAATGGGATGTCTCCATTAAATCCCTCCTCTCAGAGCTCAGGGAACCCCAGGGAAGAGGAGGTGAAAAGAGTGTAAGCTCCAAAGGGGATGGAGGACACCAGGAGAACAAGGCCCAATGAATCAACTGAGCAAAGCTCAATGAACTCTCAGAGACTGAAGCAGCAAGCACAGGGCCTGCACCAGAACCTCTGCATATACATCACGGCTTTCACTTTAGTGTTTTTATGGGATTCCTGAGTGTGAACTCATGGTCTCTTGATTCTTTTGCCTTCTCTTGGGGTTTTTCCTTCTGTTAGTTTGTCTTCTCCAACTTTCATTGTGATCATTTTTGTTTTATTTTACTGTATTTTATTTTGTTATTTTTTTTTTAAAAGTGAATGAATCAATGTAAACCTAGCCACTAGGGTAACATCTGAACTGTCACTTATACTTACTGGGAGAGGCAAAATCAGTTTTCTCCAATAGAATGACACTGGGTATTTATCAACCACTCCAGGAGAGGCCTTGTGTTCAGAAGTAGTTGACCAACATATAACGGAGTCAACGGTTTTGCATGTGTGCTTTTATTTAGTTACTATGTGGTGTTTTGTTTTATTTTGTTTGGGAGGGATGTAGCATTGTTTTCTTTGTTCTGGGGAGAGTTTTGTTATCATATTGGGGTTTTGTTTGTTTTTGAGAAAGAACTTAGGGAGGGAAGAGCATTTGAAAGGATGTGTGGGAGGGGAAGAATATGATCAAACTATATTTAAATTTAAAAACTGTTTTAAATAATAAAAAGGAAAATATATGCCACCTAAATGATGTATACAAAACTATTTCTGTATTAATTAGGTAACCAATGAAGTACATTCCATTAATTTGTTGCTTAATATTAAATAAAATACATAGAACAAAACTTTCCAACCTCTCAGCATCTTTTCAAAAATATTTAGTTTTTAATGATGTGACTGTGTGTGTGCGTGTCAGTGAATGCAAGTGAAAGTGCCCTCAGAGGGCAGAAGAGGATGTCAGATCTCCTGGAACTATAGTTATAGAGGTACAGATAGTCGTGAGCCCTACCTGACACAAGTGGCCTTGTTGGGGGAGGTGTGTCACTGGACACATACTTGGAGGTTTCAAAAAACTGGTGCTGTTCCCAGTGTGCCCTCTCTCTCTGCATCCTGCTTGTGGATCAACATGTAAGCTCTCAGCTGCGGCTTCAGTCACATGCTGCCTGTGAGCCCTTCACCAACCACCCTGGGCTCTAACCCTATGAAGCTACAAGACCCAAACAAACTTTCTTTTATGAAAATAAACCTAGGGGACACAATGCAACATGCAAGTGGACACGAGAGTATACAAACATTAATCTACAAGACACCAGAAAATATGGTCATTCCAACAGAAGCAATTACAAAGTCATGTGGACATTGCAGTAAGTCACTTCAATCTATAGGCAGTGGGAAACAGACACTACGGCACACAATCTTTGGGTCACATAGACATTGAGAACAGATACTACAACCCAGAGAGACTGGGATGCATAGACATTGGCTCCCAGTGGCAGATCAGGACAGAAATCTGAACTTAAGAGCATTAGGGTACACAGACATCGGGATACAGAAATGTGATCTATAAATACTGAGATATAGCCCTGACTTAATAGACACTTGAATGTTCAGACATTCTAGGGGATATAGTTAATAGAGTACTCAGACACTAGGAAACCAGGGCCAACAAATGCTGTGACAAACAGGTATTAAGACATAAACGAGGAAATACAGACACATGGCGCTCAGATACTGGAACACAACACCTGGGTACTCAGAAACTGAAACATCCCATACAGTCACTGCAATACATAGTCATTGAAACATACTTCTTTCTGAAACACAGAAACATGGGAACATATAGAAATTAGGACATGAAGAAACAAGCACAAATTAACCAAGGCACAATAAAACACTAAAAGTTAATTCTGGGACACACGAACACTGGGGCATAGAGACACTAGAGTAAATGGCTAAGAGATATGCGGAATCTGAGACACAGACACTTGGACACATGGAGATACTAAGATAAACAGATTTGGTGCCCCAGAAAACTGATTTGTGCAGACACTGACTTAAAAACTGTATAAGTAGACACTGATGCCTATAGGCATTTGAACAATGATTCACTTATTCATATAACAAAGGCATAGGTATGCAGGTACATACATGTAGGCAAAGGGACAGAAAACTTCTAAAACTAAAGGCAAAATGCAACATGCTGCCAAAACCGAGAGTGGGACACACTGACACTGAAAACCATTAAAACATATATGATTGAAAGATACATAGACCCTGAGACATAAGAAAGATGATTGTAAACACAGACATTGGGGTACATAGACACTAATATAGAGAGACACATGAAAAAAAGATATTAGATCCCATACACATTGATCATTATGGACACTGACATTCAAAGGCATTGTGACATAGAAGCACTAAGAATAGATGATGCTACTTCAAGATGCAGAGTCATATCAATATTGAGAGATACATATCTGGGCATGTAAGATATTGAAACACATAGCTAGTAGGATATGTGTCAGAATAGCAGTATGTGGAAACTGAAGCTAAAAAATACAAAGCAACATACTAACACATGATCATGCTCATAGGCACAAATTTTTTGCAACCTATTTTTAATAAGTGTTCAACTTACTAACGTTATTAAAAAGGGTTCTCCTTTAGCCCACCACCCAGCAGAGATAGTGGAAAAAAAACAGTTATTAGAATATGGAGCAAGTGGACCTGTTTAGCAATAGTTCTTTGGGAGTGAGCTCAATCTTCTTGGGCAGCAGTTCAGTCCCGTAGCAAACACCAAATTTGATTCAGTAGCTATAGACCAGGCAAGCAGACAACAGGCACAAACCAGCTAAAATCCAGTCTTTTCAGCAAGCAGTCACCAGTCAGCAGCAGTTCAATCCTGAAGAAACAGCCAAGCTCACCAACCAGCCTGAGGCCAGGTCACAGAAGCTGTAAGCTACCACAGGAACCTCACAAGCAGTTCTTGGGTGAGTTTCTCTCAATGGTGGTGTGTTATTGAAAGTTGAGCTCAGCCGGGCGGTGGTGGCGCACGCCTTTAATCCCAGCACTTGGGAGGCAGAGGCAGGCGGATTTCTGAGTTCGAGGCCAGCCTGGTCTACAGAGTGAGTTCCAGGACAGCCAGAGCTATACAGAGAAACCCTGTCTCGAAAAAGAAAAAAAGAAAAAAAAAAGTTGAGCTCAATAATACTATGTAAGGCAAACCAATACATGCATGTCTTTAATGAAGAATAATGAGGCGGAGCAAACAAAACCAAGGCTCAATGCTTCTCTCCCACTCTCTGTGAGGTCATATTTATACTCCTTCATCAAGAGTCCTTTCACATGTCTGCTATAGCCAAACATCCTTTCACCTGTGTCTGCTTCAGGAAAACAGTCTTTCATGTGTTTGCTTTAGCAAGACATTCTTTCACCTGTGTGCCCCAGCAAAACATCATTTGACATAACTAACTTTCCAAACAACTACAAGTTTCCACTTCACATGCTAAAAACAAAAATCAAAGATACATGACACAAAGAGATCCAGAAAAACACAGATCTCATGTTTGACTCAGGCATAAATAATCAATAACAATAGTGTGACTCTCCAATGTCTGAAGAAGCACTTACAGAAATTTTCAAAGTCCTTAGTCATCAAGGAAACGCAAATCAAAATAACTCTGAGATTCCATCTTATATCCGTCAAAATGGCTAAGATCAAAAACTTCAGTGATAACACATGCTAGTAAGGATATGGAGCAAAGGAAACACTCCTCTGTTGTTGGAGGGAGTGCAAACTTGTACAACCACTTTGGAAATCAATGCCAAGGTTCTCAGAAAACTTGGAATAGTTCTACCTCAAGACCCAGCTATATCACCCATGGGCATATAGCCAAAAGATGCTCCAACAGTCCACAAAGACACTTGCTCAGCTATGTTCATAGCAGCTTTATTCATAATAGCCAGAAACTGGAAGCAACCTAGATATCCCTCAATTAAAGAATGTATTTTTTAAAATGTGGTACATCTATACAATGGAATAGTATTCTGCAAAGACACAGTGAATTGACATCATGAATTTTACAGGCAAATGGGTGGATCTTGAGAATATCATCCTGAGTGAGGTTACCCAGTCCCAAAAGGACATGCATGGTATGTACTCACTAATAAGGGGACATTAGCCATAAAATACAGGATGCCCAAGCTATACTCCACAGACCCAAAGAAGCTAAACAAGAAGGAAAGCCCAAGCAAGGATATTTGAATCTCACTTAAAAGGGGGAATAAAATAGGCATAAGAGGCAGATGGAGGGAGGGAACTGAAAGAGAGAGAGGATGTGGAGGGGAATGGGGGGGGATTCAGGATCAGATGTGGGAAGAGACAGGAAGGATGGCTAGATGGCCATGAGAATGAATGGAAATCTGCAACTGGTAGGGATAGGGAGGTGGGGGCCATCTCCAAGAAGAGACAGAGACATGGGATAAGGGAGGCACCCAAGAATGAATGGGGGTGTCCTTGGCTGTGATTCACAGCATTGGGGATATGGAACCTGAAGAAGTCACCTCCTGAACCCAGGCAGGAAACCCAGTGGAGCTATAGGGACACCAACCGACCCACAAAACTTTTACCCAAAATTTATCCTGTCTAGAAGAAACACAGGGATGTGGGATGGAGCAGAGACTGAGGGAATATGGCCAACCAATAACAGGCCCAATGTGAGACAAGTCCCATGGGCAAGTATTAATCCCTGACACTATTAATGATGCTCTGTTGTACTTGCAGACAGGAATCTAGCATGGTTGTCCTCTGAGAGGCTCTACCCAGCAGTTGACTCAGACAGATGCAGTCGCCCACAGCCAGTGAATGGAGCTTGGGAACTCTCATGGAAGAACATAAGGAAGGGTTGCAGGCCCTGAATGGGACAGGAACTCCACAGGAAGACCAACAGAGTCAACTAACCTGCACCCTTAGGGCTTTCAGAGTCTGAACCACCAACCAAAGAACACAGGCTGGACCTAGGCCTCCCTGCTCATATGTAGCAGATGTGCAGCTTGGCCTTCATGTGGGTTCTGAACAACTAGAGCAGGGGCTATCCCAAAAGCTGTTGCCTGTATGTGGGAAATGTTCTTTTATCTGGGCTGCCTTGTCTGGTCTCAGTGAGAGAGGATGTGCCAGGGTGGGAGGATACCCAGGGGCTCCCACCCACTCAGAGAAGAAGGGGAGAGGAATGGAGGAAGACTGTGGGAGGGGGTACGAGGAGGGAGCAATAAGTGGGATGTAAAGTGAATAAATAAAAGTAATTAATTAATTAAAAAAGAAACAACAGTGTGGTTCTTAGCCAATAGTATACTCAGTTGCTGAGACATACAGAATCCAAGGAAGACAGACACCTTGATATAAATACACCAAGAAATATAGGCACAGGGATATGCATCCATTAAAACACACTCACACACATACTGTGGGATATAAACACACTGTCACGTTCACACATATATCAATAAACTATTGAATGTAGGTATACTAGGACCCACAGACACTAGGCTAAATAGAAAATGGGCTATAATGGGTTATACTGAGCACTAAAACTGAAACACACACATGCTTCAATCCATAGAGATGTCAAAACACAGACACTGGGAAATACGCAGCTCTGGGACAGATAGACCATACAGTGACATAAAGACACTAGGAAACAGACATTAAGCTATATAGAGAATGAGACACATTGACTAAGACAAAAAAATGAGCATTTGTGGTCAATAGACACATAGAGACACCTGCAACACACAAACAAACACTGGAACACACAGATTGAGGCAAATAAATATTGGAGTGTGCACAGACCTTGTAACACAGAGACTCGAGAAAACAGACATCCATTGAGATGCATAGCCACTATTCAAAACAGAAAAAGTCAAAGACACCATGGTCTACACCATTAAGGTTCTGCCCAAGGCCATGCTGATCCAAGTGGCAAGCACTGCCACCTGAGGCCATGGTAGTGCCTGAGTCCATGCTGCTGGTAAGAAGCATGCCTGGGTCTGTGGTCCTTCTACACCCAGGGTCTGTGTTGATGTCCATAGACCATGTTACACCAAAAGCCGTCTAGATATCTGTGGTCTGTGCTGCAGCCTGAGGCCATGTTGGTGTTTAAGGGCTATACAGTCATATCAATGTGAGTGGCCTGCACTGCCACCCGAGGCCATGTCGATGTCAGTGGTCCAGGAAGCCCCCAGGGCCTTGTCTGGGTCTGTAGTCTTACTGCAGGAGGGGGCTGTGTTCTTGGTCTTGTGGAGAACCATGCTCCATACTCCCACTGACTCTGAAGAACAAAGAGGCTACTTTTGCCATGATAATGATGGCTACAGATGTACTGTTGAAAGGGAGAGACATGGAAAGCTTCTGTGATAACCTCTCCACCCCCTCAAGAACAGCCAAGACAAGAACTCACCAAAGAGAACTCTATTTCAGTTCTATTTAAGGGGTAGGCCACTGAGATTTGATCATGATTCAGTGAGTATATTGAAAACATTTTTTAACTTTTGAGGGGGGAGGTCAAAGGGGTTTGGACATGGAAGTACTGGGAAGTGAATGTGATTGTGTATGACTTGAAACTCCAGAGAATCAATAAAAATGATATATAGGAAAAAAGATGCTGCCCAATATATTACTAAGGCATGTACAGACACTGGGATGTAGAGAGAATAGTACCTACAGATAAAGGTAAATACCAATGCCAGAAATGGTGCTAGATGCCAGGATACGCAAACACTGAGTGGAAGATGCCCAGACACTTGGATACAGAGGACCACAGGACCGGGCGGTGGTGGCGCACGCCTTTAATCCCAGCACTTGGGAGGCAGAGGCAGGAGGATTTCTGAGTTCGAGGCCAGCCTGGTCTACAAAGTGAGTTCCAGGACAGCCAGGGCTACGCAGAGAAACCCTGTCTCGAAAAACAAAAAAAACCAAAAAACAAAAAACAAAAAAACAGAGGACCACAGGATACATAATCACTGGAAATAAACACAAAGCCCCTGGGATGTAAAGACAACAAGACTCTCAGAAGCTGAAACATATGATCCTTAGATACACAGTCACTGGGATAGACACAGGCATTGTAACACTAAGATAAACACTAGAACAGACACAAACAATAGGACACACAAGTAGTATGTTGTACAGACAATAGAACACATAGAACTCAAGCTGTTCTTGATTCTACACACTGAAAGACCTAAGGAAGAAAGGAGAAAATCAGGGAGGAAGGGGCCTCATGATGGCTCCAGAGAAAGGGGAGGGTGCACCAGTCTGCTGTGTGAGAAGGCATGACCAACATCACAGAAGGGCAAAGGAAGTGATGCAAAGAAGAGAGTGTGGCTGGGAAATATAAGCTCTCTGCTAAGGCCCATAGAATCGCTGTAGCATGGGACAGGGAATAGATGTGTTTGGAACCAAATGATAGAAAGGAGTAGGGAAAGACTGGGTATATCCATGTGCTTATGGAGTTTACTGTCTGGAAGAGAATAGATGACGCTGCCAAATTTTGTATGGAGAACAGTTCATCATGACAGGAACAGAGAAAGCAAGTAAAAAGTGGGAGGGTGAACAGCTGAAAGAGGAGGTGGAGTCAACTCAGGATGCTCTTGTGGACCATAGTATTTGGAATAAGGCAGAAGCCATAGGTTTGAGAGATGAGGGAGAACTGCAAAGATAATAAGATAGAGCTATCATGGTGGAAGTTTGATTAGAGGTTTGGAAGAAAAATAAGTTCAGTGTGACTTCTATGCTTATTTGCAGCTTATGTGAGCAGGCCATGTTGGAGCCATTTCCTGAGATACAGGAGCACAAGAGATGTGGACTTTAATGAAAAGAACATATTAAAGTATCTGGGGGCTTCTCACCTCTTATCCTCTTCAAACTGTTATAAAATCTGGAACCATTTTTGGATGGATCTAAGGATTGTGGCAACACCACCCAACTATAGGTCCGATACAAGTTGGGAGGGGTGGGGCATAGATACTGGTTATCAAGCATGTTGGTACATTAGAATAAACAGTGTTCTTAAACAGTAGATTCTTGAATAGGTTCTGACTGACTTCAGCTGGAAGCCCTGTGATAGGTACCTCACAGAATCTGGAAACACTGGATAATCAAGGAGAAGGAGCATAAAAATCTACAATGGTCCAAAATGCCATCCCAGAGATTTCCCAGAACAAACACGACTCATAATGCCACTGGAAACTAGGCGCCACCGTTTTTAGTTCTCGCACCTCTGACACTTCTGCTATCTCTGGAAACTGAATGAAGACTCTACAGCTGTATTCACCTAATGCTGAAAAAGTTTACAGGCAACTCATTCTTCCCAAACCGTCAACTCTTTAACATTTTAACACAATGTTTTTATTAGTTCTTTGAGAATTTTAAACAATAGATCTTGATCATATTCGCCCTAACTGCTCCTGGTTCTGCCCCTCCTTTTTTTGCTCCTCGTTTGCTATTTCTTTTTGGAAACCAATGATAGTTTTCAAAGTAGTTACAGCCCCTAACTATTTTTTTAAAGAGACTATCTCACAACAGATGTTCTGGTCCTCTGGCTCTTATAATTTTCCTACTCCCACTTCCTAGGTGTTCCCTGAGCCTTGGGTGTAGAGGTTATAGTATAAATGCATTAATTGGACATAGGCACACCATGATAAGTTTTTCTCTGCATTTGACCAGTCATAGCTTTCTGTAATTGTATCCATCTGCTGCCAAAAGACGTTCCTTTGGTGCAATCTGAGAGCTACACCTATCTTTGGGTATGAGGATAAATAGTTAGAATGCAGCCAGAAATTAGGCTTATATAGGAAAGTGACCAGGTAGTTTCTCTTCTAGCATTCATGACCTCACCAGTCATGAATAATTGGATAAGACAGGAATGTATTCTATCCTACTGAATTGATTGATTAGGTGGTTTTGGTTGCTCCCAGGACATAAGTGACACTATTGCACTTTTTGGACTATCTTGCCATGCTAGTCATTGTTGTGGTTCATAGGCTTTACAGCCCAACCTGCAGTTTAAAATGAGACTGGTTAAAATTTTCAGTGTTAATGCTTGCAAGTGGAATCTGCCTCATAAAATTATGGATTATCAAGCATATGAAAGGGGTTGCTAAGGAAAAAATGCTAGTGAATGTCCACTAAATCTTACTTACACCAGTCTTCCCTGAACTTATAAAACAAGGCCATCCACTCTGAAGCCAATTGCTCCAAGTTCATTTCCCAAGATACCAAGCTAGCAAAATAGGGGGAAATGGGATTTAAAAAATGGTGTCTTCCCTTTCTTCCTCTGAGGCTGGTTGGAGTGGTTTACTCATATAGGAGTCTTTGGAAACTAGCACCAAATTCTCTAAAAGGAGGTTTCAGACTGGGAGGGCTTATAGTGCAAGTGATCTTAGAAAAAAGGAGCCCCTCCTCTCCCGCCTGCCCCATTCCTTCTGCTGTGGCAGATCCCCTGCCAGTTCTGCCACAGGGAAGGCCCCATCTCCTGATACTTTCTAGAGAACCAGAAGCATGCAGGGCACTTGTTAAGAACCATCCCCACCTCTGGAGGCCCAGAGACACTAGCTGGGACTCACTACCCAGCAACCACCAAAACCCCGCCCTCCTCCCCCCCCCAGAATACGACTCCCCTTTCATTCCTTCTACCCCTCCTCCCCCACATGCCCTGTTCCTTCTGCTGTGGTAGACCCCTTGCCAGTTCTGCCACAGGGAAGGACCCATCTCCTGATAATTTCTAGAGAACCAGCAGCACGCAGGGCATTTGATCCTTGCCAGTTCTGCCACAGGGAAGACCCCATCTCCTGACACTTCCTGGAGAACCAGTCTTATGCAGGACATTTGAGAGAATGAGAATCCCAGGAGTACAGATACACAGGCTTGCAAGACAGAGAAGCCACAGTTACAGACAGCAAGACCAGCTAACACCAGAGATAACTAGATGAACAAAGGCACAAAGACAAGATCACTACCAACAGAAACCAAGGCAATATGGCACCATCAGAACCCAGTTCTCCAACAACGGCAAATCCTGGATACCCAATCACATCAGAAAAGCAAGAGCTGGATTTAAAATCACATCTCATAGAGGACTTCAAGAAAGACATAAATAACTCCCTTAAAGAAATACAGGAGAATATGGGTCAACAGGTAGAAGCCCTTAGAGAGGAAACACAAAAATCCCTTAAAGAATTTCAGGAAAGTACAAATAAACAAGTGAGGGAACTGAAAAAACCTAACCAGGATCTAAAAATGGAAGTAGAAACAATAAAGAAATTGCGAAGTGAGATATCTCTGGAGATAGAAAATCTTGGAAAGAATTCAGGAGTCATAGATGCAAGCATCAACAACAGAATACAAGAGATAGAAGAAAGAATCTCAGGTGCTGAAGATACCATAGAAAACATTGATACAACAGTCAAAGAAAAAGAAAAATGCAAAAAGTGCCTAACACAAAACATCCAGGAAATCCAGGACACAATGAGAAGACCAAACCTAAGAATTATAGGTATAGAAGAGAGCAAGGATTTACATCTTAAAGGGCCAGTAAATATCTTCAACAAAATTATAGAAGAAAATTTCCCTAACCTAAAGAAAGAGATGCCCATGAACATACAAGAAGCCTACAGAACTCCAAACAGACTGGACCATAACAGAAATTCCTCCCATCACATAATAATCAAAACACCAAATGCACTAAACAAAGAAAGAATATTAAAAGCAATAAGGGAAAAAGGTCAAGTAACATATAAAGGCAGACCTATCAGAATTACACCAGACTTCTCACCAGAAACTATGAAACCTAGAAGATCCTGGGCAGATGTCATACAGACCCTAAGAGAACATAAATGTCAGCCCAGACTACTATACCCAGCAAAACTCTCAATTATCATAGACAGAGAAAACAAGATGTTCCATAATAAAAGCAAATTTGCACAATATCTTTCCTCAAATCCAGCTCTACAAAGGATAATGGGTGGAAAATACCAACACAAGGAGGGAAACCACACCCTAGAAAAAGCATTAAAGTAACCATCTTTCAACAAACCCAAAAGAAGATAGCCACACTAACAGAATTTCACCTTTAACAAAGAAGATAACAGTAAGCAACAATCACTTTTCCTTAATATCTCTTAACATCAATGGTCTCAATTCCCCAATAAAAAGACATAGACTAACAGACTAGATATATAAACAGGACCCAACATTTTGCTGCATACAGAAACTCACCTCAGTGTCAAAGGCAGTCACTACTTTGGAGTCAAAGGTTGGATAAACAATTTTCCAAGCAAATGGTCTCAAGAAACAAGCTAGAGTGGCCATTCTTATATTGGATAAAATTGACTTTCAACCAAAAGTTGAAAAAAAAAAAGATAAGGAGGGACACTTTGTACTTATCAAAGGGAAAATCTACCAAGATGAACTCTCAATTCTGAACATCTATGCCCCGAATACAAGGGCACCCACATTCATAAAAGAAACCATACTAAAGCTAAAAGCACACATTGCACCCCACACAATAATAGTGGGAGACTCCAACACCCCACTCTCAACAATGGGCAAATCATGGAAACAGAAACTAAACAGAGACACAGTGAAACTAACTGAAGTTATGGACCAAATGGATCTAACATATTTATAGAACATTCCATCCTAAAGCAAAAGAATATACCTTCTTCTCAGCACCTCATGGTACCTTCTCCAAAATTGACCATATAATAGGTCACAAAACAGACCTCAACAGATACAGAAATATTGAAATTATTCCATGCACCTTATCAGATCACCATGGCCTAAGGCTGGTTTTAAGTTCAAACAAAAACAATGGAAAACACACATACAGGTGGACTTTGAACAATGCTCTTCTCAATGGTCAAGGAAGAAATAAAGAAAGAAATTAAAGACTTTTTAGAATTTAATGAAGATGAAGACACATCATACCAAAACTTATGGGACACAATAAAAGTAGTGCTAAGAGGAAAACTCATAGCTCTAAGTGCCTCTAAAAAGAAAATGGAGAGAGCTTACACTAGCAACTTGACAGTGCACCTGAAAGCTCTAGAACAAAAAGAAGCAAGTACACCCAAGAGGAGTAGACGGCAGGAAATAATCAAACTCAGGGCTGAAATCAACCAAATAGAAACTAAAAGAACTATACAAAGAATCAACAAAACCAGGAGCTGGTTCTTTAAGAAAATCAACAAAATAGATAAACCCTTGGAAAGACTAACCAGAGGGCACACAGAGGCATTATCCAAATTAATAAAATCAGAAATGAAAAGGGAGACATAACAACAGAAACTGTGGAAATTCAAAAAATCATCAGATCCTACTACATGAGTTTATACTCAACAAAATTTGAAAATCTGGACAAAATGCAAAATGGACAACTTTCTAGATACATACCAGGTGCCAACGTTAAAACAGGATCAGAAAAACCATCTATATAGTTCCATAAGTCCTGAGGAAATACAAACAGTTGTTAATAGTCACCCATCCAAAAAAAAAACCCAGGACTAGATGGGTTTAGTGGGGAACTCTATCAGATCTTCAAAGAAGAGCTAATACCGATACTTTTCAAACTATTCCATGAAATAGAAACTCAAGGAACATTACCCAATTCATTCTATGAAGCCACAATAACAATAACGCTTATACCTAAACAAAACAAAGACCAAACAAGGAAAGAGAATTTCAGGTCAATCTCCTTTATGAACATTGATGCAAAAATACTCAACAAAATTCTGGCCAACCAAATCCAAGAATGCATCAAAACAATAATTCACCATATCAAATAGGCTTCATCCCAGGGATGCAGGGATGGTTCAATATACAGAAATCCATCAATGCAATCGACTACATAAACAAACTCAAGGGCAAAAAAAAACATGGTCATTTCATTAGATGCTGAAAGGCTTTTGACAAAATCCAGCATCCCTTCATGATAAAAGTCTTGGAGAGATCAGGAATCCAAGGCCCATACCTAAACATAGTGAAAGCAATATACTGTAAACTGATAGCCAATATCAAACTAAATGGAGAGAAACTGGAAGCAATCCCACTAAAATCGGGGACCAGACAGACTGCCCACTCTCTCCCTATCTATTCAATACAGTACTTGAAGTCCTAGACAGAGCAATCAGACAACAAAAGGAGGCCAAAGGTATACAAATTGGAAAGGAAGAAGTCAAAATATCACTATTTGCAGACGATATGATAGTATACTTAAGTGACCCAAAGAACTCCACCAGAGAACTCCTACAGCTGATAAACAACTTCAGCAAAGTGGTGGATATAAAATCAACTCAAAGGAATCAGTAGCCTTCCTATACTCAAAGGATAAACAAGTTGATAAAGAAATTAAGGAAATGATACCCTTCACAATAGTCACAAAAAATATTACATACCTTGGTGTGACTCTAACCAAGCATGTGAAAGATCTGTATGACAAGAATTTCAAGCCTCTGAAGAAAGAAATTGAAGATCTCAGAAGATGGAAAGATCTCCCATGCTCATGGATTGGCAGGATTAATATAGTAAAAAATGCCATCTTGCCAAAAGCAATCTACTGAATCAATGCAATTCCCATCAAAATCCCAAATCAATTCTTCATAGATCTAGAAAGAGCAATTCTCAAATTTATCTGGAATAACAAAAAACCCAGGATAGCAAAAACTATTCTCCACAACAAAAGATCTCCTGGGGGAATCACCATCCCTGACCTCAAGCTCTACTACAGATCAATAGTGATAAAAACTGTCTGGTATTGGAAGGGAGACAGGCAGGAAAATAAATGGAATAGAATTGAAGACCCAGAAAAGAATCCACACACCTACAGTCACTTGATATTTGACAAAGGAGCTAAAAACATCCAGTGGGAAAAAACCAGCATTTTTAACAAATGGTGCTGGATCAACTGGAGGTCAGCATGCAGAAAAATGCAAAGGAACTCATTCTTATCTCCTTGCACTAAGCTCGATTCCAAGTGGATCAAGGACCTCCACATAAAACCAGACACACTGAAGCTTATAGAGGAAAAAGTGGGGAAGAACCTTGAACACATGAGCATGGGGGAAATTTTCCTGAATAGAACACCAATGGCTTATGCTCTATGAACAAGAATCGACAAATGGGACCTCATAAAACTGCAAAGTTTCTGTAAGGCAAAGGACACTGTCAATAGGACAAAAAGGCAACCAACAGATTAGGCAAAGTTCTTTACCAATCCTATATCCCATAGAGAGCTAATATCCAAGGTATACAAAGAACTCAAGAAGTTAGACTCCAGAGAGTCAAATAACCCTATTAAAAATGGGGTACAGGAGCTAAAGAGGGAATTCTTAACTGAGGAAACTCGAATGGCCCTGAAGCACCTAAAGAAATTTTCAGCATCCTTAGTTATCAGGGAAATGCAAATCAAAATAACACTGAGATTCCACCTCACACTCGACAGAATGGCTAAGATAAAAAACTCAGGGGACAGCAGATGCTGGAGAGGATGTGGGGAAAGAGGAACACTTCTCCATTGTTGGTGCAATTGCCAGCTGGTAAAACCACTCTGGAAATCAGTTTGGAGGTTCCTCAGAAAATTGGACATAGTACTGCCTGAGGAACCAGCTATACCACTCTTGGGCATATACACAGAAGATGCTCCTACATGTAATAAGAACACATGCTCCACTATGTTCATAGTAACCTTATTTATAATAGCCAAAAGCTGGAAAGAACCCAGATGTCCTTCAACAGAAGAATGGATACAGAAATTGTGGTGTATATATACACAATGGAGTACTATTTATCGATTAAAAACAATGAATTCATGAAATTCTTAGGCAAATGGATGGAACTAGAAAGTGTCATCCTGAGTGAGGTAACCCAATCACAAAAGAATGTACATGGTGTGCACTCACTTATAAGTGGATGTTAGCCCAAAAGCTCAAAATAAACAAGTTACAATTCACAGACCACAGGAAGCTCAAGAAGAAGGAGGACTGAAGTGGGGGTGCTTGTGTTCCTCTGAGAAAGGGATCAAAATACTCACAGGAGCAATAATGGAAACAAAATGTGGAGCAGAGACTGAAGGAAAAGCCACCCAAAGACCCCCCTACCTGGGGATTCATCCTATAAACAGTCATCAAACCCCGCCACTACTATGGACGACAAGAAGTACATACCAAAAGGAGCTGTTATGGTTGTCTCAGGAGGGGCCCTGCCAGAGCCTTACACATACAGAGGCAGATGCTAGCAGCCAACCATTGGACTTGGCATGGGGTCCCCAAGGGAGGAACTGGAGAGCAGACTGGAGGAGCTGAAGGGGTTTACAGCTCCATGGGAAGAACAATATGGTCGGCCACCTAGACGCCCCAGGACTCCCAGGGACTAAACCATCAATCAAGGGGCACACATGGTTCCAGCCAAAAATGTGGCAGAGGAATGCCTTGTCAGGTATCAGTGGGAGGAGTGGTCCTTGGCCCTGTGAAGACTCAATAGATGCCCCAACAAAGGGAAATCGAGGGGCAGGGGGAGATAGGAATGAGTCAGGTGGAAGGGCATATACTTGGAGGCAGGGGGGCATGGGAGGAGGAGTTGAGGGTTTTTGGGGAGGGGTAAAACCGGGAAAGGTTTTAGCATTTGAAATGTAAGTGAAGATTATATTCAATAAAAAAAAAAAGAGAGAGACTTGAGAAAACCAAAGAAGAAGAAAGTATAGCATTCTGGCTGATATCTGTCCTAGTCAACTTACTTTCTCTGTCTCTCTGTCTCTGTCTCTGTCTCTCTCTCTCTCTCTCTCTCTCTCTCTCTCTCTCGTTCTCTCCCCCCCCGTGTGTGTGTGTGTGTGTGTGTGTGTGTGTGTGTGTGTGTGTGTGTGCGCGCGCGCGCATGCGTGTATCTCTGGCTCTGGCTCTCTCTGGTTCTAGATTTCTCTCTGTTTTTTGAGAATGTCATACAACATATCTTGACCATATTCACCCTCCATCCCTCCCCTAATCTCCTCCCAGATCCAACCTCTGCCCAACTCCGTGTCCTCCTTTTGTTGTTCTTAGACAAAACTGTGTTGCTGCAGGTATCCTGGTTCTGGTCCTCAGGTTCTCACAATTTCTCCATATCCTTGTTTGAAAAGTTCCCCAAACCTAATCCCATACTAAGTATTTTGATTATATCTACCCCCGAACTCTTCCTTGTTCCACCCCTATTCCCTATCTACCCAACTTTGTGTCCTCATTGCTAAAATGAACAAACAAAAAACATCATGTCCAATTTGTGCTGCCCATCTACTCTTGGTTATGTGACCATGCATTGGAGCATGATGAACCTACTGACTTAAAAGAAACTGTCTCTCCCTCTCCTGCCAAGCTACTGCTGAGCAAATTTGGAAACCAGAGAGCACTGCAGCCTGACCTATAGCCTTGAAATATAAACACAATTCAAATTTAAAAGTAGAAGTATATGAAAACGACAGGCAGTGAAGGTGATAAAGGCAGTATTAGGAGAGTATTAACCTCCCTAGTTTAAACTTCATCAACCTGTCTACATCTACCCCACGTGCATTGAATGCAAATGTTGTTCTTTGTTATGAATAACTTGTTTCTTGATCTTACGTAAAGTGTGACAATATTTTTGAGAGATTTCCTGCTACAACTGACTGAAAAGATCACCAACTCTTCCCACCATCAGTAACAGCTTACCATATTGATTTTTGTTAAAATGGTTTTTTCCTTTCTTTTCTATTTTAATTAGATAACTAATTAATTTATTTACTTTACAACACAACTACAGATTCCCCTCCATCCTCTCTTCCCAGTTCTTCCATTCTACCTCCTCTTCCCATCCATCGTCCTCCCTTTCTCTTCAGAGAAGGAGTGGCCTCCTGTGGATATCAACCCACCTTGGCACATCAAGTTGCAGCAAGACTAGGCACATCCCCTACTGAGGCTAGATGAGGCAGCCCAGTAAGGGGAAACGGTCCCAAAGGCAGGCAACAGAGACATTCCCTGATCCTGCTGTTAGAAGTTCCTAATGAAGCAAGTTGTACATCGGTTACATATGTAGAGGGCCTAGGTCAGTCCCATTCATGCTCTCTGGCCCCCCACAGGCCCAGGTTAGTTGACTCTGTAGGTTTTCTTATGGTGTCCTTGACCACTCTGGCTCCTACAATCCTTCCTCCCTCTATTCTTCAGGATTCCCCAAGCTCTACCCAATGTTTGTTTGTGGCTCTCTGCATCAGTTTCCTTCAGTTGCTGGGTGAAGCCTCTCAGATGACAGTTATGCTAGGCTCTTGTCTGCAAATAGAGCAAAATATCATTAATAGTGTCAGGGGTGAGGTGAGGTGAGGTTCCTCTCATGAGGAGCTTGAGTCTCAAGCTGAACCAGTCATTGGTTGGCCATTCCCTCAATTTCTGTTCAGTCATGAAGATAGGACAAATTGTAGATTGAAGGTTTTGTATCTGGGTTGGTATCCCAATCCTCTCATTGGAAGTCTTGTCAGGTTATAGGAGATGGCCGATTTAAGCTCCATATCCCCTGTATGATATGATCTTCCATATGATAGCTAGGGTCACCCTCATAGATTCCATTGTCCTAGGTTTCTAGCCTATCCCAGAGATGCCCCCAATTCTAATTTTCTCTCCCATTAATCTCTCCCTCCATTCAGGGTTTTTCAAAGCCTAAAGTCATCAGTTATATTAAAAGCCTAGTCTTTCTTTCTTGTTATATTTTAATTAGTTAACTAATTAATTTTAAACTGCTTAATTTTTAAAATTTATGAACTGGACTTATATTAAAACAGAGGAAATCTATGGCATTCAAGCCTTAGATTGATTCTTTACTCCTCAGATAGGCAAATGAAGTTCTGTACAGTTTTGAGTACAAACAGGTTCTCTACCATTGTCAAAGGGAACTCCTGTGATGTGCAACAGTAGGAATTGTCCATAATTAGTTACACTGTCCTTGGAAGTAGATATTTGACACTGGCCAAGTGAATGAGACACATCCAGTCAGAGTCTATTATTCTGAGGTTATAGTCATAATTGTGACAAACCTACTTCTGGGTGGAGCTTAAGAAGGCATAAACTTCATGTCCAGGAACCTAGGAGAAATAGAGGAGAATCAAAAATCTGGAGCAGACTTTAACAAAAACCACATGGTCATCTCATTAGATGCTGAGAAAGCATTTGACAAAATTCAGCATCCTTTCATGCTAAAGGTCTTGGAAAGATCAGGAATTCAAGGCCCATATCTAAACATAGTAAAAGCAATTTACAGCAAACCAGTAGCCAGCATCAATCTAAACGGAGAGAAACTTGAAGCAATCCCACTAAAATCAGGGACTAGACAAGGCTGCCCTCTCTCTCCATATCTTTTCAATATAGTACTTGAAGTTCTAGCTAGAGCAATTAGACAAGAAAAAGAGGTCAAAGGGATACAAATTGGAAAGGAAGAAGTCAAACTATCACTATTTGCAGACGATATGATAGTATACATAAGCGACCCAAAGAACTCCACCAGAGAACTCCTACAGCTGATAAACGACTTCAGCAAAGTGGCCGGATATAAAATCAACTCAAGCAAGTCAGAAGCCTTCCTATACTCAAAGGATAAGCAGGCTGAGAAAGAAGTAAGAGAAATAATACCCTTTACGATAGCCACAAACCATATTAAGTATCTTGGCATGACGCTAACCAAACAAGTGAAAGATCTGTATGACAAGAACTTCAAGTCTCTGAAGAAAGAAATTGAAGAAGACCTCGGAAGATGGAAAAATCTGCCATGCTCATGGATTGGCAGGATTAATATAGTAAAAATGAGCATCTTACCAAAAGTAATACACAGATTCAATGCAATCCCCATCAAAATCCCAACTCAATTCTTCATAGAGTTAGAAAGAGCAATTCAAAAATTCATCTGGAATAACAGAAAACCCAGAATAGCTAAAACTATTCTCAAGAGTAAAAGAACCTCTGGGGGAATCAGTATCCCGGACCTCAAGCTGTACTACAGAGCAATAGTGTTAAAAACTGCATGGTATTGGTACAGTAACAGACATGTAGATCAATGGAACAGAATTGAAGACCCAGAAATGAATCCACACTCCTATGGTCACTTGATCTTTGACAAAGGAGCTAAAACCATCCAGCAGAATCTAAACTTTGAATTCACTTCCTAACACACACACAGATCTATTAGCAGAAAGAAGACATCATGGCTCATGAAGATTGAATAGCATTTCTATTCAACAATTGACTCATCGATAGGTGACACAGAAACAAACAAAGCTGCTAGGGAGACAATATTTTCTTTAAAAACAAATGTTTTAAAGAGACAATGCAGACAGGCATGGCAGCACATGCTTTAATCCCAGGACTTGGGAGGGAGAGGCAAACAGAACTCTAGAGTTCGAGACCAGCCTACTCTACAGAGAGTTCCAGGAGAGCCAGGCCTATAGAGAGAAACCTTGTATAGAGGAGTGGGGAAGAGACTTGTGAGGCAGGTATGTGCACATAAATGTAGGTTCCTGAAGGGGCCAGATTCTCGGGATCCTCCTGGATCCAGTCACAGGAAGTTGTGTGCTGAGAACTGAACTCAGGTCCTCTGCAAGAGTAGTAAGTACCTTTAACCACTAGACAATCCCCTTCAGCTTGTAAAGACACAAATTTTTTGTTGCTGAAGAAGTCTTCAAGGACTGAAGTTATAGGTCAGTTGGTAGTTATTGTCTGGCATGTATAAAATCCTAAGTCCAATCATGGTTCCTGCATAACCAGGTGTGGTGAAGCGTGTCAGTAATCACAGAACTTGGGAGGTGGAAGTAGAATGATTAGGGTCACCACCCTTGGCTACATAAGGACTTAAGGTTAGCCTGGATTATGTGAGACCTTGTCTCAAAAACTGATTTTAAAAAACTCTTAAATGTCTGGGTAGCTAAGAACCTGAGACTATATAAGTCATGGGCCCAGAGGAGAAGCAAATACTTTGTTCTGCTAAAGGAACATAGCAATAAAATGACTCCTAATGATATTCTGCTATACCCATAGATGGTCTTATGCAACCGTCATTAGAGAAGCTTCCTCCTTTAGAAGATAGGAACTAATACAGAGGTCCATGACTAGGCAATATGCATAGAATGAGAGGCTAAATCAGATGTCTTCAACAAACCCTTCCCCTCAGGGTTCAGGGAGCTATGCAGAAGAGGAGTTGAAAAAGATTGTAAGAGCCAGAGGGGATGGATGACTCCAAGGAAATGGTCTTCCACACAGGAGGACTGACGCACATATGAACTCATAGTCTGTGACAGCATGCACAAGGCCTGCACAGGATCAAGCCAGACAGAGACCCAGCACTCATAAGGGGAAGTGGACACAGGTTCTTATCTCTAACAAGAAGCTACCTCCAATTGATATCTGCTGGCAAGGAAAGACGTGAGTCTCACTGGGTGTATAAATCACACTTAAGGGTCGGCCCCATGTCCAGCAATATATGGCCAACACAAAACAAAGGCAATGGGATTTTTGTAGATTTGTTTTTTGTCTCATATTGCTTTGATTGGACTTTTTTTACCTTATCAATCTTTTGTTAATATATTACAGTTTCTGATTTTGTGTTTTTATGGGGTGTGGGGGGTTTGTGGGGGAGTGTGGAGGATGTGGGGGGGTGAACACATGTGTGTGTGGTATGTGTATGGTGTGTGTATGTGTGTCTCTGTCTCTATTTTGGTTTTGATTTTATTCTAACTTTTAATTTGCCTGTTTTTTATTAAATTTATTTATTCATTTTACATCCCAATATCAGCTCTACCCTTCTCAGTACTCCCTCACGCAGATCCTCCCCCCATTTCACCCTCTCCTTCTCCTTTGTGAAGAGGGATCCCCCTTTTGGTGTTAGCGCCCACACTAATTGCCCCTACACACACACACATACATCAAGTTGCTGAAGGACTATGTCCATCCTCTCCCACTGAGAACAGACAAGGCAGACCATTTAGGGGAACGGGATACACTGGCAGGCAGGAAACAGATTCAGGGACAGCCCCTGCTCCAGTTGTTGGGGTATCCACATGAAGACCAAGCTGCACATGTGCTACATATGTACAAGGGGGACTAGGTTCAGCCCATGTGTGCTCTTTGGTTGGTGATTCAGGCTCTGGGGACTCCCAAATGTCCAGGTTAATTGACTTTGTTGGTCTTCTTGTGGAGTCCCTGTCCTCTTTGGATCCCTCAATCCTTCTTCCAACTTTCTCATAAGACTCCCTGGGCTCCATGTAATGTTTGGCTGTGGTTGTCTGCATCTCTTTCCATTGGCTGCTGTGTGAAGACTTTCAGAGGACACCTGTACTGGTTGGTTTTGTGTGTCAACTTGACACAGGCTGGAGTTATCACAGAGAAAGGAGTTTCAGTTGGGGAAGTACCTCCACGAGATCCAGCTGTGGGGCATTTTCTCAATTAGTGATCAAGCTGGGAGGGCCCCTTGTGGGTGGTGCCATCTCTGGGCTGGTAGTCTTGGGTTCTATAAGAGAGCAGGCTGGGCAAGTCAGGGGAAGCAAGCCAGTAAGGAACATCCCTCCATGGCCTCTGCATCAGCTCCTGCTTCCTGACCTGCTTGAGTTCCAGTCCTGACCTTCTTTGGTGATAAACAGCAATTTGGAACTGTAAGCTGAATAAACCTTTTCCTCCCCAAGTTGCTTCTTTGGTCATGATGTTTTTGCAGGAATAGGAATCCCGACTAAGATAAATTGGTACCAGCATAGTGGGGTATTCCTGTGACAACCTGACCATGTTTTGGGGAGGACTGTGGAAGGATTTTGGAACTTTGGGCTAGAAGATCGATCCATTAGGATGTTAAGAGCTCTGTGGATTGTTGTGTAGGAGCTTGGAAGATATTGTTGAGAACAGCATAGAAGATGGGGGCCTGGCTTGTGAAATAGAAGATGGGGGCCTGGCTTGTGAAATTTCAGAGGGAAGATTAAAGACTCTTATCAGGGCCATGTTTTGATTGTCAAGATTCTGTGGTTTTGGGTAGCTGGGGCTGAAGAATCAGCTGTGATTAACAAGATACTAGAACCACTAAAGCAAACCTTTGTGTTACTGGGACTATTGATGCTGGTTAGTTGGAGCTAAGAAATTAGTGGTGATTAAGAAGAGACCAGCATCTCTGAGGTGGAATCTTCTGGGAAGTGCTTTATGAGAGCACAGAGGCTGTGTTAGAGATAACCAAGGATGTATTTTGTGCTGTGGCTGGACTTGGTACTGTGTAAGAAACACCCAGGTGGTACTGGTTTTGAAGGCATGAAGGGGTCATGAAGAGCAGCTGAGGCTCGGCACTGTGAGAGGCCATGGAAGGCCATTGGTGAAGGTGCAACCTCAGTTGTAATTGATGGCAGAGGACTAAAGGGGTCATGCATAGGAGTTAAGGCTTGGCACCAATGAAGAGAGCCTATGAGAGGCTATTGGTAAAGCCTAGTTGCAGCGGAAGACAGCAGTGTTTTGGAGTTGCCAGTGCCATGAGATGACCACCAAGAACAGCAGCAGCAGTGGAGTACAGGCAGCTGGAGCCTAGAAGACAAGGTGTGTGCTACAGAGGGCAGAGCTGGAGAAGTGACCCAAGCCCTTGGAGGAGCCCGGAAGATCGTGAGTTGAATCCCAGACATTGAACCATTGGAGTTTGAGTTTTGCTTTTGATTGTGACTGTGCCCTGATATTTTTCTCTCTTGAAGGAAGAAAGTATTTTAGTGGAGCCCACAGTTAAAGAGACTTTGAATTTTTAAGACTTTGAATTTTAAAAGATATTGGACCTTTTAAAGGGATTGAACTTTTAATATGTAAAGACTGTGGGGCTTTTAAAGTTATTTAGATCTTGGGGATGAATAAGAAAGTAAGGGTTGAGGCTTAATAGTGATGTGTTTGTGTGTCAAGTTGACAAGGGGGTCAATTGTCCTGGCTAGTTTTGTGTGTCAACTTCACACAGGCTGGAGTTATCACAGAAAAAGGAGTTTCAGTTGGGGAAGTGCCTCCATGAGATCCAGCTGTGGGGCATTTTCTCAATTAGTAATCAAGCTGGGAGGGCCCCTTGTGGATGGTGCCATCTCTGGGCTGGTAGTCTTGGGTTCTATAAGAGAGCAGGCTGGGCAAGCCAGGGGAAGCAAGCCAGTAAGGAACATCCCTCCGTGGCCTCTGCATCAGCTCCTGCTTCCTGACCTGCTTAGTTCCAGTCCTGACTTCCTTTGGTGATGAACAGCAATGTGGAAGTGTAAGCTAAATAAACCCTTTCCTCCCCAACTTGCTTTTGGTTCATGATGGTTTTGCAGGAATAGAAACCCCAACTAAGATAACACCTATGCTAGGTTTCTGTCTGCAAGCACAACGGAATATCATTAATAGTGTCAGTGATTGGTGCTTGCCCATGAAATGGGTTTCTGGTTGGGTCACTCATTGGTTGGCCACTCCCTCTATCTCTGCTCTGTATTTGTCCCTGCACTTCTTGCAGGCAAAACACATTTTCGGTGAAATATTTTGTGGGCGGGTTGCTGTTCTTATCCCTCCATTGGGAGTCCTGCTTGCCTAGAGGAAGTAGACACTTCCGGATCTATATCCTCTACTGCTAGGAGTCTCAGCTAGAGTTACTCCCATATACTCCCTGGAGCCACCACCCATCTAGGTCTCCAGCACATCCTAGCGATCGCTTCCCCCTTCCAACATTGCTTCTCTCCCCCTCCCCGCTCCCACACAGTTCCCTCCTTCCATCCACCTTGGATATTCATTACGTTTCCTATTCTGAGAAAGATTTAACCAACCTCCTTTAGGCCCTCCTTGTTATTAGGCTTCTTCTGTTCTATTGATTATAGCATGGTTACCCTGTACTTTTATGGCAAATTTCCACTTATTAGTGAGTATATAACATGCATGTCCTTTTGGATCTGGGATACCTCACTCAGGATGATATTTTCTAGTTCCATCCATTTGCATGAGAAAATCAGGATGTCCTTGTTTTAATGTCTAAGTAGTATTCCATTGTGTAAATGAACCACATTTTCTTTATCCATTCTTTAGTTGAGGGACATCTGGGTTGTTTCCAGTTTCTGGGTATTAAAAATAAGGCTGCTATGAACATAGTTGATTAAGTGTCCTTGCAGAATATTAGAACACCTTTGGTATATGCCCAGGAGTGTTATAGCCAGGTCTTGAGGCAATACTATCCCCACTTTTCTGAGAATGCACAAAGTTGATTTCCAAAGTGGTCAGAAAAGTTTTCACTCCCACCAGCAATGGAGAAGTATTCCACTTGCTCCACATCCTCACCAACATGTGCTGACCCTTGAGTTTTGGATCATAGCCATTCTGATGGATATAAAGTGGAATCTCAGAGTCATTTTGATTTGCATTTCTTTTCTTTTTAAGATCCACACAGATTTTTTTTAATTTTCTATATTTTTTTATTTACATTCCGAATGTTTTCCCCTTTCCCAATTCCTCCCTCCCCGAAAGTCCCATAAGCCCTCTTCCCTCCCCCGTTCCCCATTCAACCCCCTCTCACATCTCTGTCCTGGTATTCCCCTACATCCAGTCTTTCCAGGACCCAGGGGTCTCTCCTTCCATCTTCTTGGAAATCTATTGATATGTGAATTGTGTCTTGGGTATTCTGAGATTCTGGGTTAATATCCCCTTATCAGTGCTTGCATACCATGTGTGTTCTTTTGTGATTGGGTTACCTCACTAAAGATGATATTTTCCAGTTCTGACCATTTGCCTAAGAATTTTGTGAATTCATTGTTTTTAATTGCAGAGTAGTATTCCATTGTGTAAATATACCACATCTTCTGAATCCATTCCTCCGTTGAGGGACATCTGGGTTCTTTCCAGCTTCTGGCTCTTATAAATAAGGCTGCTATGAACATAGTGGAGCATGTGTCCTTATTGCATGCAGGTAAAGCCTCTGGGTATATGCCCAGGAGTGGTATAACAGGATCCTCTGGGAGTGTCATGCCGTTTTCTGAGGAACTGCCAGACTGCTTTCCAGAGTGGTTGTACTAGCTTGCAATCCCACCAGCAGTGGAGGAGTGTTCCTCTTTCTCCACATCCTCACCAACAACTGCTGTCTCCTGTGTTTTTGATTTTAGCCATTCTGACTGGTGTGAGGTGGAATCTCAGGGTTTGATTTGCATTTCTATGATGACTAAAGTCACTGAATATTTCTTTAAGTGCTTCTTGGACATTCCAGATTCCTATTTTGAGAATTCTCTGTTTAGCTCTGTACCCCAATTTTTAATTGGGTTATTTTTGGTGTCTAACTTGAGTTCTTTATAAATTTTGGATATTAGCCCTCTGTCAGATGTAGGGATAGTGAAGATCTTTTCCCATCTGTAGGATGTCAGTTGTCTTATTAGCAGTGTCCTTTGACTTACAGAAGTTTTTCAGATTCATGAGGTCCCATTTATTAATGATTTTTTGTTTTTGTTTATTTATTTTTATTATATATTTTCTTTATTTACATTTCAAATGTTATCCCCTTTCCTTGTTTCCTCTCTGAAAACCCCCTATCCCATCCTCCCCACTGCTCACCAACCCACCCACTCCCACTTCCCTGTCCTGGCATTCCCCTACATTGGGGCAGTGAGCCTTCACAGGTCCAAGGGCCTCTCCTCTCATTGATGCTCGACAAGGCCATCCTCTGCTGCACATGCTGCTGGAGCCATGGGTCCCTCCATGTGTACTCCTTGGTTGGTGGTTAGGTTCCTGGGAGCTCTGGGGGTACTGGTTGGTTCATACTGTTGTTCCTCCTATGGGGCTGCAAACCCCTCCAGCTCCTTGGGTCCTTTCTCTAGCTCCTCCCTTGGGGACCCTGTGCTCAGTTCAATGGTTGACTGAGAACATTTCCCTCTGTATTTGTCAGGCACTGTCAGACCCTCTCAGGAGACAGCTATATCAGGCTCCAGTCAGCAAGCACTTGTTGGCATCCACAATAGTGTCTGGGTTTGGTGACTGTATATGGGATGGATCCCCAGGTGGGGCAGTTTCTGGATGGCCTTTCCTTCAGTCTCTGCTCCACATTTTGTCTCTGTATCTCCTCCCATGGGTATTTCATTCCCCCTTCTAAGAAGAACCGAAGTATCTTGAGCTTCGTGTGGTCTGTGAATTATATCTTGGGTATTCCAAGCTTCTGGGTTAATATCCACTTACCAGTGAGTGCATACCATGTGTGTTCTTTTGTGATGGAGTTACCTCACTCAGGCTGATATTTTCTACTTCCATCCATTTGCCTAAGAATTTCATGAATTCACTGTTTTTGGTTTTTTTTTTTTTTTTTTTTTTACAGAGCTAAACAAAGAATTCTCAATTGAGGAATATTGAATGGCTGAGAAGCACCTAAAGAAATGTTGAACATCCTTAGTCATTAGGGAAATGCAAATCAAAACAACCCTGAGATTCCACCTCACACCAGTCAGAATGGCTAAGATGAAAAACTCAGGGGACAGCAGATGCTGGAGAGGATGTGGAGAAAGAGGAACACTCCTCCACTGCTGGTGGAATTGCAAGCTGGTACAACCTCTCTGGAAATCATTTTGGTGGTTTCTCAGAAAGTTGGACATAGTACTACCTGAGGACCCAGCTATACCACTCCTGGGCATATACACATAAGATGCTCCAATATGTAATAAGGACACATGTTTCACTATGTTCATAGCAGACTTATTTATAATAACCAGAAGCTGGAAAGTTCCCAGATGTCCCTCAACAGAGGAGTAGATACAGAAAATGTGGTACATTTACTCCATTTATTAATTGTTATCCTTAGTGTCTGAGCCATTGGTGTTCTGTTCAGAAAGTTTTCTCCTGTATCAATGTGTTCAAAGATATTCCCCACTTTTCTCTATTATATTTAGTGTATCTGGTTTTATGTTGAGGTCTTCGGTCCACATGGACTTTAGTTTTGTGCAGGGTAATAAATATGGATCTATTTGCATTCTTCTACAGGCAGACATCCAATGAGACCTTGTTGAAGATACTGTCTCTTTCCCATTGTTTCCATTTGGCTTCTATGTCAAAAATCAAGTGTCTATAGGTATGTGGTTTTATATCTGGGTCTTTGATTCTTCTCCATTGATCTACCTGCCTATCACTGTACCAATACCATGCAGTTTTTATCACTATTGCTCTGTAGTACAGCTTGAAGTCAGGGATGGTGATTCCTCTAGAAGTTCTTTTATTGTTTGAGATTGTTTTAGCTCTCCTGGGTTTTTTGTTTGTTTGTTTTGATTTTCTATATGAAGTTGAATTCTTCTTTCAAGATCTGTAAAGAATTGTGTTGGAATTTTGATGGAGATTGCATTGATTCTGTAGATTGTTTTTGTTTGTCTGTTTGTTTTCTAAAGAGAGAGAGAAAGAAAGCATGGAGTTGAATAAGTGGGGAAGTGGGGAGGACCTGGGAGGAGATGAGGGAGAGAAACCTGTGATCAGAATATATTGTATGAAAAAGGGTTATCTTCATTTGAAAAAATAAAATAGGATAAATAAAGAGTAGCTCAAATAGCTTCCTTGGATAGATAGATCCAGGACAGCCTCACTGAGGCTTTCAGCTGAGATTAAACTACAATCAAGAGCCCAACCATGGGCAGATCTGAAGTAAGAATGTTCTAGGAAAGAGAAAAAGCCTAAAGCAGAACTCTAAGGTGGAAACATCTTGGAGCATGACAAGTTTGATATAAAAGCCTGTGCTCCAATGTGATAAAGTGTGATCTAGGGCAAGGGCCATGGGTGTAGAGGAAAAAAATTAATCCAATGATTTTTAAGATTGAGCATCTCAAACAATGCACTTGATGCTATGCCAGATGTAACTAGGAACAGATGAAGACTGCATCGGCTGCCTGGAAGAGAAAGTGGTTTGAAAGTGACCCTAACAGGAAGTAAGTCCTGGCCTTGGAGTCAAAGGAGAAAATAAAATAAAATAAAATAACTTCTAGCATTCTAGAAGTAACCCATGTGAATATCATGCAAAGTAAATATGGATTACTATCCTGTGTATTAGAAGCAACAGCAATAACTAAACAAAAAATGTCACCCCAACCAAGAAGGTATTTGTAATTGATACCTGCTGGGGAAGGAAATGTCAGTTTTGTCCAATGGAACATCACTGGTTATGGACCATTCTCCATGGCTAGAAATAGCTCATCAACACAAAATGAACTCAATGGTGTTTTGCTGAGTTTTTGTTTTGTTTTGGAATTGTGGCTGTATTAGTCTTTTGCCTGTTCATCTTGATTTTCATTTTTGTGGGCGATTGTTTGGAGGGGTTGTTTCTTAATCTTAATTTTAATCATTTCTTATTTTTGAGAGAGAGAGAGAGAGAGAGAATAAAGTTCAATTACTAACAAGTACAAGTAATTGGGGGAGCGAAAATGTGGTCAAAATATATTGTATGAAAAAATCATTTTGGTTGTAAAAACCTAAAAAACTAAAAAACAATGAAATTGGAGATATAAAGTAAGATACGTCAACAGAAACTGTGAGGAAGGGGATATAAATTGTTTTGCATAAGATCATTGGTCAAGTCAGGTGACCAATGGAGAAATAGACAGTTGATGGACTATCTGATTTTCCTGACATTGTCCTGGTTTTAGTCCTGTCCTAGGTAACCTTTCAGTACTAGGCAGATCAGGACAGTTAGTCAACCTAAGGACAAAAAGAGATGAGGAAGGAGAACCATGCAATCATGAAGAAAAGTGGGTCCAATCTGAACAATAGCCTTACCTCACCTGTCACAGTTCTTGTCTTCCACTGCAACAGGATGGGGATGCTCCACAACACTCCACACCGCCCAGGTAGAGGAGAGGAAAACTGGAGGGAGAGGTGTGTCTGAAAGAATTGGCAAGGGCAAATGCTGGGGGACCCAAAGGTAATCTATTTGTGCTCCCTCTGCTTACACACATGACAGTCTCCCTCAGAACTGAATAAACACATGGAAAAGCTGATGCCCATGTGTATGTGTTCACATATTTGATGGTTCAACAAATTTGTACTTCTGTGTTTTTGGGACAGATTCTCATGTAGCTAAGACTGGCCTTGCACTACCTGTGTAGCTGTGGATGACCTTGAACTCCTGATTTTCCTGCCTCAGTATTCCAAGATCTAAGATTACAGGAATATACCCATCATGAGAAACTTGATGAAAACTAAAGATAGATGATGCAGTATTAAGATGAATTTCTATTTAGCATCTCTGTCAGCTTCTAACATTTGTGTCCATAGACCTCCATCTTCCCTTTTCTGACTCTTATCTGAATGTCAGGCTTACACTGCCAGCAATGGATCATTGCCAAACAGTTCTGAACAGGGGCAGACTATGATATCAGAGGGGGTTTTTGAAGAAAACAAGTATTATAGAGGACAGGAAAGAAGGAATTAAGGCTCAGAGGACACAGCAACTACAAAGATCTATGGGGAGGAGCTCTCTGATCAGTTTGGATTCTGAAAACTAAGTCTTTGTCAGCTTAGGGCTTTGCGTTCTAGAATGATGGATCTTGAAGATACTCACCAGACAAAATCTATCAAGCTTAAATTCAATAGGTGCCTTCTATCCATAAGTTGACCTAGTGCCCTCTTATTCACTTGAGAAACTTGGTTCACAGGGAGACTGGCAAGTCTTGGTGATGCTGTATCCCCTAGAGATTAGCCTCTTAACAGTGGACGTGCCTCTCACAAATGGCAATGTGTTAGACACCAGGAAAAGGATGGAAAGAGAAGTTTTCTTTTTAGGTTGGTGGTTTGGTTGTCAGCCCACTAAATTAGAATGAGTTTTCCAAATATGGAACTGTCTAAGGTGTGGGTTCGTCCATGACAAGCATTTTGACAGAGTGGGAAGTAGTGTTTCTTGGAGAGAACAGTTGATTTTAGATGTCTTTCCCAATCCTGGCATTCTAGGCTAAGGATGGGAATAATGAATCTTCCCTCCTGGCTTCCTACAAAACTCATTGGGATCTCTACTCTTTATCTTGATGGAATCCATGAATCTGCAGAACTGACACAGACTTGTTATTTCCACTGGGCAATACCCTAACTAGGGCCCCAACTTATCTTACTACACTATCTGCTACCATTCTAGCTTCTGCAACTGCTCATCTGTCTTGAGCAGAGCCTAGAGACAGTGAAAAATGCAACTATATTGTCATTAGATGCCCAGAAAAGCTCCTATAATGCACCATTGGAGCACTGGAGCTGGGGAAGGTTAAGCCAGGAGTGAAGAGCTGATCTACTTGGAGCTTGCTTTACCTGCTGCCTGATCTAAAATAAACCCAGAATACTAGTTAAATATTGTCATCTTCTCCAGTCAAGACATGGAATCAACTAAAGATTAGAAGTTACATAATAGATCTATATGCTAAAAACTGGAGATGATTGTCAGCTATACAAAGAAACACTTCTAAACAAGAGTCAGAGTGAGAGATGCATAATATACTGGACCTAGCTACATCACTATTGACTACAATAACCTACTTACACTATTCACAAAATCTGCAGTTAGCCAACTGTCATACCTTACTCAGATCTTTTGAGTGTACCCAAAGGTGTTATCAATACTCCTTCAGTTCTCTCTCTCTCTCTCTCTCACACACACACACACACACACACACACACACACACAGGCACGCACGCACGCACGCCAAGTGCGAGCATGCACCATTACATACTACCCACACTTATTGAAATGTCACACACATTCATACATTCAGTCAGTCTTAGTCACCAAATTTCATGTCTCCCTTATCCAGTTGTCAGCTCTAATCACCTAAATGTCACACATTCATACTTACTCAGAGGCCACACAAGCCTCAGATAATGCTGCTGTTACACGTGCTACCTAGACTCCTTGGGACATTATGCATTCTCATGCAGCCATCCTCAAATATCTTGCTATTCAAAGTGTTGTCTCTAAACCAGCACCATTAAAATTGCCTGGGAGACTGAACCAATGCAGAATCTCCTGTCCCACTCAGCTGTGATGAACTAAAATCTGCATTTCAACAAGACTCCCAGGTGATTCATATGCACATTAGCAGGAAAAAAGCACTAACATCAGGACTAAATCTCATTAACCATATTTCAAGTGCCTAGCAGGTACTCAATAAATAGCTTTTAAATTAGTGACACATTCTTAGACAACCATGCTCATCCAAATGTTCCTTCTTGCAATCATACTCTAAAGCATATTTCTGAACAAAATTCTTGCTCATGTGTATAGAGAGAAGTGCAAAGGAATGCTCATTGGGAAAAATAGGAATTCAGAGCAATGACAAAACATTATCTGTTCTGTGGTAGTAATGAAAGAATCAATGAAAAGGACAAGCAGTATCCTAGATGAAAGTTTAATCTTGAGTGAAAAGAAATCAAACTTTAGACCAACAAATTCACATGATGCTATTTGTACTTAATTGGAGAACAATATGTGGTATTATGGATACATTAATAGGAGGTGAAAATATATGTTTACAAGAGAATAAAAAATAAGTTCGAGATACTGAATTGCATACACTTGAAAGAAAAGGATTACAAGTGTCAGGGGTTTTAGCTACATGTTATTTCCTTAAAAGGAAACTGTCTGAAGACACTTAGGCACACTATTAAATTTTGGCAAACCTGAGCGTAGGAGTGGGTGCAGTACTATTCCCTGCTTTGTGAATACTTGAAATGCTTAAACAAGGCAAATCCGTGAATGAAAAGACAAAAGGACACTCTGCTAAGCTCTGATGGTTCATCTCCAAAATTAGGCATTTCTTCCACTGTGTTTCCCAGGAATCTTTCCTTTTTCTCAAGCCAGTTGGTTGGTTTCTCTTCACTCACAGGCCAACACCCGCTCCCACAAATACTTGATTCATGTGGCTTTGAACTTAACCCCTGGAGGGGCTCCTAATGAGCTCTTTTGCTTCCTACTGGCCCCTTGTGGACTAGCACCAACCAGGACACTTTGAAATAGTAACTACATGAAGCAGACTCCCGAAGGGGCTGATTTCCAGATCACTCATTCATCACTAATAACTCATCTTCTCATGTTTCCTGGTCATTCAGAAGACAATGCACAAATACTTTGAACTCCTCTCTAATTAACATCTAGTCAGAGGACCATTCAACATTACTTTTCCTTTGCTAATTGTCTTACAAGGTCACAAAGCTTCTTCCTTAGTGGCAAAGCACAGGCCTCTAGACAAACACCTTTACCTCTCACATATGTTTATGCGCTTTTCAGAGAACAACTTATACTTGTCCTTAAATTGTTCGAGGAGATGCACATATGTAGCAGATGTACACCTTGGTCTTCATGTGGGTCCCAAACAACTGCAGCAGGGTCTATCCCAAAAGCCATTGCCTGCATGTGGGATATGTTCTTCTAGCTGGGCTCCGTTGTCTGGCCTCAGTGGAAGGGGATGAGCCTAGCCTCACAGAGACCTGATGCCCTAGGGTGGAGAGGAATACCCATGGGCATTGCCACACACTCAGAGGAGAAGGGGAAAGGGAATGAGTGAAGGATTGTGGGAAGGGGTGACCAGGAAGGGGACAGTGAGTGGGATGAAAAGTGAATACATAAAGAGAAATACTAATAAATTGTTGAGGAGAGGTAAGATCGTTCGTTGGTTGAGCATTGGCTATTCTTGCAGAGAACCCATATTCAATTCCCAGCAGCTTTATGATAGTTCACAACTCTCGGATCTGAATGGCCTCCTCAGACTTTGCACACATGTTGCACAGGCATCCATGCAGGCAAAATATCCATACCCATAATGTAAAAATGAAAATAATTTCTTTGTATCAGATACCCATAGGCATTAATATATCTTTAAGCTCATGCATCTTCATTACTCCTGAATTTAACCTCTCTATATTAATACTATCTAGTATTTGTAGAATAGTAGAAAAAAGTGAAAATTTCTACCCAGTGTGTTGGTTTTCATTTGATAGGTTTAGTTTTTGATGCAAATGCTCATATACAGGTAACTCTGTATCAGAAATATGTACACTTTTACATAATGGCCAAGGTATTAAATCAACCTTGGTAGTCATCAGCTGATGTGTGGATAAAGAAAATGTAGTGTATATTCACAATGGAACATTGTTTAGCCATAAAGAAAAGGTGAAATCCTGTCATTTGTAGAAAAATGTATAGCACTAGAGAGCATCATTTAAAGTGAAGTAAGTCAGATGTAGAAATACATGTATGCATATTTCATCTCATGTGGAAAATAAAAGCTGAAAATGACAGGAAACAAGAGAAGAGACAAGTAGGGGCAGGGGAGGGATTTAAGAGTTAGGAGAGGAGGAAGAAAGGGTGGACATTTAATGTATGAAAATGTTACAGTGGAACCCATTAATTTCTAAAATGAACATGTATCTAACAAAATGGAAATAAATGTGTATTTTTTTGGATTAACATTCTACACTGTTACCCACAACTGAAACAATATATCAACATAATTATAGAAACTAGGCTTTGGATTCTCTCCAAAGATATGTTGTGCTGGGAGTTATTGTCATCCAATTATTGATTCTTGGCAGAGCAATGTATATAGGATGTGTCAAGGATGAATGTCAACATTGTTATCTCTAGATCATCAATCACTGAAGCTTTGGCTGCTTTAACCATAAGTTTCCACCTTGAGTTTGTACTTATGTATCTTTTATGTTCCACATTTGTCACATCCAGTCCTGAGGTGTTCTCTTCTACTTGAGTCAATTGCTCAATCTTACACTGAAAATTCATTAGGGTATAATCACTGTGAACAGAGATAGTAAAGTGGGGGAGGGGAGCATCTTCTGAGGCTGTGGGATCAAGCCTCAACTGCTGTCACTGCAGCTTTTCTCCCCCTTCCTGTCATCTGCTCACTAATTAATAAATAACAGCTTGGTGTGTGTGGTGTTAATGTTGAATGTATTCACAATGGGAATCTTCAGGGCAAAGGGTCAAATATAAATCTAGTTGAACAACAACAATAAAAAATCATAGCTCTTCCAGATTTCTCAGAAAAAGTTTATGTATGTATGCCTCAAATATTCACTTGTGCACCATTACATTAGAACCATAGTGTGGGCTAGGAATCTCCCATGCAATACAGAAATGGAAAGTGTTATCACAAGGATAAAACAGCAACCTAGCATATGGGAAAAGATCACCAACAGAGGAATAATACCCAAAATATATATAACAGACTCAAAAATTAAACACCAACAAACCAAATAACCCAATTTTTAAAAATGGGGTACAGAACTAAACAGAATTCTCAACGGAGGAGTCTCTAATGGCCAAAATGTCCTTAGTCATTAGGGAAATGTAAATCAAAATGACTCTGAAATTCCACCTTATATCCATCAAAAAGACTCAGATCAAAAACTCAAGCGACAGCATATACTGGTAAGGATGTGGAGCAAGGATAACACTCCTCCGTTGTTGGTGGGAGTGCAAACTTGTACAACCATTTTGGAAATCAATTTTGCATATTCTTAGAAAATAGAGAATTGGGACTGAAGAGACGGCTCAGCGATTAAGAGCACTGATTACTCTCTTCCAGAGGTCATGAGTTCAAATCCCAGCAACCACATGGTGGCTCACAACTGTAACTCCTGTTCCAGGGGATCTGAATCCTCACACAGACATGTGTGTAGGCAAAATACCAATGCACATAAAAAAATAAATTATTAAAAGCCAGGTGATGGTGGCGCACGCCTTTAATCCCAGCACTTGGGAGGCAGAGGCAGGAGGATTTCTGAGTTCGAGGCCAGCCTGGTCTACAGAGTGAGTTCCAGGCCAGCCAGGGCTACACAGAGAAACCCTGTCTCGAAAAACCAAAAAAAAAAGAAAAAGAAAATAGAGAATCGATCTACCTCAAGACCCACCTATACCACTTCTGAGCATATACCCAAAGGACACCTGTTCAACTATGTTCATAGCAGCTTTATTTGTAATAACCAGAAACTGGAAACAACCCAGATGTCCCTCAACAGAGGAATGCATAAAGAAAATGAGATACATTTATACAATGGAATACTGCTCAGCTATTGAAAACAAAGACATCATAAAATTTGCAGGCAAATGGATGGAACTAGAAAATATCATCCTGAGTAAGGTAAACCAGACCCAGAAAGACATTTCTGTTATGTACTCACTGATAAGTGGATGTTAGCCATAAAGTGCAGGGTTACCATTGCTATACTACACAGACCCAAAGAAGCTAAGTAACAGGGAGGGCCTAAGGAAGGATGCTTGAATCTCACTCAGAAGGGGAAATAAAATAGTCATTGGAGGTCCATGTGGAGAGGGAACTGGGTGGAAGAGGGAATGGGGAGGGCAATGGGAGTGGCTGGAAGAGAAAACAGAAATCTGTGGGGGGCATCTGGGTGTAGCTGGCCAGGCAGCCACTGATGAACTGGGTCTTCCTGAAAGGAGGGGCTGGAAATGAAAAAGGACAGGATGCAAGGACAAAGTTTCTGATCAAGGCTCAAAGTTTAATATTCAGCACGCATTTATATAGTGAAAGCCCACAGATCCTATCCATTGTTTCAGTTGTATTGTTGCAATGCAAGCTCAGCTGGTGGTCAGTTCCTCAAAGGTCCTGTAGGTAATTGCAAATGCAGTGAGGCCAGAGGACTCCAGCTATGTTGTAAAACCATGTGGGGTTGTTTAGCCTACTCAAGGCTGGGGGAAGGGCATATCTGGGACTAGCTAGAGACCTGGGACTGTGGAGGCTCCCAGGAGTCTATAGTGGTGACCCTGAGTCTCCTAGCAGCTGGAGATTCAAAGACTGAAGTGGCCACCTCCTGTCGCCATGCAGGACTTCTAGTGGAGAGAAGGGGATATCAACACACCCACAAAACATTCAACACAAAATTTGTCCTGCCTGCAAGATGTTCAGGAAGAAAGATGAAGCAGAGACTGAGGGGATAGCCAACCAATGATTAGCCCAACATGAGTCTCACCTCATAGAAGAGAGTCAACCCCTGACACTATTAATGATACTCTGCTATGCTTGCAGACAGGAACCTAGCATAGCTGTCTCCTGAGAGGCTTCACCAGGAGCTAATGGAAACAGATGCAGAGACCCACAACCATACAATAGGCAGAGCTCTCAGAGTCTTGCAGAAGAGTTGGGGGAAGGATTAAGGGAGCCAGAGACCTCAAAGACACCATAAGAAAACCTACAGAGTCAACTAACCTGGGCTCATTGGGGGCTCACAGAGACTGAACCACCAACCAAAGAGCATGCAGCTGTTGGACCTAGGCCCCCTACACATTAGTAGCAGATGTGCAGTGTGGTGTGGTGGTCTTCATGTAGGTTCCCTAACAATTGCAGCAGGACTGTCTCTGACTCTGTTACCTGCCATTGGATCCCCTTCCCCTAGCTGGGCTGCCTGGCTGGGCCTCACTGAGAGAGGATACATTTAGTCCTGCTGCAACTTGATGTGCCAGGGCAGGTTGGTACCCACGGGGGGTGGGGGGCTTCCCCTTCTTTGAGGAGAAGGGGAGGGGGTAACAGGAGGAAGGGTATATGAAGTTGGGACTGAGACAAGAGCAAGGAGAGGGGCTGCAATCAGTCTATAAAGTGAATAAATAAATTTTTAAAAAGGAATGGAAGTGATTTTTAAAACTTTCTTAAAGTTTTCATGCTAAAGATAAAACATTTTTATGGGTAACTTACTTTGAGCTACATCAAATTTCTGCTCATCTTAAACAGTTAAATCACTGGGTACAAGAGTAACAACTAACAATCATTTAGGTGACAACTAAATTGTCCTTCACCTAAAAGGCTTAGTCCACAGTGCTCCTCCATTTGCATTTCTGAATGCTAAGAGCAGCAGCAATGATGAATTTAACTGATAATTATGCACTTATGCTACTATTTGATTATGCCAAAAGAAAATATAAGCATGGCTCCTCATAGAAATAGGATTCCTGGTCTTTGTACCTAGCTGACAGATTTGCATTTGCAAAGAAAAGCAGACTTTCAAGTTAAATCATTTGTAAGCAGAACTTGAATCTCAAGGATTCTCTCAAACCTTACAAATGATAGCATGGAGGGAGTGGGGCAAACGTGGATACTACCTAACAAAATCAGCTCGGCGATGACCCTCACACTGGTGTTTTAATGAGAAGGTCTCCCATGGGTTCCTGTATTTGGACTCTATTTGGTGGTGCTGTTTGGGATGATTTTTGGAGGTGTGGCCTTGCTGGATGAAGTCCCTTGGGACAGACTTTCAGAACTAAAATCCTTCTGCCACTTCCAGTTTACTCTCTCTGCTGATGTTTCGCTTTCTAAATGTGAGCTCTCAGCTGCATGCTTGGCCGCAGCTGCTTCCCCGCCGTGGTGGATGATTATCCTTCTTGGTCTGTGCCTCAGTCCGTGTTTTATTGCTGTGAAAAGACACCGTGACCATAGCAACTCTTATAAAAGAAAGCATTTAATTGGGGCTTGCTTATAGCCTCATAAGTTTAGTCCATTATCAACATAGCAGGGAGCATGGCAGCTTGTAGGCTGGCACTGGAGCAGTACTGAGAGCTACATCCTAATTCAAAGGCAAAGAGTCGGAGCTCTTTATGAAACCTCAAAGCTCACTCCAAGTGACACATTTCCTCCAACAAGCCTATACCTCCTCATCTTTTCAGATAGTAATACAACCTAGTGACCAAGCATTTAAATCTTGAGCCCATGGGGGCCATTCTCATTGAAACCACCACAAACCATAAGCCGTAATGAATTCTCTCTTCTATAAATTGCATTAATCATGGCGGTTTATCACAATAAAGAAAAGTAAGTAATCCATGGGTCTTCTGAAGACTCCAGTTGTCAAAGAATATTGTAAGCAATTTTGTGTTCATCTCTAGCAATCATGGAAGAAACGGAGGTCCGAAACAAAGGTAAAATGACTTGAAAGGTGTCACATTGTAAACAAAGCAGGAAATCTCTGCCTAGGGAAGACTACTGGGTCCTTTTTCTTTACCTTTTGCTTGTATTCAAAGCAGCTATTAAAGAGTCATTATTCGTCCACAACTGCGTACTGTAACATGACTAAGGGGCAAAAAGAAATTTTGGTTCAACACCAGCAAGGCTTCCTTCTATAGCTTTAGCACACCACGCTTTCATGAGGAAAAAAATGATGTCATTAGGCATGTTCCAAGAAGCAAATCTGAACAAATAAAACATCTTCCTTCCTCTTCCTTCCTTACTTCCCTTTTTATTTGCTTCTTATTCTTTCTAGTTTTCTGCTACAGTATTTAATTTTAATGGTGCTGAGTTAAAGAGGTCACTACTGTGAAAATATATAATGTATTTTGAGCATATCACCCCCTCTCTTGCACTACCCTCAACTTCTCACCCCACATCCCTCTGGATGATTCAAAGTGTACTCCCTTCATCTCCCCAAGAAAGCTTCTCTTATGCTTTCATGTTTTGTGCACATATGTAGTTTTGTCTATGTGTATGAAATCCAAGTTACACAAGTTTCAGAAGAACATTCCATATTTGTCTTTCCCATACAATTTTCTTAATTAGAATGGCTCCAGTTGCTTCCACCTTCCTGAAAATGATGTAACTATAGCCTTCATGGTTGAACATTTCAAATATAGAATCTCACATTTTCCTTATTTATTTCCCTATGAACAGACACCTATGTTGGCTACATGATTTAGGTATCATAAGTACTGCTAAGAGAAGCATTGATGTACAAGTATCTCTGGGATGTGTTAACTTGAAGTCCTTGAGATAAATTCCCAGGAGCGGTCTAGGTAGATCAAATGATACTTCTACTTTTAGAATGATTTTAGATAATTTTCTTTGTAAAAATGCTTTTGAAATGTGTGTGTGCTCATGCATGCACACATGTAAATGTGCATATATGTGGGTCTTTCTGTCTGAGTATATGTATGTACATTATGTTCGTACTCATGTAGGAGCCCATGGAGGTCAGAAGAGGGTATCAGATTGTCTGTAAGTGATTGTGAACTGCCATTCAGGTGCTAAAATCAAATCCCAGTCTTCTGCAAAAGCAGAAATTCCACACTGGTGTCTATAACAATGTACCAGTTAACATCCCCACATGGGTTCCCTTTTCCGCATCCTCACCGTCATTATTGTTGTCTTGATGACTGCCATTCTGAATGAAGTGAGATAGAATTTCAGCATACTTTGCTATTTGTCTGTTTTCTTTTGAAACAGAGTCTTATTATGTAAGCCTGGCTGGCTTAAAACTCTGTATGTAGACCAAGCTAGCCTCAACTCACAGAGTGCTCCCTGTCCCCACCCCCCCACCCCCACCCCCATCACTGTCCCTGTCCTGCCTCCTCCCCTGTCTCTCTGCCTCTCTGCCTCCACCTCCCTTGCAAGTTCTGGGATTAAAGCTCTGTGCCATCATGCCCAGCTCTCAATGTAATTTTAACTTTATTTTTCCTGATGATGCATGAAGTTGAGCTTGCTATGTTTATTAATAATATTAATCTGTTTATTATCCATTTGCATTTTATCTTTTGAAAACTCTCTATTCATTAACCCATTGAGTGATTGGATTATTTGATTTCTTGTCACATATGTTAGAGGTTCTATACATATTCTAAGTATTATTCTTCCTTCAGATGTATAATAAGCAGAAGTTTTCTCCTAGTCTCTTGACTGTCTCTTCACTTGATTAACTGTTTCTGTTTTTCTTTTTTTTTTTTTGGTTTTTCGAGACAGGGTTTCTCTGTATAGCCCTGGCTGTCCTGGAACTCGCTCTGTAGACCAGGCTGGCCTCGAACTAAGAAATCCGCCTGCCTCTGCCTCCCAAGTGCTAGGATTAAAGGCATGCGCCACCACCGCCCAGCTGATTAACTGTTTCATTCGAGGTGTGAAAGCTTTCTGATTTCATGAAAGCCCATTTATGACTTGTTGACATTATTTCCTAAGCAACTGGAGTCTTAGTCACAGAGTCCTTGACTATTCTTGTATATTTTTAAGGTTTATTTTATTTTATTTTTGTGAGTGTTTTGCTTGCATGTATGTCTATGCACCACAGGAGTGCCTGATGTCCACGGAGGTCAGAAGAGAGCATTTGATTCTTTGAAACTAGAGTTATGGACAGTTGTGAGCTACCCTGTACGTGTTAGGAATTGAATCTGGGTCCTCCAACAAGAATAAGTGCTTTTAACCACTGAGTCATCTCTCCTTACCACCTGTATCTTTGGTCGGAACAATTTTTAAGAGTCAGATTTCTCCTTCCACTTAAGGCTTAAACTCAGGATTTTTTCAGACTTGACAGCAAATGCCCTTGCTTGCTGGACTGTCTTACCAGTCCTGTATATTTAAATCATCCATAATTATATGACTTAGTTAGGGTTTTCATTGCTGTGAAGAGACACCACAACCAAGGCAACTCTTATAAAGGACAACATTTAATTGGGGATGGATTCCAAGTTCAGAGGCTCAGTCCATTATCATCATGGCAGGAAGCATGGAAGAATGTGGGCAGGCATGGCACTGGAAGAGCTAGGATTTCTACATCTTGTTCCGAAAGCAAACAGGAGAAGACTGACTCTTCCACACTGGGCAGAAAGGTCACACCTACTCCAACAGGGCTACACCTCCTAATAATGCCACTTCCCATGGGCCAAGCATATTCAAGCCACCACAGTACACATACTTACCACAGCATACATGTGGAGTTCAGAGAATAACTTTGAGTAATCAGTCTCTCCTTCCACCATGGGCTCCAAGGATAGAATTCAACTCAGGCTTGCCCAGCTAGCACTTTTACTCACTGAGCCATCTCTCAGACTCTCTATGCCTATAGCTTGCGTTGTTTGCTTTACTTTTTTCCTATACCACCTTCAGAGTTTCTGGTATCATTAAGGTCTTTGATCCATCTGGAATTGAGTTTTTCATAGGATAAGAGAAAGGAATCTAGTTTCACTCTTCCATGTATGAAAACTCTGGTTTCTCCACATTATTTTTTTTAAAGTCTCTTTTATTCTATATATATTTTTCATCTTCCTAAAATATCATTGGGTGTGTCTGCAAGGGGTTATGTCTGGATCCTCTATTCTACTCCATTGAGCTGGTTTTGTGCCAGTCCCATAATACCGTTTTCCTGACTGTGGCTCTGTGGTGTAACTTAAAGTCTGCTATGATGAAATCACAGGATTCTACTTTGTATTTTTTGCTCCAGATTTTGAGAATTCCATACCCCCCACCATTTCTCTGAAGAATGAGACTGAAACTTTAATAGGATGGCATTGAATATGTAGATTGTTTATGGTAAGGTATCCATTTCCACAATATTATTTCTTCCAATTCATAAGTATATGAGGTCTTTCTACCTTCTACTGTCTTCTTCCACTTCTTTCTTCAGTGTTTTAAATTTTTCATTGTAGAAGTCTTTCACTTTCATAAGTCTTATTCCAAGGTAATTTTTGAGGCAATTGTGGAATTTTTTCCATTTATTTATCCACTTTACATCCCAAACACAACCCCCATCTCCTCCCAGTCTCACACCTCACACAGCCCCTCCCCTCTCCAATTTCCCTTCTCCTCTGAGAATGGGGAAGCACCCCACCCTGGATATCAACCAACCCTGGCACATCAAGTCACTGAGGAACTAGGCACATCCTCTCCCATTGAGGCCAGACAAGACAGCCCAGTTAGGGGAACAGGATCCACAGGCAGGGAACAGATTTAGAGACAGCTCCCACTCCAGTTGTTGGGGGACCTGCACGAGGACCAAGCTGCACATCTACTACCTATGTGCAGGGAAAAATTTTTTCTAATTTCTATCTCAGTATATTTCTTATTTCTATGTGTCTTAGTCAATATTCTATTGCTGTGAAGTCTATTGCATGACCATGGCAACTCTTATAAAGAAAAACATTTAATTAGGGCTGGCTTATAATTCAGAAGTTTAGTCCATTCGCGTCATGGCAGGAAGCATGGCAACACACAGGTGAACATGGTGCTATAGAGGCAGGTGAGGGTTATACGTTTGGATTGATAGGCAACAGAAAGAGAAAGACACTGGCTTGAGCTTTTGAAATCCGAAGCCCACCCACACACCTATTCCAACAATGCCAAACCTATCATAACAAGGACATGCATCCTAATAGTGTCACTCTCTAATGACCAGGGTCCCTATGGGGGCCATTCTTACTCAAGTCACCACAGTATATAAAAAGGATACTTATATGTGTATGTTAATTGTGTGTATTTGTCACTTTGTAGAGAGTGTTCATCAGATCTAAGAATTTTCTGGTGGAGTCTTTAAGCTCTCTTACATATAAACTCATATCATCTGCAAACAGGGAGACGTTGATACTCTCCTTTCTATTTGTATCTCTTTTATTTCTTTCTTCTATACTATTACTTTTGCTAAGACTTTCAAGCACTGTTGATTAAGAGTACAGTACAGAAAGTGTGCATTCTTGTCTTATTTCTGATTTTAGTAGAAATGCTTTGACAATTTCCCTATTATATGTTGTATTCCTATATATCTCTATATAATGTATATTATTTCATTTTCCAGTATGTGTTGATACTTACATTGTACCTTAATATAGGATCTATTTTTAATAGTTCCCCCAGACTGCTGAGATAGATAGAATACTCTGTAGATATGTCTTAGGTCCATTTGATTGGTTATTTCATTTGACTCAGGTTTTTCTCTATTTTTTTTAATATTTTATTTTTTTGTCATGAAGACCTTTCCATTGATGAAAGAAAGGTATTGAAGCCACTTGCTATTATTGTGTTGGGATTGATATTTTTTTTAAAACATTCAGTGATAGTTGTTTTTATGAAATTGGGTACACCAATCCATATTTAGAATTATAAGTTGTTCCTTTAATCAGTATGAAGTGAACTTCATTATTTCTTCCAGGTAATTTTGGTTCCAAGTTTATTTTGTCAACTATTAGAGTAGGATCCCCTGCTTACTTTCTATTTTCATTTGCTAGAAATGTCTTTTTCCAATTTTTTTCATACTCTGGTGACATTTGTCTTTCTTTCTTTCTTTTTTTCTCTCTTTCTTTCTTTCTTTTTAATGTATGTGAGTACACTGTAGCTGTCTTCAGACACACCAGACGAGGGAATCAGATCCCATTGCAGGTGGTTGTGAGTCATCATGTGATTGCTGGGATTTGAACTCAGGACCTCTGGAAGAGCAGTCAGTGCTCTTAACCACTGAGCCATCTTTCTAGCCCCACATTTGTCTTTGTTAATAAACTATTTTTCTGTTTTTTTTTTTTATCAATCTGCTAGTCTGTGACTTTTGAATGAGAAAATGTAATTAACCAATATTCCAAGTTGCTATTAGTAAGAGTACATTAATTCCTGTCACTGTGTTGATTTTGTACTATTTGGTGTTTTTCTATTCTTCATTAGTTTAGCCTTGCAATGAGGTTTATTCTATCCTGATGTCTTCTAGATGTGTCTCTGTCTTTGATCTGAAGTATTCCTCTAAGTATTTACTCTACTGACAGTTTTGTGATCATGAATTGCATTAGTTTCGGGCGGTGGTGGCGCACGCCTTTAATCCCAGCACTTGGGAGGCAGAGGCAGGCAGATTTCTGAGTTCGAGGCCAGCCTGGTCTACAGAGTGAGTTCCAGGACAGCCAGGGAAACCCTGCCTCGAAAAAAAAAAAATTGCATTAGTTTGCTTCACTGATGAAAAATAATATGTCTCCGTCAATCATAATAGATAGTTTTGCTCAATATAGTAACCTGGGTTGGCCTAGGAATAAATATAGCCAAGGAAGTCAAAGACTTTCAAAGGAAACCTTGAAATTTCTGAAGAAAAAGATTGAGAAAGGCACATAGAGAGTGGAACACCATCCCATGCTTGTGGATCGATAGAATTAATATTGTGAAAATGGCTATCCTACCAAAAGCAATTTACACATTCCATGTAATCTCAATCGAATTTCCATGATATTCACAAAACTTAAAAGGAATTCTAAATTTGAAGCCCAAAATATCCCAGATAGCCAAAGCAGCCCTGAGTGAAAAAGGAAAAAAAAAAATCTGGAGGGATTACCATACCAGATTTCAAGCTGTATTTTATAACTATAGTATCAAATACAATGTGGTCCCAATACAAAAATACATATGTAGATCAATAGAGGAAAAACCAAAACCATAAACAGTTTTGCAGCCATCTAATATTTGACAAAGATACCAGAATTACACACTGGAGGAAATACTGTGTATTTCCCACTGGGGCTGGGGCAAATGAATGTCTACATGTAAAAGGATGGAATTAGACCCATATCTAATATAACATAACTGTACACAAACATCAAATCCAGATTAATCAGAGACCTCAACTTAAAGCCTGAAACACTGAAAATGCTAGAAGAAAACATAGACAATACCTAAGAGATATAGAGGTGCAGGAAAGTACTTTCCAAAAAGGATACCTTTTACTCTGGAATTAATGCCAACAACTCATAAAACTAAAAAGCCTCTGAACAGCACAGGGAACAAAGAACTGGATGAAGAATATTCCCCAGCAAATGGGAGATAATCTATGACAGCTATACATCGAGTAGGGGAATGATATTCACAATATACAAAGAACTAAAAAAAAAACACACCCAAAGAATTTAAAGTTGATCATTTTAGTCCATTTTAAAAGGAGGACACCTGGAGAACACTGCCCACAGAATAAATTCATCAGGGTTCACAGGGTCTCACAGAGACTGAAGTGGCAATCACAGAGCCTGCATGGGTCTACATTAGGGCTGACACAGAGCTGAAAGGCAGCTCCATTGGGATTTGAATCCCTGCATCTGATTCTAGCATCCCACTCTGTATAACTGGCACAATAACCCAAGCCCAACTATCTCTCTAACGTATCCACTGATGAGAAGACACTTATCTCTCTGATTACCTGAGAAGCAGCACCCTAAGGCAGAAGGAGGCAGAGGAGTGAACAGATTGAGTCCTGCACTGAATCATAGGCAGACAAACTGAGACACACAAAGTAGGAGATTGCTTGCATTGAGTAGTATCAGAGGAGCATTGATCTTGGAAATTCCTTCTAGCGCTACCTGTAGAAACCACGCCTAGGTGCTGTGTTACATGTACAACGGCTGGAATCCTCACCATAACTCACCGCACTCCTAACCACAGACAACATCAAGAACCCTGCCTTGTCTGCTACGCCCATCAGCTCCTCATATCCTTTTCACCCCATAATCGGCCGTGAGGCTGAGGCTTCCCAGCCTATGCTGACACAGCTGGGAAAGGGCAGCCCTGGGATCCTGCTCCCATCTACACACTCAGCGCTCGTGACCCTGGTGCCCCATGAGCACTGTGCTGGTGTGGGAAGAAGTAAACCAGATCTCTGTCTTCAGGGAGCCCTCCAATCCCAACACTCTCAGCAGAGGAAATTGAAATGAGGGACACAGCCCTCCAGCAAAATAGATACTTTGTAGTAAGAGTAGTTGATTGCTGCAACTTAGTTAGTCCTGAGGCTAAAACCTTTACCCAGCATAAAACCACTCACTTTCCTTTTGTTTGTTTGTTTGTTTGTTTGTTTGTTTGTTTAGAGCTTTGCTGTCGACTTCAGTATATTTGGATCATATATGGCTATACTAACTTAATGACAGTGAAGAAAATAAAGGGGGGCGCTACAGATCTGAACTGAGAGTTCTCAAAAGGAAAAAAATAAAATGACTAAGAAATATCTTTAAAAGTGTTTAACATCCTTAGCAATTAGGGAAGTATAAATTAAAAGTACTCTGAGATTTCTTTTTACTCCAACCAGAATGGCTAAGATCAAGAAAACAACTAACAAATGCTGGGTGGAGGGGGGGCTGTGATATCTGGACAAAGGAACTCCCATTCACTGTTGGTGGGATCTCAAAGTGGTGCAGCCGCTCTGGAAATCAGTGTGGAGAACTCTCAAAACTGCTAACAACAGATCTGCCACATAACCAAGCTATGCCCCTCCTTGGCATTCGTCAAAGGACTCAGCATCCTCCTCTGCAGACAGTTGCTCACCCGTGTTCAGTGCTGTAAAGTATAGCCAGCGAGCTTCTCAAAATGTGTTATAGGAAGCTTATATTTAATGGGAGCCATGGAGGCATTATTTTTCTGTTTGAAAAAGTGTGGGCCAGTCTCTAAGAGTTAAGAAACCCAGTCTCCCGAGGAGAGCTTGCTGTAGGTCTGGCTCTGACTTTTAAGAGACCCATAAGCCTCAAGCCGGCATGATATTCTGAAACTTTTTACTTACATCCTCTAAAAAGGATTTTGGAAAACTGGAATATCTGGCGAGTGTTCTAACTGCCATCTCGAATTCTTCCTGACATTTAATTAGTTGCAGCTCATGGTAAACATTTCAAAGCAGCTGCCACTTCTTGTAAACACCATCAGACATTTCATACTGTTTCTTCCTGAACTTGATTTACATTCCACTTTCCCCAAAGAATTTTATCTTCCTGGATTTATTTGTGCATGATATAATTTCGCCCCCTTATCATATTCTCTGCAAAGAAATATATATAATGAAGGGGGTCCAAATAACAAGGTTTCTATTAAGATTAGATAGCTATTGTGGAAATTACTATGTGATCAAAACAACATTGATTAATAATTTACAAAACATAGTATAAAACTGCAATTGGAAATGTAAACCCTTAATGAGAAAAACAGCCTTTTGAGAGAATAGTTAATGTGTCCATGGAGCAAAAATAATTATCTACTATAAGAAGACAGCATTAAGTACCATTGATTTTCTGTCTTTGCTTATATATATTTAAGCACTGGAAGCAAACGAGTATGTGAAAGTGAAAAGCATTTTATTATCACAACATCATTCAGCTTTATGAACCCCTTCAAACTATCCTAAAATGCACACGCTTATCCATCATCAGAATTTTTTGTAATGACATAGCATCTGCCAAATACACTGGGTTTCTTTTGTCCCCTTTTGTTAAGAACAAAGATTTGGAAAGTATGTGCCTCCCAGAAGACTTTCTTCCCTAGTAATACAATCACTCACTTTCTCAACACTAAACCCAGTCTTTGGCATTTCTTCATTGTTGAACTTCTGGCTGGAGATTTTTGACACACGGCGGGGCAGTGCACTTGTGTCAAATTTTGGATGGCTTGTAAGGTTTGCTTTTCTTTTACAAACAGATTGTGAAATGTGTGGTGGTGAAGGAGAACAGGTTTAAAAAAGAATAAACATAGAAGTTGAGAACATAAAAATCGATTCCCTTAAAATGAATCCCATATGTCCGTGAACTCCTTGTAAGGTCTTTATGTGCCACCATACACATACATACATACATACATACATACATACATACATACATACATACATACTCCTATATCATTGTAGAAGGTTGTCTATTACATACATATATCATACATACATAAATACTCAATAAACTTAGTATACTGCCCAGATGAGCAATGTATTGGCACCAAAAGTTGATCTTGATCTCCCAGAACGTTCTCTTCTGCATTTCCTGCCACTATATTCAGAGAACTAATCCTGGTGGCAAGAGTGAAGGTCAGTGGCAGCTAAAAACCTGTGACAAAAAAATAGAAAAAGGTGCTTTGTTGAAAACATTTCAGCCAATTATCCAGTTCTGTTTGCAGGGTCAGAGATGTATTAGGCCATTCAAATTTGCCCTTCAGTCAGCACCAGAACATGTTAAGAGTCAGTCACTCCCTCAGTGCAGGCATAGTGGCGCACGCCTTTAATCCCAGCACTCACGAGGCAAAGGCAGGTGGATCTCTGAGTTCAAGGTCAGTCTGGTCTACAGAGTGAGTTTCAGGACAGCCAGGGCTACACACAGAGACCCTGTCTTGAAACAAAACAAGATGCCAGTCCCTCCATGCTTTGGCTTGTCAATGTCCATCAATTCCTTGTCAAAGCTTCCTGGAGCTCCTATATCATTGTAGAAGGTTGTCCATTACAAGTACAGCTTTCCTTGCAAACAAGCAGCACGTTTAACATGTTAGTATCAAGATCAGCTCATGAATTCACAGCCTTTTCAAGAGTCTCTATTTACAATTAGTTAAAAGTCAGGATCTTTTTCATGATAAATGAGATGTCACTTGCTGTCTACATACAAACACACACACATACACACACAAATAGATTAATTGTGTGGGGTAATGGATATACTGTTCTACTTTATAATATGGCTATTGCTGTCTATATGTATTATATGACATCAAATTATAGACTTCACAATGAAAAAATTAATAAAAAAAACTATGAGCACCCTGTGAATGGTTAAATAAAGTCAATTCTCTTGCCCATTGCACCCTTCATTCTGTAAGGAGAAGACTTAAAGACTACTGTCTTAGTAGTTTGCTTTTCATTCCATGTGATTGTCATTATTTTTTCTGTCTTTATATGTATGATTCTCAAAATGTCAAAACACAAGGTTAAATGTCATGACCTGAGATCCTGGTGTGACCAAGATGCTGGGATCCTGGGAAGCTGAGACCCTGGGATCCTGGGCATGTTAGAGCACTTGGGAGTGGAGCTTCTTCTGAGTGTTATGGGACTGGCTACAGAGTTTGCACCCAAGTTCTGCTCAGTGCACCTACCTGCTCAGACCAGAAGGAAGCCAGAAAGGGTTTCTGGGTCCCTGGGTCACGCTGGTCCCAGTTACTCCTGGTGTTGGGGCAGATGTTGTGTCCTCCTCACCTCTGATCTTATGATCCTGGGCGAGTTAGAGCGCCTGGGAGTAGAACTTCCTCTGGGTGTTGTGGGACTGGCTGTGGAGTTCGTGTCCAAGGTCTCTGCATAGAGTATCTTATTCAGCTAGAATTAATGAGAAAAATACTCTACTTTCATCACAAATCATGTAAATATAAATTTTGTGGATGTTTGTCTGAAGATGCAGACAATAATCAAAGTTGGAGCATAGCATGCAGACTTCTCAGGAAGATGTCCTGTCCATATTCTGCATAATAACCCTCAAATAGCATCTGATGTTCTTTCTGTTAACATTGGAATAATTTTTGTGCAATTGTTCTCTTACTTTGGCATTTATGGTAGTTAAATTGAGCAATGAAAGGATTTTACATTTTTTATTGGCATCTGATACCATTCATTTTTCATGCATTCAAAAATCCACTGGTTCCTTTTAACAAATGAAATTAAGAAAAATCCTTAGTTTATCTGAAGCAGCTTATTCCTTTAAATCTGAAACCGAAGACTCCAAAATTCTGGACTATTTTTAAAAATCCATTAAGCAAAGCCTACTTATTTCATGTTCTTGTCAATATCTCTTTAACAATAGAATTGCAAATGGAAGAAGACATGTCATTTAAGTAATTCTTGTCAGAAGGACTTGATCTCATTTTTTAAAAAAAAAAAAACAATGACAAATTTATTCATTTATGTGTCAAAGCTATTCTTGGAAGAAACATTTCTTACAAACAGGAAAAAATGTGACTTGAAGTGAATAAGTATTTTGGCACTTGACATGACTATGATCTAAGGGAGACTTCATGTCTTGAAGAATGTGATACTTTCACATGGATATCACTAAATACTCTTGAACAAGTGGCATCATCATGTGCAGTCATAAGGAAAGGCATTATTAGACGGTGCTGCTGTTTCATCAATGGGAAGCATATAAAAATTTTTAAAAAATGTTGTCAGGCAGTGGTGGCACACACCTGTATTCCCAGCACTTGCAAAGCAGAGGCAGGTGAATCTTTGAGTTCAAGGCCAGCCTGGTCTACAGAGTGAGTTTCTGAACAACCAAGACTACACAGAGAAACCCTGTCTTAAATAAATAAATTGAAAATAAATAAAAATAAACAATGTTAATCAAGAAATGGAATGTAAGAGTCAGCCATGATAGTATACGCCTACAATCCCAAAACTCAGCAGGTGGAAGCAGGAGAATAGACGATTTAAGGCAAACCTGGGCTACATGAGACTCAGTCTCAAATGTGGGCTGGAGATGTAGATCTATGCATAGAGCACTTACTTAGCATGCACAAAGTCCCGAGTTTGATCCCCAGCACTGCTTAAAACTGAGCATGGAGCACATACCTGTAATCCCAGAGTTGGAAACAGGAGGGTCAGAAAGGCAAAGCCATCCTTGACTACACAGCAAGTTCCAAGCAAATGAATGACATGAAACTGTGTCTCAAAGAGAAGGAGCGGGGAGAAGAAAAGAAAGAAGGAAGGGAGGGAGGAAGGAGAAAAGAGAAATGATGTAATCTTGAAGAATGGAAAACAAATAAAGAATGCTACTCTTGTGCACATTAATAAATCAATATTTATGAACAATTCTCAGAGTTGTTAACTTTATAGAAATTTGTGTTCAGTATAATAATCCATCATGCTACTAATAGCTAACATGTTTTCTCACTCATGAATGTCAGTTGAATAAAGCACAAAAATTAATTAGATGTAACCAAGGTAGCCATTATTTCACAATGTCAATGAACACAGGCTACAACTCCAAAGACATTTTACAAGCAAATTCTTCAAATCTAAAACTATTACAAACAAGCCATTGCATAAAATAAGTAAAGAATCATGCAATTTAGATGTATATAATTAACTTAGGAAATCAACAAATAATTTTTAATGTAAGTACATCCCATACCAACATTTTCCTTTTTATCAATACAGATATGCATAAGCAGTAAGAATTCAAATTTCAGAGGATTACTTGTATTTTTATTCAATAAATTCAACAATCCCATTCATACTGATAAGGTATCCCAATCTAGCAGTCACAACATAAAGCACACACTTGAAGAACTTTAGTATAAATGTAACTCTGAGAAATTCCTTTCTTTGCCTCTCATGGAAATATGAAAGCGATTTTAGGTCCCAGTGCACATACTGTACTAAAGTAGTAGGCTTAACTTTAAGGCATCAAAAAGTTTGCTTAATGTTGAAAAGAAACACTCTGTGGAAACATGCTTGAATGAAATGTTGAGTAGATTCTAGTATTGGCAAGGCCAAAGGAAACCACTAATTTGGGGAGGTCTAAGAAAGTCATTGTTTCCATGAAGAGCAAGGAGGAATGTAAAATAAAGGTAAAGAGAAGCAGGATTTGAATGAGAAAAAAATTCTTTCTTCTATCAAATTAAAACCATATCTCAAACAGAGAGACAGAAGACAGTTGCATATATAGATTTGAAGCAAGAAAAGAGAAGGTCAATGTGTTATGAGGAAGTGGTGGCAGAGGTGTCGTAGTCATCAGTGTCAGCCATACTAAAAAGATGTAGCTGCCTCATTGAAAGCAGGGTCCCATCTCCAATGCTCCAGCTCTCTCTGTATAGCTATGCATGTTAGAGAAAAGCCCTTGTCTAAGCCTCGCAGAATCCTAGCTGCCTCTCGAGGATCCTGGTATGGACCAAGATGAGTAAATTTGTTTATATTCTGCCTATGAAGCAATGGATGACATGAGCCAAAAGCAAGGGTGACCAAAAGTTTGAAATGGATAAGAGAAAGCCTGGGTTATGGATAGGAGTTTCTGATTAAGTAAGTGTACAGTAGCAAGTTGAATTGTTGTGGCCTGGTTCTACCAAGCAGGATCAGATTAAGAACTATCCTCCTGTGTCCTGGGTAGGGTAATGGCCTTGTTATAGGTGAGGCCAGAACAAAAACTTTGTCTGTGGGTGTGACTAAAACAGTCACACACAAAAAAAAATGAGCAGAACAGAAGTAAAGGGCTCTTGAGATGTGTACAGGGTAGCCTGCTTACTACATGAGGCAGCACTTTGGGGCTACATTTGAGTTAGTGCAGACTTGCTCAGGGATCAAGGTTCAAGGAGGATTTATTTTCTGTGATGTGCTTCTCTATATAATCCAAACTGGTCTTGAATGTGTGGTAACTCCTGCCTCAGCATCTGTACTGGTTGGTTTTGTGTGTCAACTTGACACAGGCTGGAGTTATCACAGAGAAAGGAGCTTCAGTTGGGGAAGTGCCTCCATGAGATCCAGCTGTGGGGCATTTTCTCACTCAGTGATCAAGGGGAGGAGTGCCCCTTGTGGGTGGGACCATCTCTGGGCTGGTAGTCTTGGGTTCTATAAGAGAGAAGGCTGGGCAAGCCAGGGGAAGCAAACCAGTAAAAAACATCTCTCCATGGCCTCTGCATCAGCCTCTGCTTCCTGACCTGCTTGAGTTCCAGTCCTGACCTCCTCTGGTGATAAACGGCAATTTGGAAGTGTAAGCTGAATAAACCCTTTCCTCCTCAACTTGCTTCTTGGTCATGATGTTTGTGCAGGAATAGAAACCCTGACTAAGACAGCATCACATGTGCTGGGTTACAGACATGAGTCACTCCCTGCCTAGCTTAAGGAAGATGTTGTATGGATTGTTAGAAATCTGGAAGTGTGGGTTTCCACAGAGACATAGGGCATCCAAGTTGCAAAATATCACCAAGTCAAATCCTCTTGGTTTTCAGATGAAGGGCTAATAAGATGGTTCACTATCCCTTCAAATACATTCGCCAACATCAGTTTGGTTTTAGGGGGCACTCCAGAAGTATAAGGGAGCACAGATGATTCAGACAGGGTCCCTACCCCTAAGCAAGTCACAGAGCTGAGAGTCAGCCATGGGAGACAATTTCATTCATAGCTTGATTCTGAGTCTCTAATTGGAGATGACATACTTAGGTCTTTCTCATCCATAAGTCATTTATATATATATATATGCATGTATCCATACATGTATTGTAAGTATATGTCACCACATCCAGCTTTTTTTTTTAAAAAAAAAAAACACCCTTTTATCTATTCCATACTGCAAAGAAATACAATCAGTGGTGACAGGCATTGTCTCATCTTTTGGACTCCTCGTTGATTTTGACATAGTACATTTGATTGGGAAGTTTGCACACTTGTTCTCACAGGAAATGGTCATCTTTGTGGCCACACTAGGCTCCTTCTCAATATCCCAAAGCAATGACAACGTCAGTGGCAGCGGTGGTTAATAGAACTACTGTCCCAGATATCTCTTGTCCTCTGTAGGCCATCTATGTACACAAGAGATGAGAGAACAATGCTAAGTGATGAAGAGATTATTTCCAGGGCTCCCAACTCATTCTTAGTGAATGTGTACCTATTAGGTGGAAACTGAGGCTGAAGTTCCAGGGAGCAAAAGTTTGCACCGAGATTGCATAAGCAAAGAAATTTACTCACTTTTTGTAGACTGAGAAGAGACCAAGAAAGGACAATTATATGGCTGCTTCTAAGGAGTGGTTGATAAGGTAGTTGGGGGAGGGTGGGATATTTACAAGAAATTACCTAAAGGGCAGTTATGAAACTGATTTAAAGAATTTGAAAGGTATTTATGGGGCCGGCTCCAAAGAGTTATCCATAGGACAGATGCAATACTATTCCCAAAGAACAGTGGACAAAACAGTTGAATTTCCCTCATGTGTCCCTTATCTGGCTCAGCAGACAGATGTCACAGGGTGGACACAATACTTTTCCACTTAAGCTAAGACTTAAAGATGGGGTTAAGGGTAAGAGGAAGGCATTTTATAGTTAACAAAGCTATTGTTTGGTCCTTTCAAATCCTCCTCTTGGAGTTTTAAAATTCACATTAATGGAGAGTAGGACCAAAGACTGACTTTCTCTAGGCTGCTCCCTAGTGATGGAGATTGTAGAGCTATCCTTGCTGATCCACACAGGGAAAATTTTAGACAGAAGGGTTAATACTGGGTTGAGCTGCTGGAGTTTAGCTCTCTATGCTGAAAGAGTTTAAATTTTTACCTATAGAAGTCAAAAAGGATAAAAGGCAGGATAAGGAGCAAGAAGGGAATAGGACCAGAAGGGAAGTTAACCAAGAAAACCAAGACTGAGTATTTGCCTTCCATTTGAACCAGCCCTAATTTTTGTAGTTTTCTAAATTATTGCCTTTTAAAATGATGACATCAAGCCTTTATAGCACCTGCTCAGATTCACTGACATAAAAACATTCTTCTTGTAGCCCTGCACAGAACCCACCTTCATTGGCTATTAGTAAATGTAGGGCCGGTCTTGTTTGAACTGAGTGCCAAGACCCAAGGCAGACAGCACCCTTGAAAGAAAGAGCACTGTGACGTAGCTCACTTGCTGCCAGACACCATTAGGAATTGGTATGTCCTCAAGTGTTTGTGAAGCAGCAGTTGGACAGGGGTGGTTGGGAAGTATTAGATAAACTAGTGTGCGGAGTCCCTGGCCAGGAATGGAGAGATGCAAAAATGCCTCCATTCTACAGAGAATGTAGACTCAAGAGGGTAGAGATTAGCAGTACCCCTATCTATGTAAAGAGTGATGGGAAAGGGTTTTGAATAGAAGGTAATATTCCCCCGCCCCCTCCGTAGCTGTAGCTCCCAGTGGAGGGACATGGGATGGTGCAATATATCAGGTTTAGGCATCTGGGTAGAAAGAGAGGTATGAAAACCTCTGGAGAGATCTATTCCCAAGCATGAGCTAGTTTCTCTTCTATAGTATTTCTTACAGTTGGTAGACTGTATTGTTTGGTTGGAAAAAGAAGTTAATTATCATAAACCCATAACAGACCTTGAGCTGTGGGATAATGTTTTTATGTTGTTCACAACTCATATGGGTTAAATTGTTGGTAAAGGTATCTATCCCTTACTGGGGACATCTAGCCTTCTTATAGACTGGGAATGGCTTGAGAGTTTAAAGGAGATAATGGAAGGAACAACTGTAGATTTTATGGAATATGAGGAGAGGTCCAGAATTGCATGTTTTAATACAAATGGGAACTGACTGGGTTAATTTTAACCTGGGAGCATTGGTCCATATTCTAGTAGGGATTTATCAAAGTGAGTGAAGATTTGAACTTTTACATTAAAAAGTGGCATTTATATGGCTTTTGTCTGAATATGAAAGGTGACATCGATGATGATCCAATTTAAAAGATTTACTGAAATGGATGGAACTTTTGTACATAGAATTCTCTTGTCTGTCCGTGTGTTTACATGCGAGTGAAGATGCATGTATTTGTGTGTGTGTGTGTGTGTGTGAGAGAGAGAGAGAGAGAGAGAGAGAGAGAGAGAGAGAGTCAGTCTATGTGAGGGTATATGTGGAGGCCAGAAGTCAACCTTGGGTATCATTCCTCAGGAGCTTGCTTTCTCCAGACAAGATCTTTCTCTAGAACCTTGGGCTCACAGCTAGCTCAGGGACCCACCTACTTACACTTCCACAGTGCTGGGATTACAAGCATGCATCACCACGCCTGGCCTTTTATGTAGGTGCTAGGGATCAAACCTAGGACCTCTTTTTTGCATAGCAAACACTTCAGCAACTAAGCCACCTCTTCAGTCTCATTGTTTAATTTAATGCTTAGATGACTTGAGTGCTTTCACAGGAGGGATAGAGTGGGTTAGAGTAACAAAAGAGATGAAATTAATTCTGGGAAAACATACAAAAGAAAATGACTTATTTTACCTGTTGAAGAAGAGTTTGCTAGTAAACTATGTGCGAGAATCTAGTGGTCTGAGACCTTAGTGTCTGTTTTAGAACTTGGTGGGGAGGTTGGCATGACTAGAAAGAGAGGTGAGTCTAAAGTGGGTATCCTAAATGTTTAGTTGCAGTGGGTGTGGTGAAAATAACTCCAAAGGATTCTGTTTGAGGTGATTAAAGTGTTTGTATTGGTTTTGGTAGGTCCTAAAGGAGGAACCAATCTTCCATTTCATGTTAAAGGTGGAGTGTGGGGAAGGTATGAGAAGATATTGATCATCATTCTCCATCAACATACTTCTAGCAAGCTCTAAAATAGTTATTAACCAAAGAAAGGTGTTTGGTTGGAACATGAGAGTGGAGGGAAGAGATCTACTGTACATTAATTAGCACGCAAGGACTTAAGTGTAAAAAGGATCCTAGAAGTGGCTGTAAATCTTCAAAAAGCTAAAGGTAAAACTTGGGGACAGCTTGTTAAATATAATTCGGTAGCATGTGTAATTTTTGGTTTGTTTGTCTGGAGTGGTTTGTGAGGGAAGAAGTCAGGTTTCCCATAGGACTTCATATAGTTTCAAAATATGTCTGTAATTAGTGATACAGTTGCTAAAGATGCTATGAGGCCAAGAAAGTTTTAAGGTCCTTTGATTTGTGGGAGTTGTAAGGCAACAATAAAATGTTTTTTTCTGCATCATAACAGACCTTTGTACTGGTGTGAAGAGGAACCCCTAGTAACAAATTGTTGACTAAGCTTGACCATGGCCTGAGACAAATTGTATCCCTATTGTCCTCGGAAATTTAAGGAGGTGATGGTACTGTGAGGTGACATTTGAAGAGAAGAACTACAAAGAAATATTGTCAACATATTAGAAAAGGATGTGCTAAGGAAAAGAAAGCTCTAAAGCAAGAACCTATCCAAACGAATGTAAGTTGTCTTGCAATCTTTGGAGAAGGATCATCTACGAGCTGTTGGGAGTGGTGGCTGTCAGAATTAGTCTGGGTACAGGCAAAAGTATCCAGAGACTCGAGAGACAGGACAATGAGGAAAATAACATCTTTCCAGTCTGAAACAGTAAGACAGGGTGTGATGCAGAAGAGGATATGGGATGGGGACAACCAGGTAGAGAAGAAAATCTCGTTAATGATGGATATTGAGCTAGATGGAAACAGCCATCAGAGTCATTTACAGTAGGAATAGAAGGGTTTGCATGGGAATTAGTGGGCATAAAGATGTTAGATTTTAAGAATCTGAAACAAGAAATAAGACACTGGAGCCATTTGAAGGACTTCAGTTTGAGGGGGTATTGAGGTAGAAATGAGAGTGGTCTATTCAGTATGTTGAAAATGGGAAGAATTTTAGAGGCATTGCCTGGAGTTCATGTATCCCAGACAGAAGCAGAGTGCTATTAATGGGGAGGGGGTGTACTGAAGGATAGAGAGGCTTGGGCAGTCCTGATTTGTCACAGTTAATAGATCAAAGAAATGAGGATGAGGCAACTTGTGACCTAAATGTAGTCTGCAGATTGGACATAATATCTCTTTATAACAAAAGAACTGAGCAGATGAGATGAGGAAGGACTGGCAAAAAGCTGACCCTGCAGGGCCGAAGACAACAGAGTATCAGGCACAGGTTGAGAGAAAAATGTCATTGACCCAAACTATTAAGATAACACGGGAAAAGAAATCCAGGAAGGACAGAACAGGTGACCCTAATTTTCTAATCGAAAAAAAAACCTCTTTACCTGTCGTAGACAGAATTACCCTGGAATCAGTCAACCAGATGATGGAACTATGCTGGGATATGAGAGTTTTGTATAGGAGCTCCGGCGGATAAATCGCTGGAGATGGGTCAGCCTCTTAAACTATGAAGTTCGGTCTTCATGTGTTTGATGGCTCTCCCCTTCTTTTGAGGGAGGGGCACTAGCTCTTCTGACTTGCATCTACTTTTTATATTTATCTACTTTCCAAATGCTGCCCCTTTCCAAGTCCCCCCTCACAGAGACCCTGCCCATCCCTCCATCTTCCTCTGAAAGGGTGCTCTAGGTATCCCCCAGGCCTTGGTGTAGCAAGTCTCTTCCAGATTAGGTGCATCCTCTCCCACTGAGGTCAGGATGAGAACCCCACAGGAGGACCAACAGAGTCAACTAACCTGGAACTCTGGGAACTCTCAGAGACTGAGCCACCAACCAAAGAATACACAGAGGCTGGAATGAGGCCCCTGGCACATAATTAGCAGACATGCAGCTCAGTCTCCATGTGGACATACATGGCATTTGTTCCTTAGGGTGACTGTCTTGCAGAGAATAGAGGCAGAAATAGCAGAAGCAATGAGTAGGCCTAATTTTGATCTTGGGGCTTCTTGTGGTCTCTCTGTTATCACCATTAAAAAGAAGTTTCCAGGATTGGAGAGATAGCTCAGTGGTTAAGAGCACTCATTGCTCTTTGAGAGGACCCAGGTTCAACTCCCAGCACCTACATGACAGCTCACAACTGTCTGGAACTCCAGTTCCAGGGGATCAAACACCCTCCTCTGTCTTCTGTGGGCACCAACTATGCATGCAGGCAAAGCATCCATACTCAGCTTTTACTACAGACAGGTGTTGTGTGAATTGAAAATTATCTGTTGGAATTCCTTCAAAGTAGGGCTTTTCTTCTAAGTTGTTTAAAAAAATATGTTAAACTTATAAGATAACTATATAAAAACAGATTTTTTTGAGGTATGGTTTTCATTTCTATTTATTATAGTTGAAGTAGAGTGAGTTGTAGAGTGGGTAGAAATGACATTGCATTTCCATTGCTTGAATGCTGGTTCCATGTATTTTAATGTGTTCCCCCCCAGCCCCCACAGGACACAGAAGCTTACTGAATCCAGGCTCAGTCCAACTGAAGCTTCCTTCTACAGCAAAGAAGGAATGACACAGGTAGTAAAATGGCTTTAATGGAAACACACACACACACACACCATCATTTGAGACAGGGTGGAATGTCACCAGGGAACTGAGCCTGTAGTTATTACCAAAATATACACCTACCACCATTAAAAATAAACACTACACTGATGCCCTCCCCCAGGTATAAAATCATAATTTTTCACACTCTTGACTTGGTTCTTCATAGAACCACCAAGTCCAGGGTCACCCTCCCTTGAAGACAGGATAAATACAGAGCTGAGGGTTGGGGAGACCTGGTAAGGCCTGGAATCAGCCCTTCCACCTGGGCACAAGTCAGAGGTGAATAGAAACCAAACTTTGGTACAAAATTTGGAGATGGAAATGCCCCGACAGTTTCAAAGCTGTTTCTCCTGATAGGGCAGGTGGAGGCTGTGCCAGTTTGAGTCCCAACTGCGAGCTGGCCACCAGAAAGGAAGAGAAGAGCATAAGTACATAGAAGCTAAGTGTACACGCATACCATTGTATTGTGGGTATAAAGTTATGTAAAAGTACACAAAAAAATGGGAAAAGTTCAGGATTCTACTGGAAATCTTGCTAGGGATGGGTTTGTAGCCACACAAAACATCATGTAAAACTCTGTAGCCAAGGATGGCAAGGGCCTATCAACCTAGAAGAATCATGTCACTTGATTACAAGGTGAGGAATGGCAGCCCCAGCTTTTGAACAGCCTAGGAATTCCATGGTACAGGCCACCTCATTCAACTCGAGGTCAAAACAGACCCTGGTGGCCTGAGTAGGTGAGTTGTGGGGTGCTAGTGTATAAGGCCCAAGAAGGTGGCTGTGTTCTAGGGACTCCTGAGACCTCACACCTGGGCCTTTCCAGGCACAGGCCCCTGTACAGACTGTAAAACAAGCTAGATTTATTTTTTTATTATTTACTACTTAATTTTATTTATTTTATTTTAGTTTTGTGTGTGTGTGTGTTTTTTTTTTTTTTTGAAACAGGATTTTGTTGTGTAGCCCTTAGCTGTCCTGTAGTCCAGGCTGGTCTTGAACTCACAGAGATCCACCTGCCTTTGCCTCCCAAGTGTCAGGACTAAAGATGCATGCCAACATGCCTAAGTTTTAATTTTTAAAGAACCAGTAAACTGATTCTTTTTAAAAATATACATATGGTCTGTAAGGTTATTTTAGTCGATAAGGTTTTTTTTTTAAGATTTATTTATTTATTGTATGTAAGTACACTGTAGCTGTCTTCAGACACACCAGAAGAAGGCATCAGATCTCATTACGGATGGTGGTGAGCCACCATGTGGATGCTGGGATTTGAACTCAGGACCTTCGGAGGAGCAGTCAGTGCTCTTAACAGCTGGGCCATCTCTCCAGCCCCAGTTGATAAGTTTTTAATTAAAGCAGAATTACACCTTGCTTCTCTCCCTGACTTCCCTCCCTCCAGCCTCTGCCCATCCAGCCCTTACTCTCAAGTTCATGGGTTCTTTTTGTTATTACTGTTACATGCATATCTATGAATATATATGTATGTGTGATCCAAGATACTGAGTTCATTTTTGTTGTTTGAGTATATATGGTTTCTATTCTGACCATTCTGCATCAAACAACCAATAAGTATGTGGGCTTACCCTTGGGAGAGTTCTAATTCTTCCACAACTCTTTAGTTGTCTATAGTCCTCTGTCCGGTGGTAGAATCCAGTGAAAATTTTTCTCTCCTATGTTAAAATCTCCATTGATATTGGCATTGTTCTGGTTTTGTTTACACAGTCATTTCTAGAAGAAACTGTTTCACTGCAGACTTCTAGGTATTCTCACTTTTACAATCCTTCCACTCTCTCTTCCTCAATGTTTCCTGAGCAATAGACGCAAGAATTGAGCCTTAGATGTGTCCGCTGGGCCTGAGCTCCCCCATTCCGTCAATCTCTGCAGTGTGTCCACTTGTGGTTTCCTGTGATGGTCTCCATTTGCAGTAGAGAGAGAGGCTTCCTGGTGGTAGCTACATTTATCTGTGGGTATAAAGATAAGATTTCAACTGTATTAGGAATTAGGCTGGTCTAACAAACTGGCAGCAGTACATTCTTTTCTGCAGTCCATAACCTCACTAGCCCCATGAAGCAGACTAGGTTTCAAGTACCAGGCATGATTTCCCTCCTATTGCGTGGGCTTTAAGACTATGACAGAGCTGTTGTGAGTGCCACTTATTCTACCTGCAGGTACCTCTTCCCATGATGGCAGGTGTTCTGGTTCACAGGGAAGACTGGGTAGGACTGTTTAAGTGCTCTTCCTTGGCAGCTTCCATAGTATTTTCTGGAACAGTGGAAGCTAGACCACAGGAAAGAGGTTTTCAGGTCATATCCAGCTCAAGATAGTATATCCTAAGTGTTTGGTGTATTCAGCAAAAGGGTCTATCCTCAACCCCTAACAGGCAACCAAGGGCTACATCTATAATCTATATTGTTTTCAGAGTCACTTGGACTACCCTAGCCAGCCATTTGGACCAGGCTGGTACTGGGCATTATTATTATTATTATTATTATTATTATTATTATTTTATTGTTAAAATGGATTCTTCATTTCTGTTCCCTCCATTTCTCCCACCACCACTTCCTTCCCTCTCCAAACAGCATGACAAAACAAAATACAATCAGGCAAGGCGAAAGTCCTCACACCAAGGCTAAACAAGACAACCCAACAGGATGAAAAGAGTCTCACCAGCAGGCAAAGAGTCAGAGACACGACTGGGCTATTTTTTAAATCTATGATTCTTGTGGGAAACATTGTTAGTCTCTAGAAGTCAGTATGGAGACTCCTCAAAAAGCTAAAAATAAGGGGCTGGAGAGATGGCTCAGTGGTTAAGAGCACTGACTGCTCTTCTGAAGGTCCTGAGTTTAATTCCCAACAACCATCCATAATGAGATCTGATGCCCTCTTTTGGTGTGTCTAAAGATAGCTACAGTGTACTTACAAATAATAATAAATCTTTGGGCCGGAGAGAGTGGGGCTGGAGCAAGCAGAGGTCCTGAGTTCAATTCCCACAGGATGGCTCACAACCATCTGTACAGCTACAGTGCACTCACATACATAAAATAGATAATTTTTTAAAAGCTAAAAATAAATCTATCAAATAATCCAAATAACACACACACACACACACACACAATATTATTTGTTCCTCATTCCTTCTCTGTCTGTATTGACCTCCCTATTTCCTCCCAAGTTGGACCCCTTCCCTATTCTTTGTTGTTCCTCACTCCATATTACCTGTGTACTGCTTGCTATTCCTGTCTCAAGCACAACACCCACCAACCCACTCCACTTACGGTTTCTGTGATGGCTATTCTTGAATGTCAATTTAACTACTTCTGGGATTAATTCAAGTGGCTATCCCTGTGAGGGAATTTGTTCTTAATTAAATAATTTGGAGTGAGAAAAATCACTTTTAATTCAGATCTTTAGAGGCTAGAAAGAGCCACCTTTAACCTGGGCCACACCTTCTGTTGGCAGCCTATATGAAGGACACAGAAGAAGGCAGCTTGCTCTCTCTTTGCCTGCTTGCTCTCCCCTTGTCAGCAAGTCTATCCCTTCACTGGCATTAGAGTCTACTTCTTTGGGACTCTGGCGTATACTGAAGACCAGCTGAGACATCCAGCCTCTGACACTGAGCAACTACTGGATTCTTAGACCTTCTGGAACCATAGCTTCATTATTCATTTGTCAATTGTCAGACATTTAATTTGTTTCCATTTCCTAGCTGTAGAGCAATAGTGAACACAGCCAAGCAAATATCTATGGAGTAGGATGCCCCTTGGGCATATGCCGAAGGGGTAGAGCTTCGTTATTTAATAGATTTATTATTAGCTTTTTGAGGATTCTCCATACTGACTTCCAGAGCGGCTGCAACAGTTTGCATTCCCACTGCCATATCTGCAGCAGCAATTGTTGTCGGTGGTCTTGTTAAGAATTGTCAGCATTGGTTTAGTTTACATTACCCTAATTGCTAAGGAAGTTAAATGCTTTTTCTGAGGTATTTCTTAGCCCTTTCTATTATCTGTTGAAACTATCTCCATCCCCAGCCCACTTTTTAATTGGGTTGTTTGTTTCCTTGACTATTTGTTCTTTGAGTTCCTCATATACTGTAGATATTAGACCTCTGACAGATGTGTAGCGCGCAAAGATTCTCTCCCATTCAGTGGGCTTCCTCTCTACTTGATTATTTCCTTAGCTGCACAGAAGCTTTTCAGTTTTATGAGGTCCCTGTTGTCAACTGGTGACCTTAATGTCTGAACAAATGTGATCGTGTTGAGAAAGTCCTTTCCTTCATCTATCTCTTGCAGGGAACTGCATATGTTCACTTCTGGCAGCTTTGATAGTGCAGGTTTCAACTTGAAGTCATCGGTACATTTGGATCTTGTGCAGAGTGACAGGTATGAAACTAATCCATTCATCCACACATGGCCATACAGTTTTCAGCTTTAACCACCACTTGGTGAAGATTCTCCAGGGTGTGTTTTTGCCTCTTTATCAAATAGCAGATGGCTGCAGTTACAATTATTCATGTTTGAGTCTTCTGTTTTGTCCCATAAGCATACATGTCTGTTTGGTGGCAGTGACATATTTTCATTTCTACAGTTCTATAATATATACTGGATTCTGGGATAACAATCCCACCAGCATTGTTCTTTTTGTTCAGGGATGCTTGGGTTGTAAATTTGCAGCTTAATAGGTGCCTAGACTTCCTCCTCCAATGAACTATCTGGATCAAAACCATCTCGTGGCCCTTCTAGTAGGGATGATGAATGGGACAGAGAGCAAGGAGTCAGGGCTACAGTCCCTGGAAGAATATTAATCCCTTGGTCATGCCCTTGTTGCTTGAGAAGAAGGTCTTGAGGAACTCTTCTGACACCAAGGAAGGGATGTTGGTGAGGTGCAGGGTGGCTGAGAGCAGGAAGAAGTTCTTAAAGAACTTGGGGCCCAGCTTTGTGAAGCAGTGCGGTGTTGAGCTGTCAGAGTGTTTGGTGAAGCCCTGGTCTTCCTGGCCCTCACGAGGCAGCAGCATACTTGGGTGCTTTGACATTGTAATGTGTGTTGGCTTCCCGTGCAGCTTGTTTGGGTACCTCATGGCCAGCTGGGCCTGGCTACCTTCTCCTGAACAAGATCTTCCACCTGCTTCATGTAACCATAGATACTGAAGAGAATAAAGGGGTTTGGCTGTGTGGCTTCCAGTGTTCAGGTTGCCAACCAGCAAGATGGAATCCCTGACACCATCAGACTTGAAATGGCGAAGCAGCCTGCTGCAGCTGTAACTGCTGCTGATAGTATGCCTGGTGGAGGTTGGAGGGGAAGCAGAGAGTAGACGTTAGGATCAAAAGGGACAATGCTGTCACCATGGCCTGCTCCAAGAAGCTGTCTGTTCCCCAAAGGCAGACCTCAGAGAGCACAGTCTTGACTCTTGTACTTGCTGTTACAGACAGAGACGTGTCCGAGCTAAGATTCCAATGCTGTGATAAAGCATGACCAAGAGCAATGTGGGGAGGAAAGTTTACTTCAGCTTACACCTCTCAGGTCACCCTCTGTCACTAAGGGAAGCCAGGGAAGGAACTCAAGGCAGGAACCTGGAAATAGGAACTAAAGCAGAGGTCATGGAGAAATGCTGCGTACTGGCTTGCTTGTATGTTTTTCTCAGCCTGCTTTCTTATATACCCCAAGACCACCTGCCTACGAGTGGTACCATCCACAGTGGGCTGGGCCCTGCCACATGAATCATTAATCAAGCCAATACCCCCACTTATTTACCTACAGGGTAACCTTATGAAGTCAGTTTTTCAACTATGATTCCCTCTTCCCAGATATAGGTCTAGGTTTATTGACAAAAAAAACCAACGGGCACTGTGAGCTTGGAAAAGTTGATGTGTAGTATGCAGCAAGAATTGTAGCTGTTCTGGCCATCTAGAGGCATAGTTGGGCTGTCAGCATGGCACTGATACAGCTGACATGTGGTGTCAGCAACTTCCTGTATGCTCATCTCAGTGAAGGCTTGGCTCTTCCCCTTCAGTTTGAGAAGACTGGTGACCTTCCCAAACAGTAGTGCCGGGTGTGGTGATGCAAAACTACAATCTCAACACCTGGAAGACAGAGGCAGGAGGATTAAGATTTCAAAGCCATCCTTGACTACATCCTCTCTCAAAAACAGCAACAAACACAAGGAACAAGACTTAGACCATGATAAGGATAGATTCTAAGGTTACACCATATGTAATTGATAAATATTTGAGACAAGTTTCATGGATACCCCTCAATTATTTGAGTCTTGATTTCATCATGATAGATTGGCTATTTCCTTGTTTAAAAGTTAATATCTGAGCAAAATCCAGCTTAGAACACAAACCTGACCCCAAAACTTCCAATAACCAGGTGCGATGAGACCCTCATGATCATCTATAACTCAGCATTATCAGGGTCATTGTCAGGAATCAGTTCTGAAAAGTAATTGTGTTTGAGCTTATATCCCAGTATTTTGTTAAAGGTATCTAAGGTTTTTTGGGTTTTTTTTAGCATACATACATAAAAATTGTTTTGCCTTAAATCAAACTAAATCACTTTAACAGCTGCCCTCGTTATGTTTTATAGTTTGTTTCTCAAGGAAGTGGGAACAAAGGTTTACTTAAGCTTGTAATAAAGATGGCTAGGAAGGCGAAGGCAACAACATCAGGGGTTCCAGGCCAGCCAGAGCTACATAGGAAATTGGAGGCCAAAGTGGATTACATGAGACCCTGTCTGAAGAAAACAAACAATAAAGACGTCTAAATCTTCAGGGCTTTCCTGTCATTGTTGGTAGTGGATTCTCAGAGCAGGGGCATTGTTATTGCTTTGCTTATCTCAGGCCTTGTTACCTTTAGCTTGAGATGGGAAACAGCACAAAATATCTACATATCGTTTTGTCCTTTACACATTAGACTAAAGATGGCTTGCCTTGTGATAATATTCTCAATATTAACAATAAAATATCTTCTGGGGGAATCACCATCCCTGACCTCTGTATTGCTCTGTAGAGCAATAGTGATAAAAAACTGCATGGTATTGGTACAGAAACAGACAGGTTGATCAATGGAATAGAATTGAAGACCCAGAAATGAACCCACACACCTATGATCACTTGATCTTTGACAAAGAAGCTAAAACCATTCAGTGGGGAAAAGACAACATTTCAACAAATGGTGTTGGTTCAACTGGCACTCTGCATGTAGAAGAATGAAAATAGATCCATTCTTATCTCCCTGTACAAAGTTTAAGTCCATGTGGATCAAGGACCTCCACATAAAACCAGATACACTGAATCTTATAGAAGAGAAAGTGGGAAAGAGCCTCGAACTCATTGGCACAGGGGAAATTTTCCTAAACAGAACTCTAATGGTTTGGGCTCTAAGATCAATAATTGATAAATGGGACCTCATGGAACTAAAAAGCTTCTTTCTATAAGGCAAAAGACAAAGTTAATAGGACAAATCAGCAACCAACAGATTGGGAAAAATTCTCACCAACCCTACACCTAATAGAGAGTTACTATCTAAAATATATAAAGAATTCAAGAAGCTAACCTCCAGAAAAAACAAATAACCCAATTTTAAAATGGGGTACAGAGCTAAACAGAGAATTCTCAACTGACGAACCTCAAATGGCTGAGAAGCACCTAAAGAAATGTTCAATACCCTTAATCATCAGGTAAATGCATATCAACATGACCTTGAGTTCTACCTTACACCAATCAGAATGGCTAACATCAAAAACTCAGATGACAGCAAATGCTGGAGAGGATGTGGACCACTCCTCCATTGCTTGTGGGATTGCAAGCTGGTACAACCTCTTTGGAAATCAATCTGGAGATTCCTCAGAAAATTAGAAATAGTTCTAACTGAATGCCCAGCTATACAACTCCTGGGCATATACCCAAAAGATCCTCCAACATATAACAAGGACACGTGGTCCACTATGTTCATAGCAGCCTTATTTATAATAGCCAGAAGCTGGAAATAACCTAGAAGTCCCTCAAGGAAGAATGGATACAAAAATGTGATACTTTACACAATGGAATACTACTCAGCTATTAAAAACAATGACTTCACAAAATTGCAGGCAAATGGATGGAACTAGATAATATCAGCCTGAGTGAGGTAACCCAGACCCAAAAAGGACATATATGGTATGTACCCACCAATAAGTGGATATTAGGAAAAAAGTACAGAATACCTAGGATATAACCCACAGACCATATGAAGCTTAACAGGAGGGAAGGCCAAAGTGGGGATGCTTCAGTCCCACTTAGAAGGGGGAACAAAATAATCACAGGAAGTAGAAGTAGGAAGGGTCCTGGTGGGGGAGGGGAGGGAGAGGGGAAAAGGTGGGGCAGGTTCAGGTATGGGAAGAGACAAGAGAGAAGTCCAGAGGGTCAGGAAAATGAATAGAAGTAAGTAGCAGTGGGAGACAGGGAACAGGAGAGCCACTAGAAAGTCCCAGATGCCAGGGATGCAAGAGCTCCCAGGACCCAATGGGGATGACATTAGTCAAAATACCCAACAGCAGGGAGATAGAACCTGAAGAGACCACCTCCAGTAGATAGGCATGGCCCCCAGTGGAGGGAAGGGGCCACTCACCCATCTCAAAATTTTCAACTCAGAATTGCTCCTGTCTAAAGGAAATGCAAGGACAATAAATGGAACAGAGACTGAAGGAAAGGACAGGCAGAGACTGCTCCTCCTGGGGATCCATCCCATCCTCAGACACCAAACCAGACACTATTGCTGATGCCAGGAAGTGTTTGCAGACAAGAGCCGAATATGGCTGTCCTCTGAGAGACTCTGCCAGGACCTAAACCAGATGCAGATACTCACAGCCAACCACCGGACATAGCCGGCAGACCCTAATGGAAGAGTGAGGGGAAGGACTGATAGAGCTGAAGAGGTTTCCAACCCCATAGGAAGAACAAGATTATCAACTAACCAGACCCCCCAGAGCTCCCAGGGACTAAACCACCAACCAAAGAGTATATACGGATGGGTCCATGGCTCCAGCTACATATGTAGCAAAGGATTTCCTTATCTGGCATCAGTAGGAGGGGACGCACTTGGTCCTGTGGAGGCTTGTTGCCCCAGCGAAGGGGGATGCTAGAGGGGTGAAGCAGGAATGAGTGGGTGAGTAGGGGATCACCCTCTTAGAGGTGAAGAGAAAGGGGCATGGAATGGGGAGTTTGCATAGAGGAGACTAGGAAGGGGGGACATTTGAAATGTAAATAAATAAAATCATCAATAAAAAAAAAGAAGATACAAGTACACATGAATTCAACTGGTGGTTATCCAACAGGGATTCCTTGTGCCTACAATCTACTAAGTTGTCTCGAAGGAGCTGCATTTTCTGTTCCTCAGGAATGTCAGTGTAATAACCTCCATATTCTTTTACTCAATCATTCATAGACCTTTTTCTAATAGATGCATATTTTTCTGTATACTAATAGCATTTGGTCCAATTGTGTCTTTGACCCTGCACACCAGCTTGACTTTGCTCTGGTTCCTAGGTTATTACTTGAAATATGAGTTTTCCACAGACCATATCATTCTTCTATGAAAACAATATGGCTTGTCTGGTGGTGAGACAATAGGGGTTCTAAATATAAAAAGATCAAGGGGAACTCAATCTTACAGCAGGGGTCCCATACTTGTGAGTTCTACCTGTAGAAGCTCAGGATAATTCTCACAGTGATTATCAGGGTTAAGTCCCCCTGCATTTCTGGCAAGAAGATAGGAACAGGAGACATTTTGGAATGTGCAAGCACATTCTATTCTTATCAAGAATTTCCAGAAAGTCAAACTGTTTTCTCGGAGCCTAAGTTATTGATGTTTCATGAGGGTCCAGGCAACCTGCAGGAAGGAAAATGTCGAACTACTGTTCTGTTTATGAGGAGGTAAATATTAAACTTCCAAGTTCAAAGACAGGCTCACAGAAAGAATGAATTCTAATCATAGAAGTAGATTACGTGTGACCTCCCTTCTCTACGCTTGACCCCCAAATCACTGAAGGACAGTTCACAGAAGTTATAACCAGTTTTACAAGGTACACTGAAACAAAAAGACAAACACAGATTGAAGAGACGGGGAATGTAAGAAACAGACTCGGATATGGCAATGACGCTGGTATTGTTAAAGTAAAATTTTAAAACATTTATAGGTTTTTGTAGTCAGTTTTGCATACCAACCTTGGGTGGAACAAGGAATGCCCAGAAATCTGATTAGCTCTTATTTTAAAAGGTACTTTTGAAAGTAAAGGATATTTTCATGATCTTGATAGTGAGAATGGATTTTTATGAATATATATGTATATATATGTTAAAACAGCAAATTGTACACTTGAAAGATGTGTAATTATTTATAAGCCAATTACACTCAATGAGCAGCATGGTTGTTCTAGTAGAAGCGAGGAGGGATTTACTGTATTCGTATTGCAATAGAATCATGGTTCAGAATTGGAGTTACTGGTGTGACCCAATGGAGAGAAAGACAGAAAGAAGATGTAGATGTGTTCAAAGACATGTACTTGGATTCTCTTCATTAGTACTAGTATATATGGTTTTCCTTGCTTTGTCTTGTTTCATTTAATCCAGGCTGACCTGGAATTTGTTATGTGGTCCTCCTGCCTCCATCTCCAAAGGGCTAGGACAACAGGAAGGTATTCCCATACTTTCAAATATTAAGATTGCAACAAATAATAAGATTAAAAGTCTCAACAAATACATAGAAAATGCTTAAAAAACAAGTAACAATTTTAAGTATTTTTATTTTAAGATTAAAATATTCCATTATTTCCCTCTTCCCTTTTTTCTCCAATCCTTCCCATATACCCTCCTTGCTTCATCTCTTTCATTGATCATCATTGTTACAGATGTATATAAATGCCTAAATACATAAATCTAACCTGTACTACCTGTTTATTGTTACTTGTATGTATAGAATTTCAGGGCTGATCACTCAGTATTGGATAAACAATTAGGGGACTCATCCTTAGAGAAGACCATTTATCTTGCCCTCAGCTTTTCTTAGTTGTCTGTAGGTCTTTGCCTAGGGTGGGGTCCCATGAGATTTCCCACTTCATGTTAGCATGCCTATTGGTGGTGTATTTGTTCAGGTCTTGGTTGGGAAGCCATATTGTTGAGGTATCATGAGTAAAGCTTTCCCTGTCATTTCTAATATACACAATCTCACAGCACATTTTCTGGTCCTCATGCTCTTACACTCTGTCACATCCTCTGCAATGATCCCTAAGCCTTCGAGGTAGGAGTTGTGTTGTAGATGTAGCAATTGGAGCTGGGTATCCCATAATCACTTGTTTTCTGAATTTTGATCAGTTGTGGCTTTCTGTAATGATTTCCCTCTGTTGTAAAGGGAAGTTTCCTTGATAAGGCATGTGGTGGTATGAGTAAGAATGGCCCCTATAGGATCATAAATTTGAGTTACTTTATCATTAGGAAGTGTTTCTGACAGGAATCAGTAAGTGTAGCCTTGTTGGAGTAAGTGTGGCCTTGTTGGGGTAGATGTGCCACTGGGGGTGGACTTTTGGGTTTCAAATGCTCAAGTCAGGCCCAATATCTGTCTGTCTGTCTATCTCTGTCTCTCTGTCTCTCTGTCTCTGTCTCTGTCTCTCTCTCTCTCTCTCACACACACATACACACACAACCTGCTGCCTGTTGGTCAGGATATAAAACTCTGAGTGACCACCCCTCCAGCACCATGTTTGTCTATATGCCACCATGATGATAATGGACTAAACCTCGGAAACAGTATGTAAGTCAGCCCCAATTAAATTTTTTTCTTCATCAGAGTTGCCATGGTCATACTATCTCTTCACGACAATAGAACATTGACTAAGTAAGACAAGGGGTGAAAACTACACTTCTCTGTGTGTATAAAGATGAATATTTAGAATACAGTTAGGAATTGTTGCTGATTTAGTAAAGGCAGTAGTAGGTTGTGCTCTAAGATCCCTGATATCACTAGCTTCAAGTAGTTAGCTAAGTATCCAATAGCAGGTATGACTTCCTTCCTGTTGAGCTGGCCTTAGTTCCAATTAGAGAACTAATTGTTACCAACAATGTGGTAAAATACACATCAGGGGATAGAAAAACTCACTCTCTTTGCCTGCTTCCTTCCATCGTCGCTAGCAAGTTTTCCTTGGGATTCTGGCATATACTGAAGACCAGCAGAGAGACCCAGCCTTGAGGAATGAACATATACTAGAATCTTGGACCTTCCATACATAGGTAGCCATTGTTGGATTACTTGGACCACAGCCTGTAAAAATCCACAGAAGTAAGAAAGGAACATCCACTCTTACATCAACTACTAGGCAACAAAACAGAAATTCTAGGTAGTGAGATCACACACACACACACACACACACACACACACACACACACTCTATAGGATATTTGAACCTGTTTCTAGATGTGTGGCTCAGCCCTTAGCATACACCTTTAATCCTCTGGCTGGAATGCAGACATGCCCTTAGTACACACCTTTAATCCCAAGCAATGAAGGTAAAGTTAGTTTGTAGAAGGAAGCACCCATGTTTGAAAATGATGTCTAATTGAAAGGCAGACAAAGTGACAATTTAGAGAAAGATTTGACAGAATACGATATGCCCAACTCTCAGGAGACAAGAGAGGAAAGGGAAACTACTTAAGGAGGAGAGAGATACAGCACAGGAGAAGAGCACAGTCCAGGAATACAGTAGAATTCATGGAAAGCAGTGCAGTAGAGTTGAGAGGGGAGCGAAGCAGCACAGAGAGGGAGGAGGAGGTAGCTTTATCAGAAGAGTTTTACAGGGACAGATTGAAGAGAGAACCAGCTAGACACAAGTAAAGACAGGATGAGACAGAGAATGAGAAGGAGCCAGAAGATTTGAAAAAATTACTCGAGTTAGTATAAGGCCAAGCAGAGCGATACAGGAGAAGCTAAGAGAAGTCAGATTAAATAAATCACCTGGAAGAGAAGTTTAAGCCAAAACAGCTGAGTTGAAAAGAACAGAGTTCAAAAAGAGCTAGAAAGGTTGAGTTTAGTCAGCAGTAAATATCAGAGTCTGAAAACATTTTAGGCCTAGATTAGATTATATGGAGTCTAGAAGCTTCCAGGACTAGGCCTAGGTTAGCAGATGGAGTCAGTAAACCTTGGAGACAACAATTATAAGAGAATAAAAGTTACTTTTTATATACACACAAAATAAAATAAAAAATCAAATGCTAAACTTTCTTTTTAACTGGTGGCACATGCCTTTAATCTCAGCACTGAGGAAGCAGAAGCAGACAAATCTCTGTGAGTCCAAGGCCAGCCTGGTGTACATAGCAAGTTGCAGGCCAGGCAGAGCTAAAACAGTGAGATGACAGTCTCAAAAGAAAGTTCAATTTAGAAATAAGACAAATCACCTTTATTCCAGGCCAGTGTGATCCTTATTAAGAAAATTCCCAACAGTTTATCCAGGAAAAAAAGATTAGTCTAATGAATGGATTTAAATAGATGAAAGGTTCAAACTGCAGTTTGTAAAACCAGTGTAGAGAAGTTATCAAGGACTTGGTAGTGATGGCACATACTTTTAATCCTAACACTTGGGAGACAGAGGCAGGTCTCTATGAGTTTGAGGTCAGCCTAGTCGACAAAGCAAGTTCCAGGACAGACAGGCTACACAAAGAAACCCTGGCTCAAAAAAAAATCAAAGAAAAAGAAGAAGAAGAAGAAGAAGAAGAAGAAGAAGAAGAAGAAGAGGAGGAGGAGGAGGAAGAGGAAGAAGAAGAGAGAGAAAGATGGAAGGAAGGAGAGAGAGAGAGACAGAGAGACAGAGAGAGAGACAGAGAGAGAAGAAAATCAAGGATCTACAGAAAATGAACATGAAGTACAACTTACCATTTTTCTCAGATGTTTAGAAGACTCCACTTGGCATCAGCACAAATTATAATTGTGCAAGGAGCACTAGTCCAGAAGAAACATATCGTAGGTTATTAAATAATCCTTAGCAAATCTAAAAGAATAGAAATCACACAAAGTATCTTTTCACACAACAACTGAAGTACAAAGAAATAATAGATAACATGAAATTTTGCAAATACTTCTAAGTAACTTATAGGTCAAAGAGTATAAAGATGAATTAGATAATATTTTTACCTTTATATAAATGAAAATGCAGCATATTGCAAGTTTTGTGGTGCTACTTACTAGACACAGCTGAAAGGCAAAAAAGAAAATGTATCCAAATCAAGCTAAAGAGGGTAAGAGATGAAGTTAAGAAAAAGAATAAGTAAAATTTCAAACCAGAAGAAAAGTAAATAAAACCAGTTACAGGAAACAGTGATTCTCTGAAAAGATTAAAAATTGATAAAGCTGACAAGACTGACCAGTTTATCAAAATTCTGAGTGATAAGGGGCATATAATATCATTACAGAGCCTGAGGATATTATATGTATAATTAGAGAACAGTTCAAATATATTTTGCACTTAAATTTGAAACTGAGATGAAATGGACTAAACTCTCAAATATCATAAATCAGGAAAACTCAGCCAAGTGAAAATAAATAACTTAAATCATCCTGTTCTCTAGGGCTCTTAAATAGTTAAAGAGAATATAATGCCAATTCTTCCCATCTCTACTAGAAAACAAAAGAAAATAACACTGCTCAGCAAGACGTGTGGGACCAACATTAGTTTAAATATACACAGACATTAGGGGAAAGAAAACTATACCAATACCTCCCACAATTATGAATATAGAAATCTCAAAAAAAAAAAAACTGTAGTGAATTGGAGAGATGGTTCAGTGGTTAAGAGCACTGATTGCTCTTCCAGAGATCCTGAGTTCAATTCTCAACAACCACATGGTGGCTCACAACCATCTGTAATGGGATCTGATGCCCTCTTCTGACAGACTGGTGTCCAGGCAGAGAGAGCATATATATAATTCTCTTTTAAAAAGTGAAAAAAACTGTAGCTAATCATATACAGTAATATATAAAAACGGTACTATCTCACAGCCAGAGGTTATCCTGGGAATACAAAGTTGGCTTAATATTCTGAAAGTAATCCACTGCAATCCACATCATTATCAATCTAAATAAGTCAAAGCACATAATCATATTAATTGGTGCATAGAAGCTTTCAATAAAGCAAACGCTTATTTATGAAGAAAAACTCTCAGCAAACTCAAACTAAATGAAAACTCCTCCTTTCGTCATTCCAAAACTCTGCATGTCCTCATCCCTGGTTTACACCTGGAATTTGGCCCTAAGTAATGAGGAAAGATTTGCCCTCAAAAAGTAATCTGACAGTTGGAAAATCTATTTAAATGTTTGGTAGATCTTTCCTTGGGAACTGCCAAGGAAGTCAAAATGAAGAGGCAAGGTTAAATGGGAAAGGGCCTGTCCTTTTAAAAAGGGATGTACGCCGGAGATAAAGCACAAGACATCTTAAGGATCTGTTGATGGTATAGGGCCACTAAACAAGGAAAAGCACATACAAACCAAAGACAATATAAGGACACAGGAGAAGTGATGGAAGTGGAGGATGATGAGACCTTTCTGACCTCTCTTTGCAGAAGATCTTATTTCCTTTTTTTTTTTAGATTTATTTATTACAGAAAAATAATGACTACAAGCCCAGTCACTCCCTCACATCGAGAATGTCGTCATTCTTCTTGATGACATAAACAATAGCCCCTTCCTAAAAGACAGCTTGTCTTCCTTGTCTTTTGTCTAAATCGCTACAACTAGCAGGGGCAGGAAACAAAACAGGATGTGAAAGAGCCTACTATCCCTAGAAAAACAAAACTAAATAATCACTCAAGCCCAACAACTTTCTAAACATAGACTAAAATTTATATGTTTGCATTTTCTACTTAATGACCATTGCTATAAAATGAAATTGATTTTCCAGAAGCTGGTTTCTAAATCAAGCATAAACACAAAAGAAAGAGAGAGAGAGAGGGAGAGGGAGAGGGAGAGAGAGAGAGAGAGAGAGAGAGAGAGAGAGAAGCACTGCCATCACATTTAGTTAAACAGACCCTCCATGGGTTATAAAGTACATTATTGTAAAGATAAGCACCATCTCAGAGTCATGAAAGATGCCCATTTCTTCATGTAAGCTTGAAGCACCATAATGTGTAAGGAAATGTTTAAACATTAGAATTATCATGGTACCATGAGCTATGATGTGAGAGGCAAGTGATGAGGCAGGCTATAGGACCAGCATAGCTATGTCTCCTTTGAATCATGGTTAAACTCCCACAAGTCAAATGCATGAATAATAGAGAAGCTACTAGTTTCCACAGAGCTCAGAGCTTCCCTCTGAAAAAAAAATATCCATTTTACAGACAGGGTTACTGAAAATCCCATTAGCTAATCAAGGGCCATTGAATGTTTCAATATGAACTATTGTTACAGAACAGAAAGAGGGGACTTGGCTTTCTTAGTTCCAGGGTATCTGTTGAATGCTGCTTGGAATATACATGAGTGGGGAAGGCCCAGCTGACCCCCAACCCAGGCCTAGCCCTCTGTTCTCTAGGACTTCATTTGGAAACAAGACCAGCTAGTCTAGAAACTAATACTTACAATGATTTGGACAAACAGGCCAGTGAAGATCCCATAATTACTGGAAGTTTTAATCAACTCATGCCAGTCAGACGTCATTTAATTTGCACTGGGCCTCAGTACTGACAAGGAGGGAAGGGCTGTCCTGTAATAAGAATTAAAGGGATCAATAGTCCTTGACTATGAAACAATGGCTGTACTCCCCAACAGGGTCCAGCGGGCAGAGTGTAAAAGATAAAACATGTCCCAACTCCTGGGAGAATTCCAAGCAGAAAACCAAACCCACATCCCACACAGGCACCACCAAACAGTTTCTAGTATCTATAGGATCCAAGCTCTCTGGCCTCTGTCCATATTCTGGTTGTCCTTGTCTCTCAAAAGAAAGCGACATGCCCTATATTACAGCTCCTGTAGTACTGTTCTAGGCATCTCTTCCTGACCTTTGAAATCAGTTGTTCAGGAGACAGAAATCAATGAAGTCTGGTACAGAAGCAACGCTCTCCGGCTGTGCAGCACCAGACAACACATGCTACCTCTCTTCTGCTAGATGTAAAATGGACTAGTTGATAAATGATGGCCTTCTGTGGTTGTAGGTAATATGTAGTACCATCACAGGTAATAAATAATTATATGATACTTATACTCAGCCTCAAAAAAAAAGAATCTACTATATATTCTTTCAAAACATATATCTAGGGGTTAGCAAGATGGCTCAGTGGTTTAAAAAAATTGCTGCAAAATGGCTCAGTGGTTAACAATCATACTTGCTGCCAAACCTATTACCTGAGTTCCATTCCAAGGTTTGCATGGTAGAGAGAACCAATATCCACAAGTTGTCCTCTGACCCCCACATTGGCTCCATGGCACATGTTCCCTAAAACATAAATAAAATATAAAATTAAAAATATATACTGCATTATGTCCCCAATTTAGTATATCCACAATAATAGTGTAAATGTGCTAAGAGAACCAAGACACCTCCACAAGTTCTAATGTGATGTTCCCCCTTAAATCACTTGCTATGGGTCTTAAAATCATTAGCTCATACCCTTGGGGCTCTCAGAGTCTGAAGCACCAACCAAAGAACAATTTCCCTGAGCCTTAAAATAGGAGAGTAGAAAATAAAAACAAATCCATTCATTAACACTAAGCCAAGGAATATCAGGCATGTCCAACTTCTTTTCAGTAGGCCAGCTTTTGACAATGCTTCAGCCAACTAGTCAAACTTTGATACCTTTTTGTGTAAACTGTGCAAGCCTCCACATTAAACCTAGAATCTCCACTTAGTGGGCCCATATCAATAAACTCAGCCAGATCTTGTTTTATGTTCTTTCCACCACTAGCCCACATCCTTAAAATGTACTCCCACACATACTCCCCAGACTCATGAAGTTCTTTAACAGTGTAGGGCACCTCCTTGTAGACTACACTTTCTGTCTCCCCACTAGCAGTCTGCTTTGCCTTATGTCTGCTTATAAGTCTAGAGGCAACTATTGATGGGCTCTGGGGGACATCAGTATTGTCTTGCCTGGCATCTCCTTCAGAGAAAGTCACTGCTGGTTTGGCAGACAATGGAGAATAAATTTACTCAGTCACAGGTGAAAAGGGGCTGAGTATATCTGCTGTGGATGGAGAGACTACTTTCTCAGGTAAGAAAAACCGTTCAGAATCAAAGGATTCAAAGTTCTCAGCTTCAATAGGATCCAACCACACATCCCCATCCCAAGGTACAGGATTGATCCTTTACCAATAAGTGCCCTTAGTTTGACCACCAACACCCTCTAATGCTAGAACTTGAACTTTCACTGTAATTTAGCCAGTCTTATAATATGGGATTAGGTTTGGTTTTTCTGCTACTCGAGCTCTGTGGGTGATGGAGAGAAGATTTTTTAGACTGTTTCTGTGCCTCTGGAGCCAATTCCATCACCGAATTCACTCTTTTCCTTTGACACTATATCCTGGGCTACTAGAAGTTGGTTAATTTTATACCAAATCTTTTTTTTTACTTTGTCAGTTTATCCAGAAATGATAGAAACAACCAGCCAGTATCATTATTTTCCTTATTTTTCCAGAGTTGTCAAAAATGTTATATACAAAGACACTAAATTACTTTTTCTCCAAAGCAAACCCTTCAAATATTTCTAACCATGGTCTTTCAGTGTTCTCCCTTCTACCAGGGAAGTCTTTAGTAACTTTGGGTGTTGGTGAATTGCCAAACCTGCTCCAGAAAAAGTCATCCTCACAATTCTGTTTCTCTAGAGGCACTCCTGGTCCTACAATCCGTACTGGTCATAGTTCTCTAAAGGTCCAAGTAGACAAACAATGGTTGTCTCCTGACAGAAAGACCAAGGATCTGTAGTTGTTCAGTCCACAAGACTACTTGTCTCAGCAGTCTGAATCCAGTACTGGAGTCCTAGAGAAGTCCTGGAGAGATGCTGGGTTTCAGTCTACATTGGAATACCAAAGAATTGGCTTCCAACATGAGTGAAAGAATGCCCCAGAACAGGATAGACGAACCTGCCAGCAAGAGTCAGAGGAAGCAGACAAAAGGCAAAAGCTTCCTTCTTCCATGTCCATCTTGGAAGATGCCACCAGAGATGCAGTGACAGCCCACATGTAGGGTGGGGCTTCCACATCAAATGATTCAACCAAGAAAAAAAATCCCTCACAGGTGTGTCCAGCTGCTTGGGTTTTAGTTAAATTCCAGATTGAAAAATAAAATCCTACGTGCAGAGACATTGAAATGGTCTTATTTATATGGAAAGTTTATCCTTTTTTTTTCACAAGTTGAATAGTTTATGGTATGGGGGAGGGAAGGTGTTTCAGGTATATAGACATACCTATTGTCCGAATATCATGTATACTTTGAATACCCATGCTATTTTTTATTTAAGAAAAATTACTGGTTTCACATGGGTAATTCCTCTCAATTCCTTTTTTTTTATTTTCTAAGTTTTTTTATTTACATGCCAAATCATTTCCCCTTTCCTGTTTCCTCCCTCCCTGAAAGTCCCATAAGCCCCCTTCCCTCTCTCTTTTCCCCATTCAACCCCCTCTCGCTTCTCTGTCCTGGCATTCCCCTACATCCAGTCTCATCCTTAGTGAGGTAACCCAATCACAAAAGAACACACATGGTATGCAGTCACTGATAAGGGGATATTAACCCAGAATCTCGGAATACCCTAGACACAATTCGCATATCAATAGATTTCCAAGAAGATGGAAGGAGAGACCCCAGTCCTGGAAAGCTTATCCTAAGGCAAAAATATTTCAATGATTTGGAATTTATATGTAGTCTGCCCTATAGTAGAACAAAATTAATTTTAACATGATCTGTTTAGTGTTTATTAAACTACTTAACAATGCATTCTGGATTAAGAGATACTATAGAACTTAATATGGTTATTGTCAACAAAAATAAAATAAAATAATATCATTCCCACAATAAAAAAGACTCCTAACTCATCAAACTGCAGAGAAATATGAGACTGTGGAGTACCCAGCCCTAAATGGGATGAAACATCTCTATCACAACCCTCCCTACATGGCTTAGGGATCATCACAGAAGAGGGGGAGGGAAGAGTCACATGTAGAAACCAGAGGTTGGGGAGAACTGCTTTGAAACTATTGGCAGCACACAGCAAGGCCATTGCACATAAGAACTCATGGGCTGTGCCCACACACTAGACCTACATTAGGTTAGGATAGTCAACAGTCCATCAATAATAGGGGAGGGGTTCATGAGTTCCCACTCTTAGCTGAGGAAGTACTGACAGTTGATGCCTTCTAGGGGAGGGAATGTCAGTTTTCTTCAGGGATGCAGCCCTAGGTAGGTTGCCCATGGTCCAAGAATGGATAGCCCTACACTTATGCCCACACTGGCAGCACCAACTGAACTCATTTTTTTCAAAGAGTACACAACGAGAGAACAGTATATACTTTCTCCAGACACAAATGGGAAGCTGACTACCTCCTGCCTCACCAAGAAACTGCTAAAGTTCCTGAGGGATCAAAGTAAATGAAGACAAGAGCCATGACAGCTTCGAAGGCTGTGATGTATGTCAAATTATTCCATTGTGATGGTCCTGAATTCACTGTAAAGAGAAAACGCATGCTAACATCAGGAATAGTGAAGGCCATGTTAAAGGGCTCTTTCTTCCTTTAGTCCTTCTCCTTCCTAACAAAAGTTCAGTGGTGTGTTATCTTAAAGAACAAAATACTCCCAGTGCCAAAGAAACTATTCACAAATGCTGACATTCATAGTAACAACTAGAATTACTCCTTTGACTGACCCGATCCTTTTACCAGACAAATGACTCCCATTCCTTCGAATTTAACAGATCTTAAGAAAGGCCTTAACGATCCAGAGACTGCCCCACCTGGGGATCCATCCTATATACAGTTACCAAACCCAGACACCATTGTGGATGCCAAGAAGTGTTTGGTGACAGGAGCCAGATACAGCTGTTTCCTGAGAGGCTCTGCCAGAGCCTGACAAATATAGAGGCAGATGCTCACAGCCAACCATTGGACTGAGCACGGGGTCTCCAATGGAGGAGCTAGAGAAGGGACTGAAGGAGCTGAAGGGGTTTGCAGCCCCATAGGAGGAACAACAATATCAACCAACCAGACCCCCCAGAGCTCCCAGGGACTAAGCCACCAACCAAAGAGTACACATGGAGGGAGGGACTCATGGCTCCAACCACATATGTAACAGAGGATGACCTATTTGGCGTTAATAAAAAGAGAGGCCCTTGGTCCTGTGAAGGCTCAATGCTCCAGTGTAAGGGAATGCCAGGACAGGGAAGTAGGAATGGGTGGGTGGATACCCTCATAGAAGCAGGGGGAGGGGGATGGGATAGGGGGTTTTCGGAGGGTAAACTAGGAAAGGGATAACACTTGAAATGTAAATAAAGAAGATATCTGATAAAAAAGAATCTAGTAAGAGGCTAGAGGAATGGCTCTGTAAGAGAGAGAGAGAGAGAGAGAGAGAAGAAAGAAAGAAAGAAAAAGAAAGGCCTTAATGGAATTATCAGCTGGCACATCAGAAAAATGATTTTTTTAATTTTATTTTATTTTCTAAGTTTTTTTTATTTACATTCAAAATCATTTCCCCTTTCCCATTTCCTCCATCCCCGAAAGTCCCATAAGCCCCCTTCCCTCCCTCTTTTCCCCATTCAACCCCCTCTTGCTTCTCTGTCCTGGCATTCCCCTACACCCAGTCTTTAATGATTTTTAAAGACAGGATATTGACTGAGTTTTAGAAAATATGTGAGCTGGTTTTCATGAAGCATGGTCAATATTGTGAAAATTACAGTACCTCATATAAATTGAGAAGGATGGGATGAGTGGGTGGTCTTTAACTTATTATTTGGCACACTTAAATGATTACTGGACTATATAATTCTTGACAGTGTGTTTTCTAATATTTGACTGGCTTTGATGACACTAAAATAGAATACCAGAGATCCCACTTGTATTAAGAAAGAAGCCAGGGTCCCATGAAAAAATAAAATTCAATGCTCAGACCTTAACAGGATCTCTATATAAAACTGTCTCCTCCCAAGGCTCAGAGACCAATGGAGAGGGTAGGAAGAGTCTTTAGCAAGAAGAAATGGATGACTTCAAGTAAACAGTATTTTCTAAGCACAGCAGGGCAACCATGCATATGAATGCACAACAGTTGAGACAGCATGCAGAAGCCCTGTGCATTCTCGAGCCAAACAGAATCCCAGCAGGAAGAGGAGAGGAGGTAGACATGGAGTCTCACTCCTAGATGAGATGCTGTTGGCAATTGATACCTGCTAAAATGGGGAGAGTTGGTTTTCCTTTTTTTTTTTTTTTTTTTTTTTTTAATTTAATTTTATTTTATTTTTTTAATTTACATTCCAAATCACTTCCCCTTTCCCGTTTCCTCCCTCCCCGAAAGTCCCATAAGCCCCCTTCCCTCCCTCTTTTCTCCGTTCAACCCCCTCTCATTACTCTGTCCTGGCGTTCCCCTACATCCAGTCTTTCCAGGACCAGGGGTCTCTCCTTCCATCTTTTTAGAAATCTATTGATATGCTGATTGTGTCTAGGGTATTCTGAGATTCTGGGTCAATATCCCCTTATCAGTGACTTCATACCATGTGTGATCTTTTGTGATTGGGTTACCTCACTAAGGATGATATTTTCAAGTTCTGACCATTTGCCTAGGAATTTCGTGAATTCATTGTTTTTAATTGCAGAGTAGTATTCCATTGTGTAAATATACCACATCTTCTGAATCCATTCCTCCGTTGAGGGACATCTGGGTTCTTTCCAGCTTCTGGCTATTATAAATAAGGCTGCTATGAATATAGTGGAGCATGTGTCCTTATTGCATGCAGGTAAAGTCTCTGGGTATATGCCCAGGAGTGGTATAGCCGGATCCTCCGGAAGTGTCATGCCCAGTTTTCTGAGGAGCCGCCAGACTGCTTTCCAGAGTGGTTGTACCAGCCTGCAATTCCACCAGCAGTGGAGGAGTGTTCCTCTTTCTCCACATCCTCGCCAACAACTGCTGTCTCCTGTGTTTTTGATCTTAGCCATCCTGACTGGTGTGAGATGGAATCTCAGGGTTGTTTTGATTTGCATTTCCCTAATGACTAAGGATGATGAACATCTCTTTAGGTGCTTCTCAGCCATTAGATATTCTTCAGGTGAGAACTCTTTGTGTAGCTCTGTACCCCATTTTTTAATAGGGTTACTTGCCTCTCTGGAGTTTAACTTCTTGAGTTCTTTGTATATCTTGGATATTAGCCCTCTGTCGGATGTAAGGTTGGTAAAGATCATTTCCCAGTTAGTTGGTTGCCGCTTTGTCTTTTTGACGGTGTCTTTTGCCTTGCAAAAACTTTGTAATTTAATGAGGTCCCATTTGTCTATTCTTGATCTTAGAGCATAAGCTATTGGAGTTCTGTTCAGGAAATTCTCCCCTGTGCCCATATGTTCAAGGTTCTTCCCTAGTTTCCCTTCTATTAGTTTCAGTGTGTCTGGTTTTATGTGGAGATCTTTGATCCACTTAGAATTGAGCTTAGTGCAAGGAGATAAGGATGGGTCAATTTGCATTCTTCTGCATGTTGACCTCCAGCTGAGCCAGCACCATTTGTTGAAAAGGCTATCTTTTTTCCACTGGATGGTTTTAGCTCCTTTGTCAAAGATCAAGTGACCATAGGAGTGTGGATTCATTTCTGGGTCTTCAATTCTGTTCCATTGATCTACATGTCTGTTACTGTACCAATACCATGCAGTTTTTAACACTATTGCTCTGTAGTACAGCTTGAGGTCCGGGATACTGATTCCCCCAGAGGTTCTTTTACTCTTGAGAATAGTTTTAGCTATTCTGGGTTTTCTGTTATTCCAGATGAATTTTTGAATTGCTCTTTCTAACTCTATGAAGAATTGAGTTGGGATTTTGATGGGGATTGCATTGAATCTGTGTATTACTTTTGGTAAGATGCTCATTTTTACTATATTAATCCTGCCAATCCATGAGCATGGCAGATTTTTCCATCTTCCGAGGTCTTCTTCAATTTCTTTCTTCAGAGACTTGAAGTTCTTGTCATACAGATCTTTCACTTGTTTGGTTAGCGTCACGCCAAGATACTTAATATGGTTTGTGGCTATCGTAAAGGGTATTATTTCTCTTACTTCTTTCTCAGCCTGCTTATCCTTTGAGTATAGGAAGGCTTCTGACTTGCTTGAGTTGATTTTATATCCGGCCACTTTGCTGAAGTCGTTTATCAGCTGTAGGAGTTCTCTGGTGGAGTTCTTTGGGTCGCTTATGTATACTATCATATCGTCTGCAAATAGTGATAGTTTGACTTCTTCCTTTCCAATTTGTATCCCTTTGACCTCTTTTTCTTGTCTAATTGCTCTAGCTAGAACTTCAAGTACTATATTGAAAAGATATGGAGAGAGAGGGCAGCCTTGTCTAGTCCCTGATTTTAGTGGGATTGCTTCAAGTTTCTCTCCGTTTAGATTGATGCTGGCTACTGGTTTGCTGTAAATTGCTTTTACTATGTTTAGATATGGGCCTTGAATTCCTGATCTTTCCAAGACCTTTAGCATGAAAGGATGCTGAATTTTGTCAAATGCTTTCTCAGCATCTAATGAGATGACCATGTGGTTTTTTTCTTTGAGATTGTTTATGTAGTGGATTACATTGATGGATTTCCTTATATTGAACCATCCCTGCATCCCTGGGATGAAGCCTACTTGATCGTGGTGAATGATCGTTTTGATGTGTTCTTGGATTCGGTTGGCAAGAATTTTATTGAGTATTTTTGCATCGATATTCATAAGAGAGATTGGCCTGAGATTCTCTTTCTTTGTCGGATCTTTGTGTGCTTTTGGTATTAGTGTAATTGTGGCTTCATAGAACGAGTTGGGTAGTGTTCCTTCTGTTTCTATTTTGTGGAACAGTTTGAAGAGTATTGGTGTTAGGTCTTCTTTGAAGGTCTGATAGAATTCTGCACTAAAACCATCTGGACCTGTGCTTTTTTTGGTTGGAAGACTTCCAATGACAACTTCTATTTCTTCAGGGGTTATAGGACGGTTTAGATGGTCTATTTGATCCTGATTTAATTTTGGTACTTGGTATCTGTCAAGGAAATTGTCCATTTCCTCAAGATTTTCTAGTTGTGTTGAATACAGGTTTTTGTAGTAGGATCTGATGATTTTTTGAATTTCCTCAGTTTCTGTTGTTATCTCTCCCTTTTCGTTTCTGATTTTATTAATTTGGATACTATCTCTGTGCCCTCTGGTTAGTCTGGCTAAGGGCTTATCTATCTTGTTGATTTTCTCAAAGAACCAACTCCTCGTTTTGTTGATTCTTTGTATGGTTTTATTTGTTTCTACTTGATTGATTTCAGCCCTGAGTTTGATGATTTCCTGCCTTCTACTCCTCTTTGGTGTATTTGCTTCTTTTTGTTCCAGGGCTTTCAGGTGTGCCATTAAGCTGTTAGTGTATGCTGTCTCCCGTTTCTTTTTGGCGGCACTCAGGGCTATGAATTTTCCTCTTAGCACTGCTTTCATTGTGTCCCATAAGTTAGGGTATGTTGTGCCTTCATTTTCATTAACTTTCAAAAAGTCTTTGATTTCTTTCTTTATTTCCACCTTGACCAAGTTATCATTGAGTAGAGCATTGTTCAGCCTCCATGTGTACGTGGGTTTTCTTTTGTTTTTGTTGCCATTGAAGACCACCCTTATTCCATAGTGATCTGATAAGAGGCATGGGATTATTTCTATCTTCTTGTATCTGTTGAGGTCTGATTTGTGACCAATTATATGGTCAATTTTGGAGAAGGTACCATGAGGAGCTGAGAAGAAGGTGTATTCTTTAGCTCTAGGATGAAATGTTCTATATATATCAGTTAGTTCCATTTGGTCCAAGGCTTCAATTAGATTCACTGTGTCCCTGTTTAGTTTCTGCTTTCCTGAACGATCCATTTCAGAGAGCGGGGTGTTGAAGTCACCCACTATTATTGTGTGCGGTGCGATGTGTGCTTTGAGTTTTAGTAAAGTTTCTTTTACGAATGAGGGTGCCCTTGCATTTGGAGCATAGATATTCAGGATTGAGAGTTCTTGATGGTGGATTTTTCCCTTGATCAGTATGTAGTGTCCTTCTGTGTCTTTTTTGATGACTTTGGGTTGAAAATCAATTTTATCCGATATTAGGATGGCTACTCCACCTCGTTTCTTGGGGCCATTTGCTTGTAAAATTGTTTTCCAGCCTTTTACTCTGAGGTAGTGTTTGTCTTTGACACTGAGGTGCGTTTCCTGCATGCAGCAAAATGCTGGGTCCTGTTTACGTATCCAGTCTGCTAGTCTATGTCTTTTAATTGGGGAATTGAGACCATTGATATTAAGAGAGATTAAGGCATAGTGATTATTGCCATCTGCCATTCTTGACGCTATCTTTATGTTTGAGTGGTTATCTACTTTTGGGTTTGATTCAAGAAGGTTATTATCTCATTTTTTCCAGGGTGTTGTTTCTCTCCCTGTATTGGAGGTTTCCACCTATTATCCGTTGCAGGGCTGGATTTGTGGAAAGATATTGTGAAAATTTGGTTTTATCATGGAATATCTTGGTCTCTCCATCTATGGTGATTGAGAGTTTTGCTGGGTATAGTAGTCTAGGCTGGCATTTGTGCTGTCTTAGTGTCTGCATGAGATCTGCCCAGGATCTTCTGGCTTTCATAGTCTCTGGTGAGAAGTCTGACGTGATTCGGATAGGTCTTCCTTTGTATGTTACTTGGCCCTTTTCTCTTACTGCCTTTAGTATTCTTTCTTTGTTTAGAACATTCGGTGTTTTGATTATTATGTGACGGGAGGTATTTCTGTTCTGGTCGAGTCTGTTTGGAGTTCTGTAGGCTTCTTGTATGTTCATCGGCATCTCTCTCTTTAAGTTAGGGAAGTTTTCCTCCATAATTTTGTTGAAGATGTTTACTGGCCCTTTAAGTTGCAAATCTTCACTCTCATCTATACCTATAATCCTTAGGTTTGGTCTTCTCATTGTGTCCTGGATTTCCTGGATGTTTTGGGTTACGCGTTTTTTGCATTTTGCATTTTCTTTGACTGTTGAGTCGATGCTTTCTATGGAATCTTCAGCACCTGAGATTCTTTCTTCCATCTCTTGTATTCTATTGTTGATGTTTGCATCTATGACTCCTGATTTCTTCCCAAGGTTTTCTATCTCCAAAGTTGTCTCCCTTTGTGATTTCTTAGTTGTTTCTACTTCCTTTTTTAGTTCCTGGATGGATTTGCTGAGATCCTTCACTTGTTTGTTTGTATTTTCCTGTGTTTCTTTAAGGTATTTTTGCATTACCTCTTTCAGGATTTCTTCCTGATGACCCACGTTCTCCTGCATTTCTCTGAGCGATTTTTGTGTTTCCTCCTCATGGGATTCCATCTGTTGATCCATCGTCTCCTGCATTTCTTTAAGCAGTTCTCGTGTTTCCTTTGTAAGGGCATCTAACCGTTGATTCATTTCTTTAAGCAATTTTTGTGTTGCCTCCTTATGGGCATCCGTCTGTTGACCCATATTCTTCTGCATTTCATTATGCAAATTTTGTGATTCCTTTGTGAGTGCATCTACCCGTTGATTCATCTCGTTAAGCGATTTTTGTGTTGTCTCCTTGTGCGCCTCCATCTTTTGATCCATGTTCTCCCGCATTTCTCTAAGCGATTTTTGTGTTTCCTTTGTAAGGGCTTCTAACCGTTGATTCATGGTCTCCTGTAACTCTTTATGAGATTTATTTGTGTCCTTCTTGTGATCCTCTAATAGCATCATGAGAAGTGATTTTAAATCCAGATCTTGTCTTTCGGGTGTGGTGGGGTATCCAGGACTTGCTGCTGTTGGAGAGTTGGGTTCGGATGGTCCCACATTACTTTGATTACTGTTAGTAACATTCCTACGTTTGCCTTTTGCCATCTGGATACCTCTGGTGTTAGTTGGTCCTGCTGCCACTGGCTGTTGGTTGGACCTCCTGTGAGCCTGCAAAGCTATTTCTGCCCCCCCTGGATTACCAGGATTCCCCTGGCACCGATTTCTGGGGCCTGCCTGCTCCTGAGTGACTTTGGAGCCCTAATGTGCTTTGCCCCAAGTGATCTTATATTGGGGAGGCCTTGCACATCTAAAGGCTCAGCCTAGTGGATTCCTGGAGCAGAGGTCGCCAAAGGGAGGCTGGCAGGCTCCTGCCCTGTGCAGGGGTGTGTGATCTCTCCTGGGGGGGGGAGGGGGCGTCCCTCTGCCAGGCAGAAGTCCCACAGCAGATCTGGCGCGCTGGTCACTGCAGATCAGCCCAGCACCTGGGAGCAGGTTACACACAAGCTGCCTGAACCCGAAGCGATATTATGCCTGTCTGTCTCTGAGCCTGGTGGTCCCAACTACCTGGTCACTGGAGCAAAGATGGCGGAGGGCACTCTCCGTGGCGCTGCTCACCCTGTGGTCACGATGGCCCGCCGATCTGGCACCCAGACGACCACAGCGCCAACCCGCCCTCGGGCACAGAAGGAAGCCCCAACAGGCCGTGTCCCAAGTGATGTTATATCGGGGGGGGAGAGCCTGGGTACCGGTCTCTCCAGTGCAGTCCGCGGGAACAGAGGTCGCGGAAGGGAAGCTGGCAGGCTCCCTCCCTGCGCGGGGTCCCTCCACCAGGCAGAAGGTCCCACCGCGGCACTGGCGCGCTGGTTACTGCAGATCAGCCCAGCACCTGGGAGCAGGTTACACACAAGCTGCCTGAAACCGAAGCGATATTATGCCTGTCTGTCTCTGAGCCTGGCGGTCCCAACTACCTGGTCACTGGAGCAAAGATGGCGGAGGGCAGTCTCCGTGGCGCTGCACACCCTGTGGTCACGATGGCCCGCCGATCTGGCACCCAGACGACCACAGCGCCGACCCGCCCTCGGGCACAGACGGAAGCCCCAACCGGCCGTGTCCCAAGTGATGTTATATCGGGGGGGAGAGCCTGGGTACCGGTCTCTCCAGCGCAGTCCGCGGGAACGGAGGTCGCGGAAGGGAAGCTGGCAGGCTCCCTCCCTGCGCGGGGTCCCTCCACCAGGCAGAAGGTCCCGCCGCGGAACTGGCGCGCTGGTTACTGCAGATCAGCCCAGCACCTGGGAGCAGGTTACACACAAGCTGCCTGAAACCGAAGCGATATTATGCCTGTCTGTCTCTGAGCCTGGCGGTCCCAACTACCTGGTCACTGGAGCAAAGATGGCGGAGGGCAGTCTCCGTGGCGCTGCACACCCTGTGGTCACGATGGCCCGCCGATCTGGCACCCAGACGACCACAGCGCCGACCCGCCCTCGGGCACAGACGGAAGCCCCAACCGGCCGTGTCCCAAGTGATGTTATATCGGGGGGAGAGCCTGGGTACCGGTCTCTCCAGCGCAGTCCGCGGGAACAGAGGTCCGAGTTGGTTTTCCTTAAGAGCATGGTTTCTTTGAAGGTCTGGTAGAATTCTGCACTAAATCCATCTGGCCCTGGGCTTTTTTTTTTTTTGGTTGGGAGGTTTTTAATGACTTCTTCTATTTCCTTGTGCGATATGGGCCTGTTTAGATAGTTTACCTGCTCTTGATTTAACTTTGGTATGTGGTATCTATCTAGAAAACCATCCACTTCATCTAGATTTTCCAATTTTGTTGAGTATAGGCTTTTATAGTAGGATCTGATGATATTTCCTCCATTTCTGTTGTTATGTCTCCCTTTTCATTTCTGATTTTGTTAATTTGGATATTGCTTCTCAACCCTTTAGTTAGTTTGGCTAGGGGTTTACAAGTGAGGATGCCTTACTCTCACTTGGGAGGGAGAACAAAGCAATCACAAATGGGAAGGGAGGGAGGGACCTGGGAGGAAAAGTGGACTGGAGGGTAGGGAGTGGGGGAAGAGGGGAACATGATCTGGTTGAAGCCCTGATGGCCAGCAGAAAGAATGGAAACAGGCAACCTTGGGAGATAGGAGGTTGGCGGGGGACCCTCCAGAATATACCAGAGACCTGGGAGGTGAGAGACACTCAGCACTCCAAGGGAGGGACCTTAGATGAAATGACCAACAGTAGAAAGAGGGAACTTATAGAGGCCATCTCCAGCAGGAAGACAGGGCATCAAATGAGAGAGAGGGAGCCCATCCCACAGTCACACTCTGACCCATAATTGTGCCTCTCTGAAAGAATTACAGGGATGGAAATGGAGAGGAGCCTGAGGAAAAGAAGGTCCAGCAACAGACCCAAAGTGGGATCCAGCTCAAGGGGAAGTCCCAAGTCCTGACACTATAACTGAGGCTATGGAGCGCTCGCAAAAAGGGACCAGGCATGGCCGCACTCCAGAAAATACAAGAAGCAGCAGAAAGAGCCAGATGCAGATATTTTCACCCAACCAATGGGCAGAAGCAGCTGATCCCTGTTGTTGGATTAGGGAAAAGCTGAAAGAATCTGAGAAGGGCAATCCTGTAGGAGGACCAGCAGTCTCAATTAATCTGGACCCCCGCCCCCAGACCTCTCAAACACTGGACCACCAAACAGGCAACATACAGCTGGTGCTGATATGAAGCCCCCAACACACATACAGTAGAGGACTGCCAGGTCTATGTTCATTCAGAAATGATGCACCTAATCCTCAAGAGACTGGAGGCCCCAGGAAGTTTAGAGGTCAGATGGGATGAGGGGTGGGGACATCCACGTCGAGACGGGGTGGGGAGAAGGTATGGGATGTGGAACAGTCAGAGGGTAGACGGGGGGGTGGGGGAGAATAAAATATGGAGTGTAAAAAATTAATTAATTAATAATTTTTAAAAAAGCATGGTCTCTGGTAGAATGACTGCAGAGTAGGGGAAGGTCAGACGTACAAGAGTAAGCAGGCAGCACAAGTTAGACAAGGGTGGGGAGGAGGGAGTGGGTGGGAGGACGGGGGCACACCCTCATAGAAGCAGGAGGAGGGAGGATGGGATAGAGGGTTTCTGTGGGGGAAATCAGGAGAGGGGATAACATTTGAAATAAAAAAAATATCCAATAAAAAAAGAGGACACAACGGTGGATGAGTAAAGAAGGAAGGTGAATCTGGAAGAAGTTGTGGGAGAAGGGTATATGGTCAAAATTCTCAAAGAACTGAACCAGGCATGGTGATCCATGCCTTTGATCACAGCATTCAGGAGGTAAGGGCAGGCCAATCTTTGAGTTCAAGGCCAGCCTGATATACAGAGTAAATTTGAGAACTACACAGAGAAATTGTTTCAAAAAAAGAAAGGAAGGAAAGAAGAAGGAAAGAGGAAAAAGAAATCCTCCAAGAACTACTATTATAAAATAAGTAGATTACTAAAAAATGTAACAAAAAAGTCAAAGATGAACTAAATAAAAGAAGACACCTCCATTGTATACATACACAACATTTACTTTACTGAACACTTGTTGATAGGCTTCTAGTCTGATTCCACATCTTGACTACTGTGAATAACTCCATATGGATATTGAAGTATCTATATGGTATGGAGTATGCCATGTAATGTATTTGGGTTAATGGAAGAATAAATAAAACAACACTAAAGATGGTTAACACAAATGCAAAATGAAGACAACAGATTCTATTTATCAAGTTTTTCATAATAGAAACGGGCAAGAAGAAACTTGACATAAACTGGAGCTAGCATCTCACACCCTGAAAAACCTCCACTTTGAGAGTTAAATGATTTCAACTACCTTTCCATACCAACAGAGGTCATGTAGGGAAACTGAAGATGCTACAATTCTGCAGACTGTGTACTTTACCCTACTAAACAGAGTCAGGGTTCTTCAGGTGGTATTTAAAGAAAAGGACAACATGTCTAATAAGAGACTGCTTATCTAAATGTTTGTAGATTGTTAAGGAAAAAATACAACAAATTTTAAAACCACATATTATTTAGCCCAACAATTCTGCTTATAGGAATTTGTCTCACAAATATATTCAAATACATACAAAAGGCAAAGAAATTCACAGAAACAATTTGCAATGCAATGTGGGCCATCGTGGATTGTGGCATCACTAAGCCGATGGTCCTGGATTCTATAAGAAAGCAAGCTGAGCAAGTCATGACAAAATGAAGGCAGGAGGAGACAGCATAAAATTCAGAAAGCAGCAGATGAAAATTTCCTATTTTTATAAAGATTTATTTATTTTATTTATATGACTACACTGTAGCTGTCTTCAGACACACCAGAAGAGGGCATCTGGTTTCATTACAGATGATTGTGAGCCACCACGTGGGTGCTGGGAATTGAACTCAGGACCTCTGGAAGAGCAGTCAGTGCTTAACCACTGAGCCATCTCTCCAGCCCCTCCGAGTTTTTAATAAGTATCTTCAGAGAAGAAAAACACTGTGCCTCTAAAACTAAATCCATTATCATTCTTAAATAAATAAGCAAGCCAGAGAAGACAGAAGTACCATTATCAAAGCAGAAGGAAATACTTCAGAAAAAAATAGTAAAACTATTTTAAAGAATTATGTACTTATATTGTTTATGTGTATGGGTGTTTGCCTGTATGTATGCTTCTGCATCACATGCATGCCTAGTGCCCAGAGAAGAAAGAAGAGAATATCTAATCCCCTGATGGTTAGTCATGAGACCCTATGCGGGTGATGGAACCTGCAAGTCTTCTGCAAGCACCCTTAACCTCTGAGCCATCACTTCAGCTCCCTAAAATAAAACTCTTAAATGGAAAATAATAAATAAAATGTAATGAAATAAAATTGTATACACAAACAGTACATCAGTTAACTAATAAACTTCCAGAAAAAGAGATCCAAGAAACTGGAGACTAGGATGTGTGTGTGTGTGTGTGTGTGTGTGTGTGTGTGTGTGTGTGTGTGTGTGTTCTAGACCTGAAGGAGATGGCTCTCCAAATTGGTACGTCATATCTAAAATTAATGGTTTTGATTCAAGACATGGTGGTATGTGCCTATAATCCCAAGTACCTGAGAGACTGAAGCAAGAGCTTTACAGATTTAAAGCTAGCTGGGACAGTATAGCAAGACTCATTTCAAATAAATAGTTTACAATTCAAAGACTATTACACAAAATTGAAGTGAGAAAAATATTTGTAGTTTTTCCCCAGAGGACCTGGGTTCAATTCCCAGCATCTACATGGTAGATCCCAACTGTCTGTAACTCCTGTTCCAAGGGATCTGACACCCTCACACAGACCTACATACAGTCATATATATAAATATATAAATATATATATATAAAATCACACTAATGAATATACAAGGGGATATGAAAAGCCCACAGGCATGTGAAAAGCTACTCAATATCATAGAACACCAGGAGAAAGAAATAGAAATCACCAAGAGGTAGCAAGTAATTCCATTCACTAGGATGGTTATAATATATCATGTGGACAGTGAGTAGTAGCTCTGCTGAGGAAGCACAGAAATTGTGCCTGTAAAATCAGTGCAGCCAATTTATTGGTAGCTACCTAAAAAAAATTAGATGGTTGGATGACCAAGAAATCTCAATCTTAGAAGAGAAAGCAAGCAATAAAACAAATATGCATAAATATTTATAATAGCAGAAATGTAGACTGAAGTGTCCATAAATTGACAAATGGGTACACAAAACATGATATAATCGTACAATGGAATACTATTCAACCATTAAAGAGAATGAAGTACTGAAAATGGGGGCCAAGTATCCATCTGACTCTTTTTGACCAGGTATGCCCAATGAGATTTAATTATTGCAGCTTTTTAAATTAGTGTACATGGCATTTGGGGCCTTCTCCCATTCTCTCCCTTGAATATACTCTGGAGAAGTCCCCAAATGCCAATAAGCATAGATTAAAAGGTGATATATTAGTGTAAATGCAATTTTTTTTCATGCCCCTACTTCATTCCCTTCTTCATGGTTGCATTAATTTGCATTCCTACAAGAGTGTAACGGTTCCCATTTCTCACGCCAGCATTTGTATGGGGAGAGAGCTATTTATAACAGCCACTCTAACTGTGGCTACAAGGGGCATGCATTGTGTGCTTGATTTGTGTTTCCATCGTAGCTAATGATATTAAGCAATTTTCATACATTTGTCAGTTTGTCATTCGTATTTCTTCATTTGAGACGTCACTATTGAGACTATTTGCCAATCTTTAAATTGCTTGGATTTTTGTTCCGTTTTGGGGGATGTAAATCCTGGCAGATAAATAAATACCTGGCAGGTATTCCCTTCCATTCTACAGATTGTCTACTCACTCTCCTGTTCCTTTGCTGTGCTTGATGAAATCTCATTCATTCTTTTGCTTTTGCTCCCTACACTGTTCACGTCCTATCTAGAAAAACATCGCCTGTGTTTATATCTTGAAATATTTTGTTTATGATTTCTTGTTTGTTTGTTTGTTTGTTTGTTTGTTTGTTTTTCGAGACAGGGTTTCTCTGTGTAGCCCTGGCTGTCCTGCAATTCACTCTGTAAACCAGGCTGATCTCGAACTCAAAAAATTCGCCTGCCTCTGCCTCCCAAGTGCTGGGATTAAAGGCATGCGCCACCACTGCCCGGCTTGTTTATGATTTCTAATAACATTTTCAGAATTTCAAGTCTTATATTAAAGCCTAGAAGGCATCTTGAGTTAGTTTTAGTAGAAAATTAAAACTGGGAGCCAGTGTGCCTGTTCTCTGCATGTCACCTTTCAGTTTTCCCAGCCCCATTTTTGAAAGAGGATGTCCTTTCTGCAATGTCTGTTTTTAAGCAACGTTTGTCAAAACCCACCTGGTTGTAAGCTGCTTTGTTTGTTTGTTTGTGTTCTCTATTCTGTTACTTTGCTCTGTTTCATGCAAAAATTGTGCTATTTTAGTACTAAAACTTGAAATAAGGTATTTTAACACCTATAGTTTTGAATCAATCTCCCTCTCTCTTTCTTTCTCTGTGTGTGTGTGTATATGTGTTTGTGTGTGTGTTGCTCTTTTCACACCAACTTCATTTGTTTGTTTGTTTGTTTGTTGAGACAGGGTTTCTCTGTGTAGCTCTAGATGTCCTAGAACCCACTCTGTAGATAAGGCTGGCCTTGAACTCACAGACATCTGCCAGCCTCTGCCTCCCAAGTGCTGAGATTAAAGGCATGCACAACCGGCTCATAGCAACTTCTTTACACCTATATACTTAAATTCTAAAAAAGCAAAATGGTATGGTACTAAGCATTAAAACCAGGCATGTAGACCAAATGAACAGTATAGACTACCCACAAGCAAACCCATACATTTCTAGCCAACTGATTTTTATAAATGAATCAATAATATTCCATCAGAAAAGCATAATTTTAAATGGGATAACTGAATACCCATAGAGAGAGGAATGAAATTAGACATTGTCTCTCATCATACATAAAAAATCAACTCAGAGTGGAAGTTCTAAAACCTTAAAATGACCACAAGAAAACACAGAGGAAATACTATATGCTATTGATCTGGCCAAGGATGTTTTTGAAAGTAAACCTCAAAAGCACAAACAGATGAACTGGAGGATAGCAAACTTTCCAGGATAATAATAAAAGACCTTAATCAACATAGTAAAGACACAGGCAACAGAAGAGGGGGAAATATCTGCAAATTCCACGTTTGATAAGTGAATAACGATATATATAAGAAACTCCATGCCGGGCAGTGGTGGCGCACGCCTTTAATCCCAGCACTTGGGAGGCAGAGGCAGGAGGATTTCTGAGTTCGAGGCCAGCCTGGTCTACAAAGTGAGTTCCAGGACAGCCAGGGCTACACAGAGAAACCCTGTCTCGAAAAACCAAAAAAAAAAAAAAAAAAAACCAAAAAGAAACTCCAATGACTTAACAGCAAAAACCAATAAGTTAATTTCAGAATAGGTTAAAGGCATGAACAAACATTTCAGAAAAGAAGACATACAAATGGCCAGACATCCAAGAAAATGCTCAATGTTAACCATCAGAGAAATGCAAATCAAAACCAGAGTGTAATATCATCTCAGCTCAGCTAAAATGGCTATTATCAGGAGGGCAAAAAAAAATATAGTTTCTTGGCTAGAGGGTGAGACTTGATGTCCACTTCTCGGTTCTGGAGTTGTATCTGGTTTACACCTGTGCAGGTCTTGTGCCTGCATGCTGTCACAGTCTCTGTGGGTTCCTGGATGTATCAGTCTTGTGTCTGTAAAACTGATTCCTTGGAGTCACAGTTGACCTTTCCCATCCTTCTCACCCCTTCCTATTCCATTCCATGAGGTCTGTGTGCCTTTGATTTTGGTTTTGGTTTGGTTTGGTTTTTGTCTTAATGGTCTGTTTGTTTGTTTTAATTTTCATTTTGGGTTTTTTATTGTTGTTGCTGCTGTTTAGGGAGATTTCTGTTTTTTAGATAGAGAGAAAGAAAAAAACATGATGAAGATGGCTAGGTAGGGAGATGGGGAAGACCTGAGAAGAGTTGGAGAGGGAGAATATGAACAAAATATATATTGTATGAAAAAAATCATAATAATAAAAAGATAAAAATAATGATTCCTTGAAAGAATGTGGAGAAAGAGAATGCTTGCACATTTTTGGTATGAACATAAATTAACATACTCATGTGAATATGGAAATTCATGAAAAAATAAACACAATTACTATATAATCCAACAATCCTACCAGCCATGGGTTTTATTGTCATGCTGTTTATAATAGCCAAAATATAAAAGTCAGTCTAAATGTTTATAAAAGGATGATTAGATAAAGAAAATATGCTGTATATACATAATGGATTATCATTTGGCAATAGGAAGAATGGAAGTCTATCATTTGCTTCCATTATATGAATAAAAAGAGAACATGAAGCTAAATGAAATAAAACAGGCATGGGGGGGTTGGTAATTCACAGCATTCCTATCACCTACAGAATACTTGAAAAGTTGCTTTTATAAAAGAGTGGTTAACAGAGGTTGAAGTGGGTGAGAAAAGACCAAAACAGAGAAGATTTGTCAATGGGTACAATGCTACAGCTAGAAAGAATATGGTCTAGAGCCAGATGTGATGGCATATTGCCTTTAATCCCAGCATACAGGAGGCAGAGGCAGAGGCAGAGGCAGAGGCAGAGAGGCAGAGGCAGAGAGGCAGAGGCAGAGAGGCAGAGGCAGAGGCAGACAGTTCTCTATGCATTTGAGGCCAACCTGGTCTACAGAGTGAGTTTTAGGACAGCCAGGGTCATATTGAAAAACCATGTCTCAAAAAAATTGTATGCTTGTAAAAATCTTCAAATAACAAATATAAGAACACAGTAACAAGGATCCAAGTGTCTCAATGAAGCCTGTAATCACAGCATGCAGAAGACTGAGGCAGGAGGATCAGAGACTGCAATCTATCTTGGGCTACATACGAAGATCCCACCTCAAAAAAACAAGGAGAGAGAGAGAGAGAGAGAGAGAGAGAGAGAGGAATTAACAAACAAAAACCCTTCTGCTCTGTTCCATGGAAGACATTGTCTAGAGAACAAAAGAAAGGTCCCAGGATTAAAATAAAAACATAAAGCAAAAATATGCCAGACCACAATTATTAAAAAAATATTTTTTTTCTCTTGGACCACATGAATACTTGCAAGTGCTCTACACCAAGCCAAATCCCCAGTCATAATGACTGGGTTGTTTTAAACTGACAAAATGATGAGCTGGTAAAATGGTTCATTGGGTACCTGCCTTCAACAAGTACCTGTGTTTGATCTCCAAAATCCACATGGTGGAAGTCGAGAACTGACAAATTGTCCTCTGACCTCCACATGCATGACCACACACATGCCCCCACCTACATCCACTCATACACACACACACACACACACACACACACACACACAAATAAATAATAAATGTAAAAATAAAGGAGTTTGAGACATGGCTCGGTGGTTAAGAGTGGTTGCTGCATAACCGTGGCGGAGTTTGGATTCCAGCACTCACATAACAACCTGGATGTCCCCAGCATGCCTGTAACCCCAGATTCTAGAGAGGCAAAGACAGGAGGATAGCTAGTGCTTTGCTTGTTTCCAGGCCTTGCTGAAAAAACTATGAGTCACAGGTTCAAAGAGAAGCCATGCTTGAAAGGAATTAAAAAAAAAGAGTAGTACAGGCCACCCAGTGACTTCTTCCAGTCTTTGCACACTTATGTGCCACAGTTATGGGAACCTTCACATGCATGCACACCCTTCATAATACACTAAATAAATAAATAAATAAATAAATTAATTAATTAAATTGTAGTTGGCAGAATGCCTGGAAAACACCTCATCAAAGAAGATATTCAGGTAGCAACTTTCTATCCTCTTCAGTACATGCTATCCATCTTCCTTTCGTCCTCTTGCCCACCTCCCAGCTTCCGACTAGTCTACATTCCTACTATTACTCTGCATTCTGATTTACTATCGCATATACAAAGCACAGTACTTATTTGTCCAGCTTATTCTGCTTATTTCATCAGAGCAGTGAAAGTTCCAACGATAATGAAACACCACTACACACTATAAGAACTGTTCAAATCCGAAGTTCTGGAAACACCAAACGGTGGTGAGAATACAGAACAACAGAACTCTCATACACTGCTGGAGGAATAGAAAGTAGCATGGACCCTACAGAAGACAGTTTGGCTACTTCTTACAAAGCTAAACATCATGTTTACCTTATGACCCTGTAATTACACCCCTGTTGCTTACTCAAGTGAGTCCCAACTTATGTTTATGCAAAAGTCTGCACACAAACACTTAGAGAGGCTTTACTCATAATTGTTAAACCTTGAAAGAAATCAAGAATCCCTTTAATGAGTAAACAAATTCTAGCACAAATGCTATTCAATGATTTAAAAACTGAGCTTTTGAAACATCAAAGAGCCTTGGATAAAGCACATATTCCCAAACAAGTACGTAATTGTTAAAGAATGTTATTTCTAACCAAACACCAGTATCAGGATAAATAATGAAACGTGAGACTTTTTAATAAAGTCATGGAAGGGGGTAAATCCTCATCATCACCACAATGACTATTTTGAACATAGTGCATAATACCATAGACAAAAGAATGAAAGGAGGCATAAACTTCAAACTAGACAACAATCTTATTTGTTGATAGCAGGGGCATATAATGTGGTAGCATGATGGAAATCTGCAGAAAACATATTCGAAGCATTAACAGGCTTGAATGATGAACTAATAATCACTATTCCATAATGAGTATGGATAATACTGAGGAAAGTTTCTATACAGCAACAACCAAAAGTATTCAGAGACATTTCAGAAATATTCAGAAATGCTCAAAAAATGGATCTAGGAAACTTAAAAATGCTGTCAAGAAACAGAAAGCACAGGAATAACTTGAAACCCAGACCCTCCTCTGGGCTAGGAAGACTCAACACTCTCACAGTCAGATGAAAATCTTCTCCAAATTCACCGACAAACTCAATATCAAAAGCTCAGTGGGTATTTTGGAGTAATCAGATTCACGTGGAAGAATATGCAGAAATATACAAAGAAAATGTTCTGGAAACGAATCAAAAAGTACTGCCCTCCCAAATATGAAAATGTATTATAAAGTTATGTCGATTAAAACAGGACAGCACTTGTACAGGTGTAGACAACCAGGTTGACAGAGTAGAAGACAAAGGACAGAAAAAAAACAGAGTACATATGAAACCTCGATGGCAAGAACCCAATTCTATGGGTCCAGGGAATTACTTAATAGCTCTTGGACTGAAACAGCAGACCTAGCATTTGAAGGGCAAAGAAACTATAGCCCGTTCCAAACTCTACCCTAAAATAAGTTCCACATAGATCATAGGCTTAAAACTGTAAAAGTGGAACCATGAAAGCACCAGCAGAAAGGTTGGATAAATCACTTTTAATATTAATACTTGGGACTAATAACATCTTCGTAGGGCATAAAATGAAACCCAGACTCCATAAAGGAAAGGATCAACAAGCATGACCAATATAACTTTAAATAAAGTTGGTCATCACATCTATGACAAGGAAAGTTAAAAGACAACAAATGGGTCCGGGAAGCATTTGGGGAAATTTGTATTTGACAAGAATATCTATTCAACATCACTTCTTATAATAATAAGAGGAAACAATACCCACTAAGAAAAACCTGGTTACATAATTTCTGGTATATACACATACTGCCATATTACAGGGTTATCATTTTAATGAGGTTCTGCTACACAAAGATATTATTGATAAACTGTTATATACTGCATAAAAACAAGTTGCAGAATTTCCATTGTTCTTTAAAAGTGATCATATTTATCTTTATAGAAAGATATATGCATACTTGTAAAGTCATACAAAATGCCTCAGAACACATAGAAGTAATTCATGATACCTCTGGAGAGACATTGAGAGAACAGGGTTGATGAAGGACTATTTTTTAGTTTATACATTCATTCATTCATTCATCAAATAGCAGCTTAAGTTGTTCTATGGAGTATCTTTTAGGTCCCAAGGATACAGGTAGGGCTTCAGCTGCTATTTTTTGAAGGGGAGCTAGACAGTAAGAAAACTATACAAATGAGCAAGAAGATTTCAGAGAGTGAGGTTGTGAAGTTGACCAAAGGCCTCTCTGAGGAGATGACAAGTAGAGACTTAAATGACACGAAGGGGCTAACTACCAGAAAATTAAGAGAAAAAGCAGTCTAACTAGAAACTGAACGGGAGAGTTGGAGTAGCTGATTGACAGTTGGATCAGGTAAGATCAGATGAGATTAAGCCTATATCGTCTTTTACTTTTTTATAAATAAAATACTGGTAGCAATTTTAAATAAGAAATTAAGAAACCAATTCAGAGACGCAGGTAGACTGGGTACATCCCTTAGTTAAGCTAATTTCATTAAGCCTCAGTTTCTCCACTTTGTAAAATGAGGAAAAGAACACTCACCTCTGAGGGGATGAAGCACAAATTAAATGGAATCTATGGAAAGGGTTGCTTGGGTTGGGCCTCTTTTGGATGAAAGAAACAGAAACCAAATGAAGCGAGATCAGGATGCAGAAATCCAAGGGTAGGAATTCAAACAGAGCTCATTGTACCTGGAGCTTGAGGAAATGTCTAGCTGTAGCATGAACCTCTCTGCTCTAGAGGTCTGTCGTTCATATAGCTCATCCATGTCACATGTCTGCTTCTCTCTGCACAACTGCCCCATGCTCCTTGCTTGGCCAACTACATTTAGCTGTTCAACAAGCACTTGACCTAGTCCATAGCACTCCCAACCCAACCAACATCTTGGTGTACTGGACCTCTCAGCTTAGCTCCCCACAACAAACTGGCAACATCCCTCTGCATCTCTTATTTCACATTCCCAAGGAGAGCAGATCGGATTGGTCCACCTCATCTACTAAAGCTGGGTCATTCACTCACAGGTAGTGGGACTGACCTTGGGTTGGGTGCTGTGCCCTAAAGTGAAAGATGGGCTGCATAGTTATTCCTTGCTTGGCTGTTTAGCAAGAATTGACTGTAAGTAGAACTCCTGGACTCCACATACAAGGAGATGTAAAGATGGCAAGCAAGAAGTGGCATCTCTGATGTATGTAGGTAACAGGGTAACTGGCATATGGTACATGTGGTACAACAAATGGTCATAATTATTAACAGTAACATTATGCCACCTCTTACAGGAAGCCTTCCTGGAACACTGTCAAGCTCCCTAATTTTTTCCTCTCGAGTCCCAGCCCCAACAACAGGAATCATCCAATGCTTTCAAGGTGGAAAGTACTTTGCTGGGCCCTGAGAAGAACACACACACACACACACACACACACACACACACACACACACACACACACACAAAGCAGGCCTTTATCCTAGCCCCTAGCCTGAAGGGCACACTGCAAGGTAACAGGCAACATATGCCACAGAGATCAAGACAGGGGGCCCTGGGAGTTCAGAGAAGGGCAGGCTGTTGTTTATCCATATGTACTCCCGTCTCCTAGTTACCTCCCCTTAGATGTCCCAAAGGCACTTAGAACTAAACATATTTAAAACTGATCTCATCTGCTCCCTCCCAAACCTGTTCCTCATCTCAGATTCCCTCTCAGCGAGGCAACTTCATCCAAGCCAATTGCTCGAGCCTGAAACATGAGCTGCAGTGGCTCATGTCAGCTGTCGCAGTTGCTAAAGTTGTCCCTGAACCTTTGGTGTGTGTTTGCCTTGCCCCAAAGGTCAAGACTAATAATAAAGTTGAGCTGAGCAGCAGGGCAGGAAAATTAAACCCAGCCTGGAGACAGACAAGACCCAGCGTCACCAGAGTCAGTTTCTGATTTGACCTCTGATGTCAACCAGTATAATCCCTTTTGGGAAAGCGAGTTGACAAAAGTCTAAAAAATAAAAATGTTCATGGTATTTTTCCCAGAGATTCTGCTTCAGAATCAATGACCATTTATCTGAGTCCCCTCCTGAGAAACAAGCATTCTAAACACAAAATTATCCCTTGTGGGGACTTTTTTTTCTCTGATGAACTACTGGGAAGCGGTCTTAGAATCCAACAAAAGTAAAAGGTTAATAAGCACAGCTGTCTACAACTATTACCTAGGGATGAGAGCTGTGGAGATTCTATAGCAACAAGGAAAAATTATTATGCTGTAACTAAGGATACAGGGTTATGTGTATACTCTGATTGCAACAATGTAAAATTTGTGGGGGCATAGGATTGGCTAAGGGGGGGACATCTAAATTTTCTTCTCTGTGAAAAAAAGTTAAAAAATAAAGATCCAAACATTGTCATTTATGAATTATCCTCCAGCTGTTGATTTATTTAGCCAGTCTCATCTTTCAGTCAAGGGTCTTAATCATAGGTCGGTTTTTAATCAGATCTTCACTGAGTGCTGCTCTAACAAAGGCCAAGTCACCCAGTATCCATTTTCTCTCTTATGTTAGGGAAAGAAAGGTAGGATACAAAAACAAACGCTTTCAAAACATATGGCGCAGACTGCATGGAGCCCACTTGGAGTCTTTTGCAGGCATCGTCACCCCCTGGTGGCCACTCGCTGGTCATCTTCGGATGGACAGCGGGCTCACCTCTCCCTGGCCCAGCTCCAGCTTTTTTCCTGGCGTCCAAGACTCCTCCCTTTCTGTCCTTCTGGGCGGGCTCTCAACAGTCTGCACCGCGGGCACGAAATCCCCACCAGGTTGCGCTCTCACACCTTCCTCCCCAAAGTCTCCTCCAGCTGCAATGACGTCTTTGTCACTGGTTCGCATGCGCCCTCGCCACCGACCAATGATGGAGCGTCACTGCCACAGGCCCCAGGGCCTCCCCTCTGATTTTTTCCCCGTAATTGGAAAAAAAAATGGAGAAAATCTAGTACTAAGGCGATCCTCCAAGTTCGCGGTTCTAAAAGACAGTGACACACAAGAAAAGCTACAGTCCCCAAGCCAACTACTTGTTTGGCCATCGTACCAGTACCCGCAGCTCTGCAGCACTGAAAGCCCACCCTGCCTAAGCCTGGCGGACCCCTCCTCCAGACATCCAGATAAGGCCCCGCCCTCCTTGCAGCTAGCCAGCTGAGTGTGTGAACACCAGGGCAGGCTAATGCTAAGCTGATGCAATCTGGAAGCTAGTGGAGAACATCTGGTGAAAGGATGCTGGGAAGGAAGAGTTCCTGCAGTAGCTCTCCCCCTCAGCAGTCCCATTTCTGTAGATGCATACAAACCTCGGATGCCTACCTAGGGTAATGCTCAGAATCACCTAGAGGGCTTGTCAAAACAAGAAAGACTGTTGGCAGTCATGAACTGTCAGGAATTGTATCCACTGGTTTAAAATGTGCAGGAAGATCACAAGTATGAGGCCAGTCTGGATGCTGTATCCAAAAAAACACAGACGATGCTACACACAAATTGATATGGAAAGATACTCTGTGATAGAGGCAGTACATTATCCAAATGATAGCACAGACACCTCAAAAGTCTTATTTCTCCATAGAAACAGTGCAGACTAAGTAGAAACTGATAAAACCAACTTGTGAAAACACTAAGAACCAATAAAAGGGTTTACAGTAACTAAACAAATGTTGAATTTTAAAAAGCAATTTTAAAATGGTAGGTGTCTTAGTTAGGGTTACTGTTACTGTGATGAAACACCATGACCAAAAATCAAGTTGGGGAGAAGAGGGTTTATTTGACTTACATTCCATATCACTGTTCATCGCTGAAGGAAGTCAGGACAAGAACTCCAACAGGGCAGGAATCTGGAGGCAGGAGGTGATGCAGAGGCCATGAAGGGATACTGCTTACTGGCTTGTTCTCCATAGCTTGTTCAGCCTGCTTTCTTCTAGAACCCAGGACCACCAGTTCAGGATGGCACAACTCACAATGGGCTTGGCCCTGCCCCATTGGTCACTAATTAAGAAAATGCCTTACAGCTGGATCTCATGGAGGCACTTCCTTGACTGAGGCTCTTTTCTCGCTTGTGGCACTAGCTTGTGTAAAGTTGACACAAAACTAGCCAGCAGAATAGGAAAGCTTATCAGAATCTTTACTTGGTCCCCAGGTGGTCTTGAAAAGAGAAGCCTGCATTCCCATGTGGAAGCCTGGCATTTGATTCTGGAGGAAAAAGCAGACTGGATGGGTAAGTTACCCTTCACATGTGTTCTAACTTGCTCAGACTTGGAGGAGTAACAGAGGATACTGATCTCTGTTTCACCTCCCTCAGAATTCAGGCAGGGGAGAGGAAAAAGGATCAAAATAGAGTGTAGGAAAAACTTTAAGTAAAAAGATCCATCATAGACATGTATGAAATTTTCAAAGAAAATAAATGAAATTTTTTATTTAAAAAATGAGATTGAAAAAAAATTTCATAAATGTCATTAGCTAAGAAAATGTACTAATGTACTGCTATTACTTTATTTTAGAAACCCAAAATCTTTCAAAGTTTTGCAAAATAAGAAAAACAACTTAAATGTTGATTTTTATTAAGGGTTTATGCTCTATATTTGCCGGTAATAAATCTGTTTATTTAAAAAAAAAGTGAGATTGGATTCCTCAAAATTAATAGAAGAAAAACTAGAAATACATAGATACCTGGAGTAAAAGACTCAGCCAGAATGTAAACTGGACCACTTAAAGTCTGGGAGCAAAGCTGAGGTAGGTTTCTTTGAGAAATTGGAATATTCAGAAGAAAAACCATAAGTGGCAGAATTCAGGAAACATTCTCAGAAAAGAACTGAGCAGACCCCAGCCATCACCATGAGTAATTCTTAAGTCAACACTACTTAAAACAGGGCAGTTTGTGCAAAACTAAGAAGAAGATAAGTTTCCTCTACTACTTTTGACAATTTTTTTTTTTTTTTTTTTTTTTTGTAAATTTGGTTTTTGGCTTGCTGGAGGGTTTGGGGAGGGAGTGAATGTGTGTTTTGGCTCCTTATGTTTAGGAAACCTCTATAAAAACACCAACTAAGAAACAGAGACTTCAGTAAGTACACATAAGGAATACAGTGTTCACAAAATTAGTTTGGAAAAGTCACCTAACAAACACATTATTAAGGCTTTAAAAAACAGCAAACTCAGGATGAAGGGAAGAGGAACTATAATTTGCAGCATTAACATGTTAAGACATTCAAATGTATTCTCTTTTGTCTGGTCTTGAACTTACTAGGAAGCCCGGGCTGCCTTCAGTCTTTGGATCCTATAGCCTCAATCTCCATCTAAATGTAAGGTTTTCCATAAAAATAAAAATCACAATGCATGTAAAAAAAAAACAGAAGGAAAGAATAGTCCAGTTAAAGGAAAAATAAGGAGCCAAGAGATGGCTATAGTATTTAAGATGGCTTGCTGCTCTTGGGAGGCCTGAGATTAATTCCCAGCAACCATGACCAGCAGCTCACAACTACCTAATCAAATGGTCTGGTCTGGTCCACACAGGCACCCACACGAAAGTGCACATACTCATACAGAGACACATATAGACACACACACAAAAAAAATCAGTCTTTTAAAAAAGGAACCAAATAAATTGGTAGAAGCCATCCCTTGGGAAGTACAAAGAATTAGGTTTATCAAGTAAACACTTTAACACAGTTGGCTCAACTATGCTCAGATAGCTAAAGGAAACATTGGCAAAAAATGAGAGAAAAAAGTGTTCTAACTGTGTGTTGATATAAATGTAAATGATAGAAACTATGAAGAGAAACCAAAAAGAAATGTTGACTATAAAAACTATAGAAACTGAAAAGCCCATCAGAGACATTTGAACAAAAGCTCTAAGTATAAAGATTAGAACAGAAATAAAACATAAAAGAGAAAAGATAAGTCTTGATTTTTGAGATGATAAATGCTTTACTAACTAACAAGCCTGAAATATATAAAATCCAGCTGGAGGGCCAGTGAGATGGTTCAGCGGGCAAAGGTGCTTGCAGCCAAGTCTGACAGCTTGAAGCCAATCCCTGAACCATACATGGAAGAAGGAGAAAAGCAACTCCTTTACTTTGTCCCCTAAACTCCAAACACGTACTAGGGTGCATACAAACACAAATAAGTAAATAGATGTAAATTTATTCAAAATTGAGCTGGAGAAATCATCGCAAAAAAATAAGAGGACCTTATGGACAACTACATCGAAATATGATAATATCAAAGATATTGACAAATCCCTGAAGAAAAATACAACTTCCTAAAGTGGAATAGTAAAAAAATAGCAAGAAAAGACAAATAACATAGATCAAAGTAATAATTACAAAACTCCCACTTTTCCAAAAAGTCCAGGGCAAGGTGACTTTGCAGCTGAATTGTATCAAACTTTCAAATAAGAATTCACACCATAACTGGCAAGATGGCTCAGAGGGTAAAGGCACCTACTGTCTAGGTTCAATCCTCAGGGACCACATGGTGGAAGGAGAGAACACACACTTGAATGCCCTCTGACCTTCACATATACACTGCAGCATGTGTGTGTGTGTGTGTGTGTGTGTGTGTGTGTGTGTGTGCATGCACACCAATACCAACATCTTTTGAATGATTTCAAAACAGAAAGAAATTTAAAGAATCTATTAGCAAGAGGGGATGATTAACATGAAGACCCACAACTGGCCAAGGTGTAGAGGATAAGAGCCTTCACAATACTCAGCCCTAAGAGGAAAATCTGTACTGCAGCCCCTCCTCACAAGTCTCAGGGATCTTTGTAGAAAAGGGATCAGAAAGACTGTGAAAGCCAACAATGGTAGGTATCTACAAGGAAATGGTGTCCTCCAGACACTAGAGGGCATCTGCACACAGGAGTTCACAACAGTTATGACAGCATACACAACCCTTGTGCCAGCTCCAGCCAGAACAAATCCCAACATGGAGAGGAGAAATGAATATTAAGTCCCACCTTTAGCAAAGGAACTACTGACAATTGAGAGCTGCTGGGAGAGGGAGAGGACGTTTTCTCTGAGTGTGCAGCTACTGATCCACTGACTAGACTCCAGTGGAAGGTGACACACATCCATGAAAATATGGGGACAAATTGGGCTTGATGGCTGAAGAGGGGAATAAAAGGACACAAAGTTGGGTACATAGAGAAAGGTGGGGAATCTGGAAGGAGTTGGGGGAGAGTTTTTGAGGGACAGCCAAAACTCACACTTTGAAATTCCCAAAGAAGTAAATTTAAAAATATATATATGGAAAAAAATTACAAAAAGATCTGAAGGCACTTCTTCCTAACACACTTCATGAAACTAATGTCACTTCATACCTAAGGTGGACAAAGACATTACCCAAAAATATCTACAAAGCAGGATCTCTGATAAATATTTATACAAAATTCTTAAATAACATAAAACAAGTTGGGGATGGGGAGACAACTCATTAAGGTGCTTGCCACTCAAGCATCAGGACCTGTGTTCAGATCTCCATCATTGGTATAAAAACATGAAAATGGCATTGGGTAGTGGTGGCTCAAGCACTCAGGAGACAGAAGCAGGTGGATCTATCTCTGAGTTCAAGGCCAGCCTGGTTTACAGAGAGAGTTCCAGGATAGTCAGACATACAGAGAGAAACCCTGTCTCAAACAACAACAACAACAAAGCATTGCAACAAGCACCAGTAATCCCAGTGCTGGGAAACAGATAGGAGAAGGCCAGTGGCTTACTTGCCAGCCATTCTAAATAGTAAAATCAATAAGCTTGAGGTTAGGTGAAAGACCTGGCTCAAAATATATGGTAGAGGGGCTAGAGAGATGGCTCTGTGGTTTAGAGTACATGTTGCTCTTTGCAACGAACCCAGGTTCAATTCGCAGTATCCCCATGGTTGCTCAACCATTTATAATTCTGGTCCCAAGGAGTCCAACACCTTCTGCCAGTACACATGTGGCACACACATAACATGTAGGCAAAATGCTTATACATGCACACAAAGTAAAATGAATAAGTGTTTTAAAACATTTAAATATCAAAATATATAGATATAAATTTAAAAAGAAAATTCAACAGTTTATACACTGAAAACTAGAAAACACTAATGAAAGAAAATGAAAAAGACAAACATGTTCAACGCTCATAAATTGAGAGAATATTGTTTAAATGCCCATATTCCCTGTAATAATATAAGTTGAATGTCACCCATATAAAAACCTCCATGTCTTCAGAAAAATAAAGATAACCTTTTTAATTAATTATTCCATCCGTTTACATCTCAAATGTTATCCCACTTCCTGGTTACCCCCTCCACCAACGCCCCATCCCACATCTGGCCTCCCCCTCCCCTTTGCTTGTATGAGGGTGCTCCCCCACCAATCCACACTCTCTCGCCCCACCTCTCCAGCATCCCCCTACTCTGGGGCATCCAACTTCCATGGGACCAAGTGCATCCCCTCCAGTTGCTGTCAGGCAAGGCCATCCTCTCCTACATATGTATCTGGAACCATGGATCTCTCCACATACAATCCTTGGTTGGTGGTCTAGTCTCTGGAAGAACTGGTGGTCAGGCCAGCCTATGTTATTTTTTCTAATGGGGTTACAATCCCCCTCCATTACTCCAGTTCTTCTGCCAGCTCCTCCACCAGGTTCCCTAAGTTCAGTCTGATAGTTGGCTCTGAACATCCGCATCTGCATTGTTCAGTTGCTAGCTGGACCTCCCCAGGAACTGCCACACTTGGTTCCTGTCCGCAAGCGCCTCTTGACCATGGCAACAGTGTTGGGTTTGGTGTCTGCTGACATAAGGTATCCCCTGGCTGGGCTGTTCCTGGTTGGCCCTTCCTTCAGTCTCTGTTCCATATTTTGTCCCTGTTCTTCCTTTGAACAGGAATATTTCTGGGTTAAAAAACTTTGAGATGGGTGATGGCCCCATCCCTTGAACAGGGGCCATGCCTATCTACTAGAGGTAGAAAAGGTAACTTTTTAAAAAAAAAAGATTCATTTATTTATTTCATGTATGTGCTTACACTGTGGCTCTCTTCAGACACACCAAAAGAGGGCGCCAGATCCCATTACAGATGGTTGTGAGCTACCATGTGACTGAAGGGAATTGAACTCAGTACCTCTGGAAGAGCAGTCAGTGCTCTTAACTGCTGAGCCATCTCTCCAGCTCCAAGACATAGCTTTTTAAGGAACATTTCCTTTTTTTTTTTTTTTTTGAAATAAAGAGTCTATGTAGCTCTGGTTGGTCTAGAACTCACTGTGTAGACCAAGCTGGCCTTAAAAGAGATCTACCTGTCTCTGCCTCTCAAGTGCTAAGATTGACAGTCCATGCTACAATGCCTACAACAATAACTTTTTCATTATCATGTATGAACTTTACATATAGTAAGTTTAGTGTGATATGTCCCTATATATATACAGTCTGTACTGATCAAATCCTATTGTGGGATACCCAGCAGAGAAGAATGCTTGGGCATGGGTTTAAGCCAATAGAAAGTCTTTATTAGCTGGTCAGCAACTGCATTGGGTGTTTATGATCCCAGGGTAGCCCTGAGCCTTTCCTCATTCCAATCTGAATCCTCATGAGAACAATACTTGCTATCAACATTTGTACAAGCATTCTGGTCTTTTCTTCTCCCAACCAAGATAGCCTGTTACTCTCTGCTTATAGGTCTCTAGGGCTTCTCTAGCCCACAGCTCCAAACTCTTTTCCATATTCCTCCTTGACAACAAGTGTCAAAGGCCTGTAATTCAAAGGGTCAACTTAAAAGGGGAAGAGCTTATTTTCATTCATGATTTCAGAAATTTCATTCCATCACAGCAGTGAAGGAATGGCATCTAGAATAGTGAAGCAGAAAATGCAAACTAAAACCATAGGACAATATAAGGTAGAGGCCTCTACCCAGTGACTTACTTCTTCCAGCAGACCCCCTTCAGGGTGCAATATATGGAGCCATGGCCATTCATGAACTCCACCATAGCTCCCCCATGAAAATCTCTGACGATATGAACTGAAATTAATCCCATAACATCCTCTGTCTAATATGCCTCATAGCCTCATCAGAATAGACGCTGAAGATACACAAAGGGTGAGGCTATTTAAGATGTAAGAAGAAATGATCCCTTCAGGTAGCACGACCTTGGATCTCAGCCTTCAGAATCATGAAAAGAAAAAATGTTCTGCCAGGCAGTGGTGGCACATGCCTTTAATCCCAGCACTTGGGAGGCAGAGAGGCAGGTGGATTTCTAAGTTTGAGGCCAGCCTGGTCGACAGAGTGAGTTCCAGGATAGGCAGGGCTACACAGTGAAACCCTTTCTCGAAAAAGAACCCCCCCCCCAAAAAAAAAAGTTCTGCTCTTCCAATTTCCTAAGCTGTAGCTTTTTAGTATTACAGCCATAAGAAACTAAAGCAGAAAGGAAGAAGTAAATTATCTCTATAAGTGACATTATAGAGTTTCATGAATAAAACTTCCAAAGAATTCCTTAAAAAGCTATTGGAGCACATAAACAAATTCAGTAAACACACACACACACACACACACATTTTGTTTTTCTATGCTTCTAATGAATGAAAATTAAGAAAACAATTTTATTCACAACCTCAACTAAAGAATAAAATAGTTGGGGCTGGAGAGATGGCTCAGTGGTTAAGAGCACTAGGTGTTCTTCAAGAGGACCCATGTTTGATTTCCAGCACCCACATGGCAGCTCACAACCATTTGTAACTCCAATTCCAGACTTGATGCCCTCTTTTGGCCTCCAGGGGCACCAAGCGCTCATGTAGTACACATTCATACATGCAGGCAAAACACATATACACAGAAAATAAAAACTAAAATAAATACTCAGGAACAAATTTAATCAAGGATACAAAAGACCTGTTAGTAAGAAATACAAAGCATTACTGAAAGGAATGAAGTAACATCCTGTGCTGAGGAAGACTTACCTGTTCTTTTAGGAGTTTATTGTTTTGAGACAAGGTCTTGCTATAAAGCCATGGCTGACCTGGTATCGTCATGAAATCAGAGCCCCCAACTTAGACACATGCTCCACAATGTCATAGCAGCCTTATTTATAATAGCCAGAAGCTGGAAACAACCCAGAAGTCCTTCGACAGAGGAATGGATACAGAAAATATGGTACATTTACACAATGGAGTACTACTCAACTATTAAAAACAATGACTTCATGAAATTCTTAGGCAAATGGATGGAACTAGAAAATATCATCCTTAGTGAGGTAACCCAATCACAAAGAACACACATGGTATACACTCACTGATAAGTGGATATTAGCCCAAAAGCTCCGAATATCCAAGATACAATTTACAGACCACACGAAGCTCAAGAAGAAGGAAGACTGAAGTGTGGGTCCTTTGATCCTTCTTGGAAGGGGGAACAAAATACCCATAGGAGGAGATATAGAGGCAAAATGTGAAGCAGAGACTGAAGGAAAGGCCATGCAGAGACTGCCCCACCTGGGGATCCATCCCATATACAGACACCAAACCCAGACACTATTGTGGATGCCAAGAAGTGCTTGCTGACAGGAGTCTGATATAGCTGTCTCCTGAGAGGCTCTGCCAGAGCCTGACAAATACAGAGGTGGATGCTCCCAGCCAACCATTGGACTGAGCACAGGGTCCCCAATGGAGGAGTTAGAGAAAGGACTGAAGGAGCTGAAGGGGTTTGCAGCCCCATAGGAAGAACAAAAACATCAACCAACCAGACCCCCTGAGCTCCCAGGGACTAAACTACCAACCAAAGCGTACACATGGAGGGACCCATGGCTCCAGCCGCATATGTAACAGATTACACACTTGTCTTTGTGAGGAATGCAACTTTTTAGTAGAGTTAGAAGTTATATACATGTTCTAAGAAACGGGGAGACAGTATTGGATTCCAATTTTAGCAGTTTTACCTCTCTGATCATGTGTTGTAGAAATTATTTTAATCATGGCCCAGGGCTTCTACCCTGCCTTGATCATTGATTTCCTGGATGAAGACACACTCATAGCCTTGATATTGGCTGAAAAGCTGCCTACCCTCCATGCTATTAGAATCTACTTTCCTATTGATAATCCCAAGTTATTACTTACTAATTACTATGTTTCATCTGGGCTGCTCTTAACTCTAATTGGGCAGCCCTTAGGGCCATGATCTCTTGACCTTTATCCCTCTGTGGCTTTGACCAAAGCAATAAATAAGAATGTGATGCAAAATGGTAATCATTGGTTTGGTTTGGTTTGGTTTTTGTCAAGCCAGCACATAGTTGAAAGTCCCCAAGATCAATCACAGGTGGGCAGGAGGTGGGAGATGAGGGAGGAGGTGACAGATATCAGGTCAAAACTGACTTTGAATCACAACCACAGAAGCTTAATGTCTATCTTACAGACAAGAGAGAATTACAGAATTCTACGTATAGGAAAAATTCTGTCATGTCTGGATGCTAGAACTACCCCACAAGAGCTAATATGAAAAGCAGAATGGCTATCTAAGTCACAAAGGATACAACCTAAGGTGGTTGAGGATGAATGAAAGGGGTACAATTTGCAAGCTCTTAAATAGGCAAAATGGACCACATTTGGGAAATGCATATAGACATGAAGATTTAGTGATCTTTCATTCATTCAGCAAACTCCAGCTTTCAAATAGCCCAGTTAAACTAGTACACATAGCATATTCTATTCCCCTTGCAATGCTTTATGTTTCTTCATAGTAGTCATAACTGCCTTACACAATACTGTGAAGTCATCCCTCCAGGTCTGCAATTTCTACAGCTGCAGATTCAAATAACCACAGATTGGAAACATTTGAAGAAATGTTTTGATTCTACACATGTATAGATTTTTCACCCTAAACAATATAGTATGACTGCTGTTTCTATTGTATTTACATTGTAATTTTACAATGATTTAAAATTTACAGAAGAGCCAGGAAGGACAGACAGTACGGGAGATCACTTGAACCCATCATTTTGAGACCATCCTGGGAAAGGATAGTAAGACTACTGGGTACCAGGATGAAAATTTTCAGACATTTTCTATTTTATCATGTAAGGCTTGAACATCAATACTTAAACTGGCAAGTGACCATCTTTCCTTGAGAAACAATATAATTAGCAATGGTGTACCCAAGACCTCAGAGTCAGTGACACAAACTGGGATGTTAGTCTTTTCCCAATTAACAAAATGAAGCACAAGAGGATCAGGTACATCAGCCCAGTGTGTCTCTGGAGCAACAGATACATTCAACAGAGACAAAAGAGCAAGGCTCAGCCATTCTGCTGCCACACCCTTCCCTGAAATCCATCAACTCTTTACCCTCAGTCACCAAATTCTTCATCTGAACCTCTGTCCCTTGGGTTTGCCAGCTCTGTCGTTCCAGTCACTATCTTTTCCTCAGGTGTAGCCTTTTGAAGACAACGTGGAACATCTTTACCCATCTGTCATAAGTCAAGTCAGACTTTTAGATACCGACACTGGCTTTTCAGCAGTCTAAAGAAAAAGCACAAATGCAGCCTTGGCTCAGGTAAATTATTGGAGCCAGGCAACTTGATTGGCCACACATAACATCTCTTCAAAGAACCGTGACACTGAATTGTTCCGGAGCAACCCCAAAACATTCTGCAGCATCCTTGCCCAATTTTTTTTTTTAAAAAAAAAATATAAAATAGAAGATATTTTGGAGAACAGTCAAACTACCCTACCCCTCTTTTATTTTTAAATAATGTTTAAGTTGTCCATTAGCTCTTCCTATAAAAGATTGACCCTGAGCAGTATAAGAAATGCCTGTGCTATGGGCTATATAAAACTGTTGGCAAAATTCCTAAAAAAGATTAGCAATGTATACAGGAGAATTATTAGGTTTTAAGTATTTTACAGGGGCATAAATAGCAGAACACAGTGTTAAGTCATCTGAAGTATTTAACAAAAACTTTAAAGCCAGGCAGTGGCACACGCCTTTAATCCCAGCACTTGGGAGGCAGAGGCAGGCGGATTTCTGAGTTCGAGGCCAGCCTGGTCTACAGAGTGAGTTCCAGGACAGCCAGGGCTAGAAACCCTGTCTCAAAAAAAAATTAATTTTTAATGAGGAATACAAATTTAAAGGGTTAATCTAATATTTAATTTTTGTAAGCAAATCTATTAGCATTGTATTATTTTCTGTAGAAAGCAGAATATCATCTATATGATGTATAGTAAAAGCAAGAAGAAACAGCTCTTCAGCTTTTTTTAAAGTGGTAAGTAACAACCAACTTTTGAGTTAAGCCTTGAGTATAGGAAGGCCTACTATTAGCACAGAGGCAGATGTAATCATTAACATCTCCTTTCTTTCTAAAGGGATGGCATACCGCATTAGCATTCTCATATGTCAGTTGTATACTAATAAGTATTTCTGCCTCTCCATCAACTCTAAGACATTTGACCAGCTGTAGGAGACGGGAAACAAAATCTTGATATGGCTCATCAGGTCCCTATCTAATTTCCCAAAGTTCCGCTATTTTTCCAGAATCTAGTAACTTCATGCCATGTGTCCTCACTCCCAGAAAGCAAAGGCGCTCCTCACCTCCCTCTTGCCCCCATGCCCTCCAATTATCATTATAGTCCTCAGGTAGAGAAGGACACAATATTTCAGGCCAGGGAGCAGACAATGAGGGGCATTCATTTTCAAATTGAGCCACCAGTTTTGCTTTTGCTTTTGCTCTACTGGGTCCTTTATGATATTGCACTGTAAAAAAAATTCTTTCTAGCTTTTAAAGGGTGTGGTGTGTGTGTGTGTGTGTGTGTGTGTGTGTGTGTGTGTGTGTGTTTCATTATCTGGCTCATCCTCACATGCCATGGCCTTTTCTAAATCCACTGGCTTATCCCCATTTATTGTTTGTATCTCAATATGAACCATTGCTCAAGTCACCCAGGATTGTATTGGAATACTTCCTCCTTGTCTATGGGGTTTCACTATATTTTCTTTAATTTGATTCCATACTCCAGGATCTGGAGTGGCCTTTTCAAGAAACCAAGGATTATATTCTGTTATTAGATCCCAACACTCTTGCATCTGGGCTTTAGACATGGCAGTACTAGTCTTTTTAAAGAAATGTGTCAACTCATACATATGGTGCCGTCTTCCTACTTTTAGCCCCATATTAATCCCTGCTTACCTCCTCCTACAAAGGTCCTCGTGTCCTCTCATGGCTTTTCATTTAGGTATCTGAATCAACCCCTTGTTGACATTTTGGCTGACCTGAGCAGATCGTGTCTGCTGGACCTGAGATCTGAGGACCTGAAAAAATAGGGTGGACCACCATCTAATGCTGTAGACAACCTTACTTCAGTTGTATAGTACTTTATACATGAATGTAACCAAGAAAGCAATGATCCAAGGAAGGCTGCCCAAGTTCAGAAAAACACGATCAGAAAAACATGTAAATAAATGCCAGTAAGCACATAGTAAATATTAAGAGCAGCCCCTTTCCAGAACTTCCTGAGGACAGATGAATTTAAACACAATTACCTCGTGGCACATACTATAGATTATATCTAAGAAAACACAAAAGCAAGGCAAAAGGCCATATCCAGGTTTAGGGTACACTGACCAGAGTAGGTTCTAAAGCTCTGTTCTGATATCCAACAAGAATAAACATGTTCTATAAATTGAATGTAAATGTTTGTCCCAAGAGTCACAGTCATGTCCAAGGACAACGCAGGGAACAGACTGCATCTCAGGTAAAGGCCCTCTGCCTTTTCCCCTGGAGCCTCCCTCACAGTTCCTCAAGGCATTGCTCACCGTGCGTCATTCTTTCGCCTGTGTTCTGACAACTATGCACTCATTAGACTGAACAGTCCACAAGGACAGATAGTCTACCTATCTGGTCCACCATTTTCTCTTCAGTCTTATAGAAGTGTGGCAAAAATGTAGGAAGGACTAGAGATGGCCTTTGGAAAGTTGGAAAACCACATAAAGATCTCAAGATTATTTCTAAGGTTCCTAAATATCTAAGTGATTCGTTATCATGTAATTAAACAACACAACCATGTTATTAATATAAGCCAGCAAGTCACTGTTTTTTTGTTTGTTTTGTTTTGGGGGATAGGGTTGCATGTAATCCAGGCTAACCTCAAACTTGCTATATAGGTGAATTTGGCCTTGAACTCATGATCTGCCTGCCACTACCTCCCAACCACTGGGATTACAGGCATGTAACACCACACGCAGGATCACCCAGTATCATTTCATTCCTAAATGTAGGAAAGCATTCTGAAACCGAGCTGGAATAAAAAATCTTAAGGCGGGTGTGGTGGCTCATACCCAGCACTTGAGAGGCAGAGACAGGAGGATCACTGAAAGTCTGAGGCCAGTGTGATGTGTATAGTGAGATCCAGGCCAGCTAAAGAGAAGATACAGTATTTATTAACAGGAAAAAGAAAGTGTTTTGATTTGGCCACCTCTACGGTCTTAAATACCCATTCAGAAAGTATAGCCAGGATTAAAATGATCAATATGTTTCTTTAACAGTTCAAGGGACTGCAGTCCTTGGACATTACTTAACTATATAAGATGCTATTTGAACAACTATTTTTCACTAAAAATTCTCTTCTTAATAAAAATATATATTGCCCAGATATAGGACAAGACCTTGGCTCACTTCAGCACTGCAGGATCTATCCAAGGCTGAGAAAAACAGGCTTGTCGTCTCAAATACAGGGACCAAATCTAAAAGAAAACAAAGTAAAAAAAAAAAAAAACCAAAAAAACCTCACCTGTATTTATCAACAATGAAACAAGAACCCCACTATCACTTTCGGGAAGAGTACTTCTCAGGGCTGTAATGTGTCCTTCTGTACCCAAAGCACTCATGTTCATTATTAAATGAATGTTCATTATTAAAGCACTCATGTTCACTCATTAAAGGAGGCTCCAGATAACTCTGTTGAACTCATAGGTTTGGGGAAAATTATTCAGGATATCCAAATGGTATCCCTGGGACAGTACTAAGATATCCTATAAAAAAAAAAAAGACATGATAGGATCACATTTTCTTTTAGATTGGGAATTAGATGCTGGTGTCTCAATTAGATATTGGGAGCCTCAACAAATGGAATCTGAATTTCACTCAGGTTTGCCCCACACTGTCCACTCCCGCTGGACATTACATGTATATACAGAGGCTCTTGGAGCAATTATTTTAATTATCTTTCCAAGTTTCCAGGCATTCCCTCCTTAAGCAGAAGTCTGATGCTCACAGACAGCTGATTGCATAGTTACACTCCAATCTGCCAAACACAACTTATGTCAATCTAGATTAAAGAGAATGCCATTTCTCTGACCTTATCCTTCTACAGGGCTCTGGTATACAGAACAGCAAGCTGCACAATTACATTTCCCCTTACTAAACCAAGAATTCTGTTATTAATAATGCTGAAGAATTTTCCCCCATTAACGTCATCTTTTAATGCTCACCATGACACTGTAATTGAGGAGACCTGATGGCCGATTTCTGAATTTATAATAGCCAATAAAAAGTATCCTGAGCTCTTATTTCAAACCAAGCCTACTCCATGGTGTACATCATGTAGTGCACAGTGGTGACAAAGAGAAACGTCATCAACTTTGCAAATGCCTACGACAAAGCCTGCCAAAATTTCATCGGACGGTCTTGTTGCCTGTTCTCTTCCTCTATTAAGGGTAAATCTGCCCCAATCTTATTTTTCCAGGAATTCTAGTGGCACCAACAGTGTCACTTTTTGCATGTCACAGATGCTACCATGTGCACACACCAAGGATCCATGCTACCATCACTGAGCCTTCTTATGTTCTAAATCTTTGTTATCTACTAAGTTTTATCATGGCTTCTTAGATTGACCCTTTTCTGACACACTCAAACCTCTTCTACATCATGGTCCCTTCAGTCAGTTAAGAAGCAGTTAGGAGTCTGTGCTGAAAACCCCTAACAGTAGGGTGACCTCTAAGAAGGGATGGAGGACTAGGAGTTGGGCAGACTCCCTGGTAGGCAGACAGATAGGGAGCACAGCCATGGCTAGGAAATAAAGGTGGTGAGCTTCCAACATGGCTGGCTCCCTGCTCACCATCCTGACCTGAGACAAAAGCCTGACAGCTTAAAACAAAGGCCTTGTGGGCTTTTTCTCCTGCCAGTTCCCAAACTGATGGACTGGCTCAACAAGTTCTTGGCCAGATCAGGACATGTTTACACAGGCCAATCAGTCATCCTGTCTTCCTTCAAACTGATCAACTCTAAATTAGGGGAGAAAGACCCTTCAGAGGTTTTTTAAAAAAGTCAATCCAAGGAGAAGCTACACTTTAGCTTCCCAAGACAACCCCCCCACACACACACATATTCTAACAGTCTTTTCTCTGTGTGCTCATGTGTATTTCTTTATCCCTAATAAAAAGCATTTGTTGACTGCTTGGGGAAAAAATACACTGTCTCAAAACAAGAATGTTGTATGTTATAGTGGTGGTGAACTGAACATGTTAAGCAAGTGTGCTAGCACTGAGCAACATGCCCAACCCTCATCTTGTTGTGGTGTGTTTTGAATTTTATTTCACATGTAGTAGTATTTTGCCTGCATGTAGATATATGTACTATGTGCATGCCTGACATCCTCAAAGAGTCAGAAGAGGATTTTAGATCCCCTGAAACTGGAGTTACAGATGGTTGTGAGCTACCATGTAGCTACTGGGAATCAAACCTGGTCTTCTGCAAATGACAAGTGATCTTAGCCACTGTGCCATCTCTCTACCCAGCCCTCATTTTATGTTTCATTTATTAAAATTCCATCATTTGAAGTGTATGTGTGTGTGTGTGTGTGTGTGTGTGTGTGTGTACACGCGCGCACGCACACATCTGTGTCTGCATGCATGTGTGTGTGTGAGCTGTAAAAGAAACCAGACATCTATGACTCAGGGAACATTGTGGAAGAGGGGAAAAAGGTGATAAGAGCCAGGAATAGACATGAGTGCATACACAAGACTGGAACAAGAGCCATATCAATAGATAGGCCAACACTAAAAGGGGAAATCTCACTGGGTTCCATCCCTATACAAAGAACTACAGGCAATCAATGACTACTGAAAGAGGGAGAATTAGCCTTTCCCAAGAATGAACACCTTAATTGGTTATCTGATTCAAATCATGCACACAAACAACAAAAACACATCCAATGGGTTCTCTCTCTGTCTGTCTGTCTCTCTCTGTCTGTGTCTGAGAGAAAACCTGCTGAATATATATTTTCACACACACACACACAAACATGTATACCTCCTATACCTATACCTATACCTACACCTACACCTATACATATATATGTATACCACAAATATAATCAAGGAAAAAGAAGCCATTGACTTGAGAAAATGCACAGGAGGGTTTGAGGGAGATTCTGGAGAGAGGAAAGGGAAGGGAAAGTAATGTAATATTATTTAAACTAAAAAAATTTTAAAAGTTGAAAAATTAATTTTTATCTAGAGAACATGCTTAGTCACAAAAGGCATCATAGTCATCAAAGTCACCTTTAAGTATGTAACTTTGGAATTGTATTGACTTTTATGTCTATTTTACTTTTAGTAACAAAAATATTTTCTTTTTTTTCACTACAAAAAAAATGAATACACAAGAAGAAAACTTTCAAATAAAATCCACAAAAAGAGTGTGGTATTGGGTGTGGTGGCAGATGCCTTTTATCCCAGCACTTGGGAAGCAGAAGCAAATATATCTCTGTGAGTTCAAGGTCAGCCTGGTCTACAGAGTGAGTTCCAGGACAGCCAGGGCTACACAAAGAAACCCTGTCTCGAAAAAACCAAAAATAAATAAATAAATAAATAAATAAATAAATAAATTCCACAAAAAAAGAGTATGGTGTTGGGTGTGGCGGCACACGCCTTTTATCCCAGCACTTGGGCAGCAGAGGCAAATAGATCTCTGTGAGTTCAAGGTCAGCCTGGTCTACAGAGTGAGTTCCAAGACGGGACTACACAGAGAAACCCTGTCTCAAAAAACCAAACCCAAAAAAAAAAAGAGTGTATTATCTTTATTGAGTTGTTTTGCCTCAGTTTCCTCCTCTGGGACACTGGCACCTTTGTGACATCCTAAGGTTGTGGTGGTAACTACATGTTAAGACTTGTGGAAACAATAAATGCTGTACTATGTGTTTTCAGTGTCTAGAAAGGGAGGACATAAAGGACCCAAGTGAGAAATCCTGGGGACACAGACTGGTTGGAGTTGGAGGGTAATAAAAGTAGGGTTTCTGAAGTAAGACCAAAGGGATGTGGAATGAGTGAATAAAGCAGAGAAAAGAATATTATGGCTTAGGGGCAGCTCAGAGAAAGCTGTGGAGGTGACTCATACGGGCATGTTGGGGGCAAACTTGATGGTTACAGAAAGAGGCCCACGCTTCTGTAACACTCTCTTCGAAACCCATACCTCTTATCAAATTATAAAGGAACACAAGACTAAGGATATCACAGGAACCTGGTCTTCCCTCCTTGAGGAGAGGAATCATCAGTATACTGCTAGATCCTAGAGAGGAAAGAAGACATTAATGGAGACCAAGGAAAGCTGAGAAGGCTGGAATGTCATGACTAGTGATCAACATCCCTTTCTTCTGACTCATGCTGGCGACCTTACACAAGGGCTAGGATATGTATAGAGCACATGGGACCCCGGATATTTTTGCAACCTTTCTATACATCTAAAGTTTTTCACAAGTAAAATACAAAACAGTATTTTATGGGCCTGTCTCAAAAAACCAAACCCATGGCCAGCCAGCCTAACCTAATTGGTGAGCCCCTGGTCCTAGTTAAGAGATCCTGTCTGGAAAAACAAGATGAGTGGTTCCTAAGGAATGACCCAGGAGGTTGACCTCTTGTCTCCACACGTACACACACATACTTACATACACAGAAAGAGAAAAATAAAATGTTAAATCTCCCAAAAAACAATTCATAAAAAAGTAACAATCCTATGTATGTATGTATGTATGTATGTATGCATCAAACAACAAAACTGTAAAAATTTCAAAAACTGATAAGGTTCAAAAGAAAAGTAGACAAATATGCAGTTAGAATTGATTACGTTTTTACATGTATGATGCTCACATACACACACCATGACATGTACAGAAGAGAACTTGCTAGAACTGCTTCTCCCCTTCCAGTATGAGTACTGAGTCATCAGTCTTGACAACAGGCACATTTACCTGATGAGCTATCATCTCCAGCAGAGCTGAATATTCTAAGACCCTTCTTTTAACAATTGATAAAATCATTAAATACAATATGTATATTCTCTATATGTTCTATATATGATATAGAAGAACCCAGTATCCCACAATCAATCAACAAGAAGTAATAAATATAGGCTACTCCATCCAACGAGAGTAGAATATGCATTATAGTCTATTACTAATAGAACAGCCAACAAAACAGGTCATGTCAAAACTTGACGAAAACATAAATTAACTATATTTCTATATGCCAGCAATGAAAAGTAGAAACTAAAATAAAACAATCTTTATTTCAGTTCAAAGAAACTAAACACTTAGAAATAAATCTAACAAAACATGTATAGGGTTCGTATGCTTTAAAATGCAAAATGATGCTAGACATGATAGTGCATGCTTCATTATTTGGGAGGTTGAGGCAGGGGAATCATTCATAAGTTCAGGGTCACCATAAGCAGCATAGTGAGTTCCAGGACTCCCTAGGCTATATAGTGAGACCTGAACTTAAAAAACAAAAGCAAACGATTTATCTTACATTACAAACTAAGTCAAGACTGATGGTTCAGGCCTATAATCCTAGTTCCTCAGGAAGCTGAGGCAAGGGAAGTACAAGTTGCCTGGGAAATTTACAGAGACCTTCCCTGCCCCTAAAAAAAAAAAAAAAAGGAAAATCAGTGTAGAACATTTGCCTAACAAGCAAGGTCCTGGCTCTAATATTAAAAGAAAATTTAAAAATTCACAATAAATTGTTGAAGAATGAAATCAAAGAAGACTTGCACTAAATGGAGATATATTGCCTTCCAGTTTGGAAAGGCTTGTAGCCTAAGTCTTTTTTAAAAAGAATGTGTGTGTGTGTGTGTGTGTGTGTGTGTATCTTATTCTGTTATCGCCCAGTTTTTTTCAAATAAATGAGATGAGCTGGGTGTGGCGGTACACACCTCGATCCCAGCATCTGAGATAAAGGTAGAGGCAGGCAGATCTCTGTCAGTTCAAAGCCAGCCTGGTCTACATAATAGTGAGTTCCAGGCCAGCAAGGGCTACTTGGTGACACCCTGTCTCAAAATAAAATGAAATAAAATGGATGAATGCTTAAATTTAAAGGCACCTTAAGGCCTTCTGTGAGACATCTCAGAACGAGTGAGTAAGGCACATCTGGACATCACTGCATCTCTAAAGGAAATGAAACTTTTAATTTTGGTAGATGAAGTGTTCCATTCTCCCTAGCTTATCAGCTCTTTTCGATATTATCTTGGACAAATGTCATCTGTAATTTCCTACCAGACCTTAGACTCATTGTACTCTGTGTCACTGTGTGTGACATCACTGAGTTGCTATGGATACAGATCACTCACTTTCCTGTGGAAGTGGGGAAAGGGCAGAAAACAGGCAGGACGCTGTATCCCAGACAAAAAGCAGCAGCTGGAGATGAGTTTTCTCTTATACAGCATGAGACTGCACCCGTCTCTTTGTGGCCTGCTCACAATCCACCATCTTTGCAGATGAAATTAGGAGGCAGACTGATGGACAGGAAGGTTTTTCAAGGACTGAGACACAGCTGAGGCTGTGTCCATGTGGAGAAAATAGCTTTGACCTTGGGCCTTAAAAAGGCAACTATCTAAAACAAATGCATTTGTTTAGTATTATTTCTACCCAAACCTGAAGTTCCTAGTAAGATTTTTAAGAAGCAAGTAAGCAGCTTCCAAAGCATATATGACAATGCTGAGATATGGGATGTCCATAGAATCCTCGAAAACTCCAACATATTTCCAGCAATTTGGAATGTTCCATGCTACCAGGGCTGTGCTCATACAAAGGGATGTGTACACTGATGAACAATGAGGGTACCATAAAACCCATATGTGACTGAAACCAGAGAAATAGGACTTGTGACAGAGCTATGAGCTGCATTACAAAGAGAAAGGTGTGCCTCAGCAAAAGATGGGCACACTTGGAAATGACAGTCACTGGTTCTAGACACTTAAGGAAACATATGGGCAGCCATTAGCTGACCACTTTGCTCACCAAGAAGAACCTTCAGTGGCCACACATGACAAATGATGAGTTTACAAAATTAGTTCAAAAGCCAGGTGGTGGTGGAGAGAGGCACACACCTTTAACCCTAGCACTTGGGAGACAGAGAGAGGTGGATCTGAGTTCGAGGCCAGCTTGGACAGCCAAAGCTATACAGAGAAACCCTGTCTCAGAGACCACCCCCCAAACAATAGTTCATTAAAGACAATAAGCAAAAAACCAACTATAATATACCAGAAAGAAAGAGAAAAATCAGATTATCAAAACTGCCATATATTTTATAAAAAAAAAAAAATTGTACACGACAGGGTCTAACTATATAGCCATGACTTTTAGAACTCACTATATAGACAAGGTTGACCTCTCACAGAAATTAGCCTGCTTCTGTCTTTCAACTGCTGGGATTAAAAGCATATACCACCATGCCCAGCATATTGTATATTTTTTAACTTGCACTTTTCAATCCAAAATTATAAGGTATAAAAAGAGTAAAGAAAATATGATTCATAGGCAGGAAAAAATGATCAATAAAAACTGGTGGGGTGAGGGGGGGGACAGACATTGGCCTGTGAGATGGCTCAATGGGAAAAAGCCCTTGTGCTAGCCACACAGCAAAAGTCATGCTAAAGATAGAGGAACTCAAGCTTTTCAATAAAATCAGGAACAAGACAAGGCTGTCCATTCTCTCCATACCTACTCAATATGGTACTTGAAGTCTTAGCTAGAGCAGAAGGACAAGTAAAGGAGATCAAGAGGATCAAATTGGAAGGGAAGAAGTCAAAGTATCCCCATTCCCAGATGATCTGATAGTATACGTAAGTGACCCTAAAAATCCCACCAGGGAACTCCTACAGCTGATAAACACTTTCAGCAAAGTAGCTGGACACAAAAACAACTCACAGAAATCACCAGCCTTCCTATATAAAAATGAAAAATGGACTGAGAAGGAAATCAGAAAAACAACACCCTTCACAATAGTCTCAAATAATGTAAAATATCCCAGCACTTGGGAGGCAGAGGCAGGAGGATTTCTGAGTTCGAGACCAGCCTGGTCTACAGAGTGAGTTCCAGGACAGCCAGGGCTACACAGAGAAACCCTGCCTCGAAAAACCAAAAAAAAAAAAAAGGAAAAGAAAAACTTGGATGCTACTAGTAGATAGGCATGGCCCCCAGTTGCCCAGAATTGTTCCTGTCTAAAGGAAATACAAGGACAAAAATAGAGCAGAGACTGAAGGAAAGGCCATCCAGTGACTGGTTCAACTTGGGATCCATCCCATGCACACACACTAAATCCTGAAACTATTAATGATGTCATGTTGTACATGCAGACAGGAGCCTAGCATGGCTGTCCTCTGAGAGGCTCTGCCAGCAGCTGACTGAGACAGATACAGATGCTTGCAGCCAACCATTTGGACTGAGCTCAAGGACCCCTATGGAAGAGTTAGGGAAAGGACTGAAGGCGCTTAAGGGGATTGCAACCCCATAGGATAAATAACAGTATCAACTAACCAGACCCCTCAGAGCTCCCAGGGACTAAACCACCAACCAAGGAGTATGCATGGGCTGGTCCATGGCCCCTAGCACATATGTAGCAGAGGACTGCCTGGTCTGACCTCATTGGGAGAGAATGCACCTAATTCTGTAATAACTTAATGTCCCAGGGAAGGGAAATGCTGGTGGGGGTGAGTTGGGGGTGAGTAGGTAGGTGGGTGGGGGGGAGCACACTCTTAGAAACAAAGGGGAGGGGGAATGGAATGAAGAACCCAGGGAGGGGGACCAGGAAAGGGGGAAAATATTTGGAATATAAATAAATAAAATAATTTAATAAAAAGAAAGAAAAACTGTATGCTAAAACTTTAAGGAATTTTTAATTTATTTTATTTTTTATAATATACTTTAAATTTACTTTTATTTTTAAGGCAGGGTTCCTCTGTGTAGCCCTGGCTGTCCTGGAACTAGCTCTACAAACCAGGCTGACCTCAAACTCAGAGATCTGCCTGTCTCTGCCTCCAAATTGCTGAGATTAAAAAGATGCACCACCACCACGCAGCTTGAAGAAATTTAAGAAACTATCAGAAGATGAAAAGACCTCCCATACCCATAGACTAGTAGTATTATTATCATAGAGGCAGCCATCCTACCAAAAAATAATCTACAGATTCAATGCAATCCTCATTAAAATTCCAACGCAATTCTCCCCAGAAATTGAGATTAAAAACAATTTTCAGCTTCATATGGAAATACAAAACACCCAGCATAGCTAAAACAATCTGAATAAATAATGCTGGCGATCTCACCATCCCAGATTTCAAGACATACTGTAGAGCTATAGTAATAAAAACAGCATGGTCTTGGCATAAAAAACAGACAAATTGATCAATAGAATTGAATTGAAGACACACATATAAGCCCACACACCTAAAGACACCTGTTTTTTTTCTGTTTTTATTTTTTTTACAAAGAATTCAGAAATATACACTGAAAAAAAAGGCAGCATCTTCCACAAATGGTGCTGGTCTAACTGAATTGTCAGAATGCAGAATACAAATAGATCCTTATTTATTACCCTGCACAAAATTCCATTCCAAATAGATCAAAGACCTCAACGTAAAACCAGATATACAGAACCTGATAGAAGAGAAAGTGAGGAATAACCTTGAACTCATTGGCACAGGAAAGGACTTTCTAAACAAGTGGCACAGGCACTAAGTCCAACAACTAATAAATGGGACCTCATGAAACTAAAAATCTCCTGTGCAACTAAATACCCCATTATTCAAGTGAAGAGTCAGTCCACAGAATGGGAAAAAAATCTTTATCAGCTATACATCTTACAGGGGGTTAGTAACTAGAATATACTAAGAACTAAAAAAACCAAACCTCTAAGCATTAAAATTATTTTTAAACATGATTTTAAGGCAGGGTAAGGAACTAAACAGAGAGTTCTGAAAAGATGAAATACAAACGGCTGGAAGATAGGGTTTATTTTTTAATGTTCAATTCTTTACACACCAGGGAAATGCAAATAAAAACTGCTTTGAGATTTCATCTTACCCCAGTCAAAATGACCAAGATCAAATAACAAATGACAGCAGATGCTGGCATGGATGTGGAGAAGGGGAGGGAGTACTAAATGACTGCTGGTGAAGAGTATGACCTGGTACAACCACTATGGAAATCAGTGTGTAGGATCCTCAACAAAACTAAAAGGAGGCATACCATACCTAGTCAGATTTCTTTTCTTTTAAGATTTATTTATTTATTTATTTATTTAATGTATATGAGTACACTGTAGCTGTACTAATGGTTGTGAGTCACAATGGGGTTGCTGGGAATTTGAATTCAGGACCTCTGCTCGCTCTGCTCTCTACGGTTGATCCTGCTTGCTCCGGCCTAAAGATAGATATATATATATATTTGGTTTTTTCGAGACAGGGTTTCTCTGTGTAGCCCTGGCTGTCCTGGAACTCACTCTATAGACCAGGCTGGCTTTGAACTCAGAAATCCGCCTGCCTCTGCCTCCCAAGTGCTGGGATTAAAGGCGTGTGCCACCACTGCCCGGAGATATATTTATTATTAAATCTAAGTACACTGTAGCTGTCTTCCGACACACCAGAAGAGGACGTCAGAGCTCTTTACGGATGGTTGTGAGCCACCATGTGTTTGCTGGGATTTGAACTCAGGACCTTTGGAAGAACAATCAGTGCTCTTAACCCGTGAGCCATCTCTCCAGCCCCTAGACAGACTTCTTAAGTATATACCTACTCAAAAGACTCTGTACCTTGCTAAAGATACTTCTTCTCTATGTTTACTGCTGCTGTAGTCACAATAGCTAGGAAATGGCAACAGCCTAGATGACCATCAAGTGACAAATGGATAATTTCAATGTGATAGATTTACATTCAACTGTCAAGAACTATGGAATTCTCAAGTCATTGAATAGAACCAGAAACAATCATTCTGACTGCGGTAACTCCAGACCCAGATATATAATGTTACATGTTTTCTCTCATTTGTAGATCTCAGCTCAGAATCTTCAGATATATATGCTAAATTTAGAATACCCCTAGAAGTATTTTAAAAGAGTCCATGGTTGAGGGGGGCTTGCAATGGGAAGATAGATAGAACATAGTGGTATAAAGAAAGGGGAATAATGGAATAGGAAGGGTTAAATTGGGGTGGGGGTGTGAAGGTGGGGTAGAGAAGAAATGAGGAGAGATAACAAATATGGATGGCCTTTGAAAACACCATATAGAAACTGAATACTATAAATGCCTTCTAAAATATATACATATACAAAAAGACGTTTAATGGAGTTATCATCCAACAGTGGTAGAAGACAATACCCCAACTAGATACCTTATACAAAAAATAAAAACTCCAGCACTTGGAATAGGTTATCCCTTTTTGAGTTGTTAGTCCATGGGGTCACACAGACACCATTCCCTAAGCATCACAGGGTACTGCAAATACGCTTGGCTACTCTAGGACTTGATGGTTAGGACCCTATTGCTGGAGAAATACTTGAGTTCCGGGACATGAAGGACTCAAGCTGATACTCACATGGAAGCTTCCTCCCGACTGACTAGCATTCGTGGTGCTTTGTGCATTCAAGTTGCCCTGCATACCACTGAAAAAAAAAAGTAATAATCTCACCCAGCTGTGAACCCTACAAATTAGACACACACACACACACACACACACACACACACACACACACACAGGTGATTTATTAGAAATGCTCACAAACTGTAGTCCAACTATTCCGACAATGGCTGTCTACTTACAGAAGGTCCAAGTATTTAGTAGTTGTTCGGCTCACAAGACTGGTTGTCTCAGCTGGGCTTCAGTATATGCTGGAATCCTGAAGAAGTAGGCTCTAAAACTAATGAAGGAACAAAGTTGCCAGCAAGAGCAAAAAGGCAAGGAGCAAGCTTCCTTCTTCCATGCCCTGCTGAAGAAGTGGCTCACAGCAAAGGTTTATTTTCTGACCTCAAAGGATCTGAATTCAAGATGGATCTTTCCACCTTAGAAGATTCAGACTGAAAGTGGAGCTTCTCACTTCAAATGATTTAATTAAAAAAAAAAACCCTTCACAGGCATACTCAGTCGATTAGTTAATTACAGTCTTAGTTAATTACAGATGTAGCCAAGAATAGCCATCACACTACAGATCAAAGCATCTCTCAATCCTCATCAGAGAAGTTTCTCCATGCAGTTGATGACAATTAACACAGAGACCCTAATATACAACTACTAAGAGCCTGGAGGGCTCAGCTTAAATGGGACATACATAGTGCACTGTACCCCCATTCCAAGGCTCAGAGACCTTGGAAGAAGAGGAAGCAGAAAAATTGTCAGAGGTGGTAGATAATATCAAAGAAACCAGTGTTTTTGCAGTTACAACATGGCAGCTGCACATTTGACCTCACAGTGATTGTGACAAGAACAAGACCTGTTCAAGCTTAAGACAGATCAAATCCCAGAATGGAGATGTAGAGGTGGGCACAAAATCCCACCACCAGCTGAAGTGAGAGTAGCTGCAATGAGAGTCAGTTTTGTTTATGTGGCCCCTGGTTAAGTTGACCACATGCTAGAGCAAGCCCTGCTCCCAAGACTCCTGAGACTAGTTGGAAACACAAACTTGACTCAATAGAGAGAGAAAAAAGGAAAAAGGAAACTTCAAAGTTGGGTACGAAGGGATGGGAAGGTGGTCATGGGAAGATTTGGGAGAGGGGAGATGAAAATGTTCAATATACATTGCATAGAAAGACAGCTCAGAAGAGCACTGGCTAGTCTTCTAGAAGACCCAGGTTTTGAGTCCCAGCACCCACATGGTGAATCACCATCTGGAACTTCAGTTCCAGGGAACCTGACACCCTCTTCTGGTCTCCACAGGCACCAAGCACATAAGTAGTACACAAACATATAGGCAGGCAAAACACCCATACTCATAAAATAATATATAATAGCATAGGAGTTGGATGCCTCAGCCACTAAGACCACTTGCTGCTCTCTCAGGACCATGGTTCAGTTCCCAGATCAAACATGATGGTTTACAACCAACCATAATTCCAGGGGATCCAACATTCTCTTCTGACCTCCATGGGCAGTAGATACCACACATCAATGTGGTATACATACATGCAGGCAGGCAGGGAAAACACTCATACACCTAAAATTTTTTAAAAAAATTGTTTACAAACATTTAAATTGTCACAACAATAATAAAAGCAATGTAAGAGAGAAAGGAGAGGGGAAGAAAGGGAAAAGAAAAAACACAAATACAAATAAATGGACAGATATCCTTGTTCAGGTAGCATGGAAATTAGTATTGTTAAACTGTTCATACTACCCAAAGTAATCTATAAGTTCAATGTAATTGTTACCAAAATCCTAGGGGAAAAAATTCTAAAATTCAAGACAGTCCTTAATAAAGCAATCCTAAGCAAGAACAAAGCTGGAAGAATCATACTTCCTAATTTCAAAGTCTATCACAGGCCTAATAAAAGTCTAGTACTGGCATAAATCCATGTACCTAGATCCATTTTGAACAAAAGTGCCAAGAACAACAATGAAGAAAAGATCATTTCTTTGAAAAATGGTATCTCTTGCTCAAGAAATGAGCTGCTGGCCTGTATCTGCTGTTTGCCTAGCAGGACTTTCACACGCCTTTCAAGTTTCAGCTCAAAAGTTCACTCCTGCAAATCTTCTCCTTGCCAAATTAGGCCTTCTGTGTCCCAGTCTATGAAGACTGCAGAAATCTCTGCTGTAACAACAACCATACTGGTATTTTCACTGTAGACCTAGAACTTCCTGGGGGCATGAAACTTGTCTTTTCTTAAGATTTATTTATTTATTTATTTATTTATTTATTTATTTATTTATTATAAATACACTGTAGCTGTCTTCAGACACCCCAGAAGAGGGTATCAGTTCTCATTACAGACAGAGATTGTTGTGAGCCACCATGTAGTTGCTAGGATTTGAACTCAGGATCTCTGGAAGAGCAATCAGTGCTCTTAACCTCTAAGCCATCTCTCCAGAGAAACTTGTCTTTTCATGTTGTTATAGCATGCCTAACTCTGTGCTAGGAATGTACTCCATGCCCAGTAAGTTTCTGTTGGAAAAAAAAAGAAGTAACACTGGCCAAATATATTAATAGCTATAATGAAGAGATACCAAATCAAAATCACAATAGGATATCACATATTAGAATGGATAGTATGAATAAGATAAGAGAAGCCAGACATAGTGGAACACCCTTTGTGATCTAAGTACTCAAGAGGCAAAGGTAGGATTCTTAGAAGTTTAAGACCAGTCTAGGTTACATAGAAAGACTCTTGTCTCAAAAACCAAGGGGGGGGGGGGAGGAACTGTCACAAGACAAGCTTTAGAGAGGATACAGAGAAAAAGAAACTCATTTTCAAAGTTAAGACTTATTTTTATTTTTAAGACTGGGGGAGGGGGGCAGTGCACATATGAGTTCAAGTGCTTGATCCCCTGGAGCAGGAGTGGTTGTTTCCCAGTGAAGGTTCTTGGAATAAAACTAGGCCTTTGGAAAACCAGGACCTCTTAACTGCTGAACCATTTCTCCAGCCTAAGAGGATGTCTTATGCACTATTAGTGGGAATATACATTAGTATGACCATTACAAAAGCAGTATGGTAATTTCCCCCAAAACAAAAAATATATCTCTATGTGATGTTTAACCCTACTTAAGACAGTTTACACCCAAAAGATAAACCATCTCTATGTGCAAAGCAAACCTGGATTACATGAGACTCTGTCTCAAAAAAAGTAAAAAACAAAAAAGTACCTTAAACATGTTTTTGGTTGTTATTGTTCTGGTTTTTGTTGTTGTTGTTGTTTTGGGGAGCAGGGGGACTGGTTTTGGTTTTTTGAGAGAGTATCTCCCTGGCTGCCCTGGAACTGCCCAGGCTGGCCTCAAACTCAGAGATCTGCCTGCCTCTATCTCCCAAGTGCTGTGATTATGACTTTTATCTATCACACTTCAAGTGCTGAAAACTACATAGCACCTTAGAAAGGAAATTATAAGCTGGGGATGGTAGTACATGATTACTTTTAATCCCATGTTAGTGCCACAGTGGAAATGGGTTAGCAAAGACACACAGACAAATGGAAGAGAATAAAGGAGCCAGAAATAAACCCACACACCTACAGCTACCTAATCTTTGACAAATCTGTCAAAATACACACTGGAAAAAAAGACAGCTCTTCAAAACATGGTACTGATGATAGCCTGTAGAAGAATGAAACATGATCCATCTCTTTCACCCTGCACAAAAATCAGTTAAAAATGGATCAAAGACTTTAAAGTCAGACCTGAAACTGAAACTGCTAGTGAAACATGGGGGTAGGGGAACACTTAAAGTACATGCAGACAAGGACTTTCTGGAAATGACTCCTAGAGAACAGGAAGTAACTCCCCAAGACTGATAGATGGGATTGTACAAAATTAAAAGGTTTCTGTACAGCAAAGGAAGCCATCAGCAGAGACAGCCCACAGAACAACTATCTTTGCTGAGTATACATCTGACAGTGCATGTATGAAATTCTCCAAAAAAAAAATAATAATGAAAACATTTTTAAAGAAATAGCAATTACCAATACTGTTTTAATGTTCATTATCCTTAGCCAACAGAGGAAGTAGCCCCTTAAAACTGCTTGGAGAATCTATCTAATCCCAGTCAGAATGGTCATCATCAGGAAAATGAAGGACAAGAAATGCTGGTGAGGATGTGGGGAAAGAGAAACCACTAGGCACTGCTTTGGGGAAGTGAAACTGGTGTAGCCTCTAAGGAAAGCAGTATGGAGAGTCCTCAGAAAGTTAAAAATTCAACTACTAGGGCTGGAGAGGCAGCTCAATAATTACAAACATTTGCTGCTCTTCCAAAAGACCAAAGTTTGGTGCCCAACACCTATACTACAACCTGTAACCCCAGCTCTGAGGAATTTGATGTGTTCTGGCTTCTCAGGCACGCCACCCACATGTGGTATTTACTCTCACACACATAAACCTTTAAAAAGTACAACTACCATACAAAACAACTATACTAATTCTTGGATATATACTTGAAGGAATCCAAGTCAGCAGAGCCCAGGGGGAGCTACACATTCATGGGGTTTTTTTTGTTTTTGTTTTTGCTTTTCTTTTTTTGGTTTTTCGAGACAGGGTTTCTCTTTGTAGCCCTGGCTGTCCTGGAACTCACTCTGTAGACCAGGCTAGCCTCGAACTCAGAAATCTGTCTGCCTCTGCCTCCCAAGTGCTGGGATTAAAGGCATGCACCACCACTGCCTGGCTACATTCATGTTTATTGCTATAATGTTTACAAAAGACAAGCTAATGAACCAGTCAAGATAGCCATCAACAGGTGGGGAATGTGTGTGCATATAATGTCAAAATGAAAACCAATGTTTTGCACATGAATTTTAAAAGTTACGTTAGAAGCCAGAGAGATGTCTCAGCAGTTAAGATCATTTAGCTTTTAAAGAGGATTCAAGTTCAGTTCCCAGCAGCCACACAGTCTATAACTTCAATCCATGGGATCTGACACCTTTTCTGGCCTCTGTGGGCATGAAGCCATGCACATGATACAAAGACACACATGCAGGCAAAATAATAATATTTTAAATGTACATTAAAAGAATAAAGACATTTAGCAGTTACTTAGATTGTTAATCATATGCTCACCATATATTGCAGCAATACGACTCTAGGTAGTAATGCCAAAGAAATGAAAACAGTCTCACACAAGGATTTTTAGAATTTTTATTTATAACTTCCTCCTCAACTGTAAAGAATATCATCCACTTGGGGTTGAATAAGCAGTAAGACATCCACACAATAGCATATGAAACAGAAATCAAAACTATTGATACATCCAGTGATATGGATCTCAAATCTATAATTTATAACACATTATTCTCAAAAGTTACATTCTACTTACAACTCCTTTCAAAAGACAAGCCATAAAGCGAAAGCACAAGTCAGTGACTGTCAGGGAGAGAACAAGATTTGACTATAAAATACCAGGAATGGTAGAGGGGAGGCTAATAGAACTCTTCTGTCATGTGTTAATGATTACTCATCTTTATCCATTTATCAGAGCTTATACAACTGTATCTACCTTGAATGGAAGATTTAAAAGGAAAAAGCTAAAAGCTTAATGCCATAAAATAAGCTCCTGTGTGACTTACGACATTCATGCTAAGAAATAGGAAAGAGGTCTGTGCCTGCTAGGATCTGAGGATGGGGGCAGGTCTATACTACAAGAGGACACAGTAAATTTGGGAAAATGCCACAAAAATTCTCTATCTTGATTATGATGGCAGGCTACACCTGTTAAAAGGTGTCCAAACTTACAGAACTTAAAATCATGAAGGATGAGCTTTATTGTATAAAAAATTATTTTTTAAGGGGAAAGACCCAAGAAATTATTTTAAGAATAAAGAAATAGCCAGGCATGATAGCAAACACCTGCAATCCCAGCACTTGGGAAGTTAATCAGGGGGCTAAAACGTTCAGAACCACACTGGGTTATATGGGGAAACCCCTCTCTCTGTGCGCGCACACGCTACCCCCCCTTGGGATACGTTAGAGTATCTAGAGCCCCGCATTATTTTGTTTTGCTCTGAGTCTGCCTCTAACTCTGCAGCCCAGGCTAGACTCTGCCTCGCAGCCATCTTCCTGCTTCAGCATTCTTAATGCTTGGAGTACTGCTGTGAGCCACCCACCTGGTTTTAGTTCTATCTTATTCTGGCATGATTATGTTCCCAAGAATCTAGATCCTTTTATTTCTAATACATTATTATCTATCAAAACTTAAGATGAGATCAGTGAATTAGGTTGCACATTATTTAAAGAGACTTAAAAAGCATAGTTTTTTATAAAATACTACCATTTTTTAAAAAACAGAGTAGAGAAAATATAATTTAAATATGTGACAACAGAAAACACCACAAAGTGGTGCTCCTTTGTTGAGAAGGCAAAATAATGCAAACCAAAAGGCTAGCATACGATTAGAATTAGACTCAAGTTTTAAACCTAGCACACCACCACTTAATTTTAACATGAGCACATTCTGTCAGCTTTCTGAGTCTTACCCCTTCCTGATACGGATATATTAAAGGTTAAAGGTGGTAACTGATTCTCAGACTTTAGTAGTTTGTGCTCAGTCCCTAACCATCCAGAAAACAGGTTCAAGCTACATTTCCTGAACATCCTGCAGCCAGTGGCTTTCCAACTTACTACCATAGGTATAGCCCTTCTAGAATCTTCATCCTCTACCCTATCCCCAGACATTTCCAGAGACAGAAGACTCACCACTGTCCTTCTCTACTCCTACACTACCCACATGAGGACCTACCTAGTGATTTGGAAAATACATAGGCAAGGGTCTTGGCACTGAGATCTTGTAGGGTGATAAAAACGAAAGGCTCACTCACTCATCCAGGGACAACCACCACCTCTGCTGCCACCACCACCAGGTTTCTCAGCCTTTAGAACATTTACCTGTTCAAGAGGTTAACCCTTATCAGCCTAACTCATAGGGTAGGACACAGGAATTTAGAGTGCAAGGTACGCTGTGAGCACTTGGACTCTGCTTACTTGCTTTTTTAGTAATTACAAATTCTTTTTGTTGTTTTATTGTTCACTTTTCAAGACGTCTCTATGCAGCCCTGGCTGTCCTGGAACTTGTTCAGTAGACCAGGCTGTCCTGAAACTCATGAGATTCACCTGCCTCTGCCTCCAGAGTGCTAGGATTAAAGGTGTGTGCTCAGCTGGACTCTGCTTATTTGTTTTGGGCTGTTTTGTTGAGAAAGGGTCTTGCCAGATAGTTCAGGCTCTCCCATAACTTACAGTCCTCCTAGCTCCAGTCTCCCAAGTGTCAGGGTTATAGGTAGGCTGCCACCATGCCAAGAGACTGCTGATTTTATCTTATAAAGCACAGTGGGAGCTGGGAATGGTGGCAAAAGCCTGTAATTCTAGTACTTGGAAGGCTGAGTAAGCAGCCCCCAACCAATGATAATGATGGATGGTGATGATGATGATAATACTACATCTTGGTAATAGAATGGTTGTCTAACATGTGTAAGGACCTATTAGGGTCAATTCCTGGCACCACAAAAACAAACACAAGGTCATTTTCAAAGACAGGAGGGATTAAGCAGACGAGGGTATTGGAGTTTGGCAGCTCTTGGAGGGCACCACAGCAGAAGATACATGATACTGAGGTGTTCTACTATGTAGGTACATCAGGGAGAATGGAAAGGCATCTGGATTCTCCCATCCCACAGGAAGCAGTACTTGCAGTATGAGGGGAAGGTCAGCTGCTCAGTCACCAGCACAGTCATCGGAGTTGCCAGAGAGGTCAAGCATAGACATCATGGAGTCAGACAACTTAGTGGCGATTTTATCTGTAGATGGAGAAATACAGGCAATCTTTGGGTAGCTGGCTTAGCCAACAGGCCTGCCACAGCCAGCTTATCACTAACTTGGTCCATACCAACCTCCCAACTGGCTCAGTTATACATCTAATCATTCAACAAAACAGATGGGCCATTAAACTTGTCAACCTCACAGGGAGATCCATTCACCTATAAGTGATCACCCCAACATAGTTTCTTTCTTATGGTTTCAGACTCAAAGGATTCCAAGTATTTTTGTATCTTCTGAGTACTAAAATAGTAACTTCCTTCTATTGTGTGGACATAGCACTCCTCCATTAACCCTAACACCTCCACACCCATGCACTCCTTTGCTCATGGCAAAGGAGTACACACTAGTACTAGCTTTGAACTTGAATGCTTACCACTCACAGTCATCCTCAAGATATACTTGTTCCTCGGGGTTCCCTGAGACTTCTCCAGGAACCCTCTGCTGATCAGCCCTATCTCCAAGCTGGGCTAAGCTCCCTAGAAGTGCTTGTTGTATGTGACCTCATAGTGACTGTTCTATACTGCCACTGTTTGTTTTGTCTCCTCTCTACTCTCTTACAAGACTTGGAGTTCAAGGGCAAGTCACCCTTGGGTTCCCAGGACTCATTGTAGAGCCAGAACAAGATAGCTACAAAATATGGCCTAGCTAAAAAGAAGAGATGACAGAGTCAACCAACACTACCTACATTTTTATACTGTAGCCACGGATACTGAGTCGTGAGAGTACTTACCTTTATCAACACACTGAAAACTGTTTTCTTACTCCTCAGCAACCATGGGGGATAACAAAGCCACAGCTTTACTACAAATACTGTCGTATCTTCATATAACCTACATACAACTTCCTGCATAACAATATTCCTTATCATACTCAATATAATACAAACACTACAAAACAACTGCTATACTGTGTCATTCAAGTAATAATGACAAGGAACATAGCCTGCACCTATTTTAACTTTAAAATTGTATTTAGGCAGGTGTAGTAGCACATGCCTTTAATCCCAGTACTCAGGAGGCAGGGGCAGGCGGATCTCTGAATTTGAGGCCAGCCTGGTCTACAGAGTGAGTTCTAGGCCAGCCAGGGCTACACAGCAAGACCGTTTCTTGAAAAAATATTTTATGTATATGTATGTGTGCCTGACTCTATGTGTGTGAACCACATGCTAAGTGCCTGCAGAGGTCAGAAGAGTTGGATGCCCTAAAACTCAAGTTACAGACACTTGTGAGTCATATGCGGGTACTAGGAACCAAACCTGGGTCCTTTACAAGAGCAACAAGTGCTCTTAACAATGGAGCCATCTTTCCAGCCCCTAAGAGATTCGATTTCTTCCAAGTGTTTTTTATCTCCACTTAACTAAATCTGTAGTATAGAAGCCACAGATAATGGAGGTTACTATAAGTAACCTGAAAACCTACAGGGGTCAACAATAAAATCTCTTAAGGCTTCTTGTCATAGGTAGCTGGTTAATACAAAGAGACGATTTGTATAGTGATGTGGAAATATTCCTAAGATACAGAATGGAGAAATTATGAAAGGAAAACTGTATGCCCAGTGACAAGCATTTGTGTGAAAAAGAAACATATGACTTCTCCATATATCTGTCTTAAGAAGGGCAAGAAATTAACCTATGATAAGAAGCCTTAAGAGATTTTGTTGTATATCCTCTGGGTTTTAGATTCACTGCTTATTTATAGAGTACAAATGATAATATGCATTCTATCTAACAGAAAGTTCCCAAGAAATGCGGACATGATACACAGACAAGGTCAGTGGTTCTACAAGTGTAGGCTCCAAATATCTGCCTTAGCACACCCTTCAGGTGACATTGATGTAAGCTAAAATTTTGAGAACCACTTGCCAGTCCATTAGTTTCCTAACCCCATCTCTCCAACTCTTTCATGGAGCACAGGAATGGTCAGGTACCCCTACCTGAACGTTTCTGCAATTTTTTCTTATTCTTCAAGGCAGATGCCAGAGCCTGGCCTTGTTGAAGTGGGTCTGTCTCCAGGATCCTCTGCAACATCGGGCGGCGGTCCACAGAACTGACCTCTACTACGCGGTTATTTTGGGGGCAATGGTGGTCCACATTGCGTTTAGGCCACCCCATCTGATGACGGTTTGGTTTGGTACAATACCCAGTGAGATTTCCAATCTGGGAAGAAAAAGAATAATGGTGAGATCTTGATCTCCAAACACTCCTACAGAGAAACCAAATATAGAGATGGGTAAGAAGGAATCTGGAGCCAATTATGGCTCCGCTGTATTCTAACTGATGCTTAGTGAGCCCATTAGCCTCAATTTGTTCATCTGTCCAACAAGGTGACTAATAATGGGTAGCTTGCAAAGCTTTCTGTTGTTGTTTTTCAAGACAGTTTCTCTGTTTAACAGCCCTGACTGTCCTGGAACCCACTCTGTAGACCAGGCTGGCCTTGAACTCACAGAGATACACCCGCCTCTGCCTCTGGAGGGCTGGGAAGGCTTAAAGGTGCATGCCACGACCACCTTGGCTACAAGGCTTTTACAAGAATTTGATAAAGGAAAGGAAGCAGTGATGGTTTACACCTGTAATCTTAGCAGTCAAGAGGCTGAGGCAGGATTGCCATAAGCAAAAGGCCAGCCTGAACTAGGTGGATGAGTTCTAGGTTAGCTCGGGCTAGAGACTGTCTCAAAAAAAAAAAAAAAAAAGAGAAAAGTATTTACTTGATTAGTGACAACTAATAGTATAATGATCCTTTGCTGAAGTAACCTTCTAGGCCTTACTCAGGTAGTACTTTTAACACCCACTTTGGGCCCAGCTACATGGGACAAGCCTGGGAACAAAGAAATGTTAGTCTTACTTCCACCTTCAGTAAGTAACGAGGCTAAGCCTAACCAAAGCATGTTATCTACCCATCAGGGCAGTATGAAGGGTATCTGTGTGGTGGGTACATGTTAGTAGTAAAAGCAAATATTAACAGAGCACTTATGTATCATGTACCAATCTACATATAAATATACACACACCTAAGGAAGCACACAGTCACATAAACAAGATTCAGGCAACAATGAGCCACATACGTGACAGTGGCCTGCCATGAGCATCTTAGTTTATGGTAGTACACTCTACAGTGTTTCCACAATGAAGATCTTGTCAAGGTAGGCAGACATGGTAGCATTCTCATACAGTATTCCTTGGGAGTGGTGTAATGGGGAGGTCTGCTGAGGGCCCTGGATAGAAGCTGGAACTTGTAGCACAAAAATGGGAGACTACTGTCAGTTTCTAAGAAATATACTATGTCCAGGGGCTTATGGCTCAGTGAGAAATATTATTTGGGAAGGAAGCCTTAAATGGATAGGTTTGTAGATTTTTTTTTCTTTAGGCATGGGAATCTTCTAGCACTATGTGAAGATGGGAATAGTGTGATCCCAGACACTACACACATTCACCCCTTACCTTCTAAAACATACTGATTAGAGGTGAGTTTCCTCCCTGGCCAACCTGAACCCCTTTCTTTCCGAATGACTATTCTCATTCACTGGCAGGACGATGAGATGTTTGTTAAATATTTCCAGATATTATGTCACCATGAAAAATAAGAGGTCTTAAAGTAATCACTAAACAAATTTGTAAGTGAAATAAGTACGGAACAATGAGAAAAGCCTCCTCTATTTTAATTAAAATAGTTACTTGGGGTTGAGTGTGGCTCAGTGGTAAAGGGCTTACCTAGTATATAAGAGACCCTGAGTTCAATCCTCAGCACTGACACAAAAAATTATCTCAGCCTGATGTAGAGTGGCACACACCTTTAATCCCAGACCTATCTTACACATACACATACACACATACACACACACGTTTGAGATAACACTTTTTTAAAATTTGAGATGGGTTCTCTGTGTAGCCTTGGCTGTGCTGTTCTGGAATTTACTGTGTAGACCAGGCTGGCCTCAAACTCACAGAGATCTACCTGCCACTTCCCATATTATTGCCCACCCATAATCACTCCTTCTATGTGTCTGAAATGAAAACTTTGGAGGAGCACAGATGGGCAACTAAAAAAAGATGCTGGAAAAACCAAGAGTGGCCCAACCATGGAGGAGCATGCCTTTAATCCCAGCACTTGAGAGGCAGAGAGGGAGGTGGATCTCTGAGAATCTGAGACCAGCCTGGTCTACATCAGAGCTGTTACACAGAGAAACCCTATCTTGAAAAAGAAAATAATAACAAAACAGAGTCATATGATGCTGTGACAAGGTGTTTAAGCAGGGGAACTGACAGGTTCAGGCTAGAACCACAGAATAGCCAGGCAGGAAGATGCACACCTGTAATCTCAGCACTGTGGAGTTGGGAGGCAGGAGAATCAGGTGTTCAAAGCCAGTTTTGGCTACATGAGATCCTGTCTCAAACAGTAACAAAAGAAATCATGGAGCATATGTCCAGGTAAGTTGAAGCCTAAAAGCATACTCTAGGATTACAGGAATTATAGAGATGAGAAATTTTGACAATGTCTCAAGAAATATGGTAAGGAATAGCCATAGGATTTGGTGACTAACAGTGTATGGGACTCTGGATACTAGTCAATGGAAGGAGACATCTGCTAATTGGATAATTGGGTGAGTAAGGTGGTGATGCCTGCACTATGGACCTGAACCAGGGCTGGGAAAGCTTGCTTGAAAGAGCTCCTTAGACACGTCACTGTCTAGCCAAAAAAAAAAAAACAAAAACAAAACACCAGGTCAAGCATCTACAAGTCCACAGGAAGTATGTGAGCAACTCATACCTCACCACCCCAGAGGAGATATACAGAAGGAACTGACTCCTTCCGAGAACCCTATGCATGAGACAGCTGCCATGAAGATGTGAAGAGATACCTTATACACAGTGGTTTTATTTTCAATGGCATCTGCTATTTTCACCAGTGGAGAATGGAGCCACCGGACCTCCATTTCTTGTGGGTCCATGTCACCCAACAGCTCATCGGATTCTCCCACAGCTAAGCCTGTAACACAAACACCGCTGTTAGAATCCTAGCTTCCACTTGCTGGCAGCCTTCTGGTTAGGCCTTGCAGAAAGGATGTAAGGGTGCCACCAGAGGTGTGGGGGTGGGTGAGGCTGTTTCCGCCTAGAGGCTATATAACACGTATTTAAAAGTATGACTAGTAAATCCAGGTGGTGCATACCTGTAATCTCAGCACTCAGGAGGGTAAAACAGGAGGATCATGTGTTCAAGACCAGCCTGGGCTATATATAGGGAGAGATCCTGTCTCAAAATAAAAACATGAATATTATAATTATAGGACACTTGCCTGCTGGGAGTTAGCCTTAAAGCCTCAGCTTGCTCATGTGAGAAATGGGAATTCCACAACTCTTATTCATACATAGGATTAAGAGAAAACCAAGCAGAAAGCTTGGCTCAAATGTGATGAAGACAGTCATGAGGATTCCTCCTAGAACCAGGCCTCTGTCCTCTTGCCCCTTGCCTAGAAGTGGCCTCCAGTGCAACCCTCAGCCACCCCTATCGATTCGTGCCACACTGCCCTCAGACCTCACCTCTACCAACCTTATCCCACCTACTTTACGGAATGCTTTAATTCCTGCTCACTCTTCAGGATACCGCACTCGGACCAAATCCTTTAAATACTTTTTACCTGTAACCTCTTCCCCACCCTCATCTTCTCCCTACAGTGATGACACTCCTTTTGCCCTTAAAAATCCAGGCTCAAGCATCACCATTAAAACATAATTTTAAATCCCTCTCAACTGCCCACTTGACAGAATCAGAAATTAAAATTCAGGCTCAAGCCACACATGGAATAAACTAGAAGGCAGACAAGTCTTCTTGTCCTCATTTGTAATCCAGGACTTTAGAGCACCCACAGAAGGAAGTGACTAGCCTTTAACAGAAATAGGACTGCAGGTCAAACAGTGCTTTCACAACTGTTCCTTAATGTGTGACCAGAGAGTCCTGAACAGAGTAGAGAATGAAGTAAGAACCACAGGCACAGACCAGGACTACAAATAGTAGTGTCTAAGAGCAGAAACCTCTTCACCAGTTTTGGAAAGTCACACCTCCATATCCCCCAGATAGCATCTACAGATGATAGCATCTACTGATGTACTATATGCCAGCCTCTATTGTTCTATACGCTTTACTCTTTTTTAGTGTTGAACCAGGGCCTTGTGACTACTAAGCACAAGCTGTATCCTGGAGCTATACCCCTGGTCCTCATTTACAAATTAGGTAAATCAACACAATACCCTTCTGGAATGGCTGCTACTGTTCTTATTTTACAAACGTTATCACAGAGACAGAGTGAAGTGAACAGACTTGGCCAATATCATACAACTAATGAGGAACAAAACTTAAATTTATTTAAATGCAGGTAGTCCACACATAACCATCTCACTACTCTGCTGAGGAATTTAAGACAACAGAACAGAAGAGCTACCATTGACTATGTGCCCTTCAGATGACTCTTTTTGACACAGGGTCTCACTATGAACCTCTGGCTAGCTTGGAACTAATAGAGATCACCTGTTACTGCTTCTCAGGTAATGGGATTAAAAGGTATGTTCCACTACACCCAGTAAATATAATTTTTTTTTTCACTAGAATATTTTACTAGCCAATGGAGGTAAAAAAAAAATAGTCTAAGCAAGCTGAGAAGACCATAGAGCAGTCAGGTACAGTGGCATAGACCACTACTCAAAAGCCTGATAGGAGAGAATTATCTAAAGTTCAAAGTCAGCCCGGACTATACAGTGAGCACTAGGTCAGTTAAAGCTACATAGTTAAAATCCTGTCTAAAATGCCTAGAACACCTGTGGGTCTAGCTTAGAGGTAGAGAGCTATGATAGCAAGCATAAGGCTCTGGGTTTAATCCTCAACATCATTTTTTTCAAGCCTAGGGCAACAGGAGGGAGAACAGGGAGGACCATTCAGGTTGTTTGATTCAGTTGTTTGGCTGCAATTACAGGCCCATGTAAACATACACAACCATTTTTGAGTCTTTAATCCCAGCAGTTGGGAGGCAGAGGTAGTTTATGGCCAGCCTGGTCTACATAATGAGTTATAGGCCAGCCAAGGACTACATAGTAAGACTGTGTCTCAAAAACATCCCCCCACACACAAACGAGAGCTTTTTAAAGGGATGTTTCAGCCCAAAAGAAATGGAGCCTCACTTTCAGAGAACCTAAAAGGGTTCCAGTTAGTCAGCCAATCTACCAAAAGTTCACCACAAACACCACCCCTACCAATACCCTCACAGCCCAAACTAGAATTTTCTACCTTGCATGACAATGAGTAAATTTTAATACCAAATCCCAAGTAGCCCCAGGGAAGGGGAGATCAAATGTGTGCTCTGACATTAGGTCTGGGCTCTATTAGGACAAAACAGTTGCCCCACCCATCCACACTTACATTCCATGGTGTCTTCATTGGCCTGCTCAGTATCTTCTATATCAAAGACCTCAGTCATCTCCTTAACAATCTCAGCACTGAGATGGGTGGGCAGAGTGTGAGTGGGTGGTGGTGGTGTATAGAAGCTGATCTTCCCACTGTATTGGGAGATAAGGAGGGGTAGCTGGTGATGTCACTGAGAACAAATAACCTACCAAAAGAGGACGCAGGACAAGAAAGTCCAGACAACAGCGTCTCAACAATGTGTTGAACTGCTGAATAACCACTAGGTCCAGAATGCTGAGCAAGGCATGACCAGTTCTTTGGCTGTTCCCTACCTTGGGAACCAGGAAGTCAGGCTGTCCTTCCTACTGGCATCAATAAATACCACCTCCTACTCAAGCCCTTCCTCACCTCACCCAGTCAGCCAGCACAGCTTTGGCAGCCTGTTCTTGACTATATACACCTCCCTTCTTCTTCTTTCCCAAGCGATGGGCCACTGCAGTCAGAAAGTGCTCAGTCGTCTGGAATCCAGATACACCATAATAGTTGGAAATCTAGCAAAATGAAGAAAAGCCATAAGGAGTACTGAAGGACCTGTGAAGTAGTGGGATAGGGCATGCATTCACTGAGGACCCTGCTCTATACCTCCTCCAGGTTGCAGCGCTGAAGGATGGTCTCCACCGGGGTCACAGGGTCTGCCAGCTTCTGCACATGGATGCAATTACGCAGGATGGTGCCCACCTCTGAATTGGGTCCTGGGACAATGCCTGGTGCATCCAGTAGCCTGATAAACTTGTCTAGGTAGACCTCCTGCATGAATCTAGAGAGAAAAACAAGGCCCAGCTGTACATGATAACGACTCACAAATGTTGGGTCTTGGGGGAGTGTGGTGGAGGGAGATCAAAGAAGAGAAGGAAGGGTATAAGTCTTAGGTGAAGGGGAAAGATGTAGGGCCAGGGAGGGAGATCTGAGGTGCAACAGACCCAGGGCTAATTCTAAAATTTATTCTCTTATACTGGGGACTTCCCTGCAGGATCTCAGAAAAGCTTCTGATTCTCTGAGTCTCTGCTGCCTCATGTAAGCAACAGAGCTATTTGCAGTTGTTAGGAAGGACCCAGCAGGGCACCAAGCCTACACCTGGGATGAGCCAGGTAAATGAGGGTTATTAGTAGGATTCCTAAATCCAGGGTATGAATCAGAGGATGGTCCACAATTAGAAAATGGGGCAGGGGCTGATGAAGGCATGTGAACTAGGATGGAACGGTAATGCCAAGGAAGTAGGGCAGTGAGCAGATCTTACTTTGTGACACCAGGAACAGCTCCCACACTACATGCACGGCTGCGCTTCAGGCTATTGATCAGACTGCTCTTCCCCACATTGGGAAGGCCTGCAAAGTAGGAGCGAGCGGAATACTCAGGGCAGAAAGTACGCACAGGAATTCAGGCCAGCATATTTAAGAATAGGTCTGGCAAAGGCAGTAACCAGGCCATGGATGAGCCAAAGTACACTCCTGTCTTCCCACCCCAGACCCTGGCCAAGTCTCCAAGGGTCTTGTAGTTCTCTCTTTTGTCCGCATTCTAGGCACACATGGCCCTCTCTCAAGATGTGCAGTCCACCTCCCACCACAACCAGCCTAGAGGGGCGCTCCACATATGGCCATACAAACATGACCTAAGCGAAGGCGGATATCAAGTGTTGAAACAGGCCCACCTGTTCAAACTTGTAATTCCCCTGGGAGAAGGGACTACTCACCAGATGCCCCCTCTCTGCACAGCTGTCTTCGCCTGTGGAATCTTTGTATCTGAGCCCCTGTGCTCTACTTTCAGTCTGGGGCTGTCTTTGTGAGTTTCTGCCTCATTGGGTATCATTCTTACTGTCCTCTATGGGTACTGAAGTTTACCAGTATGCACTACTCTCTTACATGTGTGTCCGGGAAGATCTGTGGTAGGTACTTGGAAGTCTATACATCTCTATGTGTCTCCTGGTCATTTTCATTTCAAATGTGATCACTTTTTCCTTGTGGTGGACCTCTCACAACTGTTTCTGAGGGTATCTAAACTGTCCTTTCTCATTTTGGACACTATTTTTTCTGATTCTCTCCGCCCCATCCATTCCACTTCTGACCACATGGCCACTCTGTTCCTTCTCTCTGGAGTGTGTCTATAGATGTGTCCCCATTTGTGTTTCATTATGGCCTTGTTTTTTCTTTGTGTGCCTCCCTAACAAGGTCTTTAATTCTCACTATACAAACATTTCGTCTTATCACAGGCATGTCTGCCTCTGTGTGATCTGGGTTGTATCAGAGAGTTATAGTGGGTCTGGGCACATGTGGTACCCCTGTGGCTTCATTTGCTTTGGGGCAGCAGAGACAGTGTGAGTGCGGCAGAACTTGGTTTGCACATTTTGCCTCTCAGTCTATCTGTGCCTGCAGATGTGTCCTTTAGGGGCCTGTACATGACACCATGCATGGGCATTTACATGTTCTTCAGGATCTGTATGTATGTGTAGACCTATGTTGTCTGTTCCTATGTCTGTATCTATCTTTTTCGTTCAAACTGTCTACATTCCTGTATTTTTTTTGGACATGCATATCTACACAAGTACATACCCCAAATGTCTCTTCTTCACCAACCCTTTTACACATGTCTGTACATGTATCTTTATCTATCTCCTGTTGTTTTTAACACTGGGGACTGAACCCAGTGTCTCACAAATACTAGTGAGGTCCTCCACCACTGAGCAACACTCCCAGTCCTTACTTTTTTATGAAACAAGGTCTTGTTTCATAGTTCTAAGGCTGGCCTTGAACTCAAACTTTCAACCTTCTAAAGCAGCTAACACACGGGTCGAGGTCAGCAAGCCTGGCCAAATAAAAGTTTTTAATGTCCCTTTTAGCATTTCTTTGGGATAATATCTCCTTCATTCTCTTTATGACTGCAACTTAAATTTGTCCTTTACATTTTCCACCAACTTCACAATCTGGCCTCCTTGTTCTTTTTCTGTTGTCTACTCAAGAGTGTGGTGTATAGCTACAGAGTCTGTACAGTTCTCGTCAGTGTCTTAGGCTGAGACACTTTCCCTCTCTGATGATCTATCCCTGCCTCTCAATTTTCCCGTTCTCTTTCATCTCCTACAGTATTTGGGTTTCATCAAGACGGATGCTTAAGCCTCAGCTTCGCCTAGTTACCTTTTGTGGATCTCACTGTTCTGTCTCACTGTCTGGAAGAGGCAGATGGATCACACTTCCCTCCCACAGCTCTGACAGCCTGTAGTGTTTTGTACCAAGTATTTGGTTCTAACAGCATTGAATCTGAATATGCCTTCCCATGTCCCACTAGCCAAACTGCAAATGCAAAACCACTCCAGAACTCTTCCTATCTTCCCCAAAGACATTTCACAAAGTTCCAAACCCTTTCCCCCGATGAAGTCACTACCCAAGGAAGGAGTCTGGGCCCTGTGCCTAATTTATCCATCCTTACCTACAACACCCACACGAATGTGGCCACGCACTTCCCCCAGGCGACAATAGTTCCCCAGGACTCTCATGAGGTTTTCAGCTCCAAAGCAGGCTCTGCTTTTCAACAGTGACTCAGAGGCCTGGTCCACTGGAACTTTACACCGAGTCTGAAAATGAGGAATATTACAAAAATGTGCATCAAGTAAGAAATGGAATTTGAGCCTAAATTTCCAACCTGCAGTGGAATATTCAGGACCACCTTGGGATTGCTAACCTTGGTTGCTTATCATGCCTACTCCTTCCCAGCACTTCTTGGTTTCAGTTGCTGTTGTCTGTATGTCTCCAACTTCCTCTGTCCCTGCTTCTAACTCAACATGCATGGCTTTTGACTCTCACAGCAGAGGCATGAAGACATCCCAGCTTGAGGCAAAACAGGTTTCATTTCTATCTCTCTCACTCACAGGCCTCAGGAAAAGTCTATTTTCCTTCCTGGGCCCTTAGTGTTCATATGCACAAAAGGGAAGACTTACCTATCTGCCTGTGCTGAATGAAAAGGTGTCAGGCCCAAAGCTGATCTTCCCTTGACCCCTCACACAGGACAAGGCCATCCCAACTTCCCTACTTTTAGTTTTGATGGTGGGGGAGCAAAATTGTAAGTGAGACACCTTATATTTGCAAGAGTGTAAGAAAAGAGGTTCTGTGCACATACCATCAACCCAAGTGATTAATCCAAGGAGGATTAATTGGCATTGCTATCATAAAGAATAATTTGTCAGTGTCCAAGAAAATATCAAAAGCATAAGTCCAATATATAACCCAGCCACATCATTGGCCAGTACTTAGCCCACATTAACACTTGTCCACATCCCAAGGAGATACTTGCAAGTGGATTAACAAAAAAATACTACTTAAATAATAATGAAAATTGAAAAATAGGGTCTCGATGGTAGAGTGTCAGAGCAAGATGCTCTGAGCTCCATTCCCAACACTGTAAAAAAGAATAATGCAACACTGAAAAGCTTGGCGCCCAGTAACCAATTTACCTCCCCAGACACAACCAATGCTACTACAATACCTTAGTGTTTTACAAGTATTTCTATATTGATATCAATAGGAAGTACTATGCCTTGTTTGAAGTATTGTTTTGTGTTTGTTTTTTAAGACAAGGTTTCTATGTGTAGTCGTGGCTGTCCTGGAACTTGCTCTGTAGACCAGGCTAGCCTCAAACTCAAACACCCACCTGCCTCTGGAATTAAAAGTACTCGGATTAAAGGCATGAGCCACCACCACCTAGCTTTGGTGTATTTTTTTAAGATCAATTTATTGGTTGATTAAAACTGTGATTCTGGCATACACGTTTAATCCCAGCACTCAGGATGCAGAGAGGAAGGATCTTTAACTTCAAGGCCAGCCTGGTCCAGCAAGTTCCAGGACAGTCACAGCTACACAATGACACCCTGCCTCAGAAAAACAAACAAACAAAAAAAAACCAGAAAAGATTTTTATGTTTATGAGCATTTGCATGTATGCATGTCTGTGTGTCACATGCATGCCTTTTATCTGGAGAGGTCAAAAGAACTGGAACTAGAGTTACAGATGGTTGTGAGGACCATGTGGATGCTGGGTACTGAACCTGGGTCCTCCGGAAGAACAGAAAGAATTCTTAACCACTGAGCCATCATCCCTCCAACCTCCTATGCCTTGTTTTAAAGAGGGGGGAAATTTTAAAAAAAAATTGATATTTTTTGAAGAGTTAAGAAGTAGTTAAGTCAATTTTCCATATCTCCTATAGATATAGCATGCATTATTACATCCTCACAGGTGGAAAAAGCATGCTTTCTGAAGGGCAATAATACAAGAAGTTTAAATAAAAATCAACAAGTCACCCACTAAAGAAAATACCTCAAAGTTGGAAGCCCAATCCAAATCTTAACACCTACAACCATGGCCCCAAACCACAATGAAAGAGGCTAGACAGCCTAGCCTAACTCAAAGCTTACCAAGTTTTTGACCTGATGATGCTGGGTGCTGGCCTTGAAAGCCACAGTTGGCAGTTCATTGCGAAGGTATTCCAGCCACTTTTCCACAATCTCCTTGGGAACCAGGTCTTGGAAAAATAGAAACAGCCACAACTTATAAGATCGTTACTTTGATGGCTTCCCTCAAGCCACACACCCATGTCTAGGTGCACCTCCTACTAATGGATTTCTACTCTTGTCCTAACTGACCCTGCCTAATCCCCAGGACGGAGTTACAAAGGACAATTTGATCCACAGGCCCAGTTGGCCATCCCTGAGGTTTATTCTCTTCAAGAAAATATGTAAAGAAGTGGTTTTGTCCCAGCCACCATGTTCCATGTCAAGGTGCACAAATATTTCATTCCCATTTCCTTTCCCAATCACTCTAGGCCAGGTTAAGTGTCAAGAAAAGCCATCACCCAGAATGGCTATGATTTGTGGCAAGTGGATTATACACCAAGCTCTGCATTAATTCTCACAACAAAGCTATGAGACTGAGATGTCCATGACCCTCTTTTACTGTTTGAGAAATAGAAGTTCTCGTGAGTGATATGACCTGTCTGATATCCCAAAGAAAATAACAACAGTAAGATAAGATTAAACCATCAATGAGTTCCAAGCCATGTGCTTGCCCCAATCTATGAGTTCCAGTCTGTGGGGACAGGTCTCTAAAAATGACCAGCCAACTGAACTAGCTCAAAATTGCAAGGAAAGGGGGCTGAAAGGCAAACAGGTTCAGACTCTAGCCCCCATCCCCAACCCATGTTATATTCTATGTATGTCTGTGTATATATCAGACCATATTTCTGGCTTTTGGAAATTTGAACAACAATTCCTAGTATGAATGACTATTCTGGATGCCACTGAGTTGCCGGGTCTCAGCACCTAATCTGAGCTAGCCTTAACTTAACCCTTCCCTGACTTACCCAACCCTTCCAAAACCTACCTATCTTATTTAAGACCAAGACCAGCTTCTTGTTGCCTTCTGCCCGAAGGACAGTTTCCTCCATCTGGAAACAGCGGCAGCCCAATGGGTCTCTGGCATCTAGGACTTCCAGAATCACATCAGAGTACTCTACCACCTGCAGGACAGAGAATACAGGAAAAGAAGGTTGAGAGCAGATGGGGTCGTAGTCTCCATCTCGATTAGGAAAAAAAAAAAACAGGAAGAAGAAATGGAAATAAAACTGGGGTCCTCACAAAGGACTTTAAGAAATGGATACTTGTTATACAACTCAATCGTATAATTCTAGGACTTAATGAAGCAGGAGGATTGCAAGGAGTTCAAGGACAGGTTAGGATCTAGTGAGTTCTAGGTTAGCCTAGGCTAAAGAATAAGATCTTATCTAAAAATAAAAAAAAAAAGAAGAAGAAAAAGAAAAAGGGAAAATGGATCCTACCTTCCGGAATTCCTTGTAATAGGCCTTCCTTGTGGCCTCATCATCCAACTGAGGAAACATATTTAATTCCTGCAAAACTTCCTCCTGAAAAAAAAAAAGAGAAAATAGCCTAGGGGAAACAGGGCCAAGTAGGGAGGGAGAAGAAAGACAGGACGAAGATAAGGAAGGAGGGAGGATACAGCAGAACCAAGACTTTGGAAAACTACAGGAGGGCTAGAGAGTTGTTTCAGCAGTTAAGAGCACTGGCTATTCTTCCAGAAGTCCTGAGTTCAAATCCCAGCAACCACATGGTGGCTCACAACCATCTATAATAAGATCTGATGCCTTCTGTTATACAGGCATATGTGCAGATAGAGCACTCATATGCATAAATAAATAAATAAATAAATAAATCTTTAGAAATAAATAGGTTAATTTTTTTTAAAAAGAAAAGCATAGAAAGCTGGAGGATACAGGTGAGTCCCAGACCACCTAAAAGTAGCACTGACCAGGCCAACCCGATGGCTCAGCCACTAAACACACTTGCTGGGAAGTCAGGATGATCTGAGTTCAATCCCTGGAACCACAGTAGAAAGATAGAACTGACTCCATGTGAGCACCAGGCACAGGCCTGCTTGGTCACAAGGGGGTTAGGTGGGAAACAAGAAGAAAGTGTGAAAAAATAATGCAGGAGGGACATGGGACCAGGAAACAAATCCTTTACTGCATGTCATCAAGGGCGCGGGAGCTGCAAGTGCACATCTGTTTGAGAGACAACAAATGCCAGAAAGGGAAAGACACCCACGAGGAAGGTGAGACACTCCTTTGTCTCTCAATCTTCCCTTCCTATGCTCCCTCCTGCCACATCCCCTAGTCATACCTCTCCTGCTCCCTAGTCCCACTGCCGTTCTATCTTTAGGCTCAAACTTAGGAAAGGCATTCTCCACATCTGTGGGTACATCTGCTGCAAATGGCCCCCTCCCTCCTTTTTCTCTTACCTCTCTTTCCCAGTTCTCTCAGTTGTTTTCCTTCTCTGCACTCATCCCTTTCCTTTCCTGACCTTATATCCCTTCTTTTTCTCTTTTTCCCTTCCTTGAGACAAAGTTATCACTATGTAGCTATTTCTTTCAAACATCAAAACAGCAAATCCACTCCAATCACAGTGAACAATAAAAAACTGTTTACTTACCTTTTGTTCAAACTCCTGCTGACGTTTCAGGACATCCTGACAATAGCTTTCCATGGTCCTGTGTCTCTGTCTCTCTTGCTCCCGGGCAACCTGCTGCTTCTCCCTCATCTCCTCAACCTAACAAACAAGCACACATGTGACTGGACCTGAGTAGGTCTATAGGACATAGGAGAAAAGAAGTGGGGATAGAGGGAAAAAGACAGAGAGGAGAGCAAAAATACTCCAGAAGAAAAATGAAGAGACTAAGGGAAGGAGAGTGGCAGAGAAAAATTAAAAGAGCAGAATGTAGTGGCACACAACTCTAAATCCAGAAACTTGAGAGGTTAAGGCAGGAGAATTACCATTATTAGATCAAGGCCAGTCAGAACCCATAGTGACCTCTAGGCTACCAGGCCAGCCAGAGTACTACTAACAAGACCCTATATCATTTAAGCAAGTCTAAAAATTAAAAGGGGGTGCGGGCTAGCAAGGTGTCCATGGGTAGGAAAGGCTTGCCATTCAAGTCTAACAATCTAAGTTTAATCCCTGGAATCTATACTGGAAGGAGAGAACCAATTGCCATAGCTTGTCCTCTAAGCTCTATATATAGACCATAGCATGTTCAAGCTTGCATTTGCCCCCTCCCACCACCACCTCCACCACAAAGAAAGAAAAAAAAACAGTATATTTTAAAAATTAGTAAAAGTGCTGAGTGATCATGGTGCACACCTTTAATCCCAGCACTCAGGAAGCAGAGACAGGTGGATCTCTGTGAGTTCAAGGCCAGCCTGGTCTACAGAGTGAGTTCCATGCCAGCCAGGGCTGTTATATAAAGAAACTCAGTCTCAAAAAAAAATTATTAAAAATGAAAATAAAAGGAAGGACGAAAAATAAAGAGTACCTGCAAAGCAGAGAAAGAAGCACTTTGGCAGGAAAACACTTAAGTCCAAACAAGGACAAGGTCATAGGATGGGCAGGAAGAGGGAGCTGCCATACTGGTACATACCTGTAGCCACAGCTACTCAGGGTTTAAGGTAGAAGGATTTTACACACCCAAGCATTCAAGACCAGCTTTGGCAACAAAGCAAGATCCTGCCTCAACAAAGTAAACAAGAAAAAAAGCAGCAAAAGACTGCAAAGGGCTAGTCACAGAGGAAGGAGTCATTCAGACACACAGAGTGGGAAATGACAAAGACGACACAAGAGTGCTCTGAGGAAGGCACAGTAGCGAATGTGACACAGGAGGTGCAGAGGAGAGACCAGCAGCAGAGCTTTGAGTGGCCCACTGGGAACATAAGGCAGACAGCAATGAACTGGGAGGGCAGAACAAGGTGAGCAAATGGGAAAATTAAAGCCAGCATCAAAAAAAACCTGTCTCACTCCCCCCCCCACCCCAACCATGACGGGCATCAGGAACCCCTGCCCTTTTCTGCCCAATACTATGCAGATCTGAGATTCAAATCAGGCCATCACTCCCCAAAGACAAAAGGCTCACCCTTTTCTTCTTTAATTCAGCCTCACGACTGGCATGGTCATTGCCATGAACAATCTGGGGAGCAGATGATGGTCTGGAGGTTACTTTCTTTCCATTTTGCCTTGCAGGCTGGTTGCCAAGCAAGAAAAGAAAAATTAAACACAGTTAATGCATCCATGGAAACCACCTTCCACCCAGAGGAGCAGGGAAGATAGTCTGGATGAGGGCTGAAATCTGCTTGTCTGGCTAGGGCAAGGCCCTTCTCTAATAACCAGGCAGGAACTGAGAGGAGAGTGGTAGGGATGGGGGCAGCTAGGAAGGTTTCCCAAGGCCAAAGAGAAACCTTTCTTGAAAAACAGCTCCAAAAATGAGGTCTTGGAACCCAGAGCAACAAGCCCTGAGAACTGACCAAAAAATAGAAATTTGGGGGGGGAGGGGGGTGAGGGTGTGTGGCTCAGTGGTAGAACACTTGCCCAATATGCTCAAGGCCCAGTATGGCTCAATACCCACCATTATAAAAGTACATAGGGAGATCAATAACCTCTTACATGTAAACCAAGCACAAAGTAGTATATGGCTTTCACAAAAAAAAAAAAAAAAAAAAAACAAACCTTCAGATATTCAGGTAACTCTCCTACAGCATAGGGACTGGGAGAAAAGGCCAGATCTGTTCATCCTTATGAGGAGTCAAGCAATAACTAACCTGACTCCCAACAATACACTTGCCTCACCTGAAGGTAAGGCCCACACTTACCTTCTTACAGCCTTTGGAACCTTTACCTGGTTTTTTGTTTTCTGCAAAAAAAGAAAAAGAGAGAGAGAGAATTGCTATCACCCCTCTACCCAATGTCTGTTAATGCTTTAATCAGAAGGCCAGGGCAACTAGGAAATTTAGAAGCCTCAGATGCCATGTCTGTGTAGATCCAGCATAAGAGCTTCAGATGGCAAAGACCATCACGTGTCAAGAGGAAGTAACTAGGCACAATCCTCTGAGAATTGTCTCAGTGTAAACTCCATTTCTTAATGAAATTCTCTTGAGTGACCCGAATGTGTGTTTGTTACTACCTCTCCTCACCATGCCCAAAGTCCTGCTTAGGACGACTATGAAACACGCCTTTGGGCGTGGCTCTAGGGGTGTCTCCCAGAGGTAGAAACACGGGTAGAAACATCATCCCATGGACTAGAGTACCATGAATGAACTCTGAATCAGAGGAAGAAAAGACAGAAGGCAGCTGAGCGCCAGCATTTATCTGTCCCCACTTCCTAACCATAGCTGTCAGTGACCAGCTGCATCACACTTTACCCTCCATGACTTCCCAGCCACAGTGGAATGGAACCCATCAAATAATAAATCAAAATAAGCCCTTCATTAAGGACAGCAACAACTGAATTGATAGGCTAGAAGACCACGGAGGGAGGTCATTTGGAATAAAAATCCAAAGAAAAGAAATTATAAATGAGAACAAAACTGGAAAATGTAGAAACTAACCTTCAAAAACAGAATTCTAGAGAATCAAGTATTTTTTAATAACAGATGAAAATTCTTTACCATGAAGATAGGCTTAAGGTTTCAGATGGGAAAGGTATATAGAGCATCAAGATTAAAACATGGGTGCCCAGTTGATCTTCTGGTCAAAGTGACACAAGCTGGAGAAAAGGGAACTACACCTGAGAAAATCTCTCCATAAGACTGGCCCATGGGGCATTTTCTCAGTGATTGATGGGAGACAGTGCAGCCCATTGTAGGGTGCCATCCCTAGGCTGGTGGTCCAGGGTTCTATAAGAAAGCAGGGTAAGCACTCTAATTCCAGCATGGCCTCTCAGTCACAGAGCTCCAGCGAAAGAAGGAGAATGAGTAAGGAGGTGCCACACCATAGCTCCTTCAAAACAGATTGTCCATATATCTCCCATTGGTAAAGCACCCAGGAAATAACTGGGTACAAAAGCCCCTCACAAGAGGTACCCTCTACGGGAGATGAAGAAACTTCATCGTTCCAGGTCTGGTACTGTGGAGCTCTATGAAATCAGATACTAACAGAAGTCCACTGAACTTCTGTTTTCAGTGTCTGGTGCAAAAAACTGCTCAGGACTTTAAAACAGATGTGCACTTCCAGAGTGCAGCTACTGGTGTTTTGCAGGAGGCAAGTGAAGGCTATCTGGTTGGCTCTTTTTTTTTTTTTGTAAGTTCAAAATATCTCCTAGTAACTTTATTAAAAATATGAATGAAAATACATTCTGAGAAAAAACACGGCTGTATGAGAACATACATTATACAAAGTGTGTGACATAAAATGTGGCAGATCTATTCTTAGGTTTCTAAGGAACCTTCACGCTGACTTCTAAATTGGTCTTATCAGTTTACACTCCTACCAAAAGTAAATAAATGCTCACCTTTTCCTACATCCATGCCACAACTTATCATCAGTATATCTGGGGAAGTTGGCTTTTTGAAGACACCAACCTGTGTGCTATCCGTACCAAACGAAACAATTATGCCAAAAGATATTCCGCATGCTGCATATTCGGAGTACGTGCTTCAGAGTTCAGTATGAGGGGAAACATTTCATTCTCAAATAAAATAAATTCCTCTTCCTGTTATCAGTAGTTCTGAACGTTAGATATTTTTTCCATAGGATCAAAAAGTCTATAAGTATATGATTGTAAGTGGAAATACAGGAGACAGAATCAGGTATTGTCAGTTTCTCCATTTTTGTGTGTGAATTTTTTAAAATATAAATAAAAGATGTAAAGCATTAATGTAAGCGAAATGTTTCAGTGAACACATTTCAATAATTCAACTTTATAACAATTATAAATAAACCTGTTAAAATTTTCTAGACAATGCCAGCATTAAGATTTTTAAAAAAATAAGTAAATTTCTTATTGACAACAACTAAATGGTGCTTGTAGCATTTTTATCAGACAGTAGATTCCATCCACTCACTATACTTTTTGAAGTTGTCCTACATGCAAGTATGTTGTCTGTCTTTTGTGTTGTTTCTGTAAGTTTGCTATTAAAATACATTAAACTATTTTTTAAAAGCTGGCGGTGATGGTGCATGCCTTTAATCCCAGCAATCAGAAGGTGGATCTCTGTAAATTCAAGGCCAGCCTTGTCTACAGAACAAGTTCCAGGACAGCCAGAACTGTTACACAGAAAAACTGTTTCAAAAAATAGAAAAGAAAGAAAGCAGGCTGTGCAAGCCACGAGGAACAAGCCAGTAAACAGCACTCTTCCATGGCCTCTACTTAAGTTTTTGCCTCCAGGTTCCTACCTTGAATTCCTTCCTTCAATGACGAACTGTGTGATTAGGACATGTAAAATAAAATAAACCCTTTCTTCCCAACATTGCTTTTTGGTAATGGTGTTTTATCACAGCAATAAAAACCTAAGACAGTGGGGTCTGGGAATGTGTTCAGTAATGGATTAAATGCTCAGCAGTGACCTGGGTTCTATCCCCAGTCGTGCCAAAATAAGAAAAAGTTACCAATAACAAAATCCATCCTAGCATACCAGACAAAAATTTCTGAACCCTGTGGATAAGGAAAAAAGTTTTAGGCTGGGAGCAATGGTACATGCCTTTAATCCCAGCACTTAGTAAGCAGAGGATGGCGGAACTCTACATATGGATCTCTGAGTTCAAGGCCAGCCTAGTATACACAGTGAGTTCCAGGAAAACCAGGGCTACAAAGAGAAACCCTGTCTGAAAAAGAAAACAAAAGACAGGCAGGCAATGGCGCCTTTAATCCCAGCACTCGAGAGGCAGCAGCAGGTGGATCTCCAAATTCTGAGGCCAGCCTGGTCTACAGAGTAAATTCCAGGGTAGTCAGGGTTACACAGAGAAACCCTATCTTGAAAAAAACAAAAAGGAAACCGGGGAGGGAAGGAGAAAAGACAGAAAAGTTTTACAAGTGTCCAAATCAAAGTTCCCAACAAAAAAGAAGCAGACTCTGAATAGTTAACAGCAAGGCCACTATGGTTGGGATATCTCTTATCCAAAACACTTTCCATCAGAAGTGAGTCAGATTTTGATTTTTCTAGTTTGTAATGTTTATATATAAACAATGGGATATAAAAGGGAAGAGCTGAGGATATAAGTCAGTTGATACAACACTTCCATAAAGCCCTGGGTGAAGTGGAAAATCAGTTGTTTGATGGTGTTTTATTGGTCAGATCTAGTCTTTATGAGTTTTGTTGGTAACTATATTTTTTAATTCCCTATAGATACATAAGCATAACCACATCCCCATCTTAAAACTATTGCCGGTTTCCATTCTAATGTCAACACATCCTTACAGTATATTTGGTTGGCCCAGTTCCTCAGTTTTTTTTTTCTGATAACCCAGTGCTTCTCAGCTGCTGTCGTTCCTTTTTCACCAATATTAAGAAAATCGAGAGGTAACACCTGGGTTCTTTACCTAACACCACAAAAAACAGCATGGTGGTGCACATCTGTTATATCAGCCCCTTAGGAGGTATAGGCAGGAGAACTAAAAACTCACAGGAACTCCTTGGCTGTGTAGTGAGTTCAAGGCCAGTGTGGGCTACTTAAAACAGTCTCCAAAAAAAAAAAAAAGAAAGAAAGAAATATCTTGAGAGAAGAGAGCCAAGTTAAACTATGAAATTCATTTATGTTTCATATATACCTTAAACCTAGACTCTAAAGGTAATTTTTAATAATTCTGTGTACATGACAAAATTTCACAAGGTAAAGTTTTTACTTGTGACATCATATGGGCATACAAAACGTTTCAAGGTTAAAGCATTAAATTAGGAAGTTCAATAAGTCCTGAGGAAAGGGACTAATTATGTTCCAGCCAAATTCCTCTATCTGATCACTTTTATGTTAAAAAATATTTCCTTCCTTGCAAAACTACTGCCAAAAAATAAAAATCAGGGACTATGGTAGAAATGTATTCAACATGTTCAAGGTCCCAGTAACGGTGGGGTAGGAAGAAGAGGAAAAGGGGAGGAATAGGAGATAAAAAATAAAATTAAGTTTGAATAAAGGCTGCAAAGTAAACCAAACAAAATAGACTTAAACAGAAAATTGATAAATTTTGATTGACTGGTGATGTGGCTGAGAACTGTAACTTAAAACCCAAGAAGAAAATCCTAAGGGACTAGCTCAAAATGAAGACATTTTAACAAACTCCAAGAATCAAGAGATGGGCACCAAAAAAAAAAAACCACACAAAATGTGCTACAAGTCTCACTCTGAATGGGTAGGAACTTAACTCTGGTAACATGTTTGTGATTAGTGTAACAAAAAGTAGGGAGTTAGAGGAAAAAATATATATAATATTATATAATATATATAATATGTATATATTATATATATACATAATGAAATGGTAGAAATCCAACCAGAATATTAGTTGCCATAGCAATACAGTCTCATTATATAGCCCAGGCTGGTCTTAAATTTACAGCAATCTTCCTGCCTCAGCCTCCCAAATGCTGGGAACAGGTATAAGCCAGCAAACCCAGTAAAGTTGCTACTTGAAAACAGCAACAAAGTAGACCTCAAGTCTTTACTTCCAAAGTATTTTGTTGCAACACAAAGGAAGGTGATAGCTAGAACGAACTAGGTCTCAGTATTTTTACTCAACAATTTCCACATCCCTGACTTCCTTGACAAAGGAGTCCTAGCACTGGATTTAGGCAAGCAATGAGAGAAAAGGACATCGCTCAGAGGAAAGCATCTACTCCAAAGAGGAAAAGAAAGAGTGGGAGGACAAAAGGAGATAGAGTTAGTCACTACTCAGCACTCAGGATCCTCTGGCCACTGGGTTTACTACAGTTTCTTAGAGAAAACATCCACCACTATGTAGTTGGAAGATCGGCTTCTTACTCTGCCTCAACAGCTACCTAGACATATGATTGTGAAGAACTGTTTTTGTTTTAGAGAGGTGAGACTTACTATGTTGCCCAGATGGGTCTGAAACTCTGGCTCAAGCAATCCAGTCTCCCCAGTAGCTGGAGATAGAGGTATACACCATCACATACATACATGACTGAAATTTTTTTTTAATTCCTGAGACTCATTGCCTGCATCTACTAATATCTGGGCCTAAAGTCATCAACTCAAATATCAGTATCTAATACAGATTTGCCCCTTATATCTCTCATCTTCCATATTCTCCCCACCCAAATGTCCCTGTATAACCACAGATGCACTGACTTCACCTGTCCCTTCCATCCTCTTCCCTGGCATCTAACTTACCTTGATGTACTCTAGAACTTCTTTAGGTGATCAGCATTCTTAGATGCCTTTAGCCTCTCCTCAGAACAGCTGGCCAACCTCCCACCCTCGGTCTTGGCTCTCCCAGCAACAAAGGTTTACTTGTAAAATTTTTCAAAAGATGGATGTTCTTTCTGGAACATTAATCTTAAGCACAGAAGGGATAGGAGGTGTCCTTCAGACTCACCATTGTCAGATTGGAACTATATTTCCCCCTCCTCTTAAAAAAGAAAAAAAGTACAATAAAATCCCTGCTGCTCTTCTGGGGTCCCTATCATTCTGCTGCATCTGTCACTAAAGAGTCACTTTTCCTCATTTACTGAAGTTCGTGGCTCACAGCTTTGTTTTCCAACCAAGTTCAATCACCATCCACTTGGAGGTCACCAGATAGCCCTTCCAATAACCTGGGTTTCCCACTTCCTTGGTTTTCTCACCTCTAAAGATCTCCATTAACCATACTGCTACTCCTAGCCCTTCTAATACACCAAGCCCAATCCCTACCCCTACCTTTATACTTACCCTTACCTCTTACCCATACCCTACCCTAAACCAGACCCAACCCTAACCCCAACTCCAACACATACACCTACCATTTCCCCTACACCTACCCTTAAACTTACACTTACACCTGTATGCCTAACCCCAAACTGACCCCTACCCCTTCCTCATCCCTACTATTAACCTTAACCTAATGCTTACACTTACCTTTATTCCTTAGCTTACCCTTACCCCTACTGTTAACCCTACCCCTACCACTTTCCCTACTACAACACCAATTCCAAACACAAAACTATCCCCAACACTTCCCTTACACTTACCCTAACACTAACCTTCCCCTTTCCCTAACCCTAACCCTACCTAATTCTAATCCTTACCGTCACAATTACCTTACACTGACCTTACACAACTATCACTCAACCATCCATTCATGACTAGACTAAAGGAGGCACCATGTGCAGTTTCCTGAACTTCTGAAAGTAGTCTCAGACACCTCTCTCCCATCTTCAAGTTTATGTGTCCAATCTCCTAGATGCTCAAACCTTGTATTCATTCTTTACTCATCCAGGCACCTCCTTTCCCTCTGTTGCCCTACCAGGATACCTTTACTAGTACTTATTAATCAAGCAGTCAGCAAACAGGCTGCCTCCAGATTATGACCCTCTGCCACCAACACTTGCAATTATGAGGTGTTTGGTTTGGGGCTTTTATGAGTTTTTTTTTTTGGTTTTTGTTTTTTTTTTTTTTGATACAGTGTCTCACTTTTTATCGCAGGCTTACCTGGAACCCACAGTAATTCTATTGATTCAACATCTCAAATGCTAAAATTACAGGTATTAACTTCCACATCCAGCTAATAATTTGCTTTTTTATTTTGCATGTGACTGTGGATGTGATGCATGTGTTGCACATGTATGCTTGCATGTGTGAGGCACAAAGTAGGTATGGAGGTACATGTGCATGTATGTGGAGGCCCAAAATTCACATCACATGTCTTCTTCAGTTCCTCTCCACTTTATTGGAGCAGTGCCTTTCAATTGAACGCAGAGCTGATTTGACTAGCATTACCTAGCCAACTTACCCCCATGAACTGCTATCACTGCCTCTGAGGTATGGAGATAACAAGAGGCTACCATGCCTGCCCAGCTTTTATGTGGGTCCTAGGGATTTGAACTCAAGTCCTCATACTTACATGGAAGACACTTTATCCATGAGCTGGGTCCTCAACCTAGGTTTTTTTCCTTTTTGAGAAGTATCTCAAAATGTAACTCAGGTTGGCCTAAAACTTGCAGTAATCCTACTTCTGTCTTCAGCATGCTGAGATTAGAGGTGTGAATCACCATGCCTGGTTACTATAAACTTTTTTTTATTGTTACTTTTTTTTCTTTTTTTATTAAATATAATCTTCATTTACATTTCAAGTGGTAAAACCTTTCCCGGTTTCCCCCTTCCCCAAAAACCCCCCAACCCCTCCTCCCACTCCCTGCCTCCAAGTATATGCCCCTCCACCCGACCTACTCCCACCCCCCCCCCAATTTCCCCTTGTTGGGGCATCTATTTAGCTTTCACCTGACCAAGGACCTCTCCTCACACTGATGCCCTACAAGGCATTCCTCTGCCACATTTTTGGCTAGAATCATGTGTACCCTTTGGTTGATGGACTAAGGAAATAGAAACAGGAAGATCCAGGTCATCTTCAACTACATAGTAACTTCAAGGCCAGCTTGAACTACATGAGACATTGACTCAAAAAGAAATTCCTCTTGACAGGTGTGGTGCCTCTTGACACCTGTAAAGCCAGCAATTCAGGGAATGAAGACAGGCAGAAGGATGACTAGTTCAAAGTTAGCACAGGCTACCTGGAAAGATCCTCTGTCAAAACGAACAAAAACAACAAAATCCTCAAAACACAAATAGGTGGATATTACAATTAATGACCTCTGTGCTGTAAGTAAGGAAAATGGAGTTGAGGAGTTAAGTGACTTGACCAAGGCTATACAGCTAATTTAAAAAAAAAAAAAGAGATGAAATTAATGTGGCTCCACCATAGAACCAGCACAGCTTATGGGAGCAACTGAAAGGTATAAGTTATAAAGACAGATGTTAGGGCCTACTATGCAGCATCACAAGATATTAACTTATTAACTGCTGTCTACCTCAGATTCAGTCACTTAACCTTGCTGAGTCTCCATTTTCCCATTTATAAAACAAGAATGGGAGAAAGAACTACAAGAAATCATAAGAATACCAAAGATATCATATGTAAAAGACCCAGACTGAGAAAGCAGGAACATACTAAGTAGTTGTGAAGTTGTGAGCTGAGCACAGCAACACACTCCTACAAACCCAATACTTAAGAGGCTGAAGCAGGATGGGAAGGGAGTTTGAGGCCACAATGGAGTACTTAAAAGAGCTTTTTTTTATTGTTACTTTTTTTTTTTTGAGGCCAGCCTCAAAAAAAAAAAAAAAAAGCAACCACATGTGGTGGAACATGCCTGTAATCCCAGCACTCTGTGAGTCTGCGGCCAGCCTAGCCTACATATCGAGTTCCAAGGCAGCCAGGGTCACACAATGAAAAGTCTGCCTTGGGGAAAAAAAGAGTTCAAGACCAGCCTCAGCTACACAGCAAGTTCAAGACCAGCCTCCCATAAATAAAAAAACAAGACAGCAAAGATGTTGTGAAAAAAATACTATGATTATTAAATGTTTAGGATTTGGAGAGGGTAGTAGAAGAAACTCACTGTGTCTAAGCTTCATCATGATGATCAGAGAAGCTGGAAAAGAGAGATGTTCAAATCTGTCCGCTTCTTCCTGTTGGAACAGAAGCAGGAATTTGAAGATAGACCTAGGAACCATAATTATCCTTTAAACCCCACAAGGCAAAATAAAATGTCACACAAAATGATCAGGAAGCCCTAAACAATTGGGAAATTAGGAGAATGGACTATTCTGGATCTAAGGCCTGATATGGCTTAGCAGACGAAAGGAAAGGAGTATTATATCACTCAAAAAGATAAATAGATCAGAACCTTTCTTCCTGGACGGCGTCCACACCTCCAATACAATTAATGGGTACTTGTGGTATCATATCCCAGGTAAAAGACTGGTGCTAAATGCCTCCACACTGGGAAGAGCAGATGACACGTTTCTTCATTGAAGTGGAGTGATAGTGCGTTTTCTGAAGGAGGTTTCTGCATGTCATCTACCCTTCAAGAGGGGGAAGGAAACAAATCCTAGGAGTCAACCTTGGAGAAATAGGTTCTTAGAATTCTTACCTATGGCTGCATAGATTGAAATCAATGCTAATGTCAGGAGGTGGCACAGGGGTATCTCACCTGCATATGTGGCTAGGGTCTGCACCCTGGCAAGATGAGGAAGGATTTGTCATTTGTCCCTCCATTCTTGGGTCACTGACTAAAAATATCCAGCACAGTGGCTGTGTCTCTATGTGAGTCTCTGCTACATGGGAAAAGACTAATCCAGGCAATTCTTAATTGCTGGAGAAGGTGGAGCCTAGGTCTCTTTACTCATCTGTCAATGAGGGGAAAGGCTGCTATGCTTATTTTCATGATGAGGTAGTATGAAGGAAAGTGTGCAGCTTTGAATGAATAGGCTCCACACACTTTTGCCTGATGAAAGCTATTCTGAATCCTTCCATAGGTGGTGGACTGGAATGGTGTGTGAAGATTTCATTTGGGTTGAAGTCAATAGCACATTAGTATTGAAGGGACTAGGGTCTCTGGTTCTCTTTTTTTTTTTTTTTTTTTGTTTTTTTTTTTTTGTTTTTCGAGACAGGGTTTCTCTGTGTAGCCCTGGCTGTCCTGGAACTCACTTTGTAGACCAGGCTGGCCTCAAACTCAGAAATCCTCCTGCCTCTGCCTCCCAAGTGCTGGGATTAAAGGCGTGCGCCACCACCACCTGGCTCTGGTTCTCTATAAGAGTAAGAAATAAGGCATAAGGTCATGCAAATATAAACTGAATGAATTTGCTCTTCCCTTGGGAAGTGTGCATCTCTCATTTTACCTTAGGTAAGAAGAAATATGCCTGGCAGTTGTGATGCATACTTTTAATCCCTGAACTCAGGAGGCAAAGGCTGGCAGATCTCTTATGAGTTCAAGGCCAGCCTAGTCTACAGAGAGAGAGTTCCAGGACAGCCAGGGCTGCACACACACCCCACAAAAAAAAAACCTGTCTCAAAAAACAACAACAACAAAAATTAAGGGGCTGGAGAGATGGTTCAGTGGTTAAGAGCACTGTCTGCTCTTCCAGAGGACCTAAGTTCAATTCCCAGCAACCACATAGTGACTCACAGCCATCTATAATGGAATCCGATGTCCTCTTCTGTTGTGCAGGTGCTCATGTAAATAAAGAGAGCATTCATATACATAAATAAATAAAATTTTAAGAAGGGGAGAAAATGTGACCTGCTATACTATGGATAAGGAAAGATTTTGAATGCACTGCGTTGTAGGATGATCAGTGATATCACTGGCTTTCTGAGCTAAATGGGAGGGGGAGTCATCTGCATCTCTATTGCTCAGATGCCCCTCTCTTGGTCAATCTGGGGATTATAAATCATTTGGAGGGTGAGGTTCTGTCTCTACCTCAAAAGGGAAGAAAATAAACCCGAGTTTCTCTACCTTGAGGTCTATTTGAGAGGCATAAAACATTATCTCAATGGACTAAAGACTATTCCCAGGTACTGTAAGCCTTTGGGTGGGCCTTTACTATGTTGGAAAAAGAGCAATTCTTTATGGGGTATATATGGGGTCTAATTTTCCATAATGGAGAATCTCCAGTGCAGTGGGAGGGGTAAATCTGTGTGGTTGCCCATAAGTCTCCATCTTGGATGATTTTGAGGGCTGATATTCACGCTGATGGTATCGACTGGTTACTCTGCAAGAAGGATAAACATGGGAAGGGCAGGTCTCTACGTTAGGAGCTTTCTTCCTCTAGATATTACAAATTTCTGAGCTCCCCTATAGCAGTATGGAGCTGGACAAGCCCAGTTGAAGACCTATACCTTAATAAGCCAGAAGTCGGCCTGCTCAGCCTTGTATTGGAAATTATTTTCTTATAGGGCAGGGATCCACCATTTGATGGGTTGACATCTGTCTCCATTACGCAATGAAAATATAAACGTAATAGACCTTCTCACACATGGAAGGGGGCGTCTGTCTACATGGGAGAAATGGCAGTAATGCAAAATGACGCCCAAATATCCTGAAAGGCGAAAGGCAACCGACATTTTGTTTCATACGCATGGCCAGCGCCTCTCTACACGTCCAGCGTGCACCTTTAGAGCCTCTCTTAGAGGCCTCCAGAATGCAGTTCAGCGCATCGCCGCAAGTGGAGCTATCCGTATCCCTATTCCAGGCCCTTCTACCTCACAAGCGAGCCTGTTTTTCATCTCTTTAGTCCAGGATGGCAAGCATCTCTGGTTTCCCCTTAAAAAAAACAATCCTCACTACACTGCTGGCCCGGCAAGTACTCACCACGAAAAAAAAAAAGAGAGTAGTCTCTTACCAACACTTCCGGCAGGGAACACGGAGAGCTGCTAGAAGGACAACGTCGCCGGTGGAGAAGTGCGCAGCTAGGCTCCGCCCAGACTTCCGGATCCTAGCCCAGCTCTTTGCTCCACCTGATTTGAGTAATACGCAAGGGCGGAGTTTCAAGATAATTGCTGCGTCGTCCAGTCCCGCCCCCACTCCCACGCTGGCCCCGCCTCCTGGTTGCCCTAACGAAGAGGGGAGCGGGAGCCTGGTTTGTGTGTGTGTTTGTGTGTGTGTGTTTGTGTGTACTCATGTGGCCACAAAAGCTATTTGTAAGATGAACTCTTTTGTGCGGCCTCCTGGCTAGGGTTAAAGATGTATCTTCTCGTGTCTCAGTTACCAAAGTAATCACTGGCGGCATTAGATGAGGGTAGGGGGCAATGGTTTGTCCTCCTGGAAGATGGCGACAGACCGGGTGCGAGAAAATGGCCGCGGGGATCACGTGTCTACTTGGCTGCGTATTCCCACCAGAAGTGAGTTAGCTGTTTTCAGCAGCCTTCCAGTTTCACAGGGCCCTAAAGCATAGCAAGGCTAAGCCGGGAGCAGGAACGAACTCTTTGGGATTGTCACTCACTGGTTTACCCTCTTCTCCCTCATGTGTGATTCCTGTGTCTGCAGAAAATAAACCTATCCTTAAAGCGGGGTTAGGTAAGGGTGTCTTTAAAAACCATTTCAGGAAACTCCTGACTTGACTGGGAAGTGAGATAGCCCTTCAAAAAGCATAACTTAATTTAATTCATTCCTGATCATTTACTTCCAGTCCCTTCCCCCTCCTCAAAGTCTAAACCTTAAGGGTGGGGTTGGGCTAGGTAAAGCAACCACCCAGAACGTGTGTTCTTCACTTGCAACTCATTCCTGCTGAAAATAAGCCCTTTTGCTCTCTTTCCCCTTATAGTACAGGATTCGCTGCTACCTTTCTAGACACCAGATTCCTCAGGACCCCCAAAGTAGCCATAGTATTTACAGGCTCTATTTACCTATTGTTGCTCTCTGAAATTTCTAATACAATCGTTTTTTATGACTCCCAGTTGAGTAAGAATCACAGCATTCCTTGTCAGTCCGGGGTTTATCACAATACTACACTGTAGTAATTTTTTTCTTAAATTTTTTTATAGATTTGTTCTACTCTGTGTGTATGCTTTGCTTCTATGTGCGTACGTGCACCATATACATGCCTGATGCATGTGGAGATCAAAAGAATGCCTTGGATCCCCTGAATCTGGAGTTGCAGATAGTTGTGAGCCACCATGTGAAAGTTTGCAGTCGAACTCAGGCCCTCCGCAGGAGCAACGAGCACTCCTAACTGCTGAGCCCCCTCTCCAGTCCTTGTTCACTCTAGTTCTTAATGTGCCTTCCTCACCACAGGAGAGAGGACTCCTCAGAGAAAGGACAGTTCATCTTTGAACTCTCAAGGAAACCCAGTACAACACTGGCTTCAAGCAAATTTGTTAACTGAAATTAAGAGCTGCACCACAAATCAATGGGGATTGAACAGCTTAATAGATAGCATCGGGAAAATTGGATCAGGATAAAGAAATATAAATGCCAGGTATGATAGTACATACCTCAGACTACAGAGTCTGAGATTGGAGGATCAGGAATTCAAGGTCATCCTGGTTTGCATGGCCAGAATGATTTAAAAAGGAAATTCATGATTTTGAGACAGAATGTCTTCTAGCCCAGGATGTTCTCAGAATCTTTGTATAGCAAGGATGACCTTGAACTTCCTGATCCTTCTCTGTACAGCTCTGGAATAATAAGATTGTAAACTTGTACCATCACACCCAATTTCAATGTATGCCCCTGCAATAGATCCAACACATGCCTCTTACATGTTAGGCAAGCACTGTACCATCTGAGCTACATACCCAGTTCAGTCCAGTATCTTAAATGATTGTCTCCAGGAGGAACAGGAAAGTACAGAGTACAGATGAAAGAGAGTTATGATACAACAAAACCTGTAAAGTAATGCAAGCATATCCGGTGCACAAAAAACACAGAAACAGAAGGAAGATAAAATTTGCAAATAATCTCATTTTTTTCCATTAGTGGTTTTCAAAATGTGATACTTGGACTACCAGAGGACCTTGGAAATGCAAATTCATGCATCAAACCTAATTTTCTCAACTAAAACTCTGGCTGTGTACAACACCAAAGTTATTTGATAAAGCATCCAGGAATCATCATTTTATACGTACCTAAAATTATGTGTATATATGTATATATACATGTATAATGTGTAATATATAATATATTGTATGTGTGTAATTATATAATATATAATAATATTTATTATATCTTAAAGGAAGTTAAACCACTTGAGCTAACAATACTTCCCACAAAAACCATAGCTTAACAAAACCCCAGTACCACGCATGAGAAACCTCCTTTCAGATGATTGAGTCAGGGTAGTCAAAGTGACTCTGAAAACAGTATAGATTATTGATATAGCTCTTGGTTGCCTCTCAGAGCTTGAGGGTAAGCCCCTATTAGCACACTGTACACTTAAAGACAAACTCATGATTTGAGCTGGGTCTAACCTGAAAGCCTGTTTCCTATGGTCTGGCTTCCATGCTTCCAAAAAAATACTATACAAGGTACCCAGGGAGGGAAGCAGTTAAACAGTTCTATTCAGCTGCCTAGAGAGGCCAGAAAAAGGTGTCAGATCCCCTTGATCTAGAGTTACAGTTGTGAGCCACCCTGCAAGTGCTAGGAATCAAGCCCCAATCCTAAAAAGCTATCAGTACTCTAACTGATGAGCTAAATCTGCAGCCCCTATGTCATACTTTTAGTACTAAGTTTGAATTTTGAGCTTAACGTGTATTAACAAGCATTCTACCACTGAGCCAAACTCACTCCTAGTCCTGCAGTCTGAGCTACAGAATGAGTTCAAGACCAGCCTGGGCAACTAAAAGAGACCCTGTCTCAAATTTTTAAAAGTCAAAAAGGAGGCTTATGACATAGCTCAGTGAGAGAGCTCTTGTCTAACATGGGCAAAGCCTAGATTTCAATCCCTAAGACTACAGAAAATCACAATAATTTAATAATGTACTTAAAAATGGTCTAGGGCTGGGTGAGGTTGAATCTCAGTGGCAGAATATTTTCCTAACATGCATAAGGCCCTGAATTCCATCCCCAATACTGCCAAAAAGTTAAGGCAAATTAATATATATATATGTGTTTAGTGCATGCATAGATCGTATGTACACAAATATGTGCATGTAACATTCTCAAATTACCCAATTATCCTCAAAATGTTTTAAAAGCTAATTCTATTTTTTTGATCCCAGCACCTCATCAACATGCATGCATTACACCCAACCTGTTTTAATGTACAAATGGACTCCTACATTTTGTCAGGAATTGTATGTTTTTCTTTTAATTTTTATACCTCTTCTGTATTTTTCGAGCTTCAAATAATATTGATTGTTTTTGAGACAAGATTCCATGTAGCCCAGGCTAATCCCAAGCTGGCTATGTATTGGAAGATGACCTTGAATTTCTTCTAATGCTTCTGCCTCTACCTCCTAACTACTAGAATTACAGATGAGTGTCACCCTGCCCAGATATTGTTTGAATATATTGATAGATTGGAAGAGTCTTGTGTTCAAGGCCACCCTGGGCTACATAGTGAGAATCAGGTCAGCTGGGGTTACAAAGTGAGATCCTGCCTAAGAATACAACCAAACAAAAAAATATAGAAAATAAAAAATTAAAAAAAAAAGAATACAACCAAACAAAACAGAAACATTAAACAAACATAAATTATGTTCTCTTCTTTTATATGGCCTTTTTCCATTAATTGTTATTGTATGTATATATGCGTATGTATATACCTGCATAATCCTAAATACAACCTGCTTAGTCAGTATAATGCTACTTATGAGTATGTTTTCAGGGCTGACCATTTGGTATTGGACAACCAATTAGTGTGCTCTTCCCTGGGGAATTCTATTTCTCTCCCTTTCTTAGCATCCCTTAATTGCCTACAGTTTTTTGTGTAGGTTTGAAGGCATGAGGGTCTTTCCCTGTCCACTTTAGCATGTTTATCACTGTTGCTCATGTTCACCTAATGCTTAGGCAGTCATGGATGTAATAAAAATTAATGTTTAAGATTTCATTAGGGGGAGGGGCGTAGCGGGACCCCCCACACACAAACACCCGCAGAGGGTCACCCGGGTGACACCCTGCCTGGGGGGCTCGGGACACGGGTCTGCGTGACCTTGGGTTTGCCTCCCAAAATGCGCCCGATAGATGCACGTTCAGCTACTGCACAGTGCGCGGGGGGTGGGGGGTGGGGGGGGGTCGCGATCCCTCATGACTTCCTACATGGATGAGTGCTTGGGATTCCATGTGTCTTTGCTGAACTTGTAAAGGAGATACCTGGATGGTGGATTAACAAGAACACTGACCTGTGGGCAGACTCCTAGCTGAGAACATTGGATTTTCACCCTAGTTCAGCAGCTCCTTTGCTCACATAGATGCAGATGAATGAAGACCCCATTCGGGAAGACACCTGGCCAGCGGTCATACTCAGCATACTAGAGTATCTGCACACATGATTAAGAAGAGGACATCTCACAAAAAAACATCGGACCAGTGTGAGACCAAGCAAGCCTGTGTCCCAGCCCCAGCGGAACATCGTAGGCTGCAGGATCCAGCATGGGTGGAGAGAGGGCAATGGCCCTGTCACTCAGTGGAAGGAGACTGTCCTGGGCCAGGTATCTGTGAATCCTTCCCTGTATCCTATAAAGTACGATGGATTTGACTGTTTATGGACTAGAACTTAATAGGGATGGAAGAGTTTCTGCACTGGAAGTCCTCCCTCATAGAGTCGCAACATCTCGGATCAGTGATGCACACTTAGCGGACATGATTGTCAAAGCAATGGAGCACATATTTGAAACAGAGGATGGCTCTAAAGATGAGTGGAGGGGAATGGTCTTGGCATGGGCACCTGTCATGAACACATGGTTTTACATCACCTATGAGAAAGACCCTGTCTTGTACATGTACCAGTTCCTAGATGATTACAAAGTAGACGACCTCCGCATCATGCCTGATTCCAATGATTCACCTCCAGCAGAAAGGGAGCCAGGAAAAGTTGTGGACAGCCTGGTAGGCAAGCAAGTGGAATATGCCAAAGAAGATGGCTCGAAAAGTACTGGCATGATCATCCATCAAGTAGAGGCCACACCCTCTGTGTATTTCATCAAGTTTGATGACAACTTCCATATTTACGTCTATGATTTGGTGAAAACATCCTAGATGTCATCACAAACTTTGCCAGATTTGTGGAACTATTAAATGTATAATTTGTAGACATAAAGACTTGATTACTTTCCAGTTTAATGAAAGCTTAGATGTCCCTGCGAACCCACAATCTCCACCAGCAGAACAGGTGTTGTTCTGAATAGTGCAGGCTGACTCGAACACAAGGCATCAGTGACAGGAGTCCTTTCTCTTCAAAGCATCTGTGTGAGGGGGTCCTCCCTCTTACAAGAAGGCTGTCTGTTGGGAGTTACAAGCAAGGTGGTAAAAGTTAATTTAGTATCATAGTCATTTAAACCTGGATAGGTTGTAACCATTTTCCCTTCACTCTGACACTGTTTTATTATTCTGCTGCTACAATGCAAGCATAGTTTATTTTTGTTACTGCCTTCTTTGAGAGATTATGTATCTATATAGCTACCTGTCTAGATCTGCATCTGTGTGCCTATGTATCTATTATACACACACAGGGGCACTCACCACTGGTACTCCTTTCCTTGCAGATTGAAGTGGGGGTGATAATGTTTTCTCCAGTTCAACAGGAGTGCTTGACCCAAGTCAGTCATATTTATAATATGCCTGCTCTTTGTTTAAAATTAAATTTGGGCACAGGAAACACAGAGAGACATTTAGGTTGTTTCAAATGTCAGAATTTCTGAGTACCATTTCAATCTGGAGGCTTTTAGCTGAGTCCAGGTATAAATTGGCCATAAACAGTCAATGACCCACAGTAGAATTTAGAAAACTTTTGAGAAATCTGGGTAAAAGGCTGCCTTCAATTCTAAGCTTTGTTTTTGTGCTGTTGGTTGTTATTATTTGTTTGTTTCTGTTGTTGTTTACTCTTTAATCATAAGTACTTTTAAAATAGAACCCAGGTCCTTGGTTCACATGGAATAAAATAGATGTGCTTTTAGATGGCACATTGGTCCATTTGTACACACCTGTCATCTGGATCTTAGTACATGGACTTAAGAGACAACAATACATCAATGGTTTGTATATGTGGTAAATTCCCGAAAGAACAGTGCGGTTGTATTAGAAATATAAGTTTTAAGTATGTTCTTGTTGCCTTCTATCAAAAAAAAAGATTTCATTATGTTGGCTACTCTGGTCTTAAACTGTAGGATTTGAGCAAAGCCATTTCAACCTCCAGGTTATCTGGGACTACAGATGTGTGCCACTGGGCTTAGCTTTTATTATGAATTAATATTCATAATTTTAGTACTTGAAGTTCTAGCAAGAGCAATTAGACAACAAAAAGAGGTCAAAGGTATTCAAATTGGAAAGGAAGAAGTTAATATTGATTTAAAACAATGCATGAAAATGCCATGATGTCACACACCTTTAATCCCAGAACTTTGGAGGCAGAGGCAGGCAGATCTCTGTGAGCTCAAGGCCAACCTGGTCTACAGGTCTACAGAGAAAGTTCCAGGACAGCCAAGGCTACACAGAGAAACCCTGTCTCGAAAGAAAGAGAGAAGAGAGAGAGAGAGAGAGAGAGAGAGAGAGAGAGACTGACTCCTTAGTGGTGGTGGTATAGGCCTTTAATTCCAGTACTTGGGAGGCAGAGACAGATGGATCTCTGAGTTTGAGGCAAGCATTGTGTACAGAGCAAATTGCAAGTCAGTCAGGGCTACAGAGAGAAAAAAGAAAAGAAAAAGAAAAAGGCATAATGCAATCCATTACTTTGTATGTTAATTTAAAAAATAATAAACATAGGACATGCACATACATACCTATACATACATACAATTTAAAATAAAATAAATCGGGGCTGGAGAGATGGTTCAGTAGTTTAGAGTATATGTTGTTCTTGCAGAAGACCAGAGTTCAATTCCCAACACCTATATAGTAGCTCACAACCATTCATAACTCCAGTTCCAGGGAGTCCTATGTCTTCTGACCTCTCTGTGCACTAGGCATGCACATGGTACACATAAAATACACTCATATGCATAAAATAAATAAAATTTTGAAAACAATTTGGGTCACTATGGTGCACACTTTGACTCCCAGAACTTGGGAGACAAAGACAGATGAGTCTCTGTGAGTTCTACAGACTGCTCTACAAAGCAAATTCTAGGACAGGAAGAGAAACCCTGTCTTGAATTTTGTTTTAATTTTAAAACTCTTAAGAAAATTGATTTCAAGCAGCCATTAGCAAAGTTTAAAAAAATAGTGAGCACCAATAAAGATAGTATTTGGGAAGTGGACTCAGGAGGATGAGGAGTTCAAGGTCACCCCATAGCAAATTCTAAGCCAGCCTGAGTACATAAAATTCTACCTCAAAAAACTAAAGTCATCACACTGACAAGAGTTTTCTTTCTAGGTGTTTAACAAGGTTCTAGAAATAAAAGAAAATTCAGCCATGACAACAGAAAAAGGGAGAGAAGATAATTCATGGAAAAAGATAGCTCATTTTTACATTTTTTATTAAGAGTTTTTTTCATACAATCAATTTTGATCATTTTCTCCTCTATCAACTAATTTAAAGGAATGTTTGAAGAGTTAGAAATTGTGTAATTATAATATCAAAAAGAAAAAAAGAACTCAAAAGTTAATTTGGATTTTTTACAATTGTGAGTCTTCCTGTCTAAGAACATTAGACACCTTTCTGTTTCTTCCACTGTGATGTTATGAAAGTTTCTCAGAAAGGTTTTGGGCATTTCTTTTGGAAATTGTTTCTAGGTATTTTATGTTTCTATTGCCATAACAAATAGAGCCTTCTCAGTCACGTGATAATGACACACGTCTTTTTATTTGGTTAGTTGGTTGGGTTTTTTTTATATGTTTGGTTTTGGTTTTTGGTGTTTGTTTGTTTGTTTGAGACAGGGTTTCTCTGCATAGCCCTGGCTGTCCTGGAACTCTCTCTGTAACCCAGGCTGGCCTCAAGTTCAGAAATCCTTCCTAATGCTGGGATTAAAGACATGTGTCAACAAGACAGAGGCAGGCAACCTCTGAGTTTGAGGCCAGCCTGGTTTACAGATTGAGTTCCAGGACAGCCAGGGCTACACAGAAAAAAACTGTGTGAAAAAACCAAAAAAAGTTTAAAAAATTGCAGGAAAATGGAATGTCTTAAAATGTATAATATTCAGCAAGGTTAACAGACTCAGAAAGAAAAGAAAAAAGTGCATGTTCACTTTCATATGCGGGAATTCAGCCAATAGTATGAGAGAGAGAGAGAGTTTGTGTGTGTGTGTGTGTGTGTGTGTGTAAATGTACATGTGGGTACAGTATAACATGAAGAAAGAGAACAAAATATTAAATAAATATTAGGGTATGAGGAAGGCCTGAATGCAGGTAATGGATGTGAGTTTTGAAAAAGAATACGAAGCTATATTTTTAGTTCTAATTTTCCTATAGATTTTTTTATTTTTAGTGGTGCATTAGTGTATAAAATATATTTGCTGCTGAAAGTACACAATTTAATGTGAATCTCCACAGCTTATATTTCAAATGCCTATTCTAACTGTATATAAGTTCATTGAGTTGGATAGATTTAGGGTCTGGTTAAATTTAGTGTTTTGTTTATTTGTAAGTTTTAAATAAAATTTTAAAAAGGAAGAAGCCATGTTCCTCTTTCATTGAAATTTTTAAAAACTTATTTCTTTTTGTTTGTATATGTATATGCCACACAATGTCTGGTGCACATGGAGGCCAGTAGAGGGTGTCAGATCCTTTGGAACTGGAGTTAAGGATGGTTGTGAGCTACCATGAGGGTGCTGAGAACTGAACTCAGCTCCTCTTCTAGAGTAGCAAGAGCACTTAACCACCTTTGACTCTCTCCAGCCCCTCTTGTTGATTTTATTATTGAATTTTTTGAGACAAGGTCTTAATACATAACTTGATCCTTCCTTAAATTCACAGTCCATCATACTCAGCCTCTCACATGGCAGGATTGTGTGTTTGTTGCTTTTCAAATGCTCAGCATACTCTGGAGGTCATAATATAATTTTTCTACTTGAGTTAAATAATGTTAGATTTTATCAGTAGGTTTGCTAGTATTGAAATGATTCTTACATCCCTGGAATAAACCCCTGCACAATTATGAATTCTGTTATTTAGGATTCTGCACCACTAATCACAAGTGAGGCTTAGTCTACATGATTCTCTTATGGTGTCTTTGTCAGATCTTGGTATCGTTGGTATATTTACTTCATAAAGCTTTAAAAGTGGGCTGGGCATGGTGATACATGCCTTTAGGAGGTAGACATAGGAGAATTTTTTGTGAGTTCAAGGCCAGCCCCAGCCTGGTCTACAGAGCAAGTTCTAAGATATCCAAGATTACACAGAAAAACCCTGTCTCAAAACAAAATAACCCAAAACAAAAACAATTCAAAGCTATAAAGTGTTCTTTGGGTATAGCTTAATGGCAAAGCATTTGCCCAACATGAACAAGGCCTGGGGCTTGACCTCTTGCATAGAACAAAATCATTGGGATTCTGTGCTTTTTGGTGTTAATGGGCATCCCCATGTACAAAGATCTTGGACCAGTACTTTGGGGTAGTAGATAGCTCCTTATAACTATCTCTGTGTCTTCTAAGGACATTGTTCCATATGAAAGTTTTGTCTTTTTTAGGACCAGTCTGGTACACAACAGTTTCATATGACATTATCCATTTCTTCCTGGTCTTTAAAACCTTTTACATAGAGTAACATAAAGGATTCATGGATGGGCTTAATACTACATTTCTCTAATCCACACACTCAGGAGTCTAAGGCTAGAAAGTCACAGCTTGTTCAAACCAGCTTGATAACATAGCAAGTCTGAGGCCAGCATGGGCAAGTTTGAGGCCAGTTATAGGAAGATTCTCTCAAAAAAACATTTTTGTTTGTTTGTTTGTTTAACTTTTGGAGTTTTTGTTTTGTTTTAAAGATTTATTTATTTATTATATGTAAGTACACTGTAGCTGTCTGTCTTCAGACATACCAGAAGATGGCATCAGATTTCATTACAAACGGCTGTGAGCCACCATGTCGTTGCTGGGATTTGAACTCAGGACCTCCAGAAGAGCATTCAGTGCTCTTAACCACTGAGCCATCTCTCCAGCCCTCAAAAAAACATTTATGAAAAAATATAAATAAAAGGTGTCCATCACTTCACTCAATGCAGGGCACTGGTGGCGCACGCCTTTAATTCCAGTACTTGGGAGGCAGAGGCAGGTGGATCTCTGAGTTCGAAGCCAGCCTGGTCTACAGAGTCAGTTCTAGGACACCCAAGTCTACACAGAGAAACTCCATCTTATAAAACCAAAAAAGAAAGAAAGAAAGAAAGAAAGAAAGAAAGAAAGAAAGAAAGAAAGAAAGAAAGAAAGAAGGAAAGAAGGAAGGAAGGAAGGAAGGAAGGAAGGAAGGAAGGAAGGAAGGAAGGAAAGAAGGAAAGAAAGAAAGAAAGAAAGAAAAGCCTTTATTATGATATTTAAACCATTCCTTTACTATAGTTATATCCAAAGTTTTAATTTCTTATTTTGTATATTGGTGCTTTTGTACTTTTTCCTCTTCTTGAACATATAAGCTATTTTTTTATCTTTTTTTTTTTTTTTTTTTTGGTTTTTCGAGACAGGGTTTCTCTGTGTAGCCCTGGCTGTCCTGGAACTCACTCTGTAGACCAGGCTGGCCTCGAACTCAGAAATCCGCCTGCCTCTGCCTCCCAAGTGCTGGGATTAAAGGCGTGCGCCACCACCGCCCGGCTAGCTATTTTATATAATAGCCTTTTAAAAAACAGAATCAGCTCTGTCTTTCTTCTTTGTTTCCCTTGAATTTTTTTCCTATAACTTTTCAAGTCTAATATTTTTTCACTGCAGTTTTCCTTTTTTTTTTTCCAGTACTGGGCAAACACATTACTGTAGAGCTATATCACCAGCATTCTTTAATTTTCTTTATTTGTATTGAAACAGGTCTCACTAAGTTGCCCAGGCTGGCCTTGAACTTGGAAACTTCCTCATGCTTCAGCCTCCCAAGTGCTGGCCCAGGTCTCCAGGCATGGCTTTCCTGGTTTTTAATTTTAAGTGTGTTTAGGCTATACATCTTTTCTTTGACTACTCCTTTAGCTGTATCTACCAAATCTGATATTGATAGTTGCATTAATTACTTTTCTGCTGCTGCAATAAAACTGTATGACCAAGAAAACTTATAGAAGGAAGGATTGATTTGGGCTTACAGCTGCAGAGGAATGAGTCTGGCAGCACGGCAGCAAGCCGCAGGCATGGGAGCGGGAAAAGAGCTGAGAACTCAAATCCTCTGTCTAAAGCACAGGGAGCAAACCTGAGGCAGGGCTTAGAGAGGCTGTAAGCTCTCAAATCAATTCTTGGTGACATATTTCCCCCAGTAAAACCACACCTCCTAAACCTTCCAAAACTGTGCCACCAACTGGGGACCAAGTATTCAAATACTGAAACCTATGGGAAGGTGTTTCTTATTCAAACCACCACAGCACTGTTTCCTTAGCACTGTTGTCTAGAAATTCAGATTTTTAGTTGCATTTCTCCTTTGGCCCAAGAGTTGAGAGGTTTTGCGTATTCAAATGGAAGATACATTTAATATTGAGTGCTTGTTTTATCCAGTTGTAAGCAAAGAAAATTGTTTCCGTGTTGCTTTTTGGAACTCACTGAAATTTTCTTATGGTTAATATTTATTTGTTGCTTAGGTTTTCTGTATTATTGTTGGCTGGCATGTGACATTTCCTGGAGAGACATGAACAATATCTATTGAATAGCAGATAGGGTACCAACAAGAAACCAAAGAAACAGACAGGTGTTGGTGGCACATATCTTTAGTCCCAGAATCTGGGAGTCAGAGTTGGAGGCCAGCCTCCAGAACAGCCAGGTCTATGCAGAGAAACTCTGATATTAAAGAAAGAGAAAGAGAGAGAGAGAGAGAGAGAGAGAGAGAGAGAGAGAGAGAGAGAGAGAGAGAAAGCATGAATTTCACTGAGTGAACCAGTGAATTTCAAGGTTATTTACACTGAAAAATTTGTGGCAGTAGCCGTACAAATGAGGGGATATTGCCACCCCTCACTGACAGGCATACGTCTTATGATGTCCACCTGCACAGAACAGGTTAATTTATGTGCCTGTCCCATCAGAGCCTCCATCTGTCAAGATTCTAATCAGGATATGTTGTATATCTGGAGTCTATCATGTCAGGAAAAGTATGACATAATATCAGGAACAGGAAGCTGGCCCATCATATTTTCATCTACACACAGGAAATGGGGGGGGGGAGTTGGCTGAGACTCAGACCCTCAAAGCCTGCCCCCAAGTAATATATATGTACTTCCTGTAGCAAAGCTCATCTTTTCAAATGTTGCATATCCTCCGCAAACAGCAAGACAAACAAACTGGGACTCAAGTATTTAAATACTGAGCCTATTCAGAACATTTCTCATCCAAGCCACCACAGCAACCCAGTCCTGTTAGTGCTTTGACTTACGCCATCTGTGTATGAGACAGGAATGTGTGATGTTCTTTCCAAAATTGTATCAGCCTTAGCTGTTGGTTTATTATTGGAGAGAACCAGTGACTTAAAATGACAATGGTTCCAACCCAGTCTGCATGGCATTGATGATAGGGCTCAAAGACACTGCTCTAAGTTGTTAAAAATGAGTATGCCATCTTTGCAGAGTCTAGTTCTCTGCCTCCTGTCTTAGGGTTACTATTGCTGTGATGAAACACCAAAAAGCAATTTGGGGAGAAAATGGTTTATTTCACTCACAGTTCCATATGACTGTTCATCACTAAAGGAAGGCAGGACAGGAACTCAAATAGGGGGAAAACCTGGAGACAGGAGCTAATACATGGCCATGGAGGAATGCTGCTTACTGACTTTCTTTCCAGGGCTTGCTCAGTCTGATTACTTCCGGAACTCAGGACCACTAGCCCAGGGATGGCACCACCCACAAAGGGCTGAGCCCTCCCCATTCAATAACTAATTTAAAGAATGCCCTACAGGCTTGCCTACAGCTCAGTCTTTTACAGAGCCATTTTCTCAATTGAGGCCTCTCGACACTGATGATTCTAGCTTTTGTCAAATTGACTGATTATCCATCATCATGCCAGAAAGAGACTTGATTAGATGGCTTCCAATCCAACCTTTAATTGGACAAGCTGATTTTACTGTTATGAAGTGGAACCAGTGAGGGATCCCACCTGTTGCAATTCTCATTCGCAGTTAACAATAGCTGTTGTAAAGTTTTTAGCTGAGTTACTGCCCATTTCCACAACTGGAACCTAAACCCTGTTGGAACCATTTGCTCAGGTTGGTTTTTTGTTTTGCTTTGTTTTGAGACAAGGTCTCATTATATAACACTGGATAGCCTACAACTCACCCTGTATCCCCAGGATGCCTCCAACTCACAGGGATCCACCTGCTTCTGCTTCTTAAGTACTGACTACATGAATTCTGTGGCCCGTATGTACCTACACTCACATGCACACAGCATACACACACACCATGCAATGAAGCCCTGGGTTCAGAGTCGTGCATCAAAGGAGGAAGAGGAGAAGGAGGAGGAGGAAGAGGAGAAGGAGGAGGAGGAAGAGGAGAAGGAGGAGGAGAAGGAGGAGGAGGAGGAGGAGGAGGAGAAGAAGAAGAAGAAGAAGAAGAAGAAGAAGAAGAAGAAGAAGAAGAAGAAGAAGAAGAAGAAGAAGAAGAAGAACTTGTTTCCTGAGAGTCTAGTGCAAGACACCTGTAAACCCAGCAAGGTCTATGTTGATGGAGAAGGGAGGTTCCTGACTGCCAATATCAGATTTGATTTTGATTTCTTGAGATGATCTCTCACATACCCTAGGTTGGCCTTAAACTCCCTCTGTAGCCAAGGATGCCTTTGAACTTCTGATTCCCCTGCCTCTACCTCCCACAGGATCATAGGCATGAGCCACAAACCAAAGCTTCAGACATGCTGGATAGGTAGTAAGCACTCTACCAATTGAGTTAAATTCCCAGCTCATGAGTTACATTTCAATTTTATCAATTCTTTTTATTGTCATTCTTTTGGTTTGATTTGATTTGGTTTTTGGTTTTTTGCTTTTTCTCACGACCAGGTTTCTCTGTGTAGCCCTGGTTGTTCTGGAACTAGCTCTGTAGACCAGGCTGGCCTCGACCTCAGAGTTCTACCTCCCTCTGCCTCCCAAAAGCTGGGATTAAAGGTGTGCACCACCCTCTCCCAGCTAATTTTGTTAATTCTTGTTGATCTGTTCAAGTTGATTTTATAATACTTTATAGCATTCTTGTTATTTTATATTCCCCTCTCTTATCCAAGGTTCCAGGTGATTTCTGTCTAGTTCCTAAAAGTTGGGATTCTGGCTGGAGTGCTTGGCAGTGCCTTCACAAAAGCAGGAGAAGGGCACCAGAGGGACTGCCTGCCTATCATTTGAGAGCTGGAAGGAGTTTGGTTCCCTTGCACTTCCAAAACTTGGCTATGTGTAATTCCCTGACTTTGAATATTTGTGACTCCATAATTGTGTACACTCATCTATGAATGCTCTGCTATCCTCACGATTTGACAGCAATAGGAGACTGAGGGAGAAGTTTTCAAAGGGAAGGAGTCAGTGGGATGACTCTGTGTAGCTATTCTTCTGTACCAGTTTGCACAGATCTCTGAGCTGGAAGGGGCAATTCCATGGGTTTTGAACGTTCCTGTGTATTCTTACATCTCTGCCAGTGAGTGATGAATTCTGTGTGCTTTTCCATGCCTAAGTATCTGCATCTGTGAAAGTTAGTATTTTTGGGTATTGGTATGTCTCTGCTTGTGTGTGGGTTGCTAAGAATGAGGGGGGGGCTGTTCTGAGTGCACCCCTGAGTTTCACTGTAGATATATATGTAAAAGTGCACTGCTACATGGCAAGTTTAGACTCTTCCCGTCTGGAAGAAACATTACAACAGGAAATAGTCTAGATTCCGGCTTCCGGATGGAATTTCACTCTGAAAAATACCCCTTCCCGGTCCTCTCAATAAATGCAGCATTCTTTGTCTTTCTTCAAGAGGCTGAGTTGAGGGGGTGTATGCTAACCTTGACCTCGGAGGCCATGCCTTTCAGGAGGTTTTGGCAGAACCATGAAATTCCACACCCTGCCACTTGCCTTTTGCCAGGCCTACTTCTTCCTCCTGAACCCTTTTATAGCCTCACATTATCTACCAGATTAATTCCAGTCTAAACTGTTCAGAGTGGCCAGATGAAGACACCACAGGACGATGGGACAAATGAACATAACCAGGTTTTTGGTTTTGTTTCTAGCGAATACATTCATACAGGGGGACAAGGGATAGATACAAGACAGAGACCAAAAAAAAAATAGGGTTCTGAAAGAGTGGATCAGACAGTCAGAAATGAAGAGCAAAGCAAGCAATAGGTGGAGAAAGATATGCAGAAATAAAGTTACATTTATGCAGAAAAAGGATATAGCTTAGATGAGACCAAATGTAAGAAGAGACACATTCAACCAGATGTGGTGGCTTACACCTTTAGTCCCAGCGCTCAGGAGGCAGAAGCAGGAGGATCTCTGAGTTTGAGGCTAGCCTGGTGTATGGAGTGAGTTCCAAGGACAGTCAGGGATATACAGAGAAACTCTGTCTTGAAAAACCAAGAAGGAGAAAGAGGAGGAGGAGGAGGAGGAGGAGGAGGAGGAGAAGGAGAAGTCATTGGGGTGTATCCTTGTAATCCCACCACTCAGAGGGCTGAAGCAGGAGGACTAGGAGTTTTGCGGGCATCCTGGGCTACACAGTAAGACCCTATCAAAATAAAAAGCTAAATATGATGTCTCTTATCTATAATCCCAACATTCAAGAGGCTGACCCAGGAGGATCATCATAAGGTCAACTTGGACTACATAGTGAGTTGCAGTACAGTCTAAGCTATAGTGTAAAAGAGAATTAAAAGAAGGCTGAGAGAGATGGCCTAGTGGTTAAGCACTTGCTGCTTTTGTAGAGGACTGAGGTTTATAACTCCAGTTGCAGGATAATTTGGCATCCTTTTCTGGGCCTTCTTGGGTACTGTATGCATGTGGTGCTCATGCATCCATGCAGACAGAACATTCATACACATACAATAAAAATAAATCACTGCATCCCAGGCAGCTGTGACATAGACCTTTAATCCCAGCACTCAGGAGGCAAAGGCAGATGAATCATTGATTTTGAGGCCAGCCTATTGCTACAGAGCAAGTTCCAGGACAACCAGGGCTATTACATAGAGGAATTTTTCTGGAAAGCAATAAATAAATAAATAAATAAATTCAAAGGAAAGAAATGAAGGGTAAGAAACATAGGTTGGGAGGGAGTATGTGGAATTAGACAAAGATGGATATAGGCTGGTGATAATGGGAAGAAAGGTATTGATGTTGTTCTTTCTGAGGTATCATTCTCCCAGTTATCCATATATTAGCTCATTAGCCCTCACAGTGACAAATGAAACATGAGAAATGTTATCATTTGTCTTATTCTACAGATAAGGATGCCACAGCAAGGCCAGTGACACCACCACTAAGATCGAATCCAAACAACCTAGCACAGGGAACATGGATGAATGCAGCAACATAATTGGAAAGATGAGTTGGAGATAAGCAGAGAGAAGACAGATGGGAACAAAGTGTAGGGACAGGATGCGAAAGAAGCCAAGGAATCAGTGGAAATTGAAAGATAAATATGACAGAAATTCTGCAAGAGCAATGTAGTCTGTGTATAAGGACAAAGATGAAGACCATGCATTAGAGACATGTCATAGACAAGATGGCCCAAAACATAGCTAAAGAAAGTAACAGAAAAAAGAACAAGATGAAGAGAGAATCTTAGAAAAAGAGCAGGAGACCTGGAAAGGCCAGGGTTCAATTCCTAGCACTCACATGGCAGCTCACAATAGTTTGTAACTCCAGTTCCAGGGGATTTGGCACCCTCTTTTGGCCTAAATGGGCAGCAATTATACATGTAGGCTAAACACCTACACATATAAAATGGAGGGGGGGGGGGAGGCTGCTCTTCCAAAGGTCCTGCGTTCAGTTCCCAGCAACCACATGGTGGCTCACAACCGTCTGTAACAGGATGTGTGTGCATCTTCTGGTGTGTCTAAAGACAGTTACAGTGTACTTATATACATAAAATTAATAAATATACCATTTATAAAACAAAAGCCAGATTCCAGTCAGTCTGCTTCTAAGGCTACATCTTTGACCAGGGCATTCTACTTCAGTGATGGCTTTTTGGACACTGTAGGGCCTCCAGGACAAGTGGTCATGGTCCTCTGGAGCTTCTGCCATCTCCTGATGGAGACAGATCTAGTTTTGTCAGACTGAGAAAGTTCTATAAATTGCAGAAGTGCCCACTCTGGGAGAATGTTGGCCAAGAGAAAGCAAAGAAAGCTTCCTCAAGTAGGAGAGTTGAGGGACAGATTTACATGAGAGTTGAAAATCTCGTTTCCATAGGTACTAACTTATCTTAGTATAAGAAGCCCTCAGCTGGTCGTGGTAGCTCATACATACCTGTATCTCAGCACCTGGGAGGCTGAAGGAGCTCAAGTCCAGCCAGGAGTACCTGGCAAGCAAGATCCTGTCTAGAAAATAGATCTAAATACCCCCAAAATCTTACACTTTATAGGTAAAAGACAACAAAACAAGTTCTATTGATTTTGACACTAGTTTTAAAATATATACATTGTTACTGTGAAATTGAAACTTTTTAAAACTACCAATGTTAAAAAAAACATTGGAAAGGTGGTGATGGCACAGGTCTTTAATCGCAACACTCAGGAGGCAGAGGCAGGCAGATCTCTGAGTTTGAGGCTAGCCCGGTTTACAGAGTTCCAGGACAGCCAGAGCTATATAGAGAAACCCTGTCTTGAAACCTATAAATAATAAATAAATAAATAAATAAGTAAGCACATTTTGGGGGCCAATGGGGGGTTCAGTGGGTAACACACTAGCCACCAGGTCTGACATTCCAAGTTAGATTTCCAAGCCCCGTATAGTGGTAGGAAAGAACTGACTCCTGAAATTCATTCCCTGACCTCCAATCATGCATCATGGCTTACATCACACACACACACAAACACACACACAAACACACACACACACACACACACAGACAGAGAGAGAGAGATGCACACACAGTTTAAAAATAAATGTAAAAACCAATTTCTGTCAACCACAGTATTAAGGACTGAATACTATTTTTATTCCTTCTGTAGAAGATGACATTATCATCTCATGCTTCAGTGGCAAAATAGAAGCCATCAGATCCTAAGAATTGTTATGGAGAGAGGCATTGTGTTACTTCCCATTTAGTTTCAACATTTGGAAATCAGAGACAGATAGATCTCAACTCAAGGTTTGTCTTGAAAACCAAACCAACCAACTAAACCACTGTTACAGAACCTTTATCTTCCCACAGGCTTCTGTTTGTTTGTTTGTTTTAAACTAAGTCTTCCTCACATTCATTGCTTGCTTTAAATCTTTTTGTTCCAAGTGATAACCTTCATAAGAACACTCATCTCCTCCTCTTCACACCTGAAACTGATTTTCTGGGGTCCTCTCTAGATTCCAGTAACAAGTATTTCCTTGTGAGTCTATCAGCCCTAGGCTAGGGTCCATGGGACCAAAAAGAACAATCAGATAGAGTTGCCCCCGAGGAGAGGAAACAACAGTCCTATCTGAGAGGAAGAAAAGGTGACCCTAGGGACAAAGTGCTCTGTGAATTTGGGGGTGAGGAAGTTGATGCAAACATGCACCTTTAACTATATGCTGGCTCCCAGTACATCTTGTATTCTTTTGTATGGCCTAGACTTCACTGCTGGAGGACAGCTACACCTCCCTCTACAAGCCTCTCACCAGCTCCTTTGAGACAGGACTGGAAACATTATAGGTGTGTGGCTGACGTTATGCTCCACAGGCTTTAGCATTCAGTTCCGGGCAGCTCGAGGATCCAGGAAAAAAATCAGACAGCTTGGGTGGTGGGTGAGGGTCTGGTCTCTGTTTGCAAGTTTTTCCCTTGAACACCGAATTGTCTGGGGTAAGAGTAGAAGAACTTGGTTTTCTTTCTGGAGCAGAAGAGCTCTACAGCTGCCTGGGAGGAGGAAGATGGAAAAAAAATGATAGAGACAGAGTTATGCTTTTGAAGCTGGACATCCGGGGAAGCGGTCAGGTTCTAGGAGTCTGGGAGTTGCTGGATGGTGGGGTGTCTCTAGAGAGTGAGAATGCAGTGTCCTGACAAGGAGAATTAGGACCTTTGTGGCTGTCTGAAGGGAGATAATTCAGAAAGCTTGCAAGCCCAGCAGTGAGTCTGCCAGCACCCGCTAACTCCATCACTTTGCATGCTTGTCCTTTCCTGAAATTATGGCAAGTAGGGCAAGACAGAGAGAGGGTGCTTCTCCTTTCTTGGGCCCAGTGCCCCAAATCCCAGCCTCCACCCTTTCTCCCATACCACCCTCAACATGGTATCATGTCCTCTGGGCTGGTCTGAAGCTCCCTGTATGGCTGAGTACAACGCTGAACTTCTGATCCTTGTGTCTCTACCTCCTTAGTGCAGATTACAGGCATGTGACACTACACCCAGTTTCTGTAGTGCTGGAGATCAAACCCAGAGCGTTGTGCAAGCTAGACAAACAGTCTCCCAAGTGAGCTATATCCCCAGCCCCATTTCTCTTTCTTTCTATTAGATCATTCCCAGCACAAAACAGTATCTCCTGTCTTTTAAAAAATCATTCTTGCTGTGCATGATGGTTCATGCCTTTAATCCTACCACTCAGAAGGCAGAAGCAGGCAGGCAGGGCAGGCAGAATCAAGTCTCCATAGAGTTCCAGGCCAGCTAAGGTTACATAGCAAGACCCTATCTCAAAAATAAATAAAACAGGACAGTGGTGGCACACACTTTTATTCCCAGCACTGGGGAGGCAGAGGCATTAGAATCTGAGGTGAAGGCCAGCCTAGTTGACAAGGCAATTTCCTGGATGGTCAGGGCTACACAAAGAAGAGGAGGAGGAGGAAGAAGAAAGAGATAGATAGATAGATAGATAGATAGATAGATAGATAGATAGATAAACAGATGAACAGATAGACCGACAAATAGATAGGTAGATAGATAGATAGATAGATAGATAGATAGATAGATAGATAGATAGATAGATAGATAGATAGACGGACAGATAGACAGATAGACAGGTAGGTAAATAGGTAAATAGATAAATCTATTGTTGGAACACTCAGGAGGCTGAGGTTGGGAGATTACAGAGTTAAAACTAGTCTGATCTACACAGTGACACTCAGTCAGACTCACACAAAAAATAATTATTTAGCCTCCCCCTAATATAACCCTGTTGCTTGACTGTGTTTTCTTTCACAGCCAAGTTTTTCAGGGGGTTTGTCTACATAGCTAGCCCAACTTTCAGTGAGGGGGAGGGAAGGGGTTCTGATCCTTTGACCTCAGTGAGAGTCCCGTGGCAATCCTGTGTCAACAAGTACTCTAGTCCATTAGTCCTGTTTGTTAAAATATAATGCATGTTAAACTGGGTGTGGAAGCATATGCCTTTAATTCCAGGACTTGGAGGCAAAGGTAGACAGATCTCTATAAATACAAGGCCATCCTGATTAATACAGTAAGTTCCAGGCCAGCCAAGGCTAAACAGTGAACCCCCCCTGAAAAAAAATACATCCTATATTTTTCATGATATGCATTATAAAGTTTAGAATACTTACAATTTAAATACACAATAAAATAATTACCTGAGTACCCTAACCACCCAGTTTCAAAAACAGATTATTTACTAACGACAAAATCACCTTTGGAATCTTCCCCAGTTGCATCTCTTTCTCCTACCTGAAAGATAACCACTTGTGTTGGACTTTTCCTTTTTCCTTCCTTTTTTGTGTACTTTGAGAACATATTGCAGCATCCATGTGTGGTTTAATTTGCATGTATTTCTTTAAATATGTTTTTGGTAACTGATTTTGAATTAGCATTCAATTTTCAAATCTTGTCAATGTTGGAACATGTAGCTACACTTCATTATTTTTTGTTCCCTTTCTGTGTTTTTACATATAAAAGTGTCTCCCTGTATTCATTTATTCCCTGTATGCTTGCATTTCCAGCTTCTTGCAGTTATAAACAGGCCTTTGTGAACCTTACTTTGCACTCGCAGTACACATATGCATGGAGCACTCTAGGAGACCATTCTCAAACTCTTTGGTCCCTTAGGGTCACCTCCCAGTTTTCAGACACAGTTTTGCTCTGTAGTCCAAGCTAGCCTGGAACTCCTGGGATCAAGTGATCTGCCTATCTCAGAAGAACTGGGACACTGTCGTGTAGCACCATGCCTGTGTGCATTTTAAAAGATTTGCATTTGTTTCTTTGTATGTATGTTTGTGTGTGCCACATGAGTGAAGACGCTCATGGATGGTAGAGGTACCAGATTTCTGGAACTGGAGTTACTAGCAGTTGTAAGCTGTCCAAGTAAACTGAGTTGAGAGCTGGGAACCCAACTCAGGTCCCCTGAAAGAGCAGCAAGCACTCATAATTGCTGAGTCATCGCTCCAGCCTCCTGGTTTATATTCTTAAAAAAAAAAGAACTGAGGACCCTAAAGAAGTTTGGTTTGGGGGGCTGGTGAGATGGCTCAGTGGTTAAGAGCACTGGCTGCTCTTGCAGAGGTCATGAGTTCAATTCCCAGCAATCACGTGGTGGCTCACAACCATCTGTAATGGGATCTGGTGCCCTCTTCAGTCAGGCGGATGTATATGCAGCAGAACACTCATACATTAAACAAATTTTTAAAAAAAGAACTTTGGTTTATGTGAGATATAGCAATTGATATTTGCCATATTAGAAATTGAAACAAAAGATTTAAATATATATTGATTTAAAACTAAATAATAAATACATTACATTTAACACAGCATAATTTTATGAACATTTGTCTTTTGGGGTTTTGAGACAGTGAGAACTCACTCCATAATCCAGTCTGGCTTTGTGTGCAGCACACCTGGCCTTGAATTAGAAGCCTCAACCCTCTCAATTCTTGTATGTACAGGTATGAGCCACTGTGTTCAGCAAATAACTACATTTTCCAAAATAAACATGATTTAGTTAGTAAAGTAGCATTATTTTAGAATTTTTGTAAATCTATTTAATGTATGACATAATAGAAGATAGTTAGATTCTTATATCTGCCTCTGCACTCAATCTCTTGGGTGCATATGTCATGTAACCTCTCAAAGTTCTATCCAAATTCTTTAGAGAATGAAAGTTTTAAAAGCAAATAGCTTCTTATTAGTATTCTGACTGCAGAGTTCCTTGGTTCCATGGGCTCACTAGACAACACTATGAGAAACACTGTAGTGAGAAGGATAGGTGCCTAGAGTATTGGTTCTGAGTATTGGCATTATTCTGATGTACTAGAGAATGTCAAATATGTTTCTAGAGGTTGTATCAATTTACATTCTCATTCATGGTGTATCCATTCACTCTTGATCCATTTTGGTGTCCACCCTCTCCACTCCATATAAGGTCACCAATGCTATCCATGCTGCTGGTGCCAATGGACCTTTCTCATTCCTCTTCTTATTCCACTTCTCAGTGCTCTTGAGACGTCCCAGACATACGCCACATCAGGACTCTAGGTGTGTACCTCTGTTTCAGTCTCTTGCCCTTGATCCTTTATTGGAGCCCCAATCATGAACACTATTCCATTTTCTTTCTTTTTTCCCTTGTTTTTAAGGTAGAGTTTCTCTGTGTAGCAGCTCCTGGCTGTCCTGGAACTTGCTCTGTAGACCAGGCTGGCCTCGAATTCAAAGATCCTGCCTCTGCCTCTAGAGTGTTGAGACAAAAGGCATACGCCACCCTCATCTGGTTCTCTTTCTTTACTTTATCTCAGGCCAAGCTTTTCTCTTTCACCCTGTAGTTTTGTCTGATCTCAAATTCTAATACTTTGAGATTTGCCTATTTCTGGCACCCAGGTGTTGGAATTAAAGGTATGTACCCCCCACATACAGTCTTATTCTCGGGACTTTTATTGCCACTTCTGTGCTGATGACTTCCATTTACATCTGAAACCTATACCTCTCCCCTCGGATGCATATACCACCACCTGTGTGACTTCTCCACTTGGATGCTAAAAGGTGTAACATATAAAACTGAACATTTTCAGTGGCAGGGTCTTACTCTGTGCTCCAGGTTAGCCTCAAACTCTAGGCAATCCTCTTGCCTTGGTCTCCCAAATTTTGGGATTACAGAGATGAGCAACCACACCTGTTTTTTCTAAAACTGAACCATTGATCTCCCCTTGAAAACATGTTTTTCTTTGTATTTAATTTCAAAGACTGAATAACAACAACAACAACAAACTAGGTGTGGCAGCACATGAGTTTAATCCTAGCATGAGGGAGGCAGAGGCACAGTGGTTCTATTTGAGTTCAACTCCAGCTTGGTCTACATAGTGAGTTCTAGGTCCATCAGGGCTACATAGTGCGATCCTGTCTCAACAAAACAGTAATAAGTGAAAGTAAATAGTAAAAAAAAAAATATCAAATTTTCAGTAAAATTATGACACATTACTTCATTTTCTCTGGGCTTTTGTTTCTTGGTACTGAGGTCTGAACTCAGGGCCTTGGACATTCTAGGCAGGTATTACCTGCCAATTTTACATTTTTTTTTTGAGACAAGATTTTACTAAGTGGTACAAGCTGGCCTTGAACTGAACATAACCCAGGCAGGTTTTAAACTTGTGACCCTTCTTCCTCAGTTTCCTATGGCATCATGCCTAGCTCCATTATGACCTTTTCCACTTGTTTCCCAGAGTGACTTTAGTATTTTCCCATGTTTGAGCCACATCTAAAATTACTACTTCATGGGCTATGGTTCAGTTGGTAAAAGCACATGCTACCCAAGCCTGATGATGAATTCAGTTTGATCCCTAGAACTAACATAAAGGTAGAAGCAGACCAACTGTCACAAGTTGTCCTCTCTCACCTCCATATATATGCTGGAGCATGTCCCCATTACCACACACAATGGTAGTAATTTGACTACTATTAAAAATTAATTAAAAATAAAATTACTACCTTAATAGATTTCCATTGTTTTTAGAATAGAATCCATTGTCCTTAGCATGGTCTAAAAAGCCTTACATAATTCACTTCTGTCTACTTTGACCTCATATCTCAATACTCTCCATTTGCTGTAGCCTTCTCACAGCTCGTAATTAAAGTTGTCCATTGACGATCTTCAGAAATTGGTTGCAGGACACCCGCCCAATGAATAACAAACTCTACAGATACTCAAGTCCTCTATATAAAAATGGCATAGCCTGTATAATATAGTAAGACTCCATCTCCAAAAGGCAAAAACTCTATAACATTTGTATAAATCATACACATCATCCTGTATGCCTTTTCCATCTCTAGAGGGCTTACAATAGTCAATACAATGTAACACTCTACAAATACTTGTTATAGTGTGTTGTTTAGGAAATGATGACAAGAAAAAAAACTATGCATATTCATTACAGTGCTTTTTGTTTTTGTTTTTGAGAGATGGGGTTTCTCTGTATAGCTCTGACTGTCCTGAAACTCACTCTGTAGACCAGGCTGGCTTTGAACTCAGAGATCTGCTTGTTTCTGACTCCCGAGTGCTAGGATTAAAATCATGCGCCACCACACCCAGCCTTTTCCCAAGTCTTTTCGACTTGAGGTTGGTTGAATCTGTGGATGACAGTTCTCCACAGGGTCTTCCTACTTGCTGAGGCCTTTCCCCTGGAATATGTTTTCTTTTTTTTTAAATAAAGGTTTATTTATCTATTTTATGTATGTGAGTACACTGTCGCTGTCTTCAGACACACTAGAAGAGTGCATCAGATTCCATTACAGATGGTTGTGAGCCACCATGTGGTTGCTGGGAATTGAACTCAGGACCTCTGGAAGAGCAGTCGGTGGACCTGCTTAACTGCTGCTCTTAACTGCTGAGCTATCTCTCCAGCCCTCCCTGGAATACTTTCATCTGCATTCTTCATTTGCTGATTCCCATCATTTCAAGCTTTGCCAGACCCCTAAAGCTAAACACTACCAGCCCCAAATTCTTTCATTCCTGTCACTCTGTTCTGTTCATTCATAGCCTTATTGCAATTGATAATTGTGCGTGTTTATGTGTTGTAATCTTGTGCACATTCATGTCGCGTCATCTCCGGTACCAGACTGCTCATTGTGAGGGTGGAGTGTGCTCAGCACTTTCCTGTTTGGGATCCTTACTGCAGCACGACTGGTGCCTCACATGGAGCCTAGACTACATGCTCAAGAGACATTCACAGAGTCAGCTGAAACTTAGGCAAGTGAAGTGGAATGAGGGAAAAGTGTGCAACGGCAGCAAACGTGCAAAACCTCAATCTTCATCCCAACACGCAGGAGCCTGAAGCAAGAGGACTCATTGCAGTCCAAGGTCAGCCTAGACTCCAGAGTGAGGCTCTGCCTCTAAAAAAAACCCAAAGAAGCAAAAGAGAACAACATCCAAAAACCTCCAGAGGTTATATATATGTATGAAATTGTCAAAGAATTTTAAAAACTAAAGTTAAAAAAAACTTCAGAGGCTAGATAGACCAAGGAACAGTCTTACAATTTTTCAACTTTGACTCAAGCATTAGGCTTAGAAAGGCTGGTTGAGATCTCACCAGATCATAAAGAGCCCTGCCGAACCTCCAATGTTAAGGAAGGTAAATTTTCTTTTGACCCCTTGGGGACTTGAAAGATTCTAAACATGTGAATGACATTTGCTTTTGAAAGACATAGACTGGCCAGATGTGGTGGCATATGCCTTTAATCTCAGCACCTAGGAGCCAACCACAGAGGGAATGACAAGTTCAAGGCCTGCCTGGACTACACAGTCTCAAAAACAAATAATAATACAGACTGTCTACAGGATAGAGAATAGAGTCCAGGACTCGGTGAACACTTGCCTAACTTGCCTGAGGCCTTGGGTTTGATGCCTGACAATGAAAAATAGTTAAGAACAGATTCCAGAGAACAAGACTGAAACAGGAGAGCTGTGAAGGTATCGCAGATTAGAAGTTGTGCTGTCCCACACCAAGGTAGTAGCAATGGAAATGAAGAGACTGTAGAAAGGGATGATGGAGCTGGTCCTGTAGACGAGAGCAGAACTTGGCAATTGCATGAGAGGTTATAGAAGAGAGAGAGAGAAAAGAGTCAGGGTATAGCTTGGGTCTCTACTTTGACCAAGACTCTTCACTTAGGTAAGGTACCACTCATTGAGAGGAGGATTTCTTGAGTTGGGTAAGAACGGAGCTTCTAGGTTTCTCTAGGATATTTAAGCAATGCTGTCTTCTAACCTGTTAAATGTCCGGGCCAGGAAAAATGTTTTGATTTGAAGTATTTTAGAGTAACCATCAAAGAAGTAGTAATTGAAGCCGTCGAAGCATATTGAAGGAAAGACCAGAGAGAGTACAAGAGAAGACAAGAGAGCTCAGGCCATAGCTCCCAAGAACACTATTAAGACTAGGAGGAAACTGGAAAGGAAAAAGGAGAAAAATAAGCACAGTATGTCATAGGGAAGTAATTTCAGGAGGAGGGAGAGGTCACTGGTGTTACCCAAATGCTAGCAAATCGTAGTAGGATGACCTCTAAAGAGATTCTTTTGGGTTTAGTAACGTAAGCTATGGAAGACCTTGATAAGAAAAACAGCTTGGAAGAAGTTGTAGAGGTGAGTTGCAGCAGGGCTAAAGCTAAGTGGGAGGTAGGAAATGGGACACTTGACTATGAGCAAGGCTTGAGTCATCTGTAAAAAGAGAAGAGAGACAACTTTTGGTGCTTGTTTTTTTAGATGGGAGAAGATACCTGACTGTTTAAAGCCCAAAGCGAGGGGACTCAGAACAAACTCAGAGGTCTGTTGCTAAGAATTCCAGACCTTTCTTCTGGTGTCTTCTGTTCGCTCCATGTAAGTAAGACATGGGCTTATCTGCTAAGTACTGCAGGGCGAAGCGGGTCACAAATCAAGATGTTGGGGAGACTAGATTTGATATGGCCACCGTGGATGAGGGTTATCTAAGCAATGGGGGTGAAACAGAAAAGAAAGTTGCCTACTAGTAGGGCGACGGGTAAGTTCTGAGGGACTTGTAGAAGCTGGGAAATGAGGGTTTATCATGACACAAATGTGGAAAATTGTAGTATTATCCAGTAGCGTTCAGCTGCCTGGGCACAAGAATGGAAAAAAAGGCAAACAGTTGGACTGATTCAGTATTGGGTTGCTGCCAGCCGGGTAACGGACAAAACAAGGGACGGAGACAAAAAGAGTGGAAAAGTAAAGGACCATGAGATCTGGTCTGAGAAAATAAGTAGCGATGGATCACTATGTGCCAAGCCTAGCTTAACTCTGGAACATGTGGAAAGGTTTCTGGGAAAGAGAGTGATGGGAGAGCGGAAGAAGACGTGAGATGCGACGGAAGGGTCGACTTCGGAAATTGGGCCCAGAGACTCGCTTCTGTGGGACCCGGGAAGGATGGGAGGAAAGCTGAAGGGCCAGCGAAGGAGGGCCTTAAGCTCCTAGCAGTTAGAGGTGAAACTGGCCCTGGCGAGGGGGCGTGGCCAAGCTCAAATCCCGACGAGGGGGCGGGACTCCAATAACTGGGTCTCAGCGCCGCGGTGGCTGCGGCTGTCTCAGCAACGGCTCGCGCCTCCCCATCCCCCAGTTCCCAGAGCTCTTCCCGCCCGCCGCCGCGGTGCAGACCCAGGCCGAAGGCGGAGAAGCCCGGTCCAGCCCGCTCCTCTGCCCGCACGGCTGGAGCATCGTTCCGGAGGACTGTCCGAAGGCAAGCCTCGCAGCCGGAGAGCGCAGCGCACACGCGCGCCTCCCGGCCGCGGCCGTCCTCTCTTCCCTCCTTCCTCTCCTCTCTCCCCTCCCCTCTCCTCCGCCCCCAGCCTCCGCTGCGGCGGGAGGAAGAACCCTTCCCGACTAGCCCAGAGAACCCAGGTCGATTCTCATTCCGGGAGAAAGAGACCCCCTCGGTGGGATCCGGCTGGCCGCTCACCCCCGGCCACGGAAGTGACTGGTCCTCTATTTGGAGAGCTCGCGCCTAGCGCAGCCCCAGACCCTCGCCCAGCGGCAGCCGCATAGACAGCGCTCCTCAGCGGGCCCCCGGCCCAGCCGAGCCCACTCCCCGCTTGGGGCCAGGGCCGGCGATGCCTGGCGCGGCAACGGCGGTGGCCGCGGCTGCTGCTGCTGCCGCCACGGCTGCTGGCCGGAGCCCGGGTCGGGGGCTCGAGTCTCCGCAGTGGGGCTGAGCCCGCAGCCCCGCCCCCCGAGCCTGAGGCCGCTGCTCCGCCGGGCGCCGGGCCTTCTCCGCCCGCGCCTCCGCCCCAGGAACTGGAGCCAAGCGGGGAGCCCGGGCCCCGCGCCCAGGCCCGGACCATGCATGGCCACCGAGTCCCGGGGGGCCCTGGGCCTTCGGATCCCGAACGCTCAGCGGCAAATACCCCTGGCGCCGCTCCGCTGGCCTGTGCCGACTCGGACCCTGGAGCCTTGGAACCCGGACTGCCGGTGCGCAGGGGCTCAGGCTCGGCTCTTGGAGGCCCTCTGGATCCTCAGTTTGTTGGACCCTCGGACGCCAGCCTGGGAGCGCCTCCAAGCTCCCGGGTCTTGCCCTGCGGCCCTAGTCCTCAGCACCACCGGGCCCTGCGCTTCTCCTACCACCTGGAGGGCTCGCAGCCTCGGCCTGGTGAGTGATCCAGACAGCATGGGAACCTGGGCCATGGCCCTGTTACTGGGAACGGGTACTTGTTCTAGGACTTGGGGCCGACATGCTCACCCTAGTACCTTGGGTCCCATCAACCCCTATCCCCACCTCCCGCAGCCTTTCAGCCTTTGCCCCGTGCTCTTCTCTGTCCCTTGCGCCCTCAAGCCTTAAGCCTCCTTTCTGTTCTAACTGTTGAGGCTAACAGGAGAGGAGGCACTCCAAGAAAAGGGGGCAGGATTTCAGGGCAGCAATGGGGATGTGGTTGGAATAGGAGAAAAGAAGTCTCCCATTAGCTAAGTGCCTACATTTGTGCATGGCACTGAACTTTTACAAGGATTTTTGTTTCGGCTTCAGGAGTCATTTGTGAAGTGGATATCATCAACTACATTTTTCGGGGTCCAGACTGAGGCTCTGAGAAGTAACTTGTCCAAGGTCACACTGTCATTATGATGCCTGGATTCAAAACCAGATCAGAGCTCAAAATCTGTGGTCTTTCCACTTCCCTTAACTGAAGGTGGAGAGTAATGCCAAGCTTTCTACTTATGTGATTTCCCCTTATACTACTCAGTTGCCCTAAAGTATGAGCAAAAGAGAGAGGGAGATGGTGGACTGATCCTAAATTGTGCTTCTGCTAGGTGTGTGTGGCCACAGGACAAGGGGAGGAAGAGGTATTGATGAGAGAGAAAGGTGGAGCTGAGCCTGGACGGAAGGGCTGAAGGTGCTAGTAGGTAGGAAGAGAACAGAGAGGTCAGAAGGGAGAGCTGCTGGGCCAGGAGATTGTTTGGAAAGAACATCAGGATGGTTGTTTGGGTTTGCAGTGTGGTGGAACAACTCTAGGTTAGGCTGGGGCCACAGACCCAGATGGGCCTTTTCATAGTCCTGAGTATCTGAGCATCCAGCAGAGCCTCTAGGATATTCTCACGTGGGCCTGAGTCTGGGAGCCTTGAAGGAAGAACGGTGTATATATCTGCCCTATCTTCACCGGGACTGAAGGAGGTGGTGAGCTGCTTCCAGGGTTCATATCTCACCTTCCACAGATCACTAGGACTGTGGCTCAGTACCAGGTAGTAGGAACAGTTGTTGAAGCATAAAACATGGGCAGAATATGCCTCTTGTTGCTGTCTGTTCTTTGGATAGTTATGGAACCTCTGGGAGATTTCAGGCGCTGCTCCCTCACCCCCTTGTGAACTGGAGATAGGCAGCTGACACTCTTTAATGCCCTGCCCTGCTTGCTGCTCTCTGCTGGCTTCCCAAACTCCCCTGGACACATGCTGTGTAGAGGGGCTACTCGTCCGACTTACTTGATCTTAGCTCCTCCCTCAAATCCCCAAACAGCCAGAGCTCTCCCACTGCAGAGCCTTTGCATTTGCTTTGCCTTCTGCCTGTTAGCTCTTCCCTCAGCCCTCCACCTGGCTTGCTCCTCATCTTTCTGGTCTCAGCTCAAATGTCCCCTCTGAGAGACCTTCCCTGACCACTTTAAGTAGGGCCTCTTGTGAATCTCCATCACAGCTGCCAGTGTGTGTCTATCCTTACATTTAATACAGTCTAAAAGTACCCTCTTGTATGTGTCTACTTGTTTATTGTCGCTCATAGGCCACCAGAATGTGAGCTCCTTGAGGGCAGGGGGGTTGCGTCTGTCTGTTTTGTTTTTTATGTTGTATATCTAAGGGACTAACGCAGTGCCTGACACATGGCAGGTACTCAGTGTCTGAACAGATAGATGGTAAGGGAACACACAGTAGGCCCTCTGTAACTATTGCCTAAGAGGACACTGAATTCCCACCCAGCAAATACTCTTGGTCTGGGAGTCAAAGCTAGGAAGGTCTTGACCCTTGGTCTCTGCCCTCTCCTGTCAACATGGGATTGATAATGAGCATGCTTTCCTACTCTACCAGTTCTTCCAAATTCCGAAGCAGAGTACCCTTCCCAGACCATCCCCCTCTTCTCCCCAACTCAATAGTGTTGTTTTCAGGATCCTGCCCCCGAGCTAAGTCCTTGCCTTTGTAATGGCCTAAGTGGTATCTTTTATTTTACACCCCTCCCCCCTTTTTGTTTTTCAAAATAGGGTTTCTTTGTGTTGCTCTGGTAGTTCTGGAACTCGGAAATCCACCTGCCTCTTCCTCCTGAGTGCTGGAATTAAAGGCATGCGCCACCACTGGTCCAGCAGGAATCTTTTAATCAAAAGTAAAGATTGGGGGTAGAAAGGGAAAGACTTGGTCTCCCATCTAGTCATCCTCACTTACTGTGTGTCCCTGGATGAATGGCTTCAGTTCTCTGTGCCTCAGTTCCCCTCGTCTAGAGAGTGAGATCTAGGAATCTGTCAGATTCTTTTTTGCAATGCTCTCAGCAACCAAGGACTTAAAAAATAAAATATGAGGAGAGAAAACCCTCCTGAAGAAGAGGCGGAGGAATTTCTCAAGTCCTGACAAGGCGGGCTCTGGGCCATGTGATTCACAGTAGCATGGGCTGTGAGAGGCCCGCCTCCCCCTCTGCATAGCCAGCTCAGAGGTAGGCACAAGTGACATGCTTCTCTCCACAGGACTTGCCTATAATTGGCTCATAATGGGCAAGGGTGGTGGATGTAGGGTGTGTATATAAGAGGAAGAGCAAGAAAGAGGGAGAGACAGACCTAAAGGGTTCTAACTTAAGGGTTAGAAACATTTTAGTCCACCTGCTAAGATATTCATGTGTCTGCTGACTTTCTCCATCAGACTACTGAGACTTTTATTGAATCACCAGTCTTAGGTCCCAGTGGTGCATCCCAGAGCAGCAGGGGGTGGGAGGTGTGAAAATAATAATTATATCTTATCCATGTGAAGAGCTCTGAATTACCTCCGGGCCCTTTCTTTTTGTTATTCGGTCTAGTTCCTGGTGGAGAATGTTATGTTCTTCTTCTAGGCTGATAAAAACCAAGGCTTCCTTGGGTCATTGGGATAGCCCAGTGAGATACCCCGTCCCCAACACTTGGAGAAGGTTAGCAGAGGGCTTCCAGGTGTAGGTTTATGCATAGGCATTTGGGAGAATCCTACTGTAGTCCTCACAGCTGAGGACTTGAATGCTTTCTCACATGTTGTAGAGTTGGAGAAAGTTTGGCCTGACCCTAGCTCAGCCAAAGGAGTTGGACTTGATGTTAGAACCATTTTGTGGGGGGATGAGAGATTCAGCCAATGAAAGTAGTGGAAGGGGCTGGTTCTTCCTTACTTGGTTACCTCTTCAGAGACTCAAAGACTTAAGTTTAAACTCTAAAAGTCCCTAGATACTGGCTGCTTCTGGGTTTTCTTTTTTTTTTTTTTTGGTTTTTTGAGACAGGGTTTCTCTGTGTAGCCCTGGCTGTCCTGGAGCTCACTGTGTAGACCAGGCTGGCCTCGAACTCAGAAATCCTCCTGCCTCTGCCTCCCAAGTGCTGGGATTAAAGGCGTGCGCCACCACTGCCCGGCGCTTCTGGGTTTTCTAGACTCAGTAAGCACCAGAATCCTTTGTTGACCTTGAAGAATAAACGTCAGTCTCAGACTCCAACTAAGAGCTCCGGAGTCTTGGAGTTACAATCCAGGAATCTGGTTTCAAAGAACGATTCCCAGATAAGGAACAGGTGTAGGTAGTGGTGCACACCTTTGATGCTAGGCAGAAGCCAGAGGCTGTCTTAAGTTCCAGGCCAGCCAGGGCTTTATAGTGAGAGCCTTTCCCAACATCAAAGATTCCCAGATGATTTTGATGCATAGCCTAGGGTAGAAGCCAGGCCTGATTTTTTTCCAATTAACTCAATGGAGACCCAGAGACAGTGATTCAGCCATGTTTCTATAGTGAGTGAATGTTGGTCTTCCTCTCCAAAGTCTTCTTCCCAGAATCATATATGAATCTCCCTCAACTCAACTTTTAGCTCAGAAGAGAAGCATGGGATGTAAGAAAGTAAGTTAATCCCTTACCCCCACCCCTAACTGGATGCCTCAGTTTACCTTTCTCCCCTGCTTTTGTGAATGGCTATTATTTGACTGTTTTAAGTTGGAAGGCATTTGGAATTCTGGAACTCTAGGCATGGGAAATCTGGTATCAGCATTTCTCAATTCAAGGCCCCATCCCATCCCAAGAGACTGGACTTAGAAGTATGTCAACTAAGACTTAAGACCTAGAGAACTTGGAGGTCAGTCCAGCTAGAAGGTCTGGTGTCAGCAAAGACATGCAAACACTGATTAGGGGCCTAGTATTGCGAAGGGTGGAAAAATAAGGCTAGCAAATAGACTTTGTCCTGAAGGCAAACAGGAGCCATCAAGGGCTATTCACAGGAAAATGATGTACTTAAGTGCATCAGAGTTTCAGAGCTCTCATAGGCTCATATGGAGAATGGGTGGAAGGGGTTAAATAGTGGAAGTGAGTGGAGGGGACAAACATGGGTGTCTGGGTGTTGTATGTATTTTGTGAGAGGCAATGGTAGCTCAGGTTAACGTTGCAGCAGGTGGATTAGAAGAACATTTGATTGCCAACATGGACAAGCCTTAGTAAGGGCTGTAGAGGCCAAGAAAGGAGGGAAAATTCAGGATGGTCCTGGGTAGTTTTCTGAAACGGACTAACTAGTGACCTAGTGGATGGTAGTAGAGCCATCTATACAAGAGAAGGAGACCTGCTTCTTTAGGGGAAGGTGATGAACTGTGTTTGAGACTTGCTGAGTTTGAAAGGCCCAGGAGGATATCAAGATAGTAATGGTCACCAGACATTTGGGTTTAGGATTATGAATCTCCAACAAGATTTCTGTGTGAGAGATGCTTGAAAGTGTTCACCACAAACACGTACCGTAGACCACAAGGTGGCTCTTTTCGGAGTATGTGTGCTTCTAGCAGTTGCATCCTTGAAGACAGATGCTGAGGTCAGCAGAGCCACATTCTGATAAGTGTCTTTGTGTGTGTCAGCTTTAAACATTTGCAGGGGGCTGAGGCCTCTTCCACATACATTGAGGATAGCTGGCTTTTGCAACGAAGTCCTAAAGGCAAATCAAACATTACCAAATATTTATGTGCCTGCTTCCTTGTTTTTCATGGTGAGGGTATTTGAGAGGCCCCAGAGGGTTTTTTTTTTTCAAGAAGGGTCTCTGGGATAGTAATAGTGGTGAGTTAGGTGGTGAGGTTTGCAGGATTTCAGGTAAGCGTGGTAGGTTTGGGAACCATCTCAGATTTAGTTTCTAGTCGGCGGGAGCCATTCAGACACAATACAATGTAGACACAAATACAATACAAAGTGGGAGCTAGGGGGTGAGGTGGCTAGGTGAGCAAAGGAACTTTTCCAGATTAAAGGAATCGAAAGTTTCAGATGTAGATGCTTGGCACCTCCACTCAGCCCTTTCAGAAGTCTTGTCCAAGGAGGGCCCAGCTAGGGCTCCCTCCTCCCTCAACAGTGACTGACAGTTAACAGTATCCTACACAGACCTAAGCAGTGGCTTTCTGCAGCCAGTTAGCTAAATGCCTTAGGCAGATGTGGTGCTGGCCAGACGCTGGCTGGGTGGGGCTGGGACCTGTCTGGAATGAGGGCAGAAAGCATAGCCTGTCATTGGCTAGCTACTTGGACTTAAGTTCCTTAATGCAAAGAGAACAGACACCCTTGGAGTCACAAATCCAGCCCTTCAGGGCTCTAGTGTCCAGTAGCTTGCAGCTGGACGGCATTGTACCTCCAGAACACTTGGAGACAAGGTTATAGGATACCCAGTGAAGGACCTCAGCATTCCTGGATCTGCCATTGATTCGTTGTGTCTCTAGGCCTCATTCCCATCTCAGGGCTTCAAGTTCCTCATTTCTAAATTGCTTATCCTGTTTGCCTGTCATATAATATGACAACCATAAATAAATACTTTGTGAACCTGTAAGGTAGGGAAAGGAGGCTGTTTTCTTAACATGTCTATCGAGTGCCTACAGTGTGCTCATCTCTGCGATATATGCTGAGATATGATGGCCCTGTCTTCATGGAGCTCATGTCTAGCAGGAAAAATACACTGCAAGCCATTGCCGGCACAGCCGTTGCAGGGGCAAATGGAGAGGAGGCAGGTCAGACATTAATGTTCAGACCTGAAGCACAAATAGATGTCCAGAGGTGAGGGGATGTGGAAAAGCAGTTGATGTTGCAGGAACGACATGTGCCAAAGCCTCAGGCGGAAGAAAGCACTTTCGAGGAATAGACAAGAGGCCATTGTGGCTCAAGGATGGGTGTGGGGCAGTGTTCATGAGCTTAGGGCTTTCTTGTTCCTATTTGGAGTTCACCCCAAGGCTAGGGTAAGCCTGGCTGGGCTGTGGAGAGGGCCTTGGAGAGGGCCCTGAGGGTAGAGGGAAGCAGTAGAGACTGGAAGTGGATAGTGTATGGATTCTAGAGCTACTAAAGGGCCCCGTCTGCAGGACTTGGGAGTTAGTTGATGTCCTGTGAGTTAAGGTTAAGAGGACTGGTGGAGAAAGGCCAGTCTGACTTGGACAGTTTGGATGATTGGAGGTCCTTGCTGTTCCTGGGGTGGGGAAAGCAAGAGGAGGAGTCAACTAAAGGCTGGCTAGGGTAGGGATGCTTGTTATTTTTAGGATACACTAAGTCTGAGGAGCCCCAACATGAGACATCTAGAATAGTGCACAACAGGCGCCAGCAGCTGTGTTTTCCTGGGCCCCAGAGTAAGAACAGGATGGTGAGGTCACAGGTGTGTGGCCAGAGCTGCCCGGCGCAGCAGGCTCTCCTGTTGCCTTTTCCCTCTCTGTTGTCTGCTCCACTTCCTGTGTTATGCTTCACAGTGGCCCTGAAAGGGAAAGGGTTAAGTCACTGAGCACAACTCTTCTCTGGAAAGTGGGAAAGGCGGGACTGGCAGGCCTGGCCCCTGGGAGCTACCGCTGGCATAGAAGCCCTTCCGCTAGCCAGTAAGGCCAGCGCTGCGCTGCAGCCGCCCACGCAGCCTCCTTTGCCTTCACCTTCCCTGCTCCCCTTCCAGCTTCTTCCTGGCTCCCCCAGTCTGGGCCTCCCTACCTAATACGTTCCAGGTGTAGGTGCAGGGCAGCAGGGGAAGCGGTTAGGGAAGGTGGGAGTCTCTTTTGCTGTATGTCTTTTAGGGTGAGTTTCCTAATCTCCGGGACTGTTGATCTCTGAAGAATTCCTTCAGGGATCTTTCAGCCATGTCTCTGGCAATGATAGGGAGAGGCCTCCTCCCAGATCCCCCATTGCTACCTTGAAAAGTTTCATGTGGTCTTGCTACTCACGCCTCAGTTTTCTTATCTGTAAAATGGCGTGTAATTCCCACCTCTTAGTACTATTGAAAGGATTAAATGTCACAGGCAAAGTCTGGAGGCCTGTTGTAGCCATGCTCAACAGGTGGCCCTGGCCTGCCATTTTTCCTCGTGGCCTGCATCCCTCTGTGACTTCCATGCCTCCTGCCAACCACCTTGTCTCCTCCATTCAGACTTGTCCCACTTTGTTTTGTCTTTCATATCTATCTGGATTTCTGAAGGTTTCCTGCTTTCTGATTCCTTGTCTTTGTCCCAGAATCTATCTTTATTAAGGATTGTTTGTCTTTTTAGACAGGGTTTCATGTAGTCCAGGGTGGCCTTAAACTCACTATGTAGTTGAGGCTGGCCTTGAACCCTGGGTCCTTCTGCTTCTGTTTCTCAAGTGCTATGATTACTGCCGTGTACCACCATGTCTAGCTTTCTATAAAAGGTCTTTTCCTTTCCTAATTCCTCAGTGTATGCAGTTTTCAGATTTGACCAGGCTTCTCATGGGAGGAGGTAGATGCATGGGTTTAGGGGACAACCCTGGGGTGAAGACAGCGGTCAGATGGATCATCCCGCTAGTGGCTTTGTCTTCCTTGAGAGGGTAATGCTAGCCAGCGTGGCAGCCCTAGCACTGGGTAATTACTGTCCCCAGTGCGCCCAGCTGCAGCTCCACTCCCTTCCCTTCCTGTCCTCTGAAGTCCCCAGCTCCTCCCAGGGGTGGAGCTACCACCCCCTGTCCTTTTCTGGACTCTGGTCCAGAGAAGACCAGCCAAAGTGGCCAGGCCTTCACAGCAATCAAGCAGATGGAAGCGGGATGGGCTGCTTGTGTTCTTAGGCAACAGAGTGTGTGTGTTAATTTGCCTGTGTGTCTGCATTTATCTATGTAGGTCTGTATATATTCATGCAGGTCTTTGCATCACTTTGTGTTGTGTGTTGTAGATTATATCATTTGGCTCAGTTGTAGTCCTGGAAGTTTCTAGCTGCTTCTCTATGTGGATCTGCCTGTTTTATCGGTTTCTGTGTCTGTCACTATGTCCCCCATAAGTCAGTGTTCTAATAGTGGTGGCTGGGGTGCCTTTTCGTACTTCCTGCCAGATCTTCCTATTCTGGAACTTTCTTACAAAGCCAGTACACTCTGTCCTTTAATCATGGGCTTCATCTACACACCTTCTCAGGTATCCATAGTTTTGTCCTCCTTTCTTCCCTCATCTGTAGGACCATCTTGACCACCTGTGTATGAAATAAAATCACACTCTACTCTGGACAGCTGAACTTAAAACCACATCCTTTAGAAAGTTGCCTTATCCTTCCTTCCAAATATAATTTCTTCCCCAACTCAGCAAATTCACAAGAAATGTGCTCTGTGACTCCACATAGACACACCTCAGATCCAGCCACAGCTCACTTATTCTAACGGTGTAGCCTCTGGTCAGGTATTTCACTGCTTTATGCCTCACTTTCCTTTCCTTTCTTTCCTCCTTCCCTCGTTTTTTCCTTTTCTGGTTTATTTATTTATTTATTTTTTTAAAATTGAGACACAGTATCACTGTGTAACCCTGGCTGGCTTGGAACTAGTTACAGGCTAGCCTCCAACTTACAGAGAGCCACCTGCCTCTGCCTCTCTGAGTGCTGGGATCAAAGGTCTGTGCTATCACACCTGTACTTGTTTCTTTATGTATAAAATGGCAGCAATAACACACAGAGCATGCCACAGGAAAGTGTCAACACAATGCTTGACCTAGAATAGATGTTTAATATGCAGTTGAATTTCCATACCTCATATCATCTATTAAAAAGTAACAGCTTAGTATGTGCCGGGCGTGTGGCTTCATTGGTAGTGTGTTTGCTTCGTATGCTTGATTAGCATGCATAGAGCCCTGGGTTGCATTCCCCCAGCACTGTATAAGCCGTATACACTGGTGCATATCTGCAGTTCCAGCACTCTGCAGGTAGAGGCAAGAGAATCGCTATGATTCCAAGACCAGCCTGGACTACACAGTGAGTTCCAGGCTAGCCTAGGCTACAAAGTGCAACCTTTCCAGAAGAACAAGAAGAGGAGAAGGAGGAGGAAGAGGAGGCTGGTGCTGCTCAGCCAGGCATGTACTCTATATATGGAGACACAGAGATCATGAGTTCAAGGTTATTCTGGACTACATAAGGAGTTTGAGATCAGTCTAGGCTAGAGACCCTTGTCTTTAAGGAAAAAAAATTGACAGTTTAAGTTTAAGAATTCTACATATTCTTCAGTCTTTAAAGGCAGATTTTAATTCAGGAACTGCCTGACAAATATTATATGAAATAACTTCCTTGACATGAAAGAGACAGGACCCTTTCAAGGGGAGGAAAAAGGGGCCTCCAAGGCTTCTGCCCAAGGGCCAGAACATTATCAATATAGGATAAACAGCAGGACTGACAAGGTGTTTTAGTAGGTAAAGACACTTGTCACAAAAGCCTGTGAACCTGACTTCAGTCCCCAGAACCCATGTAAAGGTAAAAGGAAAGCATTCACTTCACAAAGTTCTCTTCTGAGCTCCCTCCCCACCCCAAGTCTCGGTCTCTGTCTCTCTCTTAATAATAATAATAGTAATAATAATAAATGAACAAACTTTTAAAAAAGGTCAACAGCAAAGGTATAAGAGACCTACATAACTAGTTAACATGAGAGCCCACAAAGTTTGCCTCTCGAGTTTTATTTTGATTCAATTGGTTTGCTCAATCTTTTTAAGGTTTATTTATTATATGTGAATATACTGTAGTTGTCTTCAGACACTCCAGAAGAGGGTGCCAGATTTCATTATGGATAGTTGTGAGCCACCATGTGGTTGCTGGGATTTGAACTCAGGACCTTCGGAAGAGTAGGAAGAGTAGTCAGTGCTCTTAACCGCTGAGCCATCTCTCCAGTCCCCCTCCCCTTTGAAACAGGGTTTCTCTGTGTAGCATTGGCTGTTCTAGGACTCACTCTATAGACCAGGGTGGCCTCAAGCTCAAGAGATCCACCTTTCTCTGCCTCCCCAGTGCTGGGATTAAAGGGAGTGTGCCACCACTGCCTGGCGTGACCTGTTCTCTCTTAAAATTAGGGGATTCCACCTGAAACCCTTGATTATTGGAAGATCTGAAATCAGGCACTATTCCTGCAGGGTAACAGCTGGATGGAGGGGATGGATTCTGTCTGTAGTGTAAGTGATGCAGGTGCTCTGTGGTTTACCTGCTTCCCACTATTCCTTTCCTATTCCTGTAGTCTGTCTTAGTCTACAGAAAGATCCTCACTTCACACAGGGGTGCACAATTTACAGAAAGATCCATCCCTTTATAAGAAAAGCATTCATCTGTTTAATGGACAAGTTTTCTCCCTTATTAGACCTTCATTTACTGGCAGGCCATCTGCTTTACAATGGGTTTCTGTAGAACTCTCCTCACTTACAGAATATCCCTTCACTTTGAAGAAAGAAATCACTTCTATTTTATAGAAATTCTTCTTTTTACAGAGGAACCTTAAAACAAAAAACAAAACAAAACAAAAAACCCAAAACAGGTAAACAAAGGAGGTAGAAACAGGAAGATTGAGAGTTCAAGTTTGTTCTTGGCTAAGTTTGAGGCCAACCTGGGCTACTGAGATCCTGTTTCAAAAAAAAAAACCAAGTAAAAAGTTAAAGGAGGGCTGTAGTACACACCTCTAAACTCAGTGAAGGCTGAGGCAAGGGAATTACCGTGAGTTTGAAGTCAGTGTTGGCTATAGAGTGAGTTCTAAACCAGTTTTGTGCTATATGATGAGCCTGTGTCTCATAAATACAAAGCAAAAATAAAAGTCAAAGAGACCTTCTTTTTTTTTTTTAAATTACAATATGATGTTCTGTATTATAAGTTCTTTTTTTTTTTTTTTTTGGTTTTTCGAGACAGGGTTTCTCTGTGTAGCCTTGGCTGTCCTGGAACTCACTTTGTAGACCAGGCTGGCCTCGAACTCAGAAATCCTCCTGCCTCTGCCTCCCAAGTGCTGGGATTAAAGGCGTGCGCCACCACCGCCCGGCTCAAAGAGACCTTCTATAGAACCTGTTCTGTAGGAGGACACAGTCCTTAGGAAGCTCCCTGCTCTCCAGATGCCTCTCACTTTCTAAAAGGGCCTTTGCAGTGCTGAAATTACCCCCTTTTTTTTGCCAAACCCTTATAATCAGAAGAGGAGTGGACTTCAGAGAATGGTTGGGCTCCCCTTGGGTTCGTGCAAAGAACAAAGTTCACAGAGCTTTGTGCTTGGATTCAGAAGGAACGTCTGCTAGAGGAAGCCAGGTCTGGATGCAGTCTTACCCTGAAGGTGGACTGAGACAGGGAAGCAGAAGCTTATTCATGCTCAGGAGACAGGTGGGAAGAGTGAGGGCAACTGTGCCTTCAGCTCTTCCTTTCCTCCCCAGTTTGAGTGACCGTCCTCCTTCCCCTGCAGACCTGGTTTCCCTAAAGCATTTTCCTTCTTGCTGTTGTTCTTTCTTCTCCTTCTCCACCCCCTCTGTTCTCTGTTGCCACCCAACTGCAACCTCAGAAATTCCAGCCGTCCCAGGCAGTCCCCTCTTAAGAGACGGCTGCATCATCCTGGAGGAGATCTGACTACCGAGGTTATGGCTTGCTCCCCCCACCTCTCACTAGTTTCTCACAATGAACAGCACAGGCATATTGCCCCCAGTTTGCAATTGGGAAAATGAGTCCAGAGCTGTGGAGTTATTGGTCCCAGGTTATCAGAGAGTTAACAGCCAAGGCCCGTCTGCAGCTCTAATAGTTGTCTTGAGATTAAGCCAAGGCTACAGCTGGGAGAAGGGAGACAGGATGCTGCTGGCCAGGGAAGGAGGGAGAACTGGCAGCTGAACTTTCCAGAAAGAGATGCAGGAGAAGCAGGGTCAGGTTCCAGTGAGAATGGGCCAGATGAGTTTTTGTCCTCAAATTCAGCTAGAAACTGAACCTACTCTGCCATCTAAACCCAGAAACATGTCCTCCAGGCATCTGCGAAATAGGCACATGCCCAAATCTGAAACAGTATTTTTGAATAATTTTACTATTTTTCTGTTCTTTGCAAATTTCATACAATGTATTTTGACCATATTCATCCCTCTTCCCCTGACTTCTCCCAGATCCACCCCCTTCCCTACCAAACCAACTTTATGTCCTTTTGTTTTAACCCCATCAAGTGCAGTTTGTGCTGCCAATATATTCTTAGATACATGGCCTTTCACCGGAGCATGGTTGATCAGCCAGTGACTATACTCTAAAACAAAATTGACTCTTCCTCTCCCAGCAGCTACCAAATTGCCAATAGCTACTCATCTAGGGATGGGACTTGGGACATGGTGCCCACCTCCCCTCTTCATAATGGGATTTTGTCTGACTTGACCTTGTGCAGGTCTTGTTTGTACTGTCACAACTACTATGACTTCATATGTATTACTTTCCTTCTGTCTCAAGACAATGTTTTCTTATCACTATTCATTATCTCTGGCTCTAAAAATATTTCTGCCCTTTCTGTTACAATGACCCCTGAGCCCTGGGAGGAAGGGCTGTGATGTATGTGTATCATACCCATTCATACCTCCCTTCCTGAGCATCCCACATTCTCTTATTCTCTGCATCTTGATCAGTTGGTGTCTGTGTTAATCACCATCTACTAAAACTTAGAAGCTTCTTTGATGAGCCTCAATAGGTGTGGTAATCTGCGGGCACATTCACAATGCATCAGGAGTCAGTTTAATTCCTATGCCTTCATGTCCCATGCCCAATCCTAATTTGAGTCTCCATATCTTCCATTATTCCTCTTTAACCCTTTATGTCACTTAGTTCTGTCTCCCATTGAAAGCTCCCTGCAATGGCTTCTTACTAATTTACCAACCACTATGGGTATTCCAAATGGAACTCATATACCTGAAGATTCAAAGCTAATACTCAGAAGTGAGAGAGAGAGCATTCAACATTTATCTTTTTGGTTCTGGGTTATCTTACTCAGAATGTTTGTTTCTAGCTCCACTCAGTTACCTGTGAATTTCATATTTCCTTTTTTCTTTTTTTTCGCTTTTTAAGACAGGGTTTCTTTGTGTAACTTTAGCTATCCTAGAACTCACTATGTAGACCAGGTTGGCCTCAAACACACAGAGATCCACCTGCCTCTGCCTCTCAAGTGCTGGGACGAAGAGCATGTTCCACCACTGCCCAAGCACCAATTTCATTTTTTTAACAGCTGAATAATATTCCATTGTGTAAAAGTACTACATGTTCTTTATCCATTCATCAGTTGATGGGCATCTAGGCTGCTTCCATTTCCTGGCTATTGTGATTAGAGCAGCGATGAGCATCAAGCAGCAGGTACCTCTATAGTAAGATATAGAATCCATTGGGTATATGTCTGAGAGTAGTATAGCTGGATCGTGTGGTTGATCTGTTTCTAGGTTTTTGAGGAACCTCCACACTGATTTCCATAGTGGCCTCACCAGTGTGCTCTCCCACCATCAGTGAATAAGTGTTCCCCTTTCCCCACATCTGTGTCAACAAATAAGGATGCAGTTTCATTTTCTATGTGTATCTATCCATTTTAATTATTCTATCTTTTCTCCACGGTTGCTTTATAAGAAACTCAAATAGCTATAGGAGTGAAGGTTTATATGTAGGTTCTCAATTCTATACCAGTACCATGCTGTTTTCATTACTATACTTTTGTAGTAGTATATTGCTGGGTCTTGAGCTGGAGCTCAGTAGTAAAGTTCTTGCCTAGTATGTGCTGGTTACAGCACTATAGCATGCATACAATCAATCTCTCTCCCTCCCTCCCTCCCTCCCTCCCTCCCTCTCTCTTCCTCTATCCCCTCCCCCTTCCTCCCCTCCCTTCCCCCTCTCCTCCCACCAAACCAACCAACTAAAAATCTATTACCCTTACAGACAGCTGAGGGCTTAGAGGTTGTAGAGGTAAAGTAAGAGAGTGTATATCTCACTTTCACATTTGAGCTTGGGAGTATCTGGGAACTCCTAGGATACTCAGGGTGTGCTTCCTGTCCTTGCTATGAGATGTGGGAGTACAGTAGTGGTTGGGTTATGCATATTGTGCTAAGCGCACTGCATACTGATAGGATACATGGGGTGGCTCTATGGTTCTCTCTGGGTCTTTGAAGGCTGTGCACAGTTGGTATGTGGTGCAGGGTGTTAAAAGATTTATGATGACTTTGTGTGAGAGAAACAGTAGGGACTGTGGTAGACCCAGAGGCAGAAGGAGCAGTGCTGGTAGAGAGCCTTCATGGGGGTGTGGGTGTGGGTATATGTGTGTCAGCAAATTTTTTAAATTAATTATCAACCATAAGAAAAAGAGTCTGGAGCAAACCAATTTAGGATCTAGGTGGGTGGGATGGATGGGGAAATAGGAAGTACTGTGGTTTTTAGAAAGGAGGAAGTGGGCCCTACTCTAGTAGTTCCCTTGAGGGCAGGAATGAGATTTTCTGTCTCTGCACAGAGTCTAGCAGCTGTGAAATATAGTTCGCTTACTGAACTCAACTGAGGGAAACCCAAGAGTTGAGCAGAGTTATAAAGGGCCACTGAGATCTAGTGAAGATGTTTATATTTTCCCATGGGTAGAAGGGAGTTATGGAAAGTTCCTATGCTGGTAGGTTGTGTAATCTGTCTATAAGAAGATTCCACCAAGAAAGAGCAAGCCCTGGGACAAAGGGAGTCACTGAAGAAAACAGTAGACACTGGGAAGAAGGGGTCTACAGAAGTAGAAGGCAGGGCTTTTGCATCTTCTTCCCTCAGTAGGACCTCATCATGGCCATCTCCAGACTCCTGAACTGAAACCCTGTTCTCCTGTGGGCAGGGTTGCGGGTATCCCTTTAACTAGCCACAGTTTTTCTATGATACTAGGGTCCTCTCCTGTCCCTTGTGACTTTTCCTTTGGAAAGCAGGGTTAGGTTTAGTCTACCTGAGAGTCAGCTATTTCCTTGTGTGTTTGTGGGCTAGTCACCAAGTCTTTCTTTGTCTTCATCTCTTCACAAGAAACTGGACAGAGAATCCCTGCCCACTTCATCTGGGACTTCAGGGTATCCCTGAATCTCAACTTCACTCAGTCTGTTCTATAGGACTGCTTACAAGGAGGCAGAAAATAGATAGGTAGCCTGTGCAGCTCCCATGGGAGGGTCAGGTGGATAAGGAGAATTGAGAACGGGCTAGGGCAGAGCCATGGAGAATGGTAGGTCACACCGGCCTGAGAAGCAGGGGAAGAGAAGGGCAGAACCCCCCCCCCCCCAAGAGCCCTGCTACCTAACTGCTAGCCTGGTGGGGAGGACTTGCTCAGGGCAGCTTACCTGCTTTGAGGTGTTAGGGGCTGAAAAGCAGGTAGAGAGCCCCTGGGACCATGATACCTGTGTATGCCTATGAAGGGTGCATGGCGGTGTGTTTGGCTTTGTTCGGCAGCTCTCTGGCCACCATTATTACTTTCTCTGCCTGTGTGTCCTTGCAATTATGTCTACACCTGTACCACCCTCCAGGTGATTCATCCTCCTCAATCCTATGCCCAGAGAGAGGACAGGGCAGGGCCAGCCAAGATGTGCTGAGCTGGGCAGGATAAGCAGCTCTACTGGGCCAGAGGTGAGGAAAAGAATACCCTTGCTGTGCAGGCTGGGCTCTGCCTGCTCAGGAAGGCATGGGAGGAAACCAAAGCCAGGTACAAGGTGGAAGAAACCCCCTGGGACCAGGATCTAGAGCATAAGTTCCCTCAGGCTGGATAAGGTCAGGAGTTCAGGGAAGCTGCTATAGAACCCCTGGGTTCCCTCAAACACTAGGAGAGCCCAAGTCCCCTGCAACTCTTTCTGCTGGTGTCATCTGGTGAGCAAGGGTATGGATACCTCTATATGTAAAGACAGCATCATATGACAGCATTGTTTAGAGCAGGAAGAGACTATGTGTCCTGTGTTTTGTATCTGTGTTTGTCTATATCCTTGAGCTAAGACCCTCAGATACCATAGGCATGTTTGTTGCAAGGTCGTGACGTAATACATCATGAACTGTGTCTGATTTGGGTCCATGTTTCTGGGTATGTAGTGACTTATGACTTTATGCTGTTTTGCTGTTGTATGTGTTTTTTTTTCATAACCTGGTATAATGAATCCTATGTGGCTGTGATCTTTATTTGCAACTATGCTTGTAGGCATTTAAAGGCGTGTTAATGTTATATATGAAAGTCTATGATCCTGTAATGTAAATGGAAAAATACCTTTGTAACTTTGTGTGCTTGAGTAATATATAGCGGTGTATAAAGTTACATGGTGGTATGTGGTTAAGTGATTTTGTGTGAGATGATAGAGCTGCGATTTGTGGTTTTTATATGTCTTTATGATTGTGTTTCACCTTATCTTTTTTTGAGACAGGGTTTCTCTTTGTAACAACCTTGGCTGACCTAGAACTCACTCTTGTAGACCAGGCTGGCCTCAGACTGGCCTCTGTCTCCCAATTAAAGGCGTGCACCACCATTGACCCACTGTGCTTGACCTTATTATAGATGATTTCAATGCTGTGTAATCATATGTGGAATTATATCTGCTGGTCTGTGAACCTGTATGTGCCCAGGTTTTTAAGACGGTGAAGACATGTGCTTGGATGTTTGAATTTGTGTGACCTGGCAGTTGTGTGAAGCACTACACATTTCATGTGCTTTTGTGACTTAGGGGACCCATTTGTGACTATCCACTTATGAGACCGTGACATAAAGTAAAAGCCTTGAGATGGGATGCCACATGACTGTGGCTCAGTGTAACACACCATGTGCTACTTGTAGCTGTGGGACCTCTTATTTGTTTGTTTATTGTGTTCAGTTGGGTTTTTTAGTATGTAGTCCAGGCTGGCCTTGAACTCATTATATCCTTCTGCTTCAGCTTCCCAAGTGCTGGGCTCATAGGCCCATACTGTGCCTGGTGTTCCAGGAGTTCTTGACTAGTGCTCGCTCACTTGTCCTCACACCTTAGTACATAAACTTCTCCCTACACAGTGCTTTTCATGGCCTCCTTCACCACAGAAAAGTTGAGTAGCTTGCATTCTGAATACTGGTGGTGAGGGTGGGGAGGCGTGAGGTGGATGTTGAAATAGAGGAAGGTAAACAAATTAGAAAGACACTGGGATTTTAAAAAGAAAAATGTTTGCTTATAAAATATAGTTTCACCAGTGTATGTATGCATATAGTGGGACTGAAATCTAGGCCTTGCAAATGTTAAATAAGTGCTCCATCACAGGCTAACTCCCTAGTTCCAAGTTTCATCATCTCTTTTAAAGTCAGCTGTACAAAATTGTAGATAAGAAAGTTCAGATATTCTTAGGACTTTAAGAAATGGGATAAACATGGCAGAATATACTTTATGTCTATAATCCTGGCACTGGGGAGCCTGAAGCAAGATTGTCATGAATTTGAGTCTAGCCTGTGCTACCCAGTGAGATCTTGTCTCAAAAACAAAGAAAAGTAAAACAATTAATAGAATTGTATAAACAAAGCTGTATAAACAACAGCTACAGATATGTACACGAAGTTTAGGGTGTTCACATCTATCCTCAACCTAGTTGAACTCTAGAGTTTGCTTTAAGTTCTTAATTATCTACTAACAGGCATGGGATCAATATGCTAATCATAGAGAATTATGACTTGATGAAAATAGCCAGTCTCCACCTTGGGCCTGGTTCTCTATCTAAGGCCTGGAAGAAAGGCTTCCTGGCAAAGCCATGTGGCTAGCACAGGACTCAAAGGAGCCTAGTCCTAGATACCTGCTAAGATATGCTACTTCCTTTTCTCCCTTGGGGTAAAATCAGTCAGTCACTTCATGTCTAGTCTCCTTTTCTACAGGAATACACCAGGGAAACCGGATCCTGGTTAAAAGTTTGTCCCTTGACCCTGGCCAGAGCCTTGAGCCTCATCCAGAAGGTCCCCAACGGCTTCGCTCAGATCCAGGCCCTCCCACTGAAATCCCTGGCCCACGTCCTTCACCACTGAAGCGGGCACCAGGCCCAAAGCCACAGGGTAAGTGCTTCCATTAAGAGCAGAGAAATGGACCAGAGAGGTGTACAAAAGGAAAGGAGAAATTAATGCGTGGCAGAAGAATAGGGAAGTGCCCTTATCTCAAAGGGCAGTGAGTGATGCCTATCTAATGGGCAGAAAGGTATTGCCTGTGGCTAATATAGCCTACTGGGATTTCACATCAGTCCTGCTCTGTGCCTACCTCAGGCCAAAAAAAAAAAAAAAAAAAAAAAAGCATGGCAGTCCATGCCTATACTGCCAGCACTCAAGAGGTTGAGACAGGGTGGTTGCTTTAAGGTCAGTCAGGACTATGGGATTGTAAAATTAGGTATAGCCTGGTTATAACCACCTCGAAATCCAGTTCAGTGATATCTCTTCTCTCCTCTCTACCCATCACTCCAGTTCCTCCAAAGCCCAGCTACCTGCAGATGCCCCGGGTGCTTCCTCCTCCTGAGCCCATTCCTCCGCCACCATCACGCCCTCTGCCTGCAGACCCTAGAGTGGCCAAGGGACTTACCCTCAGAGCTGAGGCCAGCGCTAGTTCTGCAGCAGTATCATCATTGATCGAGAAGTTTGAAAGGTGAGTCTTGTCCCTATAGAACCCTGTGAGGGAAGGGTGGATCTGGGACAGGAAGGGATAGTTGTAGGAGAGGCTTCTTGGTCAAGCTCATACCCTGCCTCCATGTGTGTCCATCACCCACCTCAGAGAGCCTGTGATTGTCGCCTCGGATAGGCCAGCCCCTGGCCCCTGCCCAGTTCCCCTCGAGCCAGCCATGTTGCCACAGCCACCCCCGCAGCCAACAGGGTCCCAGCTCCCTGAGGGTGAGGCTTCTCGCTGCCTGTTCCTGCTGGCTCCTGGGCCCCGGGATGGTGAGAAGGTACCTAACCGGGACAGCGGCATTGACAGCATCAGCTCGCCATCCAACAGTGAAGAGACCTGCTTCGTCAGTGATGACGGGCCCCCCAGCCACAGCCTCTGTCCTGGGCCTCCTGCCATGGCTAGTATGCCAGTAGCTTTGGCCGACCCCCAACGGCCCGGCTCCCAGGAGGTTGACAGTGATCTGGAAGAGGAAGAGGAGGAAGAAGAGGAGGAAAAGGAAAGAGAAATTCCAGTGCCCCCGATGGAGAGACAGGAGTCTGTGGAGGTACTGACTTATATGTTACCCAAGAGGCAGGACCATGCAGAGAAAGGAGGAGCTTGGCTTTTGTACCTGGTTCTTTCCCCAGTTTGGTATTTCTCAAAACAGGCCATTGCTTCCACTTAGTTTACTTTGCACCTAGTATGGAGCCCAAGTAGTAAAACCTTGCTTCTCTTTCAAATGACTGTGAACACCAAAATGGCCATTCCTCATTCTAAATGCCCATTAGGAAGATGGCTCCACTTTCTTCAGAGACCTCAGTCTTTTCATGACCCACTAGCTGTGTGACACCGAGCATGTCTCTTCCCTTTCCACTCCTCACTACAAACCTCAGTTTCTTTATTTGTATGACAGAAACTCTCACATGCCAGAGAGACTTCTCAGCAACTGGAGGAAGGGCACAGAGCCAGAGCCCCCAAGGGGCCTGAAGCTCTGGGTGGTTGGGAACTCTTTCCATGCTTTGTACCTAATGTTTCTTTAGAAGGAATCCTTGCACTCACGGAAGGTCTCAGCCAGGAGACCTGCTTTGCCAGAACTAAGCACAGCCTGTGAGGACCGGGCCCAGGAGTACTGAAATGAAATGACAGTCAGCAAGTGTGTAGCCTGCAAACAAGAAAGTGAGCTGGCAGGCATAATCTTAGACATTTTTATATTTCTGTGCCTTTCTCACACCCTACGTACTCAGCAAGCCTTTGCTGACAGCGAGCTGAATGAGTGACTAAATAGCTGATATTTAGAGACTATAATCTGCAGTCTGTTCTGTTTTTATTTATAGGAAATCTTTGAGGGTTGGGAGTGTAGGAAAATGTAGAACATTCACCTAGCATACATGAGGCCCCAAGTTTAATCCCCAACATTGTAAAAATTAAATGAATAAACAAAATTAAAATATATGAAATTGTCTCCATTACAAATGAACATAGGCCCTATTATTTGTCTTTATAATGGGGACTCTTAAATACAGAAATAATTAGGCAACTTATACATGCTAGTGAATGGTAGGCAGACTAGGATTTGAATCCAGGAAGTTGGACTTCCTAGTTCCAATGTTTAGCCACCAAACCATGCTCAATGAGTAGAGAAAGCAGACCAATGGGTATATGACTGCCTGTATGAGTGGGTTTGTATCTTCAGCATTGAGGGACAAACTTTATGAGGGATGCAATTACAGGAAGCTTTATGAGTCAGATCAGTTATCTCAGGGTGGAAGTAAACTTAGAGCATCATGTGCACTTAGGGGAGTTAGGCATGGTAACATTGTAGTCCACTAGGGAAACTGATGTAGGAGGATCACTTCAGTCTTTGAGGGCACCCTGAGAAACATAGCAACACCTGATAAATGAGTGAGGGGGTGGCAAGGGAGGGAGAGAAGAAAAATGTACAGAAGGAGCTGGGGTTAAGGTAGAGATGATGTATCAAAGGTCACTTCTTCTTTACAGCTGACTGTGCAGCAGAAGGTGTTCCATATTGCCAATGAACTCCTGCAAACTGAGAAGGCCTATGTATCCAGGCTCCATCTCCTAGATCAGGTGAATGGTCCCTCTGGGGTCCCAGGACCCTAGGATGTGGTAGGTAGGTTCCACAGAGGAAATGACAGGCCCTAAGCCTAACTCCACCATTAGGACCAGAATCCAGAAGCAGTTAAGGTTTCTGTTTGACCTTGAAGCCAGTTGTGATAATGTTCACATGTTCAATCCTCCTCATTCCTAACTCTTTTTTTTTTAATATGTGTTTCTAAAGATTTATTTATTATCGTATGTAAGTACACTGTTGTTTCTTTAGACACACCACAAGAGGGTGTCAGATCTCATTATGGATAGTTGTGAGCCGCCATGTGGTTGCTGGGATTTGAACTCAGGACCTTTGGTAGAGCAGTCAGTGCTCTTACCTGCTGAGCCATCTCACCAGCCCTCATTCCTAACTCTTAACAGACATGAACCAGCCCTGGGATTGTGACTCTGACACTTCTGACTCTTCCCCTCCTCTTTAATGTACCCATCTTCATGGACCTCATTCTAACCTTGACTTTTTTCTTCACTCTGCATCCATTAGAATCCTAAGGGTAGGGATCTTTATTTGTCTTTCACTGTTCTATCCCAGCTTCCAGGACAGTGCTTTATACACTAGACACACTCATAAACACATGTTACAATAAAGGGATCTAATTCCAGCCTTCCCTTTGAGAATCTGAATCTGCTTCTGACCTTGATTCAATCCTAACGTGCTGTCATCCCAGTTCCTAACTCCAGGTCCTAATCTTGGTGACCTGCAATTCTCTCAAATCCCACTCTCCTTGGTCTCAAGACCAGTACTAATCTCAGAGGTCCACAGAGCTGCCCACAAATAATTTCCCTTACCTGCAAGCTGCCCTTTCCCCAGCTAAGCTCTCGTTTTAATTGGGCTGAGCTCTTGTGCCTTGCTCCACCAGGTGTTCTGTGCCCGGCTGCTGGAAGAAGCTCGGAACCGTAGTTCCTTCCCCGCAGATGTTGTCCACGGCATCTTCTCTAACATCTGCTCAATCTATTGCTTCCACCAGCAGTTCCTGCTGCCTGAGCTAGAGAAGCGCATGGAGGAATGGTGAGGGGCCTCAGAGCCAGTCTGCTTCTTCCGGCATCAACTTACATGCTAAGCCCAGATGTATTCAGAGAATTTCATTCCTGGGCTGGAGATGTTGAGATGTAGCTCAGTGACAGAATTCTTGCCAAGAATATACAAGGCCCTGGATTCCATCCCCAGCCTCATAAAAATAAGTTCAATCTTACCTACCTTCTTCTCTTCTGAAAAAACAAAGCCAACCAAACAATCCCCCCCCCCCAAAAAAAAACTGTCCAATCTCTGCCTTCTTGGCCCTCCCAATCTGGGCAAGAATCAATGATCAGTGTATAGATGGCCCTTACAGCATGGCAAGAGAAGGTGTTCCAGTATGATAAAATTTCTGGTACTTCAGTAGGACAGAGTTAGGCTAAGTGACTCAAACTGAGTCCCTCAGCCTAATTGGCCTGTAGTATAAGCATCATTTCCTAAAAAGGAAGCCAGTTGAAAAATGGCTTTTTTTCCTGAGGCCCCTGCTTCTACTCTAGGGACCGCTACCCACGAATTGGTGACATCCTTCAGAAGTTGGCACCCTTCCTCAAGATGTATGGTGAATATGTGAAAAACTTCGACCGGGCTGTAGAGCTGGTCAATACATGGACAGAGCGCTCTACCCAGTTTAAAGTCATCATCCATGAAGTACAGGTAAGAATTGAAACTGGATGAACGATACTACAGGAGGAAAGGTCTACAAGGACCTGGGGGAGGCTGTTACCTAGACCTGAGCTTTTCTGCTTCTGTCACAGAAGGAGGAAGCCTGTGGCAACCTGACCTTGCAGCACCACATGCTGGAGCCCGTGCAGCGTATCCCCCGCTATGAGCTTCTTCTCAAGGACTATCTGTTAAAGCTGCCTCATGGCTCCCCGGACAGCAAGGATGCCCAGAGTGAGTGTGTGCCCCTAGGCCCTCCCTACTTCCTCACATTGATAGCTCTAGCCAGACTTCAGAGTCAGGACTCTAGATTTCATTCACAGGGTTGGTCTGCCAATGTTGAATGATTAAAATCTCCAAATAGGATCTCTAAACTGAAGGGGCCTATATTGAGGTTCTGTGGTGAGATTTCAGGATGAACCTCCAAGTTCATTACTCTGCCTTTATTACCCAGAAAGAACCCAGTTAGGAACTTTTGACTGGAACTATACAGTCTAAGGAGGGGAACTATGCATCTGTAGGAAACCATGATTTTGCTGAATCCAAGATTCATCTCTCAGTGAAGTTGAGAATGAAAGGGAGCCCTAACCCTCCAGAGCCTGAGCCTCCAGGCTCAGAGCCTAGCTTGAATCCTTCAGGCCAAGCCCATTTTATTAATTCTCTGTGGGTGAGCTCCCCAGTAAAAGTCCCATACAGTCAGACTTCTACTTTCCCACCCTCTAGAATTAGAGCTCTACTCCAGGCCTATTGGCTACTCCCAAGAATGAACCTCCCTAAAGAATTTCAAGTGATCAGACTTGTCCCCATATTTTATGCCTCTCAGGTTTGGATCTATAGGCTGAGATACCTCCTCCTCAGACTAATTCTTCATTTACTGAATCACTAGAAAAGTAGTTGGTTTAGATTCCTTCCATATTTACCTCATCTGTATCAGGTCAGGCCTCAGACAGAGCTCTTGAGTCTAGCTCAGTTGCTCTTCCTTGAACTCATTTTCATTTATTCATTGCTAACATAACATCTAAGTGCGTGTGCATTGTTCTAGGCATGGAGAATAAGAAACTGAGCAAAATAGATGAGATCAAGGAGTGTATGTTCTAGTTGGAGAGCTCCTATAAACAAGAGTGATAAATCCACAGGAACATATTTGCCGGGTGCTAAGTGTGACTTGGAGACATAGGGGAGTGATGTAAGGGTGACTGGACAGTCTACTTTCAGCCAGTGACTTCTATGCAGAGAAGATGGCTAAACCAAAACCTGAATAACAAGAAAGTTGCCACAGGCCAATGGGAGGGGAATGTTCTAGGCAGCTACAGTAGTAAATGTAGAGTCCCTAAAGCAGGGCGGGGGCGGGGGGAGTGGGCAAGCTGATAAAGGTAGATGTATCTCTGTGAAAACAAGAGGGCCAGTATGACCTGAGCTTAACAAGGGAGGGCAGAATGATAGTTAGAAAAGAGGTTGGAGGAACAAAGCTTTGGAGGCTGAGATGAGGTGATTAGTTTATTCTGAGTGTAGTGGATGGTCATGGGAAGGTCATGGTTAGGATTGGCTGGAGAGTAAGAGGAGGAGTCAGGAGATCTGGGGAAAGGGGTGGAGGCTTTTTGGCTTGGATGAAGATGGTAGCAGCAGAAGAGATGAGAAATGGTTTCATTCTGGATTCTATTTGAAAGTAGCACTGAAACCCTAGGATACCACGGATGCTGAGATCGGGAGAGTCAAGAATGATGGCTCTTGGGGCTAGAGAGATAGCTCTGTGGTTCAGAGCATATACTATTTTTTCAGAGAACCCAAGTTCGGTTGTTAGTACTCACATCCAGACAGCTCACAGCTATCTGTTGTGCTTCATGGGCACTAACACATACACACAAGGGAGCTGCCACTTTAGATACTTAGATGAGTCTAGAATTCCAGGGAGGAATTTAAGTGCCACTGTTGCAGTTTAGTATTCAAAGCCATGGAGCAAGTGGCATTTACCAAAGGGAGTAAATCTAAACGGAAAGGAGAATGGGAGGACCCAGTGAAAGCTGAAGGTGGGGTCAACAAAGGAGATGAAGAAGCAGCCCAAAATGGGGGAGAAATAGAGAAAGTGTACAAGCTACAGGAATGGGGAGCAAACAGTTGTATTCTGTGCTGTGCATACTCCCCAAACCCTTTACCTAAGGGCACTTTGCTCCCCAGCCTGGACTTCGAAAAGAGCTAAACTTTCAGGAAATTTGGTAACTAAGCTCTGCAAACAGATAGCTGCATATTAAGTACCATGTTCTTCTCCCAAATGAGAGTCCCACTGTGGGGCCAGCATAAGTCATAAAACTTAAATCTGAAAAAAGTGCCTTCTAAGCCAGTACTATATCTGTAATCTTAACTACTCTGGAGGCTAAGGCAGGAGGGTCGGCTACCTGGCCTACAAGTCAAATCCAAGGCCAACCTGGGCAAATTAATAAGAAAAAAAGTAGGGGTAGCAGGAGAGCACTTGCCTAGCATGTGTGAGGCCCCGGGTTAAATCTCTAGTACTTCAAATAAAACTGTCCTAAACCCAGCTTGGGCATAGTGGCTCACACCTTTGATTCCAGCACTTGAGAAGCACAGGCAAGCAGATCTTTGAGTTGGGGGCTAGCCTGATTTACAAAGCAAGTTACATAGCTAGGGCTACACAGAGAAGCCCTGTGTTAGAAAACACAAAATAAGAAAGATAAAAAACCCAAAAAACAAAACAAACAATACAACATAAAACCACGTGTGTTTTCCAGAAAGCAGCCCAACTTCAGGCTTGGTTTTCCTATAAGCTTACTAGGAATGATAATGTTGTCTACTTCATAGAATTGTTTTGAGACTAAATAATCTAGTTAAAACTTTTAGCAGAGTACCTGGCACGTGGCAAAGACTCCATAAACATTAGCTATATTTGATGACTAAATGTTCTGGGTAATGTCATCCATACTGAGTTAGCCACCAGGTTAGTTTATTAACTTCAGTTTCCTGTTTTGTACTAGCCTCAACTGTATCCGAGTTTCTAGAACAAATATCAGCATTCCCTATGTTAACTTCAAAGGGGAACACCCCCACCCACACAAATAAACTTTGTAGGATGGTTTCCTACCTCTCAGTCTTTGACTGAGGACCTCTGAATGAGAGCTGGCTAAGATCTGCCCATTGAGCTACCCAGCTCAAGATCCTATGCTGAGCTCCCTATATTTTATGACTCAAAGTAAAATCCTTAAGCTGAGCCCCACTGAATCATCTTTCTGGTTCTCCTGACTGACGCACCTACTCATTTTGCTCCCAGACTAAGCTACAGAGCTTGGACTTAGTTCCCAAACTGCCTTCTTGGAACTGCTGCCTAGAGCTACCTATGTACACTTAGACCAAGACTGAACTCTAGACTGAGACCCCAAACTGCCAAGCCCAGCCTAGGACCCACTAAAGCTTCTAACTTTAGAATAACATCCCCACAACAAACTCTTAAACAGAGCCTGGGATTCCCAGAAATGTCAGTCTGTTTCCTGCATGGTACATCACTAGACAGTTCCTGACAGCAAACACAACTTCTAGTCTGAGCCCAACCATGCATGTATGCAGGACTAAGTTTATGTACCCCCAACTTGACAATTTTCTTGTCCCTTTGGGCTCTACTGGGATGTGAAAGATGCAGCATCTATAAGAGAAAAAGCAATGCCGCCTTCCAGGTAGATAGCCACCCAATTTTTGGCTTGTGGTTTTTTGTTTGTTTGTTTTGTTTTGTTTTTCAAGACAGGGTTTCGCTCTGTATCACTGGCTATCATAAACTAACTGTGTAGAGCAGGCTGGTCTCAGCCTCCTGAGTGCTGGGATTAAAGACATGTGCCACCACCACTTGGCAAGTCTTAGCTTTTAACTCTGATAAACTTGTCTTCTGAGGTTCTGTTTATTAGAGGAGCTAATTTAAACTAAGCATCTGTTTGGCATTGCTGAGGAAGGTAGTGGGAAGTGAGCCCCTTCCTCGGAGACTTCTTGTGTACTGAGGGATTCAGATGCAGTGAGTGACGAGCATGCAGTATGACTAGTGAGGCAGAAGGAGCAAGGACAGTGTCCTAACTCATCCTCGGAGCTTAGGGAAGGCTGCTAGATGTGGTAAGCCGAATTCAGAAGATTGGATGGCAGTTGGCCAAATGAAGCAAGACAGGGCATGTTTAGGGAGGTGCATATGGAGAAAGCCACAGTGGTCAATTGAAGCCAGTCACCAAGGGCTTTGAATGCTAGACAAAAGAGCTGGGTCTTTGCTGTGCTGGCAGAGTGAAACATTGACAGATTTAAGTGGCGGGGAAATGGTAAGCTGTGTGCAAGAAAGCTCCTTTTGGCTGCCAGGGTTGAAGAGGAGTTGGAGAAAGGCCCAGCACCTGAAAGGCATATGGAGACCTGAGCTGGAGTATGGCCACGGATCCTCTTTAGTACCAGAATGTGTGCTTGTCTTAGGAAACGGGCTTGCTTTGCCATCCATGTGGACATGTGATTCTCCAGTACAGGCATAAGTTCTGAGGGGGAATCCACTGTGTTGAGTGGGAACCATGAAGCTGCAGCCAGATTGGAGGCAGAGGCAGGGATGGGTTAACGTGGAAGTTTATGGAGACTTGTTTCCTTTTTTTCCATTATGACACCTGGTCACCAAGGGAAGTTTGGGAATGACAGAAAAGAAGACAGAAACCACCTGTGACCTGAGCCCCATAATAAATATTTAAGCATACTTTTTTTAGATGTGTGTGCTAGCAAGAATTAGATCATTACATATATTCAAATTTGTATCCTTTTCCTAAGACACTCTGAACATTTCCCATATTATCAAAAACCCTACATAAGTATCATTGGTTTTGTTTTTGTTTTTTTTCGAGACAGGGTTTCTCTGTAATAAGTATCATTGTTAAAGATTGATTTTCTATTATATGAGTATGCTGTAAATTCTGTAGCTGAGCTCCTATGATTAAACATTTTTGTTTTAGGTTGACAGAGTTATATAAAAACACTGCAATGAAAGTGTATTTGTGCATAGAACATGTGCCTACAGTCAGAACTAGGAAGACAGTACAGTCTCTCCCTTTTCCCTCACTAGTGTACTTGAATTGAACAAAGGGCCTCTAACACACACGACAAATGCTCTACCACCAAGCTACATTCCCCTAACTCTTTGTTTTGCTACTGCAGCTACCACTGCCTTATCTTTATCATCATTGTTTTCATTTTCTTGTATGTGTACATGTGTGTGCTTTTGAGATAGGATTTCTGATCCTTACTATCTCTACCTCCTGAGTGTTGGGGTTATAGGCATGCATCACCACAACCAGCTTATTTATGTGGTGATAGGGATGGACCACAGAGCCTTACACAAGCTAGACCCACACTCCAACTGAGCATCCCTAGTCCTCTTTATTTTTAATCTTTTGTTGTTGCTGCTGCTGTTCTTTTGATTTGGTTTGAGCCCAGAATTTTGAGATCACCCAGGGGAATATAGAAAGATTCTGTCTTAAAAACAAAACAAAACAACAACAACAAAATAAACCCAAGAACTATCCATAGTCCCACTAGCTAGAAACAACTGTCCAAACATGACCATGTTTCCTGCCAGTTAATAGTCATAATCATTTTACCAAGCTTACATTTTATTGGTTATCTCATAATTCTGCTACTGTGTTGTTAATCTGGGCAGTTTCTGATTTAAAACGATGTGGTCATGAACACCTTTTGAGGCTAGCATTTGCTGGGAGGTGGAGAGTGTAATTAGGCCAGGAGGAGATGTCCTGCAGAGCTTCCTCTCTGTTCGACTCCCATCTGATCTTACATCTCTGTGCCATAGAGTCTTTGGAGCTGATAGCCACAGCAGCAGAACACTCTAATGCTGCCATCCGTAAAATGGTAAGTGGCCCTTCTAGCCCTGTCCTTCCTTGGCCATCCCTCTGTGGTAACTCTGTCCTAGGACTGGTGGTGGGGAGGGACTTATGACTTGAGGACATTTAAGTGGAGGTGTTGCCCACTCCAAACTTTACCATTGACTCCCTGCCAGGAACGAATGCACAAGCTGCTGAAGGTCTATGAGCTGCTAGGGGGTGAGGAGGACATTGTCAGTCCCACCAAAGAGCTCATAAAAGAAGGTCATATCCTTAAGCTGTCAGCGAAGAATGGGACCACTCAAGATCGATACCTCATATTAGTAAGTGCCAGGTGTGGGCTTCTGGGTGGGCATGCCCTCGGTACATAGATAACCTGTTAGTCATTCAAGAATAGACCTCTAGCTAGCTGTCCTTCCTCTGGGCATTCATTGTATTTTCACTATGTGAACTAGAAAAAGATGTTTTGTTTTTGTACATTATGTAACTACAATTTAGATATGAGTTGGCCAAGGTTACCAACTAGGAAGTGACTCCCATGACATTTCCTTGCTCTTTCCTCATCATTGCTGAATCCAATTTGAAATAGCTTTGTGTGTGTGTGTGTGTGTGTGTGTGTGTGTGTGTGTGAGAGAGAGAGAGAGAGAGAGAGAGAGAGAGAGAGAGAGAGTGTTTCTTTGAACAGTGGCTGTTCCTGGAACTCACTCTGTAGATCAGGCTGGCCTCAAACTCAGAGATCTGCCTGCCTCTTCCTCCCGAGTGCTGGCATTAAAGCCTTGTGCCACCACTGCCTGACAATTTGATGTATCTTTCCTCCATTTTTTGCCTTGCATCCTTAGCAGTAGTATGAGGGTGAGGAGACGCACCATCCACACTAAGCCCCTGTACTCAAATGTTTTCCTTCCTAGTTCAACGACCGCCTCCTTTACTGTGTGCCCAGGCTGCGGCTCCTTGGCCAGAAGTTTAGCGTGCGGGCACGCATTGATGTAGATGGCATGGAGGTAAGCACCATGAGGATGGGAAATCTGGAGTGAAGCATTGGTATTGGGAAGAAAGTGCCTACTTTGCCCTCAGTCTATGTGTGTATATGTGCAGGGCCCTGTGGAGTTCTATAGGCCTCACCATGATCCTTCTCTCCTCCTTTTAGCTAAAGGAGAGCTCCAACCTCAACATGCCTCGGACCTTTCTGGTGTCAGGAAAGCAGCGATCTCTCGAACTCCAGGCCAGGTACCTGTCCTTGCCTATGCCTTCCCTCCAACTCACTCTTTGCTTCAGATATGCTGAGGCATTCCAGGCCAGAGAAAGAGTGAACACCTTTCCCCAAAACATATGGCCTTGCTCCTCAGCTATGTGTGTGTGGGTGATTCTGAAGACGACACATGTATATACATGGTGTGGGAAGAGGTGATATGTTGGTCAAGAAAGCATTTTGGAGAATGAACAAACTCCAGAATGCAGGGGGGAGTGGGTTACTTAACACTATCATGCATAACATCACAAATGGCTATCACCACACATGGCTACCATCAGTCCATTTTAAAGCTGAAGAAATTGAGGCACCTTTCCTAGATCCAGCTAGCAGGATTAGAGCTGAAATTGGAACTTAGGCCTCGTCAGCTTGGCACCTGAGTTCCTAACCTCTGTCCATACTACTTTCTGAGACTCAGGGTAAAAGTGTCTAACAAGCCCTGATCAGGGCTGCAAAGTGAGTGCACATCAGTACATGGCCTTTTCTGATAGGCTACTTGGAAGTGAGAGGTGACCGATGATTGCATGGAGGCAGAAGGGAGAAGAATTAAGCAACCTAGTATTTGGGTCAGGCAGTGGTGGCGCATGCCTTTAATCCCGGCACTTGGGAGGCAGGAGCAGGAAGATCTCTCTGAGTTTGAGCCAGAATGAGTTCCAGCATAACTAAAGCTACATAGAGAAACCCTGCCTCAAAAAACTAAAACAAACTAAACAAAACAAAACAATAAAACCAAGCCTAGTGGTTGGGCCTTGAAATTCTGAGAGACCAAGAGAACTTCCCTGAGGCCTGCACTGGTACAAGAAGCAGGAAGGAACAATAGGGACAGCAAAACAGAAAACAGGACCATCTAGGAAAGAGACAAACCACAAGGACATGGTATCTGCCTAGAGTTAGGGCGTATCAGAAGAGTACAGAGGGGCCCTCCAAGCAGTGTTTGATTTCTTCCTAGTCTCAATAGGATGGCATGGAGAAATGACTTTGTAATCATATTTATTGTCTGTAATTAGCTTAAGTTTGAACTCAAAATAATCCTCTTGGCTTAGTCTCCCTAGTGTTCACTTTTTAAAGGTTTATTTTGATTATTTTAGAATTATGTGTATGCATGTATCTGTGCAGGAGTACAGGTGACTTTGGAGTCTGTAAGAAGGCACAGGTCCATTGAAGCTAGAATTATAGGCAGTTGTCAGCTGCAGGACATGGGTTGTGAGAACTGAACTTGGGTCCTGTACATGAGCCATCTCCAGCCAATTACGTTTTTTTTTTCTTGAGGCAGGGTCTTACTATGAAGCCCTGGCAGACCTAGAACTTGCTTATGCAGACCAGGCTGGCCTCAAACTCACAGAGATCCATTTGCCTTTGCTTCCAGAGTGCTGGAATTAAAGGCACGTACCACCCACACCTGACTCCACTCGTTACTTTTTAAATTGATTGATTATTTATTAAAAATTTTTAAATGTTTATGAGTGTCTTGCTTGCATGTATGTCTGGCAATAAAGGTGCCTAAGGAGGCCTGAAGATGGTGTCAGACCCTGGAACTAGAGTTGGATATGGTTGTGAAGTGGGTGCAGGGAATTGAATCAGGATACTCTAGAAGAATAACAAGTGCTCTTAACTCCTGAGCCAGCTCTCTAGCCTCTTAAAAAAATGAATGAAAAATTTCCGTCGTGGTGGTTTCTGCCTGTAATCCCACCATTCGAGAGGCTGGGGAAGGGAGATTGCCAGAAGATTCAAGGCAAGATTGAGATAGAAAGTGAGACCTTGTCTGAACAAGGTCAATTTTAAATATACAAACAAAACAAAACAAAAAACCAAACAGTATAAGCACCCATAATCTTAAATATAGTTCTTATCTTGGCAACTTGTGGAATCAGCTGAGAACTTTAAAAAATATTGATGCCTGGGCTCCATCCCCAAAGATTCCAGTTAAATTGACCTGCAAGTATTCTCAACAAAGCTCCTCAGGTGATTTGATGTTCACCAGGACTTAGAGCCATTGATTTAAGAGCCAATAACCACCGATAGAAGCAGAAAACTCAACTACCATCCATAAGGACATGGGTCCCATCGCCAGAACTTCTCTTCTTCCACACACAAGACAGCTTTTGACCTTTTTTGGTTTAGTTTGTGACATTTTCTCCCAGGCCATCCTTGGAACTCCTGAGTTCAAATGGTCCTCCTGACTTACTCTCCTGAGTAAGTAGGACTAACAAATATGAACTTCATCCTTATATCCCTTTTAAATGGCCACAAATTCCACCATAATTCTTAAAAATCAAGAGCAACACTTGTTTACTGCCAAGAAATTACATGTTGAAAAATATAAAGAAATTTTTTATGACTATAGTCAGAACAGACCCCATCTCGGTGCTGGGCTTATAGATATTTGCCACAGTTTCTAGCTTTCATATGGATATTAGGGTCTGAGCTCAACTGTGCCGTTTCCTATTACCTGCCACCATATTTTAAGAACCAAAGTACTAGCCAGGCGGTGGTGGCGCACGCCTTTAATCCCAGCACTTGGGAGGCAGAGGCAGGAGGATCTCTGAGTTCGAGGCCAGCCTGGTCTACAAAGTGAGTTCCAGGACAGCCAGAGCTACACAGAGAAACCCTGTCTCGAAAAACCAAAAAACAAACAAACAAAAAAACAAAACAAAACAAAGAACCAAAGTACTGAAAACTAGAAAGGCTTACAGTGAGCACTAATGAACTGCCGTTTAGACTCTACAAGGGTTAACAGGTTGCTTTATTTAGTTTATCACATATCTATGCTTTTAGCCACCCACCAATCCAATGGCTTTCTGCTTTTCATTGGTATATGTCCATTGTTCATGATAGGTTGTTTGTTTATAATGATAGGTTGTTCATTTGTTTGTTTTTGTTTTTCAAGACAGGGTTTCTCTGTGTAGCCCTGGCTAGCCTGGAACTCACTTTGTAGAGTATGCTGCCCCTTGAACTCCACCTGCCTCTGACTCCTGGGGTTAAAGGCGTGTGCCACCACACCTGGCAAGACATTTTTCATACAAGTATGTATATCCTGTACTTTGACCATACTTTCTATCCAGACCCTCCCTTTGCTTCTTCCCCCTAACAGTCTTGCTTCTATTTCGATGTCACATATAAAAATGATTTTGTGTATATATGTAAAATCTAGACTCCACAAATGAGACCAAACACATGATATATATTTTTCTGTATCTGGCTTATTTTACTTAATATAATGATCTGTAGTTGTATCCATTTTCTGGCAAATGACATTTTATTCTTTAAGAATTCATAAAAAAACTCCATAATATACACATACACACATTCACACTCATACACATTTTATCTAATTATCAGTTGACAACTCAGGGCTGATTACATAATGGCTATTGTGACTAGTGTTGCAATAAACATAGATGGGCATGTAATTTCTGTGGTATGCTGACTAATCTTTCTTAGACACACACACACACACACACACACACACACCTAGGAGCTGGGTCAATATTTGAATTATCTTCATGCCTAATTTCAGCGTATAGTACAGACCCATAATAATTAAGTAGCATGGTGCTGGCACAGAAACAGACATGTAGAATGATGGGATATATAGGACCTAGAAATAAACACACTTGGCAGCCATAGTCAACTAATTTGTTTAGTTTTGGGGGTTTTGAGATAGAGTCTTATGTAGCACTGAACAGCCTTGAACTCCTGATCCCGTCTTTACTTCCTCAGTGCCAGGTTTACAGATATGTCACCATACTTTACTTAGCTACTTGGTTTTTTGACAAAGATGTTAAAATAATACATTGTAGAAAAGACAGCTTCTTCAGCAGATGGTGCCGAGAAAACTGAATATCCAATTACTTTATGTGTATGAGTGTGTATCTGTGTATGGGTTTGCACATGCAAGTGCAGTTTCCCACAGAAATCAGAGGCATTGGATCACCTTGGAATTGGAGGTACAGGTGGTATGAGGTATACAGTGTGGGTGTTAGGAACTGAACTCTGCAAGATTACATGCCCTTTACCATTGAGCTCTTTCAATGACTCTTAAATACATTTCAAAATAAGTAAAGCCTTACCATACATAACCCTCCTCTACAGTTTGGCATTAGTAGAAAATCATTACCTAGACTTTAGTACTTGTTTCAGTATCACTGCCATACCCTTTTCTTGGCAGATTCTGCATAGTGAAATGCATAGGTTTTTACTATACCACAGATGAGATTTGACAAGCATTTGATTACAATGAACATTCATTAGTGCATGTGCATGTGTGTTGCAAGTGTTGGAGAAGGACCTTGCATGCTAGGTAAGCACTCAGCCACTAACTTGCATCCCCACATCCCTAAATAGTGACTCAGCATCATAACTTGTTTTACATCCTTCCTTTTTCACATGGTAGTCCTAATGATGCAGTCAGATCTCATATTAGAAAAATCATTTGAAGCTTAGGATGTAGATGTGGAAGGAAAATGAGAGTCCAGATGGGAGATAGCAAAGTAAGGGGTCCTATTCCTAGGGGTGGTTTGGCAAGTTTGTACCAGGGCAGAAGGCTTGGAGAACACAAGGGTTCTAGAGGGCTGGAGAGATGGCTTAGCGGTTAAGAGCACTGACTGCTCTTCCAGAGGTCCTGAGTTCAAATCCCAGCAACCACATGGTAGCTCACAACCTTCTGTAATGAGATCCGATGCCTTCTTCTGGTGTGTCTGAAGACAGCTACAGTCTACTTGTATATAATAAATAAATAAATCTTTTAAAAAAGGGTTCTCCAGAAGAGGCAGAGAAGAGCAAAAGGAAGTCAGAGCTTGAATTGTAGCAGACATCATGCTGGGCACGTTGCATAATCATCTTGTTGATGCTCAGAATACAGATAAGCACTATCTTCATGAAATAAAAAAAAAAAAACTTTTGGAAAGTTGACATGTTAGCAGTTAGATATAGTTTCATGTATGCTCCATACTCTTACACACACTTCGCCTTTATCCATCTGAGGCCTAGCACCTCTCTTTGGAAACCTTTCTTAAAAGCCCCACTCAAAGATAGGCTGAGGCAGGTCCCCTTCTCTGGACTTCTCAGTCTTCATTTTGTCTAGAGTCAACACTGATTCCCCTTGTATTGTCCCTATCAGTCTTCTAAAGTGCACCATGAGCTCTTTGATCTGGAAGACGTTGTTGATTAAACGCAGGTTACGTGACTTGTTCAAAGTTACATAAAGTGAAGAAGTGTAGTGACGCTTAGGTCTTGTAACTTAAAATACCATTCAGATTGCTTTTTATTGACCTGCCTAACTCAACACCTTTCTTTTCTCCCCTGAAAGGACTGAGGAGGAGAAGAAAGACTGGGTCCAGGTAACACCCAAGGCTTTGTGGTAGGGGTTGGAAGGGTATTAACAGGTCTCTTAGGGGCTGATAATAGTTAAAAATAAACAGAACAGGCCTGGACACCAGCCTTTCACAGATGCTATTATCACCCTCTTACAGATAAGCAAGCTAGAGTCCTGAGGTCAGCTAGAAACCTTCTTTTAGGAAGTCAGCTCCTCTAAACCAAGCTTTGTAAAAGCTTGCACGCAGCCAGGAAGGCCTTCTGAGGTTTTTAAGCCACCACTCCCCTTCCCGCATTTGATAATTACCAGTCACAAATCTGGATTTAGAGAGGGATTTTCTTAGTCATGTGTGGCGGGGACAGAACTGGGCCTAGAACTCTAGGCTAAAGCATAGGAAGGTGTGGTGAGGGCGGAGATAGGTTGTCGGGGAGTGATCTGACCTCTCATTTCTCACACCTCTTTGCCAGGCCATCAATTCCACCCTCCTGAAGCATGAACAGACCCTGGAAACTTTCAAACTGTTGAACTCAACAAACAGGGATGATGAAGATACTCCCCCTAACTCTCCAGTAAGAGTCCTACTCTTCTTTAGTACTGGGATCCCCTTGAAGCTCCATGTTCCCACCTTTTTCTTGAGATGATCTTTTCCTTTTCCCAGAAAATAGGGATTAGAGATGCAGTGCATGCAGGCCCTCAGAAGCCAGCTTCTGCTAGTAGGTCTAGCTGATTGCACCCCAGAAAGTGAAGTGAATTACCTCCAATAATAGTATGGTAGGGGCAGAGCCAGACCTGTACGTGTGCTCCCCAACCTCACGATTTAAGCCTCAAAGCAGAAGCAAGGTGGGCTGGCTGGCTGGCCGGCTGGCTGGACTGGGCTGAGCGGCTGTCTCTGACCTGGGCCCTAACCCTCCCCCTAGAACGTGGATCTTGGGAAGAGGGCACCTACGCCTATCCGGGAAAAGGAAGTCACCATGTGCATGCGCTGCCAGGAGCCCTTCAATTCCATCACCAAACGCAGGCACCACTGCAAGGCCTGTGGGCATGTGAGTGTTGGGAGGCAGGGGCAGATCTGAGGTGGGGACAGCCCAAAGGCCCACTGATGGGGTACCCTCCAAGAAGGAGGGGGCTGCAAGTTGGCTGTGGTAGTTGATACACTGAAGAGAAGCCAAAGGCAATCAAGCTGTTCGTGCCCACTTGCTGCCCCAGGTGGTTTGTGGGAAATGCTCTGAGTTCCGAGCCCGACTCATCTATGACAACAATCGTTCCAACCGTGTGTGCACTGATTGCTACGTGGCCTTGCATGGAGCACCTGGGAGCAGTCCAGCCTGTAGCCAGCATACACCCCAGCGCAGGAGGTCCATCCTAGAGGTAAGAGCTGGGTTCCTAACCACAAGCCCCCAAGTATGCCCTAGTTACTGACCCAGGGTAAGCACTCATTAATCAGGTAATCCAGACTTCAGACAAGAAAAATGAGTGTAAGGGTTAAAAGGATAATTTTTATTAAAGAACTTTACACATTTAACTCTTACAGTAACTGATCGATCTATACCCTTATCCTTAGTTTACATATAAAGAAACTAAAGCCCAGAGAGGATATTTGGCTAAATTGCACAACCAGAGAAATACTTCTAGGTATCATTTTTATCTGAGACAAAGTCTCACTGCATAGCATAGGCTGGCCCATGTTTTTTTTTTTTTTTTTTTTTTTTTAATGAACCAAGTGCATTTTTAAAATTATGAAATAGGATAAGACAACATAAAATAAGACATATTTCTTTAACCAGAAGTTGCCACTGTTAATACTGATCCTATCTTTTTAGAATCATATACATATACATATTTGGAGTGATTGGTTTTTTAGATAAAACCAAGGTATTCCAAATGTAAGGGAGCTTACTCTGTACCAGATCTATTCTAAACGCCTTGTTTATGCTAATTTCAATCTCATAAACACCCTCTGCACTCTTCTCACAAGTCCTGCATTTTCATCTATTGTTAGGATTCTGAGACAGATGGTGTTAGCCACCCACTCATCCCATTAATCACAATGTTAGGACTTTCTCAGAGCAGGCAATGAGTATATAATGAAAAATGGAAAGGGTTAGCTGTGTGAATGTCTCTTAGCCTGAAGAGTGGCCAGCATTTCACTGTCCTGAGATCTGCACACCCCTTATACTAGTTGTTAGAGTCAGCAGCCAAGCCTTGCTTTGCTCATATCAGTGACGAAGGCTAAATCATTTCAGCTATGATTTGCACAGCTTGGCTACCTTTGTCTGAGACATAGTCCATACACTATGGGGCTGTTTAAGCCAAGAGCAAAGCTTTCATCAACATTAATGTACCCTGTCCTGTGTCTCTGATCACAGAAACAGGCCTCAGTGGCTGCTGAGAACAGCGTCATCTGCAGCTTCCTGCACTACATGGAGAAGGGTGGGAAAGGATGGCACAAGGCATGGTTTGTGGTTCCTGAGAATGAACCCTTGGTGCTGTACATCTATGGAGCCCCTCAGGTGTGCATCCCACTCCTTCAGGTTTTTCCAGCCCTCTCCTTGTCCTTCTGGAACAGGATGAGCCTAGCAAAGGGGGAAATTAAAACCCCTATCCTTATGTGACAGAGTAGGCAGAGTTTGAAGGCCAAAGTATGGGGAAAATGAGGGTGAGGTGGGAAGTCTGGCTTTCTGGAGAAAACAGGAGTAGAGACAGGCACCTCTAGGTCTGACACTTAGAAGAAAAGAATAGGCATAGAGAGGAACTAGCCAAAGGGCTGAATCTATAATAGTAAAGACAAGCAGTTGTTTGGGCATGGGAGGGGACAGCCATGTAAACCAGCCTGCCTTCTAGTTCCAGTTCAGACATCTTCCTGTTCATTATAGTGAAGGCAGTGTTCTTCAGCCGAGGGAAACAGCAGAACAGAGCAAAATTGTTTGAATGGGCAGAGGATACTGTCTAGCCCCTAGAAGGCACTAGCTCTCTGTCCCTCCTCTCCAGGATGTGAAAGCCCAGCGCAGCCTGCCCCTCATTGGCTTTGAGGTGGGGCCTCCTGAGGCAGGGGAGCGGCCAGACAGGAGGCATGTCTTCAAGATCACACAAAGCCACTTAAGCTGGTACTTCAGCCCAGAGACAGAAGAACTCCAGCGGCGCTGGATGGCTGTGCTTGGCAGAGCGGGCCGCGGGGACACATTCTGCCCAGGGCCCACACTGTCTGAGGACAAGGAGATGGAGGAGACAACAGTGGCAGCCTCAGGAGCCACTGCTGAACCTCCTGAAGCCTCCCAGACCCGAGACAAGACCTAAAGGGTTTGGGGGGAACTGGGAGCTCCTGCCCCACACTCCAGCTACCCATGTTCAATTGGGGGCTCCAGCCCACTCCCAATGCAGTCAATACTTGAATTCCCATCAAGGGCACTTTCAATCCCGAATGCTGGGTCTTGGGTTTTTTAATTCATCTTTTCACGAAATGTGGGCTTTTTAAAAAAAACAAAACAAAACCATTCCTACATTGATGTTAATTTTTTAAATCCCTGTCCCCAGGGAGGGCGGGAGCTAATTGCTAGACTCACTTGAATTAGTCAGTTTCCTCCCAGTACCCCACAGATCCTACTTCCACCCAGTTCCCCACAAAAGTACAAGAGGCAGGAGACCTGGATTCAAGTGCCAGCTCTGCTACTGACCCTGGGACCCCAACCCACCCTTTCCCCCTCAGCCAGTGTCTTCACATGTATGACTTTACATGGGGTGGTGACTAGACCCTTCTTGCCTTTCCCATGGCTTATAGCTTCTACCTAGCCCCAAAGCAATCCAGTATTTTATCGTCCAGATCCATGGCAGGGCCACTGGGCAGGACGGGAATGGGGGAGGACAATGGATACTGTTTTTTAAAGAAAAATACAGTTTATTTCAGGCGTACAGTAACTTTCAGAGCATTACTATGGTCCGTCCATTTGTCCAAAGTCCCAGGCTACTACGGGAGATGGGAGGGTGCAGAAACTACTCTCTTGCCGAATTTTGAAGCTCAGCTCTCAGAAAGCTGATTCCAAGGTTAAATCATGGATTAAACAAAAAAGTGTTACGTTATTAAGGTCTTAAGCCTCATCCCTGGACTTAAAACAGCCCAATGTTCCCAAGTTCACCACTTTTAGACAAGTCCTTCAAACTCTCAAGGGTATTCAAGCTGGGATCATTCCCAGGAGGATGCAAATTCTGGGCAGGGTGAGGGTTGTTCTGTGGGAGGCTAGGGTGGGGACATTGGGGAATGTAGAGATGTCTACGTCTCTTCTCTCTTCCCAACTGTATGATTATCTCACGAATGCCAATCAAGTCAGCCTACCACTGTGGAATTCTGGTCCTTTCCACAAATGTGCCTGCTGACTTTCCACAAGTCCGGTCTACAACCATATCCACACTTATCGCCCTTCTTCACATTCACTGCACCTAAGAGGCCCTATACTGGGAAACCTGCTCTCATCTCATATGGTACTGTAAGATTCAAGGGGTTGGAATAGGTCCCATCAACCCCACAACCAAGGACTCTAGGGCTTTCCTTCCCCTGAAAGGAAGGACAGGGGAACAAAGAAGGGATATGGTTTCCAGGACAGAGGTGTATAGCCCTCCCAAAACAGCTCCTATAAGTCTCTCATAACATCTAACAAACGAGGGCCCAAAACATGTACTACCCTGTTCATTTTTTCCTCCGGACAATGGTCCAACCGTCTTCAACTATATCCTCTTCCTTAATAGTCTGGGAGTCTGGATCAGAGGGTTGAGGCTGGGGGCTGACCTCATCCGTCGTGGCTCCATCATTAGTAGCTGTCACCTGGAAGGAAAATACAAGAGAAATCACTGAGTACATTACTGAGGCTCTGCTCCCAAGTTTTCCATGACTATGTGAGCTATCTTTGAAAATACCACCACCACCTACAACCACCATCACTTCCCTGTGAATCTAGCCAGAAAAATAAAAACATTTGGGGACACCCCCCCCTCCCCAGTACAGGCACCTCTTTCACCTCCATTTCTTCCACGCTGTCCACATCGTCTTCAGCCACATCAGTTTCTTTGGCTGTCTTAAGTGGGGTAGCCGTGACTTTGCACTTTTTTTGGTTGATGTGAGAGGTCATCTCCTGAAGAGCAGCTCCATCACCCTTCTGGAAGTGGTGGAACATGGTCTGTAGCTGCTGGCTCACCTACCAAGGAAATATCCAACCAACTTAGAATTTTCAGACAATCTACCATAAAACCAGCCTGTTTGCAGAGTAGAGAGGGGGGTTAGAATTTTCAGGGCTCTTTTCTCCCTAAAAACTTCATCCAAGCAGCTGGGCACAGTGGTGGATGCATATAAATGAGAGACCTCTGAGGCAGGAGAATTTTAAGTTTGAGGTAGCCTGGCTTCATAGTAACACACTGTCAATAAAACAAGAGATGGGAGTGCTGACACACCTTTAATCCCAGCACTCAGTAGGCAGAGGCAAGCGGATCTCTGAGATCAAGGCCAGTCTGGCCTACATGGCAAGTTCTAGGACAGCCAAGGATACATAGTAAGACCCTATCTTAAAAAAAATAAAGCAACAACAAGGTTCATTGAAGCAACCAACAATTCAAGGGCTTGGGTGAGGAAAAGAAGGTACTAGAATTGATTAAGTGGTACACAGCTGTCATCCCAGTACTCGGCAGGCTGAGGCACGCTGACTGCTATGAATCTGAGGTTGGCTGGGCTACACAGTACATTTCAGGCTACCATGCTAGAGAGTAAAACACTGTCTCAAAAAAAGAAAGGGACTGAAGATGCAAAATGAGTGATGATCTCACCAGTGTTAATCAGAATAGGGAATTTGATCCAACCCAGCTTGTGGGATGTGGGAAAAATACCTGATTGAAAATGATTTAAAGAGAGAAATAAAGGTAATGTGTGAAAATGCAATAGGGAATGTTGTTTACGTCTCAAGAAAAGAATGATCACAGGAACCTTGTCCCTAACAGACAGTAGGGAAAAAGCAGGCAGGGGCTGACAGCTGTCTCCATAAGCTCACCTGGGGCAGACTCCCATCTTCCACAACTGTATCAAACTCAGTGGTCATCAGCTCCCCAAGAAAATCTTCTATCTCTTCCAGCTCCAAGTCAGCTAAATAGGAAAGGACAGAACCCTTTAACCAAAGGCCAACTTCATTAGCCCTGACCATTCTTCAATACCTGCCTGTTATATCTGGTTGTTCGGTAAAGGTCTAGTGACCCCTTGTTCACTGAAACACCTTCTTTTAACTTGTCTATTCTAACCAACCTCAGCTTGAAGTGACCTTGACCAAACTGCTTCTCTCAGAGCCTCCAATTTCTCGTTTGTAAAGTTAGGCTAATAGAGCATCCAGGAGGGTCTGTTGGGAGGACTCATTTACATAATGCTTGACACAAGGGAGATGAGATCCCTAATATTAACATGCATCACTTCACAGCTGAGGTACTGAAATGTGGAGACCCTTCACAACTGTAGCTCCACTAATACAGGAGTCCAGAGACTCAAGGGCAATGGGTAAGAAGAAATGGACATGGGACTTCATTGCGTTTTGGTACTGGGGATCAACCCCGGGGTCAAGCACATGCTGGGCAAACAACCACTAAGCTACACCCTCAGCTGGATGCACTACTTTCAAAAATGAAATCCTAACCTCAATACTGCCTTCAGACTTTGGAGCTCAGTTATCTTATGGGCCTATAGTCTAAATGAAAGACTAGCTTTCTTTTTCCTGTATGCCTTCTCCCAGACATAGCTCTCTCATACTTCTACTTTTACCTACCATTCAAATCTTACAGCCTCAAAACTTGTCTTCCGCTCAGGGTAATTATGTGTCCAGATGTTAGACAGGTGCTTTAAGTCCCCATATCCAAAACCAGGTTTATTATCCTGCCTTCCAAACCAGCATCTCATCCTCCAAGGTTCCTCTATTCAATGAAAGGTTTCTAATCTACCCTGCCACTCATAAATCTCTTTTCCAAATCCCCTCTATGGACAAATACTCTCTTTTCCCCTGACCATTGCCATTGTCCTATTAGACCTTATTTTCTACACTGAATTTTCTAGCTAGCAAACACCATCCTATTACCTTACTTAGAACCTGCTCATAAATTTTATCACCTATTGTGAAGCTTGCCTTTAGGAAATATTTTGCTGAGTTTCAAGGGTTGTTTTGTTTTTATAACAGGTATATAGCCCAGGCTAGCATCAAACTCACTGTATAGTACAGGGTTAGCCTGGAATTCCTCCTGGTGATTGATTATCCTCCTACCTTCACTGCCCAGTGCTAAGATTACAGGCATGAATCACCATGCCTGGTTAATGTGGTTGAACCCAGAGCCTCTTATGTTAGATAAGTACTCTACCAATTGCGTTACATTCCCAGGTCAATTTTGCTGAGTTTTATGGGAGGATCTCCATAAAAAGCTAATGGAAAACAGAGTCAGAACTGATGGCACACACCTGTAACCCTGCACTCAGGAAAATGAGGCATGAGGAACATAAATCCATGGCAGCCTGGGGCTATAAAGGGAGATACTGTCTCCTCCTCCTCCTAGTAGTAGTAATTGTAGTACAACTAAGAATAAAATAGCAGCTGGAGGAAAAAAAGCTTCTGTAATTTGACTGGAGAAACTTTTTCTTCATTGAACATCTAAGTCTTTTATAGCTTGAATTTTACAGACACTGGCCTTCTATCTCTATAAGCAAAGTCACAGAAGGCCTTCTATCTCTTAACCTTTATAGTCAGGGTGTCTCTGTACACACATACACACACACATACCCACACAGCATTCTTTACTACTCTTTCACCCCCTTACTATAATGCACTTATTTCAACTCCTTTGAGTGTGTGCTTTATCATCTCTACCTAGTTTCCCCTCTTTCATTCCTTAAGCTTCACCCTAATCTTAAGCCTACTCTTAAGAAGGCTTCTTACTGGGGCTGGAGAGATGACTCAGCGGTTAAAAGCACTGACTGTTCTTCCAAAGGTCCTGAGTTCAAATCCCAGCAACCATATGGTGGCTCACAACCATCTGTAATGGGATCTGATGCACTCTTCTGGTATGTCTGAAAACAGCTATGTACTCATATAAATAAAATAAATCTTTAAAAAAATGTAAAGAAAAAATATTAAAAGAAAGAAGGCTTCTTACTGGTCAGTGGTGGTGTGCACAACCTTTAATCCCAGCACTTGGGAGACAGAGACAGGTAGATCTCTGAGTCTGAGGCCAGCCTGGTCAACAGAGAGAAGAGTTCTAGAACAATCAGGGCTACACAGAGCAGAGAAACCCTGTTTCAAAAAAAAAAAAAAAAAAAACAAAAAACAAAAAGGTTTCTCCTCAGGCTCAGATAACTGAAGAATTCTGAGCTCCTCTTTATCATAACACATGCCACCCAGTATTTTAACTATTTATTTACTTAACTGAAATCACTCACTAGATTGTGAATGTTGAGCTGTGACTCTGCCTAATACCATCCTCAAAACTAAGATATTGTGGCCTGGAGAGATGGCTCAGTGGTTAAGAGCACTGACTGCTCTTCCAAAGGTCCTGAGTTCAGTTCCCAGCAACAACATGGTGGCTCACAACCATCTGTAAAGGGATCCGATGCCCTCTTCTGGAGTGTCTGAAGACAGCTATGGTGTACTCATATAAATAAGATAAATCTTTTAAAAAACTAGGATATTAATGAAGAGTTTAAAAGAAAAACCACAGCATGCAATAATAAGTCTTCTTGTTCTTTTATACCTCACAAAGACAAAATGGAAGTGTAGAACTTTGCTATAGAAGCAGCCATATGTGGTTACTGAGCACAGGCACTTAGAATGTGGCTGGTCAGAATTTAGACATGCTAATAAGACTTTTAAAATTCCAGATTGTGAAATTTAATACTAAAAGTGTGAAAAATGCTTAATTCTTATGACATACTAAAATATTTTGGAAGAGGATTTTTGTTCTATTTATTTCATGTGTATGTTGTTTTACTTGCATGGATGCCTGAGCACTATGTGTGTGCCTGGTGCCCAGAGAGGACAGAAGATGGTATCAGATCCACTGGAACTGGAGTCATAGATAACCGTGAGATACCATGTGGGTGCTGGGATCCGAACCCAGCTCCTCTGCAAGAGCAAATGCTCTTAACCACCAAGCCATCATTCCAGCCCTATGTTACTTATTTGTTGATTATATGTGTTTATGCACATGTGTGCAGATGAGGAACACTTTGGATCCTCTGGAGCTGGAGTTACAGGTGGCTGTGACCTGGGAACCCAACTCAGGTCCTCTGGAAGAGCAGGAGGCACTTTTAACAGCTGAAAATCTCTCCAGCCCCTTCTTTTATAAGAACAATTTTTGGGTATGGAGTTTGGAGCAATTCCCCTGTCTCAGTCTCCCTGGTAGTAGAATTACAAACATGGTCCATATGCTAGGCCTTGGATACAAATTTAATAACACTATAATATTTGCTTCTTTCATTCATTTATCCATTTGTAGTAGTGTGGGTAGTATAGAGCCTTACATGTAGTAAGCAGCCGGGCAGTGGTGGCACACGCCTTTAATCCCAGCACTTAGGAGGCAGAGGCAGGTGGATTTCTGAGTTCGAGGCCAGCCTGGTCTACAGTTCCAGGACGGCCAGGGCTCCACAGAGAAACCCTGTCTCAAAAAACCAAAACCAAAAAACAACAACAAAAACATGTAGTAAGCAAGTACTTCCATTGAGCTATATCTCCAAGTCTTTATATTTTTTTATTATGAGACAAGGTCGTGGTGATTTTGAATTTGAGGTCCTTTTGCCTCAAGAATAACTGCGATTACAGGTCTGCACCACAGGGCTTGGTTGCCTTTTATTTTATCAGAGGTACTGCTTTTAGTTTTGGTGGTGCCAGGGTTGGAGCCTGGGGACATGAGCAGACTAGAAAAGTGCTCTACCACTGGGCTACACTCCTCACCCAACAATTTTATAATTATATTTACTTGTGTAGGGAGAGTCATAGGACACCTTAAGTGAGCCATTTCTCTCCTTCCATGTGGTCCCAGCTATCAAATTCTGATCGTTATGCGTGTTGGTCTTTGCCCACGGAGCTGTCCTCTCCATCCCCATCCAGCAATTTTAAGTTACAAGATATGATCGAATAGTCTTTTCGTCGGATCTTTCCATAACCATTTTAGAAACTAGGAAAATGACTCTCTGGAAGACAAAATGTGTTCTCCAGCATAATAGCATTATTGAGTGTCATTGCCTCCAAAGCACTCTAAAGACACGATTCTGATCCCAAAGTCACGATTCATTCATCAAATGTGAGCTCTCTAGGTTGAGGCTCCTCCACTGCGACAGACAGCAACATCTCACTCACCATTGGCGATGAAGTAATCCTCCACTGTACCCCCTAGCCACTCGGCCTTCTCCTGGCTGTGCACGCCCCCGAAGCCATTCTCCACAGCGATCTGTGAACACAGGCCCAAGCCAACCATGACAGCATGGAAACCAGAATGGCGTGGCCTGCCCAGGGCTGGGAGTCTGCCGCTTACACCGCCCAGCCATGGCTCTGGCGCCTCGCCTGGCCAACTTCTATTTTGTCCCAGCCCTAATCGTGACCCCCGCCCTCACTTACCTGTAAAGCAGGCCAAGCCTCCAGCGCAGCGCGGACGCCAGCTCCGAAGAGCGCTCGCACGTCTTCCGCGGCGCCCGCCATCATCCGTTTAGATCACGTGGCTCCCAGGAAGCTCAATCGCACAGCCGACCTCACCAGGCAAAAGGAGCCAAAAGCCGATTCTCAGAACATACTTGGTTTTCTGACGATCTGGCAGCAAGACCAGAACAGTGAAAAATGCTGTCAGTGGTAGATGCTACCACTTGCCACAGTAAATCCTAATAATTAAAGGAGAACCTGGAGCAGAGGAAGCATAGCTGAAATAAAGAGAAAGGGAGAAAAGAATAGAGGGGGCGAGAGAACCACATTTGCAAGGCTCAGCAGATAAAGGCAATTTGCCTCCAAGCCTGAAGAACTGAGTTCAGTCCCTGAGCCCTACAGGATAGAACTAGAGAAGCGATTTCTGCAATTTCCTCTCACCTCCATATGTGTCATGGCACATGCACTCGCACACACAATACATAAATGTAATTATTATTAATTTTTTTTGCCGGGCAGAGATTGCGCATGCCTTTAATTCCAGCACTTGGGAGGCAGGCAGAGGCAGGTGGATTTCTGAGTTCGAGGCCAGCCTGGTCTTCAGAGTGAGTTCCAGGACAGCCAGGGCTATACAGAGAAACCCTGTCTCGAAAAACCGAAAAAAAAAAAGAAAAAAGAAAAAAATTATTTATTTATTTATTTAATGTATGTGAGTATACTGTCACTATCTTCAAACACACCAGAAGAGGGCATTGGATCCAACTGCAGATGAGCCACCATGTGGTTACTGGAAATTGAACTCAGGACCTTAGGAAGAGCAGTCAGTGCTCACAACCTCTGAGCCATTTTTCTACCCCTGAAAATTTAAAACTACATTTCATGTGGATGGTGGTGGCTCATACCTTTGATCCCAGCCCTTGGGAGGCAGAGGCAGGAGGATCTCTGTGAGTTCGAGACCAGCCTGGTCTACAATGAGTTCTAGGACAGCCAGGACAGTTACTACAGAAAAACCCTGTCTCAAAAGACAAAAGAGGAGGATGAGAAGCAGGAAGAAGAGGAAGAGAAAGAGGAAGAAGAAGATTTAAAAATACATTTTTAAACAGCATCATAATAGCTATATAGAACACTACAGTCAACAGCAGCAGAATACACATATTTTTGTCATTAAACATCATTTGTCTTCTTTCTCACACCCTGAAACAACTACTTTCTCCAGACTTCCTGGAGAGGTACAGGTAAAGGAACTATTGATTCCTCAGATGGAAGGAGAAAGACCACTGACCCAAATCATCATGGCCAAATTAAATAAAGTAAGCAATTAATGAAAACAGGTTTTTAAATTCCTATACACAGGGCAGCGGTGGCGCACGCCTTTAATCCCAGCATTTGGGAGGCAGAGGCAGGCGAATTTCTAAGTTCGAGGCCAGCCTGGTCTACAGAGCGAGTTCCAGAACAACCAGAGCTACACAGAGAAACCCTGTCTTGAAAAACCAAAAAAAAAAAAAAACAACCCCAAAACAAAAATTCCTATACACAGTCTTTCTCCCCCTAAAGTGGGGTTCAAGAGGTCAGCATTGGATTTGAGAAAAATAAGGTGTTTATAGTTCAGGGGTAGGGGATTTTGAAATGGGGAACATAGGAAGGGTTACAGGAGCATAAACATACATAAATATAACAAGTTAGCCATAGCAACCTCCTGGAACAAAGAGATAATTGCAAGGTAGTCATAAGGTGCTCAGAACAATGGTTTGGGGAACAAAGGTAGGGTTGCAAGATGGTTATAAACAACTTTTGAAACAAAGGCATGGTTGCTGTATCCTGGAACAGGCAATACAGAACCATTTGCAGTTAAGGTTATAGGTAGAGCATAGCCCAATCCTTGAGAAACAGAGATTTAATCATAAACAGGAATAAACCTAGTTTGCCTTTACTATAAGATGGCTTTTAAGGAACACACACATATCATCATGAGTGAGGTAACCCAATCACAAAAACATACACACACACACAATATGTACTCACTGATAAGTGGATATTAGACCAGAAGCTTGGTACACTCAAGACACAACTCACAGACCAAACAAATCTCAAGAAGGAAGACCAAAGTATGGATACTTTGTCCTTCTTAGAAGGGGGGAACAAAATACCCATGGGAGGAGATACAGGGACAAAGTGTGGATCAGAGACTAAAGGAAAGGCCATCCAGAGACTGTCCCACCTGGGGATCCACCCTATATACAGTCACCAAATCCAGACACTGATGTGGATGCCAACAAGCACTTGCTGACAGGATCCTGATATAGCTGTCTCCTGAGAGGCTCTGCCAGTACCCGACTAATACAGAGGTGGGTGCTCTCAGCCATCCATTGGACTGAGCATAAGGTCCCCAATGGAGGAGCTAGAGAAAGGTCCAAGGAGCTGAAGGAGCTTGCAGCCCCATAGGAGGAACAACAATATGAACCAGCCAGTACCCCCAGAGCTCCCAGGGACTAAACCACCAACCAAAGAGTACACATGGAGGGACCCATGGCTCCAGCTGCATATGTAGCAGAGGATGGCCTTGTTGGACATCATAGGGTGGAGAGGCTCTTGGTCCTGAGAAGACTTGATGCCCCAATACCAGGACAGGGAAGTGGGAGTGGGTGAGTTGGTGAACAAGAGGATGGGGGGGGGATGGGATAGGGTGTTTTCAGAGGGGAAATCAGGAAATGGGATAACATTTGAAATGTAAATAAAGAAAATATCTAATAAAAAAGTTAAAAAAAAAAAAACAAAAAGATGGCTTTTAAGTTTAAGATGGAGGCAGACTGGGTTTATCTGAACATACAGGACAGAGGAGACATGCAAGGATGAACTAGGGAAAGTAGAAGAAGATATGGCTCCTTTGTTTTGCAAGGCAAAGAGAATGAGAAAGGGTACTGTTATGGTTTGCATATGCTTGGCCCAGGGAGTGGCACTATTAGGAGGTGTGGCCTTGTTGGAATAGGTGTGTCACTGTGGGGGGGTGGCTTAAGGCCCTCACCCTAGCTGCCTGAAAGTCAGTCTTCCACTAGCAGCCTTGAGCTGAGGATGTAGAACTCTCAGCTCCTCCTGCACCATGCCTGCCTGGATGCTGCCATGCTCCCACCTTGATGATAATGGACTGAACCTCTAAACCTGCAAGCCAGCCCCAATTAAATGTTGTCCTTATAAAAGTTGCCTTGGTCATGGTGTCTGTTCACAGCAGGAAAACCCTAAGACAGGTATCAAAGGGCAAAAATGTCCCATAGCTTCTGAGAGGGCAAAGCCCAGAATCAAAGAGAATTGAGTGACTAACAGACAGATTTCTGATAGGCAGACAGGTAGGAAGAGATTCCATAACAAGGTAATAAAGATGATGAACTTCCAAGACAGAAGCGAGCTTCTTCACCTTCATGGCTGGCTTCCTCCCCACCCTCCTAACCTGAGACAAAGGCCTGACAGCTGAAAAGACCTTGTGGGCTTTTTCTCCTGACAGTAGGATGCCTGCTGACGGACTGGCTCAGCAAGTTCAAGGCCAAAAAAGGACATGTTGCTCAACAGTTGTAGACCAATCAGCCATCTTGCCTTTTTTCAAACTGACCAACTCTAAATTAGGGGAGGAAAACTCTTCGAAGACTTCAACAACAACAGCAACAGCAACAGCAGCAACGAGCCATCAAGGAGAAGCCAGGCTTCTGTTCCCCATCTGATTCATTCCGTGTGCTTGCTGTATGCGTGTTTCCTCACCCCTATCAAAAAGTTTGCCTCACCAGGCTTGTTTGATGTGCTGTGTTTGAGAATTTCCCGGCTGTTACCTGTCAAGCCTTTTTCCTGCTTTTCAATTCTTTAAGTGTCAGAGAAAACAAACCTAATCAAGACCCATACAGTAACAAAACAGCTGTTGTGTTAGAAAAACACAGCCAATGATGAAACTCTCAAAATATAGACCCAGTTCCAGCTCCAGAGCCAGCCGCTTCAACTACTGATGCTCCAGCCCCCACTGGACTTGGCGGCCCGATGAATATCCATTGAAATAATATCCATTGAAATGCCTCTGGTTTAGAAGCTTTGGCTACAATGAGGTCAAGGGACGTGGGACTGCCAAGCTGCCAAGGTTCTCATTTGTCACTGTCTCTGGTCAGTTCAGTGCCACTAGAAGAGAGCAGTGGCTTCAGTAGCTGAGAGGTGCACCTCACCAAAGCCGGTGGAGAGGAACTTGGAGCAGACATTTGTTTTCAGAGGTGAGGGACCTAGGCAAGAGAGCTGTTCTGAGTCAGAGAACTAGAATTGAATGCACTTTTTAACAGCACTACACAAAAATAAACATGTTCTCTCTCTCTCTCTCTCTCTCTCTCTCTCTCTGTGTGTGTGTGTGTGTGTGTGCGTGTGTGTGCACGTGTGTTTTCCTTTCACCAAAATGGGTCTGGTCCTAGGCTAGTGGTAGCTGGCTGTACTGAATGAGTCTGTCTCTCTCTCCATCTCTCTCTGTCTCTGTCTCTCTGTCTCTGTCTCTCTCTGTCTCTCTGTCTCTGTCTCTCTCTGTCTCTCTCTGTCTCTCTCTCTCTCTCTCTCTCTCTCTCTCTCTCTCTCTCTCTCTCTCTCTCTCTCTCTTTCTCAACAGGATTTCTCTGTGTGTCCCTGGCTGTCCTAGAACTCACTCTATAGACCAGGTTAGCCTTAAACTCTTAGAGATTCACCTGCCTCTGCCTCCCAAGTTCTGGAATTAAAGGTGTGATCACAGACCTCCTTCTCCTCCTCCTTTACCTCCTCCTCCTCCTCTTCCTCCTCCCCCCTCCCCAGAGGCTTGCTATCGACAACACAAAACCACTGCTCTCACCTCAAAGGCAAGAGGGGTTTATTTTTGAAGATTTTTGTTGAATGTATGTGATTTATTGTAGCTGTCTTCAGACACACCAGAAGAGGGCATCGAATCCCATTACAGATGGTTGTGAGCCACCATGTGGTTGCTGGGAATTGAAATCAGAACCTCTGGAAGAGCAGTGTTCTTAACCACTAAGCCATCTCTCCAGCTCCAACAATTCATTCTTGAGTCAAATATGAGTGACCACGTCCAGGATTCAGGTTGTCCAGAAAGATATTTTCCTTTGTGGAAGTGGTCAGATGACATTTTAGTAGTTACAGAACAAAGAGAGTCATAAGTCAAAGTATTTACTATATCTATTGATGGGTCTACAGGTAGTGGGATGAAGAGATTTATGCTTAGGTTTCAGATACTATCTGATGGTATTCTTTTTTTTATGTTTTTTTAATTTTTTTTGAATATAATCTTCATTTACATTTCAAGTGGTAAAACCTTTCCCAGTTTTCCCCCTCCCCCAAACCCCCCAACCCCTCCTCCCACTCCCTGCCTCCAAGTATATGCCCCTCCACACAACTCACTCCCACCCCACCCTCCGACGCCCCGCGATCTCCCTTTGCTGGGGCATCTATTGAACCTTTACCTGACCAAGGACCTCTCTTCCCACTGATGCCCGACAAGGCATTCCTCTGCCACATTTTTGGCTAGAACCATGTGTACCCCTTGATTGATGGTTTAGACCCTGGGAGTCCTGGGGTATCTGAGTGGTCTACATCATTATTCTTCCCATGGGGCTGTGAACCCCCTCAGCTGCTTCAGACCGCCCTCCAACTCCTCCATTGGGGACCCCACTCCCAGCCCTCCAACTCCTCCATTGGGGACCCCACTCCCAGACCAGTTGGTGGCTACTAGCATCTGCCTCTGTATGTATAAGGTTCTGGCAGGGCCCCTCTGAAGACAACCATGATATGCTCCTTTTGATATGTGCTTCTTGTCATCCATAGTAGTGTTGGGGTTCAGTGACTGTTTATAGGCTGAATCCCCAGGTAGGGCATTCTCTGGGTGGCCTTTACTTCAGTCCCTGCTCCACACTTTGCCTCCATCATTGCTCCTGTAAGTGTATTGTTCCCTTTCTCAGAGGAACCTAAGCACCCCCACTTCAGTCCTCCACCTTCTTGAGGTTCCTGTGGTCTGTGAATTGTAACTTGTTTATTTTGAGCTTTTGGGCTAACATCTGATGGTCTTCTTAGCTTTTGGATTCGTGGATGCTCACTGCTAAGTATGTATGTGAAAGGTTTTGATAATCATGAGGCTTTCAGTTCAGACTCAAGGGAAGACAAGGAATCATTTTCAAAGGGATTAAAAGTAGCTCAAGGTCTTTCACCTGTAACATTTTTGCTCACCCTAACCACAACGTTCACTCATTTGGTCTTGTAGAACCTTCCATACTGATGTAGCAGTTCTTTTTTCTAGGAACTTCAGTTTCCACTGTGTAGCCATGACTGATATTGCAGTTTTACCACACTCTTCTAAATCCTAGGACTAATCATGCACCACCACACTTAGCACAGAATATAAATTTTTCTGAAGTTGACAAGAACATTCTCCAAGACACACCATGTAGTATTCCACACAACAGAGTTTAGTGGGTTTTAGAGGACTGAGGGCTGATCATGTTTCTATCTACCTTGCCCAGCATACTGGGGTCCTGGAGTTTCATCCCCAGACCACAAAAGAAGAAGGAGAAGAAGAAAAAAGAAAGACTGCAAAGCAAAATTAGAAATTAGTAAGAGAAAAAAAATCATGTGAAATCCATAAATTCGTGTAAGCTTATGCACTCTATTTTGTGGAAATGGATCAAAGGAAAAAAAACAAACAGAGGGAAATTGGAAAAAAAACTCTGAAATCAATCTTCAAAATATGGCATACCAAAAATTTATGTGATGCAGCTGAAGTACTTAGGGGGACACATTTTTAGCTTGCAACAAAATGTTTGAGCTGTAAATATTTAGAAAGAACCCGTGGTGGGGGGATACAGCCCACCATTGCCCTCAGCAGCCTGAGGAGTTCTGTCCACCTTCAGGTAAAGCCAGGCCCTTGATTACACTGCAGGAAAGAGTTTCAGGATGAACCAGCATGGTGATATGATCATCCAGTGTTATTATCTGATAGTCGTGATCTTTATGATATATGATAAGCTAAGTTAATGAGATTTAACTACAAGCATTTAGAGAACACATTAAGCTCTGTAAGCATTTAGAGAAAGGAACACTTAGGAAAGGAAGCATCTGTTCTGCTAAAGGAACACACAACAATAAAATGACACCTAATGACATTCTGTTATACCCATAGATCAGTGCCTCTCTCAGCCACCATTAGAGAAGCTTCCTCTTGCAGTAGGTGGGAACCAACACAGAGACCCGCATGGTATTGAGAGTGAGAGGCTTTGGAACCCTCAGTCTTAAATGGAATGTCTTCATGAAAGCCCCCTTCAGAATCCCACAGAAGAGAAGGTGAAAAAGATTGTAAGAACTAGAGGAGATGGAGGACATGAAGGGAATAAGGTCTTCGAAATGCAATAGGACTGACGTGCGTAGGAACTCACAGAGACTGTGGCAGCATGCATGGGACTTGCAGCAGTCTAAACCAGATGGGGTTGCAGTGCTTCGAAGGGAGGTAGACACAGGCCCCCATCCCTAATCAAGAAGGTACCTCCAGTTAACTGTTTGAAAGGGAAAAACTAGTTTTCTCACTGAGATACAGACCACACTTACGGGCAGGCTCCACGCACAGCAGTAGATAGTCAACAAAAACTGGACTCAGTGGTATTTTTGTAGACTTTGTCTGCTGTTGCTTTGTTTGGGCATTTTTTTTTTTTGGTCTTACTGGCCTTTTGCTTGTATATTACGGTTTCTGATTTTGTGGTTGGTCAGTTTTGTTTTGTGTGGGTGTGTGTCTGTTTGTGTTTCCCGAGCTTTTTCTTTGTTTTTATTTTCTCATTCTGTTTTGTTTGCCGGTTTGTTTTCTTACTGGAGAGAAAGAAAGGATGTAGAGTTGGGCAGGTGAGAGAGAAGGATTATCTGGGTGGATCTGGGGGAGGGGAGACTACATGTAAAGTCCTGACCAGATAGCTCAGTGAGTAAAGTAACTTGCCACCAAGCCTGCCTACCTGAGTTTGATCCTGGGGTTTCATACAATGGAGAGAGAAAACAACTACCACCGATGGTCCCCTCACCTCCACACACGTGCTATGTCATGTATGTGTGTACACATGAACAGACAGATACGCACGCCACTAAATAAATAAAAATGTTTTTAAAAATGTTCTTAAAGCATCAAACTGAGGCATGAGATACATGCATGGCGTCTCAGCACTCAGGCCGCAGAGGCAGAGGCAAGAGGATTAAGGCCACTCTCAGCTACATAGCTGAGCAGTGAGTTCAAGGCCAACTGGATCCACATGAGACTGTCACGAAGAAAGGGAGGAAGAAAAAGAGAAAGAAAGGGAAAGAAAGCTAATAATGCAAGGTTAATAAAAATAAAATATACATTTTTAAAAAAATATACATTTTTAAAGAAGATGGGGCTAGGTGTGGCGGTGTTTGCTTCAGCACCTGGGAAGTAGAGGCAGGTGGATCTCTGTGAGTTTGAGGCCAGCCTGGTTTGCAGAGTGAATTCTAGGACAAGGGTTACATGAACCTTGTCTCAAACAAACAAACAAACAAACAAACAAACAAACAAACAAACGGATTGGAGAGATGGCTCAGCATGTGCTCCTTTTGCCAAGGACCCAAGTACAACATTCCAGCACCCACATGACAGCTCACAACTGTCTGTAATTCCAGTTCCAGAGGATCCAGTACAGTCTTCTGGCCTCCACAGGCACCAGGCATGTACTCAGTGCACATACATACATATGGACAAAACACTCACATGCATAAAATAACAATAAACTTTGACACTGAGATGCGTTTCCTGTATGCAGCAAAATGTTGGGTCCTGTTTATGTATCCAGTCTGTTAGTCTATGTCTTTTTATCGGGGAATTGAGTCCATTGATGTTAAGAGATATTAAGGAATAGTAATTGTTGCTTCCTGTTATTTTTTGATGTTATTTTTATGTTTGAGTGGTTATCTTCTTTTGGGTTCGTTGAAAGAAGATTACTATCTTGCTTTTTCTAGGTGTAGTTGCTCTCCTTATATTGGTGTTTTCCATCTGTTATCCTTTGTAGGACTGGATTTGTGGAAAGATATTGTGTAAATTTGGTTTTATCATGAAATATCGTGGTTTCTCCATCTATGGTAATTGAGAGTTTTGCTGGGTATAGTAGTCTGGACTTGCATTTGTGTTCTCTTAAAGTCTGTATAACATCTGCCCAGGATCTTCTAGCTTTCATGGTCTCTAGTGAGAAGTCTGGTGTAATTCTGATAGGTTTTCCTTTATATGTTAATTGGCCTTTTTCTTTTATTGCTTTTAATATTCTTTCTTTGTTTAGTACATTTGGTGTTTTGATTATTATGTGACAGGAGGTATTTCTGTTCTGGTCCAGTCTGTGTGGAATTCTGTAGGCTTCTTGTATGTTCATGGGCATCTCTCTCTTTAGGTTAGGGAAGTTTTCTTCTGTAATTTTGTTGAAGATATTTACTGGCCCTTTAAGATGTAAATCTTCACTCTTTTCTACACCTTAGCTTTGGTCTTCTCATTGTGTCCTGAATTTTCTGGATGTTTTGGGTTACAAGCTTCTTACATTTTGCATTTTCTTTTACTGTTGAGTCAATGCTTTCTCTTTTTTTTTTGTTGTTTTTTATTTTTTATTTTTTTTTTGAGACAAGGCTTCTCTGTGTAGCTCTGGTTGTCCTGGAACTCACTCCATTGACCAGGCTGGCCTCGAACTCAGAAATCCGCTTGCCTCTGCCTCCCAAGTGCTGGGATTAAAGGCGTGCGCCACCACTGCCCGGCGAGTCAATGCTTTCTATGGTAACTTCAGCCCCTGAGATTCTTTTTTTTATCTCTTGTATTCTGTTGTTGATATTTGCATTTATGACTCCTGATTTCTTTCCAAGGTTTTCTATCTCCAGAGTTGTTTCCCTTTGTGATTTCTTAGCTGTTTCTACTTCTGTTTTTAGATCCTGAATGGTTTTGTTCAGTTCCTTCACTTGTTTGTGTTTTCCTGTTTCTTTAAGGGATTTTTGTGTTTCCTCTTTCAGCACTTCTGCCTGTTGACCCATGTTCTCCTGTATTTCTTTAAGTGATTTTTGTGTTTTCCCTTCATGGGCTTCTATCTGTTGACCCATGTTCTCCTGTATTTCTTTAAGCGAGTTTTGTGTTTCCTTTTTAAGGGTTTCTACCCGTTGACTCATGTTCTCCTGTACTTCTTTAAGGGAGCTATTTATGTCCTTCTTGAAATCCTCTATTAACCTCATGAGATGTGATTTTAAATCCAGGTCTTGCTTTTCTGGTGTGTTGGGATATCCAGGACTTGCTGTTGTTGGAAAACTTGGTTCAGATGGTGCCATATTGCCTTGGTTTCTGTTGGTGATGTTCTTGCCTTTGCCTTTTGCCATCTGGTTATCTCTGGTGTTAGCTGGTGTTGCTGTCTCTGCCTGTGGCTTATCTGTCATGCAAGTCTCTGTATCTGTGCTCCTGGGAGACCTGTTCTCTGTGTGTACACTGGTTTGTAGGTACTCCTGTAAGACCTGCTCTCTTGTGGTTGTATTTGGGTATGTAGCTCTGTGGCCCCAGTCAATCTGGGTGCAGGCAGTAATTGGAAGACTCCTGTCCCAGGTTGTTCCTAGGCTCTTGTGTCCTCAGGGTTTCAGGCTTTTTCCTCTGAGCAGCAGGGGTGGTGGTCCTACCTGTGCTGCCCGGCCTCTCTGCACTCCTGAGTGGTTAGCTACCCCCGTGAGTCAGTACAGATTGGATATGGTACAGAGTGGCAGAGGGTGGTCCCAGGCTCGAGAAGAAAACTGGAGGGCTTCTTCCAGAGGGTTCCGGGTGTGATCCTCTGGTGAGGGTGTTCTACCTGTGCAAGCAGGCCCCTCCACACTCCTGGGTGGTTAAGCTGTCTCCCTGTGCCACTTGGGTGTGGCCTTCCCTTTCCTTTCTTACCTCTCAATCCTCCCATATGACCGTCCTTGCTCTCTTTCAAATTCATGGCCTCTTTTTTATTAATTGTTGTTATACATATGCATATATATACATATACATACAGGTACACATACACATACATATATACATTCCATTGGACTACAAGATGGCAGTAAGAGACAATCAAATGTATTATGCATATGTGTATACATATACATATGCATATACACATATATATTCCTAAATACATAAATAGAACTTAGTCTACATAATGTTACTTGTATATATAATTTCAGGGCTGAGCATTTGGTACTGTATAAACAATTGCTGTGCTCTTCCCTAGGAAAGATTATTTCTTCCGCTCTTATCATTCCTTAGTTGCCTGTAGTTCTTTGGGTAGGATTGAGGCCCTGTGGACTTTCCACATCCATTTTGACATGTCTATTGCTGTTGTCCTTGTTCATTTGAGACTGGGCTCCACAATTCTTCACGTTGATTGTGGTTCTCTGTAATGGTCTCTATCTTAGTTGTTGTTCTACTGCTCAGAAGAGACCGCATGACTAGCACAACTCTTATACAAGAAAGCCATTTAATTAGGGTCTTGCTTATAGTTTCAGAGGGTTAGTCCATTTTCACAATTGCAGGAAGCAGATAGGGATGGTGTTGGAGCAGTAGGTAGGAGCCATCTTGATCCACAGGCAGCAGACCCAGAGAGTCACACTGGGTCTGTTGTGAGCTTTTGAAATCTCAAACCCAACCCCAGGGACACATCTCCTCCAACAAAGCCACAGCTACTCCAACAAGGCCACAACCTCCTAAATCCAAACAGCTTACCAACTGGGGACTAAGCATTCAAATATGCGAGCCTATGGAAGCCATTCTTATTTAAATCACCACAGTCTCTGTCTGTTGCAAAGATCAGTTTCATTGATGAGGGGTGAGGATTATATTTAACTGTGGGTATAAGGACACATATTTAGAATATAGCTAGGAATTATTCTAGTTCAGTAAAGTGGTGGTTGTAGGGTCTACTCCAAGATCCATGACATCACCAGCCCTGGGTAGTTATCTAGGATTCTATCACCAGGCATGATTTCCTCCTGTTGAGTGGTCTTAAGTCCAATAAAAGAGCTGTTGGTCACCACTAAGGTATGCATGCCGCTCCTGAGCCCTTAGGGCTACCATATCAGGCTGGTTCTGTAGTTCACAGGTGTCAATAGCTGGGTAGAACTTTTGCTTTCTTCTCTCCTTTAGAAGTTTTCATAGTACCATGAAAGCTAGGCCTCAAGGAGGAGAGTTTTAGATCAGTTCTAGCTCAAGGTCCTCTGGGTCCTATGTGTGAGGTGCATGATGTCTTCACCAATAGGGATTTATCTTCCCCCTCTAGGAAGCAACCAAAAGCAACATCAATAGTCTTTAAGGTTTTGGAGTCTTTTGAACAATTCTAACTATCAATTTGAAAGAGGGATTATCATGTCTAACGTTGGGTTTTTTTTTGTTTTTTTTTTTTGTTTTTTTTTTGTTTTTTCGAGACAGGGTTTCTCTGAGTAGCCTTGGCTGTCCTGGAACTCACTTTGTAGACCAGGCTGGCCTCGAACTCAGAAATCCTCCTGTCTCTGCCTCCCAAGTGCTGGGATTAAAGGCGTGCGCCACCACCGCCCGGCACGTTGGGGTATTTTGTCACACGTATCTGAATATTTAAAGTCAACATTTTTATTATTCATTCACTGATTGGCCAATTCCATTTCCTGGATATTTTGAATAGAGTAGCAATGAACATGGATGAACAGATATCTCTAGAGTAGGATATAGAGCCCTTCGGGTATGTATTCAAGAGTAGTACAGCTGGATCATCAGGTAGATCTACTTTTAGTCTTCTAAAGAACTTCCATACTGATTTTCAAAGTGAGTGTACCAATTAGAATCACCACTAGCAGTGAATAAGTGCTCCCCTATCCCCACGTCCATGGCAGAATGTCTTTTTTTTTTTAAACTTTTTTTTTTAAGTGTGGTGAGATAAGATCTCAAAGTCATTTTAATTTGAATTTCCCTGCAGCTAAGGATTTTGTTTTCTTTTGATTGAGTTAATTTTCTGATATATAGTCTATATATATAGTATATATATAGTCTAGATACTAACCCACTGTCAGATAAAATAGCTAGTATAGATTTTTCTTATTCTGTAGCCTGCCTCTTCATACCAGTGATGATTTTTTGATGTATGGAAATATTTTAATTTTATAAGGTCTATTTTCTCATTGTTGGCTTCAATGCCTGGCCTATTGGGGTCCTATTCAGAAAGTCCTTTCCTGTACCAATCAGTTCAGTTATTTCCTTACTTTCTCTATCAAATTCAGGATATTGTGTCTTATGTTGAGGTCCTTGATCCATTTGGAGTAGGGCTTTATATAGGATAAGAGATAATGATCTACTTTGATTTTTCTATATGTAGTTATACAGTTTGACCACAACCATTAGTTGAAGAGTCACCCTTTCTCCAATGTGCACTGTTGTTGGATTCTTTTTGACAAATCTAATATCTGTAGAAGGTGAGTTTATATTTGGGTCCTCAATTCTGCTTTATTATTCAAGGATTTTGTTTTCTTCCAGTACCATGTTATTTTTTATCATTACAGCCCTGTATCCCAATGTGAAATCTGGAAGGTGTTACCTCCAGCAGTTTTTGTGGTTGTTGTTGTCTTGTTCTTTTTTTACATTGTTGTTCTTTATTTACATTTCAAATGTTGTCCCCTTTCCTGACCCCCCTGAAAATTCCCTAAGCCACCCCCCTCCCCCTGCTCACCAATCCACTCACTCCCACTTCCCTGTCCTGGCATTCTCCTATACTGGGTCATCTAGCCTTCTCAGGACCAAGGGCCTCTCCTCCCTTTGATATCCAACAAGGCCATTCTCTGCTCTATACCCATCTGGAGCCATGGGTCCCTCCATGTGTACTCTTTGGTTGGTGGTTTAGTCCCTGGGAGCTCTGGGGGTACTGGGTGGTTCAAAATGTTGTTCCTCCTATGGTGCTGCAAACCCTTCAAACTCCTTGCATCCTTTCTCTAGCTCCTCCATTGTGGACCCTGTACTCAGTTCAATGGCTGGCTAAGAGTGTCCCCCTCTGTATTTGTCATGCACTGGCAGAGCCTGCCAGGTGATAGCTATATCAGGCTCCTGTCAGCAAGCACTTGTTGGCATTCACAATAGTGTCTGGGTTTTGTAACTGTATATGACATGGATCCCTAGGTGGGGTGGTTTCTGGGTTGATATGTTCTTACATTAAGTTTGCAAGTATTTTATTCTGAATTTTTGTGTTCAAGTGCATGAAACATATTGGCCTATAGTTTTCTTTTTTATCTTTTCCTGGTTTTATTATCAGAGTAATCCTGGATTTGTAAAAGGAATTTAGAACTATTCCTTCCTGTTTTGTAAAATACTTTTGAGGATTCTTAGTGTTAGTTCTTCCTAGACCATCTGGTAGATTTCTGCTCTGAATCTATCTGGAGCTGGGCTTTTTGTCAGCTGGGATTTTTTTTCATTTTTTAACTGTTTCTATCTCACTGGATGTTAAGGGCCTGTTTAAAACTTCATCTTGATTTAACTTTGTTAGGTTGTATACATCGAGAATTTTATCCATTTCTTTTCAATTTTCCAGTCAGTAGAATTACTTATTTTGTTTTGTTGAAACAGGGTCTGGTTGTTCTGGAACTCACAACATAGATCAGGCTAGTCTCAAACTCACAAAGATCTGCCTGCCTCTGCCTCTGTCTCCACAATGCAAGGGACTGGAGCATAAACTTTAAAAATATGTCTTTATGATTCTCCAAATTTCCTGAGGATTTGTTGCAATGACTCCCTTTTTCTGTCTAATTTTTACAGATCTTCTCTTTTGGTTAGTTTGACTAAAAGTTTGTCAGTCTTGTTAATCTTTTCAAAGAAGTACATTTGTGGTTCATTGATTCTTTGTTTTGTGTCCTAATTCATGGCTTATTTTGGAGAAATATCCATGTGCTGCAGAGAAGAAGGTGGTTGTTCAGTGTTTGGGGTTTGGGTGGAAGCCTGTTAGCTAGTTACTTTTCTTTATTTTTTTTCTTTCTGTCTTTCTGTCTTCCTCTCCCTCTCTCTCTCCCTTTTCCTCTCCCTCCCTCCCTGCCTTCCTCTCTCTTGGGTTTCTGAGGCAGGGTTTCTCTATGTAGCCCTAGATGTCCTGGAACTTGCTTTGTAAACCAGGCTAGCCTCAAATTCACAGAGATCTGCCTGCCTCTGCTTCCAGAATGCTGGGATTAAAGGCGTGCTCCACCACACTGGGCTTGACATAGCTGTTTTCTAGCTGGTGGAGTAATTCTTTATGGATATAAATAACTTGTTGCTTCTTTTGTCCTTTGTGTGCTTATTCTGTCTTCTTGTATACTGGTGTAAGAATGCATCATGGAAATTAAGCACTGAAATATTTTGTTTGTGCTGGTTTTCTGACTTGATCACATGGAGAATTGCAAGAATACTATATGAACATTGGTTAACTGTTTCTGCTGTGTTTGTTGGGTTTTTCATGCCATCTTGTGGCCAAATGGAAAATGCCATATGAGTTTAGAATAATTAAAATTGGTTTTTTGTTTTGACAGCATTTGACGATTTTATGCCACTATTCTGTGGATATATGGGAGGATATTTTGTGACTATAGGTAAGTGATAAGATACAAATACATTCTTTACATATTTAAAGTTAAATAAGTTATATGAAATGCTTATTATTAATAATTAATGAACTTCCCTTATGTAAAACAGAGAATTCATTATAGTAGAAAAAATACATAAAGTTATATATGGTGACACATACCTGTAATCCAACCACTTGTGTGACAGAAGCAAAAAGATCTTAAGTTTGAGATCAGCCAACACAGCAAGTCCCTGTCTCAAGAAAATGAAAACAGAGAAGGAGAAGAAGGAGGAGGAGGAGGAGGAAGAAAGTGAGAGGAAGGTGGAGGGGAGAGGGAAAAAGAGGGAAGACAGGGAGAGGGAGAAGGAGAGAGTGGGGAGAGGAAGAGAGAATACCATAATTTCATTGGACCTTTAACTCAAGATCCTGAGTTTCTAAGTGGAGAGATATAGAGACTGGGATGTAGTATTTCTCTCAGTAGAGAGTTTTATTTGAGTCTGAACCTTAGAGGTGGTTTTGATATTTGGTTCTTGCTTTATTTACCTATAATTAAGCTTCATTATATATGTATATGAATATTTACCATGTTAAATACCATTGTTACTTTAACAACTTCTAGTCTGTCTCCTTTCTTCTGTTCTTTTGTGAAAATACTCATATATGATAATCCAGATGAAGTGATAGAAATATCTAAAGATATCAAAATATCTTTTAAAAATTAAAGAAAAATAGTGGGTATAGTGAAAGACAAAGTGTTGTTTTAGTAAAAATTACAAGAAAAAAGTTTCTGCCTGATCTTCCAAAATGGATTTTTTTCCTTAATGCTCCAATGTGCAGTTTTAAACTCTCTCTTCCTATCAGTTACTAAGGTCTCTACCTTGCCTGCCCTGATATTTTGTCTCTGATAAACTTCATGCCAGCTTGGTTCTGAGTCCTCTTTAACTGTTTTTGTCAGGTATACTAAGAACCTGAAAAGAGGATTGTGAGTCTTTTGACACCCCAGAAATGTTTTGAGGAACAACGAGAAAGACAAAAACAAAGTATTAAGGATTTAAAATTAGACCAACAAATCCTACGTAAAAGAAAGAACACCAAAAAGAAACAAATGAGTAGACTAAACAGTACAGGAATGTCTTTAAAGTACTGAAGAGCAGTAATGGTCAAGATATAATCTGTATGTACTTAATGGTGTGCCTTAGTTGGGCTTTCTATTGCTGTGATGAAACACTATGAGCCAAAAGCAAGTTGTTCATCATTGAAGGAAGTCAGGACAGGAATTCAAACAGGGTGGGGATCTGAAGGCAGGAGCTTTTGCAGAGGCCATGGAGGGGTGCTGCTTACTAACTTGCTCCCCATGGCTTGCTCAGCCTGCTTTCTTATAGAACCCAGGACCACCAGCCTAGGGATTGCCACATGGGGCTGGGCCCTCCCCCACTGATCACTAATTATGAAAATGACTTAAAACTGGATCTCATGCAGGCATGTTTTCAAATGAGATTCCCTCCTTTGAGATGACTCTAGTTTGTATGTCGAGTTGACACAAGACTAGCCAATACAACTCACCCCTTGTCAACCTGACACACAAACACATCACTATTAAGCCACAATCTTTGCTTTCTCATTTATCCCCAAGATCTCACATGACAAATTTAAATAGCTTTAAACTTCCCAGCCTTAACAAATTCAAACACATTAAAATTTTAGTCTTTCTAAAAATTCCAATCTCTCAAAAAGTCAAAAATCTCTTTTACAAGTTCAAAGTTTTCAGCTGTGGGATCCTGCAAAAATCAAAATTAAATTAAATACCTTCTTGGAGAGGGTGGAACCAGGGCACAGTCACCAACTGAATCAAGCAAAATCAAACTCTAACAGTATAAATAACTCAATGTCCAACATTTGGATTTACTCATGAACTTCTGGACTTCTCTAAGGAGCTTGAGTCACTTCTCCAGCTCTTCCCTCTGCAGTACACACAGTTTGTCTTACAGGGTCCACCTGGCTCCACTCCACTGCTTCTGCTGTTCTTGGTGGCCATTTCATAGTACTGACATCTCCAAACTGCTGGGGTCTTCTGCTGCAACTGAGTTACTCCTTTACCAATAGCCTCTCATTGGCTCTATTCATGGTGCCAAGCCTCAACTTCTTTGCATGACCCCTTTAGTCCTGAGCCTTCAACTGTCACTGATGCTGTACCTTCACCAATAATCTCTCCAGGCCTCTCATAGTGCCTAGCCTCAGATGCTCTCCATGACCCCTTCACGCTTTCAAAAATAGTACCACCTGAGTGATTCTTACACTACCAACCTCAGCTGCCAGCACAAGGTACAACCTGACCACTTCTGAAACACAGTGTGTGCGAGCTGACTCTTGAGTAAACACTTCTCAGGTTTCACCATGATGCTGCTCTCCCCTCAGTCACTTAGCTCCAACTGACCAGCATCAATTGTCCCAGTAATGCAAAGGTTTCACTTCAATGATGCCAGCCTCTTGATCCCCATCTGATCAGAATGACAGAATCTCAATTCTAAATAATGACTGGCCCTGATAGAGTCTTTAAACTTCCCTCTGAAACTTCAGAAGACAGGCCTCCATCTTCTGTACTGCTTCAACATTATCTTCCAAACTCTCACAAAACAGCTCACTGTCTCTTCCTGCTGCCTACAGATTAAAATGTAGAACTCTCAGCTACTCTTCCAGCACCATGTCTGCCTGCATGCCACCATATTTCCTGCCATTATGGTAATGGACTGAACCTCCGAACCTGTAGACAGCTCTGATTAAATGTTGTCCTTTATAAGAGTTGTCTTGGTCACAGTGTCTCTTTACAGTAATGGAAACCTTAACTAAGGCAGGACCTTTCTGATTAGTCACTTGACCTTTTGATGAGTAAGGTCACAAAAAATTTAGATATTAGACTCTAGCCAGTATATATCTTATAAGAAGTGGGGGTCACTGGGGATCTCAGGCTATGTAAGATACAATACAAAACTTAAAATTATATGTGGTCCTGTACAGGTATGTGGGCAATGTGCCAAAAGATCAACAGGAAGATGATGAAACACAAACAAACAAAAACTCAAGATGGGAGGCCTCATAGGTAGAAATGCCTGTGATACCAGATTATCCAGGTAGACTTCACAGAAATGCCCAAGATAGATCAGTTGTAATATTTATTAGTTTCTGTGAACCACTCTATTCATCATTTTTCTGTTACTGTGATAATACACCCAAAGCATCTTATATAAAAAGGAGTTTATTTTTGCTTATGCTTCTAAGAGAATAAGAGTCCTTTATGGCAGGCAGACAGAGCAGCAAGTATCAGGCACGGTAATAGAAACAGGAAGCTGAGAGGTCACATCAGCAAATGCGAACACAGAGCAAAAAGAGTGAACTGGAAGTAGGGTGAGGCTTTATGCTCTCAAAGCCCACTTCCAGCGTCACATTCTCTCCAACAAGTCCGCACCTCCTAAACTTCCCCAATAGTGACACCAACTGGGAACCAAGTATTCAAATACTGGAGCCTGTGAAGGACATTTCTCATTTAAACCACAACAAACCCTTAGTAATTGGGTGGAAGCTTTCCCAAGATTTGGATTAATAGAATATATAGACTCAGATAAATGATGCCATTATTCTAAAAGACCTCATGAAGATATTAGCTACTAATAGGAACTATCATACATCTTGATACCTCCCCAGGTAAAGTGGAAAGAATCGGACCCTTAAACAACTACTTACTAGTTGATAAAATTGCCTTGTACTAGGCTTTTGCTTAGTCCTTTGCTTAGAATCCCTATAGCCCCTTGAAAGAATATATGGTTGTCTCATTAAGAAATGCTATATGGGGGCTGGAGAGATGGCTCAGTGGTTAAGAGCACTGACTGCTCTTCCAGAGGTCCTGAGTTCAAATCCCAGCAACCACATGGTGGCTCACAACCATCTGTAATGAGATCTGATGCCCTCTTCTGGAGTGTCTGAAGGTAGCTACAGTGTACTTACATATAATAAATAAATAAATCTAAAAAAAAAAAAAAGAAAGAAATGCTATATGGATATTGTCATATCTGGGGAGAGACACTGACCTTCCCACCATGGAAATGAAAGAATAATTCCTCAAAAAATTACATACTGGTTCTCTTATTCATTTTTTTCTTTTAGGCTAAAAGGTCTTCTCACCCAGATCCCTCCACTCAAATGTCCAGTCCATTCTTTCTTGCATGATGGATGCTACATCCTGAATGCTGAAAAGGGCTGGGAAGAAAATAAGTTGAAATCAACTTGGGAGGGGTCCTTTCTGGAATCATGGTTCATATGACTGATAGAGGTTAGATACTGGGCTACTTGGTTTTGTCAACTTGACACAAACTAGAGTCATCTGGGAAGAGGGATCCTCAACCTAGGAATTGCTTTCATTGACATTGCCTGTGGGAAATGTCTGCCATGCACTTTCTTAGTTGCTAATTGACATAAGTGGGCCCAGCTCAGTTTGAGCAGCGTCATCCCTAGGCAGGTGTGCATGTCCAACATTGCTCTAGGCATGGACCTGACTACTGCGATGAGGGAATGAAGAAAAGAAAAATGGGTACATGGACACGTGAAATGGGCACAGGAAATCTGGGATTAGGTAGACTGGGGTCTCTGATGAAGAAACCACAGCATGCTGGAAGCTCAACATTCAGTTTATTATATGGAGTTGAACAGAGAGGAGGGGTTGTTGTATATGACTGGACAAGAAAGTGAGGTTATTACATACAGATAAACAAGGAGGTAGGGTTATGGTATACAGCTAGATCAAGAAAATAGGTTTGGCTACTCTCTGTAGGAACAATCTCTATAGGGGACCAGTATTAGTGCCATAAATATCTAAGGGGAGAAAGTTATGATGAACAATGTTTTACACACACTGTCAACATTCACACTTGTTCCTTCAAAGAAGGATTTCCCATCCTTCTGAGCCTGAGGCTTTGGGGTTCTTGACATGTTGGAGCCCATGTCAACAGTACATATTCTCTAAGGGAAGACACTCAGGACTTGTTCCTCTCTACACGGGTGTGTCTGGGCTGTATGAGAAAATTAGCTGAGCAAGGCAAAGGAATCATGTGAATGAGCAGCGTTCCTCCATGGTCTCTGCTTTAGTTTCTACCCTTAAGTTCCTGCTTAAGTTCATGCTCTGAATTCCCTCAATGACAGACTGATGTGCAAGTGTAAGTGAAATAAACCCCTTCCTCAACAAGTTACTTCTGGTCATGTTTATCAGAGTAATATAAAACAAACTAGAACAGATACATTACACGCAAATAAAGAAGGCTATGGGTAACAGTGCCCAGGGAAAACATGCAATTGTAACACAAAGAGACCCTTTGAAATTAGGACTTAAAAAGATATATATTTGGTCTGTTTACTGTGAGGAAAGATAATGAGAACGGTAGTGTTGAAGGCCAGTTAACCTCTCTACTAACTGTTCACTTTGATGCATGTCTAGTCTTATTCATCCAATGGAAACTTAGAAAATCAGAAATCCTAGGGGCTACACATAGTAGAAACTGAAGGTTTAAGATTTAAAATACACTATGGAAACCAAAACTGGGTATGGGGAAGTTAATGCATGGCTGGAATAGATTAAATATTCTGTCAGCACATTAAATGAAAATGACCGTTACACTTGTGTTGTAGGGAGGCCAGAAGCTTGAGATGTCCATCCCCACTGAGATGGACTTCAGATACCTAGCAATATTCCAGTGCAATACCACCAGACATATGCCATGGCCGTGGTCAAGCTAGAAAACAGTGTTCATATCTCAAAAGCATGCTCTTTTTTGAAAATATTTATTTATTTATTTATTTATTTATTTTTATGTATATGAGTACCCTGTGCTGTCTTCAGACACACCAGAAGAGGGCATCAGATCTCATTACAGATGGTTGTGAGCCACCATGTGGTTGCTGGTATTTGAACTCAGGACCTCTGGAAGAGCAGGCAGTGCTCTTAACTGCTGAGCCATCTCTCCAGCCCTCAAAGGCATGATCTTACCAGACAATTGGAAGGAGACCCTTGCTTTAGTCCAACTGGTACTCCTTTCACTATTGCCTACTGCCAACCTATGTATGGTCAACCTCAATTGACTCATCAAAAAAGGGAGCTTCTGATTCCTGGAGGGTCATTTGGCCCCCAAATTTATCTAAGTTCCATCTGAGTACTTAAAAGTATCCTCAATAAGATTAAGAATAGGAATGAAATAGCAGCAGAATATGAGTCAGTGCTGTCATGGTGATCTACCACAAATAAAAGTGTTGACTGGACAAATTATATGTGCTAAACCAACAAAGAATTGTAAATCATGCTAGGAATGCTATCAAGGACAGAGCAGATCATATGGATGCCAACATTAGAAATGCATAGAAAAATAGCCTAGCCCTAGACAGGATGGTAGCAAAAGAGGGGGCTCTATGTCATGAGCTTATCTGTGTTGTACTTTCCTTCCTAATTATATGGTTCCTGATGGCACCATTGCACAGGCTTTTCAGGAACTAGCTACTTTTCCAATAACTTAGCTCATTTTATCTTATTTATTCAGGAATAAAATAGCCTTTCCTTAATCTATGGAATGACAGTTTGGAAATTGGAAAGGGGTAATGACATCATCCCTAGAAGTTATGAATACATGTGAGAAATGTAAACAAAACTGTACTGATCTTTTTCTATCAAAGAGATGAATAAAACAAACTTCTCTACAAATGGTAAATTGCAAATATTTGAGTTCATCCAGGCTCATCATTTCATGAAATTAAAATATATGCTCATTTCATTTCTCCTTCAAAGCTGCACTGTTCTTTTTTTTATTTTATTTTCTATATTTCTTTTATTTACATTCCGAATGATTTCCCCTTTCCCATTTCCTCCCTCCCCGAAAGTCCCATAAGCCCTCTTCCCTCCCCCTGTTCCCCAGTCAACCCCCTTTCACTTCTCTGTCCTGGCATTCCCCTACATCCAGTCTTTCCAGGACCAGGGGTCTCTCCTTCCATCTTCTTGGAAATCTATTGATATGCTAATTGTGTCTAGGGTATTCCGAGATTCTGGGTTAATATCCTCTTATCAGTGACTGCATACCATGTGTGTTCTTTTGTGATTGGGTTACCTCACTAAGGATGATATTTTCCAGTTCTGACCATTTGCCTAAGAACCACGTAAGACCATGATGCTGAGCCCTGACCACTGGGAATGAGGCAAGAGTAAAAAATAAAAAACTGTTGGGACTCCTGCTGGGCAGGCTGCCTTCCTTGCTTTACTATGGTCTTCTACAGAAATAAAACTTTTGACTTTCCAAGACATGTTGGATTGTGTGGCCATTTTCTTGATATTCCAAATGTATTTCTTAGCTCGTTTCCCCCCAGCCCCTTACACACACCCTTTCACAGCCTGTCCTGCATAGGGACACTATTCCAGGGAAAGACTAACAAATATATTTTGCTCCTATATCCCTAAGCAAGGGACACAAATTTCTGCTCATTTTAGTGGTTGCAGATGGAAGCATTTCCGCTGAAACAGAAAGAGCATCAGAGGCACCTATTGTCTTTATAGAACTCATTATCTGTCACTTTGGGCTCCCCTAGTCACTTCAATCTGATAATGGCCTTGCTTTCATTTCCAGTATCACTTAAGAAATTAGTGTAGTTCTCAAAATTATTATCTCCATGCAGCCTATAGGAAATTCATTTCATATTTGTATCTAAAATACTCTTATTTCCTTAGAGGTGAGTACTATGTTTTGCTTCAACAGTTTTTGTTGTCCAATGAGGGGCTCTAAGGAAGACCTATTTTAACTGGAGTTGCTACTTTAATAAACACTAGATAACACCCTCTACTCCTTGTGGCCAAACATCTGGCATTGCTTTCCCTGTTGATTATGGTGAGTTTTTAAGGGTTCAGACTTCCCTTGAACAGTTGGAACAGTATTTTGATCCAAAATAAACTTGCTCAGCCTGAAGATAGATTAATCATCTGTGTACCGAGAGTTTACTCCCAAGAAGAAATTTGTCAGGGAATAGATGTTCTAGTTTCATGTGGGGTTTTGCCAGGATAAAACCTGACTAGAAGCAAGTTATGGAGGAAAGAGATTGCTTGGCTTATTCTACTGAGTCATAATCCATCATCAAGTGAAGTTAGGACAGGAAGGTAGAATGCTGTTTGCTGGCTCACTCTGGCAGCTTTTTATACAGTCCAGACCTACTTTCTTAGGGATGGTGCTACCCACAGAAGTCTGAGACCTCCTGCATCAATTAATAAGATGATTTCCAGACATGTCCACAGGGAAATCTGATCTAGGAAGTTTTTTTAATGGGGGCTTTCCTCTCTTATGATTTCAGGTGGTGTCAGGTTGACAGTTGAAGTTAACAAAGACAAGTATTTGCCTAGGGGTTATCCAAAGAGGTAAAGATTATTACAAAAGTTCTAGTGTAACACACTCTAAAGCTTCTGAATAAACTGGATGGGGACAAATAGGAATTGAGAATCTGAGCATATAGGCATATAAAAGAAAACAATCTTCAGGTCTAATACTGTGAACAAGAAGGTGCAAGAACTGGAAAACAGAGTGGATCAGAACCTGTGTATCATCTATGACCCTTAGACTCTGAGCTTTCCTGTAGGATCCATCTGACTTTTTGTTTTTACTGTTATGGTAGGGGTGTTGTATGAAAAGCTACAAGGACATAGTACCTCAGTAGCCGGATGTTAATCAATGAGCATCAGAATGCCTTTTTTTTAATTAGAGGAAAATGAGACTTTTAATTTCTGAAGTAACATCAATTTGTCCATTGTACATACTATTATTGCAAATCAACCTTTTGGAAAATTTAGACACAGAAAGGAACTGTGTAGTTCAGTTTTCCCTCTGGAGAGATGAAAACCTTTTTTGGCTCTGACATCTTTGATAAAAAAATCATTTTTGTATCTTCAAAATACTGCCACTAGTTGGACTTCCAAATTTGAGTCTCTAGCACTCTGTAATCCAGACAAGGTTCAACACTGTACCTTGCATGCCTTCATTAGATGACTTAAACACACAATCCAGGAATTCCTTATGCAAATTTATACAATTTTAATTGGTTGCACATATTAACATTATAAGATTCTTTTCTAAGAAAGATTACATAATAAATGGATGCTGTTAAAAAAAAGTTCTGATTAGTTAAAAGTAACAAGTATTAACAGATACATACAAAACAGCCTGTTCGGAATGGAGCGTGGGCACCAGCCTTCCCACAGGATCTTCAAGGAGGGGTAGACAAGACTGCTCAAAAATCAGATAATTAGATACATATGAACTGTAAACAGTTCTCTCACTCTCCAGTGGACAAAAAGAATAATCTTTCCATGCCCGCTGCACCTCAGAGTGCCCAGGGTCTCCATCATTTGCCATACAGAGGATTCATGGTGAACAGCTGCCCCAGGAGCCCTGGCAGACAGACACAAGTTGGAATTCTCTCTCTCTCTCTCTCTCTCTCTCTCTCTCTCTCTCTCTCTCTGTGTGTGTGTGTGTGTGTGTGTGTGTGTGTGTGTGTGTGTGTGTGTGTTAGATAACTGTGTTTGGCAGAGTTCTGTGTTTGGAGGAGGGGGGATGCATATTGAAGGCCTAGGTGCGGTTCTTGGTCTGTAAAGAACTTTAGGCTCTGTGCTCACTGACCCTTCAACTTCAGCTTTTCAGAGGCCTTGTCTGGGTCATTCTTGTCCAGCTTGATGGGTTCAGTGACTTCATTGTACAGCTCTACTTCTGATTCCTGCTTAAGGGTATTCTGAGTAATTTTCTGAAAGACCTGCTCCACACTGATAGACTCCTTCGCACTGGTCTTGAAGTACTGAATGTTGTTTGTTTGTTTATTTGTTTTTGTAGCACTAAGCCTGTACCCTCTTTGTGGCCACTCACCTTGTCTTTGAGACCAATCTTGTTTGCCAACACAACAAAAGGGAAGTTCTTGGGATCCCAGGGACTGGCTTGAATAAGAAGCTTGTCTCTCTAGCTGTCAAGGGTTGTGAATGTGTTGGGGGCAATCACATCAAACACTAGAATGCAGCAATCTGAACCTCTGTAGGTCACACCAAGAAACTGGAGTCGTTTTTGACCAGCTGTGTCCCAGATCTGCATGGTAGATCTGTAATCCACCATCACCTTCTTGGTGAGAAAGTATATGGCTTTGTACTGGCTACTGAGCTTATTCACATACTGGGTCATGAGATACGTCTTTCCAATACCATAATCTCCCAGGATGAGGCCCTTCAGCAGCACTTTCTTCCTAGAGGTCATCCTTTAAGTGTGGGGTCCACTGAGGAGGAGACACAGCAGCAACAGAGACACAGAGTCCAACTCCAGTTCCAGTGGGCTCCTTGGAGCTTCCCAGTCCCAAAAACAATAGCCAATGCTCCCCCGTTAGTCTTTTAATTCTCTGGGAGTTTAAGGGTATTGGGGACTTCAGGGAAACTGATTAGGGTCCTTACTAGAAATTGTGACAGAAATGGCTGTTAATGACTGCTCAGGAATGGAATAATTCTAGAATTAAGGAAGAATTTTTGGATGATGTATGGGTCTGTACACAGACTATGGGGTGATGTTGTCTGAGGTTCCAGTCAACTTTAGACCATTACAGGATAGAGCACTGAAGGACAAGAATGTCATAAGAATAACTGGACTATCAATGAAACTTAAATGGGCCTGAACTTTAGACACGATACCCCTATCTAGGAGAGAAATGGGGCAACAATGTACAACAAGAAATGAATGAGGGAAAGGATACTTGTTTATCACATATAACATTTTAATAGTTACTCATGAAGTTTTTATCCTTAAGGAACAAAATGAAGTCATAATCCAAGGCATCTTTCAAGGCACTGGTGTGGATATTAGGTAGTTGAATTACAAAGTGGGGAAATCTCTGCTATAGATTTCATGAGTTATCAGATGATAGTCTTGGTTTTGAGTTAGTGGTACCTAGTGACCTGCATGAGTCAAAGGTTTTGTATTACAGTCTCAAGAGCTGTTAGGTCAGACACAGAGGGAGGAAATGATTGCTTATTAAAGGAAATATAGACATCTTCAGACTATTGAGTTTCGTAATATCCAGGGGAGGTTTCTAACACTGATCTGTCAACTTGAATACATTTTGGAAACTTCATATAGCAGAGATGCTATTATTATGACATGGTAAATATGTCAGCTTTTGTTTTTAGACTTGAAATCAGAGGGCGATATGAAAGATTAATGTGCTTTGACATTCATTTTCATATATACTAGGTTTATTAATTATTTTCCTTCACTGACACCAATTAAAACTGAAATTTCATAAGATCAATTGACAAATGGGAAAGTTTATTTTAATATAAGTCCATAATCTGACCATTGAATTAATAAAACAAATGAGACAGATAAGTTAATAAAAAGGCATTTGGCCATTTTCTTTCACGGGCCATTTGGATATTGTTGAGTCCTTGGTTTTGAGATAGACATCTCAAAAATCCTTGCTGTAACAACATGAAGTTTTGGATTTTTTTTCAAGGTGATGCACGTTCACTTTCAGATACAAGGAAGGACTTGTATGTTTAAGGGAAATGTGTAAGAGATGAAAATCACACCACTGCACAAGAACAGGATGGCTGCTAGAAATGCCATTACCATGGCAATGCCAACCTGCTGAATATATGGGTAAAGGGGCATATGGAAAGGTGGTGGAAAATCTATCCCCTCCTTGTTTATGATGGAGAAATAATTGCACAAGACAGCAAGGAAGACAAAGCAACTGGCAATGATGTTCAGAATCGCTGAAAAGCCAAAGGCATTGTAGGTGATATTCTCCTCTTGTCTTCCCGTGTACACATTTCTAAGAGCAAAAACAGTGGCTGCTTTTCCAACCAGCCAGAAAATGCTGGTAGTCAACATCAGGTACTGAGAAACATGAATATCCAAAGGAATGAAGGTGTCATGGTAGCTGTATTGGTAACACATTCTAATATTGCTGAATTTGTCATGGTGGTAGATGCAGGCTTTCCACACTCCAACAAAGGCCATACTAGGGTAAGAGGTCACAGATTCCTTTGAGTACAACACTCGCCACTGTGGGAGGCCCATGGAGGTGATGCAAAGAATCCATGCTATGGTGGACAGAGCAAAACCTCCTACCTGGAGACTGGAACCTCTGTTGAACAATATCATGATGACAGTGAACACTGGACAACTGCAAAGAAATGCAAGATAAAATAAGGACAGGCTCCTCAAGCCGGGGCACCGTCAGTTGGGTGACTAGTAACAGGAGGGAATGAGTGTTTATGTTTGAGAAAATGGGCCTCTGTTCTGGAAATTGCTATTGGGAATGTGGCCTGAGTAAATTATGAGAAGATCCTTCTAGGAATCTATGTTTACTATGGCTTGACAATGAATTCTAACAGTTCCATTTCTGACTGTTGGTTCTGATAGACAATGAGGTTTGAATACAGATATTCAGCCACAAAGATGATCACCAACTTGTAATACTGGGGAGTGTCAAGACCAGCATAACCTATGTTTTAAGTTCTAGGCCAGCCAGGGCTTCATAGTGAGACCCTGTATAAAAAAACCACCTAGTATAGCAAAATTGATAAATGATGAATTAATTAATAATTAATTAATTAACAAAAAGTAATAAATAAATAAAATAAAAGTAATAAATAAATAAAGATTCTCATCAACAAATAAAGTTTACTACTCAGTGTACATTATCTTGGAGCAAACCAATTCACTTGAATACTTACCACATGTCAAAAGAGATGAGAATTTAGGAACCTAAGGAAATGTTCACCATGAAGCAAATCTAAAATACATAGAAATCAGTAATTTGTTTGGAGCTCCATCTTCCCTCCAGTCTGCACCTATGTTGCAACATATTTCCTATCCATTCACATTGAGGCAGTGAGAGGCCAGTGATTGGAGGGGAGATGAGGAGGAGCTAAGGGGGGAGAGAGAAAGAGAGAGAGAGAGAGAGAGAGAGAGAGAGAGAGAGAGAGAGAGAGAGAGAACCGCACTAGCTGAGCAGAGTGGAGAGACAGGGGTATCCAGATGGCTTCAGATGTATTTCTGGTGTTTTTGAGAGGTTAGAGAAATTTGGATAAGACTTTTATCATTGTAACCTGGAATAATGTAATTGGGAGTTCCATATACATAAATATAATTGGTTAACTATTTAAGTTTAAGAGTCATACTTTACCAGATACTTGGAAGGAGTGGGTGCTGGGCAGGAGTGTGGGACTCCTGCTGTTTACAGAGTCTATGGCAGAGAGGAAACACAGCTGGGATGCTGTGAGAGCTAGCTGGAAGAGATTGGCTCAGCAGCAACAGTGAAAGCCACCCTGAAGGAGATCTGCCAGGACTTGGTGCAAAGCCCTGGCAGGGCGATACTCTTTTTTTAATTATTACCCACTACAAACCTACATCTACAGCAGTGGCAGATCAGTACATTGTGCCCCACTCCACAGCTCTGCCTGCCTCCCAAGAGACTGACTCTACAGGTGAGATACATACTCCACCCCAAACTCCCACACCTGTGTGACCCCAGCAAACCTAGCAGCCCTGGGCTCTGCACTCCCCTTTTGGAGGTCCATCTTCCTTCCATCCTCACCTACACCTGGAGCAGTCTTGGGTCAGCACAGTGCACCCCATCTCACAATTCTGTCTGCCTCCCAGGAAGCTGGCTGTAACCTGAGACACACAACTCCTACTGCTTCCCAGAAGGCCTGCTCCAAACCAGGATACCCAGGCTAGTCAACACCGGAGACAACCAGAAGGTGAAAGGTAGGTGCAAGAATATAATCACTAGAAGCCAATATAATACGGCACCATCAAAACCCAGCTCTCCTACTACAGCAAGCCCAGTATCTACTAACACAGCTGAAGCGCAAGACTGTGACCGTAAATCCCATCTCATGAAAACGATAGAAGCCTTTAAAGAGGATATAAATAATTCCCTTAAAGAAATACAGGAAAATTCAATCAAACAGGCAAAGGAAATTAATAAAAAGGTCCAACACCTAAAAAGTAAATAGAAGCAGTAAAGAAAACACAAATGGAGGCAACCCTGGAGGTAGAAAGTCTAGGGAAGAGATAGGAACTACAGATGCATCACCAAAAGAATACAAGAGATGGGAGAGAGAATCTCAGGTGTAGAAGATACCATAGAAGAAATGGATACCTCAATCAAAGAAAATGCCAAGTGTGAAAAGTTCTTAACTCCTTTCTCTGATCTTTGATTGGGTTGAAGACTAGATTGTTTTGGTCTCACAAATTCAACTTAAGTTGTTTAGCATTTAAGAAGATGTTTTAGGTTTGAAAGGATTTTTATTAGATATTTTCTTTATTTCCATTTCAAATGTTATCCCCTTTCCTGGTTTCCCTTCCAAAAACCCCCTCCCATTCCCCCTGCCTCTGCTTTTATGAGGGTGTTCCCTCCACTCACTTACCCACCCACTCCCACTTACTAGTCCTGGCATTCCCCTACACTGGGGCAATGAAGCTTCACAGGTCCAAAGGCCTCTCTCCTCCCATTGATGTCTAACAAGGCAATCCTCTGCTACATATGCAGCTGGAGCCATGGTCCCTCCATGTGTACTCTTTGGTTGGTGGTTTTGTCCCTGGGAGCTCTGGGGGGGTCTGGTTTGTTGATATTGTTGTTCCTCCTATGGGGTTGCAAACCCCTTCAGCTCCTTCAGTCCTTTCTCTAACTCCTCCATTGGGGACCCTGTGCTCAGTCCAATAGTTGGCTGCGAGCATCTGCCTCTGTATTTGTCAGGCTCTGGCAGAGTCTCTCAGGAGACAGCTATATCAGGCTCCTGTCAGCAAGCACATCTTGGCATCCACAATAGTGTCTGGGTTTGAAAAGATGATTTTAGGGTAGGAAAGTATTTAGACACAAAACTCTAAACTCACCAAGAGAGGATAAATGATAGAATACCTTACCTAAGCTGAGAAATATAAATGGACTGGACATTGTGACTGTATATCATATCTTATAGTTTTCAAATTTTTCATGATTATTATAATTGTATTCAATTTATATTTGAAAGGAGCCTTCTATTGAACTAAAACAGAGAATTGTAGAGAGAAAACTAATCATTAAAGAATGGCATGGGCAACATTTAATAATCCACTGGCAACTGAAAATCAAATGAAAGAGATAGAACCCTAGTCATTTGTCACACTGACATCATCACTGCTTGGAAAACTCTTCTAGGATTTCAAAATTTGTAGTTCATATTAGACCATTATACATGCTACACTATGTTCATAGCAGCCCTATTTATAATAGCCAGAAGCTGGAAAAAACCTAGATGTCCCTCAACAGTGGAATGGATACAGAAAATGTGGTACATTTACATAGTGGAATACTACTCAGGTATTAAAAATAATGAATTCATGAAATTCTTAAGCAAATGGATGAAACTAGAATATATCATCCTGAGTGAGGTAACCCAATCACAAAAGGAAATACATGCATGCACTCACTGATAAGTGGATATTAGTCCAGATGCCTGGAATACCCAAGATACAATTCACAGACCAAATGAAGCTCAAGAAGAAGGAAGAACAAAGTATGGATACTCTGGTCCTTCTTAGAAGGCAGAACAAAATACCCACAGAAGGAGATACAGAGACAAAATGTGGAGCAGAGACTGAGGAAAAGACCATCCAGAGACTGCCCCACCTAGAGATCCATCCCATATACAGTTACAAAACCCAGACATATTGTGGATGCCAACAAGTGCTTCCTGACAGGAGCCTGATATAGCTGTCACCTGGCAGGCTCTGCCAGTGCATGACAAACACAGAGGGGGACACTCTCAGCCAACCATTGAACTGAGCACAGGGTCCCCAATGGAGGAGCTAGAGAAAGGACCCAAGGAGCTGAAGGGGTTCACAGCGCCATAGGAGGAACAACAATTTGAACCACCCAATACCCCAGAGCTCCCAAGGACTAAACCACCAACCAAAGAGTACACATGGAGGGACCTCTGGCTCCAGATGCATATGCAGCAAAGAATGGCCTTGTTGGATATCAAAGGGAAGAGAGGCCCTTGGTCCTGAGAAGGCTCGATGCCCCAGTATAGGGGAATGCCAGGACAGGGAAGTAGGAGTGGGTGGATTGGTGAGCAGGGGGAAGGGGATTTCTGGGGGGGTGGGCAGGAAAGGGGACAACATTTGAAATGTAAATAAAGAATATATCTAATAAAAATGCATTGAAAAACAAAAACGAAAACAAACAAAAAACCCAAAAACTGCCAAGTAATGAGTCCCATAACAACCAGAGGAAGTGACACTTCCAGGTGCTCTGATACACCCCGGATCATAGGATCAGAGGTGTGGAGGACATAACATCTCTCCTAACACCACCTGGCATAATTGGGACCAGCAGGATCCAGGGACACAGGAACCCTGCCAGACTAGTGGCACAGGTACCTTTTGGTCTGGGCTGGTTTACCTTGGGCACGAACTCTGCAGCCAGTCCTGTAACACCCAGAGGAAGATGCATTCCTAGGCACTTTAACACACCCAGGATCACAGGATCACAGGATCTCAGGGCCACAGAGGCAGCTTGACACACAGGAGCTCTGACACACCCAGGATCTCAGGATCACAGAATCCTGGAATCACAGGATCACAGAGACAGCTGGAATCTGAGGAGTTCTGACATAACCAGGATCACAGGAAGGACAGGCTCCAGTCAGACATAGCGAGGGCAGGTAGCACCAGAGATAATCAAATGGCAGGAGGCAAGCATAAGAACATAAGCAACAAAAACAAAAGGTAACTTGACTTCATCAGAACCCAATTCTCCAACCATAGCAAATCCTGGATACACCATCACACCGGAAAAGCAAGATTCAGATCTAAAATCCCTTCTCATGATGGTAATAGAGGACTTTAAGAAAGACATAAATAACTCCCTTAACAAAATACAGGAGAACACAGGTAAACAGGTAGAAGCCCTTAAAGAGGAAACACAAAAATCCCTTTAAAAATTATAGGAAACCACAATCAAAGAGGTGAATGAAATGAAAAACAACCATCCAGGATCTAAAAATGGAAATAGAAATAATGAAGAAATCATAAAGGGAGACAACCCTGGAGATGGAGAACCTAGGAAAGAGATTAGGAGTCATCATCGATGCAAGCATCACCAACAGAATACAAAAGATAAAAGAGGGAATCTCAGGTGCAGAAGATACCATAGAAAACATTGACTCAACAGTCAAAGAAAATGCAAAAAGCAATAAGCTAAAAGCTCCTAACCCAAAACATCCAGGAAATCCAGGATACAATGAGAAGATATAACCTAAGGATAATAGGTATAGAAGAGAGTGAAGATTCCCAACTTAAAGGGCCAGTAAATATCTTTGACAAAATTATAGAAGAAAACTTCCCTAACCTAAAGAAAGAGATGTCCCTGAGTGTACAAGAAGCCTACAGAACTCCAAACAGACTGGACCAGAACAGAAATTCCTTCCATCACATAATAGTCAAAACGCCAAATGCACTAAACAAAGAAAAAATATTAAAAGCAATAAGGAGAAAAGGTCAAGTAACATATAAAGTCAGACCTATCAGAATCACACAAGACTTCTCGCCAGAAACTATGAAAGCTAGAAGATCCTGGGCTGATGTCATACAGACCCTAAGAGAACATAAATGATAGCCCAGGCTACTATACCTAGAGAAACTCTCAAGTACAACTTCAACAAAGTGACTGAATAGAAAATTAACACAAATAATCAGTAGTCTTCCTCTACTCAAAGGGTTAACAGGCCAAGAAAGAAATTACAGAAACAACACCCTTCACAACAGTCACAAATAATATTACATAACTTGGTGTGACTCTAACCAAGCAAGTGAAAGATCTGTATGACAAGAACTTCAAGACTCTGAAGAAAGAAATCAAAGAAGATCTCAGAAGTTATCCCTCCAGGTGCAGGGATAACTGAGCATAACATCGCTTGGGACTCAGTCAGCTTGTGTGCTCCCTGCACCAAAGAACTGGGCAGTTCTGTGGTCATCTACACACCAGCTCTGCTGTGGGACATCTGCCCTGCAGAGGGACTCACACTGGGAGAGAGCACACCAGCCTCCCCTTAGCAACCTCTGCTCCAGGGATGGACTACACTGAGTCTCCAGGTACGCAGGGATTGCCCAAGTATAATATCACTTGGGACACAGCCTGCTAGGCTTCCATCTGTGCCCAAGAGTGGGGCAGTTCTGTGGTCATCTACGTGCCAGCTCTGCTGTGGGATATCTGCCCTGCAGAGGGACCCTCACTGGGAGAGAGTGCACCAGCCTCCCCTTAGCCACCTCTGCTCCTGGGATTGACTACACTGAATATCCAGGTACGCAGGGATTGCCCAAGTATAACATCACTTGGGGCAAGGCACATCAGGTCTCCAAAGTCACTCAGGAGCAGGGCAGCCCCTCAGCAATCGGTGCCAGGGGAAACCCAGTCATGGGGGGCGGGGCAGAAATAGCCTTGCAGGCTCACAGGAGGTCCAAGCAACAGCCAGTGACAGCAGGACCAACTAACACCAGAGATAACCAGATGGCAAAAAGCAAACATAGGAACATTACTAACAGAAATCAAGGCAATATGGCATCATCCGAACCCAACTCTCCAACAGCAGCAAGTCCTGGATATCACATCACACCCAAAAGGCAAGATCAGGGTTTAAAATCACTTCTCATGATGCTATTAGAGGATTTCAAAAAGGACATAAATAAATCTCATAAAGAAATACAGGAGAGCATGAATCAACAAGTAGAAGCCCTTACCAAGGAAAAACAAAAATTGCTTAAAGAAATGAAGGAGAATATGGGTCAACAGATGGAGGCCCATAAGGAGGAAACACAAAAATTGCTTAAAGAAATACAGGAGAACATGAATAAATGGGTAGATGCCTTAAAAAGGAAACACAAAAATCATTTAAAGAAATACAGGAGAACTTGGGTCATCAGGCAGAAATCCTGAAAGAGGAAACAAAAATAGCTTAAAGAAATATAGGAAAACACAAACAAGCAAGTGAAGGAACTGAGTAAATCCATCCAGGATCTAAAAAAGGAAGTAGGAACAACTAAGAAATCACAAAGGGAGACAATTTTGGAGATAGAAAACCTTGGGAAGAAATCAGGGGTCATAGAGGCAAACATCAACAATAGAATACAAGAGATGGAAGAAAGAATCTCAGGTTCTGAAGATACCATAGAAAGCATCGACTCAACAGTCAAAGAAAATGCAAAATGCAAAAAACATGTAACCCAAAACTTCCAGGAAATCCAGGATACAATGAGAAGACCAAACCTAAGGATTATAGGTATAGATGAGAGTGAAGATTTGCAACTTAAAGGGCCAGTAAATATCTTCAACAAAATTATGGAAGAAAACTTCCCTAACCTAAAGAGAGAGATGCCGATGAACATACAAGAAGCCTACAGAACTCCAAACAGACTGGACCAGAACAGAAATAACTCCCATCACATAATAATCAAAACCTCAAATGTACTAAACAAAGAAAGAATATTAAAAGCAGTAAGAGAAAAAGGCCAAGTAACATATAAAGAAGAACTATCCGAATTACATCAGATTTCTCACCATAGACTATGAAAGCTAGAAGATCCTGGGCATATCTCATACAGACACTAAGAGAACACAAATGCCAGCCTAGACTACTATACCCAGCGAAACTCTCAATCACCATAGATGGAGAGACCAAGATATTCCATGATAAAACCAAATTTACACAATATCTTTCCACAAACCCAGCCCTGCAAAGGATAGTAGGTGGAAATCGCCAATACAAGGAGAGAAACAACGCCATGGAAAAAATGAGATAGTAACCTTTCATCAAACCCAAAAGTAGATAATCACTCAAACGTAAAGATAGCATCAAGAATAGCAGGTGGCAATAATCACTATTCCTTAATCTCTATTAATATCAATGGTCTCAATTCCCCAATGAAAAGACATAGACTAACAGACTGGATACGTAAACAAGACCCAGCATTTTGCTGCGTGCAGGAAACACACCGCAGTGTCAAAGACAAACACTACTTCAGAGTAAAAGGCTGGAAAACAATCTTACAAGCAAATGGTTCCAGGAAACGAGCCGTAGTAACCATCCTAATATCAGATAAAATTGACTTTCAACCTAAAGTCATCAAAAAAGACATGGAAGGACACTAATACTGGTCAAAGGAAAAATCCAACAAGAAGAACTCTCAATTCTGAACATCTATGCTCCAATGCAAGGGCACCCTCATTTGTAAAAGAAACCTTACTAAAGCTCAAAGCACACATCGCACCTCACACAATAATAGTGGGTGATTTCAACACCTCACTCTCTGAAATGGATCGTTCAGGAAAGCAGAAACTAAACAGGGACACAATGAAACTAATGGAAGCCTTGGACCAAATGGAACTAACATATATATATATGAAGAAATAAAGAAAGAAATCAAAGAGTATTTAAAACTTAATGAAAAAGAAGGCACAACATACCTTAATTTATGGGACACAATGAAAGCGGTGCTAAGAGGAAAACTCATAGCCCTGAGTGCCTCCAAAAAGAAGCTGGAGAGAGCATACACTAGCTGCTTAACAGCACACCTGAAAACTTTAGAACAGAAAGAAGCTAATACACCCAAGAGGAGTAGAAGGCAGGAAATCATCAAACTCAGGGCTGAAATCAATCAAGTAGAAACAAATAAAACCATACAAAGAATCAACAAAACTAGGAGTTGGTTCTTTGAGAAAATCAACAAGATAGATAAGCCCTTAGCCAGACTAGCTAGAGGGCACAGAGACAGTATCCAAATTAATAAAATCAGAAATGAAAAGGGAGAGATAATAACAGAAACTGAGGAAATTCAAAAATCATCAGATCCTACTACAAAAGCCTGTATTCAACACAACTAGAAAATCTGGAGGAAATGGACAATTTCCTAGACAGATACCAAATACCAAAATTAAACCAGGATCAAATTGACCATCTAAATCATCCTATAACCCCTGAAGAAATAGAAGTGGTCATTGGAAGTCTTCCAAACAAAAAAAGCACAGGTCCAGACCGTTTTAGTGCAGAATTCTATCAGACCTTCAAAGAAGACCTAAGACCAATACTCTTCAAACTATTCCACAAAATAGAAACAGAAGAAACAATACCCAACTCATTCTATGAAGCCACAATTATGCTGATACCAAAATCACACAAAGATCCGACAAAGAAAGAGAATCTAAGACCAATTTCTCTTATGCATATCGATGCAAAAATACTCAATAAAAATCTTGCCAACCAAATCCAAGAACACATCAAAACGATCTTTCACTACGATCAAGTAGGCTTCATCCCAGGGATACAGGGATGGGTCAATATAAGGAAGTCCATCAATGTAATCCACTACATAAACAATCTCAAAGAAGAAAACCACATGATCATTTCATTAGATGCTGAGAAAGCATTTGACAAAATTCAGCATCCTTTCATGTTAAAGGTCTTGGAAACAACAGGAATTCAAGGCCCATATCTAAACATAGTAAAAGCAATATATAGCAAACCAGTAGCCAACATCAAACTAAATGGAGAGAAACTTGAAGCAATCCCACTAAAATCAGGGACTAGACAAGGCTGCCCTCTCTCTCCATATTTATTCAATATAGGACTTGAAGTTCTAGCTAGAGCAATTAGACAACAAAAGGAGGTCAAAGGAATTCAAATTGGAAAAGAAGAAGTCAAACTATCACTATTTGCAGATGATATGATAATATATTTAAGTGACCAAAAAAACTCCATCAGAGAACTCCTAGAGCTAATAAACAACTTCAGCAAAGTGGCCAGATATAAAATTAACTTAAGCAAGTCAGTAGCCTTCCTATACTCAAAAAGGATAAACAGGCTGAGAAAGAAATTAGGGAAATGACACCACAAACAAGTGACTCTAATCAAACAAGTGAAAGATCTGTATGACAGGAACTTCAAGTCTCTGAAGAAAGAAATCGAAGAAGACCTCAGAAGATGGAAAAATCTGCCATGCTCATGGATTGGCAGGATTAATATAGTAAAAATGGCCATCTTGCCAAAAGCAATATACAGATTCAATGCAATCCCCATCAAAATCCCTACTCAGTTCTTCATAGAGTTAGAAATAGCAATTCTCAAATTCATCTGGAATAATAAAAAACCCAGGATAGCTAAAACTATTTTCAAGAGTAAAAGAACTTCTGGGGGAATCAGTATCCCCGACCTCAAACAGTACTAAGGAGCAATAGTGTTAAAATCTGCATGGTATTGGTATAGCAACAGGTAGGTAGATCAAAAAAATAGAACTGAAGACCCAGAAATGAATCCACACTCCTATGGTCACTTGATCTTTGACAAAGGAGCTAAAACCATCTAGTGGAAAAAAGATAGCCTTTTCAACAAATGGTGCTGGTTCAACTGGAGGTCAGCATGCAGAAGAATGCAAATCGATCCATTCTTATCTCCTTGTACTAACCTCAAGTTCAAGTGGATCAAGGACTTCCACGTGAAACCAGACACACTGAAGCTAATAGAAAAGAAACTAGGGAAGAGCCTTGAACATATGGGCACAGGGGAAAATTCCCTGAACAGAACACCAATAGCTTATGCTCTAAGATCAAGAATTGATGAATGGGACCTAATAAAATTGCCAAGTGTCTGTAAGGCAAAGGACACTGTCAAAAGGACAAAATGGCAGCCAACAAACTGGGAAAAGATCTTTACTAACACTACTTCTGTCAGAGGGCTAATATCCAATATATACAAAGAACTCAAGAAGTTAGACTCCAGAGAGACAAATAACCCTATTAAAAAATGGGGTACAGAGCTAAACAAAGAGTTCTCACCTGAAGAATATCGAATGGCTGAGAAGCACCTAACAAAATGTTCAACATCCTTAGTCATTATGGAAATGCAAATCAAAACAACTCTGAGATTCCACCTCATACCAGTTAGAATGGCTTAGATCAAAAACACAGGAGACAGCAGTTGTTGGCGAGGATGTGGAGAAAGAGGAACACTCCTCCACTGCTGGTGGGATTGCAAGCTGGTTACAACCACTCTGGAAAGCAGTCTGGCGGTTCCTCAGAAAACTGGGCATGACACTCTCAGAGGATCCTGTTATACCACTCCTGGGCATATACCCAGAGGCTTCCCCTGCATGCAATAAGGACACATGCTCCACTATGTTCACAGCAGCCTTATTTATAATAGCCAGAAGCTGGAAAGAACCCAGATGTCCCTCAACAGAGGAATGGATTCAGAAGATGTGGTATATTTACACAATGGAATACTACTCTGCAATTAAAAACAGTGAATTCCTGAAATTCTTAGGCAAATGGTCAGAACTGGAAAATATCATCCTTAGTGAGGCAACCCAATCACAAAAGAACATACATGGTATGCAGTCACTGATAAGGGGATATTAACCCAGAAACTCGGAATACCCAAGATACAATTCACATATCAATAGATTTCCAAGAAGATGGAAGGAGAGACCCCTGGTTCTGGAAAGACTGGATGTAGGGAAATACCAGGACAGAGAAGCAAGTGGGGATTGAATGGGGAACAGGGGGAGGGAAGAGGGCTTATGGGACTTTCGGGGAGGGAGGAACCAGGAAAGGGGAAATCATTGGGAATGTAAATAAAAAAAGATATAGAAAATAAAAAAATAGTAATAATGGCCATCTTGCCTAAAACAATCTACAGATTAATGCAATTCCCATCAAAATTCTAAATCAATTCTTCATAGAGTTAGAAAGATCAATTTGCAAATTCATTTGCAATGAGAAAAAACCCAGGATAGTGAAAGCTATTCTCAACAATAAAAGAACATCTGGGGAAATCACCATCTTTGACCTCAAGCTGAACTACAGAGCAATTGTGATAAGAACTGTATGGTATTGGTACTGTGACAGGCAGTTAGATCAATGGAATAGAATTGAAGACCCAGAAATGAACACCTATAGAAACTTGATCTTTGACAAAGGAGCTAATATCATCTACAATTTTTCCATGCTGTGGAAAAAAAGACAGCATTTTCAACAAACGTTGCTGGTTCAACAGGCAGTCAACATGTAGACAAATGCAAACTGATCCATTCTTTTTTTTAAAAAAAGACTTATGTATGTATGTATGTATGTATTATATGTAAGTATACTGTACCTGTTTTCAAACACTACAGAAGAGGTTGTCAGATCTCATTACAGATCGTTGTGAGCCACCATGTGGTTGCTGGGATTGGAACTCAGGACCTTTGGAAAAGCAGTCAGTGCTATTAACTGCTGAGACACCTTATCTCCCTGTGCAAAGATCAAGTCCAAGTGGATCAAGGATCTCCACATAAAACCAGATACACTGAAACTGATAGAAGAGAAAGTGGGGAAGAGCCTTGTACACATGGGCACAGGCAAAATTTTCCTGGACAGAACACCTATAGTTTTATGCTCTAAGATCAAGAATTGACAAATGGGATCTCATAAAATTGCAAAGCTTCTGTAAGACAAAGGACAGTGTCAATAGGACAAAAGGGCAACCAACAGATTGGGAAAAGATCTTTACCAACCCTACATCTGATAAAGGGCTAATATACAATGTATACAAATAACTCAAGAAGTTAGACACTAGAGAATCAATAACCCTATTAGCTACAGAGCTAAACAAAGAATGTTCAACTGAGGAATATCAAATGGCCAAGGAGCACCTAAAGAAATGTTCAACATCCTTAGTCATCAGGGAAATGCAAATCAAAACAACCCTGAGATTCCACATCACACCAGTCAGAATGGATAAAATAAAAAACTCAGGTGACAGCAGATGCTGTCGAGGATGTGGAGAAAAAGGATCACTCCTCCGTTGCTGGTGGGATTGCAGGCTGGTACAACCACTCTGGAAATCAGTTTGGCAACTCCTCAGAAAATTGAACATAGTACTACCTGAGGACCCATCTATACCACTTCTGGGCATATACCCAGTAGTTGCTCAAACATAAAACAATGACACATGCTCCACTATGTTCAATTGAGAAGTGGGGTCAAAGTAAGTAGCCACATGACTGATCCACCCATCGTAATGAGAGCTGATTACAACACACACATACAGAGAGAGAGAGAGAGAGAGAACACTGCACACCAAAACATTACATATAAACAGGTGTTTATTTACACATATGCACACACACAGACAGACAGGAGTGTAGGCACATGGGCTGACAATGAGGAGGATAGCTCCTCTATAAGGTGTCAATATTACAAAATTATGCTATCTGATATAGTGCCTGATATATATTGAGAGTCTACAAGTCTTGCCAGACTTGTGACTATGCATGTACAAATCAAAAGGTCTGGCATCTGCAGCATTTCATAAAGACAGGCTCTGTGAGTAGAAGTGGGGATCAAGGAAAAGACTTTGGGCCACATTTCCTGACCATTTGTTACAATTCAGATAGGGAACATAAGACACGGAATATAGCAGCAGAGTGAGGCAGGAATGTCACAGAAAGATAGACACACAGAGACAGAAGAAGAGAGACAGAGAATGGTACTAATGCATGGCATCATGGCCATACTACTACATATCACTAGCCTGGATGAAAGTCCACATTCAAAATTCAAAGCACATTTCTACAGAGTTTGTTCTGTCTTTCACATTATTGTGATATTGAAGGGAAAAAAATCATTAAATTGAACCATCATAACACAAAGCTTCAGTTGTTGCTCAGCTTTCAATAGGTGTGGCCAAAATACTTGAGAGAACAACTTAGAAAGGAATTGCTTAGTTTGGGTCAGATTTCAGAGAATTGAGTCTATTGTCCTTTGTGGCTTTGTGGATTCCATGAGTGCTAAAGTCAGACATCTCTGTCATTAGAGCCTTTGACAAAGGCTATTCACCTCATAGAGGTCAGGGGTCAGAGACAGAAGCAACCAGGCATAAGGTAAAATCTTCAAAGGCATGCATGCTGGTACCTGCTGTGAGCCATGTCCTAACTATTTAAGTGTCAAGAACCTCACACAACAGTGTTACCATCTAGAGACCAAATATTTAACACATGAGCTTTGTGGGGGACAGATCACATCAAAACTATAACATCATCTCAGAAGAACAAACATTGTGTGATTGACCTAAGGGGATCCCTGGGGTGCTCAACTCCTCAGAGACAGAAAGTAGAATGGAGGTTATTAGAGCTGGGGAAGTCAGAAATGGTGGATGACATTCAATGAGCACAGCATTTCTGTTAGGAAAGATGAACAGTGGTGGTTGCTCCACCGCACTGTGAATGTATTTATAGCCACAGATTTGTACACATAGATAGGTCAGTGATGGATTGTGGTGTATGTATATTTAGCCGCATTACTTGGGGTATACAACAAAGATGGGCGGAGCTTCTACTAACCAGTAATGCTGTCTTCAAGCGAACCAGTGACCAGCTACGTGGCAAAACAAACAGCTATCTGGGCCAGCAGAGAGGATGAGGACACAGCTCTAGTCCTAATGTCCTTTGATGCTTGTTGCTGGCGACACCACTAGCCTGTTTTGTAGTTCTGAGAATTCTATGATGTCATCAAATTCCAACCCTTTTGAACCCCTGTTTGCAGGGTAGGCTGAGTATACTAGTGGTCCTTCCTGCTCATGGTCAAGACCCATTTGAGTGATTCAGACCTTTCTGACATCACTTTCTTTATTCTTTCCCTTTGAGGCAGTTTCTCACTCTTGTTATTAGAGGCAGTGACAACTTAGAAGAATCATTGCCATATTTAGATGCAGGTGCTAGCAGAGATGTCATCAACACACTAGGAAAGATCCTGGATAATTCATCAAGATGTGCACAAAGACCCAAGTGTATGGAAGGGCTAATGAGATTATAACTGGGACAAAATGGAAAACCCAAAATACATCAATGAAGCACATGTGGTTACCATTGTATATTCTCACATACTACACAGCTACACCACTTATGCTGAATTATATCAAAAGAAACTTCTCCAAATGCTTTAATATAAAGTGGAATTCAGAAATGTACAATTTGCCTAATGCTGTTTCTATTTGAGAAAAAGAGAAAGAGATGGAAGCTGAAAATTATTTCAGAGAAGGAAGGAAAGGATTGGCAGCAATATAGTGTTTTCTGTATCTTTCCCTTGTGTTTAAGACAGTTTCACTATGCAGCTCACAGTCAATTTGAAGTTCCGATTCTCTAACCGCTGACCCCAGTGGCATGGAATTTCAGGCTTGTGCCACCATGTACTTCCTAAGCACCCATAGAAATCTAACGTAGTGACTGTATATGACTGTATCATTGAAAAATGTGTTATCGTTTCTTTAGTGTTTTGTAATAGGTCAGTCTATATTTCTGTGCTAACTAATGGTTGCCTTTTGAAACAAAAACAACACTGGTATGAATTTTTCTCCAGTATGTAGTCCATTATGTGAAGGTTCAGACAGCCACAGGAACCCTGGACAGACTCCCTTGAAAATAAGAAGGGCAACTATATGAAGAATTTAGGCAATGTCTTTATGAGGCCTGGGTTCCAAACACATTAGCATGTTCTCTCATATTAAAACAACACATCTCTAATTGTGAGGATGTGTGTGGTAGGTCAGCAGGGCTGAGTCACTTTCACAGGCCATGCAACTGTGAAGGGAAAGGTACTTGGCATCAGACTAGTTTCTCAGGGTTTGAATGTGTTTGCAGTTGGTCATGTGATTTGCTTCAGCCAACAGAAAGTTTCCAGGTATGAAATGTCCAAATCTATGATGAATATCTTTATGATTGGGCTTGTGCTCTGTTTTACCTGCTAAGAACATGCCTAATTCACACAATTGTTTCTAACAAGATGAGGCCACATGGCATAGAGTGTAGCTTGTACCAGAAGCTGGACCTAAGAACTCATAAGTTAAGTAAATATCTTATACTGTGCACTGCTGAGAGTTGATAATTGTTATACATCACCGATTTAGACAATTACCCAATACAATTTGTAGCTTTGTTGGACAGAAAATTATAAATACATGTTCAATAGAAGAGATTGCTTAAATAATTTAAGTCTCTCCCTTATAGTAAGGTTCTTCCTCTTCCTCCTGCTCTTTCTTCTTTCCCTTTTTTGACCCCTTTCTCCTCCTCTTCCTCTCCTCATCCCCATCTTTTACCCCAACCTCTTCACCTCTTTCTATGCTGCATCTTGTTGTGTAGCCCAGGCTGGTTGTGAATTCTCATCAACGCTCTTCTAGTATTTCAGATGTTTGCTAACAGGCCTGGTTTAGGTTATCCTTTTGGTGGAAAAGAATAGGAGGTAAATAGCATGGTTTAAAATAAAAACGAAAATGTTCCTCAGCAGGTTTTTGGACAGTCAGCTTTGCCTTTTGTAATCTGACCCAGGCCCATAGGAAGAACTGACCACACGGACAGAAGAGGAGGCTGTGGTAGCAGAAGAAGGATTTGCAAGGTAAAAAGTAGATTCATTTCACAGGAATCAATACTTTTGTAAACGCTTTCATCCAACCAGTATTGGTAGGCTGTCAACAGGCCATTTGTGTTCTCCAATCTTGAACCTTGTCATCCTTGACTCAACTTTTTTTGAGGGAGACATCATATTCACTAGAGTCTCTGGCACCAACTCTGGCTCCTCTGGCTCAAGAAGGAGACAACATAAGCCTATGTACCTGACATGAATGTAATTGTGCATATATATTTAGGAAGGCTGCAGTTACTGATGAAAAAGAAAACTCTCTGCACCTGGTGCAAACTCAGGAGAAAATGAGATATAAATGATCTCTTGAAAGACCATAAGGGCTTGCGACCATCCTCTGGCACAGGGCGCCATACCAAAGTGGCGCAGGGAGGCAGCTAAACCACACAGGAGTGCAGACAGGTCTGACTGCACAGGTAGAACTACTCCCGACACTCAGAGGATCACACCCGGAACCCTCTGGCAGAAGCCCTCCAGTTCCTGTTTCCGGCTTGGGACCACCTTCTGCGACCACGCACAGTATCCAAGTGGTACTCGGAGGTAGCTAACCACTCAGGAGTGCAGAGAGGCCAGACAGCACAGGCATGACCACCCTTGCTGCTCAGAGGAAACAGCCAGAAACCCTGAGGACACAAGAGCCTAGGAGCAACCAGGGACAGGAGTCTTCCAATTTCCAACTGCACCCAGAGTTGATCGGGAACACAGAGCTACACACCCAAATATAGCCACAAGAGAGTGGGTCACACAGGAGTACCTACATACCTGTTTACACAGAGAGAACAGGTCTCCCAGGAGCAGATACAGAGGCTTGCATGACAGATAAGCCACATTCAGAGACAGCAACACCAGCTAACACCAGAGAAAACCAGATAGCAAAAGGCAAGTGCAAGAACATTACCAACAGAAAGCAAGGCAACATGACATCATCTGAACCATGTTTTCCCACAACAGGAAGTCCTGGATACCAAAACCAGATCAGAAAAGCAAGAGCTGGATTTAAAATCACAACTCATAATGCTGATAGAGGACTTTAAGAAGGACATAAATAACTACCTTAAATAAATGCAGGAGAACATGGGTCAACAGGTAGAAGGCCTTACAGAGGAAACACAAAAATCCCTTAAAGAAATACAGGAGAACATGGGTCAACAGGCAGAAGACCTGAAAGAGGAAACACAAAAATCACTTAAAGAATTATAGGAAAACACAAACAAACAAGTGAAGGAATTGAACAAAACCATCCAGGATCTAAAAACTGAAGTAGAAACAACTAAGAAGTCAAAAAGGGAGACTACTCTGGAGATAGAAAACCTTGGAAAGAAATCAGGAGTCATAGATACAAACATCAACAACAAAATACAAGAGATAGAAGAAAGAATCTCAGGGGCTGAAGATACCACAGAAAACATTGACTCAACAGTCAAAGAAAATGCAAAATGCAAAACGCTCCTGAGCCAAAATAGCCAGGAAATTCAGGACACAATGAGAAGACCAAACCTAAGGATTATAAGTATAGTAAAGAGCGAAGATTTACAACTTAAAGGGCCAGTAAACATCTTCAATAAAATTATAGTAGAAAACTTCCCTAACCCAAAGAAAGAGATGCTCATGAACATACAAGAAGACTACAGAACTCCAAATAGATTGGACCAGAAAAGAAATTCCTCCCATCAAATAATAATCAAAACAGCAAATGTTCTAAACAAAGAAAGAATATTAAAAGCAGTAAGAGAAAAAGGCCAAGTAACATATAAAGGAAGACCTATCAGAATTACACCAGACTTCTCACCAGAGACCATGAAAGCAAGAAGATCCTGGGTTGATCTCATACAGACTCTAAGAAAACACAAATCCCAACCCAGACTACTATACCCAGAAAAACTCTCAATCACCATAGATGGAGAAACCAAGATATTCTATGATAAAACCAAATTTACACATTATCTTTCCACAAATCCAGCCATACAAAAGATAATAGATGGAAAATGCCAATATAAGGAAGGCAACTACATCCTAGAAAAAGCAAGATAGTAATCTTCTTTCAACAAACCCAAAAGAAGATAACCACACAAACATAAAAATAACATAAAAAATAACAGGAAGCAACAATCACTATTGCTTAATATCTCTTAATATCAATGGACTCAATTCCCCAATAAAAAAACATAGACTAACAGATTGGATATGTAAACAAGACCCAGCATTTTGCTGCATACAGCAAATGTACCTCAGTGTCAGAGACAAACACTACCTCAGAGTAAAAGGCTGGAAAACAATTTTCCAAGCAAATGGTTCCAGAAAACAAGTTGGAATAGGCATTCTAATATAGGATAAAATTAAACTTCAATCAAAAGTCATCGAAAAAGACATGGAAGAACACTTCATACTCATCAAAGGAAGAACTCTCAATTCTGAACATCTATGCTCCAAATGCAAGGGCACCCTCATTTGTAAAAGAAACTTTACTAAAGCTCAAAGCACACATTGCACCTCACACAATAATTGTGGGTGACTTCAACATCCCACTTTCCTCAATGGATTGATGGGAGAAAAAAACTAAACAGAGACACAATGAAACTAACAGAAGTTTTGACCAAATGGATTTAACAGATATCTATAAAACATTCCATCCTAAAGCAAAAGAATATACCTTCTTCTCAGCACCTCATGGCACCTTATCCAAAACTGACCATATAATTGGTCACAAAACAAACCTCAACAAATATAAGATGATCAAATTAATCCCATGCCTCCTATCAGATCACTATAGAGTAAGGGTAGTCTTCAATAGCAACAAAAACAACAGAAAGCCCACATACAATTTGAACCTAAACAATGTTCTACTCAGTGATACCTTGGTCAAGGAAGAAATAAGGAAAGAAATCAAACACTTTTTAGACTTTAATGAAAATGAAAGCACAATATACCCAAATTTATGGGACACAAGGAAAGCAGTGCCAAGAGGAAAACTCATAGCTCTGAGTGCTTCTAAAAAGAACCTGGAGAGAGCATACACTAGGAGCTTAACAGTACAACTCTAGAACAGAAAGAAGCTAATATACCCAAGAGGAGTAGAAGGCAGGAAATCATCAAACTCAGGGTTGAAATCAACCAAGTAGAAACAAAAAGAACCATACAAAGAATCAACCAAACCAGGAGCTGGTTCTTTGAGAAAATCAACAAGATAGAAAAATCCTAAACCAGACTAACCAGACGGAATAGAGACAGTATCCAAATTAACAAAATCAGAAATGAAAAGGGAGATATAACAACAGAAACTGAGGAAATTCAAAAAATCATCCGGTCCTACTACAAAAGCCTATTCTCAAAAGAACTAGAAATTCTGGGTGAAATGGACAATTTTCTAGACAGATACCAAATACCAAAGTTATATCAGGATCAGATAGACCATCTAAACAGTCCCATAACCCCTAAAGATATAAAAGCAATCATTGAAAGTCTCCCAACCAAAAAAGCACAGGACCAGATGGTTTTAGTGCAGAATTCTATCAGACCTTCAAAGACCTAACACCAATACTCTTCAAACTATTCCACAAAATAGAAACTGAAGGAACATTACCCAAATCATTCTATTAAGCCACAATTTCACTGATACCAAACCCACACAAAGATCCAGTAAAGAAAGAGAACTTCAGACCAATTTCCCTTATGAATATCGATGCAAAAATACTCAATAAAATTCTTGCCAACCAAATCCAAGAAAACATCAAAACAATCATTTACCACGATCAAGTAAGCTTCATCCCAGGGATGCAGGGATGGTTCAATATACAGAAATCCATCAATGTAATGTACTACATAAACAAACTCAAAGAAAAAAAAAAACACATGATCATTTCATTAGATGCTGAAAAAGCATTTGACAAAATTCAGGATCCTTTCATGTTAAAAGTCTTGGAAAGACCAGGAATTCAAGGCCTACATATAAACATGGTAAAAGCAATACACAGCAAACGAGTAGTCAACATTAAACTAAATGGAGAGAAACTTGAAGCAATCCCACTAAAATCAGGGACTAGACCAGACTGCCCTCTCTCTCCATATTTATTCAATATAGTACTTGAAGTTCTAGATAGAGCAATTAGAAAACAAAGGGAGGTCAAAGGGATACAAATTGGAAAAAAGAAGTCAAATTAATACTATTCACAAATGATATGATAGTATACTTAAGCGACCCAAAAATACTCCACCAGTGAACACCTACAGCTGACAAACAACTTCAGCAAAGTGACCGGATATAAAATTAACCCAAACAAATCAGTAGCCTTCCTATACTCAAAGGATAAACAGGCTGAGAAAGAAATTGGGGCAATGACACCCTTCACAAGAGTCACAAACAAAATAAAGTACCTTGGTGTGCCTCTAACCAAAGAAGTGAAAGATCTGTATGACAAGAAATTCAATTATCTGAAGAAAGAAATCGAAGAAGACCTCAGAAGATGGATAGATCTCCCATGCTTGTGGATTGGCAGGATTAATATAGTAAAAATAGCCATCTTGCCAAAAAAAATATACAGATTTAATGCAATCTCCATCAAAATTCTAACTCAATTCTCCATAGAGTTAGAAAGAGCAATGCAAATCAAAACAACCCTGAGATTTCACCTCACACCAGTCAGGATGGCTAAGATCAAAAACTCAGGAGACAGCAAATGCTGGCGAGGATGTGGAGAAAGAGGAACACTCTTCCACTGCTGGTGGAATTGCAAGCTGGTACAACCACTCTGGAAAGCAGTCTGGCGGTTCCTCAGAAAACTCAGCATAATACTACCGGAGGACCCAGCTATACCACTCCTGGGCATATACCCAGAGGCTTTACCTGCATGCAATAAGGACACATGCTCCACTATGTTCATATCAGCCTTATTTATAATAGCCAGAAGCTGGAAAGAACCCAGATGTCCCTCAACCGACTAATGGATAGAGAAAATGTGGTATATTTACACTATGGAACACTACTCAGCTATTAAAAACAGTGAATTCATGAAATTCTTAGGCAAGTGGGTGGAACTGGAGAATGTCATCCCTGAGTGAGGTGACCCATTCACAAAAGAACACACATGATATGCACACACTGATAATTGGATATTAGCCCAGAAGTTTGGAATACCCAAGAAACAATTCACATATCAAATGATGCCCAAGAAGAAGGAAGGAGAGGCCCCTGGTCCTGGAAGGGCCCAATGCAGCAATTTAGGGGAATTCCAGGACAGGGAGGTGGGAGTGGGTAAGTTGGGGAGCAGGGGGAGGGAAGAGGGTGTATGGGACTTTTGGGGAGGGGGGAATCCAGTAAGGGGGAAATCATTTGAAATGTAAATAAAGAATATATATAATTTAAAAAAAAAAGAGCAATTCTCAAATGCATGTGGAATAACAAAAACCCACGATATGTAAAACTATTCTCAACAGTAAATGACCTAGGGGAATCAGTATCCCAGACCTCAAGCAGTACTACAGAGCAATATTGTTAAAAACTGCATGGTATTCGTACAGGGACAGGCAAGTAGATCAATGGAATAGAATTGAAGACCCAGAAATGAACCCACATTCCCATGGTCACTTGATCTTTGACAAAGGAGCTGACATCATCCAGTGGAAAAAAGATAGCCTTTTCAACAAATGGTGCTGTTTCAACTGGCAGCTAGCATGCAGAAGAATGCAAATTGATCCATTCTTATCTTCTTGTACTAAGTTCAAGTCCAAGTGGATCAAGGATCTCCATATAAACCCAGATACACTGAATCTAATACAATTGGAAGTGGGGAAGAACCTGGAGCACACTGGCTCAGGGGAAACTTTTCTGAACAGAACACCAATTGCTTATGCTCTAAGATAAAGAATTGACAAATAGGACCTCATAAAATTACAAAGTTTCTGTAAGGCAAAGGACAAAGTCAATAGGACAAAACGGCAACCAACAAATTGGGAAAAGATCTTTACCAACCCTACATCCAACACAGGGCTACTATCCAATATATACAAAGAACTCAAAAAGTTAGACTCCAGAGAACCAAATAACCCTATTAAAAATGGGGTAAAGAGCTAAACAAAGAATTTTCACCTAAGGAATATTGAATGGCTGAGAAGCACCTAAAGAAATGTTCAACATACTTAGTCATCAGGGAAATGCAAATCAAAACAACCCTGAGATTTCACCTCACACCAGTCAGAATGGCTAAGATCAAAAACTCAGGGGACAGCAGATGCTGGCAAGGATGTGGAGAAAGAGGAACACTCCTCCACTGCTGGTGGGATTGCAAGCTGGCAAAACCACTCTGGAAATCAGTTTGCCAGTTCCTCAGAAAATTGAAGTTATTACTACCGGAGGACCCAGCTATACCACTCTTGGGCATATACCCAGAAGACGCTCTAATATGTAATAAGAACACATGCTCTACTATGTTCATAGCACCCTTATTTATAATAGCCAGAAGCTGAAAAGAACCCAGATGTCCCTCAACAGAGGAATGAATATAGAAAATGTGGTATATTTACACAATGTAGTACTACTCAGCTATTAAAAACAATGAATTCATGAAATTCTTAGACAAATGGATGGAGCTAGAAAATATCATCCTTAGTGAGGTAACCCAATCACAATAGAACACACATGGTATGTACTTGCTGATAAGTGGATATTAGCCTAAAAGTTCAGAATACCCAAGATACAATTCACAGACCACATGAAGCTCAACAAGAAGGAAGACCAAGGTGTGGATACTTTGATCATTATTAGAAGGTCGATCAAAATACTCATGGCTCACAGCCAACCAGTAGACTGAGCCTAGGGTCTCCAATGGAGCCTCTAGAGAAAGGACCCAAGGAGCCGAAGAGGTTTGCAGTCTTGTAGGTGGAACAATAATATGTACCAACCAGTACTCCCCAGAGCTCCCAGGGACTAAACCACCCACCAAAGAGTACACATGGAGGGACCCATGACTCCAGCTACAAATGTAGCAGAGAATGGCCTTTTCAGGCATCAGTGACAGGAGAGTCCATTGGTACTGTGAAGGTTCAATGCCCCAGTGTAGAGCAATTCCAGTTCCAAAGAACATTTGAGTCTCTCAAAAATGTTTCCAACAAATCTGACCTCCAGAGAACTTACCAGAAGCTTGGGAAGAAGCTGGAAAGCCTGGATTATTTGGCCTTCAAAGACCAGCAGCTTATAGGATCTTCCAATGTTCACCAGAGATGCTTCTTTTATGCTGCAGATAATGACTAATACAGAGATCCAAAACTGGCCAGTGTATAGAGGATAAGATACTATGGAATGCTCAGCTTTAAGATGCCTGTATTACTAGGGATATAATACTTGGGACTGGTCACAGATGAAAGGGAAGGTAACTGTAAGAGCCAGAAGATATAGACAGCTGCATGGACACATTATTTGCCATATATCATAGGGCCATACACACAAATGCAGAGTGATTGTGACTGAACCCACAAAGTCAAGACAGACAAAATCCCACCATAGATAGCAGAGGAAGTCATGAAATTTGACATTGGTAACTGATGACCACTGGGAAAGAGTCAATGCTCTTCAGGGATGTGGTTCTTGAGAGGCTACCCATGCTTCAGGAGACAGTCCTACACACACACACACACACAGAGAGAGAGAGAGAGAGAGAGAGAGAGAGAGAGAGAGAGAGAGAGAGCACAAAAAGTGAAAAAAAACCCACAGAATATTGGAAGAAAGTGGCAGAGGGGATGGGGGTCAAATCTCACACAATAAAAATGTGACCAGTAAGTAGAGAATGTAAGAAACAAAAATTCAAAAATTTAAAAATTTAAATTAAAAAAAAAGAGTAGAACCACAAAAAAAGTAGGTCATAACCAAGCCATTGGAGGTTGAACTTTTTTATGCACTTCCATGAACATATATATATATCCTTTTTGGCAAAGTATCTCATAAAGTCCTCTGTCTACTTTTTAAACTGAGCTGTTTGTTTTCCCAACTGGGTTTCGGTAGTTCTTTATATATCCAAGAAACAAGCCTTTTATCAGCTGTATGCAGCCATAAAGAAGGTGTGCTAGTGCACATTGGTGATCCCAGCACTCAGGAGGTGGGAACAGGAAGATCAGATTAAGACCAAGTTTGGCTACACAGGAAGAGTGATGTGAAACTAGGCTACATGAGACCCTTCTTATTAAAATACGCAAACAAATGAAACACATGACTTTCACGTGCTTTTTCCCAGTTTCAGTTTTGTCAACTGGAAATTAATAAGATGCCAATGTTTTCCTAATGGGTAAGACTCTATTTAGCATCTTCCATTTTAATTGATTAGAAAGGCATAGAACTATAGTGGTAAAAGGTTAATAAATAATACCACCCCGCCATCCCTCTGCTCCAAGTCCCAGCAGGTCTCTTCTGCCATCACCCACCCCTTCCAAGTATCCGGCAAAGCATGACTCTTAAACTTAAATAGCTAACTAAATATATTTATGTATATGAAACTCCCAATTACATAATGCCAATTTACAATGATAAAGTTTTATCCCAATATTTCTAACCTCTCAGCACACCAGAAACACATCTGACACCATCTGGATCTGTGAGTCTCCTCCTCTGCTCCCTGGTGCAGTTCCCAGGTTCCCTCTCTCTCAGCCCCTCCTTCTCTCAGCTCCTCCTTCTCTCTCCCCTCCAATCACTAGCCTCTCACTGCCTCAATGTGAATGGATAGGAAATATCTTGCATCACAAAACTTTGAAATCCTGTTTCAAATGTAGGTTACAGTTAGTCCCCAGGGCCTTTGACAAACCAGTGTGCTCGCTTGTTTTTGTATAATCTTGACACAAGCTAGGATCATCTGAGAAGAAGAAACCTCAACTGAGAAAATACTTCAATCAGATTGACCTGTAGGCAAGCCTATTAATGATTTTATTGGTTAGTGATTAAAGGGAAGGTTCCAGCTCATGGAGGAGGGGTTATGCTGCCCTTGGGCTGGTGGCCCTGAGTTGTGTAAGAAAGAAGGCTAAGCAAGCCATGAGGAGGATCAAGTCAGTAAACACTCCTCCATGGGGATTGCATTAGTTTCTGACTCCAGGGTCCTTCCTTGAGTTCAAGCCCTGACTTCCCTAGATAATGGAGTACAAGTGTAAGATAAAATAACCTGTCCCCAAGTTGCTTTTGGTTGTGGTGTTTTATCACAATAATAGAACGGTAACCAATACGTACAAGAAGGAGTCTTACATGCCCCTGTGTGTTATGGTAATAGCAGGGAGGTAAACCCCACCAACTATGATAAAGGATCACATACACAAAATAATGTTTCAAGAAAGGTAACTTCAAAATGTTCTGTTTGGTTCAGGAAACCAATAATAAATAAACACATTTTTTTTTGTTTTGTTTTGTTTTGCTTTGCTTTGTTTTGTTTTGATAGGATCTCAGAATATAGCACTGACTGGCCAAGAATTTACTATGTAGACCAAGCCAACCTCAGAACTCATGGAGATCCACTGCATCAGCTTCCCAAGTACTGGGATTAAAGGCACTCACCACCAGAACTGACAAGAACACACTTTTAACCAAGTGTGTTACTTGGCTGGAAAATATTGTTTAACCTGTGACAAAGGAAAAAAACTTTATTTTGCATGTGTTTCAATGTGTACAGGAGTTATTTAACAATTGTAATTGAATGCACTTAACACATGGGGTGTTCATTTCACAGGTGGTTTTTAACCACTATGAAATCATTCATATTTCTCGCACATTAATAAGTTACCATCAGTCTGCTCTGCACTTTATCTCCATATTTGCTCCCATGAGTATTTTGTTCCCCTTTCTAAGAAAGACTGAAGCACCCACACTTTTGTCTTCCTTCGTCTTGAGCTTCATGTGGTCTGTGAATTGTATCTTAGGTATTTGAAGCTTTTAGGCTAACATCCAGTTATCAGTGAGTCATACCATGTGTCTTCTTTTGTAATTGGGTTACCTCACTCAGGATGATATTTTCTAGCTCCATCCATTTGCCTAAGAGTTTCATGAATTCATTGTTTTTAATAGCTGAGTAGTTATCCGTCGGGTAAATGTGTAGGGGAAACGGGCAGATCAGCATATCCATGTAGGAATGGTGAGGGCCTGTGTACCTATGGAAGGGAGACTACCCGGCTAGGGGGGCGGTCCTTGCCCAGAATATGGGGCCATTTTGTCACAGGTCCCCTGTACCTGTAGAGGAAGCCTGGCTGGGCGAAAGAGTCTTTGGTTCTTTCGGATGGCTGGAGATGCTGAGACCTGTTCCATTGCTCCTACATGGCAGGTTTTGATAAGAAGAGGCAGCCCATGGTTTCAAAGCTTTATTATAGAGAAGTAGGAAAAGAAAAAGAGAGAAGTAAAGAGAGAAAGAAAAGATAGAGAGGTGAGAGCTGGCCATGACCATGTGGAAAGAGGCTAGAAGAATGGGAAGGGAGGGGAAACAAAGGGGCAAGAGAAAAGAGAGAGCATAAGGGCAAGACAGAAAAAGGAAGAGAGCTAGGAGGTGCCTGGCATTCCCTTTTATAGTGGGCCAGGTTACCCGACTGTTGCCAGGTAACTGTGGGGCAGGGAAAACCTGGCTGTAGGGGTGGAGTCCAGCCAGAACGATGGCCACAGGGTTATGTCCAACATAAATGTACCACATTTTCTGTATCCATTCTTCTGTTGAGTGTCATCTGGGTTCTTTCTAGCTTCCAGCTATTATAAATAAGGCTGCTATGAAAATAGTGGAACATGTGTCCTTGTTATACGTTGGAGCATCTTTTGGGTATATGCCCAGGAGTGGTATAGCTGTTTCCTCAGGTAGTACTATGTCCAATTTTCTGAGGAGCTGCCAAACTGATTTCCACAGTGGTTATACCAGTTTGCAATCCCACCAACAGTGAAAGAGTGTTCTTCTTTCTCCACATCCTTTTCAGAATCTGCTGTCCCTTGAGTTTTTGATCTTAGCCATTCTGACTGGTGTGAGGTAGAATCTCAGGGATGTTTTGATTCTCATTTCCCTGATGATTAAGGATGTTGAACATTTCTTTCGGTGCTTCTCAGTCATCCGGTATACCTCAGTTTAGAATGCTTTGTTTAGCTCTATATCCCATTTTTAATAGGGTTATTTGGTTCTCTGGAGTCTAACTTCTTGAGTTCTTTGTATATATTGGCTATTAGCCCTCTATCGGATGTAGGATTGGTAAAGATCTTTGCCCAGTCTGTTGGTTGCCCTTTTGTCCTATTGACAGTGTCCTTTGCCTTACAGAAGCTTTGCAATTTTATGCGGTCCCATTCATCGATTCTTGATCTTAGAGCATAAGCCATTGGTGTTCTGGTCAGGAACTTTTCCCATGTGCCCATGTGTTCTAGAATTTTCCCCACTTTCTCTTCTCTTAGATTCAGTGTATCTGGCTTTATGTGGAGGTCTGTGATCCACTTGGACTTGAGTTTTGTACAGGGAGATAAGAATGGATCAATTTGTATTCTTCTACAAGTTGATTGCCAGTTGAACCAGCACCATTTGTTGAAAATGCTGTCTTTTTTCCACTTGATGCTTTTATCTCCTTTGTCAAAACTCAAGTGACTGTAATGTGCAAGACAAAGTGCAAAGCAGAGACTGAAGGAAAGGCCATCCAGAGACTGTACTACCTGTGGATTCATCCAAAACTACAGTCACCAAACTCTAACACTATTGTGGATGTTAAGAAATGCTTTGCTGAAAGGAGTCTCATACAACTGTCTCCTAAGAGGCTCTGCCAAAGACTTACAAATACAGAATTGGATGCTTACAGCCAACCAGTGCACTGAGTGCAGGGTCCCCAATGGAGGGAGCTGAAGGGATTTGCAACCCCATGGGAAGAACAACAATATCAACCAACCAGACCCCCCAGAATTCCCAGGGACTAAGCCACCAACCAAGGAGTACACATGGCTCTGGCTGCATATGTAGCAGAGGACAGCCTTGTCAGAGATCAATGGGAGGAGAGGTCCTTGGTCCTATGAAGGTTTGATAAATGCCCCAATGTAGGGGAATCGAGGGTGGGGAGGTGGGAGTGGGTGGGTGGGTGGAGGAACACCCTCATAGAAGCAAGGGGAGTGGGGATAGGAAAGGGGATTCCCTGGAGAGGGAGGAAACCAGATAAGGGGATAACACTTGAAATGTAAATAAATTAAAATAAAAAAGACAAAACAGCTCATGCCTGGCTGAACACCAGTGTGTAGCCAGTGTTAGCTTCTTTGTGAGTTCTTTCTTCTACCCTTCTCCTCCTTTTTTTCTACCCTTTCAATTCCCCAACACTAAAGAGAGAAAAAAAAGGATAGAAAGGAAAGGGGATGAGGTTATCATTAGACTACTTCTTGCTGATTAGGGACATTGAGTTCCTTGGGGCAAGTTTGATCTTTGCCATATTGATATCTAATTTTTTTCTTTTTCTTCCTTCTTTTCACATGACTACTTAAGAAAAATTGTGACCAACAAAAACCCACAGCAACCAAACTACAGCCCACCCCACCTCTCAGGGCCCAAGCACACCAAGCATCACAAAATCACAGGAATGATCTGCAGCTGGCAAAATCACTCCCCTACTAGAGCAAGGCAAATCATAGTCAGCTGCTGTGGACAGTGACGCAACCCCTTATCCCACACCTAGGATTAAAACAAAACATATTCTTATAATATTTCTGGGTTTTTTAAGAAATCAAATTTCTCACTACAGAAAGGTCTCTCCTCTTCTGCACCTTAGGGATGTGTTGTGTATCTAGACACACAGAAGACAGAATGACAGTCTTAGCTCAGCAAAGGACTGCACATATGTTGTACTGTTGATCCACCCCTCATCAATCCTAGGGATCCTGACAATCAGCAGAGACTGAGCTCATATACTAGATGGTCCCATGTAATAAGAAACACTGCTGAGCAATCCAACAAAAACACAAAATTAAACAAATTACCACACATTGATGGGACATTAACACCTTTCTAGTACTTTCTAGTAACTCGAGATGGTATCTATCTAGGAAATTAACACATAGGCTGGAGTTCTCTGATACTCCCAGACATAGAGTCACTTACCTTTGGGGAACAGCCTTGCCTCTTTATTCCTTTTCCCACATCTTTGTTCCACATGAAAAGCATAATTATTCCAGATTGCAATCTAAACAAATGCACTATTTCTGACTGTCCCAAAGAATTCCTGTACAGAGTCCACCTGAGTTTCCTTAGGATTAAAATTACTTTGTAAAAGTTTTAAGAATTATTTATCTTTATTTCATCAGTGTAAAGGTTTTGCCTACATCTTGTTTACCTTATGAATGCCTGGTGCCTGCTGATATCAGAAAGAGGTTTTGGATCTGTCCTAGTCAGTGTTCTATGCTGTAAAGAGACACCATGAACAAAGCAACTCTCAAATTTAATTGCGACTTACTTACAGTTTTGGGGATTTAGTTGATTATCATCATGGTGGAAAGCATGGCACCATGCAGGTAGACATTGTGCTGGAGAAGTAGTTGAGAGCTAATGTGATGAGGCAAGACAGTGTAGAGGTTCCTCCATCTTATATTCTTGATAATGTCATTTCAAGTTTAACTGGATTTTCATCTCCTTGATGGAGAATACCATGGAAAAGTATCCAACTCTACTCAAGAAGCCCCATGGTCAGGATGCCCTAGCTAACTTATCTTAGTTTCTGTTAAAACTTCCTCTTTGTATAGATCCCCTCCCCCAAATAACAGCTTATCTAAGCTTCTGTTAAAATGACTTGCTTCAAACTGCTTCCTTCTTCAAAGCTCCACACACAGGTGCCAAACAAATTGCCAGATTCTGGTTTCTGCCTTTAAAAATGCTGTGCTCTGCACACTCATGGCTTTACTTAGAGAGATCTCAGTGAGCATGCTTGGTCAATCTTTCCTTATGGTTCCCTCCATGTTGCTATTGAGGCATGATAGGAAGATAGGAACTATTATGAGAACATGAGAAGGGAGAGCCATTCCTAACGCAAGAAACTAGTTGAAGCCTTTGCTAGCAGAGAAGCAAGATTTCTGCACAATTAACAACTGCTTCAGATATCTCTCATTTCCCAGATACATACCTGGCATTTTCTAGGAGTCTCACCACAGATCTTATTTACAGGCAAAGGCTATGTGCTCAAACCCCTCTCTAACCCTAATGGCTCCCTGCTTTACCTTATCAAGTGATCATACTATCCAAGGCTGCTCTAGCAGCACCCTATGCACTCACACACTGAGAGAGAGAGAGAGAGAGACAGAGACAGAGACAGAGGCACAGAGAGACACACACAGAGAGAAAACAAATCAATAAACCAAAAAGTATAAGGTCTACCTGGTCAGGTTTGTCCCCACAACAACCTCACTTCCTGAAGGCAAATTCTGTCTTAGTTCATTCCCTGTTTGGGGTGATAAAATACTCTGATAATAGGAACTTAAGGATGAAAAGGGTTGTTTGACTCACAATCCCAGTGATGAATTCTATCACTGTGGCGATTCATATTACATCCACTCTATTGGGGAAAATGAATTTTTCCTTTGCAAGTGAAAGTCAATTGATGGTAGCTTCATGGTTAGGGATAAGAACCTCTTCCCCCCTCTCAACACTGGGACTCCATCTGGTTTGGACTTCTGCCGATCTTATAATGCCTAGTTACTCTTGCAATGCAGAACATAGGAGTTTCTACTATTCACTGTCTATATATCACGGAGTATTGTCAGTTGAAGCAATCTACCTTTGTAGGGAGGTTTTGTCATTAATTATTTTTATTTTTATTTCTTCAAATGCTTCTAATATGTAAGTGTTCATATGAAAAATGTATGTCTCATCCAATAAAATTTGAACATTGGATTTTTGAGTATATTAAAAGATTATTGCTAATTATGCTGGTGCAGACCTATATAATCCCAGCACTTGAGAGCCTGAGGCAGAAGGATCACAAGACCAAAGGCAACCTGGGTACCATAGTGAGAATCTGTCTCTTTAAAAAAAATCAAATAAAAAAGAGGTGAGAAGGAAATGGTCAGCCTTTTTGGTGTTAAAGTGGCAGCATGTCTGTGAAAAAGGAATACCTTCACACTTAGAAAATGCATAGTGTCCCTTCTGCTATAGCTCTGACTATCCTATGGATGCAAGTCTAATATAACAAGGCCAATAGGTGACCAAGGACATCAACGAATTGAGGTGTAATTTCAAGGATAGGTGTTAAAACAAGCACGCTAACTTTGTGGGAAACATGGTCTCAGATCACCATTGAAACAGTCAAGTCTTCCAAGATGAATGTGTTCCCAAGGAAAAAGAGGGGAAACACATGCCCACTTAATAAAAGTAAGAGATCCTTGGCTACATCAATGGCCAGAGAAGCTTGAGCCCAGTATCAAGTATTGAACAACATGAATATTCAAAGAAATGAAGGAGTCATGGTGATACACTTGGATATTACTGGAGAAGTTGTTATAGTAGTAGATGCATGTTCTCCATATTCCAACTAAAGCAATGCTGGGCTTGGAGTTCATGGATTCTTGAAAATACCATACTCATCACTGAGGAAGACCCATGGAGACACTGAAGAGAATGTATGCTAGGATGGCTGCAGCAAACCCTTTTATCTGGAGATTGCTATCTTTTATGAGTCACATCATGGTTACAGTGAACACTGGGAAACTGCAAAAAAGTACAGGACAACATGAGGATGAGCTCTTCAGACCTGGGACGTGCCCCCTGGGGAAACTGTAACTTTAATTTTTTTCAACACTTATTTTTAATGATGGTTCTCAAACACTTTAACATTCCTTTTAGCCCACCATCCACCAGAAGAAGTGGAAAAGAAAGGATATGGGGGAGTGGACCTGTTTAGAAATGCTTCTTTGGAGCAACTCCCATGAATGTTGTCTGGAAATCGACAGTTCAGTTCACAGGTCAGCAGCAGCAAGCTCCATCCACTCGCAAACACTTCACAGATACACCAACAGTCCAGTTGGGTAGAGTTGGGAGAGCAAACATGAATCAGCAGCCATGGCACTACCTAGCAGAGACAGCCAGGCCTCAGCCTTGGCACAAGTCAACAGGAGGGACATCAGGAAAAGTTCTTAGCTATGCCTCTCAGTGAAGTGAAAATCAGCGAAGATTCGAGACCAACAACCATTGCACAGCTAGTTTTTAAAGCAAACCTAGCTCAATCTCCTTCACTGTCCATTGAGTTCTTTTTATACTCCCTCCAAACATCACGTGTTCTCCATGGATCTTGCCTCAGCACATGTGTCTGTCTTAGCTGACATCCCTCTGCCAATCAGCACAAGTCTGCGGAAGCAGCAAGAAATGGCAGCACACCACCAGAAGTTTTTAGTGCCTTTCTCTCTATGGAGTCCCAACAAATGGAGCTCAGTTATGCAATGTAAGGTGAACCAATACATGCATGTTGCTAGTAAATAATCCTTCATCACATGTGCTTTCATGTGCTTACTTTAGCAGAATATCCTTTCTCCTGTGTCTGCTTCAGGAAAACACTCCTTGTGTTTGCTTTAGCAAATCACCATTCAACACAACTGACTTTCCAAAGAACCCTTAAGTTTCCACTTCAGGAAACAGTACCAGGAAAGAAAGGTTATGCTGAGAAAGTGTGCTCTGAGCAAATTAAGAGAATGAAAATATTTACTGGCAGGGAGATAATCAACACACCCTCTAATACTGGCCACAAATATTTAGAAAATAGTATGGTCACCACAACACTATTCTTCATACTGAAAATGAGATACCACTTATGGTCTGACAGTTGCATAATTTATGCTATAACCACTCCACAAAGATGTATCCCAACATTATAGATGCAAGTGGGGGTCATGCATTCAAATTATAATTTTGGGGGCTCAGTGCCTTTCACTTAGGTTTTTTTTTTTTTTTTTTTTTTTTTTGGCTGGCCTGGAACTATGTCCTCAGGCTGGCCTTTAATTTTTCACACTATTTTTTTCAGAGTATAGATGAAATAGGCTTTCTCTTCCTACTCATCAGGTTTGGACATCTGGATTAGCTCCATGTTTTACCTATCATGAATAATGCAATATACATGAGCATATATATATAAAACTTTGTGATAATAGACAATCATGTTTTCTTGAGTCTATCTTGTAAGAGATGAGCTAAAGAAATGACATGGTGTCTAGTTCCTACTTTAGAATTTACTAAACTTTTTCACCAAGTGGTTGCACCATTTTATATTTCCAGTAGCAAGACAAGAAGAATCCATCTTGTTCATATCTCAGTACATTGGCTATCTTAAAAAATATAGCCATACTAATAAATTATGAATGATTTTAAAACTGCCAATTAATAGATTATTAACTTTTGTTCCAATTAACTTAATACTTAGTATACTTTTTCTAGAAGCAGCCTGTTCACTGGACTATCTAACACATGTCAAATGTAAGACAATCTAGGAGCAGAGCTGGGATTTGGGAAGATAATGTTCATCTGTAGGCGAGTGTAAAATACAGAGAAAAGAGTAAGTACATGCTTATTATAATGGTTAGTTTGATGTCCACTTAACCAATCTAGAATCACCCAACTGGAAAGGGAGTCTCTGTGAGGAAGTATATTGATTTGTGTTAATTAGGTTGCTTATGGGCATGTCTGTAAAGGATTGTATTGTTATCTTAATTAAATTGGATGACCAATCCATTGTGGATGTCATCAGTTCTTAGGATTGAATTCTGAACTGTATCAGAGTAGAGAATGCTATCTGAATGCTAGTATGAATGCAAGTATTCATTGAATGGGGACATAATGTGATTGTTTCAAGTTCCTGTCCTCTTGGCTTCCCCACAATGATGGACCTTGACTCTGAATAACTATATTTCTAAATATGTTGCTCTTGAGGCATTATTTTCTCATTGCAATAGTAAGAGAAGCTAAGACATGTAGTATAATTTCTAGGTTTTTAAATTTTGTCTATCATGAGATATGCTATGTAGATGTAAAAAACAAACAAACAAAAAACAAGGAGCAGCTGAATCCTGGGATTGGGATTAAGGGCAATTTTATTTAAAACTTTTTGTTTTAGGCTAAAAATCCACCACATTTGGATTGTTTTATATTGTTTGCTTTGTGCTTTTGTTTTTCTGGGACTGGGTTACATGGTGTAGGTCAGGATTTTTTCAAAATCAATACGTAGTCTAGATTGATCTCAAACTCAAAGAAATTAATGTGCCTCGGATTCCCTTATGTTAGGATTATGGCTATGTACTTATATTTGGTGTTCTGGATAGGATAGTTCTATGTCAACTTGAAACAAGCTAAAGTCATCTTAGAAGAAGGAACTTCAATTTAGAAAATGTCTTCATGGTATCAGGCTATAGGCAAGCCTGTAAGGGCATTTTCTTATTGATTGTTGTGGGAGGGCTCAGCCCATTGTGGATGATAACATCCTTGGGTGGGTGGCCCTGGGTTCTATAAGAAAAGAGGTTGAACAAGCCATGATGAGCAAGCCAATAAGCAGCACTCTTCCAAGGCCTCTGTATCAGCTTCTGCCTCCAGGTTCCTGCCCTACTTGAATGCTTATCCTGACTTTCTTTGACTATAGACTACAGTGTGCAAGTATAAGCCAAATGAGCCTGTTTCTCCAACAGTTGTTTTTGGTCATGGTGTTTCACCATAGTAATAGTAATCAAGATCTGTTCCCCAATAGTGGAGACTGAAGCTAGGACACCACGCATATTAGATAAGCACTCTACAACTGAACTATTTCCCAACACCCTTTACATTTGTGTTCTGAGACAGGTCTTGAATGGTGCCCAGGCTGGCCCTGATATACCAAGTCGCCTGGAAGAAGCTCTTTTTGCTGTGCTTTGCTTGTTTGGTCTAACAGTGGACTCATTGTGTAGATCAGGCTGGCATCATCCTGGATCCCAGACTGGATTTCAAGCCCTGTTCCCTTTTCCTTTGCTTTTCTGTACCTGGCAACTATGGTGCAACTATGGTAACAGTATTTAGAAGGAAATGAACACAAATGCTTAAATTAGATTCACAGGGCTGCCTCTGACATCCAGGGGCAGGTGAGGGAAGAAGTGCAGACTATTCCTGGGGGAAAACTTCCTATTGGAGAGTTCATTCTGTGCTGAACTGGCATCAGAAGATTCAACAAACCAACACTTTGTCTCGGGCTTGGTCTTACTTCTAAAACCTCTAAAAGAACCAAAAGTTCCAGGGATCAAAAGGCCACTCCGAAAAGAGGAATGATGGAGGTTAGGTAAATCACAAGGAAGCCAAAGAAAGTCCTTCACTGTATGTAAATGGGACTAGAAGAACCTATGGGGATCCTTAGAACATGGTAGCATAAACGGTAACAACAAAAAAGCAAATAATGTAATCTTGGGTGAATTTTGAATCCAGTAACATATTTTCTTTCTGGAAGTGGGTCTGAGCTTTGAAGCCAGAAACAGCAGCTTGAGCATGTAGTCCAGAGTAGAACATCACTTGTTGGGACAATAGTAGAACAGTTAAAGATCTACATTCAAAATTCAAGTGTGGTTTCTACTGAATATATTAACTCTTTCACATAATGTTGTTTTTCAACAAAACAACAAAGCTTGAACCCCAACAATTTAAAGCTTCTTTATTGGCTAGCTTCTATGGCTATTGGCAAAATATCCCAAAGAATGACTTAATGGGATTCAAAATTACTAACTTTGGTTTAGTTTCAAAGATTTGAATCCATAGTCCTTGGCTGTTTGGATTCAGAATAGGCAGTGGGTCAGACCATGACTATGGTGGGGTCAAGTGAGAAAGACAATGCAAGCCATAGTGATCAGAATCCAGAGACAGAGAAAAGAGCATGGATGAGGAGGTAATATCTCCAAAGGCATATGCCCTGAGATCTACTTCCTTCTCAAACATACTAGCACCAATAACTAGGGACCAATGCTTTAATACAAGAGCTCTTTGCAGGGACAGGCCACTTCCAAACTATACCACCATGTTAAACTGGGAGCTAACTGTACAGGTGATAGAATATTATTCCCAGTTATAGATGTGGTAAGGAGAAAATTTCTCACGTGGGTATACATAGAGGAAGCCTGAGGACAAGTGAAATACACTGGTCAGAAAAGGTCAAATACCATGTAATTCCACTAAGGAGGTTCCTGATCAAGTCAACTCTGCCAAGACAGCAGAATGGTGGTTACTGGAAACCATGGAGAAGCAGGAGAGGGCATTCAATGAGAACAGCGTTTCAATTAGAGAAGATGGGCAGTGGTAACAGTTCCATATCACTGTGAATGTAGTCATAGCCATGGAACTGTACACTGAGAAAGGTAAGTGGTAAATGGCGATATGTGTATTTAGTCACATTCATCAGAGTGTACAACAAAGATGAATCTACTAACCAGCGACGCTGTCCTCATAAGAGCCAGTGACCAGTGATGTAGCAGAGTGTGCCTCTAGCTGGACCAGGAGGACCAATGAGGACTCAGCTCTCTTCAAATGTCCTTGGAGTCTCATTACTACCTTCACGCTGACCTGTGAGCTCTTAACGCTTCACTGTTCTAAGAATTCCATTGTGTCATCAAATTCCAATTCTTACTGCACTCTTCCCATTTTCAGTCATTAGTTTATGAGTGCTGTGATGCCATTGAAGGGGCTAACCATGCCACGTGCTTGGGTCTTTGTGTCATGTGACTTCTTACAGAGTTTTTTCAGGGTGAGGTATTTTTACTAGCAGGCTGGCCTGCTCATGCTCAAGACCCACTTGGCTGGTTCAAACCTGTCATCCCTTTCTTTACTCTTCCTCTTTAAGGCATGGTTTTTAACACCTGTCACTGGAGGTGAGGACCTGTTAGAAAAGTCACTGCCATGTAGGCAGGTGCTAGCAGAGGTGACATCAACACTCTTGGAATGAGATTAGTAATTAATTAGAGATATGTAGCACATTTCATTATGTATTTGCCAGTTGAAGGGCATTGAGGTTGTTACCATTTCCTACTTATTGTGAATAGAGCAGCAATGAACATGGCTGAGCAAGTATCTTGTAGGGTGTCAAGCCCTTTGGACATATGCCAAGAAGCGGTACCACGTGGTAGACTTACTTGTAGCCTTTTAGAATTCATACTGATTTCAACAGTAGCCACACGGGTTTTCAGTCTCACCAACAGAGAGTGAGTGTTCCCCTTCTCTACCCCCTCCCCCAAAGCACCTCCAGCATTTGTTTTCATTTGCTTTCTCGATCTCAATCCCTCTGGGTAAGATGAAATATCAAAATAGTTTTAATTTGCATATCTCTAATTGCTAAGGATGATGAACACTTTTAAAAAATTATTTCTTGGCCTTTATGGTTTCTTCATTTGAGAATACTCTGTTCAGATCCACAGCCCATCTTTTAATTGCGTCATTTGTTTTCCTGGCTCTTTTGTTTTGAGGCCTTTAAACATTTGGATATGAATCTTCAACCAGATCTACAGCTAGAAAAGATTCTCTCCCATTCTGTGAAGTTCCTCATTATTCAGTTGCTTTTTTCTTTAGCAATGAAGAAGCTTCTTAGTTTTACAAGGTCAATTGTTGGCCTTAATTATTAGGCAAATGCAGTCCTATTCAGAAAGTCCTTTCCTACACAGATATCATGGAGGCTACTGCCTGTGTTTTCTTCTAGCAGTTCCAGGGTTTCAGATTTTAGGTTTCAGGTTTGTTTCTTTGATCCATTTTGGAGTTAGTTTTTGTGTAAGATAATAAATATGGGCCTACTTTCATTGTTCTTCATGTGGACATCTAGCTTTTCCAGAACCATTTATTGAAGATACTTTCTTTTTTCCAATTTAAGTTTTTGGGCATTTTTGTCAAATTTTAAGTGGCTGAAGTTAGGTGTACTTATATTTCAGTTTTTAATTTTGTTCCATTGGTACAAATGCCTGTTTCTGTGCCAGAACCACATTGTCTTTATTACCATGACTGTAATATAACTTAAGATTGTAAATTCTCCAGAACGGTTCTTTTTTTTTTTCTTTTTCCTTTAAATTTTTATTTGACATTTTTTTGCATAAACTGTCTTTTTTCATGAATTAATTTATTTATTCACTTTACATCACAAATCAGCCCCCCTCCTCTTCTCTTAGGATTATTTTGGCTATCTAAGGAATTTTGTGCTTTCATATGAGTTTTAAGATAGATTTTTTTTTTTTTGTGGTTTTTCGAGACAGGGTTTCTCTGTGTAGCCTTGGCTGTCCTGGAACTCACTCTGTAGACCAGGCTGGCCTCGAACTCAGAAATCCTCCTGCCTCTGCCTCCCAAGTGCTGGGATTAAAGGCGTGCGCCACCACTGCCCGGCTAAGATAGGTTTTTTTATTTTATATAGACTTAAATAAGAATTTTGATTGGGACAGCATTGAATCAGTAACTTGTTTTTTATAAAGTGATCCTTGTCACAATAATAATTCTACCAATCCGTAAGCATGACATGTCTTTTGATTTTCTAGTGCCTTTCTCTTTTTCCTCAGAACTTTAAAGTATACAGTGTAGAAGTCCTTCACTTCCTTGTTGTGGTGCTTCGTATAAGAATGCCCCCCATGGGCTCATATATTTGAATACTTAGTCACAAGGGAGTAGAACCCTTTAATAGGATTAGAAAGATTAAGAGGTGTGGCCTTGTTGGGGGAACTGTCACCTGGGGTGGGCTTTGAGGTTTCGAAAGCCCATGCCTGCCAGGTTCAGGCCCCTACAGATGTAGGCAGAGGATGTAACTCTCAGCTACTGCTCCAGTGTCTGCCTGCATGCCACCATGCTCCACGCCTTGAAAATGGATTAAACTTCTAAAACTAAAGACAAGCCCAAAATTAAATGCTTTCCTTTTCTTTTTTGGGGGGGGGGGGTTCTATATTTTTTTTATTTACATTTCCAATGATTTCCCCTTTCCCGTTTCCTCCCTCCCCGAAAGTCCCATAAGCCCCCTTCCCTCCCTCTTTTCCCCATTCAACCCCCTCTCACTTCTCTGTCCTGGCGTTCCCCTACATCCAGTCTTTCCAGGACCAGGGGTCTCTCCTTCCATCTTCTTGGAAATCTATTGATATGTGAATTGTTCATAGCAGCCTTATTTATAATAGCCAGAAGCTGGAAAGAACCCAGATGCCCCTCAACGGAGGAATGGATTCAGAAGATGTGGTATATTTACACAATGGGATACTACTCTGCTTTCCTTTTTCGAAGAGTAGCCTTGGCCATAGAATCTCTTCACAGCAGAATAACAGTGACTAAGACACTTGGTTAGGTTTATTCCTAGATATTTTATTTTCCTTAAGCTATTATTAATATGTATACATTATCTCTTTTTTTCTGTGTGTTGTTGGTGTATAGGAAGGCTATTGATTTGTGCAAGTTGACTCTGTATTCTGCCACATTGCTGAAATTTCCTCATCATTTCTAGAAGTTTCTGGTAGATGTTTTTGGAGGGGTTTCTAATATATAGTAACATGTCAACTGCAAATACGGTTAATTTGATTTCCTCTTCTCATTTATATCACTTTAATTTCCTTTTCTTGCCTTATTGCTCCAGCTAGTATTTTGATTACAATATTGAAAAGGGATGGAGAGAGTAGATGTCTCTGTGGCATTCCTTACTTCAGTGGGGTTGCTTCAAGCTTTTCTTCATTTAGGATGATGTTGGCTATGGGTTCCTCATATACAGCTTTTGTTATGTTGAGATATGTTCCTTCTGTTGTGTTTATAAAAAAAGATAAAGAGAGGAGGAACATGTTTTGGTGGATGTGTAGTCAGGTATGAGGGAAGAGGGTGTCTCCAAGGGCCCATACTGAGGCATCCCCTCCCCCTGAGGGACCAGCCACACAGTGGTATAGTATAGAATAGAGTTTATTCAGAGCATGGTGGAGGGGAGTTGAGAGGGTAGTAGAGACAGAGAAAGGGAGGGAGGGAGAGAGAGAGAGAGAGAGAGAGAGAGAGAGAGAGAGAGAGAGAGAGAAGAAGAAGAAGAAGAAGAAGAGAAGAGAAGAGAAGAGAAGAGAAGAGAAGAGAAGAGAAGAGAAGAGAAGAGAAGAGGAGTAGAGAAGTAGAGGCCGGCTATGAGCATGGGGAGAGAGAGGGGAGAGGGGAATGGGGAGAGAAGGGTAAGAGGCAAGAGTACAGAGGTAAGGGTAAGAGGTAAGGTAAGGGTAAGAGGACAGAGCAGGAGCAAGAAGGCAAGAACAAGAGAGAGTGGAGTGGGCAAGCAGCCCCTTTTAGAGTGAGTCAGGCACACCTGACCATTGCCAGAAAACTGTGGGGCAGAGCTTAGGCAAAATGCTAACATCTCCCCGATTTTGGTTTAATTAAAAAGGAAAAAAATTAGAGGTGATGGTGGAGCAGGAATAGGGTCGGTGTGATCTTTAGCTACTTCCTGCTGACTTTGGGGTGACATGTCTCTAGGAAACCTAGGAAAATGGGTATGGAGATGTTGGTCCAGTCTTAGGAGTGTTGGCTGTTTCCTGGCTGCCCAGGTCTGTGGAACTGTTTGTGGATAGATTAGAAGGAGCAAGTCCAGTAGAAGCATCTGCTTCTGTGAGAGGAGATTGGAGCATCTAGAGGTTACTTCTCTGGAGCTTTCCTGGATTGTAGTAAGAGCCTGGACTTGACAAGATGCTGAAACACACACACACACACACACACACACACACACACACACACACACACACTAAGTAGAGAATAAGGTTAAGTACGTTTGGAAGAAAGAATTTTTTTCTTAGATGTACATTTGAAACCCAGAGGAATTCCACCCTCTGGAATAGGTAGTAAGTGGGAACTTTAGGCTATTGGTTAGCAGATGTACTTATCTGAATGGAGTCCATTTGGTCTAAGAGAGGTAGAACTGAATGGGTGTCCTGTAGCTTATAAGTTTATAAAAGATAACAACATGAATTAACAACATGAACAGTCTTTAAGATGAGTCTTTTGTGGAGCAAAAGGAACAAGGGCTTTTTCCTTTTGTCTAGGAGACTGACTATACATAATAAGAAATAAGTTTAGTTAAAAGACAATCAAAGAAAACTTAAAATTTGAATTTGTGATTATACAGTTGGATCAAATAGTGGAAATGTTTTACGTTAGGACAGTGGCATAGCAAGAAAAGGAAATATGAAGCATTTAGTCAGTGGAAACGAAGTATAGGTAAGGAAGTAATGGATTACACCTGTAAAAGCTTACATCTGACTGAGTTGCTAGAAACTGAGTTTAGGTAAGGAAGTAACAGGTTACATCTGTGAAAGCTTATATCCGTACTTGCGTATCGTTTAGCGTGAAGTCTATAAGAAATCTGGCAGTCTTAGCTAGTTAATGAATTTATTAATGAGTAAATATAGTGGTGGTTTACTTTAGGGGTAGGAGCTAGGTTTGTTTTCTAGCTGTCAAGCTACAGTTACCTTAGCTGTTAATGTAATCAGAAATCTGAGGAAGAATAAATTATATAAATTATCTAGGGTCATATACTAATTTAAAAAATGGCAGAGTTCATCTATAGTCCAAACAGTTCACAAGTCCCTTGGTCTCCATGGCAACTTCGCCAAGTCAATCTGGTTTTCAAGCCCAGAAGACACAGGGCTTTTTACGAAGAGACTTTCTTCTCTGTGGAAAAGATATCGTGAAATGAGAAATGACCCACCTTGCCTTTAGGCAATATGAGGCATTTGACTCTCAAGATCGTCCACGGTGTTTCTCAGTGGTTTTCATACCACAACCCAGGCAGTCTCTTGTAGCTGTGTCAATTATCTTCTGAGACTTAGCGGGGTAAGCTGTTAGGCTCTGGGAGTCTTTGTCTATGATAAGCTTGAATATATATTCAATATATGCTATATATTCAATATATATATATATTGTATTAGTAGAGAGTCATTTGACTTAAAGTTGGTGTGGACCAGAATGTAACTAATTAAGAGAGCTGGCAGCAGTGGCATGAGATTGTGGTGACAGAAAGTGTGTCTAGGTGGGTTAAGGCCTGTGACACGAACTGAGCAGGCAGGTAGGCCTTGGGAACGGCCAGTCTGCAGAAGGAGAGATAGGTGCACATGCATGTGTGACTGAGGCACCAGGCCTGTGCCGGGGCTGGGAGCTTGGGACGCATGTGCAGCCTGAAGAGCGCTGGGAGCCACAGTAACAGCAGCTGCAGCACCTCCAAGTGGCGGAGCCGTGCCTGTTGGAGTCTGCCGTGGGCAGGGAAGGGAAGCACCCAAAGGAGCGTTCTGTCTCCCAGCAACTACACTCGGGATGGGAGAGAGATCTGCGGGATGGCGGAGTTAACGGCGGCAGCAACAGTGGCAGCTCTGGCACCGGGCTGAGGTGGGAGAAGTCGGTGACAGGAGATGAAAGTGTGCTGGCAGCCGTCCCATGCAGGGAGATTTTCCAGCAGCTGTGGCAGGCAAAGTGCAGGAGCAGAGTCCTGGAGAGGTGGGGGAGGGAGAGGGAGGGAGAGGGAGGGAGAGAGAAGAGAGATCTCTCACCCGCTGGCATGTGCGTGCAAACAAGAGGGCAGATGGTCACATGCACAGGAAAGTGACATCTCAGCAGACAGAATCCCTGACAGGGCACAGGGCTAGACCTACTTTTTATGTGGCAAACCAAACTGGGAGCAGAGCAAATGGCGAGAGAATGAGAGATGGGGTAGGGGGAAGCCTACTCTATGGATCACTAGCAAGAGAGTTGTTTTAAAGTGCCAGTTTAGTGGCCTTGTAGAGATAGACCAAGACATCCCAGTAAGTAGGGATATGGTGACAAAGACAAACACATGGGTGAGAATAGGGTTATCAAGTACCCCTACCAGCGTCCTAAGGATATTATTAATAACCAGAGAGACTTCTAGACAGGCCAGACCTCAGGTCTTCACGTGATGGTTATGCTCTGGGCTGGTGCCCTGAGCTACAGAGAGCAGTTCACCCAGGCCTGGGATTTCTCAGCAGCGAGAAAGAAACTGTCTCAGAGGAGAGAGGAAATCTCACCCAAGGGTCAAAGTCCTAGAACGAAGGTCAGTGAAAAGACTGAATGTTTCCATCCTCAAGGGCAGCACAGGGGTAGCTCTGAGCTCAAGAACTCTCCCTTGGGACCATGGGGACATTTACTCTAACCAGTGAGAGGGTGGGCTTACCAATAACACCCTCTAATCCTACATTCTCTAGGATTTTTATCATGAGGGTATGTTGAATTTTTTTCAAAGGCTTTTTATTAATTTATTTTAACAATCATGTGATTTTTAGGTCCATTTATATGGTTTATTACATTTATTGACTTGTATATATTGAACCATTCCCGCATTTCAGGGCCTGGAAGGGTATTCCCCTGAGCAGCAGTACTGGAAGAGAAGAATTAGTTATGCATGAGAAAGTTGTCCTTGGTCCCAAAAATCTCTGTGCCTGAGAGTTTTGTCTGAGCAAATTGGGAGGACCCTTTGGCAATATTTACTCATAACTTTAAAACATGTACACCCACAGTTGTTTGAAACTCACAGTGACTTAATATCTGACAATTAGATAAGTAATTCATGCTACTTCTATATCATGGAGCTATATGTCAACACTAATTATACAAGTGGAGTCATATTTACCACATGATATTTTGGGCTTAGAACTTTACAGCTTGTATTAGGTTTTGTTTTGTTTTCCTTTGAGACAGGGTACATCTATATTTAGAGCTGACCTGGAACTGTATTCTCATGCTGGTTTTGAACTTGTAACAATCCCCCTGCCTCTCCCTGCCAACTTCTGGGATTAGAAGCCTGAGCCACTACATCACCCTACTAAAATAATGGTTTCATAGTCTAACCATATTGCAGCATATGTGATTTTTTCTTTCATTATGACTAGTGCTTCAAGACATGCATCTCTACAGTTAGCCTGCTCACTAATAATTTTTAAACGTCTAGATCAGCTATAAGCATAACAAAACATGAAAAAAGCATGCATAAAAATTTGTGTTGATATATAATTTCATTTCTCTTGGGTAGATCCCAAGGAGTTGAATTGGGTCACACCATGTCTAGTCCATTAAACTGTTTCATAAAGTAGTTGTACTATTTTGCACTGATGGCTGCAAGATATGAAGGTTCTAACTTCTTTGTGATTTTTTTCTATATTAACTATTTTAAACATTGTTTTGTTTGTTTGTTTGTTTGTTTTGGGAGATGGATCATCACTAAGTTGCCCAGATTGGCCTAGAAATCACTATGTAACTCAGGCTGGCCTCAAATTTGCAATCCTCCTGATTTTGTCTCTTGAGTAGCTATAAATATAGCTTGGTACTGCTCTGCTAGAGAATTTTTAATACATAATCTTGTTGTATGCCTCCTCACCCCAGGTCTGGACTTTCTTGTGTAGTCTAATTTGACCAAACATTCACAATCTTTGTGCTTTATTATTTAGTGTACTAAAATCACAGGCATGAAGCACCGTGTCCACTTATTCTTAGTCTTTCTAATGATAGCCATTGTCACTATGATTATACATAACTTAAAGAAAGGTGTTTCCAATAAAGTGAATATAAACAGCATGGTATAAAATAGTTTGTAAATAAAATCATAGATGTAAACTGAACAGCTACTCTCAATGTCATTAAGATAAATTTAAACAGGGATGGGGAAATTTTTAGTTTCTTTTTAAAACTTCTTAGTGCTGTAATTTATTTCATACATCTAGGAATAAAGCTAAATAAATGATCATGGAGCAAACATCCACACTGCCACAATTCTTAAAACATAATTCTTAGGTTAAGATGTTTTTGCTACTGATTCTAATGCAGAAAATCTTAGGAAACAATTTGAAGTTCAGAAAGGCACACTCTTAATAATTAAGCTAGGGGCATTTTAAGGTCAAGGAACAAGAACAATGGCAACACTGGGTGACATGACTCTCACTGAGGTTGGACTGGTGATGATTTGTTTCTTATATCCATTTTTGCAATCAGTCAGCTTCCTGATATGACTTAGTAAGAATTGTTGATGAGTAGATATGCATTCTGAGGATTTAAGGTAGATATGATTGATTTCTATATAAAATTTTAGATTTGTGATTCTTTTAAGATTCTTATAAGATTACTTTTGAAGATAGATAATAAAATAATTAATCCTTCCTTTGTAACCAGAAATTGCCACCTGCCAGTAAGAGGAACTGGCTGAGAAAACTATCTTGCTTGCTTATACTTTTTAAATCTATAACAAGTTTTTTAGCTATGATTATATATATATGTGGTCTTGGGAAAAATTTGTTTCCTTTACCTGTACTATGTAGTGATATTTCTTGTAAAGGTACTTGGAAACATATTGTTTTTTTCATACTCATTCACTAGAAGAAAACTAAAACAATCACATGGTAATTTTATACTCCTTGAAAGACTTTGCTAGGATATATAAGCCATTGAAGAAAAACTAAAGTTGTTGGAACACTGTTCCTTCCATCCACCGACTATATGTATGTATGGTTTATGTGAGAGTATTTTGGAATACCTTCCTACACCAAAGATACTAGAACATAGGGGTAAAGGTTCTATCTAGGCATCAGCTCAACCTATCCATGTTCACACAATGAGTTGTGTGGGTGTTGTCCTTAACAATGGGGTCTTGCTGTCATTTTGTGGAGAGCAATTTATTGTCTTGGCAACAGCCTGGGTTGTTTGGGGATTTCCACGGGACCCCCTTGGCCAATAATTCAATTGCACGTAACCCAGTCCTGCAAACACCATGGTCAGTGTCAGTCTGAGTGAGGCAAACTGGAAGTCTGGTCCAACATGTCTCAGTAGTCTGTGTTGGTTGAAACTTTGAGAGTCTGACACCAGGCAGTTGATTTTAGGCATAGAACAGTATGCTACAGTTTTGGAGAAAGTGTCCTGGTGTAATAGAATCTTCTATGCACAAGAAAGTTAAGGCATAATTAATTGAAGCTCTTTTCAAACTACATGTCACTTCTTCCATAAACATGGGATCTGCATTATTATCTTAAGGGTCTGAGGAAGGACCTGGTGTGGACTCAGTCGTACACATAGTGTAGAGATCATGTAGGCTATTAACAAACGACAGTCCTGTTTGTAAAGTCTGGGGGAGCCAGATGTGGCCTGACCCTACAGATAACAGAGTGTCACCAGGCTATTAACCACACCTATTCCTAGGATTCTGAGCAGAAAACACCTTGCCTTGAACAGACAACCCTGCACGCTTAACATTTCTGGTTTGCCGGGGAGTTGATCTGTGAGCACAAGGAACTCTGTGCCCACAGCACAAAACATAAAGCACAACTGGCTTCTTGACTCTTGGTTACAGAGAGTAGTGGTGAAGGGCATGGGGTGATTTCCTCAGGATGTGAGATCTAGACAACTTACAGCAACCAGGACCTTAGAGGGACAGGCCCATGATCTAACAGTATACAGATAATTTTACCATCTACTAAAGATGGGAACAAATTCACACAATAATGAGATGGAAGTGCTTGTTTATTTTTAACATACAAAAATAAATCTTGATCTGCAGGGATTAGAACATTTTTAACATTTCTCAGAGTTGAATATCAGTTTGATTTTATAATTAAAGCTGAAAATGCAGCTTCACATAAATACATAGAATAAAACCGCATAACAGAGTTATGTGTAGACCAATTTCAGAAATTGTTGGAAATTCTGTCCTAATATCAAGTCAAAATTCATTTATCCATTAAAAATTCTAAGCCAAGTCAGCAATTCAGTCATAACATAAATATGAAGTATTTTAACACAATGTAATCCAAAGACATTTGGTACTTTAATGCTGAGTAATGATGGTAGGAGAAAGACATGTCACTGTTTCCTATAATTAATCCATTATATTTTTCTGAGATTAGAGAACTCTCCATGGGCAGTAAAGGACTGAAATTCATAACATAAAATCCTATGAGAGTGGTGAGTCTGATCCCAGGTGTTTTTAAGTGTTTCTGAAGGTGCAGTGTAATATATGGGTTGACCACATGTGCAAAAAGCACGTTGCATGTTCTGATGGTGCACCTGGGGAAAGCTGCCAGAAATACCTTAGATACACTACACATTTGTCTTTGAATTAAGTTGGCTGTTGAATGGTCAGCCATTTCTTCTGTTGCCAAATTCTCTGCAGCCCCCACATTAAGAAAATGTGGCCTAGGGAGTTAATTGTGGTGACAGGTAAAAAGACTTGTGAAGATTACAGGCAGATAGATATGGGCTATGGTACTGGCTGGGCTTGGGGCTTGAGAGGCTGGTGGACAGAAACAACTTAGAAGGATGACTTCAAACCTCTAGCCTAAGCAAGAAGGAAGTTGGTACCTGACTGGAGGCACTGGGGGAGGGGCAGTCATGTAGAAGGTGTGGGCTGATGATTTCTGTTGGAGGTAATCCTGTGGGACTCAAACACTTATTACATTTTAAAAATTCTTTTACTTACTCCTTGAGGCTTTCACACACATGCAGATTGTATTATGGTCATAGCCACTCCAAAGTTCACCCCTCCGTTCCCCTAGATGCACTCTGACATAGCTTCTTCCCAAATTCATTCCCCTTAATCTTCCTTAGAGGAAAAGCCCCACAAGTTTTTACATGAGTGATGTCCATCTGCACATGGTATCCATTATGCCAACCAATGGAGCACAGGCAAACACCAGGGCAACACCCTCAAAGAAAAATGACTCCCCTCTCCAGCCACCATCACCAACAGTTCCTCCACTAAAATTAAGGACTAGTGAGGCTCTCCCTGACCCATGCTGGAATTTTGACTAGTTTCATCCTGTACAAGTCACCACAGCCCCTGGGTTCACGAGTGCAACAGGCACACCATGACCTGAGGATGGCAATTCCTACATGACTCCCCATCCCCTAGTTCTTATATTCTTCCACCTCCACAGCCCTTCTGCAATATTCCTTGATCCTCCTCAGGGTAGGGTATTGTTAGATGTTTCCTTGAGGGCTGAGAATTCAGTCACTTTACTCATCTCTTTGAGTGGTTATGAATGTGTGCATCAACTGCTGTCCATTGGGCAGTGTCTCTGACTAAGCCAAGAGCAGCTCAGGCATATGAGTATAAATGTGAAGACTGATTTTCTTATGTCCATCTAACAAACTCCAAGACTTGTTCCCGGAGTGGCTTTGGGAAGCCAACTTAGAATGTCTACCTGCTATATGACAATAACAATAATTAGAAGAAGGCATAATTGCTTTCCTTTGAGTCTCAAAGTTCTGTGCTTCTTTCTCTGGCTGTGGCGACCCTTTTGAGCAGGTATTCATCAGGTCAAAAGGGTATGTCTTTGCTCACCTACATATCGGCATGGAATTACAGAACTTGTTGGGAATTTTCTCCCCCATATGCTGATATTTACAATGTGAAAATTAACAAAAATAAAAGAGGGGAGGGCCCTGAGGGAAGACTATGTCAAATTAGTGCCAGCCTGAGCTAAATTATTATACAAAATTTCTTAAATAACAGTAGCAAAGTAATAAACTGAAAAGAGTCAGGGTGTATAAGCACATGGAATATTACAACCCATCAGACTGACTCTGAAAGACAACGCCGATAGGCATAAATATTTTTGCAACCTACTTTTAATAAGGGTTCAACTTCTCCTCTAGCCCACCACCCAGCAGAGGAGGAGGAAGAGAAAAGTTATTAGGATATAGGGGAAGTGGATTGAGCTCGATCTTTTGGGCAGCAGTTCAGTCCCATAGCAAACACCGAATATGACTCAGGAGGTCAGACCAGTCCTCTATGCAGGCAGACACACCAGGCATGAACCAGCAGCTACATACAGTCCAGTCCTTTCAGCAAGCAGACACCAGACAGCTGTAGTTCAATCCTGAAGAAACCGTCAGGTTTACCAACCAGCCTGAGGAGAGGCCACAGAAGCTGCAAGCTGCCTCAGGAACCTAATGAGCAGTTCTTGGGTGAATTTCTCTCAATGGCTGTTATCACAAGTTAAGCTCCAAATGCTATGTTAGTTGAACCAATACATGCTCTTCTTTAGGAAAGAATAGTGAGGCAGAGCAAACCAAACCGAAGCTCAATGTTCCTCTCCCACTGTCTGTGAGGTCATATTTATATTCTTCATCAACAGTCCTTTCACATGTCTGCTATATCCAAACATCCTTTCACCTGTGTCTGCTTCAGGAAAACAGTCTTTCATGTATTTGCTTTAGCAAGACATCCCTTCACCTGTGTGCCCCAGCAAAACATCATTTGGCATAACTAACTTCCCAAAGAACTACAAGTTTCCACTTCAAACACCCCTAGCTAAAAGATTCCAAACACCTTTCTGTAACTGGCCTTATCCCTTCAGAGCATAGAGTAGGGCTTTTGTGACCCCTGTTCCTATCATTGGATCCCCTCTGAAGTCATATCCATGGCCATGTTGCTTTTTAAGTGTAACATGATTTGAGGGTGGTCAGTTGGCTCAAAATGTCTGCAGGTTAAGAGAGGACTGAGTGGGATGGAGGATCTGGAAAGCAGTGACATGTAACTGCCAGAGGGAGGCCATCAAGCATGGACCCCTGGATTTGAATCAAGTGTGCTCCAATTATTTCTTGTGTAACTCAACCCATTGTTTACATGACCACCGGGCCAGTTTGCATGACTTTGACCACATTGATCTTAGTTACTTGATCTCTCTAGGGCTCAGTTACCGCATCTCCTTTTCTCCTTTTCCATGTAAAAGGACAATGCTGACTATCAAACCCAGGGTCTCACACCTGCTAACCAAGTCTCCTACCACACACTTACATCCCAACAATGGAAAAACTACCTTGTCTGAATCTGTGAATGCTACCAGGTGGATCAATTACTGGCCAGCCTGTGTGAGGTCCAGGGTTCACTCATTAGTACAAACAATTACCTCATTTGTAAAAACGAGGATGGTGATGATATTCAAGGATTATATTCAGTTTTGACTTCTCAATATACACCAGGAAAAGACTAGCTTTTCAAAAGTATGAGGAGTTATTTATGAGTTAGTTACTTCTAGGGGAAATAGAGAAGACTTGAACTGGGGATGCCCTTCAATTGGTAGAGTTCCTGCCTAATCTGAAACAGTCCCTGGGTTCATTCCCTAGCAATGAATAAGATCACAGTGATAACTATACCTGGAATGCCAGAAATTGGATGTTGGAAGCAGGAGGATCAGGATTTGAGGTCATCCTTCAGTACATATCAAGTTTGAGGCCAGTCCACAGTGTGTAAGGCTGTGTAAAGAAACACACAGCAAGAAAGTTCCCTGTGTCTGCTTGGACAGGTATGAAACATGTCCCTTATCATTCTTCAGTGTGATGGAGAATGTTGCATTCCACCTGCTTCCCTGAATTACGTCTTGGTAAAGAAGTCCATTCACACTATTCCTTTCAGGTAAACAGCTGCCATGAAGGATCACACTTCACCATGACGCTTGGATTGAGGCTGCTATGAATAAAATTTCTGGAAAGAAGCTGTGTGAACACAAGCTGATTGACTGACTAAAGCTTCAAGGACTGTGGAGAGTTCAGAATATTACAGGGTCACTTCCTCATGAAAACTCTTCTGGTGCTATCTTTAGCCCCTATAGAGACATTCTTGTCCACCTCTCTTTTGGAATTAGCATCCATATAAACAGATTAAAACCCTTTGGAATGTATTAACAACACCCCCTTCTGGGCCAGCAAATGGGGCTAATAAGAATGCTATCACACAGAATCTGAAGTTGAGGCCAGTGTTCCTCTACTTTTTTTTTTTTTTTTTTTGGTTTTTCGAGACAGGGTTTCTCTGCGTAGCCCTGGCTGTCCTGGAACTCACTTTGTAGACCAGGCTGGCCTCGAACTCAGAAATCCTCCTGCCTCTGCCTCCCAAGTGCTGGGATTAAAGGCGTGCGCCACCACCGCCCGGCGTGTTCCTCTACTTTTAAGACTCATCTCTGATGTTTCCATCAACATATTTTAAACATGCATTCATGCTCAATTTTATTTGTCTTGGTACAATAAATAACGTCATGAAACTGCTCACATATTGGAACATGGAACTTGGAGCCACCTAAATGGCTGTTCCAGGACCATGGTCACATCCATTTGGCTTCAGAACAATCTTACTCCTTTGTGGTGAGAGCTGCGTTTTTGAGGTGACCCTAGATATGCAAGCACTCCTTTGTCATGATCTGCAAACTCCTGGATGACAGGCCCTCCTACTCCTGTCCTTTGTTCTCATGAAAGATCCACTCAGGTGGCAAGTTTGTGCTCTAAACTATCTGGCACAGAAATAAATGTGCCCTGCTCAGGAGGTTAATAGTTCTCTTGATTGCATGCCCACCCCATATGCCACTACAGCTGAATTCTCCCATATGAATCTAAAAGGCAAACAGGAATTTCACCCAGACACTGGATCCCCCTATCTGGCAGACTTAGTGCAACTCAGTTACATCTTGGGTTTTCATTTTCCAGTGAGCTCTGGTTCTCTCACAAGGACAACCGGGAAACTCAAACTGCAAAGGTTCCTCTTCATTTGCCCTCTGTGCGCCCAACTGACCTGCAGCCTCCTGGGACCTCTCCTAGACTCCCTGGAGCCCCCATGTGAAGTCACCTCCTCTGCCAGTAGAAATTCCCCAAGACTCCAGGAAGCATACTAGGCTGCTGGGGTCCCTGGGGGCTGGTGCTGTGCCTAGTCAGGAGAGTGACTCCATAGGGACTTCTGATCTCAGGGCTGGAGCCAGACTGTATGTGTGGAGACTCCCATGCGACCACTCCTGGGGAGAAAATCTGTGCAGTATCCCCAGAGATTCAGGCTGCAGACCAGGCAGCTCTTTTTCAGCTGAAACCTACCTTCCCAATGAGGCAAGAGCCTGGCCAGCCAACCCTGCCTGCTGTGATATAGCCTTTCTAGCCTCTGGAGGACTGCTTCTCTTGATGATCTTAACTCTTCCTGTCTGGGAGACAAGGTACATTTCCAGGGTTAAGCAAAAAAAACGTGGTCCTCTGGCAACCAGACTGCAGTACCTGTTTCATAGAATAAACATCCATGAAACCTCAGAGCGACACAGAGGGAGAGAAAGAGAGTGAGAGAGTGAAGGGATCGAGAGAGATTAGGAAAGAGATCACGAGGGTCCTGAGAAGATGGAACGAGGGAGCTGGGAGGGGTGTCAGTTGGAACATCAGGGTAAAGAATGGAGGGCAGGAGCAAGAAGAGGAGGGAAGCTCCCTAGCTGGGATGAGCCAAGGAAAAAAGATGGGAAACACAGAAAGAAGCTCCTAGCACAGGCCTACTGTGCATTTTGGTCTGGACCCGGGTCCTGCCTTGGCTAGCAGGAATGGTGACTTCTGAGAGGAATCCTTGGTTTTGTCAGAAGGTCCAACACTTTAGTGTCAGACTCATGGTTGGACAATCTGTGTGACACATTTCTCTTCATTTACCTGGGGATTGCAATTTACATGGAAAGGGGGGACTAAAATTTCATGTAGTTATCTTTAGGCATCTGGGGTGTTCCTGGACTCAAATCTGTTCAGTTTCACAGAGGCCTTGCATCCTTGTCATTGCCAGCATCCGACCCCATCCAGCACCCTACATGATGAGACAGAGTCACAGAAGAGTTACTGTTTTCAATGGAGACAACATTTGCCCAATAGAAACCTCAAGAAACTCTGTGTAAGGACACACTGAATTTATTCCTGTGAGCTACTGCGAAAACTGCACAGGGTGAGAAGGAGAAACCAAAGGTAACACAATGGAGCAGTCCATTCTTCACGCAGCATCAGGGTGGGAAGTAAATCAAGGTATTTGTTCAGGTCTGGGATGTGTATTTTATTGTGTATTTCAAAGATTAGCTGCCTTCTCAAGTGACAGTCCTTTGCTAAAACAGAATCTGTGTCAGACATTTACCTGGTGTTCATCTCTGATGCTACCTCTGCTAAGCATTAGATGATGGATACAGATTAGAGCCGGTAGGTGGCAGTAGTGAGAGGACATAGTGTTGTGGCTGATAAAGTGCAGAGAGCCTGAAAAGAAATGGTCACTATCAAAAAACGGCCAGCTTGACATTCAGTGAGTGGCTGAGCCTCTGTGATCTCCAGCTACATTGTCTGTAGGGGAGATAACAACTCTTTTAGCACCCCTAATCAGAGCCTGCCAAATTTAAATGCACCAGATCCTGAAACTTTCCCAGAACCAGTGTGAAAGAAGAGATAGAGGATTCCATGGTTGACTTCCTCCTGTAGTTTCTTAAAATGTAGGCAGGGGCGAGGGTATATTTCTGAGATGGAGGTGTCCTTTATCTGAATGGGGCCCTGTGTTCAATTTGAACATGCACACTGAGGAACAGAAGAAACACATACACAAGAGAAACAGAAACACACACATACACACACACACACACACACATAGAGAGAGAGAGAGACTAAAACGCGTAGGTTGCATCAGTATAAATTGTATAAATTCACCTTTGATCATTTGTCTAATGTAAATAAACAGTATATAATGTGCATAAATATAAATGAATTTTGCCTTTCAAATCCCCAAGATATCTGACTATCTAAATTCCTGCATCTATGTATATCTAACTAAATGTCTATCTATATCTATCTATCTATCTATCTATCTATCTATCTATCTATCTATCTATCTATCTGTACATATATGTCATCTGCTAAAACAATAAGACCTCACAATGTCAGATACAGTCTGCACAATGTGCACCACAAAGTCCTACCTCATCCAGGCTTAAGCTCTTCTTGAGTCACTTAAGTAGAGCTCCTCCTCTGTGTCTCATTTCTCTCTGGTTCACGCCAGGACTTGATGTTGTCATTTTTACAAGGTACCTGCCCTGCAGTTTAGGAGTCCTCTGAGCAATATTGTCTTGCAGGATGTATGTATGAATTCAGGAAGTCATACCTTGCCTTTGTGTTCACCCAGAGAATGCCTGTGCCTTTCATCCATGTAGTGCCCAGAGTCTAGAAGTGTGTGAATTGGTGCAGTAGCCACACAGCCATCTTCTCTGTAGGTGGTAATCTGGCAGTTGTTTTTCTGCTGGACCTCATCTGTTCTGAGAGGCCATGGCAGATCCTATTCTTGAGTTCCTGTTCATTCAGAGGAATGACAAGTATCACCTCTTCTCCCAGACTCAGTTCCCAAGGGTCTAGCAATAGTGCAGACTGAAATCCCCCCCATTATTGTGTGTTCACAGAACTTTGCTTCTTTGGTTATCTCCTTAGGATACAGTTTCATTGGCTGTCATTGATGGAACCACAGTGTCCTTGAGAAAGACATGTTAGGTGAATGTGCTCTGGACAGTCTGATGTTATTCTGTAGGTGAGACTTATAAGTCTCACATAGGCCATGAGTGTCAGGATCTAGGATGCAAACTCAGAAATTAGTGCCTGGTATGATAGAATCTATCCCTGTAGGCACAGTAAATAGAGAAGCACTGTGAGCCAGGACCTGGACAATCTAACTTGTCTGTGTGCTAATGTGTGGCTAGAATTTGGTTTCTTTCCTGCTGCCCTAGTAAATGCTAGGCAGCTCACATTGCCTTTAAAGATGGAAGACTTTATCATTCTTGACAACATGTCCTAATAGCATTTAACCAAACTGATTAAATGAATTCTGTTCTTCTCAGGTGATGTTAAGTTCATTTCCTGAGCATATACCAAAAGGAAAGGTGCAAAAGGCAACATTTATCATTTTAATTTTCAAAACAAACAAAAGTCCATTTGTAGTGTTCATTGCCTGCACATGCAAGCATTTGCTTCTTTGGCTACTTATTTTCCCCTCATCCACACTGGGGGTATGATCCAAGGAGAGCCGGAACCCGACCCTATTTGTTCAGACCGCATGGATGGGAAAGGTTGGTTTGACTGCACACCAAGGGCTGAGAATGCAGCATGGGCTGAATAAAGGATGGAAAGGATTTGCCACATCAGTTCCATGATCTGGGCACCCAGCCTCACCTGCAGGCATTCCTTATTTGAACTCTCTGCCTCAAGATTATTTTCTAACTCAGACTTCTGAGGAAGCAGAGAATCTACAGAGGTATTGCTCCAAATACAGTGAACAGGTATCTGAGGTGAGGCAGACCCAGGCTGGCTGGACTTCCATCTCTTTTGTTCCTGTGATCTCAGGGACATTATCCAGGCTCTCAGTATTGGTTCTCTACTGCATTGCAATGTGGGAAAATATGGATTCTTGTCTTAGGGTTTCATTGCTGGGAAGACACACCATGAGCAAGGCAACTCTTATAAAGGACAACATTTAATTCTGGCTGGCTTAAAATTTCAGAAGTTCAGTCCATTATCATCATGGAAGCATGACAGTGTCCAGGCTGACATAGGGCTGGAGGAGCTGAATCTTCTATATCTTGATCTACAGGTAGCAAGAAGGTGTTGCATTCTTTACTGAGCAGCTCTTGAGCACTGAAGACCTTAAAGAGGACTTCTGCAGTGACATACTTCCTCCAACAAGGCCACACTAAGTCCAACTGAAGACCTCAAAGACTATTACCACAGTGACACATTTCCTCCAACAAAGCCACACCTCCTAATTTTGCTACTCCCTGTGAGCCAAGCATTCGAACTCATGAGTCTATAGGGGCTATACCTACTCAAACCACCACAATTCTGTAACGCTCAAATACTGATATATTTATAAAAGGGCCCTGAATTCTCCATACTTCTTAAGGAATGTTCTGTGAAGGGAGAACCAGAGAAACTCACCGGCCACTCACTTCAATCCCAGGCTAGTGAATTATACTTACAGATAACCATCACTGGACAACTGCATGGGCTTGAGACTATGGTAGGGGAAATACAAGGCACTGTGGGAACCTTAGGAAGCCCCCCCATTTCAAATGTTGTGAAGGAAAACAGCAGCACAGTATTACTGGATATGCTGGTGTACCTCTGTAATCCAAAAACCCACAAGGATGAAGCAGGAGGGTGGACTTGAGTTTGAGGATAGTCCAGGGGCAGCAGGGGCTGGCGTGGTGATGGGGTTAATTCAGAGGAACCAACTCATTCACCATGTATCCATATTAAGCTCTTAATAGCATGAACATGCAGATTCCTTTCTATGAGAGTACAAATGCATGCGTATAATGCAGAAAACCCTGCCAACTCCTCCCAATTCTGGAGCCCAGGAAGATGAGCATCGAGGAGCTATCTTCTTGTGTCTAGTGAGGGACTTATTGGCATACCCTCAAATGTCAGAAAGCATGAAGGACAGCAAGTGGAGATGAATGGTGTCCTTACCTGGGCTCCGAGTCAAATGTACTCAAGAACCTCTTTTGTTTCGCTTTGTTTCTCTTTGTGTGTGTGGTACTAGTGCATGGCCAGAGGTTGGCACTAGATGTCTTTCTCGATGGTACTGCACTTTGTTTAGTGAGTCATATTCTCTCATTGAATACAGGGCTATCAAGACCTGCCCCCAGGGATCCTCTCTCTCTGCCTAAAGAGTGCAGGGATCACAGGAGGACCACCACACCCATCTAGATTTTAGGAGGACAATGGATCTTAACTGTGGTCATCATACTTGCATGGCAAGCACTTTATCCATTCACTCTCTACCTTAGAATCATATCCATTGTTTTTAAGGTCCTATTCATCTATTCGCTAGACAGAACCCTCATCACCTACATGTAGGCTTAGATTTTTTTCAAAACATATTTTAATTTAGGGTTCTCAAACAGTTCAACCTCTCTTCTAACCCACTGACCAGAGGAAGGGGGGAAAGAAGATTAATAGGAAGAGGGTGTTGTGGACCTGTTTAGAACTGTTTCCTTCTAGTGATTCCACTCTTCATTGTCAGGATACTAGCAGTCCAGTTCAATAGCAAACACCAAACTCAAATCAGTAGAAGCAGCAAGATCCAGCAGAAACTGCAAGGGTCCTTCAAATTGGCAGGAGTCCAGGAAAGTGGTGCGAATCAGCAGGAACAACACAAGAAGTTCTTTGGCATATTTCTCTGTATGAAGTGAAGATCAGTGAAACTTTGAACTGCATAAAAATAGAAGAATATCCTCTCATTGTTTGTGGGGTTCCATTTATATTCTTTGTAAACATAAAGAGCCCTCTCAAATGTCTGTTTTAAGCAAAACATCACATGTTCTTTCACAAGACAGCTTCCAGAAAAACATTCATGTGACATAACTGAGTTGTTAAAGAAACCAGAAATGTCCATTTCACCTAAATACTTCCTTTCATTAAGCCTCACATTCCCAAGCTGATACATTCTGGTTTTTCAAAGTCAGTTGTTTTTGTATTTGTCTTGATTTCTTTTGTTTTGAGACACTCTTTCTATTAGGTAGCTCTGGCTGTTGTGAGACTCCCTATGTAGACCAGGCTGCTCTTGAATTCTCAGACAGACACCTGCGCCTGCCTCTGGAGTGCTGAGATCAAAGGCATACACCACCACATGAGGCCACAGTCTGAGTTTAGAGGGAATCAAAAGGTCTAACCATAGCAGCTGTCCTACCTAGAGTTATAGTACTCTGAAGAGACGCCATGACCATGACAATTCTCATAAACAGCAGCATTTAATTAGGGATGGTTTGCAGTTCACAGATTTAGTCCATTTTCACCATGGAAGGAAACCACCTACCAGAGGGGAAAGACTGAGCTATACAACACCCCCTAATCCTTTAAGTCTTGATCCCACTCCCTGATGACTAAGCACTCAAGTATATGAGCCCATGGGGGTCATTCTTATTCAAATCACTGCATTCCACTCCTCCATAGGCTTGTAGCCATATTGTATTGAAAATGAATTTAGTCAGAATTCAAAAGTCCCCATAGTCTATAACAGACTCAACACTATTTAATAGTCCCAAGTCTATTGTCTTCTGAGATTCATACCAATCTTTTACCTGTAACGCTCTGTGAAATCACAATAAAAAAGCAAATCATGTACTTCCAACCTACAATGCCACAGAATGTATATTACCATCTTGAAAACGAGGGAAGGAAGCCTAGTGAGGAAATAGTGGACCAAAGCAAGCCTGAAAACCCTATGGTAAACTACAAACTCTGCATCTCCATGCCTGAGGTCAAAGTGCTCTTCAGATCTCCAACTCCTTTCATCTTTGTTGACTACAGCACACTTCTCTCTCTTGGGCTCATTCCACTTCCTGTCAGCAGGAATGCAAAGATTCTGGCATCCCCAACTTCTTGGGGTCTCAACACAATCCAGAATTTCCCTTTACAGTTTCGTGCAAGGGCCTCTGTGGGCAACCATGCAGAGACACCCCTGAAACACACCAGGCATCAGCAGCTTTGCTAACCCATGGAGGGAGAGGTCACAACCTTTTTCTTGTATTCTTCACTCTAAAGCTAGAATCACATGGCCATAGCTGCCAAGTTCTGCTGCTTTCTGGGACTGAACTTGAGCCCCTTGTTCAAATATATTTTCATCAGATTTCTGTTTTCAGTGGTTTCCTACACAGCTACAGAGTTTCTTTTTACAAGTTGGGAACTTAGCTTGGTGGGGTCTTTCCCTGAGGCCCCCACTCTCTTTATTCCACTTAGCATCAGGCTTTTCTTAAATCCTTTTGACCTCCTTGAGAGCAGCACTTACCTCCATTACACGTCTTGGTGCTCCTTTTCTCCTCACACTGTACATTTTGTATTTTTCCTTCTCAGCTCATTAAAGATCTACATAAGTGTGACCACTAATAACCACACAACAAAGTCAATATTAAGCTGTCTTGAAATCCACTTTGCCATTGCTATTAATCCAAAACTTCATTTTAGTCATAGGCAGATTTTTTTTTTTTTTGGACAGGGGCAAAAGCAGCCACATCCTTTGCCAAAATATTACAAGAACAGTCTCGGGGCCATTTACCAATACAATATTCTTCTCCTCTGAAACCTCTTCATCTGGGCCTTCCAAATTTATATTGCTCTCAGTTCTACTGTCTTCCACACCTCTACTTATGTGTTCCACTAAGCCCCACTTACAATGAGGCTTTCAAGCGCTTTCCAAATCCAAACTCCTAAAGACCCAAAGATCATACTCCGTGAAAAGGCTTGCACAGGCCTATCACAGCAATATCCTGCTCCCTGGTACCACCTTCTGTTTTAGTTATTGTTCTGTCATTGTGCAGAGACACCATGAACACAGCAACTCTTGTGAAAAGAAACCATGTATTTGGGGCTTGCTTACAGTTTCAGGGGTTTAGTCCATTGACATCATGGTGGGGGAGCACAGGGGCAGACATGATGCTGAAGAAGAAATGGAGAGTTCCATATACAGGTCTGTGGGCAGCAGGAAGAAAGAGAGCCACTGGTCTTGGTTTGCTTTTGTAATCTCAAAGCCCACCTCCAGAGACATGCTTCCTCCAGCAAGGCTCCACCTATTCCAAGAAGGCCACAACTCTTAATCAGTCCCTGATGACTAAGTATTCAAATATATGAGTCTAGGAATGGGGGGGGGGGCAAAATCTTTTTCTTAGATATATTCTTTATTTACATTTCAAATGATTCCCCTTTCCTGGATCCCCCCTCCCCAAAAGTCCCATAAGCCCTCTTCCCTCCCCCTGGTCCCCAATCAACCCCTACCTGCTTCCCTGTCCTGGTATTCCCCTACACTGCTGCATTTAGCCTTTCTAGGACCAGGGGTCTCTCCTTCCTTATTCTTGGGCATCATTTGATATGTGAATTGTTTCTTGGGTATTCCAAGCTTCTGGGCTAATATCTGCTTATCAGTGAGTGCATACCATGTGTGTTCTTTTGTGATTGGGTCACCTCACAGAGGATGACATTCTCTAGTTCCACCCACTTGCCTAAGAATTTCATGAATTCATTGTTTTTAATAGCTGAGTAGTATTCTATAGTGTAAATATACCACATTTTCTGTATCCATTCCTCCATTGAGGGACATCTGGGTTCTTTCCTGCTTCTGGCTAATATAAATAGGGCTGCTATGAACATAGTGGAGCATGTGTCCTTATTACATGCTGGAGAATCCTCTGGGTATATGCCCAGGAGTTGTATAGCAGGGTCCTCTGGTAGTATTATGCAGAGTTTTCTGAGGAACCACCAGACTGATTTCCAGAGTGGTTGTACCAGCTGGCAATCCCACCAGCAGTAGAGGAGTGTTCCTCTTTCTCCACATCCTCGCCAACACCTGCTGTCTCCTGAGTTTTTTATCTTAGCCATTCTGACTGGTATGAGGTGAAATTTCAGGGTTGTTTTGATTTGCATTTCCCTGATGACTAAGGATGTTGAATATTTCTTTAGGTGCTTCTCAGCCATTCGATATTCCTCAGGTGAAAATTCTTTGCTTAGCTCTGTACCCCATTTTAATAGGATTATTTGGCTCTGTGGAGTCTACCTTCTTGAGTTCTTTGTATATCTTGGATATTAGCCCTCTGTTAGATGTAGGGTTGGTAAAGATCTTTTTCCAAATTGATGGTTGCTGTTTTGTCCTTTTGACAGTGTCCTTTGCCTTACAGAAACTTTGTAATTTTATGAGGTCCCATTTGTCAATTCTTGATCTTAGACCATAAACTATTGGTGTTCTGTTCAAGAATTTTCCCCTGTGCCCATGTGCTCAAGGCTCTTCCCCAGTTTCTTTTCTAATAGTTTAAGTGTGTCTGGTTTTGTGTGTCTGGTCCTGTGCTTTTTTTGGTTTAGAGACTGCCAATGACCACTTCTATTTCTTTAGGGGTGATGGGACCGTTTAGATGGTCTATCTGATCCTGATTAAACTTTGGAAGTCGGTATCTGTCTAGGAAACTGTCCATTTCATCCAGATTTTCCATTTGTGTTGAGTAAAGGCTTTTGTAGTAGGATCTGATGATTTTTTGAATTTCCTCAGTTTCTGTTGTTATTTCTCCCTTTTCATTTCTGATTTTGTTAATTTGGATACTGTCTCTCTGCCCTCTGGTTAGTCTGGCTAAAGATTTATCTATCTTGTTTATTTTCTCAAAGAACCAGCTCCTGCTTTTGTTTATTCTTTGTATAGTTCTTTTTATTTCTACTTGGTTGATTTCAACCCTAAGTTTGATGATTTCCTGCCTTCTACTCCTCTTGGGTGTATTAGCTTCTTTCTGTTCTAGAGCTTTCAGGTGTGCTGTTAAGCTGCTAGTGTATGCTCTCTCCAGGTTCTTTTTGGAAGCACTCAGAGCTATGAGTTTTCCTCTTAGCACTGCTTTCATTGTGTCCCATAAATTTGGGTATGTTGTGCCTTCATTTTCATTAAATTCTAAAAAGTCTTTGATCTCTTTCCTTATTTCTTCCTTGACCAAGGTACCATTGAGTAGAGCATTGTTCAGCTTCCATGTGTATGTGGGCTTTCTGTTATTTTTGTTGCTATTGAAGACCACCCTTACTCCAGAGTGATCTGATTAGTTCGATCTTCTTATATTCGTTGAGGTTAGTTTTGTGACCAATTATATTGTCAATTTTGGAGAAGGTACCATGAGGTTCTGAGAAGAAGGTATATTCTTTTGATTTAGGATGAAATGTTCTATAGATATCTATTAAATCCATTTGTTCCAAAACTTCGGTTAGTTTCACTGTGTCTCTGTTTAGTTTGTGTTTCTCTGATCTGTCCATTGAGGAGAGTGGGGTGTTGAAGTCACCCACAATTATTGTGTGAGGTGCAATGTGTGCTTTAAGCTTTAGTAAAGTTTCTTTTATGAATGAGGCTGCCCTTGTATTTGGAGCACAGATGTTCAGAATTGAGAGTTCTTCCTGGTAAATTTTTCCTTTAATGAGTATGAAGTGTCCTTCTGTGTCTTTTTTGATGACTTTTGGTTGAAAGTCTATTTTATTGGATATTAGAATGGCTACTCCAGCTAGTTTCCTGGGACCATTTGCTTGGAAAACTGTTTTCCGGCCTTTTACTCTGAGGTAGTGTTTGAAGTTCCTGTCATACAGATCTTTCACTTGTTTGGTTAGAGTCACACCAAGATAAACCGTTAAAAAAAAAAAACCACAGATTTCAGCTCTGAGCAAACATGTCAGGCTACACAGCTGATGCTAAGTTACAGTCTCCCACTACGACTGATAGGGTGAGCAGAGTAAAGCATCCGTCATAGTTGGTAATAGTTCATTTGTGACCTGGACAAGTGCTGGTTCTGTGGAATGAAGCAAAATGAGACTGGAGTCGATTGAATGGGAAATGGAGGGTGAAGAAGCAATAAGACATAGTTGGAAGTGTTTGGCACAATTCAGAGTAGGTTCTTCATTTTTAATATTTTTTTTCTTGAGACAGCATCTCATGTTGCCCAGGCTTGTCTCAAACTTGATAAATAGTGGAAGATGACTTTGAACTCCTGATCCTCCTGCCTCTACCTCTCAAGCACTGGGATTCCAGCTCTGTGCCACTGTGGCCAGCTGGAGTCTTAGTTGTGGAAGGTACTGGAGCGTGTGCTGGTGGCTCCAAAAAGAAGACTGGTGGTGCAGAGAGCATCGGAGTACTGAGAGAGCTATGTCCTTCAATGATTATGAAATAGATGTGGAGGCCTGGCATAGCAGCATACTCTTGTGGTCCCTGCACCTAAGAGGCAGAATCAAGAGGGCCAGAAGTTTAAGGATGTCTGGGGGGTGTAGTCTTTGACATGAGGTGGCACAGTTCTTCATGTGAGAAGTCAGAGGAAAAAGAATTTAGTTGGAAGAAGTATTGTAGATTGAGTGAAGAGATAAGGAAACGCCCATTTGAATGTATCTATTTATTCTCATGTTTCTATCTTCTGTGACAAGACTAAGTTGCTCAGATTGGTAGGAACTCATGATTCTTCTGCCTTGGCCTTGAAGTGCTGAGGGTCCCAATACCAAGCTAAATATGTCAATTTTATTTATTAATGTATTATTATTATTAGTAGTAGTATTTTGTTTTATGAGACAGGGTTTCTCTTTGTAGCAGTGGCTGTTCTAGGACTCACTCCACAGATCAGGGTGGCCTCAAACTCAAGAGATCCACTTGTCTCTGCCTCCCCAGTGCTGGGATTAAAGGGAGTGTGCTACCACTGCCTGGCGTGATCTGTTCTCTCTTAAAATTAGGGGATTCCACCTGAAACCCTTGATTATTGGGAGATCTGAAATCAGGCACCTTTCCTGCCGGATAACAGCTGGATGGAGGGGATGGATTCTGTCTGTAGTGTAAGTGATGCAGGTGCTCTGTGGTTTACCTGCTTCCCACTATTCCTTTCCTATTCCTGTAGTCTGTCTTAGTCTACAGAAAGATCCTCACTTCACACACCACCCAGCTTCTTTTATTTTTAAATATTTATTTTTTTAATTCTCTCTCTCTCTCTCTCTCTCTCTCTCTCTCTCTCTCTCTCTCTCCCCCTATCCCTTATCCCCACCCACCCACACTCTCACACTCTCTGTGCTCTCTGGTGGTTATGCATCACTCAGCAGGGATCCTGGGAACTCAGGTCCTCTGGAAGTGCAGCCAGTGCCCTTAACCACCGAGTCATCTCTGCGGCTCCTCTTTTATTTTTAATTTTAAAAAATTAAATTTATTTATTTATTTTTGTATGCATGTTGTGGGTGTGTGTGTGGTGGTCTGAGGATTGGGGGTGGGGAGTGGAGTCTGTTATCTTGTTATCTCCTTTGGCCCTGTGAGTTCTCAGGATCAAACTCCTGTTTAGCAAGTGCCTTCACTTGTTTAGTTGCCTCGCCAGGCCTCCCTTTCCCCCCATAGACTATTGGATTTGTCATTATTCTCAGTATAAAGAATTGTTTCTGTTAGCTATTGGAGAGCTGGCTTAGTAGACATAAACTCTTACACCTGTTTTTATTTTTTTAATCATGGAAAGTCCCCCCACCACCACCACTTTAATTTATCAGTTTTGCTGAGAATAGTCAAAGGGATTGGCAGCTGTGGTCCTTCAGAACTTGATGCACACCATTTCTATTGAGAAACCAGCTGCTGTTCTGAGGAGTCTGTTTCTCTGTATAACTTGGTATTTTTCTCACAGTTTTCAACCAATATACGATGTTTGTTTTGTATAGCTAGTGTTTTTTTAAAGATTTATTTATTGTTATATGTGAGTATACTGTAGCTGTCTTCAGACACACCAGAAGAGGGCATCAGATTCCATTACAGATGGTTGTGACACACCATGTGGTTGCTGGGATTTGAACTCAGGACCTCTGGAAGAGCAGTCAGTGCTCTTAACCACTGAGGCATCTCTCCACCCCCCACCCCCACCCCCATAGCTAGTGTTTAAATTACAATATGATGATGGAAGTTTCTTTTCTAGTCCTGTTTGTCTATTTAGTATTCAGGACAGACATCTCTTTACCTAGATTTGTTTGTTTGTTTGTTTGTTTAAGGCAAGGTCTCACTTTAATCCAGAATGGCCTGGAACTCATTCTGTGGCTTAACCTATCTTTGAACTCACAGTGATTCTCCTGCCATTAGACCCCTCAAGTGCTGAAGTTACACACATGACCCACCATACCCAACTTCTTTCCTCATATTTGGGAATTTTCTGTTAAAATTGTATTGAAAACATTTTATGCTTGCTTTTTCATCAATATTTCTTTTTTAAAAAGATATACTTTTACTTTATGTGGATGAGTGTTTCCGTGCATGTATGTATATGTATACTGCCCACAGAGGGCATAGGAAATTGTCCAATCCATTAGAACTGGAGTTATGAAGGTTCTGAGCCACCTTGTGAGTGCAAGGAATTGAAACTGGGTCCACTGAAAGAGCATCTCTCTTGAGTCATTTCTCTAGCTCCACACATGAGTATTTTCAACCTCTTTGTTGAATTCCATTTTCATACCCATATGTATTTCCTTATTTTATTCAGCTGATTGTGTTCTCTTAGAATTCATTCAGGACTTGTGTTTTCTTTGATCTATTTGAACATATTTATAAGTCCTTTAAAAAAATTCTTTGTAGGGGCTGGAGAGATGGCTCAGCAGTTAAAAGTACTAGCTGCTCTTCCAGAGGTCTTGAGTTGAATTCCCAGCAGCCACACAGTGGCTCACAACTATCTGTAATGGGATCTGATTCCCTCTTCTGGTGTGCACGAAGACAGATCACTCATATACATAAAAATAAATATTTTTTTTAAAAAAATCTTTGTGTACACTTTTGTCTAATTCTCTCTTGTTGGCGTCCATGATTATGGGTTTGTAACTATTGGAGACCTCTTTTTCTTTAGTTTTTTTCCTTGTGTTGAGGCTTGCATATTTGAAGTTAGATTGCTGGAGGGTTTTGTTTGTTTGTTTGTTTGTTTGTTTTTCTTATTTAAGTCACCTTTTGTTGTTCAGTGGAAGTGTTTTTGCTATTCAGGAAGGACTGGGTTGTAGTAGGATTAAGGTATAATTTTCCTCTCTGGTGTTGTTTAGCATACAATGCTCTTATCTTCCCCCTCCCCCAACCACAAGTGGAATACTATCTCTGACAACAGTTACTATCCAGGGATAGACCCACTACAAAAAGAGAGGAATAGTCAACTACAAAACAGACACCCTTTAACTGTTATAACATGTTAGGGACTAAGAGACACTGGTGACACTGTGTGCACTGACATAGTGGTTATTGTGGGTAAAATTCAAAAGAAAATATAAAAAGAAGACAATATGACAAGTGATGTGTATTGAGTTGATAAAAGTAGAAAGGAATGTTGAAGGGAGAATTATAGCAGAAAGGGGGACTAGAGATAAAGATGGTTTGCCTAAAGGTAGATTGAAATAAGACAGCTAAAGATATATTATCAGACAATGCAGCACTGTCCCATCTCTCAGGAGGCTGAACCATGAAGAGCCTGCAAACTATGCCAATCTTTGTTCTTTGGGAGAGGAAAGAAGAAAGGGAAATATTAAGAAGAGGGAAAAGAAGAAACATTGGGCAAGAACAGGCGAGGACTATGCTGGTGTGCTGATTTGACACTGAGTTAAATACAGGAGGAATATATGTAAAGGTTAGGGAGAGCTACATGGATATATAGGACATAAAAACTGACTGGCCTGCTAGGCAGTGGTGGTATTCACCTTTTTTTTTTATTATTTATTTTATTTTATTTTTTTAATTTACATTCCAAATCACTTCCCCTTTCCCGTTTCCTCCCTCCCCGAAAGTCCCATAAGCCCCCTTCCCTCCCTCTTTTCTCCATTCAACCCCCTCTCGTTACTCTGTCCTGACGTTCCCCTACATCCAGTCTTTCCAGGACCAGGGGTCTCTCCTTCCATCTTTTTAGAAATCTATTGATATGCGGATTGTGTCTAGGGTATTCCGAGATTCTGGGTCAATATCCCCTTATCAGTGACTGCATACCATGTGTGTTCTTTTGTGATTGGGTTACCTCACTAAGGATGATATTTTCAAGATCTGACCATTTGCCTAGGAATTTCGTGAATTCATTGTTTTTAATTGCAGAGTAGTATTCCATTGTGTAGATATACCACATCTTCTGAATCCATTCCTCCGTTGAGGGACATCTGGGTTCTTTCCAGCTTCTGGCTATTATAAATAAGGCTGCTATGAACATAGTGGAGCATGTGTCCTTATTGCATGCAGGTAAAGTCTCTGGGTATATGCCCAGGAGTGGTATAGCCGGATCCTCCGGGAGTGTCATGCCCAGTTTTCTGAGGAACCGCCAGACTGCTTTCCAGAGTGGTTGTACCAGCCTGCAATTCCACCAGCAGTGGAGGAGTGTTCCTCTTTCTCCGCATCCTCGCCAACAACTGCTGTCTCCTGTGTTTTTGATCTTAGCCATCCTGACTGGTGTGAGATGGAATCTCAGCGTTGTTTTGATTTGCATTTCCCTAATGACTAAGGATGATGAACATCTCTTTAGGTGCTTCTCAGCCATTAGATATTCTTCAGGTGAGAACTCTTTGTGTAGCTCTGTACCCCATTTTTTAATAGGGTTACTCGCCTCTCTGGAGTTTAACTTCTTGAGTTCTTTGTATATATTGGATATTAGCCCTCTGTCGGATGTAAGGTTGGTAAAGATCATTTCCCAGTTAGTTGGTTGCCGCTTTGTCTTTTTTTTTTTAATTTTATTTTTTTAATTTACATTCCAAATCACTTCCCCTTTCCCGTTTCCTCCCTCCCCGAAAGTCCCATAAGCCCCCTTCCCTCCCTCTTTTCTCCATTCAACCCCCTCTCGTTACTCTGTCCTGGCGTTCCCCTACATCCAGTCTTTCCAGGACCAGGGGTCTCTCCTTCCATCTTCTTAGAAATCTATTGATATGCGGATTGTGTCTAGGGTATTCCGAGATTCTGGGTCAATATCCCCTTATCAGTGACTGCATACCATGTGTGTTCTTTTGTGATTGGGTTACCTCACTAAGGATGATATTTTCAAGATCTGACCATTTGCCTAGGAATTTCGTGAATTCATTGTTTTTAATTGCAGAGTAGTATTCCATTGTGTAGATAAACCACATTTTCTGAATCCATTCCTCTGTTGAGGGACATCTGGGTTCTTTCCAGCTTCTGGCTATTATAAATAAGGCTGCTATGAACATAGTGGAGCATGTGTCCTTATTGCATGCAGGTAAAGTCTCTGGGTATATGCCCAGGAGTGGTATAGCCGGATCCTCCGGGAGTGTCATGCCCAGTTTTCTTTTTTTTTTTTTTTTAATTTAATTTTATTTTATTTTTTTAATTTACATTCCAAATCACTTCCCCTTTCCCGTTTCCTCCCTCCCCGAAAGTCCCATAAGCCCCCTTCCCTCCCTCTTTTCTCCGTTCAACCCCCTCTCATTACTCTGTCCTGGCGTTCCCCTACATCCAGTCTTTCCAGGACCAGGGGTCTCTCCTTCCATCTTTTTAGAAATCTATTGATATGCTGATTGTGTCTAGGGTATTCTGAGATTCTGGGTCAATATCCCCTTATCAGTGACTTCATACCATGTGTGATCTTTTGTGATTGGGTTACCTCACTAAGGATGATATTTTCAAGTTCTGACCATTTGCCTAGGAATTTCGTGAATTCATTGTTTTTAATTGCAGAGTAGTATTCCATTGTGTAAATATACCACATCTTCTGAATCCATTCCTCCGTTGAGGGACATCTGGGTTCTTTCCAGCTTCTGGCTATTATAAATAAGGCTGCTATGAATATAGTGGAGCATGTGTCCTTATTGCATGCAGGTAAAGTCTCTGGGTATATGCCCAGGAGTGGTATAGCCGGATCCTCCGGAAGTGTCATGCCCAGTTTTCTGAGGAGCCGCCAGACTGCTTTCCAGAGTGGTTGTACCAGCCTGCAATTCCACCAGCAGTGGAGGAGTGTTCCTCTTTCTCCACATCCTCGCCAACAACTGCTGTCTCCTGTGTTTTTGATCTTAGCCATCCTGACTGGTGTGAGATGGAATCTCAGGGTTGTTTTGATTTGCATTTCCCTAATGACTAAGGATGATGAACATCTCTTTAGGTGCTTCTCAGCCATTAGATATTCTTCAGGTGAGAACTCTTTGTGGAGCTCTGTACCCCATTTTTAATAGGGTTACTTGCCTCTCTGGAGTTTAACTTCTTGAGTTCTTTGTATATCTTGGATATTAGCCCTCTGTCGGATGTAAGGTTGGTAAAGATCATTTCCCAGTTAGTTGGTTGCCGCTTTGTCTTTTTTTTTTTAATTTTATTTTTTTAATTTACATTCCAAATCACTTCCCCTTTCCCGTTTCCTCCCTCCCCGAAAGTCCCATAAGCCCCCTTCCCTCCCTCTTTTCTCCATTCAACCCCCTCTCGTTACTCTGTCCTGGCGTTCCCCTACATCCAGTCTTTCCAGGACCAGGGGTCTCTCCTTCCATCTTCTTAGAAATCTATTGATATGCGGATTGTGTCTAGGGTATTCCGAGATTCTGGGTCAATATCCCCTTATCAGTGACTGCATACCATGTGTGTTCTTTTGTGATTGGGTTACCTCACTAAGGATGATATTTTCAAGATCTGACCATTTGCCTAGGAATTTCGTGAATTCATTGTTTTTAATTGCAGAGTAGTATTCCATTGTGTAGATAAACCACATTTTCTGAATCCATTCCTCTGTTGAGGGACATCTGGGTTCTTTCCAGCTTCTGGCTATTATAAATAAGGCTGCTATGAACATAGTGGAGCATGTGTCCTTATTGCATGCAGGTAAAGTCTCTGGGTATATGCCCAGGAGTGGTATAGCCGGATCCTCCGGGAGTGTCATGCCCAGTTTTCTTTTTTTTTTTTTTTTAATTTAATTTTATTTTATTTTTTTAATTTACATTCCAAATCACTTCCCCTTTCCCGTTTCCTCCCTCCCCGAAAGTCCCATAAGCCCCCTTCCCTCCCTCTTTTCTCCGTTCAACCCCCTCTCATTACTCTGTCCTGGCGTTCCCCTACATCCAGTCTTTCCAGGACCAGGGGTCTCTCCTTCCATCTTTTTAGAAATCTATTGATATGCTGATTGTGTCTAGGGTATTCTGAGATTCTGGGTCAATATCCCCTTATCAGTGACTTCATACCATGTGTGATCTTTTGTGATTGGGTTACCTCACTAAGGATGATATTTTCAAGTTCTGACCATTTGCCTAGGAATTTCGTGAATTCATTGTTTTTAATTGCAGAGTAGTATTCCATTGTGTAAATATACCACATCTTCTGAATCCATTCCTCCGTTGAGGGACATCTGGGTTCTTTCCAGCTTCTGGCTATTATAAATAAGGCTGCTATGAATATAGTGGAGCATGTGTCCTTATTGCATGCAGGTAAAGTCTCTGGGTATATGCCCAGGAGTGGTATAGCCGGATCCTCCGGAAGTGTCATGCCCAGTTTTCTGAGGAGCCGCCAGACTGCTTTCCAGAGTGGTTGTACCAGCCTGCAATTCCACCAGCAGTGGAGGAGTGTTCCTCTTTCTCCACATCCTCGCCAACAACTGCTGTCTCCTGTGTTTTTGATCTTAGCCATCCTGACTGGTGTGAGATGGAATCTCAGGGTTGTTTTGATTTGCATTTCCCTAATGACTAAGGATGATGAACATCTCTTTAGGTGCTTCTCAGCCATTAGATATTCTTCAGGTGAGAACTCTTTGTGGAGCTCTGTACCCCATTTTTAATAGGGTTACTTGCCTCTCTGGAGTTTAACTTCTTGAGTTCTTTGTATATCTTGGATATTAGCCCTCTGTCGGATGTAAGGTTGGTAAAGATCATTTCCCAGTTAGTTGGTTGCCGCTTTGTCTTTTTGACGGTGTCTTTTGCCTTGCAAAAACTTTGTAATTTAATGAGGTCCCATTTGTCTATTCTTGATCTTAGAGTATAAGCTATTGGAGTTCTGTTCAGGAAATTCTCCCCTGTGCCCATATGTTCAAGGTTCTTCCCTAGTTTCACTTCTATTAGTTTCAGTGTGTCTGGTTTTATGTGGAGATCTTTGATCCACTTAGAATTGAGCTTAGTGCAAGGAGATAAGGATGGGTCAATTTGCATTCTTCTGCATGTTGACCTCCAGCTGAGCCAGCACCATTTGTTGAAAAGGCTATCTTTTTTCCACTGGATGGTTTTAGCTCCTTTGTCAAAGATCAAGTGACCATAGGAGTGTGGATTCATTTCTGGGTCTTCAATTCTGTTCCATTGATCTACATGTCTGTTACTGTACCAATACCATGCAGTTTTTAACACTATTGCTCTGTAGTACAGCTTGAGGTCCGGGATACTGATTCCCCCAGAGGTTCTTTTACTCTTGAGAATAGTTTTAGCTATTCTGGGTTTTCTGTTATTCCAGATGAATTTTTGAATTGCTCTTTTTAATCCCAGCATTAAGGAAGCAAAGGCAGGTGGATCTCTAAGTCCAAGACCAGCCTTGTCCATATAGTGAGTTTCAGGACAGTCAGGGCTACACAGAGAAACAGCAACCCTATTTCAAAAAACCAAACCAAACCAAACCAAACCAACCAACCAACCAACCAACCAAAACAAACAAAACAAAACAATAAAACACTCTGATTACTGGATTCTGTCTGTGTTCTCTTGGGTTCCTTTCCTTGTTCGTAGAACCCTGTCTTACTATTCTGAGCTCCTCTGTAATGGGGAGTCACATTTTCCTCTCTGAATCTTGGTTTGGATGATTGGATTGTCAATGCTGTCCCAGCCATAGGCAGTGCTCTGCAGGCAAAATTTCACAGGATGGTAACACCTCTCCAAGTTCCACCACGGTCCTGGTGGCAAATGCTGGCACTACACCATGCAGTTTTTCCCAATGTCCCATGAACTGATTGGACTCTGTGCAACAGTTCTGTTGTAGTTTTTAGTTCCAACCAAGTTTTATGCTACATGGATCTGACTTCTTTTCCACAGCCCCATGACTGTGCTCTGAATTTCCCAAAATTGTGGTTCACACAAGGTCTTGGGCTGCTGAGCTACCATCACAGCAGACGTCTTTTTGAAATGGCATCTTGTTTCTCTCTGTCAGTTGCTTAATGCCAGGCACTCAGTGCCAAGGGAAGCAGTCCTTCTATCCCAGTGTCTCCTTGTGTTAATGCTGCTGCTGCCCTGGGAATGGCCATTTGTCCTGCTGTGGAGTGTCTGTTACTCTCATGATAGCTATTTTTTTCAGCTTTCTCCAGATTATTCCATGGGGATTCTGGCAGACCATGCCTGAGTATTTCAATGTTTCTCTTTCTCTTTTTTTAAAATTCAGTCTGGAACCAAAGCCCATGAAATGATACTCTCCACATTTTTTCTTTTTATTGAATATATTCTTCATTTACATTTCAAATGTTATACCCCCTTCCCAGTTTCCCCCCTCCCCGAAATCCCCCAACCCATCCTCCCACCTCCTGCCTCCAAGAATATGCTCCTCCACCCAACCCACTCCCATGAGCTCCACTCAATTTCCCCACACTGGGGCCTCTATTGAGCCTTCACAGGATCAAAGACCTCTCTTCCCACTGATACCTGACAAGGCATTCCTCTGCCAATCTTTTGGCTGGAACCACATGTACCCCTTGGTTGATGGCTTAGTCCCTGGGAGCCCTGGGGTGTCTTGTTGGCTGACATTGTTGTTCTTCCCACGGGGCTGCAAACCCCACCCCCTCCAGCTCCTCCAGCTTGCTCTCCAACTCCTCTATAGTGAACCCCATGCTCAGACCAATGGTTGACTGCTAGTATTCACTTCTGTATCTGTAAGGCTCTGGCAGGGCCCCTCCAAAAGACAACCATAAATGGCTCCTTTCGGTACACACTTCTTGTCATCCATAGTAGTTTCGGGGTTTGGTGACTGTTTATAGGATGTATCCCCAGGTAGGACAGTCTCTGGGTGGCCTTTCCTTCAGTCTCTGCTGCACTCTTTTTCTCCATAGTTGTTCCTGCGATTATTTTGTTCCCTTTCTCAGAGGAACCAAATCACCCCCACTTTGGTCTACCTTCTTGATCTTCCTGTGGTCTGTGAATTGTAACATGTTTATTTTGAGCTTTGGGGCTAAAATCCATTTATCAGTGAGTGCATACCATGTGTGATCTTTTGTGATTGGGTTACTTCACTCAGGATGATACTTTCTAGTTCTATCCATTTGCCTAAGAATTTCATGAATTGATGCTCTCCACATTTAAGGTATGTCTTTCTACCTCAATTAATCTGATCTAGAGAGTTCCTCATTGACCCACCAAAAGGTCTGTCTCCCAAGTTATTCTATGTACTGCCAAGCTGACAATAGTACTCATCACAAGGTCACCACTTGTCTATTTGACACCCAAACATACTGTTCTTAGCCTTCAACCTCCCACCCTTTAGTTGCCTATATACTCATGGCCATCTCTTGTGCAAAATACATTCAATCTAACCTCAGAAGTCTGTATTCATTAACAGTTTTAGGATTATTCACAAGTGCAAGTGTGGGGTTTCGTTTAAGATTCAGGCAGCCTCTTAACCATGAGCCCCCATAACGTTAACAATTTCCATGGGCTAGAGAGGTAGATCATTTAGTGGAGGCCTTGTCATGCAACGAAGAAGACCTGAGTTTGGTCTCAAGAGCCCACATTTTAAAACAATCAAAACCCAAATCCAGGTGTAGTGGTTTATGTTTGTACTCCTGGCTCTGGGGAGGTAGATCCTTGGGGCTCTATGATTAGCTAGCCTACTTTACCTGGAGAGTTTCAAACCAGCATAAAGCCTTGTTTCAAGGAAAGCAGGTAGCTTCTAAGGAAGGACACCCAAGGCTGACCTCTGAGCACAGGCAAGCGCAAGCACGCACACACACACACATTTGCAGATACACACACACCAAGTCACATATTTTCAACATATAATGGCACAGAGTAAACATTACCCTTCCGAAAAGAAGAAATTAGGGCATATTAAGGAAATATAAAACCACAGTAAGACAAAACCCAGCAGAGAAGACACCAAGTCCTGCAGCTCCATGTTAGACATCTTGTGCTGGTGCTGGATGTATCTGGTTTTCTTAAGGGCTTTGGGAGTGTTGCACAATTCGGCCCTGCTGCCTGCAGCCTCTCCCTTGAGCCAGCTTCACTGTGTGCTTGCAGGTTTTCTCAGCAGATGTTCCACAGTCCTGACATCTCTAATATTCAGTGGTCTCCATGGAAACCTAGGCTTTACCTTCACAACTTTACACAATGGCCGCTAAGGGCCTCCTTGAAGGAAATCTAATCTAGGCTGATGGTGGGCAGTACTTTCCTATGTGGTTGTTTTCTAGCAGGGCACCCCTTATTTGTTATTCAAATTTCACAAGAGTTCATAAGATGTAGCTTCAGGGCATTTTTCTTTTCTCCTCCTCCTCCTCCTCCTCCTTCTCTTCTTCCTCTCTCTCTCTCTCTCTCTCTCTCTCTCTCTCTCTCTCTCTCTCTCCTTCTCTCTCCGTTTCTCTCTCTGCCTTTCCCACCCCTGTGTGTATCTCTCTGTGTGTGTATTTGTGTGTGTGTGTGTGTGCATGTACGTGTGTGTGTGTGTGTGTGCAGGCACATGAGTGCAGGTGCCTGTGGAGTACAGAAGAAGATGCATTAGATCCTTTGCAGCTGGAGTTACAAGTGGTTGTGAGCCACCTGACAGGAGTGCTGAGAGCTGAACTCCCATACTTTGCAAGAGCAATATTTGCTCTTAACCACTGATGATGACTCATTCATCCACCCTCCTCTCTCTCTCTCTCTCTCTCTCTCTCTCTCTCTCTCTCTCTCTCTCTCTTTCTCCTTCAGTTTTTTGTTTTGTTTTAAATTTAAATTTTTATTTTTGAGATTTTAGTATAGTTACAATATTTATCCCTCCTCTTTCCTCCTGCCAAATTCTCCCATATGTCACTCCCTACTCTTCAAATTCATGGCCTCTTTTTTCACTAATTTTTTTTTTAATTTTATTTTATTTTCTAAGTTTTTTTTTAAATTTACATTCAAAATCATTTCCCCTCTCCCGTTTCCTCCCTCCCTGAAAGTCCCATAAGCCCCCTTCCCTCCGTCTTTTCCCCCTCTCGCTTCTCTGTCCTGGCATTAATTGTTTTTGCATACATAGATTTTTTTGTATGTATGTAATATATGTATATATATTAAATATAACCCGTTCAGTCCATATAATGTTACTTGTATGTATATTTTCAGGGCTGACCATTTGCAGTTACAGGTACTTTCTCAGGACCCATCTTGTCTGCTTCTTTAAATGTTCTCTTTTCTTCACCAAACATCCCATTTGCCTATCTTTTTGCTCCACCTGTTGCTCTGACTGTAGTGCTGGCTAAGCAGTGACAATGTCCCAGCTCCAATCCCCCTATCCAGGTCTCTCTCACTAGACAAATTAGTCTATTACTTTTGAACTCAGCTTAACTGCATGCAGTAGGAAATAGAACTCAAATGATCTCTAGCCCAGTCTGTGGTAGAGTTCTTATTCCCTTCTAAACATCATGAGCTCGGCCTGTACTGTCTTTTTCTCAGCACTTCTGTTTTCAAACTTCCCTAAGAATGTCCCATTGACTCTGCTTATAGCACTCTCTGGCTTTCCTAGTTCCAAATCCCAAGTCTTTCATAGTTCATTCACAAACCAGTTCCAAAGGTCTCAGAACTACTGTAAAGTTTTTCTATTGTTGTGATGAAGGCCATGACCAAAAGCAACTTAGGAAAGAAAGGATTTATTTGGTTTACAGTTCCATATCACAGACCATCTTGAAGACAGGGCAGGAACTCAAGGAGAGACCCTGAAGGCAGAACCTGAAGCAGAAGCCATAGAGCGATGGCTCTCAACCTTCCAAATGCTGGAACCTCTTAATACAGTTCCTCATGCTGTGCTGAATTCTAACCATAAAATTATTTTTGTTGCTACTTTATAACTTATTTTTCTATGGTTATGAATCATAATGTAAATATCTGATATGCAGGTGGTCTTAGGCAGGTGGTCTTAGGTCAAGGAGTCCTTTGATCTACAAAGGGGTCACAACTCACAGGTTGAGAATTGCTGGTCCATAGAGGACCACTGTTGTCTCAATTCCTTTATGTGGTTGCTCTGGCTCATTTCTTATAACATCCAGGACCATTAGCGAAGGCATGGCATTGCCCACAGTGGACTGGATGGACCCTCCCAAATGGATGATTAGTCAAGAAAATCGAATTTTTAAATTGCTTACAGGGCAACCTGATGGAGGAATTTTCTCAGCTGACTTTAGTTGGTTTCAAGTTGACAATGATTTAAGAAGTCCAGTCAGGTTTCTCACAGCAATGCCCCACCCCCCAATCTTGGTACTAGTTTTCTATATTAGTTACTTTTTTATTGCTATGACAAAATACTTGATAAAAGCAACTTCAAGAAGGAAAGCTTTTGTGGGGAGGGGACTCACATTTTGAAGGTACAATCTATCATGGAAGGGAAGTCATGGTGACAAGAGCCAGAGGTGTCTAGTCATATTGCACCCACACTCAGGATTGTCTTTCATTTTCATTCAGTCTGGGACCCATGGAACAAGATCTTCCCACTTCAAATAACCCAAAGCTAGAAACTCACTCAGACAAGCCAAGAGTGCATTCTCCTAGGAGATTCTACATCGATTTGACAATTCTGTTAACGATCACAAATATCCAGCACCCATAAATAAGTAATCAAGTTCATCAACTCCAGTGCTCAGGAGAATTCTGAGTTATAGGGCAGTTTGGTCTATACAATGTGATCCCACCTGAGCAGCACCATGACAAAGTTCAGGCACAGGTTAGCTAGATCCTCTGTGCAGGATTTTACAGATCACAATTTTATATATGGCCCAGGGTACAATCGTATATGACTTGTGGGTCCTCTTTCAAGCTCACATAATTGTTAATAGGGTTTGGCGCTTTGTGGTTGTAGAGACAATATCCCCAAATCCTGGAAGCTGTTATTCTTTTCTCTTTCTTTTTTTCTTTTCTTTTCTTTTTCCAAGACAGGGTCTCTCTGTGTTGCTCTGGCTATCCTGGAACTCGCTCTGGCCTCAAACTCAGGAACTCACCTGCCCCTGCCTCCCGTGTGCTGGGATTAAACCTGTGCACCCTCCGCTGTCTGGCCAAGAAGCTGACCTTCATATCACCCTCTCCAAGAGGAAATGTGACTTAAACAAGAACATTTTATTTTCATAGAATAGGTAAGTCAACTAGAGGAGTAGGGAATGATGATTAGAGAGTGGCATGCTTGGACTTGAAATTTGAAGACATGGTCCATTTTGCTGAGAACGAGAGGTCAGAAGCACACAGGAGTGAGAGGCTGAATTGGCAGGAAGGTAAGTTTGCATATGAAGAAGGTGAGTCTAAGAGTGCAGGATGATGTATGAGGCTTAAATATCCAGAAGAGTCCTGTAAACTCTCAACTGGAGTCCTCTCACAGGATCCTCAGCTACAGCTCCACAGATCGAGTCCCGAACTTAGAAGAAAGTGCACCCAGGCCCAAGTAAACTCCCAGGGAAAGGCTATGCCCCTACCACACCCCCACCCCCACACCCCAGGGAAAGGCTATGCCTCCTCACCCCATCAGAGTTCTGTTTTTTGTTTGTTTTATTTTTAGTTTAGGTAGGAGAGTACACAGTCGCTGTATTCAGACACGCCAGAAGAGGGCGCCCGATCCCATTACAGACAGTTGTGAGCCACAGTGGTTGCTGGGGAATTGAACTCAAGATCTCTGGTAGAAGAGTCAGTGCTCTTAACCATTGATCCATCTTTCCAGTACCAGAGTTCTTTTCTCTATAAAAATTCATCTGTCTTGAAAAACCAAAAAAAAAAATAATAATAAAATAAAAAAAAATTCATGAGCCTAGTACCCACTTGGGGCTCCTTTCGCACTTTATCTTGAGGGTAGTCTGAGCTATTTAGTGGGACACTATCTCAAAAAGTAGGGTACTTTTATTCTGAGTGTGTCCTAGGTTCTGCCTAGAGCACACACATACTCTGGTTTGGGCACCCTTATGTTATGCATAAACCATACAGCCATACACAATATCTATGATAGCATACATTGTATAAATGAACACTATGAGGTAAATCTCGGCCATCTCCCAGATGGGAGATGGGGACCAATATCTCCCTTTCTATGAGCCCCAGCTTTCTTAATGGACATTCAGGGGACATTCACACAAATATTACAGGGTTACTGTGAGGATTAACCAAGGAATTCTAATTAAAAGCAATATTTATAAGTAAGGTATCGAGGCTGGGCTAAACTGTCAATCTTGACAGAGTGATTTTGAGGGGGATACTTCCCCTGATTAACATTTAAAATTCTAATGAATGAAGTATTAGCAATTCAACCCCCCCCCCTTTTAAATGTATAGGTGGGCCCTATTAAGTTATGAAAGGATATGGAATAATAAGCCTATTGTAAACTAACATTTGAGGGAACATAATTTTTTTCATACTATTTGATATCAAAAAAATATGGAGCCTTGGAGAAAAAGTCATGTAAATAAAATGTAGGCCACTGTATGAACAATGGAGAGATGTTGCATCCTCCCCTCTAGAAATTGACCTAGATGGAAAACCCAAAAGAACAATGCCTCTTGCCTAGGAGAACCCAAAGCTTAAAAGTTCCTGGAATTTCTAACTGGTGGGTCTTATCTATAATGGTATCTGTCTTAGTCAGGGTTTCTATTCCTGCACAAAACATCATGACCAAGAAGCAAGTTAGGGAGGAAAGGGTTTATTCAGCTTACACTTCTACATTGTTCATCACCAAAGGAGGTCAGGACTGGAATTCAAGCAGGTCAGGAAGCAGGAGATCATGCAGAGGCCATGGAGGGATGTTACTTACTGGCTTGCTTCCCCTGACTTGCTCAGCTTGCTCTCTTATAGAACCCAAGAATACCAGCCCAGGGATGGCACCACCCACAAGGGACCCTGCCCCCTTGATCACCAACCAAGAAAATGCACCACAGCTGGATCTCATGGAGGCACTTCCCCAACTGAAGCTCCTTTCTCTGTGATAACTCCAGCCTGTGTCAAGTTGGCACACAAAATCAGCCAGTACAGTCTCCAAGAAGTATGAATGTCAGACGAGGGTTTAAATCAAAGATTAATACTTACAGAGATGTGTGTTTCTTTTCTATTTATTGAAATAAGAACTTTCCGAAATAATCATATCAATGGTAGCAATCTGCTACAGCCTGATAGTTTGAAGTTAGATCTACTTTATGGCAAGTGTTTGGGACAAAAACTCTAATCACCTTTTAAATTTCTCTCTCAAACCTTCAGTAAACTACTGTATTTTTAATGTTAAATGTTTTGAACACAGACTTTCAGTAACTTAAACAATAATGGGAATACTGTTATTTGTTCATTTTTTCTTTCATCTTTAATAAATGACAGTATTATGTACATAAACCCATTTTATTAAACAGAATTCACACATCCAAGTCTGGCCTCAAATCTGCTATGTAGGGATAATCTCTTGTGCACTCTGTTCATTTTTAAGGCAGGATCTTTTGTAGCCCATTTGCTATGTATCCAAGGTTAACCTTGAGTTCCTGATCTTCCTGCCCCTACTTATCAATTATTGAGAGGCATGTGCTACCAAGTTATCAAGTGGGTTTTTTTTGTTGTTATTATTTTCTTTTTGTTCGGTTTTTGAGACATGGTTTCTGCCTCCCAAGACAGGGTCTCACTCTGTAGCCCAGGTTGGTCTGAAACTAATTACTGGACCAGATAGGCCGTGAACTCCTAGAAATCCTGCCACCATCTCCCATGTAGTTGGATCACAAATGTGAGACACTAAACATGGCTATTTGCTGTTTTGGGACAGATAGACACCCAGATGTGTGCACACAATGGAGTAAACACTCACACATACACACACAGGCACACAATCACAAACGTACATATACACACACCATGTTGGGCATTGAACCCAGAGCCTCAGGTACAATAGGCAAAAGTACTTTACCATGGAGCTATGTCCCTCAGCCACCTATATTATAGTAAATTATCTTTTATTCAAACTGATGAATTGTTTTGTTTCTTGCCACCAAAGGAAAGAGAGAGCTTAGGAGAAATGGGAGGGACAACGCCCAGAATACCATTTGTGTGTGTATGTACGTGTGTGTGTGTGTGTGTGTGTGTGTGTGTGTGTGTGTGTGTTGTGTGTGTGTGTTGAAAGGAAATCATACTTTCCCTTTTCTCCCAGGATGGCGAATGAAAGAGAAGACCTCGGAATGTGGTTTTCAGGTTGCTGTGGTTGGATGAAGGTACACTAGCTATCATTCACGCCTATTTTATTCAAAGGACAATCTGTTTTTTTAAAAAATTTATTATTATATGTAAGCACACTGTCACTGTCTTCAGACACACCAGAAAAGGGTGTCAGATCTCATTCCAGATGGTTGTGAGCCACCATGTGGTTGCTGGGATTTGAACTCAGGACCTTTGGAAGAGCAGTCAGTGCTCTTAACCACTGAGCCATCTCTCCAGCCCAAAGGATAATCTGTTGACCAGCAGTATTAGTATCACCGGGGAGCTTTGTAGGACCAAAGGCTCTCAAGCCCTACTGACTTGGAACTATGTTATAATACCCCAACGTGATGTGTACGGGCATTAGAATTTGGAGATGCACTACTTTTATCTAAATTGAAGTGGCTTGGGGTCTGTGTCCATTTTTTTTTCAACTAGAGGGCAGGATAGTACAGTTGACAGTCCCAACAAATCATATCCAATGGGAAGACATTATCATTTGTATATCCCAGATAAGGTCTGGGTGTAGATCAATGGTGGAGCACCTGCCTATCATGCACAAGGCCCTGGGCTCTATCCTCAGCACCAGGGAATAAAACAATCTTCCAAAAGAGAGAGGGGTTTGCACACGCAATCCCAGAACTCAAGGGGATAGGGGTAGGAGGACCTCCAGTTCTGGGTCAGTCTGTGGTAGATAGAAGAATCCTGTCTAAAAAATAACTAAATTACCCCCAACATGATTATATTATCAAAAGAATAGTTAATGAATGCTGAGTGACCAAGTACCACATAAATGTCCACTAGAGCCTGGGTCTTCTTTGGGGAAATGAGGTTTGGAAGATTTATTTTTTTGAATGAAGAATTTAAAATGGCAGCAATAACAGAAATCTGTTATACATGCAGTATGGATTCTCCTTGGAGGGAACCAAATTCTTTTCCCCAAGAAGAGGAATTTCAGGATTTGAAAGAGAATGCCCCTCAACTCTGGGAGCGTATCATGGGGAAAGGGGAGAATGGGAGTTTATGACAGACAAACCCCGCCTCAGTCTGAACCCAGGGCCACAGAGCAAGTACTGTCTTTGAGGCCAGCAGCGGCAGATGGAAGCTGACTAGTGGTCAATAGCGACACATTGTGGCAATGACAAACAGTGACAGTCGTGGCAGTAGACCATCCTTCAGTCCCCACCCCTTTGTATCTGAGCAGCCTCCTTTGCCTTGTGTATAAATTGCTGGATAAGCTAGAGGAAGCAAACGACCAAGAGCATGGTAATGAACAACTTGTTGGTGAATAAAAGTCCAAACCTGCTGTGGTTTTCATTTAATTGGAGAAATACAAAACCATGAATACTTCATCTTCAAAAGTTGAAGAACTGTTTGTTCATATACCCACATATCCATGCTATTGTAAGTTGTCTTTTTCCTAACCAGAATAAACAGAGAGAGGACAGGGACTCAGTTTGTCTTATTTCTGCCTGCCGTCCCAGAACATAGTGCATGGTGGATGTTCAATAAATGCTTTGATTGTGCTTGCTTTTTAAATTTTCAATTTAATTTTATGTGTATGGATAGGTGTTTGGCCTGCACGGAGCCCAGATTGGCCCGGAACTGATGGCAATCTTCCTGCTGAGGTTATTGGCACGAGCTACCACCCATTCAAACAAATGTGTGTGAAATCAATGTGATAGAGACTTCAATATTCAAAAAAGTAAGCCTTGGCAATTGAACAAATCCAAAAGTAGCCTTCTTTACTGCAGTAGCAGTCTTTTTCCACTGGGGGCTTCCCTGAGCTGCCACCAACAGTGGCTAGGGCTGTCTCTCAGCTTTTGCCCTGTTTCAGTGATCCTCTCCCCCATCCAATACTGTTTTCTATTTTTCTGTAGTATCATTTTTCCTAAACCCCTCACTTCCTGTAATGCCACCATCGCCATTCCTAACAATTCCTTATCAGATCCAGTGATCTTTAAATCATTCTGCAAAGGGAAGTCCTTCCAAAAGTGACTTCTATTTTCCTCTTAATTCCTTCCAAATCTTTATTATACTATGAGAGAATCTACTCAAGGTTTTCTCTTCGTTTTAGAAATCCAGTATCAAATAGCTCAGGGTAGCCTAGAATTCTCCATGTTGACCAGGCTGACCTCAAACCCCTGCTGCTCTTACCTCTGACTCCCCAGTGCTGGGATTACAGGGGTGTGCCACACTGTACCTGGCAAGATTTTATTGTTTTCACAGAGTACTGCTGGATCCTCCACACCCACAGACATAACATTCAAAGATGTGATCAACCACATTATCAAAAAATATTTACTTTGATGGGGAAGAGATGAGAAAAGGGAGGATGTGGAGGCATAGAGGAATGGGAGGATATGTGCAAAGGAGACTCTGTCTAAAAAAAATGTTAGAACAAAACAAAAGAAAATAAAAAAAATCACCTGTTGCAGATACATACAATGTAGTAAGAGCCTGGGTAGCTGCATCTGTACTAAGCACACAATTTTTCCCACTGAAAGAACACAACTTTAGTCGAGCGTGGGAAGCAGGTAGGCTAACCAGATGTTCACCTCTCCCTCTGCTCCTCCAAATTCAATCCCTCAATCTCATCCCTAAATCTGCAACAGAACACCCACTGCAGCCTACCTCCCCCATCTTCATTAGATCACACAGATCTTCCCCTTCAAACCTCCCCCAACTGATTGCTTTGCCCTAGCCTCCAACTCCAGTAGGAACTTCCTGGGAACCCACAGGCCCCCTCTGATTTGGGAAGCAAGTTGGCTAACTGCAGATCTTTACCTCTCCCTCCATGCCTCCAAGACAAATCCTCAGGCTCATTTCCAGCTCTGTAGCAGACCTTCATTTGCTGTGGCCTTCATTTTCTGCCCCCATTCCAAGGGGACTAAGCAGACCCTGGTGGAAAATCTTGCTTTCCTTCCTATTGTAGACACTCCCAGGCCCCTCCCTAGCTCATCCCCATTCCTAATTCTCAGGGACCAATATCCAGAAACACATTTTGCCTGGAACCACCAGTGGCCATAACTATCAGGACCCCAGAAGAATTTCCTACCAAGCAACACACAGCCACCACACACCCTCCTAAGAACCATAGAGAAAATAGAAACCAAGGAACAAAATATTCACCTCACAAGGAAAAGACCAGATATCAGCACCTAGAATTGCAATCTTCCCAATCCCAGATGCCTAGATGCCACTATCAAAACACAATCAATGATAGCCATGATGATGTGTCTCTACTAGAGTCCAGAAACACAAACCACAGCAGGTTCTGAGGATTCCAATGTAACTGAAGCACAAGAAAAAAGACCCTAAAACAGTCTTTAAAAATATTACAGGGATCCGTTTTTGGTTTTTGGAGATGGGTTTCTCTGTATAGCTCTGGCTGTCCTGGAACTCACTCTGTAGACCAGGATGGCCTCCCAAGTGCTAGGATTAAAGGCTTGTACCACAACCCAGAGGTCCTTAAATAAGAAATTAATAAATCCCCTAAAGAAGTCTATGAAAACACAAAGAAATGAATAAAAACCTAAAAAAGATCTAAAAATGGAAATAGAATTAATAAAGAAAACTCAAACTGAAAGAAATTGGAAATGAAAATTTTAGTAAGTGAAACAGGAACCACAGAGGCAGGATTCACCAGCAAAATACAAAAGATGGAAGAGAGGCATTGGAAGAGGTCCTCAGGCATTGAGGACACAACAGAAGAAATGAATACTTTAGAGAAAATGTTAATTATAAGAATCTCCTGGCCCAAATATCCAGGAAACTTGGGACACCATGAAAAGACCAAATCTAAGAATAAGAGGAATAAATGAAGGAGAAGAAGCTCAGATCAAAGACCCAGAAAATGTTTTCAACAAAATCATGGGAGAAAAGTTCTCCAGCCTAAAGAAGGAGATACCTATCAACATATAAGAAGCATATAGAACATCAAATAGACTGGACCAGAAAAGAAAGTCCCCTTGGTACATAATAATCAAAACACCAAAAGTACAGAACAAAGAAATAATATTGAAAGTTGCAAGGGAAATAGACTAAGTAACATATAAAGGTAGACCTATTAGAATTACACCCAACTTCTCAATAAAGACTCTAAAAGTCAGAAGGGCCTGGACTGACGGCACCTGCGCTGCCACGGTACTGAGTATCGGGCATAGGCCTGGGGGAATTAACAGAAAACACAGACTCGGGTCATTCTGGTGAGGAGAATGCCAAAGCTTTACTGAGGGACCAGCAATATATACTAGAGGCCGGGTGAAAAACAATAGGAAAAAAACAATCCTAGCCATAGGTCAGGCACCTGGCAAGTCCCTCCCACACCGGGCGGGAAGACAGAAATCAAGCTAAGCCGCAGGATGCTCTGCTCTCAGGAAACCTGTGCAAACAGCTCAGCTGGGGGCGTTGAGCTAAGCTCACCGATGCCCAACACTGGACAGATGTGCTGTAGACCCTGAGAGACTAAGATGCCAGGCTAGACATAGTACCAAGCAAAATTCTCGTTCAATATAGGTGGAAAAAAATGAGATATTCCATGATAAAACCAAATTTAAGCAATATCTATCTATAAATTCAGCCCTAGAGCAGAAGATGCTAGAGGGAAAACTTGAACCTAAAGACTGAATAATCCTGGCCCGGTCCCTTCTGCTGGGACAGACTGCTAGCTAGTCTGATCCCCTGAAGACACCACATCCTGAGGCATCCCAGGAGATCTGCTGCACTCAGAGCATTTGGTAGGAGCCCTCCCGAAGTACCATAGCTGCCGCTGGGAGCCCAGTGGACTTGGGACCCATTACTCTACAAAACCCCTACCCACCAAATACCACCTGTTTCTTTCTGCTGGGACAGATTGCTGGCTAGTCTGCTCACTTGAAGATACCACATCCTGAGACATCCCAGAAGATCCACTGCACTCAGGGCATCTGACAGCACAGTCTGAGACATCCCAGGAGATCCACTGCACACAGGGCAAATGGCATCCCAGGAGATCCACTGCACACAGGGCAACTGGCATCCCAGGAGATCTGCTGCATACAGGGCAACTGACACCACAGCCTGAAGGAATCCCAGGAGATCCACTGCACACAGGGCAACTGAGCAACTGATCACCAGCTTGTCTGCTCCCCTGAAGACACCACAACATGAAGGCATCCCAGGAGTTCTTCTGTACACAGGGCAAATGGGCAACCAACAACAGAGTCTAAAGAACTCCTGAGGGCTCTGTGGCATGCAGGGCAACTGACCCAACAGTTCTGCTGCACACAAGGAAACAGAAACCACAGTTCATAAGACCCCCTTGAAGAACATCTTCATACAGGGCAACAGCTTGACTGCTCCTCTGAAGACCCAAAAGTCTAAAGTCCAGGGCAACAGATGAGTTCTCTTCCCCTCTGAAGAACCCGAATTGGAAGGCTCCATGGGAGGTCTGCTACAGCCAGGGCTGCAGACCTGCTGGGAGACCTGAAACAACCCAGGGACAAAAGAGGCAGACTCCAGACAGCCACCCAGATCAGCAAACACCAGGGATAACCAGATGGCAAAAGGCAAGTGCAAGATCATAAGCAACAGAAGCCAATATACATGGGCATCATCAGAACCCAGTTCTCCCACCACAGCAAGCCCTGGATACACCAACACACCTGAAAATCAGGAATCTATCCTAAAATCCTATCTCATAAAGATAATAGAGCCCTTTAAGGAGGATATCAATAACTCACTGAAAGAAATACAGGAAAACACAGGTAAGCAGGTAGAAGCCCTTAAAGAAGAAACAAATAAACCCCTTAAAGAAATACAGGAAAATACAATTAAACAAGTGAAGAAATTGAATAAAGCTGTCCAAGACCTAAAAGTAGAAGTAGAAACAATAAAGAAAACACAAATGGAGGCAAACCTGGAAATGGAAAACCTAGGAAAGAAGTCAAGAATTACAGATGTAAGTATCACCAGCAGAATACAAGGGATAGAAGAGAGACTCTCAGGTGTAGATGATACCACAGAAGAGATTGACACAACTGTCAAGGAAAATTCAAAACATAAAATACTACTAACCCAAAGTATCCAGGAAATACAGGACACAATGAAAAGACCAAATTTAAGAATAATTGGAATAGAGGAAAACAAAGATTCCCAACTCAAAGGACCTGAAAATGTCTTCAGCAAAATCATAGAAGAAAACTTCCCTAACCTAAAGAAAGAAATGTCCATGAACATACAAGAGGCTTACAGAACTCCAAATAAATGGAACCAGAAAAAAATCCTCTTGTTACATAATAACCAAAACACTAAACACACAGAAAAAAGAAAGAATATTCAAAGCTGCAAGGGAAAATGGCCAAGTAACATACAAACATAGACCTATCAGAATTTTACCAGACTTCTCAACAAAGACACTAAAAGCCAGAAGAACCTGGTCAGAGGTCATGCAGACTCTAAGAGAACACAAATGCCAGCCCAGGCTACTATACCCAGCAAAACTCTTAATCAACATAGATGGAGAAACCAAAATATTCCAGGACAAAACCAAATTCAAGAAATATCTACCAATCTAGCCCTACAGAGGATCATAGAAGGAAAACTCCAACACAAGGAAAGTACCTACACCAAAGAAAAGACAAGATATTAAGCATCTCACAACAAAGCCAAAAGGAGAGAACCACAAGCACATAAAGCCACCTACAAACTCAAACATAACAGGAACCAACAGTATTTAATATCTCTCAATATTAATGGACTCAATTCCCCAATAAAAAGACATAGACTAACAGCCTGTATACTTAAATAGGAACCAGCATTTTGCTGCATACAGGAAACATACTTCAGTGACAAAGACAGACACCACCTCAGAGTAAAAGGTTGGAAAATAATTTTCCAAGCAAATGGTCCCAAGAATCAAGCTGGAGTAGCCATTCTAATATTGAATAAAATCAACTTTTAACCAAAAGTTATCAAAAAAAGATAAGGAAAGACACTTCATACTGGTCAAAGGAAAAATCAACCAATATGAACTCTCAATTCTGAACATCTATGCTCCAAATGCAAGGGCATCCACATTCATAAAAGAAACTTTACTAAAGCTCAAAGCAGGGCTGGGCAATGGTGGTGCAGGCCTTTAATCCCAGCACTTGGGAGGCAGAGGCAGGCGGATTTCTGAGTTCGAGGCCAGCCTGGTCTACAGAGTGAGTTCCAGAACAGCCAGGGCTACACAGAGAAACCCTATCTCGAAAAACCAAAAAAAAAAAAAAAAAAAACCCAAAAAAAAAAAGCTCAAAGCACACATCACACCCCACACAAGAATAGTGGGAGACTTTAACACCCCACTCTCAGCAATGGACAGATCATGAAAACAGAAACTGAGCAGAGACACAGTGAAACCAAAAAAGTTATGGATCCAACAAATTTATAGAACATTTCATCCTAAAGAAAAGAATATAACTTCTTCTCAGCACCTCATGGTACCTTCTCCAAAATTGACCATATGGTCACAAAACAGACCTCAACAGATACAAGACAATTGAAATAATCCCATGCACTCTATCAGATCACCACAGACTAAGGCTGGTCTTCAATAACAACAAAAACAACGGAAAGCACACATACATACACGTGGACTTCGAACAACGCTCTACTCAATGATAACTTGGTCAAGGAAAAAATAAAGAAAGAAATTAAAGACTTTTTAGAATTTAATGAAAATGAAGACACATCATACTAAAACTTATGGGACACAATGAAAGTAGTGGTAAGAGGAAAACTCATATCTCTGAGTGCCTCCAAAAAGAGATGGGAGAGAGCATACACTAGCAGCTTAACAGCACACCTGAAAGCTCTAGAACAAAAAGAAGCAAATACACCCAAGAGGAGTAGACAGCAGGAAATAATCAAACTCAGAGCTGAAATCAACCAAATAGAAACAAAAAGAACTATACAAAGAAACAATAAAACCAGGAGCTGGTTCTTTGGGGGAATCAACAAGATAGATAAACCCCTGGCCAAACTAAGAAAAGGGCCCAGAGGCAGTGTCCAAATTAACAAAATCAGAAATGAAACAGAAATGGAGGAAATTAAAAAATCATCGAATACTCCTACAAAAGCCTATACTCAACAAAACTGGAAAATCTAGATGAAATGAATGGTTTTCTAGACAGTTACCACATGCCAAAGTTAAATCAAGAGCAGGTAAACTGTCTGAATAGGCCCACATTCCATAAAGAAACAGAAGTCATTAAAAACCTCCTAACCAAAAAAAGCCCAGGGTCAGACGGATTTAGTGCAGAATTCTACCATACTTTCAAAGAAGACCTAATACCAATACCCGTCAAACTATTCCATAAAACAGAAACAGAAGGAGCACTACCCAATTCATTCCATGAAGCCACAATTACTCTGATACCTAAACCACACAAGGATCCAACCAAAAAAGAAAACATCAAACCAATCTCCCTTGTGAATATCAGTGCAAAAATACTCAATAAAATTCTTGCAAACCGAATTCAAGAACACATCAAAACCATCATTCACTATGATCAAGCAGGCTTCATCCCAGGGATGCAAGGTTGGTTCAATATATGAAAATCCATTAATACAATCCACTATATAAACAAACTCAAAGAAAAAAATCACATAATCATCCCTTAGATGCAGAAAAATCATTTGACAAAATACAACACCCCTTCAAGGTTAACAGTATTGGAGAGATCAAGAATTCAAGGCCCATACCTAAACATAATAAATGCAATTTACTGCAAACCAACAGTCAATATCAAATTAAATGGAGAGATACTTGAGGCAATCCCACTAAAACTGGGGACTAGGATGCCCACTCTCCCCATATCTATTCATCATAGTACTCGAAGTGCTACCTAGAACTATGAGACAACAAAAAGGGATCAAAGGGATACAAATTGGCAAAGAAAAAATAAAGACATCACTATTTGCAGATGATATGATAGTATACATAAGCGGCCCCAAAATTTCCACCAGAGAACTTCTCCAGCTGATAGACAACTTCAGCAAGGTGGCCGGATATAAAATTAACTCAAGCAAGTCAGTAGCCTTCCTTTATACAAGTGATAAACAGGCTGAGAAAGAAATTAGGGAAACGACACCCTTCACAATAGCCACAAATGATATAAAATACCTTGGAGTAACTCTAACCAAACAGGTGAAAGACCTGTATGACAAGAGCTTCAAGTCTCTCAAGAAAAAAAAAATTGAAGGTCTCAGAAAATGGAGAGAGACGGGCAGTGGTGGTGCATGCCTTTAATCCCAGCACTTGGGAGGCAGAGGCAGGAGGATTTCTGAGTTCGAGGCCAGCCTGGTCTACAAAGTGAGTTCCAGGACAGCCAGGGCTATACAGAGAAACTCTGCCTCGAAAAACCAAAAAAAAAAAAACAAAAAAAAAAAAAAAAAAAAAAGGAGAGATGTCCCATGCTCATGGATTGGCAGAATTAACATAGGAAAAAATGGCCATCCTACCAAAGGCAATCTACAGATTCAATGCAATTCCCATCAAAATCCCAACACAATTCTTCAAAGATGTGGAAAGAACAATTCTAAATTCATCTAGAAAGGCAAAAAAAATCCAGAACAGCGAAAACAATTTCTTTCTTTTCTTTCTTTTTTTTTCTTTATTTACATTTCAAATGTTTTCCCCTTTCCCGATTTCCTCTCAGAAAATATCCCATCCCATCCCCCCTTCCCCTGCTCACTAACCCACCCACTCTCACTTCCCTGACCTGGCATTCCTCTACACTGGGGCATCGAGGCTTCTCAGGACCAAGGGCCTCTCCTCGCTTTGATGTACAACAAGGCCATCCTCTGTTACTTATGTGGCTGGAGCCATGGGTCCCTCCATATGTACTCTTTGATTGGTAAAGGCTAGGAGAAATTACCTTCCCTGACCTCAAGCTATACTACAGAGCAATCGTGATAAAAACTGCAAGGTATTGGTACAGAAATAGACATGTTGATCAATGGAATAGAATTGAAGACCCAGAAATAAAACCACACACACATTTACACACACTTGATCTCTGATGAAGAAGACAAAAACATACAATGGAAAAAAGAAAGCATCTTTAATAAATGGTGCTCGTCTAACTGACTGTATGTAGAAAAATGAAAATAGACCCATATTTGTCACCTTGCACAAAGCTCAAGTTGAAATGGATCAAGAACGTCAACATAAAACCAGATACACTGAATCTAATAGAAGAGAAAGTGGGAAAGAGCCTTGAATTCATTGGCACAGGGGGAAATTTCCTAAGCAGAACTCCAATGACTCACACTCTAAGATAAAAATTGATAAATGGGACCTCATGAAAGTGGAAAACTTCTATAAAGCAAAGAACATAGTCAATAAGACAAATAGGCAGCCTACGGATTGAGAAAAAGTTTTCACTAACCCCACATCTGATAGAGAGCTAATACCCAAAATATATAAAGAACTCAAGAAGCTAACCACCACAAAACCAACAACCCAATAAAAAATGGGGTATAGATCTAAACCAAGAATTCACGACAGAGGAATCTCAAATGGCTGAGAAGCACCTAAAGAATACAATGCACAGAACTCAACAAGCTGAAGGGCCCAAATAAGGATGCCTCAGTTCCACTTGGGAGGGAAAAGAAAGCAATCACAAGGGGGGGAGGGAAGGAGGGACCTGGAAGGGAAAGTGGATGGGGGGGCAAAGAGGGGAACATGATCAGGTATTGGGTGGGGGAACAGGACTGAAGCCCTGAGGGCCAGCAGAAAGAATGGAAACAGGCAATCTGAGGAGATAGGAGGTTTGGTGAGACCCTCCAGAATATACCAGAGACCTGGGAGTTGAGAGACTCTCAGGACTCAAACAGAGGGACCTTAGATGAAATGCCCTACAGTGGGGAGAGGGAACTTGTAGAGCCCACCTCCAGCAGAAAGACAGGGTATCAAATGAAGGAGAGGGGGGCCATCCCACAGTCAAAATTCTGACCCATAATTGTTTCTGTCTGAAAGAACTATAGGGATGGAAATGGAGAGGAGCCTGAGAAAAAGAAGGTCCAGCGACAGGCCCAAAGTAGAATCCAGCTCAAGGGGAGGTCCCAAGCCCTGACACTATTACTGAGGCTATGGAGTGCTCACAAAAAGGGACCTATCATGACCACACTGCAGAAGACCCAACAAGCAGCTGAAAGAGTCAGGTGCAGATATTTGCACCCAACCAATGGACAGAAGCAGCTAACCCCTGTGGTTGAATTAGGGAAAAGCTCGAAGAAGCTGAGGAGGAGGACAACCCTGTAGGACCAGCAGTCTCAATTAATCTGGACCCCTGAGATCTCTCGAACACTGGACCACCAAAGAGGCAGCTGATATGAGGCCCCCAACACATATATAGTAGAGGACTGCTGGGTCTGGGTTCATTCAGAGAAGATGCACACCTCACAGAACTTTCTCCAAAATTGGCCATATACTTATACACAAAGCAAGCATGAACAGATAAAAGAAGTAACTCCCTGCATCCTATCTGACCACCATGTATTAAAGCTGAATATCAACAACAACAGAAAGCTTACAAAGTCATGGAAACTTAACGACTCTCCACTGGATGAAAAAAATGGGTCAAGACAGAAATTAAGAAAAAATTAGGACTTTCTAGAATTGAATGGAAATGAATAGACTATATACACAATCTTATGGTGGGAGACAATAAAAGCAGGTCTAAGAGGCAAGTTCATAGCACTAAGTGCCTACATCTAATAATTGGAGAAATCTCATACTAGCAACTTAACAGCACACCTGAAAACTCTAGAACAAAAGGAAAAAATTACACCCATAAGGAGTAGATGGCAAGAACTACTCAAACTCATGACTGAAAATCAATAAAATATAAACAAACAAATTGCAGAGATTTAATAAAACAAAGAGTTGGTTCTTTGAGAGAATCAATAAGATTAGAAAATCCTTATTGACATGAATTAAAAGGCAGAGAGAATATCCAAATTAACAAAATCAGAAACAAAAAGGGGGGAATAAAAATCCATAGAATGAGCCGGGCGGTGGTGGCGCACGCCTTTAATCCCAGCACTTGGGAGGCAGAGGCAGGAGGATTTCTGAGTTCGAGGCCAGCCTGGTCTACAAAGTGAGTTCCAGGACAGCCAGGACTACACAGAGAAACCCTGTCTCGAAAAACCAAAAAAAAAAAAAAAAAAAAAAAATCCATAGAATGATAAGGACATACATTTTCTTTCTTTTGGGGGGGGGTGCAGCGAACTTTATTGGTGGTATTCAAGAGAGTAGGGAGGGCTCCCTAGGCCCCTCCTGTTATTATGGGGGTCTGGGATGGAAACTGTGAGGGAGATGCTCAGTGTGGGGGCCGAGTTGGGACAGGGACTCCCCAGCAACTGAGGGCCTCTCTCTTGCTCTCTTGCTGGGGTGGTTGGTCCAGGGCTTCTTACTCCTTGGGGGCCATGTAGGCCATGAGATCCACCACCCTGTTGCTGTAGCCATATTCATTGTCATACCAGGAAATGAGCTTTACAAAGTTGTCATTGAGAGTAATGGCAGCCCCAGCATCAAAGGTGGAAGAGTGGGAGTTGCTGTTGAAGTCGCAGGAGACAATTTGGTCCTCAGTGTAGCACAGAATGCCCTTCAGTGGACCTTCAGATGCCTGCTTCACCACCTTCTTGATGTCATCATCAAGGTTTCTCCAGGCAGCATGTCAGATCCACAATGGATATATTGCGGGTAGGAACACAGAAGGCCATGCCAGTGAACTTTACATTCACTCCCAAGTGAATGTAATTCCAAGCTCTGGGAATTCACTCCAAGATCTGGGATGAACTTGCCCACAGCCTTGGCAGCACCAGTGGATGCAGGGATGATGTTCTCGGCAGCCCCACAGCCATCATGCCACAGCTTCCCAGAGGGGCCATCCACAGTCTTCTGAGTGGCAGTGATGACATGGACAGTGGTCATGAGCCCTTCCACGATGTCAAAGTTGTCATGGATGACCTTGGCCAGGGGGGGCTAAGCAGTTGGTGGTGCAGGATGCATTGCTGACAATCTTGAGTGAGTTGTCATATTTCTCACGGTTCACACCCATCACAAACGATGCCATGAGGGCATCGGCAGAAGGGACAGAGATGATGATCCTTTTGGCTCCACCCTTCAAGTAGGCTCCAGCCTTCTCCATGGTGGTGAAAATGCCAATAGACTCTACAACACACTCAGCACCAGCATCACCCCATTTGATGTTAGTGGGATCTCGCTCCTGGAAGATGGTGATGGGCTTCCCATTGATGATAAGCTTCCCATTCTCAGCCTTGACTGTGCCGTTGAATTTGCCATGGGTGGAGTCATCCTGGAACATGTAGGCCATGTAGTGGAGGTCAATGAAGGGATGGTTGATGGCAACAATCTCCACTTTGCCAGATGGAGAGCAGAAGGCAGCCCTGGTAACCAGGCGCCCAATGCGGTCAAATCTGTTCACACTGACCTTCACCATTTTGTCTACAGGACGATGCTGGCACTGCACAAGAAGATGCAGCTGTCTCTGGAACAGGGAGGAGCAGAGAGCTGGACACACATTTTCTATTGGATATTTTATTTATTTTCAATTTAACTGTTATCCCCTCTCCCAGTTTCCCCTCTGCAAACCCCCTATCCAATCCCCCTGCTTCTATGAGGGTGCTCCCCCACCCTCCCACCCCCTCCCACCTCCTCACCCTGGCGTTCCCTTACACTGGATCATCAAGCCTTCACAGGACCAAGGGCTTCTCTTCCCATTGATGTCTGACAAGACCATCCTCTACTACATATGTGGTTAGAGCCATGGGTCCCTCCATGTGTACACTTTGGTTGGTGGTTTAGTCCCTGGGAGCTCGGCGGGGGGGGGGGGGGTCTGGTTGGTTCATATTGTTCTTCCTATAGGGTTGCAAACCCCTTCAACTCCTTCAGTCCTTCCCTTAACTCCTCCATTGGGGTCCCCATGCTCAGTCAGATGGTTGGCTGTGAGCATCTACATCTGTATTTGTCAGGCTCTGGCAGTACAGCCTGAGGTCAAGTTTGGTGATTCCCCCAGAAGTTCTGTTATTTTTGAGAATAGTTTTTGCTATCCTAGGTTTTTGGTTATTCCAAATGAACTCACAAATTGCTTTTTCTAACTCTATGATGAATTGAGTTGGAATTTTGATGGGGATTGCACTGAATCTGTAGATTGCTTGCAGCAAGATGGCCATTTTTACTATATTAATCCATGAGCATGGGAGATCTTTCCATCTTCTGAGGTCTTCTTTGATTTCTTTCTTCAGAGACTTGAAGTTCTTGTCCATACAGATCTTTTACTTGTTTAGTTAGAGTCACACCAAGATATTTTATGTTGTTTGTGACTATTGTGAAGGGTGTCATTTCCCTAATTTCTTTCTCAGTCTGTTTATCCTTTGAATATAGGAAGGCTACTGATTTGTTTAAGTTAATTTTATATACAGCCACTTTGCTTAAGTTGTTTATCAGGCTTAGGAGTTCTCTGGTGGAATTTTTGGGGTCACTTAAGTATACTATCATATCATCTGAAAATAGTGATATTTTAACTTCTTCATTTCCAATTTTTTAAGATTTTATTTATTGCTCTCTTCACACGCACCCAAAGAGGGTATCAGATTCCATTGCAGATGGTTGTGAGCCACCATGTGGTTGCCACACAAAACCAGCCAGTACAATACCATAGAAAACATTGACACATCAGTCAAAGAAAATGCAAAATGCAAAATGCAAAAAGCTCCTAACCCAAAATATCCAGGAAATCCAGGACACAATGAGAATACCAAACCTAAGGATAATAGGTATAGAAGAAAGCAAAGATTCCCAACACAAAGGGCCAGTAAATGTCTTCAACAAAATTATAGAAGAAAATTTTCCTAACCTAAAACAAGAGATGCCCATAAACATACAAGAATGTACAGAACCCCAAATAGATGGGACCAGAAAAGAAATCTTCTAGTCACATAATAATCAAAACACCAAATGTACAAAACAAAGAAAGAATATTAAAGGCTATAAGGGAAAAAGGTCAAGTAACATATAAAAGCAGATCTATCAGAATTACACCAGACTTCTCAACAGAGACTCTTAACAGCCAAAATATCCTGAGCAGATGTCATATAGACCCTAAGAGAACACAAATGCCAACCCAGGCTACTATACCCAGCACAGAGACAGTATCCAAATCAACATAATCAGAAATAAAAAGGGAGTCAGAAAAACAGAAACTGAGGAAATTAAAAAAAAAATCATCAGATCCTACCACAAAAGTCTATACTCAACAAAACTGTAAATTATGGATAAAATGGACAATTGTCTAGACAGATACCAGGTACCAAAGTTAAATCAGGATCAGATAAATCATCTAAGCTGTCCCATAATCCCTAAAGAAATAGGAGCGGTCATTAAAAGTCTCCCGAGCAAAAAAAGCCCAGGACCAATTGGATTTAGTGCAGAATTCTATCAGATCTTCAAAGAAGAGCTAATACCAATACTCTTCAAACTATTTGTACTGGCTGGTCTTGTGTGTCAACTTGACACAGGCTGGAGTTATCACAGAGAATGGAGCTTCAGTTGGGGAAGTGACTAATGCAGGTATGTTCTGCACTTGAGATTCTTTCTTCTATCTGTTGTATTCTGTTGGTGATGCTTGCATCTATGACTCCTGATCTCTTTTCTAGGTTTTCTTTCTCCAGAGTTATCTCTATTTGTGATTTGTTTATCCTTTCTATTTCCATTTTTTTAGATTCTGGATGGTTTTGTTCAATTTCTTCTCTCTTTGGTTGTCTTTTCCTGTAAGTCTTTAAGGGATTTGTGTGTTTCTTCTTTAAGGGCTTCTACCTGTTTACCTGTGTTCTCATGTATTTCTTTAAGGGGGTTATTTATGTCCTTCTTAAAGTCTTCTGTCATCATCATGAGATGTAATTTTAAATCAGAATCTTGCTTTTCCAGTGTGTTGGGGTATCCAGGGATTGCCGTGTTGGAAGAACTGGGTTCTGATGATGCCAAGTAGCCTTGGTTTCTGTTGTTCAGGTTCTTGTGCTTGTCTCTCACCATTTGGTTATCTCTGGTGTTAGTTGGTCTTACTGTGTCTGACTGGAGCTTGTCCCTCCTGTGAGCCTGTGATTTTAAGTGTAACAGCACTCCTCAGAGACTAGCTCTCTCTGGGTGGAACTTGGGTATGGAGAGCTATGGCACAGGGTTAGCTCCAAGGCACAGACGGAAACAGGAAGGATTCTGTCCCAGGCTGCTCCGGGGATCCTGTGTCCTGTGGGCTCCTGGCAGGTCACTTTTGGTCCAGCTATTGGAGTAATAGTGGTGATCTCACCTGTGATCTTGGGTGTGACAGCACTTCTGGGAGACCAGCTATCTCCTGGTGGGATTTGGGTACAGAGAGCTGTGGCACAGGGTTAGCTCCAGGGCCCAGATAGAAACTGGAATGAAGGATATACTTTAAAATCTTGTATTCCAACAAGTTGAAAAATCTAAAAGAAATGGATTATTTTTCCAAACATAATACTTATCAATGTTAAATTAAATCAGGTAAGCAATTTAAACAGACATATAACCCTTAATGAAACAGAAATAGTCATCAAAATTGTCCCTGCCAGATTTTCAAATTATTTCACAAAATAGAAACAGGAGGAATTTTGCTCAATTCATTTTATGAGACCACAGTCACCCAAACCACATAAAGATTCAACAAAGGAAGAGAATTAGTGAGCAATTTCCCTTGTGAACATAGATGTAAAAATACCCAACAAAATACTAGCAAACAAAATCCAAGATCACATAAAATCATCCACCATGATCAAGTCAGCCTCTTCCTAGAAATTCAGGGATGGTTCAATGTATGAAAATCAGTAATGTAATCCACCATATATAAACAAAGAAAAACCCACATGATCATCTCATTAGATGCTGAAAAAGCCTTTGACAAAATCCAACACTACTTCATGACAAAATAGTGGAGATATTAGGGATACAAAGGACGTATAGAAGCATTATAAAGGCAGTTTACAGTAAGCCTATAGCCAACATCAAATTAAATGGAGAGAAACTCATAGCAATTTCACTAAAATCAGGAACAAGACAAGACTGTCTACCCCCTCTATATGTATTCAATATCCTTCTTGAGGATTTAGCTAGAGCAATAAGATAGCTGAAAGAGATCAAGGAGATATAAATTGAAAAGGAAGAGGTCAAAGACTTATTTGCAGATGATATGATAATATACATAAATGATCCTAAGAATTCTACTAGGGAGAAACACTTCCAGCAAAATGCCTGGATTAAAAAAATAACTCAAAATAATCAGTAGCCTTCCTATATACAAATGACAAATGATCTGAGAAAGAAATCAGGGAAACAACACCTTTCACAGATGCCTTGGATAATATGCAATATCTTGGGTAACTCTAACCAAACGTGAAAAACTTGTGGGTTAAAAAAAATTTAAGACCTTTAAAAAAGAAATTGAAAAAGATATGAGAAAATGGAAAGATCTCCTATGCTCATGGATTGGCAGGATTAATAAAGTAAAATGGCCATCCTACCAAAGCAATCTATAGATTCAATGCAATCCCCACCAAAATCCCAACACAATTCTTCACAGATCTTGAAATGATAATCCCAAGCTTCACATGAAAACACACATGTGTACTCTTAAGCATGTGCACATGCACACACACACACACACACACACCCCAATAAAAAACAAAAACAAACAAACAAATGAACAAAAACCAGGATAGCGAAAACAATCCTGAACAATAAAAGAACTGATGGAGGTTCCTCTATCCCCAATTTCAAGTTTTCCTACAATGCTATAAAAGTAAAAGCAGCATGAAATAGGATCAAGTTGAAGGTTCAAACATAAATCCACACACCTGTGGACACATGATGTTTGATAAAGGAGCCAGAAACACACATTGGAAAACAGACAGCATCTTCAGTAAATGGTGCTGGTCAAACTGGATGTCTGCATGGAGCAGAATACAAATAGATCCATACTTACAGTCCTGCACAAAACTCAACTCCAAATGATCAAAGACCTCAATTTAGAGCAGATACACTGAACCTAATAGAGAGAAAGTGGTGAATAACCTTGAACTCATTGACCCAGGAGACTTTCTGTACAGAGCACCATTGGCACAGGCACTAACATTAACCGTCAGTAAACAGAACCAAAAAATAATTGCAGTCATTTGGACAAAGCAGCAGCCTACAGAATGGGAAAAGAATTTTATGAACTACATACCCAATAGAAGGCTAATATTCAAAATAAATAACTCAAGAAACAAGATATCACCAAAATAAATAACCATATTTAAAAATGAAATATAGACCTAAATAGGAAATTCTCAGTAGAGGAAACTCAAATGGCTTATGGTTTGTATATGCTTGGCTCAGGGAGTGGCCCTATTAGAAGGTGTGGTCCTATTGGAATAGGTGTGGCCTTGTTGGAGTAGGTGTGTCACTGTGGGTGTGGGCTTTAAGACCCTCATCCTAGCTGCCTGGAAGCCAGTATTTTGCTAGCAGCCTTTAGATGAAGATGTAGAACTCTCAGCTCTTCCTGTACCATGCCTGCCTAGATGCTGCCATATTCCTGCCTTGATGATAATGGACAGAACCACGAACCTGTAAGCCAGCCCCAAGTAAACATTGTCCTTTTGAGAGTTGCCTTGGTCATGGTGTCTGTTCACAGCTGTAAAACCCTAAGACAGAAGTTGGTACCAGGGACTGGGGTATTGCTGTGATAGGCCTGACCATGCTTTTGTTTGGAAGAATGTGGATTTTGGGACTGTGGATTTGGGGAGCAGTGGAATGTTTTAAATGGGACTTAATAGGCCATCCTAGTAGGAATATGGAAGACTTTATTGCTGTGAGTGATTTGAACTGTGCAGACCTGGCACAAGAGTTTTCAGAGGAGAAGAATTTCAACATGTGGCCTAGAGATTGTTTTTCTGGTATTTTAGTGGAGAATGTGGCTATTTTTTGCCCTTGTCTGAAGATTCTGCCTGAGGCTAAAATGAAGAGACTCACATTAATTGCATTGACAAAGAAATCTCAAAAAAAGTCCAGCAGAGTTTGTTCTCTGGTTAATTCTCTTGAAGAACATTTTGAACAAATGCAGCAAGCTAAGAGAGGAAAAATATAAAATATATGGTCCGAATATTAGAGGGGCACCAGGAAGTGAAGTGGAGCCGAATCCTGAGTTCTAGGAGATAACAGATTAAGGGGGTGGGACTTTGGGTCAAGATTCTACCCAGCTACATTTAGATCCAGGCATGGTGGTACACACCTTTAATCCAGCATCCAGGAGAGAGAGCCATGCAGATCTCTGAGTTCAGGTCAGTCTACAGAGCAAGTTACAGAAAAGTCAAGTTTAGGCAGAGAGGGGGTTGGAAAACAGAATGTTGGTAATAGAATAAGGGGGGGGAGGATGTTCCAACCCCCCAAAAGCAGCAAAACACGGCAGCTTTGGCCATATGGCTCTGGCTTTAGAGTGAAAAATAGAAGGGACTACTGGGACAATTGATGCTGGTTAGATGGACCTAAGAAATTAGTTGTGATTAAGAAGAGACCAGCATCACTGAGGTGAAATCCTCTGAGAAGTGTTTTCTGAGAGCACAAAGAATCTGTGTTCCAGAGATAGCCAAGGTTATACCTTGCCTTGTGCTGCAGCTGGACTTGGTAGTGTGTAAGAGTCACCCAGGTGGTACTGGTTTTGAAGGCATGAAGGCATCATGAATAGCAGCTGAGGCTTGGCACTGTGAGAGACCATGGAAGGCCAGTGGTGAATGTGCAGTCTCAGTTGCAGTTGATGGTCCAGGACTGAAGTGGTCATGCAAAGAAGTTGAGGCTTGGCATCATGAAGAGAGCCTATGAGAAGTTATTGGTGAAGCCTAGTTGCAGTGGAAAACCCCAGCATATTGGAGATGCCAGTACCATGGTATGATTACCAAAACCAGCAGCAGCAATGGAGTGGATCAATTTGATCTTAGAGTGCTACAGAGGACAGAGCTGGAAAAGTGACACCATCCCTTTGGAGAAGCCCAGAAGATCATATATGGATCCCAGACATTGGAACAAGAAGTTGCCTTGGAGGCCCCAAGATGTTTAAGATGCCAGAGCCATGGGCTATCTGCCAAGGAAAGCTGCTAAGGGAGTGGAACCAGCTCAGGAGAAAGAAGTTTGTTGCAGTCAACATAGATGAAAAAGGAATTGGAGATCTGAAGACCGCTTTGACATCAGACATGGAGATGCCGAGTTTGGAGTTTGTCCAGCTGGTTTCCTGGACTTGCTTTGGGGATTACAGTTAAGTGATTGGATGAATGTCAGAAGAGACTTTGAATTTTGGACTTTTAACATTGTTGAGACTACTATAGACTATTAGACTATGGGAACCTTTGAAGTTGGAGTAAATGTATTTTGCATTATGCTGTGTTTAGGTATGGCCCCCCATAGACTCATATGTTTGGACACTCCTATGGGGTCCAGGGAGTGAAATGTTATGGTTTGTATATGCTCAGCCCAGGGAGTGGCAGAATTAGAAGGTGTGGCCCTGTTGGAGTAGGTGTGGCCTTGTTGGAATAGGTGTGTCACTGTGGGTTCGGGCTTTAAAACCCTACTCCTAGCTGCCTTAAAGCCAGTATTCTGCTATCAGCCTTCAGATGAAGATGTAGAACTCTCAATTCTTCCTGCACCATACCTGCCTGGACATTGCCATGTTTCCACCCTGATAATAATGGACTGAACCTCTGAACATGTAAGCCAGCCCCAATTAAATGGTATCCGTACAAGAGTTGCCTTGGTCGTGGTGCCTGTTCACAGCAGTAAAACCCTAAAACAGAAGTGCAAATCAAATCGATTCTGTGATTCCATCTTACACCAAACAGAATGGCTAAAAGCAAAAGCAAAAGTGACAGCTCATGCTGGTGATGATGTGGAGAAAGAAGAACATTCTTCTATTGCTGGTGTGACTGCAAACTTGTATAGTTACTAGGAAGTCAGTGTGGTGGTTCCTCAGGAAGATAGGAATTGATCTGCTTCAAGTCCCAGCTATCGAATTCTTGGACTATATCCAAAGAGCACTTCATCTTACCACAAGGACACTTGCTCGACCATGTTCATTGGTGTTCTCTCCATAATTACCAGGAATTGGAAACAACCTAAACGTCCTTCAGTAGAAGAATAGATAAAGAAAATGTGGTACACAATGAAGTGTTACTCAGCTTTTAAGAAATGGCATCATGGCCGGGCGGTGGTGGCGCACGCCTTTAATCCCAGCACTTGGGAGGCAGAGGCAGGAGGATTTCTGAGTTCGAGGCTAGCCTGGTCTACAAAGTGAGTTCCAGGACAGAGAAACCCTGTCTCGAAAAACCAAAAAAAAAAAAAAAAAAAAAAAAGAAATGGCATCATGAAATTCACGGGTATGTGGATGTAACTAGGAAAAAAATCATACTGAGTGAGGTATCTCAGACCCAGAAAGACAGATATAGTATATATTTGCTTATATGTGGGTATTAGCTATTACGTAAATGATAACCATGCAACCCATAGAATCACAAGGAGTAGATATAGAGTAAGGAATTGAGAGTACAGATAGATTCTGTTAGAAATGGAGAAATAGAATAGGTAGTTATGGATGGGTGGGGGAGCAGGAATGGGGAGGATCAAGTGGGGAGGGAAGAAGGGGACAAGTGAGGGAATACAGGGAGAGACAGCTAAAATTATGCATCATTTGAGGAGTAGTATGGAAACATAATACAGTAGAAACCTCCTAAAATATATACAAAGATGAGGGTGGTCTAAATTAAATCACCAAAAATGGGGGAAGATAGAGCTCCAAGTGGCCATCTCTTGTCACCAAATGAAGCTTCCAGTACCAAGATTGAGTTATATCTGTTTTGTTGGCCGAAAGGGCTCCACAAGAATCCCTAAACAACCCAGGCTTCTGACAAGGAACAAACTGACAGCAAGGCCCTATTGCTGAAGGTAACACCTACATACCCCATTGAAACTGGAGTCGATGCACTGGTGCCTATGTAAAGCCACCATCTCTATATTCTAGAATTTTTGATATAGGAAGGTACTCAGCATGCAACCAAAAGAGAAGCACAAACACAATGCCAGTCATAACCCCTTTTATCATCTGCAGTAGTGGTATGCCTGCAAGATATGCTAGACCAGTGGTGGCACAAAGCTCATGGGAGTAATCAACCAATATCACAAGATGGAACCCATACCTTACACTGCTTGAGTGACCAAGAACCAAAGACTAGATATCCCAGGGACCTAGAGTAAAACCAATAACATTTTTTTCTCGAAAAGGGTAATAATAAAATGACTTTTAATGACATTCTACTATGCTCAGAGATTAGTCCCTTATTCAGCCGTCATTAGAGAAGCTTCCTCCTGCAGCAGATGGGAACAAACAGAGAGACCCACATCCAGACATTACACAGAAATGAAAGACCTCGGAACACTCAGCCCTAAATGGAATGTCTTCATCAGCTTCCTCCCTCAGGGTTCAGGGAAACCTGTGGAAAAGAATGTGGAAAGAGTATAAGAGCCAGAAGGGATGGAGGATGCAAGGAAGACAAGGTCATCTATATCAACTGAGCAAAGCTCATATGAACCACGCTCACAGAGACTGAAGCAGCACACACAAGCAGCATACACCTGAGTGCATAATCAGCCTTTCAGCCTCTGAGTAGCCCATGTATGCTCTTTGGTTGATGGCTCAGTCTATGGGAGTCCCAAGTTTAATATTTTTATGGGATTCTGAGTGTGCAAATTAGTAGATATCTTGATTCTTTTGTCTTCTCTTGGCCTCTTTTCCCTCTGTTAGTTTGTCTTGTCCAACTCTGATGTAATAAATGTGTTTTATCTTAATATATATACACACACATTTTCTATATATTATATTATACATAATTATATATTTATATATAAAGTATATGCAATCACATTATTATATATAATTACACATAATTACATATAATCATATATAAAATATAGAATATATTTTATGTATATAAAATTCAATTACATAATATGTGAAAAATGTATTAAAATCTATTTATTTATTTATTTATTTATCATCACAAATGCTGCCCTCTCCCCTCACCCTCCCCTTAGCCCCCACCCCTGGTATCCCCCAAACTTGGTGCATCATGTCTCTACAGGATTAGGTGCATCCTCTCCCACTGAGGTCAAGCAAGGCAGCCCTCTGCTACATACGTGCCAAGACCTCTGATTAGCCCCTGTATGATCTTTGGTTGGTGGCTTAGCCTCTTAGAGCTCCCATGGGTCCAGGTTATTTGACACCATTGGTCTTCTTATGGGGTTGCCATCCCCTTCAACTCCTTCAGTCCTTCCCCTAACTATTCTATAGTGGTCCCTGACCTCAGTCCAATGTTTGGCTGTAGGTGTCTGCATCTGTCTCACTCAAGAACTGGTAGAGCCTCTCAGAGGACAGCCATGCAAGGCTCCTGTCTGCAAGCACAACATGGCATCAGTAATAATGTGAGGGATTGCCGGGCAGTGGCGGCGCACGCCTTTAATCCTAGCACTTGGGAGGCAGAGGCAGGTGGATTTCTGAGTTCGAGGCCAGCCTGGTCTACAGAGAGAGTTCCAGGTCAGCCAGGACTATGCAGAGAAACCCTGTCTCGGAAAATCAAAAAAAAAAAAAATAATGTGAGGGATTGGTGCTCTCCCATGGGATGGATCCCAAGTTGGGCCAGCCACTGGTCGGCCATTCCTTCAGTCTCTGCTTCATTTTTGTCCCTGCATTTCTTTTAGACAGAACCAATTTGGGGTTTAAAGTTTTGTGAGTGGGTTGTTTTCCTTATTCCTCCACTAGGGGTCCTTCCTGTCTGGCTACTGGTTCCATATTTCTACTGTTCGGCATTTCAGCTAAGGTCATCTCTCCATTGACTCCTAGGAGCCTCCTTCATCCTCTGGAACTTCCTAAAGAATACCCTCACCCCACTCCCCCAGGAGCTGCAAATTTCCATTCATTTTCCTGGCACTCTGGGCCCCTCCCCATGCCTGATTCGTCTCCCTCTATTCCCCTTGCCCTCCCCTCTTCCACCAAGGTTCCTCCCTCCCTCTACCTCCCATTATTACCATGCATATCCTTTTGGGCCTGGGTTACCTCACACAGGATGATATTTTTTAGTTCCATTAATTTCCCTGAGAAATTTATTATGTCCTTGTTTTTAATAGATGAATAGTATTCCATCATGTAAATATACCATATTTTCTGCTTCCATTCTTCGGTTGAGGGACATCTAGCTTGTTTCCAGTTTCTGGATATTACAAATAAGGCTGCTATGAACATGTCCTTGTGGTATGATGGAACATCTTTTGGATATATGCCTAGGAGTGATATATCTGGGTCCTCAGGTCCAATTTTCTGAGGAACTGCCAGATTGATTTCCAGAGTGGTTGCAATCTCACCAGCAACGGAGGAGTGTTCCTCTTTCTCCACATCCTCGCCAGCATCTGCTGTCACCTGAGGTTTTGATCTTAGCCATTCTGACTGGTGTGAGGTAGAATCTCAGGGTCATTTTGATTTGCACTTCCCTGATGACTAAGGATGTTGAACATCTCTTTGGGTGCTTCTCAGCCATTTGAGATTCCTCTGTTGAGAATTCTCTGTTTAGTTCTGTACCCCATTTTTTGATTAGATTATTTGGTTTTTGAAGTCTAACTTCTTGAGTTCTTTATATATTTTGGATATTAGCCCTCTGTTAGATGAAGGGTTAGTGAAGATCTTTTCCCAGTCAGTAAGCTGAAGTTTTGTCCTATATAATTATATAATATATAAATTATTCATAAAATATTTTTAAAGATTTTATTTATTTTATTGTATGTAAGTATACTGTACCTGTCTTCAGACACACCAGAAGAGGGCATCAGATCGCATTACAGATGGTTGTGAGCCACCATGTGGTTGCTGGGAATTAAACTCAGGACCTCTGGAAGAGCAGTCAGTGCTCTTAACCACTGAGTCATCTCCCCAGCCCCTTATAAAATATTGTTAAGAGATGGATCACTTCATAAAATGGACCCATATTTGACACTGTCAATGAGACCAAGAACCTGAGAGTAGATAGGCCATTGACTCTGGGAGAAAACCTACTCCGTTCTTCTGAATGAACATAGGAATACTTTTAATGACATACTGTTATACCTATAGATTAGTGCATCACTCAACTCCCATCAAGGAAGATTCTTCTTACAGTAGATAGAAATTAACACAAACACCCAAAACTGGATAAAATAGACAGTGAGACCATTTTATGACCCAGTCTTAAATGGAATGTCTTTATCAAACCTATATGCACCTATGAACTCACAGAAATTGTGGCAGCATGTATAAATATGTTGACCCGACAAGTTCAAACTTGAAAAAAATATCCTAGTATAGAGAAGTAGAAATGGGTACAAAGCCTCATCCTTACTAAAAAGCCATTTGCAATTGATAGGTGCTGCAAGCAAAAGAGAAAATCAGTTTTTCTGTAAGAAAGTTGACATGGGATATTTCAACCAAACTTCAAAGCAGGCTGCATGTAAGGAATAGCCAACACAAAGCAAACTCCATGGTGTTTTACTTGTGTGTTACTCTTGTTGGTTTTGTTTGTCTTATTTTGGTGTGTGTGTACTTTTATTTTTTTATTTTCTTCTGTTTGATTTTTTTTTTAAGACTTAATTTTGGTAGATGAGTGCTTTATCTGCATGTACACCTGTACGCCAGAAGAGGGCATCAGACCCCAGTATAGATGGTTGTGAGTCACCAAGTAGTTATTGGGAATTGATCTCAGGACCTCTGGAGAAACAAACAATGCTTTTAACTGCTGAGCCATCTCTCCAACCCAATTTTACATTTTTAAGAAAGAGAATGAGAGAGAGAAAGAGAGAGAGAGAGAAAGAGAGAGAGAGAGAGAGAGAGAGAGAGAGAATTAATATGAAGTGGATGGGTACAGGAGGATCTGTGAGGAGTTGAGGGGGGAGAATTCAACCAAAATGCATTGCATGAAAATGTTTTAAATTGGAAAATAAGATAAACAATTGAGACATACAATTTTTAAAAATAAAATTAATTATCATGTATGTAAAATGGGCTACTAAGACAACATTTAAAATTGTAAGTTGTGAATTGTATGGAAAAGTTTGCAGAAATCGTCTAAAGCAAATTTTTTATTTAAAAATAGAATACATAAAATCATATGAAAATGTGTCAATATGTAGAGAGCAGACTGGACGCTAGACACCAAAATTGTACCTGGGTTGTTTTGTGGTAGTGCATCATACTCCTTTTTCTCTCTTGTATGTCTGTAATTTTCAAATTTTCTATAAAAAGAACATACTTATTTTTAAAATATAAAGTAAAAACAGCATTTACATTGTATTAGTAATCTAGAAATGACTGATTGAGAGTTTTAAAATAAGGTTTCACATTGGCCCGGAGCTCACTATGTAGCCCAGTGTGATCTCAATCTCTGGCCGTTCTTCTGCCTCAGTCTCCTGAATGCCAGGATGTCAGCCATAATCCACTACACTTGGCTCATCTGGATTCTTTAAAGTGCAGGAGATGAGCTCAGCAGTAAAACCTTAGGTCAGCAGATTTAAGGTCCTGGGTTTAATCCCCAGTGCCACAAACCAGGCAAATTTTATGTTATGTGTATCTTGTCAAAATGAAAAATGTGTTTAAAAGCAGGGCTGGTCTACAGAGCTGCTAATAGTTCCTGCCATATGGGACCTCATTAGCTCCTCTCTCCCTTTTTTTCTGTTTTCCTAGCATATCACCCCCAGAGCTTGATAAGATAGTGTTTTTTTCTGCCTGGAATGTTCTTCCCACCGTTTGTCTAATGTTCAATGTACCTTTCACAGGGCCAACCTTCCTGACACTAAAGAGCAGTTTGGAACCAACTGTCCATTCTCAAGCTTACCTTGCACTTTTTCTTTCCAGTGTTTGTCCCAGTTAAATACTTGTGGAATCGATTACTGCTCCTATCTCGTAGAATGTCAGCTGCACAAAGACAGAGATCCTCTGCTCTGTTTACTACTGCAGCCTTATCCTAAAGCAGTTAGATAATAAATATTTGCTCATTGTCTGAATGGGTGATCTGCTTTGCTGACTCAAGAGTTTCAGATTCCGGGCCTGAACCTGTCACTCAGTTAATGGAGTGTTTATCTAGTATGAGCAAAGCTTTGGGTTCCATCTCCAGCTCTGAAGTGAAAAGGGTCCTCACAGCTAAGATCTATTAGCCTCAGCCCACAAAGCTGACTTTGAAATCATAGTGGTACATGCTTGTAATCCCAGCACTCCTGGGGCTGGAACAGGATTGCAAATTGAAAGTCAGACTGAGATACATGCTGAGATTGTCTCAAATTTAAACAAAATAATAATGCACAGAGCTGATCTACCTCAGAGCTAGGCGATAAGCAAACTGTAAACTCAAATATGCCACCAAACCAAGAACTGCTGTTGAATTAATTTAGAGTGGCTACGTGGGTGATTAGAGAAACAGCCAAGATTGATGGAACATTTTAAGTGATATTTGATGATAAAAAAAATCCATGGGATTTTTCTCCCTCCCTCCTTTTCCCCCTACTCTTTTATTTCTTTTCTTTTTTTTTTTTCAGAAAGACTAAGCACAGAGCCCAGGCTGCTGTTAGACTCATGTTCCTCCTCCCTCAGCCTTCTGAGTGCTCAGATTAGTCCTGTATGATTTCTCCAGGCCACAGAGAACACTTCTTAGTAATCTGAATATTTCTGACTCAGCCCCCGCATCTGTTAATGCTCTTACTTCCAAACAGCAGAAACCCACTCTGGCTACAGTCATTGAAGTGCTAGTAAGTGCTTGTAGCAGCGGTGTGTGTGATCCTGCAGAGGAAGTAAGAGAAAGGTGGGAACAGAGTCAATGTAAAACTCTCTCCTCTGGTTTTGTATTCTCTTTGTTGGTTTGTTTGTTTTCGAGACAGGGTCTCACTATGTAGCCCTGCCTGGCCTGGTGCTAGATATGTAGGCCAGGTTGGTCTCAATTTCACAGAGATCTGCTATCTCTGCTTCCAGAGTGTTGAGATTAAAGGTGTTGGCCACCATGCATGGCCCTGTTCTTGTATTCTTTGCTCCTGATTCAAAGATACCTTCAGATCATAAACTGGTTCCTCTTAGCACATCAGAGAGAAAACAGGTAGTATCTTGTCTCACACCTATAATTCCATTACTTTGGAGGCTGAGTAATGGGCTAAAAGACAAGATTCTATCTTGAGAGGTAGATAGATAGATAGATAGATAGATAAAAGAAAAAGGAAAACACAACAGAAATTCATACAGGTATGGTGGTGATGTACACTTTTAATTTCTAGAATACATTTAGAGAGAAACAAAAAGAACCCAGCCAACCAACAACAACAACAAAAAGAGAAAGAAAAAGAAAAAGTGGCGATCGTTAGGATTCTGTCTAAACTCCACCCCCACAGTTACCTGGCAACATCTCTCTCTCTCTCTCTCTCTCTCTCTCTCTCTCTCTCTCTCTCTCTCTCTCTCTCTTGCCTCTTGTGCCCTTGGGCTCTCCTCTCTTCCCCATTCCCTTCCCTCTTCTCTCCACGTGTCATGGTCAGCTTCTACTTCTCTCCTCTCTCCTCTCTGCCTTTCTCTGCCTCTACTCCCCTCCCCATGTCCTAAATAAACTCTATTCTATACTTTACCATCATGTGAGTGGTCCCTCAGGGGGAAGGGATGCCTTGGCATGGGCCAGCTGAGGCACCCTCTTCTCCCACACCTCCCCAACATGCCCATACAACATATTCTTACACCTCTTTCTCTTTTATGATCACAGCAGTGGTGACCCAGGATTTTAATCCTAGCATTCCAGAGGGAGAAGCACACAGATCTCTGTAAGTTCAAGGCTAGCCTGGTGTCAACAGAGTGAGTTCCAGGACAGATAGCCAGGGTTACACAGAGAAACCTTGCCTCAAAAACTTAAAAAACCAACCACCCAAACAAGCAAAAAAGGAAAGGAACATGAGGCTGGAGAGATGGCTGCAGTTAAGAGCATTTTTTATTTTTTGTTTGTTTTGTTTTTCAGAGGACTTGGGTTCAGTTTGCAGCACCAGAGCGTGGCTCACAACCATCTGTGACTCCAGTTCTAAAGGACTGGATGTCTTCTGATCTTTGCAGGCCCAGGAGTAGACATGGTGGACATACTCATGTGCAGGCAAAACATTCATACAAATAAAATAGCTGTCCCCTGAGAGGCTGTGCCAGAGCCTGACCAATACAGATGTGGACCCTCGCAGTCAACCATTGGACTGCGCACTGGGTCCCCACTGGAGGAGTTAGAGAAAGGACTGAAGGAGCTGAAGGGGTTTGCAACCCATAGGAAGAACAACAATATCAACCAACCAGACACCCCAGAGCTCCCAGGGACTAAACCACCAAATAAAGAGAACACACAGAGGAACCCGTGGCTCCAGTCACATATGTAGCAGAGGATGAACTTGTCTGGCATCAAAGGGAGGGGAGACCCTTGGTCTTGAGAAGGCTTGATGCCCCAGTGTAGGGGAATGCTAGGGTGGGGAGGCGGGGGTGAGTGAGTGGGTGGGGGAACACTCTCATAGAAACAGGGGTGGGGGTGGGAGGGGGGTTTGGGGGGGAAACCAGGAAGGGGGATAACATTTGGAATGTAAATAAATAAAATAACCAATAAAATAAAATTTAAAACAAGAAAAGGGAGAAGGAAATTACAGAAAGTGGGGAAAGGCATGTTCTGAGATACAGGAGGTTTTTGGGTTTTTTTCTTTTAACTTCTCAAAATAGAAAAAACAGTTAAACATCATTAGCCATCAAAGAAATGCAGGTTAAGACTACACTGAGATTCCCTTTTACCCTAGTCAGGATAGCCACCATCAAGAAAACAGTGAATGCTGGCAAGGCTGTGGAGAAACAGACACCCCTATGGATTGTTGGTAGAAATGTAAACTGATACAGCCACTGTGGAGCTCAGTTTGGGGATTCCTCAAAAAGTTGCAAATAGAGCTATCTTATGATGCAGCTACACAATTACTGAGTATCCCTGTGAAAAATCCGAGTCAACAGACCATGGAGATACTCACACTCCCATGCTTTCACAACAGCCAATATACGAAGCAGATGCCTCTCAACAGATAAAGGAAATGAGGTCCAGGAGCTGCCCGGCAGGTGGAAGCCCTGTCATCAAGATTAATGACCTGAGATAGTACACCTGGAGCCACAGGGTACAAAAAGAAGACTAACTCCCACAAGGTGTCCTCTGACCTATACATCTGCACTGTGGGCACGTGTGTGAGTGCAAACACAAGCTCACGAGAAAAACAATAATTTAAAAAATTAGCTCTCTCTCTGTTTATCTAGATGTGAGTTTTAGTTATCCATAGAGAAGAATGAAATTATGATATTAGCAAGAAATGGGTGGTTTTGGAAGTCATTGTGTAAGCTAAATAAGACAAGCCCAGAAAGATAAATACCACATATTTCTCTCCTATGCAGAGGCTGGATTCATATGTACATACATGCATACATACATGATGTGAAAATAGAAAAGGAACAATGAGAGGGTAAAAGGGCTCTAAAGGGAAGGGTAAGAACGTAATGGAGGGAAGAAAGAAATGCATCCCATTTCCTTACAGATGAAGAATCTAGATTCAAATGTAAATGCACATGTGTTCATGTATATGACATAAAGGCAGCATCAGGACTATTTGGGGATGACAGGGAGCAGTGAGAAGCAGGGAGGGGGATAGGGGAGGGTAATGGGAGTGGGTATGAGCAATGTGTGCTGATACATATGTGCGAGGATGCCATAATGAAACCCATTATTGTATGTCAACTGTCTTAGTTAGAGTTTTACTGCTGTGAACAGACACCATGACCAAGGCAACTCTCAAAAGGACAACATTTAATTGGGGCTGGCTTACAGGGTCAGAGATTTAGTCCATTATCATCAATGCAGAAGCACGGCAGCATCCAGGCAGGCATGATTCAGGAGGAGCTGAGAGTTCTACATCTTCATATGAAGGCTGTTAGTAGAAGACTGACGTCCAGGAAGCTAGGGTGAGGGTCTTAAGCCCATGCCCACAGTGTCACATCTACTCCAAAAAGCCACACCTTCTAATAGTGCCACTCTCTGGGCCAAGCATATACAAACCATCACACCAACTGAAAACTTAATTTGAACAAAGAAGAGAAAAGTCTCGGGAAAAATGAGATAAAATTGTGTGTGTGTGTACGTGTGTGTGTGTGTGTGTGTGTGTTTTGCATGTGTGGAAGTGCATGTAGAGGCCCAAGGTCAATGTTAGGAATCATCCTTCGGGGTTGGGGATTTAGCTCAGTGGTAGAGCGCTTGCCTAGCAAGCGCAAGGCCCTGGGTTCAGTCCTCAGCCCTGGAAAAAAAAAAGAAGGAATCATCCTTCAACATCTTTCCACCTTAACCATTTACTGAGTCTCCCAGTCAAACTCAGAGCTCATCAATATGGCTAGTCTCTAGCAATCTTGCTTTGGGAGTTCCCTGTCTCCATCTTCCAAGGTTGGCATTACAGGTGGGGCACCAAGCCCATAAGGTATTTATGTTGGTTTCTGGAGATCTGAAATTCCAGTCTTCTTGTTTATAAAGCAACCAGTTTAACTACCAAGCCATCTCTGCAGTCTATCTCCATATATTTAAATTTTAAAATTTATTTTATTATATTATGTGTATAAATGTTTGCCTATCTGTGCTTATGTGTACCACATGTATACCTGGAACTCACAGAGGCCAGAAGAGAGCATCAGATCACCTGGAGATGAAGTTACAGAGGGTTATGAGCTGCCGTGTGGGTTCTAAGAATCAAATCCAGTTCCTTTGGAAGAGCATCTAGGGCTCTTAACTGCTGATACATCCCTTGGGCCCCTCCATATACTTCTAAAAGGATGAAAGAGTGAAGAAGACAAATAACAGGCTAAACAGACATTGACCTTATGGGCCCATAGTCTTTGGGAGTGTCTCTAGGATTTCTAGACTACACACAGAGACCTAACTGGCTTTAACCAATTAAGACTTAATTCTTAGATACATAGGGGATGAGTCATCCCTGAGAACCAAAAACCCCAACAGTATAGGAAAAAGGGGGTGGGGGACTGACAAGGGTTGCTACAGTGTGGCCAGAGAAAATTTCCCAAAAGCAACCAGGGTATGGTTAGGGGGAGAAATAAGTCTGGATGAGCAAAAACCAACAGGCAATGTAGTCACACTCCCCACGTTCTGTCCTGCCTTTCAAGGCTGAACACACTAGTCCCTTGGCACTGTTTTCCCTTCAGGGTTGTTCCTAGCTGTGTTGAATCTGCAGGCATTTGGCCCCTCCCTATTGTATATTGGTCTTATTCCATCAGTGATTTCTTTATAGCAGCCACCGGAGAGACATCATTGAATATTTGTGAAGATCAAGTGCCACTTTGGGCTTTTATTTACTTACTTTCATCTTTAAATCAGTTTGATTTATTTCTGAAAGAACTTTTTAGTCTACCCATTCCACTGATTGAAAGTCTTTTTAAGCTTCTCCAAGGAGTCATAGGGAAAATGATCCACCAGTATATTGATTATTCATTAGAAGTACATTTGTATATGGGGTAGATTGGTTTTAAAAGCCTTTTCTGTTTTCATTTTCTTATCAGATGCTAGGTTCAAGGCAAACCAAGTGCTTAAATGATGTGGTTTCTCAGAACAGTTTTATTTCCTAGAGAGGCAAACTAAGCTCTCAGATGACCATTAATTGCTTGTGGAGCAAGGGAAAAGAGCACTTCTGGAGCCAGTGACATGGCTCAGTGTTTAAATGTGCTTGTTGTCAAGCCTGGTGATCTGAGTTCCATTCCCAGGAACAAACTTGGTAGGAGAGAACCAATCCTACAAGCTATCCTCTGACTTCCATTAACTTGCCATGACTTATGCATGCCCCTCCTCATCCTATCCTTGTCTCCCTGCTCTTCCCCCTTCTCCCCTCTCCCTCCCCCCATGATGTAATAAGAAACAAGACTTAAAATCTGAGTGTGGTCATTTGACTATAATCCCACCATTTGAAAGGAAGAGGCATGAAGATTGCTAGAAGTTTAAGGATAGCCTGGGCTACAGAGTGAGACTCTGTCTCAAAAAACTAATAATAAATAATATTTCAAAGCAGAAAGAGAAGCACTTGGGAAGAGGAAAGGGGCTAGTGGAAACAGTAGCAGAGAGAGAAGAAAGTAAAGAGGATGGTAAATAAGCTTAAGGTGCACTTACATGTTTATGAGACTGTCATAATGAAAGCCATCATGTTATACAAGGACTATTCACTAACAACAAAAAGTGTAGTGTTATCTCTTAGCCCTGCTTGAGAGCCAAGTTGGCCTTCTTTCTGGTCTAGAGGTGTGCAGTCTCAGCATCCACTGCATATCTGTGTGGAAGGATACAACACTAGAGAGTTTGGGGTAGAGAAGTAGTGTGGTGGTTTAAATGAAACTGTCCTCCATAGGCTCATAGTTTTGAATACATGGTCACCAGGGAAGGACACTATTTGAAAGGACTTAGGAGGTTTGGCGTTGTTGGAGGAAACTGTCATTTGGCTTGACTTTTGAAGTTTCAAAAGTCCATTCCAAGCCCACAGTCTCTCTCTCTTCCTGCTGGCATTGAATCCAGATGTAGAACCCTCAGCTAGTTCTTCAGCACCATGTCTACCTGAGTGTAGCCATGCTTTCTGCCATGCTTCCCATTACGATGATAATGGACTAAATCTCATAGTATTTCTTCACAGAAACACAACACTGGCTAAGACAGGTAGATACACTCAAAGACCAATGACTGAAGCAAAGAAAAGTAGAGAGAAAACCAGGAAATCAGAAATCCAAATTACCAAAAACTACAAAGGAAGCAACACAGGAAGGCCAAGAAGGAGAAAAAGAAAACTTAGAAAGAACCCCTAGAAAAACAGGAAAGACCAAATAAAAGTAGAGAGGTCAGAAAATTGGAGGAACCATCTCTTCTAAACTTCTGGAGGAAAATGATCTAAGTACCACTCAACCAAACTTTTTGAAACAGTGTTTACCAACCTAGCCTATGATGACTTTCCATCCTCCTGTCTCTACATCTTGAATTCTGGAATTACAAGAGTGTTGTGCTATACCCTAGCCATAAAAACATAGTCCTAATGTACTGTCATGTTCCTTATATGAGGCAGGGCTTCAATTTGCAGCTTTTTGTGTGAATTTTGTGTGAATTTCTTTGTATATACACACACACACACACACAGATATATATATATATCTGTGTGTATACATATATATATATATCTGTGTGTGTGTGCTCGTGCGCATGGGGAATATACATGTATGTTCAGGTGTGCACTTAATGTGTGCACGTGCGTGTGGAGTCCAGAAGACAATTTTGAGTGTCATCACTCAGTCACTGTCCAGTTGTTTTTGAGACAATGTCCCTCAGTGTCCCCCAGTAAGCCTTGAGTTTATCAAGTAGGCTGGACTGGCTGGCCAAGGAGCCTTAGAGATGTGCCTGGTTTGCCTTTCCAGTATCGAGATTAAAGCACGTGCTACCACACTCAGCTTTAAACAAAGTGAATTCTAGAAATCTGATTCAGGTTCTCATGCTTGCAAGACAAGCACTTTGTTGACTCACTTTCCCAGGGGTTCCTTCACACCCAAGGCTATGAAGGAAACAGCCTCCTGCTCTCTTTGCAGGGTCTCACTCTGTGGTCTACACTAACCTGTAACTCACTAGGTAGCTGACACAGACTTCAAATGTATGGCAAATGTACTGCTTTGGCATCCCAAGGGCTAGGATTACAGGCATGAGTCACCACAGACAGACAGACAGACAGACAGACAAGCAGGCAGAAAGGCAGTTGATGAATGGATGGATGGATAATTTCTTTTCAGTGCTAGAGATTGAACCGAGGACTTTGCCCACACCGGGCAAATGTTCTACCCTAGCGGAACTCATCCACCCCTATTTACAGAAAATGTTACTTTGGACACGTGAACAATCTTACAAAGGGCAAGTGACCCATCTAAGATCCTTCAGAGAACACATGGAAGAACTATGGTTAGAGTGGAGGCCTGCTGAGGGCCCACTAAGTGCTAGGTCCACTCTAGAGATCAATATCTTCAGGTTTCACAATTCATACAGAGCCACAGCTGCTCCTGAAATCACTTGGGAGGGCAGCTCATTAGCTGTCATCCTTCCTGGGAGTCAAGGGTCCTGGCTTCTCTCTGTGAGGAGACGGACTTCATCCTCTGATTTCCAGAGTAATGTGCCCAACCCCTCTCTTTGGTAGTTGTTTAGGGTTAGAATAAGTTGGAGTCCATGTATTTGGTGGGCATTAGAGTTGATACTAGACAAGCCTTAAAAAATACTTTAGCCTTCCTCCTTCCCAGTGCAAAAGGTTTCTTCACCTTTCCCCTTCTGGGTTTACCTTTACCCTAGTCTGCTGATGCCCTGCTGCAAGGGACACCTGCCTTTGATCGAAACTGTAGATAGTTCTGTAATTTGCACACAATTAAGTACTTCTGGCTAGAGGGCTAGTAGGTGTGGGAGCCAGTAAGGTTTCAATCCATCTTGCTCTCTGTTCCCACGCTAGGAGCCTTAGTGTGGGCCTGGAGAAAGGGGACATCTTACCCTTCAGGCAATGGGACTTTCTCCAAGATATCTTCGTGGGGCTATGTTCACGTGGGAAAGGTTTCATGGTTTTTACTTCTATTTATTTTATTTTATTATTTTTGTTGAGTCAGGGCCTCACTATACAGCACTGGATGGGCTAGAAATCATTAGGTAGATTACACTGGTCTTGAACGCACAGAGATCTGCCTGCTTCCGGGAAGTGCTGGGATTAAAGGTGTGCACCACCAGGCCTGGCCTCCCTTTCAAGGATGCATAGGAACAGGAACAAGGAAGCAGCAATCTTCTTTCTCTTCATGTTTCAACCCTCCTTGCCATTTGTCTATTTTTGAAGTCACCAAAAGTGTCCAGCAAACTAATTTTAATCACAGCCCACCTTTTAAGATGGGCGTGGTGGTGCACACCTATCATTCCAACATTCTGGAGGCTAAGGCAGGAGAACAGCAAATTGGAAGCTAGGTCAAAGTCATCCAAGGCTACATCATGAGACCCTGCCTCAAAAACAGTCTTGTTCCAGGTGTGGTGGCAGATGCCTGTAACTTCAGAACTTGAAGTCTAGGGGAGGCTTTTGGAAAGTTTTGAGGACAACCTGGGATGCCAGAGAACACAAACTCAAAAACCCTACTGTCAGTTAGGTTGGTAGCCTAGTGGCAGTGTGCTTGGATGGATCAGTTAGATACACTAATACACACAAAAATGGTCCCATGTCTCCCCATTCACTTAGAGTCAAAACCAAAGTGCTGGCTGTGGGTGTAGACGGCTGTACAAGTGTACATTTAACATGGGTGAGGACCTGAGCTCAATCTCTACTCCAAGAAAAGGGCCTTCTATGGCTTACCAGGCCTTCCCTGGCTCTGCTCTCCTAATACCTAATGTATCTTATCATCTACTTTTCATCTACTCTACCTTAGCCACTTGGGCCTTTCTGGTTTTGTGTTTGTTTGCTTGTTTGTTTGTTTCTTTCCTTGTTTGTTTGTTTGTTTGGTCGGTTTTTGTTTTGGTTGTGACACTGGGGATAGAACTGCTTTCACTGCCTCCTGAACTCCAGATTGTGTTTCTTTTTGACTCGTAAACACACCAAAGCCCATTTCACCTCTAGCTCTGTGTACTTGTTTTTCCTTCTGCCTCGACTTGCTTTCCTCCCAATATCCACATATCTTTCAGATCTGAGCTCAAATACCACGTCTTTAAAGAGATTTTGCCCAATTCTCTGCTCCACATTCTACCCCAAGTCCTACTCTGCTGCATTTTCAGATTTGATTTTCTTCATATAACTTATCACTATATGAACTTGCCAAATGTGATAGAAACTAACGAAAGTCAAACGATCTATATCGTTACATCATTGTTTCATCAGCATCTAAAATACTGCCTGCCCTGAAGATGAATAAATTCTTGTGAATTAATATTTCAGAATGAATGGTTCTATGACTTTCCCCTTGTAACTACAAGTGCAGAGCCAGTTAGAAGGTCCCAAACAATGGAATTACATCCCTTATAAAACAAAGTTAGTATTAGGAAACAGACTTCTATGACTCCCACATAAGACTCCAGAGCACAAGAGTATTTTAAAAAATGACTTTTTCTTTATGTGTATGAATGCTTTGCCCTTGTGCATATATGTACACCATGTGCTCATACCTGTTGGATCCCTTGGAAATAAGGTTATGAATGGCCATGAGCCACCACGTGAATGCTGAGAATTGAACCAGGGCTCTCTGCAAGAGCAAAAAGTATTCTTAACTGCTCAGCCATCTCCCCAGCCCTGATTTTTGAATGTGAAGGATTAGAAAAGGAAAAAGAAGGTACATGATGCCATGGCAACTGCAGAAATGTGTGCAGTCTTGCTTTTAAAGTTTCCTCCACCTTTGCATCACTCAGCTGGGATTCAAGGTCCCAAATTGAATCAAATATCACACAATGTTTGTAAAGCCAGATGAAGAAAAGGTCCAGCTCCTTGAGCTTTTGTAATGGGACTCATTAGTGGAAAACTGGTATTAGGAATCCTCTCTCGCCAAGACTGCACACAGTGCAAAGTGTGACTGCAAAGTGCAGAAAGCAACTGAAATATTTCGGGGTGATGAGGAGGGAGCCTTAGCCTAAAGCAGTCACTGAAACTATTCATGGGGAACTGAAATGGGAACGTGATCCTTAAAGGTAGCAGCTAGTATAATCACTTTTCCAGAAAATTCGAAGCCTCGGCCAGATCAAGTGTTAAAACCAGTTCAGAAATGTTTATGGTAAGCAGAGAGTGGTATTCTATGCCTTCAATTGAAAAACTTGGGAGATAGAAGCCAGTGGATCTCTGTAAGTTCAAGGCTAGCTTAGTCTACATAGTGAGTTTCAAGATAGCTATGGTTACTTGAAGAGGCCTTGCCTTAAAAAGAAAAAAGAAAAGTAGAAACATGTTCTTTCATGGGAAGCAAGAAGTATACAATGTATGCAAAGGCCACTTGCTAGCAAGTTGAAAAAGAATCGCTTTTGTAGATAATTTTTATCTTTTTTATTAATTATTTTTATACACTCCATATTTTATTCCCCACCCCACCAACCCCCATCCACCCTCTGACTGTTCCATACCCCATATCTCCTCCCCACCCTCTGTCTCCACATGGATGTCTCTACACCCTACCCCACCTGAACTCTAAACTCCCTGGGGCCTTCAGTCTCTTGAGGGTTAGGTGCATCTTCTCTGACTGAACACAGACCCAGCAGTCCTTTGCTGTATGTGCACTGGGGGCCTCATATCAGCTGGTGTATGCTGCATGTTTAGTGGTCCAGTGTTTGGGAGATCTCAGGGGACCTGATTAATTGAGACTGCTGGTTCTCCTACAGGGTCGTCCTTCTCCTCAGCTTCTTTTAGCCTTCCCTAATCCAACAACAGGGGTCAGCTGCTTCTGTCCATTGGGTGGATGCAAATACCTGCATCTGACTTCAACACCTCACTCTCATCATTGGACAGGTATTTGAAACAGAAACTAAACAGAGACACAGTAAAACTAAGAGAGGTTATGAACCAAATGGATTTATCAGATAATTACAGAACATTTCACCCTAAAACAAAAGAATACACCTTCTTCTCAGTACCTCACGGTATCTTCTCCAAAATTGATCATATATATTTTGGTCACAAAAAACCCTTGACTGATACAAGAAGATTGAAATAATCCCATGCATCCTCTCAGATCACCATGGCCTAAGGCTGGTCTTCAATAATGACAAAAACAACAGAAAGCCCACAAACCCATGGAAGCTGAACAACTCTATACTCAGTGATAAGCTGGTCAGGGAAGAAATAAAGAATGAAATTAAAGACTTCCTGGAATTCAATGAAAATGAGAACACATCATACCCAAACTTATGGGACACAATGAAAGCAGTGCTAAGAGGAAAACTCATAGCACTTAGTGCCCTGGTAAAGAAATTGGAGAGATCTTACACTAACAACTTAAGAGCACACCTGAGAGCTCTAGAACAAAAAGAAGCAAACCCACCCAAGAGGAGTAGAGGGCAGGAAATAATCAAACTCAGAGCCAGAAATCAACCAAATAGAAACAAAGAGAACATGCAAAGAATCAACAAAACCAGAAGCTGGTTCTTTTAGAGAATCAACAAGATAGATAAACCCCTAGCCAATCTAACTAAAGGGTAAGAGGCAGTATCCAAATTAACAAAACCAGAAATGAAAAGAGGGACATAACAACAGAAATGGGGGAAATTCAAAACATCATCAGATCCTACTATAAAAGCTCTTGTAGATTTTTTTTTGTTTTTCCACATTTTTGTTGTTTATTTTTGTTTTTTATTTGATTTTTCCCCACAGAAAGCTTTATAGCTTTGCATTTATTAGTCTTATTCTTTTCTCATACAATACATCCTGACTGAATCCTCCCTTTCCTTAAAACCTCCCTGTTTTACCCCACCTTCCATTTCCCCACTGATCTGTTGCTCCTTCATTTCCCTTCATAAAGAACAGGCCTCCCAGTAATATTAATGGAATATGACATAAAAGATGCAATAAATCTAGTTACAAACTCTATAGATGAGGCAACTCTGTAGGAGGAAAAGTGTCTTAAGAGCAGATAAAAGTGTCAGAGGCGCCCTTACTCTCACTGTTTGGAGTTCCTTGTAGATTTTTAAAAAATTATTATTTCTTTCATTTTATGCCAGGTGTGACGGGAGGATTATTTGAGTTTACAAGTTCAAAACAAGCCTGGGCAACAATAATAAGACCCTCACCTCACTTCTTTTCATTTAAAAACTTATTTAAAATTCTGCATCTTAGTCCAGCAGTAGTGTTGCTTGCCTTTAATCCCATCATTCGGGAGGCAGAAATAGGCAGATCTCTGAGTTCGAGGCCAGTCTGGTCTACAGAGTGAGTTTCAGGACAGCCAGGGCTACACAGAGAAACCCAGTCTCAAAAAATTTGGTTTTTTAGCTACAAAGAGAAACCCTGTTTTGAAAAAACATAACAACAACAACAATAATACTTCATCTCAGGGTGAAGCTTACTGGTAGACCATTTGTGTGGCATGCATAAAGCCCTAGCTTCCATTCTCAATACCAAAATGAAAAAGGGGAAATCAGATGTATTGTGGGAATAATAAGTATATTACATACTATATGAACCAAAATAGAGAACTGTCCTTGTTACATTCCTTGGTAACCAAACCAGTCTGGGTGATTTAGTGAGACCAAAAACCAAAACAATCAGGAGTGGTGATATCCCCCAGTGGTAGAACAACACTTGCTTAGCAAGTTTGAGGCTTTAGGTTCAACCCCCTGTACTACAAGGAATAAATGAATGATCAAGCAAACAAGAAAAACAGTAAAGCTGGGCTTGAGGCAAATACCTGTAATTCCAGGACTTAAGAGGCGGAGGTAGGAAGCTGTAAAATTTCAGGTCAGTTTGGGCTACAGAGTGAGTTTGAGGGACAAGCCTAGACTATGAAGTGAGACTTGGACTCAAAACAAAACCTAGGGGGAGGGGACTGGGGATGTAAATTCAGAGCACTTGTTTAGCATGTTCATTTACCATCACTAAAGAAAAGAAAGGGAGGGATAAATACATAAATAAACAAAGAGAGAAAGAATTAAATAGAGGGTAGGAAGAAACTTTTGGACATAAAATATAGGGTTACAGCATAGACTGTGGTAACCGTTTGATGGACAGATACCTATCTCTTAACTCAGCAAGTTGCACACCTTTTGGTGTGTCCATTATATTTCCATGAGTTAGTTTAGACTGACCACATTGTATTTAGGCACACACACACACACTAACAAGTAGTGAAAACAGAGGCCATGAATTTGAAAGAGAGCAAGGAGGAGCATATGGGCAGTTGGGGAGAGAGGAAAGGAAAGGGAGATGTGGTATAATTATATTACAATTATATTATATATAAGAATATATAATTATAACAATATATTATAATTATATACATAATATAATTATATTATTACAAAAATAATACATTCCTGAAAATGAGGCCTGGTGGCACAAACCTTGTAATCTCTGCACTTGAGAAGTGGAGTCAGGAGAATCAGGAGTTCATGGTCAGGTTTGGCTACATAGTAAGTTGAGGACTGGCTCAGGCCACAAGAGACCTTGTCATAAAAAAAAAAAAACCCAAAAAACCAAAGCAAAACAAAAACCCCAAAGGATCATATTCCTAGAAATTCAAGGACTGAAATTAAATTTTAACCTATCTGAATGTTAGTTAGCAAATTCAGAATAGCAAACTCATGAAATTTTATATATGTGCACCTACAGAGCAGAGACCACTGTAATCTGAAGGGCCAGAAACAAGGCAACATTAGCTGCTAAGCTGTTTTCCATTTTTTCCCCTTTGTTTTTTGGGTTGTTTGTGTTTCCAGCTGATACCTTGAATCTGATATGATGGAGGCAGCGATTCACTGAAAGGTGAATTTTTTTTGGGGGGGAGAGGGGGGGAAGGGGGAGGAAGGGAGGGAGGGAGAGCAACAATTAGAAACATTCTGACTCAAGAGAGGTCCAGACCAATCATGCACATTTTTGTTGCTCTTGTTTTGAGACAGGGTCTCCTGTAATTTAGACTGACCTTGAACTTTCCCAGTAGCCCACCATCAATGACCTTAAATTTCTGATTCATCTGCCTCTACCATCCATGTGCCAGGATTAGACATGTGTCACCACATGGCGCTCAGCCACGCATTTTCATAGAAAAGCTCCAAGGTCCTTTCGAAGATAAGTGTTGAACTGATTCCAAATAATTGATTCAAGTCAGCATAACTAGTAAACAGAAGGATAGGAATTTAAACTCTATTCTGATTCAACTCCACTGTACTTTTCTCCCATTGAGGAAGCCACAGAGATCTGCAATTAAGGGGTTTTGCAGGGAGAGTGCCTAGATTTTACACCCTTGGACCAACTTGCTAACAGACTTTGGAAAAAGTTCTCCATCTCTCTGAACCTTTATTCTTTAGTAGATTAGTGTTAATAACAGAGTATCTAATTTTCAAAGGACTGCTACAGAAATCAAACACAGTAGTATAAGGGAAATGCTTTGTACCTGGTGATCCAACATAGCAGCTCATAATAACATACTATCATAATATGGTCTGCGTATTATAGCATCAACAACTATACCAGGGAAAAGTTACAGTATCTATTCCCTAGACCCTAGTTTTCACATCTCTGAGGTCTTTCTCAAGTTTTTACTGACACCCACTAGCCTGTCTTTAGCTATAAACTTTACTCAGTCTTTAAACATTTCTTGTGAACAGTGATTTCCTATAGGCTGATTGAGGTCACAAAGAGTTTCCTTTGAATTAACCCACATCTGTCTAAAGCTACTCTTATGTTCCTGAGCTTTGGTTCCAGCTTTTGCTTTTGCATTTTATTTTGATACAGGTCATGCTAAATTGTCCAGGTTGTCCTTGAATTCACTCTGTAGCCCAAGCAGGCCTCTAACATGTCATCCTCTTGCCTCCACATTCTGAATAATGGCATCAGGCTTGGCTTATACTGTCTGCCTTCCTGCCTGCCCTCAATCTATCTGTCTGTCTGTCTGTCTATCTATCTATCTATCTATCTATCTATCTATCTATCTATCTATCTATCTATCTATCTATCTAACTATCATGGCTATTACTGGTTGTCAAATTGACTATATCTGGAATGTACTACAATCCAGAATTGGAGGGCACACTTGTGATCCAGATCTTGAGGCTGGAAAACACAAGTTTCTAACCCAGATCTTGGCATGGAGATCTTGAGGCATAGTGATTATGAAAAGCTTAGACCCAGGCAAGGTAGTATATACCTTTAATCCCAGGAGTCTAAGGCAAGGAGATCTCTGAGTTCAAGGTCAGCCTGGGACAAAAAAAGTCCCAGATCCAGGCATGATAGTACAGACTTTTAATCTGAGCCATACATTCTGTTGGAGACCTACATAGGGACATTGGAAGAAGGAAGATTCGATATTCTTGCCGTTTGCATTTACTTGCCAGCACATCTGTTGGAATCTATTTCTACAGAAGACCAGCTGAAACAACTAGCCTTGTGGGACTGAGCAATTACTAGATTCTTGGACTTCCCATTCACACCTGACCATTGTTGGGGAGTTGGACTACAGACTGCAAATCTTCATAATTCCCTCAATATAGAAAGACATTCAATGTGTTCTGTGACTCTAGAGAACCCTGACTAATACACTATGTATCTATTGTTTCTTGATACATTGTTTCATTCTGTAGCCCACATTGGCCTTGAATTGGCTGTGTAGGCCAGACTAGCTTTTAAAGTATCACATAACCAGGTGTGGTGAGCCACAATTGTAATCCTAGCACTCAGGAGCCTGAAGCAGAATGATCACAATTGTTACAATGAATTTAAAAAAATCCCACCAACTTGTTTAGTCATAGATAATGTTTCAGGTAGTCTTTGGCTAGAAGGTCTTGGCAACTTGTAAACCTTCAGAAGAACATACAGGAGCTAGTTGTGATTGTAAGGCAGAGGCGGAGGCGGAGGCTGGCAGATTTCTGAGTTTGAGACCAGCCTGGTCTACAGAGTGAGTTCAAGGGTTTGTAATTTCAACACTGGGAATCTTTTTGTTGTGGAATTAGGAGTATTTTTTTTTTTGCATGTGAAGAAAGCAATAAAATTCGTTTTCTTTTAATAGAAAGGAAAAATACAGGAAGAAGAAAAGTTTGATGTGCTCCTAAGGGGATCAAGACAAGGACTATGATTCAAGGAAAAAAGGGAGGGGACCCTCCATTTTACACTATGTTTTTATTTTAATCCTGGATCACTCAGGAAGCCTTGCTGGCTAAAACTGGAATTTATTAAGAAGATTATATTGCATCTGCAGTTCACGTCAAGCAATTTCCATCTTTTTGTGTCTACATACTTAATTAGTTTCTAATATTCCCTTTTCTAATTCAGTCTGAAATCTCACGAACTTCTGCACAAAATAAATACAGTGGTAGTGGTGGGAGGAGTTGGTGGCGGTGCAGGTCTGTGTGGTCCCAGCACTCAGGAGGAGGAGAAAGAGGATTGCTGGGAGTTGAGTCCAGCTTAAGCTACATTGCAAGATCTTGTCGCAAGAACTATTGAACTAATTACAGGTACTTCTGCAGGGACCAAAGTGAGGGCCAAACTCAGTTCTTATTCTCTGGACTCTTCATTTGTGTTCTGGGATCTTATGCCATGCCAGACCTTGGGAAGATGTTGAAGACAATCTGCCCCCACGTTATTACTGAGGAGTATAGTTTATCTGTCGTTTTTCGATTGGCAAGCTTGCCGTGACTTCCGTACACACAGAAATCTTTCCCAATATCTGCAGCCTCAGGCCTTGCATTCTGGTCTGGCAGATGACTTAAGCAGTGGTTCCTCTCTAGGGCCTCACCTGGAGGCTAAGGGAAGCAGGACTCAGGTCCCAGCTGCCTTCTCACCCACTTCTTTAACCCAAGGGACAGTTCCTTTTTAATCATAGGGATTAAAAATTCCTTCAATTCCACAATTCCTTCAAGCCCAGTTCTCCACAATGTGCTTGGAAAAGAGATTAAAACATTTACAAGCTATTTTGTTTTTGTCTTGGCCACATAGTTCCTAGAAGGTTGTGAAGCTAAACTGCTGGAAAGAAAAAAAACCTCTAATATTTTATCATTATCCCACTTATTATTGCTATTTAAAATAATATCTTGAGGTAGGTAAATATTTTCAAAAGAGGGCATAAAAATGCCAAGTAAAGAAGGAAAAAAAACTAATAAACTGGACTCTATTTAAATAAGGAACTTTTTTAAAATCGAAAAACATGATTAAGAGATTGAGAAGGCCTGTGAGATTGTTCAGTGGATGAAGGTACCTGCCACCAAGTCTAACCTACTGAGTCTAATTCTAATGACCCATATGGTAGAAGGAGGGAACTGACTCTCATAAGTTGCCCTCTGACCTTCACTTGAATGCACCCATACACTCACACACAAATTTTATTCAGTAAGAATGTCTTTTAAAAGAAGAATATGGGGGCTGGAGAGATGGCTCAATGGTTAAGAGCACTGACTGTTCTTCCAGAGGACCCAGGTTCGATTCCCACCACTCACATGGCAGCTCACAGCTGTTTGTAACCCCGAGATCTGACACATTCACACAGATATACATGCAGGCAAAACACCAGTGCACATAAACTAAAAATAAATAAATTGTTTTTTTAAACAACAAAAAAATCAAAAAGCCAGACACAATGCTTCATACTTGTAGTCATAGTACTCAGGAGGCCAAGATATGAGGATCTCAAATCCAGGTCAGCTTGGGTTATGTAGTGAGGGTCACCTGCCTAGGTTATATAGCCAGAAGTTATCTCAAAAGAAAAAAAAACATGTTTACTTCTCTTTATGTATACAATGCTTCAATAAAAAATATCCTAGAGGTTGGGTTCAGTGGATATAATGCTTGTGTGGGGACAGGATTTCAGATCTCCAGCACCCAATATGTGCTGGATGGGCATGTCAGTCCACCTGTAACTCCAGCAGAGAGAAGCAGGGGACCTCCAGAGAAAACTGGCTAGCTAGATTAGCCCATGGCTTTAGGTTCAACTAAGAGACCTTGCCTCAGTATATAAAGTGGAAAGAAATTAAAGACTATAGCCAATGTCAACTTCAGCTTCTGAATGTGGGCACATGTGCATTGGTGCCAGCACACACATGTACACCACAAATATATAAACAAGCAAAACATTTTTTTTTCTGAGAAGGGGTCTGGGGAGATAGCTCAATCTGACCCGAATTCAGTCTCCAGAACCCACATGAAAAAGCTTGTCATGGAGGCTCACACTTATAATCACAGTGTGAAAGTGGATAGATGGACCCCCTGGGGCCCACTGGTCAGCCTTCTTGGCCAGTTCAAGGCCAGTGAGAGAGCCTGCTTCAAACAGAAAATAAACAGTGCCTAAGGAATGTTACCCAATGTTTCCTTTGGCCTCCTTATATACACTGGACACACACACACACACACACACACACCCACACACACACACACACACCGTGTGCGCTTTCCTAAGTCAGGCAGGGTAGTGGCACAAGCCTGTAATCCTAGTACTTGAGAGATGGAAGCAGGAAGATCAGGAGTTCGTGTCATTCTTGGTTACATAGCAAATTTGAGGGCATCCTGGGACTCATGGATCCCTGTGTCGCAAACACCCAGTTTATTTTCATAGCAGTTGGAAGTATAGTTCAGTGGTAGAGTATTTGTTTATTATGTATATAGTTCAGAGTTTGATCCCTAGAAAGTCAACAAAACAAAATTCATCTGTAACTTAGATATCAAATATTTATTACAATCAATATTTGGATAATTTATATGATCCAAACATGTTTTTGTTGTTGTTGGTTTTTTTTTTGTTTGTTTGATTGATTGGTTTTTTTGGTTTTTCAAAACAGAGTTTCTCTGTGTAAGAGAACCCTGGCCGTCCTGGACTCCCTTTGTAGACCAGGGTAGTCTCGAACTCACAAAGATCTGCCTACCTCTGCCTCCTGAGTGCAGGGATTAGTTTGCACCACCATGTTTTTGGCTGATTGTAGTCCCTCACAGTCCCTCCATCAGTGGGAGGGTTGGGTCTTATCTGAAATGTCTATGGAAGAGAGCACAATGCATACTGGGAGACAGTAATGTTTTGTGAACATTTTAGAAGTTGGGCCACCATAGCAAGGTTTCTTCATAACAACCCCAAATGGGAAACAGCTTAGATGTCTTTCAATGGTGGGACAAACAAACTTTGGTATGTTCACACAGTGGAGTACTATTCAGTAAGAAAGGGGTTGAGTAAAGGAAATTTGATGCCAAGGACTGCACCCTGTATATTTCAATTTAATTAAGCTCTGGAACAGACAAAAAAAAAAACAAAACAACCCTGTTATTCTTTTTTTTTTGTTTTTTTTTTTGTTTTTTTTTGAGACAGGGTTTCTTTGTGTAGCCCTGGCTGTCCTGGAACTCACTCTGTAGACCAGGCTGGCCTCGAACTCAGAAATCCGCCTGCCTCTGCCTCCCAAGTGCTAGGATTAAAGGCGTGCGCCACCACCGCCCGGCCAACCCTGTTATTCTATGATGAAAAAAAAATCAGAACAGTGGTCACTTGTAATAATGGTAGAAGACCATTGACTTGAAAGAAGTTTGAATGAACTTTCTGTAATTTTCTTATGTGTATGAGTGTTTTGCCCGCATGTATGTCTATGTAGTTTGTACATCCCTGCTCCTTTTAGAGGTCAGAAGAGGACATCTGATCCTCTGGAATCAGCGTTATTCTTGGTTATCAGTCATCATGTGGTTGCTGGGAACTGAACTTGGGATCTCAAGAGGAGAACTCAGTGTTCTTAGTTTGGAGACAGTGTGTCTATATGTAGCTCAGACTGACCTTGAATTGCTAGAGTGATAGCTGCTTCAGAGGAGGGATGGAGGAGACAGGGGCATGGGAATAGGGTTGTGAAGCTATATTTTTACCACCCCCATGCTTTTTTCCTTTCTTTTGTCTTGTTTGTTTTTTTTTTTTTATTATTTTTAGAGACATCTTGCTATGCAGCTCTGGTCAGCCTAACCCTCACTATATAGTCCAAGCTGGCTTCAAACTCAAAACAATTTTCTCACTGTGACCTTTTGATTCTTCTTTTCTTTCCTTCCTTTTTTTTTCTTTTCAGTGCTAAAGATTGAACCCAGGGCTTTGAGCATGCCAGACAATACCTGCAGTCTTGAGTTGTACTCTCAACTCCATATTTTCATTAAAACACACACACACACACACAAGTTAAAGAAAAAATAAACAAGAATGAAATAAATTTAAAAGCAATTATTTGGGCTGGGGTTTTTAGCTCAGTGGTGGAATGCTTACATACCGTATGTGAGCCCCTAGATTTGATCCACAAGACTAAAATAAATAAATAAATAAATAAATAAATAAATTATTGAGTAAAACCATGTAGCAATTACAGAAATATAGTAATATGCTTAGTCTCAGTGGTGGGTTAGTAGTCTTAAAAAGTTTTTATTGCTTTTGTTAATTATGCATAATAGTGGGATTAATGACATTTCCATACATGTATATAATGTATTTTCATCATACTCAGTCTCTATTACTTTATGCTTCTCTCCTGTTCCTGCTGATTCCTTTTTGCTTCCCAACTAGTGTCCCTCCTACTTTCATGTCTTTTTGTTGTTGTTGTTTTGCTTTATTGTTGTTTGTGTGTTTGGTGACCCACTGGGTTTCTTACATGAGCATGAGTAAGGATTGATTTACAGGACTATGACTACCTTTACAAGAGGCTATGCTACTGAAAATGAATGTCTTCCCCTACCCAGTAACCATCAACTGTCAATATAGATTCTTAGAGAAGGGTTGGACATCCAGGCCCCACCCACCTCCAGCAACTATTAACTGCCTATGTGGCCCATTAAATGGTAAGTATGTAGCTAACTGTTCTAGAAATTATAGAAATATAGTAACATGCTTAATCTCAGAGGCGGGCTCATGATCTTTTTAAAAAAAAGTTTTGATTGCATATGTTAATTAATAGGTTTTAGGATGATACATACAGATAATATTTTCACTCTCCACTTCTCTCACTCCTGCTAATAAATGTTCTATATGCTTTATATTTCATTTAATTTTCAAATTTATAGGTGTTAATGGTGATAATTCAGAACATTGAACATGCTGTAAATCAAGTAATCTACCACTGACCCATGTTCCCAGCATAGCATGTTGGGAGGCTAAGGCCTTAAAATGTTAAATTTTAGCCATTACCCATGGTTGTTGATAAATCTAACAGCAGAGACCATATTTTGTTGTTGTCATTTTGTTCCTTTGAGACAGGGTTTCTCTGTGTAGTCCTGGCTGTCCTGGAACTCGAACTGTAGACCAGGCTGGTCTTGAACTCAGAGATCCACTTGCCTCTTCCTCCTTAGTGCTGGGACTAAAGGTTGGGGCTAAAGGCCTCAAAGACCATACTCTTAACTGTTATCTCTACTGTCTGCTTCTTTAAAAAAATGTATTTATATTTCATGTGTACAAGTGTTTTGCCTGCATGTGTGTGTGTTTTCCTGGTTCCTGTGGAGGCCAGAAGAGGCCAGAAGATCCCCCCTGGAACTGAGTTACAAATGGTTGTGAGCCACCATGTGGGTACTGGAACTACAACCTAGTGCTCTTCACCTTTGAGCCATCTTTCCAGTCCCTGAATTGTCTACTTTTGATGAACTCCATGAACTAGTGTCTAAACCTTGTAGAGTAAGTGGTTTCAGGCATATATGAAGAGCTAAACTTTATAAGGGACCCTAAAAGACACAGGGGAACAAAATGCTAACTCTCTAGAGTATAGGAAAGAGAGTGTATATTCATCTGTGGATCTATAGAGAGAGCATAGTATAACTATAACATCTTAAAGATTCGAAGAAGAGGGCTAGAGTGATGGCTCAGTTGTTAAAGACTAGGCTCACAACCAAAAATACTAGAAAAAGATTTTAGCCCTGACACACATGTTGATTATTGACCTCTGTTCTCAGTTAAATTGTATTCCCCTAAAGGAAAGATCATTCTGGAACCATTCGATTCCTGGCCTAACCAAAGGCCCAGGAACATAGATTTAGGCTATCTGAAATTCTGTGTTCTCATGTGGCAGCATTTTTATGGAGTTTTATAGTTTTATAGTCCAAAGACAGTCATAAATCAAGGCAAGCTTAAATAAAATCCATTGACTGGTACATCTGAGATGCAGTTCCAGGAATATAGGGGATGTTTTCCTATGGCCCGAGATTCTGTCTGATGACTTTTTTTTTTTTTTTTTTTTTAGCGTTTCGGTTTGTGGGAGCTGGTGGTCTGCTAAGTTAATAGGTTCCAAAAGTTTTTTATCTTTTAGTCACAGGATGTTAGTTCCAACACAGAGCTGGGGCAAGCAATGGCTGTTCTGGGGCCTAAAGCTAGCTCAAGATAAGGTAATTAGCCTCTGGACCTGCAGCTTTCACATTCTAATCTCTCCACAGTTCTCTGCAGTTCTAATCAGTCAATCAGTCGGTCTCTGCAGTCACAGCTTCGTTCACGAGTTTTTGCTCACACTACCATATTTAGGTAAAAGGTCTGGGCAGATGGAATCAGGTTAAGATAGTCCTCGAAATCTGTTCTTAAGCAATTCAGGGACAGTCAGTATCCCAATGACCCAAATACTTGGCATGCTACCCTCTGGACATTCCTGAGGTATGCTGAAAGAAGCACGTTCTTCAGAATTACACCTTCCTTGGGTTTTTTGGGGTTTTGTTTGTTTGTTTTGTGAAATCTAACATCATGCCTAGTAGAGTGGAATTTTAAAATAGTCTTAATGACTTTGAAGTCTAGAAATGAAGATTGTGACTCACTGTAGACTTTTGATACAGAAAAAAAAATCATGTAGCCAGTTCCCTTAATTATGTAAACAGAGGACAGAAAGGCTGTCTTAGCCAAAAATTAGAAGATCTCTCTTCTCCTCTCCCCTCTTGTTTTCATATTTTTATTTAAGGTACTGTTGGGGAAAGTAATAGATCAATTTGCCTGAGATGGCAAGGGGCTATTTAGAATGAAGCGGCAAAGAACGCCATCTCGTCTATAGATGGAATGTTTTGGAAATCTGTTGGAATAGAGGAAAGGACACTGGTATTCCCCTGAATGGGAAACTACCCCCAGAGACAGCAAGAATCTGGGCGACTTTTATGGTAGGCTCAACCCTGGAGCCTAAAAGACGGCTCTAAAGCTTAACAACCAAAGACTGGGCTTACTAGGAACAGTGATGTTTTGAGAATCTACAGCAGATGATAACCCTTCACTCAAGTAATCGAACCTATTTTATTATGCAGGACCAGTGGCAGAAGGCAGTTGCGTTACTGGACTGAGTAAATTTTCTCACCAAAGTTTTATAAACTCTGCCTAGAGTTTATAGCTTATAAATAAGACTCAGCACCTTGGAATGTATAAGTACCTAGAGTTTACCTTATGTAGAAAAGAAACCTCCAAAGAGAAACTGACCTCCCATTACTAAAAACCGATTCAAGGCTGGGATGTAGTTCAGTTAATTGGCTGCGATTATTTGTTTGAGTGAGTCCTTGTTTAAAAAAAAAAAGCCGCTGAGGCATGGGAGTGTAGCTCAGTGCCACAGTTATCTGTCCTCCACATTCTTTCCCATACGAATTCTCAGGAATAAGAAACTAATTAACACAGCTATCTACAATTGATGGTGGCTTGAGAATAAGGCCTGTTTCCCACGGAGTGGGAATTCTTGAGAAGCCTGTGTGAGAAGTGAACCTAGAGGAGGGCGATTGGAAACAATGGGTTGTCTATCCAATGCAGCTTTACATATTGGATTTCACAATGTAATATATCAGAATATAATCCATACTTAATGAAATTTACAATATCCAGTCTTTACTATTAATAAATGTGTCTTTTTCCCTCATGGGAATATTAAAGTCCCAAATATATCCAAGTATCATCTATCTTTCTCAATTATCAACCAGAGGGGCTGGTGGATAGTCTGCATTTCCAAATCTGTTGCTGCTGGAATGATGTCTTCCATCACTGCCATTTTGCTTTTTCCTTGGGAAGTAATTCTTAGGAAGCAGAGAGACTTAGATTCTACCCCCCCACACCTTGAGGATAGGACCTGAGTTCAAGGCCTCAGACATGCTAGGCTCTACCACAGAGATAAAGTAGAAGGTTACCCCAATAGTTACATCTACACCCCGAGATGTTTCAGATGGCAAGATCTACAAACTGGTAGATAATTCACTAACTAGAAGAGATCTAATTGGGTCCCTTTTCATCATCTCTGCCCACCTTCAGACCTTCATGGGGTTTCAAGAGGCATTCACTTCTGATCCCAGAAAATGGAGGTACTGGTTTCCATCATATTGTGTGTGCATGCACTTACAACAGACCACTGGACGACATTAAGTGACAGTTGTAATCTCTGAGAAAAATACAGCAATGGAGAAACAGTACAATTTCCAGATCTTACCCCTGTACAAGGAGCTAGAGTGTATTTGAGTCAAAAATTAGTCTAAAATGAATGCTTCTATCCAGTTTAAAGTCTACACTGGAAATTAGAAAGATGTGTTTCTTGATTCTTACCTTTGGGCTCATAGCTTGGGTTCTGTCTCCTCAACCACATCTATATAGTTTATGAGTGATAGGAAGCTTAGAAAACCAACCTAAAGAAAAATGGTGATCAGCTGGGACAAAGAGCTCATTGATAAGTGTATTTGCCTGTGGAAATTCCTGGATTTGCACCCAGTACTACAACAGCAAAACAACAACCAAAAGTCCCAGTTATTTCTCAACCATGAGTGAGATATTTTCTCACCACCAGACCATGCCTCGAAGATATTTAGAAATAGCTGCATTTTTTGATTGTCATATGTGTGCACGTGTGCAAGAGTATTTGAGTGCTTCCACCATTTTCTTGCAAAGATTAGAGATGTTTCAAAACATCCTATTGCAAAGGATAGCTCCCATAGCAAAAAGGTAACAATGTGATTGAGGTGGATTGGGGGGTTAGAGCAGAATCTCTCTCTCTCTCTCTCTCTCTCTCTCTCTCTCTCTCTCTCTCTCTCTCTCTCTCTCTGTTGATGTCTCTCTGTCTCTCTGTGTCTGTCTGTCTGTCTCTTATTCTATACATCTACAATGATGTGTAGAAGTGTGCATTTCTATTCTATCTGAAGGTGAGAAAAGGTTAAGTAGAGAAAAATGTTCAAATCAATGAGCTAAAGACTTCCAACAGAGCCAGGTGTGGAGGCATATGCCTGTAACCTCAGCACTTGAGGTGGTGGCAGGAGAATCAGAGTTCAAGACCACATTTGGATACATAGAGAGTTCTGGGACAGCCTAAGACAAAATAAAACAACAATAAAACAACCCTCAAAACAAATGCCAGAGATATGCCAGAAGAGAGAGCCACCATCCTCTAATTATTTTTCTTCGTAATACAGCTCTATCCCCAAGAGAGTGATTAAATTATGTATCCTGAAATCTCATCACAAAAATCTTCGTTTGGGAAGTAGTTGGGATTATGAAAAACTTGAAGTTCTCCCACAGAAATAAAACACCCAGGATATAGATCAGTGGTACAGTACTTGCTTTGCATGCTTTCCATGCTCAGTATAAAAACATATACATTGTAGAGGGGCTAAATGACACCATGTAACATGTAGATCATCACCTCATACATCATTGTTTTTTGAGACAAAGTCTCACTATATAGATCTGGAATTCACAGAGATTCTCTTTACCACTGAGATTAAAGGCATGTGCCACCATGCCTGGCTCATGTACTATTTTTAATTGGATATTTAATATGTACTCTTTTCAGCAATTGTAAAAAAATACATTGTTATTAGCTATAGTCAACCATGTTTTATAATCAGTCCTGTGAACTTATTTTTCCTAACTAAAATCTTATGAATGGTTAAATTAAGAAAAATTAAGTTATCTAAATGAAATTATGTATCCCTTAACTTGTCCGTCCCTGACCCATCCTCTACAATTCTTTATAACTACAGATTCTTTTTACCCCTTGAGACATACTCTCATTATCTCAAGTTGATGTCCAATTCTATGGAACAGAAAATAAGTTTATTTATTTTAAATTTAGTTTAACTTTTTTTTTACATATTTACTTTATATCCTGCTCACTGCCCAACTTTCTTTTTAAAAAAATAATGATTTATTTATTTTTATTTTATGTGCATCAGTGCTTTGGCTGCATGTATGTCTGTGTGAGGGTGTCAGATCCCCTGGAACTGGAGTTACAGGCAGGTGGAAGCTGCCATGTGGGTGCTGGGAACTCTGCCCGGGTCCTCTAGAGGAGCAGTCAGTGCTCTTAACCACTGAGTCATTTTTCCAGCCCCTTGACCCTAATTTTTATAATTGTGGTGTTTTTGTTTGTTCATTTGTTTTTATTTTCTGTTTGTTTGGTTTTGTTTTTTTTTCAAGACAGAGTTTCTCTTGTAGCCCTGGCTGTCTAGAAACTTGCTCTTTAGACCAGGCTAGCCTCCTACCTTCCTGGGTACTGGGATTAAAGGCAAGGGCCAGTATTGCATGACAGTTTTTTTTTAAATTTTTTTTCTTTTGTTGTTTGTTTGTTTTTAAGACAAGGTTTCTCTCTCTGTAACCTTGGCTGTTCTGGAACTGATTACATAGACCAACTCGCAGAGCTCCATCTGCCCCTGGCTCTGAAATGCTGGGATTAAAACCATGGGCTACCATACCCTACTACTTTTGTTTATTTGGTTTTGAGACAATATCTTGCTATGTAGCACTGACTGACCTGGAACTTGCATTGTAGACCAGGCTGGTCATAAACCTTCAGTGATTCTTCTATCTCTGTCTCAGTGTTAGAGTTATAGATATATACTAACCATCCCAAGTGCTAGGATGATAGGTATATATCAATGTGTCCAGTTTCTTTGACTTTATTTATTTAACTAAACTTGTGTTTAAAATTCAATGGTAAGGTAAAACTGGAGTAGAAAATTGGAACTGTCCCGTGGTATGATGAGATCAAAGAAGAGGAGGATTCACTTTACTGTTTTCGATCAACTCTTTTACTAATGATCCTAATTGAGTGTTTTAAATTTGTTATTTCCCAATTCCATATGTGTATACAATTCATTCTGATTACTCTTGCACCCCACCTTCCCGCATCTCTCTCCCAACCACCAGTCACCACTTCTTCCTACAGATTCCTTTACCACATTCTTGTCTTTTCTGTTGTAAACTAACCTTTTGTTATTGTTGTCTTCTATATTGTTTAAATGGACTAGAAAGCTAAGTTCGTGCAGGGATTGTTTTGAAATAAATAAAACTGGCAATATGCTAATCCACAGAGCAGCTTTGTTGACAGTACCCCTTTATTTTTATATAAAGTCTAATATTTGAAATGTGGTTCTTGTTATAAAGTAAAATTCTTTCTTCCTATTCTCATATTATATCATACATTTTCAGCTTCTATTTGAAAACTACTACAAAAATGAAACCATAATAAAATCCTATAGATACTAGTTTTGCTTGACTGACTTATAAATCACTGTTTTATGATAACTGCTTTTGGAATAATAGAAAGTTTTGTGAAATGTTGACCTGGTGTATATCCTAAGATTGTGAATTTAATAAAGTATATATACGTGTATATAAAAAAAATTGCCCATGGTATGCATGTGGATGGAGGTTAGAGGACAACTTTGTGGAGCTTTTTCTACTATAATGGGAATGCTGAGAATCAAATATAGGTTAGGAGGCAAGCACCTGACTCTACTTCTTAGGTTTCACACATAAACGAGGTCATGTCTTTATGAGTTTGGCTTATGTCATGTAATGTTATGTTTTCCAGGTTCTACTTCACTGCTTATAAATGGCATTTCCTTCTTTTCCTGTGCTGGGGATAGAACTTGGGGCTTCTTTTACACTACTAGACGAGTACTTTAGCCCTCAGCTACATCCTCAATCCTGGGATTACCTTTATTTTTATTTCAGTTATTTTATTTTTGCAGTGACAATAGGTAGCAAACTCAGGGCTTTAGGCATGAAACACTGTACATTCATTGTATTTATGTTCTGCATTGATTTTACTGTCTTAGTTAGGGTTCCCGTTGCTGTGATAAAACATCATTACCAAAAGCAACGTGGGAGGGGGGAGGAAAGGTTTTGTTTCATCTTACAATTCTCAGGTCACTTTCTATTCCTGAACGGAAGTCAGGGCAAGGACTCAAGGTAGGAACATGCAGACAGGAACTAAGCAGACCGTGCTGCTTACTGGCTTGGACTTTATGGCTTGCTCAGTCTACTTTCTTATGCAACCTAAGACTATCATCCCAGTGGTGTCTCAGCCCACAGTAATCTGGGCCTTCCCACAATATTCATTTATCAAGAAAATGTCTCACAAGCTTGCCTACAGGTCATTCAGATGGAGACATTTCTCAATCGAACAGCCTTTTCCCTAGGTGACCCTAGCTTGTGTCAAGTTGACATAAAAAAACTAGGCAACACAATAAACAACTCATTCACTAATGAACTGATTTCATATCATGGCTGTTGTGAATAGTGCCATAATAAACATGGGAATACAAGCGTTTCTTAGTTATAGTGATTCAATTTACTAAATTGGCCCTTTGTATATATACAAAGTATTTTGGCACTTCTTGCCCTTTAAGGCTGGGGATAATGCAATGAGGATAGGGATGTCCTTGGATGCTATGTAGAAGGGGTCTGTCTGTATCCTGCTTTCTGGCACCATCTCAGGGTAGAAAGCAAAGCCTGGGAGAACAAGAGATATTATAGTCAGTCTTTAAAAAGTTACCATGTCAGTGACAAGCACTAATGTAACACAGTGTCTGACAGCATAAAGAAACTGTGGGAATAGATAATGGATTGCTGAGTGCTAATCTGTATAGCTTGGTAGCAAGAAAGTAATACCTCTGCTCCTATATGTCAATAGTATATAGTAGCCCAGTAATGTGGCTGGAGCCTGGGATGGAGGAACATTAAGAGGAATTAAGAGGTTCTTTTCTTGCCCCTGTGAATGGGGAAGCTTGTTAGAGCACAAACGCTAGACAATAAAGAAAGATACCGTAGAGTTGGAGTGTGAAGGCCCATGTCTGCTGTACCAGCACTTAGGAGGTAAAATCAGGGGGATTAGGAGTTCAAGATTATCCTCAACCACATAATGACTTCAAGACAAGTCTCGACTACATGAGACTCTGTCTCACCTATCGCTCCCCTCAAAAGCAACGAAATATCTAAAAGCACAGGTTCAAATTCTAGCCTTGCTACTTATTTGCTGAGTTATCTTGGGCAAAGTATGTACCATCTTTGTGCCGTGGTTTACAAATGTGAAAAGTGATGTTAAGAATGATGCTTATTCGGGCAGTGGTGGTGCACGCCTTTAATCCCAGCACTTGGGAGGCAGAGGCAGGCAGATTTCTGAGTTCGAGGCCAGCCTGGTCTACAGAGTGAGTTCCAGGATAGCCAGGGATACACAGAGAAACCCTGTCTTGAAAAAACAAAACTAAACTAAAAGAAGAAACAACAACAACAAAAAATAATTATGCTTATACTTTTCCCCTGCCGCAGCCAAGTTGTGCAAAGTCAGAGGCTTGGGTGCATTCAAGATTCATCAAGACCTCTAATCCCCGCCATGGCTGAGGAAGGCATAGCTGCTGGAGGTGTAATGGCTGTCAACACGGCTCTGCAAGAGGTGCTGAAGACAGTCATCATCCATGATGGTCTAGCACATGGCATACACAAAGCTGCCAAAGTCTTAGACAAGCGCCAAGCCCATCTCCGTGTGCTTGCATCCAACTGTGATGAGCCCGTGTTTATCATGCTGGTGGAGACACTTTGTGCTGAGCACCAAATCAACCTGATTAAGATTGATGACAACACGAATTTAGGGGGAAGGGTAGGTCTCTGTAAAATGGATAGAGAGGGCAAGTCACGAAAAGTGATTGGTTGCAGTTGTGTAGTGGTGAAGGACTGTGGCAAAGAATCTCAGGCCAAGGATGCCATTGAGGAGTACTTCAAATGTGAGAGATGAATAAATAGAATTTTGGCTCAGAAAAAAAAAGAAAGAACGATGCTTATGATTCAGTGGATTCATATAAAGCATACAGGAAATGCTATTTAATTGCTAGCTGTTATTATTATACACCTGAGTGGGTAGACTGTGATTTATATCTGCTACACAAGAGATTTTCCCCAAGAATGGCTTGCTTATGTGGTGCTGTGGTTGGAAATAGACCCCAGGGCCTAATCTATTGAAGAGAATGGGCAATTGTTTCAGGAACCACTGGTCAGGCTTTGGGGCTCCTTGTATACTTTCTAGAGGAGTTTAGGTTTGTGACACTTCACAGTTACAGAGAAGCGAGGTGGGTTTATTTACATTTATATTTCCCAGGAGTCAGATGTCAAAGCCATTTGCCCCCTGACATAGACCCTGGACACATGTGGAAACATTGTATCTTTGAATAGAAGAACAGACAATATATAGCAAGAGTAGGGAAACTGCACAGTTGCATGTTTCTAAGTAAGTCACTAAGCCAAAGGGAGCTGCTATTTTGTGATGGGAAGAAGGTGGGCATTAATACCCCCTAGATGATCTTGGTGAGACTCTTCCCAATTTTAAGGCTTGCTTAGAGAAAATGTCATCCAGAAATTCATGCCCTTAGATTTGCTGTTTTAAGTAGTGGGTGACTGGATAAGAAATGCATTTCATGCTCTTTGTCAGGATAGTAACATTTAATAGAAAACACATGTGGCTCAATATTATTTTGACATATAGTATTTTATTCCGTATATTTTTCTCTACCTCTCCCATAGTCTATTTTGTGATATCTCAATGACGAATGTAGCCAGGCCAGGAAAACACATAATATAGGAATTGTCTTGGGATGCTGGCATCTAAAACTGCTTCAAGTGGGTGTGGTGGCACATCTTGTAATCCCAGCCTTGGGATCAGGAATTTGATTAAGGTTATTCATGATTACATAGTGAGCTCAAGGTCAACCTGAGCTACACAAGACCTTTCAAACACTCTCACTACTCCCACCACCTAACCCTTGGTGTGTGTGTGGGAAGACCAAAAAGGATTCCAGTGAAAACTTTGTGGTTTCTCGGCAGTAGTGCTTACAAACCTAACTAGGTTATTGGATTTTTTTTTATGGGATATTACAAAGTCAAATTAGAAGTGGTTAATAATGACTCAAATTTTCTGGTAGATGAAGTGGTTAACAATGACTCAATTTTTCTGGTAGATGAATGGGAATATTACAATTGTCACTTGACAGTGAAAATCAGTGGATAGGAAGGGAAAGCTTTCTAACATATAGTGGTGATAGCTATAGTTGCTTACTCTCATTTCTGCCTACAGTGACATTTGTGCTTAGTTCTGAACAACACATATATTAATACTAAGTCTACAGAGGACTGAAGAGATGACTCAGCAGTGAAGAGTACTTGTACTCTTGCAGAGGACCTGGGTTTGGTTCCCAGTACCTGTACAGTGGCTTACAACTATTTGTAACTCCAGTTTCAGGTAATTCAGTACTGTCTTCTGACCTCCGTGGGCACCAGACACATACCCTCTTCTGACCTCTGTGGGTGTCAGACACACACATGGTACACATACAAACATGCAAGTAAAACACTCATACACATAAAAAAAATCTTCAAAATAACTTGTAAAAAAGAATTGAATAAAAAAAAAATTTTTTAAAGATTTATTTATTGATTATATGTGAGTACACTGTAGCTGTCTTCAGACACTCCAGAAGAGGGTGTCAGATCTCATTATAGATGGTTGTGAGCCACCATGTGGTTTCTGGGATTTGAACTCAGTACCTTCGGAAGAGCAGTCAGTGCTCTTAACCGTTGAGCCATCTCTCCAGCCCGAATAAAAAATTTTTACAAAATATTTTTCTATTGAGAAAGATCTGTACTTCTTGGATGGGTACAAATTCATCTGATTTTCAAATTCCTAAAGCTATATGCATTTGTGTGACACACTGCTTAATAATTACTGAATAATATTTGGTAGTCGAAGTGAGTCTATCTAGAAGAGTTTGCATCAGCATGGGTTGAAGGGCTAACATTCCTGAGTATTGTTCTGTGTTGATTGTATTATCAAGCTCAGAGAAAGTGCAGAGGCAGGGCTCCAAATGAGCCAGGTCTTTGAAGACAGATGTGTGTAGTAGTAGTAGAAACAGTCAACATGAAGAAGTTAAAAAGGTGGCTACAGTTTGTACTTATCACATGGAAGTAATGGACTGTATAAGGCTTGAAATAACTTGACAATCTTTGAAACTATTGATTGGTGTTTACTTGGCCATTCTTCAGCAATGCATGTTTGTTTTCTCCTCCTTGAGCCTCAGTTTCCTCCTTTGTCAAGGCAGGATTGTCACATATTTAAAAACCCAGTTCCTCACCATGCCTCATACAGCATATGAAGCAGTTCTTAAAGCTACATATGAGCTGAGGCTCATATGTAGCGAAAGTTCGAAGAAGGCAGCATTTATTAATTTGAGGAACTAGGAGTTTTCAGGGAGGTGGGTAATGGGTGATTGGTCTAGCCTCTGGGAGAAAGTGGCATTTTCCCTTGCTAGCAGTCCAGAAGCCCCCACAGTAGCAAGGGGGCGGGGCCAGGCTTCTGAAAGGGTTGCTATGAAAGGGGGCCAGTGAAGGTTAACTGAACCCTTAAACTATCGCGCCCTCCCCCATCCGTCCATTGTTCCCCACAAAATGGCGTCCGTAATCCCCCCCCTCTGTGTCTGAGGCCTATGTATAGCTGGGGGGGTGGGTGGGAGGGAATAGAGTTGGAAACAAAAACTACAATTCCCAGGGTACACCGCACCCGCTTGCGAGGTACTGGACACGTGCCTAGGCCTAGCGGTTACAGGCCATCAAAAATCGGTTAGCTCCCTCTCCCATCCCGTCTTTGGTTGTTGCCCCCCCTCCCCCGCGCGCACCGAGGTCCTGGGGGCGGGGGGGCGGCGGTGGTATATGCCAAGGCCGTTGCCCTCTCAACATAACCAGGAGACAGGTATTTGTAAATCTGTGCTTCGACTTCTAATCCCCAAACCGGCAGGTATGGGTCTCGCGAGATAAATCGGGACCTGGCAAAAGTGAGTAAGGGGTGGTGGGTGAAAGGTACTGGTGGGCACCACATTTGCACAGAGCTTGTTCCTTTAATGGTTTACAAAGAGGGGGAAAGTGGTCTGCTGGTGGCAAAGAAGTGGTGTGTGCTCGGATGGGCCTCTTTTTATTTATGTACTTCTTTCTTTGTGTTGGGGGGGGGATGTAAAGCAGCCGTGAGGACGAGTGCTTCAGAACACACAAGCAGCGTCTTGCGAGGCTGCTAGCTGACAATTTTTTCTCTCTCTCTGCGCTAGGGAGAGAAGGCTCTCTCTTCGACGCGCATCCCCTGCGCTGCGCTGAGTTCGGCGGGGGGGGGGGGAAGGTGTGCGCAAGCGCCCGCTGGCCAGTCTCAGGGCGCCTCACTCAGCTCGGGGCCGTTCCGAGTTTGGGCGGCTCAGTTGGCTCTCTCCGCCCCTCCCCCTCTCCCTCCCCCCTCCCTTCCCCGCCCCTCTCCAGTCCATCAGAATTCTCCAGCTTCAGTACGCGTGCGCCCAGTCAGCTGCCGGGCGAGCGCGAGCTTGGGCTCGCACCCTGCTCCCCCCAACCCCGCCCGCTCTTCCCCGACCCGCGGTTGCTGGCTCGGTGGGCTCGCGGGGAGACGCGCGCACGCGCACAGGACTCGGAGACGAGCTCCAGACACCGAGGAGGGGAGTAAGAAGCATCGGAGGAGGCATTAGAGGAGGAGGTATATGTGTATGTGTCTAGTCTACGGTGTAGCCGGTCGGGGGGCTGGAGAAGGCTTGAGAGACAGCAAGGGAGAACTGAATAGAGTCATTCTCTAGCGGTCAGAGTCTCTAGTGAGGTGAGGGTCCCGGCCAGCCCGGGACCCTGAGAGAGGGAGGAGGCCGGGGGGCGTGTCCAGGATCGGGCTGAGCGATGAATGGGCCCAGGATGAATGGAAAGAGGCAGCGGCGGCCAACAGTCTGTTCAGAGTAAGCACCCCGGTGTGTGTGTGTGTGTTGAAGGGGAGCTGCTTGTGGTCACCCAAAGGTACTGGAAGAGGCCGGACTCAGGTCTTGGGGTTGTAAGAGCTGGAGTCGAAGTGATGGAATACTGAGAGGGAAATTAAGAGGGAGGAAAAGTGGGGAAGGACAGATCGGAGGTTAAGGTGCGTTTCTCCTTTTTTGTTTCTGTTGGGAAGGGTGGCAACTTTGGCAGTTGATGGAAGACCTAGAGACAGGGAAGGTGAGGATACAGGAGATGATTGACAAAGGGACCGAGAGATCATTTAAGTGAGATTGGTGCTACTAAAAGAATCGCTTTGGGTGTGGGATGTTCAACAAGGTTTGAATGTGTTATATTGATGGACACGGAGTGGGGCAAAGAATAGGCTTAATTTAGAGGTTCATTTGATGTAGGAGGGTCGATAAGACTGAAATCTGGGTGAGGGATATAGCACACTGATTGTGTAAATTGTGTTAGGTGCAAAGGAATTGAGAGGTGTGGTGTGTGCTCTGTGACTGACTTGCTGGGAATGAGGAGGGGAGGGAATGATAGGGGTAGGATAAAAGTCACGAGGTGGTTTCGCTGTATTGAAAGAGGTTTTCTTTAGTTAAGAGCTGTGAAACATTTATATAGTGGGATGTGTATGGAAACCCCCAGAGTGTGTCTTTCTATATCTTGCCAGTCGATACACTGTTAAAATGAGGTGCGATTTTGCTCTTCTCCCTGTCTGTTTTTCTTTTTCTTTTTTTGAAACAGGGTTTCGTCCTGTAACCAAGGCTGGCCTGAAATTCACTATGTAGCCAAGGTTGGTCTTGAATTCCCTTCTATCCTTCTGCCTCAACCTTCAGGTGTGATTCCTTAAGGGTTATTGGTGAGACAGTTGCATGAATCAATCAGTAGTCTTGAGTTGTGAAAATCTGTGCAGTAGTGATTGCATCAAACATTTGGAGACTTTGTTATCCATTTTTCATGGGTACTGTTTTGTTTTGGGTTTTTTTTTTGAGACATGGTCTCTCTATGCAGCCCTGGCTGACCTGAAACTTGCTATGTAGACCAGGGTGGCCTGTAACTTAGAGAAATCTGTCTGCCTCTGCCTCTAAATTTTAATATAAAGAGAACTTTTTAACAGGTCTTAATGTATGGCTGGAGGTGATTTTAGATAGTCTTTAACTCTTTGGATTGTTGAATTTAAAATTTATTTACATTGGACAGCCCAAGGGAAAGATACTTTGTATTAAATGTTAGCTAAAATGTACAAAAGTTGATTTTGAGTGTTTAATAGTGATACCTGGTGGTTTTTGGTTATTTTGAAGTTTATTTTCGGTGAAAAGTGGCACTTGCTTTTAGTGTATTTGTTTCTTTGTTTGATGAGGGTTCAATTCAGGGCCTTGAACATGTTAGGCAATCCCTTTACCACTGAGCTGCATTTGCAGCTGGTGTAACTTTAAATTACAATAGATTACTTGGACATTTTGTTCTCTGAATATGTTACTTAGCTTCTGGTAAGGAGGTCTTGTGATGTTTTCATTCTGTTCTAGGTCAAGATTAATGATTATGGATTTTTAACTTTTCATGATTATTTTTACAGGTTTTGCTCACATACATCTGAGTTCGTGGAAATGTAAATTTAAGAACATTTTTTGCATTCTGTTTTGAAATCGAAGAGTATAATCCTTGATTACTTAGAGTTTTAACACAAAGGTTAATATTGCATTTATTTTGAGATTGAGATGAATATTTTGTGTATGTATATAAATATATAGGGTAGTATAGATGCATACATACCGATATGTAATATCAAACACATTATTATAGAGCAGAAATAGGTACAGTGGGAGCTTTGAAATGTGTAACTCTTCCAGGAAAGATGGTCTCCTAGCTTTTAGCTAGATTTTCCTGGAGTGAAGCTGAAGAGAAGTAATAGGCTTATTTCCTGAAAGCCTTTTCTGCCTCTCCTTTTATCTTTTTGCTGTCTTCTCCACTGTGCCCCTCTTTAGATTGTCTACATACTTTCCACATACTTTTACACTGTCCTCATGTGTCTTCATATTTTAAAGGGATTATAAAGGTCAGAGATAGGTCTGGTGTGGTGATATAATATCTTTCATCTCAGCACTTGGGAGACAGAGGCAGGCAGATGTTTGTGAGTTCAAGGCCAGCCTGGTTTACATCTAGGGGTTATTTAATGAGACCACGTCTCAAAACTAACAAAGCAAACTAAATAACTAACTAACAACAACAAAATGCTTGATCCATTCTGTATTAAAGCTGACGTCACAAGCCTACATTCACTGCCATAATTATTTCTTAGTGTTTTAGGCATTAGATATTTGTAAAATTGGCTTAAGATTTTCTTCATAAAGCAGAAGTTTCTGTTTTCACTAAGTTGTCCATTGCTTAGACAGTAACTAATAAGACCAAAATCTGCCAAGAAACAATAGATAAGGATACAGAAAATAAAATATTCTAGTAGTAATAAATTTCTACTTGTTATGTAACTAAATTAAAAGTAATTAGTAGAGTTGGGCGTTGTGGCCTTTAATCCCAGCGCTCAGAAGGTGGAGACAGATGAAGCTCTGTGAGTTCAAGGCCAGCCTGGTCTACATAGTGAGTTGCAGGTTAACCAGGGATTCATAATGAGACCCTCTTTCAAAAGAAAAACATACGGCCTGGAGAGATGACTCAGAGATTAAGAACACTTCTCTTCCAGAGGCCCTGAGTTCAATTTCCAGCAACCACGTGGCTCACAGCCATCTATAATGAGATCTGGTGCCCTCTTCTGGCCTGCAAGCATATATGCAGGCAGAATGCTGTATATACAATAAATAAACCTTTAAAAAAGAAAAAAGTAGAGAACTTAAATCTGTGTACATGTTTTTGTATGAGGATGAATTGAGTGCAAGAAAACAAATTCTGTCTTTTATTTTAGTATTAAGTGTCCAGGTCTATTTGTAGAGATCCTTAGGTCTCCTGGCTAAAAGCCAGAATTCTTTCACAGGAGAGAGTCTTGCCCTTTTTTAGTCAAGACATCATAAAATTTGTGATATTGTTAGGCAACGACTAACTTTAATAGCTGTAAAGGACAAATATAAAGGCATTTGTTTTTAAATTAGAATTGATGCTATTTTTAATTTAATTTTTATTTTCGAGTTTCATATATGAGTACTATATTTATAGTTGCTCTGTAAATATCATGAGATGTTACATTTGGAAAATGTTGAAGTTGTTGAGAGAGACTTATTGAAGAAATGAGCCTTTAATGCTCTTTCAGGGATATATATTCCTTCTGAAACTTTTTTCCTCTTCCCTTCTTTCCATATAAACTGTTCCCTTCTTTGTTGGCCTTCCCTCTCCTTTTTTTAAAAATGAAGCTCTGTGAGTTCAAGGCCAGCCTGGTCTACATAGTGAGTTTTATTTATTATATATGTATATGAGTACACTGTAGCTGTCTTCAGACATACCAGAAGAGGGCATCAGATCCCATTACAGATAGTTGTGAACCACCATGTGGTTGCTGGGAATTGAACTTGGGACCTGTGGAAGAGCAGTCAGTGCTATTAACCACTGAACCATCTCTCTAACCCCTCCCTCTCAGCTTTTAAGAGAAACTGTTTGGGATTGAATTCAGGGTCTCCTGCCTACTACTTAAACATTCTATGTAGGGAAACGCATACACCTCCACTCCATCTCCTTGAAAAGTCTTAGAAGAAATGAAATATATCTTTGCCATGTTTTAGCATGGGTTCTTTTAAGTTGTGATAAAACCCAGTAACAAGTTTATGATTTTGATAATTTTATTTTGTGTGGTACTTGGGATTGAACCCATCGGCTCTACAGATGCCCTGAAAGAAGTCCTGCCACGACCAATATCCTTAGCCCTCTTTTCTTTTTGAGAGGGGGTCTCAATTAGTTGCCTAGGCTGTCCTTGAACTTACTTTGTAGCCTAGGCAGACCTTAAATTTGTGATCTTCCTACTGCAGTTTCCCAAATTGCTGGGATTATAGGCCTGAGCCACTAAGCCTGGTTTTAAACCATTTTTAAAGTATATGCCTTTGGCATTAAGTAACTTTACTGTATTTGGGACAAGTATCTAATTCCAAAATATTTTCATCACCTTGAAAGGAAACCTGTACTTACTCATTAAGTGTTCACTTCCTGTTCTTCTCACTCTAACACCCAGTGGCTCTTATTTGTCAGGCTCTGCTTAGTCTCTAATCATAATACTAACCCTAAACTTCTTATGTTAGACTTTTTTTCTTGTAAATCTTTATATGAGCCCCCTATGCCTCTGTGTGTGTGTGTGCGCTTGTATTTTTGTGTGAGTGTGGTTGCCATACATGCAGAAGTCAGAAGACAATCTAAGGCAACTAACTAGTCTTTGCCTTTGATCTTAGAGACAGGGTATTTCATCTGGGATTTCTCCTGTCTCCACTTCCCAACTTGATGTAGGAATATTGGAATTAAATCATCTGACTTTGCCTGGGGTTTGGGGATCCACATTCAGGCCTTCAAGCTATATCCTCAGCCTTTATGCCCAGCTTCTTTTACTTAATGTGTTTTTGAGATTCACCTTCTATGCATGTCTCATTCTGTTCTATGGTTGAGTAATATACTATTGTATGGGTATATCCATTCATAAGTTCATGAATATCTGGAATATTCCCACCTTTAAACTTTTGTTGGCAGTGCTGCTATAAATATTCATGTGTAAGATTTTATTTGAACATCCATTTTAACTTATTTTGGGTATGTAAATAGAAAAGAAATTACTAGATCACATACCAACTGTTTTCTACAGAGGTGTCACTATTATATATTATCTTTATACATTATCATACCCAATATATATGGATTCCAATTTCTTTATCTCCTCCCCAAACTTATTGCTCGTTTTATGATAGCCTCATGGTGGCTGTGAAGTGGTATCATTGTACTTTTGATTTGCGTTTCCCTAATGACTAACGACGTGGGACATCTTTTCTTTTGCTTTGTCTATTTATATTTCTTCTTTGAAGAAATATTTTGAACTGTCTATTTAAGACTTTGTTCATTGTTTAAATTTGCTTGTCTTTTAAAATGAATTATAGGAGGGTTTTTTGATGGTTTACAGAACTCTATTTTAATTTATGGTGGTAAAACATCAGTCTTGCGTGGTGTGGTAGCACATGCCTTTAATGCCAGCAAAGCCATTGAGACAGGCAATGAGAAGGTAGAGGAAGGTGGTCCACTGTGAGTTTAAAACCAGCCTGGTCTACCTAAAGAAAGTTATAGATTTTAAAAGATCTTCACTCATTTTAAAATTTGGCTCTTTTTAAAATTGAATTATAAGAGTTTTAAGAAATGCATTCTAGACACTGTACCCTGATAGTTGATATCCTTTGCAAATACATTCTCCTATTCTATGAGTGTTTTCCTTTTTTATGGTGTAACATCTCCTATATGCTAGATAGGTAGTCTACCACTGAGTTGCATTACAACCCAGTCTTTGTACTTTGGTTGATTGAAGGTTTTTGGTTTTTATTTTATGTTTTGAGACTCTTGCTGTGTAGCCCAGGGCAGGTTTTGAATTTTTGATCCCCCTGGCTCAGCCTGCCTGCTCTCTTGATGGTGTGTTTTCTGGCACTAACGTCTTGAAGCATCATGAAGTCCAGTTATATAGCTTTTCTTTTGTTGCTGATGCCATCTGCTCTTTCTTTTTTCTTTTCTTTTTTTCATTTGCTCTTTCATTCATTCATCCCCCAACCCCTACCCCTCCGGCTGCCCTCAAAGTTGGATAAGCAAGGATGACCTTGAATAGTTTTTAAAAAAATTACTTATTTTTTATTTTTATGTACATTGGTGTTTTGCCTGCACAAATGTCTGTGAGGGCGTCAGATCCTCCGGAACTGGAGTTACACACAGTTGTGAAATATTATGTGGTTGCTGGGAATTGAACCCAGTGCCTCTGGAAGAGCAGCCCAAACTCTTTTAACTCCTGAGCCATCTCTCCAGCCTCCCTTGAACAATTTCTTAAAAGACTTATAAATTTTATTTGTGTGAATGCTTTTCTTGCATGTGTATATGTGTACTCCATGTGCCTGTGGAGGCCAGAAGGGGGCGTTTGTTACTCTGCAATTGTGAGCTGCCCTATGGACGCTGGGGACTAAACCTGGGCCTCTGCAAGGGTAGTTCGCACTCTTTAACTCTTAGAAATCGCTGAGCCTTTTAAACGTGATAATTTATAAATTCTTACATGGAATTCTCTGACCTCTTTTTACCCCCTCCTCACTCCTCATATCGACTCTCACCTGTCTCCCCATCCAAAGACTTTTCTTTTCCCCATGGAGCTCATTCTGTGTTGCCCTACTTCTGTTGTGAGTGTGGCCTGCCCTGAAGTGTGCTCAGCCTACCAGGTGTCATACCATTAAAAAAAGGCTGACACTTGCTATCCGAGCAGCTATCAAATGCCAATAGATTCTCAACTAGGGGTAAGATTTTATATCCACTTCCTACCTGCTTTTACATGTGAATTGCTTGAAAGTTTTTAAACTTTACATTTGTGAAAATTGTGCATGATGTCTGTGTATGCCAAAGCTCTGTACAAGTCATAGAGACTTTATTATTATTATTATTATCATCATCATCATCATTATTATTATTGGTGAGTGTGTGTTTAAGTCAGGGGACAACTTTATGAAGTTTGTTCCCTCCTTCTTTATGTGGTTTTCCAGGATTGAACTCAGGTCATTTTTTTTTCTAGTTCCAACCACTTTTATTTTTTTTTATTTTTTATATTTTTATTTATATTCCAAATCATTTCCCCTTTCCCGTTTCCTCCCTCCCTGAAAGTCCCATAAGCCCCCTTCCCTCCCTCTTTTCCCCATTCAACCCCCTCTCGCTTCTCTGTCCTGGCATTCCCCTACATCCAGTCTTTCCAGGACCAGGGGTCTCTCCTTCCATCTTCTTAGAAATCTATTGATATGCAAATTGTGTCTAGGGTATTCCGAGATTCTGGGTTAATATCCCCTTATCAGTGACTGCATACCATGTGTATTCTTTTGTGATTGGGTTACCTCACTAAGGATGATATTTTCAAGTTCTGACCATTTGCCTAGGAATTTCGTGAATTCATTGTTTTTAATTGCAGAGTAGTATTCTATTGTGTAAATATACCACATCTTCTGAATCCATTCCTCCGTTGAGGGACATCTGGGTTCTTTCCAGCTTCTGGCTATTATAAATAAGGCTGCTATGAACATAGTGGGGCATGTGTCCTTATTGCATGCAGGGAAAGCCTCTGGGTATATGCCCAGGAGTGGTATAGCCGGATCCTCCGGGAGTGTCATGCCCAGTTTTCTGAGGAACCGCCAGACTGCTTTCCAGAGTGGTTGTACCAGCTTGCAATCCCACCAGCAGTGGAGGAGTGTTCCTCTTTCTCCACATCCTCACCAACAACTGCTGTCTCCTGTGTTATTGATCTTAGCCATTCTGACTGGTGTGAGATGGAATCTCAGGGTTGTTTGATTTGCATTTCCCTAATGACTAAGGATGATGAACATCTCTTTAGGTGCTTCTCAGCCATTACATATTCTTCAGGTGAGAACTCTTTGTTTAGCTCTGTACCCCATTTTTTTAATAGGGTTACTTGCCTCTCTGGAGTTTAACTTCTTGGGTTCTTTGTATATATTGGTTATTAGCCCTCTGTTGGATGTCGGGTTGGTAAAGATCATTTCCCAGTTAGTTGGTTGCGGCTTTGTCTTTTTGACAGTGTCTTTTGCCTTGCAAAAACTTTGTAATTTAATGAGGTCCCATTTGTCAATTCTTGATCTTAGAGCATAAGCTCTCATGACTCAGGTCATTATTAGGCTTGCATAGCAAGCACCTTTACTCATTGAGCCATCACATCAGTCTCAGGAAGACTTTTATATGATTAAACCTCATATGATGTGCCAAAAAATTCTTACGTTGAGACTATAGGGATGCTTTTTTGCCTACTTATTCCTTTATATATCTCTGTGGGCTATTCATGCATGTGCAGATGAATTCACTCATGCCACTGTGTCTGGAGGTTAGATGTTAACAAGCAGGTGGCTTCCTCTATAGTGCCCCATCTTGGTTTTTGAAACAGGATCTCTTGCTGAATATGAAACTCACTAAATTGCTAGACTAGCTGACCATTGAGCACTTGAGATCTACCTGTCTCCAATTCCTGTTGCTGGGAATACAGTTAACCCCCATGCCCAGCTTTTACATGGAAGCTGGGGAATCTGAATTCAGGTCCTGATACTTGTAAAGTAAATATTTTACTATTAAGCCATTTCTCCAGTGTTATTTTTAAACTCTAATATTATGTGTCATATACAGTGGTACATTCCTGTAATTCTAGCACTCAGGAAAGTGAGGCAGGAATACTGTAAAGTCAAGACCAGTCTGGTCTACATTGTGCAAGGTGAAATATTCCTTTAAAACTAGAGAAAAACAGTTGGGCATGGTGGGGCATACCTATAATTCTAGCACTGTGGAAGTAGAGATATGGAGATTTAGTTTGTGTCCCCCGGCAGCCTGAGCCAAATGGGTAGTTCTAGGCTAGTCTGGGCTTAAATAGCAAGATGTCTAAAACCAATCAACCATTCAACCAGCCAACCACAGAAACACCCAAAACAAACAAGAACAACAAAAACAATCAAAGACGTTGGCTCAAATTGTTATTTGGATAGACAGATTCCTGATCTTAACAATTATAAACTACATAGTAGATATAATTGCTTTTTTAGATAAATGCAATGTCAATTTTTGGTTAAATTATAGGTAATTATGGATTGTCTATTTTCACTGAGTTTTTTTCTTAAATTTTAACATAGCCCCTGTAGCCTAAAAGTTGTCATCCTCAGCTTCCTATTATGTTGGGATTGTAGGAGTGATGTCAACATGCCTGGCTTTCATTTGACTTCCTCACTAATATATATGCAGCCAATCCCTCACATAGACCTTATTTCCAAAGAATGTGAGAATGTGATGTAGGTTTTGTAATGTGTGTGTGTGTGTGTGTGTGCAACATAGAGTTATGTGAGTGTGTATTACAAGGGGCCCCTTATTAGGAGTAACTCTGGCTTGTTTTTTTGTGAGGCTAGAGATAGAACTCAGGATCTGGCACATTCTAAGTAAGTTCTCTGTCACTGATCTGTCCCTTTCTCCTACCTCCTTTCTCCTCCCCCTCAGCTGTGCCATTTTAGTTCAATTTGCTTGATTTCTGTTTACTTTTAAATCTTTTGGCCTTTTGAAATAATCTCTTGTAGCCCAGGCTGATCTCAAATTTGCTATGTAGCCAACTATAATTTTGAACTTCTGATCCTCTGGTCTTCTACCTCCTGAGTTCTGAGATGTGCATCACCACATTGGGCGTTATGAGGTGCTGATGATCCAACCCAGGGCTCAACAAGCATTCCTCATGATCTTTTTTTTTTTTAAAAGAAAAATTTCATTTTTAAGCGATTCTCTCTCTCTCTCTCTCTCTCTCTCTCTCTCTCTCTCTCTCTCTCTCTCTTTCTCTGTGTGTGTGTTAGTGTGTGAATGCTGGTACAACAAGAGGCCAGTGGCATCAGATCCCCCTACCTGGAGATATAGGCAGTTGTGAACTGCTGAATGTGGGTCTAGGGAACCAAAGTTAGATCCTTTATAAGAGCAGTATTTGTGCACTCTTAGCCACTGGGCCATCTCCCCAGCCCAACCTTTCCCTTTAGCCATCTTTTTAATAAAAGAGACTCAGAGCCCAGGCCATTCCCGAATCTTGTACTCAAAGGATCCTCTTGTATAAGCTGTCAGAGTAGCTGGAGCACTCTCACTTTTTTCTGACAGGATCTCATTATAGTCAGCCCAGGAAAGCGATTGCTGGGATTGTAAGCATGGGCCATGTTCACCACATGTCACTTAATTTTTTGAGCCTCTTTTTTTTTTTAATTGGTAAGAGAATAATAACAGTTTTAGTTATTTCAGGATTCTTGTGATGATTGAATGGAAAAATGTGTAAGAGGATTTAGAAACACATGGTGTGTTTCTAAAACACTCTCAATAAGTATAACTGATAAAATTTATTTGAATATGTACCTTAGTATATATTTCTTCAGCTGTTTTTCTTTTCTTTCTCTCATTTCTTTCCTCTTTTTTTTTTTTTTTTTTTTTTGAGATAAGGTTTCAATGTATAACTCTGGCTAGCCTAGAATTCTGTAGACCAACCTGACTTCAAACTTATAGCTTCATCTTCCTCTGCCTCATACCTTTAATCCCAGAACCCTGGATATAATAGAGAGACCCTGTCACAAACAAGCAAAAACAACAAAAAGTAAGCCTTTCTTTAGGTTATTAAGAAATCCTTTCTTCCTGTTATACCAGAGTTTCTTCTAGTAATTGATGCAACTTTGCTTTTATATTTATCTCTATAATCCACATTAAATTTACCTTTGTTCCTGATCTTAGGTAAATCTTTAACTCTCCTCCCCCAGTAGATAGCCATTTATCCTGACACAATTTATTATACTATCTGTTCTCCACAAATTTGATATTCTTACAGTGGAGTATATTCCCAAATGTGCTGATTTCTTAGTTTTTTTTAAATGTATGTCTATTTGTATACTGAAACAATATTGTTTAGGTAATTATAGCTATATTGTATGCTAATATTTGAAAAAGAAAAATTTTCATTGTCTTATTCCAAGATTTTAGGGGTGAGAGAATTTTGGTGCTGCTTTAGTGTAGCCCAAGGTGGCCACGAACTCATGGCAGTTTGCTTGCCTTAGCTTCCCAGGTGCTGGCATCCCAGGAGTGAGCTAATGTGCCCTCTGCTTCAAGATATTTTTAGTTTTCCTTGTGTGCCCTGTGAGAATCAACCCATTTATTTGGGATTTTGATTGGTTTCACACTGACTTTTTGATAAACTGGTGGTAGGGAAGGTGGTTGTATTAGCAAGTGTGGTGATGCATTCCTATAATCCTGGCACTTGGAGAGGCTGAGACAGGAAGCCTGCTGTGATGAGTTCAAGGACGGACTGGGTTGAATAACAAGACCCTGTGCCACAAAATAGAAAAAAAATAATGAAGACATTGAGTTGAGTGGGGTGGTGCATACCCATAATCCTAGCACTTGGAAGAGGTGCCGGGAGGTTCAGGAATTCGAGGTTATCCTTGGCTCTGTAATGAATCTGGGTTGTATAAGATTTTGTCTCAAAAACCCAAAACAAAACAAGATATCAGTAGTGGGTTTTTCCTCTGAGCAATGTTGGTGTTTTTTTTTATGTGTTTTAGCAGAATTTCAGTTTTCTTTGTGTAGATGCTGCATATTTCTTCTTAAGCTTGTTCTTCATAAAATATTGTTTTCAAGATTTGTTTTTTTTGTTTTTTTATTTTATTCTTTCTTTGTTTTTTTTATTTTATTTTTATCTTTTTTTTTTCAAGATTTATTTTTATTCATGTGTCTATGTGCATTTCTATGTGGGTATATACCATACGGGGAACCTCGGAGATCAGAAGAAGGTGTTTAGATCCTCTCTAGCTGGTGTTACCAGCAGTTGAGAGCCACCTGACATGGTTGCTGGGAACTGAACTTTGGTTCTCTGGAAGGGCAGCAAGGGCTTTTAACCATGGAGCCATCTTTCCAGCCCCTTGAGTATATTCTTAAATGAGTATTTTATATCTTTGTTGCTCTTGTGAACATGATGGATGATTTTGTTTGTTTGTCTGTAAGGAGGCAGGATTGAGATTGGGTCTCATGATGTAGCTTAAGCCTGGCTTGAACTCATTGTCATCTTGTCTCACTCAGCTTTCTGAATGATGAGATTACAGGTATGCACCACCATACCAAGCTCCAGCTAGTTGTTTTTAAATTATGTTTTCTTTTTAAAGTTATTTTTATGTGTGTGAGTATTTCATCTGCATGTACATCTGTACCCAACGTGTATACTTGGTAGCCGCAGAGGGCAGAAGAGGTCATTAGATTCCCTGGAACTTGATTTACAGATAGTTGTAAACCACTATGTGAACCATCTCTCCAGCCTCTTAAATTAAATTTTTAAATGATTATTAGTGATGTATATGTCAGAGTATTGATTTTAACCTTGGCATTTCTATTGAGTTCCTTGTTTCCTCTTATTTTTTAGTAGATCTGTTGGCTTTTCTAAATAATCATGTAGTCTAGTCTGTAAATTTTGCTTTTATCTCCTTTAGGTTTTTTTTTCCTGCCTGTACCTTCTGAGTATTGAGATTACAGTTGTAGGTCCCGTGCCTGATTTATGAGATGCTATGGATCAAATCTAGGGCTTTCTGTCTGCTAGGCAAGCACTTCATCAGTTGAGCTGCAGCCCTAGACCTGACTTATTCTTGGCTTGTTAATCATTATTTATATGGAAGATGGCTTAACCTCACTTGTAAGTTAAATGTTAACTGAAAACATACTGAGGGCTGAAGCTGTAGCTTGGTGAGTATTTGCTAATGTGCAAGGCTCTGGGTTTGATCCTCTGTACTTCATAAAAAGAAAACAAAATAAGACTTTAAAATTCCATTGGGGTGTTAAAAATCAAAATATTTGATAAGACATTTTGTTGTCAGGAGTGTAAGACAAAAGATACATATTGTATGTGGAAGTTTAAATTGGTATAATGGTTATGAGGAGCAATTTTGCAACATTGTATAAAGATTATATACATTCATTTTATATATTAGTATATTTCAGTGAAAGTTAAAAATGTATGTACATATATGTATGCTTGCTACAAATGTATATATGTGTGTGTGTGTGTGTGTGTGTAATGAAATATTTATATAGCAAAAAATTTTGAATGCTACAGGGTAAGTAAGAGCTGTCTATGTGCTGAAAAGAAAAAAAAAATTTAAGTCCTGACTGTAAAAAAAAAAGAACAATCCCAGCATTCAGAGTTCAAAGATAGCCTGGTGTACATAGGCATATTTGTCTCAAAACTCCAAAACAAGAAAAGAAGAAAGAAGCTTAGTGATTTGGGCATAGTGTTATTCACTTGTAGTCCTAGATCTTGGGAGACTAGGACCAAAGGATGGCTTGAATCCAGAATTTTCTGCCAGCTTGGCTAATGTAGTGAGACTTTGCCTCAAAATAAAAACAAAACACCCCAAATTGAGTCTAAGCTGGGTCAGATAGTACAGGCCCATAATCCCAGCTAGTCAGGAGGCTGAGACGGGAGGATTGTAAATTCAAGGGAGACAATAGTCTATGGACTGAATTCAAGCTATCCTAGACAACTTAATGAGAGCCCGAAATCAGTGGTAGAACACTTTTCTAACATATGGAAGGTCCAGGCTATAGTAATGTAAACAATACAAAACAAAAAACCTTATTGTATACTATACTTTTGGGAGGTGCAAAGATGAGCATATTTTCTAAGGAGACTTTGAAGGTGCTCAGTGGTAGGGCATGTGCCTAGCTTGTGTCCATGATCTGAGAGGCCCTAGAATACATCCCCATCATTGAAAAACAAATGAAGAAATATGGTATCAAGCATTGTAGCACATGCCTTTTTTTTTCCTGGCCCGCTCTGTCCCCACTCGCTTGCTCCAGCCTATTTATTTATTATATGTAAGTCCACTGAAGCTATCTTCAGACACCCCAGAAGAGGGCATCAGATCTCATTACAGTGGTTGTGAGCCACCATGTGGTTGCTGGGATTTGAACTCATGACCTTTGGAAGGGCAGTCAGTGTTCTTAACCCCTAAGCAATCTCTCCAGCCCAAGCTAGTACTTCTTAAGAGGATGAGATAGGATTGCTGAGTTTAAAGTCAGACTGCATTACATAGTAATTACCAGGCTAGCCAGGGCTATATAGTAATATACTTTCAGAAATGTAAACAAACAAAACTCCTAAACCTAACACATAGTTCACACATGATAAAAGCAAAAGCTAATAGAATCGAAAATGTGGCAACTAATACTACTAATTATACTATTTTACAAGTTTGAGAACAAGGATTTGAGTTTTCTTTTATTCTTAGATGTTGACTTAGTGACTGTGCATTGGTACTTGGTGGTTATTGTTATGAAATTATATGTATGAGAAAGACATAAAATTGTAGCTTAATTAGCAGTTTCATTAATCAGGATGTTTTTAAAAAGAAAATATGTTAGCTGAGTGAAGCAAATAGATATTGTGTTTGTCATTCAAGGGCTCCAGCTTCCATGTAAAGGTTTAGACCAGTGGTTCTCAACCAGTGCTTTGCAACCTTTTTGGGTCTTCTAAGATCAACAGAAAACACAGACATAATATTGTTAATGGACAATTTTTACTGTTTAAAATATGCCTTCTTTCAGTTACTATAAAACTTAAAGAAATTGTTTGATCCATTGGTTGATAAAGTACTACTTTTTATCTTGTTTTGAGGTGAGAGTCATATTAAATTTGTTTCTTAACTCCAGGGTTTAAGTAATCTTTTCTGTTTTAGTCTCCCAAGTATTTGGGATTACTGGTGTGCAACAATGTACCAGATCCAGGTTGGATTTTTTCCCATGGATAGAACTAAGGTAAACTATCCAGGAAAGTTATTTTGAACGTTTAAATCAAGAACTTCAAGCTTATATAATAAATGTGTTGAGGGAATAGAGGTGGAATACAAGTTTGTGAGTCTTGTAGTTGCCTTTATATATATTCCTAGGCTTAGATAACTATATTACCATTTTATGAAAGAAAAATGGTTACATTTAGGCTATACTATATAGCTGTGAACTTAAATGATTCCAGGCCTGAGGAAATTCCAGATTTGAAGTCTGATTTTTTTTTTTTTTGGTAAACATTTTTGCTGTGCCATATTTCTGTATTGCTGAATATAGAAGAGATAGCTTGTTCACTGCAGCATATCTTTTCAGCAATGCTAACATGGTTTATTACTGGAAAGTCTTATAAAAATATATTATGTTTCTGCTTTCCTGAACTGAGTCTCCTTGAGACTCCTTGAGAAACCATCTAAATGTTTCATCAGTATTGTTGAATAGTGCTTTATTTTTATTAACAATTTTTACATTTATTTGCTTATCTATTTGTATATCGAAATAGGTGTGCATTTATCATGAAGTCAGAGGACAGTTTATATCAGTCAGTTCTTTCCTTCCCTAGGCTCTGGAGATTGAACTCAAGTTGTCAGACTTGGCAGCAGCCACCTCAATAGCCTTGAATAGTGCTTTAATGCAATGCTGCCCTAGGGGATATTAAGAAGTAGAAAATAAAAGCTTTTATCTATTGATTGTTTTATTATGCCAGGCACTGTGCTAAGTACTTTATATGCATTTTAATATTAGTCCTGTGAGATTCACAAATGAAATTAAAAATGAGTGTGGTTAAGTTATTGGCTGAAAGGGACTTGATTCCAGGTTTCTCTGACTCCAAACTCTGCCTCTGTTTTGTTTTATGGGTCAAGAATATATTAGAAACTAGGCCTAGTTGTACAGGTATTATGGTTTGTATATGCTCTGCCCAGGGAGTGGCACTATTATAAGGTGTGGTTCTGTTGGGGTAGATGTGGCCTTGGAGTAGGTGTGTCACTGTGGGCATGGACTTTAAGACCCTCATCCTAGCTGCCTGGAAGTGAATATTCTCCTAGAAGCCTTCAGATGAAGATGTAGAACTCTCAACTTCTCCTGAACCATACCTGTCTGGATGCTGCCATGTTTCTGCCTTGATGATAATGGATGTAGCAAGCTTAGAAAGGAAAAATAGAAAATATATGGTATTACAGGGGCACCAGGAAGTGAAATGGAGCTGAATCCTGTGTTCAAGGAGATAACAAATTAAGGGAGTATGACTTTGGGACATGGTCCTACCCAGCTAAATTTAGATCCAGGCATGATAGTACACACCTTTAATCCCAGGAGAAAGACATGCAGATCTCTGAGTTCAAGATCAATCTATAGAGCAAGAACCAGGACAGCCAAGTTTAGGCAGTGAAGGAGTTGGAAAAGAGGAAGCTAGTGATAAAGTAATAGAACAAGGGGGCTATGTTCCAACTCCTGCAAGCAGCAGAACTCAATACCTTTGGCCATGTCTCAATGGCTTTATAGTCAAGAGGAGAAAAAGACTACTGGGACAGTTGATGCTGGTTAGCTGGCACTAAGAAATTAGTGGTAATTAAGAAGAGACCAGCATCACTGAGGTGAAATCTTCTGGGAAGTGTTTTCTGAGAGCACCAAGAAGTTGTCTTCCAGAGATAACCAAGGTTGTACCTTCTGCTGCAGCTGGACTTGGTAATGTGTAAGAGTCACCCAGGTGGTACTGGTTTTGAAGGCATGAAGGGGTCATGAAGAGCAGCTGAGGCTTGGCACTGTGAGAGGTCATGGAAGGCCTTTGGTGAAGGTGCAACCTTAGTTTCAGTTGATGGTCCAGGACTGAAGGGGTCATGCAAAGGAATTGAGGCTTGACACTATGAAGAGAGCCTATGAGAGGCTATTGGTGAAGCCTAGTTGCAGCAGAAGACCCCAGTGTATTGGAGATGCCAGTACCATGGTATAATCACCAAAACCAGCAGTAGCAATGGATCTGAGCTTAGAGTGCTACAGAGGACAGAGCTGGAGAAGTGACACCATCCCTTTGGAGAAGCCCAGAAGATCATGTGTGGATCCCAAACATTGAAACAAGAAGATGTAACATTGAAGTTGCCTTGGAGACCCAAAAATGTTTTCGATACTAGAGTCATATGATAGCTGCTGAGGAAAGCTGCTATTAGGGAGTAGAGCCAGCCCAGAAGAAAGAAGTTTGTTTGAACAAGCCTATGGGGGCCAAGGAGTGGAATGTGATAGTTCATATATGCTTGACCCAGGTAGTGGCACTATTAGGAGGTGTGGCCATGAAGTAGGTATGAATACCCTAGTCCTAGCTGTCTGGAAGCCAGTTTTCTGCTAGCAGCTCTTAGATGAAGATGTGGAAACCTTAGCTCCTCCTACACCATGCCTGCCTGGATGCTGCCATGTTCTTCCTTGATGATAATGGATTGAGCCTCTGAACCTGTAAGCTAGCCCCAATTAAGTATTGTCCTTATAAGAGTTGCCTTGGTCATGGTGTCTGTTCACAGCAGTACAACCTTAACTAAGGCAACAGGCGTATAACTTCAGCTCCCTGGGAAGTTGAGGACCTCTCTGTGTACCAAAGAGTAGGTTGGAGGCAAGCCTGGGCAACTGACTTAGAGATCATGTCTTGAAAATAAAAGGAAAGCACAGCCATTTAGGGCCTCGCTAAAGTGCTTATGTAGCACACATAGGGCCCTAAGTTCAGTCTCCAGTAATGAATGTGTGAGGAGGAAGTGGAGGAGCAACAGCAGAGCTGTTGATCCATGAGGAAAACAAGTGAAAAGGAGGAAAAGGAGAGCTGCTATTGGATCCATGAGGAAGAGATCAGAAAATGGATGCTTAGTGATGTTCTTTGTCGGGTTTTAAAAAATTTATTATCAGGAGGAGGAACCGGAAGAGGAAGAGGAGGATTATTTTGTGCTATTGGGGACCAAATCCAGAGTCTTTGTATGTTAGGCAAATGCACCACCACAGAGCTAAACCCTTGTCCTAGAACTCATTTTTCTTATTCATTATTTGTCCTTAAGTTATAGTTATTACTCTTGTTATTGTTGGGCCTTTTCCCTCTCAGTGGTTTTCAACCTTCCTAATGCTGCGACCCTTTAATACAGTTCTTCATGTTGTGACCCTCAACCATAAAACTATTTTGTTGTTACCTTGTAACTGTAATTTTGCTACTTTTATGAATCTTAATATAAATATACGATATGCAAGTTATCTGATATGTGACCCCTGTGAAAGAGTTGTTTGATCCACTCAAATGGGTCTTGACCTATAGGCTGAGAACCACTGTTATAAAACAAGAACTTTTTAAAATAAAGGGATATTTTATTATAGACAGTCTTAGAAGGAAAACCCCACAAAGATGGAGTTGAGAGGGCAGTATAGCTTTTAAAAACATATTTGATATTATAATGGCTTTGAGTTTAGTAAAAATATTGTTAAGATTTCCTGTTTGTTTGCTTTGAGACATGGGGCCTAGGCTGGCCTTGAAAATCTGATCTTTCTGCTTCTACCTACCAAGTGTTGGGATTACAGGTGTGTATCACTACACTAAGCTCTAAATGTGTGAGCCAACCTTCCCTTCCCTCCCTCTCTCCCCCTCCCCTTCCTTCCTCCTTTCCCCCTCCTTTCCTCTCCTTTCCTATCTTTCTTTTGAGAAAGGGTCTTACTATGAGGCCTGGCTATCCTGGAACTTACTATGTATATTAGATTTCTCTCAAACTCAAGAGTCTCCTGCCTCTGTGTCCCAAGTGCTGGGATCACAGGTGTGTCCCCAGTACACTCAGTTTAAGGTAAAATTTGCACAAAAGATTCACCATTGGAAAGTCAAGCTTCGAGGAACCAGAGTCCAACCTCTTTCAGCTATTTGAGCCCAGGCAAGATAGTGAGATTCCATCTCAAAGAGGGAAGAGGTTCCTATTGTAAATGTTCATAGTTCATAATTTTAGTGAATTTAAAAGGTTCTATAGGCTTAATTACAATCCATTTTTACTATGATTGCTTATTTTGTCATACTGGGGGCTGAAACAAAGATCTCACATTCTATTACTGAGCCATTTTTCCAACTCTATTTTGTTTTGAGATAGGATTTTGTTAAGTTTCCCAGGTGGGCTTGAACCCACTCTGGTAGACTTTGGATTTGTGCTCTTCATTCTTGAGCCTACCAAGGGACTGCTATTACAGGCCTATATCTTGGGCCAAATCTGCTTTGGTTTTTTGAGACTAGGTGTTTTATGTATCCCAGGTTGGCCTTGAATTTGAGATCTTCTCTCAGTGCTAGGATTACAACAAGCATTTCTACAACCCTGGAATCATTTTTATTTAAACATTAAAAACTGATTTTTCATGATACTGAACACTAGGCTTTGACTGGTGCTAAACATATATTCTACCTCTGAGCTATTCCTTTAGCTCTGCAATCTAGTTTTAAATAGTTACTAGGTGAGAGTTAATTTTGATCATCAACCTGATTGGATTGAAAAGCACCTCCAAGATCAGTGAAGCACATTGAGGGCATTCATTTCTAGAGATGATTAACTATGTAGACAATCTCATCACATATGCTTGGGGCCCTACATGGAATTAAAGGGGGGAATCTTACAGCACAACCATTCTCTCTACATTTTTTTTTTAATTTTTGATACAGGTTCTCACTGTATATCCTTCCATGTTCTGAAACTAACTTTGTAGACCAGGCTGGTGTCAGACTCACAGAGATCCTCTAGCCTCAGCCCGCTGAGTGCTGGAATTAAAGCATGTGTCACCATACCCAGCTCGTAGAACTTTTTAGCTGATGTGATGTGAACTGTACCATGGCTTTCTGCCATGACAGACTAAAGCTTCTGACTGAGCCACAAGAAATCTTTTTCCGTTAAGTTGTTTTTTGTTGTTGTTGTTGTTTTTTTGTTTGTTTGTTTGGTTTTTTTTGTTTTGTTTTGTTTTTCGAGACAGGGTTTCTCTGTGTAGCCCTAGCTGTCCTGGAACTCACTCTGTAGACCAGGCTGGCCTCAAACTCAGAAATCCTCCTGCCTCTGCCTCCCAAGTGCTGTGATTAAAGGCGTGTGCCACCACCGCCCGGCCTTCCCTTAAGTATTTTATCACAGCAAGTTGAAGCCTGACTAAAGTATATACCATTGCTTCCGAAAATCATACATGGTCATTTATATTATTGCTCTACACCTAGTTAACCACGAATTATTTTCTTTTCCTAAAGATTTTCATTTCTGGACAATTCACATAAAATTATGAAGTATGTGATGTTTTCCTCTGGTTGATTTCACTTAGTATAATATTGTCAAATCTTACTTTTGAACTCATTCATGACATTCCTTTGTATTGTGAGGAGGTCAAAGGACAACTTTGTGGAGTCTGGAGTCTGTTCTATCTTTACGTGGTTTCCAGGAATTGAACTCAGGTTTCCAAGCTTGAGTATTAAGTGCCTTTACCCATTGACTCATTCCCTTTCTTTTGAGACAGTCTTATGTAACCTATATTGGTTTCAATTTGCTATGCGGTGAAGTTATGACCTTAGACTCTTATCTTGTTTCCCAAATGCTGATATCTTTTTTATATATGTACACATACACATACATAAAATTTAATTAAAAATTTAAAACTAATTTGTGTATGAGTGTTTTTACTAGCATGTATGTTTGTGCAACCCTTGTGTGTCTGGTGCCAATGGAGGCCAGAAGGGAGCATTGGTCCTCTGGAAAAGCAGCCAGTTCTCTTAACCACTGAACCATCTTTCCAGCTCAGTCTTTTTAAAGTTCTAAACATTTATTTATGTATGTATGTATTTATGTATGTGCACATGTGTACTTGGGCCATAGCACTCATGCAGAGGTCAGAAAAGTTGCAGGAGTTGATTTCTACTTCCTCTATGTAAGTCCCAAGGATTTAATTCAGGTTTCTCAAACAAGACATTTTGTTGGTCTACCATGTAGTACATGGTTTTATATGTATTGCTTATCAAACCCAGGACTTCCCCAGTTTTACAGACAAGTTTTGGTGTCACGGGGTAACTCTGTTTAACTTTTTGGAGAACAACCACACAATGTTCTATGTTTAGCTGTACTGTTTTACATTTCTACCAGCAATGAATGAGGGATCTGTTTCCTCCACATCTTTGTTAATGTCAGTTACAGTCTTTTCTTATTGTAGCCATCCTCTTGGGTATGAAGTAGTATTTCATTTTAGTTTGATTTGCATTTCCCAAATGAGTAATGTTGTGGTTATTGGGCAGTAATCTCTTATCTGTACAGGACCTACATTCCTAGTACATGGCTAAAACCATAGTGCTGAATACTATAAAAGTGTAAGTTTTCCTAATCCTATGTACATGTACATAGGATAAAGTTTACGTGGTAAGGTAAACCAATAATAAGATAGAACAATTATAACAAAATGCTTTAATTCAACTGTACCATTATCTTTAAAGCTGACTGTCGCTGGCAAGATGGATTGATGGAGAAAGGTGCTTGCTATACAAGCCTGGTGGCCTGCATTTGATCCCCAGAATCTGTGTAATACTGGAAGTTAAGAACTCCACAAAACTCACTAAACTTTTATTTGTAAGGGAAAATACTTGAATTATTGAAGACCTAAGTTGTGATTTGAATTCTGTGAAAGTTTTATGAGGGTGAAATATTACTACTACTTTTTTGTTTGTTCATATGTTTGTTTTGAGATACTACTATTGAGATGGCAATATAGTATGTTGAAAACAGGCCTGGTCTACATAGTTCTAGGCAGCCAGGACTAAATAGTAAGGCCCTGTCTCAAACAATATGGTGAGCAATTAAAGAAAACAATGCACACCAACTTTTATTTTCCATATGTACATGAATAAAAATAAGGATATTTCTTTTGCTATTCTTAGGTGATTCTCTATCCTCAGCTTCCTGAGTATTAGGACTATAGGTGCATTCCATTGCACTCAGCTGGATAGGATACTTTCTTATAATGAATATAGACTTTAAGCTTAAGATGATGAAATCGTTTTGGGAATGGATTGAAGTGATGATAGGGCCAGCAAGATGGCTCAGTGTATAAAGTGCTTGCCAGGCAGACAGCTCGAGATTAGTCCCAGGAACTCCTATGAAGGAAGAAGGAGAGCGCTAATTCACACAAATGATAAAGCATTGTAAGAGGTGAAGATAGTACAACATTGTGAATAATGCATTAATGCTATGGGGCTCTACATGTAAAATAGTTAAAATAGTAAACTTGATTCTACATATATTTTACCACAAGTTAAAAAAACTAGTATCAGGTATATTCAGAATCTTAAGCAAAATTCTTCCAGAAAATATATGGTATTTTTACTCAACTTATGTATGGCTAAGTAAATTCAGGATTTGGTCACCTATATTGAATTTGGGGGATTGAGATGAGCTGAGAACTAGGTTTCTGCATATGAGGACATATTGAACTGTATGTATGGCTCCAGCTGCATATGTAGCAGAGGATGGCCTTGTAGGGCATCAGTAGGAGAAGAGGCCCTTGGTCCTGTGAAGACTCAATGTCCCAGTGTAGGGGAATGCTAGGGCGGTGAGGTGGGCGTGAGTGGGTGGGTGAGCACCCTCTTAGAAGCAGGGGGAGGAAGAATTGGATAGGGGGTTTGCAGAGGGGAAACTGGGAAAGGGGATAACATTTAAAATGTAAATAAATAAAAATAGCCAATAAAAAAGAACTGTATGCAAAGTGCTTTACTAGTCACTGTAGCTATATTAAAAATGATAACACATAGCCCCTGAAGTAGTTGTTGCTAAGTTATATAGCAACAAAAATAAACTTCTTATTAAGAAGTTTAAGTCAGGTGACTTGTTTTCTCCTTAATGATCTCTGTTGTAAGATGATTTTAAAAGTATCTCTTTTCCATCCTTTAGATTGCTATGGGAATATATGACCACATAAAAGGAAGTGTGTTCTGATAATTCTGATACCTGAGATGTAAGTAGACTGAAGAGTGAAACAGAAAAATATTTAGTACCAATCTTAGTTACAATGGCCACTGATTCTGGAGAGCCAGCTAGCACAGAAGATTCTGAGAAGCCTGATGGAGTTTCCTTTGAAAACAGGGTTGCCCGGACTGTTGCACCTCTGACTGTAGAAGCCAGAATAAAGGAAAAATACAGTACCTTTTCTGCTTCTGGGGAAAACATCGAAAGAAAGAGATTTTTCCGAAAAAGTGTTGAGATGACAGAAGATGACAAAGTTGCCGAATCTTCCCGCAGAGATGAACGAAAAGCCGCAACAAATATTTCAAGAGTAGATAAAGTTCCTACAAATGTGCTAAAAGGTGGGCAAGAAGTTAAATATGAGCAATGTTCAAAGGCAACCTCAGAATCCTCAAAAGATTGTTTCAAGGAGAAAAGTGAAAAGGAAATGGAAGAAGAAGCAGAAATGAAGGCTGTTGCAACTTCCCCTAGTGGCAGGTTCCTGAAATTCGATATAGAGCTGGGAAGAGGAGCGTTTAAAACGGTATATAAAGGATTGGACACTGAAACATGGGTTGAAGTTGCTTGGTGTGAGCTACAGGTGCGTATATAATTTTCTTGGCTTTATGAACTCCAAATTTAGCTGCTGGGACTGCCAGAATGATCCCAGATGAAGAAGTAAAGAGCCCTTCCACTATCATCGAGAAATTATTCTCTTATCCTGTTAGGAATACATGCCAAGCTTTTTTTGTTTTTGCTTTCTAATTATATTATTTTTTTTATTTTCTAAGGTTTTTTTTATTTACATTCAAAATCATTTCCCCTTTCCCGTTTCCTCCCTCCCCGAAAGTCCCATAAGCCCCCTTCCCTCCCTCTTTTCCCCATTCAACCCCCTCTCGCTTCTCTGTCTTGGCATTCCCCTACATCCAGTCTTTCCAGGACCAGGGGTCTCTCCTTCCATCTTCTTGGAAATCTATTGATATGCGTATTGTGTCTAGGGTATATGCAGTCACTGATAAGGGGATATTAACCCAGAATCTTGGAATACCCTAGACATGCCAAGCTTTTTAAAAATTATCTTCCCCTAAGTGTTCTATTTTTCTTCTTCCTCCTCTTCTTTTGTGGCAACACTGAGGATGGAATCAGGATCCTTTTCAAGCTAGGCAGATAGTCTACCATTGAGATATATTTCCATGTCAGTTTTGCCTTTATCTTAATTTTCCAATGCTGGATGGGAATAAACTCAGAGCCTTATACAGAGCCACTGAGTTATACCCCTTCCTCTCCTTTTCATTCATTCATTCATTCATTCATTCATTCATTTATATTCTGATGCTAAAGATCAAATTTTGGGTCTTGTATGTGCTAGGCAATTAGTCTACGAGTGACCTATAAAAATACCCAGCCTCTGGAAATACAACTAATTTTTTCTTTCCATTTATCATTTATTTTGCTACAGGATATATAGCCCAATCTAGCCCTGAATTCTCTCTGTAGCCTAGATTGATTTCGAACTGATGTTCTTCTTGCCTCATTCTCTCTAGTGCTAGGGTCATAGGCATATGCCAGCCATGCTTGCTTTCCTTAAGTTAGTGTTGTGACATTCTTTGGGAAAATTTTTTTATTAGCTTTAGGAAATTTCCCAAATTCCCACTAACGTCTCATTTTAAGAATTGAGTGTATATATCTCATTGTTTGATCATTACATTACATATTTAAGTGTATGATAGGAATGTATTCAGTATGATATCTACCTCTATTTTTTTCTTACAAAATGTGAAATTCACATGATATTTTTACAAACAGGAAAGATATTTTTTGACTCTTTGAAAACTTCTTTTGATATTCTATCCTCATACCTTTGAAATTACAGCAAACTGAAACCACCAGAATCTACAGATGTTAGTCAGCTAAAGAAGATATTTTTTATGTAGTACTATTAACAAATGAGGGCTAGAACAGCATATAAAGTATTATAATGAGACAATAGTTTCAAGTAGATGTAGGTCAAATATAAGTAGACCAAGCCTTGATGACCTCAGTCAACTCATGAAAAGAGTATCAGCATTCATATGGGATGCTTAAAATTAAGATTGGGATTGGGACTATGGCTCAGTTTGGTACAGTACTTGCCCTAGCATGCATGAGCAAAGCTTGGGTTCAGTTTTAGTACTATATATACTGGGCATGGTGGTACACGTCTGTAATTCTAGTACTTGGGAGGAGACAACAGGAAGATCTGAAGTTCAAGGTCCTCCTTGAATATATGTAGCCTGGGCCACACGAGACACTTCCTCAAAACAACAATAAAAAACCACCACCAACAACAAAAAACAAATCACAGAATTAAGATTGACTAAAGATAGCCACTACAGATAGGTTGTTGTTTACATTCAAACTGTGACTATAAAATACCCAGATTCCACCCATTATAAAGTTATATTGTTTGCTATTTGGGTAGATTAAAATTTAATCTTAAGAGTTTTGTATTTGTTTTATTATATTTTATTTGAGACAGGGTCTGATTGATATATTTCAAGTTAGTCCCAAATTCACTATGTAGCTGAGAATGATCTTCAACTTCTCAGCTTCCTGCCTTCACTTTCTAAGTTCTGAGATTGCAGGCATGTGCCATCATGCCCAGTTTATTTGATTTTTAGGGACTGAACTTCTCTGCTAGCAGAGCTACACTTCTAGACCTGGACCTCCTTGAAGTTGTACCTAGATGTCTAGCAACTCCAGCTAGAGTCTGTGAACTAAAGATGCCACTGAAAATCAAAACAAAGCAAAAACACTAGCAAGAGAAAATAGGCACAATAGACTATGTAGCAGGTTAACATGTTGAGTGAACATTGTATGTACATTTTTATTATAGTAGTGATTATTATATTATATTTAAGATAATGTAGAAGTAGAAAAAGTAACTGAAAATTCATGGTTAAGGGTTAAGCATTAATTAATTTCAGCATTTAGGAGATTGAGGCAGAAAAATATTATATTAGATGCCAGATCTTGTTTCTTATAAAATGCAGTTTTTTGAAGTATTCACTGTAGGACACTTAATTTTGATTCTAAAATAGTTCTATTGCCTTTTCAGAAATGTTTCTAGATTCTATTTGAGCCACCAATAAAATGAATATGGTTAATTCCACTAAAGCTCCTCACAGTGCTATTTAGTTATATTTCCTTTTGTCTTTGTCAGATCCAGCCAAGATACTAATTGTAGACCCAGGGCTAAAGAGATTCTCTTGAATCTAGGAATGATGAAGCTTGCTCAAATGTGTGTTCTAGTTTCTTTGCTTAACAAATTATATAACTTGATTAAATCTAAACCAAAGACAAATACTTTTGCAAAATGGCAAAGGATGATGGAGGAAGGGGACAAGTCTGGTCTGGGAAATATCATTAATTCCTAAATAGTTTTGTGAATTATTTTTAGTTATTTGTGGAATTGACTTCAAAAAGAAAGAGAAAGAACTTTATATGTGTAGTAGGCTGAATAATAACATCTCTAAGATGCCATGGCTTCGACCTTACATAATTAAAACTAGCTTTGCCGATGAGGCTAATTTAGAGATGGAAATAGTGAATTTAACTTGATTTATCTAATCACCAGTCTTTGTAAGGAGGAAAGCAGGTTGGTAATCATTTGAGAAAGATCTATGAATAAAAGCAGAGTTTGAAGTGATGCTGTTGCAGGATTGGGTCACCAAGCCAAATGATGCAGATAACCTCTAGAAAGTTAGAAGAAGCATGGAAATAAAAAGTTGCCTAGGGTCTCCAGAAGAAACAGTGCTGCTGTCTGAATTCCAGTCTAATGTGACTCACTGTAGATTTCTGATTCCCGTATCTGAAACATAATACATCTACACTAAATGCTAGGGACACAACAAGGGAGAAAAGAGCAGACACAGACATATTTCATAAAAGCCTAGAGTAGAATGAGTATAGTTAGTAGTAGATGAAAGGGCTGTTAACTATAGGTTTGTTTAAAGGAAATGAGAGGGTTAGAAGCAGAAGGAAACAGAGGTACTACTCCTTTACTACTTACCCCATTCTCTCTTTGAACTTATTTCCAGGTGATTTTCTTTTTTTTTTTTTTCTTTTCTTTTTTTTAAATTATTATTTATTTTATTTTAATTTTTTAATTTACATTCCAAATCACTTCCCCTTTCCCGTTTCCTCCCTCCCCGAAAGTCCCATAAGCCCCCTTCCCTCCCTCTTTTCTCCATTCAACCCCCTCTCGTTACTCTGTCCTGGCGTTCCCCTACATCCAGTCTTTCCAGGACCAGGGGTCTCTCCTTCCATCTTCTTAGAAATCTATTGATATGCGGATTGTGTCTAGGGTCCAGGTGATTTTCTACTTGCAAAAAGGTTACACAGATATCCATAAACTAAAATATTGAACTTAATCAGAATATATTAGTTTGCCTTCAAATATTCCTCTTCAGTTCTTTGATCACATCCATGTTTCTATACTGTGTGTACTCCCCCTTCTTTAACAGTTTTTTTCCAGTGTTTCCTTGAGCTTTCAAAGGGATTAGCTGTTTCTCCCTCTCCCTTCTCTTTTTGAGACGAGGTCTTACTATTTAGCTTACAAACACCAAGAACTCATTTTAAAATCCTTCTATGATTCTTAAAGACTATTATTACAGCATGCACTGCCATGGTTGGCTAGCTAAGCTCTGCATTTTTTGTCAAAAATATCACAAAAGTGATCCCTTTACTTAGTCTTCCATAGCAAGGATATGTGATATTGATATATGTTAATGATAAGATAATCTTGACCCCTTGACTACTGTCAGATTATTCCTTTTTTTTTTTTTGTTTTTTTTTTTGTATTTCGAGATAGGGTTTCTCTGTGTAGCCCTAACTGTCCTGGAACTCACTCTGTAGACCAGGCTGGCCTCGAACTCAGAAATCCGCCTGCCTCTGCCTCCCAAGTGCTGGAATTAAAGGCGTGCACCACCACCGCCCGGCTGTCAGATTATTCCTATTATCTACTTGTTAGATTAGTAAATATCTTAGGAGTATATACTTTGACACTGTGAAATACATCTCAAGTAGGTTTTGGTACTCTTTGATGTCTCTACACAGGTAATTTACACTGTGATTATGATGTTCTGTTTGTTTGTAAAACTTATGTAGAACTTGATAGCCCAAACTGGTCTTGAACTTGTGATCCTCCTGCCTGAAATAGCAACTTTCTATTTTGTACTTTCCCCATTTATCAGTTGGCAGCACCTCTTAGATTTGTGTAGTCTTCCCCCAATATATATATTAAGTTTCTAAAAATTAATTAATTGAATTAATTAATGTATAAGTGTTCTGCATGTATACCTGCATGCCAAAAGAGGGCAAGAGATAGCTTTAGAGATGGTTGTGAGCCACCATGTGGTTGCTGGGAATTGAACTCAGTACCTCTGGCAGAGCACCCAGTGTTTTTAACTGCTGAGCTAGCTCACCAGCCCAGCGATTTATTTGTTTATTTTTATTTTATGCGCTTCTGCATTTTGCCTGACTGTCTGTGTGAGGGCATTGGGTCCCCTGGAACTAGAATTACATACTGTTGTGAGCTGCAATATGCATGCCTGGTGTACACAGAGTCCAGAAGAGGGCACCAATTTCTCTGCAACTAGAGTTACTTATGGTTGTAAACTGTCATGTGGGTGCTGGAAATTGAACTCCAGTCCTCTGGAAGCAATGTGTGTAATCTCTGAACCATCTTTCTAGCCCTCATATATGTGTATGTTTGTTGTTGCTTGTTTTTTCAGACAGGGTTTCTTTGTGTAGCTCTGGCTGTCCTGGAACTAGCTCTGTAGACCAGGCTGGCCTTGAACTCACAGAATTTGGCCTGCCTCTGCCTCCCAAGTGCTAGGATTAAAGATGTGCACCACTATCATCCAGCTTATATTTGTATATTTTTAAAGAGATGACACATGGTATTGGATAACTGTAGTAGCAAATCTGGAATTTTGGTTTCTTTAAAAACACAGAAATTTAGGAATGTGTTTTTGTTTTAGTCTCAGAAGCTGTTGTCCAAGGACTCAGTAGTTTGTACAAGGCCCTGAGTTCCATCCCCATCACTACAAAAAGTACTAAGTGAAGACTATGTAGCTAAAAGGGAATACATTCCAAGGGAAACATAACAATTTATTATTTTTAGTTCTAGAGCAGTTTAATAAAACTGAAATGTTGAAAGAGTGGCAGTAGTGTGAGAGTGGATAGGGTGGGCTTGATGTGTTTGTCTCATTGATATTTTTAATTATTTACCTTAGTGACTGGTGGGTTTAGATACAGTAGGGGAGACAAATAGTTACCTTACTTTTCTTTCTGTTTGTTTTAAAAAGATGTATTTATTTTCATTTTGTGCATATGGGTGTTTTGCCTGTATGGATGTCTGTGTACCCATGTGTGCTTGGTGCCAATGGAGGCCAGAGATGAGTGTTAGATCCTCTGGGAATAAAGTTACAGATGATTGTGTGCTTCCTTGTGGGGGCTAGGAATTGAACTCAGGTCCTCTGGGAAAGCATCCAGTGCTCTTAATATTAAACATGAAGTCATAGTGAAATTTAAATGACATGAAATTTCAGTGTTAAACTGTTAAATACTAGTTCATGAAGCCTGAGCTGGATGTGGAGGTAGGTGATACATACCTATAATCCCAACACTTGTGAGGCAGAGGCAGGGGGATTTTGAGTTCCAGGCCAACTTAAACTGCATAAAGAGACTCTGTCTAAAAAAACCCAACAATAATCACAATAATTTTATAACCCTATAAATAATCTTAATATTAAATCATATTACATAAGAAACAGAAAAATATGTTATATATGAGTACAACAGTTACAGTAGTTAAATTCTTTAGTAAAATTTTAACAAATACAATTTACCAGTACACCAAACATAGTTTTTTACTGTTTTAGGAATTATAAAAAAGGTGGGGAGTATAGCTTAGTGGTAATATACTAGCTAAGTGTGTATGAGACTATAGGTTTAATATCTCCAGCAACATAAAAGTAGGAGAAAAAAGGAAGCTAAGAATAATTCCATACCAGGAAACTTATCAATAAGCCATGATTGTATTAGTAGGTGCTGATGAGAAGATATTAGATAGAATTCTGTAGATACTCTTAATTAAAAAGGAAAACTAGTGTATGTGTATGGAAATCACTTAATTTAAAACAATTTCTTTAAAACAGAATAATCTTTTAAGCTCTAGGATGATAAAACTTGTTTTATGAAAATCTTGTATGAGATAATTATGAATGTTACCACCTTTTTTCAATATTGTTTCTATTTTAGCAAAATCAATTAGAGTAGAAAAATAGAACAGTCCAAATATTAGAAAGAGATCTACTTATCATTTCCTGTTGATAATAAGAATCTTCCTGGAGAATTTGAGTCTCTGATTCTTCTGTGATATAGGACAACTAGAGGCATAAACCTATACTGAGTTTTCCAGAGCATTGACTGTCTCAAGCCAGCAAAGCAAAAAGCAAATCCGAGTTCAACTTGTGATGCCAAAAGCAGATAAAGACTTTATAAGACAACTATTAATACTTGAGAGATGGCTCATAGGGTAAAGGTGTTTGTTGCTAAAGCCTGATGATCTGCATTTTGATGCCCAGGACCCAGGTGATGGAAGGAAAGACCAGACTGCAGAGGGTTGTCCTCTGATCTCCACATGAATGCTGTGACTGACATCCCTCCTCCACAATTCAAACACAAATAGATACATATAAAAAATTAAAAGAAACTCTATAGACCAACATTTCCAACAAATATACATGAAAAATGTCCAGTTTAACAGTAGAATATTAAACCCTGTGACTTCTGCATGCACTGTGAAACATATACAAGTATAAAGATACAAATAAATGTAATTAAAATGAAAATTCTGTTGTTGTGATTAAAGCAAAAAAAAACACTTTTAAGCAAATTCAAAGTAGGATATCTTAACTTACTAAAGTACGTATCTTGCCGGCCATGGTGGTGCATACATTTAGTCCCAGTACTCTGGAAGCAGAAGGCAGGTGGATCTCTGAATTTGAGGCCAGCCCAGTCTATAACGTGAGTTCCAGGGCAACAAGGGCTACACAGAGAGACCTGCTCAAGAAAAACTTAAGAAAAAAAAAAGCAAAAGCAAACACACACACACACACACACACACACACCCTAAACAAAAGTAGGTATCTATTTAAAAATAAACCTGTGAAGTATTGATGTACAACCTCTAATCTTAGCTATGTTGAAGGCTGAGGTAATAGGACCATGAATTTGAGGCCGATCTGGGCAAGAGAGAGAACCCATCCAAAAGGGGAAAAGACAAAGCACAGTATGATGGTGTTTGCTTGTAATCTTGGCACGTTAGGGCATGGAGGCAGGAGGCTCAGTTGTTCAGTGCCATCCTGCTTACTTGAGACCTCATCTCAAGGGAAAGCAAAATGAACAGCACACCTCTTTCTTTCTTACAGTGATAAAATTTAAGGGTGATGGCATATGATGTTGCTAGACATAGTAATAAATACCTTTAATTCCAGTACTCTGAAGCTGAGACAGGGAGATCTCTGGGTTCAGGCCAGCCTGGCTTATGTAGTGAGACCATGTCTCAAAAAACAAACAAAACTAATCAACAGTGTTGATCCATACATACAAATTATGTAGGGAAACATGGGTTCATTTGTTTTTGTCAATATCAGTGATCAAGCCCATGGCCTCATTTCATCATTTCTTGCTTGGGAAATGCTTAATACCCAAGCTATATCATCAGCATTTCCCTTCAAATCTTTATTTTAATTGGGTTGATTGTTAATTAAAATTAAAACCATATTTTGATATCTTCGATATACCTACTGAGATAGCTTAAAATACCCTCTGTTCTAATTGCTTATGACAATGGGTCATATGGAGATATTGACACATAATTGACAGTTTTATTATTTTCTATTTTTGCTGAGCTACTAGTAGTTCAATTTTATATTTATTTCTGTTCTTTCATAGATTATTCATGGGAATACAAATAATAGAATCATCTTATTTATTTGTCAATGCACAGAAGCTATTAGTTGCCAGAAGTTCCTCGGCTATGGGTGGAATTTTGTCTGGCTTAAGTTCTACAGGTGTTGTGCATGCTGTCATTACTTCTGTAAATACATATGTGCAGTTTCCCTGTTGTATTCTAGGAACACTCTTGTAGTCACCTACCACCTCTTATACTCTTTCTGGCCATCCTCTGCAATGATTCCTGAGCTTTAAGAGGAACAGGGTATGATGTAGATGTTCCATTTAGGGTTTAACATTATGTAATCTCTTGTTGTCTGAATGTTGATCATTGTGGGCCTCTGTGTTAATCACCATCTGCTGCTAAAAGACGTTCCTCTGATGAGGGTTGAGAGATGCACTAATCTATGGGTATAACAGTAAGTCTTTAGGAATTGGTTTCCTATTATGTTCATTTAGTAGGTTATCCTCTAGGGCCAGTGACCTGTCTAGTCATAGGTTCATGGCTGTGATAACAGTTTGGGCCATTTTTTATGAAAAGTCTTTAAGTAATATTTTCAGAAAAGTTGTGTGGGATGGATGTTTTCTCTGTTTTCATTTCTAGAAATATAGGCAGTTTTCCTTTCTTAGCTTAATTGACAGTTTGTCTGACTTCAGAATTTTAGGATCACAGTCCTTTAGAATATTATAAACATTGTGCCTATGACTTTTAGCATTATAATGTAGCAGATTAGATGTTCTGTGCCTATTTGAAGGTCTTTCATTAGTTAGTAGCCCAGTATTTCTGCCTAGAGGCTTAGACCAGTTTTGACAATTCAGAAATTAAACTGGAAAAAAGTTCTAAGTCTAATTACCTTTTGATTATCCTTGTTCTGATTTTTAGAGATTTCCAAATATGAAAACCTCAGGATTTCTTAGGGAAATATTGCAATTATCTATTTTATTCCTTTTTGTAAATTCATTTTAAGATAATGTAAGCACTCTACCACCAAACTATACCCTATAGCCCTTTAGACATTGATGGTATATAGGTATGTTCATAGCATAGTTGTGAAATGTAACAATAGTTGCATTACCTCATGGAAGAGTCAAATTAATTAAGAAAGAATATCAGTAATTCTGTAGATATTGAGAAAAAATTGATAGGTATAAGACATATGCAAACAGTAAAACACTTAGTTGAGCTATTAGAAATGTGCATGGAAATCTCTGTGGTCTTAACTTGTAACTTGTTCTTCTACTTTAGGACCGCAAATTAACTAAAGCTGAGCAGCAACGGTTCAAAGAAGAAGCAGAGATGTTGAAAGGGCTCCAGCATCCCAATATAGTTCGATTCTATGATTCATGGGAGTCCACATTGAAAGGAAAGAAATGTATTGTGTTAGTGACTGAACTAATGACATCAGGAACCTTAAAGACGTAAGTTGACTCTGATAGTACCAGTTGAGATGAAAATCATTTTAATGAGTCATGAAAGTTATTTATAAACTTTGGCTTAAGGGTATGTAGAAGGGTTGGTACTATATAGCTCAGTGAAATAGAACTTACTTAGTATGTACAAGGATTTGGATTCCATTCCTAGTATTACAACTACTTATGAAGTTTGTTAGAATATGTATTGCTGAAAAGTTAATGTTTGGAGATCTGGGAATCAAGCTCAATTGGTTAAATGTTTGCCTAGCATGCATGAAGCTATGGGTTCAATCCCCAGCACCACATAAAAACTAGGAACAGTAGCACAGGCCTTTAATCTCAGCACTGGGTGGTGGAGTAGAGATAGGAGGATCTGGACTTCAGGGTCATTCTTGGCTACATCATGAGTTAGGGGTCAGCCCAATCTATAAGAAATCATACCTCAAAAACACAAAAAAGGTTATAGAGATGACTCAGAAATAAAAGAGCACTTGTGGCTCTTTCAGAGGCTACTAGCACCAATGTTATGGTTTACAACCATCAATAACTCTAGTTCCAGGGAATCCAATGCCTCTTCTGACATTGGTACCTGGAAGTCATTTAGCACATATATACACATGTACATAAAAACATAACTCTAAAAACACCCCACAAAAGATGTTTTAGAGATGTAGAATTTGAGAATTGAAATTATTATAGAGAGAATATGATTGCATTTTTAAAAGATAATGACTTGCTAAGGATTTTTCCATCTAGTAAGGAATAACTACCATATAATTATACTCTTTTGTTTGTAATCAACTTTTATTGGTATAAATTGACTGTATAATCAGTTGTAAATAATTAAATGTGAAGTGTACATTTTTCCTGGCATCTTACACCAAAATTTTATGTAACCAAGTTCTCCAGTGGCTGGGTAAGTAATTACTTAGGAGCAGAGAAGGGATTTCTTTTGAAAATTGTGCTTCCATTACAAAAAATTCATTCTAGTATGATTCATATTTTGAATTAAAAGTGCTGGACTTTGTAGAAGTAGGTCAAACCATTTCTTTGAGGGTATGAGGTGGGATGGTAAACTTGAGTGACCTGTAAGTCACTGAAAGATTAGATTGGAATGAGGCTTTTGATAGATTTTTATTTTGCTACAGCAAACAATGAAAAATAAATCCGGGGCTAGAGAGACGGCTCTGTAGTTAGCATCTTCTGCTCTTGCAGAGGATCAGAGTTCAAGTTGTGGAGTCCACACTGGGCAGCTTACAACTCTGTGTAACTATAGCTCCAGGGGTCTAGTGCCCTCTTCTGGCCTCCACAGGCATTTTGCACATATGTGCACATTAACAAATACATAAGTGAAAATAAAATATAAACCTTAAAAATTATACAGAGGTAGTAATCATAGTAAATAAGTAATAAGAACATCTCACTCAGTGTAATTTGTAGAATAATCTGGGAATGTTTGTTTACATACGAACTTTGTTTCTTTGTATAGGTACTTAAAACGATTTAAAGTCATGAAACCAAAGGTCTTAAGAAGCTGGTGCAGGCAAATTTTAAAAGGATTGCAGTTCTTACACACAAGGACACCTCCTATTATTCACCGGGATCTGAAATGTGACAACATTTTCATCACAGGACCCACTGGATCTGTGAAGATTGGTGATCTGGGACTTGCAACCTTAATGCGCACATCGTTTGCTAAGAGTGTCATTGGTGACTAGTATTTTACAATTTACTTGCTGTGTATTTGATTTTTCAGTTGTATAAGACTGGAGCAGAAATGATAAGTCACATACTGTCTTGAACAAAATTTTGGCCACTGCCTGTTATTTAAGGATTTATTTATGTCACACATGCTTGCACTTACAAGCATGCTAGTTTTATTGAGATGAACTTGGACTGTCCTCAAACTCGCTATGTGGTAAAAGATGACCTTGAGTTCCTAATCCTCCCATATCTGGCTCCTCAATCTTTGGGTTTTAAGACCCAGCTAGCACACTCAACTGTTAATTTGCTTTGAGAGATCAATTATATGAAAACTGACCTATTTCTAATATGTATTAGAAATATATATTTTGTAGAATGTGTTAAGAACTATTAGTTTTTAAATTTATCTTTATTTTACATGTATGGATATTTACCTGCATATATGTCTGTGTGGTACCTGCATGTTATGCCCACAGAGGTCAGAAGATGGTGTTGGAGCCCTTAGAGCTGGAGTTACAGTCAGTTGTGAGCCATCCTGAGGGTGCTAGGAACTGAACTCAGATCTTCTACAAGAGTAGCAAGTGTTCTTAACCACTGAACTGTCTCTTCATCCACATCCATAAAGGATTATTGAAAGATTTTGAGGACTTAAGGAGCAAAGTTTTCTAAATTAATTTATCCAAATTTGAACTAAGAATTATAAATAAAATCAAATTTTATCTGTATCTAGCTATCTTTGCTTTTTGAGACAGGGCCTATCTATTATGTAATTCTGGCTGACCTGGAACTTGCTATGAACATTAGTCTGGCCTCAAACTCAGATCCTTCTGCTTCTGCCTCATAAGTGCCGGCATCAAAGGCTTACATCATAGTGTCTGGCCTTTTCTTTTCTTGAGACAGGACTTTAATATAGGCCAGGCTGACCTTGAGCATACTATATAGCTGAGAATAACCTTAAAATTCTGACCTTCCTCCTGGTTACCCCTTTAGTACTAGAATTACAAGTGTGAGCTACCATGCCTGTCTAAAGTTGGATTTTTAACATCTTAACCTAACACTGAATGTTTTAAATTGTACTTCATTAGTACAGATTGTTACATTTGTTGTTTTTTGAGAAAGGGTCGCTCTACTTGGCTCAGACTGTCCTGTAACTTACTCTGTAAACCAGACTGGCCTTGAACACAAAAGAGATCCACCTACCTCTGCTTCCCAAGTGCAGGAAGTAAAGGTGTGCACTACTACACCAGGCCTAACTTACAGATTTACTTTGAGGGGGCAGAAATTGCCAGATAGTTTTTATGGGAAAGAAAGACTTGATGAATGTATTTTTCTCTTTACTAAAAATACGATTGTGGTACTATTTTACAGGCACTCCTGAATTTATGGCTCCAGAGATGTATGAAGAACACTATGATGAATCTGTAGATGTTTATGCTTTTGGGATGTGTATGCTGGAAATGGCTACTTCGGAGTATCCATATTCTGAGTGCCAGAATGCAGCACAAATATACCGTAAAGTAACCAGTGTAGGTATAATTTTATTCATTTTACTTGTCAGATTGCCACATTTTAAATTGAGATTGATACAATTAATTTAGTCAAATTTAATTATGGGACAAAGGGTGTGGCTTAGTGGTAGAATGCTTGACCAATATAAACGAGACTCTAGTGAAAAAGAATTAACCACACTCAATATGATTTAGTTTTATATAACAATGTTAGTTTAACAATTGCATTGAGAAAAGCTTTAGATTGATAAAGATTTCTATTTATGTACTTGAACGCTATTGGGGTGCACCACTATGTCTGACTTGATTGGTAAGACTGAACTTGAAGGCTTATGATACTTCTAAGTGCTCAATTATGAAAAAGCTTTCAATATGTAGTTTTAGAGGTAAAGCATTTGAATCCCCTGCTATGAATAATTTTTTTTTACGTTAGAAATTGCAAGGTCTGCAATGACAAGAAGTGTTTGCTACTCTCTGAGAGCTTGCATTTTTAGGAGGAGAATAATATAAATTAAGATATAACTAGCAAGATATGGCGGTGCACACTTGTAATCCTAGCACTTGGAAGGCTGAGGAAAGAGGGTTGTAAGTTTGAGGCTATCCTGGGCTACATTATGAAACCCAATCCCGAAACTTAAGGTAAAAGAAGTATAAAATAAGTGTAGTTGTTAGTCCTGGTTCTTTCTCCCAGCCCCATGTTCCCAGAAATAAGATTCAGACTCAAAATATATTTACAAGAACCTTGGTCATATTGCTAGGCTCTTCTCTTGACTAGAATGATTACTAAAATAACCCAATTATTTTAACCTACAATCTGTAACATGTATCTATCTCTTTACATCTTCTCCGATCTCCCTCACCTGGCTCTATTCCAGAATCCTTTCTCCTGCCAGATGTCCCACCTCCCATTTCCTGTCTAAACCATAGACCGTAGGCTTTTTAATTGACAAGAGATGCATCTATATAATATACAAGATATTCTCTCTACAATTCCCCTTTTCAGTCTAATAAAAGGTTCTTTTTCTTTCAAATATAAGTTGAATACAATTATAAAACTTATGAAACAATTATGAAAACTATTAGGTAAGATTTACATTCATAATTTCCAGTCCATTTATATTTGGCAACTTAGATAAAATATTCTAACATCTATCTCATCTTAGTGAGTTTAGAGTTCTGTTTCTAAATCATTTTCTATCCCAACTTGTATTACCATCTGAAAAACATCTTCTTAGACATAGAACATTATCTTATATTCTAAACAACTTAAGCTTATAGTAAGACTATGACTATCTAGTCTTCAATCCCATCAGAGACCTGGGAAGGAATATTACCTGAGTATGCAGGAAGCACAAGGACACAACTTCTAAAACTTATAGAAATGACAGAGACAGCTGATTGCCTGGACAGTCCCAAATATTCTTTATAACATTGGAGTATCTATCTTTAGCCTTCTGGTCCAGACTATCTGACAGACTGTTTTTGAAGCAGGAATTATAAAGGACTTGCTTACCCTGTATTTGCAGAGCTTGGTAATAGACTTTCCTGTGTCTGTTTGTCCTTTCTGGTAAGATTTGTCTGTAGTTGGAGCATCAGCATTTTCTTTGCCCAGTGGATAGATTTCTATAATGGAAGCAATTCCATATGGAGACTGTTGATGATCATTATCATCTATTTTGAAGTGGAATGGGGGTAACTGCTTGGAGCAGATCTCATAGTCAAAAGATCTTTTAATAATGAAAGAATTTTAAATGCCTTATTCTGTGGATCTCTGAGGTTTTTGAACACCAACTATCTACAGTACATCTACATTGCAAACATTGTTTATTCTTAGTTATTTACTATTTGAACAACATTGAAAAAATTTTACTATAATTAACTAAACTAGTATCTAATATGACCATGAGTTTGACTATTATTTTGTATTTCTTAATGATCCCTAATAGTTCACAAGTTGTACTTTTTATCATCCCTGTTTCTTATAGCTTTCGTATTGACCAGAAACTTTATATTGTATCTTCAAGAATATAAGTACAATACCTCAAATAAACATTAAAAACATATATACACTATGTGTATCAAAAATAACCTTAAATTTGCATCAATATATAAAAAACCTATACCAGTGTATCAAAAATAACCTTATTTCTGTATCAATATACAAAATTTTGTTCCAATGTAAGATTGTGGCTATAAAATAGGGGTTTTTTTGGTTTGTTTGAAAGTAGATTCTATCCCTATTTGTCTAATTTCCTATGAAATTTCTATATCCTCATTTTTTCTTGACCCCCCTTTCTCTTACCTAAATAAGACAGAGAAAAGGAAAGAGAAAATAGATCCCGAATCTAACCTCTTTTTTGTTTCCTCTCTATCCAGACCATAATTATTTATAATCATCCCCCAAAATGACAGCATATCTATAATCCGTATGATCTAAACCACTACAATTTAAGGGATTGGGATGATGGTCTTATATTTGCTTCTTGCTGAACTGGGAGGAAGGATTCCTTTTGGGGGCCCAAGAAAATTAGAAAGATGTCCAGTGCTGGCCTTAGCCACACCTTGTGCATATTTCAGAATGCTGAAGTCTTCCTTTTGGATTTTCTCTAGAAAAAAAATCATTGTTTCTAGGAGTGCCTTGCCTACAATCTCTTTTTAAATGACTTTGGTTGTCACAATTAAAACATTTGGCAGTTTGGGTTTTCTTAAAGCCATTAGGGATTCTTTTATCTATTAAAATTGCATTCTTATAATTTTTAAATTCAGCCTTTCTCTTGGATGTCATCTAAATTCTTCCTGAGGGTAGCCATTGTCTGTTGTGATTTGTTGTATAGTAACCAGATAAGCTAAGGTTGGCTTTCTAATAATCTTTGACTGACTTTTCTAATTTTCATTATATGGTGGTGCAGTAGGCTTTAACCTTACTTTATCTTTCTAAATTTTGTTTATAATATTTTCTAACTTTTCTTCTAAAGCCTGTAAGCCCTGTATTTGATTTTCATATTTTTCCTTTTCTTGCATCTGTACTGTTAGTATTTTCCTCATTTTTAATTATAAAAATTTCTAATTTTTCTTCTAAGGCCTGTATCTGGTTTATATATTTTTCTTTTTCTCTTGTATCTGTACTATGTTAGTATTTTGTTCAATTTCATCTATAGAACATCGTACCTGTTTTCTATTTTTTTTGTTTCCATGTTTTATTTTTTCTTTGTTTTGTTTCTAACATTTTAATATCTTTTTTATTCTGATTTATTAATTTTAGCAAAGTCTCTAAGCTTTGCTTTTTTGTTTCCTAAGGCCCCTGTTTATCCAAAAGACATAGCAATCTAAAATGCTTGTCTTGTGCTCTTCTGGAAAGTTTTGGCTTTGATCTGTTTTTGTTCTTTATTTTTTAAAGAGACCAGACCTCTTGTCTGGCTAGCCTGATACCACCACCACACCCGCCTGCCCCCACTCCTCCCCAAACCCCACTACCTGGTTTTTACCCTTTTAAGGTTATAATTTTGGCTTCTAATTGCTGTAAGTTGAGCACCATTTTGTAGAGTTAGGGCCCGGTTCTTCCTCCCAGCCCCTTTTCTTTTGATCTGGTTCTTTGGGCTTCAGGTATATTTCCATGATCTCTCTGGACCCCTTCTTCAAGGCTCCAAATCCTCCATCCTGCCAGCTGATCTGAATCTCCCTCTCTCCCTCACTTTCCTTTGGTTTGTGGATGGTCCTCCCTCTTCTCTATACTGCCCAGCCATTGGGTGATGAGCATTTAATTAACAAGGCAGAGAATAAATGGTAAGAATTGTGTACACAAACTTAAGACAGGAGATTCTTAGTATAAGCATCACAATGCCCTGTCCTTATTGAAACAAGATAAGAGGGCAGAGAAATTAGCATTTCAATAACACAAGGGTAAACTTTACACATAGTGTACAAAAACATTACACCTACAGATATGACTATATTAAGGTCTACAAGGTAGAATTGAAGTGTTTTCATTGTCTAGGGTGGTTATACTTCATGTACGGCTGGGTGACTAAATATAGACCATGAAACAGACTGTTAGTGTTTCCGGAAGCTAATAATAATAAGCATTTTTTAAATGATTTAAATTAGACAAATGACAATTGTATACATTTATGGGATACAATATGATACAATGTAAACTTGAGGTAGCTTTACCTGTCACTTCACTTGCTTATCATTTTTTTTTTTTTGCTGAGACACTTAAAATTTACTTTTTAAGTTACTTTATAATATACTATGCATTATTGACTATAGTCATCATACTGTAGAGTGTATTTCAAAGCTTATTCCTACTGTTTAATGACAGCTTATACCCATTAAGTAACAATTCCTAATTCCTTCCCAGCCTCTGATAAGAGCTTAGAAAAAGATCTACAATGTTCTTTTAGTTTGTGTCCTTAATGTTAGGAGCACCAAATAGAAAATATTTTGTGCTTGATTTATTTGTTTGTTCATTTTTTAAGAATTCTTTATTTTATGTATATGAGTACACTGTAGCTGTCTTCAGACATACCAGAAGAGGGCACTGGATCCCATTACAGATGGTTGTGAGCCACCGTGTGGTTGCTGGGAATTGAACTCAGAACCTCTGGAAGACCAGTCAATGCTTTTAACCACTGAGCCATCTCTCCGGCCCTGTGTGCTTCATTTATAAGTTTTAGTTCTATTACTATTTTCGTTTATATAGGTATAAATTACCCAGGAAATCAGGGAGAGGTCAGTGGGAATATCAGAAAGGACTTTTTCTATTAATAGAATTAACATTAACAGGGTCTCACTAAGTTGCTGAGGGTGGCCTTAAACTCAGGGGTGTTCTTCCTTATCATCCTAATATTCACAATATATATAAGTGTTCTACCACTGATCTATACTCTTAGTATAATTGTAATTTTGAATGACTATTATTTTATATTGATGTGTAAAACTTTCGTATCACAATTTATATTCCCACCTCTCTCAAAGTTTCTTGAATTTTGTATCCAAATTAATTCCAATCATGCTAGCTTTATGTGGTATATGATAAAAAGACTTTGTGAGTCTGTATTCTATAAGCTAGTATGATGGGTGTAGAAGTAAATCTTAGATTGTCTTAATCGATGGCAATTATTTTACTTCTAGCTTTATTTGCAAATTTCTGTTTAATGACTGCAATAATACTTGAATTATTTTTCAAAAGCCTAAAACATATAAACAAAAGGTAGTAAAATATAAAATGAGCAGATTCAGGTAAATAATATGCTTATTATAGGAAAATCATAAATTGTCTAGACACCACATGCATGTCTTTAATTTTAAAGCGTGCATATAAAATAATGGCAATTTTCACAGCATGTATCATTTTAATTTGTTCTTTTTTGTCTTCTGTCTCATTACTTCTCCTATCTCCCCTGCCTACATCTTGCTGGTCTTGTACCCCTACTAATATTCCTAATATTCCTTTCTTTGCTTTTTATATCACATGTATTCCATTATTCCCCATTCTCTTCCTCCCTTTTCAGGGCCTCCCTTCCTTTCACCTTCACATACAACACACACACATACACACACACACACACACACACACACACGCATGCATGCATGCACAAAGACATTAACATTCCAAGTATAGTAGAAATCTTGCATTCTGACCTGTTTTGCATAACATAAAGATTTCCAGTTTCATCCATTTTCTTGCAAATGCCATGATTTCATTATTCCTTTTAACTGACTATAATTCTGTTGTATATTTGTACCACACTTTCATTAAGAGGCCCCAGTGTGGGGAAATCAAGTGGGGGTTGTGGGAGTGAGTTGAGTGGAGGAGCATATTCTTGGAAGCAGGGGGTGGGAGGATGGGTTGGGGGTTTCCGGGGAGGGGGGAAGCCAGGAAGGGCTATAACATTTGAAATGTAAATGAAGAATATATTCAATTAAAAAAATAAAAGTATAATATGTTAATAAAAAAAGAGTAAAAAATATATAGTTATTTGTGGAAAGACATTGAGACTGGTTCATTTATTAGCTGTTGTGGATTGTGTATCAATAAACATAGTAGTAAATATACTCTGAGGTATGTTGACTGAAGAGACCTTTGTATACATACCCTGGAGTGTTATGGTATGGTAGTTCTGTTTTTAGTTTTGTTGAGGAGCCTCCACATGATTTCTATAATGATTGCAGTACATTACATTCCTGCGAGCAATCAATAAGGTTTCCACTTACTTGACAGCATTTGTTTCATTTCTTTTGTTTTGCTTAGTTTTAATTCTTTGAGAATATCATGCAGTATATTTTGATCATATTCACCTTCCCTCTCCCAACTCTTCTTGGATCTGTCCTCCTTTCCTTTCTCATCCTATTTTGTGTCCATCCATCGGTGTCATGCCTGCTCTGACCCTAAGGCCTATTTGTGCTGCCCAATGCATCCAATGAAACATGGTTGACTTATTACAGTATTAGAGAAAACCAACACATCTATCAGCTGCTAAGAAATTCCAGTATCTCCCTGTCTAGGGGTGAAACTTTATGTCCAGCTCCTCTCTCCATTGCCGAGATTTGATCTGGCTTAGGCTTGCACAGATCTCATGTATGCTGTCACAACCACTGTGAACTTATATGTGTAACTTCCTTGCTGTGTCCAGAACACACTCTCCTTTTAGTCATTCTAAATGCCTTTGGCTCTTCTGTCTCCTCTTTCTCAAGGCTGTCTTCTCTTTCTCAAGGATTCTTGTACCTCATGAGGATGGACTGTGGTATAGAGGTCCCATTTCGGGCTGAATATTCCTCAGTCTCTTATATTCTGCACCTGGGCCAGTTATGGGACTCTATGTTGATCAACATCTACTGCAAACAGGCTTCTCTGATGAGGGTTGAGAGATGCCTTAATCTATGGCTAACTTTAGGAAATTATTGTTTTACTTTCATCTTGTTTTATTTTTAAATTAACTTAGAAAGGAATACATTCCTTTATGGCATTCTCATGCATACTTCATTTTGGTTGATTTCCCTCTCCTCCTCTCCTACTCTCCCCCCCACCCCCAATTCCAGCTTTCGCCACTGTACCTTTCTTCTCCCAATATTCCTCCTTCTACTTTCATAGCTCATGAATTTATTAGGCATTTGCATTTCTTCTTCTAAAATTTTATTTGTTCATTTATAATTTCATACCTATATTCTTTCATAGTGTACTAATTCTAATGTATGTTTGTACCACACATATTAATGTATTTTGATCTTATTCACCCGATTATTCTCTCATTTTCCCATTTACTGCAGATTAAACCCCTTCCTGAATTCCCTCCTACTTTCATGTCTTTTGTATTTCACTTCATTTAACTTGGGTTCCTTGTGTGACTGTAAGTGGAGTGTTATTTACTTGGCAAGGGCAACTTTATGGTGGCTACACCACTGAAGAATATCCCCTATGCCCCATCAACCATTAACTGCCTATAGTTTCTCAGGGAAGGATGCAGCATTTTGAACCCCTTCTCTGTCCATGTTAAAATGTTGATGTCTCCAAAAATCTTTTTTTTTAGATTACAATGCAATATAATGGGTTTCATCATGGCTTCATTTGCATATATATAAGTAAACTTCATTCTCGTGTGTTTTTCCTTTATTCTTGGCCTTCCCCCATGTCTCCCTGCCCCCTGTAGCCTGTTTTCTTTGTTCTACCAATTAGTCCTTTACTGTTTTCCTATTACATGTGTTTGCTTATTTTGAAACAGGGTCTCATCTCACTGTGTAGTCCTATCATGAAACTCTATGTAGACCAGACTACCCTTGGACTCAAAGAGATACTGTTTGTTACTCTCTCCATTTTTTTTGTTTTTGTTTTTGTTTTTTTTTCTCAAGACAGGGTTTCTCTGTATATCCCTGGCTGTCCTGGAACTCACTCTGTAGACCAGGCTGGCCTCGAACTCAGAAATCCACCTGCCTCTGCCTCCCAAGTGCTGGGATTAAAGGAGTGCGCCACCACTGCCCAGCTACTCTCTCCATTTTTTAAAAGATATCTTTGTATCTCATGATCCTTTTTTGAATTTTGTCACCTATAAACATACACATATAAATGCATAAACACACATAATATAATCTTAAATTTAGGTTCCACATATAAGCAAACCCATGCGGTATTTGTCTTACCAAGCCTAGATTATATTTTGTTTAACATGGTGGTTTTCATTTACTCAGTATGAATTTACTCAGTATGGATTCTGATAGTTGAACTTGTGTCCTGTAAAAGAGCAGCAAGTACTCTTAACCACTAAGCCATCTCTCTAGGTCCTATTATGTTTTCTTTTTTTTCCTAAAGATTTATTTATTTTATATATGTGGGTATACTGACACACCAGACTTCTGACACACTAGAAGAGGGCATAGGATCCCATTACAGATGGTTGTAAGCCACCATGTGGTTGCTGGGAATCAAATTCAGGACCTCTGGAAGAGCAGTCAGTGCTCTTAACCACTGAGGCATCTCTCCAGCCCCTATTATGTTTTCTTAATTAGGAATATAATACACACACACAAACATACACACATGCACACATGCACTCACGCATACACACACTCAGCATCTTATTTTCCTTCCTATTATTTTACATAAAATTGTGAGAATTCCCCATATCATTAATTACAATACTATTTTTAGTCTATATGTACCTCAGTTATTAATGTAGATTACTTAAAATTTCCAGTAATTTATGGAGTTGTGATAAACATTCTTTTTAAAAAGTTAAACTTGGACTAGTGAGATTACGAAGCTGGTAAAGGTGCTTTCCTGACAACCTAAATTCAATCCCTGGGAAATACATGATGGAAAGTGATTATCTATCTATTGTAAATTATTCTCTGACTTCCACAAGTATGCTAGGATCCTCCCTCCCACAGTGGGTGTGGTGGTCCCAGCCTGCATTCTCAGCACTTGGGAGGCAGAGGCAAGCAGATTTCTATGAGTTTTTGGCCAGCTTGATCTACATAGAGCAGTGGTTCTCAACCTTCCTAATCTGTGACCCTTTAATGCAGTTCTTCATGTTGTGGTAAATCCCAATCATAAAATTGTTTTAGATACTACTGTAATTTTGCAACTCTTATGAGTCTGATATGCAGGATATCTGATGTGCAACCCTCAAAGGAGTTGAGACCCACAGATTGATAACTGAGGACATAAAGACTTCAAAGCCAGCCAAGACTATGTAGTGAGACCCTGCTTAAAAATGTATAAGTTAAATTTATATGTATAATGATCTCGTGGAATGATTTGATATTTTGTGGTAAAATGTTTAACAAATGTCATGTTGATTTGTGCTTTCAGTTGTTTAATTTGTAACCATTTTCTCCCAGGGCATAAAACCAGCCAGCTTCAATAAAGTCACAGACCCTGAAGTGAAAGAAATAATTGAAGGATGTATTCGACAAAACAAATCTGAAAGGTTGGTGGAATTATAACATTATATAAATGATGGATGCATTTTAATCCTGGATACTGTAATGTATATTACTGCATGCTGTTTAAATTTTTATACCTTGCTATCATGTGCTGAATTTGAATTTGTGTGTGTTAGGACAAACTTTTATCACCAACAACTTAATAATAAGGTAAAATAAAATTTTAAAAGTAAAATGTAAGGCAGGTAACAAATTGCTTGTTTAAGTAGTTTAGAGTAAGCAGATAGATTACATTTGGTTTTATCTTTGTGCCAACAATAATGGTATAAGTAATATCAATACTTTTATTCAAGGAGTATTTTTATATAGATAACTCCTTTAGTATTGGCTTTTACTTTTATTTTTATCTATGTATAATTAATTACTGATTTAACTTGGCAATTTCATCTTCGAATGCTATTTTAAATATTTTTGTGTATATGTGTTTGTGTGTCTGGGTGTATGTATATGTATCATGTATATGTAGATGTGTGCAAAAGCCAGAAGATGTATCACATCCTCTGGATCTGGAGTCATATGCAGTTGGGAGCTGCCCACTGTGGGTGTTAGGAACCAAGCCTGGGACCTCTAGAAGAGCAGCAAATATTCTTAACTGCTGAACTATCTCCCAAGCCCCTTTTTAGCCATTTTTATGTGTGTCTTTCAGAAACATTTTAAGTGTGTTCACATTGCTATACATTCATTACCACTGTCAACCCCCAAAATAGTTCTTCATTTGGAACTATAGCTCTGTAACTACTAATAATTCAGAAGTCTTCCTTCCAGACCCTGATAATCTCTATTCTATTTTCTTTTTTTAAAAAATAATTTTTTGAGATCATAATATATCATTTCCCCCTTTCCATTCCCTTCCCCCAAATCCTCTCATTCATAGCTTCCTTTTTTAAAAAATTGTTGTTACATGTTAATACAGACACACAAACACACACACCTAAATGTATCACTACATGTATATATTTTTAGAGCCAACCATTTGATATTGAGTGACAAATTGGGGTTTTTTTTCCTCTGGGATGATCTTTTCTCCCACTCTCAGTGCTTCTTAGTGGCCTGTATTTCTGTGTCTAGAGTTGAGTCCCTGGGAATTTTCCCCTTCCATATTAGGATGTCTATTGGTGGCATCCTCGTTCAGGCCATGTTTAGCTAACTTGAGTCCTAATCAGTATTTCTCTTTACTGAATTTTGTTTTCTTTTTTTTTTTTGTTTCTTTGTTTGTTTTTCTAAGTTTTTTTTTCATTTACATTCAAAATCATTTCCCCTTTCCCGTTTCCTCCCTCCCCGAAAGTCCCATAAGCCCCCTTCCCTCCCTCTTTTCTCCATTCAACCCCCTCTCATTTCCCTGTCCTGGCATTCCCCTACATCCAGTCTTTCCAGGACCAGGGGTCTCTCCTTCCATCTTCTTGGAAATCTATTGATATGCGAATTGTGTCTAGGGTATTCCGAGATTCTGGGTTAATATCCCCTTATCAGTGACTGCATACCATGTGTGTTCTTTTGTGATTGGGTTACCTCACTAAGGATGATATTTTCAAGTTCTGACCATTTGCCTAGGAATTTCGTGAATTCATTGTTTTTAATTGCAGAGTAGTATTCCATTGTGTAAATATACCACATCTTCTGAATCCATTCCTCCACTGAGGGACATCTGGGTTCTTTCCAGCTTCTGGCTATTATAAATAAGGCTGCTATGAACATAGTGGAGCATGAGTCCTTATTGCATGCAGGTAAAGGCTCTGGGTATACGCCCAGGAGTGGTATAACAGGATCCTCCGGGAGTGTCATGCCCAGTTTTCTGAGGAACCGCCAGACTGCTTTCCAGAGTGGTTGTACCAGCTTGCAATCCCACCAGCAGTGGAGGAGTGTTCCTCTTTCTCCACATCCTCACCAACAACTGCTGTCTCCTGTGTTTTTGATCTTAGCCATTCTGACTGGTGTGAGATGGAATCTCAGGGTTGCTTTGATTTGCATTTCCCTAATGACTAAGGATGATGAACATCTCTTTAGGTGCTTCTCAGCATTAGATATTCTTCAGGTGAGAACTCTTTGTTTAGTTCTGTACCCCATTTTTTAATAGGGTTACTTGCCTCTCTGGAGTTTAACTTCTTGAGTTCTTTGTATATATTGGATATTAGCCCTCTGTCGGATATAGGGTTGGTAAAGATCATTTCCCAGTTAGTTGGTTGCTGCTTTGTCTTTTTGACAGTGTCTTTTGTCTTGCAAAAACTTTGTAATTTAATGATGCCCCATTTGTCAATTCTTGATCTTAGAGCATAAGCTATTGGAGTTCTATTCAGGAAATTCTCCCCTGTGCCCTTATGTTCAAAGTTCTTCCCTAGTTTCCTTTCTATTAGTTTCAGTGTGTCTGGTTTTATGTGGAGGTCCTTGATCCACTTGGAATTGAGCTTAGTGCAAGGAGATAAGAATGGGTCAATTTGCATTCTTCTGCATGTTGACCTCCAGTTGAGCCAGCACCATTTGTTGAAAAGGCTATCTTTTTTCCACTGGATGGTTTTAGCTCCTTTGTCAAAGATCAAATGACCATAGGGGTGTGGATTCATTTCTGGGTCTTCAATTCTGTTCCATTGATCTACATGCCTGTCACTGTACCAATACCATGCGGTTTTTAACACTATTGCTCTGTAGTACAGCTTGAGGTCCGGGATACTGATTCCCCCAGAGGTTCTTTTACTCTTGAGAATAGTTTTAGCTATTCTGGGTTTTCTGTTATTCCAGATGAATTTTTGAATTGCTCTTTCTAACTCTATGAAGAATTGAGTTGGGATTTTGATGGGGATTGCATTGAATCTGTATACTGCTTTTGGCAAGATGGTCATTTTTACTGTATTAATCCTGCCAATCCATGAGCATGGCAGATTTTTCCATCTTCTGAGGTCTTCTTCAATTTCTTTCTTCAGAGACTTGAAGTTCTTGTCCTACAGATCTTTCACTTGTTTGGTTAGAGTCACACCAAGATACTTTATATGGTTTGTGGCTATCGTGAAGGGTATCATTTCTCTTACTTCTTTCTCAGCCTGCTTATCCTTTGAGTATAGGAAGGCTTTTGACTTGCTTGAGTTGATTTTATATCCAGCCACTTTGCTGAAGTTGTTTATCAGCTGTAGGAGTTCTCTGGTGGAGTTCTTTGGGTGGCTTAAGTATACTATCATATTGTCTGCAAATAGTGATAGTTTGACTTCTTCCTTTCCAATTTGTGTCACTTTGGCCTCCTTTTGTTGTCTAATTGCTCTAGCTAGAACTTCAAGTACTATATTGAAAAGATATGGAGAGAGAGGGCAGCCTTGTCTAGTCCCTGATTTCAGTGGGAGTGCTTCAAGTTTCCCTCCATTCAGATTGATGTTGGCTATCAGTTTGCTGTAAATTGCTTTTACTATGTTTAGATATGTGCCTCGAATTCCTGATCTTTCCAAGACCTTTAGCATGAAAGGATGCTGAATTTTGTCAAATGCTTTCTCAGCATCTAATGAGATGACCATGTGGTTTTTTTCTTTGTGATTGTTTATATAGTGGATTACATTGATGGATTTCCTTATATTGAACCATCCCTGCATCCCTGGAATGAACCCTACTTGATCGTGGTGAATGATCGTTTTGATGTGTTCTTGGATTCGGTTGACAAGAATTTTATTGAGTATTTTTGCATCGATATTCATAAGAGAGATTGGCCTGAGATTCTCTTTCTTTGTCGGATCTTTGTGTGCTTTTGGTATTAGTGTAATTGTGGCTTCATAGAACGAGTTGGGTAGTGTTCCTTCTGTTTCTATTTTGTGGAACAGTTTGAAGAGTATTGGTGTTAGGTCTTCTTTGAAGGTCTGATAGAATTCTGCACTAAAACCATCTGGACCTGTGCTTTTTTTGGTTGGAAGACTTCCAATGACAACTTCTATTTCTTCAGGGGTTATAGGACGGTTTAGATGGTCTATTTGATCCTGATTTAATTTTGGTATTTGGTATCTGTCAAGGAAATTGTCCATTTCCTTGAGATTTTCTAGTTGTGTTGAATACAGGCTTTTGTAGTAGGATCTGATGATTTTTTGAATTTCCTCAGTTTCTGTTGTTATCTCTCCCTTTTCGTTTCTGATTTTATTAATTTGGATACTGTCTCTGTGCCCTCTGGTTAGTCTGGCTAAGGGCTTATCTATCTTGATGATTTTCTCAAAGAACCAACTCCTCGTTTTGTTGATTCTTTGTATGGTTTTATTTGTTTCTACTTGATTGATTTCAGCCCTGAGTTTGATGATTTCCTGCCTTCTACTCCTCTTTGGTGTATTTGCTTCTTTTTGTTCCAGGGCTTTCAGGTGCTTTTAAGGTGCTTTCAGGGCTTTTAAGCTGCTAGTGTATGCTGTCTCCCGTTTCTTTTTGGTGGCACTCAGGGCTATGAATTTTCCTCCTAGCACTGCTTTCATTGTGTCCCATAAATTAGGGTATGTTGTGCCTTCATTTTCATTAAATTTCAAGAAGTCTTTGATTTCTTTCTTTATTTCTACCTTGATCAAGTTATCATTGAGTAGAGTATTGTTCAGCCTCCATGTGTATGTGGGTTTTCTGTTGTTTTTGTTGCCATTGAAGACCACTCTTATTCCATAGTGATCTGATAGGAGGCATGGGATTAGTTCGATCTTCTTATATCTGTTGATGTCTGATTTGTGACCAATTATATGGTCGATTTTGGAGAAGGTACCATGAGGTGCTGAAAAGAAGGTGTATTCTTTAGCTCTAGGATGAAATGTTCTATATATATTTGTTAGTTCCATTTGGTCCAAGGCTTCAATTAGATTCACTGTGTCCCTGTTTAATTTCTGCTTTCCTGAACGATCCATTTCAGAGAGCGGGGTGTTGAAGTCACCCACTATTATTGTGTGAGGTGCGATGTGTGCTTTGAGCTTTAGTAAAGTTTCTTTTATGAATGAGGATGCCCTTGCATTTGGAGCATAGATATTCAGAATTGAGAGTTCTTCTTGGTGGATTTTTCCCTTGATCAGTATGTAGTGTCCTTCTGTGTCTTTTTTGATGACTTTAGGTTGAAAATCAATTTTATCTGATATTAGGATGGCTACTCCGGCTCGTTTCTTGGGATCATTTGCTTGTAAAATTGTTTTCCAGCCTTTTACTCTGAGGTAGTGTTTGTCTTTGACACTGAGGTGCGTTTCCTGCATGCAGCAAAATGCTGGGTCCTGTTTACGTATCCAGTCTGTTAGTCTATGTCTTTTTATTGGGGAATTGAGACCATTGATATTAAGAGAGATTAAGGAATAGTGATTATTGCCACCTGCCATTCTTGATGCTATCTTTATGTTTGAGTGGTTATCTACTTTTGGGTTTGATGCAAGAAGGTTACTATCTCATTTTTTCCAGGGTGTTGTTTCTCTCCCTGTATTGGAGGTTTCCACCTATTATCCGTTGCAGGGCTGGATTTGTGGAAAGATATTGTGAAAATTTGGTTTTATCATGGAATATCTTGGTCTCTCCATCTATGGTAATTGAGAGTTTTTCTGGGTATAGTAGTCTAGGCTGGCATTTGTGCTGTCTTAGTGTCTGCATGAGATCTGCCCAGGATCTTCTGGCTTTCATAGTCTCTGGAGAGAAGTCTGATGTGATTCGGATAGGTCTTCCTTTGTATGTTACTTCGCCCTTTTCTCTTACTGCTTTTAATATTCTTTCTTTGTTTAATACATTTGATGTTTTGATTATTATGTGACAGGAGGTATTTCCGTTCTGGTCCAGTCTGTTTGGAGTTCTGTAGGCTTCTTGTAAGTTCATCGGCATCTCTCTCTTTAGGTTAGGGAAGTTTTCCTCCATAATTTTGTTGAAGATGTTTACTGGCCCTTTAAGTTGCAAATCTTCACTCTCATCTATACCTATAATCCTTAGGTTTGGTCTTCTCATTGTGTCCTGGATTTCCTGGATGTTTTGGGTTACACGTTTTTTGCATTTTGCATTTTCTTTGGCTGTTGAGTCGATGCTTTCTATGGTATCTTCAGCACCTGAGATTCTTTCTTCCATCTCTTGTATTCTATTGTTGATGTTTGCATCTATGACTCCTGATTTCTTCCCAACGTTTTCTATCTCCAAAGTTGTCTCCCTTTGTGATTTCTTAGTTGTTTCTACTTCCTTTTTTAGATCCTGGATGGATTTGCTGAGATTGTTCACTTGTTTGTTTGTATTTTCCTGTATTTCTTTAAGGTATTTTTGCATTTCCTCTTTCAGTATTTCTGCCTGTTGACCCAAGTTCTCCTGTATTTCTCTAAGCGATTTTTGTGTTTCCTCCTCATGGGCTTCCATCTGTTGATCCATCGCCTCCTGCATTTCTTTAAGCAGTTCTCGTGTTTCTTTGTACGGGCATCTATCCGTTGATTCATTTCTTTAAGCACTTTTTGTGTTGCTTCCCTATGAGCATCCTTCTGTTGACCCATATTCTTCTGCATTTCTTTATGCAATTTTTGTGATTCCTTTGAAAGTGCATCTAACTGTTGATTCATTTCTTTAAGTGATTTTTGTGTTGTCTCCTTGTGGGCCTCCATCTTTTGATCCATGTTCTCCTGCATTTCTCTAAGCGATTTTTGTGTTTCCTTTGTAAGGGCTTCTAACCGTTGATTCATGGTCTCCTGTAATTCTTTATTAGATTTATTTGTGTCCTTCTTGTGATCCTCTAATAGCATCATGAGAAGTGATTTTAAATCCAGATCTTGTCTTTCGGGTGTGGTGGGGTATCCAGGACTTGCTGCTGTTGGAGAGTTGGGTTCGGATGGTGCCATATTACTTTTATTTCTGTTCCTACGTTTGCCTTTTGCCATCTGGTTACCTCTGGTGTTAGTTGGTCCTGCTGTCACTGGCTGTTGGTTGGACCTCCTGTGAGACTGCAAAGCTATTTCTGGCCCCCCTGGATTACTGGGATTCCCCTGGCACCGATTTCTGGGGCCTGCCCTGCTCCTGAGTGACTTTGGAGCCCTGATGTGCCTTGCCCCCAGTGATGTTATATTGGGAAGTCCCTGCACATTCAAAGGCTCAGTGTAGTGGATTCCCGGAGCAGAAGTCCCCAAAGGGAGGCTGGTAGGCTCCTGCCCTGTGCAGGGGTGTCTGATCTCTCCGGGTGGGGGTGGCAAGGGGGCGTCCCTCTGCAGGGCAGAAGTCCCACAGCAGGGCTGGCGCTTCGATTACTGCAGACCTGCCCAGCTCTTGGAGCAGGTTACACACAAGCTGCCTGAGGCCCAAGCGATATTATGCCCGTCTGTCTCTGAGCCTGGCGGTCCCAACTACCTGGACACTGGAGCAAAGATGGCGGAGTGCACTCTGCACTCTCTCGGCGCGCAGGTCACCCTGCAGGGAAGATGGCCCACAGCAGAGCTGGCGCCCAGATGACCACAGCACTGTCCAGTTCTTGGGAGCAGATGGAAGCCCCAACAGGCCGTGTCCCAAGCGATGTTATATTGGGGAGAACCTGGGTACCTGTCTCCTCAGTGCAGTAGATCCAGGAACAGAGGTCTCCAAAGGGAAGCTGGTAGGCTCCCGCCCAGTGCAGGCGGGGGGGGGTGGGGGGGGAGGTCCCTCTGCAAGGCAGAAGTCCCACAGCAGAGCTGGCGCGCTGGTTACTGCAGATCTGCCCAGCTCTTGGGAGCCGCATACACACAAGCTGCCTGAGACCAAAGCGATATTATGCCTGTCTGTCACTGAGCCTGGCTGTCCCAACTACCTGGACACTGGAGCCTGAATTTTGTTTTCAAATCCTTGATTGCTTTTGTCATTTATATCAGCCTTATGTTTTTGTTTTCTTGGACATCATTCCAATATTTTTTCTCTTTAATTTCATTGAGTGTGTGTGTCTGTGTCTGTGTGTCTGTGTCTGTGTGTCTTCTTGTGTGTATCTTCTTTAAATCCTTGAATCCTTTGACATTTATGATTGTCATTTTAAATTCTGTATCCTGGGGTTTATTTAGGTAATTTCATTGGCAGACATTTTTATAGAGCTGGTGAGGTTTGGGGATGTGGATATTGCCTTGATCTTTCATATTGTTTATATTTTCTTTTGTTAGTTCTTTGTCTTGCTAGACCAAGGAGAAGGATGTAGAGAACCTGGCTAGGTGGAGAGGTTGGATGTGGCATGGGTTGGACCTGTGGATTTGGGCTTGCAGGGTGGTAGCTAGCTAGCTAGACACCCTGGAGAAGAATGTCTTTCTATATGTCTTTTTATTCTACTTTCTATGTCTGTGAATATGCTTGTTCTAGGTGCCTCATATAAGTGGAATGTTTATTGTTTTATGTTTGGCTTATTACATTTAGTTTGGATTTTATTTCTCTTTTTTTCTGAGACAGGATTTCTCTGTGTAACAACCCTAGTTGTCCTGGAATTTAGTTTGTAGACCAGGCTGGTCTCAAACTCACAAAGCTCCACCTGTCTCTGCCTCCCCAGCATTTGGATTAAAGGCATGTGCCATCCACCTCCGAACCGACTCCACCCCACCTGACCCTACCCTGTCCTGGTTTAGCATGGCTTTTCAAAGATGATTTTTATTGTAGCATGTATCAGAATTTCATTTCTTTTAAAATGAGTAATCCATTGTGCATTTATACCTCATTTTCATTATACATTCACGTGTTAATAAATATTTAATTTCACCTGTTGGGTATTCTTTTTCTTCTCTGTCCTAGAAATAAAACCTAAGGCCTAATACATTTTAGGCAGGCACTCTGCCACTGAGGTATAACCTTAGTACCTTTTGGTTACTATGAGTTATATTATATGAACATTGGAGTATGACATATGTTTAAGTCTGTGCTCCTAAACTTTTTGACTATATACCTCAAATTAGGATAGTTGGATCGTTTGATAAATATTGTTTTTAAGGCCTCACCTAATACTTGCTAGACAAGTACTGTACCACTGAGTTACATCACCAAACGTGCCCTAGACATGTTTTCGTTTGTTTGTTTGTTTGTTCTGAGGTAGGTTCTTCTATTAGCTCTAGCTGTCCTGGAACGTACTCTGTCGACCAAGCTGGTCTCAAACTCACAGAGATCCACCTGCCTCTACCTCCAGGTGCTGGGATTAAAGTTATGTGCCACTATACCCAGTCCTAAACATGTTCTTTAAAATAAAGTTTAAAATATTGTATGGTACCAGCGAGGTGGCTCAGTGGATAAAGCTACTTGCTGCCAAGCCTGAGAACTTGGGTTTGAAATCAGGGCCCTGTATACAATCACTTCAAGATTATCCCTGACTAGCTTACAAATAAATGAGTCTCAGACTATGGTTATTTTATTTGGCTTTGACAATTACTGGAAGGTAACCCCTAATCTAGCATTCTAACTGCTGGCCTGGCTGCCTCCCCAGTGGTGTTCCCCAGATACTTGCTGTAAGTTGTTTAGTATTTAAAAGTATGCACTAGGACTAAGAAGATAATTTTAGGAGTATAATACAAGTTAGGATAGAAATTGACTTAGCTACAGAACTCTGAATTCACAAGGATAGCATAGATAATAGAGTACTTTCTCCTGAGTTGCCAAATACGAACATACTGGATTTTTTTAATGTAAACTTTACTTAATAATTTTCATAATAATTTAATAATTGTTCCTAGGGTATGTTTTTTACTATTAGAAGAGAAAGAGCCTTTTTATTTAGACTAAAAGGGGAATCGTTGAGGTTTAGTCTGTTGCTATTATTATAATGCAAAATTTTATACTAGAAGGTCTATGCCTATAAGTTTCTTATGTTTACAAGCTTTTGTTGTACAAACCTTGTTCCTTGATTTAAAACTATTGGTTAAATAAAATTGGCTACAGCCAATTACTGGAGGGATTAGAGGTAGGTGGGTTTTAGGGACCAGGTTCAAGAAGAAGAAGATGAGGAAGAGAAGGAAGAGGAAGAGAGGGAGGATGTAAAGGAGGAAGAGAAGAGAGACTCCATGGGTTAGGAGTCAAAAAACATGGCCCTGAGGGCTGGTGGTAATTGGAGTTAAGAGCAACCCAGATGAAACATTAAATAATAACTTGGCATTATCTATAGGAAAGTGAATTCTAACAACATAAAGAGTAGTATCTGCCCAGCTCTAGTGCTGATTAAGGCTTATTGTAAATAATATATAATATAAGTTGTGTTTCTTTCATCTGGGAACTAAATGGTTAAAGCAGGGTAGAAACCTAGATTGGGATTAAAAATTTCTACAACAGGGCCCACATGGTGGAAGGAGAGAACCAACTCATATATATATATATATATATATATATATACAAGTTGTCCTCTGACCTCTATATAAAGTGTAATAAATACACTAAATATTTGTGTTGAGTTCATAGTTTTATTTTAGATTCTGATTGTTGCTTGTAATTACAATTTGATTAAAGAACAGTAACATTCTCAAAAGTAATCTTTACTGCACTAGAAAAAATACAGACCACAAAATCATACTGAGATTAAAACCTAGACCCACATTTAATGTCATCTTAAAGTTATTTACTCATTCTTCAAGATAGGTAATATTTTGATGATTCAAATATTATACTTAAAATAACTTAAAATACTTAACAGCAATATGTTGTCAATAATAGGTAATCAGTATTTTCTTTTGCTGCTATTGTTTAGTAAGAGACAAAGGGTTCAGTTTGTTTATACTTTCTTTTTTTGTGTGTGTTTTTTTGTTTTTTGTTTATACTTTCTTAAACTTATCTCACTTTAGTGTTAAAACTAGTAAGGGATGCAGCTGGGCTTAACCCCAGCATCCCAAAGCCAAAGAAGCAACCTATTCCTTGTATCTGGTTTAGATTCGTTAGCACAGAATACTGTATTTCCATTGGGCTTTATCTGAAATTGCTTGAAGGCTGCTGTAGTCTTTTTAGCTCATAGGAGTAGATTTGCTATTTGCTGTGTACTGTGTAATAGGGTGGTCAACAGTAGTACGGATATATCTATATCTACATTAACGTATACACCTACATCTATATCTATGGAATATATATGCCTGGAATAAAAGATCCTGCATTTGCCTTAAAGTACCAACAGAGGCAGGATTACCTGGAAAATTGCTGTTGAAATCCCTGTACCTTGTGGATTTATTACTCAATAAAGTCTCATGTTGTGAAAAGGAAAAAAGACTAATAAGTGAGTCATTTTTATCATACTGCCTTAGTTAAGTATTTGTGTCTTCTTTTAAGCTAAAAATAAAGGGCTTTAGAAAATTAAAAAAAAATGTTTCCCTTTACTGACACTGTGCTATCCATATGTATTTTACAGCAGGGGCTCTCTATGTAGACATGATAGATACAGACAGATGAATTATAATGTACATTTCTTAAAAGTTTGTGAAAGAAAACTTACTTGCCCTAGCTTGCAAAAGAATCCTTTGAAGCCATATCCTTTTGCATCTCTTGAGAGATGGCTAGTCTTTGTTCTTAAGCTAGGGTTGTAACAATTATGTATATAGTATAGCCTAAAATTAGAGTTCAGTACTTCTAGTAAACTACTAGAGGTGAGTATGCTTGGACATGCTTGTAATCCTAGCACATAGGAGGCCGTGGCAGAAGAATTGAGATTTGAATGCTACCTTGAGATATAGAGTGAGACTCTGTTTTGATAATTTTTAAAAAAAGAAGAAAAGAAAGAAAAGAAGGTGAGAGTAAGAACATGGTAGGACACCCTTTGAATTGCCCCACTTGAGATGGAGAGGCAGGCTAGTCTACTTGTGTTCAAGGCCAGCCTGGTCTATATAGCACGTTCAAAGTCAGCCAAGGCTACACAGGGAGACAGAAACTACTGTCCTTCGTTGAACCACATTATTAGCTTCACCTATGACATTCTTCAAAAGAGTGAAGTATACACTGATTAAATAGCCTTTTTTTTTAGAAAAAAAAAGTCTTTTGAACTAGATAGAGTCTCCTTCTATAGTCCAGACTGTCCTGGAACCTACTATGTAACACAAACTGGCAACTGTTGTGATATAAGAATTGGCTATTACACACACCTTCTGGCTAATTGATAATTGATAATTGTTGAGTAATGTCTATTTAAAACATCTGTAAGAATCTGCACTTTCAATTCACCTTACAGTTTATATATCTTGGAAATGTTTTTAGTTTCCTTTGTTGAAAATTTATTACTTTAGTGTTAATAATATAAGTCAGTGGCTTAAAGGAAGCTAATCTAACCTAATAATTCTCTCTAGGTATGTGTGTAGACTTTGTTATCAAGATATGTTACTAGTTAATAACCTAATTAAGATCATTCTGTATTCATGTGAGTTGACATTTTTGTGTCCCTAATAATAAATTGATTATAAGGTATAGTTTTTAATAACAAAGCTATTAATGGATTAATAGAAAATATAAAGTAAGGTTCTCACTTTGATACAATTAACTTTTACTATTTAAAGGATTACATCTTACTTATGACTGGGAGAATTGGTAATGAGAAATATATTTTGTTTACTAGGTTATCTATCAAAGACCTACTAAACCATGCATTCTTTGCTGAGGACACTGGACTGAGGGTGGAATTAGCAGAGGAAGATGATTGCTCAAATTCATCCCTGGCTCTAAGACTCTGGGTTGAAGATCCTAAGAAATTAAAAGGCAAACATAAAGACAATGAAGCTATTGAATTCAGTTTCAACTTAGAAGCAGATACACCTGAGGAAGTAGCATATGAAATGGTAAATCAACCTTAGTAATGCTTTCCCTACACATTCTAGTATCTAGTAGATTCTTTTGTACTGCTCATTGCTTTCTTCCCTTTCATGTTCTTCTGTGTGCTCCCTCTCCTCTCCCCCTCCCATGTTTGTACAGGTATGCTTGCACATGCATATACTTTTACCTCCCCAGTGCAGGAATTATAGGTATGTGCTTTTTGCTCTGCTTTTTGTATAGGTGCTGGGGTTCTAAACCCAAGTGCTCATGCTTTCATGTCAAGCGTTTTACTTACACAGCTGTCTCCCAGATTTCCTCTTCTATTTTCCTTATTTATATTGTTAGCAAGATTATTATTAAATATTAATGATTAATGATTAAATTAATATTATTTTATTAGCAAGATATATTAAATTTGCACACATACTATAAACAACATTACAACATTGCTTTTATTAAAATAAAATTGGGGACTAAGGAATTGGTTCCGTTGATAAATTACCTGTTGTGCAATCAAGAGGACCTAAGTTTGGATCCCTAGCCCCTGTATAAGGTGGTGTAGTGTAGCTCTGTAACTCTAGCTCTGAATGAGTGAAGACAGTAGGAAGTGCCCACTGAGAGACCCTGTCACAAAAAAATAAGGTGAAGAGCAATAGAGGAAGAATTCTGATGTTGGCCTCTGGCCTTCATGTGCACGTGCACATATACACATAGACACAAGAAATCTTAGCCCTCAGAAGGTACAGGAAGGAGGATCACATGATTTGCTGTTTCTCATTCTGGAACTTCTGTTATTTGGATGTTGGGCCTCGTGGACTGGTTCTCAAGTATTATTATTATTATTATTATTATTATTATTATTAATCCATTCCTTTGATTTTTTTGTTTGATTTTGGTTTTTTTTTTTTTTTTGAGACTGAGTTTTATATAACCCAAACTGTCCTAGAACTTGTTGTGTAGCTGAAGATGGCCTTGAAATCCTGCTGCTCCTTCCTTTGCCTCCCACTGCTGGAATTTCAGGTGTGTGCCACCATGTCTGACCTTGTTTTTGTTGATCTGTAACTTTAAATTTTATTTACTATGAGGTGAGTTTATTGAGAACTTTAAGGTGGGCAAAGTTGGATATGTGTGCTTCATATGTTTTCTGTCATTTTGTTTTGGTTTTAGACAGGATTGTGCTGTATAGCTTTGATTGAACTGGTAATCAAAATGTAGCCCAGGCTGACCCTCAAACCCATGGCAAGCCTCCTGGCTCCACCTTCCAAGTGATGGGATTATCACCCTCATTAACATTTTAATAATCTTCCAACTACCTTGAAATTTCTGATCTACAGATCCTTAACTTTTAAGAAGCAGACTATAGGTTGGACTTGGTGGTACATGCCAGTAATCCTAGCACTTAGAGGGTAGGGTAAAAGATTCAGGAGTTCAGAAGTCACTCTGAACTACATATATAGTGAATTTAAGGTTAAGTTGTGTTACATAAGACACTGTCTCAAAAATAAAAAAATTAAAAAAGCAAGTCAGCAGACTATAGGGCTAAACATAGTATGCTATGGTACTTCAAATTATGTTCTCTGCTGCTCATCTCTATTCCTTTCATGTTTTCTCACTATTCTAATGCAAGTACCCTGCTGTTGATCTCTGCTTAGAATGTTGCTTAGAATATTGATCTCTGCTCCAAACTTCATCTGTATTGTTTTTATTTGAGGGATGCCAATCCACTTCCAAATTTCCTTTCCTCTATGCCACTTTTCTGTTTCGTCCACATATATTTTTAAAGTTTTTTTTCCAGCAGCTCATTTCTCACTAAGCTTGTTCCACCTTATAGCATCAGATAATGTGCTCATACAAGACAAAATACCACTTCATTTAGCTGTATTTCTCAGGTGTCAATAGTGGGCATGCTGTTACTTGTTTTTAAGACAGACTTTCTAACTGGCATTACAAGATCCTCTTCTTCATACCCTGACTTTTTTTTTTCTACTTAAGTTATATTTTTTCTTTTTTCTTTTTCTTTTTTATTAGATATTTTCTTTATTTACATTTCAAATGTTATCCCCTTTCCTTGTTTCCCCCTGCCCTGAAAACCCTATCCCATACCCCCACCCCCTGCTCACTAACCCACCCACTCCTGTCCTGGCATTCCTCTACCCTGGGGCAATGAGCCTTCACAGGTCCAAGGGCCTCTCCTCTTATTGATGTCCAACAAGGCCATCCTCTGTTACCCATGTGGCTGGAGCCATGGGTCCCTCCATGTGTACTCTTTGGTTGGTAGTTAAGTCCTTGGGAGCTCTGGGGGTACTGGTTGATTTATACTGTTGTTCCTCCTATGGGGCTACAAACCCCTTCAGCTCCTTGGGACCTTTCTCTAGCTCCTCTATTGGGGACCCTGTGCTCAGTTCAGTGGTTGACTGAGAGCATCCCCTTCTGTATTTGTCAGGCACTGGCAGTGCCTCTCTGGAAACAGCTATATTAGGATAGTGTCAACAAGCACTTGTTGGCATCCACAATAGTGCCTGGATACCCTGAAGTATTATTCTTGCATCAGTTAAAGACTCTCGTATGTGTACTTGTCCAATTTAAAGAGCATATAGAGGCCAACTATTATATTAGGGTACAAAATATTTAAATAAAGAAAGCTAAAAATTTAAAGAAGAATTTATTTATTATGTTTTCTTTGTAGGTCAAGTCTGGATTCTTCCATGAAAGTGATTCCAAAGCTGTTGCTAAGTCCATTAGGGATCGCGTGACACTGATTAAAAAGATAAGGGAAAAGAAGCCTGTTGGATGCTTGGAGGAACGCAGGGATTCCCAGTGCAAGTATGTGAGGAATGTATTTCCTCAGCAGCAGACTGCAACTTTACAACCTGCTCCTGGTCCACACACTGCTGCTGAGTGTGAGGAAACAGAAGTTGATCAACATGTTCGACAGCAGCTTCTACAAGGCAAACCACAGCAGCAGTCCTCTGTTAGGGGTAAGACAGCTATAAAGACAAAGAAATGTAGTTTCTTAAATAGCTATTTTGTACTTGTCAAAGTACTCTACTGTCTATTATTCTATTAAGCCTTTAAAAACATTTGAAATAGACCAGATAGTTTCCTTATATTAAAATCAAGAAAGTTGGGCTAGGAATTTGTTCCAGTTAAGAGTACTGACTAGTATGCAGGAAGCCCTGGGCTTGATCCTTCACACCATATAAACTGGGCATGGTAGTACTTAGCCTATAATTCCAGCATATGGAAAATGGAGGCATAAGGATTGGAAGTTCATAGTCATACTCAGCTAGTTTAAGACCAGTCTGGTGTACATGATAGTCATCCCAATTCATTAAGTGACTTACTTGCCCAATGTTCTAGTTGCAGAAATATTATATTATAGTAACTACTCCAGTTCAGAGCAATGATAATAATATTTATAATAGTCTATCATAAGTCCATGAAGAAAATTTAGAACTAAAGATAAAGTTTGTTTCTTTGTTTTTTCATATAAAGCTACTGCCAAAGTTTATTTATTTACTGTTCCTTCTCTTTTAAAACTCATAATTTTAGACACATCATTAAAAATTTCTCCTTTTTATTTAAATGACAGTATTCATGATGTGCTTATAATTTTTATATATTATACCAATCAATTGAAAATATCTGAGTCAGGCACCTTAGCTAATATCAAAAGCATTCCAGAGTTCTGAAACTAACATATCCTCTTAAAAGCATACAGGATGAAGGCCTAATAAACTTGGAGAGTTTACAGAGTCACACTATGATACAACTCTGTAGACTTCATGGTATCATTCCTTTTTAAATCTATAATGCTGTTCTCTTCAAAAGGCAAAAGCATAAATCAAGTATTGCTACTCCTGAATGCTACTATCTGAATAATGCCTATACCAAAACACAGTTAGGAAGATGAGCTGAAGTAAAGAAGGTTACTCATGGGCTGGAGAGATGGCTCAGTGATTTAGAGCACTGACTGCTCTTCCAGAGGTCCTGAGTTCAAAGCCCAGCAAACACATGGTGGCTCGCAACCATCTGTAATGGGTATCTGATGCCCTCTTCTGGGGTGTCTGAAGACAGCTACAGTATACTTACATATAATAACTGTTTCTTAAGAAGGAGTTTTCTAGATATTAAGAGCCTTAGTATTTTAGACTGGAATGAAAACATAAATCCTCTAGGTTTTTATTTTTTTGGGTTTTTTTTTTTTTGTAAAATTCATTTGTCTTTTTAAAAAACACAGGGTAGGGGGGTGTAGTACCATAGGCCTTTAATCTCAGCACTCTGAATTCAGAGGCAGGCAGATCTCTGTGAGTTAGAGGCCAGTTTGGTTTACATAGTGAATCCCAGGTCAGCCAGGACTATATAGGGAGACTGTGTCAAAACAATCACAGCAACAACTAATAATTAAATAAAATATAAATAAGTAAAAAGTAAAACCACAGTATTTGCATCATTATAGACAGATGTTCTACAAAGGGAGTACGTTTTCCTACACACTTTGTAGGAGTAATGGACCATGAGACTTTTATTTAAATCTTAACAAGTATATATTAGTTAGGATATACATGAAATGATTGACCAATGGATTTAGTTGATTTTTCTTCCTCATTCTTTTTGTTTTTCTTCTTTGTTTGTTTGTTCTGGAGGTGATCTTGCTATATTGTCCAGGCTATGCCCTCAAAATCATGATCCTCTTGCCTATGCCTTCTAAGTGCTGGGATTATGGCTACATGTCACTGTGCCTAGCTGCAGCTTTTTCCCCCTTCCATCTTCCCATTTCCTTGCCTTCTCTTTCCCCTCCTATTCTCCTTTCCTACTCCCTTACTTCTTGTTCCCTACCCTACCCCCACTTACACTGATTGGAGTAGAGCCCAAGGCCTTGTGTATTATAGGTAAGTAGTCTACAACAAAACTGTATCTTCAGTTCCTGGAATTATGTTTATGCAATTTTGTTGTTGTTTTTCAAGATAGGGTCTCAACTATATGGTTTTGGGTGTCCTAGGACTTGCTCTGTAGACCAGGCTGGCCTTGAATTTACAGAGATCTTCCTGCCCCTGCCTCACAAGTGCTGGAATTAACAACATGTGACATTATGCCTGGGTTTTGTGATTATTTTAAGTTTGCTATAAAGAAAAAATTAAGACTTTGGAAGATGGGCCTAACATCTGCCTATAATCCCAGCACACTGAAGGCTGAGGTAGGAGGATCAAGAGTGTGATGTCAGGCTGGGGAGATGACTCAGTAATTGCCTTGCACAGGACATGAATTCCAAATCCAGAATACACCTTAAAAAACAAAGCAAAACAGGTTTGATGGTGTACACTTGTAATCTCAGTGCTGGAGAAATGGAGACAGGCAGGTCCCCAATGTTTGATGTCCAAGCCTATTTGTTGAGCTTCAGGCCAGTGGAGATCCTGCCTCAAAAAAAAAAAAAAAAAGAAAGAGAGAGAGAGAGAGAGAGAGAGAGAGAGAGAGAGAGAGAGAGGAAGAAAAGAAAAGAGAAAAGAAAAGAAAAGAAAAAAGCAGGTGGTACCTAAGCACCGATAACCAGAGGGTATACCTGTACACACACATGTGAGCATATTCTCTCTCTCCTTTCCTCCAACCCTCTCATCTACCTCTTCTTTTCCCCTATTGTTTGAGTGTACTCTCACAAAACAGAAGAAACAAAGCAAAGAAAATTTTAGGGATAGAAACATACTCAATAGCAGAGTGTGAATTCATCATGTTTGAGGCTGTGTTTGATTCTTAGCATTCAAAAGAAACTGTTGCTTACATCCCAATGTTAACATTTCGTTGACTCATGAAGAGTTTTATGTGTTGGGTACTTGTTTGATTTTGAGACAGGCCTTGTTTTATAGCCTACACTGTCCTTGAACTCACATATAGCCCAGGCTGGCCTCTGACTTGTGATCTTTTAACTTTTATCTCCCCAATGCTGATATTAATCTTTGAAAGATATTATTAAATATGTATATTTTATCTGAAACTCTATGATTGTCATAGTAGAAAAAATTAAAGGAACATTTTATTGTTATTTATACCATTTGAATATTGTGCTTCATGGTTTCTCTTCTACCTTTTATGCTCATTTCCGTTGTTAAAGGTGACACTTCATCTGAGCCAGGAGCTGGACCAGTTCTACATTCAGATACTTCAAGTCATCCCACTGTAGCCTATTCTTCAAACCAGACAACTAGCTCTCAGGTACTTTCTAGTATCCTACAAGCTGACATAAGTGTTCCAGAGCAAATACATTCTTCTCACCAACTAGTAGGACATTGCTAGCTAATTTAAGGGGTGAGAGAATTGCTATTATATTTTAATATATAATTATATATGTTGTATATACTGTATATATACTGATATTTTATATATAAATACATGTGTATGTATTATATTGTAAATTGGAGGATTTATTTGTTTTCTTCTACTTACCAGTTGCAGGAGCAGCCAAAGCTGACTCAGTCCCCAGTTTTGCCTGTGGTTCAAGGTCAGTCCTCTGTTATGCCTATATATGCTGCTGGACTGGGAATTGTTTCACAGTCCCAAATCTCTCCCTTAACTATTCAGAAGGTCTCACAAGTAAAGGTAAGACACATTTCTTATTTGTTTGTTGGTTGTTTTTGGAGACAATATTTCTCTGTATCTCTGCCTGACCTAAAATTTTCTCTGTAATCCAGACTGACCTCAAACTTAGAGATTGGCCTGCCTTTACTGCCTGAGTGCTGGGATAAAAGGTGTTTACCACCACTGCCCAGCAAGTTAGACACATTTTTAAAAGTATTTTTAATTTTAGGTTTAAATTTTAGTTTAATTTTATTGGTATGAGTGTTTTGCCTGCATGTATGTCTATTTACCACATGCATTCCTGGTACCTGTAGATCAGAAGAAGGTGTCAGATGTCCTGGACTTGGACTTAAAGTTGGTTGTGAGCTGCCATGTGGGTGCTAGGAATTGACCCAAGTAGCTAGTGCTCTGAACTATGTCCAGCCTCCATAAAGTCCGTATTTTAGAGACTTTATTAATTTAAACGTATTTCCCATTGTCTATGTTTTTCTGACAAGTAACAATTCCCATTTGTCAGTTAATCATAGATTAGATAAAGGCCACTGAAGGTTCAAAGTTATTCATGTTTCCTCATACCCAGGACATTTCTCTTGAGGATCTATCTAATATTGTGCAAGTAGACTTTAAAAGTACTACATCTATAATTGGAGAATAGAGAAATTAGTGCAACCAAAGGGTTATTTAGGACTCTTGTCTCTTTTTCTTGATAAACCAGTCTTTTCTTTTTATTGAATTTTTCCAGGTTGATTAGATGATGGAGGAATATCTGTTGCAGTTAATTAAAAATACCATTTCATAGACTTTGCTAATTTTTACCACATTCACCTAAATTCTTGGATTGATTTTAGATTTTTTTCTATTGGAGAAATTTTGACTTTGCAATGCACAAAACCAGTATTTTTCATTTATGACAGTAAGTAAACCATCTTTGTGTGAATTCATGTATCCATACTGTATTCAGGTTGCTTGTGTCATGGGCTCTGGACATAGTTGCATTTTTGTCTGGCATTATCCATTTTTTTTGTTCGACTCTCCACCCCATGCATGTACTTTCCCTCTCTGGGAGTAAGATGCTCTGATCTTTCAGATATTCTTTAATTAGCATGTGATACATTTGTTTCTTTTAAGAAGTTGACATATAGTTAGCTTTAGTTTATCAATAGACTTTTAATTAGTGTTAACTTCTGAGAAAATAAAGTAGGATAAGATCTTATTCTTTCCTCAAAGAGCTCATAATCTTATAAAGAAAGGAGATATACACTTGAAAAATGACAGAAGCATTTAAAATATGCTGTGGGTAAGCTTGGGCTATAGATACAGTTGAGTGTTTGGGCAGTATTTATAAATGATATGCAAAAATATACATTTGCAATTCAACTCACATTCATTTTTTTCTAAGCCTATCCTATATGCTGAACATATGTTTAACTTTAACCTAGGTTCAAACGCTTAAGTATAGTATGTATTTAGAATGTATTTGTATTTTTTAAAAGTTTTTGAAAGTTTTATTTGCATATTTAAAATGAATACCCAAGCTGACTATGGTAGAAGCACTTGCAGGTCTAAAGTCATGGACTGGACTGAAGTTTGTCCGTCTATCTGTTCTGAAGACCAACTGTAGTTCCTGGTGCTAGTGTAAGGAAAATTAAAATTGTAATTACATATACTAGGCCCATTTTATTGGAGACTGCTCCAAACAAACCCAAGAAATGCTATATGGTAACATTTTCACCAGGTAATCTAACAGGTACTAGGTACGAGCATTAGGTATTCATTCTACCAAACTCCTCGCACAACGAGTAAATGCTAGTTAAGTGAATGAAAGAGCTAGAACAGTTCTAACAATATATTGTTCGCAACTTATCATCTACTGCAATTACACATAAATAATTTAATTTCAGTGAAGGCTTCTGAGCAGCTGCCCCACGTGATATAACCTCAGGAACAAACTGCTTTCTTTTTTTTTTTTTTTGTATTTTGATTCACCTTCCAAGAAGGATCAAAGTATACACACTTTAGTCTTCCTTCTTCTTTTTTTTTTTATTTATTTTTTTTAATTTACATTCCAAATCACTTCCCCTTTCCCGTTTCCTCCCTCCCCGAAAGTCCCATAAGCCCCCTTCCCTCCCTCTTTTCTCCATTCAACCCCCTCTCGTTACTCTGTCCTGGCGTTCCCCTACATCCAGTCTTTCCAGGACCAGGGGTCTCTCCTTCCATCTTCTTAGAAATCTATTGATATGCGGATTGTGTCTAGGGTATTCCGAGATTCTGGGTCAATATCCCCTTATCAGTGACTGCATACCATGTGTGTTCTTTTGTGATTGGGTTACCTCACTAAGGATGATATTTTCAAGATCTGACCATTTGCCTAGGAATTTCATGAATTCATTGTTTTTAATTGCAGAGTTACAGGAGACCATGAAACAAACTGCTTTCTTAGCACAACTAACCTACACAATCCAGGCTTCAACACAGCCTATTTATTCACTGCCAACCTTGAGCATCTACTTTATATTGTACAGCCATTGGGTTCACTGCATGCAAACTTCTTATCCAATCATATGTGAGCCTATGGGGAACATTCTCATTCAAACCACCACAGTATATATGTATATATTCCTAAACATAGAAATAGAATCTGCTCAGTTCACATGATGTTACATATATGTATATGTTTTCAAGGCTGACCATTGGTATTGGGAATGCTTGTCTTGAGTGAGGACAATTTCTCCTATTCTCTGCATTCTATGGTTGCCTGTGGTACTTTGTCTAGGATTGAAGCCTCATGAACATTTTCCCTGTCCACTTTGGCATGTATGTCTATTATTGTCCTTGTTCAGCTCATGTTTAGGAAGTCATATTGGTGAGACTTTATGACATTACTAGGAGATACAATCTCACAGCAAACTCTCTGGTCCTCTTGCCGATACAGTTTTTCTGTACCTCTTCCACTCTGACCCCTGAATCTAGGTATTCATTGTGATTGGGCTCCACAACTCTATGTTTTGATTGCTAGTTGACTAGGCTTCAGTACTAATTGTAATTTTCCTCTGGCTGAATAAGCCTTAAGTCCAATTAGAGAGCTGTTGCTTATCACCACATATGCATGTCACTATTGTACCCTTAAAAATATCATGGCTTGCTGGTTCTTATAGTTCAAAGGTGTTATCATAGCCAGACAGAACTTCTGGTTGCTTCCCCCCTTTGGAAACCTGCATGGTACTTTCTAGTACCATAACAGCTAGTCCTCAGAAAGGAGGATTTTATATCAGTTCCAACTCAGGGACTTCTGGTCTCTGTGTCTGAGTTGCCAGGCATCTTCAGCAATGAGACTTACCTTCTACCTCTGGGAGCATCCAAGGGCAACAGCAGTAGCCTATAATACAACCTTTACTAACAACTCAAAAGAGGGTTTTTCATGTGGTTTTGGGTTTTTTTTATTAGATAGTTTGTGTCTCTTGCAGAGGAGCACTGTCAGTCTGGATGAGAAATTTTCATTTAAACTATATATGTGCATGTATACACAGACATAAGGTTATTATAGGTATTTTTAGGTAGATAATTGATAGTATGATTCCTAATGACATTTTGCAGACATCCTTACTCTTGTTTACCTTCCTCTCTCCTTCCCATATTTATCTTCATCCTGTTCACTAATGAAAGGCTACCACACTTTTCCCATTTTCCCCTTCAGATCACATGTATCCTATATTAGTCCCTTCTCTTATTGCTTCTCATCCTGCCCCTCATACACAGTGCTCTCTTTTTACTTTCCTAGTTTCTGCAGTTACCCCAGGTTATATTCCATCTAAGGATTTGGAGATGGGAACCTCAGATGAGAAGAGTCCATGTGATATTTGTCTTGCTGGGTCTGAGTTACCTTACTCTTTTCTAGTTCTGTCCATTTACATGCAAACTCATGAATTCATATTTCTATACAGCTGAATAGTGTTCCATAGTGTACATGCATCATTTTCATTATCTCTTCATCAGGTGAAGAACATCTAGTCTGTTTCTATTTTCTAGTTATCCTGATTAAAGCATTAATGAACATGGCTGAAAAAGTGCCTATGGAGTAGCAAAATTGAGTCCTTTGAGCATATGCCAAGGAGTGATAGAGCCGGATGATATAGTAGATTTATTTTTAGCTTTTTGAGGATTTTCCACATTGACTTCCAGAGTGGTTGAAAAAATGTGCAATCCCACCAACAGTGAATAAGTGTACCCTTGTCCCCATATCCTCTCCAACATTTGTTGTTGGTGTTTTATTGACCTTTGTCATTGTAAAGAGAATTAAGATGAAACCTCAAAGTTGTTTTATTTTTGCACTTTTTTTTTATTTTCTAAGTTTTTTTATTTACATTCCAAATCATTTCCCCTTTCCCGATTCCTCCCTCCCCGAAAGTCCCATAAGCCCCCTTCCCTCCCTCTTTTCCCCATTCAACCCCCTCTCGCTTCTCTGTCCTGGCATTCCCCTACATCCAGTCTTTCCAGGACCAGAGGTCTCTCCTTCCATGTTCTTGGAAATCTATTGATATGCGAATTGTGTCTAGGGTATTCTGAGATTCTGGGTTAATATCCCCTTATCAGTGACTGCATACCATGTGTGTTCTTTTGTGATTGGGTTACCTCACTAAGGATGATATTTTCAAGTTCTGACCATTTGCCTAGGAATTTCGTGAATTCATTGTTTTTAATTGCAGAGTAGTATTCAATTTTGTAAATATACCACATCTTCTGGATCCATTCCTCCATTGAGGGACATCTGGGTTCTTTCCAGCTTCTGGCTATTATAAATAAGGCTGCTATGAACATAGTGGAGCATGTGTCCTTATTGCATGCAGGTAAAGCCTCTGGGTATATGCCCAGGAGTAGTATAGCCGGATCCTCCGGGAGTGTCATACCCAGTTTTCTGAGGAACTGCCAGACTGCTTTCCAGATTGGTTGTACCAGTTTGCAATCCCACCAGCAGTGGAGGAGTATTCCTCTTTCTCCACATCCTCGCCAACAACTGCTGTCTCCTGTGTTTTTGATCTTAGCCATTCTGACTGGTGTGAGATGGAATCTCAGGGTTGTTTTGATTTGCATTTCCCTAATGACTAAGGATGTTGAACATCTCTTTAGGTGCTTCTCAGCCATGAGATATTCTTCAGGTGAGAACTCTTTGTTTACCTCAGTACCCCATTTTTTAATAGGGTTACTTGGCTCTCTGGAGTCTAACTTCTTTAGTTCTTTGTATATATTGGATATTAGCCCTCTGTCGGATGTAGGGTTGGTAAAGATCATTTCCCAGTTAGTTGGTTGCCGCTTCGTCCTTTTGACAGTGTCTTTTGCCTTACAGAAACTTTGTAATTTTATGAGGTCCCATTTGTCAATTCTTGATCTTAGAGCATAAGCTATTGGAGTTCTGTTCAGGAAATACTCCCCTGTGTCCATATGTTCAAGGTTCTTCCCTAGTTTCCTTTCTATTAGTTTCAGTGTGTCTGGTTTTATGTGGAGGTCCTTGATCCACTTGGAATTGAGCTTAGTGCAAGGAGATAAGAATGGGTCAATTTGCATTCTTCTGCATGTTGACCTCCAGTTGAGCCAGCACCATTTGTTGAAAAGGCTATCTTTTTTCCGCTGGATGGTTTTAGCTCCTTTGTCAAAGATCAAGTGACCATAGGGGTGTGGATTCATTTCTGGGACTTCAATTCTGTTCCATTGATCTACATACCTTTCACTGTACCAATACCATGTAGTGTTTTTGTTTTTTTTTTTTTTTTTTTTTTTTTTTTTTTTTTTTGGTTTTTCGAGACAGGGTTTCTCTGTGTAGCCCTGGCTGTCCTGGAACTCACTCTGTAGACCAGGCTGGCCTCGAACTCAGAAATCCGCCTGCCTCTGCCTCCCAAGTGCTAGGATTAAAGGCGTGCGCCACCACCGCCCGGCTACCATGTAGTTTTTAAAACTATTGCTCTGCAGTACAGCTTTATGTCCGGGATACTGATTTCCCCACAAATTCTTTTACTCGTGAGAATAGTTTTAGCTATCCTGGGTTTTCTGTTATTCCAGATGAATTTTTGAATTGCTCTTTCTAACTCTATGAAGAATTGAGTTGGGATTTTGATGGGGATTGCATTGAATCTGTATATTGCTTTTGGCAAGATGGTCATTTTTACTATATTAATCCTGCCAATCCGTGAGCATGGCAGATTTTTCCATCTTCTGAGGTCTTTAATTTCTTTCTTCAGAGACTTGAAGTTCTTGTCATACAGATCTTTCACTTGTTTGGTTAGAGTTACACCAAGATACTTTATATGGTTTGTGGCTATCGTGAAGGGTATCATTTCTCTTACTTCTTTCTCAGCCTGCTTATCCTTTGAGTATAGGAAGGCTACTGACTTGCTTGAGTTGATTTTATATCCAGACACTTTGTTGAAGTTGTTTATCAGTTGTAGGAGTTCTCTGGTGGAGTTCTTTGGGACACTTACGTATACTATCATATCGTCTGCAAATAGTGATAGTTTGACTTCTTCCTTTCCAATTTGTATCCCTTTGGCCTCCTTTTGTTGTCTAATTGCTCTAGCTAGAACTTCAAGTACTATATTGAAAAGATATGGAGAGAGTGGGCAGCCTTGTCTAGTCCTTGATTTTAGTGGGATTGCTTCAAGTTTCTCTCCATTTAGATTGATGTTGGCTATCAGTTTGCTGTAAATTGCTTTTACTATGTTTAGATATGGGCCTCGAATTCCTGATCTTTCCAAGACCTTTAACATGAAAGGATGCTGAATTTTGTCAAATGCTTTCTCAGCATCTAATGAAATGACCATGTGGTTTTTTTCTTTGAGATTGTTTATATAGTGGATTACATTGGTCGACTTCCTTATATTGAACCATCCCTGCATCCCTGGAATGAAGCCTACTTGATCGTGGTGAATGATCATTTTGATGTGTTCTTGGATTCCGTTGGCAAGAATTTGATTGTATTTTTTCATCGATATTCATAAGAGAGATTGGCCTGAGATTCTCTTTCTTTGTCTGTTCTTTGTGTGCTTTTGGTATTAGCGTAATTGTGGTTTCATAGAACGAGTTGGGTAGTGTTCCTTCTGTTTCTATTTTGTGGAATAGTTTGTTTGTTTGTTTGTTTGTTTTGTTTTTCGAGACAGGGTTTCTCTGTGTAGCCCTGGCTGTCCTGGAACTCACTTTGTAGACCAGGCTGACCTCGAACTCAGAAATCCTCCTGCCTCTGCCTCCCAAGTGCTGGGATTAAAGGCGTGCACCACCACTGCCCGGCTCGTGGAATAGTTTGAAGAGTATTGGTGTTAGGTCTTCTTTGAAGGTCTGATAGAATTCTGCACTAAAACCATCTGGACCTGTGCTTTTTTTGGTTGGAAGACTTCCAATGATGACTTCTATTTCTTCAGGGGTTATAGGATGGTTTAGATGGTCTATTTGATCCTGATTTAATTTTGGTATTTGGTATCTGTCAGGGAAATTGTCCATTTCCTTGAGATTTTCTAGTTGTGTTGAATACAGGCTTTTGTAGTAGGATCTGATGATTTTTTGAATTTCCTCAGTTCCTGTTGTTATGTCTCCCTTTTCATTTCTGATTTTATTAATTTGGATACTGTCTCTGTGCCCTCTGGCTAGTCTGGCTTAGGACTTATCTATCTTGTTGATTTTCTCAAAGAACCATCTCCTAGTTTTGTTGATTCTTTGTATGGTTTTATTTGTTTCTACTTGATTGATTTCAGCCCTGAGTTTGATGATTTCCTGCCTTCTACTCCTCTTTGGTGTATTTGCTTCTTTTTGTTCCAGGGCTTTCAGGTGTGCCATTAAGCTGCTAGTGTATGCTGTCTCCCGCATCTTTTTGGCAGCACTCAGGGCTATGAATTTTCCTCTTAGCACTGCTTTCATTGTGTCCCATAAATTAGGGTATGTTGTGCCTTCATTTTCAATTCTTGTGTTTCCTTTGTAAGGGTATTTATCCGTTGATTCATTTCTTTAAGCAATTTTTGTGTTGCCTCCCTATGGGCATCCATCTGTTGACCCATATTCTTCTGCATTTCTTTATGCAATTTTTGTGATTCCTTTGAAAGGGCATCTACCCGTTGATTCATTTCTTTAAGCGATTTTTGTGTTGCCTCCTTATGGGTCTCCATCTGTTGACCCATGTTCTCCTGCATTTCTCTAAGTGATTTTTTATGTTTCCTTTGTAAGGGCTTCTAACCTTTGATTCATGGTCTCCTGTTCTTCTTTATTAGATTTATTTGTGTCCTTCTTGTGATCCTCTAATAGCATCATGAGAAGTGATTTTAAATCCAGATCTTGTCTTTTGGGTGTGGTGGGGTATCCAGGACTTGTTGCTGTTGAAGAGTTGGGTTCGGATGGTGCCATATTGCCTTGATTTCTGTAAGTAATGTTCCTACGTTTGCCTTTTGCCATCTGGTTACCTCTGGTGTTAGTTGGTCCTGCTGTCACTGGCTGTTGGTTGGACCTCCTGTGAACCTGCAAAGCTATTTCTGACCCCCCTGGAATACCGGGATTCCCCTGGCACCGATTTCTGGGGCCTGCCCTGCTCCTGAGTGACTTTGGAGCCCTGATGTGCCTTGCCCCAAGTGATGTTATATTGGGGAATCCCTGCACATCCAAAGGCTCAGCGTAGTGGATTCCTGGAGCAGAGGTCGCCAAGGGGAGGCTGGTATGCTTCCCGCCCTTTGCGGGTCCCTGTGCAGGGCAGATGTCCCACAGCAAAGATGGTGTGTAGGTTACTGCAGACCTGCCCAGCTCTTGGGAGCAGGGAGCACACAAGCTGGCTGAGACCCAAGGGATATTATGCTTGATTGTCCCTGCGTCTGGAGGTTCGAGTTGCCCTGTTGCCAGAGCAAAGATGCCAGAGTGCACTCTACACTCTCTTGGTGCAGATCACTCTTCAGGGCAGATGGCCCACAGCAGAGCTGGCGCCCAGATGTCCACAGAACTGCTCTGCTCTTGGACACAGATGAAAGCCCAACAGGCTTTGTCCCAAGTGATGTTATATTCGGGGGTCCCTCGGTACCTGTATCCTCAGTGCAGTCGATCCCCGGAACAGAGTTCACCAAAGGGAGGCTGGTAGGCTCCCGCCCTCTGCCTCTTTTTGCACTTTTCTAATTGCTAGGGTCCATAAGCATTTTTAAAAGATATTTCATTTCCATTTTTATTTATTTTGAGGATTCTCTGTTCTTTGAATGGGTCAGTTTTGCTTCTTTTGGTAGTGTGATGTTGGGGACTGAACACAGGGCCTCACACATGGTAGATGAGTGCTCTACCACTGAGCTACCTCCCCAACTCCCCAACATTATTCTAAAAGCCTTACATGTATTTCCCTCATATCAGTCCTAGGAGTCCTATTATTTTTATTTTACAAGTAATGAAGATAATAACCAGAGAGGCTAAGTAATGTCCCTTGTGCTATAAAAGATAGCTTACACTTAAACCCATATTACCTGGCTTCAGAGACTGCAAACACAATTATAATACTGCACAGCTCCTTTGTTAGATAATTATCATCCCTGGCCAGAATTAGAGTAATGTTAATAAGTTAACTTATAAAATTGATTTAATTAAAGAAAGAATAAAGAATTTATTTTTTTCTTTTTGTTTATTTGTTTTTTGTTTTGCTTGTCTGCTCTGCTTTAGATGTCTCTGAAAATCTAAATTAATTATTGAGTTAATAGAATGCTTTGCGGTCCATTGGTAAAAGATGTGCTGTGCTATGAGTTATTTTCTAGTGATGATATATTATTATTTCAAAGAGCTGTTTCCCCAGGTATCGTATGTTTTATAAAATTCCCTTTTTATTAAGGACATAAGTAATAATGAATTCCAGCGTGTACACACTGATTCCAAACAAGAATAGGCAAAGCTGTATCTTTGTAGTAGTCGTTTCTTTACACAGGACATAGTGTTCTAGAATTGAGTTATTTGAAATAAATGGGTCCATAAGGCATTTTGAATCACAATATTTCTCTGTGGGCAGATTTCATGTGTTTTGTATTTCCCTTCCATAATTATTATATTCCCTGGCAACTTATTTGAAAATCTTCAGAGATCAGAATAGGTGAAAATTTTTGTATTACTAACCTTATATCTACCACTTAAATTGTATCATTAATTTTTATTATATAATTCTCTATTACAGATCTATTTTGATAATCAGGTTGAGCTCGAAGGCTGTAGCTTTTCTACTTGATACAGAATATTACTTCATTGTTTTATTGTTTGATTCCTGATGCATTTCAAAGGTGAAGTAGTTTAACTGTAGCATATGTATCCTTAAGTAGGAATCAGTATTTTTTGTTTAAATTTACATTCAGTAAAAGGCACACATCACAAATGCTAAGCAGCCAAAGCCTATATGCAGTCAAAGCTTTTGTCAGGATGGATATATGTCATACATTGATAAACTTCCTTTAAAAATCTAGACAGTGGTTTAAAATTTGTATGCTATATAATCTCTGCTGCAACTTATTTATTTGTGCTATTTTATACATGAAAGGAATCATAGATAAATTGTAAGCATACTAGTGTTCCAATAAAGCTTAGTTTGCAAAAATAAATGGTTCTCTAGATTTTTCCCATAGGTAATAGCTTGCCTACGAATATAGAATCTATATTCTGCATCGATTGCTTCAGAAAGTTTTCTCATGCCTCTTTTTAGTAAGTCTTCTACACTCTACATCAATGTCAACCACTAGTTATTTTTTCTTAACCATAGGTGAGTGTAGTCTGTTTTAGTCTGTATTGTACTACAGTTATACTTGGTAAGACTTCCCTCACTAAACCTATTTTTGAGATTGAGCCATTTTGTTTATCAAAGTAGCTCACTGTTTTCCTGCAGAATAGTTCTTGTTAGGAATATAATTAATATGTTGATCTATTGACTTTTTTAGCACTTGAATGTTTTATGAATAAAACTATTCTGAACATTCTTATATAAGCCCTTTGGTGAGCATATTTTTATTTGTCATGGATAATAGCTAGGAATATGTTTTATTGGAGCATAGAGTAAGTGGTTATGTTATTTTGTTACTGTACTTTTAAAGAAATCTGCTAGGCATGGTAGTACATGCCTTCAAACAGCACTCTGGAGACAGGAGCAGGTAGATAGATTGCTGTGAGTTTGAGGCCAGCATGGTCTACATAGCAAGTTCCAGACTAGCCAGGACTGTATAGTAAGGCCCTGTTCGGATGGAGGAGGAGAAACAGAGGAAGGAAAAAGAGGAGGAGGGAGGGCAAGGAAGGGAAAGAGAGAGGGAAAGAAATTCACAGTATTCCAAGTTGCCTGTACTATTTTAAACTCTCATAACAATGTATTGAGAATTCCTCACTCTGACCAACATGTGGTATATTAAAATACAAATTTTGAGACTGGGTCTTGAATTTGTTACATAGCTTTGACTAGCCTTGGATTTGTGATTCTCCTGCCTCCACTTTCCAAGTTTTGGGATTACAAGCATGTGCCACAATGTCTTCCTTGGTGTTTTTAGTTTTAGTGACTCTGGTGGACATTAGACATTAGTGGAGTCTCACTGTGGTTTTTATTAATATTTATTTTAAATTATGTGTACATATGTGTTTGTGTGCAAGTGTGTACAGATAACCTTGGAGACCAGAGGGATCAAATTGCCTGGAGCTGGAGTCACTGGTTATAAGCTGCCTTGTGTGCATGCTGGTAACTGAAGCTCAATGAGAGCAGTGCATGCTCTTAACAGCTGAGCAATCTCTCCAACCCCTCAGTGTGGTTTTGTGTTCCTGATGTGTGAATATTTTTTCATGTATTTGCCATTCTATACATTTTGTTAAGTGTTTGCTTCATTTGCCCATTTTATTTTGTCTTATATTTTGTTATTGACTTGTAGGAGTTCTTTACACATTCACCATGATACTATCCCCATATCAGATATTATATAAATATAATATTTATTATATAAATATTTTACACATATATTCTCTAACCTGTGGTCTGCGCATTCATTTTTTTTATAATGTTCTCAGTTATGAGACAAAGTGTTTAATTTGAAGAATCTAATTCTGGAAAACTACTTCTGTTTTTTTTTCATTTTTATTGAACATAATCTTCATTTACATTGCAAATGCTAAAACCTTTCCCAGTTCCTCCCTCCCCGAAAACCCCCAACCCCTCCTCCCACCCCCTGCCTCCAAGTATATGCCCCTCCACACAACTCATTCCCACCCCACCCCCCGACGCCCCGCGATTTCCCTTTGCTGGGGCATCTATTGAACCTTTACCTGACCAAGGACCTCTCTTCCCACTGATGCCTGACAAGGCATTCCTCTGCCACATTTTTGGCTAGAACCATGTGTACCCCTTGGTTGATGGTTTAGACCCTGGGAGTCCTGGGGTGTCTGGGTGGCCGACATCATTGTTCTTCCCATGGGGCTGTAAACCCCTTCAGCTCCTCCGGACCGCCTTCCCAACTCCTCTGTTGGGCACCCCACTCCTAGTCCAATGGTTGGCTACTAGCATCTGCCTCTGTATATGTAAGGCTCTGGCAGGGCCCCTCCAGAGACAACCATGACATGATCCTTTTGGTATGTACTTCTTGTCGTATTCTTGTGGTTATTGCTTTGTGTGATCCTAGATACCTTTGTACCTAAGTTTCAAAGATGCTTTGCAATGATTTTTAGGTTTTTTCCCAGGGTAGGGGATGTCTTATGTTGCTGTCTGTACATTTTCAGTTAGTTTCTATAAATGATGTGTAGAGGGTGAATGCTCTTTTTCATATCCTATAATTTCAGCACAATTTGTTGAAAACATATTACCATTTCCACATGGTTTAACAAACCTTTCTGATTATGGCCCTCTTTGTATGTCTGAAAAGCTGTCTCCATATGGTTTTGATTTGTATATCTTTGAACACTGCTGGTGGTGAACTTCTTTTCATAAAATTTTAGGGCCTTTTAATATCTTATCTTCTTCAGGCAAATAATGACTCAAATATCTTGCCCATCTTTTAATTTTTTCATTTTTATAGTTTAATTTTAAGAATTTCTACATTTTCTTTTTTGGGGGTATTTTTTTTTCAAGACAGGGTTTCTCTGTGTATCTCTGGCTGTCCTGGAACTCACTCTGTAGACCAGGCTGATCTTAAACTCACAGAGATCAGCCTGTCTCTGCTCCCTCCCTCCCTGCCCCCCAAGTGCTGGTATTAAAGGCATGTGTAACTACCACCCAGCGTATATATTCTTTTTTTATTAGATATATTCTTTATTTACATTTCAAATGATTTCCCCTTTTCTGGTCCCCCCCCCCAAAGTCCCATAAGCCATCTTCCCTCCCCCTGTTCCCCAATCAACCCCCTCCTACTTCCCTGTCCTGGTATTCCCCTACATTGCTGCATTGAGCCTTTCCAGGACCAGGGGCCTCTCCTCTCTTTGATGTCCAATAAGGCCATCCTCTGCTGCCTATGTGTCTGGAGCCATTTGTAACACCATGTGTACTATCTGGTTGATATTTTTGTCCCTGGAGCTCTGGGGTTACTGGGTGGCTCATATTGTTGTTCCTCCTATGGCACTGCAAACCCCTTCAGCTCCTTGGTCCTTTCTCTAGCTCTCCCCCATTGGGGACCCTGTGCTCAGGCTGAGAGTATTCCCCTCTGTATTTGTCATACACTAGCCATGCCTCCCAGGTGACAGCTATATCAAGCTCCAGTCAGTAAATATTTGTGGGCATCGATAATAGTGTCTGGGTTTTGTAACTGTATATGGGATAGATCACTAGGTGGGGTAGTCTCTGGATGATCTTTCCCTCAATCTCTGGTCCACACTTTGTCTCTGACTTTCATCATATATTTTTTATAGATAGTTTTCCTAGTCTCTGTCTTTTTTCTTTCTTGATGATGTCTTTTGTGGCATAATTCAATTGATTTTCTTTTACTTTCTGCATTTTATGTCATACCTAACAAGCTATTGCCTAATTCAAAATTATGAATATTTCCCTCTAAATTTTCTTACAGGAGTATTGGATTTTGATTCTGAATTACAGGTCTTTGATTTACTCTGGATTAATTTTGTGTATATTTGGAGGTGGGGATTCCATTTCGTTCTCTTTATGTGCATATCCAGTTTTCTAAGGACCATTTATTCAGACTACTTTTGACAGTAGCCTACTGGGCCCAGCCTTGCAACTTCATAAGCCGGATTTTGCTTTCTGAATTATTCAGAAAAGTGTAACTTCTCCGTTTCTTCTCTCTCATTCCTAAGCGTGTTTTTCCTAACACTTTGGCTTCCTTGCTGTTTTCTTTAACGCTTCCCTCCTTGCCTTGCAGCTGTTTGTCTGCCATGTGTCTGACCTCCATGCCAACTTAAATTGCATAGCTTTTCTTCCCACCCCCCCCCCATTCTCCCCAGGGCAGCTGTTGAGATTTACAGCTTACACAACCTTGGTGTTTTTCTTTTACACTCTAATAAAATTGTTCTTGACTTAAAAAAAAAGACTGTTCTTTATCCATTAAGTAAACTTGGCACCTATATTGAAAATCAATTGATCATAAGCTTCAATTATTTTCATTTTTTTCAGAATTATTTTGATTTGTTTGGGACTGTTACTTTTGTGTGTAAAGTTTAGAATCATCTTGTCATATTTTACAAAATATACATTTGGCATTTTGATAGGAATTACAACTATAAATGTTGCATATTGCTTTACTCTCTTAGTAATATTAAGCCTTGTAGTTTTCACATACGGATTTCATGTTCATAAAATTGAAGAAAAAGCCATTTTGTTTTGAAGCAAAAGCCATGTTGTCACATGCCTTTATTTCCAACATTTAGGAGGCTGAAACAGGAGGGTTATTGAATTTGAGACCAGCCTATACCACATAGTGAGATCCCATATCAAATAAAAAGTGAGCCATACTTTAATAAATATTTCTCCAAAGACAAAATAAAAATGGTCAGATGGTACATGAAAACCGTAGTGAATGCCAGAAATCACCAGGAAAATGCAAATAAAAATGAACTATAGCTTCATACCTACTGGATAGTTATTAAGTTACAAGCAATAACAAGTATTGGTAATGTTATGGAGAAAAGAAAACTCTTGTACTCTTTTTTTTTTTTTTGGCTTTTTGAGACAGGGTTTCTCTGCGTAGCCCTGGCTGTCCTAGAGCTCACTCTGTAGACCAGGCTGGCCTTGAACTCAGAAATCCGCCTGCCTCTGCCTCCCAAATGCTGGGATTAAAGGCATGTGCCACCACTGCCCTTCTTGTACTCTTTTTTTTTTTCTTTTTTTTGGTTTTTTGAGACAGGATTTCTCTGTGTAGCCCTGGCTGTCCTGGAACTCACTTTGTAGACCAGGCTGGCCTCAAACTCAGAAATCCTCCTGCCTCTGCCTCCCAAGTGCTGGGATTAAAGGCATGCGCCACCACTGCCCGGCCCTTCTTGTACTCTTGATAGGAATATAATATAGCCATTGTGGAAAATAGCATGGTGATTCCTCAAAAAAAATTGAACTACCATGCAATCTAATTATCTCAATTCTGGGCATATATCTAAAGACATATGAATAATACATTCACATTCATTGTAACATTATTTATAATAGCTAAAACAATCTATTTTAATAACTGTCAATAAATGAATGGATAAGGAGAATGTATGTGTGATGTGTGTGTTTGCTCAGTGAAATTCAGCCATTAAAGATGAAATCCTTCCATTTGTACCAACATGACTGTTGTGGAAGATATATTAGTAAAATAAACTGAGCTAGAGAGATGGCTCAGAACTTAAGAACACTTGCTGCTCTTACAGAGGACCTGTGCTTGGTTCCTACCACCCATATGGAAGCTTAAAATCATTTATTACTTCAGTTCCAGGGGTTCTAATACCTTCTTCTGGCCTCCATGGGTACCAGGCACACATGAAGCACACAGACATACATGCAGGCATAGCACTTATATACCTAAAATAAAAATAATTAAGTCTTTTTCTTTATTTTTATTTTTATACATGTAGGTGTTTTTCTTTAATGTATGTCTGAGTACTATATGCATGCCTAGTGTTCATCAAGGCCAGAGAGGGTATTATATCCCTCAGGCCTGGATCTATGGACATTTGTGAGCTGCCATTTAGGTACAGGGAATTGAACTGAGGTTCTCTGGAAGAGTTACCAGTGCTTTTAACCACTGAACAGTTGCTCTAGCCCCATAAATAAATAATAATAAAACAAATGCAGACAAATACTGTATTATCTCATTTACACATAGAGTCTAAAAATGTCAGAGGAATCTCAAATGACTGAGAAACACTTAAAGAAATATTTAATATCCTTAGCCATCAGGGAAATACAAATTAAAACTACTTTGAGATTCCATCTTACTCCTGTCAGAATGGCTAAGATTAACAGCACAAATGACAGCTCATGCTGGCGAGGATGTGATACAAGGAGAGTGGTCCTCCATTGCATCGAAATATGTAGCATATTTTATATATTGAATATGTATAATTTTATGAGTCAACTGTATTTCAGTAAATATAGGAAAATTTTACTGTTTATGAATTTCAACAGTATTTTATAATTTTTATAGTTTCTAGCATACAGATTGTAAATTTCCTTAACATTTATATAAATTATTGTTTCATTTTTGATTTGTGTGTGTTTGAGAGAGAGAGAACAAATATGAGTGTATACATGTGTGACAGTGGGACGTACGATGTGTGTGAGTATGTAGGTGTTGTCAGAGTGTGCTACAGTGTATGTGTGTGTAGATGAGAGCACAGTTTATAGACTTGGTTCTGTTTCAACCTTTATGGGTTCCAGGGATGAAAAGAAGTCAGATTGTTAGACTTCTGCAAAAGCACTCTTACTTGCTGAGTCATCTTCCCATTCCCTTTCATACTCCTTTTTTTATCACTCATCACTATTCTATCTCTCCTCACCCCTTCCTCCCTGGGTATTTAACTCAGGGCTTCCACATACTAGACAAGCACTCTACTACAATGCCACAAATCTCAGTCCTTTTATTTATTTATTATTTATTATTTTATTGTAATAGGGATTGAATCTAGGTAGGGCTATATGCATAATAGGCTAGCACTTTATCGCTGAACTACATCCTCAACTTTAACATAAAAACATTTTGTCTGTTTACTGTGGGCAGGCATGTGCCATGATGTACATATGAAATTCAAAGGACAAACTTAGGTTTTGATCCTCACCTTCAACTTTGAAATGGGATCTCTTTTCTGTCATTAGCTGCTATGTAAGCCACACTTGTTGGCCCAGGAGTTTCTGGAGAGTCTTCTGTTTATATCTACCAACTTGCCATGGGAACAATAGTATTACAGTCACAGTCATGTTGTTATACCCACTTTTTTGTGGATTCTATGGATTTGAACTCAGTTTCTAACACTCATGTGGCAAATACTTTACCCACTGAGCCATGTTCTCAACCCCTTGTTTTTATTTTTTGAGACTAGAGTTCACTAAGTTGTCCATGATGGCTTTGAACTCATTCTTTAACTGAATCCAGCCTTGAACTCGTGATCCTCTTGCCTTAGCCTCCTGAATAGCTAATATTACAAGCCTTTTCCATCCTGCCGCCTCCTCCTCCTCCTCCTCCTCCTCCTCCTCCTCCTCCTCCTCCTCCTCCTCCTCCTCCTCCTCCTCCTCCTCCTCCTCTTCTTCTTCTTCTTCTTCTTCTTCTTCTTCTTCTTCTTCTTCTTCTTCTTTTTAAGACAGGTTTTCTCTATTTAGTAGCCCTGGCTTCACTTTGTTGAACATGCTGGCCCCAAATTTGCAGATTCACTGCCTGCCTCTGCCTCCCAAGTGCTGGGATTAAAGACATGTGCCACTACCTAACCCAGCATGACCTTAATTTTTTTGATCTTCTACCACCTCCATCTTCCAAGAAGCTAGTATTACACAGAACATGCCAGTTGGAATAATTTTCTTAATTTCTGTTTGAAATTGTATATTGGTTACATATACAAACACAACTGATGTTTCTTACATGGGTATTACAGGCAGTTGTGGGCTGCCTGGTGTGGGTTCTGGAAATTGAACTCAGGTCTTCTGGAAGAGGAGTACATGCTCTTATACACTGAACCACCTCTGGAGCCCACTGACAGTTATTTTAAATGGGGTGTCATACTCTTATTCTGGCTGGTCTGGAGTTCACTGAGATGCCTAAACTATACTCAAAGTTGTACCAATCAAACTTGTACCTACTACTCAACCTTCTGAGAACTAGGTTTATAGACATAAGCCATCATACTTTGCCATTCATTTCAAGTACTAAAAATAGCCTTGTATCCTTAGCATAAACTTATTTGGACATAATATGTCATTTAATACTTTATTGGATTTGATTTACTAACATTTTGAATTTTAAGTTCATAAGGGATAATAGTCTGTAATTCTGTTCTTCTAAATTCTTACTAATTTCCTAACTAGAGGATCTATCAATTACTAAGAATAAAGTATTGAAATTCCCATGTAAAGGAGATTCATATATTTCTTCTTCTAGTCCAGTTATTACTTGTTTTTAAAGGAAGAAAACAGATTTATTGAAAACATTGCAAGGGCATCACAATGGGCAGTAACAAGAATACCACTGCAGACTTTCTGTCTATTTTGAAGGTTTCTTGCTTGGTACATTCACAGAATGGTAGATTGATCTTTTTATCATCATGTCCCCTTTCATGCATAGTAATTTTCTTTCTTGTAGAGTGTAGATATCCACTTTCTTTTGATAACATCAGCATGATGCATTTTTCCTCATCATTTCCCCTTGTCTTGTGTTTGAAGTAAAATTTTTGTAGAAAACATAAAGTTGGTTTTTAAATCAACGTTCTTCAATTCTGTTCTGCCATAGTTACTTAGTTTATAATATATATTTAGACTATTTGTATTTATTGATATGTTAGTCTTTCATTTCAAGCTTTTAATGTTGTTTTATTCTGTTTCTTTCCTGTTTCTTTTTCTTATCTGTGGATTACTTGTACAAGGTTTTTTAAAAACTTGTTTATACTATTTTGAGTAAAATTATGCCATATAATTGGATATTTTGGGGATTGTATTTTAATTACATTTCTCCTTTCCTTTTCCTTCCTCCAAAATCTCACATCTATTCCTCTCTTCTCTCCTTCCAATTCCTGGACTTTTTAATTAATTGTTATCACATGCATATATGCATTGTTATATATAATTTAATTACATTCTACTGATATTGATATTTTAGCATTTCAAGTAGAACATTGAAAATTTGTGTCTAAGTCGATTATTTTATTTTTAAAAACTGGGTATGAGTGTGTGTTGTAAACTATGTTATGTGTGTAGAGGTTAGAGAACAACCTCAGGTGTCCATCCTCACTTCCCATCTTGTTTGAGACACTCTGTTTTTTTGTTGCTGCCTGTCTAAGTTTGGGTTTTACTGCTATGAACAGACATCATGACCAAGGCAACTCTTAGAAAAGACGACATTTAATTGGGGCTGGCTTACAGGTTCAGAGGTTCACTCCATTATCATCATGGCAGGAAGCATTGCAGCATCCAGACAGGCAGGGCACTGGAGGAGCTGAGAGTTCTACATTTTGATCCTACTACAGTCAGGAGAGACTGACTCTTTTGCCCTGGGTAGAGCTTCAAAGCCCACCCCCAAAGTGATGCATTTCCTCCAACAAGCCCATACCTGCTCCAACAAGGCCACACCTAAATAGTGCAACATCCTATGGGTCAAGCATATTCAAACCACCACAGGACCCCACAGATATCTATACTGAGTCCAGCTTTACATGGGTCCTGGGAAATTCTGACTGAAATCCACATGTTTTTCCCCACAAGCTTTTCAACCATTGAGCCATTCCCCGGCCCTCACTTGTACTTTTAAATATAGTTCTCTCAAACACTGCTTTTTATATTGTGTATCTTAATAGATACCATTAAATACAACTTAAAGATAATTATGGGAAGGATGGTGTATTTGTGCTTAGTTTTTTTATCCATTGTGTCCTTTCTCTTCTGAAGTTCCAAGCATTTAAAATTTTTTTTTTATCTTTGGAAAGCTTCATTTAGTCATTCTTTAATATATCTGATAGAAACAATTCTTAGCTTTCTTTCAATCCTCTTTCTGGATTCAGATTTCACAGTTTTGTTTCTGGTTGGTAGAAAATTTTGGAAGATGCTCCAACATGTAATAAGGATACATGCTCCACTATGTTCATAGTAGCTTTATTTATAATAGCCAGAAGCTGGAAAGAACCCAGATGTCCCTCAATGGAGGAATGGATACAGCAAATGTGGTATATTTACACTATGGACTACTACTAAGCTATTAAAAACAATGAATTCATGAAATTCTTAGGCAAGTAGGTGGAACTGGAGAATGTCATCCTGAGTGAGGTAACCCAATCACAAAAGAACACACATGGTATGCACTCACTGAGAAGTGGATGTTAGCCCAAAAGTTCAAAATAAACAAGTTACAATTCACAGACCACAGGAAACTCAAGAAAGAGGAGGACTGAAGCGGGGGTGCTTTGGTTCCTCTGAGAAAGGGAACAAAATACTGACAGGAACAACTGTGGAGACAAAATGTGGAGCAGAGACTGAAGTAAAGGCCACCCAGGGACTGCCCTACCTGGAGATTCATCCTATAAACAGTCACCAAACCCCGAAACTATTAGGGATGACAAGAAGTGCATACCGAAAGGAGCCTGTTATGGTTATCTCAGGAGGTGCCCTGCCAGAGCCTTACACATACAGAGGCAGATGCTAGCAGCCAATCATTGCACTGGGCGTGGGGTCCCCTATAGAGGAGTTGGAGGGTGGACTGGAGGAGCTGAAGGGGTTTACAGCTCCATGGGAAGAACAACAATGTTGGCAACCCAGACGCCCCAGGACTCCCAGGGTCTAAACCATCAACCAAGGGGTACACATGGTTCTAGCCAAAAATGTGGCAGAGGAATGCATTGTCGGGCATCAGTGGGAGGAGTGGTCCTTGGTCCTGTGAAGGCTCAATAGAGGCCCCAATGTGGGGAAATCGAGGGTGGGGGGAGGTGGGAGTGGGTGGGGTGGAGCGACATATACTTGGAGGCAGGGGATGGGAGGAGGGGTCGGGGGTTTTCAGGGAGGGGGGAAACCAGGAAAGGTTTTAGCGTTTGAAAGGTAAATGAAGATTATATTCAATAAAAAAAAAAAAGAATTATTCTAGAGGAGGCTAGTAGATACCCAAAGCTATAACTTAAAACCCAATGGGTGGAGGGGGGCACCAGATATAAAGTTTTAGTTACAATCTTGATTTCCCTCTTAATTGGACTATTAGTAAATATAATGGTCAATTTCCAATTCGTTCGCATATCTCATAATTTGTAGGGTTTTAATTAAAATGTTTAGAATTTACAAAAAAAGAAAGAAAATTTTGAGGGTTTTTTGTTTTGTTTGGTTTGTTTTGTTTTGGTTTTTTGTAGGAATGTGATTTTGATGCCTGTTAGGATGGCTCCTGTGTGTGTGTTGGGGGGGGGGAGGTGCTGTATTGAGAATTCCCTCTGATTTATGGGTCTGTTTTATGTCTTTAGCCAAATTTGAGGAGTTTTCAGCTGTAAATTTTTTAGATGGTTTTTTTTTTTTTTTGTTTTGTTTTTTTGGTTTTTTGAGACAGGTTTCTCTGTATAGCCCTGGCTGTCCTGGAACTCGCTCTGTAGACCAGGCTGGCCTTCAACTCAGAAATCCACCTGCCTCTGCCTCCCAAGTTCTGGGATTAAAGGCATGCACCACCACTGCCCGGCTTAGATTTTTTTTAAATATTCTTTCCTATCTCTTTCCAGTGATTTTACTGGATGATTTACATATTTACTTATTCATTCATTAATTCATTTTTAAAGTGCTTGGAATCTAATTGGCCTTATGCATATGAGACAAGTTCTCTCTCACTGAGCTACATTCTCATCTGTTTGATTATAAGCTATCCTTTAATGGCTGAGTCACCTCTCCAGTTTGTAATTTGCATTTTTAAAAGAGTGTCATGTAATACAGGCTGGTCTTGAACTGCCTGTATGCTAGAGGATGATCTTGAACTTCTGATCCTCTTCTATCTCTTAAGTGCTAAGGTTATACAGGCATACACTATCATGTCCCTTTTATGTGTTTCTGGGGTCAAAACCAGGACATTGTGCATGGTAGGCAAGGTCTCTACCAGCTGAGCTGCATTCTTACCTCCTATGCCTGGTTTGATATCTTTTGAAACTGTTGCCTCCCCCCATTTAGATGCCTCATTCACTTTTTTAAGTTTCTTTTTATTGTTTAAGTAAATTTTTGGGTTGGAGAGGTGGTAAAGTGATTAAGACCACTGACTACTCTTCCAGAGGTCCCGAGTTCAATCTCCAGCACCCACATGGTGGCTCACAACCTTCTGTAAAGGAATCTGCTGTCCTCTTCTGGAATGCAGGAATAGGAATACATGCAGCAGAGCACCCATTAACTAAAATAAGTAAATTTAATAAACAAATATGTATATATATATATATATATATATATATATATATATGTTTTTCGAGACAGGGTTTCTCTGTATAGCCCTGGCTGTCCTGCCTGCCTCTGTCTCAGAAGTGCTGGGATTAAAGGTGTGCGCCACCACTATATAGTACCAGATTGCACTTAGTCCTCCCATGTCAACCTCCCAAGTGCTGGGATTATAAATTTGAGCCACCACATCTGCCTAATATGTTTTAGTGAGTTCTATTGCTGTTTCTGGCTTCAACTCTCATTTGGTCTCTATTGGTGCTACCTAAAAAGTCAAAGCTAATTCTATATGCTTCCAAATGTTACTAGGTGAAAGCAAGAGGATGCTGATGCCTTTGATACTTTATCTCTGCTATATTCACACAAATATGGAAAAACTTACTGTCCAGTGCCTGTTGAGTTATGTTATGATCTTCCAGTGGATGTAGACATTGTTGTTTTAGTAAATAGTTTAGTTCTCTGAACTCCAAACTGTTTTCCCCATGGGCATGTCTATGGAGGATTGTCTTAATTAGATTAACTGACGTGAAAAGACTCAGCCCACTGTGGGAAGTAGCAATCTGTAGACAACAGGCCCTGAACTATATAAGAGTGGAGAGATTGAGTTGAGCACAAACAAGTACACAATCACTTCTTTCTGCTCTTGATTGTGATGTGACTAGCTGCTTTAAATTCCTGCCACACTGATGAACTGCAACCTGGGATTTCAGATTGAAATGAACTCATTTCTCTAATATATTACTTTTTGCATTTTATCATAACAACAGAAATGAAGCTAGGACAACTACTAAATTTAAATTATCTTCTAAAATGAGAGCAAAGTCCTAATAAGCAATAAAACTAAAGAGTGAAATCCACAATCCATAAGTGGTGAAGAATGGAAACAGGTTGCATCCAGACAGAAATAAAATCTATAGAAATTAAAGCTTTGAGTATATATACATAGGAAAAACTACTGGAAAGTTTAGAGTGAAAATTTTTGTGGAACTCATTGGTAGGATTAAATAGGATGTGAATTAAGAGCCCTAAGACTTTACAGTATTATTGTTTGCAATAGTTTTTCTTGATAATTTCCTTAAAGAATTTACTTTCCTTTGGTTATATTTAGCTGTACTACATTTAATCCATATTTGGGACTTTTAATATTTTTTTGTGGTATTTCAAGACAGGGTTTCTCTGTATAGCCCTGGCTATCCTGGAACTCACTCTGTAGACCAGGCTGGCCTCGAATGCAGAAATCCGCCTGCCTCTGCCTCCCAAATGCTGGGATTAAAGGCATGCACCACCACTGCCCAGCGGGACTTTTTAATTTTTATTGTTGCTATGAAAATATCTGAAATAAAATCATCTTAAGAAAAAAAAAGGGTTTATTTTGACATACAGTTTGAGAGTACAGGCCATTGCAGCAGATGATCTAGTTTAATTTCTATTACTGTTGGAGATCACTCTGACAAAAAGCAATTTATCGGACAATGGATTTAGCTTACAATTCCAGGTTATAGTTCATCTTTGTGAATAAGACAAGTCAAGAGTTTGCATGTTCATAGTCAAACGCAGAGAGAGAGAATAAATTCATGCATAACTGCTTGCTTATCCTCAGCTTACTTCAGTAGTTCTTAACCCACGTAGGAGACACATGCTGGATATCCTGCATATCAGATATTTACTTTTTGATTCACAACAGTAGCGAAATTACAGTTATGAAATAGCAGTGAAAATAATTTTGTGGTTATGGGCCAACAGAATATGAGGAACTGTATTAAATAGTTGTTGCATTAGGAAAGTTGAGAACCACTAGCTTAATTTCTCTGCTTACTGGATTTGTGCTGGACAGAATATGCACAGAACACAGAAGCAGATCGAACATTATAAGCAGTTCACAAAGTAGTTAACAGTCTGAGTCAGATTTAGAAATGAGGAAGTGTAGCTTAGTGGTAGATCATTTGTATACAATTCACCAGGACCAGAGTTCAATCCCATGAAAGGAATTATTATTGTTCATTTTCCATATTTTCCACTGATTGCTCTTCTTCCCACATACCCCTCCTTGTTCTTTACATATGTATTTGTATGTGTGTATACATGGGCCTGAAGCCTATACAGAGAACTATAGGCAGCCAGGCATGGTGGCACACATCTTTAATCCCAGCACTCAGGAGGCAGAGGCAGGCATCTGTGAGTTTGAGGTCAGTCTGGTCTACAGAGCAAGTTTCAGGACAGTCAGGACTACACAGAGAATCCCTGACTTGAAAATCCAAACACACACACACACACACACATACACACACACACACACATGCACGCACGCTCACACTCGAACTATAGGCAACTAAGGAATGCTGAGAGCAGGAGAAAAGGTCTTCTGCACGGAAGTATATACCATCTGGTTATCCAATACCAAATGATTACCCATGAAGACAAACATACAAGTAAATACAGACTGAGCAGGTTATATTTATTTAAAATTAGCCATTTCTCCCTTTCAGCTGCTGTTTGCTTGTGTCATACTGAGGCACTTCCCTTAATGGGCTTTGTTGGCAAAGTATTAGGCTTAGTAAAACAGTTGCTAATGGGCCCAGTGAATCTTTTCTTGAGGTTGACATTTTTACTGTTATAATATACATACACAAGTCTTAAGGTCTGGCCCTTTATAGAAATGTAGTGGGATCAGGAAAACATGATAGAATTATTTTGACTGCAGATTCGATGAAATTCTTGGACCTTAATCTGGTCCCACTTAACATAAGTAACTGATATTCAATTGACTGTAGAGTCTAAGGAATGTTTCACATACAAATCCTAGCAGAATTTTAAATTATGGAACTGTTAGTACCAGGAGAGCTTTCTGTTGCTCAGTGGTGGGCTGCATCCCTGGCTGCTGTGGTAGAATGTTGTCTCTAAAATATTATGTATCTGGTATGCAGTCACTGATAAGGGGATATTGACCCAGAATCTCAGAATACCCTAGACACAATCAGCATATCAATAGATTTCTAAAAAGATGGAAGGAGAGACCCCTGGTCCTGGAAAGACTGGATGTAGGGGAACGCCAGGACAGAGTAATGAGAGGGGGTTGAACGGAGAAAAGAGGGCGGGAAGGGGGCTTATGGGACTTTCGGGGAGGGAGGAAACGGGAAAGGGGAAGTGATCTGGAATGTAAATTAAAAAAATAAAATAAAATAAAAAAAAACTAAAAAAAAAAATATTATGTATCGCCGGGCAGTGGTGGCGCACGCCTTTAATCCCAGCACTTGGGAGGCAGAGGCAGGAGGATTTCTGAGTTCGAGGCCAGCCTGGTCTACAAAGTGAGTTCCAGGACAGCCAGGGTTACACAGAGAAACCCTGTCTCAAAAAACCAAAAAAAAAAAAAAAAAAAGAAAAAAGAATTAAAATATTATGTATTATTTTAATGGATGACTCTACATTTTAGCATATTTGAGTTGTATATTTACTTGTAAGGACACATCAGGACTTGTGATTATTTTTATTAGCATATCTTACTTATGTTTCATTCCTGAAATCAGTAGAATAATTTATTTATTCTTTGAACTCTAATTCCCCTATGACCTTTTGGGTGCTGAGGTTAACCCTGTCTCTTTGTACATACTATCAATGAGCTACACCCTTCCCCCCAACTATATCTGTGTAAAGATGGACTGCTGATGTTAATTAGCAGTAGGTTTTCCATGTTCCATTTGTTTAGAAATAGTCATGGGCCTACTATTTGTGGATATGATTTAAATGATACATATGTTCATTTTGGCAAAGACTATCTTATGTGACCAGTTTCTGAGATAGAATAGGGAATAAATCTCCTAGAGAATTTATTTTTGTAAACATTTTTAAATTTATGCATATGGGTGAATTGTGCTACATGTATGTGGGTAACTGTAGAGGCCAGAAGAGGATGTCTGATCCCCCAAAGCTGCAATTACTGGCTATCATGAGCTTCCTGACATGGGTGCTGGAAACCAAATTGCAGTTCCCTAAAAGAGCAGACATACTTAACTGCTTAACTGCTGAGCCATCTCTTCACCTCCAAGAGTTTGAATACATTCTTAATTTAAAAACTTTACTGGACTTTTTTAAAAGTCAAGGTCTTGCTATTTAGCCCTGCCTGGCCTCAAACTCACAAAAGTCTGTTTGCTTCTGCCTCTTGTGTATTGGGATTAAAGGCATGTGCCTCCACACCTGGTATAATGTTTTTGTTTGTTTTTCTTACTTATTTTTATGTGTGTGGGTGATTTGACTACATGTATATCTATAAACCAAATGCATGATATATCCATGAAGACCAGAAGAAGTTGTCAGATCCCATGGACCTGGAGTTACAGATAGCTGTGAGCCACCATGTGGGTGCTGGGATTCAAACCTGGGTCCTCTGAAAGAACAACAGCCATTTCTTTTAACTTCTGAACCATCTCACTAGTCCCAGGTTCTTTTTCTTCTTTTAATATAGAATGCTTCCTAGATTTGCATGTCATCTTTGTGCAGGGGCCATACTAATCTTCTCTGTATTGTTCCTATTTTAGTATATGTGCTGCCGAAGTGATCACATGGAATCACAGTTTATACAGTCCATGCCACTAGTTGTTTGTTTTTGTTCTTCCACAGCGTCCCTGTTCTGACCCTTACCTGCTGCTATATGCGTTCATTGAATAACCAGGAAAATGAATGGCTTTGTAATTTTTTAAAGTTACTTGGCTATTCAATTTTTGATTTTCTGGATATCTGAAATGGACCTTACATTAATATTCATAAATGAAAAAAAAGTTGGTGGATAGAAAAAATTAATTTACAAAAATTTCTTTCTATATATTTTGTTCTTTTGTCTTCTGGTTGATGCATCAGAAGTTTGGGCCAGGTGTGAGGCAAGGCATGTGCCTTTATTTTTTTTTTTTTTCTAATTTTTTTTTTAATTTTATTTTATTTTATTTTTTTAATTTACATTCCAAATCACTTCCCCTTTCCCGTTTCCTCCCTCCCCGAAAGTCCCATAAGCCCCCTTCCCTCCCTCTTTTCTCCGTTCAACCCCCTCTCATTACTCTGTCCTGGCGTTCCCCTACATCCAGTCTTTCCAGGACCAGGGGTCTCTCCTTCCATCTTTTTAGAAATCTATTGATATGCTGATTGTGTCTAGGGTATTCTGAGATTCTGGGTCAATATCCCCTTATCAGTGACTTCATACCATGTGTGATCTTTTGTGATTGGGTTACCTCACTAAGGATGATATTTTCAAGTTCTGACCATTTGCCTAGGAATTTCGTGAATTCATTGTTTTTAATTGCAGAGTAGTATTCCATTGTGTAAATATACCACATCTTCTGAATCCATTCCTCCGTTGAGGGACATCTGGGTTCTTTCCAGCTTCTGGCTATTATAAATAAGGCTGCTATGAATATAGTGGAGCATGTGTCCTTATTGCATGCAGGTAAAGTCTCTGGGTATATGCCCAGGAGTGGTATAGCCGGATCCTCCGGAAGTGTCATGCCCAGTTTTCTGAGGAGCCGCCAGACTGCTTTCCAGAGTGGTTTTACCAGCCTGCAATTCCACCAGCAGTGGAGGAGTGTTCCTCTTTCTCCACATCCTCTCCAACAACTGCTGTCTCCTGTGTTTTTGATCTTAGCCATCCTGACTGGTGTGAGATGGAATCTCAGGGTTGTTTTGATTTGCATTTCCCTAATGACTAAGGATGATGAACATCTCTTTAGGTGCTTCTCAGCCATTAGATATTCTTCAGGTGAGAACTCTTTGTGTAGCTCTGTACCCCATTTTTTAATAGGGTTACTTGCCTCTCTGGAGTTTAACTTCTTGAGTTCTTTGTATATCTTGGATATTAGCCCTCTGTCGGATGTAAGGTTGGTAAAGATCATTTCCCAGTTAGTTGGTTGCCGCTTTGTCTTTTTGACGGTGTCTTTTGCCTTGCAAAAACTTTGTAATTTAATGAGGTCCCATTTGTCTATTCTTGATCTTAGAGTATAAGCTATTGGAGTTCTGTTCAGGAAATTCTCCCCTGTGCCCATATGTTCAAGGTTCTTCCCTAGTTTCCCTTCTATTAGTTTCAGTGTGTCTGGTTTTATGTGGAGATCTTTGATCCACTTAGAATTGAGCTTAGTGCAAGGAGATAAGGATGGGTCAATTTGCATTCTTCTGCATGTTGACCTCCAGCTGAGCCAGCACCATTTGTTGAAAAGGCTATCTTTTTTCCACTGGATGGTTTTAGCTCCTTTGTCAAAGATCAAGTGACCATAGGAGTGTGGATTCATTTCTGGGTCTTCAATTCTGTTCCATTGATCTACATGTCTGTTACTGTACCAATACCATGCAGTTTTTAACACTATTGCTCTGTAGTACAGCTTGAGGTCCGGGATACTGATTCCCCCAGAGGTTCTTTTACTCTTGAGAATAGTTTTAGCTATTCTGGGTTTTCTGTTATTCCAGATGAATTTTTGAATTGCTCTTTCTAACTCTATGAAGAATTGAGTTGGGATTTTGATGGGGATTGCATTGAATCTGTGTATTACTTTTGGTAAGATGCTCATTTTTACTATATTAATCCTGCCAATCCATGAGCATGGCAGATTTTTCCATCTTCTGAGGTCTTCTTCAATTTCTTTCTTCAGAGACTTGAAGTTCTTGTCATACAGATCTTTCACTTGTTTGGTTAGCGTCACGCCAAGATACTTAATATGGTTTGTGGCTATCGTAAAGGGTATTATTTCTCTTACTTCTTTCTCAGCCTGCTTATCCTTTGAGTATAGGAAGGCTTCTGACTTGCTTGAGTTGATTTTATATCCGGCCACTTTGCTGAAGTCGTTTATCAGCTGTAGGAGTTCTCTGGTGGAGTTCTTTGGGTCGCTTATGTATACTATCATATCGTCTGCAAATAGTGATAGTTTGACTTCTTCCTTTCCAATTTGTATCCCTTTGACCTCTTTTTGTTGTCTAATTGCTCTAGCTAGAACTTCAAGTACTATATTGAAAAGATATGGAGAGAGAGGGCAGCCTTGTCTAGTCCCTGATTTTAGTGGGATTGCTTCAAGTTTCTCTCCGTTTAGATTGATGCTGGCTACTGGTTTGCTGTAAATTGCTTTTACTATGTTTAGATATGGGCCTTGAATTCCTGATCTTTCCAAGACCTTTAGCATGAAAGGATGCTGAATTTTGTCAAATGCTTTCTCAGCATCTAATGAGATGACCATGTGGTTTTTTTCTTTGAGATTGTTTATGTAGTGGATTACATTGATGGATTTCCTTATATTGAACCATCCCTGCATCCCTGGGATGAAGCCTACTTGATCGTGGTGAATGATCGTTTTGATGTGTTCTTGGATTCGGTTGGCAAGAATTTTATTGAGTATTTTTGCATCGATATTCATAAGAGAGATTGGCCTGAGATTCTCTTTCTTTGTCGGATCTTTGTGTGCTTTTGGTATTAGTGTAATTGTGGCTTCATAGAACGAGTTGGGTAGTGTTCCTTCTGTTTCTATTTTGTGGAACAGTTTGAAGAGTATTGGTGTTAGGTCTTCTTTGAAGGTCTGATAGAATTCTGCACTGAAACCATCTGGACCTGTGCTTTTTTTGGTTGGAAGACTTCCAATGACAACTTCTATTTCTTCAGGGGTTATAGGACGGTTTAGATGGTCTATTTGATCCTGATTTAATTTTGGTACTTGGTATCTGTCAAGGAAATTGTCCATTTCCTCAAGATTTTCTAGTTGTGTTGAATACAGGTTTTTGTAGTAGGATCTGATGATTTTTTGAATTTCCTCAGTTTCTGTTGTTATCTCTCCCTTTTCGTTTCTGATTTTATTAATTTGGATACTATCTCTGTGCCCTCTGGTTAGTCTGGCTAAGGGCTTATCTATCTTGTTGATTTTCTCAAAGAACCAACTCCTCGTTTTGTTGATTCTTTGTATGGTTTTATTTGTTTCTACTTGATTGATTTCAGCCCTGAGTTTGATGATTTCCTGCCTTCTACTCCTCTTTGGTGTATTTGCTTCTTTTTGTTCCAGGGCTTTCAGGTGTGCCATTAAGCTGTTAGTGTATGCTGTCTCCCGTTTCTTTTTGGCGGCACTCAGGGCTATGAATTTTCCTCTTAGCACTGCTTTCATTGTGTCCCATAAGTTAGGGTATGTTGTGCCTTCATTTTCATTAACTTTCAAAAAGTCTTTGATTTCTTTCTTTATTTCCACCTTGACCAAGTTATCATTGAGTAGAGCATTGTTCAGCCTCCATGTGTACGTGGGTTTTCTTTTGTTTTTGTTGCCATTGAAGACCACCCTTATTCCATAGTGATCTGATAGGAGGCATGGGATTATTTCTATCTTCTTGTATCTGTTGAGGTCTGATTTGTGACCAATTATATGGTCAATTTTGGAGAAGGTACCATGAGGAGCTGAGAAGAAGGTGTATTCTTTAGCTCTAGGATGAAATGTTCTATATATATCAGTTAGTTCCATTTGATCCAAGGCTTCAATTAGATTCACTGTGTCCCTGTTTAGTTTCTGCTTTCCTGAACGATCCATTTCAGAGAGCGGGGTGTTGAAGTCACCCACTATTATTGTGTGCGGTGCGATGTGTGCTTTGAGTTTTAGTAAAGTTTCTTTTACGAATGAGGGTGCCCTTGCATTTGGAGCATAGATATTCAGGATTGAGAGTTCTTGATGGTGGATTTTTCCCTTGATCAGTATGTAGTGTCCTTCTGTGTCTTTTTTGATGACTTTAGGTTGAAAATCAATTTTATCCGATATTAGGATGGCTACTCCACCTCGTTTCTTGGGGCCATTTGCTTGTAAAATTGTTTTCCAGCCTTTTACTCTGAGGTAGTGTTTGTCTTTGACACTGAGGTGCGTTTCCTGCATGCAGCAAAATGCTGGGTCCTGTTTATGTATCCAGTCTGCTAGTCTATGTCTTTTAATTGGGGAATTGAGACCATTGATATTAAGAGAGATTAAGGCATAGTGATTATTGCCATCTGCCATTCTTGACGCTATCTTTATGTTTGAGTGGTTATCTACTTTTGGGTTTGATTCAAGAAGGTTATTATCTCATTTTTTCCAGGGTGTTGTTTCTCTCCCTGTATTGGAGGTTTCCACCTATTATCCGTTGCAGGGCTGGATTTGTGGAAAGATATTGTGAAAATTTGGTTTTATCATGGAATATCTTGGTCTCTCCATCTATGGTGATTGAGAGTTTTGCTGGGTCTAGTAGTCTAGGCTGGCATTTGTGCTGTCTTAGTGTCTGCATGAGATCTGCCCAGGATCTTCTGGCTTTCATAGTCTCTGGTGAGAAGTCTGATGTGATTCGGATAGGTCTTCCTTTGTATATTACTTGGCCCTTTTCTCTTACTGCATTTAGTATTCTTTCTTTGTTTAGAACATTCGGTGTTTTGATTATTATGTGACGGGAGGTATTTCTGTTCTGGTCCAGTCTGTTTGGAGTTCTGTAGGCTTCTTGTACGTTCATCGGCATCTCTCTCTTTAAGTTAGGGAAGTTTTCCTCCATAATTTTGTTGAAGATGTTTACTGGCCCTTTAAGTTGCAAATCTTCACTCTCATCTATACCTATAATCCTTAGGTTTGGTCTTCTCATTGTGTCCTGGATTTCCTGGATGTTTTGGGTTACGCGTTTTTTTGCATTTTGCATTTTCTTTGACTGTTGAGTCGATGCTTTCTATGGAATCTTCAGCACCTGAGATTCTTTCTTCCATCTCTTGTATTCTATTGTTGATGTTTGCATCTATGACTCCTGATTTCTTCCCAAGGTTTTCTATCTCCAAAGTTGTCTCCCTTTGTGATTTCTTAGTTGTTTCTACTTCCTTTTTTAGTTCCTGGATGGATTTGCTGAGATCCTTCACTTGTTTGTTTGTATTTTCCTGTATTTCTTTAAGGTATTTTTGCATTACCTCTTTCAGGATTTCTTCCTGATGACCCACGTTCTCCTGCATTTCTCTGAGCGATTTTTGTGTTTCCTCCTCATGGGATTCCATCTGTTGATCCATCGTCTCCTGCATTTCTTTAAGCAGTTCTCGTGTTTCCTTTGTAAGGGCATCTAACCGTTGATTCATTTCTTTAAGCAATTTTTGTGTTGCCTCCTTATGGGCATCCGTCTGTTGACCCATATTCTTCTGCATTTCTTTATGCAAATTTCGTGATTCCTTTGTGAGTGCATCTACCCGTTGATTCATCTCGTTAAGCGATTTTTGTGTTGTCTCCTTGTGCGCCTCCATCTTTTGATCCATGTTCTCCCGCATTTCTCTAAGCGATTTTTGTGTTTCCTTTGTAAGGGCTTCTAACCGTTGATTCATGGTCTCCTGTAACTCTTTATGAGATTTATTTGTGTCCTTCTTGTGATCCTCTAATAGCATCATGAGAAGTGATTTTAAATCCAGATCTTGTCTTTCGGGTGTGGTGGGGTATCCAGGACTTGCTGCTGTTGGAGAGTTGGGTTCGGATGGTCCCACATTACTTTGATTACTGTTAGTAACATTCCTACGTTTGCCTTTTGCCATCTGGATACCTCTGGTGTTAGTTGGTCCTGCTGCCACTGGCTATTGGTTGGACCTCCTGTGAGCCTGCAAAGCTATTTCTGCCCCCCCCTGGATTACCAGGATTCCCCTGGCACCGATTTCTGGGGCCTGCCTGCTCCTGAGTGACTTTGGAGCCCTAATGTGCTTTGCCCCAAGTGATCTTATATTGGGGAGGCCTTGCACATCTAAAGGCTCAGCCTAGTGGATTCCTGGAGCAGAGGTCGCCAAAGGGAGGCTGGCAGGCTCCTGCCCTGTGCAGGGGTGTGTGATCTCTCCTGGGGGGGGGGGAGGGGGCGTCCCTCTGCCAGGCAGAAGTCCCACAGCAGATCTGGCGCGCTGGTCACTGCAGATCAGCCCAGCACCTGGGAGCAGGTTACACACAAGCTGCCTGAACCCGAAGCGATATTATGCCTGTCTGTCTCTGAGCCTGGCGGTCCCAACTACCTGGTCACTGGAGCAAAGATGGCGGAGGGCACTCTCCGTGGCGCTGCTCACCCTGTGGTCACGATGGCCCGCCGATCTGGCACCCAGACGACCACAGCGCCAACCCGCCCTCGGGCACAGACGGAAGCCCCAACAGGCCGTGTCCCAAGTGATGTTATATTGGGGGGAGAGCCTGGGTACCGGTCTCTCCAGCGCAGTCCGTTGGAACAGAGGTCGCGTAAGGAAAGCTGGCAGGCTCCCTCCCAGCGCGGGGTCCCTCCACCAGGCAGAAGGTCCCACCGCAGAGCTGGCGCGCTGGTTACTGCAGATCAGCCCAGCACCTGGGAGCAGGTTACACACAAGCTGCCTGAAACCAAAGCGATATTATGCCTGTCTGTCTCTGAGCCTGGCGGTCCCAACTACCTGGTCACTGGAGCAAAGATGGCGGAGGGCACTCTCCGTGGCGCCGCTCACCCTGTGGTCACGATGGCCCGCCGATCTGGCACCCAGACGACCACAGCGCCAACCCGCCCTCGGGCACAGACGGAAGCCCCAACAGGCCGTGTCCCAAGTGATGTTATATTGGGGGGAGAGCCTGGGTACTGGTCTCTCCAGCGCAGTCCGCGGGAACAGAGGTCGAGGAAGGGAAGCTGGCAGGCTCCCTCCCTGCGCGGGGTCCCTCCACCAGGCAGAAGGTCCCACCGCGGAACTCGGCATGTGCCTTTATTACCAGCACTTGGAAAGCAGAGATGTTCCTCCTAACTAAAGAATGTAGTACACATGTTTTATACAGCTTTATTCTTTTCTCACATGAAACTAACTTTCTAAGACTATTGTTTCTTTCTCTAAATATTTCTTTAAAATAAAGTATAAGGAGAGTTAAAGTTATCTGTTTCTCAAAAATAAAACCTATGTGGTTCTTTAAGCCAATTTTTCTCATTAAAACACGGATAGAATAATAATTTTTAGTATTTTATCAGAAGTAGATCATATCAGCTTTTTTAAAATCCTTATTTATTAAGTGTTATATATTTATATTTATTTATGCTAATAATGTGTAGCTTAATGAGTTTTTGTATATAGGTATATATCAAGATGAAATGAGAAAATAATTATTTCTAGTCCTCTATAAGCTTAACAAAGATTCATCTACATTTTTGTATATATCAATAGCTTATTTTTGTGAATTGTTCTATTGTAAACAATATCAAACTTCAATTCTCAATTTTCTTGTGTTTTTCTAATTTTTGGGTCTTTTGTATAATTAGGATTAGTTCTGATTTGGGAGTCTTTTGGATAAAGCTACTGTTAAACCTTCTGTGTATTTTCTGGTAGACAAATGTACTCATTTCTCTTACATTTGTAACTAGATATGGGATTACTTGGTCATAGGATAAGTATATATTTAGCTACAGTGATTATGTTAAAAAGTATTCTAAAGCTTTTATATGAAAAAGAAACCATTCTTATCAGCAGTATATGAGACTTCTGTTGCTCTGTATCCTTATAAACATTATTTACTGCCATTCTCTTAAATTCCATCTATTGTCATAGGTGTGTTGTGGTAACATTTATTTGGTTGAGGGAATGCATACCACAGTACAAACCTATGGAAATCAGAGGTGTTCTTTTCCTCTACCATGCGAGTTCTGGGGATCAAATTTAGTTCATCAGTTTTATACATATATATATATAAAAAGGACCCAGGTTTGAATCCCAGCACCCACATGGTGGCTCACAGCTATCTGTAACTCCGGGTCCATGGGATCTGACAGCTTCTTCTGGTCTTCATGGATATATCATGTGTGTATATATGTATATATATATATATTTGCTAGGTTTATATTTGTAATTAAAAAGCAATCTGTAAGGACACATTTTGAATACATACACATCACATATGTCATTAGGACATTTTCATTCTCATACATGTGTATAATGCATTTTCATTATTCTTTTACCAATAACACTTTCTTATCCCACTTTCACTCTTGAAAGTACGAGAGTGTAATAGCTGTAGCTGTCTGGAAGAAAACATTCTGCAATACTTCAGTTCTTACTTCTTGCATTCTTTCTGCCCTTCTACAATGTTCTCTGAGCCTTGGAGGAAGTAATATAGATGTCCTATTTAGTGCTTAGCTCTCAGCAGTTTGTTATTATCAGCACTTTGACCAGTTATGAGTCTTTGTAGCAACTACCATCCACTGCAAAAACAAGTCTGTCTGACCACAGCTAACTGCAGCCAATGTCTGTGGATATAAACAGATATCTAGAAGACAATTTGACAGGCACATCATGTCCAGTGAGCAAAACAACAACAGTAGCTTTCCTGCTATATGACTTTCCCAGCCACGAGCTTTTGACCAGGTTTCCAATACCAAATGTAATTTCCTTCATGGGGCACAGTCCTCAAGTCCGATCAGACAGCTGTTGGTTATACCCCATAATAGACCTGCCGCTCTTGCACCAGTTGCCATGTCTTACATGGCTATTCAATAGTGTGGCACGCAGGTTCAAGCTGAAGGATATTCTACAAAATATGAGTATTAATGACAATTCTCCCACAGCAACTGTTTAGTTCCTTGAAGCTCTATAAAAGATAACCAGCACAGAGGGAACTTCCAGTTCAGTTACAGCTTGATTTCCCTACCAGAGAATGTGGACTCTTCAGCAGCTCACCTCTGATTCCAGCACTTGATATTGAAGACAGGATCCCTGGGCCAAGCTGCCTAGCCAGACTAGCCAAATCTGCAAGTTCTGGGTTCAGTTGAGAACCTGGCTCAATATATAATAAGATGGAGAGCGATGAAGGAAGATGGATGACATTAACCTTTGGCTTCCATCCCTGCACCCACAAGTGTGCCCACACAGGTGAACATGCATATACATGCACACCACATCCATATAAGTAAAATTTCAACTATTATTGAGATGATGTATTTAATGGCAAGTTCTCCCACCTTAATGATCTAGTTCAAAAACATACTTTGCCTTTAATTGCCTCATCTGTTTTATTTTCTCTAATCTAGACTGTTTCTTTAATCCTCATTTTTTATTACTTTGATCTCTCTGAAGAAAGAAGGCTTATTATTCCTTCAGTTTGATTCTATCTGAATCATCCTCCTCTTTAGTACAAGTTATAATTTTTTTAAAGTCAGGAATACAATGTAAGTGTGGTTGGGTTGTTCTTTCTATATCATATTGGTTTGTCTCAACATTAGAGGATTAAATTTGATTGTGTGGTTAAGATGGGGCTTTCTATGATCTTGCCACTGTAAAGTTACCATACTTGCCTTTATAATTTAAAAGTAATATATAGAGACACTTTTTGAAACTATGTAATTATACTGTTCTTCATCTAATTTTTACTAGTTTTAGCATCCATTTATGATTTTCCCACATCCCTTCTTGTATTAGTTGCCTTTTTATAATTAGACTTGTCTTTTCCTTAAGTGTCTGTCCATATCAGTGTGAACTCATTATTTTATTGAATAGACTATTTTCTTATTACTTATTTTGTATCTAATTTCTGGGCATTAGTAGTCCTTTAATCTATTTTCTTGATATGTCCCTATAACTCTTTGAGGAATTCTATTCTTTTTGCCACAGTAAAGTTCATCTTGTAGGCCCACTGTTGCAAACAACAATTTCTCCAAAGTATTTTAATCCTTCTTTAGAAGCTAAGATATGAGTAATTTTACTAGTTTGTTTCTGGAGCCCACTGTTTGCTTATATATATAATGTGTGTGTGTGTGTGTGTGTGTGTGTGTGTGTGTGTGTGTGTGTATAATAGTTTGATATTTTGAATATGTTTTCTATAGAAAACTTGTCCAAATATTTTATAAATGGAGAAGACTAAGGAGGGATTGAAAATAGGGTGGGAAAGTAGAGGAACATAAGTGGAATCATAGTGTATGGAAAGACCCAAGTCATGGAAAAGAGTTCCAGTCTAGTGTGGCTTAAAGAGAGATGCAAAACTAGAGAGCCAGGAATGGACCAGTTTCACTGAGGAATTTACCCTTTGAAGGAACTCAGTCTTTTAGAGCATGAGGAGTCATCATAGTAAGTTTAATTGGGTAAACAATAATTATTTTGTTAGATTTTAAGACAAGATCTCACTTTGTAGCTCTGGCTGGCCTAGAATTCACTTTGCACGTCAGGCTGGTCCCCAACTCACAGAGATCCACCTCTGGGTGCCAAGATTAAAGGAGTTCATCACTACACCTGCCAAAACACTGTTAACATTTAATGAAAAAGTCTTGAGTAAGATATACTTATTGTAATAATGTCAGTAATAGGGTTGATATATAGCCATTAGATAATAGAGATATTCTACCTGGTTTACAAAGTAGAAAAATGTTTAATAATGATGTTGTTTGAAATAGCAAATTGTATCTTGGCATGCATTTTGCTGTTATAATAATAGGTATTATTACTGGACTCTTTACAGCCTGTATCCCAACCAATTGGAGCTGAACAACAAGCAACTCTTCAAAATCCAGATTTTGTTCGAAGGTAAGTATCATGACGTTAGTACCAGGAAATCAGTGGTGCCATGCTGCTGCATGTCCTTGTATGCTTAGAGTACCTTGAATAAAGCGAGTTTTTAAAATTCTTCTATTTGTACAAGATTAATAAAATTGGGATGAACTCACTTTATTTTAATATTTATAGTAATCATATAGATTGTGAAGTTACTGACATTTTATTATTTTGTTTAGTATTTGTTGCACAAAGTAAATTAAAAATTATGTGAAGTAAAATTTCAGCGAATCTTACAAAATAAATTGTAGCAAGATATGTAATTGTTGGTGGTTTTAAAATAGTCTATGTTATTCAGGTTGGGTAATTTCTATTAGTTTTCCAAGTTCTTTCTTTCTTTCTTTCTTTCTTTCTTTCTTTCTTTCTTTCTTTCTTTCTTTCTTTCTTTCTTTCTTTCTTTCTTGTGTCCTCTTTATTCCACCATTTTCCCCTTCAATGAAGTTTTATTTCTGTGATTCTATATTTACTTATATAATTTCCATTTGGTTCTTTTTAATCTTCTGTTTCTCATTGCCACAAGTGCAGTTACAATTGCCTGTTGAAGTTTTTGTTTTGTTTTGTCCTTTTCATTACTGAAAATGGAGCCCATGTTCTTGCATACGCTAGGCGAGCACTTTACCACTATGTCTGTCTTACTTAGGGTTTGATTGCTGTGAACAGACACCATGACCAAGGCAACTCTTATAAAGGACATTTAATTGGGGCTGACTTGCAGGTTCAGAGATTTAGTTCATTGTCATCAAGATGGGAGCATGGCAGTGTGCAGGCAGGCATAATGCTGGAGGAGCTGAGAGTTCTACATCTTGATCTGAAGGTAGCCAGGAGGAGAATGGCTTCCACAGGCATCCAGGAGGAGGGTCTTAATTTCTCCCTGGGCAGAGTTTGAGCATCTGAAACCTCAATGCTTGCCCCCACAGTGATATATTTCCTCCAACAAAGCCACACCTACTCTATTAAGGCCATACCTCCTATTAGTGCTGCTCTCCATAGACCAAGCATTCAAACACATGAGTCTATGGGAGCCAGCCCTATTTAAACCATCGCATAGTTCTTTGCTGAAGTTTGCTTCCCATTCCTTTTTTTTTTTAAATTTCTTTCTCCTTTGTGCTGAGGACCAAGCCCAGGGCTATGTCCATACTAGATATGTGCTCTATCACTGAGCTACACTCCAGCCTACTAAAACATTTTGATTATGGCTTGTCTTATAATTCCAATATCAGATTTATTGTCTTTCTGCATTCAAGTTGTGATTTTCCTGTTTTGCTTTTGTCTGTTTGTTGCTTTTTGTTTTTATTTTGGTATGACAAGTATTTTCATTTATATATTTTAGGTATTATAGAAAGATATTTTGGACTGTGATTAAATCTTCTGCTTTAGTAGACATTCCCTATGTTCAGGTGCACATGTTCTGGCCCATTCTTTTTTTTCTTTCTGTTTTTAATTTTTTATTAGAAATATTCTTTATTTACATTTCAAATGATTTCTCCCTTACTGGATTCCCCCCCTCCCGAAAAGTCCCATACGCCCTCTTCCCTCCCCCTGCACCCCAACCAGCCCAGTCCCGCCTCCCCTTCCTGGCATTCCCCAACACTTTCGCAGTGAGCCCTTCCAGGATCAGGGGCCTCTCTTTCCTTCTTCTTGGGCATCATTTGATATGTGAATTGTTCCTTGGGTATTCCAAGCTTCTGGACTAATATCCGCTTATCAGTGATTGCATATCATGTGTGATCTTTTGTGAATGGGTCACCTCACTCAGGATGACATTCTCCAGTTCCACCCACTTGCCTAAGAATTTCATGAATTCATTATTTTTAATAGCTGAGTAGTACTCCATAGTGTAAATATACCACATTTTCTGTATCCATTCCTCCGTTGAGGAACATCTGGGTTCTTTCCAGCTTCTGGCTATTATTAAATAAATAAATAAATAAATAAATAAATAAATAAATAAATAAATAAATAAGGCTGCTATGAACATAGTGAAGCATGTGTCCTTATTGCATGCTGGAGAATCCTCTGGGTATATGCCCAGGAGTGGTATAGCTGGGTCCTCCAGTAGTATTATGCCGAGTTTTCTGAGGAAGTGTCAAACTGATTTCCAGAGTGGTTTTACCAGCTTGAAATCCCACCAGCAGTGGAGGAGTGTTTCTCTTTCTCCACATCCTCGCCAGCACCGGCTGACTCCTGAGTTTTTGATCTTAGCCATTCTGACTGATGTGAGGTAAAATCTCAGAGTTGTTTTGATTTGCATTTCCCTGATGACTAAGGATGTTGAACATTTCTTTAGGTGCTTCTTAGCCATTTGATATTCCTCAGGTGAAAATTCTTTGTTTAGCTCTGTACCCCATTTTTTTCTTAAGATTTATTTATTTTATGTGAGGACACTGTAGCTGTCTTCAGACACACCAGAAGAGGGCGTCAGATCACTTTACAGATGGTTGTGAGCCACCATGTGGGTGCTGGGATTTGAACTCAGGACCTTTGGAAGAGCAGTCAGGTGCTCTTACCCACTGAGCCATCTCTCCAGCCCCTGTACCCCATTTTTTAATAGGGTTATTTGGCTCTCTGGAATCTACCTTCTTGAGATTTTTGTGTATCTTGGATATTAGCCCTCTGTCGGATGTAGGGTTGGTAAAGATCTTTTCCCAATTTGTGGGTTGCCGTTTTGTCCTTTTGACAGTGTCCTTTGCCTTACAGAAACTTTGTAATTTTATGAGGTCCCATTTGTCAGTTCTTGATCTTAGAGCATAAGCTATTGGTGTTCTGTTCAGGAAATTTTCCCCTGTGCCCATGTGTTCAAGACTCTTCCCTAGTTTCTTTTCTATTAGTTTCAGTGTTTCTGGTTTTTTGTTGAGGTCCTTGATCCCCTTGGACTGATCTTTCTAAGACTTAACATGAAGGGATGCTGAATTTTGTCAAATGCTTTTTCAGCATCTAGTGAAATGATCACGTGTCTTTTTTCTTTGAGTTTGTTTATGTAGTGGATTACATAAACATTATTGATGGATTTCCATATATTGAACCATCCCTGCATCCCTGGGATGAAGCCTACTTGATCATGGTGGATGATCAGTTTGATGTGTTCTTAGATTCAGTTTGTGAGAATTTTATTGAGTATTTTTGCATCAATGTTCATAAAGGAAATTGGTTTGAAGTTCTCTTTCTTTGTGGTTTAGGTATAAGCATAATTGTGATTTCATAGAACAAACTGGGTAGTGTTCCTTCTGTTTCTATTTTGTGGAATAGTTTGAAGAGTATTGGTATTAGGTCTTCTTTGAAGGTCTGATAGAATTCTCTACTAAACCCATCTGGTTCTGGGCTTTTTTTTTGGTTGGAAGACTATTAATGAATGCTATTTCTTTGGGGGTTATGGGACTGTTTAGATTGTTTATCTGATTCTGTTTTAACTTTGGTACCTAGTATCTGTCTAGAAAATTGTCCATTTTATCCAGATTTTCCAATTTTGCTGAGTATAAGCTTTTGTAGTAGGATCTGATGATTTTTTGAATTTCCTCAGTTTCTGTTGCTATTTCTCCCTTTTCATTTCTGATTTTATTAATTTGGATACTGTCTCTGTGCCTCTGGTTAGTCTGGCTAAAGGTTTATCTATCTTGTTGATTTTTCTCAAAGAACTAACTCCTGGTTTTGTTAATTCTTCGAATAGTTCTTTTTGTTTCTACTTGGTTAATTTCAGCCCTGAGTTTGATGATTTCCTGCCTTCTGCTCCTCTTGGGTGTATTTGCTTCTTTCTGTTCTAAAGCGTTCAGGTGTGCTGTTAAGCTGCTAGTGTATGTATGCTCTCTCCAGGTTCTTTTTGGAGGCACTCAGAGCTATGAGTTTTCCTCTTAGCAGTGCTTTCAATGTGTCCCATTAATTTGGGTATGTTGTGGCTTCATTTTCATTAAATTCTAAAAAGGTTTTGATTTCTTTCCTTATTTCTTCCGTGACCAAGGTATCATTGAGTAGAGCATTGTTCAGCTTCCATGTGTATGTGGGCTTTCTGTTGTTTTTCCTGCTATTGAAGACCACCCTTACTCCTTAGTGATCTGATAGGAGGCATGGAATTAGTTCGATTTTCTTATATTTGTTGAGGTCTGTTTTGTGACCATGTTCAGTCTTGGAGAAGGTACCATGAGGTGCTGAGAAGAAGGTATATACTTTTGATTTAGGATGAAATGTTCTATAGATATCTATTAAATCCATTTGGTCCAAAACTTCTGTTTTACTGTGTCTCTGTTTAGCTTGTTTGTCCCTGATCTGTCCATTAAGGAGAGTAGGGTGTTGAAGTCACCCACAATTATTGTGTGGGGTGCGATGTGTGCTTTTTTGAATGATGGTGCCCTTGTATTTGGAGCATAGATTTTTCCTTTGATGAGTGTATAGTGTCATTCCATGTCTTTTTTGATGACATTTGGTTGAACGTCTATTTTATCAGATATTAGAGTGGCTACTCCAGCTTGTTTTGTGGGACCATTTGCTTGGAAATCTGTTTTCCAGCCCTTTACTCTGAAGTAGTGTTCATCTTTGACACTGAGATGTGTTTCCTGTATGCAACAAAATGTTGGGTCTTGTTTACGTATCCAGTCTGTTAGTCTATGTCTTTTTATTGGGGAATTGAGTCCAGTGATGTTAAGAGATATTAAGGAAAAGTGATTGTTGCTTCTTGCTATTTTTGATGTAATATTTATGTTTGTGTGGTTATCTTTTTTTGGGTTTGTTGGAAGAAGATTAATTTCTTGTTTTTTCTAGTGTATAGTTTCTTTCCCTTTGTGGGGAAGTTTTCCATTCATTATCCTTTGAAGGGCTGGATTCGTCGGAAACATATGTGTAAATTTGTTTTTGTCATGAAATACCTTGCTTTCTCCATCTATGCTAATTGAGAGATTTGCTGGATATAGCAGTCTCGGTTGGCATTTGTGTTCCCTTAGGGTCTGTATATGTGCCCAGGTTCTTCTAGCTTTCATAGTCTCTGTTGAGAAGTCTGGTATAATTCTGATAGCTTTGCCTTTATAAGTTATTTGTCCATTTTCCCTTAATGCTCTTAATACTCTTTCTTTGTTTAGTGCATTTGGTGTTTTAATTATTATGTGATGGGAGGAATTTCTTTTCTGGTCAAATCTATTTGGAATTCTGTAGGCTTCCTTTATGTTCATGGACAGCTCTTGCTTTAGGTTAGGGAAGTTTTCTTCTATAATTTTGTTGAAGACATTTACTGGCCTTTAAATTGGAAATCTTCACTGTCTTCTATACCTATAATCCTTAGGTTTGGTCTTCTCATTGTGTCCTGGGTTTCCTGGATGTTTTGGGTCAGGAACTTTTTGCATTTTTTATTTTCTTTGACTGTTGTATGGTATGTATGTATGTTGACTTTCTATGGTATCTTCTGCATCTGAGAGTCTCTCTTCTATCTCTTGCATTCTGTTGTTGATGCTTGGATCCATGACTTCTGACTTCTTTCCTAGGTTTTCTATGTCCCGAGTTGTTTCCCTTTGTTATTTCTTTATTGTTTCTACCTCCATCTTTAGATCTTAGATGGCTTTGTTCAATTCTTTCACCTGTTTTGTTGTGTTTTCCCTTAGTTCTTCAAGGGCTTCTCCCTGTTTACTTGTGTTCTCCTGTATTTCTTTAAGGGAGTTATTTATGTCCTTCTTGAAGCCTTCCATCAGCATCATGAGCTGTGATTTTAAATCCAGTTCTTGTTTTTCTGGTGTATTGGAGTATCCAGGACTTGCTGTTGTTGGAGAACTTGGTTCCGATGGAGCCATGTTGCCTTGGTTTCTGTTGGTAATGTTCTTGCATTTGCCTTTTGCCATCTGGTTATCACTGGTGTTAGCTCGTGGTGCTGTCTCTGACTGTGGTTTCTCTGTGCTCCTGGGAGACCTGTTCTCTCTGTGTACACTGATATGTAAGTACTTCTGCAAGACCTGCTTTCTTATAGTTGTATTTGTGTATGTACCTCTGTGGCCCAGATCAACTCTGGGTGCAGACGGTAATCAGGAGACTCCTGTCCCAGGCTGTTCCTAAGCTCTTGTGTCCTCAGGGTTTCAGACTGTTTCCTCTGAGCAGCAGGGGTGGTCCTACTGTACCACCAGGCCTCTCTGCATTCCTGAGTGGTTAGTTACCTCCGTGCGTCTCCCTTGGATATGGTACCCAGTGGCAGAGGAAGGCTCCTCTGCTCTGCAATGCAGATCTCTCCTGTGCTAGCTGACTCCTATGCGCAGCTGGGTAGATGGCTGGCTTCCTGCGCCACTTGGAGATGGCGCACTGTGGCAGAGGATGGTCCCAATCCGGGGACCAGAGCCGGAAGTCTCCTGCCAGACTATTCCGGATGAGGTCCTCTGTCCTGCAGTGCAGGTCTCTCCTATGCTGGCTGACTCTTCCGAGCATCTGGGTAGATAGTTGGCTTCCTGCGCCACTTCGTTCTGGCCCATTCTTATGGGCTAGAATTTTCTAATGAAAATTTAGTTTTAAAGTCCTTACATATTCTGGTCTGCTTTGTTCACCTTGCACCATTGGATACTACCATGATTCCAAAGGGTAGAGCTTTCCTCTAGGCCAGCTTTCTAATCTGCACTCTATTGATGAGGCTCCTCCCTGGTTCCATAGGAGAAGAGTTTATCTTTGGCTAATGAACTAGAGTCAGGAGATAATAGGTTTGAGTTACTTATATGAGTTACTGGGATATACAGGAGTGAGCCTTCTGTTACTGAGTAGCCCATTGGGAGATGTCAAGGGTTTTTTTTCAAGTCTTTGAGGTTCTTGGCCCAGTCTTGTTTTGTTTTTTTTTTCCTTTTTTTAAATTTATTTTCTATATTTTTTTTATTTACATTCCCAATGATTTCCCCTTTCCCGGTTCCTCCCTCTCAAAAGTCCCATAAGCCCTCTTCCCTCACGCTGTTCCACATTCAACCCCCTCTCGCTTCTCTGTCCTAGTATTCCCCTACATCCAGAGACCAGGGGTCTCTCCTTCCATCTTCTTGGAAATCTATTGATATGCGGATTGTGTCTTGGGTATTCCGAGATTCTGGGTTAATATCCCCTTATCAGTGACTGCATACCATGTCTGTTCTTTTGTGGTTGGGTTACCTCACTAAGGATATTTTCCAGTTCTGACCATTTGCCTAAGAATTTCATGAATTCATTGTTTTTAATTGCAGAGTAGTATTCCATTGTGTAAATATACCACATCTTCTGAATCCATTCCTCCGTTGAGGGACATCTGGGTTCTTTCCAGCTTCTGGCTATTATAAATAAGGCTGCTATGAACATAGTGGAGCATGTGTTCTTATTGCATGCAGGTAAAGCTTCTGGGTATATGCCTAGGAGTGGTATAGCCGGATCCTCCGGGAGTGTCATGCCCAGTTTTCTAAGGAACCGCCAGACTGCTTTCCAGAGTGGTTGTATCAGCTTGCAATCCCACCAGCAGTGGAGGAGTGTTCCTCTTTCTCCACATCCTTGCCAACAATTGCTGTCTCCTGTGTTTTTGATCTTAGCCATTCTGACTGGTGTGAGATGGAATCTCAGGGTTGTTTTGATTTGCATTTCCCTAATGACTAAGGATGATGAACATTTCTTTAGGTGTTTCTCAGCCATTCGATATTCTTCAGGTGAGAACTCTTTGTTTGGCTCTGTACCCCATTTTTAATAGGATTATTTGGCTCTCTGGAGTCTAACTTCTTGAGTTCTTTGTATATATTGGGTATTAGTCCTCTGTAGGGTTGGTAAAGATCTTTTCCCAATTTGTTGGCTCCCGGTTTGTCCTTTTGACTGTGTCCTTTGCCTTACAGAAACTTTGCAATCTTATGAGTATCTTAAGGAACCTTTTGAATGTGTATAGTATTATGTCATGAGCTAAAATTGTATCTCCTTTTATCCTCTAGTGGTTATTATTTATTACTAACATTTCTCTATATTGTTATTGGGTGTGCTAGGAATAGAACCCAACCCTTGTACATGCTACAGAAGACTGGACCACTGAGCTATATATACCCTTAGCCCCTTGCAATCATTAATGTCTAAACATTTCATCATCTGTACTTATGTATATTCTTTTATATGCAAACAAATAATTTAGTTTTTGGTTTTATCTCTTTTTGTATATATCTACAGAGATGATTCACTGGGTGTTTTTAGAAGAAAGAACTCACCAAAAAATAATTTAAAAGATATTTTTTAAAAAGGTCTATTGGTACTTAATATTTGAAATTAGGTATTAAATAAAATGATGTGCTTTTTCCTGAAGACCATTTCTCCCACTCTCAGCATTTATTAGTTACCTATAGTTCTTTGACTGTGGTTGAGGTGTCTTGAGTGGCACCCCACCCCATCCCCGTCTACCTTGGCGTGTCTATTGTTTTGTTGTTCTTGTTTAGCTCATGTTTAGACAGTCATATTAGTGGACTTTATGGCTGTAGCTTCAGACATTACGAAGAAACACCATCACACTGCAAACGCCCTGATCCTCTGGCTCTTAGCATCTTTTCTTACCCTATTCCACAATGTTCCCTGAGCCTTAGGTATGGGCATGTTTTAAAGATGTAGCCACTGGGACTGGGCTCCACAACTCTGTATTTTGATTGCTTGTGGTTTTCTATAATGGTGTCTGTTGCAGAGAGAAATTTTCTTTGATGAGGAGTGAAGACTGCACTGCTCTGCGGGCATAAAGACAATGTTTATGGTTGCTGTTAGTGATTTTGCTGGTTTAGGAAATTAGTGGATGTACTTGCTCTTCTTAAGACCTATGATTTTGTCAGCACTGTCTTTTTTGTATTATTTTATTTGAACTTATAAAATAGCTATAACTAGCCACAGTTAATCATGTTAACCAATTTTTATATCATTCATTTTTCATCACATGTTTTACCTTCTGCATTATTACTGTCTCCTATACTTAGTCTGCTTATTCTTTGCTGAGGTAAATCTCCTTTTTGAAGTAACAATGTATATTCATGCGGATGCTCGCAGCCAACCATTGGACTGAGCACAGGGATCCCAATGGAGGAGTTAGTAGAAGGACTGAAGAAACCTTATCTGGCATCAGTGGGAGGGGAGACCCTTGGTCCTGTGAAGGCTTGATGCCCCAGTGTAGAGGAATGCTAGGGCAGTGAAGTGAGGGTAGGGGAGAACCCTCATAGAAGATGGGATAGGGGGTTTATAGAGGGAAAACCGGGAAAGGGGATAACATTTGAAATGTAAATAAATAAAATATCCAATTAAAAATAAATAAAATATATATTCATTTTAGGAACTTCATTTGACTATATCAGTAATCTCCCAATAAGAAAAAAAACTGATCAAAATTGTCTCCTAAATTAAAAGTATTCCTTGATAAAGAATTTCATAGTGGCATATGACTGACAGTGATTTTCTTTTATTCAAATTCCTGTGATAAAAATATATAGTAAGTATAGATGATTTGTCATTTTTATAGCTTCCAAAAACACCTTTATTGAAATATAATTTGTGGGTCTGGAGAGATGGCTCAGCACTAGGTGCTCTTTCATAGGACAAGGGTTCAATTCTCTGTACCTACATGGTAGCTACAACCATGTGTATCTCCAGTTCCAAAGGATCAGACACCCCTTTCTGGCCTCTACAGGCACTACATACACATGGTACACAGATATGCATGCAAGATTAACATCCACACATATAAAGTAAGAATAAATGTTTATGAAAAATACAATGTATTTATCATAAAATTCACCTATTTAACTTGTACAACACCATGGTACTAAGTGTATTCATACTTATATAACCATAACATTTTATAAACATATTACATGGGTTGATTTTTAAGTTTACAATTTTATAATCTTAAGTTTTCTTTAGATTTTATGATTAATATTGGAATGAGTTCCTTTTTTTTAAATTAATAGCTTGAATCAAGATGTGACATCTGTGAAAGATAACACCAATAACCCTGATACCCCAAGTGGAAATGGCAAACAGGATCGAATCAAACAACGAAGAGCCTCCTGTCCCCGGCCAGAGAAGGGGACTAAATTCCAGCTTACTGTCCTTCAGGTCAGTGTGTATGTATGACTGGATTAGAGTTTATGTAAAAGTCTTGGAGACTCAGAAAGGAACAATGCTGTGGAGATAAATGCAGAATATTGCAAAGTGCTCAATGAACTAGTCTCCCCTTAATCAGAATTTCTGATGAGAAAATGTAGTTATTAAACTAAGAAATTGTAAGAGAAATAAAAGGAAGAACAAAATTCCTGTAATTACTAGTCAGAGCTTATTTTTCTTTTTTCTATGTATATGTACAATATTCACATTTTAACATTGTAATAGTGCAAATAATGTTAGCAAAAATATATTGACTTATTTTATGATAGGTGTCCCAAATTTTTTGTATTTATAATTTTCATTTATTTATTTACTTTATATCCCAATCATGCCCCCCATTTTTCCTCTCCTCCCAGTTCCACCCTTACAAATCCCATCCACCATTACCCCCTCACCTTCTCAGAGAAGGGGAAGCTTCCCTTTATGTACTACCCCACCCTGGGATATCCAGTTGTCATAAGCCTAAGCACCTCCTCTCCCCCTGGGGCCCAACTAGGTAGTCCAATTAGGGGAAGGGGATTCAATGGCAGGCAACTGAGTCAGGGACAACCTCTGCTCCAATTGTTAGGGGACCCCCATGAAGACTAAGCCGCATCTCTGCTACATGTATGCAGGGAGGCCTAGTCTTGCCCCCGCTTGTTCTCTGCAAGTCTTCTTGTGGTGTCCCTGACACCTCGAGATCACTCACTTGTACCCCCACCACCACAACACCCCCCCACACACACACACACTAATACCACCAAAATCAAAATAACAGGATTTAAAAATCATTGGTCATTAATATCTTATTTTCATCAAGGCCCTCCAAAAATCCTATATAATAGTATACCCATCTTCACAAATTAAGATGCTCAAGACCAGAGAAATAATTTGCATTAAATCATTCAACTATCAAATGCTAGAGTCAGATCTGAAGCCGGATCAGACTTTAAAGCTTATATGTCTAACCAATATGATAGATGTTTTAGATTCATTTAAAAACCTACATACAATTTTATATTCTTTCTTTTTGAGGTTTTTTTGGTTTTTTTTTTTTTTTGAGACAGGGTTTCTCTGTGTAGCCCTGGCTGTCCTGGAACTCACTCTGTAGACCAGGCTGGCCTCAAACTCAGAAATCCTCCTGCCTCTGCCTCCCAAGTGCTGGGATTAAAGGCGTGCGCCACCACCGCCCGGCTCTATTCTTTCTTTTTGAAAGTTCAATATATTATATGTTTCTAATACCAGTAAATAATTTGAATGATATATTTTATATGTTTGTAATACATAGTCCCTTGTACAGAGATATAATTTAATCATCTCTTTTCCTGTTCTTCTTTAGGTTTGTTCTATAACTGTTGCTGAATATGTTGTTTGTGAGCTCATCTAGTTACTCCCTGTAAAATTTTGTGATTTTATTTTCATTTTTATTATTTTTAGACAGGGTGTGATAATAGCCAAGGCTTGCCTCAAACTTATTATATAGCCAAGGATAACCTTAAAGTTCTAATCCTCCTGTCTTTACTTTCCAAGTACTGAGGTTACAGATGTGAACCTTATAATTGTTTTATGTGGTGCTGAGGATGGTACTAGGACTTTGTGCATGCTAGACAAGCACTTTACCAGATGTGTTTCATCCTCAGCCAAGACAGCGGCTCTTAGACTGATTAAATGTGTGTACTTAGGTCTCAGTCTCTGGAGACAACATGGTGGAGTGTCAGCTGGAAACACATAATAATAAGATGGTGACGTTCAAGTTCGATGTTGATGGTGATGCACCTGAGGATATCGCCGACTATATGGTAAGTATAGTAACATAGTACTATTTTTCCCTTAGTATATTCAGTCTCTATCCTTTTATTCTCTCTCCCCTCCCTCCTTTCTTCTTTCCCTCTATTTTCTTTTTATTCATTCATTTACACTCATCTCTAGATAGAATGTGTGGAGATTTTTTTCATTTGCATAGGGGAAAAGTGTTCATAATCAGAAATGTTACTACATTTTCTCTGGGTTTACTGTATTTATCTGAACAAATATGACGGGATTTTTTTTAGATTGATGTGTTTTAATCTCTACATTAAAATAATATAACTTTTAAATGATAATCTCATTGTATAGGTGCCCGATTAAATCAGAATCAAGTCACCTAGGTAATTTTAATGTGTCTAACGTTCTGCATAAAAATATTCCAGTTATGCTTCTCAGTACATTAGTTTTTTTTTATGTGTGAAAATGCTGTTGTATGTGTATTTACATGTTCGTGTGGGTATGTACATAACATTTAGAGGACATTGGGTGCTGTCCTCAATTGCTCTCCATTTTATTTGTATGTATACATGTGTTGTTTGTGTATGTCGTGTATGCATGTGTTCAGGTACATGCACCCATACCCCCACCTGCAGAGGCTAGAGGAGGACTTTGGGTGTCCTCCTCTGTCATTCTATGACTTGCTCTTTTAAAATAAAATCTCTTCGTAATCCTGATGCTTGGGTATTTCCGGTAGACTGGCAGGCAGCAAGCCCCAGAAATCTTCCTGTGTTCTCACAGTGCTATGTTATTTTTCCCCATTTGAGTCCACGCCAAGCTCATTATACGAATGCTGGAATCTGAACTCAGACTCTGATGGTTGCTTAGCAAGCATTCTTAACCACTGAGCAATCTACCTTTTTTAATTTTTTATTTTTTTTTTGAGACATGGACTCTCACTGAATCTGTAGCTCATTGATTTGGCTAGACTGACTAACCAGTGAGTTTTAGAAATCTTCCTATTTCCTCCACCTATAACCCCATCCTCAGCACTGGGATTACAGATACACAACACCATGCCTGGCTTCTTACATGGGTGCTGGAAAGTCTAACTCAGGTTCGTATTCTTATACATTAGGCATTTTACCAACTAAGTTGTTTACTCAGGCCCACATTTAGTTTTTTTTTTTAATGGTTTTGAATACTTTGGCTTAGGTTAGTATTTCTCTCTCCTCCTCTTCCTCTTCCTCCTCATTCTCCCCCTCCTCTTCCTTTTGTACAGATGGAGATAGAGGGCATAAATAATTCATAATGCTTTATCTTTTGTATTACTGATATAATAAATTAAGTTTTATCCATTGTACATCTATCTTAACATAGAATTTTCTAGTATGTCTTTTGTTTCCTATTTCTCATTCAAATTTAGTACAGTGGACAGTCAGGAACTATTATTTTTCATGTTCTGATTTAGAAAGCCCTTAGGTTTGAACATCCTAATTTTAAACATTGTCTCAGTTACATTCTTGTTATGTTGTCAAATTACATAAGCTCTGACTGATATGTAGTCTTGAGTGATCTTGAGCTGTCATCCTGCCTCAGCCTTCCTAAGTACTGAAATATAGGTGTATACCATGATCTCCTGCTGTCTTACATATAATACATTCTTTACATAACAGCTCATTTTTATACTTTTTTACTAAAAATAATTCTTCTATACAATAAATACTTATGATCATGATTTGCTGCCCCTCATCTCCTCCCAGATCCTCCCCACCTGCTCATGCATCCAATTCCAAACCTTCTTTCTGTTTCTTTGGAAAACTGGGTATGGGGCCTACTCTTAATTGTGGTTTATATATCCAATGAGACTTTGTTGGAGAAACCAAATCTTTCCTTTGTAAAGGATGCCAATTGGAGATAGCTTCCTGGTTCAGATGTGGTGTTGTATCCATTTTTTCTCTCTCTCAGTGCTGGGACTCTGTCTGGCTTGGGCCTGTTCAGGTCCTGTATGTGCTTTCACTCTTTCTGTTAGTTCATGTATGTGTCAGTCCTATTGTGTGTGGAAGATACTTTTTCCTTGGTGTCATTCATCCCTTCTAGGATTTACACTCTTTCTACTTCCTCTTTTGCATAGCTTCTTGAGCTTTGAGTGAAGGGATTTGATGGAAACATCCCATTTAAGACTGAATGACCCAAGGTCTCCCATTCTCTCCACATTGTTCAGTTGAAATTACAGACAATTTATAAAATTCAAGATATTTCGAAGCATAATGGCCTCTTCTGACAAATATCAGTGGTCTCAGAATAATTGAATGCATTATGAAATATTTTATAACTGGTCTTAATTATTTTTGTGGCACACTTATTTTTGTTGTTGTCCTATGGAAGTCACCATTAAAATATTATAATTTTGAAGAAAATGAATTTATTCTTATGAAGACATCGGCTTTTACTTGATGACAGGTTGAAGATAACTTTGTGCTGGAAAATGAGAAAGAAAAATTTGTAGAGGAATTGAGGGCTATCGTAGGTCAAGCCCAGGAGATCCTTCATGTCCACTCAGCTGTAGAAAAATCTATTGGTGTTGACTCTGTTGCTTTGGAATCTAACATTAACCAAGTAAGAGCAATTTTGTAGTAAAAAAGATCATTTGGGGACTTTGTCAGAAACACCATCATTTATCCATTCATTTTTATTTCAGACAGGATCATCTGAACAAGTACTGATAAATTCTGCAGCCACTCAAACTAGCAGTAAGTATACTTAATAAAATGTACCATTTGACTTTTGAAACAAGACATATTGGAGTCTTGATATATATTCATAGAGAAAGATATTAACCAATACACTAATTTGGTGATAAATTGATGGTTTTCCACACTTGAAAGAAATTTATAGCCCAGAGGCTTGGAATACCCAAGATACAATTCATAGACCAAAGAAAGCTCAAGAAGAAGGAAGACCAAAGTATGGATACTTTGGTCCTTCTTAGAAGGGGGAACAAAATACCCATGGGAGGAGATACAGAGACAAAGTGTGGAGCAGAGACTGAAGGAAAGACCATCCAGAGACTACCCCACCTGGGGTTCCATCCCATATACAGTCACCAAACCCAGACACTATTGTGGATGCCAACAAACACTTGCTAACAGGAGCCTGATACAGCTGTCTCCTAAGAGACTCTGCCAGTACCTGACAAATACAGAGGTGGGTGCTCTCAGATAACCATTGGACTGAGCACAGGGTCCCCAATGGAGGAGCAAGAGAAAGGACTGAAGGAGCTGAAGGGGTTTGCAGCCCCATAGGAAGAACAACAATATCAACCAACCAAACAACCCCCCCCCAAAGCTCCCAGGGACTAAACTACCAACCAAAGAGTACACATGGAGGGACCCATGGCTCCAGCTACATATGTAACAGAGGATGACCTTGTTGGACATCAAAGGGAGGAGAGGCTCTTGGTCCTGAGAAGGCTTGATGCCCCAGTGTAGGGAAATGTCAGGACAGGGAAGCAGGAATGGGTGGGTTGGTGAGCAGGGGGAGGGAGGATGGGATAGGGTGTTTTCGGCGGGGGAAACCAGGAAAGGGGATAATATTTGAAATGCAAATAAAGAAAATATCCAATAAAAAGTGAAAGAAATTTATATCCCAGAGATTTAAAAAACCCAGTTGTTGATTTTTTTTTTAATCTGAGTAACTTACTTTTGAATCATTACATGGTATGTCACCAGAAAAGGCAGTCCCAGTGCTGATGACCTTTGATGGCCTATTGAATCTTAACTAGTAATTTGTTTACTTTGACATGGGTTGAACAAAAGAATTTTAACTGAAGCTACCTACTATGTTCTAAGTTTTCCTCTTGTTTTAATAGTCATTCAGAACTTGACAGTTTCACTGATGATAATACTTTTACCAGCTCTGCTCACTAATAACTTTGTAAATCAGACACCAGATAAACTTCCAGAAACTAAAATTGGGGTTCTTCTGTTTTCTTTTCTGATAACTTTATCTCTTCATTCTTCTTAGCCCTGGTCATGGGTATATTAAGAATGTCTGGGAGGGGGAGAAGAACCATAGCATCATGAAGACCTCTGAAGGAATTAACACAACATGAAGAAGCAAAAGGTGGTGTAGGAATAATGGAAACAGATACCATTATCATGAACTTTAATTCAACTCTATTAGGATGCTAGAGTACATCTGTATCTTACTTTGTTGGTTAGCAGAAATCTAAGAGATTCTGACTAACAATGTAAGACAACATTCCAAAGAATATTACTTGAGAAAGTTTACAGATGTAGGGATTTGCTTACTTTACTTTTAGATTGTCATAAGCTAGATTTACTTCTCTTTCTACTGGTTCTATAGTTCTGGTTCTTCTTAGTTCTGTACATTTTAATGCTTGTATAGATGTATACCACCATGGTACCACTTAGGCACAACCAGAATCCGGCTTCAAAGCAACAGCTATAGATTTGAATAGAGAAACTATGCCCCAGTTATTTAAATAGAGTGCTTCCCTTCTGGTTCCTATTAATATATACCTTATATTTGGTTCTGTAGACTATATGTCAAGGTTAGGATGTTACTCTTATGGTTAATAATTATCCTTGTACTATTGGGAATGGAGATAACACAAGCTAATTTTTAACTTGATTTCTTTATTTAATAACATGAAGAAATTGACAGTTGCTTAGTGTGTAATTTGTTAATAATTCTTTCTACAGATGAATCTGCTCCTCAATCATCCCCAGTTGGTCGCTGGAGGTTTTGTATCAACCAAACAATAAAAAGTCGTGAGGCACAGTCTCCTTCCCTTCAGCCTTCCATGGCCATGGTGCCTGGGTTACATCCATTTCCTAGTAAGCTTTTTATACTCCAGCTTTATATGAACTTGGATGCTATGGTTACAAATTACCGATTATACCATTAATTTGTTTTCATGAATATTTTATGCTTATGACAGTTTTCATGAGCATTTGAAAGACATTAATATTGTTATATAACAGGTTATTTTATTCAATATTTTTTTAAAAAGCAAGAATTCATTTTTTCCTTGACTATTGAATTCTGTGATGTTTTAGGTCTTATTTACAAGTATACTCTTAAACAGGTTCTCATTTTCTTTTCTTGTCTCTTTTGACTTTTGTATTTGCAGTATGTACTCATTATAACTTAGCTATTCTTTTATTATTGTTCCAGGTTCAAGAAACACAAGTAATCAGGAAATATCACAGAACACACTGTTAACTATAGAGAATAATCCAGGCTATCATGAACTTTGTACCTCCAAATTAGAACACAAGGATGTGGTTGATGGTAAGATTGGTGAATGTGCTAGTGTAGAAACTGAGCAGTCAAGTATTCGCTATCAAGTGGAAAATGACAGACATATCATGGCACCAGCTACTGATAATTCCAATTTGGTGTGTCCAGTTCCAGGTGAATGTGAGGCACTCACCAGCCAAGCAGGCATGTTCATACCTACATATCCAAGTCAGCAAGCTGCTGTTCTGGCTGATGTGTTTATGGCCCATCCTGGTGAATCAGTTCAGACTGGTGGTAATGCTGTTCTAACATCAGTACTTGTATCTTCTGATCAAAAGCCTCAATCCTTATCAGTACAGCAGCCAGAGTTTATTTCCCAAGAAGGGGAAACCACAGTAAACACTGAAACAAGTTCTCCTAAGGCAGTCATTGCCACTCGGACTCCTGGCTTTGAATCAGCTGTGCTTCTACCTGCAACTATCCCAGAATCAGATGGGGAACGACCTCCAAAAATGGAGTTTACAGACAACCGAATTAAAACACTGGATGAAAAATTAAGAAACCTGCTCTATCAGGAGCACAGCATTTCTAACATCTTTCCTGAGAGTCAGAAGGATACTCAAAGCATAGACTCTCCATTTTCTTCCTCTGCTGAAGATATACTATCCTATTCAATGCCAGAAGTCATAGCCATCAGTCACTGTGGGATTCAAGATAGCCCTGCACAATCCCCAAATTTCCAACAGACAGACTCTAAGATTCTGTCCAATGTGGCTGCAAGTCAGCCTGCTCATATATCAGTGTTTAAAAGAGACCTGAATGTGATAACTTCTGTACCCAGCGAGTTATGTTTACATGTAAGTATCTTTCTAATTCTTATTCTTTGCTTATGAATTCAAAGAAATGCCTTCTCTCCTAAAAAGTTCAGAAGTAACTGTCATTTAAGACTATGACTTAGTCAATAGTCACAAGATTATGACTTAAGCTGCAGCTACTCAGAACTTAGTAGAAATGGCAGATCTGTTTTGGTTCATCTAAGAGAGCCTTCTGGTGAGTTAACTTAGAATTCACAAGCAGCACTGTCTATATTTATATATTATTTTGTGGATAAGAGGAATATACTTTTTTATTTCAATTTAAGTGGAAACTGAAAAACAAAACTTAAAACCTGTTAATCCATTTCCTTACATTTTATACTATATTGATTTAATGTTTTGAAGAGTTTAACTTATTTTTTAAAGCAAAAATCATCCATAATCCCATGACTTTTTTCTTAACCTCTAAAAGAACCAGAAATATAGCTCAGTGGTAAAGTGCTTGACCAGTATCTCAAACAGTAGAACATTTAAGTAAGCATACCTTTGTCTTAGCACTAAGGAGGTGGGGGTGGTAGGATCTAAAGTCCAAAATCATCTTCAAGTACATACTGAGTTTGAGGCAAGCCTGGACTACATGAGACCTTGTTGCAAAACAACAATTAAAATATAAGAGAGGCTTATAAGTTCCAGCCACTCCCTGCTGAACTATTGGCTACTAATCAATTCTAAGAAAGAGACAGTCATTGTCTTCAGTTGTATAATCAATGGTTAGCTCCCCAGGCTCCAGTGAAAAGTCCCAAACATAGATTCGTACACATGGTCCTGATTAAACTCAGTAGTTCACAAAAATAAATATAAAGACATGGATGTGGGAAAAGAACTTGTTAGGAAAGAGGAGTTGAAGATGGGAGAGAGATAAGAGTTGGGGGTGGGAAGAGTAATAAGAATTCATTGCAAACACATTAAAATTATCAAAGAATAAATTCACTTAGCAAAGAAAATAGAAATAATTTTTAAAAAAGAGGAGAAGGAACAAGAAGAAAAAGTTTTCTCTAGAAGGATTGGGATTAAAAGATTGTAAATTTTCCATATTTTAGAGCCTCTGAATTGTAGAATACTTGTTTGTAAAATGTGATGTCTTGGGGTTATTCTCAAATCTAAATACAGAACTCATTTATGTACCTTCATTTTAATTGCAACACATTAGATGAGGTTGATCAGATGTAGAATTTTCTATCCCTAGTCCTGTTTCCCTTTTCTACCGGTTCAGTCACAGAAGTCACTACTAATAATTTACTGCTTGTCCTTGAATTTTCTTTAGACTAAATAGATCTATTTACATGCATATTTTCTCTAAAATAATATTGTGCTATAAACATATTGGTCAATATACTAAAAATTTTAATTTTACCATATGTCATCAATTTTTTTCTAAATGTTTACCACTGTAATTTCTGTCATGGTTACTATACAAATAATATATACTTGTGTATAAAATAAAATCTATCACCTTCCCAAACCTGCAAACATAACTGTTGTCTTTTCTGGATACAGTTTTAGTTAAGGTATGAATATTTATACCAACATAATTCTGCATATGTATTATGTTTTTACACATAAATGTTATATTTATCTACACATACTTTTTATGTATATGTACTAATTTGCATTTAAAAATTTTTATAAACTATTTAAGTTATAGAATTAATATGTAAGCACAAAAGCATTTCACAAGAATAATAAATCTAAACAACACTTCCTAAACACTTCTTATTATAGTTTTTTGGTCATTATCATTAATAACTTGTAAATAACACATGTATTGGTCCCTCTCTTGATTTAGTAATTTTTCTTTTAAAGACTGGATTTCACTATGTAGCTTGAAGTGGGCATGGAACTCACTACCTTGCCATTCAATAGAATGTGCTCCTTATAACTCAGTTACCTCTTAAAGTTTCAACTTCCCAAAGACTACAGTGGGTATTAAATTTTAACATGATTTTGATGAAGACATTCAAACCATAATGAATTCCTTCTTGGATTCATCATTATTTAATGTGTAGAAATAATGAGTTTTTTCTTTCTCTCTTCTCTCTCCTCTCTCTCTCTTTCTTCCCCCCACCCCCCCACCCCAGGGCATCCACTCTGTAGCTTCAAACTCATGGCAGTCTTCCTATCTCAACCTTCATAGTACTGGAATTATAGATGTGAGCCTCTCCTCCTAGCTACAACTGACTTTCATGTGTTATGATTCTGTCATTGAACTTTGATGAATTTATTTATTGGTTCTAATAGCTTTTGGTATTCTTCTGGATTTCTTTTTTTCTGTCTTATGTGTGTTGTGTGTGGGGACTCTTGCCCCAGGTCCCTCTCTCTTAATCTGTTAACTCCCAGAACGTAGGATTCAGCTTCATTCTACATCCTGGTGCCCCTTTAATACTTGAGCCATATATTTTGTATTTTTCCTTTCTCAGCTTACCCCTTTTCATTAAAACACTCTTCATAAAAGTGAACTTTAGTAACCATACAACTGAATTTATACCAGACTGCTTTGAGACTTCCTTTTTCAAAGCAATTAATCTAAATCTCAATTAATCTAAATCTTCACCTTAGCCTCAGGCAGACTCCTTGGACAATGAAAAAAAGCAACCACATTCTTCACCAAAATTCTTCACAGTCTCTAGGCCACATACTGATATTCTTCTCCACTGAAACCTCTTGGGCCAAGTCTGCACAATTCAAGTCACCCTCAGCAACAAAATGTTCCATATTCCTACTAGCATAGCCTATTAAGCCACACTTAAAGGATTCCACTGTTTTCCAAATCCAAATTCCCAAAATCTACATTCTTCTAACCCATAGCATGGTTAGGCCTATCACAGCAGAACCCCACTCCTGGTACCAACTTCTGTCTTACGGTTTTACTGCTGTGAACAGACACCATGACCAAGGCAAGTCTTATAAGGACAACATTTAATTGTGGCTGGCTTACAGGTTCAGAGGTTCAATCCATTATCATCAAGGCGGGAACATGGCAGGATCCAGATATGCATGATGCAGCAGGAACTAAGAATTCTACATCTTCATCCAAAGACAAATAGGACAAGACTAGTTTCCGGGCAGCTAGCATGAGGGTTTTAAAGCCAACACTCACAGTGACACACTTACTCCAAGGCTATACCTCTACAGAGTGCCACTTCCTGGGCCAAACAACACAAAACAGTGTCCTTGATCACTCTTTACTGTGTTCTGTTGTTGCTGAATGACTGATTTTAGTAGTATAGCTAAACATTTCTCTCAAAGGATCCAAACTCAGTTCCTTGTGTTTTCATAGTAAGTACTTTACTCACTAACCCATATCCTAACCCTCAATTTCTTTTTTTTTCCCTTTGAGACAGGGTCTTACTATGTAAATCATGCTGGCTTTGAACTCACAGAGCCACCTGCCTACATCAGAGTGCTGGGATTAAAAGCATATACCGCAATGTCCAGCTCTGGGTTTTCTATGTATAAAATTTCATCATCTATAAATGAAGATAATCTTATTTGTTTATTTACTGTTTTTCTCCTATATTAACTTTTCATATCATGCTTTCCTCTCTTTGTCCCTCTGTATTTTGTAATGATAGAATTTCTTTATTTTTAAAAGATTATATTGTCCAACTAGTCATTTTTGCAATGAGGATTTTATTTTCAAATATCTTAACTATAATCCATTATTTACTGTTTTAAATATTTGTTTCTAATATATATATATATATATTATATATATATACATATATATATATATATGCCTGATGTTTATGTATATGCACCACTTGTGTACAAGAGCCCACAGACACCAGAAGCAATTCCTAGAGTTACAAGTGGCTGTAAGCCACCTTGTAGGTACTGAAAATCATATCTGGTTGCTTTAAACCACAGAACCCTCACTCCAGCACTGATTTTAATGCTGCCCTCAGGGTAGCTGTAGTAGCTAGTCTACAAAGCCAGCTGGACTTACTCTACCTGTTGGATGTTGTCTTTGCCCCTCACTGACTTCTTTCTTGGCCCAAATCTATTTCTTCTTTGTGCTCTGTTTTGGGAGCAAATGCTCTGATGTTGTTTTGTTTGGTGTGGAGAGAAAGGATGTGGAATGGCTGCTCTTTCTGTGGTACCTCAACCAGTATATTCTTTCATTCAGTAACTGTCTTTTTAGCAGTAAGTCAAACCCTCTTTTTATGAAGTTTGCATTCTAGTATTTACAGTCTGTCAATAACATAACAAAGGGCTATGATAAATTAGAATATTATCCATATCAAGTGATCAGGGAAATACATGACATTTGCAGGTAGAAATTTGTTTAAACAATCGAAGACCAGTTAAGTAGAAGGATATTTAAAAATACAATACATTGAAAAGACAGGACAAAGATGTGGTAGAATTTTGTAAGCATCTGTTTTGTGGCCCAGGTTTCTCTGTTGCTGCTCATACTACCACCTGAGTATATAGACTCTTGATACAGTTCCTACATATATTATGGTCTGCCTTTTCTTGCAGCAGTCATAAATTCTTGTGTCTATATCAGGATTTTTGTTGTTGTGTCTAAGTATTTCTCTTGCTCATGAAAACTAAAATTTATATTAAATATGCTACCTTGTTTTATTCACTACATATAAATATATCTTACATATAAGTTCAATGGGATCAGTGTAATACTTTCTAAAATGTTGTATTTTTACAAGATTTTTCTCTCCTAAGTGAAAAAGTAGTGTTGCTAACTCAAAATGGGATTTCAGAAACTTGCTTACTGATTGATCAAAGTTTTTTGAGATAACCTCTCATATATCCTATGCTGACCTCAAACTTTCTACATAACCAAAGATGACCTGCTTCCACTTAATAATCCTGCTCCCACCTTCTGAGTGCTATGATTATGATTGTATCCACATGGACACTTCATGTGGTTCTGGGAATCAAACCTAGGACCTTGTGTTTGCTAGATAAGCCCTCTGTCAACTGAACAGCATCCATCTCTAGTCCAAATTTTCCCTTTGACAACTCCTGATTTGTTCTAAGTGTTAATAATGCTTATTATCATGTAGGATTGCTGTCTCCCTTTAGATGAATGCTATATTCCATCCTATGTGATTTTATATTCACTTCAATCTATTATTAGTAACCATTCTTATATCCCAAAAGTATCTGAGGTTCTATGTATTAAGTTTTATATAATTGCCATGGATAATTTATTTTTAAAGTACTCAGACACAGGAAGGTAATTGTGGGTATTTGGGGAGAGTAGGAGGACAAGAAGATACTGGTTTTATAGCAATCATGTTTTACACTTGATCTTAGCCAAAAGGCCGAGAAGCGATAGCAATCATGTTTTAATATAAAAAATTTAGAACATGAATTCACAATAATTTCCTCAAATTTCTTTGTCACTCAAACAATGACATTAAATATCTTGTTTTTCTATTGTATGATATATCTAGCATCTTGAACTCTTAAATAATAGGAGAGCAAACTAACATTTCATTTAATAGCATTTATATCCAGGCATGGTGCTGCATACCCTTGGGAGGTAAAGACAGTGGGAGCTGGATCAAGGACAGCCTGGCTTACATGATACCTTGTCTCTACTGAACCAAAACATAGTGTTTTCAGTTATTTGGCACATATAAAAAATTTATTTTTAATTTTTGTTTTCAAAGTTAATGTAATGATAAATACTTTGACCTGGAAAATTAATATTGTTTGATTTTACTTGAAGACATAATATTTCCAAAGAAATGTCAAGGCTCGTAGTATTACTGCAAAAGTTCATAGTATACTATTTTTGGTTAGTTATTAATCCATATAAGAAACTCCAGTATACCAAAAACTTATTTGCCTTACCTAAATTATTACCACCTTGTTTTTCTTTGGTTTTGTCTCCATTAGGAGATGTCCCCAGATGCTTCACTTCCAGGGGATCCAGAGGCCTATCCTGCTGCTGTGTCAAGCGATGGAACCATTCATCTGCAGACAGGAGGTGGATATTTTGGCCTAAGCTTTACTTGTCCTAGTCTCAAAAATCCTATTAGCAGGAAATCCTGGACTCGAAAATTAAAAAGCTGGGCATACAGGCTACGGCAGTCAACCAGCTTTTTCAAGAGATCAAAAGTCCGTCAAGGTAGTGTGCTTACAGTCAGGGACATAGACTAGGTAACATCATTTTCATCTACTTTTTTTTTTTGTCGTTCATACTCAAATCTTGCCATATTTTCCATGTAGCTCATGTATGTTAAATATCCCATTAATGTTGTTGCCATTTTATTTTTTTTCCTTTTGTAACTAATTTGGTTTTTCAGTTGTTCATTTCATATAGATACTAAGTATTGGGATAAATCTTGCAATGTCTGATTTAGAGTTAGGGATTTAAACAATGTTGCTTATACATTAACACCTTTTAATTATTAGCAAGGGTTAAACTTTCTGCTTTTCTTCATTTTGGGTAATGTAAACAAATTTGTCTTAAAAATGATTTTCTCTTTTCTGCTTATAATTTGACAAACCTTACAGTGGAAACAGAAGATAAAAGATCAGCAATTGCTCCTGATCCCATTCCGCTGACACAGGAGTTCTCATCTGATACTAGGGCTTTGAGTAGATGTAAAACGATGAGTGGATCATTTCAGCGGGGTCGGTTCCAGGTTTGTGCCTTTGGTTGACTTTATCATTGGGTGATAATGAGAGGAAACTGGACTGGTGATAATTTCATGGTAGAGTTTGCCTACCATCTGTCATCCTGGGTTCTATCCCCAACTCTATAAAAAAGTGACAGCATTTGAAATTGATCTGTGGATGATCTTTAACTTTAAATAATTATATAGCTAATTTCTTTTTATATATTTATATAAGATGTAATATATTTATATTATACAGAAAGATAAAAAATTTCTTTACCTTTTCACCTTATATCATTAAAGGTGAATCTAAAGAATATAAGGATTTCTTAGTAGTTGTAAAAGAACACAGAAATAATCATTTTAGGGGTCATCATTTTTATCAATTTAATTCCCTTTTTTAGATTTATTGTTTTTATTCATGTGTATGTGTGTGTGTGTGTGTGTGTGTGTGTGTGTGTGTGTGTGTGTGTGTGTGTGTATGCATTGAGGGTTCCTGCAGAGGCCAGAAGAGGGTATCAGATCCCTGTCAGTTGGAGTTACAGATAGTTATGAGCCACCATATGGGTGATAGAAAGCAAACCCTGGTCCTCTGCAAAAGCAAAGAATACTCTTAACTGCTGATCCATCTCTCCTGCCTCTTTAATTTAATTTCATGTCATTTAGAATCTCAGCAAATTTTATAGTGGGATTTTATTTGAGTAAGTAACATGAAGCTAATCTGTCCAAGAGCCCCAATGGAAAGACTGACTGTAGAGAGTATAAGTTTTGTTATTACCGAGTTCTATATATGTCAAATTACCCCTTCCACTTGTCTATACTGTCCTTTGATGGTGAATTTCCTCATGAGGTTTACCGTATAATTAGGTAGAACCAGACAAGTTTACCTTTTTATGTTTCAGGTGATTACAGTTCCTCAGCAGCAGCCAGTGAAAATGATGGCTTTTGGAAAAGAACACAGACCACCATTCAAGAAAACAACAGTCCAGTCTAATGAGCAAGCACTAAGCTTTGCTGAAGCTTCAGTGTCACAGTTGGTTGAAGTGGAACCTGCCATGCCCACTCATAAAGCTTCAGTTTCTTCACACAAGTTACGAACTCTTTATGAAACCTTTAAAGAAGATAAAGGAGATTCTGAACAAGGTGGCATCTTATCTTTCAGCACAACTTGTGAGACCAGTGTGTCTTCAGACACTACAGAAAAGAATGTAGAAGAAACTTCAACCACAGGAATTAGTGTACAGTCTGGGTCTGAACTGTTAGATAAAGAAAAAGATGAATCAATTCCTGGGAAACAGACATGTATGAATGAATCTTCAGCCACTCTTACTGGTAATGGAAAGTCAGTGGCAAAAACTGGTACAAAGGGTGATCAGTATTTACCACTCCGTGAAAAGCAAGCTTATCCTCAAACACAGAATTCACTCTTCTATTCTCCATCTTCCCCAATGAGCAGTGACAATGAATCAGAAATTGAGGACGAGGATTTGAAAGTGGAGCTTCAAAGATTACGAGAAAAGTAAGGATGCTCTCTCTTCTGTAACAAATATAATTGTTTAGGAGTTTATAGAACTCAGTTTTTGCTTTGTAGCTAATTGAAGATTGATGGCATTTAATAATTAAAACTTTTCTATGGTAAAACTATAATGATATTATAAAATGTTTGTGCATACTAAAATCACTGTTTATAAAATAATTTTTAGTTTTTAAAATTGTTTTGTGTGCTTGGGTGTTTTATCTGCATGCATGTGTGTGCAGTGCCCATGAAGGTCAGAAGAGGTTGTTGGATATCTCCCTAGAACTGGAGTTACAGTTGTTAGCTGCCATGTGGGTGCTGGGAATTGAACCTAGGTCTTGTGGAAGAGTAACTGTCCGCCATCTCTCCAGTTCTTTTTGGGGGGTGTTAATAATTTATTTTAATTTTATGCATGTTGGTATGTATGTTTGAAGGAGTCATATCCCCTGGAACAAGAGTTTCAGACAGCTGTGAGCCACTATGTGGTTGGTAGGAATTGAACCTGAGTCCTGTGGAAGAACAGTTAGTGCTCTTAACTAGTGAGGGGCTTTACTATGTAGTTCTGCCTGGCCTGGAATACATTATGGAGATAATCTTTGTTGATTTCAAATTTGTGGAGATTCACCCTGCTTCTGCCTCCTTTTTGCTGGTTTTACAGCATGTGCCAAGATATGTTGACCTCTTGCTTTTTTTAGTCCTTGTCCTTTAGGACTCTTGGAGTAAGAATTTACAACTATTCTTACCTTTTATTAATAGACAGCTAATTTATATAGTCAAAGAGACTAGTTTATCTTTAGGAAAATATAAAATCCTTCTAAGATCAAGCTTATTATTTAGCAAAGGAGATCATAACATTTTAGTAATGATACTATGGCAATATGTTTTGTCATGTAGAGTGCTGTTTAGTATGTTGTGTTTGGTCTGGTGTTTGGCTTCATATACCAGACTGACCTTAGACTTGCTGAATTAAGCTATGAGTGATCTTGAACTCCTGACCCTGTTGCCTCCGCCTCCCAAGGACTGAAATTATAGGCATGTGCTATCATAGCAACAACAATATTACCACCACCAACAACAACAAAAAGTTAGCACTATTAAAAAATTCACAATCTACTTTGAAAAGTGCCATGCAAGCCTAGCACCCAGAGTTTAATTCCCAGAATCCACAGTTGAAGAGACCCAGCTACTGAAAATTTTCTTCTGACCTTCACAAACACACATATCACACACATATAAATAATAATAATTAATACAGCAAAAAGTTACCTAAAATATACATACATACATATTTGATACTACATTGCATATAATTTTAATTCTTCTATACATTCAGTACTATGAAGTTTAGCTATACTGATATTTTTATAGTACAATACTCATTTTTAAAGTGCTTTTTTATTTCTGATGTTAGTATTCTATTTATGTTTTCTGGGGTATTGTTATGGTTTGAAATATGGTCTTGCCATGTATCCCAGGCTGGCCTCAAATATGCCAAGTTCCTACTGCCCCAGCCTCCTGATTACAGGAATTTAATAAATCTTTTAAATCATTCTGAAAAGACTTGTCTTTTATAGCTGCCTATGTTGGTTATGAGTACTTGATTTTGGTTGGGAAATACAGATTCTCTCTCATAAAGGGCCTTTTATTCTAGGATGGAGAGATGACTCAGTGGTTAAAAGTACTTCCTGATCTTCAGTTCCCAGCACTTATATCTGGTGACCTACAACTCCAGGAGTTCTGATGGCCTCCACAGATACCCACACACTTGTGCCATATAGTCACACACATACACACACACACACACACACGTTATATGGGGTATTGTTATGGTTTGAAATATGGTCTTGCCATGTAGCCCATACTGGCCTCAAATTTGCCAAGTTCCTACTGCCCCAGTCTCCTGATTATAGGAAACAAAAATCTTTTTTAAAAATCAATCCAAAATAGAACCAGGTGTGGTGGCATATGCCTTTAATAACCTGTTCTATATAGCAAATATATTGAAACACTGTCTCAAATATCAAAACAATGAATAAAACAAAAATATCTATTCTGTCATAATTTTTTAAAGATAGGGTCTTACTATGCATCTTTTCCCCCTAGTGCTAAGGATTGATTGGACAAAGACTTGAGCAATGCTAGATGAGGGCCCTGCTGTCATCAATCAACTGCCTGTGGTCCTTTTGTTCTACTCTGATAGAAACTGTGGATAAGAAAAAACTGAGGTCTTCAAATACTGGTTCTTGACATCTTTTATATTCCTTGGTGTTTGGTACTAGTGAGCCGAAGGAGGAGGCGGGGGTGCTCTCTAGTCTTACAGGTTTGATGCAGGCCTAGTAGCAGGACACTTAGCTCTGAAAATGCTAGAGTTATTATACAGGGCCAGGAGATTGGGATTCCTTAGTCCTTGGCAGCAGGTGGCATTGCAACTGATAGGCAGCCTTAGGTATCAGGATTCCTCAGTCCTTGCCAATGGCCCGTATTAGAGCTCCCGGGATAGAATTTCTGAGACCCTCCATGCTTAAGTCTTGACAGTTCTCTGGAATTCTTCCAATGACTAGGACCAGCAGTTTCTTTTCTCTGACTTTTTATAGCTTCCAATCCTTTTCAACCTCAGCTCCCTTTCCTTTAAAGTTCCACCATCCTCCTAGTTCCTGACTGGCCTCTCAGTTTAAGTTTTGAGCTACCTTTTCTTCAACTGCCAACCACTTGAACCTTACTAATTGTGAAGCTCAGCCTACTGACAGTCAAACTCTGTCTCTTCTTCAGCTGTCAGGCAGCCAACTGCCTTGCCACTTTCAATAGCTCAGGCCTGCACACTGATCAGCTCTCATTGCCTCTGCTCGCTCTGCTGTTTCTTTCTTTGTGTTTTCAGCCGAGCCTATACTACTAAAAATAAGACAAGACCACCCAAGAGAAGAAGCTTTATCCTGGGCCTAATGTTACACCAGAGAAGCTAGCACAGGATTCAACAAGGGAGTCTTAACAGTATGCTTATATAGACAGAGGAATATTTGGGCAAAACACAGCATACCTTCCACAGCATTGTCCAATTAACAACAGCCACAGCAGTCCCTCTGGTAGGCCACCAGAAGTTATTCCCCTCTGGCCTTGTAGGGAGAAAGGAAAATGTTTGCAGTCTTCTGAGTTCTGCAATGCTTTTGATATCAAAAAAGTAAGAACACACTGTTAGAATAGTCCTGGTTAAGACTGTGCCTCTTCCTCCAGGAGCTAGAGCAATCAGGTTAATTTGTTGTATAATTTTCTCAAGGCATCAAGTGGGGTGTTTAAAACTGCTGGTGCTAGCATAAGTATGGTCCAGCTGGCTGGCTGACAGTCTTTGTACTCCAAGCAACCATGGAAGCAAGGAAGAGTCCAAAGAGCTACTAGTTAGGGAGTCAAATTGCATAGTCCCCTAGTAACTGGACCTTTTGTTTTTAAAATAGGAAAGCAAACATCAGGAGTGCTTAGAATAGGAACGCAAAAGAATTTATCATTAACACTTTAACAGATTTTCATAGTGTTTAAAAGCTGCCCAACGGCTAAGGGAATAAATGCCCATTCCTCTCTCCTGTCTCACTACCCCTGAATTACATCTCTAGCCCTTTAGCATTCTTTTGTCAGTATGGTTTGTCCATAGGAATTTATTAGACAATACTAGACACTATAGACCAACAATTGTAAGCTGAGATTTTTTTTTACCCGTTAGTTTGAACAATCTATAGTTGTACAGTTTTGTATTTAAAAAGTTAAATTTCAAAAACTGAGGCCAGACCTGTGGCATACATCTTTAATCCCAGTACTCAGGAAGCAGAAACAGGCATATCTCTATGAGCTCAAGGCTAGACTGGTCTACGTAGTGAATCCCAGGCCAGCAATGTTAGTAGTAAGAACCTATCTCAAAAAAGTGATATATAAGATAATGTTCAGGTAACATAATGAAAAAGCAAGCAAAAAAAAACCAAAACAAAACAAAAAAAACCCCTTGTAGCCCGGCAGTGGTGGTGCACACCTTTAATCCCAGCACTTGGGAGGCAGAGGCAGGTGGATTTCTGAGTTCGAGGCCAGTCTGGTCTACAGAGTGAGTTCCAGGACAGTCACGGCTACAGAGAGAAACCCTGTCTCGAAAAGCCAAAAAAAAAAAAAAACCAAAAAATCCTTGTACATCTTATACTATACTACTCAGAGGCACTCATTTTGAACTGTTTGGAATGTATATTGCTGCTTCTTTTTCTGTGCATATCCTTTTTTGTTCTTTATAGTAGTAAAATAAATAACAAACATGCTATTCTATATTTTTTTGCTTTAAAATGTCTATAAATGTTCATATTTGCATAAATCTACCTTTAAAAAATCACTGCATGCGATTCTAATTAATGGGTATATCCAAGTTTATTTAATCCTTTCTCGAGAAATTATTCAGTCTTCCCCATGTTCTGCTTATATAAATGATACTTATCTTTTTACACACAGATATTTCTGTGGGATACAGTTAAAAGGTTTGTACTCTTAAAGCTTATAGCTAATTGTTGAAATTGTGTTTGATGTCAGGTTGGTTACTCATGCCTGCAATCCCAGTACTTGGGGGGTAGAGACAAAAGTAATGCTACGAGGCTAACTGGTGAATTCCAGGCTAGCCAGTGTTACATAGTAAGATCTTGTGTCAAAAAAAATCTGAAAAAAATGTATGTTCTAGGAAAGCCAGACCATTTTATATTCCAAAATACACAATGCACTTGCTTCTTTATATCTTAACAACACAGATTGGATATAAAACTTTTAATATTATGCTAATTGAAACTTTTTTAGCTGGGCATGGTGTCGTATGCCTGTTTCCTAGCCACTTTAAAGGCTGAGTCATGAGCCTGAGTACAAAGCAAGACCCACCCCTAATTTTTTACATTGCTATTTATAGCTCTTCTTGTTTCAATCAAATAACTCTTTTCCTTTTTAAAGATTTCTTTTATTAATTAAATTTTATTTTAATTAAATGTACATGTTTTCATGTACATGTAGTGTGGTCTCTGGTACCCACAGAAGCCAGAGGAGTTAGATCTTCTGTAGCTGGACTTACAGGTGGTTGTGAGCTACCTGATGTGGGTGCTGGGAACTGAACTCTAATCCTGGAAGAACACTATGTGTTCTTAACCACTGAGCCCCCTTTTGTATTCTTTACCCTTTAGAAATTGGAGTTTGTTCATTACTGATTTTAGGAGCTATTTACTTATCCTGAATAATAGTCTATAATAAGGAGAAAGTTGCTATTATTTAACTATATGGCTTTAAAATTCATTTTATTATCTGTCTCCTCTATTGAGACTAATGATTTGTCCTCATCTGTTTGTCCATCCTTTTCTTTGTAATAGATTAGTATTATTATTTAGGAATGTATTTTCCATCCTAAAATTGTAAACATATTCTGCATTACACCATTTTTAATACTAATGCTTTCTAGGCAGAGCCAGGTGGATCTCTGTGAGTTCAAGGCTAGCCTGATCTGCAGAGCTTAGTTCCAGTATAGCCGGGGCTGTTACACAAAAGAAACCCTGTCTTAACAAACAAACAAAAATTACTAATGCTTTTTAAAGCTTTATTTGTACCATCATAAAGTTTTTGAATTTGTCTTTATGGCAACAAAGTTATTAAAGTATTTTTTGCATAATTTCTATTCAGACACATTCAAGAGGTGGTCAGTCTTCAAACACAACAGAATAAAGAGCTACAGGAGCTCTATGAACGCCTTCGAGCAACTAAAGACAGCAAAGCACAATCTTCAGAGGTTCCTTTGTCACCTGCATCGCCACGCAGGCCAAGATCTTTCAAAAGCAAACTTCGAAGCCGCCCCCAGTCCTTGACACAGTCAGACAATCTCGCTGTAAAAGGTAAACTCATCTTACATGTAATTGTTTAAAAACCAAATCAGATCTGGGCATGGTGTGGCATGCCTGTTGTTGAAGCACTCGGGAAACTAAGGCAAGAAAATTGTAACTTCAAATCTAGTCTGGGCTAAATAATGAGAACCTGTCTCATGAAAAATAAAATCTGAGCTGGGCAGTGGTAGCGCACGCCTTTAATCCCAGCACTTGGGAGGCAGAGGCGGGTGGATTTCTGAGTTCAAGGACAGCCAGGGCTACACAGAGAAACCCTGTCTCGAAAAACCAAAAAAAAAAAATTATAATAAAGAAAGAAAAATAAAATCTGGTCAAAGAACAGCAAAATTAGTAAACAGTGATAGTACAAGTTGTTTTTTAATTAGGCTAAAATAATTATAAATAAATATAAAACAATGATGTACATACTGATCTAAAAATACGCCTATCTTTTGGTACTGAATATTCTTTAGTGAAATAATGATGAATATCATTGATGATAGATATTTAAAAATAACTAAGTTTGTTTGTTTTGTGTTGTCATTTGGAAAACAGACAGAATTCTGGCATCTTCCCCCAGTATTGTTTCTGAAATGTCCCAATTGGTGAAAATTACTAGTCTCACATTTAGAGTTGATTTAGAAGTTTGTTAGTTGAAATAACTCTCATGTTGTTCTGAATCAAGAGGTCTCTATTACTTTTTAAGATTTATTTTATTTTCATTTATGTGTATGTCTGTGTGTCTATGTGGGCACATGTGTATGGATGCCTGTGGATGCCAGAAGAGGACATTGGATCTCCTGGAGTTGGAGTAACAGGCAGGTGTGAACCACCTGAGAACCAAACTCTGGTCTTCTATAACAACAGCCAGTGCTCTCAACCACTGAGCCATCTCTCCAGTACCTTTATATATTATTTTTAAGAATATTTTTTAAATGGGGCCCAGAGAGATGACTCAGTGGTTAAGGTCACTGGCTGTGTTTCTAGAGGACCCTGGTTCAATTCTTAGCATCCACATGGCAGCTCACAACTTACCTGGAATCTAGCTCCAAGTCATTTTATACCTTCACATAGACATACATGCAGGCAAAATACCAATGTACATAAAAAATTAAATACGAAAGAAAGAGAGAAAGAAAAGAAAAATGTATTTTTTAAAAAAATATTTATATTTTATGTGTATGTTTGCCTGAATGTGTGGGTATGCACCTCGTGGTGTACTTGGTGCCCATGGAGGTCAGAAGGCTATGCATGATCTTCCGGAACTGTACTTAAGGATTGTGAGAAGCAAACCCAGGTCCTCTGAAAGAGCAACAAATGCTCTTAACTGCTGGGTCATCTCTCCAGCTTCTACACTCTATTTCTTTAACTTTTGGAAAAGAGTTTATAACTACTTAACTAATAAAGAAGTTACTCATCAAGTTCTTTGGTTCCATGTACATATTGAAGGTCAGTATACCATATATTTGCACATCTATATTTATTGTGGTACTACTCAGAAAAGTGAAGTAGAACTAGTCTAGGTGTCCATCAGCTGATGAATGGATTAAAACAACTGGCACACAATTCAGTGGAAGTTTATTCAGCTGTAAAGAAAGTCAGTGATGGAAAATCAATCACGTATGGTGTATATATCTATAGCCCCAGCACAGGGGAGGTTGAAGCAAGAAGATAGTTGAGTTTGGGGTCTAGTCTATGCTCAGCTATACTTTGAATGATTCTCCTAAAAACTAGGATTGAAGGCAGTTTTGGAGATTCAGTATCAGAAGTCATAGGACCTTCAGTCTGATGTATTCATATCTAGGCTTCATTTTGTTCCCAAATGTCTTGCTTGTTTACATATTTGTTTTGTTCATGTATTGGTGAAGTCTTCCTATGTTCCCCAACCTTGGCTGGGCTCAAATTATCTACCCCAGTTTCTGAAGTTGCTAGGACTATAGAAAAGGCACTCTGTGATATTGGATTTTTTTTTCTTATTTATTTTGTGGTTTGCTGAAGATTGAACAACAAAAGTCCTGTACATACTAGGCAAGTGCTCCATCAGTGAACTACACTCCTAGCTTACCCAAATGACTTATTTTTATTTATATTTTCTGTTGTGCCGAAACTATGACTTTCGTGTGTTTGGGCTTGTTAGTTCAATTATTTAATGTGGATTATAGTAGTTTCTATATTGAACTTTTGTTTTCAATGCTGTAATTTAGCTTTGTTTATTTGGGAACTTGGCTGCATGTGTTTGTGATTATTGTATCTTTTGACATTAGTATATATGTCTGATATGATTAGAGACAATCAAGTTTCTTTAGTTTACTACTTACATGTTGCTGCTCCATTACTTTAATGTATTTTTTAATTAATTTATTTTGTGTGTCTCTGTCTGTGTATGTGTGTGCCTATATATCCACCACACATGCATTTGTATGTCAGAGAATAAATTGTAGGAGTTGGTTCTAGAGGTCAGATTCAAGTTGTCAGGTTTGGTAGCAAATGCCTTCAACCCATTACACCATCTTTCCAGCCCTTTTATATTTTTAATATGAATAATATTTATTATGAATATCCTTATACAATTTGATCATGTATTTTATCTAGTCTGCAAGCCTTTCTCTTTTTATTGAGTTATTTAAACCATTTCTATATAATTTAATCTATATTTCTATTTATCATTTTGCTATTTGTTTTTTGTGCCTAATGACCTTTTTGTTATTTTGTTATTGTTAGATTCCTGCTTATCTTCCTTTGTATTAAACATGTGTGTGTGTGTGTGTGTGTGTGTGTGTGTGTGTTTTCTTTAAAACTTTCTACCTATTCCTCTGAGATACAGTCCTTCCCTGAGCCTCAGGCTCATGGTTTCTTTTTTTTTTAATTAATTAGTTTACTTATATAACATGCTGCTACCCCACTGGTCCCCCACCTCACAGAGACCCTCTTCCCACTCTACTCCCTTTGGGGGAGGAGGCTCTTGGTTTCTTAAATAGGCTGAAAGCCAGCAAGCCTCACTGATGCTGCTTTCTTGCCTCTCCTAACAGTTGGAATTACAGATGTTTGGATGCCTGGCATATTACGTGGGTGCTGGGATGTGAACTCCCATCTTCGTGACTGTACAATAAATGCTGAGCCATCTTCCCAAGCCACAAGTAGATATTTTTTTGTAATGTTTAAATCCTCTTGTTGTTTCCTTTATTATATTTTTTAGTTATTTTCCTGTGGTGGCCATGACAATTACAATTACCTTTTTAATTCAAGGCAATATAGTTCAGAATAACACTATCTTAATTTCAGTGGTATATGCATTTTCTACTGTGTATGTGTCTTCCTTTCTTTGTACAATTATTATTGTACACATTACATTTTATGTGTTATATAAGCCAATCATTTGTGTAATTATTGAATTTTTAATCATCTTTGTAATCAGATGAGATAAGAATTATAAGCACAAAGTACAATGTTATATTTACTAATATAATTCTTTTTGTCTCTTCAAATATGCTTTTACCACATTATTTATTTCATAATAAATGTCATCTGTTCTTTTTTTACAAGGCAGCTGTGGTAGCAATTCATTTTAAGACTTTTTAAAGAAATTCTATTTCATATTTTCAATTTATAGGATTTGTTTTGCAAAGCAGGTTATAGAAAAAATGTCTTGGAGTCAAAGGCTATTAAAAGGACCAATTATAATTCAACTTATAATTGCTTTTCTCTTTGCAACAAAATATATAAAAACCATGTTTGTGTTTTGCTTGTGCAATCAAAAGGAAACTTTTGGATTTCCAATTTAAGTGTATCACTGCATTGACAGCCTCCAGCTCCTAGAAACAGCTGTAACTCTTAATGCCTTTAATGCCCTTAATTATTTACAACATGTAGAACACTATTATAACCAGAATTCTAAATTAATTAGCTATTTAAAGTTTATCTGTACTGAAAGTAGATAAATCCTTTTTTGCCATAAAATTGATAGAAAAACTAATGAAACATACTGAAATTGAAATAAAAATATTTTATCCTATAACTATCTACTAATAAATTAAATTAATAAATAATATTATGATGTAAGTATCCCCATAATACAAAAAAGATCATTTTTGTAAAAGAGATTGTATCATTTGGACTCAAATTTTCAAAGACTTTGGGAAATAATGTCAAACAATAAACTCCATTCTTAGTAAGAGCATAAATCAAAATCATAATGTATACTTATACCACACCTTCTACATCTCAGGGAATGTTGTGGAAGAGGTCTGGACATATGTAAGAGCCAAAAGATGGAGTAAATGGCTACAAAACACTATTCCCTAGGCTTGATACAACCATTGTATCAACCATTTGCTCATATAAACTGTATTAATTAATTTTTCTACAGATGATACCTTGTGGGTTATTCAGATTAATAGCTACCTACCTTCCTTTTTAAGGACATGAAACCCACCTTTGCTGAAAGGGCTGACACACTTGGATCTGCAAAGTTCATTAGCATTAATAGTTTTATCTGTCATCTTTACTACTTTAATTTAACCTTTGGGTCAGATTTCTGTTAGTCATTAAAGGGAAAGCCTGTGCCAGACTTAGGTAGTACAAGGTTAATTTTCCCCCAAACTTACTCAGTAGCTCTCCTGCCCTTTCAAGGCTGAAGGCACAAAGATAAGAGTAACTAAAAGATAAAGGGGGCATCTAGACTAGACCTTGTGATTATATGCATAACAGCCACCAAGATTCACATCCCATTCCAGAACACTAGCGTTCACTCTTTCTAAACCAATCCCACCTCCTTTACCCTCTTGCTTAAGGACAAAAAGAGCTTAAAACTTTTAGTGACTGTAGCTCAGGCTGGCTCTGAACTTGGAATGTTCCTGCCTCAGCTTCCCCAGTGCTGAGAGTAGAAGTGTCTACTGCAATGCTTGATTCTTCTTAAAAATGTAATCATAAACATAAATACTAGTAAAAATGTAAATAAAATGTGGTTCTATGTTTTTTAATTTTGTTGGCATTCCAGACCTGCCTCTGGAAGAACATAAACATGATCAAGTTACTTTTTCTGAGTCTGGCTTCTCCATTTTAAAAAAGTACTTTTACTATACACATAAAATTGTTTCCATTTTTGTCATTCTATGATGCTGCTTCTCTTGCATGGCTTGAACCTGTGGCCATACATGCATATACAAACAGTATATAAGGCATATCCTTAGCCCTGTGAGTATTTTTAAATTTTTGTTGTTGTTTTGTTTTATTTAATTTAATTTTTTCATTTATTCACTTTACATCCCACTCACTTCCCCTCTAGTCACCCCTCCCTTCTCTGAGCCAATGGGGCTCCCCTAGATATCCCCCACCCTGTCACTTCAACTCTATGTGAGGCTAGGTGTTTCCTCTCCCACTGAGGTCAGACAAGACAGTTCAACTAAAAGAACATATCCCACATACAGGGAACAGCTTTAGGGATAGCCCCCGCTCCAGTTGTTCAGAACCCACAGAAAGACCAAGCTACACATCTGCTACATACGTGTAGGGAGTCATAGGTCCAGCCTATGTTCTTCTTTGGTTGGTAGTTCAGACTCTGAGAGCCCCAAGGGTCCTGGTTAGTTGACTCTGTTAGTCTTCCTGTGGAGTTTATCTCCTTCGGGACCTGCAATCCTTCCTCCTATTCTTCTGTAAGAGTCCCCCAGCTCCATCCACTGTTTGGCTGTGAATGTCTGTATCTGTCTGAATCAGCTGCTAGGTAGAACCTCTCAGAGGACAGCCATGCTCTTGATGCATAGCAAACTATCATTAACAGTATTAGGAATTGGTGCTTGCCCATGGGATGGGTCTCAAGTTGGGCCAGTTACTGGCCATTCCCTCAGTCTCTTCTCCCTCCCCCCCCCCCCCGTGTCTGCATTTCTTGTAGGCAGAATAAATTTTGGGCTGAAAGGTTTGTGGGTGTGTTGGTGTCTCTATCACTCCATCAGGGTTCCTGACTGGCTATAGGAGGTGGTCTCTTCATGCCACTAGTCTACTTACCAGGATAGTCATTATTATACCTGACAGGGGCCACTCTTAATGACTTTTATCCCTTAGTAACCTGCTGTCTTAGTTAAGGTTTCCGTTGTTGTGAACAGACCCCATGACCAAGGCAACTCTTATAAAGGCCAGCATTTAATTGGGGCTGGCTTACAGTTCAGAGGTTTAGTCCATTGTCATCATGGTAGGACACATGGTGGCATGCTGGCAGGTGCAGTGCTGGAGAAGGAACTGACTGTTGTGCTTTTTGATCCAACTGCAGCCAGGAGAGCCTATCTTCCAGGCAGCTAGGAGGAGGATCTCAAAGCCCACCCCTACAGTGACAGACTTCCTCCAACAAGGCTACACCTACTCTAACAAGACCACATATCCCAATAGTGCCACTCCCTGGGCCAAGCATATTCAAATCACACCTGTTGTACTATGAAAACTAGCTATCAGGAATAAGCTTCCCAGGCAGTACCAACTTGATTTCTCCAAGTCTTGTGACCAAAGTGTGTGGTGTCTTCTAAAATAAGGTATATTGCTATCACATTCTTTTGGGCAATCAAGAGCAATGGTAAAAGGTTGTATTGATTTGAGAGTCTCTGGGACCTCTATGACCAAAAACTTGAGGGGAAGTATCCCACACCTGGCACTGGGCTTTTTTATTTGATGGCCTATGACTTCTAAGGGGAGCTTTAGCCCTAGGTAGGATAACTCCTTTTAAACGCTTACATGTATAGGTGCATATGGAAGCTTATAATAATAGTCTCCATATAGCTTTGTCAAACATCCTTAGGGTCGTTACTCCCTCCCCCAACCCTCTTACTTTTCCTTTTCTTTCACCCCCCTCCTTATTTTCCCTGACCACCCTCTTCTTTCTCTCTTCAGTTAGGTCTTTCTTCCCCTCTGTGACCTCCTTTCAATTTCCTGGCTTCTATAGGTACATGAGACTCTTCTTTTTAACTCCTCCAAATATGTACTCAAGGAAGCTAATAAAAAGATTAAAGTTATACTCACATTTTGGAGAACCTGTTTATCACACATGGTTTATACTGATGGTAACCATTTAATTAGATATCCAAGCTATAAGAAACTTGAATGTTAATGGGTTATTTGGTGATTACACCAGCATAGCAGCTTTAAATTAGCAATGTCATGTCAACTATAATTTGTGGTTACCCCCATTTCATATACGTTATTCAAAGAAATGTTACCTTAGGCTCAGCAGACACAGGAGCTTGCCTCTAACCTGGGAGTCCACATGGTAGAAGGAGTTAGCTCACTTTTTCAGGTTGTCCTTTCTCTCTCTCTCTCTCTCTCTCTCTCTCGCTCTCTCTCTCTCTCTCTCTCTCACACACACACACACACACACACACACACACACACGCACACGCACACGCACGCACGCATGCGCACACATACACACACAAATGCATGTTAAAAACTCTTAAGAAAACAAGAAACATGGGAGAGTTATCTGATTATCAGTTGCAATTCCTTCACATGGTTTTGTTTTGTTCCTTGTAGATGCACTGTGTGTGGAGAGTAACACCGTGTCATGCCAGCAATCTCCAGCCAGTAAAAAGGGGATGTTCACAGATGATTTACACAAGCTGGTGGATGACTGGACAAGAGAAACAGTAGGACATTTTCATAGTAAGCCAAGTTTAAATCAACTCAAACAGAGCCAACAAAAATCAGAGACAGAAAACTGGAACAAGTTATGTGAAGTAAGTTGCTTATCATCCATCCTCTTTATAAAAATTAAAAACTATAAAAATTGATTTGGGTCTATGATTATAGTTACTGTGCAAAAAATGGTATGACAATGACATTGAGACTTTTGATATTTATCTAGACTTATCATGTCTTTGAGCAAATTATGTTTCAGACCAAGAGTTGCCAAATTTTATGAAGGAACCCATTAGTAAACATTTTAGGCTTTCTAAGCCACAGGGTTACAAGAATCAATTTGATTGTAACGCAAAAATCAGTCTAAGAAAATGTGTAAGCAAATGGTTGTGGCTCTGTTCCCTCATGAGCTGTGTTCCCAACATGATTTATGGCCTGTTCCTCCAGTGAAGTCCTTCCCATTCGTAGCAGTTCTAATTTAGTTTTTCTTAACAAATCAGTTTGCTGTGCTTAAAAGAACAAACATGCTTTATGAAAAGAGGTGGTGGGCCAAAATTTGATGGCTCTAGTTTTATGTTATTCTCTGTCTAAAATTATGAAATATTCAAAAAGAATTCATCTAGAGAGAGGGTTAATCTGATGGTACAAAAAGAATTAAGGGTTGAGGAAAAGATATCATGTGCTGCACATCAATGTCCTTAAACCCAAAAAGGTATCTGAACTATCTCTATTTAGCATAAAAACAATCTAAAGGCTGTGGAAGATGAACTATTATGAGGTCTATCGAGTTTATAGAAAAAAGATGATAGTTATTCCACGTGGCCATACAAGATAAGAAGTACATGTAAGTGGTATATGGGAAGATGTTCACAGTGTATTTTGAAGTGGGAAGAAGATAGATTCATCTAACAGAATGTATAAAATAATATTATTTAGGCAAAATTATATGTTAGGCATATGTTTGTGAATATATAAATGTAAAAAGCCCTGAACACTATGTTAGAAGGTAAAATTTGGACCCTATTTTACTTTGTACTTTTTTGTGTTCAAATTTTTTAAAGTAAGCTATATTTTTTCAAAGTAAGAAAACCTGTTAAAATGTGAAATGTAAGAATTTCAGCCCTCATAATTGGAAGATATCTCTGATTATATTATTATTCTGGGTATAGTTGGTAATAGATATAGCCATTGAACATAATTTACTAAAGGACATATGAAAATACTTTCATTGGGCTGAAGTTATAGCTTAGTGGTAGAGCCCTTGCCTGGCAAGTAAGAAGACTTGGATTTGATATCATGCACTGTGAGAAAAAACGAAGAAAAATGAGTAGTCTTCTTTAACCAGGACATGATGATGCACATCTGTTGGCTCAGAACTTGGGAGGCTAAGAGTATCTTCAGTTGGTGCCTGAGCCACATAGGATGATGTTAACTAAAAAAAAAATCTATTTTTAATGTTAAATAAAACTATTCAAAACTTAGATTCCTTAACTAGTAAGCAATGTATCTGCTTGGGAAATGTATGTGTTTGTCTTATTTCTGGCACCAGGTGATGCTCAGATAGTATTACTACTGTTAAAATCTGAGCTCCTTCAGAGGCATTTCAGGGTATAAATGTGTTTGTTCTGCCAATGAGAGACTTTGAGTATGGTATGAAGGAAGTCTGTGTCAACTAGCTGGATGGTGATTTATTGAGTATAAAGTAGGATGTTCACGAGAAGAGTGAGGAGAAAATTATGTGTGACTAAAAGTGGTGAAGACCTTTTAACAGATCTGGGTCCCAGTGTCAGTCAGTCATCTATGAGATGTATGACTTCATGTCTCTTTGCCTCAGAGTTTGTGTATTTAAAATGTGAATAATCCTTGCAGGATTACTGTGAAGATTTAGATAGCATCTACAGAGTTAGACCATCACATCACGGGGGTTAATTATATGTGATAACTGTTTTGTACCTTAGATTTGGTTGGTTATATATTTGTGTAGAGGATCAACTAATATTTTTGTACAGTACTGTTCCGTAGCCCTACTTAGCCACTTTTGTTTGCATACTCATCATGTATCAAGCCTTTATTGTGTGCCAAGTGCTCTGCTAGACACAAGTGAAAGCAAATAGAGCCATTAAATTACAATTATAATAAGAACTACAAAGAGAGGTATAAGGGAATATCATATATTTAGGGAAATTTGATCTACTAAAAGGTGGTCAATGAGGGCCAGCCAGATGCCCCAGTGTGTAAAAACACTTGTTGCCAATCCTAAATTCAATTCAAAGAACCCACATGGTAGAAGGGAAAAACTGAGTCCCACAAATTGTCATCTGACCTCCACATGCAATTGTAAATGGTTAAGGAAAGCTTCTCTGATAAAATGATTATTGAACTGAGATCTAAAGGAAGAGTAGGCGTTAACTAGTTCTTCGTTCCTGCCTAAGCAAATGGTATGTGTAAAAGTCTGATGTGAAGAAAGATACATGAAGGACACAAAGTAAGCCAGTCTAGCTGAAGTGAAGAGAGCAAGGGGTGGTAAACAATGAATCTAAGGAGTAGAATGGGCTCTCAAATATGGTCGTGGGAAGGAATCCTGCTTTAAGAAAGATGGATTGCAATGGTGCCTCAGGTCATTAATAGGATGAGGCTTGAATCACTGTTCATTTGTTTTGAGAAGAGCACTGACTGAAGCAAGAAGACAGAATTTGGTGAGATCAGGATCAATGTTTTCCAGACAATCAGGAGTTAGTCACAGTAGACTAGCTGATATTTGAGAAAGAAGAGACAAGATTTGATAATTGAATGACTGTATGACTTGGTTAGTAGTGGCTGCTGTCTGTGTATTATTCCTGGATGCTGATCGCTGAAATTGTGCATATGAGCAGATATGGTAGTGTAGGGGATGATTACCTGTTTGGGCATTTGAATCAGAGATATCTTAGGAATATTCAAAAGTAAACTTACAAGCTCTTTAATTCAGTCTTTTAAAAAGCATACTATTGTTTTTAAAACAATAATACTCATTACATAACCAATGAAAAAAGTAATTTTTAAGATATCACTTTCAAATTCCACCACCCAAAAATGGTAAATGTTAGATCTCAGATCATTTTCTGTAAGTATACATGAATACATAGAAATAACCTTATTCAAATGTGATCACACTATATTACCATTTTGAATCAGAAGCATTAAATTTAATTTGACCTTTCCAGAAAGACAATACTGATACAAAATGTTCAACTTTAAATAAAATATTTTGTGTACCCCAGGCTGGCCTCGAGCTCATGATACTCCTGCCTCTGCCTCCTTCAGCAAATCCTACCGGCATGCGCCACCACAACCGGCAATAAAATATTTTGTAACTAAACATATATTATCATTCATTGTCAACTAAAACTTAAAAAAAAACTTTTTCCTAACTTACATTGAAAGTAACAAAAGTGTAATTGAAAGTCAACAAAAGTAAGTTTAGTTTTAGCTTGGACTAAGGATTTGAGGCTCTTAAGATAATTATTTACATTCATTGAAATCATTATTCCTATTTGCATTATGAATATATTATAATCTATATACATATGTTTAATCACAATATTAAACAGGAGTATATCTTTTCAGTACTGCCCAAAACACAATTGTCTTGTGGTTTCAAGTTTAATTTAGAAGAATGGAGGGCTGGGAAGGCAGCTTAATCAGTAAAGTACTTACCATGCAAGTATGAGGATTTGAGTTTAGGACTTAGAAACCATATGAAAAAGCTGTGTGTGTGTGGTACATGCATAACTACCAGCACTGGGCAGAAAGAGACAGAAGAATTCTTGGAGATTGCTAACTAGTCAGCCTGGCCTATTTAGTGAGCTTCAGGCCAGTGACAGACTCTGCCTTTCAAAAAGCAACTTGGATAGCACCTGAGGAATGACACCCAAAGTGGACTTCTTGCCTGCACATGCACATAAGCTCACATTCATGTACACACCACACACACAAGAATAAAAGTAAATGTGTAAGAATATAACAGAAGGGCTAGAGAGATGGATGATGATTCAGGCATTAAAAGCATTGGCTGCACTTTCGAAAGACTTTGATTTGATTTCCAACACCCACATGGTGGCTTACTTCTCTCTGTAACTCCAGTCCCAGATGATCTAGTGCCCTCTTCTGGCCTCCATGAGTTACACATGTTACATACATACATGCATATACACATACACACACATGCAGGAAAACAACCCATACAAGTAAAATAAAATAAAAAGATCATAACAGAAGTGTCAGGCTTTAAGATAGTGAAAAGGGAACAGAGGAGATGTTTACTGAACATTTATTATATGTTAGGTCCCCTTCTTACACTAATTATGCTCCTCTGTCTAGAGGATCGTACAAGTAAGATGGTCTATTTTCCTCCATGCATACAGCCTAAAAGAACATTCATGGCTGGCAGAATGAAGTAAAAGCAAAATAATAGTGTTAGCATGAGTGAAGATGGGGCTAAAGTGTGAACAGGGAATTAATATGGGCCTTGAAGTTATCTGGATAGGGATGAAATCCCTGTCTTACTTGCTTGCTTGGTGATCAAGCCGGGCAGTGGTGGTGAACGCCTTAATCCCAGCACTTGGGAGGCAGAGGCAGAGGATTTCTGAGTTCGAGGCCAGCCTGGTCTACAGAGTGAGTTCCAGGACAGCCAGGGCTACAGAGAAACCCTGTCTCGAAAAACCAAAAAAAAAAAAAAAAAAAAAAAAAGCTTGTTTGGTGACCTTGGGTTACTTACTAGTTTTAATTTCTGTTTCTTTATCTGAATAATGCCTATACTGAAAGGCAAGGCAGTTAGGAAAATGAGATGAAGTAAAGAATGATACTCACAGACTGGAGAGATGGCTCAGCAGTTAAGAGCACTGACTGCTCTTCCCGAGGTCTTGAGTTCAAATCCCAGCAACCACATGGTGGCTCACAACCATCTGTAATGAGATCTGATGCCCTCTTCTGGTGTGTCTGAAGACAGCTACAGTGGACTTACATACATGAAATAAATAAATAAATAAATAAATAAATAAATAAATAAATAAATAAATGAATGAATGTTACTAATGCATAACTCACAGAACGGTGCTCCACTCAATGTACTAGAAGGAGTGAGGCAAAAAGAATACGCGTAGAGACTGAGAAAAGAATGTGCCATATGAACTGATGTTTTGTTTTTATGTTTGTTTTTGTTTTTGTTAGAGTACTCCATCTACTATGGGATACACATCAAACTGGATTTCTTCTCTCTCCCAAATTCGTGGAGCTGTCCCAACTTCCTTGCCACAAGGACTCCCACTCCCTTCATTTCCCGGGCCATTAGCATCATATGGAATGCCTCACGTTTGTCAGTACAGTGCTGTGGGCACTGCGGGCTATCCAGTACAGTGGGTAGGAATTTCGGGAACGGTGCAGCAGTCTGCAGTGCTTCCTACCCAGTCTGGAGGACTCTTCCAGCCCGGGATGAATTTGCAGTCATTTCCAGCTCTACCAGTGCAGAACCCAGCTTCAATCCCTCCAGGTCCTAAGTGAGTCCAAGTCGATGGTGAAGGAGGGAGAGAGAGCGTTCAGAACACCTGTGATGCTACACTTTCTTCTTGAGTTCTGCCATATTTCCTCTCATTCGTGTCTACTTTAAACTGTTTGTTGTTGTTGTTCCAGTGTGATATTTGATACAGCTCATCATTCTGTAGTAAATGTGCAATTTGCACAAAGAATATTACACACAGAAATGTTTTTTCACTTCAACTCCTATCCTCTTTGATACTTGATTTTTAAAAATACTGTTCCGAATGCTTTACTAGCTCAGCTTAAGTGTTACCATTTCCAAGACACCTTCCTTCCATGTGTTGTGGAGACGCACTCACCCTGCCCAACCTCTTTTTTATGCTGCTACCAGCAGTTATATGAGACTTCTCTTTCACATGTGTAAAAAAAAAAAAAAAAAAGGTATGTGGATTGGTTCTCCCCAAATGTAGATGACGTAAGACCCTCCAATAGCCAGTCTTGTGGGATTTGTCATGTCTGTCTTAGTTTTACTTTTCACAGAAGGCAGTAACTGGCTGCAGGATATGTTTTAATGTATAAATGTAGTAGACTTTTGTCAAGCAGGACAAAACCTGAGTGTTTTTAATGTGATTTTTCTCCCCGTCATCACAGCAGGAGGAGTGAGGGCTTATTCGGAGTGAGGCGGAGGGAAAAGGCAAAAGCAGAACTGTAACAGTTCCTGAACCTACAGCCACTAGAGCTGCTCCTGGGTTTCAGTAACAACCCAAGGCAGCCACCTTTTCTCATGTGCACACCACTTTGGTTTTGAGCATCCGAGAGGCACTGGTTTGGCTTGCATTCTTTTTGCTAGGTACTGCAGCTGATGTGAATCTCATTTGGGGGGTAATCCTTGCAATCCTAACCAAGGAAATTCAGGTCAACACTTCTGTTAATCCATTCTTCTAAAGTGAAATGTACTTGACACACTAGGGTTTGTAGCTTTTGAAACTTTTGCATAAAACACTGGGTTTACAGGGTTCTAAGAGATGTAGGATACACAATGTCCTGCAGTGAAATAGTACACCCTAGGATGATATTATTTAAATTGCCTTTAACCTTTTTTGATGACAATGTTTGGGTTGTTATCATTTCTTACTAGTGTCTATAGAGTTAGAACATTTTAGATCTTAGATACGTTTGTCAGCCTCTTGAGAATTTGAGAGACTTCACTGTCAAGTTGCACTTTACTGGGTTTTATCCAGTTTTTGGAGGAAGGGAGGCAGTGTCAAAATATACACCTTTGGTTCTTAGGAAGGTTAACTTTAATAATCTTAAGCACTAGTCACAGGGTTACCTAATTTTCAGTCTATGAAACCCAAATAGAATTTTTACTTGGTTTATATCAACTCCTCTGTATACATGTTCAAATGACTTACCATTCATCGAAACTTTGAAAGTCCTTTCAGATACATGTTTTCCTATTTAGGAATTCTCTTGGTAACCATTCCAGATTGTGGTCTTTGTTTCTGTTAACCGATTTTCCTCCATATTCCTCTAAAAACCTACCCCCATGGGCTTGCTGGGAAGTGAGAAAACTTAATGGGTGTGCTTTTTTTCCATATAATTTCATACTTTGTGACATTCAGTACTCTTTTTAAAAGTTGTCTTACATTGCTTACCTGAAGACCACACCTGTCATCACATTTTTGTCACTGTTTCTGGGGGCATTCCGTGGATTGCTATTGGTAAGAGCCAGTTTCTTTTCCTAAGACATCATGTTTTAGATGAGTCCAGGTCATATTCACGGATTCCTCAAATTCCTTCCATGGTATTGCTTTGCATTTGAAGTGATTTTTAAGCTATTCATGTAGTGCAATTATTTGCATTGTAGTGTTTTCTACAATGCTCCTAAACCCCATAGTTCTTTAAAACTTTGTTTCATTATCAGTTGGTTTTGTGTAATTACATGGGCTAAATAACCTATAAGATGAAATACTACAGGTTTTGAGACTGGATCTCCTCTAGTTGCAATCCTTTTAAACAGTGTGCCCCACGGTGAAAACAAATTCCACAGATGACATGTACAATTCCATTTACTAATGGCTGCTCTACATAGTATGTCCTGTGTTTTGTTACACATCTCAGTTTTACATATAATTCATTGTTCTTGTTTGCCTGCAGATGTTTGCAGTGCCTTGTAATATTTAGAATCTTTTCAGGTTTTGCTGGAAAGAAAAGTCATCTTCTAAAGTTTGAAGATGGGACTAGTGTACTGCTGTCTCCATGCTGACGGCAGTATCTGGGTTAACATATATGTTACATATACATTATGCATATGTAATGTGTAGAAGTTAAAGCTTACAAAAAAAGGGAGTGTGCAGAAATGAAAATAATGCTATTCACTTTGCTGTGGGGTTTTCTTTACTTTTCCTCATTGCTTTTTGATTTAATTCAGATTATAGTCACTTTGGTTGTAAATATTGATTAGTTTTCTAGGTGGGAATTTTGTATTATTTCATAATTTTGATAAGTCTTATAATTGTGCTGTTTCCATCCTTGCCTGAGGTACTTTTCCTCCCCCATAAATAATGAATTCCAGATAACACTCAGAAGTACCCTTTTCCTTTAACAAAAAGCCTAGTACATATAATAAGCCTTCTGTTCATTTCTAGAAAGCGCGCAAACCTATCCTTTTTGCTTTCTTTCTTGTAATCAATACAATGGTTGCACTTAGCCACCATCTTATAACATTTCCTTGCGAGATAGTCTGTATGTCCACCCGTTCTGTTTCCCTCTCCAAGCGCACATCTGATGAGCAGCGTTGTGTCCTCATGTGTGGTGGTGGTGAAGCACTGCCCTTGGGTCTGTGGAGTTGGGTATAACAGAAGACTGGAACCAGGACTGCTGTATTCAGTGCAGAACCTCCATATACCTGGAGCAGTCTTGAATCTAAGCAATTTGCTGTAGTTTCACAAATATCCCTGCAGTTTTTCATCTCTTCCTTGCTTATATCAAGCAGAAGTTCTAATAGTTTGACAGGAAACCTAACTGTGAACATTTAAAAGGCACTTCTGCTGTGATTTTTGGGTTGAGTGTAGAGTGTTTTCTAAGGCCTGATGCGATGTTATCATCTGAAAACCCCAGATTTACTTGCAGTCCAGTTACTTTTGTTTATCTACCTCGTTTTTCAGTACTGTTTTAGGTGCACAAGTAAATGTTGCCTGTGAAACTTGCTTTTTTGCCTTGATTCTTTGTGTTAGTGCAGATTCTCAATCTGGCTTGCCTTTTTTTGTCCTAGCACTCACCATGCATGTGGGATGAGAGGAACTATCATTCTGCCACCAATCTGTGTTTAAGCGATGACAGCCATGCACCTGTGTATAATAAAGTTAGGGGATTAGGGGATGGAAATCAAATAGAGAAATTAAATTGGTGGCAATACAGGACTTAGTGGTGGGAGTTAGTTTTCAAATGTACTGAGGTGAGACAGCCCCAGTGCCCCCAACTTCAGAAGTGCTGGTGATGCTTTCTCACTCAGTGCCTAAAGGGCTATGGGTTGTAATTGCTTTAACTACCACAGTGAAATACTTGACCTCTTAGGGCAGTGACCCATCTTCAAAATGTTAGCAGACTGCCTGGTATTTACAGTGACAGTTTGTTATCTTAAAATGGCAGAATGCATTTCATTTGAATTATAGTTGGTAGTAAGCCTTTAGATAATTGCTTATCTAATCTCTGTAGTTTATGGAATTGACTCTCTTTGCTGTATTTTCTAAGCATTGAAAATTCTCTTTCCCCCTTTAAAAAACTCAGCAAATGTTTGCAACTGGATATTCCTTGTTTCACATGTTTACTGTGTAACACTACATTTTTAATATTAGTAAATGCTGTATTTCAGTCGTCATTTATAAGTACATTCCTGAGGTATATTTGCCATCAATTTGTGATTCAGTTACCTCATGTTTTGTTTGATTAAGAAAACCTGAGCCTTCTGAGGTGGTATGCAAGCCATTTTTCTAGAATAGATTGTTTTTTGTTTTCGTTTTTGTTTTTTTGTCTGTAGTTAATCAGGGACTTAACTTCCCTCCCTTTATTTAGAAGCTATAATAGAAAGGTATGTATATATAGAAAAGACTTTTGATTTGGTAAATAAAATTCTAGGGTTAAAATTTAAAAATCTAACCCCAATTATGAAATGAAAACACTCGAACATAGTACCAGTTCCTTTTATGTAAAATTAGTGTGCAATTGGTATGGAGCCATACTTTCAAACCACTCTGGAAAGAGTCTCTTTTTTTGTGTGTATGAAGGATGAATTCAAACTTTGATCAGGGACCTTGACAACTATCATGTGTATGGGCCCACAGTAGTAACCAGGTTAAAGTTATTTTCCACTGAGATGGTTGAAAGAATGTACAGATCAACCGCTCCGATTCTGGGAGGTTCTCTGTGAAGTACAACAACCCAGTCTGTTAAAAAGCTAAAGGTCAGGTGAGAAGGCAAGGGGAAGACTACGCTCTGAAGGGAAATGCACACTTGGCACCCTTCTAGCTTTTTTGCATTGTATTTCTTTCCACTATAATTTAAGATTTAAGGTTGAGATTTGTAGTCTAGACCCCTCAGCAGATAAGAGTGGATACAGTGACTGGTCAGAAAGTGCAGTTGAAGGTCTGTCATGCTCAATCACTTAAAGCTATACTGTGTTTACTGCAAATATTAAGCATGTAGACCTAGTGCAGCATGGGAGCCACTCAGGAAGTTTATGCAATTAAACTTTCATGCATAATTTACCATGAAATATGTAGATTTCAGCCAATTCTCAATACTTAACCTTTAGTTATATATATGAACCTTTCTTAATTCGGGAATGTAGCATTATATAGAATGCTGTTAAACTTAATTTTAACCTTTTTTAACATTAACTTTTTTTTGGTAAGCCAAGTGATCTACCTTTCAGCAGTCATCTGATTTTGATTCGTCGAAACTGTGATTTTTATTTCAACTACTACCCAACTGTTGTTAAATATTTTGTTTCCTGGAATTTTGTTTTGAAATAAAAATAAAGGCTGTGTTAAATGAGTATGTCACCTTACTAAAATTCTGTCATACTTACTGCAGTCATCTGGCTTAAATGTTTTTTTTTTTAATCACGTATATATTATTGAACAGATTTACGAAACTTAATCTTACAGGTTGTGCTAGCTTTGGGATAGGGGAAGCCTGCCTAAGCCATATCTTCCCTGTTGATTTACATGCAATTCTAACACATTTCCAGTGGGCCTGCCTTCTTCACATTTGCAAATGATTCAGAGTTGTAACCTATTGTGTTAACTAAGGTTTCAAGTGTGAATTGATTCACACAACAGTACTAACATAGGTCTCCACTTCATATGGCAAATTTAGGGGTGGGAAGATAAGAGTTTTCTAAGGGTCATATGGCTAGTAAGTGGTAAAGTCTAGAGTCAAACACAGGTCTATCTGACTCCATAGCATACATATGTAATAACCCAAGTATATTGCATAACATACATAATAATCCAAGTAGACTGAGAACACATTTTAATTGTTTGGATTCATATGCACGTTATTTACATGTCTGTCATGAAACTGTCCTGTGCTTGTTCCTTATGAAAGACTTTATTTTCTTCCCTTCCAATGTTGAGCCATCTTTAGAAAAATAGATTTGGGGACCTGAGAGATAACTCGATGGTTAAGAATACTAGATCCAGAGGATCCAAGTTCAATTCCCAGCAGCTACATGTCAGCTTACAGCTGCCTGTAACTCCAGTTCCAGAGGATCTGGCACCCTTGCACAAACATGCAGGCAGAACACCAGAGCACATAAAAACAAAGAAAGAAACCTCCCTCCTGTCGCTTCTCGCTCATCAGTGTACAATGGCTTTAGGAATTGTAAAGCCTTGTCAGATCAATCACTTGTTCACCTGGCTGTTGATGTAGAAGAAATATGCATATGCGAAGAGCCCTATAGGAAGAGTAATAAGACCTAGTGGAAATGTTCATTGTGTGAGGCATGGGTGATTTGGAGGCTGAAGCAGGAAAATTGATGGATCTGTGGAGTTATAGGCTACCCTGGGGAAAATAACAAAATCCTTTTCCAAAAGGAAAAAAAAAAGAGAAGATGCACAGAGAGGAGAAAATGGAGTAAATCAAGATTAGATGAATCCTTTAAAGCGCTTTAAAGATACATATTTTAGCCAGTTTTGCACACCTGTAATCTCAGCACTCCTGAGATGGGGATGGTGATTTCAACACCAGTCCTAGACTATGTAGTAAGACCTTTTGTCAAATAAAAGTCTCACTTTGATTCAGTAACCCAGAGGGACGGTAGAACAAGCATAGGTGATTTGATTTTCTAAAATGAGCTGGTTCCATTGACAGGTAAAGGGAGTTACCCTTATTTCTTATTTCCTGAATGTACTTATTAGATACTGCTAGTGTCTTGTACACTCAGTTTGCATTTGAGAAATCAAACTGGTTGGAATAGACCTGATTGCTTCTCAGCCTTTTGGCTAAGATCAAGTGTAGTATCAAGTGTGGAATAGACCTGATTCTTTTTTTTTTTTGTTTGTTTGTTTGTTTGGTTGGTTGGTTGGTTGGTTTTTTGTTTTTTTGTTTTTTGTTTTTTGTTTTTTTTGGTTTTTTTTGAGACAGGGTTTCTCTGTATAGCCCTGGCTGTCCTGGAACTCACTCTGTAGACCAGGCTGGTCTTGAACTCAGAAATCTGCCTGCCTCTGCCTCCCAAGTGCTGGGATTAAAGGCGTGCGCCACCACTGCCCAGCGACCTGATTCTTATTACAGTTAATACAGATACCTTTTGGAGTCCCTCAGACCTGGTTTTGTGTTCTGGTTTATAAAGTTGAGGAAGTGCCTAACTTTCACAGCTTCAGCGGCAGTCCTTAGAATTGTGCCTACTACATAGGTTTCTTAAATAATAGTAACTACTATTTAAGTAATTACTTAAATAAATATTAATTAATTACTTTAATAACTATTTTAACTCCACAAATCTCTCTTTTAAAACTATGACTAAACATTACCCAGTTGTGTTCTTCCATTCCATTTTGTATTGGTATTACGAAATTACTAGCACTGGATAGTTTGTAGACAAAACAGAGATATTTAGCTAACAGTTTTGGAGAATCAAAGTCTAAGATTAGGCAGTTACATCCATTCAGACACACACACACACACACACACACACACACACACACACACACACACACACACACAGAGGCTCTGCATCACAGCATGGTAGGCAGGGAAGTAGAAAAGGAAATGGCTGGGTGAAGAAGGGGTTAATTGTGTGTAGCAGCCTAGTTCTGTGAGAGCAAGTATGTAGAGCCATAAGAAAAGTTTTAATCCTTTCATGAGGGCAGTGTCCCATCTAATTCCAATGAGACTTCACTACCTTCCAACACTGCCACATTGGGAACAAGCTTCCAGTAAAGATGCATGCCAGTAATCCCAACATTCAGAGCAGAGAAACGAAAAGGTCACTGCCAGTTCAAGGCCAACCTGGGCTACATAGTGAAACCTTGATTCAAAGCAAAACAAAACTCCTTTGAGGGCTAGGCATGGTGGCACACCCCTTTAATCCCAGCACTGGGGAAGCAGAGTCAAGCAGACCTCTGAATTCTAGACCAGCCATCACTGCATAGTAAAACCCTGTCTCAAAAAAAAAAATCCTTTGAGGAATACAAACCATGTATAAACCATCAAATTCTACTCTTGAATCCTAAGATTTATGTCCTTGACAATGCAAAATGTATTCTGTGTAAATGCTTCCTATGTTATGACTTATTTTAGTACAAATCAAAAGTTCTAAGTCTCGTCTAAGACTCAAGGCAATCCCTCACTGTGAATGTATAAAATCAAAAGCAAGTTATCAGACTTGGTATTTCATTAAGTGCCTGCTATGCTCACGGTACTGGTACAGGACCCAGGAAAAACTGGGGAAAAAACCAATTTCATATGACATCTGCTTTCAGGATACAAGAGAAAAGGAGAAATAGAATAGACATTTCCTTTCTAAAAGAAATAGACATATAGGAATGAGAAATGGCTCTCAAACAAGACTGACACCCAGAAGTGTAGACTTACAGCTTGAAGTTCTGTATCTGATAGCCTGTACCTACTACAGCAAGAAGAGGTCCTGAGCCTTTGCTAGTTGAAACCCATGTAGCTACTGTACAGCTGATGCATATGGCTTTGCATGCTGCCACTGATACTGCCTTTCTAGGGCTTAAGTGGCAGTCTCACAGATCCATATATTCTTGTTAAGGGCATCTACAGTGGAGCCCTAGGCTTTCCTTGGCACTCTTGGTAGAATAGCTCGGCTTTTACCTCATGTGGGTCAGCACAGTCTTTGGAGTGATGGCACAAGCTGTGTTCCTGGGCCGTTTGAACCACAGCTGGAGGAGCCACAGAGAACTTAACTGTAAAGGAGGAGCAGCAATGGCAAGCAAGCGCTGATCAGCAAGGCCAGAGAAGTCCTTCCCCTCCCTAAAAGCACTTTGTCTTTCTAGGCCTCTGGGGCTAAGTTGGAAGGGGGCAGTTTCAAGGATTTCTGAAATGTCCTGCAGGCCTTTCCTCATTTTCTTTACTACTAGCACCTTCCCCTTGAGATCTGCACTCATCTTAACTTTTTGGTTTGGGTTTCTTTGCTATAAGGTCTCACCCGATATCCCAGGCTGGCCTCAACCTCCTGATGAGCCAGCCTCCTGTCTCAGTCTCAAAGGTACTGGGATTACAAGGAGTCTGCTTTTTGTTTGTCTTTTCTTTTGCTTTGCTTAGACAGGGTCACATATAGTCTAGGCCAGGGTCAAGTGGGACCTTTGATTCCTGGTCTTTCTGTTTCCACCTCCCCAGTTCTGGAATTACATGCATCAAGTTTGCCTTGTTGTCATTTTGTGTGTATGTGTGTGTGTGTGAGAGAGAGAGAGAGATCTGTGTGTATGCACAATTTTGTGTGAGTGCACGTGTATGTGGATGAGCAGGGAGACCCATGGTTGGTGGAGGAGAATTATCCTCAGTCACTTTATTTATTGAGGTGCATCCTTTCAGTCAAACACAGAGCTCACCGATATGGCTAGTGGAGCTAGTCAGCCAGCTCTGGGGATCCTCTGTCTCTGCCTTCCAAGGCCTGCTTGGCATTTACTTGAGATCTGGGAATTTTAACTCTAGACCCTTTTTGTTTTGTTGTTTTAAAGGTAGGTGACTTAGTTACTTTTCTGCTATTGTAACAAAGCTCCACAGCCAAAGCAACTTACATATATTTTTAAAGGTTTATTGGGGATTGTCTTAGTTTCAAAGAGTTAGTCCATGACTGTCATGGCTCCAAGCACGGCAGCAGTCAGGTCTGGTGATGGAGCAGCCCCTAAGATCTTATATCCTGATCCACAAGTTGGAGGCAGAGAAAGGGAGCTGGCTGGGAATGGTGTAGAAACCAGAAAGCCTCCCCCCAGTGACACATCTCCTCCCACAATCATCCCAAGCAGACACACCCACTGGGAACCAAACATTCAAACATGGGCCATTTTCGTTGAAACCACAGTAAGGTGGTGTAGCCAAGAAATATCTCAAAACTCTAATACTTCTGCCTTTACCTCCTAAATGCTAGAATTTCAAGTCTGAGCAGCCCACACCTGCATCCCGTTGCTGATCTTCCTGCCTCATCCTTTTCAGCAGCTTGCCTGCTGGCTTATACCCCAGAGTAAACTCTACTAATCTTTAGCAAGCATTTGCTCAGCTGCATTTTTATTTTGTTTTCCCGAGCATAGGTTTTCACAATACTATGAATTTTCTAAGGAGTCTCACTATAAACCTGGCTCAAGAATGCCCAAGAATAACCATGCAGCGGCACAAAGGCACTGACATAATACAGCTTAACGATAATAGCTCTTTTAAGTTAAGGTTTCTATTACTGGGAAGAGACACCATGACCACGGCAACTCTTATAAAGGAAAACACTTAATTAGGGGCTAGCTTACGTTTCAGAGGTTTAGTCCATTTTCATCATGGCAAGACATGGCAGCGTGCAGGCAAACATGGTGCTGGAGAAGGAGCTGAGAATTATACATCTTGATCTGAAGGCCACCTCCACAGTGACACACTTCCTCCAATGAGGCCACACTTCCTCCAACAAGGCCACACCTCCCAATAGTGCCACTCCCTGGGCCAAGCATTCAAATACATTAATCTGTGGGGGCCATTCCTATTCACACCACCACAATTGCCAAGGATGGCTCCCAAGTTTCCAGTAGAATAGACCTCATTTCTGTCAGCAGCCTGGTCACAACCACTTATTCAATCTCTAAAATATGTCTCATCTTTCCTGTTCTCATCACTTGAGCCCTCTCCAGAATCACCCATAATACTCGGTTTACAGCTTTCTCTAGTAAGTCACTCTACATTCTTTCAGCCCACGGCTATGACCCAACTCCAAATCTGCTTCCACAGTTCCAGGATATAGCCACCTCCTTACTCTTTGGATTCACATTTTGTTTCTTTAGTGTTGCTATGACAAGGGATCTGATGTTTTGTATTGTGAAAAGGTGTTCAGTGAGGTATATAAAACAGAGAATATGAAGTTGGGAAGGGAATGTGGTGGGGGGTTATTGGAGGAATTGGACAGGAGTAGTGGGGGTGGATGTAATCAAAATATATTGCATGCACCTATTATTATGTACTATTACTCTTTTAAAATAGAGTATGTTGCCAGGCAGTGGTGGTGGCGCACACCTTTAATCCCAGCACTCAGGAGGCAGAGACAGCTGGATCTCTGAGTTTGAGGCCAGCCTGGTCTACAGAGAAGTTCCAGGACAGCTGGACTACACAGAGAAACCCTGTATCAAAAAAACCTAAATAATAATAATAATAATAATAGTAGTAGTAGTAGTAGAAGTAGTATGTTTCAAACTCTGTAAGGAAATAAGGTAATAGGTACACTGTAATCTTTTTTTCTTTTTTTATTAGATATTTGCTTTATTTATATTTCCTCATTACCTCTCTGAAAACCGCCTATCCCCTCCCCCTGCTTACCAACCCTCCCTTCTCACTTTCCTGACTTGCATTCCCCTATTCTGGAGAATGGAGCCTTCACAGGACCAATGGCCTCTCTTCTCATTGATGTCTGAAATGGCCCTCCTCTGCTACATATGTAGCTATAGCCATGGGTTCCTCCATGTGTACTCTTTGGTTGGTGGTTTAGTCCCTGGGAGCCCTGTGGGTACTGGTTGGTACATATTATTGTTCCTCCTGTGGGGCTGCAAACCTCTTCAGCTCCTTGGGTCCTTTCCCTTAACTGCTCCGTTGGGGACCCTATGCTCAGTCTATTGGTTGGCTGTGAGCCACGAGTATTTTGATCCACCTTCCAATAAGGATCAATGTATCCACACTTTGGTCTTTCTTCTTTTTGAGCTTCATGTGGTCTGTGAGTTGTATCTTGGGTATTCTGAGCTTTTGGGCTAATATCCACTTATCAGCGAGTGCATATCGTGTGTGTTCTTTTGTGATTGGGTTACTTCATCAGGATGATATTTTCTAGCTCCATCCATTTGCCTAAGAATTTCATGAATCCATTGTTTTTAATAGCTGAGTAGTATTCCATTGTGTAAATGTACCACATTTTCTGTATCCACTCCTCTGTTGAGGGACATCTGGGTTCTTTCCAGCTTCTGGCTATTATAAATAAGGCCGCTATGAATATAGTGGAGCATGTGTCCTTATTACATGTTGGAGCATCTTCTGTGTATATGCCCAGGAGTGGTATAGCTGGGTCCTCAGGTAGTGCTATGTCCAATTTTCTGAGGAACCACCAAACTGATTTCCAGAGTGGTTTTACTAGTTTGCAATCCCACCAGCAATGGAGGAGTGTTTCTCTTTCTCCACATCCTCGCCAGCATCTGCTGTCCCCTGAGTTTTTGATCTTGGCCATTCTGACTGGTGTAAGGTGGAATCTCAGGGTTGTTTTGATTTGCATTTCCCTGATGATTAAGGATGTTGAACATTTCTTTAGGTGTTTCTCAGCCATCTGGTATTCCTCAGTTGAGAATTCTTTGTTTAGCTCTGTACCCCATTTTTAATAGGGTTATTTGTTTCTCTGGAGTCTAACGTCTTGAGTTCTTTGTATATATTGAATATTAGCCCTCTATCGGATGTAGGATTGGTAAAGATCTTTTCCCAATCTGTTGGTTGCCGTTTTGTCCTATTGACAGTGTCCTTTGCCTTACAGAAGCTTTGCTATTCTATGAGGTCCCATTTGTCAATTCTTGATCTTAGAGCATAAGATAATTTTAAAGTTTTATTATAGAAGAGTAGAGTGAGAGAGGGGAGGTAGAGAAATGAAAGCCAGCCATGACCATGTGGAAAGAGGGGGAAGAGAATAGAGAAAGAGAAAGATAAGAGAAAGGGAGAGCAAGAGAGAAAAGAGGGTAAGAGAGAAGGGCAAAAGAAAGGGGCAAGAGAGAGAAAGGAGGAGTCACGCAGCCCCTTTTATAGTGGGCCAGGCTATTTGGCTGTTGCCAGGTAACTGTGGGGTGGGGAAAACCTGGCTGTAGCCAGATGACTGCAGAGGTGGAGTCCATCCAGAACACTAGGGGCCTTGGGTGTGGTCCTACGTGACTGATGGCCACAGGGTAATGTCCAACAAGTAAGTGCTAGGACTGCATATTACCCTGCTCCCCAAGTGCTGGAACCAAAGTTTTGTATCACCATGCCCAGCTAATTTTTACTTATTGTTTTTACTTATTTGGTTTGTTTGTTTTTTAGATAGTCTCCCTTTGCAGCCCAGGCGGCTTAACATTGAATCATCCTGCCTCTCTGCCTCTATCTCCTGGGACTGCATCTCCTAGGACTACAGGTGTGTGCCACTATGCCCAATGACTTACAAAAACTTCCTGAGGTTAGAAAACCAAGCTAAGTACTAACCATAAAATTTCCTTCTTAGAGTGGTGGCACACACCTTTAATCCCAGCTCTAGGGAGGCAGTGGCAGGCAGGTTCATCTCCAAGTTTGGGGCCAGCCTGGTCTACAGAGCAAGTTTTCAGACATCCAGGGCTACATAGAAAAACCCTGTCTCAAAAAACTTTAAACTTTTCCTCCTTAGGACATAAAGATTTGAGTGATGTTCTCCCTCTAAGGGTCCCCAAACTATTTTGAGGTTCCTGGACTTGCTCCCCCCCCCACCCCGTAAGATAACTATATAGAAAGCAAAATAGCCATCTTTTTGTCCTTTTGGAGTCTAGCCTTTAAGAGCCATCTTTCCAGTCACACATCAGGCTTCTAAGTAGAACTTTATTGACTCATATCTGACAGATTTTTATTGAACTACCTAAAAAATCCTCAAAAATAGGAGTACTAACAAATAGTTTCTGAATTCTAGAGGGTAGGGATAAAGGTAAAGACTTCTATCTTTTCTTGGCAAAAGTGTACTCTACCAAATTGCTGTAAGGTATAGAGAGATGAAGAAACATTTTCTAACTCTGGGAGATAAAACATTTAACAAAAACAGTAAGCTGTTAAACATATGCTCATTCATGAATGAATTCTTGATGGGTTCAGATGGTTAGGAAGCTCACACGCCATCAGTTTCTTCAGTACAGTTATAGCAGTTTTTGCAGAATGAAATTAAAGTCATCAGAAATGCGGAAACTGGTTGGAGTCTGCTCAGTGACTCAATCTCCTTGCAGAAATAATTCTGGCCAGGAGCTGGTTGTCAGTGTCTTCAGAAAAGAAGGAAAATAATAATGGAGTGTGCCCTGCAAGTAGTGATTAGAAAGGAAGTTGGGCTACTTCTGAAGTATGCAACATTTTAGCAAAATAAGCAGAGTTATGACAGAGATCTTGTTGGGATTCCAGGCATGTTCCGGCTACATAATAGTCCAGACCAACCTGAGCTACGGAGAAAGACAATTTCTTAGTTAAGGTTTTTATTGCTGTGAAGAGATACCATGATCATGGCAGGGAGCATGGGAGCATGCAGGTAGACATGGTGCTAGAGAAGTTGAGGTTATACAACTAGATCCACAGGCAGCAAGGAGAAAGCAAGACTCTGGGTCCAGTTTGGGCTTTTGAAAGCTCAAAGCCCACCCCCAGTGGCATACACAGTTATACCTACTCCAACAAGGCCACACCTCCTAATCCTTCAAGTACAGCCATTCCCTGATGACCAAGTGTTCAAATGCTTGAGACTATGGGTCATTCTTATTCAAACCAAAACAGACTCTGTCTCAAAAGAAAAAAAAGAAAAACAGAAGAAAGGACTGCATTCACTAGTTTACATCTGTAATTCTAATACTTGAGAAGGAGAGGCAGGAAATAAAGCAAAAAAAAATAAATAAAATAAATAAAGCAAAACCTGAGTTTGAACAGTTTGACAGAAATGTCAATTGGTGGAGCCCGGTATGGTGGTTCAAACCCATAATCCCAGCGCTTGGGAGACTGAAGCAGAAGGATCATGAGTTTGAAGCCAGCCCGGACTACAGACGGAGACCTTGTCTCAAACAATGAAAGATGGGGGCCAGAGAGATGGCTCAGCATTTAAACCACGCTCTTGCTGAGAACTCAGGTTCAATTCTTAGCATACACATGGAAACTCCCAAGCAATTGGGACAACAACATTGGTTGTTGTAATTCTAGCGCTTGGGAGACAGAGGCAGGAGGAACAGTTCTAAGTCATCCTTAGCTGTATAGTGAGTTTGAAGTCAGCTTGGGATATATGAGACCCTGTCTCAAGAAGAAATTTTTTGCTTATTTTCTAATCTCTTTAAAATTTTCAACAATAAATAGAATGCAGCCCTCACCTCAAAAGGAATATGTGATTCTTCTGAGGCAAATATGAGTCACCTAGGAACATAGATTCATGGCTGCCTCTGATAAAATGTTCTCTTCCAAAATCAAAAACTCCAAATACAGGAGTGTGGTGAGGTTGAGGATAGGGTTCCCAGCAAAGCCTGAAGACACTGCTAAAGAATTTTAGATGCTCTCTGATGCCTTTAAAAAAAATGATTTTGAGGAAGGCTCTCATTATATAGTTCATGCTGTCCTGAAGTCCACCTCCAACCCACAACATCATCCCACTTCGGTCTGCTTTGTGCTGGAACCATAGGCACGCAATGAATGCCTCTCTGTTAACATTTCTAGTTTTGGGAATAGTGGAAGTTAGTAGTCTGCTAAAAAATTCATTCTGACAGGTTTTATTTTGGGTTTATATTTTTTAGAAAGAGGTTTTTGTTGTGGTTTTGATTTTTGTTGGTTTTTTGTTTTTGTTTTTGTTTTTGTCAGTGGTAAACCATGAATGACTATTTTGGGGACTAAAGAGAGCCCAGGGTAATTTGGCTCTGGATCTGCAACGTTCCAATTGTCCACCACCGCGAAGCTCTAACCAGTAAGCCCCGGGAATTGCTAGTGCTGATGTCACCCTTTGGGTAGACCTTTAGTTCACACTTCCAAATAAACTTTATTATTATGAGAAGTAACTAAATTGGGCTTGGGGAGAGGCATTCTTGCTCTGCATGCCTGAGAACGTGAGTTCAGATCTCCAGAACCCACAGGCAAGCACTACTAAGTAGGGCATGTCTGTAAATCCCCCAACGCCCCCTACTGGAAGATGGGAAGCTCCTGTCAGGTTATATGGAGAGTGCAAAAGTAAAGAGACCTTGTCTGAAGGAGGAACAGCAGTTGTTCTCTAACGAGTGTGTGTGTGTGTGTGTGTGTGTGTGTGTATGTGTGTGTGTGTGTATCCACACCCCACACAAGAACTTGCACATACATACACCCACATAGTACATAATACAGACAGACTATTAATACTAAAATTTTATGTTGATTTTAATAAAACATTATAAAACTACATCTATTAATACTAAAATGCATCCTTTTTATAAGGTTGACTTTAATAAAACATATAAAACTACATTTAGGACTGGTGAGATGGGTCAGTGGCTCAGTGGCCAGAGAGCACTGACTGCTCTTCCAAAGGTCCTGAGTTCAAATCCCAGCAACCACATGGTGGCTCACAACCATCTGTAATGGGATCCGATGCCCTCTTCTGGGGTGTCTGAAGACAGCTACAGTGGACTTACATATAATAAATAAATAAATAAATATTTTTTAAAAATTCCTTAAAACCACATCTAATCTCAGCTATCTTGGGCCACACAACATATTTCCACAACCCTTTTTAAAGTACCCTCAGTTTTTCTTTTTTCTTGTTAGTGAAATGCAAAACTTTTGTTTTTATTTTTCAAGATAGGATTTCTCTGTGTAGCCCTGGCTGTCCTGGGCTCACTCTGAACTCCAGGCTAGCCTTATACTCACAGAGATCTGCCTGCCTGGCTCCGGAGTGCTGGAATTAAAGGTGTGTGCCAACACAGCCTGGCTATATACCTTTCTTTATAAAATAGCCTATTTCTCTTGCACAGAGTTCTATCTTTTATAATTTTCAGTAGTTTAATTACATGTTAATTATAATTTTTGGCACTACATAACCTTACTCCTAATGAAAACTAGAAAAGAGTAGGGATTGTCTTTTATCTGTATTTTCCATTTCATAACTTCTAGAAATGATTTTTCATATTTATGAACATGCTTACATGTTTAGTTTTACTGTATAGTATAAACATGCCAGGGCCTGGAGAGATTATTCAGTGGTTAAGAGCACTGTCTTCTCTTCAAGAAGACCCAGGTTCAATTCCCAGCACCCACAAGGTAGCTCACAACCAGCCCTATCTAAAGTTCCAGGGAATTAGACACCTTCACACAGACATGCATGCAGGCAAAACACCAATGCATATAAAAATTTAAAATCTGCAGAGAAGAAAGGGAGGGGGAATGCAGGGAAGAGCTTCAAGGGGGGACTGATATTGGGATGTGAAGTGAATCAATAAATACATTTTAAAAATAAATAAATAAATAAGTAGGATACACGTGCACACACCCCAAAGCCTTTAATCCCGGGTACTTGGGAGACAGAGGTAGGCGGATTTTTGGGTTTGAGGCCATCCTGGTCTACAGAGTGAGTTCCAGGATAGCCAAGGCTATACAGAGGAACCCTGGCTTGACCTCCTCAATCCCCAAAATTATAATTTCAACAATAAAATAAAAAGAACAACATCCCAAAGTGTCTAAACTAAAACTCAAGCTTACTAAGTACTTCAGCATTCTAGTTCATTTAAAGCTTTTGCCACATAATTTTTCTTTTAAGTTTTCCAACTCAAATTATCAGAAGATTTTTGTGACTGTGTTCAAGTAGATATTGACAGTAAAACACAAATATTATTTAAATATTCATCTATAAATATCCCATTTCTGTCTCACTCAGTTTTATTATAATTTTTAGACAAGGTCTCCGGATTGGCCCTCAGTCAACACTATGTAGCTGAAGGTGACCTTGAATGTCTGATCATCTGGCCTTTACCACTCAAGCACAGAGATTACAGGCCCACACCACCACCACCCACTCACTGTTTATGAGATATGAGGGATGGAACTCAGACCTTCACGCTTGCTACGCAAGCACTTTACCAAGTGGGCTACAAGCCCAGCTCCTCAGTTTTCTTGGTTATACTTGAATTGTTTGTGAATTTTATGAGACATTGAAAAAAAACATCCATATGTTTTACTTGTTTGGTTTGTTTCTTGCTGGCAAGTCAGACAAGCACGGCAAAACATCACAGAAACAAAGAAACTAGCTTCTTTTCAATAATATTTTATTTACAAAAGATTAACAACAGGCCCTAGTGTCTGGGAACTACAATGTTAAACTTGTTTCTTGTCTTCTGTCCTCCTTTTTATCTGAGAATATTCTCTCTGAAGTTTGTGTTTTCAAAAGATGAGTATCATGTTCTGGAGAAGTCCTGGTAGAAAATATGTCTCGCCGGGCGGTGGTGGCCCACGCCTTAGGCAGAGGCAGGCGGATTTCTGAGTTCGAGGCCAGACTGGTCTACAGAGTGAGTTCCAGGACAGCCAGGGCTACACAGAGAAACCCTGTCTCGAAAAACCAAAAAAAAAAAAAAAAACTGCAAGATTTTTCCAAGAAAGAATCTAAGGTGCATCCCATCCGAGGAGGATTTAGGATGACTAAGAGGACAGCATGACGTCATCAGTATTCTCTCCAGTGTGTTACATAGATGGCCATAGGATACGGTTCAACTTTGACAATAGATGCTGAACTCCTTCCTTGATGTTTGACCTCTGCTTTTCCGTTCCTTGACTACAAAGCAGAGAGGCTAGGGCTTGAAGTAGAACATAATCAGAGATTCAAGGGAAGCCGGTAGAAAAGCAAAGATGGCGAAGAACAGAGAGAGCAGAAGAGACGCAGCAGTGCATGGAAAGAACAGGTTGGAGTGGAGCGGACCCGGGGGAGAACTTAAGCTTACCAAGAGGCTAGTGAAGTTCCACATGATCCAAAAGGGAAGGAATCGGACACAGAGAGTGTGCCAGCCAATTTATTCATTATGAATACAATTCAAACCGGTATTCTCAAAGTGGGCAAGGAAGATCCAGCCCTGCTTGAGCCCAGTAGTTCTCTCTCAAACATAGCCTACAGCCAGGCATGGTGGCTCACGCTGATAAACAAGCTAAGCACTTGAGAGACCAAGGTTAAGACTGGGGATTGTGAACCTGCGCTAAGCTACATAGTGAGTCCCTATCCGTTCTGCGCTAGAGATAAGACCCTATCTTTAAAAGTCCACCAAACACACATCAAAACCCTCTTGCCTTTTCTTTGCTGACTTTTGGTTGCTTGTCCTAGAATCTCATCAGCAGGCTTTGGAGTACATCACAGGTATTGGATGCCAGAGACTGTAGAGGTAGAAAAGGGTGAAATGTCAAATCACTCAGCAGGGTCACAATGGAACTAGAGATGGGTAGCGCCTATAGCCATGTCACCTGAAAGTGTCCCAAGTCATCTCATCTTGGAAGAGGCAGGTAGAGCTGTGGATGTAGCTCCATGGCAGACCTCTCATGCTCCAGGCTCCAAGTTTCACTGTGAGCACTGAAGAAAAAAAAGAATAAAAGGAAGAGAGGGAGGGGAGGAGAGAAAGATTAACAAAGGTATAACAAGTCGATTTAACTAATGTTGTATTTGTTTATGTATTTATGCTTGAGACAAGGGTTCACTCTGTAGCCCTACCTGGCCTGAAACTCATTCTGTAGGCCAGGCTAGCCTCAAATTTGTCCTGCCTCTGCTTCCCAAGTTCTAGGATTAAAGGCACACGCTGCCACACTCAGCTCGTTGAACTTTTATGTAACACAAGAGCCTTCAAAGCTGAAGATTTAAATTAAAAAAAATTATTTAGTGTGTCTGTGTCAGATGTCCTGTAACAGAAGTTACAGACAGTTGTGAGCTGCTATGTAGATCCTGGGAATTAAACCTGGGTCTTCTGGAAGAGCAGCCAGTGCTCTTAACCACTGAGCCATTTCTTACTCCTTACTCCAGAATACAGAGCAGAACCTGTGTAGTTTTAACACTCGAGAGGACCCTTGAGAATGAAGGTCCTTAATGAAGAGGGGAGAAAAAAAAGAGTGACCTTTCTGGGTTTAATGGCTTGCTTTGGGACAGGAGGGCTTCAGTTTCTATAACTGGTTTCTACACTCTTTCTGGCGGGGGCGGGGGGCAGAAAGAGGACTGGGGTGAAGAAGGGAAGGTCAAAATCACAGGCATATTTCACCCCTGAGGCTGCCTCTTATGCCTTCCATTTAGTACAGAGTATTCAGAACACCAAAGTATCATACTTTGGTGTACAATTTTCTGAGCCCCAAAGGGTGTCAGATAATGTAATAAAAATGCCAGTCAGATGGAAAAGCAATTAAGTTGGGAGGTAAGACCAACACATAATCCATTTGAAATGCATCAGCATTAATGAACACCACCAGATAAAATAATGAACTGACAGAATTGGATCTGTGGCTATAGAGTTTGATGCTGAAGTAGTTGAAGAGAGGATAGATGGGTCTTGGATAGGATCTCAAGACAGGAATAAAGGAAAATAACAGAGATGATGCTAGGAGCCTGACTTGGGATGGATGGAGGGAAGGCTTACAGCGAAGTTAGCATTGGATGAGATTGGTATCCATTATGTGTTTCAGATGAGAAACTGTGCTCAGGAATTTAATATCAACAAACACCTTCATTCAATATAGCTTCTGCCTCTCAGCCCTGAGTGCCTGAGAACTACCTGGAGAGTGCTTTGTATATTTTAAAAATAGTGTTTTGGTTACACCACAAAAGAGTGTGCTTAGCAGCGTTGAACCATACATCTAACAATGGTTAAGTTGTATGTGGTACTTCATGCCTGTAATCCCAGCATATGGGAGGCTAAGGCAGAAGGTTTGCATGAAGTTTGAGATCAGCCATGGCTATAACATGAATTTTGGGCCACACTGAGGTACAGTGTGATACCTTGTCTCAAAAAGAAAGAAAAAAAAAAAGGAAAAGAGAAAGAAGGTCAATATTTTGCTATGTATATCTTTCACAGTTAAAAATGAGAATTTAGGGGCCTAGGGATATGGCTCAGTAGTTAAGAGCATGTGCTCTGCAGTCACAGAAACCAGAGTTCAGATCCCAGCTCCCATGTGACAAGTCAGGAATCCTCACAAATGCCTATAACCCCACTTCTGAGGGAGTTAAGACAAGAAAGAGAACTGTTGGAACTTGCTAGGATCAAACCAAGCCAAGAGGCCTCTGCACATAGACACACAGATACCTATGCACACATGCACATGCACTAACACCCACGGACACACATACATCTATGGACAAATGCATACACTCACACACATGGACATACACATACACCCATGCACACATGCACATACATTCACATACACATGGACACACATACATCTATGGACAAATGGATACACTCACACACATGGACACACATACACCCATGCACACATGCACATACATTCACATACACATGGACACACATACACCTATGTACACATGCCCATACACTCATACACACACACACACAGAGAGAGAGAGAGAGAGAGAGAGAGAGAGAGACAGACAGACAGAGACAGAGAGACAGAAAGACAGAGAGACAGAGACACAGAGAGAGACAGAGAGAGAGAGACGGAGACAGAGAGAGACAGAGAGATGGAGAGAGAGAGAAAGATATGCAGAGATTAATCTTTTAAACCAAAATTTAAAACAATGGTCTTTGCCTCATCTGTCTAATTAGTGTTTAAGAAAATATCACTAAATTTCCCAGACTGGTCTCCATCTCCTGGGTGCCTGCCCATTTCTGTGCCCTGAACTGCTCACACACTGTGTCCCCTTTCAGCCTCTTATGTCTGACCTTGTGGGCCCTGTCCAGCCTGCCCAGCTATCTGTTTTCATAGCAGCCATCGACACCCGAATTTCCTTCTACCTGCATCGACAAGGGCAGCTCATGACCAAGCATGCCAGCTGCCACCCCTGCTAAGAAGAGATCCTCTTAGCCTAGTCAAGATAGTTGTCATTATCCTAGGAACAGATGTGGTATGGTATGCCAGGCTAAGTTGGTACTGCTCCTGATAGTCCAGACTGTAAGTCCTACAGTGTGCTCACTGGTCAATGCTATGGTATAGTCCTTGAGGAGATGTTGAAGTATATGGTATCTTCCACAACTCCTTTGTTGAGTGTGCCTCCACTAGTAAGTGTGCTCAAAATCCTGCTCACCAAATATCCACTGCCAGGATGGGCACGAACATGTGGATCACACTTTCTGAGAGCATCCACTTACTGATTCTACCTTGGGCTGTAGTAGGAGACAGCAGGTACCATATTACCAGTCATCAGCCACTTGCAGTGTCCCTGGCTCCACCCACCTAGTGGGGTGCACATTGGTGGTGGGGGGCACACACTGGTCTGTTGTGATCCTGCACTGATTCCCAGGTCCATAGTTCTGTATACTTTGGGACACAGATTTGAGGGTTAATTCTAAGCACCCAGGAGAACATTGGATGGATCATGAGAATCTGGCTTTTCAGTCATCACAGACTGGTTTTAGAGGTTTTTAAATAGACATTTAATTTTACTTCATGTCTCTGTATATCCTATGGACTGCTTTCTCTTACATGATGCTGTAGGTACTCAGGGTGGAAAAGATAAGAGCTGTCCTATGCTATGTCCCCCAATGAGACAGGACAACAAAGATGGAACATGTTTTCCTGGGCTGATTCTTTTTGTCCCTGAGACATAGTGTCATATAGCCCAGGCTGGTCTTGAGCCACACTATATAGCTGAAGATGACCTTGAACTTGAAAAGCCTCTGCCTCTCAAGTGCTGGAACGGGGGTGATGTCTTAGGCATTCTGAGCTACCTTTGAAGGCTGGCATGTCTCCATTAGCAAGCAGGGTCTTCACAAGGGCAGCACATTACAGCGAAAAGCCTCTCCACTGTGAGGTCACCGAGCACCTTTGTCATTGATTCAGACCATTTGTCCCTGTGTTTTAGAGTAATCCCTCGTGATTGAGGCTAGCAGGAAATCTTCCTTATTGCACACAATACACAATGTTCTCATTCCTCTTCAGTTTCTGTTCTCAGTTTTGGTTTCTTAAAGACGGGACCAGTGTGGCTCAGATGGGCCTTGGGCTTGCTATGTAGGCTGGCTTTGAATTCCAGGTTCTTCTTCCTCTGCCTCCTACCTGCTAGAACTACAGGTGTGTGCCACCTCAGTGGCTTTTACCTTTTTTGTTCAAGTCTTGGATCTGTCTCCTTTTGCCTTTGTCTTCCTCTCTAGCTGTCTCTTCACTTGTCTTCCTCCTCAGGTTTCTGGTCTGTGTGAGCTTCTTCTTTCCATAGGCCCTTAGGGATTTGTGTTTAAAGATTTGTATTTATAAGATTTATTTATTATGTATACAGCATTCTGTCTGCATGTAAACCTTCAGGCCAGAAGAGGGCGCCAGCTCTCATTACAGATGGTTGTGAGCCACCATGTGGTTGCTGGGAATTGAACTCAGGACCTCTGGAAGAGCAGTCAGTGCTCTCAACTGCTGAGCCATCTCTCCAGCCTTACTTTATTTTTATTTATATGTAGTAGGTATGTATGTGTGTATCTGTGTGTGTGTGTGTATACCCTTGAGCATGTGGGCATGTATATATATATATATATATATATATATATACTAGTGCCCATGGGAGCTAGAAGAAGGTATCAGAAGTTGGAGTTACATGCAGTTGTGAGTTGCTGTTGTACTGAGAAGTGAACACTGGTTCTCTACAAAAAAAAAAAAAAAAAAAGTGATAACAGTAGCTGAGCCATTTCTCCAGCCCCATCTTGTTTTGGTTTTTGAGACTGTCTCATACTGTACATAGCCCAGGGTGTCCTGGAACTCACTGTGTAGCCTGACCTGGTCTCAAACTCTCAGCTATCTTACTGTCTCAGCTTCCCTGATGGTTAGTATGACAGACCTGAGTCATCACCTGGAGAAGTGGCCCATGGAGAAGACACAAATATGCATGAAGAACTAGGGAGACATTTTGGGAAGGGGGTCTCAGGTGTCTCACAAAGTCTGGAAATAAATCACAAACTCAAGTGGACTTTCTCCTTTGTGATGGTTTAAATGAAAATGGCCCCCATAGGCTCATAGAGACTGGCACTATTAGGAGGTGTACTCTTGTTAAAGTAGGTGTGGCAGCTCTTACATCACATCCTCTAGGTCCTGCTTTGGGATTTGTCTCATCAGCTTGTCTGTCTTAGTCTGGTTTTGTTTTAGTTTTTGGTCTGTCTTCTGCCAGGTGACAGCAGCTTTTTTTTTTTCTCTGCTGGCCTGGGAAGTTTTAAGCAAGTCCCCATGCCAAGCTCTCTGAGGGTTGCTGCTTAGGACCTCTGTGTAGTGCTGCACAAGTGGCTGACCTTTTTGTATGGGGAACCATTCTTGGTAGCCTCCGTGTGTCCTATTCCTGTCATTGGCACCAAGCCCAGGGTTTCCTTCAGCAGAGGGCTTTCCCTGTTCTAGTGCACAAGGCTAATGCCACTCATTTCTATTTGTTGCTGTCCTCTAGGAAGTCTTCTCATCTCTGCAATCCAGCCACACCATGGGGAGTTTAAGCTTCCTCTTCAGCAACAGAAGATGGACTGTCTAGGCAGGCTGTGGACCCTTACTGAGCCTCTGGAGAGCAAACTGTCTGGGAGCAAACATATGGCAGGAGGTTTCAGAACTTGGGAGAAGGGGTTTGTGTGCACTCTGTTGCTTTTCCTTCACTTGAACATCTTTTCGTAATGTTATGAGTCCTAAACATTAGAGACTAAAAGCCTGTGATGATTCTCTCGGATTTTGAGAATACCCCCAGGTAGGCACACAGTGAACACAAAATAGTAGCCATGTGACAGCATTTTCTAGGCCTGGGATTATGTAAAGGAAGAGAATTAAACAAATGGATGAGGCCACTTTTAAGCTGGATCTTGAAAAGGGAATAGAAGTGATTTGTACAGTGGAGAAAAGCATGCAGTTCTAACCCCCCTGCCATCACTACAAGCCTGTGCCTGTCAGCCAGATTGCAGGGGCACAGAATGCTCCAAGGGAAGGGAGCTCCTGGTGACCCACATGAAGGGGTTGTCTTCAAAGGATGCAGTAGGAAACCCCACAGTGATCAGGAGCTCAGAGATGAAAATAACTTCATTGGTTACACTGGGACTGTTTCTTCCAGGCTGGACATGACGGTTGCCATCATCACTTAGAGTATCTCATAGTGAGTGGGGAGGCAGAGGAGGCTGCACCCCTTCTCAAGGATACAGAAGCTTGGTAACGATGGCTGCAAAGAAGAAGGTACTTCAGTGGCACAGCTGCGTGAGAGTCGCCCATGCTTCTGTAAGTAAACCTGGATAAATTAATTGGTCTAACAACCACCACAAAGATCCTGCTTTCTTCCAGTGCCCTGCTCTATTCTCGTAGTGGTATTAAACTCATTGAATACATTGTTGAATCTCTATTTCATAGATGGCAGTGAGAGTCCAGGAGGCTATGCAACTTGTTAAAGTTGTCTCCCTAATAAGGAGCTAAACTGGTATTGAAACTCAGGTCTTGCTTCCAGAACACACCTCCTCCTGGTTCCAGAGCTTTGGCTTCTGCCATCTCCACATTCTCTATGGCCTGTAACCACTGTAGTTTCTCCTGGATTGCATATGCATGTTAACACTTTTATGTATAAGTAAAGAAAACAAATTTGAGCAAGTTTTAGCAAAAAGGGAATTCATAAAGATGGAGGCTTCACAAAATCCAGGGATAACACAAATGGGCCTTAGGAACAAATGAAGCAGGTATTTCAATATACCTGGGGGGAGGGTTCACTTCTCCTCCTCTAAATCTATCCCAAATTCTCTGGGAAAGAAGATGAAAGGTGGTCTCTACAGCCAAAACAGTGAAGTAGAGAAGGTGATAGGAAAGGATTGCACAGAGGCAATCCAGTAAGTAACTGTTCTATAAACATGTATGCTATTCCTTTGTATATACAATTAGAAGCATGCCTACCCCAACAAAACCCATGGATAACTGCAAATCAGAAGCAACTACTAATCCAGATATAATGGCATCACATGGACACATCCTTTCTTCCTCTAGTCCAGTTTCAATAAAATGTGGCTCCTTGTAATCTAGAAATCTCTGATAAATGTGCCTTCCACCAACAGATTAATATGTAACAGTTTACAAATAAACACCATCAAAATTCCCTTTTAGGGAAGGAGAAGTCACACACTGATCCATCACTAGATCTGAGGATGTATCTACCATTTTCACCTGGTTGGGTATAATGGAAATAAACTCATGGAAGTCCTTTTCTTATTATTTCCTTGCTTAACCCAGTCTGTACTTAGGTCAGGGTTACACTCAAAGTGAGGTTCTTAGATTTGAAAATGTGTTTAAATGTCTCAGATGGCTAGAGGGGTCTGCAAAATGCACCATTACACTCCTTTCATATCCCTGCATTAGATTTGACCTACTTAACAAGACTTCGAGCAACCTAAGGTCAAATCATCAGGAGAATGCAGTGTGCCATTCAGGATAAATGGGGTTATCAAAATAATTCAGTTCATTGTACCCCATAACTGATCCATTGTAGAGAATTTACTAAAAGGACTTATACTTGTCAATCCTCTTCCTTAGAGACGTGTGTACCTTTCCTCCAACTCAGATGTCTTTCCAAAAGATCTGTGAGACGTTCCTTGGAAACCTAACTGCTAGGAACAATAGGGCCTCTGTCTCTCTGTCTCTGTGTTGATAGGCTAGAAATCTAATTGTCAGCCAGCATGCACATTTGGTCTAATCACATTTATATTGATCAGTCCTCTGTAATTTTTTTTACTACCTTGATGTTATTCTGCACCCACCCTATTTCCTCTCATATTTCCCCATTCTCCAACTCATGTCTGTGCAAGAGAAAACAAAGCTCATCTCTTTCTCTTACCATCAGTAGTCAGTGAATATACTGTTTATAGTCCTTTAACATTTGTCTGGCTTTATCATCAACACTATTAAAATCAGAGATTTCTGGCCATACGTACACTCAGTGTTTCCAGTGTTGAAAATACAGGGTGAGGCTTGAAATGATCGTGTTCAGCACAGGCGCTGTGACGTGCTGCTCCAGAATTGCTACTCTGGATGGTCCATTATGATCATGATTCACTAGATATGATTTTCTACTGATGACGTTTTTCTAAATCTTCAATTGAAGGCCTATTGGCTTCATGTTGGGAGATCTCCCAGTAGCAAGTATTTTTTTTAAGAACATTTTTTTTAAGATTTATTTATTATTATGTCTAAGTACACTGTAGCTGTCTTCAGACACCCCAGAAGAGGGAGCCAGATCTCGTTATGGATGGTTGTGAGCCACCATGTGGTTGCTGGGATTTGAACTCAAGACCTTTGGAAGAGCAGTCAGTGCTCTTAACAACTGAGCAATCTCTCCAGCTCCGCAGTCAGTGCTCTTAACCACTGAGCCATCTTTCCAGCCCAAATATAATGGTAAACCAAGTTGATAAACATATTTTCTTTTTCTTTTTTTTCTTTTTTTTTTTTTTTTTGGTTTTTTCGAGACAGGGTTTCTCTGTGTAGCCCTGGCTGTCCTGGAACTCACTTTGTAGACCAGGCTGGCCTCGAACTCAGAAATCCTCCTGCCTCTGTCTCCCAAGTGCTGGGATTAAAGGTGTGCGCCACCACTGCCAGGCCCAGTAGCAAGTATTAATAACAGGTGGTAAAAATCTTGTTGTTGGTCTCCTTACTCTTCCTTTTTTTCCAGTGCTGGGGATCGAACTCCTTGTCCTGCACATGCAAAGCAAGTGTCCTACTACTTTTGCAGCTTCTCTTTCTTAGCACTCTAAGTATTTAGCTCATTCTCTCTGCCATTCCGCTCAAGATCCTCTCAATCAGAGATCCAGCAGGAGATGGTAAGCTGAGCTGAGCTTAATATTGTAAAACTGTCAGGGTTCTGTCTAAGCTCCACCCAACAATTACCTGGCAACAGCCAGGTATGCCCCTCCCCACCATTACCTGGCAACAGTCAGGTAGGCCTGGCCTACTATAAAAAGGGCTGCTCAGCCCCTCCCCTCTCTCTTCTTTCTCTTACTCTTCCCAGTCTCTCTCTTGCCCCTCTTGGGCTCTCCTCTCCTCCCCCCTCTCTCCACATGGTCAGCCTCTGCTTCTCTACTCTCTCCCTCTCTCTGCCTTTCTCTGCCTCCACTACGCCCCTTAACTCCCATCCTCTGCCCTGAATAAACTCTATACTATGTCTGTGTGTGTCTGGTCCCTCGGGGGAAGGGATGCCTCAGCATGGGCCCACTGGGGCATCCCCTTCCCCCACACCGCTGTATACCACTTTCTCTAAAACCTCTTTCTCTTTTTATGCTCACAACAGAAACCCTTTCCCCCTCCGAATCTGCCTTGGGGATGTTAACTTGCTTCTTAAAATCTAGTTGGATTCATTTATGGGAAATCAGCATTTTTGGCAGAGTTGGTACATGAGGAGTTACTACTCCTTATACATGTGTAAATAATTTGCTGGTGCCAGTTTCTTTTCTTTTCTTTTTTTGGTTTTTTGAGACAGAGTTTCTCTGTGTAGCCCTGACTGTCCTGGAACTCACTCTGTACACCAACCAGGCTGGCCTCGAACTCAGAAATCCGCCTGTCTCTGCCTTCCAAGTGCTGGGATTAAAGGCGTGCATCACCACTGCCTGGCTAGGTGCCAGTTTCTCAATCAGTGAAATCCTTGAAGTGGGTCTGACACTTCTGCTCCAAGTCAGCAGGGCTCAGGAATTTCTGCCTGCAGCAATCAAAGCTCAGTTTTTGGTTGTTTGTGCTGCTGAGGAACGGAAGCTGGGTAAGGACTCTACCTCTGAACTTCATGCCCAGCTCCAGGGCTTTTCTTTTGAGTCCCAGGAACTGTAATTAACTGGTTCACTGCCATATCTTACAAAATGTCAACTCCTTTCCCATCAATGGTTGCTAAAAGATTCCATCTGTATCAGTTCCACGTATTTTGGGCTTGTAATTTGCCACACCTCATTCCGGGATTGGTTATTGTCTTTGTAACCAAATGGAATGAGCTCACATCTTGGTGAGTGCAAAAGGTCAAACAAGCACAGCCAAGACATGCAAGAGTGGAGCAAGATTCATTACTGAAAGCAGGTAAGGAATCCATGAGTGTCTCGACCAGCACAGTTTTGGGATTGCCTTGACCAGGGCAATGGAGAATGGAAAAATGACAGATGTACTGAGAAGCTGGGATTGGATAGGCCTTGCACAGTCCCAAGTATGCTGCTTATAAGATCATCATTTAAGAGGGAAACATACAAATTTTAGACATACTTAGCTCAAGTTCACAGACTGTTAAAATGGGGAAGAAGAGTACATCTGAGAATTCTCAGCTTGTATCATAGCTGAAAATAATGGAAAGGACAATTTGTAAGTATGCACAGGTGCACTTGTGTGTCTTGGTGTGTGTTCATAGGTATGCCTATGAAGGCCAGAGGGCAAAACTTGCATATCATTTTTTTCAGGAATTTTCCACCTCAGTTTTTGAGACAGGGTCTCTTACTGGCCTGGAACTCACCAATTAGACTAGGTTGCTTGGCCAATGGGTCCCAGAAATCCAATTGGTTCTACTTCCCCAGCACTGGGATTACAAATGCACTGCATTGAGCCTGGCTTTTTGATGTGGTCTCTGAGGATTGAACCCAGGTCCTTATGCTTGCAAAGCAAGCATTGTAACCAGAGAGCCATCTCACTAGCCCAGAAAGGATGCTTTGAAGGTAGATTAATATAGGAGTTTTCATCTAAAGGTAACTCACTTGTGACTAATAGTTTCATTAAGTGGCTTATGATACAATTATTTTTGTTGTTGGGATTTAATTTTTTTCTATAATGTTTGTTTTGTTTAGTTCTTATCTCAGGCTGACCTGGAAAACACTAATCTCAAAGTTTTGGAAACTCTCCTGCCTTGACCTTCTGAATGCTGGGTTTATAGATGTAAGCCAATACACCCAGTTAAAATATGGCATTACAAGCAAATGTGAACATGAAAGGATTTATTTACTTCCTTAGTTCTTCGAAATCACATCTGGGTAGTCTACTGGTCTGGAACTTAAGGTGATTGTCCCATTTCGACCTCCCGAGTACTAGGATTGCAGGCACATACCACCATGCCTAAGACAGCAGTTTTTTGCAGTAACCTTATTAAGTTAACGAGAGGGCTAATTTTTAGGAAAGGGATGCTGGACAAACTCTCTAGTAAGTACATTTTAATAAAAACATCTATTCTCTTCATCTTTCATCCCTTCAAGATACTGCCTTTCCTTTCACATTGTCTCCCATCCCTGCCATTCTAGATCTACTACTCTTATGACAAATCCCATTCTAGAATTTGCAACCTGTTTTCGTTTTCATCCTAACAGACCATTCTGATTTCGTTCCTGGGGTTCTGCACTTTCATGTTCTGTAAATTCCAAGCCAGATACAACTACTCTGCACTGCAGATCTTATTTTCTGCTGTATTCTGGCTGAAGGAATGGGCCCTAAAAGCTTGACAGAAGACAGACTCTACACGGATTTCATTGGAGAATCATGCTGAAACACTTTTCAAAAGATTGTGACCAAATTAGAACCTTTGCAACTATTTTGCATTGTTCCCACATGGGCAAATTTACTAGGTTGGAAAACAAATCCCCTAACCATATGGTATAGCTTAGTGAGTACCAATAAGGTCCAAGTTGTAGTTGAATTCAAGGGGGTAGTTAATTTCCCTGACCAGAGATCCTGAGGCAAATTATAGTCAATTTCATTTTGTCTATTCATTCATTGTCATAAGTAAATGTTTTAACATTGGTAAGGGGGACAACTCTTCAAAGTATAACGGTAGCTAAAAACAAGTTGATTGATATAGAAATAGTAGTGGTTGTTATGTTTTATATGTGTTCTTTTCCAGTCATTAAAAGTTGTGCATATCATCTTTACAATGGAAGGGAAATTTCTCCCTCTCAGGGAACTTTAGCTCACTTTAGCCAAATTCTACCAATCCACAGTACTTCCCTTCCCATGATGCATCATCTCCATTCCTTTCCCTGGGCATGGTGGTACAATATCCCGAGGCAACTCGGTTGGATACTAGGAATTCTGGTGCAAATCATATACACCTGTTTTCATGGCCCGCTTCTTCTGACACTATGAACATCAAGGCCTGACAGGGGTGAACCTCTGGTTCTAAGACTGCATCCTGAGGCCATCCGGGAAAAGACTACAACTCCCAGGATGCTCATCCGCCCCGCCCCGCCCCTGCACCCCTCCCCCAGCTAGAAAGCGAGTATCACAGAGAAGACGAGGCAACATGGCTCCCGGAGGTGGAAGGCAGAGGCTTCACCCCCTTTGAAGCGGTGAAGAAGAGCAGCGGAGGGGAACGGGAAAAGAGAAGTGACTACGACTTGTCATCGCTTTTATCTTTCCAGCCTCTTCTGAGTCTGGTCAGCCTCACCTCTGCTCTCCACACGCACGCAGTCTGTGGTCTCCTCCCCTCCCCGCCCACGTTCCCTCGCCCCTCCCGTTCTCAAACCCTCTCCCCGCCCCCCTCGCCCCTACCCCCCGCGGAGTGCGCACGCGCCCGCCTCCAGCTTCGCGCGGGGATCGCCGACTGGCCCGCTTGCGCAGCCGCCGTTCCTTCTGCCCACGGAGGAAGCATGGGCGTCCAGGGCTTCCAAGAGTTCCTGGAGAAGCGCTGTCCGGGGGCTGTGGTGCCTGTGGACCTCCTCAAACTCGCGCGCACCGTCTCGCGCCAGCAGCAACAGCCACACCTGCACCGCCAGCTGCCGCCAGCAGCCCTAGCGCCAGGGGCTCCACGCATCACCAGGGGCTCTGCTCCTCTGCCGCCGCCGCTCCCGCCCGCTGCCTTTGGTGCTTACTCCGGGGGCGCGGGGCCGACTCGGCACCATCACCCTGCTCACCATTTCCACCACCATGGTCAAGCGCCGCCAGGGCTGCATCCGCCGCCGCCCCCTCCGCTGCCTGGTGCTCGGGTATTGGTAGACGCGGGCTCGGCGCTGCCGCGGCTCTATGGTGGCTACCAGACGGATTGGGTTTGTGGCGGCCAGTGGAATGCCATGCTGGGCTACTTGTCAGCGCTGTGCCAGGCTTGTGCCTATCCGGGCGGAGACGGCCTGGAGCTGGTGGTCATGTTCCCTGGGGGCCTGGGGAAGGACCGATTGGCCGAGTGGGGCCGTCGGTGCCAGGCGGAGCGGCAGACTGCGCAACTGATCGTGGGACACGTGGGCAACAAGGGCACCCCTCCACCGCGGGCCTGGTTCCTGCCACCTGCCTGTCTGAGCCACTGCGTGAGGCTAGCACTCATCCGCTTCCGGGTCAAGGTGAGGGAGGGGTTAGATTTTAAATGAAATGCCCCACACCTGTTCCTTCCAGACTAAACACCTAGCCATTCACCCACTTACCTGCCACCCACTCAGTCAGCTAACTTACTGGCGACCATTTTATCCACTTGTGCCCCTGTCATATGGCCTACCAATTTCCTTACCTACATGATTGTATCTCTATCCATGCCATCCCTGTAACCCCCTTTACTTACGCAATTGGCCTACCTGTTGGTTCTAGCAGAATTGACTCCAAATTTCTTCGGGGCTTCATGTTTCTCTTGCTATCATCCCCCTCAAACTGAAATATGTTTTTTCTTCATTTTCCAGTTGACGTTTCTTCTCCTATATCTGTTTTCAACCCCATGGCAAATAAAACATGTTAGTCGAACACCTTTGTTCTATATTTTTCCCCATTTGATACCTAGTACTTCTTTTTTACCCATCCATTGAGTCCTTTTCATTTCAACATGCTTTTATCTTGGCACGCCTTAGCCCAAACAATTCACTGATTGAGTCACTATTCAGGAAGATGAACACGCTCAGTAGGGGTTTTCAAAGACGGGGGGGGGGGGCGGGGGGACTTTCAAAAACCCTGAGACGCCATTCTTGGCCTTGAAAGATTAAATGCGCAACATTTACTTAATGGTGTAAATATGCATGGTGATTCTGTTTTCTGGTCAGTAAGTACGGTACCAGTTTGGGTATGTGGGTGGGGTGATAGTCTGTGGGCTAAAATGGTTCAGGGAAACTTCCTGAAAAAGACTTTACTTAAGACTTCGAGAACGGGCTAGATTTGAATGGTTCACGGGTTTTGGAGGAGGAGGTTTAATTAAAGAGGTTGACGAAATCGGGCAGAGGCAAAAAGAAATCCCAAGTTCATGAGGCTCCGTGGGTTTAAATCTAAGGCCAGCCTCTGAGTAGTTGGGCCACTGCATATGGAGCCTGGGGAAAGCTTGGCAGCATCCCCGGGTCTTGGCACCACTGCTATTACGCTGTTGCTTTCCCATACTCTTAGGTTTCAAGTTCCTACGTGTAGAGAATAGCAAGGCTTGAGAAGTAAGGAGGTGGGCAGGAAGAAGGAAAAGAAAAGCGCCACAGGGTTAGGTGGGAAGAAACTGCAAACCCATTTTCTAACCAGAGTTTTGGGGGAATGTCCTCTCAAGATTGGGGATTTGGGAATTCTGAAACAAAACAGGTGGCAGCTGGTGGAGTAAGGAGGGAACAGAGACGCAAAGATCTGCTACATAGAGAAGTTTGCGATGGTTATAGAATGTGACTAGAATCCTACTATGCTAGACATACAGGGCTCAGCACCAAATCTGCCTTGGCTGGATAGATTATAGCTTTTTTAATTTGACAAGCCAGTAACGGGCTGGGGGTGGGGGGCATAGCTCAGTGATAGAGTGTCCTTACTAACCAGGAGGCCCTTGCTTCAATCTCTTGACACCATGCATGCAAAAAAAAATCTAATCATGAGCTAACTTAAAATATAACTGTAACAAAACCCCACTTGCCTGTCTGAACATTTTAAAGCAGATTCACTTACAGTCTTTCCTTCCAAGTTGTTTTGAATGGCACCACCCAGGCTTTAAGGACATTTTTTTACCCTGTTATTTTTTTATCCTGCTATTACTGGCAGCTTGACTGTTGGCACTAGTGATGACTATGTTAGTGGAGCAGGGTTTTCCTTTCTTTTTTTGAGGGGGCTGAGGGTGGTGCCCGGGAAGGGTGGTGCTAATTGTTTTTACATCTGCAGCCCTTACGTGCTTTAAAATTCCCATTGGATCTTTACAGTAACTCATGAAGCAGTATGACCCCCGTTTTCCAAATGGGAAAACTCAGACCCAGGAGCTTTACACACTTGCCCAGAGATGATGTAGTAATAAATGATTGAGCCAAGATTCTGGGCTTGATGTCCATGCAATCTGACTCCACAGCTCGTGCTCTTAACAGCTGTGTTCAAAGATGAATCTTTCTAAAGAGGCACTGGGATCAGATTATTTTCACACTGGAAGAAATATCGCATTGGCACCTGAATAAAAACAGGTTTGGTTTATTCATTTGTGTTATTCCTTTACTGAGTGCTTGCAGTAGGGTAAGTACCGGACTGCTTGCAGAAAATTCATAAGGAAGGCCTCTCCAGTAGGTCAGGGTTTAGTAAAGATTGAAAACAAAATTTCTTGTGATGAAAAATGTACCTGTTTACAGGGGTATGGTAATTTCTTAGTGAGCGAGTAAAATTCTGGAGCGCCTTTACAGATTGGCCACGAAGAGATATGAGACTACTACATACTGGATAAGGGCATGGGGACCTAAAGCAGCCTGTTTGTGTGCTCTGAGTAGGTTATTGTTTATTTATAGCATATTTACGAATTTTTTTTCTGAATAGGTTTTGATTGCTGGTTGGCAGGAGAGAGGAACACTGTAGGTTTGTGGTTTGTTCATATTCTCCACCAGTCAAGAAATTTGAGAACCAACTGTAAATATATTTTGTCATATTTAGCACAGTTTTTTTGAGGCAAGTTTTCATGTCTTCCAGGCTATCCTTGAATTTGATATATAGCCAAGGCTGACTATAAATTCTTCATTTTCCCACCTCCCATCTCTCAAGTGCTGAGATCACAAGAGTTCACCATCATACATGGTGCAGTCTCATTTTAAAAAAAAGATCTCAACAGTGGTTATGGACATTCCTGTTTGCCTGTGTAATTCCACCTACTCAGGAGGCTGAGGTAGGAGGATGGCTTGAGCCTTGGAGTTTGAAACTGGTCAATCTGGTAATATAGATACAATGTGTAAATAAATATCCCAGCAATCCGTAAAAGATCATGGCTCAGATAGATCCTAAGAAAAGAGACTGTAGGAGTGACTTCTAAAAAGGTTTAGTGTGATAGATATGACACATCTTGTCCCAGTGTTTATGGAGCCTGCGGCAGTTCTGAACTCTGTACTGAGACGTCCCAAAAAATAAAAGTGAAGAGCAGAGAACCTGAGTTCAGTTCCCAACAACTATCTGTAACTCCAGCTCTGGAGAGTTGACACTCTATTCTGGATTCTATGAGCACACACACAAAATAAAGCAAAAAAAAAAAAAAAAAGTAAACTGTGACTTAAAACTGACTCCAGAAATATATAAATAGTGTTGATATTCTCAGTGAGTTCTCTTGGCTTTGATCTGTGACTTTTGTTGTTGGAGTAATGAAGAATGTCTTGGATTTTGGCACAGGCATGCAAGGGGGGGTGGTCAATAACTGTTCCTTGCCTTTTCAGAGCTGCGGTCTGTCTTGAAGGTGGTAATTTTTCACATGGGTGATTTGCATGCGTAGCATTTCTTTTGTTTGAATATTAGTGCTTCAGAACAAAAACTAGATCTCCATTATCCCTTGGTTTTGTTCTTTATAGTTTAAAAAGGCAGGATGAGCCATTATTTCCAGCCTCATTTTCATTTCTAATAGAGGATATAGAAGTGGCAGGATTAAATACTTAAAGTGCTGGGTTGTCTGTTTAGCTTTAGACAAGTTTGGACTTCATAAAATGTTTGATGTCTAGTTTTGACATGATTTTGTCATTTCATTTGTTATAGGTATTTGCTCAGAACACTTTTGTACGTGAAAACAACCAGTAGCAAGAAATTTTACTACCCCTCAAGTTCCAAAGGGTCTCAGAAACAGAGCAACTTAAAGTAGGTTTAGACTGTGACTGCAGAAATAATGTGTGATGCAGGGGAATGGAAGCTTTATTGGATAGTTATTGTAAAAGAGCAAAAAGATAACGCGCACGTCAAGTGCTCTACTTCCCAGCTCAAAGGAGGCTAAAAAGATTGATGAAAAGAAAGCAAGCTTGGTTGCGTCAGAAGTCATATTGGTGGTACATGACTAACCAGACTGAGACATCTGACCAGATGCAGGTATCATTTTGTGTTCTCCTCCTTCAGGAAGGACATGACTGGTGTGGTCTTTACTAATCCTGTCATCCAGACCCTGAAAAATCCAAGGCTCTTCTAGATGGGACATGATCCTAAGAGTAATAATCACTGTCACTTCTTGAGCACCAAGTTGGGTATAAAATGCATTTTAAACACAGTGTCTTGTTTAATCCTCACAGATTTCCTCCCCATTTTACAGTTAAAGAACTGAAGGGCAAAGGGGTAAAATGGTGGTTGGGGATACAGCTCAGTGTTGAACAAGGAAGATTAAATTTACTCCCCAGGACCAAAGCCAAACCAAACCAAACCAACCGAACAAACCAAAAACAAGAAGTGATTTAAAAATATTTTGGTGCTGTGGATTAGTACCTATTCACGGTAGGTACATACTGTATCACTGAACCAAAACCCAGGTCCAGTAATTTACTTTGGAGGCAAAGTGGGCTCTGGTAAGTGAGAGATGAAAACCATTGCTTTTAGATCTCTATTGCTTAGTCCTTCTGAAGGACCCCATGACATTTCCTTCTTTTAAACATTTTTGTGTAAGGTTGTGTACTTTTCTTGATTCAGTACAAAGAAACAGTAAGAATTGTTGAACATTGCATTTGTGCCAGCAGTGCTGAAATCCATAGTCCTGCCAGTACAAGACAAATGTGTTAGCTAATTGCCAAGTGAGTCATACAGTGATGTTGAGGAATTCAGAAGTAGCAATTCGTTTCTATGCAAAATAATTGTGTGTGTCTACCCATGAAACCCAAAATCACACATGTAGGTGAGCACACTTCCCTTGAGCTCATAATAACCTTTAAAATATAAACCAATGTTACTCATTTCCCTTAAACTATTATCCTTAGCTCCTTTTCACCATTATTCTTGAAAAAGACTATTTATTCTTCCTTAATCTGTTGCTACTTAAGGTTTTTTTATGTGGGGGTGGGGGGCTATGGATGTATGTGGGTGCATATGGAATGGGTGCATGTTCACCACTCTTGAGTGTGGAGGTCAGAGGATAAATCGGTTCTCATCTACCACGTGTGTCCTGGGGATTAAATTCAGGTCAGCGGACTTGGCAAGTGCATTAACCTGCTAAGCCCTCTCCCTCCCCTTCTATTGTCACTTTTAAAAACATTGCAACATTTTCTTACATTTATTTGTGTTATACCTGTATATGTGTATGTATGTGTATATGTATGGACACAAGTGTACCATGGTTCATGTGTGGACGTTAGAGGACAACTTGTGGGAGTCAGTTCTCTCCATCATGTGGGTTCTGGAAGTGGAACTCAGGTTGTTAGACCGTTACCAGTTGCACTATCATGATCTCCCCGAATGACATTTTTAGTTAGCATACACAGTACAGGGTTTCATTATAATTTGTTCATATGTAAAAACCATTGTACTTTTGTCATATTCACCCGCATCGTTATTCTCTTTGCCCCCCTGCTGTTGCCCTGCCTCTTCCCAAATAATATTGTTTTCGTGTCATTTGTATTTATATGTGCAAATACATACATGCATACATGCAGCTTTCATGTCATAAATTTTATAAATTTTGTTCCTACATATGCAAGAAAATGTGTGGTACTTGATTTTCTTTACTCCTGTTCATTTCCTACTTTTGTTCCCCGTTTCCCATTTGTCCTCTAACTCCTCCAAACATTCCCCTTTCTACTTCCATGCCTCATACATACCTATAGGTATTAAATATTTTTATATTTATAACATATTAAAATATAAAATATGTGATAGAATACATGTTTGTATTTTGAGTCTGGCTTATTTCATTTAATATGATCTTGTATTGCATACATTTTCCTGAAAATGACATAATTTTGTTCTTGTCTCTGAGTACAACTGCATTGTACGGTCGTGTGTATGTACCACACACATGCAAACACACTCACCTATCATGTTTGTTATCCATTTATTTGTTGATGAACGTTTGGGATGACAGCATACCTTGGATTCTTTAATACTGCTTCAATAAACATGGATGTACAGGTGTCTGTGGTATGCCGACTTAGATTGCTTAGGAATATATGCCCAGCAGTGGTGTAGCTTTATCATATAGTAGTTCTATTTTAGTTAGTTGATGAACCTCCTTATAGGTTTCAATACTGACTGGGCTAATTTACTTCCTGCTAGAAGTATACGATAATTCACTGTGTGTGTGTTTGTGTGTATTGTAGCTCAGGCTGGCCTCATACTCTTACATAACCAAGGGTACCCTTGAACTCCCTAACACCCAACTTTTTTTTAAAGACAGAATCTTGCTATATAGCTCTGCCTGACCTAAACTCACCAACTCTGCCTCCCTAGTACTGGAAATCCAAGTGTGTGCACCACCATACTTGGCTTTTCTTTTTGGTGCTGGGGATCAAATTGAAGGCCTTGTGTATGCTAGGCAAGTACTCTACCAGCTGAGCTACACACTCAGCCTAGGCTTCTTCCCCTCCCCACTGCATCCTCCATGGTACTAGAATTAAAGGCATGTACCACCATGCCCAAACAATGTATATTTCTACCAAGTTCCTTGATGGTGGTGGTCAAGGTTAGATTTGTTTTGTGTTTGAGACAGGTCTTGCTATTTAACCTTTGCTGGCTTGTAACTCAGTATGTATTGTAGACCAGGATGATCTTGATCTCATAGAGATCCCCCTACCGAGGCCTTAAAGTGCTGGGATTAAGGGCATGTGCCACCACACCCAGCTTTGTGTTCTTACCCATATCCTTTATTATTTGTTTTGTTTGTGATAGTCATTCTGAATAGAGTGGGTTGTGGTCTTAGTGTAGTTTTCATGACAGCTAAGGATGATGAGTATTTTCTAAACATTTATTGGCTGTGATTTTTAGAATTATTTAGTCAATAGCCAATTGTTTATGAGTTAGATAATTGGGGAAGAGGTTAATGTTCATTTTATTTTTTTACTTTTATAATATACTCTTGGTATTAATCCCCTATCATGTATAGCTGCAAAGATCATCTAATCTATAGACTGACTCTTCACTCTGTTGTTCGCTTCTTGTTCAGAAACGTTAATTCTGTGCAATGTCATTTGGCAGCACTTTGAATCCCTTCATAAATATTGGAACCTTTGAGAAAGTCCTTGCATACACTTATCTCTTTCGAAGTGTTTTCCCTCTGTTCCCCCCTTCCCCGGTAGCAGTTTTAGAGTATTGGGTCTTGAGTTCTTTGATCATTTTGAGCTAGTTTTTGTGCAGGGTGAAAGATGGGGATCTAGTTTCATTCTTCTATCTGTGGCTATGCAGCTTTTCCACCATTTTCTTGGATGAATGTTTCTTATACCTTGTTAAGAATCAAGAGCCCATAGCTGCATGAGTTTTATCTCATCCCACTAGTCTGTGTATCTGTTTTTGTGCCCAAATTATGCTGTATTTGTTATTCTGTGTCTGTAGTATAACATGAAGTTGGCTAAAATGATACCTCCAGCATTACTCTTACTGATCAGGATTGTTTTGACTATTACTGGTCTTCATGGGTCTATATTCATTTTAGAATTTTTTTCTATATCTATGAAGGATGCCTTTGGAATTTTTATAGGGACTACATAAAATCAGATCTGTAGATTGCTTTCAGAAGTAGGCCATTTTCACATTTCACACACACACACACACCCCATTTGTTTACTTTTGTGTGTTTCTATGTGGGTGGGTATACATGCACCTTGGCATGTGTATGGAGGTCAGAGAACAACTTATGGGAGTCAGTTCTCTCCTACTATGTGTATCCTGGGGATCAAACCCAAGTCATCAAGCTAAGTCATTTTGCTGACCTTATTTTAATTTTAAAAATTAGTTTTTATAGTGTGTGTGTGTGTGTGTGTGTGTAGGCCAGAGAACAAATTGTAGGAGTCAGTTGTCTTCCACCATTTGGGTCGTAGGGATGGAACTAAAGTCTGCAAGCTGGGTAGGACATTCTAGTCCACAGCTTGGTGGTACACACTTCTACCACATGAGTCATTTTGTAGGCCCAGTTGTCATAGTCTTGATGCTGTCAATCCATGAGCATGAGTGGTCTGTCCATCTTCTAGTGTCTTCAATTTCTTCAGTATTCTAAACTTTTTATTAAAGAGATCTTTCACCTCCTTGGTTAGATTTATTCCTAGGTGTTTTTAAGGGCTATTGAGAATAAGATTTTTTTATTTCTCTTTTTGTCTGGAGTTCTATGTCAATGTTCACTAATACACAGAAACAGTACTGATTCTTGTATGTTGATTTTTGTATCTTCCTACTTTAGTGAAAGCTTATTAGATCTAAGAGTTTTATAATGGTGTCTTTAATGTTTTCAAATAGGGGTAATTTAACTTCTTCCTTTTGTACTTGCTTTTTTCTTTTGACTTATTGCTGTGGCTAAGACTTGAAATGTTCTGGATAAGGGAAGAGATAGTGGGAACACCATTGTCTAGTTCCTGATCTTAAAACAATACTTTAAAACTTTCCCATTTATTATAATTTTGGTATAGATTTTTTATTTTAATTTTAAAAATTATTTTGTCTCCCCTTTGCCTCTAAGAGGGTGCTCACCCACCCACCCACTCCTGTCTCACTGCTCTAGTATCCCCCTTCTCTGGGGCATCAAGTCTCCACAGGCTCAAGGGCGTACCCTCCCACTGATGCCAGATAAGGCAGTCCTCTGCTGGAGCCATGGACAGACCCATGTATACTCCTTGGTTGGTGGTTTAGCCCCTGGGAGCTCTGAGGGGTCCAGTTAGTTGATATTGTTGTTCTTCCTATGGGATTGCAATCCCCCTCAGCTCCTTCAGTCTTTCTCCTCACTCTTCCATTGGGGTCCCTGGGCTCAGTCCAGGTGCTGATAGAGCCTCTCAGAGGACGGCCATACCAGGCTCTTGTCTGCAAGCACATCTTGGCATTTTTGTATGGAGCTTTAGTTGTTTCTAGTTTCAGGGTTTTTATCATGAAATGATGTTGCCTTTTCTGTATCTCTGTGATGACCATGTGACTTCTATCCTTGAGTCTGTTTATGTACTATATTACATTTATTGATTTGTGTATGTTATACCATTCTTGTGTCCCTGGAAGGAAACCAAGTTGACAGTGGTATCTCTTTTTGGTGGGAGGTGTGGGGGTGAAGACAGGATCTTAATGTGTATCCCTGGTTGTCCTGGAACTCACTGCTGGGATTAAAGGTGTGTACCACTATGCTCAGCTTACAGTGGTATCTTTTTAATGTGTTGTTGAATTCAGACTGCAAGTATTTTGTTGAAAAATTTTGCATTGGCAGTGTGGTAGTGCATGACTTAAATCCCAGCAGAGGCAAGTGGATCTATATGAGCTCAAGACCAGCCTTGCCTACAGAACAAGTTCCAGGACAGCCACAGCTATTATATCTTTGTCTTGAAAAACAAAACAAGCAGACAAAACAAAAACAAAAAAACAAGAAGAAAATATTTTACATCTATGTTCATGAATGACTTGGGTCTATAGTTTCTCTTTTGTTGTCTTTATGTGGTTTTGACATCAGAAATACTGCCTTCATAGGATGAATTTCTTACTGATTCTTTAAATTTTAGTTTGAAGATCTTCAGTGTTAATTTTTTCTTAAAAGTCTGGCAGAGGGGCTGGAGAGATGGCTCAGAGGTTGAGAGCAGAGGTCCTGAGTTCAATTCCCTGCAATCACAACCATCTATAATGAGGTCTGGTGCCCTCTTCTGGCATACAGGCATATATGCAGGCAGAATACTGTGTACATAATAAATAAATCTTTTTAAAACAAGAGTCTGACAGAATTGGTCTGTAAACCTGTCTAGTCTTGGTGTTTAGGGATAGGAGACTCTTTTGTTACTGCCTCAGTTTTGTTGCTTTTTATAGATCTGTTAAGATTATTCACATCTTCTCCATTTAATTTTGATATCTCATACACATGACTTAGGAGTTTAATTTAGCTTTTTATTTTTTAACACGGATACATTTATTTATAAGATTATTGTGTATGTGTCTGGATGCATATGTGCCAGAGTGCACATGGAGACGTCAGAGACTTGACCTGCCTTTGGTATGTTCCCAAGGTTATGTTTAATTTTTATTTTATTCTAGGGTTTAAAAAATATTTCCTCGGTGATTTCTTCCATGATCTAGTTATCATCCAAAAGTGTGTTGTTAAGCCAGGTATTAGATGTCTGTAATTGCAGTAGTTGAGAGGTTGGGTGGGCTTAGAGCATTACTTTGAAGTTGAGGCCTGCCTGGGTATATAGCAGATGCCAGGATAGTCAGTTCTACATAACAAGACTCTCAATATACAAACTAAAAAAATGTATTGTTTAATCTCCATGCATTTGTATAATTTCTGTTGTTTCTTTTGCTGTCAGTTTCTCGTTTTGTTACACTAAGATCTGATAAGATATAACAGATTATCTTAATTCTTTTGTATTTGTTAAAGACTTGCTTCATGACACAGCGTTTCTCTGTGTAGCCCTGGCTGTCCTGGAACTCTCTGTAGGCCAGGCTGGCCTTGCATTCACAGAGATCTGCCTGTCTCTGCCTCCTTAAAAAGGTCATGTGCCACCACCACCCAGTCAGTTATGGTTTTATTTGGGTACCTTTTTAAGGAGTAGTCGTCCCTTGCATGCTCTGTCTTCAGTACCACTCAGAAAGGAGAAAAGAAACTGCTATAATAGTAACAATGCCAGTCAAAATCAGATTTAAAAATACACTTCCAACCTGATGAGCCTGAGACAACCTGAGCTCAATTCCAGGACCCACGTGGTGGAAGGAGAGGACTGACTCCAGTACTCCCACAGACTGTCCTCTGACCTCCACACACATATCATAGAATGCATGTACATACAAATATATGCACAGAGATCCCTACATACATAAACACACTACTAAAAAAGTAATTATTTAAAATACACTTAAGGTTGATTAAAGCCATCTTATATACAAGCAGTGACCATAGAACAAAAGTCCAGAAATAATGTGCAGTTTGGTATAAAGTTAAAATTAATAGAGATGACTCAGAGGCCTGAGATCAATTCCCAGCAACCACACGGTGGCTCACAACCATCTTTAGTGGGGTCTGATGCCCTCTTCTGGTGCGTCTAAAGACAGCGACAGTGAACTCATATACATTAAGTAAATAAACCTTTATAAAAAAATTAATAGCATCAGAGTAAAAAAAAACAGTAATAGATAAGGAATAGGACACTCAAAAGACAAAGCAAGGTTAAACACAATAAAGGAAAAGTGAGACAGAAGAATATTAAGAAAAAAAGAGCAAGCAGTTAAAACAATCTCATTACAAAATGAGGAAAATTAATAATAGAAATAAAAGCATTTTAAAATGGAATAGCGTAATAATAATGTAAAAAGAGAAAGGGAGAAAACAGGCAAAAAATTGAAAAAACATGTTTTTAAGATGAAAATATATTGGAGCAATATGTTTCTGAGTACAGGTACAGTTAATAGTATTAGAATCTGCCCATTGGAGGACACGGTCAAGTTGGAAGCTTTCATCTTACCTTCAGGGTGCTAGTGATTCTGGACAGATGAAGGTTTTGATGTTTCACAGAGCCTTCCTTCTGGAGCATCTGCTGGCCACACTTGACTTTATAGCCAGAGACTTGCCCATCTCTATACTTTGACTGGCTAACATTCAAGCCAAGAGATCTCTTCTGAGTATTTTGTAGAATTGGGGAAGCTATCAAGAGTGCTGCGATACAGGGTGGAGGTGGACCTGACCTTCAGACTTCTCAGTGTCACTAGCAGTAAACCAGGAAACAGTGTTGTTCCCAGAAGCTCAGCAGTCTACTATTGAAGACATGGTCTTTGCTGTTTTTCTCAGATGATCGGGTCTGTGTCTTTCCACAGAGGGCAGGGTGCCTTTCACACCATAAGCCTCCAGTCACCCGAACAATCTAGCTTGCTTATCTCAGTTGCACCCCCACCCCTGTGACAGTATCCCACTCTGGCTGGGTCAGAGTATCCCCTGGCTCCCTTGCTTGTAACTATTTGTGTTCAGGCTTCTAGAATAGCTTAGTCTCAAAACAACAGGTTCTCTTTCAAGATGGTACTGACTCTGGCCTTTGCAGTCAGTGACAAAATGGGTCCCCCCCCCCACAGGAAAAGTCACAGCCATACCAAATTCTCCAACTAGATTTGAGGCTCATAACAGTGATCTTGTCCTATAGCTTGATTGCTAGTTTCTTTTTCTCCTGGGATACCTGGTTCACCCTTGGGTGAGGCTTCTAATTCCTCTCTCTTGGCTTTGGACCTAGAGCTTGAGTCATGTCCTATATTCTACTTCCCTCTCTGTCTGTTTCTGGGACTCTTACTATCTCTTTTGTGTGATTTTTGTGCCTTCCAATCTTTCTGTCATTGGGATAGTCTGTCCTTTCTTACCCCAATTCTCATTTAGAGTGTCACATGGAAACAGTGTCTAATCTGCGTTTTTTTCCACCAGAATTTCTTTGGAAAAAAAGGACTAGTAAGCTAGTCACTAGTAGTCAGTCACTAGTAGCTAGGATGGTCTCAAACTTGTGATTCTCCTGCTACAACATCCTGATTGCTAGGATTATAGGCATGTCCCTTCATGCATGGTCTCAGCTCTGTACATTTCTGAGTTCTAACTATAGCATAAAAAATTCTTCTTGCTTGACAACTATAAATATCAAGTGCTAGAGAGGTGGCGCAGCAACTTGGCTGCTCCTCCAAAGGACAGACACAGCTTTGCAGCCACTTGTAACTCCAATTTCAGGGGTTCTAATGCACTCCTCTGTAGCATGGAGTTTTTGCTACTGTACTCCTGGTGGACTGTGCTACCAGCCCCTCCCAGGTTCGTTGTCGTTCTCTCTCTCTCTCTCTCTCTCTCACACACACACACACACACACTCTTAATTTTCAACCTGCCTTATGGTTCAGTTGCTGGGGCTCCTAATCTCCCATGGCTGGCATGCTCTATACTCTAGAGTATATTGGCATCCCAATACTCTAAGCACCCTAAATCTGCCCTCAACTTTAGTTGCTCAGTTACCTTCTCCTTGTTCAGCAACCCGAAACTGCCCTCAGCTTTAGTTGTGTTTCTTTCTTTCTTTCTTTTTTTTTTTTTTTTTTTTGGTTTTTTCGAGACAGGGTTTCTCTGTGTAGCCCTGGCTGTCCTGGAACTCACTTTGTAGACCAGGCTGGCCTCGAACTCAGAAATCTTCCTGCCTCTGCCTCCCAAGTGCTGGGATTAAAGGCGTGCACCACCACTGCCCGGCTTTAGTTGTGTTTCTAACCTCTTACCTGGGGAAATACCCTGTGGCCGTTCCACCCGAGATCTCACGTGGCTGGTCACCTCTTCTCCTTCCTAAGCATGGTGAAAATCCTCCTCCCTTCCACTGTGTCTGCTAGCTTGCCTGCAGGGACCAGAAGTCCCATCTATTTTGCACAGATAATTGCCCTCCAGCATCTTTATTGATGGATCAAGAACCAGGCCAGGCAGTGGTGGTGTACTCCTTTGATCCCAAGACACAGAGAAACCCTGTCTCGAAAAACCAAAAAAAAAAAAAAAAAAAAAAAAGAACCAATTTGGGAATAGGACCTTAGCATCAGAACCACCCCTTACACTCTTCTGGCCTCTGAAGGTCACCAGGCACATACCTGGCATACGCATATATGCAGGTAAAATAGCCATATTTATAAATAAATATTATCTAAGAAGTCCTTATGAACTCTCTCATCCTGCTAAGGTAAATGATACCTTCTCATATACTATCTGAGTACTCTTTTTCATCTCTAATATTTTTTCTGTTTTTCTACTATTTATGTGTCAAATTATAGTTCTCTCTTTTATTGAGACAAGGTCTCTTTGTGTAGCCCTGGCTGTCCTGGAATTTACTTTGTAGGCTATAGTGACCCTGAACTCACAGAGATCTGCCTGCCTCTGCCTCCTGAGTGCTGAATTCTCTTTTAAATTTGTTCTAAGAAAGCAGGACTTTTAAGTTTTAGAACTTAACATACAATATATAAGAATTTAGAACCAGTGTTATGTGTTAATTCTAGGTTAATCAACTCAGATTCCATACTGTATTACCAAATTCTTGTTTGTGACACTGGAGTTTTGTTAGCTGTATATAGCAATGTATTTACAGTATATAATCCTATTTGATAAAAATAATAATAATTATTATATGGACTGGATACCATACATATAGATCATTTAATTCTCAAAATCCCCATGTTTATAGATAAAATGAAAATAGTCTTGGCATAGTTATTGACTTTATTGTACTGCTATAACACAAATGAGCTAAGATGTGGACCTTCTACTTGACATCAAAGTTTTTATCTCAAAAGTTAAATAGTTAAATTTTATGGCTTTGTTTTACTTACTTTATAATAGTTTTTCTTACATTTAGTTTATGTTAAATAATGTCTAATAGCATTGATTTTTGAACCACACAATTTGTTCTTTTTTCTATTAGCCATGTCTGGAAGATAAGGATAGCAATAAAAACCATACCACAGACTTTTGAGTGTTCAACGATTTAATATAATAAAGTACTAAACCGTTATAAGGTACATATAAAAACCATTTACTGTTACTTTAAGCAAAATAACTTGTGTGCCAAATTGATGGAACATATATCACCTCATACTTAGATTTTATTATGATTAGGATATTTTTGTTATTTTTTTTTTGAGACAGGTTCTTAACTATGGACCCCTGACTGTCCTGGAAATCACTCTGTAGACCAGGCTGGCCTTGAGCTCACAGAAATCCACCTGCCTCTGCCTACTGAATGCTGAGATTAAAGACAAGCACCACCTTCCTGGCTGATCATGATTATAAGTTATTAATTGTGTATGTATGATGGGGTACTCATGTTCCATGGCTTGCATATGGAGATCAGAGGACAACTCTTGGGAATTGGTTCTGTCCTTCCACCATGGGATCCAGGAGTCAAACTGAGGCTACCAGCCTTGTATGGAAAGTAATTTTTCCTGCTGAGCCATCTCACAATCACCTCACTCTAGGCTTATTTTAGTATGGTTTGGTATGCAAGGTTTTCATGATATGTCTGCTATTCATTCTCTAACACCATAATCTATTTTTCTTATTAAGAGTCTAATTCCTTTTTAGTTCAGTTAGAATTTTTGAGTACCAGACAGCTTGTGCTAAATAATGTGAACAGTAGAATTCATTAATTCCACCAATATTTATTGGGGGGGGGGTCTTAGTCTAGTTGATAATGCAAAAACAAAAACAAAAACAAAACCCCCAAACAGTATGATTCCTAAGGACACTTTTCTGACCCTTGTCACAAGCCTTGGGCCATGGTCAGCAGAAGTGGCAGAATCAAGGTATGCATACTAGATACCTAAAACCTATTACAAAGGTTAAGGCGGAGCTTGCTAACTGGTAGCACGTAGGTCACCTGTGCATAGAGTTTTGCATTATCCATATCTTTGTTTGGCTGTCATCATATATACATTATGATTCATGACAGTAGCAAAATTGTCATTATCAAGTCTTACTTTTTGGAGGAATGGGGGAAGAATGAACATTGTTTTCTCTGATCAAGTTAAGTATTCCTTGGGGTTTTAAGTCAAGTAATGTGTTTGGACTAAATAGTAAGGAATCTACTTGAATGATTCTGATTTTGAACCGTCATTTATATAAACACATTAGTTTTTCAGGAAATTGGAATTTGTCGTCAACATCAAATAAATATGAAACGCCCCAAAAAGTTAGACATTCCAGCTATTGTCAACATATCAGATCTTCTAGCACAGTGGTTCTCAACCTTCTTAACACTGTGACCCTTTAATACAGGTCCTCGCAGTGTGGTGGCCCCCAACCATAAAATTATTTCATTCTACTTCATAATGGTAATTTTGCTACTGTTATTATTCATAATGTAAATATCTGATATGTGACCCTCAAAGGGGTCGTGACCCACAGTTTGAAGCAATATTCTTTTGGCCAGTCATAAGGCATTCATTTATTTGTATCTCTATCACGCCATGGTATCTTCTTGGTATAGTGATACAAAGGGCTTAGTACTTATCATTATTGAAATCATCTATTGACTCTCAGTGATTACCTTCTGATATTTATAACTTTATAACTATGTATCTCTTCCCACCTCCGATGTTGGCTGGATCTAGTTACTTGTTTCTAATGAGCAGACTACAAGCAAAGCCGTGAAATGTTTCCAAGCCATAATAAAATTTGATTATAAAATACTACGACCCCCATTTTCTTCTTCCCCTTCCTCCCTGCCGCCTCCCCTCATGGTGTGATTACTCTGATGAAACAAACTGCCATGTGAGCACGTGTGCCCTGTGGTGAGGCTCACATGATAAACATGGGGCAGCCTGCAACATCACCAAGTGAGGAACAGCAGCCTTCAGCCCAACAGTACAAGAAGCTGGATCCTGCCAACACTTTGGGTATGGTCTTAGAAGTGGATACTTCCCATTAAGCCTTGGTGACTTGATTGTAGCTTGACAATGCAGATGCTACTGAAATAATAAATGTAATTTGAAGCCAATGAGTTTTGGAGTTAATTTGTCAAATGGAAATGGATAATGCCATTGTTAGTTGTTGTGTTTATACTTTTAAAATAATAGTGTTGATGACTGAAATAGTATACTCATATCAATATAAGGTAAAAAAAGATTATGCAAGAGTCACATACTTATGTTGATATATCTCCATGGTATAGTATTTGTTAGCTTGTGCAAAGCCCTTGGTTCTGTCTTCAGAATTACAAAATTAAATAAGTAGAACTGGGCATGGTGGCTTACATCTGCATTCCCTCCACTTGGGACACTGAAAAAGAGGATTGCTGTGAATTCAAGGCCAACCTATGCTATGGTTTGACACCCTGTCTCAATAAGCAAAAAAAAAAAAAAAAAAAAAAACATAAAAAGTAAACTCAGTAAAGCACAAAAAGATCATATACTTAAAATAAGAAAACTGATTTGTTTTTGTGTGTGAGAGACTGACCAATTTTCCCATGTATGCAAATAAAATGTGGCTGCTGAAAGACTACAATTTAAGATACCATTTAAAAATAAACCATTGTCGGAAGTACAGCCAGTGCTGCAAAACACTTCGAAAACTGGCTTGGAATTCAAATATCTGTGTTTTAATACAGACAGGATTAAGTGATGCATCCACGACATGCAGTGATTTAAGTGAAAATACCTAGGAGCCTCTAGTAAGCAGTGGTCTTATTAAATAATTTCTGTTGAGTACAGTAGAAATTATACAATAAACAAGCATTTGTGAAGATAGAAAACTACTGTTGTTGAGTGTGTTAAAGATGGTGGTTAAACATGGGATAAATAGTGCCCAGATGTTCAGTTATTTGTGAAGCTTTACAAAGCAGCAACAGAAGATAAGTCCTACCCACAGAGCTGTACACTTAGTTTCATTTTAGCTAGTGAATCGTGAAGTGTGGTCTGGACCTACAGCAGTGCACCATCTGGAATCTTGTTAGGCAAAATTTCAGGCTCTGAGACTTGAGGGCAGCTTCTAAACCAGTAGCTAGTGAACACCCGAGACCCTCTGCCCGATAACCTGTAAAGAACTGAATCCTACCAAAGACCTCAAGAGTATAGCTGGAGCCAGACCTACTGAGCCAGAAAAGAAAGGGGAGAGTCATAATTCATTTATTCTGTTTTAGCAGTGCATCCAGCTGATGAAGATTCATGCTATTTTTGAGTTGTATTTAGATACAACCAATGTGTTAAGAATTTTGATGTACAAGGTGGTTATGGTGTACTCCTTTAATCCCAGCACTCTGGAGAGGCAGGTTAATCTCTGTGAGTTCGAGGCCAGCCTGGTCAACAGTGAATTCCATGACAGCCAAAGCTATACAGAGAAACCCTGTCTCGAAAACAAAAATGAAAAAGAACAATAAAGAATTTTGATGTAGCTGGGCAATGGTGCACGTCTTTAATCCTAGCACTTGGGAGGCAGAGGCAGGCAGATTTCTGAGTTCGAGGCCAGCCTGGTCTACAGAGTTAGTTCCAGGACAGCCAGGACTATACAGAGAAACCCTGTCTCAATCCCCCCCCCCCCAAATAATTTCAATGTAAAATCTGCTGTGGTGGCATGTGCTTGTAATCTCATCATTGATGGATGAAGGCAGGAGGATTGTTGGCAATTTGAGGATAGTCTGGGCTAAACAGCAAGGACTGAGTCATTCAGGACTACATAGCAAAAGCCTGTGTCATAAAATCAAAAAGAAGAAAAGGAAGGAAAGGGGGAAGGAAAGGAAGCAAGAAAATTGAAGCCTGTTAGTTAAATCTAGAAATACCTGAAGAAATACCCAAATTTTGTGTGTTGGAAAAAACTGCCAAGTGTGGTGGCGCATACCTTTAATCCTGGCACTAAGGAGACAAGAGCAGGCAGAAAAAAGCACCTGCTCCCATGGGATTGGAGTTTACTGATGGTTGTGAGCTATGGGAGACATCGGGGACTCAAACCTAGGTCCTCTAGAAGAGCTTGCCCTTGTAACTCAGGTTATAATATAAAAAACATTGAGACCTGAAGACCTTAGCAGTTAAGACTATCAGGCTTCTCATTCTGAGGAGAGTGTCTTTTGTTTTTTAAATGTAATGATTGAAATTGTCTCAGGTTTTGTTGTTTTTGTATTTGTATTTTTGAGACAGGGTCTCACTGTGTAGCTCTGACTCTCCTGGAACTCACTCTGTAGACCAGGCTAGCTTCAAACTCCCAGAGATCCATCAGCCTGCCTCTGCCTTCCAAATGCTGGGATTAAAAGTGCGTGCCACTACATCAGCTTTTCTAGGATTTTGTTTTTGTTTTTGTTTTTTCTGAGACAAAGTCTCAATGTAGTCCAGGCTGGCCTTGAACTCACAGATCCACCTGCTTGCTTCCTGAGTGCTCAGATTAAATACATGCACCACCAAGCCTGGCAATTGTTTTTTTTTTTTTAAATTATCGCTTTGTGTGTGTGTGTGTATGAATGTATGTGTACATGTGTGTGCAGGTGCCTATGGAAGGCAAAAGAAGACACTGAACCCTTGCAGCTGGAGTTAGAAACATTTGCGAGCTACTTACTGACTTGGGTGCAGGGATTTGAACTCTGTCCCTCAAGACTGAGCAGCAAGCATGTTAGCTATTGAGCCATCTCTACAGCCCCAGTTGTCTTTTATTTTTTAACAAATTTTCACTTTTGATTTATGTGTATGTATGTTTTATCTGCATGTATGTATGCTACATATGTACCTTCTGTTTAAGTAGGCCAGAGGAGGTCATTGGACCCCGTGGAACTGAAGTTATGGAAAGCTATAAGCTACCATGTGGGTGCTGGCAATCAAACCCAAGTCCTCTGCAAGACGCAACAGGTGCCCTAAAACCACTGAGCAGTCTCCCTTATCCTCTCCTGTCTGTTTTTAAACTCTAGTGTTTAACCCACAAACCCTAGTTTAACCTGTAAACCCCAGTATATTTGTTGCTCTATGTATTGTTAGCACCCAGAAAACACAATTTACAAATTATATTTCTGGAAATTGACTTTTTTTTTAACTCAACTTCATCCATGTTAGCTGGCTGCCTTCTGTAAGCATTTATAACCCCTAGTTCAACCCTTAGACCAGTGGTTTTCAACCTTCCTAATGCTGTGACCCTTTAAGTTTTTTTGTGCCATGCTGACCCCCAACCATAAAATTGTTTTCATTGCTACTTCATAACTGTAATTTTGCTACTGTTATGAGTCCTCAGGTAAATATCTAATATGCAGGATGTCTGATATGTATCCCCTATGAAAGGGTTGTTCAACCCCCAAAGGGGTCATGACCTACAGGTTGAGAACCAGTGCCTTAGAAGATCTTATTTCAACTCCCCTTTCCCATTATGTGTCTTAAATCTTTAAGATGGATGGTTTTAATATTGGAGAAAGTGGTACACAACAAGGTCAGAAAATAGTATTATCTTTGGTGGTACTTTAAATAATTTATTATACTGTTTTCATAGTCCTGTCTGAAGATACAAATGGCTGTAATAATTATGCCATGGACAGGCTCACAGCCTAGTTATACTTTATGGCCTGGTGTTTATTATGTTGATCAAAAAAATGGATGTTTCCCAGTTGCTTGTATTAGAGAGATACTTGAAATGAAAGAAAATTGTCTTAAAATAAGAATTCAAGTTTCTGCCCTATAACTAGCTATGTGATTTGGGCCAAGTTAATAAAAAGTTTCAAGCTTCATTTGTCCGTTTAAGGGAAGGAAGGGGGATTAATGATATAACACTCATTTCAACAGGATTAGAAGGATAAACAAGATGACCCTTTCACTATATAGCCCAGGCTGGCCTTAAGCTCATTCCTTAGGCTCCTGAGTGCTGCACTTATAGGCACATGTACCCAGTTAAAATATGTCTTAAATTGTGAAGTCTAGAGTCCCTCTTAAATATCAATCTCAACAATATCAGCTCTATAAGAGCAGAGATTTTGGGTCAATGCTTTATCTAGCAGATGTAGATCTATTCCGGATGCAGTACCTGGTTGTTGACTCAAGCTCTTGAAGCTTAAGTACAATAATGGAACACACATTTTGCTAGATTATCAAAGTTTAGAGTAAGTAGTCTCTTGAGAAAGTCTTTAGTGAAGTTAATGAGAGAAGCAGACTCATGGATACGTACCTGTTGGTTTCTCAACTTTCCCATGGGTTAGAGAAGGAATGCAAACACCTCTGAAGTTCCTTTTGGAAACAACATACAAAATCTGTAGCCATCTATGCCATAGCATTGTGTGCTACCTCCCTTACTCTTGGGTGGATAAGGATCCTGGAGGAAAGGCAAAACAAAAACTATTTTTAAAGCATATACCTTCATGCCCAACACAAAACAGTCTACTATCTTAGAATGCCTTCTCATTGACAGTGAAACTCTTTGTAATAGCAGGTAAGTTATATAAGGTAATCCTGCATGCCAGTATTTTGTCACTGTTTCGAAACATTATCATGGTTTGTTCCATGATCATGGGCAGAACGACTTGTCTACCAAACCCACAAAACATGCATTCAGTCTAAAGCACTCTTACTGGCTACTGTGTTGCTATCACAGTTGGCATCTTATTCATCATTTGCCCAGTCCTCATCTTCCAGATCAACCATCATTGCTAACATCTGCAGAATCATATGTGACACAATATTAGTGTGCTTTCATTTTTTTCTCTCCCTCACTCCTTCCTGTTCTTCCTTTCCTCCTCTTTCTTTTATTCATTTGTTTGTTCATTCATGGAATTTCTTTGTATAGCCCTGATGCCCTGGAACTCACTGTGTAGACCAGCCTGGCCTTGAACTCACAAAGATCTTACTGTTTCAACTTTCTGGGTGCTGGGATTAAAGACAGGAACTACCATGCTGGGCCTCACCTCCTTAATGTAGCAGCTGCAGTCTCAAGAGAGGGTCTTGATCATTCCAAGGGCAGGTTGGTACTGCCTAGTTTCTTGGCATGTTAGATTTAGCTGTAGAATTGCTTCCAGGTGAGGGATTGCAGATACTTGAAGCAGTATCTGCAGCCTTAATGAGGGATTTTAGGACCAGATCACTATTTTGGTAGCATGAATCATTACATCTGCAAAAGTTTTGAACATTATGATCATTTACAAGTATAAATGGAGATGTAGCTCTGTTGTGAAGTAGCTACAAGCGCATATGTGTGCACCCCCCCCCTCAACACACATATGCACTCTTCAAATAGAATGTCTATTATTTCTGGCCAGTGGCTGCATGGGAAATTTGTCCAAATCATGCAACTCTAACTTCACGGTTCTTTGTTTTGTACTCAAAAAACCACATCCTGGTTGACACACTTTGGTTAGCAAGAACAATAGCAAGAAGCAAAACAACAGAAGCCAAAAAGCAAGGTTAGTACATTTAGGGACTTCCTGGATCCTAGAACTATAGACTGTGTTCTCATTTTGGCAGGTGATGGGGTCTTTGTGTTAGATTATAAGATCAGAATGGTGTCTCTAAAATGGTGTAGGTTGTGCCAAGGTCTCAGGACCTGTTACAGCTCTAGCAGAATAATGCTATTGCTCATTTCTATAAATTTCACAAAAGTTCCAAAACACATGACACACAGCTTCTTCCAGGCCCATGTTTTAAGAACTGAATGAATGAAAAAGGAACTTAAAACCTCCAGGCCACTATTTGTTGCCAACCTCATCTGTTAAATTCATGGCCAATTCAACAGCACTTCCTTCTGCCCCCATGCTAGATTATTTCCATCTGTATATCTGAACGTCTGATGGAAGAGCTGGATAGGATTCATCAAGTGTAAATACCAGAGGATGCCTTAAGAGAATACCAACCATTTGTCTAGCCTCTTTAGTAGCTGATGTATTTCTGATGGTTTTTAAGAGGGATTTAATCTTCGATTGAACTTGAAATTCTCATAGGCTTTCTCCATCCATTTTCAAGGCTGAGAGAGCCCCTCAGGTAGTAATGTTGCTGCTGTGTGATCTCCATTGTGCTGGACCTGAGAGAAAGTGGGAAGAGAGAGTGAGACCATGAGGCACACAGACATGGGCAGAAGTGACAGGGCGATGCCTTATCATCATTTCTAATGTATGTTAGTTTTGTGTGTGTGTATGTGTGTGTGTGTGTGTGTACGTGTACGTGCACATGCCTGTGGGCATATATGCAATGGTGCAAGTGTGGATGTCAGAGGACAGATTTTTGGAGATGATCCTCTCCTTCCACCTCTTTGTAGGTTCCAGAGATGGATCTCAGGTTGCCAGGTTTGCATAGCAAGCACCTGTACCTGCTGAGCCATGTTGCTGAACCTCATTCCTTGTTTGTTTGTTTGTTTGTTGATGTTGTTTTTGGTCTTTGTTTGCTACATTGTAAGTATTACCTTGGGGTTCCCGTTTAAAACAAAGTCCCAGCTTGCTGCATTGGCCTCTTCAGGGGATAGGTCCAGAGGATGAGAAGTTACTTTTCACTGACCCCCTTCCTGGATTGCTTGGCATTCTCCTGTGTTCTCATTTGGCCTTGCACTTTATTTATTTACTTACTTATTTCTGTTGTACTAGGGGTTGGACCTAGGGTCCTTCACATGATAGGCAAATGCTGTACCACTTAGTTGTCCGCTCAGCCCTTTTCTTTCATCCTTCCTTTCTTTTTTCTTCTCTTCCCTCCTTTCCTTCTTGCCTTTTCCCTTCCTTCCTTCCTTCCTTCCTTCCTTCCTTCCTTCCTTCCTTCCTTCCTTCCTTCCTTCCTCTATAGCATCCCACTCTGTACAACAAGCTGGTAGGGAATTTATTCTGTAACCCAGGGAGTCATAGCAATCCACCTTTCTCAGCCTCCCAGGTGCTGGGATTACAGCTATGAGTCACCAGGCCTGGCTCCCCAGCCTACCTCTTACTTTTGAATTTTTTATTTGTTTGTGTATTGAGACATGGTCTCACTGTGTAACCCTGGCTGGCCTAGAACTCAGTATATAGCCCAAACTTGCCTTGAATTCACAGAGAACCACCTGTCTGTGCCAGGTGAGCACTAGGATTAAAGTGCACCACCATGTCCAGCTTTGTTTATTTTATTTTGAAAATTCTTGCAAAGTTGTCCAGGCTGGCTTTGAATTTACACTGTAGCCTAAAGGGAACTTTTGACAGCCTGAAACTTCAACCTCTACAGTAGTTAGGATTATAGGTCCTCACTAGCAAGTACAGAAGAGTGTGTGTGTGTGTGTGTAACATGGTCATGCCATTTCTATACATACATCTGTATATAACATGCTTTCATCATCTCCACACTCCCTCTGTTTTCTGTTCCCCCTTTTCCTCCCACTGTCCCCTTTTTTTTCCTCCAAATAATCCCTCTTCTACTTTTATGCCTTTGTGTTTTTCTTAATGTGTCTTATTTCATTTGATATGATCTTCTCTATTTTCACCCAATTTCTACAAATGACATGATTTTGTTCTTTATGGGTGGATAATTCTCCACTGCTTTTGTGTATGCATGCATCTGTGTTGTATTTTCTTTACCCATTCATTCTTTGATGGTCATCTTGGCTAATTCCATAGCTTGCTCATTACTGACAATGCTAGGAAAAATGGCTCTGCCCGTATTTCAACTCTGGCAACTTTGATTACTTCTGATAGAGCTGGGTCCTATGATAGTCTTGTTTTTAGTTTTTTGAAGGACCTCTATACTGTTATCCAAAGTGCCTGCACTAATTTACATGCCCACTTACGCTGTATAAGGGTTCCTTTTTTTCTCATATCTTCACCAACATTCCTTGTTCATTTTCTTAATGATAATCATTCTAACTGGGGTGATATGGATTCTTCATATAGTTTTAATTTGTATTTCCCAAATGGAAATAAGTGTTCAAGTAAGTAGAAAACTGGAACTTCAGTACAGTATTGGTAAGATAGTCAAATAACACCATGAAAAACACTGTGGAGATTCCTTAGAAATTAAAAATGAAGCTGTCTTAATCCAGTAAGTCTACTTCCTGGCATATATCTTAAAAATTGAAAGCCAGAGCTCAAATATTTTTTACACCTATGACCAAAGCAGTATTATTAATGGTAGCAAAGAGATTGAAACTATAGAGAAGTCTCTCATCAGTGGGCGAATAGTTAAATAAATGTGGTGTATGTTTGCAGTGAGAATGTTCTCCAAGTTAAAAAAGGGAAGAAACCCCATCACATGCTGTGACACAGATAGGCCTAGAGGACATCATGCTAAGTGAAATAGGCTAGTCACAAAGGGACAAATACCATATAATTCCGTTTATATATGATATGTGAAGTTGGCAAATGAATAGAACCAGAAAATAAAGCTTAGAGGAGAAAAGGGGAGTTGTTTGGCTCTGGAGTTTTAACTTTTTGTGATAAAATGTTGTGGAGATCTTTTGTACAACAATGTGATTATCATTAACACATCTAAAGGATATACTTGGAAATTGCTAAGATGGAAAATTTTGTGCTTTTTATCACAAGTAAAATATAATATAAAAGTGGAGGGTAAGTAAATGAGACATGTTTGATTTAATACTGATAATTAAATTGCTAATGACCTGGGTTTGGTTCCCAGTATGCCCATGGCAGCTCGCGCAACCATCTATAACTCCAGACTCAGAGGATCCAACCCCTCTTCTGGTATCTGTGGTGAGTCCTTGCACATGGTGCACAGGCATGCATGTAGACCAAACACCCACACATATAAATAAATAAAGTTTTTTCCATAATGAGAAATTAGCCACCATCACTCTACTATGTCTTCTGAATGTGGCCTTTGCTGCCATCAAATTTGTGATGTTCTTGCCCCTATGTCCACATGCTAAATTACAGACTAGAGCCCTCCATACCTGAGTTGAAAAATATTCTCCCATGTGGTAGGCAAGTATCATAAATTCTAGCCCAAGCCCTTGTCATAGTGTTGATTTTTAATGGTCTCATTATGCAGCCCATGTTAACCATCAACTTGCTTTATAGCCCAAGCAGGTCTAGAACTTGTGATCCTCCAGTCTCAGCCCCTATCTGAATGGTATTTCAGGTCTGTGCCACCAGGCCAGGCAAAAGAATTTCTTGAAGTGAGGTTTAAGGAGCTTCTTGGCCTCTGTGAATACAGCTAAATTTGAAGCCAGGCTCTACTTTAAAAAATAATCATTCATATATCATAAAATTTACCATTTTGAAGTGTGTGAGTTGGTACACTCACAGTTGTGCAACTATTACTATTGTCTAATTCTAGATCACTTTTATAACCTCTAAAGGAAACCCAGCACCCATTTGCAGCCACTCTTAATCCTTTTCCCTAGTTCCAGCTCAATAAGCTTATCTGTTCAGGTAATTTCATATACTAGTTGGTTTTGTGTCTGGATTGTTTCCCTTGCACAATGTTTTATTCCTTTTTGTGGGGGTTGTTGTTTTGATATTTGGAGACAGCATCCTAATACTTTGCCCAGGCTCGCCTTAAGCTCACGACCCTGCTACATCTTCCTGACACTAGGATTGCAGGTGTGTACTGCAACACGTGCCTTAGCGTGTTTTTACGATCTCTTTACATTGTAGCATGCATCCACACTTTATTCCATTTTGTGGCTGAATGATAGTCCCTTGTATAGTTTTATACCCCTACACCACATTTTTATTATTTATTCATTGTTGGACATTTAAGGTGTTCTTTTTTATGACTATTCTGAATAATTCTATTATGACTATTCATGTATCTTTTTATACAATCATAGATTTTCAAATCTTTTTTTCATAATTTATTTTTTTATTCACATTACATCCCATTCGCAGCCCCTCCCTCCTCTCCTCCCAGTCCTGCCCTTACAAATCCCCCCATTATCCCCTCATCTTCTCAGAGAAGGGAAGCTGAGCATCTTTCAAGGCCCTATTTTAATTCTTTTGAGTTACATCTTGCAATAAATTTACTAGATCATGAGATAATTATTTAGTCATTTGAAGAGCTCTTAGACTCTTTTCCATAGTGGCTGCACCAACTTGTATTTCTTATCTGTCTGTTGCTATTGTTTCTTCTGTTTAATTTTGTTTTCTTTTGAAATAAGATATAATGTAGCCCAGGCTGGCCTCAAACTTAGTATGTAGTTGAGGATGTCCTTTAACTCCAGATTATCCTGCATCTCACCCCCAAATGCCTGAATCATAGGTGTTTATGGCTGAATTCTTTTTTGTCTTACTACACTGTCTAGGTTGGCTTTGAACTCATGATTCTCCTGTTCTAGCCTCTTGAGTACTAGTATTACAAGTATGTGCTACCACACCCAGCTTGAGGATTCCAGTTTGTCTACATTCTTGCCAACACTCATTTTTCAAATTACTGTTATCCTAGTGGGAGCTAACTCACACTATGATTTTGATTGGCAGAGAGTAGGTGTCTGTGGGTTCCCAACCCCAGTTGGATCATCTGCAGCACTGCCTTTACAGCTAAGGCTCAGGGAACACCATAGAAAAGGGGGCAGAAAGATGGTAAGATTCAGATGACCAGGATACCTGCTATTAGAGTATCTTTCTCAACATGACAGAGAAGTTGCACTTGTGAGACCTCGACAGTGTGGTTTTTAAACAGGACACAAATAATGGCAACACCAGTCAACATGTCAATGTGGATGGGTAAAGTTTCACAGGGCCCGGCCTTAGATGAAGCAGCAAGTAATTAATAGGTGCTGAGAAAGGGAGGCTCGGTCTTCTCCAGAGATGAGTTTATAGTTTTTCTAATCCCAAGTAGTCTGCCCTAAACACATACACAGACAGTCAATACTAAATGTTCTTAAAAGGTGTGAGAGACAGAAAGAGGGAGAGGGAAAGAGGGAGGTGGGGCTATAGTCGATAGAGAATTTGGGACTATCAACTATTTCAAGTTCTCCATTTGAGATCTCCAAACACAGCCTGACAAATGAGTAAGGATTACTGCAGTAAGCTGGGTTCAGTGCACTGCCTTTAAAGGCGGGTGGATCTCTCAGTTTGAAACCAGCCTGGTCTTCAAAGTAAGTTCCAGGACAGCCAGAGGTCACAGAAAATCCCTGTCTTGAAAAATGTTTAGCAAGGCCTTAAGTAGAGAGATTGGAACACCAACCCAGCCACAAAACCTTTGGGCTACAAATTTTCCTGCCTGTAGAGTGTTCTAGGACAGGAGCCTAGCATAATTTTCATCAGAGACTTCATCCAGCAACTGATGGGAGCAAATGCAGAGTCCTACAACCAAACATTAGGAGGAGCTCACAGAGTCCTGAGGAGGAGGGGAAGGAAGGATCAGAGAAACTAGAGAGATCAGGGACACCACAAGAACAAGGGCTACAGAATCAACTTGACCCTGGGACTAAAGTGGGATCACAGATATCATGGATCTTACTTAGGTCCTCTGCATATACAGTATGGTTGTGTAGCTTGGTGTTCTTGTGGGATTCCTAACAGTGGAATCCAGGGCTATGTCTGACTCTTTTGCCTGCTTGTGGGATCCTTTCCCTCCTACTGAGTTGCCTCCTTCAGCTTGACATGAGAATATGTACCTGGTCTTATTGTAGCTTGTTATGTTGTATTTAGTTGATGTCGCTGGGAAGCCTTCTCTTTTCTGAGGGGAGGTGGAGGGGAGTTGGATCTCTGGAGAAAAGGGAGATGGGGATAGAAGAGAATAGGGGGAAGGGTGGAGGGAAAATTGCAGTTGGCATGTAATATATGAGAGAAGATTAAAAAGTTCACAATCATAAAGGTGACTAAGTAAAATAGAAATTTCTCTTGAAGTATTTGTAGAGGTTTGGGAACATAATACAAAAGGAATAAGTTATGTGAATTTTATGACATAAAATTCTGCTTCATTGTAAAATATAATTATTTTGAAATAAAAGGTTATTGTAATAATGTCTCATGATGCTATTCAAAGTTTAGTATGTAGGACATAGGTGTGAAACAGGGCCTAGAGCATAGTACATACTAATTAATAATTAGTATTGCTTATCTACCTGAGATGTAATCTAGGCATGCATCTGCTTTAGAAGTCAGATGCTGAGCTAATGGTACTTGGTAGTCAGTACTGCTTTTTTTTATTTATAACCTTGGTAGGTCTTTCTTTTTTTTCATTTAGTATTGCTTTTATTATTATTATTATTATTATTATTATTATTATTATTATTTTCTATATTCTTTATTTACATTCCAAATGATTTCCCCTTAACCCAGTTCCCCCCCTGAAAGTCCCATAAGCCCTCTTCCCTCCCCCTGTTCCCCATTTGCCTAAGAATTTCATGAATTCATTGTTTTTAATTGCTGAGTAGTATTGCATTGTGTAAATGTACATGGAAAATATCTCTGATAAAATTGAAGAAATATATGGAAAAACACGTTAAGATTGAGTATTTCATGGAAAAATTATACAGATAAAATGGTAGACATAAGAATACATTGATTGAAAGTGGAATTATAAACATTTTCTAATAAAATTGAAAATCTACAAGGAAAATATTTCTGATAAAACTCAAGAAATATATAGAAAAACACATTAAAACTATTCATGAAGAATTATACAGATAAGATGGTAGGCATAAAAATATTCCTAAATTGATTGAAAGTAGAAGTAAAAACATTTTCTGATAAAATTGAAGATTTAAATGGAAAATATCTCTGATAAAATTGGAGAAATTTATACAGATAAATTGGTAGGAATGAAAATATTCCTAAGTTGATTGAAAGTAGAATTATAAACATTTTCTGATAAAATTGAAGATTTACATGGAAAATATTTCTGATAAAATTGAAAAAAATGTATGGAAAAACATTAAAATTGAAGATTATCATGGAAAATTATACAGATAAAAGATAGGTATAAAAATATTTCTAAGTTGGTTAAAAGTGAAATTATAAACATTTTCTGATAAAATTGAACATTTACATGGAAAATATCTCTGATAAAATTGAAGAAATATAAAAAAACACGTTAAGATTAATTCATGGAAAAATTATACAGATAAAATGATAGGCATAAAAATATTCCTAAGTTTTTTGAGTGGAATTATAAACACTTTCTGATAAAATTGAAGATCTACAAGGAAAATATTCCTGAAAAAATTCAAGAAATATATAGAGAAACATGTTAAAACTGACTATTACATGGAAAATTATACGGATAAAATGGAAGGTATAAAAATGTTCCTAAGTTGATTGAAAGTAAAATTATAGACATTGTCTGATAAAACTGAAGATTCACATGGAAAATACTTCTGACAAAATTGAAGAAAAATACAGAGAAACATTAAAATTGAAGATTATCATGGACAATTATACCAACAAAATGGTAGGTACAAAAACATTCCTAAATTGATTGAAAGTGGAACTACAAACACCCCCCCCCCAACAAAACCGAAGATCTACATGAAAAACAGTTCCGCCTACAGCTGATAAACAACTTCAGCAAAGTGGCCGGATATAAAATCAACTCAAGCAAGTCAGTAGCCTTCCTATACTCAAAGGATAAGCAGGCTGAGAAAGAAACAAGAGAAATGATACCCTTCACAATAGCCACAAACAATGTAAAGTATCTTGGTGTGACTCTAACCAAACAAGTGAAAGATCTGTATGACAAGAACTTCAAGTCTCTGAAGAAAGAAATTGAAGAAGACCTCAGAAGATGGAAAAATCTGCCATGCTCATGGATTGGCAGGATTAATATAGTAAAAATGACCATCTTGCCAAAAGCAATATACAGATTCAATGCAATCCCCATCAAAATCCCAACTCAATTCTTCATAGAGTTAGAAAGAGCAATTCAAAAATTCATCTGGAATAACAGAAAAACCAGGATAGCTAAAACTATTCTCAAGAGTAAAAGAACTTCTGAGGGAATCAGTATCCCGGACCTCAAGCTGTACTACAGAGCAATAGTGTTAAAAACTGCATGGTATTGGTACAGTGACAGGCACGTAGATCAATGGAACAGAATTGAAGACCCAGAAATGAACCCACACACCTATGGTCACTTGATCTTTGACAAAGGAGCTAAAACCATCCAGTGGAAAAAAGATAGATAGCCTTTACAACAAATGGTGCTGGCTCAACTGGAGGTCAGCATGCAGAAGAATGCAAATTGACCCATTCTTATCTCCTTTCACTAAGCTCATTTCCAAGTGGATCAAGGACCTCCACATAAAACCAGACACACTGAAACTAATAGAAAGGAAACTAGGGAAGAACCTTGAACATATGGGCACAGGGGAGACTTTCCTAAATAGAACTCCAATAGCTTATGCTCTAAGATCAAAAATTGACAAATTGGACCTCATAAAATTACAAAGTTTCTGTAAGGCAAAGACCCTGTCAAAAGGACAAAGCGGCAACCAACTAACTGGGAAATGATCTTTACCAACCCTACATCCGATAGAGGGCTAATATCCAATATATACAAGGAACTCAAGAAGTTAGACTCCAGAGAGGCAAGTAACCCTATTAAAAATGGGGTACAGAGGTAAACAAAGAGTTCTCACCTGAAGAATATCCAATGGCTGAGAAGCACCTAAAGAGATGCTCATCATCCTTAGTCATTAGGGAAATGCAAATCAAAACAACCCTGAGATTCCATCTCACACCAGTCAGAATGGCTAAGATCAAAAACACAGGAGACAGCAGTTGTTGGCGAGGATGTGGAGAAAGAGGAACACTCCTCCACTGCTGGTGGAATTGCAAGCTGGTACAACCACTCTGGAAAGCAGTCTGGCGGTTCCTCAGAAAACTAGGCATGACACTCCCTGAGGATCCAGCTATACCACTCCTGGGCATATACCACCATATATACCCATATACCAGCATGCAATAAGGACACATGCTCCACTATGTTCATAGCAGTCTTATTTATAATAGCCAGAAGCTGGAAAGAACCCAGATGTCCCTCAACAGAGGAATGGATTCAGAAGATGTGGTATATCTACACAATGGAATACTACTCTGCAATTAAAAACAATGAACTCACGAAATTCCTAGGCAAATGGTCAGAACTTGAAAATATCATCCTTAGTGAGGTAACCCAATCACAAAAGAACACACATGGTATGCAGTCACTGATAAGGGGATATTAACCCAGAATCTCAGAATACCCTAGACACAGTTTGCATATCAATAGATTTCCAAGAAGATGGAAGGAGAGACCCCTGGTCCTGGAAAGACTGGATGTAGGGGAATGCCAAGACAGAGAAGCGAGAGGGGGTTGAATGGAGAAAAGAGTGAGGGAAGGGGGCTTATGGGACTTTCGGGGAGGGAGGAAACAGGAAAGGGGAAATGATTTGGAATGTAAATAAAAAAACTTAGAAAATAAAAAAAAGAAAAGAAAAACAGCTCCGACAAAATCGAAGAAATACACAGAAAAAATGTTAAATTAAAGATTATCATGGAAAATAATACAGTCAAAATGGTAGACACAAAAAGCATTACTAAATTGAAAGAGGAGTCACAAACATTTTCTGATAAAATCGAAGATCCACATGAAAAACATCTCTGTTAGACTGTTTTTTGTTGGGGAATTGAGTCTATTGACATTATAAGATATTAAGGAATAGTGATTGCTGCTTCCTGTTATTTTTGATGTTCTTTTTATGTTTGTGTGGTTACTTTCTTTTGGGTTTGTTGGAAAAAGATTATTTTCTTGCTTTTTCTAGGGTGTAGTTTCCCTCCTCATGTTGGTGTTTTCCATCTATTATCCTTTGTAGGGCTGTATTTGTGGAAAGATATTGTATAAATTTGGTTTTATCATGGAATATCTTGTTTTCTCCATCTATGGTAATTGAGAGTTTTGCTAGGTATAGTAGTTTGGGCTGGCATTTGTGTTCTCTCAGAGTCTGTATGAGATCTGCTCAGGATCTTCTGGCTTTCATGGTCTCAGGTGAGAAGTCTGGTGTATTTCTGATAGGCCTGCCTTCATAGGTTACTTGACCTTTTTCTCTTACTGCTTTTAATATTCTTTCTTTGTTTAGTTTTGATTATTATGTGCCAGGAGGACTTTCTGGTCTGGTCCAGTCTGTTTGGAGTTCTGTAGGCTTCTTGTATGTTCATGAACATCTCTTTCTTTAGGTTAGGGAAGTTTTCTTCTATAATTTTGTTGAAGATATTTACTGGCCCTTTAAGTTGGAAATCTTCACTCTCTTCTATACCTATAATCCTTAGGTTTGGTCTTCTCATTGTGTCCTGGATTTCCTGGATGTTTTGGCTCAGGAGCTTTTTGCATTTTGCATTTTCTTTAACTGTTGAGTCAATGTTTTCTATGGTATCTTCAGCCCGTGAGATTCTTCTATCTCTTGTATTCTGTTGTTGATGCTTGCATCTTTGACTCCTGAATTCTTTCCCAGATTTTCTCTCTCCAGAGATGTCTCACTTTGTGATTTTTTTTTTATTGCTTCTACTTCCATTTTTAGATCCTGGATGGTTTTGTTCAGTTCCTTCACTTGTTTGTTTGTGTTCTCCTGTAATTCTTTCAGGGATTTTTGTGTTTCCTCTTTAAGGGCTTTTACCTGTTCACCCATGCTTCCCTGTATTTGTTTCAGGGATTTTTGTGTTTCCTCTTTAAGGGTCTTTACCATTTGACCCATGTTCTCCTGTATTTCTTTAAGGGAGCTATTTATGTCCTTCTTGATGTCCTCTAACAGCAACGTGAGAAGAGACTTTAAATCCAACTCTTGCTTTTCCAGTGTGTTGGGGTATCTGAGATTTGCTGTGGTGGGAGAATTGGGCTCTGATGTTGCCAAGTAGCCTTGGTTTCTGTTGGTAGGGTTCTTGCGCTTGCCTTTCGCCATCTGGTTATTTCTGGAGTTAGTTGGTCTCCTTGTCTCTGGCTGGAGCTTGCCCCTCCTATGGGCCTGTAAACCTGTGTCTGTACTCCTGGGAGACCAACTCCCTTCAGGCAGGGTCTGTGCATAGAAGGCTATGTAGCTGTCTGGTTCCCTGCTGCAGATGGTTGCCGGAAGGGACGACTCCTGTCCCAGCTGCTCCACTGATCATATGCCCTGTGCGCTCCTAGCTGTACCCCTCCAGAAAGAAGGTGGAGATCTCACCTCTGCACTCAGAAGTGAAATCTCTGCTGGGAGATCATTCTCTTCTGGTGGGCCAAGCATAGTAGGCTATGGAACTGCCTGGTTCCCTGCTGCAGATGGCGGCTGGAAGGGACGACTCCTGTCCCAGCTGCTCCACTGATTGTATGCCCTGTGAGCTCCTAGCTGTGCCCCTCCAGAGAGAAGGTGGAGATCTCACCTCTGCACTCAGAAGTGAAATCGCTGCTGGGAGATCATTCTCTCCTGGTGGGCTAAGCACTGAAGGCTTTGGAGCTGCCTGGTTCCCTGCTGCAAATGCTTTCTTCTACCTCTTAAGTGTTGTGTGCCACTGCTTGGTAGGTCTTTCTTAAGTATTCTATGCCACTTGTTTCTTGTATGAAAACCTTAGAAATAGGAAGAAGTAAGATATAACCTGTAATGGACTAGAGAAGTAGCTCAATAGTAAACACTGTCTGCTCTTTCAGAAAACCCTGCTTTGAATCCCAAAACCCATATAGTGGCTAACAACCATCTGTTCCAGAGTATCTACTGCCCTCTTTTGGCCTCCAACGGTTATAAACAAAATTGGTGGATAGATAGACATGGCAAGCAAAACACTCATGTACATAAAATAAGAATAAAAAATGATAGAACCTGTGGTTTTTGAAAATTGGAGGTGATGGTGTTTTCAATTTGATTCTGTGCTTATCTGATCTTTCTTGATCGTGTAAGACCGAAGAAGCTGTGTGTATGTGGGGGTGGGGATGAGTAAAGAAAGGTGCATGCCACTAAACCTGATGATCTCTTATTGTAGTCTCTTAGACCAGTTAGTAGAAAGAGAAAAGCAACTCCTGCAAGTTGTCATAGAACCTCCACACACATACTGAAGGATGTCTACCCCAAATAAATAGATTAATGAAAGGAAATATAGAAAATGTAGGATGAAGATGGGAGAATCACCAAGGAATTTGTCTAAGAAGAAATAGGCCTATGGAAATATCTGGAACATTACAAAAGGCACTAAGGTATTTTAGACAGAGAAACTAAGTGTCCAAGCCCAGGGGTGCAAGAGTCATCTTAGAAATAGGTGGCATGGAGTCTTAGGGTATTATGAGAAAGACTTGTGAGATTTTTTTATTCTGATGTTTTCCTTTATTCTACCCCAGAATATGTAGTGAAAATGTCCTGTGGTTGGAAGTTTGAGTCTTTTTGTTGTAATCCTGATTCCGTTGCAAGTTAGTTAGGTAGTCATGTCTCAGCATGTATCCTCTCTAGATCTTAGATGACTATGAAGTAAAGTAAGTAAGTGGATTAATTTAGTAGTTCTTAAGGTGGAAAGTATATTGAAAATACAAGTGTTTGGATCATAGGAATTGTTATAGTACACTAGAGTTGAAGGATATTAAGAGAGGCTGGTTTTTTTGTTTGCTTCTTTAGAGACAGGGTTTCTCTGTGTAGTGCTGGCTATCTTGGAACTCACTTTGTAGCCCAGGCTGGCCTGCCACTGCCTCCCTTCTGAGTGCTGGCGTTACAGGTGCATGTCACCTTTGCTGCTGCTGTCGCAGCCGCTGCTCCCACCTCCACCACCACCACCACCACCACCACCATCACCACCACCACCACCACCACCACCACCACCACCACCACCACCATCACCACTGGGCTGAATGTTTCTAGCTTTGTTTTTAATTCTTTTAAGTGATTGTCATTTATATTCCTAGAGTTCAAAGATTCACCAGATTAAAGAGCATTAGTACTGCTATATCTGATTGTGCAGAAAATCCCAACTTTGATGTCTACTTGGACAACTAGTGAGACCCTGTCTCAAAGATTCTAAAAGGTCTGTCATTCACAAAGTTCTACATTCAATCCACACTACCATATACACACATCAAAGCCTTATTCACCTGGTAAGGGGACATGAAACTACAGCCCTAGTAACTCAGGAAACAGAGATAGGAGGATCCCTTGAGCCAACGACTCTGAGACCAACCTTAGCAATATAGCAATATATTTTTCCTCCCTGTCCTTCCCCCCTCAATAATCACAAGTCCTTGGCTTTCTGGGGTTGAAATCACTTGAGCTATGGTATAATCAGCTTCAGCCAGGCTGAAAGTTGTGTCATAGAGCACGGATGTTATTGACAGTCTGGCCTAGGTTACTGTTTTCTCGATCTGTGGCTCTGAGCATGACACCTCTATCTTCCAAGTCTGAATTTCCTCATCTGTATGATTGAATTTATAATGCCTGCCTAGTCAGGCTTGTGATGGTGCAAGAGGTTAGATCATATTCTTTGCTCACCTGGCACAGGATTGATGGATGAACTAGCAACTTGTATAAGTATGCTGGAAGAACTATCATAAGAGTACAGCATAAAACAGTTCTCTTACTCTGGCATATCTGGAGTTAATTGTATCTGTAGGTATAAATATATTATAATATTTTTTGCTAACTTCGCTTCACTTTCTGCCTACTAGTGCTTTTGCCCTTATGTGACCTCAACTGTGATATGAGTATCAACAGCGATTAAATTCTTTCTATACCCTACCAAAAATATGATGTATTGAATCTCCCATTAGACTTTAGAAAATTATTATTACTTTAGAACTTAAGTGAAAGACAGATAATTTGAGCTAGGCATGATGATACATGCCTTTAATGTGAGGACTAAGGAGGCAGAGGCAGGCAGATCTCTATGAGGTTAAGGCCAACCTGATCTACATAGTGAGTTCCAGGACTATATAGCAAGATCCTGTGTCAAAACATAAGCAGCAACTACAATAGCAAGCATATAGGTCGATTGAGTTCAAAAACATCAAGATCTATAGACTGCAGAACCAAAGTCTGGGCTTTGTTCTTTCTCTTGGAGATAAATAGCCTCTTAATATTTTTAAGTCTAAATGAATTAATGCATATAAAGTATAAAGATACATTGCTTTGCACATAGTACAGAGTCAGGATCTATTAGTCACTGTCATTAATATTTCTATGCATCAGGTGTAATGGTAGAGCCAGAAATGCTGAGATTAAGTATCTGTAGTCAAAGAACTTAGTCTGGTGGAGTCAGTATACAAATGACTTTGCTATGCTCCAAATACACCAAATAGAACATGTGTAGCAAGGGTACTTAGTAGTCTGTCTTTGTTTCCATAAAAAAATAGTGCTGTTAGGAGGGTGCTTGGTACAGTGAAGGTACATATTTTAGAATTAGTTCAGCTTAAGTTGTATCTTGTGTTACTCATAGAACTTAGCCAACCTTTTACAACTTAGCTTCTCTCTTTTTTAAAATGGTGTAAAGATTTTGACCCTCGTCAATTAGAAATAACCTCTGTGGGTTCCCTCTGGGGATCCCTATTAGAAACTTCCCTTTTGGAAGTATCCTCTACTTCCTAAAAGATGGGGGGAGGAACACCAAAAATTGTGAAAGGGAGGTGGTGGTATGTCGGACCTGGGTTCAGTTTCTCTCACCTACCTCAAGCAGTTAACTGTAACTCTAGTTCTGGGGCATCCGGTGACTTCTGACCTCCACGGCCACCTCCAGGAACTGGTATAGACACATTCAGCACACATGTACAATAGATAAATGTTGAAAAATTGATAGATGCACTAAGATTTCCATCTCCACCTCTGAGTACCTTTGTTCATATATACCTTGCTATGATGGTTCTGGTAAGATTATAATTCCAGGACAGCCGGGGCTACACAGAGAAACCCTATCTTGAAAAACGAACAAACAAAAAACACCAAAAAAAATAAAGGTAGATTGTGTACAGCTCATAGCTATTAAGCAATAAATGATTTTAGTGTTTTACTTATGAAAATCTCTGTTGTGGTTTCAAATAAACACGTAAGTAATATATAGTGTATTTATTTCATGATTTCAAGGTTAGGCAGTCAGTAACCACATGTATAGGCATAATCATGTTCTAAGCTGATATATGGTTGGCTTGTTTTGTTCTCTTTAGCCACAGATAGTATAAAATTTTATCTTTATAAATTAGGTGCTAACCTTCCTGATTTCCAATTTTATTAGATAGATAGATAAATAGATAGATAGATAGATAGATAGATAGATAGATAGATAGATAGATAGATAGATAGATAAATTTCTGTGTCATGACAGATTCTCTTTTTTATCTCTCTTAGGTCTTTCAGAGCCTTGAAGACCACCATTTGGAAGTGGTGGCTTTTTTCAGGGAGAATGGCTTTCATGGCCTTCTTGCTCACGACTCTGAGTATGCGCTCTACAATATTCCGTCTTACTACAGTTCCCATGCACTGAAGCTGAGCTGGAATGGCAAGAACCTTACAACCAACCAGTTTTTGATGCAGGAAGTGGCCAAGCAGCTGGGTTTGAAGCGAATGAATTTTCCCATATTTGCTGCACTGCTTGGTAGGTAGTCAAAAACAGAGATCCAGTGGTTGGTAAAGTTTTCTTCTTGTATTGATAAGATAGGCAGACTGGAGGGATCTAGCCTGGAGTGCTGGGTTTGCCTTTCTAGAGTCCTCATGCTGGTTTGGGATGTAGCTCAGTAGTAGTGTGTGTATTTATCATACATGTGGCCCTGTGTTCAATTCTAGAACTGCATACTTGGGTGTGGTATAACATGTCTATAATTCTAGCACTCAGTAGGTAGCAACAGAAGGATCACCCTTGGCCACATATTCAAGGCCAGTCTGAGCTATGTGAGAAAGACTCTGTCTCAAAAACTAAATGTTCTCACTCCATAAAAGGTTGTGGCCAAAGCAGTAGGCACTTGATGCCCTCTGAAAAACTCAGTATGTTACAAACATATTAATTTGTGATGAGACTAGGAACATGAAAATGTAAGTTAGGAACATAAGAGCGTCTTACGAACTGTTGTGTGATATTCCAGAATATTATCTTAATTCTTATAACACTTCCCTTTTGTTATATTCTGGAACTTAGATGCAGACTCTTCCCAGATAGCATTGCTTCTCCACTTGGACTGCTAGCCTTTCTTTCTAAAAATCTGGATTTAGACCAGGAAGATAATGTGGGCTATGTTTTTCTCTGTTAGTTTTTTGTTATTTATTAGGAAACTTTCTGAACAACATTCTTCAAAATTGCATTTCAGGGAAAACTTGAGACAGCACTTGTTCTCACATGTACCTATCCATTCTTCCACCCACCCACCTACCTTTTTTAATTCTTTTTTCTTGTTTTTGAGAAGGACATCACTGTATTGCTTAGGTTGGCTTCATTCATAAGGTCCTCTTGCGTTAACCTTCCTAGTTCTGGGCTTACAGACATGCATCATTACACTCAACTTACAGGCTTTCTGTTAAAAATGCATTTCAAAGTAAATTATAGAATCGATATTTTGAATTGTTTTTCCAAGTGTTGACAGCAGGAACATAAAGAGACTAGCCTTGCGGCCTCTACCCTGAAAGCCCAAAGAACATCACTTTGGGTAATCTAATTGAATCAGCCCAAGTTTTAGAATTAGATTTTGTGCAAATCACTGAAGTCATGCTTTCCTGGATTCAGTTTTGTCATCTCAGAAACGGAAATGGTACTATCCCATGGTGTTATTAATGAGGTAAAGTGGCATGAGATATGTAAAGTGCCTTGCAGTTTTCAGTAATTTACTATTAATAAATAAACGCAGTATAACTATGTAATAGTTATCATTTACTTATGGTAATGGGTAGTACCATGTGTTTGGGTGTCAGACAGTCCTGACTTTTTGTTCTTGTATAGACCTACCTTGGGCCAAGTCACTAAAATTGTTTGAATCTCAGCTTCCTTTTCTATAAAATAGGGAGTAAACTGAGGCTTGATCATTGTAAAGGAGGTACATATAACACACAGGGTACAGAGTAGGAAATCATTACGTAAAAAGTTACTATAATTAATTATTACATTAAGAATATAGCGGGCGGTGGTGGCACACGCCTTTAATCCCAGCACTTGGGAGGCAGAGGAAGGCGGATTTCTGAGTTCGAGGCCAGCCTGGTCTACAGAGTGAGTTCCAGGACAGCCAGGACTACACAGAGAAACCCTGCCTCGAAAAACCAAAAAAAAAAAAAAAAAAAAAAAAAACAAAAACAAAAGTGATTTCGCCGGGCGGTGGTGGCGCACACCTTTAATCCCTGCACTTGGGAGGCAGAGGCAGGAGGATTTCTGAGTTCGAGGCCAGCCTGGTCTACAAAGTGAGTTCCAGGACAGCCAGGGCTACACAGAGAAACCCTGTCTCGAAAAACCAAAAAAAAAAAAAAAAAGAATATAGGCCTATTGGGTATTGTGGTGTATGCCTTTTATCCCAGCACTTGGGACTCAGAGGCAGATGGATCTCTGTGAGTTTGTGTCCAGAGCAGTCTACAGAGTGAGTTTCATGCTAGCCAGAGGGTACTTAGTGAGATCCTGTCTCTAAAATAAAAAGAACACAGGCCCATGTTTCTTTCAGCTACTTCCTCTCCCAGGAGGATCTCTTTTATGACCTAAAAGATCTATGCACACATTTGTATAATAAATAATTGAAATGTATTTTATAGGTAACCACATTCTACCAGATGAAGACTTGGCTGCTTTTCACTGGAGCCTTTTGGGACCAGAACATCCTCTTGCATCACTTAAGGTAATGTGCCTTATTTTGTCCCTGTATAATTAGGAGACATCAAGTTTTGACTGAACTTTGATGAAGTAGAAGACTTCTTTGTTTGTTTCTGAGGTCACATTTTAATTACAGCACTTTGCCCCTCCCTTTCCTCCCTCTGATCCCTCCTATATAGGCTTCCCGCTCTCCTTCAAGTTTATGGTCCCCCTTTTAAAAATCAATTGTTATTGCATGCATACATGAATTTGTATATACATATATTTTCCTATATATAACCTGATGAGTTCATAAATGTTACTTGTATATATGTTTCCGGGGCTGACGGTTTAGCACAGAAACCAGTTGATGTACTTTTCCCTGGAGAGGGCCACCTCTCCCATTCCCAGCTTTCAGAAGTACTTGCCTGTAGTTCTTTGTGTAGGATTGAGGCCTCATGGGATTTTCTCCATGCAGTTTAGCATATTCATTGGTGCCCTCTTTCATTAGATTTTAAATATTTTACACACAATACTTAGCTGGCAGTGGAAATACCACAATCAAGAAGGTGGTTTTCACAGGGCAAGGTTCTTCTGTTGCACTTGGGATGTGCTGACTCCTGTGATATCCCAAAATGTGGGAAACTTGACTGCATAATTCATGGTAGTATGGGACTATGCTCATACTTTCCCATAAAAATAAATTAAAACTATATTTTACATGCAGATAAAAATTAGTTCTGATAATACCCATAACTTAAGAAATCATACAAACTGGCGAAGAAAAATACTAATACCTCAGAAGCGAAAAAATGCATAAAGAACAGAATCAGAAAATTAACTAAAGCAAAAATATGGTTACTAATCATCTGACTAGATGCCCAAGCTCACTAAAGATGAGACATGTATGTCAAATGAGTGATGTGATCATTTTTTTTAATTGTTTAGTAAATATTAAAAAATAAGTTTACTGCTATGAAGCCTGAAGAGCTGACACCAGTTGGCTTGTCATCTGGTGATGCTATTAATCTCCTGTTGTCCAGTGTTTAGAAAATTATCTTATACCTTCTCCTTCCATTAGCCTCTACTACGTTCTCCTTACTGGCTCACCCACTTTACTTGATCTCACTTCTTATTCCACTGAGCAAATGGAAGCGACAGGGAGAGATTTCTAGGAACTTCCATTTCCTCTTCACCGGCCCCACTTTTAATCTGTGTTTCTGGGTTCTGCTAGTGTCTAATGACCATGACTTGTCCATATCCCATCTAGGGCAAAGTCTTCTATTTATAAAGGTCATTCGCTCTTGCCAGCTTAAAGGTATCAATTCAGCAGTTTTCCTTTCTCTGGCATCAGTCCATTTTCTCTCTCTCTTCATTAGCTGTTTCCTAGTTGGTGTATAAGCATGATCCTTTAAAAAGGTTTTAGTTGTGTATTTTTCAATTGAAATTTCTTTATCTTAAATGCGTGTTTCATCTGCGTGTCTATCTGTGTACTGCATGAGTGCATAGTGCCTATAGGAGCCAGAAGACAGCATTGAATCCCTTGGGACTGGAGCTTGCATGTGGGTGCTGGAGATTGGACCTAGGACATAAGTACATGTTACTATGGATGGCTGTGCATGATTCAGGTTTACAAATAAAATAAAAATCGTGTGTGTGTGTGTGTGTGTGTTCCTAGCATTGGGATAAAAGGCATATGCTGCCATATCAGTGTGTGTGTATGTGTGTGTGTATGTCTTCCTAGCACTGGGATAAAAGGTGTATGCTGCCATATCTGCCTTTTTATATAAATAAGTACCAGGGATCTGAGCCCAGGTTTTGTGTTTGTACAGCAAACATTTGCCAATTAAACATCTGTCTAACCCCAAACTCACTCTTGGCTGCTCACTATTTTTCTTCTTCTTTTTTTTTTTATATTTTATTTTATTTTTTTAATTTACATTCCAAATCATTTCCCCATTTCCGTTTCCTCCCTCCCCGAAAGTCCCATAAGCCCCCTTCCCTCCCTCTTTTCTCCATTCAACCCCCTCTCGTTTCTCTGTCCTGGCGTTCCCCTACATCCAGTCTTTCCAGGACCAGGGGTCTCTCCTTCCATCTTCTTAGAAATCTATTGATATGCGAATTCTGTCTAGGGTATTCCGAGATTCTGGGTTAATATCCCCTTATCAGTGACTGCATACCATGTGTGTTCTTTTGTGATTGGGTTACCTCACTAAGGATGATATTTTCAAGTTCTGACCATTTGCCTAGGAATTTCGTGAATTCATTGTTTTTAATTGCAGAGTAGTATTCCATTGTGTAGATATACCACATCTTCTGAATCCATTCCTCCGTTGAGGGACATCTGGGTTCTTTCCAGCTTCTGGCTATTATAAATAAGGCTGCTATGAACATAGTGGAGCATGTGTCCTTATTGCATGCAGGTAAAGCCTCTGGGTATATGCCCAGGAGTGGTATAGCCGGATCCTCCGGGAGTGTCATGCCCAGTTTTCTGAGGAACCGCCAGACTGCTTTCCAGAGTGGTTGTACCAGCTTGCAATTCCACCAGCAGTGGAGGAGTGCATGATTCTTTCTCCACATCCTCACCAAAAACTGCTGTCTCCTGTGTTTTTGATCTTAGCCATCCTGACTGGTGTGAGATGGAATCTCAGGGTTGTTTTGATTTGCATTTCTCTAATGACTAAGGATGATGAACATCTCTTTAGGTGCTTCTCAGCCATTAGATATTCTTCAGGTGAGAACTCTTTTTTAGCTCTGTACCCCATTTTTTAATAGGGTTACTTGCCTCTCTGGAGTTTAACTTCTTGAGTTCTTTGTATACATTGGATATTAGCCCTCTGTCAGATGTAAGGTTGGTAAAGATCATTTCCCAGTTAGTTGGTTGCTGCTTTGTCTTTTTGACAGTGTCTTTTGCCTTGCAAAAACTTTGTAATTTAATGAGGTCCCATTTGTCTATTCTTGATCTTAGAGCATAAGCTATTGGAGTTCTGTTCAGGAAATTCTCCCCTGTGCCCATATGTTCAAGGTTCTTCCCTAGTTTCCCTTCTATTAGTTTCAGTGTGTCTGGTTTTATGTGGAGATCCTTGATCCACTTGGAATTGAGCTTAGTGCAAGGAGATAAGAATGGGTCAATTTGCATTCTTCTGCATGTTGACCTCCAGTTGAGCCAGCACCATTTGTTGAAAAGGCTATCTTTTTTCCACTGGATGGTTTTAGCTCCTTTGTCAAAGATCAAGTGACCATAGGAGTGTGGATTCATTTCTGGGTCTTCAATTCTGTTCCATTGATCTACATGCCTGTCACTGTACCAATACCATGCGGTTTTTAACACTATTGCTCTGTAGTACAGCTTGAGGTCCGGGATACTGATTCCCCCAGAGGTTCTTTTACTCTTGAGAATAGTTTTAGCTATTCTGGGTTTTCTGTTATTCCAGATGAATTTTTGAATTGCTCTTTCTAACTCTATGAAGAATTGAGTTGGGATTTTGATGGGGATTGCATTGAATCTGTATATTACTTTTGGGAAGATGGACATTTTTACTATATTAATCCTGTCAATCCATGAGCATGGCAGATTTTTCCATCTTCTGAGGTCTTCTTCAATTTCTTTCTTCAGAGACTTGAAGTTCTTGTCATACAGATCTTTCACTTGTTTGGTTAGAGTCACGCCAAGATACTTTATATGGTTTGTGGCTATCGTGAAGGGTATCATTTCTCTTACTTCTTTCTCAGCCTGCTTATCCTTTGAGTATAGGAAGGCTACTGACTTGCTTGAGTTGATTTTATATCCTGCCACTTTGCTGAAATCGTTTATCAGCTGTAGGAGTTCTCTGGTGGAGTTCTTTGGGTCGCTTAAGTATACTATCATATCGTCTGCAAATAGTGATAGTTTGACTTCTTCCTTTCCGATTTGTATCCCTTTGACCTCTTTTTGTTGTCTAATTGTTCTAGCTAGAACTTCAAGTACTATATTGAAAAGATATGGAGAGAGAGGGCAGCCTTGTCTAGTCCCTGATTTTAGTGGGATTGCTTCAAGTTTCTCTCCATTTAGAATGATGCTGGCTACCGGTTTGCTGTAAATTGCTTTTACTATGTTTAGATATGGGCCTTGAATTCCTAATCTTTCCAAGACCTTTAGCATGAAAGGATGCTGAATTTTGTCAAATGCTTTCTCAGCATCTAATGAGATGACCGTGTGGTTTTTTTTCTTTGAGATTGTTTATATAGTGGATTACATTGATGGATTTCCTTATATTGAACCATCCCTGCATCCCTGGGATGAAGCCTACATGATCGTAGTGAATGATCGTTTTGATGTGTTCTTGGATTCGGATGGCAAGAATTTTATTGAGTATTTTTGCATCGATATTCATAAGAGAGATTGGCCTGAGATTCTCTTTCTTTGTCGGATCTTTGCGTGCTTTTGGTATTAGTGTAATTGTGGCTTCATAGAACGAGTTGGGTAGTGTTCCTTCTGTTTCTATTTTGTGGAACAGTTTGAAGAGTATTGGTGTTAGGTCTTCTTTGAAGGTCTGATAGAATTCTGCACTAAAACCATCTGGACCTGTGCTTTTTTTGGTTGGAAGACTTTCAATGACAACTTCTATTTCTTCAGGGGTTATAGGACGGTTTAGATGGTCTATTTGATCCTGATTTAATTTTGGTATTTGGTATCTGTCAAGGAAATTGTCCATTTCCTCAAGATTTTCTAGTTGTGTTGAATACAGGCTTTTGTACTAGGATCTGATGATTTTTTGAATTTCCTCAGTTTCTGTTGTTATCTCTCCCTTTTCGTTTCTGATTTTATTAATTTGGATACTATCTCTGTGCCCTCTGGTTAGTCTGGCTAAGAGCTTATCTATCTTGTTGATTTTCTCAAAGAACCAACTCCTCGTTTTGTTGATTCTTTGTATGGTTTTATTTGTTTCTACTTGATTGATTTCAGCCCTGAGTTTGATGATTTCCTGCCTTCTACTCCTCTTTGGTGTATTTGCTTCTTTTTGTTCCAGGGCTTTCAGGTGGGCCGTTAAGCTGTTAGTGTATGCTGTCTTCCGTTTCTTTTTGGTGGCACTCAGTGCTATGAATTTTCCTCTTAGCACTGCTTTCATTGTGTCCCATAAATTAGGGTATGTTGTGCCTTCATTTTCATTAACTTTCAAAAAGTCTTTTATTTCTTTCTTTATTTCCACCTTGACCAAGTTATCATTGAGTAGAGCATTGTTCAGCCTCCATGTGTACATGGGTTTTCTTTTGTTTTTGTTGCCATTGAAGACCACCCTTATTCCATAGTGATCTGATAGGAGGCATGGGATTAGTTCTATCTTCTTATATCTGTTGAGGTCTAATTTGTGACCAATTATATGGTCAATTTTGGAGAAGGTACCATGAGGTGCTGAGAAGAAGGTGTATTCTTTAGCTCTAGGATGAAATGTTCTATATATATCTGTTAGTTCCATTTGATCCAAGGCTTCAATTAGATTCACTGTGTCCCTGTTTAGTTTCTGCTTTCCTGAACGATCCATTTCAGAGAGCGGGGTGTTGAAGTCACCCACTATTATTGTGTGCGGTGCGATGTGTGCTTTGAGCTTTAGTAAAGTTTCTTTTACGAATGAGGGTGCCCTTGCATTTGGAGCATAGATATTCAGAATTGAGAGTTCTTGATGGTGGATTTTTCCCTTGATCAGTATGTAGTGTCCTTCTGTGTCTTTTTTGATGACTTTAGGTTGAAAATCAATTTTATCTGATATTAGGATGGCTACTCCACCTCGTTTCTTGGGGCCATTTGCTTGTAAAATTGTTTTCCAGCCTTTTACTCTGAGGTAGTGTTTGTCTTTGACACTGAGGTGCGTTTCCTGCATGCAGCAAAATGCTGGGTCCTGTTTACGTATCCAGTCTGCTAGTCTATGTCTTTTAATTGGGGAATTGAGACCATTGATATTAAGAGAGATTAAGGCATAGTGATTATTGCCATCTGCCATTCTTGACGCTATCTTTATGTTTGAGTGGTTATCTACTTTTGGGTTTGATTCAAGAAGGTTATTATCTCATTTTTTCCAGGGTGTTGTTTCTCTCCCTGTATTGGAGGTTTCCACCTATTATCCATTGCAGGGCTGGATTTGTGGAAAGATATTGTGAAAATTTGGTTTTATCATGGAATATCTTGGTCTCTCCATCTATGGTGATTGAGAGTTTTGCTGGGTATAGTAGTCTAGGCTGGCATTTGTGCTCTCTTAGTGTCTGCATGAGATCTGCCCAGGATCTTCTGGCTTTCATAGTCTCTGGTGAGAAGTCTGATGTGATTCAGATAGGTCTTCCTTTGTATGTTACTTGGCCCTTTTCTCTTACTGCTTTTAGTATTCTTTCTTTGTTTAGAACATTTGGTGTTTTAATTATTATGTGACAGGAGGTATTTCTGTTCTGGTCCAGTCTGTTTGGAGTTCTGTAGGCTTCTTGTACATTCATCGGCATCTCTCTCTTTAGGTTAGGGAAGTTTTCCTCCATAATTTTGTTGAAGATGTTTACTGGCCCTTTAAGTTGCAAATCTTCACTCTCATCTATACCTATAATCCTTAGGTTTGGTCTTCTCATTGTGTCCTGGATTTCCTGGATGTTTTGGGTTACACGTTTTTTGCATTTTGCATTTTCTTTGACTGTTGAGTTGATGCTTTCTATGGTATCTTCAGCACCTGAGATTCTTTCTTCCATCTCTTGTATTCTATTGTTTATGTTTGCATCTATGACTCCTGATTTCTTCCCAAGGTTTTCTATCTCCAAAGTTGTCTCCCTTTGTGATTTCTTAGTTGTTTCTACTTCCTTTTTTAGTTCCTGGATGGATTTGCTGAGATCCTTCACTTGTTTGTTTGTATTTTCCTGTATTTCTTTAAGGTATTTTTGCATTACCTCTTTCAGGATTTCTGCCTGTTGACCCACGTTCTCCTGCATTTCTCTGAGCGATTTTTGTGTTTCCTCCTCATGGGAATCCATCTGTTGATCCATCATCTCCTGCATTTCTTTAAGCAGTTCTCATGTTTCCTTTGTAAGGACATCTAACCGTTGATTCATTTCTTTAAGCAGTTTTTGTGTTGCCTCCTTATGGGCATCCATCTGTTGACCCATATTCTTCTGCATTTCTTTATGCAAATTTTGTGATTCCTTTGTGAGTGCATCTACCCGTTGATTCATCTCGTTAAGCGATTTTTGTGTTGTCTCCTTGTGCGCCTCCATCTTTTGATCCATGTTCTCCCGCATTTCTCTAAGCGATTTTTGTGTTTCCTTTGTAAGGGCTTCTAACCATTGATTCATGGTCTCCTGCAATTCTTTATTAGATTTATTTGTGTCCTTCTTGTGATCCTCTAATAGCATCATGAGAAGTGATTTTAAATCCAGATCTTGTCTTTCGGGTGTGGTGAGGTATCCAGGACTTGCTGCTGTTGGAGAGTTGGGTTTGGATGGTGCCATATTACTTTGATTTCTGTTAGTAACGTTCCTACATTTGCCTTTTGCCATCTGGTTACCTCTGATGTTAGTTGGTCCTGCTGTCACTGGCTGTTGGTTGGACCTCCTGTGAGCCTGCAAAGCTATTTCTGCCCCCCCTGGTTTACCAGGATTCCCCTGGCACAGATTTCTGGGGCCTGCCCTGCTCCTGAGTGACTTTGGAGCCCTGATGTGCCTTGCCCCAAGTGATGTTATATTGGGGAGTCCTTGCACATCCAAAGGCTCAGCATAGTGGATTCCTAGAGCAGAGGTCGCCAAAGGGAGGCTGGTAGGCTCCTGCCCTGTGCAGAGGTGTGTGATCTCTATAGAATTCAGGTCCTCATGCTTACCGAGCAAGCAGTTTACCAACTGAGCTATCTCATCAGACCCAAGAACAAATTTTATTCTGCACTTTCTCAAAACACTAAAATAGCATGTGGCATAGTAATTTTGTATACAATATAAATGATATAATTACCCCCAAATGGTGATCTTAGTTTCATCTTCAAAGTTCCTATAAACTAATTGCTTATGGGCCCAAATATAACTAAATGGTAGAAGAAAGGCAAATTAATTCTGCCTGACTAGTCAAGATGGGCCAGACATCAGTCTTCTCTTCCCCAAGGAGCTACTCACTCTCTCTCTCTCTCTCCCTCCCCCCTCCCCCCTCTCTCTCTCCCTCCCCCTCCCCCCTCTCTCTCTCCCTCTCTCTCTCTCTCTATATATATATATATATATAGAGATATATATAGATAGATATAGATATAGCTATAGATACACACACACACACACACACAGGAGTAAACAGCTCAAGTACAGTCTGTCTGTCTGCCTCTCTCTCTCTTTCTCTCTCCCTCTCTCTGTCTCTCTCCCTTTCTCACTTGCTCACTCACTTGCTCTCACTCTCACTCTATTTCTCTCTTTCTCTCTTGTGTATTATGTGCTGGGGATGGGGGGGAGTCAATTTTGTTCTTCGTCCACTTTGCATTTTGAGACAAGGGGTCTGATTAGGACCTGAGGCTCAACAGTTAAGCTAGGCTGGCTGGCCTGAGAGCCCCCAGAATCTGCCTGTCTCCACCTCCACAAGGCTAGGATTATAAGCATGTGCCATCATCCCTGGTTTTTTTGTTTTGCCTTGTTTTTCATGTCTGGAGATCAAAGTCTCAACCTTATGTTTATGTAGTAGGTCCTTTATCAATGGAACCGCCTAGTCCCTAGATGATTCTTTACTATAAGAAGAAAAATAGTGGCCTACCAGCTTCCCTTCCGCGACCTCTGTTCCGGTAGACTGCACTGAAGAGACAGGTACCCAGGCTCTCCCCAATATAACATTACTTGGGACACGGCCTGTTGGGGCTTCCGCCTGCGCCCAAGAACAGGACAGCGCTGTGGTCGTCTGGGTGCCAGATCTGCAGGCCATCGCCTCTGCAGGGTGACCAGCGCCACGGAGAGAGTACAGAATGCACTCCGCCATCTTTGCTCCAGTGGCTGGGAAGTTGGGACTGCCAGGCTCAGAGACAGACAGGCATAATATCACTTGGGTCTCGGGCGGATTGTGTGTACGCGGCTCCCAAGAGCTGGACAGATCTGCAGTAACCAGCGTGCTAGCTCTGCTGTGCGACTTCTGCCTGGCAGAGGGACGCCCCCTCCACCACCCCCCACTCACATATCCAGTCTGCTAGTCTATGTCTTTTAATTGGGGAATTGAGACCATTGATATTAAGAGAGATTAAGGCATAGTGATTATTGCCATCTGCCATTCTTGACGCTATCTTTATGTTTGAGTGGTTATCTACTTTTGGGTTTGATGCAAGAAGGTTACTATCTCATGTTTTGAGAAAGTGCAGAATAAAATTTGTTCTTGGGTCTGATGAGATAGCTCAGTTGGTAAACTGCTTGCTTGGTAAGCATGAGGACCTGAATTCTAGCCCAGCCCCAGATAAAAAGCCAGGTAAAATGGCTTGTGCTTGTAATCCCAATACCAAGAAGCTGGAGAGAGGCAGGTTCCTGAGCCTTGTTGACCAACCAGCCTGCCCTAGTTCAGGAGCCCAATATACCAGTGAGTGACTCTGTCTTAAAGGAGCAAGATGAACTACTTCTGAGGGTGACCTCTGGTCTGCCTATTCTTGTTCACCTGGCCTCCCTCCCCAAACATACATAGACTCACCCAATATGTATTTGACAGAAACACACACACACACACACACAATGTTTGCAATTTTGTTTTTGAAAAAAAAATGACAGTACTAAGGATTGAACCCAGAGCTTTAGATGTGTTAGGAAATCACTCTACCTCTGAACTATATCCCTGGCTGTAAAATTTATTCTTTAGTGTTGTTTTGTCTTATTCTGTCTATGTGAAAAAAAAAACTGACAGGGTAGGGGGACTAGACTATTATTTGGGACTAATAAGGAGATGATTGAGATGGGGAGACTGAGATTGAGAGGGTAATGAAGAGGTAAATATGATCACATTTTATAATATTTATACATAAAAATATCATAATGAAGCCTACTCTTATATAGAGATATATACTAATTTTAAGAAGAGGACTCAGAACATGTCACTTTTCTACTTAAAATCTTATAATGACTCTTGCTGTCACTCAATCCTTCTCATAGCCTACCAACTTCAGCAATTCCTAGCCCCTTAGACGCTTCATACTTAACATTCTCTCTACTTGGATTGCTCTTTTGCATACATAACTGTTTCCTCACTCCTAAAAGTTTGTCAAATGTCATTTTCTCAATGAGGCCTTTTTAGCTCCCACTATTTAAAAATTATATGAGCATGCATGCACATAGGTACATAGGCACACATGTACGCAGGCACACAGACACATGCACACAGACACACATGCACACAGGCACATAGGCACACATGTACACAGGCACATAGGCACACAGACACACACATCACCTTACTCCAACACACTTAATATTTTCACTGCCTTGAAGGCAGTTCTTGTTTTTGGTATTCCCTGCTGTCCCTACAACCTTAGGACAGAGTCTGTCCCATGCCTGGCAGTAACTATTTGATACAGGTTTCTGTATATAGCCCTGGCTAACCTGAAACTCACTATGTAGGTAGACCAGACTGGTTTAAAATTAGTAGGGATCCATCTGCCTCTGCCTCCAAGTATTAAAGGTGTGTTCTACTACACTAGACATAGTAACTGTTTTTTAAAAATATTTTTATTTCTATGTAATTTTATATGTATGGGTACTTTGTCTGTGCACCACCTGAATACTTGGTACCCACGGAGGCCAGAAGACGGTGTTGGATTGCTTGGAGTTAGAGGCTGCTGTAAGCTACTTGTCGGGTGACTGGGTCGAGTGGGGGTGGCGAGGGGCTAGAAATTGAATCTGAGTCCTCTGGAAGATCAGCAAGTGCTCTTAGCCTCTGGTTCATCTCTCTAGCTCCATCAATAACTGTTTTTTGAGGAATGAATGATACAGTAGGTTGGCAAAATATTTTTTTCTCTCCAAATGATCCCTATGACTCTGCATGGTTATGAATCTACATTTTTACATTCAATTTTAGTTATGCATATATATGTGCTCATGGGTGTATTTTGCCCACAATGGGCATAGGTGTGGATTCCCCTGGAGCTGGAGTTACAAGTGGTTGTGAGCACTTGATACATGGGTTCTTGGAACTGAACTGAAGTCCTTTTGAAAAGAAATATGTTCTCTTCACTTCCGAGCCGTCTTTCCAGCTGTCAACAAAATAGATTTTATCACAAGCTTTTTTATAATTTATAATATTTTACTCAATAATTACAGTGTGAAGCAACATAAAGAATTGTAAAGTGGGCAACAAAACCCTACATTTCTACATAACATTAAAAATTTCACTTTAAATATTTTGAATATCGCCACCATGGTCAAAACAATAGTGTATTACAATTACTTACCACTGTTTAATCATTTCGACCAATTATCAAGATTTTGCCATGCTTGCTGGATTTTCTTGTTACTAACACTGTGATTGTACACAAATTGCAAGACAAGTTATTTCAGTTGCACATTCTTTGTGTACATCTCTAAAATGTTTGCACATTTTCTTATATATGCACATGGACTTTATTACTCCTAATAAAAGTAATGCTAATTCCTTGGTGCTATCCTTTATGTGGAGAAAAAAATTTTAGTATATGTGTGAGGGTGTGTGTGTGTGTGTGCCATGATGATTGTGTAGAGGACAGCAGACAGTGTGCAGGAGTTCATTCTTTCCCTCTACTATGTGGGTTCTGAGGATCTAGTGCAGGTCATTAGGGTTGGCCGTAAATGCCTCTATCCACTAAGCCATCGTTCTGGCTGTTATTTTAAAATCTAATACATTTTGCAATTTTCCTGGTTGTTTCAAAGAGGTCTATTTGCAGTTAGTTCAAGTCAGAATATAAAGAGCTTCCATATATTGCAGAATTATTTTTATTTAAAAATGTTGTTAGTGTGAATGTGTATATAGTGTATCCATGTAAGGTATATGTGTACATGTATGTGGGTGTGAGCCCAGAGACCAGGTGAGAATATCAAGTGTCATGCTGTATAACTTAATATCGTATTCTCTTAAGATGGGGTCTAACACTGAATGAATTTTGCAGTCGTTAAGCCCTAGCAATGCTCTTATCTACACTGACCCCCTGCACTGGGGTAACATACATGTGTAACCATACTCAGCTTTTTATGTGGGTCTCAAGACTCAAACTCAAGTCCTCATGTTGTGCAGAAATAGCTCTTACCCACTGAGCTATCTCCCGAGACCCCAGAATTACGATTTTTTTCACTATTAAATGTATTTGTTTTGGAGCTAGAAAGATGTTTCAGTGATTAAGAGTACTTGTTATTCTTGAAGGGGAGCCGGGTTTGGTTCCCAGCACTCCCATGATGGTCCACAATCATCTCTAACTCCAGATCCAGGGAATCTAATGCCCTATACTGACCTTGATATGTGCCGGCAAAGTGTTCATGCATGTAAAATATATAAATCTATACAATTTATTTGTTTTTGAAGTTTTTTTAAATGATCTTTAACCATGTATAATGTGTGTGTGTGTGTGTATACATATGAGTACAGGTGCATGTGAATTCAGGTTCCCACAGAAACCAGAAGCATTTAATCCCTTGGAGCTGGAGTTACAGATGGTTGTGAGCTACCTGACACGGGTGCTAGGAACTGAGTTCTAGTCTTCTAGAAGAGCAGCAAGTGCTTGTAACCACTAAGCCATCTCGCTAACCTCTCATTATTATTTTGTTATTGACTGATGCAGAGAACATGAATTTCTACATATCGATGGAGTGTTGTGTGATTTCTTTCAATAATCTCTAAATTCTTTAACAGTTTTTCATTCATTAAGTAGTGAATCTAGTCATTTTCATTCCCTGTTTTACCCTTCCTCATCCCTACTGTGGGACACTTCTTTTTTTCAGACACATCTACTAATTGTCTTTTTTTGTGTCCCGTTGTGCTCAGTTAGAGCTGCTTGCAGGAGAATAGTTGTCTTTCTTTTCTTAAGATTTATTTTATTATTTTTTATGTATATGTATGTGTGCTTACATGTATATGTGTATGCCATGTGTGTACCTGGTGCCCGAAGAGTCCAGAAGAGTACATTGGATCATTTGAAACTAGAGTTAACAGCAGTTGTGAACCGCAACTGTGATGCTAGGAATGGAACTCAGGTATTCTACATGAGAAGCAAATATTCTTAACTGCTAAGCCATCTCTCCAGCCCTTGGTAGGGGGCTTTCAGTGTCACATGGCTTATCAATTTGTTGCTTTTTTCATACTGTACTGTCCATCTTGCATGTTCTGTTCTTTTAAATTATCCTATCTTTGCTATCGATTGAGTGTTGCTATTCTCCTTTGTCCTTGAGCCTGATATTGTGTCTTCCCCAGGATTCATTCTATTGGTGGGGCTTGCCACTGAGCTTTTAATTTGACTTACTGAATTTTTAATTTCTAATAATTCAGTTTGGGGTTTCTTCAGTCTTTCTGTAGCAGTATTGAATTCCATTTCAGTATTTTGCACCAACTTCCTTCTTCCAATTCAGATGGGATCTTATATCCTCCTTGATTTCTCTGAACATATTTATAGTTATTCTCTTGAATTCTTTGGAATTTTAAGTCACTCTCATAGGGGGCATTACTGGCAGGAGACATGCAACATTGCATTTTCCTGTTTCTTAGATTTTTTATGTTCAAATGTTTACAGTGTTCCAGAGGAGATCATTTTTGATGGGTTGAGGTATCATTTTCCTCTCTTGTACTTGTGCTCAGAGCACCAGACTCGATCCCCAGTATTCCCCAAGAGTACAATGCAGTTGCAGCAGTAGTCACTATCCAGGCTCAGGCCCATTAGGATACTGTGCAGTAGGAGTGAAATACAAAGCCATCACCACTTAAACATTGATTGTTTTGAGAAGAGGCACTGTTAGTCTGTGTGTGCTGATATATTAGCCATTGTGGATCTAAGGAGAAAGCACTGTATATCTAGTAGTATTGGATTGATAGGAAAGAGAGAGAACATGGATAGGAAGGGGATTGTCAGCAACCAAAAGTAGAGGACATGAGACAGTTTTCATTAACAGTAGACTGAAAGAGGAAAGGTAAAGACATCAAGCAACATAGACCAGTCCCACATCTCAGACACAGAGACCCCCTGCACACCATGCAAGCCTATGCTATTAGGGAATTGTAAGGAGAAAGGAATAGAACAGATGTGGGAAGAACAGAGCAGGACCCAATCTGCTTGCTAAGTTGACACTTAGTATTGAGTAAAGGATGAATAAATGTGAAGGGAGAGTTCTCGCTGGGTTTGGGGATAAAGTGAAGAAACACTATCCAGCTTGATTTCTGGTTTGGTTTGGAGTGTATGGGCATTCATTTCCAGGGTCCCAGAAGACTGGCCTGCTTTCAGAATTTTCTTGAGATGTCAGGTGGCAAATGCCAACCGTGTCCTAGATAGCTGTGTTTTTGTTTCTAGGTCTTTCTTCAGGAAGCCAGCTTATACATGGGGCTCCAGTTCAGGCGCAGGGCTTCAAAGATGGATTCTCAGATGTCACTTACACATCTGGGTGTTCCATAATAGGGCTGATTATAAATGCTGGCTTCACCCCTGTACAGTCCTTCCAGTTGTCTAGAGTACTACTTTGAGCTGATGTGAAGTTCCCCTGCAAATTCTGGCTCCCAGGAAGTTTTCTGCTCATTTAATACTGTAGTTTCCATTTTAAGTTCCTTTACTCCAGTCTAGCAGTATTCTCCTGGATAGCCTTCAGTATATAGTCCTGCGACTTCCTGAGTTTTCCCAAGAGTATGCCTCAAGAGTGTGCCTTGCACAGTCTACCTACCTACACAGTATGACATCTCATTACTGCTCCACTGAATTCTGAGTACCATCCACCCAGCACTGACAACAGTTTTTCCAGCATCTCCTTCCATCATTCCTGTTGCTGTGCAGGATCAGCCCTGTTTTTCTGCTATTTAAAATATCTGTTAAGGAGTAGTCAAGATGACTTGATGGATACAACCTGAGTTTAATCCCTGGGACCCACATGGTGGAAGGAGAGAACTGACTCCTAAACATTGTCCTCAGACCTCCACTTGTGTATTGTGGCACAAGCACACACAAACAAATAAATTAATGTAATACAATTACATTAAAATGTCTGGTATGGAGACAATTGGAGATTGTCTAAGCTTCTCTGGATTGTGCCCAGCTACTGTTGGTGCTCCCTCTCACTAAGAACAGGTAGCCTCCCAAACCTAGCCACTCCCTCTGGACATAAGCTGGACTTCCCTGCTTTGTCAAGTTCCCTATTTTGTTATTTAAGCTGGAAATGTTTGGGTGTCAACCACCTCCTCCAATAATTGTTATCTAGTTCTTTCCTCTTTTATTTCCTGGAGACTCTGGTAGACTATGCCAAAGTGTCATGCATTTTTAGAATTTCTCTTAATGATTCAACTTTGACATTGGTATCCCTTACTGATCTTGCCTTTCCTAGGTCCGAGCTCATCAACTGGTTCTTCCTCCTTGTGATGTCGTGATCAAGGCTGTTTCTGAGTATGTTAGTTCCATCAAAGACCCCTCAAACCTGGATGTGGTTGGCAAAGATGTTTTCAAACAATCTCAGGTAAGTTCGTCTTCCCCTTCCCAAGAATCACCTTCTTTCTTTAGTTTTAATTAAAAAAAAATTATTTTGGGTGCACATGTTTGCAGATGCATGCTCTCCTGTGTGTGTGGAGGTCAGAGGACAACCTGTTGGAGTTGGTTCTCTCCTTCCACTATGTGGCTTATGGGAATCAAACTCATGTTGTCAGGTTTAGTGGCAAATGTCTTTACTTGCTGAGCCATCTTGCTGGTCTTCGCCAGCTTTCTTACCAAGTCCTCTGTTCTGTGGTCCCCAGTTTCCTCCTTCTTACTTGATTTTCCCTACTTACTGGCTGAAATTCTAAAATTTCCTTTAAAAATGTTCTAAGATCTGAATAGAAAGAGTCCTTTGTTCTTGTTTTCTTCCTACTGATGATTAATGTATTATAAACATATTCTGAAAAATTAGAAAATAAATAAGCTGCCCAAAATCTCATTCCCTAGAAACAAAATATTCTAGGTAATGCTCCTATGTGGCTTCTTTCAACATTTTATGCTAGGGATCAAACCCATGCTGTAGAATACAACTAAACTACACTCTCAGCTAATCTTGATATTTACATATTTTTAAAATATTTTTTGTTTATTATTGTGTGTAAGCCACAGTACACATGTGGTGGCTAGGGGACAACTTTGGGGAGTTGGTCCTCTTCTTGTACCATGTAGGTTCAGGGTATTGGTAGCAAGTGCCTTTGCTCACTGAGACATTTCATTGTTCTTAATGTATATTTTAATATAAAGGGTGTCTTGCTGGAAGATTAGGTGGATAATTAAAAAAGGCTATTTCAAATGAGTACCCATAAAATAATCAAAATAATTGTTAATATTGGAAGAAAGGCCCCCAACTATAATTTATAATTTTGTATTATAAATTCAAAGTTACAAAAATAAGTTAGTGTTATTTTTAGCATATTACATGTGCAATACTTTTTTAAGCTTATACTGTTTTTAAATTAACATTGGTCAGTTTGATTTTTGTGTGTATAGGTCTATGAACTTTTGAGTTATTAATTTATATAATCATCATTAAAATCAGAATTCAGAAAAGTTCCAGTATTCCAATTCCCCCTGATTCTCAGGCTGTCCCTTTGTAATACCACTGAAACCCATTCCTAATACCTGTGCATTCTCTCTAACTATAGTTATGTCTTCTAGATAAGATTACATGGGTGGAATCATAAAATATAATAGTTTGAGAATGTCTTTCATCATTTGACATAATACTTCCATGATTCTTTCAAGTTGGGTTAGAGAAATGGCTCAGTGATTAAGAGCATGCACGTTTTGTGCAGAGGACTGGAATTCATTGACAGAATCCATGTGGGGAGCTCATAACTGCTTATACCTCTAGCTCCAGGGGATCCAACACTCTCTTCCATGTATATGGCATGTACACACACTGATCACCCTCTACACACACATATGAAAAGAAAAATCTTAAGGAAAAAAGAGAGTTTTCAAGTTATTGGATGTTTTGTGGTGTGTGTGTATGTGCGTGTGTGTGTGTGTGTGTGTGTGTGTGTAATTCAATTTTATGGAGGTATGAACAGCTCATTCATCCACACATGCCTTAAAGAATATTTAGATTGGATATATATTTAGGTTGCTATAAATAGAGCTGCTGTAAACATTTGCACAAAAGTTTTGTATGAATATGGCATTTCATTTTCACAGTGTAAATATCTAGAATTATGATTTCTAGAACATATGGTAAGTGTATATTTAAATTTATAACAATGCCAAACCATTTTTCACAGTAGCTAGCTCTTTCCTTACCTATGTTTGGAGAATATTTTAAATAAAATTTCTGTGGATGCAAGTGTGCACGTGTGTGTGTGTGTGTGTGTGTGTGTGTGTGTAGAACATGCTTATGTGGAGGTCAGAAGACAGTCTGCAAGGGTCTGTTCTCTCCTTTACCATGTGGCATTCAACTCACATGGTCACACTTGGTGACAAGCATTTTCTTGCTAGTCCTGATTTATTAATAAAGTACCTCGTCCTGCCGGGCCAGTACTCTATGTCTCAGCTTTACCCACAGTGCTAATCATAGTTTTAATTTGTATTTATAAATGGCTCATAGTGAACTTTTGTTTGTTTTTTGAGACTCACTCGGTAGCTCTGGCTGTCCTCAAACTGGCTATATAGACCACACTGTCCTTAAACTTGCACTGATCTCCCTGTCTCTGCCTTCTGAGTGCTAAGATGATAGGCATGCTCCATCATACACAAGGACCTTTTTTTTTTCTTGCACTTACCATCTATCTATCCAACATTTTTATGTAGGTTCTAGGGATCAAACTGGGGTCCTCATGCTTACAAGGCTGACTGAGCTAACTCTTCAACCTTTCTTTTTTTTTTTTTTTTTTTTTTTTTTTGGTTTTTTTTTTTTTTTTTTTCCGAGACAAGGTTTCTCTGTGTAGTCCTGGCTGTCCTGGAACTCACTCTGTAGACCAGGCTGGCCTCGAACTCAGAAATCCGCCTGCCTCTGCCTCCCAAGTGCTGGGATTAAAGGCGTGCGCCACCACCGCCCCGCTCAACCTTTCTTTTTAATAAGTCAAATAATTATATATTTCACATTTATTTCTTTAGTTAATTTGTGTTTAAAATATGAGGTCATTTGTCTTTTGGTTTTACATGTGGTTATCCAAGTGTCTGAATATAGTTGGTAGAAAGGACTATTTTTTCTCCCTTGAATTTCCTTTAAGTTTTTATATAAAAAAATTAGTTGACTATATTTATATCAGTGTATTTCTGTACATTTTGATTAATATATATGCACATTGTTTTATCAGAAGTGCATCAACTTAATTACTAATAGCTCAACATTAATTCTTGAAGCTGAGTAGTGATTCTCTGAATTTCATTTTTTTAAAAGATTTTATTTATTTTATGTATGTGAGTACACTGTAGCTGTCCTCAGACACACCAGAAGAGGGCATCGGATCCTATTACAGATGGTTGTGAGCCACCATGTGGTTGCTGGGAATTGAACTCAGGACCTCTGGAAGAGAAGTCAGTGCTCTTAACCACTGAGCCATCTCTCCAGCCCCTGAAATTCATTCTTAATTTGTCATTGTAAGCTCTTTTGCCTTTCCATATAAATTTTAAAATGGTATTGTTTCTATTAAAAATAAAAGAAGGAAGGAAGGAAGGAAGGAAGGAAGGAAGGAAGGAAGGAAGGAAGAAAGAAAGAAAGAAAGAAAGAAAGAAAGAAAGAAAGAAAGAAAGAAAGAAAGAAAGAAAAAGGAAGGAAGGAAGAAAAAGGCAGAAAGAATTCTTGCTTGGATTTCAGTTGGAATTATGTTAAATATGCAGAAAAAATCTTTCCCACAAATACTACTGATTAAACCTAGGGCTGCATACATGTTGTGCCATGGGCTTCTATCCCTAGCCTTTTTTTTTTTTAACTTTTTTCTTTTTATATAAGATTTCACTATATTGCCTTTAACTAAATTTGTAGCTCAGTCAAGTCTTGAACTTATCTTTCTGTCTCAGTTTTCCAAGTAGCTAGGATGAAAGGTCTGTACAGCTGAGCTCAGTTGTGAATATTTGAATTCAGTAATATGGTAAATCCATCTTATTTATGCCTTCTTTGATTTTTTTAAAAAAATCTCTTCAATATTTTATAGTTTTAACATACAACCCCTGCATATTTTTAAATTTAGTTTTATCTTTATGCTTTTCCTTTTTTTTCTTATGGTATTAGATATTGACCTCATGGCCTTGTGTATGTTAAACAAGTATTTCATAATGCACAGAGCTATGCTCTCAGACTCTGGACATGGTTTTTAGTGTTTATACTTACTATTTCATTTACTAGTTAATATTTCATTTATTGTAAAGATGACTATTTTATTCATTTTATTTATAATTACTCATAGAAATAAGATTTTTTTTGTGTGCTGAGTCTTGACTTGGACCTTTCTGTGCTCACTTATTTGTTTTTGGTAGACTTTCTGGCATTTTTGGTGTAGGTGGCCATGTTTCTGAATGGAGATGCTTTATTTTTCTTTTCCAATTTGTGGACCGCCCTCCCAAACCTGAGTTATTGTACTTTTTAGGATTTATAGGAATGCCAAGACTAGAATTCTTTTTCTTATTCTAGTTCTTTAGAGAAATTATTCAGTCATTATTAAATACAATAAGAGCAGTTGGTTTTTGTAGACACACATTACTAGGACACACATGTGTTCTTCTAGTCTTAGTTTGGTGAGATGATTCATTATTATAATGACTGCATAGTATATTCTCTGTGTGTGTATGCATGCCTGCACTGTGACAGTGCACTTGGACAGTTTTGTACATGCATATGGAGGCCAGAGGTCAATACTCAGTCAATCTCTATTTTATTTCTTTTAAAGATTTATTTTATTTTAATTATATATGGATATGAGTGTGCACACGTGAGTAGGTGTCCTAAAAGGACAGATGTCCTGGATCCCCTGGAACTGGGTCCTCTGGGGGAGCAATATGTGCTAGTTTTGAAAAGATTTGTTTTAATTATGTATCTGTGTGCATGTGGGCACATACACACACAAGTGTGGTTGCCCTTGGAGACGAGTCATTGGATCTCCTGGCTATGGGAATTAGAGGCAATTGTAAGAGGCTCAGTGTGGGTGTTGGGAACTGAACTCAGGTTCTCTGGAAGACCAGTCATTTCTATTAACCCCTAAGCCATTATCTCTAGCATATAGCAGTTAACTGTTAACCACGGAGCCATGTATACAGCCTCTCTATCTTATTTTGTGAGACAGGGTCTCTCACTTAACCTAGAACTTACCAATTTGGCTAGGCTGGATAGCCAGTGAGCTCCAGGAATCTACCTGTCTGCTTCCTCAGCACTGGAATTACAAATGTATGCCTCCATAGCCACCTCTATGTGGATGCTAAGGAGGTGAACTTTATACTTGGATAGGAAACACATTTTGTTTAGCAAATCATCTCTCTAGTCAGTGATACAAATGAATTTTGCATATCTACAATAGAATCATATTTTTTCCTTCTTTTAAGTCATCATTATTTAGGATTAGTATATCTTATATCAAACCTCTCTGAAATATTTTGTGTTTCTGTAATTGAATTATTGGTATTTCACAGAGTATGTTTGTATTTTATTTCATGGATAACAGTTGTAGTTTTTTGTGTTATGTTGAATTTTTTTTCAAGGTAATAAAGGCTCAAAAATAAGATGGAAAGTCTGGTAGTTTGTTAATCTTCATTATCAGTTTGACTGGATTTTTTGGTGTTTGTTTATTTGGCTGGTTAGTTGTTGAGACATTGTCTAACCGTGAAACTGATTGTCCTGGAACTTGCTATAAGCCAGGCTGGCCATGAACTCAAAGATGCACCTACTTCTGCCTCCTGAATGTTGGGATTAAAGCTGTGTGCCACCACTGCCCAACTAAGTTTTTTTTTTTAAAAAAAATTTACTTATTTGTATGCATGTGTGGTGGTGTATCATGGCATTCATGTAGAGGTCATAGACAATTCTCAGGAGTTGATTCTTTTTTTTATATCATGTGGATCCAAACTCAGGGCATCAGGTATGGTGAAGCAAGTGCCTTGATCCCAGCCATTTCACTTGCCCCAACTTGAGTAGATTTAGATTCACTTAAGAAACATGTTCCTAGATGTTTTGTAAAGGCTAAGGAATGAGCACTCACCCTGAATAAGAGTGCACCATTACTTGGACTGGGGCCTTAGAATGATTGAAAAGGATGAGGTAAACTCATGCTATAATTAATCTCTCTTTGTTCCCTGAATGTAGATGCAATGTGACAACCCCCTCATGTTCCTGCTACTACGCCATCCTGCCACGAAGAACTACATTCTCAAACTCTGAGATGAAATAAATCCTCCCTTATTTCTTGTCGAGTTGCTTTTGTCAGGTATTTGTTATAGTATTGAGAAAAGTAACTAATTCAGCAAGTGTTCCTTCTTCTATAGAGGCCAGTGAGGTAGCCCAGCAAGCAAAGGTAGTTGCTTCCAATCCCATAACTTGAGTTTGTTCCCTGAGTCCCATATTGTAGGAAAGTACCCATTTCTGAAGGCTGTCCTCTGATCTCCACATGTATAAAGTGACATGGATACCTGAACACAGTTAATGTAGCTTAAAAAATGATTGTATGGATTTAGTGTAAAGTTAGTTCTTTATTTGTTTCATAGAATTTTCCAGTAATGTTTCTGGTGTGGATTTCTTTGAATTTATTATGTTTAGATTTTGCTCAGCTTCTTGAATCTCTAACTTTGTGTTTTACTAAATTTGGAAAAGTTTTTGGTTGTTTCTTCAAGTAGATGTTTTGTTTCATACTTTTGTTCTTTACTTCTTTGACCTCAATGGTACCAAATATGTGTGTTCGTGTACATATGGATATCAGAGGTCAACTGTGAGTGTCAGTCTTCAAGAGTTGTCTACCTTTATGTCTGTTTTTGTGCCAGTACAATATTGTTTTTATTACTATGGCTCTGTAATATATCTTGAGATATGAAATGGTAAGTTCACTGGTAATGTTATTTTAGCTCAGTATTATTTTGACTGGGATTTTTTGTGGTTCCATAGAAATTTTAGCATAGTTGTTTTTTCCTATTTCTGTAAAGAATGATATGGGGATTTTGATTAGGATTGCATTGAATATATACATAACTTTTGCTTGTTTGTTTGTTTGGTTGGTTGGTTTAATTTTTTGAGACAGAGTTTCTCTGTGGAACAAGCCCTGGCTGTTCTAGACTCACTTTATAGACCAGGCTGGCCTCAAACTCACAGATATCTGCCTGCCTCTGCCTCCTATAATGGTCATTTTTATAGTAGTCTGTCAACCCATGAGCATGGGATGTTATTCTACTTATAGTAGTGTCTTTATCTCTTTCTTCAGATGTTTTGTTTTCATTGTAGGGCTCCTTCATCTCCTTGTTTAGGTTTATAGGTATCTGTGAGGCTGTTATGAATGAGAGTATGGTCATGATCTCTTTTTATCAATGTTTCTTGTTGGTATATAGAAAGACTTAATTTTTGCAAGTTGATCCTGTATCGTTCCATGTTGCTGAAATTATTTATTGTTTTTAGAAGTTTTCTGGTAGAATTTTTGGGATCTCTTCTGTGCAATATCATGTCTTTGACAAAGAAGGATCGTTTGACTTCTTTTCCCATTTGTATTCTTTAATTTCCTTCTCTTGTCTTATTATTCTAGCTAGTGCTTTGATCAATATATTGAAAAGGAGTGTAGATAGCCCTATCTTCTTCCTAATTTCAGTAGGATTATTTCAAGTATTTCTCCATTTAGGATTATGTTTGTTGTGAATTTCTCATATACAGTTTTTATTGTGCTGAGGTATGTTTCCTCTAGTCCTACTCTTTCTAGGACATTTATCATGAAGCCACTTTTTTTCCCCAAATGCTTTTTCTGCATCTATTGAGAGGATCATGTGGTTCTGTCTTTCAGTCAGTTTATGTGATTGTATATTACATTTGTTGATTTGCATATGTTGATCCGTCCCTGCATCTCTGGGATAAAGCCAACTTAGTCATGGTATATAATTGTTTTGCTTTTTGTTTGCAAGTATTTTATTGAACATTTTGGAATCTGTGTTCATCAGAGATATTGACCTGTTGTTTTGTTTTCTTCTTTGTTGTGTCTTTCTCTAGTTTTGGTATTGGAATGTTACTGGCTTCACAGAAGGACTTAGGGGTGCCTGCTTCTTTTCTTTCTTCCTTCTTTCATTTTTTAAAATAGTTTAAGAAAGGTTATCTGTAGATCATCTTTGAAAGTCTGGTAGATTTCTATGTAAATGCATCTGACCCTGGACTTAGTTGGAAGGTTTTTTATTACTATTTCAATTTTCTAATTTGCTGTGGGTCTGTTCAGTGCTTTGACTGGTTGGTGGTTTGGCTGAAACTAGAAATGTGTCCATTGCTTTTAGGTTTTTCAACTTAACAGAGTACAGGTTTAAAAAAGATTCCCTTATAATATTATCATAATGTGTCCTTTTTCATTACTGATTCTGTTAATTTGGGCCCTCTCCTTCTTTTTGTTATTTGAACCAAGTTTGTCAATCTTTTTTATTTTCTCAAACAACTAGATCTTAGACTCATTGGTTCTTCATATTGTTTCCTTTGTTTCTTTTTCCTCCTTTTATTGAAAATAGTTTTTTTCTCATATAATATATTCTGATTATGGTTTCCCTTCCCTCTACTCCTCCCAGTTCTTCCCCACCTCCCCTCCCATCTGATCTGCTCCATTTCTCTCTCTCATTAGAAAACAAATAGGCTTCTAAGGGATAATAATCAAATATAAGATAAAACAGAAACTAATACATTGGAATTAGGTAATACAAACCAACAGAAGGAAAAGGACCAAGATAAGGCACAAAAATCAGAGACCCACTCATTTACTCACTCAGTAATCTCATAAAAACACTAAATTAGTAGCCGTACTATATACACAGAGGAGTTGGTGCACCTTTGTGTAGGTACTGTGCATAGTGCTTCAGTCTCTCTAAGTTCATATGAGCTGTGCGCAGTTGATTTAAAGGGATTTGTTTTCCTGGTATCCTCTATCCCCTCTGTTTTTTACAATCTTTGTGTCTCTTATTTCTTAGGGTTCTACTCTGATTATTTTTTATTTCTTAGCATAAACTGGCTTTTAATTTATTGTATTCTTGTTAATCAAAAGATTTGAGTTGCATTATCAAGTCATTTATTTGTGCTCATTTTGATTAGTGGTTATTGTTTAGAGACAAGGTATCTTTGGGTAGCCCTAACTATCCTGAAACTAGCTATGTAGGCCAGACTGTTCTTGAACTTACAAGGATTAGCCTGCCTCTGCCTCCTAAATTCTGAGATTAAATATGTGCACCAACATGTCCCGTTCCTTCTGATGTAGTAATGAATGTGCTTAGAGCTATAAATTTCCCTTATAGAACTGCTTCTGATGTGTCTCATTGGTTTTGTTATGTTTTCATTTTGTTCCAGGAATTTTTTTTCTCTATTTCTTGGTGTCTTCTTTGATCTTTCATTATTCTGTAATGAGTTGTTTAACCTCTATGAGTTTCTATATTTACAAGAAATTTGTTTGATGTGGATTTTAAGTTTTAATTTTAAGTTTAATGCATTATTCTCAGATAGAATAGAATGGAGTTACTTCAATTTTCTGAATTTGTAAAGATTTGTGTGTTGCACAAAGATGTGATCTATTTTAAATAATCTGTGTATTCTTTAGTGTTTTGGGTAGAATATTCTGTGGATATTTGTTAAGTCCATTTGTCTTAGGGTTTTATTGCTGTGAAGACACACCATGACTAAGGTATCTCTTATAAAGGACATTTAATTGGGGCTGACTCACAGGTTCTGAGGTTCAGTCAATTAACACCATGGCTTCAAGCATAGCAATATCCAGGCAGGCATGGTACTGGAGGAGCTGAAAGTTCTACATCTTGTTCTGAAGGAAAACAGGAGAAGAATGTCAAAGCCTATCCCCACAGTGACACACTTCCTCCAACAAGGCCACATCTATTCCAAAAAGGTCATACCTCCTAATAGTATCACTCCCTGTGGGTCAAGCATTCAAACAGATTTTATAGGGGCAAACCTATTCAAACCACTCCATTCTACTCCCTGGCCCCCATAATTTGTTCAAACACATGAGTCTATGAGAGCCATACCTAACCATAGCATAATGCATTTAGTCCATCCATCTTCTAAAGTATCCATAGTCTATCAGTCTCAACAATGTTTAAAAGTTCAAACTCTCTTCTGAGATTCATTCAATAGCTTAACTGTAATCCCCGATAAAGTCAAAATCAAAAAGCAGATCACCTACCTCTAACATCACAGAATATACATTACCATTCCAAAACAACATCCTGAGGAAATCCAGGACCAAATCAAGACTAAAAGCCATCTGGGAAAACTCCAAACTCTACATCCCCATGTCTAATGTCCAACTTTCTGCTTTGTAGACTGCAACTTCTTTCTCTTGGGCTGGTTCCACTTCGTTTTAGTAGCTTTCTTTGGCAGGTATCCCAATGCTCTGGTATCTTTAACATCTTGTGGTCTCCAAGGCAACTTGAACTTCACAGCTTCTTGTTCTAATGTCTTTTAGGCTCCCCCAAAGAGCTTGGGTCACATCTCCAGCTCGGCCCTCTGTAGCACTCTAGACTCTGGTTGATGCACTCCACTGCTGCTACTGTTCTTGGTGATCATCCCATGGTACTGGCATTTCTAATTCTCTGGAGTCTTCCACTGCAACTAAGCTTCACCAATAACCTCTCATAGACTCTCTTCATGGTGCCAAGCCTCAACTTCTTTGCATGACTCCTTCAGTCCTGGACCGTCAACTGCAACTGAGGCTGCACTTTACCAATGGCCTTCCATAGCTTCTCACAGTTCCAAGCCTCAGTCATTTTCCATGACGCCTTCATGCTTACAAAACCAATACCATCTGGGTGATTCTTACATCAAGTCCAGTTTCAGCACAAGGTTCAACTTTGACTATCTCTGGAACACAACTTTTTTGTGCACTCAGAAAACACTTCCCAGAAGATTTCACCTCATTGATGCTGGTCTCTTCTAAATCAATTCTTAGCTCTAGATAACCAGCATCGATTGTCCCAATACTCCCTTCTATTCTTTTTTTTTTTATTTTATTTTATTTTTTTTATTTACATTCCAAATCATTTCCCCTTTCCCATTTCCTCCCTCCCCGAAAGTCCCATAAGCCCCCTTCCCTCCCTCTTTTCCCCATTCAACCCCCTCTCGCTTCTCTGTCCTGGCGTTCCCCTACATCCAGTCTTTCCAGGACCAGGGGTCTCTCCTTCCATCTTCTTGGAAATCTATTGATATGCGAATTGTGTCTAGGGTATTCCGAGATTCTGGGTTAATATGGATTGGCAGGATTAATATAGTAAAAATGACCATCTTGCCAAAAGCAATATACAGGCTCAATGCAATCCCCATCAAGATCCCAACTCAATTCTTCATAGAGTTAGAAAGAGCAATTCAAAAATTCATCTGGAATAACAGAAAACCCAGGATAGCTAAAACTATTCTCAAGAGTAAAAGAATCTCTGGGGGAATCAAGATCCTAGACCTCAAGCTGTACTACAGAGCAATAGTGTTAAAAACTGCATGGTATTGGTACAGTGAGAGGCATGTAGATCAATGGAACAGAATTGAAGACCCAGAAATGTATCCACACTCCTATGGTCATTTGATCTTTGACAAAGGAGCTAAAACCATCCAGTGGAAAAAGATAGCCTTTTCAACAAATGGTGCTGGCTCAGCTGGAGGTCAACATGCAGAAGAATGCAAATTGACCCATTCTTATCTCCTTGCACTAAGCTCAATTCCAAGTGGATCAACGACCTCCACATAAAACCAGACACACTGAAACTAATAGAAGGGAAACTAGGGAAGAACCTTGAACATATGGGCACAGGGGAGAATTTCCTGAACAGAACTCCAATAGCTTATGCTCTAAGATCAAGAATAGACAAATGGGACCTCATTAAATTACAAAGTTTCTGCAAGGCAAAAGACACCGTCAAAAAGACAAAGCGGCGTGAATTCATTGTTTTTAATTGCAGAGTAGTATTCCATTGTGTAAATATACCACATCTTCTGAATCCATTCCTCCGTTGAGGGACATCTGGGTTCTTTCCAGCTTCTGGCTATTATAAATAAGGCTGCTATGAATATAGTGGAGCATGTGTCCTTATTGCATGCAGGTAAAGTCTCTGGGTATATGCCCAGGAGTGGTATAGCCGGATCCTCCGGAAGTGTCATGCCCAGTTTTCTGAGGAGCCGCCAGACTGCTTTCCAGAGTGGTTGTACCAGCCTGCAATTCCACCAGCAGTGGAGGAGTGTTCCTCTTTCTCCACATCCTCGCCAACAACTGCTGTCTCCTGTGTTTTTGATCTTAGCCATCCTGACTGGTGTGAGATGGAATCTCAGGGTTGTTTTGATTTGCATTTCCCTAATGACTAAGGATGATGAACATCTCTTTAGGTACTTCTCAGCCATTAGATATTCTTCAGGTGAGAACTCTTTGTGGAGCTCTGTACCCCATTTTTTAATAGGGTTACTTGCCTCTCTGGAGTTTAACTTCTTGAGTTCTTTGTATATCTTGGATATTAGCCCTCTGTCGGATGTAAGGTTGGTAAAGATCATTTCCCAGTTAGTTGGTTGCCGCTTTGTCTTTTTGACGGTGTCTTTTGCCTTGCAAAAACTTTGTAATTTAATGAGGTCCCATTTGTCTATTCTTGATCTTAGAGTATAAGCTATTGGAGTTCTGTTCAGGAAATTCTCCCCTGTGCCCATATGTTCAAGGTTCTTCCCTAGTTTCCCTTCTATTAGTTTCAGTGTGTCTGGTTTTATGTGGAGATCTTTGATCCACTTAGAATTGAGCTTAGTGCAAGGAGATAAGGATGGGTCAATTTGCATTCTTCTGCATGTTGACCTCCAGCTGAGCCAGCACCATTTGTTGAAAAGGCTATCTTTTTTCCACTGGATGGTTTTAGCTCCTTTGTCAAAGATCAAGTGACCATAGGAGTGTGGATTCATTTCTGGGTCTTCAATTCTGTTCCATTGATCTACATGTCTGTTACTGTACCAATACCATGCAGTTTTTAACACTATTGCTCTGTAGTACAGCTTGAGGTCCGGGATACTGATTCCCCCAGAGGTTCTTTTACTCTTGAGAATAGTTTTAGCTATTCTGGGTTTTCTGTTATTCCAGATGAATTTTTGAATTGCTCTTTCTAACTCTATGAAGAATTGAGTTGGGATTTTGATGGGGATTGCATTGAATCTGTGTATTACTTTTGGTAAGATGCTCATTTTTACTATATTAATCCTGCCAATCCATGAGCATGGCAGATTTTTCCATCTTCCGAGGTCTTCTTCAATTTCTTTCTTCAGAGACTTGAAGTTCTTGTCATACAGATCTTTCACTTGTTTGGTTAGCGTCACGCCAAGATACTTAATATGGTTTGTGGCTATCGTAAAGGGTATTATTTCTCTTACTTCTTTCTCAGCCTGCTTATCCTTTGAGTATAGGAAGGCTTCTGACTTGCTTGAGTTGATTTTATATCCGGCCACTTTGCTGAAGTCGTTTATCAGCTGTAGGAGTTCTCTGGTGGAGTTCTTTGGGTCGCTTATGTATACTATCATATCGTCTGCAAATAGTGATAGTTTGACTTCTTCCTTTCCAATTTGTATCCCTTTGACCTCTTTTTCTTGTCTAATTGCTCTAGCTAGAACTTCAAGTACTATATTGAAAAGATATGGAGAGAGAGGGCAGCCTTGTCTAGTCCCTGATTTTAGTGGGATTGCTTCAAGTTTCTCTCCGTTTAGATTGATGCTGGCTACTGGTTTGCTGTAAATTGCTTTTACTATGTTTAGATATGGGCCTTGAATTCCTGATCTTTCCAAGACCTTTAGCATGAAAGGATGCTGAATTTTGTCAAATGCTTTCTCAGCATCTAATGAGATGACCATGTGGTTTTTTTCTTTGAGATTGTTTATGTAGTGGATTACATTGATGGATTTCCTTATATTGAACCATCCCTGCATCCCTGGGATGAAGCCTACTTGATCGTGGTGAATGATCGTTTTGATGTGTTCTTGGATTCGGTTGGCAAGAATTTTATTGAGTATTTTTGCATCGATATTCATAAGAGAGATTGGCCTGAGATTCTCTTTCTTTGTCGGATCTTTGTGTGCTTTTGGTATTAGTGTAATTGTGGCTTCATAGAACGAGTTGGGTAGTGTTCCTTCTGTTTCTATTTTGTGGAACAGTTTGAAGAGTATTGGTGTTAGGTCTTCTTTGAAGGTCACGAAATTCCTAGGCAAATGGTCAGAACTTGAAAATATCATCCTTAGTGAGGTAACCCAATCACAAAAGATCACACATGGTATGAAGTCACTGATAAGGGGATATTGACCCAGAATCTCAGAATACCCTAGACACAATCAGCATATCAATAGATTTCTAAAAAGATGGAAGGAGAGACCCCTGGTCCTGGAAAGACTGGATGTAGGGGAACGCCAGGACAGAGTAATGAGAGGGGGTTGAACGGAGAAAAGAGGGAGGGAAGGGGGCTTATGGGACTTTCGGGGAGGGAGGAAACGGGAAAGGGGAAGTGATTTGGAATGTAAATTAAAAAAATAAAATTAAATTAAATTAAAAAAAAAAAAAAAAAGACAAAGCGGCAACCAACTAACTGGGAAATGATCTTTACCAACCCTTCTATTCTTAACTCTTAAGCCAGAGCCACATGTCCAATGCTCCTGAGTTCTTTTTTGTTGTTGTTGTTGTTGTTTATGTTCTATTATATTGTCACCAGATTTCTGTTTTCCAGCTCCTTCACTGCCTAAGCTCAGCTGTGCTGGAATTTGCACTGTAGATTGACCTTGAGCTCAGAAATTTGAATGGCTGTCTTGTGCATGCTGGCTTTAAAAGCGTGTACCACCACACCTGGATTTAAGCTTTTTTTTTTAAATGGGAACTTGCTCTGTATCAGGCTGGTCTTGAACTCAGAGTTTAAAGGTATGTGCCACCATGTCTGGACCTAAGTTTTTTATGGTGACTATGCCTCAAAATCCAGATCAAAAGCTTGTGTCATCCCATGTCAATTTGACACACAATCATATCTCCTTGTGTCCAAATGGAAGCAATAACTAGGTCATATAAAATAACAATTCATTGTTCAACTACAAACACACAAATAATAGCCAAGTGGGATGTTTCCCTGAAGTCACCACTCCCTTAATCTGTTTATCTCCTCAAACACAGGATTTGGCTCCATAGTACGTCTTAGTGCCTCTTTAATACTTGAACCATACCTTTTGTATTTTTACTTTCTAAACTTGCTACACTTGATCAAAATGCTCTTCATGAGAGTAAACCAGAAAAAAGTTTCTGCTGGGCTTTTCTGAGACTTCCTTTGTCAATGTAATTAATCTGATTCTTTTCACTTTAGCCTTAGCCTCAGGCAGTCTCAGACATGCAAAAAGCAGCCACATTCTTCTCCAAAATATCACATAAACAGTCCTAGGGCCCAAATTAACATTCTTTTCCCCTGAAACCTCTTGAGCTAGGTTCCCACAGTTCAAATCACCCTCAGCACCAATGGCTTCTATATTTGTACTAGGCTGGCCTGTTAAGCCCCACTTAAAGCATTCCATGGCTTTACAAATCCAAAGTCCAAATAATCCACATTCCTCTAAACAAAAACATGTTCAGGCTTATCACAGCAATTCCCCAGTCCCTGATACCAACTTCTGTCTTAGTTAGGGTTTCCATTCTGTGAAGAGGCACATTGACTAGGACAGCTCTTATAAAGGACAATTAATTGGGGCTGTCTTATAGGTTCCAAGGTTCAGTCCATTATCATTGTGACTTCAAGCATGGCAATGTCTAGGCATGGTGCTGGAGGAGCTGAAAGTTCTATATCTTGCTCCAAAAGCAACTTCACCCTGTGAAGCCTACCCCCACAGTGACACACTTCTTCCAACAAGGCCACCCCTATTTCAAGAAGGTCACACCTCCTAATAATATCACTCCTGTGGGCATTCGAACACATGAGTCTATGAGGGCTAAACCTATTCAAATCACTACACCATTTAACATACGATATCAATTAATTCTTTTCTTAAAAAAGAATTAACTCAGCTGTTTAGAAACAACTTATTATGTATACAGCATTCTGCCTGCATGTATGTCTGCAGGCTAGAGCAGGGTACCAGATCTCATAGATGGTCATGAGCCACCATGTGGTTGGGAATTGAACTCAAGGCCTCTGGAAGAGCAGCTAGTGCTCATAACCTCTGAGCCATCTCTCTAGCCTGGCAATTAATTCTTATGTTTCTTTTATTTTTATCTTGATGATCTGTCTGTTGGAGAAAGTGGGCTATTTATTTGTTTTTTTTTCTTTTCTTTTTTTTTTTTAAAAAAAACAGGATTTATTTTTGTAGTCCTGGCTGCCCTGGAACTTGCTGTGTAGTCCAGGCTGGCCTTGAACTCAGAGAGATCTGCCTGCCTTTGCCTCCTGAGTGGTGAGACTAAAGGCATGTGCCACCACCGCCCAGCTGATACACTGAAATTACCTACTGTGACTTTATTCCAGTAGTATATCATTTTATGAAATTAATTATACCAGGTTGGTGCATATGTTTAAGATATTAGTGTCTTCTTGGTTAACTGTTCCCTTGATTAGAATGAAGCCTTCCTCTTTATCTCTTCTGATTAGTTTTAGTTTGAAGTCTATTTTGTCAGATAGTAGGATAGTCATGCCTACTTGCTTCCTGGTCCTGTTTGATTGGTGTACTTTTGCTCAGTTTTTTATTCTGTGTCTTTTGATTGGAGAACTAAGGCTGCAAATATCTAATTTTATTGCTAAAGGTGTGTGTTGATTGTAGTTATTGTATTATTTAGGTGTTGTTTGTAATTCAATTTATAGAGCCTGTGGTCTACTGGATTTGTTGTTGTTGTTTTTGCTACCTGTTGTGCACTTGCAGTTCAGTGATGAACTCAGCTGTTTAGAAACAACTTAGTGTTTTGTTTTTTGAGCCCCTCCCTTCTCAGTCCTCCTGCCATAAAGTCGGGACATTAATTATCCAAACTTTTTGTGACTATAGCAGGGTAGAATGAAAATTAACACCAAAGAAAGCATTGCTCCTCTGATCAAAGAGGAAGAGGTCTGTCATTCCATTTTAGTTTCCTGCTGTTCCCCTATTGTTTCTACTGTCAAATATTTGATTCAGGCTAGCCTTAAAAGGAACAGGAAAACAAAAAAGACTAGAAAAATAAGATTTTTGAATACTCTCTTAGTTTCTGAAAGTTTTCTGTCATTCCTCCAGCCAGAAGTAGACTGGTGTTTCTATTGGAATTTTCCTTCTCCCTGCAAGTGAATAGTTTTGGGTTATATTTTGCACTGTGTTCTTACTGGGAAATATCAGAACAAGAAATGCTCATCTCAGTACTGGATCAATGTACTTTAGGACCTAGACTTCATCCATCTGCTTGCTACTGTTTACCTTTTAGAATTATCTGTATGGTGAACATTATATTCTCTTATATTGATGATAGGAATATAGCCTGAGATACTTGCCTCTTGGTTAGGAGTGGGAGCCCATGGTCACTTCCTCCTCTCAGTGCTGAGACCCTACCCTGTTTGGCTTGAACCCGTGTATGCTTCTTCAGTCATCTACTGTAACAAGACGTTTCTCTGATAATGGCTGAGCAAGGGACTGATCTATAGATAGCAGTATATCATTAGGAGTCATTTTGTTGTCCCATTTCTTTAGCAGAATAATAGTAATAGGTTTCCTCTAGATCATGACTTGTCTAATATCAGGTTCTTGGCCACTTTAGCAATATCAAATATTGGTTCCATCTCATGGAGTGGGTCTTGAATCCAATTTTTTAGCAACTGGTTAGTTATTCCCATAGTTTAATGCTACTGTTGTAGCATTATCTCTGGCAGGCATTGTTGTAGGTCACAGGGTTTATTGCTGGGTAATACTGATGATTACCTTTCTCCTCCAGTAGCAAGCAGAGTATCTTCCAACACCATGAACGCACTAGTCAGTATGTGTGAAGCTTCTAATTAGGTTCCAGCTTGACTTCTTTGTATTCTATTACATATGTAAGTGCTATCTTCACCCATAGGGCCTTACTATCAGGTTGTGGAGAGCAACCAGTAGCTTTGGCAATAGCCTGGGATGTTTGGGAATCCCTTTGGTAAACAACTCAACATGATTTAACCCATTATTGGCACTGGAGATTTTTCATGACAGCATAAGATGTCTAATTGGGACATCAGCTCCTCTACTATTTGGTGGCTACATTTAGATTCTTTTTTCATATGTATGTATGTATGTGTGTATGCATATATATATATATATATATATATATATATATATATATATATATATATATGGAAGCTTCTATAGTAGTAGGCTTCCATATGGTTTTTCAAAAATTCCTTTAGTATTTGTTGCCCCTCACCATATTCCTTCCTTTACCCTTCTCTTCCAAGCTCCACCCTATTCAATCCCCTTATTTTGGTTTTCCCTTTTCTCTCCATAACAGTATATACTATTTTCCCTTTCTAGTGAGGTTCGTTCTTTCCTCATGCTCCTTTACTATGAACCTAACCTCTGTAGTTATTCAGATTGTGGAACATGTATTGAAAGCTTAGGAGTTAGCATCCACATATAAGATAAAACACAATGGGAATATAGCCTGAGATATTTGCTTCTTGGTTAGGGGTGGGAAGTCATGTCTGCATTACCGCACTTGGAGAGATTTTCTTTTTTTAGTTCCATCCATTTACCTGCAAATTTCATAATTTCACTTTTCTTAACAGCTAAATAATATTCTGTTATGTAAATGTACCACATTTTCTCTATCTGTTCTGTTTATGGACATCTGAGCTGTTTCCAGTTTCTGACTATCATGACTAGAGCAACAATGAACATGGAGGAGCAAGTGTCTCTGTAGTAAGATACAGTTTTGAGTATATGTCCAAGAGTATTATAACTGCATGTTGAGGTCCAAGCTTCCCAAGGAACTTCCATACTGATTTCAAAAGTATCTGTACAAGTTTGCAGTCCCACCAGCAATAAGGGAGTGTTCCCCTTATTTCACATCTTCACCAGTGTGAGCTGTCACTTGTGTTCTCTATCTTAGCCATTCTGACAGGAGTAAGACGGAGTGTGAAAGTAGTTTTGATTTGCATTTCCATTATGGGTAAAGATGATTTCTTTCTTTTTATCATCTAATCATTTTCCATTTTTGATGGTGTGTCAAGTTACCCATTTTCTATAGATATACTTTTGAGTTTCTAGTTTGAGAAAATTATGAATAAAATTGTTATCAACAGTTTATGTATTTTAGAAGATATACACACTCATTTCACTTGGGTAGGATTGCAATACCATATGGTAAATGTATTTGATTTTATAAGAGACTGCTATACTATATTCCAAACTGCACCAATGCACAGTCCTACTACTAGTGTGATAGAATTTCAGTTATTCCATATCCTTGCCATTGTTTAATATTAATTGTCTTTAATTCTAGCCTTTCTTGTAAATATATAATTATGTCACATCATAGTTTTGTATGTTTAAGTGATGTTGTTTTTAATGTTCATGCCTTTTGAAATAAGAATTTCATTTCTATGGTATTTTCTAATACCATAATAGGGTATAATCTACAATTTAACCAAAAATCAAATGGACATTGCATCTGTTCATTGTTTAACTTATAATAGCCAAATTTGAAAAATAACCTAAATTATAACTGATTATGAGTATGATATATTCACAATAATAAAATATGGAACCATTCAGACATCAGTAGATTAGTAGAATCAGCATCAGGGTATAAAGTTACACATATAGTACCGACTGTAGAAATGGACATGTATTAAGACAGACTGGATATACTTAGTAGGGCCTGGTAGTACCTCCCTAGAATTCCAGCAATCTAGAGGCTGAGGAAGGAGGCCATGAGTCTGAGGCCAGTTTAGGATACATAGTAAATTCCAAGCTAGGATGGACAACAGAATGAAATTCTATGCCAATAATACAAATCAAGAGAAGGGGAAGGGACACAGTTCTTTTTAATGACTATGCTTGAACAAGATGGCTGCATCAGAATGAGCCAGTCAAGGAGAAAGACAAAGTAAGAAAAAAACCTAGCCTTTATCTCAAAGAGAGAAATAGAGAAGAGCTTCAGAAATCCAGACTGATGGAAAGGCCATCCAGAGACTGCCTCACCTAGGAGTCACCAAACCGAGACACTATTGCTGATGCTAAGAAGTGCTTACTAACAGGATCCTGGTATAGCTGTTCCCTGAGAGGCTTTACCAGAGCCTGACCAATCCAGATGTGGATGCTTACAGTCAACCATCTGACTGACCATGGGGACCCCAATGGAGGAGTTAGGGGAAGGACTGAAGGAGCTGAAGGAGTTTTTCCACCCCATAGGAAGAACAACAATATCAACTAACCAGACCCTCCAGAACTCCCAGGGAATAAGTCATCAACCAAAGAGTACACATGGAGGGACCCATGGCTCCAGCTGCATAAGTAGCCAAGGATGGCCTTATCTTGCATCAATCAGAGGGAAGGCCCTTGGTCCTGTGGAGGCTTGATGACCCAGCATAGGGGGATGCTAGGGCAGTGAAGCAGGAGTGGGTGGGTGGGAAGATGGGGGAGCACTCTCGTAGAAGCAGGGGGAGGGATGATATGGTGGTTAGGGAAGGGAAACCGGGAAGAGGGACAACATTTGAAATGTAAACAAATAAAATAACCAATATATAAAAAGAAATCCATGAAGGAAGTGCAAGATTACCTAAATCCAAATAGATAAAAAGCAGAGGAAAAGAAGTGCTTCGGTGGCAAAGAAAATTGTCTTAGCCTTCCAGGAATGGTAGTACATACCTTTAATCCCAGCAAGGAAGCAAGGGCAGAGACAAGCCCAGAAGATACCCTGGAAGATACAGAGAAATGGATCCTATGCAGGAGATAGAATACAGTGCATGCCTTGGCACTGACAAAGCCGTGCAAATGCAGAAAAAGAGACCAGAGCCCTGCAGAAGCTGAATGGATGAGAGACAGGCAAGTAAGACCCCAAGGCTAATAAGAGCTACTCTAAAGTTGTCCCCAGCAACCATTAGCAACCTCAGGGAATGGGAAGACAAAGTGTGAAAAATACTGTGCATCAGAATCAGAGCAAAAGACATGAAGTTGAGCAGCCTCTGCAGAGAACAATTCAAATGTGCTGAGAGTGGAAAGCTGAGAGTTTCTTACCTTGACATCTATCGCCTTGGCAGATGGAGCAAGAGGAGTTGTGTTCTTCACAGGAAGTTGACCACCTGATAGATCTAAGTTAAAGACAGAGGACAGGTTTTCTCTGAACCAGAAGGAAGCTTTGACTAAGAGTTTAATACCTTCTATGTCATTTTATTGCTTCTGTTTTTATACACTTTATTTTTAATCTTTTATTTCTAATACATATATATTTGTATGTATATATGCACATATACATATACACATACATATACATATACATACCCTTTTAGACCCTTAACATGTATCCTAGGGTAAGTTGTATATTGTGAGTAACTTGTATACTTGATCTACTGTTTTTTTCTACCTCTAACCTATATAATCTTCTTCTTGCAACTCTTTCTTCTCTTACACTCTACCTCACTAGTTCCCTACTATGCTATTTAAATATACTACCTGTTCCACAACTGAGGCCTAAGTATTCTTATCTCTAAACCTTATTAGGAAAGTAAGTCAGGAGGACAGTATGTTTTCCTGCAGCTAACTAAATCTTTTGTCAAACTATCCTGATTTTTCCTGTAGTGGATTTTCATGAACCCAAGCATGTTCTCCACCCACCAGGAAGACTGATACAAAATAAAACAAACAAGGGCTGAGAAGATGACATGGAGTAAAACGATTGATGCATAAGCATGGGAATCATAGTTCCGATCCCTAGCATCCACATAATAAAGCTAAGAATGGCTGCATGTTCCTAAAACCACAGCACTGGGTGGGGAGAGGAGCAGAGACAGGTACATCCTGGGAGCTCATTGGCCACTCAGCCTACCCCAACCTGCCAGCTTCTGATTTAGTGGAAGATACTGTTTCAAGACAATAAGACAGTGATAAAGATACCAGATATACTCCTAAGGATTCCACATTTGTGTACATGAGTGTGCAAACCTGCATACTCACACTCATGTACCACACACAGAGACAAGTAAAAAAAAGTGCAAATGAAAAGACCACAAACAGGAGAGTATACCCACTCCAACAGATATGTAAAATACAAGAAAGAAACTCCAGAAACATAAGACAATACTTCAGTATAACATCTCCACAAGCATCCTCAAAAACATGGAAAAAAGATAAGCTAGCTGAAATCTCAGAAAAGATTTTGACAGTCCTACATTTTGAAAGGATCAACAACCAAATAGAGGACTTGAATAAAATTATTTAATTCAAGACACAGACAAAAAAATTTACAAAACCACGAACCAAAGTAAATGAAAGAATTAGCAACTTAGATGAAAAATTTAAATCATGGGGAGCAAATTCACCAAGGAAATCAAGATGCAGAAAAAGAACCAAACAAATTTTGGAAATGGAAAAAAAGCAATCAATCACTTATATTAAAAGCAATATATAAAGTAACAACAGATAAGACAAAGAAGAAACACGAATCTTAGGGATGAAAAACAAGGTCAGGGTAGTGATATATACACACTTGCATAAAGAAAAAATATCAACGAATCTGACCAAAACTTCCAGTAAGACTGGAATATGCTCAAGAAACCAAAGAAGACTCTGTTGCAGAGAAGAGGATGCTGACATAAAAATCAAATGGCTTACACAACATATTCTATTAAATTTTAGGAAAGAATTTCACAAACATACAGAAAGAAATATACATCCAAACACAAGAAGTGTGTAGAACCCCAAATATATACAAATAAACGAGAACCTCTGCATGGCATAGTCATGCAGGTATCAGATAAACAAATCTAAGGAACAGTACTTAATGCCATAAGCAAAATTCACAAAGTAGTATCTGGAACCAGAAACATCAGAATACTGTTTGACCTGTCATCTGCAATCCTAAAAGCTAGGAAAAGCTAAATACCAAATTACCAACAAAACAATATATTACAAGCATTGAAAGTAAATAACTGTCGACCAAGATTGGTATAATCAACACAATTATCCTTTAAAACAAATGGAGAAATACCTTTCAAAACTGTCACAGATTAAGGCAATTTATCATCACTAAGCCAGAACTGCAGAAAATTCTTAAAGGAACACTGTACAGAGTTTAAGAATAAAGAAAGTTTCACACATGAGAACACGGGAAAGAATGTATTTCATGAAATCAATAGATAAACAGAACTAAGATCTCAGTCATGTCCAACATATTAAGCAAACAAACATCTGTACTACCAGGGCGGAAGACCAAAGCTACCAATGAGAACACAAAAGAAAGCCAGAAATAATAGCAAACAAACCCTCTTCTATTGCAGTTGTTGTATCAGTTAAAAGACAGAGGCTATTTGACAGGATTTAAGAACAAGATTCAACTAGTTACCAACTTTAAGAATCTCATATAACAAGAAAAGACTGAAAGTAAAAGGCTAAATTCTAAATTACCAATAAAATAGAAGCTGTAAATAGAGTGATATAGTAGTTCTCTGATAAAATAGATAACAAACCAAAGCTAGTCAGGAGAGATAAAGAAGGCTACTATGTGAAGGATAAATTATGTAGAAGGGCATAACTATTGTAAATATCTATGTACCAAATCATGGGAACCCGAATTTCAAAAATTTACATTAAAATGCATAAACACATACAGATAAGTTCTGATACAATAGCACTGGGAGATTTCAATATCCCACTCTCATACCTCTATAGTTCTTTCTAATTAGAAATCAGCAAAAAAAAAAAAAAAAAAAAAAAAAACCCTTCCAAACTAAAATATAACATAGATCAATTAGATTTAACAGATAAAGTACATTTTTCTCACAGGCACATGGAGCCTTCTCTAATATTTACCAAAATATAGGCTGAAAAACAATATTTAGCAAATAAAAATCTGAAATAATTTCCCGTATCTTATCAGTTGTGATGGCTATTCTCAGTTGTCAACTTGACTGAATTTGGAATGAACTCCAGTTCAGAAATGGAGAGCACACCTGATCTGGATCTTAGAGGCAGGAAGACTTTGATCCAGATCTTAAGGCTGGAAGACAAAGGCTTTTGATCTGGATCCTGAGGTGGGATGACACATGCTTTTGATCTAGATCTTACAGCATAGTCACCATGCTTGTAAAGATCTATAATGAAAAAGAATTAAAGAAAAGCTAAGGTACAGGCATGGTGGTACAAGCCTTTAATCCTAGCACTTAGGAGACAGAGGCATGGAGATCTCTGAGTTCAAGGCCAGCCTGGTTTTTAGAGGAAGTTTCATGACAGCCCAGTCTTCCAAGACAGGCAGTGAAGGAAACCATTGACTAAAAAGCTAGTGAAGATGTAATTGAACGACGGAAACATGTTCCAGCTCCAGCAAACAGAACATGGCAGCTTGAGTCAAGAAATTTCCTACTGAGACTAAGGAAAGGTGCTGAGGCCAGGTGTGTGTCAGAGATGTCCCTGCATAGACACCCAGAGAGGCCATTGCATAAAGCCGTGAAGGTGAAGCCTGGATTGCTTTGGAGACTCAAAGAGGTTAGAGATGCCAGAGCTGTGGAATACCTTCTGAGAAAAGATGCTATTAGGAAGTAGAACCAACCAAAGAGGAGTGTGTTGCAGTTGATAGATATAAGGAGTTGGAGATCTGAAAAGATTTTTGACATCAGACATGAAGATACAGTATCTGGAGTTTGCCCAGCTGGCTTTTGGTCTTGCTTTGCTCCAATATTTCCTTACTATGCTCCCTTCCCTACGTTTTGGAATGGTAATCTATATCCTGTGCCATGGTATGTTGGAAGTGTGTAATCTATTTTTTGGTTATAGGAGATTAAGATTGTGTGAATCTCAGAAGAAACTTTGAACTTTAGACTTTTAAACATTGAGTCTATGATAGACTATGGGGACTTTCGAAGTTGGACTAAACACATTTTGCATTATGTTATGCCCACTAGCCTATGGGAGCCAGGGAGGGGAATGTGATGGTTTGAATAATTTTGGCTCCCCATAGACTCTGTGTTTGAATGCTTGCTCTATAGGGAGTGGTGCTATTAGGAGGTGTGGCCTTATTGGAGGAAGTATGGTTTTCTTAGAGGAATTTTTCACTGTCAAAGCAGGGCTTTGAGATCTTAAATACTCAAGCTACATTCAATGTGAAGAAAAATCCCGTCTTCTGGCCATCTTTGGATCAAGATGCAGAACTCTCTCCAGCACTATGTTTACCAGCATGCTGCTGTGCTTCCTGCCATGTTGATAATAGTTAAACCTCTGAAACTATAAGCCAGCTTCAATTAAATGTTTGCCTTGGTCATGGTACCTCTTTACAGCAATGGAAACCATCAGACAACAGTGGAATAAAACTAGAAATCAACAGAAAATCTCAGCTCAGAAAATACACAGTACTTGGCTAAAAACAACAATATACATTCATAAGATAAATGAGAGAGAAAATTTTAAATTTTTAGAATCAAATAAAAATAGCACAGCATAGGGGCTGGAGAGATGGCTCAGTGGGTAAGAACACCTGACTGTTCTTCCAAAGGTCCTGAGTTCAAATCCCAGCACCCATATGGTGGCTCACAACCATCTGTAAAGTGATCTGACGTCCTCTTCTGGTGTGTCTGAAGACAGCTACAGTGTCCTTACATAAAATAAATAAGTCTTCAAAAAAAATAGCACAACATATCTGGGATTCCATCCATTTAGTCCTAAGAGTAAAATATAAAGTTATACATGACTTGCATTTTAAAAATCAGACAATAGCCAGGTGGTGGTAGCACAGTCCTTTAGTCCCAACACTTGGGAGGCAGAGGCAGGCAGATCTCTGAGTTCAAGGTCAGCCTGGATTACCAAGCTAGTTTCAGCCAGAGCTACACAGAGAAACCATGTTTCAAAAAACAAAACAAAACAAAAATCAGAGACCTGTCAGTATGGCTCAGTGTGTAAAGGCACTTGCTGTCAATGTAGTGAACGTAGTTCAATCACTGCAACTCATAAAATGAAGGAGAGAACTGACTAGAAGTTTTCCTCTGACTTCACATGTGTACACACACTAAATAAATATATGATTTTTCAAAAAAACTAGTTATCTTGAACAAAAAAACCTAATGATGTACCCTGAGACTCTAGAAAAAGAAGCTAAACCTACATGCCCCAGATAGCAAGAAATAATAAAAATGAAGGTAGACATTAATAAAATAGACACTAAAAGAATAATATAGGGGCTCGAGTGATGGCTCAGTGGATAACAACACTGGGTGACTTTATTTGAGGTTTTTTGTTTGTTTGGGTTGTTGTTTGTTTGTTTTGCCGAATACCTGGGTTTAGTTCCCAGTACTCACGTGGCAAGTAAGAACTCTCTGTTACTCCAGTTTCACAGGATCCAACACCTCCTTCTGGCTTTCATTGGCAGTACACATGACATATATACAGGTAAAACACCCATACATATAAAATAAAAACAACCTTTTAAAAAATATAGAGAGTTATCAGACAAAAATTTGGTTCTTTGAAAAGATTGACAAGGGCTGGACAAATGGTTTAGTTGGTAATACTGCTTGCTGTGAAAGTCTGATGACCTGCACGTGATCCCCAGAACCCACAGTGGAAGAAGAGTTGTTCTCTCAAAGGTTGTCCTCCATATGCATGCTGTGTTGGGCTCATGCACATGTGTATGTAAAAAAATAAATAAATTTTATAGAAAAGTATATGTTTAAAAAATTAAAAAGGAGCCCATAGTTAAGAGACTTTAGATATTTAGAGAGGCTTTGAGTATTTTGGAGAGGGCTCGAGTGTTGAAAAAGACCTTGGATGTTTTAGGAGACTTTTAAAGTTAAGTATGTTTTATATTGTGATATTAATGTTAATATGAGATCTTGGGGATGAACAAGAAAGCAAAGGTTATGGTTTAACAATAATACATTTATGTGTCAAGTTGACAAAGGGTTAATTGTCATGATTAGTTTTATGTCAATTTGGCACAAGCTGGAATCATTCAGTTAAGAAAATGACCCCAGCAGATTGGCCTGTGGGTAAGCCTATGGCACTTTCTTTGAATGATAATAATTGATTTGAGAGGTTCCAGATTACCGTGGGCAGTTCCATCCCCTTGGCTGGTGGTCCTAGGTTCTATAAGAAAGCAGACTGAGTAATACAAGAGGAGCAAGCCAGTAAGCAGCACTCCTCCGTGGCCTCTGCATCAAGCTGCTGCCTTCAGGTTCCTCCTGCCTTCAGTTCCTACTCTGATTTCCCTCAGTGATGGAGTGTGAGCTGAGAGTTGTAAGATGAACTAAACCCTCTCCTCCCCACATTGTTTTGGTCATAATGTTTTATTTTAGCAATAGAAACCCTACAGCTCCCAAACCATGGATCTAGAATTAGACCTGTGGATGCACAGATGACAGACAGCATAGAGAAGGATGGGAAAGAAAAGAGCCAGTCAAAGATGAGTCTTGATCAAAGCAGGCTCTAAGGACAGATCTGGAGCTAGGTCTCTGGGTGTGGAGGTGGTTACAGGAGGGGGAAGAGAATTGGAGTTGTGGGGAAAGGGACTTATCTGGGCAAAGTGTCTCAGAAGCAAAGAGAGTTCATGGCCCTGGTCTAGAATTAGGCTTGTGATTTGAAGATGAGAGGAAAGGGAGAAAGGGATGGGAAAGAGAAGAAATGACTGACATGTTAGGGATTTACATATAAAGATTGTTGAAGGCCATGGGTGTGAAACTAGGCTTATAGATTTGGAGGTGCAGTGGATTGGAAGAAGGGCATGGCGTTTGTTTATATATTGTTTTTGAAACAGCATCTCACTGTGTAGCCCTGGATGGCCTATAACTGACTATGTAAATTAAACTGGCCTCAAAGTCAGAGAGATCTGCCTGCCTTTGCCTCTTGAGTGTGCTGGGGTTAATGTTTTTTTCCTATCTAATCTTATGCTTTCTTGGGTTTCTTTAAATATTTTGTTTCTGTTATCATTTTGACTTTCAATGTATATATTGTATGAAAAAGACACTCTTGTGTTGTTTCTTTTTCTGAACATCTGATGTTCCAACATCCAGTCTAGGACAGAAGACAAAATAGAACGATTCAAGAAAGCAGTTGAGTACTATTCAGTCACAACCAAACTCTCTTCACTGCCAATGGGTCCTTCCTTTCTAGGTAAGGCTTCCAGCTGCTGTTAAATTGAGTTTATTCCTTAGGGCCAGAATGGAATCCCTTGTTTCTGCCTGTGTCCTGTCTTTTCACATTTATAGGTGTGTGTGTGTGGGGTGGGGTGGGGGTATAATGCTACTTCCTTAGCTTGGGTTCCTAATACTAACCCTCATTGTGACCTGGTGCGTGTAAAAATAGCCCTGTCTTTGGCAGCAAGCTCAACTTTAAATTCTTCTGATCCTTGCTAGCTGTATGATCTCTTCACTTTACATTTGTGTGTAGGGTTGTTACCAGATTGTTACCTTATATAGGATCCCTAGTATGCCACTTACTAATTCTACCAGTATTACACCAGACAGATGCTGTCTCGCCACAGAAACTTCATGTCGCTTACTTTCTTGATAGAAAGACTTTGATTAATTGTTGCCATTGTAAATTTGACAGGTTTATTAAAGTGAACGGGGAACTCAGTTCAAAGGAATTAATATTGAATATATCATCTAAGGAACAGCTTGTGAATACACCTGTACATAATCTCAGTCTCATGTGCCCAATTTAGATATCTTGAGGGTGTCAAAGACAGTGTAAGGAAATCCCACAAGATACAAAAAGCTAGATTTGTGGAATAGCCCGTAATAGCTGATCAGTGAATTATAACCTTTTGCAATGCTAGGGATCTAACCAGTGGCTCTGTGCATGCAGGGCAACTGACCTACCACTGCTCCACATCCTCAGATCATAAACTTTATAACAGGTTTTCTAATGCAGTAATGGTTTAACAGGATGTAATAAATATAGCAAAATGATTAGGGTTGCTGAAGCATGGCACTTTTCTTGACTTCAGGCTTTCGAAATAATCGACTTGGAAATCCTCCCCTTCCACGGAATCAGATGGGTCCTATTTCTCCTGGGAAGCCAATGGTAAGCATTTGTTGATTATATATTCATTAAGGGGATTAGGATCACTTGCTTATGTTAGACTCAGACTCATGCCTGATTTTTATAATCTGAATTGAGGAGTTAGGATGATTCAGTGTTAGACTATGCAGATCTTATTGTTTTGTACCTTGAAGCTGGAAGACTATTGAATGAGAGCATCCAAATTAGTAATCACTAGAACACTATATATACGTGTGTGTGTGTGTGTGTGTGTGTGTATTAAATAATGTCACAAAATATTTTAAGAGACCTAGTTTTGTTAATTTTCCTGGATCAGGTAAATTCTATTCAGATATCACAGTCAGAATTATTTCTTAATATTTTCAGTTAGGTACTTCATACCTCAACAGTTCCTACTATTGGTATCATCTACTACATCACAGCTTCTGAGGAAACCATCCTGTATCCTGGTAAAATGTTAAATAGCTTTTCTGTCTGTTTTATTCTTTAGTTTTCTCGCCAGGTGCCCCAGAAAATGAAATATCCACCACCATTTCCAATGGGACCCAACTCGTCTCTTCTCTTCTCCCATAGTGTGGGGGAATCCCATGCTTTTTCTGAGGATGCCATGCTGCAGGACAGTTCCTTTGCCAATTGGGCTGTTTCTTATGACTCTAATACATCCCAGTTTCCTAACTGCCTGACTTCCAAAACTTCACCTCCTTTGGAACCAGATTCTTCCCATTCCTCTTCCTCTGATGGTGATGAGGCAAATGGAGCTGGTTCTGAGTAAGTGTCTATGTAAACAACCATAAGAAACACATTCAGAAGAAATGCAGAGAAGTAGATGTTCTTAGCTTCCTTTTGTTACTCTTTGCCCTTCATCCTTCTGCAGGTGCTCACTTTCAGATAGCCAGGGCATATAAGAAAGGCAGTTACTTAGGAAATCCTAACATGGATGTGCTACATAACAATCCTGTCGGTTTTCAGGTTGTGAGGAACATAAACTGAAAGTTAAAAGAATGAAAGAATTTATATAGTTGAAATATTGAAACAGTTCCTTAGTAACAAATATAGGTCTCATATACTGTCTTGATTGTATTTAGAATATTACTCTAAAGAGATAGAGCTACTTTGAGATTAAAATCTTAATTATTTTCTTAGACTATGTATGGGTAAACTAAACATGACATCTTAAAAGTATAAAGAATCCAGAGTGACTTCCACAACTTTTTATTCTTTGGTCTGTGTCAGGTAAAGAAGGACAGGGGACAGTGATGATCCCTGAGAGGAAAGGTGTCAAGTCCAATCCTAACCCAGCGTCTTGACCATCAGACAATTTTACCAGTCCTCGTGATCAGGACTTGAGTGGAAATATCTTCATTAACTTCCGTTTTCTGTCTTATGCTGTTTCTTTTTTATTTTAGACAAGTCACAGAAGCCGTTCAACAACAGCCTGGATGGGAAGATTCCAGTGGTGACAGAGGGGCTTGGGTACAGCCTGTTGAGGCTGGAGTTTCAGAAACCAGTGTAGCTGAAAGTGAACCTCACATCCCATCTCTGTTATCTATGTCTACAAGGAACCACATGGATATCACCATTCCACCCTTACCTCCAGTAGCTCCAGAAGTCTTGAGGGTTGCTGAACACAGACACCGAAGGGGTCTTATGTATCCATATATTTACCACGTCCTTACTAAGGTGAGAGAACATATCCCTGTCTACCTTCCTGTTCTCTGCAGTATCTCATAGTTACTGAGAGTAAGTTACAAAGTCTACCAGATAAAAGTCAATAATTGTTATTTTTCTTCAGGGGAAGTAGTCCTGGAGATTGGGCCTAGGGTCTTGCACATCCTAGACAAGCTCTGTAGCATTAAGCTATATCCCCCGCCCACTGATCAGTGTATCTCAAGAGGTACAAGGAAAGCATGTGCATATATGTATGTGCCCTTCATTGTACTAAGGGACTCAGAAAAGGAGAAATTAGTAGGAATTGGGACTAAGCAGTGAATAAAGATGCTAAGAGAGAAGTATAAATTGTAAAATTTAAAGGAATGTAGTAAGTTGATAGACTGGTTCTGGAGGCACCATCTAAGGAGTGGTCTTTTCCACTCGTCCCTTATCTCTTCTGCTACTTCTATATACCTACTGGTCTTAACACACAAATTATCAACCAAATGTCTAAGCCAGGCATGGTAGCACAAGTTTTAATCTCAGAAATCTGGAAGCAAAGACAGGTGGAGCTCTGAGTTCCAGGCCAACTTGGTCTACAGAATGAGTCCCAGTCCATCCAGAGTTATATAGTGAAACCCTATCTTAAACAAAACAAAACAAAACAAAATGTCTAAGGTAGATTCTCCCTGATAGTCAACTACAGTCCATCAGATATGAACTTTACAAATGAAAGCTGGTTGTAGTCAGCAGGGCTTCTTTCTTCTAATATGAAAATCTCTGAATACAAACACTAAATTCACTTGACTCCAGAAGCTACAGTTCTTTATTCTAAACCTTGAAGGATTCATTTTTTTTTCTTTTTCCTGGACCATTTTCTTATTAGGGTGAAATTAAAATCCCTGTATGTATTGAGGATGAATGTAACATGGAGCTGCCTCCAGCTGCTCTCCTGTTTCGGTCAGCTCGCCAATATGTATATGGAGTTCTTTTTAGCCTAGCAGAGACACAGCGGAAAATGGAGCGTCTGGCCATACGACGACGGTTACCTATGGAAGGTAAGTACTATTCTAGCTATTCTAATCATGAGTTCTTTCTTCACTTGGCACAGGACATGTGTACACACACACACACACACACACACACACACACACACACACACTCAAAGCTTGTGCTAGCATACCATACTTTGGGTTGTAAAGCAACATTTAAGAAAATGTATCATTTTCCAGATTACACATTGAAATAAGAAATATACAAATATAAGCCCTGATTCTGAAATCGTGAAACATTCAGAATGTGTATTGCTTTTAAGAACAATGGTGGACTTTGAAAATGTAGGACTTTATCTCATAGTCTCTCTTCCTCAGTGAGGTTTTTGTTTTAGAATATGATGCTATTGGTAGTGGAAATTATTAGGTTGTTTTAAACTATAGAATGTCTTAGTCAAGTCAGTATATCCAAAAGAATCACGTGGGCTTCTACTTCTGTGAAGGTAATTTAGATTAGATATACTTTCCTTATGCTTCTTGCTAAGTACAACTAATATTCTGTAACTTTTTATGTGGGGGAAAAGTACCACAAGATACTCCAGAAAGTAGAGACTGTTTGATGACCTTGGGACCCTAGGAATTCTAGAGCAGTAAGTGCTCTGAGTTTGCTTTTAGTCTCATACATCAGACTGGATATTTCAAAAGTTGACAGGGAAACTGGAAGTATCAACCACTGCAAACCAATACTCTCTGCCTGGAAGCCTGCAAAGGACTAATCTAGTAATAGATTTTTTTTTTTTGCACAAAACTGCTCGCTGGGCGGTGGTGGCACACGCCTTTAATCCCAGCACTTGGGAGGCAGAGGCAGGAGGATTTCTGAGTTCGAGGCCAGCCTGGTCTACAAAGTGAGTTCCAGGACAGCCAAGGCTACACAGAGAAACCCTGTCTCAAAAAAAAAAAAAACCAAAAAAAAAAAAAAAAGACTGCTCTACTTGAGCCAAGCACCACAAAAGAAACCATGTTTCACCCTCACCCTTACCCTCACCAGCAAATCCTTACAACTATCTTCCATTAGCAGGCTATAATGAAGTGTATTACTTTACCAGATACTGCTGGGGAGGTGTCAGGAATGGTCAAATGAGGAATCAAAGCATACTCTTCAACCTGTCAGCAATGCATGCTCACCTTCACATACTACAGTAGTCACAAGATGCCTGGCCAAATATAAGATGTGAATAAGGTCCAGAATCATAAATTAAAACTCACATGTTTGGACTCGAACTGAAAATTCCTTTTCATGCCAAGAAATATGAAGGTTTCAAATGCATATCTCAGACAGATTGGAAAGAAAACAAACACCATGAAGCTAATTAGAGAAGAATTTCAAAGCAACTTTCATTAAAAAAAAGTTTTAAACAAATAATTACAAACATTCTCAAAACAAATTGAACATAGAAAGTCAGAACCCATGGTGAAAAGACAGAACAACTCCTGAATGTTGTCCTCTGATCTTCACACACATGCACATATCTCACACACACACACACACACACACACACACACACACACACACACACACACGCTGGATAAAATATTTAAAGTTAAAAAACAATAAAGGATCAAATGGAAATTTAAAACTAAAAAAATTACCCCACGATAACCAAATTAAAACCCTTGCCAGTTGCACATCAAATCACTGTAAGACTGGGACAAATCCTCTCCCACTGAGAGCAGACAAGGCAGCCCAGTTAAGGATCCAGGCAACAGAATCAGGCACAGCCCCAGCTCCAGTTGTTGAAGGACCCACATGGAGACCAAGCTGCACATCTGCTACATATGTGCGAGGGGCTTAGGCCTAGCCCATACTCACCCTTTGGTTGATGTTTCAGTCTCTGGGAGCCCCCAAGGGTCCTGGTTAGTTGACTCTGTTGGTCTTTCTGTGGAGTCCCTATCCTATTTGGGTCCCTCAGTCCTTTCTGCAATTCTTCTACAAGACTCCCCAAGTTTCATCCAATGTTTGGCTGTGGGTCTCTGCATCTCTTTCTGTTGGCTGTTGTGGGGAGCCTCTCAGAGGACAGTTATGCTAGGCTCCTGTCTGCAGGCATAACAGAGTATCACTAATAGTATCAGGAATAGGTTCTTGCCCATGAGATGGGTCTCAATTTAGGAAGTCATTGGTTGGCCATACCCTCCATCTCTGTTCTATCTTTGTCCCTGCACATGTTGTAGACAGGACACATGCTAGGTCGAAGGTTTTGTAAGGTGCTGTCCTTATCCCTCCACTGGGAGTCCTGCCTAGCTACAGCAAGTGGCCACTTCAGGATCCATATCCCCCACTACTAGGCGTCTCAGCTGGAATTGCCCCCATAGCCATCCTGGGACTTCCAACCATCCCAGGTCTCTGACATGTACTAGAGATTGCTCCACCTACCTCTGATTTCAGTTCTGTCTCCCCTGCTCTCCCTATAACTGATCCCTCCCTACCCCCATGTCCTGCTCCCTCCTCCACCCCCTCTCTCACCCAGTTTGCTCTCTCCTTCCACCTCCAATATCTAATTTATTTCCCCTTGTGAGAAAGATTTAATCATCCTCCCTTGGGCCTTCCTTGTTATTTGGTTTCTTTGGGTCCGTGGAATGTATTGTAGGTATCCTGTACTCTATGGCTCATATCCACTTATGAGTACATACCACACAAATCATTTTGGGTCTGGGTTACCTCACTCAGGATATTTTCTAATTCTACCCATTTGCATGGAAAATTCATAATGTCCTTGTTTTTGACAACTGAGTAGTATTCCACTGTATAAATGAACCACATTTTCTGTATTCATTCTTTGGTTGAGGGACAAATGGGTTGCTTCCAGTATCTGGCTATTATTAATAAAGTTGCTATGAACATATTTGAGCAAGTGTCCTTGTGGTATGGTAGAGCATCTTTTGGGTATATGCTGTGATTAAACATCATGACCAAGGTAACCTATAAAACAAATGGGCTTATAGTTTCAAAGAATTAGAGTTCATGATTGTGTTGGTTGAGCAAAGGCATGGTGGCTGGAACATGTTTATCTTCATGTAGGAGGCAAAGAGAGAGCCCACTGAGAATGGCAAGAGTCTTTGGAAACTTTAAAGCCCATCCCTATTGAGATACATTCTCCAACAAGGCCACACCCTCTCATCCTCCCAAAATAGTTCCACTAACTGGGGACCAAACATTTGAACATATGAGCCTATGGAAGCATTCTCATCTAAACCACCACAGCAACATATGATTATTTTTCAAATAAGACACTTTAGTAATGAAGAAGAACTAGGTTAATTTTTTTTATAAGGAGAATGGCTAAAGGCAGTTGATACAGAAAGAGAATGGTAAAAGAGTGAGTCTTAGAATACCAAAAAAGAAGAAAAAACAATAAAAAGATAAAAATAATTGATAAATTTAATAGACATTTTTTGAGTTTCTAAATTGTATTTACTGGAATGAAAATTATAGCACTGTTTCAGTGTATATACAGAAGCTATTTAGGGCCAAGGAGATGGCTTAGCAACTAAAGGCCTGCTACCAATGACAATCTGAGTTTGAGTCCCAGAACCCACATGTTGGAAGCAGAGAACCACGTCTGTGTGGCATGAGTGTACCCATCCCAAACACATACTAAATGAACAAATAAACATTTTAAAAAGAGAATATATTTTAGACAGTTATAAGTGGAGTTCATTTGAACTGACAAAATATGAATATCTACTAATATAATTTATTTATTTCCTTATTTAGTTTTAATGCTAAAGATTCACCAGGGTCTCATGGATACCAAACAGGCACTCTGCCACAGAGCTATATCTTTGCTTTCTCTTTGTATATCTTTTTAATGCACATTATTGATATTAAATTATAGAGATAATGCAGCTGGGGATATAACTATGGTTGACCATGTGCTTAGTATGCCTAAAGTTGTGGTAAGGACTTCTTGCACCTGCCAACATTGATAGATAGATAGATAGATAGATGGATGGATGGATGGATGGACGGACGGACGGACGGACGGACGGACGGACGGACGGACAGACATGCATGGTTGCACACACCTTAAATCCCAGCACTTGGGAGGCAGAGACAGGAAGATCTCTGAGTTTGAGGCCAGCCTTGTCCATAGAGTAAGACCCTGTCTCAAAACAGCAAAATGGTCAGAACTAGAAAATATCATCCTTAGTGAGGTAACCCAATCACAAAAGAACACACATGGTATGCAGTCACTGATAAGGGGATATTAACCCAGAATCTTGGAATACCCAAGACACAATTCACATATCAATTGATTTCCAAGAAGATGGAAGGAGAGATACCTGGTCCTGGAAAGACTGGTTGTAGGGGAATACCAGGACAGAGAAACGAGAGGGAGTTGAATGGGAAACAGAGGGAGGGAAGAGGGCTTATGACTTCTGGGGAGGGAGGAAACGGGAAAGGGGAAATCATTTGGAATGTAAATAAAAAAATATAGAAAATAAATAAAAAAATAAAAAATAAAAAACAGCAAAAAAGACAGGGATAACACTCTAAATCATTATTATAAATAAATAAATATAGGATTTTAAAATTAATTCAGGAAATTCATAGGAAGGGAATAACTGTAAAGCTGAGCAATGGCAAACAAAAGAAACAGTACCATAACTAAAATGATAGTCTTACTCTCTAATATAGAAGAGTCACATCAGTAAGAGTACATCCTAGATTAGTTAGTATGTCAGTATGAGTACATCCTAGATTAGTCAGTATGTGCTATAGACTGAATGCTTTCTCATACCTGCCACATTGATAAGTTAAAATCCTAACCCCTCATTGGTTGGTTATAAGACAACATTCATGAACAGCACTTATGTTCTTGTGAAAGGAACCCCAGAGGCTGCTATGTGGATATATAATAAGCTACCTAGCTATCTGTAAACTTGAAAGCAGGCCCTCACCAGATGTATCTCTTTGCACTTGCTTTCCTGCTTCTAGAACGTTGTGAAATAGATATCTGCAGTTTATAAGCTATCTATCTAGCCTATGGGGTTTTGAGACAGGGTCTCACTGTGTAGCTCTCACCAGCCTGGAACTCGCTATTTAGACCAGAATGAACTTGAACTCATAGAAATTCACCTGTCTCTACCTTCCAGTGCTCAGATTAAAGTTCTACACTACTACCTCTGCCAGTGCTGTCTTTTTAATAGCAACCCAAACAGATTAAGATAATATAGATATGAAAATTCTTTAAATATTATCCTGTATCATATGTATAGAGTTCAAGGCCAGCATGGGCTACATGCCATGGTGCTGTCTTAAAAAAACAAAGAAGCAAAAATATTAGCAGAATCTAACAACATAGACTATATATACATACACTGAGGTTTTAAATTTTCAAACAAAACCAAAGCAAGTAGTACTTTTTGTTTGTTTTGCTAAGTAGGGCTTATTCTGTTGTGGCAAGGTTAATACAATATTTAAACTTTTTATTTAAAATTAACCTACTGACTAAATAAGGTAAAGAAAAGAATCTTATGGTTTTATCAATAGATATAGGAAAAAGTATTGGGCATAATTTGACATATATTCATGATAAAAATCTTTCCAAAAAAATGGAAAATGGGAGGAAATACCACAACTGGAGGATTGAGTGGATACCACATGTCTCATATAACAGACCACAAATTAGGAATCTGAGGCATGTCTACTGTGTTTTTACTTTTGTAAATCTAATTGATGTTGTATTTGAAGGACTTGGGGTTTGGGGTTTTGGAGATAGTCTGTTAGCTGGCCCCCAACATTGTACCAAACTTCCAACATTGCTAAGATTTGGGGTGTTTTGTTTGAAAACTCAAAATCTATGGGAATATCCTACAATCTATTATAAAACCAAGTATTCACATAATTCTTCCTTGGATGACTTTCTTTGTCTAATCTGGTATATCTACTTAAAAATTAGTTTCAAAGAATTTTCAAAACTATGTGGGATGAGATCTTGACTTTTTCTTCTGCAAAGTAAGCACTGTGTTCTACAAAAATTTTGTCATGACTGTTCCCTGGACCTTTATGAGAATCAATGTGATAATTAGGTGTCAGCTATCTACTAAATGCATGTGGCTCCTAGGATTTACTAGTGCTAACAATAACAATTACAGTGACCAAAATCAAAAGATATTGAAGTGCAATAGATTGTCAGTTGTAGGCAGTTACAGTAATATTCAGCTTCTCTGGAGCCCATTTTTCCTGATTTTCTGTTTTTCAGTTCCTTCTGTGATCCTTAAAGAGTGGTCTGCATATAAAGGGAAGTCACCTCAGACCCCCGAGCTGGTATCTGCACTCACTTTTCGGGAATGGACTTGCCCAAACCTCAAGAAGCTCTGGCTAGGCAAAGCAGTTGAAGACAAGAACAGGAGGATGCGGGCTTTCCTGGCCTGTATGAAGTCAGACACGCCCAGTATGCTCAATCCAGCTAATGTACCCACCCACCTGCTGCTCATGTGCTGTGTACTCCGGTAAGCTGTACAACAAACAGACTCTCCTACTTTACTTTTTGACATCTTCCTTAAGTGTTTTATTATAGCATTTAAAGGTGAAGAGATTTTTGGTTTATGCTTTTCTTAGCCTTAGCCTTCAGAAACATTAGGAATGATTGTTATATGGTTAGTCCCAGTTTGTGATCCCATGTCTTCATTTGGACATACATGAATTCAATTTTTTATTTAAAAATATTTTAGAGTCATTTATTTTTATGTGGATGAGTGTTTGCCTGCAGGTATGTTTGTGCACCATGTGCATGCAGTTCCCCCAGAGGCCAGAGAGGCTTTGCATTCCCTGGAACCTGAGTGTGACCATGTAGGTGCTGGGAATCAAAGCCCAGGTCCTTTGGAAAAGCAGAGTCCTGCTAAACACTTAAACCATCGCTCCAGCCCTGATTTGTTTGATCTTACTTTATGTTTTGTTGCCAGCAGTCCTCATTCATTGTTTTTTATTATCATTATTATTATTATTATTATTATTATTATTTGATTAGCTTACCTATTATCAAGATTCCTCCTTTTTTTATGCATCCTTTGGTTTGGTTGATTCTCTCCCTCACCCCTCCTCTCCTGAATCTCTCTGCTCCTCCTTCCTAGTTAACCTCCCGTATCCCCTTTTCCACTTTCATGTCACATGTGTTCTACTATCCTCTTCCTCTTAAAGCCTCTTTTTCTCCCTTCATGGGCCCATTTCTGGAATCTTGACTGTACACACATTCACTTCCACCTAAATACACGTATACAAAAATTACCAGCTAGGACAGGATATTAGAGACAGCATGTGGTATCTCTCTTTCTGACCTTAGGTTACTTTATATATCTTTCTGTTGCTGACCTTTTTTCTTTCTTTCTTTGAATTTTAATTTGTTTGATCTTATTTATCATAATGTTGTCTTAGGAATGATTGTTATATGGATAGTCTCAGTTTATGATCCCATGTCTTCATTAGAACATGCATTGATGTACTGTTGCTGTGATGAACCATCATGACCAAAGCAACTTGGGGAGGAAAGGGTTTATTTAGCTTATACTTCTATATCAGTTTTCATCATCAAAGGAAGTCATGACAGGAACTCAAACAAGGCAGGAACCTGGAGGCAGGAGCTGATGCAGAGGCCATGGAGGGGTGCTGCTTACTGGCTTGCTCACCATGGCTTGCTCAGTCTGCTTTCTTATAGAACCCAGAACCGCCAACCCAGGGATGGCGCCACCCACAGTGGGCCGGGCTTTCCCCATTGACCACTAATTAAGAAAATGCCTTACAGTTGGATCTTATGGAGGCATTTCCTTGACTGAGGTTCCCTCCTTTCAGATAACTCTAGTTTGTGTCAAGTAGACATAAAGCTAGCCAGGACAAATGGACTCTTGCTATGTTACTAAGCTTGTCTGAACTTCTGTGCTCAAACCATCCTCTTTACTCAGCACCCCTAGTGGATTGGACTGTAGGCATAGATGCTTACATCCATTCAGCTGTTTTTAATCTACCCACATTTATGTATGTTCTTCTTGATTGTTGGGTTATATTTCAACTATTATACTATTATCACAATATCTTACTGATTAATTGAGGGATACTTCTTCTGAGTTCTTTGGGATTTCAAAAATGCTTTAAAAAAAAGAAACTTTATTGATTTTATGTATATAGGTATTTAGTTGCATGTATGTGTGTGCACTGTGTGCATGCAGTGTTCACAAAGGTGAGATGAAGCTGTCAGATTCTCCAAACATGGCATTAGAGATACTTGTGAGCCTCCATGTGGGTGCTATGAATCAAACCACGGAGCTATCGGTGCAGTTTCCAGAAAATATTTTCATGAAATGTTTAGTGTTCCTTTGTCAATGTATCTGGAGGAAATAACCAGAAATAGAACTTCTATTTCCAATAAAACAGTGGTTTCAATCCTCAGATTGTGATGATGCCCACCCATAAAATTATTTTCATTGCTATTTCATAACTGCTACTGCTATGAATCATAATGTGCTATGCATATTAATGTAAACATTTTTGGAGACAGATATTTGCCAAAGGGGGTCACATACAACCCATAAGTTGAGAACTACTGCTATAAAATATACCTATAAATTTTTTTACTAAATATTGCCAAATTACAATAAACTATAGCCTTACTAATTTATATACCTAGAATAACACTTAGATTTTCCTATTCATATTTCCAGTACTAATTGTCGTACAATCAAAATCCAGTAGATTTCACACAATATCTTGACATTTGTTTTTTTTTTAACTACTGATGAGGATGACCTTTGCTTTTTTTGTGTCCTCTTTTGGTGCTAAAGATTATGTGCAAAGAAGTTGCTCTAACCTTGAACTACACAACATTCCCATTTTTCTGTTTTTGTGCTTATTAGCAACTTGAGGGTTTTTTTTTAACTTTCAAGTTTTTTAATTAATTAATTTTATGTCTATGAGTATTTTGACTGCATATATGTCTGTGTACCACAAGCATGCCTGGTGTCTTCAGAAGCCACAAGAAAACAGATGGTTCTGAGATGCCACATCAGTGCTGGGAGTTGAAACTGGGTTCTCTAGATGAGCAGCCAATGCTCTCTTAACTGCTAAGCCATCACTCCAGCCCCTTAGAACTTTTTAATATGCCAGTTGTGGTGGCACACACTTTTAGTTCCAGTACTAGGAAGGCAGAGGCAGGTGGATCTCTGAGTTTGAGGCCAGCCTAGTCTATATAGAAAGCTCCAGGATAGTCAAGGTTACATAAAGAGATGTTGTCTCAAACAACAAACTTTTAAATTTAAATTTAAAGTTCTAGCATTTATTTCTATATTATGTATATATGTGTGTGCCTGAATGTATGTACATTCTCCAAGTGTGGGAAGGTGCTCATGGAAGCCAGAGGGTATCAGATCCCCTGGAATTGGAAATACAGATGATCGTGAGCCACCTGATAATGGATGCTGGGAACTGAACCTGAGTCCTTAGCAAGAACAAGTGCTCTTAACTGCTGAGCTATCTCTCCAGCATCCACTTGAGCTTTCTTGTTCATATATTTATTCTGCAAACTCTCTATTAGACTATGTCTCTTTTACTTGCTGATTGCACAAGTTCTTTGTGAGATGCATAACAGAAACTTTTGTATATTTGTATTCTTATGCATGTGTATTTCTAGTCTGTCACAGTTTGTTCAAATTTTATGTACAATGTCATTTTATCTGATGGAATCACTTCCTTTTTTCCAAATCTTTCATTATTATAATTTTCTACATGAAGAAAAGTTAGAATAATATAGCATACATCAGTATGAACGTTATCTGTAGTCTGTTATTAATATAGCAATTTTATCCACAAACTATTCACCTGTCTATGTCTAGTTTCTATGTATCCTTCTTGATAGATTACTAAAGGAACTGTAGATATCAATAAACGTTTCTCCTTATTGAGAAGCACATATTTTGGTTTGTCAAACCCAGTAACTTGGTTTGATAAATTATTTAATAAATTCTCCATGTACCTGAGTCATAAAGATATTTTTTGTAACGCTTTTCAGGTAAGGTTTTTAAGGTTTTTTAAATAGTATATATTTCTCTTAAATATGCAGAAGATAAGGGTCTTTCTTTTCTCCATGTACTGAGCTAGATCCCCATTTGCATGTATTAAATAATTTCTTTCTCTCTGATTTGCTGACCCATCATAACCACCTTCCTCTGTACACATGTGCACATGCAGTACAACACAAAACACACACACACACATACACACTCACACACACACACTCCATTCATTGATTCTGTTTTGTTCCATTAGCTAATTATTAAGGGCTCAAATTTTTCTTTAATATTAGGCAGGGCAAATTACTCTGCATGTCTTGTTTTAAAATTATACCAGCTTTACATTTCATGAACTCTTAAAATATATAATATGTAATTAGTTTAATTTCTACAACAGTATTATTGCAGTTTAATTTGACATTGAATTGATTAATTTAGGGGCATTGGCATCTTTATAATGTTATGTCTTTGTGTCCAAAGATCATAGTTTACCTCTCCCATGGATTAGGTCTCCCTTCTTCATGCCTTCATAGATTAATTTTTCTACAGATACCTATAATTTAATTCCTAAGTACTTGATATATTACTGTAATTAGGGATGGTATTTCCCTTTTATGCTTTCTGATTATTTGCTGGTGCACTGAAAGTATTCCTTTTATAGTGGGTAGTTCAGATTCTAGTTTCTATAAGTTTTAGAAAACTGAACTTTAAAACTGGGAAGATCTTAGTTTGAATTGTGTTTTTATTATCATCATACATGTGTGTGCATTATGTGAGGGAGGAGATGCATATGCTATAATGTACATGTAGAATTCAGAGAACAACTTTACAGAGTTGGTTCTCTTCTTCCAACTTTGCATGCCTATTCCAGTATTGAACTAAGGTTGCCAGGATTGCACAGCAAGCACCTTTACAGACTGAGCAATCCTGCTGGCCTTGCATTGGTTTTTGGTACAGAAATTTACTGTGTAACCCAAGTTAGCCTTCGTCTTGGGTTGAGGATAATCCTGAGTGTTAGGATTACAGTTATGGACCACCACATTCATCCTCAGTTTAGATTTTTGTTTTGACCCTTTTAATCTTGCTAACTCACTTTAGCTTTTCTGAACATTTGTTTTTTCACTGTAAGTGGCATAATAATTCTTCAAAGAGCCATTTGAGCATTTAAATAATGCATGCAAGGTCCCTCCTATATAATAGATGCTCAATATAATGTATTGGTTACCTATCTTAACAATCAGATTGAATACCTATGAGATTTTCCCCAAAATGAATAATAGAGATTTTTATCTATCTCATCACTAACATATTCCTGGGCCACAAATGAGAGATAGCTTAGCAGTTAAGAGCACTGGCTGTGTTTCCAGAGGATCTGGGTTCAATTCTCAGCATCAACATAGCAGTTTACAACTGTCTGTAATTCCATTTCCAGGGGACCTGACACCCTCACACAGACATACATGCAGGTAAAACACTAATGCACATAAAAATATATCATTTAAAAACTTGTCTTACATTAACTCTGAAATTGGGCATTTTGTTTTCTTCTTTTATTACATTTATTATATTATATTATATATGTATATGTATGTGTATGGGGTATGCATTTGCCATAACTCACATACAGACTTCAGGACAACTTGTGGAAGTTGATTCTCTCCTTCCATCATGTGGGTCCTGGGGATGGAACTCAGGTTTGTGAGGTTTGATGTCAACTGCCTTTGTCTTTGGAACCAGCCCATTTTAATCTTTGTTCCCATTTCTTTAGTAATAGCACATTTTCCTATTTAATTTGTTGTCTTGTTTGTGTAGAATGTATTCAGGAGCTATAGTATCTAAAACAAATACTGTATTATTTTAATAAGGCCTGTGAATGTTCTCAAGGGAAACTCTCAGGATCCTGTTCAACCTGTTTATTCTTAAACACATTTCTGACAATTTAGTCATCTAATTTTCTAGTATATCACAGATCATGAAGCACCAAATAGTAGTAATATTTACCAAATATTATTTGGTAATAATATTTACCACATACTAAATGTAATTTCTTTTCCAATTTTTTATGCTAAAATACTATGGTAAAAGCAAATTAAGGGTGAAAGAGTTCATTTTGAATCTCAGTTCAAGCACACAGTCCATCATGGTAGGGAATTTAAAGCAGCTGAATCTAGAAGCAGTTAGTCATGTTGTATACATTGTCTAGAAAAAGCACCATAAGGCTGGTGCTCAGCTAGCTTTCTCCTTTTTATACAGTACAGGATCACAACTCAGGGAATGGTGACACTCACAGTGAGTGGTTCTTCCTACCTCAGTTAATTAATACAATCCCATCTGTATGGTGATTGTAGATCTCATAAAGTTGACAATTGAAATTAACTATCACAGTAAGCAAGACAGATACTTTGACAGGCTTTACTAATGGCAATGACAAATGATAGCACACTGTCACAAACTCAAAGAAAAAAAGATTACATTCAAAATTAAGAGACAGTATCTGAAGGTAGAATTGTCCATTACTATTCAGTACTCCAATGTTTATTAAATCATCACGAGCAGGTACTATTCTCTTTCTTATCATGTGCCTATGGTTGATGTTTCTAATCCTTATAGTAATAGTGCCAGATAGCATAAATGAAGAAACAAGCTTATAGAGTAGCACCTGACAGTAGTGATAAAGGAAGACACAGTAGTTAGAGTTTAAACCCCCATTTTTCTGACTACCATTTCCTATTTTTAAAGAAGATAAAATACTTTCAGTACAGTTTTAGGCCAGTGAGATGGCTCTGGATAAAAGTGCTTTATCCACTCTACAACCCGATGTGACCCCATGGAACACACCTGGTGGAAGGTGAGAATTAACCCCAGCAAGTCACATGCAGATGCCATGCTCTCTCTCTCTCGCTCTCTCTCTCTCTCTCTCTCTCTCTCTCTCTCTCTCTCTCTCTCTCTCACACACACACACACACACACACACACACACACACACTTTTTAAATTCAGAAATGTACTTACACCAATTAACATAAGAACTGGTTGAAATTTTTTAAAAATTAACTTTAAGTGAAGAATAAGCTTAAACATGACATTGCTCACCAATATCAAATGAACTCAGTGTGTGAACATTGAACTCTAGCCTAGTTGAATACCAGGAGCCAATCCTTCTCAATTATTTCATCTAGTTATAGTTAAAAGATGCCTCCCATGGAAATATAGTAATACTGGAGAAATTGTGACTAAAATATATGTTCATAAAGATTTTAGTAGTCCTAGAAAAATAGCCTTTTAGCAAAGACTGATCTAATTCAAAGGTATACTTTTGTATATACAGTAGTCATCACTGAGGAGGGAGGCATACTGAAAAGCTCTGACTTTTGAGGTAGAATATAGCCCTGTTGGATATGGAGAGGCATCCCTATCTTTCTATCAAAATTTTATCCAAATCTAAACAGTCGCTCAGAGTCCACATGTTGGCCCACAACCATCTATAACTCCAGTTCCAGGGAATCTAACACCCTCTTCTGACCTCCATAGGCAGTAGGCAAGTGTGTGGTACCCAGACATATATGCAAAATACTCACAAGATAAATAAATCTGCATTTCAACTTACTGAGTAAAACTAGAAAACAGAACATCATTTAATGTTTCTGCTGTATTTCCTAATGACATATCACAGATTGGAAAACATAAAATCTGGGGCCAGCTAGAAGGCTCAGCAGATAAAGGAATCTGCCTGAAAGCCTGATGACCCCTTTTAATTACAGACCCATATGGTGGAAAGAAAGAGCTGACTCCCATAAGCTGACGTTCTCTGACTTCTACACATGCACTGTGGAACACACATATGCCCACACACACACGAATGCATACACTATAAATTCAGAACATTTTAAACTTTTGGTAAAAATAAAATCTACTAAAGGAAGATTTTAGTGGTTAGTGTGGGAATTTCTTCTCTTAGAGGGGCTCGTAAAAGCAAAGACTTAGTTGCGTTTCACTTGATTAGAAAACTGATTAACACGGTAGAAGGCCCCAGAAGCCATTTATTCCAATAGTCAAGCTGTGTTAGTATGCTTGGGACTAGCTAGGCGTGCACTCTTGAGGTGAACAGTTTCTGCCAGGGGGTGGAGGTGGGGATAGAAGAAGGACAGTGGAAGAAACCAAGCAAACTTATAGACATGTGGAATACTGTGAAAGCTTTAGACTGCGGCTTCACCAATGTGACACAATGACTGACTGGCTGGCATAAATGACCTTGGTCCTATTGGTGAAACCTACAAATGTACTTTAGAAATGCTTTGCCTTGCCGGGCGGTGGTGGCGCACGCCTTTAATCCCAGCACTTGGGAGGCAGAGGCAGGAGGATTTCTGAGTTCGAGGCCAGCCTGGTCTACAAAGTGAGTTCCAGGACAGCCAGGACTACACAGAGAAACCCTGTCTCGAAAAACCAAAAAAAAAAAAGAAATGCTTTGCCTGTTACTGCTGCCTTTCAGGTTATGGCTTTGGCCAGTGGAAGCTGTGTTGACTGAAGCAGAGACCAGTGCAAGGAACTCTCTGTAACTGGGTCCAGTGTTGCTTACTGTTTCAGCTAGCATTTTCATTTTGTTTTTAAAACATCCGAATTGTAAAATGGAGGCTGGTAAGTGTCCATTGGACTAAAATATCTGAAGTTATTATTGAAATGCCATATAACAGGAATAGTTGAGGATGAAATAGAGACAATAAATCTAGTTGCTGATATATTATAAATTACATTCATAGACATTTATATTGCTAAATGTGGGGATAGAGACCTTATTACATAGTTACTCAAATGCATAAAAGTAGAGGGAAATAACATGCAGGAAAGTTAAGCTATTGTTTTGAGACACAGTGGAAAAGCATAGCTAAACCCACTTAAATGCTGTTAATAATGTAAATACTTAGTTGTCAAACAAGATAAAAGATTCTTGTTTTGCTTAAGTAAAATTAAAATATGTAAATTTGAATAGTGGTATTAAAGATAATGGAAGTGGAACAGAATTCTATAGAGACAATAGTTTTCTAATGGAAGTAGGCATGTAGTTTTCAAAAAGAAAGTCAGTCTAAATCTGCTTGAGATATCAATAAGTCTATAATTTTGAGTCAAGATCACTCCCTCACCCTCACCTGTATTAAAGTGGGTCTATTTCAAGCAGGAATAGCCAAGAAGACAGGGATTCCTTCTCCCAGCTCCTATTCTTGGGCTGTTATTTTACCCTGGAAAGGGAAGGCTGCCATTTCTCATCAATCCCATCCCCAAGTCCAGGTAAGTGTGGCCAAGAGGATTATTGACCCCCAACCTCACTCATAAAGGGCAGAGACTCTAATCTAGTGGTTCTCAACATTCTTAATGCTGTGACCCTTTAATACAGTTCCTTGTGTTGTGGTGACCCCCAACCATAAAATTATTTTGTTGCTCCTCTGTAACTGTTGTTTTGGTATTGTTTTGAATGGTAATGTAAATACCTGCTATGCAGGACATCTGATGTGTGAGCCCTGTGAACGGTCATCTGACCCTCACAGCACTCATGACCTACAGCTTGAAAAACACTGCTCTAATCCAGGCTCTAATTGCCTCCTTGCAGCACAAGAGTTGGAAGGAGTTTTCTTTCACAGAAGGAGGGGTAAGCTGCAAAGATCAGGACTACCAGCAGGGCTGTATCCCCATCTTCAGTACCCATCTGTAGAGCAGAAGTATTACATACCATACTGGGGAAAAGATCCCTACATCTAGTAAAACAGTCAGCAGATCTTTGCTGGGACATGCAACCCATAAAGTGGGTGCATGCTGGCTAGTTTTGTGTCAACTCAACATAAGCTGAAGTTACCTGAAAGGAGGGAACCTCAACTGATAAAAAATACTTCATAAGTTTTGGCTGTAAGGTATTTTGGCTTTTTTGAAATTAATTTACTTATTCACTTTACATCCCAATATCAGACCCCCCCCCCGCCTAGTCCCCCACACAGCTCCTCTCCCATTTTCCCCTTCCCTTCTCCTCTTCTCTGAGAAAGAGAGCTACCCCATAACTACTCTCTCTCTCTCTCTCTCTCTCTCTCACTCACTCACACATACACACACACACACTAGCACATCAGTCACTGCAGGACTAGGCGCATCTTCTCTCACTGAGACCAGAGGAGGCGGTTTAGTTAGGGAAATGGGTTCCACAGCCAGGCAACAAATTCAAGATCATTCTCCACTCCATTTGTTGGGGAACCTGCATGAAGACCAAGCTGCACACCTACTACATATGTATGTTGGGGGAAGTCTAGGTCTAGCCCATGCTCACTCTTTGGTTGGTGATTCAGTCATTGAAAACCTCCAGGGTCCAGGTTAGTTGACTGTCGGTCTTCCTATGAAATCCCTATCCTCTTCAGGTCCCCTAATTCTTACCCCAACTCTTCCACAAGACTCTCAGCACTCCATCTAATGTTTGATTGTGCGTCTCTGCCTCTGTTTATGTTAGCTGTTAGATGGGGCCTCTCAGAGGACAGTTATGCTAGGCTCCTGTCTGCAGGTATAATAGAGTATCATTAATAGTATCAAGGATTGGTTCTTGTTCATGGGATGGGTCTCAAGTTGGGCCAGTTATTGGTTGACTATTTGCTCCATTTCTGCTCTATCTTTGTCCCTGCACATCTCATAGGCAGGACACATTTTAGGTCGAAGGTTTTGTGGGTGGGTTACTGTCCTTATCAAGAAAGTGGCCACTTTAGGCTTCATATCCCCTACTGCTAGGAGTTTCAGCTAAAGTGACTCACATAGTCACCCTGAGGCTTCTCCCATCCCCGGTCTTTGTTATTTCTTAGATATGACCCCTCCCCACTGTTGATTTTGTTCTATCTCCCCTACTCCCCCTATATTTGATCCTTCCCCTGCCTTACTCCCCACCCCTTTCAAACCCAGTTTCCTTTCCCCATCCATCTACAATATTTATTTTATTTCCCCTTCTGAGAAAAATTCTACCACCCTCATTTGGGCACTCCTTGGTATTTGACTTCTTTGGGTACATGGATTATAACTTGGTACACTTTATAACTAATATTAACATATAAGTGAGTACATACCATGCATGTCCTTTTGGGTCTGGGTTACCTCCCTCAGGATGATATTTTCTAGTTCCATCCATTTACCTACAAAATTCATGATGCCCTTTTTAATAACTGAGTGGTATTCCATCATGTAAATGAACCACATTATCTTTATCCATTCTTCAGTTGAGGGATATCCAGGTTCTCCTGGATTCTATAAGAAAGCAAGCTGAGCAAGCCATGGGTAGCAAGCCAGTAAGCAATACCACTCCATGGCATCTGCATGAGTTCCAAGTTCCTGCCCTGTTTGAGTTCCTGGCCCAAGTTCTTCAGTGATGAACAGTGATGTGGAAGTGTAAGCCAAATAAACCCTTTCCTTTTCAGCATGTTTTTTTGTCATGATGTTTTATCACAGCAATAGTAACCCTAACTAAGAAAGGATGGGGTGGAGGCTGACATGTAAAACTCTGTGCCTACTAGTATGTGGAAAGCAGGGGGAAGCTTAATAATAAGCAGTCAGGAGGCTGGTAGCTAACTGACATAGTAACGTGGCAGAAGATCCTGACATTTTATAGTAAGAATCATAGAAAGAATCAACCTCTTTCTTGTCTTCCCGAATATGTGCTAGAGTAGGACAGGACATAGGACAAACATCAAGTCATTCACTACAGGCCCATACATTCAGCCCCATCGATGAAGGATATATGCCTGTATGGCACAAAAGCCTGAAATAGCACCCCTGATTAAATAGGGCCTGAGAATAACTATCAAGAAGCTAACGTTTAAACTAAAATCAAATGTATCTTTTTATTCTATGGACTTTACAAGGTCATGCCTTCTTAGACATGACCTGCAAGCTACTCGTCCTTTGCTGAGTGTGGGGCTGACATTTGTAACCTCCTAATACTCTGAGATTATTCAGTGGTAAAAGGTAAACATCTAGCTGGCTGAGGAGACATAACATATTTTTTAACCAACTAGCTTTTGCTTATTGTGAGTGAGAGATAGTTAAGTTAGGGTAAAAACAAAGGAGAAAATTTTCAGCAAAGACATCAATTGCTGCATTATGCATAGGAAATAGATTTCACTAAACAAGAGAAAAATTGACTAATAATATTGACCACTCCTGATCAGTCTACAGATCTCCAAATGTGACAAATGGTAAATAATTCAGGCTTTCAAAGAAGACTAAACACTTAAAAACAGTATAATATTTTCAAAGAGCTAAATGAAGAGTTGGGGATATAGTTCTTTAGTGGTATACTTGCTCTGGATAGACAGAGACCTAAGTTTAAACTCCAGCACTAAAAGAAAAAACCTCAGCTGAATAAAGCCAAGCATGCAAAATTAAATGAAGGCATGCTAACCTCCCTTATTGTGATAGTTAATCCTGATCATCAGCTTGATAAAATTGAGAAACACCTAGGAGATTAGTAAGGCATACCTCTAAGTATAACTGAGGACATGGCCAGAGACAAATAGATCATGAAGGCTCTGATCTAGTGAATGGTTTAATACACTGTTGGAGCTGTGCAGTGGTAGTGCATACCTTTAATAAAAGGACAAACATAAAAGTCCTGAACTATACAATAAATCAGTCCACCAGTTATGTATAGAATATCCTACCCAGCACTATCATAGTATACATTTTTATGTGTAAATGGAACATTGTGCATAACAGATAATATGTTAGGTTGCAGAACAAGACATGATGAATGTTAAAAAAAGGCTAGAGTTATTCAAAATATGGTCTATGGCAACTGCAAATTAGGGGTAATTCGTGAAAGGAAATCTGAAAAAAAGGACACAAGTATATGAAAATTGAACTTCAGGGTCCTACATAATAAGTCATAGGAGAAACCACAAAGGAAATTAGAGAATAGAGATGAATAAGAACAAAATGGCAACATGATAATTTATGAGGCACATCTAAAATAATGCTGATAAATATATACCTGTAAGTGCTTTTCATATAAAAGAAGAGAATCCTCAAACCAATAACCTAAATTTGTATATTAAAGTAGAAAAATAGCTAAAATTGGAACTTTACACGTTGCTAGTCCCAAGTCTTTAGGAAGCTGAGGGAGGATTGCTGCATGAGCCTAGTAGTTAAAGGGGTAGTTAAAGGGTGTCAGAAGCAACAGTAAAGTCTGACATGTAGTGTATGAGGTCCTGAATCTCCCCAGTACCACAAACTGAGTAAACCCAAAGAATCAGAAAGCAGGAAACTACTAAACCTGGATCATCTATAAATGAAATAAGAATACTAAAAGATTAAAGTTAAATGAAACACAATTTTGTTAAGTTTTTTTACTGGATATATTAATTATACATAAGGGGCCTTACTGTCATTTTCAAACATAATGTATTTGGATCATACCCCCAATACTGTCTCTTGTGATCCCCCTGCCCTGACTTAGAAAAAACTGAAATTAAGAATGATAAAGGGACACTATTTACTGGATTTGGAAAAATTAAGTATGAGGAATAATATACCAACAAATCAAGTGATAAATAAATAATTGGCAATTAGTAGAAAGTTACAAATTACTAAAATTAACTCTAGAAGAAATGGAAGATCTAAGCAAATATATAACAAGGACTCAAATAACTAATTAAACTCTACAAATAATTTAATATTATAACACCCAGTTTCATTAATTTCCCTACAGATGATATAATTTCATTCTTTGAGGCTGAATCATACTGTGCCATATAAATAGTACATTTTATTTACTCATCCACTGATGGGTACCTAAACTGACTCTACAACTTGATTTGTAAATGTTGTTGCTGTGAATATGAACATGCACATTAGATCCTCTCCTTTGTTATACAGACATTTTGAATTTGATGCAATCCTATTGTCTATATTTCCTCTTTCACTGAGCTATTGGCATCCTATTCAGAAAATTGTTACTTGTGCCAGCATCTTAAAGTGTTTCTCCTGTTTTCTGCTTGTAGTTTGGAAGTTTCAGTTTTATGTTAAGTGTTAGGGTTTGGTTAGAGGTTTACATAGAATAAGAGAGTGGCATAGTTTCAGTCTTCTACATGGGATCATCTAGTTTTCTAACTAACATTTGTTGGTTCTGGCTTCTGATATATGCTTTTGTCACTTTTGCCAAAATTCATATTCCTGACAATTTGGGTATATGCATGGTCCTCTATTTCAGTTCCATTACTACACATGCCTGTTTTGTGCCAGTGCCATGATTTTCATTGTTTCTATGGATCTGTAGTATAATTTGAAATTGGGTGTTATGATAACTTTGGATGCGCTTTTTTTTTTCCTATTCTGGGTCTTTTCTGTTTCCATATGATTTTGAGGATTATTTTTCTAGTTCTGTGAAAAAGAAAGGTGCTGGTATTTTAATGGGGGATTGCATTGAATCTATAGGTAAATTTCATTAGTATGCAGGTTTAACAATATTAACTCATCTTATGCATGAACATAGGAGGACCCTTTCATAGTTTGTCATCTTTCTTTGGAGTGTTATAATTATTATTGTAGAATCCTTTCATCTCTTCCACTGGTTCTCAACTTGTGGGTCATGACCTCTTTGGGGATCAAATGACCCTTTCACAGAAGTCACGTATCAGATATCCTGCATTATCATATATTTTCTTTGTAATTCATAACAGTAGCAAAATTACAGTTTCAAAGTACCAATGAAATAATGTTATGGTTGGGGGGTCACCACAACATGAGGAATCATGTTAAAGGGTCGCAGCGATAGGAAGGTTGAGAACCACTGATCAGTTAAATTTATGATGTGATGTGGTTTTGTTCTGTTTTGGTTTTGATATTAATTTATTTTTTGTGATTTTTTCCTCAGCAAGTTTGTTTTTTCACCAGTGTGTAGACTATTGGTTTTTGTTTTTTATTTTTGTATCCTATCACTTTCCTTAAATTGCTTATCAGATCTGATGGATTCTCTAGGATCTTTTAAATATGAGATCATACCCCTGAAAACATAGACAGCTTGATTTTTCTTTCCCTATTTATAGTTCCTTTGTTTTTGCCTATTACTCTAAGATTTCCAGAAGTTTGTTGAAGAAAATTGATAATAGCAGATACTGCTTCACTCAATCAGAATAATTATAATTAAAAAGACGATAGCAAAAATTTTAAATGTTGAAAAGTATAGGAAATATAGCTCCTTTTGAGACTAGTTTGTCATTTTATTTTAAATTAAATTTTTTTAAACAAACAAAAAACACAGCTTGGCCTACAGTAAGAAATGCTTTAACAGTGAGGTACATCTCCATCTGGTTTGCCATTTTCTTTTTCCTTAACTTTGTTTTCAAAATTTTGTTGTGTATATATATGTGCGCGTGCACGCATATATGTGTGTGTATGTGTGTGTGTGTGTGTCTGTCTGTCTGTATATTTATGAGTATGTGCCATGTATGTACAGATGCCTGTGGAGGCCAGAAGAGGGCATCATTTCCTGGAGCTGGAGTTACAGGTAGTTCTAACCTACCTAATGTGGGAGCTAGGAACTGAACTTGGGTCCTCTGGAAGAGCCGCAAACACCTTACCCTCAGAACCATCTCTTCAGCCCCAAATTTATTATTTTCTTAAAAGATTAAATATGTATGTATCAGATGACTCATTCATTTCACTCCTAGCTATCGCTCCAAGAGCACTGAAAAGATATGCCCACAGAAAGACTTGAATATTAATGGAAGTATTAATCATAATAGCCAAAAAGCTCAAAGAACCTAATTATCTTTCAACTGGTAAGTGGATAAACGTACTGAGGTATGTCCATCAATGAAAAATTATGTAGCAATTAAGTCAAACTACTGCTAACAGGCCAGATCATGAATCAACCTTAAAATCTTTATGCTTAGGGATGGTCAATTGTAGAGTGGGTGCATGCATATGAGGACCTGAGTTCAACCCCCAGCACTTCAAATAATTATTATGCTAAATGTTCATGAAAAAAGTCAAAGAGATATTAAGTAGATGGAAACTTCATGGAATGGAAGTCTTACTATTATAAAGATGTCATCTCCTCAATCCATAGCTTTCATGCTTTGTTTATTAGATTCAATGAACTTATTCTCAGATTTATATTAAAAGGTAAAGTTGAATGGATGTGTTGGCACAGACCCTTATTCCTATCTACTCAACAAAAGTAGAAGGACCCTGTGCCTGTTCAAGGCTATCCTGAGCACATAGTCCAACCCTATCTTGGAAAAAATGATACTGACCTTTAATTACTAAAACAATCTTGAGAAAAGGAGGGAAATACAAAGTGGAGGTTTATTATAAGTGTCTAAGACACAGAGATATTTGCTAAGGATTATTTTGTGGAACAAAGAACTCAAGAATATGTGTTCACACTGATATATGGTATTGACAAATAAAGAAGCAGTTCACTAGACTGAAGTTTTTTCAACAATTAGCGCTGAAGCAATTAGATAACTCTGTATCAGAAAAAAAATGGACTGTGTCTTAAAGCTCCATGAACTCAAAATTACCTAATTACAGAAGGAAAGGGGAGCAGGGCACATCTGGATCTGGTACTAGGTAAAGAGTTCTTAGAGTTGCATTAAAAAAATTTAAAAATTAAAAAATTATTCAGAAGAGAAAATATGGACTTTATTAGCATTAAAAGTATTATCCTTTGAAAGGCCACTTAAGTTTTTTCTGGTGTTTTGGTCTGTAGAACTAAGGATGGCCATACCTCTTTATACTTTTCTGTTTTACAATGTTAGGGATCAAAACTCCTCCTTCCCAAGTACTCTACCACTTGGTCCCAGACTTTTACATTTTTCTGACTCAGAATGAACATGAAAGTTTGGAATCAGAACAAATTTGTTAATGTTACATAAAATTAAAAGTAGAAGTGGTATAAAAGGAAAGACTTCCAATTACTAAATCATATGCTAAATTTAAGTCAGTATGGTATTGGCCTGACACAATTAAACACAAAATTAATAGGCTAGTAACAAGTGTTTGTATATATAAAAATTTAATATCTAATAAGAGTTTTACCAAATAAAAAGAACCTTTTCACATGTAGGCAGTACTAGCCCAATTCTAGAGATGAGAAAACTAAATATTCCAGAGGTTAAGGCAGTTGCCTAGAGTCACAGAGTATTAGAATCTCAATGCTAAGGAAGTCAGCCTCCAAAGTATGTAATCTTTGCCACTATATTCTACAAAAATAACAGTTCTATCAATCTGCCTATGATACCACAGGCATTTATTATATATAAGTAAACTATAGCTTACTAAAATTATAATAGAATGTACAATAGTTGCATGTATTATGTATAATATATAAAAGTAAAAACTGCTATTTTATCACTGAAAATGATAAGTTTTCATGATATAGTTTTATTGTTTATATATTTATATATTTTTATTTTATGTGTATGGGTGTTTTGCCTGCACATATGTCTGTGCACCATGTGCATGCAGTACCCATGGAGGCCAAAAGAGGGCACTGAATCCTCTGGAACTGAAATTGCAGATAGTCATTAGACACCATGTGAGTGCTGCGAACCAAACCCAAGAACAGCAAGCCATCTTTACCACTGAACCAACTCTCCAGCTTCCATGATTTAGTTTTGATAGAGATAATTCTCAGTAGAATAATATAGTTTAGAAAATAGTACATGATTAACAACCCTAAATATTGGTAGATTTAATAATAATTATTATTTCTTCTGTCCTTGCACCCCATTGACTTATTAGGCCCTACACTGCATCTCATAATTTGTTCAACACTCATTGACTAGCAGACTGATACAGGAATGGAGCTTAGCATATACTGACAGTGACTTATTCAGCAAATATTTATTGAGTATCTACTGTACTATATTTTATACTAAAGAATTCAGATTAACATTGGAGTATAAATCAAACCAAACAAAAACCTCTAATTCCTAATAAAGTAAGTTAATTCCTCGTCTGTAGAACTGGCTTTGATTCTCTAAATACATTTAGTGAGCACTCAGGACAACTTGCATGATCATGCCCTGCAAATTGTATTAGACTTTCTGTGAGTTTGCCTCTCTCTCACAGTTGACTCCTTTAAGTCGTTTTTCTTTTATAATATTCAAGATGTATATAGTTCAAATAATTCTACTTTGGAATCTCTGTTCTGGTTAAGTGTTGTTGTTTTTTTGTTTTAGCATGACCTGATTGATACTCTTCCAATAAATATTTACCAATACTCACTCTATACCAAGGTTCATGATAAAGGAGAAATAATAAAGATCATCAAGAACACACAAGGTCCTAGACTTCCTGGTAATTCACATAGACACTTGAATAAATTTTTGTTGTGGATAATTAGTAAAACATTTAAACTTTATTCTGTTACTCACACAGTCTGTAATTTTAATGTCTTTTATTTATACTTTTCATGTCATAGCTTGATGGCAACATTTTTGATGTGTTTTCTTCACATTTGCCAAGAAACTAAGATAAAAGGCTTTGAAATAAAAGCTTAAGTAAAGTTAAATTAAGAAATTATAAAAAAAATAGTCTGCAGGGCAAAAAAGTATTGGTTAAAAAATCACGTTGGGAAAGATACAAACTATGAATTATGTGCTAAATAACATAGTATCAGAAAATATAAAATAGGTTATAAAGTATGAATAAATTTCCCAAGTGAACAATGAGCAGAAAAGACTGTACAGAATGTTCTAGGCAAAGAGAAGTTTTGTTGGTTACAGAGTTCCTACCTACATATCTTAGCTATTTAGAATATAATTGCTCAACAAGTCAAAGGATTTGTTCATTCCTGCCATTCCAGAATCACTTTAAAATTCAAAGGAATTTGAGCTTGAAGAAAAAGTACTGGTGGTAGGGATGCTTATACTATTTCTCTCCCCAGTGGAAGACTAGATCTAGATTCCAAGCCAGATTGTGGCTGTAGTAGTTAACCTAGAGTCTCCAGGAATTCATCTCATTATGTTGCTCCAGCCACTCCTTGCTTTAAATGCCAAGTTCCCAAGGTCTAGAACAACTCTAGACTAGAAGTTGTGCATGTTCATTGTCTTATGTACCTTTAAGGAGCTAAGTACATATTTTATACTAATATATTTGTAGTTTTTTCCATTTGTCTCTTCATTCAGAGTATCTATAATAGTAAGACATATTAAGTTCATGGACAGTCAATTCAAATACTAGTGAATAGGTACTTAATTAGATTTCTTATCTTTAAAATGGTACCATGTCATCCAGCCATCTTCACAAGCCAAAGTTCTTGGGGTCTTGAGTTCTTCCCTTCTCTTCACTGTCCTATAAAACCTGTAGCTAAGGGTTGGGAGTGACAAGGCATTTGCCTAACATGTGTGTAGTCCTGGATTCTATCCCTAGCACTGTTGGAAAAGAAATTCCTATGACCAAGCATTGTGGGTTTATATGCTGACAGCTCTTAATCTTATCCCCAAACGACTTCATCCTCACTGTCAGTGCCTTCATTTAGTCCATTTTTGGCCACAGATTCAGTCACCTGAACTGATATGTATGTCAGTATCACTCTCCTGCTGACAGTCCTTAAATATCTTCCTACAATTTGGGGACAAAGATTTACATAATCTTATTTGGAGAGTATGATATAGTGACTGACTTTATAATTTTACTCACTATCATTCAGCAATATCAAGCCAGGTGCATCTTTGCCAAATCATGCCTCCATATTATTCTTCCCTAAAATAAAATAGGATGCTTTATTCCTGCCTTGTGTCTCATTAAATTATACAATCCCTTTGAAACTCTGCTCCTGATGAGTTTTTCAGGTGACTTCCTTGCCCATTGGATTCTTTTGTGTTCTCATAGAACTCTGTGCATTTTTTTTTCTTGGCATACCACACTACACTGTCAATGTTGTTCATGTCTATCTCCTCTGCCACTCAGATTTGGAATCACCCAGAGTTTGATTCCTGGCAAGTTTATGGAGTTTTTTTGTGTGCATGGTTTTTTTGTGTGTGTGCATTCCAGAAAAGTTCTCTTTTTCTGAGCTACATCTCCAGCCCTCATTCTTATTATTCCTGGTAGTGTCTTGCTATGATGCCCAGGCTAGCCTGGAACTCTCTATCCTCCTCTTTTTCTCCTAAGTAATAGGATTACAGGTGTGTGCTATAATGCTTGGCACCACTTTAGGTTCTTAGTGTCTGGGACGTGAGTGATGAGAACTATGATCAAATAATGATGTTTTTGTTTCTAGATACATGGTTCAGTGGCCTGGTGGCCGAATCCTGCATCGCCATGAACTTGACACCTTCCTTGCACAGGCAGTGTCTACCCAGCTTTATGAACCAGATCAGCTTCAAGAACTCAAGGTGATTTGTTCTACATTCATTTAAATTCTTTTCCCTGCTTTTTTGGTTTTGATTTGATATAATTTGTGTGTTTTGTTGTTTTGGGGTTTTTTTGAGACTGTGTCTCAGGCTAGGCCTAAACTCACTGTATAAGGAAAGAGGACCTCGAACTCCTGAACCTTTAGCTTCTACTTCCCAAGTGCTGAGATTATAGGTGTATGCCACCACGCTCACATTCTTTCTTTCATAAGCTCATAGTGCTACTTTAAGTCCTTTTCTCTTGGAACTAGGGAAAGAATAATGGTATAGGTAAGTGTTTTATTTACCTTAGCCAAATAGATCATTCTGTTAATAAAATCAAGGGATGCCTGCTATATCCTCCCACCCCCATAGTGATGAATCAGAATACTCAGAAAAGATAGATATTTTACAAGGCTTGTAAACCATGGTAAGATTGGCACTTATAAGATATTGGCACTTATAAGATAAAACAATCAAGTAGGCTTCATCCCAGGGATGCAGGGATAGTTCAATATAAGGAAATCCATCGATGTAATCCACTATATAAACAATCTCAAAGAAAAAAAAACACATGGTCATCTCATTAGATGCTGAGAAAGCATTTGACAAAATTCAGCATCCTTTCATGCTAAAGGTCTTGGAAAGATCAGGAATTCGAGGCCCATATCTAAACATAGTAAAAGCAATTTACAGCAAACCGGTAGCCAGCATCAATCTAAATGGAGAGAAACTTGAAGCAATCCCACTAAAATCAGGGACTAGACAAGGCTGCCCTCTCTCTCCATATCTTTTCAATATAGTACTTGAAGTTCTAGCTAGAGCAATTAGACAACAAAAGGAGGTCAAAGGGATACAAATTGGAAAGGAAGAAGTCAAACTATCACTATTTGCAGACGATATGATAATATACTTAAGCAACCCAAAGAACTCCACCAGAGAACTCCTACAGCTGATAAACAACTTCAGCAAAGTGGCCGGATATAAAATCAACTCAAGCAAGTCAGAAGCCTTCCTATACTCAAAGGATAAGCAGGCTAAGAAAGAAGTAAGAGAAATGATACCCTTTACGATAGCCACAAACCATATAAAGTATCTTGGTGTGACTCTAACCAAACAAGTGAAAGATCTGTAGGACAAGAACTTCAAGTCTTTGAAGAAAGAAATTGAAGAAGACCTCAGGAAATGGAAAAATCTGCCATGCTCATAGATTGGCAGGATTAATATAGTAAAAATGACCATCTTGCCAAAAGCATTATACAGATTCAATGCAATCCCCATCAAAATCCCAACTCAATTCTTCATAGAGTTAGAAAGAGCAATTCAAAAATTCATCTGGAATAACAGAAAACCCAGAATAGCTAAAACTATTCTCAAGAGTAAAAGAACCTCTGGGGGAATCAATATCCCGGACCTCAAGCTGTACTACAGAGCAATAGTGTTAAAAACCGCATGGTATTGGTACAGTGACAGGCATGTAGATCAATGGAACAGAATTGAAGACCCAGAAATGAATCCACACCCCTATGGTCATTTGATCTTTGACAAAGGAGCTAAAACCATCCAGTGGAAAAAAGATAGCCTTTTCAACAAATGGTGCTGGCTCAACTGGAGGTCAACATGCAGAAGAATGCAAATTGACCCATTCTTATCTCCTTGCACTAAGCTCAATTCCAAGTGGATCAAGGACCTCCACATCAAACCAGACACACTGAAACTAATAGAAAGGAAACTAGGGAAGAACCTTGAACATATGGGCACAGGGGAGAATTTCCTGAATAGAACTCCAATAGCTTATGCTCTAAGATCAAGAATTGACAAATGGGACCTCATTAAATTACAAAGTTTTTGCAAGGCAAAAGAGACTGTCAAAAAGACAAAGTGGCAACCATCTAACTGGGAAATGATCTTTACCAACCCTACATCCGACAGAGGGCTAATATCAAATATATACAAAGAACTCAAGAAGTTAAACTCCAGAGAGGCAAGTAACCCTATTAAAAAATGGGGTACAGAGCTACACAAAGAGTTCTCACCTGAAGAATATCTAATGGCTGAGAAGCACCTAAAGAAATGTTCATCATCCTTAGTCATTAGGGAAATGCAAATCAAAACAACCCTGAGATTCCATCTCACACCAGTCAGAATGGCTAAGAGCAAAAACACAGGAGACGGCAGTTGTTGGTGAGGATGTGGAGAAAGAGGAACACTCCTCCACTGCTGGTGGGATTGCAAGCTGGTACAACCACTCTGGAAAGCAGTCTGGCGGTTCCTCCGAAAACTGGGCATGACACTCCCGGAGGATCCGGCTATACCACTCCTGGGCATATACCCAGAGGCTTTACCTGCATGCAATAAGGACACATGCTCCACTATGTTAATAGCAGCCTTATTTATAATAGCCAGAAGCTGGAAAGAACCCAGATGTCCCTCAACGGAGGAACAGATCCAGAAGATATGGTATATTTACACAATGGAATACTACTCTGCAATTAAAAACAATGAATTCACGAAATTCCTAGGCAAATGGTCAGATCTTGAAAATATCATCCTTAGTGAGGTAACCCAATCACAAAAGAACACACATGGTATGCAGTCACTGATAAGGGGATATTAACCCAGAATCTTGGAATACCCTAGACACAATTTGCATATCAATAGATTTCCAAGAAGATGGAAGGAGAGACCCCTGGTCCTGGAAAGACTGGATGTAGGGGAACGCCAGGACAGAGAAACGAGAGGGGGTTGAATGGGAAAAAGAGGGAGGGAAGGGGGCTTATGGGACTTTCGGGGAGGGAGGAAATGGGAAAGGGGAAATGATTTGGAATGTAAATAAAAAAAACTTAGAAAATAAAATAAAATTAAAAAAAAGATAAATATCTATCTCCTATTATTTATTTATTTATTTAGTGTATGATTGTAGGTGTGTATGAATTACAGTATACATGTGGAGGTCAGATGACACCTCTCAGCAGTAACTTCTCTCCTGCCACCTTGGAAGATCCAGTGATCAAATTTGGGTGATGAGTCTTGCGTACAAGGACCTTTACCTGCTGAGCCATCTCATCACTGCTTCTGCTCCCAACACACACACTTAATAAAGGGTAGTGTGTAATAGTATCTTTATTCTCCTGATGTAATTGTCATCTCTGAGGTTTACTGCCTCTGATCTGCTAACCTAGGCCTAGTCCTGGAAGCTTCCAGCCTCTGTACAATCTAATCCAGACCTAAAATGTTTTCAGCCTCCGAGACTTGCTGCTGAATAAGCTCACCCTTACCAACTCTTTCTGAGTTCTGGCTAGTTCAACTCAGCTGTTCTGACGCAAAAGTCCTGATTCAATCTGCCTTTTCTGGGCTTCTCCTGAATGGCTCTGTTTAGCCACAAACTAACGCTAGCAATCTGTTCTAATCTTCTGGCTCCTTCTCATTCTCTGGCTCATTCTGTCTTTACCTGTGTCTAGCTCGTTCTCACTCTGCAGCCTGTCTCTGTACAACTGTCCCAGGAGAACTGCCCTCTCTTTCCCTCTCACTGCATTGCTTTTTCCTCTGTTTTGGGAGAGGTGGGCATATTCTATTCTGTCAAGTCTTTCTCTGATTCATCACTTTGTCCGCCACTCAATTATACATCACTTTCAAACATGAGTACTTCCTTCTACAAACTAACTTTACCTGCATTGTTTGGGATTAAAGGCATATGCTAAGGGTGTGTCCTAGTTTGGACTTTACTGCTGTGGACAGACATCATGGCCAAGGCAACACTTTATAAAGGACAACATTTGATTGGGGCTAGTTTACAGGTTCAGAGTTTTTGTCCATTATTATGAAGGCAGAAGCCTAGCAGCTTCCAGGCAGGCATGGTGCAGGAGGAGCTGAGAGTTCCACCTCTTATTCTGAAAATGAACAGGAGCAGACTGGCTTCCAGGCAGTTAGGACAAGGGCCTTAAAGCCCACCTCCACAGTGACACACTTCCTCCAACAAGGGCACACCTCCTCATAGTGCCACTCCCTGGACCAAACATATTCAAACCACCAGAGGGCATTTCTGTATTCCAGCCAGACTAGCCAAATTGATGGATTAAAATCCCTCCACAGTAGTAAAAACTGGGAGAAAAGTAGAAAAGCATAAAGAAAATAGATACACCATGAACTGAAAGCAATAGAAGATAGTAGTGAACTGTAAACATAGATTGCCTTGTGCCTCAATCTTGGCGTCATTGCTTCCTATCTACATGATACTGTCCAGGTTACTTGGCTTTTTTTACCTTCTATGTCATTACTCATAGTACTGTAAAGATAATAAAGTAATGTGCATAAAACAGAATAGTCTCTTTTATATTTTAAATATATCCACTCTCTAAATACTAGCCATTAATGCAAGACACCTCTTCCCTAATTTTAGTAGATATGTAACTTTGAGGCCTGTATTTATTACTTTTTTCATTGCTAGACAAATTATTTATTTATTCTAGCTCAGTTTGAGGGTGCAGTCTGTCATGGCCATAAAGTCATGGTAGCAGGAGCCTGAAGAGTTGGTCACATTGCCTCCACAGTGAGCTTGCTTTCTCCTGTTTAATCTCTCTAGTACCCCAGCCCTAGGGTTGAACAAATCCAGTAAGGCTTATAAAATCAAGCCAGATGTGGTAGCAGGCACCTGAAGCTGAATAGGGAAGGTAGTATAATAGTTTTCAGAATTTATGTGCTGTGACAAAACACTGATTAATGCCAACTTGGGGCAAGAAATGTTTTATTTCAGCTCATACTTTATAGTTCGTCACTGAGGGGAGCCAGAGCTGGAACTCGCAGGAACCTGGGGGCAGGAACCAAAGTAGAGGCAATGGAAGAGTGCTGCTTACTGGCTTGTTTGCTCACTCATCAATCATTAAAAATGCCCTAAGGCTCATCCACAGACCAATCTGATGAAGGCAATTTCTTAATTGACATTCCTTCTTCTCATATGATTCTAATATGTGTTAAGTTGATGGGGGACAAAAAAACCCTAACCAGCAGAGATAGTTTAGTTCTTTGATACTAGAATTGTCAGAGGGAGATGGCTTCTGAGAGGGAGAGGACAAGCTAAGCAGGGTGACATATGCTTAAAACCTGAGGCAGGAAGGAAAAGAATTTGAGACCAGCCTGTAATATCTGGTGATGTCAAACAAAATAATAAAATAGACTTGAAGTCAGGCCACAGCCCAATGGTAGAGTACCTAGCTAATATGCAAGAGGCTTTGGTTCAATCAGAAACACCAGAAAAAAAGAAAGATTTATAGCATCATAATTTCCAGCACCCACGGGATAGCTTATTATCTATAACTCTGGTTCTAGGGAATCCAGTTATCTCTTCTGACTTCTGCAGGCACTAGACATGCACACAGTGTATAAATATTCACACGGGTAAAATATTAACACACATAAAAACAAACAAGTTAAAACTGATGGTAGTGTTATTTAAGGCTAGCATATCAGATGGCTCAATAGAAAAGCTAATACAGTTTCAAGTCCCCTTCTGGGTGTGATTTGGCATGAAGAGCTGGTCTAGGATTCAGAAATATATTTCTTATCAAAAGAACCATTACATTTGTCCTCTACAAAACAGCAAGTGCTTTTAACTGCAGAGACATATGTCCCGTGCTATACAATGATATGTTTTCTGTGTTATCTTTCTTTGATGGTTGGGCATGCTAATGACCAAATTTTGATGGGGGCTTCAATCAGAAACACCAGAAAAAAAAAAGAAAACGATTTGCAACATCATAATTTAAGATAGATCAACAAAGGAAAAATCCAACACTCTAAGACAAATGTAATTTGCTAGGTTACCTAGGCTAAGCTTAAACTCCTAAGCTCACATGATCCTGTCACTTCAGCCTTTTGAGTAGGACTTTTGAGTGGGACTGTAGCTATACTCTATTGTACTTGGAAGAAGAAAGCTTGTTTGTTTGACTGAGTGGCTGGTTGATTTGAGATAAGATATATTGTCTTGGCCCTGGCTGGCCTTGAACTCCTGCCTTAGCCTCCTCAGTCCATACACCATCACCTTGCTAGAACTGATTCTTAAAAGTAAACTTTCTGAGTTGACAAATGTAAACATTTTCGGAGTTCTTGATATGTATTACTTAGTTGCAATAGATATTCCTCAGCATTTGTAAGACTTCCCATTTATCTCATTACACTATCATCAGTATTGAGTATTCTTTTGGTTTTCACTTTTTGAAATTTTCAAATTTGGTGGCCAAACTGAGTATCCTTTAAATTATCTCAAGGAAAGGTGGACATAAAAGCTACTTATGCACTCAAGTATTGAAAAGCTCTATGTATGGAATCTCGTGACTGTAATCCCAGTACTCAGGGAGCTGAGGCAGGAGGATTACCACAACTGTGAGACAGGCCTAAGTTATAGAGTAAGACCATTTTTTAAAAAATACTATTTTGAGTCTGTTCCTGGCTTCCTTTGGATAAAGATGTAGTACCCTCAGCTCCTCCTGCACCATGCCTGCCTGGATGCTGCCATGCTTCTGCCTTAATGACAATGGACCGAACTTCTGAACCTGTAAGCCAGTCCCAGTTAAATGTTGTCTTTTATAAAAGTTGCATTTGTCATGGTATCTGTTCAGAGCAGTAAAACCCTAACTAAGACAGAAGCTGGTACCAGGGACTAGGGCATTGCTGTGTTAGGCCTGACCATGCTTTCGTTTGGAAGAATGTAGATTTTGGGACTTTGGATTTGGAAAGCCATGGAATGCTTTAAGTGGGGCTTAATGGGCCAGCCTAGTAGGAATATGGAAGACAGTGGTGCTGAGGGTCATTTGAACTGTGTAGGCCTGCTGGTCTAAGAAGATTCAGTGAAGAAGAACCTTAATATGTGGCCAAGAGACTGTTTTTGTGATGTTTTGGTGAAGAACATGGCTGCTTTTTGCCATTGTCTGAAGAGACTGCCTAAGGCTAAGGTAAAGAGATTTATATTAATTGCATTGACAAAGGAAGTTTCAAAAAAAGCCTAACAGAGACTTTGTTCTCTGGTTAAGTCTGTTATTTTTTATTCTTTTTATATTTTTTTATTCTTTATTTGTTGTTTTTTTTTTTTTTTTTTGTTCGTTTTGTTTTTGAGACAGGGTGTCTTTGTGTAGCCCTGGCTGTCCTGGAACTCACTCTGTAGACCAGGCTGGCCTCGAACTCAGAGATCCCCCTGCCTCTGCCTCCCAAGTGCTGGAATTAAAGGCGTGCGCCACCACTGCCCTCTGGTTAAGTCTGACGAAGAGCAGTTTGAACAAACATAGAAAGCTGAAAAAGAAAAAATACAAAATATATAGTTTGAGTATTAAAGGGGATCAAGGAAGTGAAATGGAGCTGAATTCAAGAATATAAAATTAAATTAAGGGAGTGGTGACCTTGGGGCAAGATTCCACCAAGCTAAATTTGGGTCCAGGTGTGGTAGTATAAACCTTTAATCCCAGGAGGCAAAGATAAGCAAATCTCGGAGTTCAAGGCCAGCCTAGAACAGAGCAAATTCTAGGTGAAGAAAAACTTAAATCCAGGCTTGGTGGATCACACCTTTAATCCCCGTGCTTAGGAGACAGGCATGCAGGTCTCCGAATTCAAAGTCAGTCTATGGAGCAAGATCCAGGACAGCCAAGCTTAAGCAGTGAAGGAGTTGGAATAAAGGAAGCTAGTGATGATGTAATAGAACAAGGGAGCCAATGTTCCAGCTCCTGCAAACAGCAGAACTCAGCAGCTTAGGCCATGTGTCTCTGACTTTATATTCAAGAGGAAAAGGAGACTACTGGGACAATTGATGCTGGTTAGATGGAGCTAAGAAATTAGTGGTGATTAAGAAGAGACCAGCATCACTGAGGTGAAATCTTCTGGGAAGTGTTTTCTGAGAGCACCAAGAAGCTGTATTCCAAAGATAGGCAAGATTGTACTTCATGCTGCAGCTGTACTTGGTAATATGTAAGAGTCACCCAGATGGTACTGGTTTTGAAGGCATGAAGCTATCATGAAGAACAGCTGAGGTTTGGCACTGTGAGAGGCCATGGAAGGTCAATGGTGAAAGTACAGCCTCAGTTGTAGTTGACTCTCCAGGACTGAAGGGGTCAAGCAAAGGAGTTGAGGCTTGGTACCATGAAGAGAGCCTATGAGAGGCTTTGGTAAAGCCTACTTGCAGTGGAAGACCCCAGCATATTGGAGATGCCAGTATTATGGATGAACACCAAGAACTACAGTGGCAGCAGAATGGATCAACCTGAACTTAGAGTGCTACAGAGGGCAGAGCTGGAGAAGTGACACCAGCCCTTTGGAGATGCACAGAAGATCATGTGTGGTTCTCAGACATTGGAACAAGAAGCTGTGAAGCTGAAGTTGACTTGGGGATCCCAAGATATTAAAGATGCCAGAGCCACAGGATATCTGCCAAGGAAAGCTGCAAACGGGGAGTGGAACCAGCCCAGGAGAAAGAACCTTGTTGCAGGCAACAAAGATGAAAAAGGAGTTGAAGATCTGAAGACTGTTTTACCATCAGACATAGAGATACAGAGTTTGGAGTTTGTCCAGCTGGTTTCCTGTCTTGCTTTGGATTACAGTTATGATTGGATGAATCTTAGATCTTGAACTTTGGACTTTTAACACTGTTGAGACTGCTATAGACTGTGGGGACTTCTGAAGTCGGACTAAATGTATTTCGCATTATGCTATGTTTAGGTATGACCCCCATAGACTCATGTTTGAACAAGCCTGTGGGAGCCAGGGAGTGGAATGTGGTCGTTTGTATATGATCGTCCCAGGGAGTGGCACTATTAGAACCATGGTCATGGTATCTGTTCACAGCAGTAAAACCCTAACTAAAACAAACATCAATGTCACAGAATAATTTTGACCAAATAAAAGAGAAAAAAATAAACCTCGTGATCATAGCAAAAAAAATACTATTTTACATTTATTATTTATTTATTTGTGGGTGCAGTGGGGGGGTGCATTGTGCCATGAAGTCCATGTGAGGTCAGAGGACAACTTGCAGGAGCTGGTTCTCTCCTTCTACCATGTAGATGACCTGGGAATCGAACCCATGGGACCATCCTGCCATCCTACCATGTTCTAATTTAACTGGAAGAGTCAACATGACAGTAATTATAAGTGTTACCAATGACAATCTAGGTTAGGTACCCCTTATCTGAAATGTTCAGAATTGACCAGACATATTTCAGATGTGAGTTTTTTTTTTCAGATTTTTTAATATTTACATATACACGATAAGGTATCTTGGGATAGGACCCAAATCTAATTATGACTTCATTTATGTTTCATAGAAACCTTATAAACATTTTCTAAAGATCACTTTATACAATATTTTAGGGCTTCTGCATCTTAACTCCATCCAAACATATGAGGCCACAGATTTTAGGTTGTTTTAGATGTAAAGTTTTTCATTTCTTTCTTTTTTTTCCTTGTAGTTTCTTAATATTTTTCTCTGTGATGGTTTTAGATTGAGAAACTGGATGCTCGAGGGATCCAGCTTGCTGCCCTGTTCATGAGTGGGGTCGACACAGCTCTGTTTGCTAATGATGCTTGTGGCCAGCCAGTCCCTTGGGAGCACTGCTGCCCCTGGATTTACTTTGATGGCAAGCTGTTCCAGAGCAAACTCATTAAGGCAGGCCGAGAGCGAGTATCACTGGTTGAACTCTGTGATGGCCAGGTACCAGTACACACCCTGATCTGGTATGGGAACAAATTTGTAAGCATGGAAGTGGGGCTAGAGCTAAAACACTTGTTCAGTAGGGATCAGGAGTGTGACAGCGTGTCTGACTTAAGCTAAATGTGATCAACATGGTCCCCAATACCTATAATCTAATATATGTCTATTACAAAAGCTTATGTTAGAGAATCATGTTTTTCCCCCCACTTAAAGTTTTTATAACGTTTTCCTTACTGAGAGTATTTCCTCTCCATGGAATTTCCACATACATTGTATTATATGCCCTTCCTGGAACTCTTGAAATACCATTTCTCCTTATTCACAAATACTGCAAGTCACTTTTCTAAGTGATATTTCTGGGGTGTTAAGGGGGGTTAGAAATAGAAGCAAGTGATAAGGAGATGATAGGGTAGGTTTTACAGTATAACCTTGGAAAAGGTGAAAAGCAGCAAGGAACCTTACTCAGTAGTGTATCTAGTGGGGAGCGAGCTGAGGGACAGAAGGGTCAGAAAATCACTCCCATCCTGCCCCCTCTTCTTTATAAATAGCATTGTATTGCAACAAGGCCACATTCATTCATTTACGTATCTATGACATTGTTCATGCTAGGATGGCAGAGAAGAGTAGTTGTGACAGACATGGTGTGGCCCACAAAGTTCCAGAAGTTTACCAATCTCTGGAACTAGGTATATGCACATAGCCTCATCAGAGCTAAGGGTCTCCAGTCCTGAGTGTGAGAGAGGTTAAAAGGCTCTGTAAGGGTCTAGGATTTTTTTTTCTTTTCTCTGTTACCTGAATCTAATCTAGAAGCATTTCGCCCTGGGCTCAATTCCTACAATGGGAAGAGAATTGTGCGAGTGCTCCTAGAGTGCTCAGCACTGTGCGTGGAATATGGGGAAAATTCAAACCATTACTAATTCCTGTCCTCCTTTGAAGGCTGACCTGGCAAGCAAAGTGGAAAAGATGAGGCAGAGCATCCTTGAAGGCGTCAACATGAATCATCCGCCACCTTCTGCTCTGCTTCCCTCACCTACGTTCGTGCCTCCTATGGTGCCCTCTCTCTACCCTGTTTCTCTATATTCCAGAGCCATGGGCTCTTTTCCACCTCCCCCTCAAGCAAGGAGTCGAGGGTTTGCAGGTCAGTATCTAAGAATGAGGTGTCATCTAATGTATCTCATAATCAACACTCCAGCTTACTGCCAGTTGCAGAGTTAACAGTTTCATGTATATCTTACTTTGAATTCCACACTACGGTATAATAGTTTGACATGTAACAATGAATGTTGTATCCTACAGAAGAAAGTCCAGTGAAATCCAAGTTCATTCTCAACAGAGGTAGTTGTTTCTCAGTGGCTTGATTCTCATCACCCAAACTCATGCAGTCTGGACTGATGGAAAACCAAGAATCACTCGTCACTTCTTTATTTTGATAGTTATAATTCATATGAACTGGAACATGCTTGCTGCTAGTTCATTCACTCCTTATAGGCAGTTGCAGGAAGCCTTTTTAGGAAAAGAATTGGAAGTATATGTCAGTATTAGAAGATGACAGTAGCTTGATGTAGCTACATTCACTCTGAGGGTAGACCTGATACATAGCCTACCTTCAGCTCTAGAAGCATGGAAAGAAATTTGATCAAAGGATTACATCATTTTTTTTTTGAGTACACTGTCGCTGTCTTCAGATACCCCAGAAGAGGGCATCAGATCCCATTACAGATGATTGTGAGCCACCATGTGGTTGCTGGGAATTGAACTCAGGACCTCTGGAAGAGCAGTCAGTGCTCTTAACTGCTGAGCCATCTCTCCATCCCCAGGATTACATCTTAGTAAAGAAAGTAAGTACATGGATACATGTATAAATTATGGTGACAGCCACCCTTCTGCTTAATAAGGAATAGACAAGCATGATTCAGGCAGCTCAAATCTTGATATATTAAACAACCTGCTTCTGGCGAAACAGTTTGTGTGTGTATGGTGGTTGGGGGGTGTCAATACTAGGACTTTAAACATTCTAGGCTGGCATTCTAGCTATATGCATCCCCAGCTCTGAAACACGATAAACAATAGGGATATTTTGACATGAACTAGCAAGAGTTTGTCATCAGGTGAGTGTATCTTTGCTGTTGAATTTGTGCGTTCTCCTCTATGTATGTTTCTCCTCTATTTAAAAATAGTAAAGCTGGCACTTGAACTTAGTCTTTTAGGGTCCCAAAATACAGCAATTATATTTAGCCCTAGGGTTGGCTTACATGAGCAGTATAAGAGTCAGCCCCCTGTATAATCAAATCTTATAGACCAAGGAGCCAACCTTTCCATCCCTTTAAGCTGACTTAACTGATCTCTGATTACCTATGTGTTAAAGAAGTTAGGGCTGGGAGGGTGGCATGATGAGAAGGATGAGTAAAGATTTAGAATGGAGAGGAACACATGGATTTGATGAAAACACATATGCATAGATGAAAATTTTAAATTCTTTCAAAAAGGAAAAATATATTTGGTACTAGAAAAAAATTTCTACACAAATTCCTATTAGTTGGCAGGCTATATAGTTGAAAGAAATCATTCACTTCCACTCCAGTTATTAAAGTGGATCTAAAGAGAGATCTTCAATCCTCTTCCCTGCATTAACTTCCTTTGTTATTACCACTGTCTGATCACAGAGAAGTGGGGATAAGAAGAATAGGTAGATTGTGTAGTATCTTTTGTTTCACCTCTTGCTCTATCTTGCACTTGCCGTCCACCTCTGCTATTCTTCAATTACCAGGTCTCCATCCAATCCCACCCCAAGGAGGAAAACTGGAAATCGCTGGCATGGTGGTGGGCCAGTGGGCTGGCAGCAGATCTTCCAGAAGTCGAGGATCCTTTGGCATGCAAGTGGTTTCTGTCGGTGGGCCAGGAAAGGGGTATGTACTTGAATGGGTTGCTATGAGCTAGTGTAACTTTAGGAAAATACCCAGCTATTGAATTCTTCTGTTAAGGTAAGATGTATTAATCAACTTTCATACTTGAAATAAGCTTTAACTTTAGCTCATCAAATATGTAGCAAATGCTCTGCTTGATAAAGAGAGGTTTTATGGCAAGGACAAAGAATACAGAATAATTCAGTACAACATAGACATGGTAGAAGAAGATGTTGGCAGTGGTAATACTAAAGAAAGTCATCTAAATTAACAAGACAGGATGAGCAGTTAACCAAGTGAAAATGGAATTTGGGCTTCATGTGTTCTCATGGTCACTTTTCTCCCTCTTGCTAAAGACATGGAAAAGAACAGACTGGTAGAGGATCCAAAGGTCACAAAAAAGGAAATAAACAAGTAAGTATCTTTCTGGAGATTATTCTTCTGCTTTGACATCTTTTGCCCCTTCTGGCTAAATTACAAGAGATTATGGCACACAGGAAAGCTGGGCTGCCTGGGGGCAGTTCTCATGCCTTTGCCAGCCATTTGATTTCATTGCCCACTTCTCTGCTGTGGTGGTCAGTAAGCATTTGTCACCCTGGATTGTTCCCACAGGGCTGCAGAGGCTCTTTTTTCACACAATAGAAACCAAGTACAGTGTCCCTAAAACCTGTGCCTAGTATAGTTGTGCTGCATGCAACCAGAAGGGAGCAGAGTGACACTGACAGCTACATTGTCTAAAGCCTGTCTGAGTGCCCAACAGAGATGCTTAGAAAACTTGCCTTGCCTTATGGGAGATGGAAGTATTGCTATTCTTCTCCTCTCCTCTCCCCTCCCCTCCTCTCCCTTCCCCTCCCCTCCCCTCCCCTCCCCTCCTCCCTCCCTCCCTCCCTCCCTCCCTCCCTCCCTCTCTCTCTCTCTCTCTCTCTCTCTCTCTCTCCTCACACAGCCATTTGGATTTGTTTGGAACAGAGGAGCTGCACTTAAGTGAATAACTACAGATAACATTTAAAATAGAATTTCAACTTCAAAGACATATTCTTAGCTAATGTTATAATTATCTCATATTGCTTAGATTCAAGTTCTTTCTTCAACGAGTCACTTGAATAACAAGGCCAGAAGAGACATTTGAACATTTGCTATTTCTTACTCTTGTTGTTTCATTAAAGGAGTTTAATTTTTAGTTAAATGTTATAAAAATTTCAGCAAATTGCCTGGCTTTAATCCCAGCCCTTGGGAGACAGAGACAGGCACATCTTTGTTAGTTTGAGGCCAGCCTGGTCTACAGAATGAATTCCAGGACAGCCAGGGATACCTTGTCTCAAAACAAAACAACAATATATTTTAAAGCTATGTGAGTTGTGTCGTCATTGTATCTTCATTACTGCTGGATTGCAGTTCTCAGGACAGTATCAGAAGGCCTGACTTGTAGGCTTTCTACTATTTCTGAAGACTTTCTCAGGCTACCTTGTGAACATGCTTAGAGAAGCCCAGCCAGTTTGGGATTTCCATTTCCACCAAGTATCTCCTGTTTTTGACAGGGCTCTTCAGATGGAACTTCCAAATCCGTGGAGCTTCATCAGAGTCGGGCCCGCTCACAGGTGAATGGAAACAATGGCACATTGATTGCGGAGGAAAAGAGCGATCCCCTTCCAGCTCCATCCCAGTGCGCCTTATCCAGAGACAGTAATGTGTGTAATAATAGCAATGACCACTGCCTCCCCGTGAAGAATGGAGAGAAGAACCATGTGCAAGAGCAAGAGCTAGAAGCTGTGGCCCAGCAGAAAGAGGAATGATAAGCTGAGGATTGTTGCACTTGTCAGGGGGAGGAGAAAACAATACTTTTCTGATTCTAGGCCCAAGTTAGAGGAGGATAGAAATCTTTACCCTAGATCTACCCTGGATTTTCAGGAGATACTTATGTATTGTATCCACCTTTTCATCCCCATCTTTTCTGGATCCAGACTTAGAACCTGGGAGGTTTCTGGTTAATGATGACTAAGCTCCAATTCTCAAATATACAGCACCAATGTTTTCTTTGTACCTACTGGAAGTCTAGTGAGGCAGTAACTATCAGAAAGGAGATATTATTACGTAAGTCCTGTGGAAAAGTTCTGGCTTTGGTTTTCTGAGTATTTAATGTGATAGCTTATTTATAAACTTATATGAAAAATATGGGGTTGAAAGATAAGCTGCCTATGGGTTCCTGTATTTGCCTTTGAGATAATGGAACCTTGATACCTAATCTATATCCTCCTTACTCTCTCCCCTAACTCACCTACCCCAGGATTTGGTATACCACCTCTAGCTCTGGCCTGACAATCAGATAGGTAGATGTTTTCAGGGAAGTAGTGTTGGTTTGGGTTATTTTATTTTATTTTTTTATTTTATACACTTTAAAAAAACTACAATGGCCTTTGTACTGGGAGATTCAAGTGAGTCCAAAAAGTACTGGGCAGATTTTTCCTGCCTCCCAACCAGTGCATTGTTTATAAAATAGAAGCTATGGTGCAGTTCACTCTCTGCTGCCCACACTCTAAAAGGGTGGGAATTAATGTTATGAAACTGAGTACAAAAGGGACTCAAAGACTTTATGTGTGTGTACATGTGTATAGGTGTGTGTGTGGGTGTATATATGAACATGTGTATCTATATGCATACACATACCCTTTATATAAGAGACAGATCTATTTATCTATACATATTTTATATATATAAATGTGTGTATACAGATATATATACACATACATACATGGTAAAGTTCCAGATGATTTACTGAATTTCCCAGAAATGCTTCCACTGCTATGGAATGGTGAGTTTCCAAAGACCATACTTTAAATCTGAAATCCTTACTAAGTCACAGCCTATCACAATTATGAGAAGATGGGCTACTTTAAATCAGACACAAAGTACTTTCCAGAGATTGCCTGTTCAGAACAACAACTACTTCACTTTGAACAGAGCCCTCACATCCCATATGGTGAAAACAGGAGGTTGAGATGGAATTGGGAAGAGTTGCACATTTTTTATGAAGGTCTGGAGATAGAAAAGGGATAGGAGGTAATTTCCATTTGAAAAGGCTTTCAGCCAATTTGGAAGAAATGTCTTTTGGGACTCCAGGATCAAATTGACTTCCGGCAAGAACTAACTGACATGAATCCAAAGAGGGAAAACTAGCATTGGAGTGATGGGGTGGGGAGATGTGAGGAAATTTGACAATTTGATTTTACATGCTTAGATTGTTTCATTTATTCATTGACATTTTGACTACAGGATCTTTTCATTTGCTTTGCAAGGAAGATGTCAGAGAACTTGGCCAGGGATTTGAGAAGCATTCTATAAAAGATTCTCAGTCCCTGTGGGGCCAAGATCTGTCCAGGATAAAAAGGCTCTTCCTCCTTGCTGGAGATAATCTTACGAAAACCTTGATTTCCAGTTTCCCACATTTTGGGCAGCCAAAATACAAGGAATGGAAACAAGGCTTGTAACAAACTAGTAGTGTATCTTCATTCAGGAATCGAGGCTTCTAGCCACACACATCTCCTTTTGGACTTTGATATTCTTGCCCAAGAAATATCATTTCTACAAGAATATAACTGACTAGACTCCTAGCAGGGTCCTCTATTTTGGGAAAAAAACCATGCATCTTAACTTACAATAGATCCTTGGTGATTTTTTTCCAGACAACCAGAAGGCTATGTTTGCTGTCCGCCCATTCGTCTCAAGAAACTAAAATGTCTTGGGCTGTTTAACCCAAGTCAGACCCAGTTTAAGAGAACTCACAATTTTCAAGGGACAGGTGCCCTAGTATACCTTGCCCCTTGCCCAGACATTTCTTAAATAAGCTTAATAAAGGTGGCAAGAGTATGTTCCATGCCATATATAAGAAGAATATGAAGAAAAAGGTATACAACACTTCCTCTTTGAAACGAGCTCCCCTGATTTGGTTCCCTTTCTGATCTTGGACCTACTCATCCTTTTGCAATACCTTGAAGGTTAGGACTTTTATATCCAGTAAGGGAAGGAATTCATAGAAAATATGAATGGCTTAAAATCACCTTCTGAGCCACAGAAGGATGAATCCTTTGGAGCTCTAAAAGTAACCAGAATCACTGAATGAGTGAATGGTTAGATCTATGGACAAATATTGACTAGGAAGTACTTGGAGTTAAATGTTAGAGTATCTTCAGTTGCTGTTTCTGTGCATTGTGAGTCTATCTGACACAGTCAGATGATAGTGTCGTTAACTCTTACATCCTTCTCACAACAGGAAGATTTATTTTGTAGCCATTCATGGTGAGAGGTAAAATTGCTGCTTTGACAGAAATGATTCCAGTTTGCCAAAAGACACGCTTTTGTCCCTTCCACAAACCTCTGCTTCTCCCTAGGATGAAACAGGTGGCTTACTTCCAACTGTGAATTGTGTTTTCATTGAGCGTTTGGGGTTTGGGAAGTTACAAGAAAAAACTATAAAGGATTATGTTCCTATATTTCAGTGTCCCTACCATAACACACAATTTAAAAGCCAGGTTTGTTACTGAGAAATGACCTTTTTCTAATTGGTAGACACATTGGGGGCCTTTGCTGTGCCTACTCGAGGTTCTACTTCTGATGCTCCCCGGCTGCTCTTGGGCAAAGTCATCTTGGGATCCCCAGAAATGACTGCTTTACCTTGTAGAGACACAACAAAAACAGAACCCTAAACCGGTTTTGTGCAGCCACTGATTGCTAAGGTCTTACAGTTCTTTTGCCTTTGTGTCTTTGGGTCAGCCTGTAACTCCTACCTTTTCAAGTGACTGACCCTGACAGACTTCTATTCATTTTAATCATTTTCACTGTACATAGGTAGGACTTCAGGCATATTGAAGCCCCCAAAATGGCACATTCTTTGGCTAGGGACATTTAATTTTTGTCTGCCTCCATCTGGATTTTCTGACATTGTTGGCCAAAGTACCCTAATACTTTCATTACTGAGAGAGAAAACAGACAAGTATTGGGGGGAGGAGATGCAAAAAATGCTTATGTAGGATAGAACAAGAGTAGCCCTTTGGGTATGATGATTCAGTCCTTTGAAACCTTAGAAGGCCCCTATGGGTATACAGTGTCACCCTTTGAGCCTCTAACCACCCCCACCCGTTGAAATGACAGTACAAGTAGACCACAGTTTAAAGTAGTTAGTCTAATTCTACTAAAGGTTTAACCATTCTTCCTGTTCACTTTCAGATGCATATTTCCTAAATACTCTTAGGGTTTTGGGGGATAAGTTTTCACTCTTCCATTGTGTGTCCCCTCAGTTTTCTCCTTCCCATCTCTCTGGCTTCTTTTTTAATGTTCTGTTTCGTATCGATGTAGTCTGCTGGTACAGATAGCTCAGTGCGCCTATTTCCCTTTTATTGCTGATTATCTTCAATATTGTCTGAGGAGATTTTGATGTTCTAAGGAAATGTCACTTTTTAAAAAAATCATCTTTTCTAAGTTAAAAGCAAACGAAAACCTCCCCTATGCTGGGGTGCCCATTTCAGCTTTTGACATTGTCCCTGCACTTTTATAGATGACTTTTTGTCCGTGTTGGTAGTGAATAATGGCTAGTGAATTTTCATGTAAATGAAGCAAGTTAAATATTTCAGATTTTATTAATCTCTCATAACCCTGCCAGATCTGATGAATTCATTTTAATTACTTCCCAGAAGGGATTTTCCTCCTGCCTTTTATTTTATTCTATTTTTAGACTAACGTACTAGATTAAAAAAAACAAAAAACAAAAAAAAACAACAAAAAAAAACTAACTGCAAAAAGTCAGTGATTTTTTTAGTGCTCCCTGATAAATGATGTTATTGACAAAAGTAAGAAATTCTTTTGTTGTTGTTTTTTTTTTTCCTGTGCTCTTGACAGTGTGTTTAGTGGATGGATAATACGTATTTTCTCTTTGCCACTCCCAGATTCCAAGTTCCCTGCCTTTTGGCCCACCTCACCACAAAAGCTCCATAGTTTATTAATGTAAGTTTGAGTGGATGCTTCTTGGGGGAAACTGCAGGACTTAATGGAAATGCCTCAGAAAGGAATGAGAACGTCTCAGGAGTTCTGTGATGGAATTTGATCTGTTGTTCTGTTAATGCTGATGGAAAGAAACTTACAGCGCTTAATAAAAGTCTATTCTTTTAGTTTAAAAAACGCAAAATGATTTTGAGTGTGTGAAGTTTGATTTATTCTCCCATCTCTAGTCCCTTTCTGCAAATGGAGAATATTATTTTCTCAATATAGAAGCATTACACAGAGATTTAAGAGTCTGTAGAGTGTCAGGGCAAGAGCCCCTGTGTGTGAAAAGCATATTTGGCTTCCTAGCTAACTTCTTTATTTTGATGTCCCAAAAGCACCTTTGACTCAGCATTTTTCAAACTGAACCTATCCTTACTTCTGAAGTCTATCTCCAAACTAGACTGTGGGATGTTAACCTAGACTCATGACTTTCCCTTATTTTTCAATTTTAATTTGGGACAAAATCTATTGGTCACACTCAGATCACTCCTCATTCCTTAGTCCAACCTTCATCATACATCATCCACACGGTTGCAGCTGATCCTCCTTCCTCTTAACCAGATCATTGTAAGCAATATTTTGTTTTTAAGCAAATGTACCTTTTCTGCTTTAAAGGGCCTATATATGTTTTAAATTTGTAAAGAGTTTTATGGCAATAGAAAGTTGAGGACCGGGCTGGAGAGATGGCTCAGTTATTAAGAGCACTGGCTGCTCTTCCAAAGGTCCTGAGTTCAAATCCCAGCAACCGCATGGTGGCTCACAACCATCCTTAACAAGAGCTGATGCCCTCTTCTGGAGTGTCTGAAGACAGCTATAGTGTACTCACATATAATAAATAAATAAATTAAAAAAAAAGAAAGTTGAGGACCATTGCTTTACTCTACCATGCTAGGAATATTCCAGATTAATATATCCTGGGACTGGAGCGGTGGCTCAGTGGATAAGAGCACCTGTTGCTCTTGCAGAGGACCTGGGTTCAGTTCTTAACAACCACATGTTGGTTCATAACCATCTGTGACTCCAGTACCAGGGGATCAGAGTCCTTCTGACCTCCTAAGGCACCACAAAGCATACATGTGGTGCAAAGATATACAAGCAGACAAAACAGAATAAAATAAATCTAAAAAACTAATAAAAACAAAAAATCCATCTAATGCACTGCTCAAAAAGTTCCATGGCTCTTTCGTTATCTGGCTGACCCTTGACTACTTTTCCAGCCCACTTTCCTTTCTTCCCTATTCCATTCTGGTGAGAATAAAGTTTATTCCCCATCAATTAAGTTGTTAATACCTACCTGTTGAATCACAAGAATTTTCCTGGGAAGATACAACACATACTTACCCCAGATTGGGAGTCCACAACAGACCATAGTATGGATATCACCAAAATCCAACTCAATGAACCAAGAGTTTTATTTGGGTTACTTATAGGAATATAAGTGACTGGTTACAGGAACAGAAATGACTCAAGGACAGCTCTATCACCAAAGCCCACCTCAGCATGGGGGACAGCTCACAAAAGCTGGGAACCTGGGACTCACTGCACCGCCTGCAGGCAGCTCAGCAGGTTGGAGAGTGTCCTTTCAAAGAATCTCTAGTCTAAACCTCTTCTTCCCGGTAGCTCAGCTGGTCTCTGCTTCGGGGCAGCTGGTGTGCTCTCAGCCTTCTTTGCAGCTTGTCTTATCTGAGAGTGACACTTGCTGTCTTTATTGCACTCAAGACACCCATACATTTAAAAAAAAATAATTGTTTTTTGAGGATGGAGAGAGATGACTCAGCAGTTCACAGCACTTGCTGCTCTTTCAGAGGACCCCGCAGGGCCTTTCCAGCACCCAAGAGGGTGGCTTGAAACTGCCTGTAACTCCTGCTCTACTGGATACCATACTCTCCCAGCCTCTACAGGAATCCACACTCACTTGCACATACCCAGAGACACATACACATATAATTTAAAATGAATTCCTACACCAATTAAGCATTGGGGCACTGGATCGATGGGTCAGCAGTTAAGAGTTCTTATAGCTCTTGCAGAGGACACAGGTTTAGTTCCCAGCACCCACATGGCACTGCCCATAATCATAACTAAAGTTTCAGGGATTTAGTGCCACCTTTCTGACCTCTGTGGGCACCAGGCATGTGTGCAAGCAAACTAGTCAAATACATAAAAAAATCAATCATTTTTAAAATTGGGGGTGGTGGAGAGGGGAGCTCTGGCATCTTTGAACAATAGAGAAGTCTTAGAGCCTGAAGCCAAGACTCTAAAGCATCCTTACCACTCACTACTGCTGAATGATACAGGGTTGTTCTCCCAACCACTCTATGCCTTGTATGTACAATTATAAAAAGGATATAGCTGAACCTACGGGGGAGAGGATCAGAGGCCCGCTAAAGCTTGTGAACACTTTATCTTTTTATTGTTGATAACATACTTTGTTTTGTGTAGGTTCTTTATAATAGCTATACAGCTATCTTTTCCTAGTCTTTCATTTTTGGGTGTTGAGACTCAGAATTTCACAGTAAGAAATCTTTGGCATTTGGCTTTTAAAAGCTACTGTTTATTTAGGACTTGTTATATACTGAGCATAGGGCTGGGCCCTTGAAAATTACCTCTAATCTTCACACAATCCTACAAAGTAAGTCCATTGCTACTTTACACATGAGCAAAAACGTTCAATTATACCCTACTTCAGACCCAGCTAACTAGTAATAAAAGCAGGCTTGTAAATCTAACTCTGTTTTGACTTAATATTTCTGAATGGAGTTGTGGTCTAATCATTACCATTGTAAGGTAATAGGAATTATCTGGCCAAAGGTACCTAGTATGTTTGACTAATATATTTCTGCTTATTTGGTATTCTTTCCTCTCGTTGAAATTAAGTCCAGATTGTTCCATTGGGCACCTGCTTCCTCCTATCTCAGAGATAGAAGTGACTTAATCATCCATCTGAGCCACCAACCAGGCAGCATACACTAGTTGGTCCGAGGCCCCTGACACATATACAGAGGACTGCCTGGTCTGGCCTCAGTGAGAGAAGATGCACCTACCCTCAAGAGACTGGAGGCCCCAGGGAGTGGGGAGGTCTAGTGGGGTGGGGTGGGGACATCATCTTGGAAATAGAGGGGGAGGAGGAATGGGATGAAAAATTGTCAGAGGACAAATTGGGAGGGGGAATAACAACTGGACTATGAAAAAAAGATTTAATAATAATAATAATATAGAAAAAGATAAAATAAGGCTAAAAAAAGAATGTAATAATGACCCCTTCTTTCCCAGCTGAGTGGTAAAAGATCTTCATGTGCTCAGGGTTACCAATCCTATTTTGACCAATACATTCTAGTAGTACCTGACATATAACAGCCTCAATAAATGTTGTTAGTGGTATGGTTTTGATGAAAGACTCTGTACTCCCAGAATCCTTCTGTTCCTGTAACTGAGCATCAGTCCTCCCTGTTTGAATGTACTTAAACAGTGCCCGGAAGTGACCAGTGTATTTTAGTCATCAAGCCCAAGGTTTCCAGACAGGCCTCATTTACTTTAATCACAATTCATTTCCTCAAATGCTAGTAGCTTCCTTGATGTCTCACCTTCTCTTTCTACTTGGTTCAGTTAGTTGTTAGTTTTTTGTTTTGTTTTGTTCTGTTCTATTTTGTTTTTGAGGCAGGGTCTTATTCTATAGCACAAGGTAGCCTGGAATTTATGATAGATAAAGCTAGCCTCAAATTTGTAGTAATCTGTGTGCCTTGGCCTCCCAAATGCTGGGATTATAGATATGTGCCAGCATGACTGGCCTTGAACTTTATTTTTATTCCTGCATTTTCTTTTTGGTGTTCGTTGTTGGTTTGTTTGACTGAATAATTGTTTTGAGACTGAATCTCATATTTATCTAGGCTGGCCAGAGGCTCATGCATGGTCTTACTGCCTTTTTCTCCTGAGTGCTGAGATTACAGACTTAGGCTTACTTCTTGTTTGCTTTTAAAATAGTATTGTGACACATGTAATTATATCATAATAATGTTTTATTTTAATTTATTTTCAATTTTAAGTGTGATTTTATGTCACCTTTTGAAACATTCTTTTACTTTTTTTTTTCTTTTATTTTATTTTTTTAATTTGCATTCCAAATCACTTCTCCTTTCCCGTTTCCTCCCTCCCCGAAAGTCCCATAAGCCCCCTTCCCTCCCTCTTTTCTCCATTCAACCCCCTCTCATTATTCTGTCCTGGCATTCCCCTACATCCAGTCTTTCCAGGACCAGGGGTCTCTCCTTCCATCTTTTTAGAAATCTATTGATATGCTGATTGTGTCTAGGGTATTCTGAGATTCTGGGTCAATATCCCCTTATCAGTGACTGCATACCATGTGTGATCTTTTGTGATTGGGTTACCTCACTAAGGATGATATTTTCAAGTTCTGACCATTTGCCTAGGAATTTCGTGAATTCATTGTTTTTAATTGCAGAGTAGTATTCCATTGTGTAAATATACCACATCTTCTGAATCCATTCCTCCGTTGAGGGACATCTGGGTTCTTTCCAGCTTCTGGCTATTATAAATAAGGCTGCTATGAACATAGTGGAGCATGTGTCCTTATTGCATGCAGGTAAAGTCTCTGGGTATATGCCCAGGAGTGGTATAGCCGGATCCTCCGGAAGTGTCATGCCCAGTTTTCTGAGGAACCGCCAGACTGCTTTCCAGAGTGGTTGTACCAGCCTGCAATTCCACCAGCAGTGGAGGAGTGTTCCTCTTTCTCCACATCCTCGCCAACAACTGCTGTCTCCTGTGTTTTTGATCTTAGCCATCCTGACTGGTGTGAGATGGAATCTCAGGGTTGTTTTGATTTGCATTTCACTAATGACTAAGGATGATGAACATCTCTTTAGGTGCTTCTCAGCCATTAGATATTCTTCAGGTGAGAACTCTTTGTGTAGCTCTGTACCCCATTTTTTAATAGGGTTACTTGCCTCTCTGGAGTTTAACTTCTTGAGTTCTTTGTATATCTTGGATATTAGCCCTCTGTCGGATGTAAGGTTGGTAAAGATCATTTCCCAGTTAGTTGGTTGCCGCTTTGTCTTTTTGACGGTGTCTTTTGCCTTGCAAAAACTTTGTAATTTAATGAGGTCCCATTTGTCTATTCTTGATCTTAGAGTATAAGCTATTGGAGTTCTGTTCAGGAAATTCTCCCCTGTGCCCATATGTTCAAGGTTCTTCCCTAGTTTCCCTTCTATTAGTTTCAGTGTGTCTGGTTTTATGTGGAGATCTTTGATCCACTTAAAATTGAGCTTAGTGCAAGGAGATAAGGATGGGTCAATTTGCATTCTTCTGCATGTTGACCTCCAGCTGAGCCAGCACCATTTGTTGAAAAGGCTATCTTTTTTCCACTGGATGGTTTTAGCTCCTTTGTCAAAGATCAAGTGACCATAGGAGTGTGGATTCATTTCTGGGTCTTCAATTCTGTTCCATTGATCTACATGTCTGTTACTGTACCAATACCATGCAGTTTTTAACACTATTGCTCTGTAGTACAGCTTGAGGTCCGGGATACTGATTCCCCCAGAGGTTCTTTTACTCTTGAGAATAGTTTTAGCTATTCTGGGTTTTCTGTTATTCCAGATGAATTTTTGAATTGCTCTTTCTAACTCTATGAAGAATTGAGTTGGGATTTTGATGGGGATTGCATTGAATCTGTGTATTACTTTTGGTAAGATGCTCATTTTTACTATATTAATCCTGCCAATCCATGAGCATGGCAGATTTTTCCATCTTCTGAGGTCTTCTTCAATTTCTTTCTTCAGAGACTTGAAGTTCTTGTCATACAGATCTTTCACTTGTTTGGTTAGCGTCACGCCAAGATACTTAATATGGTTTGTGGCTATCGTAAAGGGTATTATTTCTCTTACTTCTTTCTCAGCCTGCTTATCCTTTGAGTATAGGAAGGCTTCTGACTTGCTTGAGTTGATTTTATATCCGGCCACTTTGCTGAAGTCGTTTATCAGCTGTAGGAGTTCTCTGGTGGAGTTCTTTGGGTCGCTTATGTATACTATCATATCGTCTGCAAATAGTGATAGTTTGACTTCTTCCTTTCCAATTTGTATCCCTTTGACCTCTTTTTGTTGTCTAATTGCTCTAGCTAGAACTTCAAGTACTATATTGAAAAGATATGGAGAGAGAGGGCAGCCTTGTCTAGTCCCTGATTTTAGTGGGATTGCTTCAAGTTTCTCTCCGTTTAGATTGATGCTGGCTACTGGTTTGCTGTAAATTGCTTTTACTATGTTTAGATATGGGCCTTGAATTCCTGATCTTTCCAAGACCTTTAGCATGAAAGGATGCTGAATTTTGTCAAATGCTTTCTCAGCATCTAATGAGATGACCATGTGGTTTTTTTCTTTGAGATTGTTTATGTAGTGGATTACATTGATGGATTTCCTTATATTGAACCATCCCTGCATCCCTGGGATGAAGCCTACTTGATCGTGGTGAATGATCGTTTTGATGTGTTCTTGGATTCGGTTGGCAAGAATTTTATTGAGTATTTTTGCATCGATATTCATAAGAGAGATTGGCCTGAGATTCTCTTTCTTTGTCGGATCTTTGTGTGCTTTTGGTATTAGTGTAATTGTGGCTTCATAGAACGAGTTGGGTAGTGTTCCTTCTGTTTCTATTTTGTGGAACAGTTTGAAGAGTATTGGTGTTAGGTCTTCTTTGAAGGTCTGATAGAATTCTGCACTAAAACCATCTGGACCTGTGCTTTTTTTGGTTGGAAGACTTCCAATGACAACTTCTATTTCTTCAGGGGTTATAGGACGGTTTAGATGGTCTATTTGATCCTGATTTAATTTTGGTACTTGGTATCTGTCAAGGAAATTGTCCATTTCCTCAAGATTTTCTAGTTGTGTTGAATACAGGTTTTTGTAGTAGGATCCGATGATTTTTTGAATTTCCTCAGTTTCTGTTGTTATCTCTCCCTTTTCGTTTCTGATTTTATTAATTTGGATACTATCTCTGTGCCCTCTGGTTAGTCTGGCTAAGGGCTTATCTATCTTGTTGATTTTCTCAAAGAACCAACTCCTCGTTTTGTTGATTCTTTGTATGGTTTTATTTGTTTCTACTTGATTGACTTCAGCCCTGAGTTTGATGATTTCCTGCCTTCTACTCCTCTTTGGTGTATTTGCTTCTTTATGTTCCAGGGCTTTCAGGTGTGCCATTAAGCTGTTAGTGTATGCTGTCTCCCGTTTCTTTTTGGCGGCACTCAGGGCTATGAATTTTCCTCTTAGCACTGCTTTCATTGTGTCCCATAAGTTAGGGTATGTTGTGCCTTCATTTTCATTAACTTTCAAAAAGTCTTTGATTTCTTTCTTTATTTCCACCTTGACCAAGTTATCATTGAGTAGAGCATTGTTCAGCCCTCATGTGTACGTGGGTTTTCTTTTGTTTTTGTTGCCATTGAAGACCACCCTTATTCCATAGTGATCTGATAGGAGGCATGGGATTATTTCTATCTTCTTGTATCTGTTGAGGTCTGATTTGTGACCAATTATATGGTCAATTTTGGAGAAGGTACCATGAGGAGCTGAGAAGAAGGTGTATTCTTTAGCTCTAGGATGAAATGTTCTATATATATCAGTTAGTTCCATTTGGTCCAAGGCTTCAATTAGATTCACTGTGTCCCTGTTTAGTTTCTGCTTTCCTGAACGATCCATTTCAGAGAGCGGGGTGTTGAAGTCACCCACTATTATTGTGTGCGGTGCGATGTGTGCTTTGAGTTTTAGTAAAGTTTCTTTTACGAATGAGGGTGCCCTTGCATTTGGAGCATAGATATTCAGGATTGAGAGTTCTTGATGGTGGATTTTTCCCTTGATCAGTATGTAGTGTCCTTCTGTGTCTTTTTTGATGACTTTAGGTTGAAAATCAATTTTATCCGATATTAGGATGGCTACTCCACCTCGTTTCTTGGGGCCATTTGCTTGTAAAATTGTTTTCCAGCCTTTTACTCTGAGGTAGTGTTTGTCTTTGACACTGAGGTGCGTTTCCTGCATGCAGCAAAATGCTGGGTCCTGTTTACGTATCCAGTCTGCTAGTCTATGTCTTTTAATTGGGGAATTGAGACCATTGATATTAAGAGAGATTAAGGCATAGTGATTATTGCCATCTGCCATTCTTGACGCTATCTTTATGTTTGAGTGGTTATCTACTTTTGGGTTTGATTCAAGAAGGTTATTATCTCATTTTTTCCAGGGTGTTGTTTCTCTCCCTGTATTGGAGGTTTCCACCTATTATCCGTTGCAGGGCTGGATTTGTGGAAAGATATTGTGAAAATTTGGTTTTATCATGGAATATCTTGGTCTCTCCATCTATGGTGATTGAGAGTTTTGCTGGGTATAGTAGTCTAGGCTGGCATTTGTGCTGTCTTAGTGTCTGCATGAGATCTGCCCAGGATCTTCTGGCTTTCATAGTCTCTGGTGAGAAGTCTGATGTGATTCGGATAGGTCTTCCTTTGTATGTTACTTGGCCCTTTTCTCTTACTGCTTTTAGTATTCTTTCTTTGTTTAGAACATTCGGTGTTTTGATTATTATGTGACGGGAGGTATTTCTGTTCTGGTCCAGTCTGTTTGGAGTTCTGTAGGCTTCTTGTACGTTCATCGGCATCTCTCTCTTTAAGTTAGGGAAGTTTTCCTCCATAATTTTGTTGAAGATGTTTACTGGCCCTTTAAGTTGCAAATCTTCACTCTCATCTATACCTATAATCCTTAGGTTTGGTCTTCTCATTGTGTCCTGGATTTCCTGGATGTTTTGGGTTACGCGTTTTTTGCATTTTGCATTTTCTTTGACTGTTGAGTCGATGCTTTCTATGGAATCTTCGGCACCTGAGATTCTTTCTTCCATCTCTTGTATTCTATTGTTGATGTTTGCATCTATGACTCCTGATTTCTTCCCAAGGTTTTCTATCTCCAAAGTTGTCTCCCTTTGTGATTTCTTAGTTGTTTCTACTTCCTTTTTTAGTTCCTGGATGGATTTGCTGAGATCCTTCACTTGTTTGTTTGTATTTTCCTGTATTTCTTTAAGGTATTTTTGCATTACCTCTTTCAGGATTTCTTCCTGATGACCCATGTTCTCCTGCATTTCTCTGAGCGATTTTTGTGTTTCCTCCTCATGGGATTCCATCTGTTGATCCATCGTCTCCTGCATTTCTTTAAGCAGTTCTCGTGTTTCCTTTGTAAGGGCATCTAACCGTTGATTCATTTCTTTAAGCAGTTTTTGTGTTGCCTCCTTATGGGCATCCGTCTGTTGACCCATATTCTTCTGCATTTCTTTATGCAAATTTTGTGATTCCTTTGTGAGTGCATCTACCCGTTGATTCATCTCGTTAAGCGATTTTTGTGTTGTCTCCTTGTGCGCCTCCATCTTTTGATCCATGTTCTCCCGCATTTCTCTAAGCGATTTTTGTGTTTCCTTTGTAAGGGCTTCTAACCGTTGATTCATGGTCTCCTGTAACTCTTTATGAGATTTATTTGTGTCCTTCTTGTGATCCTCTAATAGCATCATGAGAAGTGATTTTAAATCCAGATCTTGTCTTTCGGGTGTGGTGGGGTATCCAGGACTTGCTGCTGTTGGAGAGTTGGGTTCGGATGGTCCCACATTACTTTGCTTACTGTTAGTAACATTCCTACGTTTGCCTTTTGCCATCTGGATACCTCTGGTGTTAGTTGGTCCTGCTGCCACTGGCTGTTGGTTGGACCTCCTGTGAGCCTGCAAAGCTATTTCTGCCCCCCCTGGATTACCAGGATTCCCCTGGCACCGATTTCTGGGGCCTGCCTGCTCCTGAGTGACTTTGGAGCCCTAATGTGCTTTGCCCCAAGTGATCTTATATTGGGGAGGCCTTGCACATCTAAAGGCTCAGCCTAGTGGATTCCTGGAGCAGAGGTCGCCAAAGGGAGGCTGGCAGGCTCCTGCCCTGTGCAGGGGTGTGTGATCTCTCCTGGGGGGGGCGAGGGGGCGTCCCTCTGCCAGGCAGAAATCCCACAGCAGATCTGGCGCGCTGGTCACTGCAGATCAGCCCAGCACCTGGGAGCAGGTTACACACAAGCTGCCTGAACCCGAAGCGATATTATGCCTGTCTGTCTCTGAGCCTGGCGGTCCCAACTACCTGGTTACTGGAGCAAAGATGGCGGAGGGCACGCTCCGTGGCGCCGCTCACCCTGTGGTCACGATGGCCCGCCGATCTGGCACCCAGATGACCACAGCGCCAACCCGCCCTCGGGCACAGACGGAAGCCCCAACAGGCTGTGTCCCAAGTGATGTTATATTGGGGGGAGAGCCTGTGTACCCGTCTCTCCAGCGCAGTCCGCGGGAACAGCGAAACATTCTTTTACTAATACTCAGATGTGTCCTTCCATGTAGCTATAGTTAATTTTCATTTCTGTATAGTATGTGACTATGTCATAATTTACCCATTGTTCTGTCCAACAGAATATGTAGTATTTTCATTAACATGATAAATCTTTTTAAACATGTCTCTCACAAAAAGATATAGCATGTAAATATAAACCTTTATAAAGTATTAATTTTGTTTCAAAAGGTTTTTTTTTACAGACAGTTTTCAGAATAGTACAAATGAGTGGATTTGAAAACACTTTGAATACATTAAGATGTAGGTGACAAACTGGTATTTAAGCCCAAAGTAAAACCCATTCTGGTTTTAGGAACAAAAAGACTAAGACATTTCAACCTTAATTTAAAAGTATTTATAGGCTTTTCTAAGAAGATGCCTAGACTTTTTAATTTTGAGGCAGATGCTTACATTCTATGTGTTTTCTGCTATCACCACAAGCCTATCCTCATTTCTTCTAATAACACAACCTTCATTTCCCAAAGAGATACCCCTAATCTAATTTCACAAATATCCTTAAGTGTCCTGCTCTCCTTGGACAACTGACTTGAGTATTTTACTGTTGTTTCCATGGTTTTCATTTGTTTGTTTTGTTATTTATACCTTAGAGACTCCCTTCGATATATGTAAATCTCGTATAGTATATTAGTTATATAGATGGACATAATGATCATATCTCTGTTATCTTCATCTTTTGCAGTTCCTCCCTTTAAGAGGTACCATCTAGGGCACCACCATCAGGTGGCATACGCCTTTAGTACTAGCACTCAGGAGGCAGAGGCAGGCAGATCCCTAAAGTCAAGGTCAGCCTGATCTACAGAGTGAGTTCCAGGATAACCAAGGCTACACAGAGACACCCTGTCTTGAAAGACACCCCCCGCCAAAAAAAAAGAAAGTTAACATCTAATGGGTCAGAGAGATTGTTCAGTGGTTAAGAACACTTTCTGCTCATCCAGAGGATCTGAGTTCAGTTCCCAGTTACCAACATGATGACTCACAACCATCTATAACTCTAGCTCCAGGGGATCTGACACCCTATTCTGGCTTCTGCAGATACCAGGCATACATGTTGTACACAGACATATACATGAGGCAAAACACACTTACTTACTTATAAATTTTTTTTTTTGAAACAAGAGTTAACATCTCAGCCAGGGATGCTGATGCACACTTTGTAATCCAAGCCTTCAGGAGGCAGGGGCAAGGGACTCATGAGTTTAAGGACACCCTGGACTATATAGGAAGTTCTAGCCAGCTTGGGCAACAAAGCAAGACTGTAGCTCAAATCAATCGATGAGTAGACTGGTAGGTAGGTAGGTAAGTAATTGTCTAATGCTATCATCTAAGTATAATTCTATCATGTTTAGCTCTTATCAATAGACTATTGCAGAAGTCCAGTTCTGGGCCTCAGCATTCTTTACGTATTTTAATCACTCTCTTGGACCCTGGAACCATCACATATTTTTTCTAGAATATGAAAAGCCTAACTCATCCTCTAGTTAACCCACAAAAAGGCCACCCTTACACAAATAAGCATAGTCACCACCAGCCAGCCCAGGTCAGTAGAGATACGTAACAACTCATGTGCAATGGTAAATGGTTGTGGTTTAAGCCACTGGGGGTGGTTTGTTACTCAGCAGTTGATAACTCACCTACCCAGCAGTACAGTGAAAATTATATATTTCCATAGAATCTGTTCTTTAGTTGGAAGACCCTTCAGAATGTCTAGTCTTTTGTACTGTCTCCATGACTTTTTCATCTCCTTACTTAGCACACAAACCCTTACATTTAGCATTTGTCAATACAAGGTTTCTGTTCTTAGCAAGCATATAAATTCTCTTGGGTCATTTTAAATGCATCCAATTTCCTTGCCTTACCTGTTTGTTACCTTTATATGGAGGACTCCAGATGCCCCTCTAACTGAACTTCACTGAGCTCTAGATAGTATTCAGTTGTCTGGTGGACAAATGTACTTACTATTCTCCCAGGAAAAAAAAGTACAACCAAATTTAGAATGGGAAGTCTTACCCTGACTCCTCCATCAGTTCCCATACCTTCTCCTCTGTAGCTTGATTCTTCTCTGTGACTAGTGTTATTAGCATCTTCATAGGCACTGAGGGTAAAAAAAAAAACCAGTTATTCTAGACTCCCCCCTTCCTACATGTCCAACCATACTACTTCTGTATGTCTCCCATCTTTCTGCCTTTCTCTACCCCAGTGGCCTCCTCCTGTTCCCCTCTTCTTTTCTCTTTCATTTTTTTCTTTTTTAAACGAAACAGAGTCTCATCATGTTTTCCAGATGGTCTCAAACTTATGAACTTGAGTGATCCTCCCCTCACAGCTGCCCCTGAAGCTGAGAGTACAGTACCATGTTCCACTACAATTCTGTAGTCAGTGACTCAGGAATATTAACATCACCTCAGAATCTGCAGACTACTGGGCCATTCCCCAGATGTAGTCCATCAGAATCTGTATTTTTGCAGCACACTTGAGTGATTAATAACCACATTAAATAAGCAATACAGTAGTTGAATATTAATCTGCAAAGTTGTAAATCCTCACCAATTTACAGCATACTCTCCATGACAGTGGCACTTAACTCTGACTTTACATTAGAAAACCTCATAAGCCTTTACTGTACTATCTTTTCATGATTTACGACATTTATTAGTCATGTTTTTTCAATATAGAAAATGTTTTTAGAACAGAAAGAAATTTAAATAGGCTTATACCTTGCTCAGATACCCCTGAACTATACTTTCTTTAAACACAAATGAGTAAAGGAAATTGCCCAAGGTAAAACAATTCAAACAGAATAAAAGTGTACAAAGACTGAAAAATTTGTAGCACCATATGTATCCTGACCCCTCTCCATACATAGGGCCATTCTTTTATTTATTTATTTATTTATTTATTTATTTATTTATTTATTTATTAATCAAAATATAAGTACTTAATTTTCCCTCCAACCCTCCTCATGTCTCACTGCCCTGCTCCCTCTCAAACCCATGGCCTCTTTTTCTTTAATTTATATGTGTGTGTGTGTGTGTGTGTGTGTGTGTATTAAACCTGCTGACTCTGTTTAGTGTTGCTTGTATATATATTTTTTTTTCTATGGTTTACCACCTGGTATTGGATAACCAGTTAAGGAAACCACCCCTGAAAAAGACTAATTCTCTCTTTCTTAGCACCTATTGGTTGTCCATAGCTCTTCATTTAGGGGTGGGCTCCCCTGAAATTCCCCTATCCACCTTGGCATAACAACTCATGTTATAATTGGTAAAATCTCATTAAGGTAGTCATATTGATGAGATTTCATGGGAGTAGTTTCACTATCATATCTAGAAAATACATCTCACACCAGACTTCCTGGTCTCTGGCGCTTACAATCTTTCTGTCCCCAAATCTACAGTGTTCTCTGAGCCTTAAGTGTAAGGCTTTTGTTGTCGATGTATCAGTTGGGGCTGGGCTCCCACAGTCAGTGGTTTTCTAGATTTTCAACAGCTGTGGCTTTCTGTAACAGTATCTGCTGTAAAGAGAAGCTTTTATGCCGGCGTGGTAGCCTACAACTTTAACATCAATACTCTTGAGGTAGAGGCAGGTGGGTCCCTGTGAGTTTGAGGCCAGCCTGACCTACATAATGAGATCCTATCTCAAACAAAACAAAAATAAAGAAGCCTCTTTGGTGAGTGGTAAAATATACTGGTTTAAAACAGCAACAGTAGGGGGCTGGAGAGATGGCTCAGCAGGTAAGAGCACTGCTCTTCCAGAGGTCCTGAGTTCAGTTCTCAGCAACCACATGGTGGCTCACAACTATCTGTAATGGGATCTGATGCCCTCTTCTGGTGTGTCTGAAGACAGCTACAATGTGCTTATATAAATAAAATAAATAAATCTTTAAAAAAAATAATAAGTCTTAGGGAAAAAAAGGTTCACACCAAGATCCATGGCCTAACTAGCCAGGGATAGTTAACTGAGTTCACAGTCCCAGGCATGCTTCCCTCCAGTTGAATAGTGTCCAAAGTGCTGTCCAAGTCCTGGATCCAAAGTGCATGTCTTCAGCAGTAGGCACTTACCTTCAACTTCTAGGAGGCAACCAAAGGCAATAGCAATAGCTTATATTGTTTGGGGAGTTTCTTGGACAAACTTGACCAACAACTACAGAAGAAGTTTTTCATGCCTGGTACTAGGTTTTCAGTTAGTCTGTGTCTCTTAAAATAAGAATTATCCCAAGTGATGTAGCTTTATATATATATATTTAGTTGAATATGAAATAGTATGATTCCCCTATTTCAAACGGCTTTAGTGTTATGCATCTTTCCTCCCTCCCTCTTCTGCATTCTCCTCCCTCCTGAATCTCAATTAAAGCCCCTTGTTTTCCCCATATACACCTTCATACAACCTGCATCCTGCTATTCTCCTCTCTAGAGCGCCTTCTACCCACAGGTTTCCCTTTTACTTCACTTACTCCAGATGATATTTTCTTTTTTCATTTGGGAGGGGGTTGGTTTTCAAGATAGGATTTCTCTGTGTAGACCAGGCTAGTCTTGAACTCAAACTCAGAGATCCACCTGCCTCTGCTTCCTTAGAAACTAGCATCAAAGGCATGTGGCCCCACCACCCAGTCATTTTTTTCAGATTTTTAAATATAATTATGCCATTTCTCTTTACCTTTCCTGCAAACTTTCCCATGTATCCCTCATTGCTCTTTCTAATTCATAACCTCTTTTTACATTAACTATTGTTATATACATATATATTCTATATATAAATACTCTCTGTTCAGTTTCAATCTATATGATTATATATATATATGTATGTATATATATATCAGGACTGACTGTTTGGTATTGAAAAAAATCATATCTATTGGTCCCCAAGGAAGATGATTTCTCCCACTTTCAGCGTTCCTTAGTTGCCTGTTGTTCTTTGTTTAAGATTTTGAGGCCTTGTGGGCTTTCCTCTGTCCACTTTTGATTGTCTATCGTTGTCCTTGTTCAGCTCATATTTAAGACGTCATGTTAGTGATATTTTAGGAGTGTAGCTTCTGACATTATCAGGAGACACAATTTCACAACAAAACCTCCTTGATCCTCTGGCAGATGCATTCTTAATCATTGTTCCACTCTAGAAAATACTTAGGCATGTGTCTGCATACATTTATCTGTTTAAAAATAAATTTTAATTATCATGTTTTATTTTCAGTGCTGGGGATAGAACCAAGGTTTTGTACATATTAAGAAATGCTACACCACTGACCTATATCCACTACCTTTGATTTTTTGAGTCAGGATCTCACAACATATCTCCAGGTGGCCTGGAATTTGGTATGTATCCGAAGTGGGCCTTCAACTCACTATCCTGTGCCTCAGCCTTCTAAATGATAGGATTATAGTAATCCACTCTATGCCCATCTTCATTGTTATATTTTAATACTTAATATGTCTTAGATGCACTTCTCTAGCAAAATGTTTTAGCTTATTTTCTATTGTGATAACATTATCTGAGACTTGATGATTTATAAATAATAAGAGGTTTAAGGGTCGAGATTTAGCTGCATGATGGAACCCTGGGTTCTATCTTTAATACTAAAAGGAGTAGTTTATTTTGGCTTACTAGTCTGGAAATTGAGTAGTAGTCTATGGCATGGCACCAGCAAGGTCTTTACACTGGTTCAAGTGATGGCAGAAAGAAAAATGGCAAAACTTGAGGGATTGCCGGTGCAGGGGCACATGCTTTTAATCCCAGCACAAACAGGTAGATCTCTGTGAGTTCAAGGCTAGCCTGGTTTACATAGTGAGTCCCAGGACAACCAAGGCTGTTACACAGATAAATCCTGTCTCAAAACAAACAAACAAGTGATCAAATAAAACAAAAGCAAAACACCATGAGGGATGTTCTCACTTTATAGCAATCTATTTTTTCAATAATCAGGTTTTTCAAGAAAGTTCACATAGGATATGAGGGTGATCTGCCTGTGACATCTGTCACCCCAATGATCATCAGGGCTGATTTAGCTGATATAGCTGGCTAGGCAGGTGTCTGTGAGGATTTGTTTATGCTGGGCCCAGGAAGTAGCACTATTAGAAGGTGTGGCCCTGTTGGAGTAGGTGTGTCATTGTAGGGGTGGGCCTTAATACCTTCAATCCTAGCTGCCTGGAAGTCAGTATTCTGCTAGCAGCCTTCAGATGAAGATGTAGAACTCTCAGCTCCTCCTACACCATGCCTGCCTGGATCCTGCCATGCTCCCACCTTGATGATAATGGACTGAACCTTTGAACCTGTAAGTCAGTCTCAATTAAATGTTGCCCTTATAAGAGTTGCCTTGGGACATGGTGAGGGTGGGTGGTGAAGGGGCCTCTCTAGCTCGTGGCCTGTGTCTATGGTCTGGTCCAAAGCGTCCAGCTTCCCAGGACCAATCCCCCGTGTATGGTGCCACAGGAACCGACTCCCAGACCCAGATAAAGGGCCACTTCCACAGCTCTTGGCTGGGCATAAGATCCCCTGCTGCTAGAATGGCTACCACTCGATATGAATCTGTGGCTGAAACTGGTGTTGGTGCCTATGGGACGGCGTACAAAACCCGAGATCCCCACAGTGACCACTTTGTGGCCCTCAAGAGTGTGAGAGTTCCTAATGGAGGAGAAGCTGGAGGGGGCCTTCCTGTCAGCACAGTTCGTGAGGTGGCTTTGTTAAGGAGGCTGGAGGCCTTTGAACATCCCAGTTTTGTACACTGATGGATGTCTGTGCTACTTCTGAACTGATCGGGACATTGAGGTCACCCTAGTGTTTGAGCATATAGACCAGGACCTAAGGACATAGCTGGACAAAGCACCTCCACCAGGCTTGCCAGTTGAGACCATTAAGGATCTGATACGTCAGTTTCTAAGCGGCCTAGATTTTCTTCATGCAAACTGCATTGTTTACCAGGACCTGAAGCCAGAGAACATTCTAGTGTCAAGTAATGGGACAGTTAAGCTGGCTGACTTTGGCCTAGCCAGAATCCACAGCTACCCAGATGGCCCTCATGCCTGTGGTTGGTACGCTCTGGTACCAGTGCAGAAGTTCTTCTGCAGTCTACATAAGCAACACCTGTGGACATGTGGAGCAATGGCTGTATCTTAGCCAAGATACTTCATTGAATACCTACCTCTCTTCTGTGGAAACTCTGAAGCTTACTAGTTGGGGAAAATCTTTGATCGCATTGGATTGCCTCCAGAAGACAACTGGCCTCAAGAGATATCTCTACCTCCAGGAGCCTTTGCCCCCAGAGGGTCTCTACCAGGCCAGTGCAGTCAGTGGTGCCAGAGGTGGACGAATCAGGAGCACAGCTGAGGGACTCTCTGCCTTCAAAGCCCTGCAGCACTCTAACCTGCCCAAGGAGGAAAGTGACCCAGAGTGAGGAGAGGTGCTGCCTTTCCCAGTTTCTGTGGAGAGAACCTCGCTGAAGCGGCAGCCTCTGCCTTCCTCTGAGGCTGTGGAGAGTCCTCCAGTTTTTTACAGAGAATATTTTAAGCCTTAAATGACAATTCATAACCTCGCCTAACGAGGTTTACCCCCCTTACCCTCCCATTCCTCTACACTAAAGGGCAGGCGTATCTGTTTTCTTCCCTCCCTGATTTATATTGGGATTTTTTTTTTTATACAGGAAAACAAAACAAGACAAAGGGAAAAAAAGAGTTGCCTTAGTCATGGTATCTGTTCACAGCAGTAAAACCCTAAGACACATCCTCATTACCCAAGTATCTCTTACAAGGTACTATCTCTCAACACCGCCCCATTGAGAAATGAAAGTTCCCAAGCACAAAGTTTTCAGGGTCACACATAAACCACACACAGCAGTGCAAATGTAAACTATTTCTTCATTTTTAGCACTACAAATAATTAGGAAGAAAAACATGGGGAATTGTTGCTGAAGAAGGACTACCAAAACTGATACTATCCAATGAGGGCACAAATGCATGCTATTTTAATACTGTATTTAAATATTTAAACTGTAACCTCAAAGGATTATCTCACAATGCCTCACCAGCAGTGCGTGAAAGTGTATTTCCTTATACTATCACTAGCCATACACATAATCAGATTTTAAAATGTTTCCCAATCTGATACGTAAACACTTTATTGTTTGAATTTATATTCCTTTTACCATGAATAGATTTGAATATCAAGTCTCTGGTGATATGCATTTCTTTTTCTCTAAAGTAATTCTTTCATTTACTATTGGGGTTTGAACTTTTCTTCTCTAATACTTTTATTTTATGTGTATGGGCGTTTTGTCTGCATATACACCTGTGTACCACTCAAATGACTGATACCCAAAGAGGCCAGAAGAGGGCATCAGAGCCTCTGAAACTGGAATTAACTGTGAGCTGCCATGTGGGTACTTGGAATTGAATCCAGATCCTCTGGAAGAGTAGTAGCCAGTGTTTTAACTGAGCCATCTCTCAACCCCCAAGCACTTTGCATTTTTCCATTCCAATTTATAAATTGAAACCCCTTATCATATATGTAGTCAATGCATGTCCCCAGTTTTGTTGCTCCTTTTGAATTTGCTTTTTGATATTTTTGCCTCATAGAGCATTTAATTTTGGTGAAGTCAAATTCATCAATATTTTTCCTTATGGAATCTGAGTATGTGGTTCTGCTATAAAATATAAAAGAGCCTTTCCAATTCCTAGAGTACAAAGAAGTATTTTTTTTTCAAGAATTATTGAATTTTGCGTTTTTCCCTGTTAGCAATTCTGATCCACCTAGAATCATATTTTGGAGTAAGGAGTGAGCTAAAGATACTTTCTCCTTACTACCAAACAGTTATCTAAGTGCTATTGGTAGTATAGAACCCCCCTTCTCTTCACCCATTTTGGTTGTTATCTTTATCATAAATTAAATTGCCTATGTATTTTGGTTTTCTTATGGAATATATTTATTCCATTGATCTAATTATTTTCTTATACTCAATTACTTTAATAATTTTAACTGTAGTATTTTTAAGAATTATATATATACATATATATGTATATGTATATATATACACTATAGCTGTCTTCAGACACACCAGAAGCAAGCATTGGATCCCATTACAGATGGTTGTGAGCCACCATGTGGTTTCTGGGAATTGAAATCAGGACCTCTGGAAGAGCAGTCAGTGTTCTTAACCACTGAGTCTTCTCTCCAGCCCTTAACTGTAGTATTTTTAATATATGGCAGAGCTAGTTTTCTTTTTTAATTTTTTTCGTGTGTGTGTGTGTGTGTATATGTGTGTGTGTGTGTGTAGAACAACTTGCCAGAGTAACTCAGGTCATCAGATTTGATAATTAGGGACTTTACTTACTGTACCATCTTACCTGCCACTGACAGAATGAGTTTTCTAACACTCATTTTCCAGAAATATTCTAGTATACTCCCATGTGTACTTTTCCAGGTGTTTATTAGTATAACTTATCAAGTCAGTATTTTTTATAATTTTTGTAGCTAAGAATAGACCCCAGGCCTTGTGTGTGCTAGGCAAACATCCTACCACTGAGACATACTTCCAGACCCAGTGAAGTTTCTGAAAATTAAAAACCTGGGACTCTCTTCTAGACATGATTTAAATACAAATTTTAATATATTATGCTCTCATGCTTGCAATATTAACATTCAGGAGAGTCAGAGAAATCAATGAGTTAAAGGTCAGCCTGGGTTTCTAACCCGGGGTTCCACAAGATTGTCTAGTTAGCTCAGGGCATTCTGAGATACAGAGTAAAACCCTATCTCAGAAAAGCATAAGGCTCTCCACTGTTTTAAATAACATTCCCCCAAATTTCATGAGGCTTGTGTCATTATTGGAAAGTGTCTTTGCAGATATTACCACATCAAAATAAGGTCATAGTATGTCAGGATAGGTCCAATCCAATGACTGGACAAGAATAAATTAAAGCTAGGCACTGTTGCACATGCCTGAATTCCCATGACTCATGAGGGTGAGGCAAGGCCAGCTTAGACCACATCTCAAAAACAAACGATGTCAAAAGGGAACAGAAAGCAATTCAGACACACAAAGAGAGTACACTACTGGAGAAGACATAAGTCTACAAAGGCAAGAAATGTCTAGGCTGTGGGTAGAGCTCACGTAGTAGAGTTCTTTCTTAGCATTCATGAAGCCCTGTGTTTCAACCTTAGCACACATACGCACACCACTGGGTGTGGTGGTGCACGCCTAGACTCCCAACACTCAGGAAGTAGAATTAGGAGAATTAGAAGTTGAAGGTCATCCTTGCCTACACAGGGAGTTTGAGACCAGACTGAGCTACATGAGACTCTACCTTAACAAAAAAAGTCAAGAATTGCAACCACCAAAATAAGAGACAAGAAAACAGCCCTGTCAACAATTTGATTCTAGGCTTCTTGGCTGAAGAATTGTGAGGCAATAAATTTCAGTTGCACTAAACCACCTAGTTTATAATATTTTTAATAATTTATTTATTACCTTTTTATGTATACTAGCGTTTTGCCTGAATGTATGTCTGTGTGAGGGTGTTGAACCCCTGGACCTGGAGTTGTTGACAGATGTGAGTCTCCATTTGGTTTCTGGGTCCTCTGGAAGAATGATCAATGCTCTTAACTGCTGATCTATCTCTCCGGCCCCTAGTTTATAATATTTTGTTAAAGTACTCAGAGGGAGTTAGTAATACTCTACATACTCTATGTCTGATTTTTTTTTAATCTCCGTGTGGTGTGTGAAGGTTATGCCAGTGTTACATTGTGTACTTAGCATGTTTGAGATCCTGAGTTTCTTCCCTAGCACCATCACCACCAAAAGATATCTGGGACACTGAAGTGATGACTCATCAGGAGGGGGAGAGGGAGGGAGAGGGAGGGAGAGGGAGGGAGGGAGGGAGGGAGGGAGAGAGAGAGAGAGAGAGAGAGAGAGAGAGAGAGAGAGAGAGAGAGAGAGAGAGAGAGAGAGAGAGAGAGTCCTCTTACAGAGGACCAGGGTTTGATTCCCAACAAACATGTCAGGTAGTTTACCATCACTGTAGCTCCAACTCCAGAGGGCTCCAACCCCTCTGACCTCTGTTGGCACTTGCAGGCATTGGGCAAATACACATAATTAAAAGTAAATCTTTAGCCGAGGAGAGGTGGCGCACGCCTTTAATCCTAGCACTTGGGAAGCAGAGGCAGGCGGATTTCTGAGTTTGAGGCCAGCCTGGTCTACAGAGTGAGTTCCAGGACAGCCAGGGCCACACAGAGGAACCCTGTCTCAAAAAAAAAAAAACTTTAAAAATTCTAAATGTGATTTTGGTATACAAATAATAATTTTAACACTCTGTCGTGACCATAAACAACCTGGGGAAGAAATGGTTTATTTTCATTTCATAGCTTGTAGTCCATCATCTAGGGAGGTCAGGGCAGGAACCCTGGAGCAGGAGCTGATGCAGAGCCATGGAGGATGCTGCTGCCTCACTTGCTCTCCATGACCTGCTCGGCTGACTTTTTTAGAGCCACCGAGGACCACTATCCATGGGATGGCACCACTTGTAGTGGGCTGGGTCCTCCTACATTAGTAATCAATCAAGAAAATGCACCACAGCCTTACCCACAAGCGAACTTAGTGGGTGCCTTTTCTTGATTGAGGTATCCTCTTCCAAAATAACTCTGGCTTGTGCCAAGTTGACAAACTAGCAGCACATCATCTTCTACTCAATCTTTTCTTTCCTCCTTTTTTCTTTTCTTTTCTTTTCTTTTCTTTTCTTTTCTTCTCTCTCTCTCTCTCTCTCTCTCTCTCTCTCTCTCTCTCTCTCTTATTTATTTAATGTGTGAGCAGCGCTCTATCTGCATGTACACCTGAGTGCCAGAAGAGGGCAGCAGATCCTGTTACAGATGGTTGTGAGCCACAATGTGGTTGCTGGAAATTGAACTCAGGGCCTCTGGAAGAGCAGCCAGTGCTCTTAACTGCTAAGCCATCTCTCCAGCACCCTTCAATCTTTTCTTAAAAACTGTAGAAAAAACATATTAACTGAAACAATTATTTGGAGAAGGAAATCCTGATGCTAAGACAACTAGGTATTCTTTCAGACAAAAAATAGTTATATCCCTGTACCATATTTGTATTAGACTTTCATTGCTATGACAAAATATTTGACATAAAAATCTCAAAATATTTGTCTTGGCTCATGATTCAGAAGTTTCACTGCATGGTCAGTTGGTCACGTTCAGGTCTTTGGTGAGGTTGAACATCATGTTGGAGAGCATGTGGTGAAGCAAAGCTGCTTGTATCATAATATCCAGGAAGCAAGAGAGTAAGAAGGTGCCAGGAATATGATAAACCCTTGAGGTACACATGCAATGACTTACTTTCTATCTCCTAAGTGATCCATGGATTTTGTTAATAGTCTCATGAACCGGAAGCCCGCTACTTGGCAAATGAGCCTTCAGGGAACATTTCACACTCAAACCATAATAATACTAATTCCCTAAAGTAAACTCAGAGAGATTCTCTTTGATGAAAATAAATCCGAGTAATGAACTATAGTACATCGTGGAGCAGTGTGAGGGTGCTAATTGTGGTGACCAGAACATGACTCTGAAAAAGCAATATTTGAGTTAAGCTGTGAAGCTGGCAGCCATAAGAAGATCTAAGGGAAGAGAGTACCAGAAAGGCGAGAGAATAAAATGAGTTTCAGATTAAAATTAAAGATTTAAATAGAACGTACTATAACAGAAAGCAAAAAAAAAAAAAAAGATAATATAGCTGTTACTTGAGAGAAGGAATATTTTTTTTTTTTTTTTTTTTGGTTTTTAGAGGCAGGGTTTCTCTGTGTAGCCCTGGCTATCCTGGAACTCACTCTGTAGACCAGGCTAGCCTCGAACTCAGAAATCCGCCTGCCTTTGCCTCCCAAGCGCTGGGATTAAAGGCGTGCGCCACCACCGCCCGGCGAGAAAGAATATCTTAAAAACAACAAATGGTCTCCACCCATTGTCTTAGCGGCTAGTGTGCTGAGCAGCAGAGCCTTTTGGACTCCTGTCATCCCAGAAGCTAGCAAGTCTGCACCACAGAGGCTTTGACCCCTACCCATTGCCCCAGAGGGTACTCTTTAACACAGAGAGTTTGGCCCCTTCCTGTTGCCCCAGAGGTCAGAACATCCCAGGCTATTTCCCCAGATGTCAGTAAGACAAGAGGCTTTAACCCCACCCACCATTCTGCTGTTACCTAACCAAGGCTGGAACACTTCAACCACCCTAACTATAAATTAACATCAGTAACCTCCAGTTTCCATGGCTTAATTTCACACATATCAGAACGCACTCCTACTGTATGGAAGCACATCCCCTCCTGCCTCCAGCATGCACTCTGGCTTAAGAGAACCAAGATCGTGCTCCCTGACCCAACATTCACTCTGATTTGCTGCGAGACCTAGTTCATGAGAATGCACAGCTCTTTGCTGCATGGTCAGTTGGTCACTTTCAGGTCTTTGGTGAGGTTGAACATCATGTTGGAGAGCGTGTGGTGCTCCAGGCAGTGGTGGCACATGCCTTTAATCCCAGCACTTAGGAGGCAGAAGCAGGCAGATTTGGCCAGCCTGGTCTATAGAGTGAGTTCCAGGACAGCCATGGCTAAGACGGGGGGGGGGGGGGGGCAGAGGAACAACTCTCAATTGCTGTCCATGGCCTACACTCCAGCCCTGTGTGCATAGAGGTCTATGTGGTCAGAATATATATGGCTTTCAGAGGATGAGCAACGCCTCAACTCCACCTCCTGCACACTTCCTCACTGCACTGTATATAGTCAGAGGTCATGCCACCCCCAGCCATGTGGGGATAATCTTAGCTATCCCATCCAGATATCCGCATCAAGTGACTCCACAACTTAAGTTCAAGTGTCACCAAGCTGAGCCAACAAGAACCAAACTGGGGAAACACCAAACACCAATCAAAATGCCCGATCAACACAGGAGTAACAGAAAGAGTTAACCAACAAATGTATTCTGGATGTGCTTGTCCCAGTGCAAAACCACAAGTTCCATGAAAAGCCAAGATAACTTGTCTCCTTCAAAATTACCAGTACCAGCTGGGCAGTGTTGGCACATGCCTTTAATCCCAGCACTCAGGAAACAAGAGATAGGTGTGTCTCTAAGTTCGAGGCCAGCCTGGTCTACAAAGCAAGTTCCAGGAGAGCCAGGGCTACACAGAGAAACCCTGTCTTGAACCTCCCCCCCAACCAGTGCTTGTGCCAAAAAAAAATAAAAAATAAAAAATAAAAACCTAAACAAAAAAACACCAAAACAACAACAACAAAAAAAAAAAACCAGAAGCATAGTAATGGCCACCAATGAGAGGGACTTAGAGAAATTTTCAGAAAAATACAGAGTAAAATGATTACAAGTATGTTCAGAGAACTCAAAGAAGTCAGGCATAAACTCAAGAATGAATTCAAAGAGCATATCAATAATCTCTTGAATGAATTCTAGGAGAACACAAACAGCTGCATAAAATTTGAAAGTCAATTCAGGATACAAAAATAGTATTCAATAATGAGAAATACTGAAGAAAACCCAGACTGAAACAAATCTATAGATGGAAAAAGGTATCAAATCAAAATTTTAAAAACCCAGGGGAAAGTCTTACTGGAACATGTGGAGGATAGAATATCAGGGTTTGAAAACAAGGTAAAGGAGCTGAATCACTCAGACAAAGTCGGTGATAATTTTAAGAAAATGTGGGGTGCTTTTGGCAGGTGGTGGGTGCTGGGGGAGAGTCAGTTTTCTTCCACAGTGTGGATCATGGTAGGTTACTAATGCTCCAGTAAATGGTGCTCTACAACGGTGCACACATAGGAAGCACTAATTGGAATCAGTGGGTTATTACAATTCTAAATATTTATACACTGAACACTCAATTTTATAAAACAAATGTTACTAGATACTAAACCACCGATTAATCTCAACAGATTGTAGGTGACTTCAATATGTCATCCTCACCATCCAGACATAAAAATAGAGAAACACCCGAGTTAAATGACATCATAAATCAATGCACATAACAGATATCTACAGAACATTCCATCCAAACACTTGAAAATACACATTCATCTGAGCATCCATAGGTTATATATGCTAAAATAAACCAAATAGTAGGAAGCAAAGCAAGTTTCAAAAATATAGGAAAATAGAAATAATTGCTTGTATTCTGTCTGACTTCTCTGGAATAAAGATAGAAGTTAACAGGAAGTGAAACAACAGAAATACCCAAACCCATGAAGATTAAGCAGCTCACTTGGATAATGTGTGGGAGCAATTCCTTCTCTGGCAAGATAACTAAGCAGATAAAACCACTTCCTCAGGAAGCCAGAAAATATGAGTTTGATCTTCTGAGCTCATAATGGAAGGAGAGAACCAACTTCTGAAAGTTATCCTCTGACTTCCACATGTTCACCACAGCACACTCCCTGCCCCATGCACACACATAGAGGGGGCATAATAATAATAGTGATACTGTCATGATACAATGAAAATAGTGGATGGAACCATTGAACAAATCAAGAAGGAAATAAATTCCTAGAAGTGAACACCTAAATCAATTGGATTCCACTGAAAGCAGACACAAGAGGGAATTTTATAGCTCTAAATGCATATGCTACAGAATACCTAACTTAACGATACATCTTTAAAAATTGAACAAACAAAAACAAACCAATACTTAAACTAGTAGATCAAAAATAATTAAGATTATGGCAAAAATCCAGTGAAATAGAAACAAACAATAGCAAAATAAATAACAAGAATTGATTAAATGAACAAAATAGCTCTTTGGAAAGATAAACAAAATTGACAAACTCTTAATCAAATTCACCAGAAAATACAGAAAAAAGATCAAATCGATAAGCTTCTAGATGAAAAGGGAGAGATTACAACAGATATCAATGAAATTTAGAAAGTATCATCATATCTTAAAAATTTACATTTATTCAAATTGGAAAATCTAAAAGTGTATGAATTCATAAATATGTATTATACAGTGACGTTAAACCAAGATGAGATCATTTAAATTGATCTGTAACAAGCAGCAAGATTGGTGCAGTAGTAAATCTCCTCCACCCCAAAAGCCTATGTCCAGATAGATTCAAAGCAGAATTCTAACCAAGCCATTAAAGAATGAAAAACAATACTTGTCAAATTATTCCATAAAACAGAAGGAATGCTTCCCAACTCTTTTTCATGAAGCCAGTAAAAGTAGACAAAGACACAACAACAACAAATAATAACTATAGACCAATTTCCCCGAAGAAGATAGGTGTAAACATTTCTCGACAATAAGCACTTGCAATTGGAATCCAAGAATAGATTCAAAAAGATCATTAACCATGATCAAGTTAGCTTCATTCCATAGGTTCAGGGATTATTCACATATGTAAATCAATGTAATTTATCACATAAATGGACTCATGGACAAAAGTCATATGATCATCTCAATAAGTGCAGAAAAGGCCTTTGGTGAAATATATATGTAAAGTTCTGAAGATACTAAGGATTGAGAGAATATGGGGATCAGGGGAAGCCCTGAATATTTGAAGGCCTAAGTGTATTGTTAACCTGGGCACAGCCAACTCAAGGACCAGAGCCCCAGATCCATGGGACAATCGCAACACCTTTCTCCCATGGTGAGGCTCAGAAGGATGGCAAAGCTGCCTTCTGGTCCATGTGTGACTGTTGATAGTGTGTGCAGAAAATGTCCACTCTATCTTTCTACACCTGGATATTTACCACCTGAAGATTGATCCCCTACAAAGACTGCCCTTATAGAGATAAGCTAAACCTACCTTCCTTTTTCAGCCTTATATATATAACCGCACCTCCTTGTTCAGCTGTATGCAATAACTCTGCCTAACTCTATATAATAAACACACTGAGATTCTGGGGTGCTGCAGCTTCTCCATCAGAGAGCCCAGCTTTACTGTATGCCTATGTGTTTGTCTTCTTATTCCTTCACTGCCCAGTCCTTGGAGCTGTGCAAACACATTTCACCATGATAAAGGGTAAGTATGACAAAACTATAGCCCAAATTATGCTAAACGCAAGGCATTAGTACCAAGGAACAAGGGTGATCACTCCTATTTAATATAGTGATTGAAGTCTTAGCTATAGCAGTAAGACAAGAGAAGGAAATAAAAATAAATAACAAATAAACAAGGAAGTTGAAATATTCCTACTTGCAGATAATATGATTCTATACATGAGACATCAAAACCTGTACCAGAAAATCCCAGGAGCTGATAAACACTTTCAGTAAAGTGGCAGGACACAAAATTAGCATAAAAATCAATAGCTTTCCTTTATATCAATGACAAGCATCCTAAGAAATCAGAGAAACAACCCCACTCACAGTAGAATCAAAAATATCTTTGAATAAACCTAAATAGGAAGTGAAAGACCTCTACAATGAAAACTTTAAAACACTGAAGAAGAAATTGAGGAAGACATCCATGCTGACTAGGTTTTTTTTTCCAACTCGACACAAGCCTTGGCCATCTGGGATGAGAGACTCTCAATTGAGAAAATGCCCTCCCTCATCAGATGGGCCTGTAGGCCAAGTCTGTGTGAAGTGGAAACTTAAGGGTTCTTTGGAAAGTTGTTTGGATCGTGTTTTGCTGGGGCAAATACGTGTAGGAATGTTTAGCTGAAGTGGACACATGTTAAAGGATGTTCTGCTGAAGCAAGCACGTGAAAGAACACATGACGAAGGATTCTTCGCTAACAACACACATGCATTGGTCCACCTTATATTGCATAGTTGAACTACATTTGTCAGGATTTCATAGAGAGAAACTCTCCAATAAAAAACTTCTGATGGTGTGCTTCAGTTTCTTGCCACTTCCTTGGACTCAGGCTGATTGGCAGAATGATGTCAGCTGAGACAGATGCATGTGCTGAGGCAAGACCCATGGAGGACACATGATGTTTGGAGGAGTATAATAAAAAGGGCTCAATGGACAGTGACAGAGTGGCTGAGGTAGGCTTATTGGTACAACTAGCTGTGCAACAGTTGTTGGTGTTAAGGCTTTGCTGATCTTTGCTTCTCTGAGAGAGGCACAGCCAAGAGCTATTCTTGGCATCCCTCTTGGTCCCTCCTACTGACTCAAGGTGAGGCTGAGGGTAGATTGAGCTGCCTACTGCTGACCTGTGAACTGAACTGCTGATTTCCAGACAACACAAATGGGAATTGCTCCGAAGAACCTTTCTAGACAGGTCCACATCCCCCCCCATCCTTTCTTTTCCACTACCTATGGTGGATGGTGGGCTACCAGGGAGGTTAAAGCGCTTAAGAACCATCATTAAAAATAGGTTTTGAGAAAATAAAAGTTATACTTTCTTAATCGATGATCGATATTGGAAGGACCCAGCCCACTGTTAGCAGTGCCACCCCTGGGCAGGTGGTCCTGAGTTTTATAAAAACGCTAGATGAGTGAGCCGTGGCAAGCAAGCCAGTAAGCAGCCTTCCTCCCGGATCTGCTTCAGTTCTTTCTTCCAGGTTCCTACCTTGAGTTCTGTCAGTGATGGACTGTGATGTGGCAATGCAAACTAAAATAAACCTTTTCTTCCTCATGTTGCTTTTGGCCATGGTCTCTATCACAGAAATAGAAAAAAAAACCCAAACAAACAAATAACAACAAAAAATCCAAGGTAACCTCCGATGCTCGCATAGTGAAATAATAGTGTGAAAATAGTTATCCTACCAAAACCAATATACAAATTCAATAAAACTCAACTCAAAAAAGAAAAAAAAAAGAAAAAGAAAAAGAATGCTGGCAGCATTCTTCACAGAAATAGAACAAAAATCTGAAAAATTCATATGGGAGCACAAGGACCCAGATAGGCAAAGTAATGTTGACCAAAGAGAATATTGCACAATGTCTGATTTCAAACTACACTACAAAGGCATATTTTAAAAAACCCAGCATGTTACAGGTACAAAACCAAACATAGATCAAAAGAACAATCCAGGTAGATGCCCACACAGCTACAGCCACTTCATTTTGCCACAGGCCAAAACATACACACAATAGAAATGATAACATATTCATCAAATAGTGTGGGTAAACTGGATATTAAGACATACAAGTATGAAACTAGATCCTTATGTCTCACCCCGCATAAAAATCAACTCAGAATAGATCAAGGACCTCAACATAAGGCCAGAGATCCCTAAAACTATTAGAGGAGAAAGTAGACAGTATACTTCAAGTTACAGGCACTGGTAAAGAGTTTCTGAACAGGACTCTGGTCTCTCAGGAAATAATACCAACAATCAATAAATGGGACTAAACAGAAAGCTCAGAAGAGACACTCAAGTGAGAATAGGACAAAATCTTTGCTGGCTGTACACTAGGTAGGAAATTAATATCTATAATATACAAAGGATTCATTAAGTGTTCAGCACTGAGAGCATATATGGAAACATTATATGAACTGAGCAAGTTGTATTTATATATTTAGGGATATATATGCATATATATAAACAAAAAAAGCAAGTGGAGCACATTGAAGGGGTTGGAGGGAGGAAAGAGAGGGAGAAATTCAATTATATAATTATAATTTCAAAGATAGATTATTACAAAAATAGCTGAATATTAAACACCAAGAAAACAACCCAATTTTAAAAACTGAACTATGGAATTGAACACAGGTATTTCAAAAGAAGAAGCAAAAAATGGCAAATACATTTTAAAACTGTTCAACATTCTTAGCCACCAGGGAAATACAAATTAAAACTACTTTGAGATTTCATCTCATCCAAATCAGAATGGCTACTGAAGTGGATACTTCTAATTTATTTGGAAAGTTAGTTATGTCAAATGATGTTTTGCTGGGGCACACAGGTGAAAGGATATCTTCTAAAGCAAACACATGAAAGACTGTTTTCCTGAAGCAGGCATAGGTGAAAGCATGTTTGGATGTAGGAAACACGTGAAAGGACACTTGATGAGGGAGTATAAATATGACCTTACAGACAGTTGGAGATAGTACTGAGCTTTGGTTTGTTCTGCCTCGTTATTCTTCATTAAAGACATGTACATATTGGTTCACCTTACAGAGTATTGTTGAGCTCAACTTGTGATAACGCCACCATTGAGAGAAGCTTGCCTAAGAACTGTTTGTGAGGTTCCTGCAGCAGCTTGCTGCTTCTGAGTCTTTGCCTCAGGCCAGTAGGGGAGTTTGGCTGTTTCTTCAGGATTGAACATCTGCCTGGTGTCCGCTTGCTGAAAAGACTGGACTGTAGCTGCTGTTTTGTGCCTGGTGTCTGCCTGCCTAGAGGACTAGTTTGCAGCTGCTGAATCATATTTGGTGTTTGCTACAGGACTGAACTGCTGCCAAAGAAGATCGAGCTCGCCCCCTAAGGAACTATTGCTGAACAGGTCCACTTTCCCCATATCCTAATAACTTTTCTCTTCCACTACTTCTGCTGCATGGTGAGCTAGAGGAGAGGTTGAACCCTTATTAAAAGTAGGTTGGAAGAAATTTATGCCTACAGACTATCACCAAGGAAACTAATGTCCTCAAATGCTGACAAGGAGGTGGAAAAAAGGAAACACTTATTCACCAGTGGTGCAAATATAAAGTAGTGCAGCCACTATCTGCATCAGTGTGAGGTTCCTCAAAAAGTTAAAAACAGAACTACCATATAATGCAACTATACCACCTCTGGGCGTATACTCAAGAGTTCTATATCCTACTACATTGTAGAATCTAAAGAGCTATGTACACAGGCATGGTCATTGCTGTTCTATTTACAATAAGTAGGAAACAGAAACAGCCTAGATATCTGTCAACTGGGGAACAGAAAATGAAAAAGGTGTGCATATACACAAGGAACTTGTTTTCAATTGTAAAGAAAAGTGAAATTATGAAGTTCACAGGAAAATAAGTAGAACTGGAAAATATACTGGGCGAAATAACCATATGTTCTCTTTCATATGTAGATCCTAGTTTCTAAGTTTTAGTTTTCTGTATTCAAGTAAGACTGAGTACTTGTAGAGGCCTGGAAGCAAAAAAGGAGTCATGGGGCACGGGTCGGGGGGGGAGGCCATGGGTGAAAACACATAAGATATGAAAGTTGAGAGGGGAATACTATCATGGAAAGGCTTAAATTGGGATGGGGTGGGAAGCTGGGGGTGGGCAAAGGGCTAAATAAAACAGAATATATAATCCAGGCCTGGTGGTGCACACCTTTAAACCCAGAACTCAGGAGGCAGAGACAGGTGGATCTCTGAGTTTGAGGCCAGCCTGCTCTACAGAATGAATTTCAGGACAGTCAGAAAGAGCTACACAGAGAAACCATGTCTTGATAAACACCCCCCACCCCCACCCCACACACACTACTTCATAAAATAACTAGAAATATAATTGATAGAAAATAGAGTTGAACAGAGCAAAACATAATGAACAAAACAAAAGCCATTAAAAGTAAGATTGATGTCAAATGACCATATCAATATTTATACTTCATGGCAACACAAGTCATAAACAAGTTAAGTGTTGTGGTGGTTAATTTTGATTGTCAAATTGAGTGGCTCTAAAATCAATTAAGAGATGTGTCTTTTGACTGAGGTATTTCCAGGGTATTCCCAGGTAGAATTAACTGAGGGAAGATGACCTCCCTCATACCAGACTACCTTCCACCTGTGACTCAGATACAGAAATCCAACGAAAACAGTGTTATATACTTCACTGCCCACATGAAGGCCTGCCCTTCTTGCTGTCGGCTATGTCTTTCTCTGCTCCTGCTGCCATTCTATGATAAGATCAGAATCCACCTTATTCAGGTTCCAGTGTGGACTGACACAATGACATTCCAGGAATCTTCCAGGTGTTCAGGAGCAATTCCTTCATGTGAACTGAGTAGCTACCAGGTTCTCAGCCTCCAGCATACAGACTGTTAGATCACCCAGCCTCAGTTTCTTCCATTTTTCCTTCAAATGAAATAATTGCCTTCTGTATAGCTGAATAAAACTTCATTGTGTATAACTAACTATGTTTCTTTTACCCTTTCATTTTTGATGGACATTTTAGGCTGATCCTGTAACTGTTTATTATGAAGTCCCTCAGCAAAGGTAGATGTGCAGGTATCCTATTTTTTGGTATTTTGTTTGTTTCGAGACAGAGTTTCTGTCCCGGAGCTCACTCTGTAGAGCAGGCTGACCTTGAACTCACAGGGATCCACCTGCCTCTGCCTCTCAAGTGCTGGGATTAAAGTAACGAGCCACCATCGCAGGCTAGGTATCCCTATTATTAACCTTAATGTTATATAACTATTAGGCTTATATTAAGTGACTTCTCCCAGAAGAAGTATAGTTGGATCATATAGAAGTTTGAATCTGTAGCTCAGGCTGGCTTTGAACTAATCTATGTAGCCCAATTTGGCTTTGAACTTATGGTCATGCTCATCCCTTAACCTTTTGAGTGCTGGGATAACAGGCTTGTACCACCATGCCTGGACTCACACAATAGTTCTATTTTTAATTTTTGAGGTGGTGCTAGTTACTTTTCTCCTTGTTGTGACATACTGATTTGCATGGGCAGGTGGGCCTGGGCTGTATAAAAAAAGTAGCTGCACATGGCCCTGGGAGCAGGCAAATCAGTGAGCAGCATTTTCATTAGCACTGAATAATAACCGCAGTATGTTCTTGCCAACATTTGTTGTTTGTACAACCAATATATGCTAATGATAACAATAAAAATAGAAGCAGTCTAGATATAGTAACTTATGCCTAAAAATCCCAGAGCTATGAAAGCCAGGACTATTTGAGTCCAGCATGGGCTACAGTCTGAGATTTTGTCTAAAAATAAAAATAAGAACACAGAGAGGGAAGAAAACAAAGATGAATTATAATTGTTCACCTTTCAGATTGATGAATAACTTAAAGTAATTCAAAAGCCATGTTTTTAGGAAAATTGAAAAATGTGGAGATATGCTTCTGATAGGAGTAAAAATTGGCATATCTCTTAATAATAACAATTTAGCAGTATTCATTGTTTTCTTTAAAAATTGGTACTAGCATCAAATCCAGAGGCTTATGTACATAAGGCAAGTGCTGTATCATGGAACTACATTCCTACCTTTAATAGTTAATGCATATTATAACTGAAAACACCTTTACTCTCTGACTCAGTAATCCACCTTTGAATGTGGACCTAGAGAAACATACTTGACCACAATTCTGTCCATACTACCATGTGAACAATACAGCCACTTTATCCATCAGGGACCCATGCAAATGAAGGAATCCCTAGTAGGTTGTGGGAATAATTCTTATAGAAAGGCCTTCCTTCAAGTGATCAAAGCAATTGGCCACATAATGCAATATAATTCTTTTATATGAAAATGACAAATATATACATTAGTTTCTCCATTTCTGTTTTATTATACTACATCTAGTCAACACACACACACACACACACACACACACACACCTACTATCAATGGAGAGGTATTTGAAGATGTCTGAATCCATTGTGATCCAAGTAAAGTTCATAAAAAACACCAAGCAGGAGTGGAAACCACTAATTTTGTGGGGCACACGCAAATTGAAAATGAAATGCTTCTCATTCAAAAGGCAGGGAAACAGAAGGGAAGCACATTAGAGATTCTTAAATAAGGGTTTAAAAATATTTTTTAATATTTTTAATATTTTCTCCAGACCTTAAACAATATTTTATTACTTATACAAGATATTAGGGGTAATAACAATATAAAACAATGTATAAACTATCAATTCTAGAACAATATTTAAATCATAATTTTATATAATAAAATGTTAATGTGACTTCTTAGTCACGAGATTTAATTTTTTTTGGCTTGTTTTTCTGCAAATTCAATCATTTGGTCACCAATATTTATATTTTTAGCAACTTTTTTGTTTGTTTCCTTGTAGTGCTGGGGGACTGAACACAGGGTTTATTCGTGCTAGATAAATGCTCGACTCTCAGTCCACACTCTTAGTTCACAACTTCAATGTTAAGATAATTGAAACCAACATCAGTTATCAGACCACTATAATATTTGATGATTTTTCACTTTAAGATTTGCCTGTTAGGGGCTGGAGAGATGGCTCAGAGGGTAAGAGCACTGACTGCTCTTCCAAAGGTCCTGAGTTCAAATTGCAGCACCCACATGGTGACTCACAACCATCCGTAAAGAGATTTGACGCCCTCTTCTAGTGTCTGAAGACAGCTACAGTGTACTTACATATAATAAATAAATAAATAAATCTTTAAAAAGAAAAAGATTTGCCTGTTAGTATCACTGTTACTGGCACTATTCAGAGTAGTTTGTTTACCTGCACAAGACCTGCATAGAAGATCAAGCCAACAAGATCTGTCAAAATTCCAATAGGTAGTATTAAGACTCAATGGGTTACAGAAAACAAGGAAAGGAAGGGAAGGTGAGAGGAGATCTACTGAGGAGTTCCTGGGAGAGTAGGGGAGGGGAGTTGAGGGTGAATGTGATGAAAATACATTGCATACTGTCTGAGGGTTCTATTGCTGTGAAGAGACACCATAACCATGGCAACTCTTTTGTGACTTCTTTTTTTTTTTTTTTTTTGGTTTTTCGAGACAGGGTTTCTCTGTGTAGCCTTGGCTGTCCTGGAACTCACTTTGTAGACCAGGCTGGCCTTGAACTCAGAAATCCTCCTGCCTCTGCCTCCCAAGTGCTGGGATTAAAGGCGTGCGCCACCACCGCCCGGCCCATGGCAACTCTTATAAAGGAAAACACTTAATTGGGATTTGCTTACAGTTTCAGAGGTTTAGTCCATTGTCTTTATGGCAGGAAGCATGGAGGCATACAGGTAGACACGGTGCTGGAGATATAGCTGAGAGTTCTGTATCTGGATCCCCAGGCAGCAGGAATAGAGAAACACTGGGCCTGGGCCTGGCTTGAGCTTCTAAAACCTCAAAGCCCACCCCCAGTGACACACTTCCTCCAACAAGGTCATACTTACCCCAATAAGTCCATATCTCCTAAACCTAAGTAGTGTCACTCCCCCTTTTTTATAACTAAGTATTCAAATATACAAACTTATTAGGGCCATTCTTATTCATAATTGCCAAAGAGTCAATAAAAATATTCCTAGGAAAGAGTAGTTTATAGGGCTAGGGGTATTATTTCATGACAGAGGGCTTGATCCAAGGCTCAGGCTATAGTTTTCATCATGAGCACTTAAAAAAAGTATTTTGTATACTATGACATTTTGATATACTCCTCCTTCCTCCATGCTACTTTTTGAGGTGCTGGAATGAATCCCAGGGCCTTGTGCATGCTTGGCAAGTCTTTACAACTGAACTCCACTTGCCAGTCCATTGGGATATTTCTCTTTTTTTTAGATAGGGTTTCACTATGTGGCTTTGACTGGCCTGGAATTTGTAGCAACCACTTTTTCTGCCTCCCAAAAGCTGGGCTTATAGGTGTACACCACCACTCCTGGCCTAAATAAACCCTTTTGCCAGCACTGGAGATTTAATCCAGAGCCTACTGCATGCTAGTCAAGCTCTTTATCATTGAGCTACATTGCCAGCCCATAGAGATAATTTTCTGATAAATTATTTCAAAATGAAAAACTTAAGTATATCTGTAGCTGATGATTCTTATACATATTTCCCCAAAAGACTAAATTCTCTGTACAAATCAGTTTTCACTGTATTCATTCTGAGTTCAGTTTTAAACCTAAATCCATACATTAACCCAGTAATATGCTGTAAAATACAGGTCATAAAATAAATTAGAAAATGGTTTTTTCATTTCTATATAATTTATAACTTCAGCCTATAACTTAGCTGCCTAGTTTGGCACTTGGGTCATCATCCTTGGGTTTTTTCCAAGAGTATACAAACCATACATGGTTTCTGTGACTTAAATTATACAAAAAACTTGCTGATTACCCTATCTCATTACATCCATATACCAGTTGCTATAAAATATCCAGCAGTGATACAACTGAGGAGATACGAACCTGGACTTTGGAGCTGTGTGTTAGCTGATTTTTCTCATTGCTGTGACAAAATTCTTGAAAACAGCTGTGTTAGGAAGGATGGGTTGCTTTAGGCTCTACAGTTTGAGGGTATGCTCTATAATTGCAAGGGCGTCATGGCAAGTGGAGTGTGAGGTGGCTAACCAGATTTTATCCATTGTCAGAAAACAGAGCTGGAAGGGGGTATCCAGCTTGTGCTCTCCCCCTTTTAGAACCCTAGCCCACAAATGGTGCTACCCACAATTCAGATGGCTCTTCACACCTCGAGTAATCCAACCTAGAAATTTCCTCACAGACATAGCTCGAGGTTTATTCAGAGATGATTCTAGTTCTTGTTAAACTGACAATGTTAACCATTACAACCTGCATCATTAGGAAACCCAGCTTATGTGGATACATACTCACTACGTGACCTGGAGCAAGTACATTAGAAAGTGTTTTCAGTCCGTTTCCTCATCCACAAAATGGAGGTGCTAATGGTATCTACCTCAAGGGGTTGCTGTGAGGACTGGATTAATATTTGAAGAGTTTCTATGATTGTGTACTCAGTTACTTCTTTATTATGGTCTTCTGGGGGTTATTTACAGGGCATTTCACATGCTGGGCAAACAGTGTACTAGAACTACATCTTCAACCCTTTAAAATGTTTTATTTTGAAGCTGGGACTGGTGGAGCATGCCTTTAATCCCAGAATTTTGGAAGCAGAGGCAGGAGTATCTCTGAGTTTGAAAGGCCAGCCTGGTCTGCATACGGAGCTCCTAGACAGCCAGGACTACAACTCACTAAGTTGTTCCAGGTGGCTTTAAACTCACACTCTTAGGCAGGTCTTAAACTTGCTGTGACCTTCCTTCACCAGGCTCCTGAGCAGCTGGGGTTGCAGAACAGTATTACCCTGCTGGACTATATGCAAGCCTGTGTTCAGAGCAGTGCTATTAACGTCATCATTTGCTCTTATGTGCTTTCAAGTCTGTTTTGAAACAAACTAGTCTTTCTCATCTTAGCCTTTCCTTTTGCCCCATTCTGTTCCCGTCTCTTTTCATGGATGCTGACGTTCACTTTAGCTTTCATCACATTCTGTTACGACAGTTAGATCTATGTTTTTGAAGAGAAATGAGTTGGAAAGATCCTTTTTGAGATCCTCTCTAGCAGGGTATGAGTCACCCAGGTTGTCAGTAGCTATCTGATTGAATGCATTCAATTATCTGTCTAATTAAATGCTTGGAAGTATTAAGTGGACATGTATTGTAGGAGGAAGGTTTCCAGAGCAACCTTGGGCTATGGGAGCCAATTGAGATCACATACTATGAGAGTGACCAGACCACACACTTCCAGGGCAACAGCAGGCTGACTCCCTTTTTTGACAGTGTCAGGAGTCCTTTGTTAGCAACTCAGACTTGCCTTGGATTTAGTTCCTTGCAATTCAGCATTTCGCCATACCTTTTAGTTTCTCTTTTTCATTTCTCAAGAACAATGCAGAGAATTTTTCTGGGGAGAATTGCATACCTCTGTAGGTTAACTGTGGCCTTTGTCATCACACAGCTGTTCCCATTTAGGCTTTGTCATATTTCACCCTTTATTTTATTAATGTTACCTTACCTTATTCACTATGTTGTACACTTCTGAAGAGTCCATGTATAGTTTCTTATTCATGTCTACATATTCTATTCTAATCCTTACCTATACCACACCAGCTCCTTCTACTACTGTTTTAGGGCTTTTACACTTTTGATTTTATTTCATCCCTAGCTAGCTCTTAATATTCAGGTGTAAACTCACAAGACACATTCTCAGAGAGGCCTCCCTTGGCTACACTATCCAAAGTAGCTTTTTCTCTGGATCATTCTCTATTTTGTAACTTGTCCCGCTTTCCCCATAGCATTCATTACAATTAGGAATTATCTTATTTGACTGTATTGTCTGTCTCCCTTACTGGAATGTGAGTCACAAGAACATGGATTTTGTCTGTTTTATTCATTCCAGAATCCCTGGTGTCTAGACTAGCAGGTGCACAATAAACATGAGAAAACTTTTATTTTATTATTCATTATCATCCTCTGCACCTAGTACAGTGCCTGGTGCTGGTTAATACAGAACTGTTGGGAGAGGTGACCCCAAAAGGGATAGGAACTCCACAGAAAGACCAACAGAGTCAACTAGCCTGGACCCTTGGGACTCTCAGAGTCTGAACCACCAACCAAAGAACTTACATGGGATGCACTTAGGTCTCCCTGCACATATGTAGCAGATGTGCAGCTTGGTCTTCATGTGGGTCCTATCCCAAAAGCTGTTGTCTGTACGTAGGATATGCCTTCTAGCTGGGCTGCCTTGTCTGGCCTCAGTGGGAGACTTGAAGTGCTAGGGTGGGGGAATATCAAGGGGGCCCTACCCCCTCAGAGGAGAAAGAGAGCTGGGACAGGGAAAGGACTGTGGAGGGGAGTGACCAGGAGGGGGCAGTGAGCAGGATGTCAAGTGAATAAGAAAAATAAATAAATAGATAGATAGATAGATAGATAGATAGATAGATAGATAGATAGATAGATAGAAAGAATGCTGGCTTGGGTTCAAATCCCACTAACACAGTGTGGTTCACAACCATTCTCAGCTTCAGTTCTAGGGACTCTGACACTATCCTCTGACTTCTTTAGGAACCAAGCTCATGTATGAGCACAGACATTCATGTAAAACAAAACACTCACAAACAAATAAAACTAATATAATTTTTGCCTGGAAAGTGGTGGCACACATCATTAATCCCAGGCAGAAGCAGGCTGATCTCTATAAGTTTGAGGCCAGCCTGGTCTACAGATCGAGTTCCAGAATAGCCACACATAGGGCAGCTGTATCTCAAAAAAGGAAAAAGAAAAAGAATTGTTGAATGTGTCCTACAACAATAGATGGAAAGAAGGAGCATGAGTTAGAGGCTAACCTGGGCTACATACTGTGTTTGAGGCCACCTTGGTTATACAGTGAAACCCTGTCTCAAAAACCAAACCAAGGGCTGGAGAGATGGCTCAGTGGTTAAGAGCACTGACTGCTCTTCCAGAGGTTCTGAGTTCAATTCCCAGCAACCACATGATGGCTCACAACCATCCATAATGAGATCTGATGCCCTCTTCTGGTGTGTCTAAAGATAGCTACAGTGTACCTACATATAGTAAATAAATAAATCTTTGGGCGGGGCTGGAGGGAGTGGGTCTGGATCGAGAAGGAAAAAAAAAAAAAAAACCAAAAAGAACAGAAGAGTTGAAAAAGAAGAAGGAAGAAGAAGAAGAGAATGATGATTCAGTGAGTTATTGTTCCATAAATATGCCTTACCATACTCCATTTTAAAACTACTACATTTTATTTGTCCCTACAAAACCTGTTTTTCTGTATACCCTGGCTTAGTCACTGTACACTCATTCTGACACGAAATTCAGAAATGAACTCTTATGTCTTTTCCTTATTCACCTTAAGCTTTCAATTACTCCTAAAGGTCTGCCTATTCAGCCTCCAAAATATCCAGATTACCAAACTATTTTCTGGTCCCACTCACTATCCTGATATCCTTTGTCCCTCCAGTCCCCCTTCCTAAGTCTTTGTAAAGTTAAAAGGCTTAAGCTGCAAGTATTGTCAGCTTGCTGTACTGTCAAATGGCTATGTGTTTTATAAAGTCTGCAGCTTATTCAAACTGTACATTTCCACTGTGAGCCTCGCCATAGTTTTCCTTATGTTAGGGGGTATTAGAGAAACCTTAGAAGCTTTTGAGGTTCAGTCGGGCATAGTGGTCCATGCCTTTAATCCCAGAACTCCAGAGGCAGAGGCAGTTAGATCTCCATGAATTCAAGGTCAGCCTGCTCTACATCGTGATAGAGAGTTCCAGGACAGCTAGAGCTACATAGTGAGACCCTGTCTCAAAAGAACCAAACCAAACCAAAACAAAAAATTGAGGTTCACCTAATAAGTTCATTTGGGGTTATATTTAGTTTGTTTAGTTAGGACATTCATATGCGGTGCTGAATTTATCCCTAAAAATATTCTTAGTGCATGTCTTCAAAGCCAACTTAAGTATTATCTCATCTATACTCTTTTGTAATGAAGTCCTCCAGTTACACCATCTCAAAATATATGGTTCAGGTCCCAATAAAGTTGCATACTACTCTGGCTAAGGCACAAAGATGATTCAGTTACTAGAGAGATAACTCAGTGGTTAAGAGTGCTCACTACTCTTGCAGAGAATATGGGTTCAGTTCCTAGCACCCAAGGCAGTTGTGCTGGTTTGTATATGCATGGTCCAGGGAGTGGCCCTATCGGGAGGTGTGGCCTTGTTGGAGGAGGTGTGTCATTGTGGGCATGGACTTAAGACCCTCACCCTAGCTGCCTGGAAGTGAATCTTCCACTAGCAGCCTTCAGATGAAGATGTAGAACTCTCAGCTCTGCCTGCCCATTGCCTGCCTGGATGCTGTCATGCTCCTGCCATGATGATAACCTCTGAACCTGTAATCCAGCCCCAATTAAATGTTGACCTTATAAGAGTTGCCTTGGTCATGCTGTCCACAGCAGTAAGACCCTAACTAAGACAGCAGTTCATATCTCTTCCTCTAGCTCTAGTTCTGTGGGATCTAGTACCCTCTTCATAACTTCATACAGTCCTGCACACATGTGGTTCCCATATATACTCTCAGGCACTTGTGGTTCCCCCCCCCTTTTCTTAAATTTCAGTAGTTTCTTATTCCTTCAAAGATAAAATCTAAATTTGCATTTTGTATTATAATATCTCTTGATTTAACTCTTTTTTTTTTGTTTTTGTTTTTCAAGACAGGGTTTCTCTGTGTAGTCCCCGCTGTCCTAGAACTCACTCTGTAGACCAGGCTAGCCTTGAACTCAGAAATCCACCTGCCTCTGCCTCCCAAGTGCTGGGATTAAAGGGGTGTGCCACCACTCCTTGGCTTTGATTTAACTCCTTACAGATTGATTCCCCACGTGCCTCCATGCATTTGAGCACTTCAATTTTTGTTGTTTTCGTTTTTTGGTTTTTTGAGACAGGATTTCTCTGTGTAGCCCTGACGGTCCTGGAACCCCCTCTGTACCCCAGGGTGGCCTTGGACTCACAGATATCTGCCTGCCTCTTCCTCCGGAGTGCGGAGATTAAAGGCCTATGCCACCACTGTCCATGAACCTTATTTTTGTGTACAATGTTATTAAACTTTGTTTTTGAGCTGTGATTTCATGTATCCCAGGCTGGCCTAGAACTTATGTAGCTAACAATGACTTTGAACTTTTAATCCTCCTGAGTACATGGGCTACCACCCAAGGTTTATGCAGTTCTGAGAATTGAACACTGGGGATTTGTGGGTACAAAGCAATATCCTACCAACTGAGCTGTATCGTGTGCCGTATGAAATCTTTATATATCCTTTTAGACTCCCTGCAACATATCTTACAACAGCAAGCAGCCCGTGAAGCTTAGCCTATTTTACTCTTCATTTTCTTTCCTTTCTTGTTAAATTTGCGACTTTCCTGCCCCATTCTCTCAGATGCTTTTTAAAGAGTTCTCCACCAGGTAATAATCATAGCACTCAAGAAGCTGAGGCTGAGGTGGAGAGGAAAGGAGAAATGGGGGAACAAGGAGAGGGAATCGTTTTTCTCTCAAAAGAACTCTTTCATCCCTGTACATCTGTTTGCCAGTCAGAAAATTGTTGTACACATATTCTTTTTTTCCACGCCACTTTTCCTCTTTTGGTAAGAAAACAATTTTTGTTCTAAAATTTGTTTATTTTTATTTATGTGCATTGGTGTTTTACCGGCATGTGTATCTTGTGTGAGGGTGTCAGATCCCCTAGAACTGACATTATAGACAGTTGTGAGCTCCCAGGTGGATGCTGGGAATTGAACTGGGGTCCTTTGGAGGAATAGCCAGTTCTCCTAACCTCTGAGCCATCTCTCTGGCTCCAGAAAATAATTTTTAATACACTTTCTTCTATAAAGTAATGAGATCCTGCAAGAAAGTGATATAGCCAGAGAACTAGGGATATTTCATTAATTTCTGAATAAGAAAAAAAAAAACAGTGCCATCTTAACGCAGTCAGAAAATCCTGGTACAGATATATGGAAAGCCTTGAACTGATTTTGCTTCTTATGGAATTAAACCTGCATGCCTGGGAATTGAGCCTGCCAGGGAGGGGGTCGGTGGGGGGGGGAGACTCTGCCTTTTTTTTTTTTTTTAATTTCCAGGCTCTCAAACCACTTTCCTTCTCTAAACCTGTTTCTTCATTCGGTGATAATCACAGATTCTTTTTTTCCTCTCACAGAGTGAAGATTAAATGATACTCCAGCCGTGGGAAAAGGACCTCTTCCACAAAAGGTTTAACGTAAAGGAGCTATAGGGAGTAGTTTATCTCTCCCAAGGCTGAAACCCGCCCCCGCAGCCCTATGTAACAGTTTTGCAGTTTGGAGCCACGGACAGAGGAGGAGACTAGGGAGAGGCAGCGAGTGTTAGGAGGTAGGGCGGAGGATGGTGCGGGTTTGGGTTTTTTTAAAAAAACAAAAAACAACAACAACAAAAAAAAAACTTCGTGTTTACCCGGGGTTACGGAAGACTTACGTTCCAAGCCCCACTCAAAATGGAGCCAAACTACCGCCTCGCCTAAGATGGCGGCTTCTCCGCCTATCAGCTCAAGGTCTCAAGCGCAATTGGGCCACCTAGATGAGGCTCACAGCCTCGGCTCTCTCAAGGTGTCGCCCCGCCCCATGACGTCACGCAAGAGCCGCCGGCTCGAGGTTCCGGGCTCCACCTTCACCTCTCGTGCCCGAGCCTCCTAAGATGGCGGCAAGCTTGTCTCCTTACCGAACGCCGCCACTCTCAATATGGTAGCTGTTTACCATATTTCTCCACCCCTCTCCGCCTCGACTTCCTCGTGATTTTGAATAAACTTTATTGATTGCTTTGAATCTCCTACAACTCGCTAATATTGGGTTCTGCTGGCGACCTCTCCGGCAGTCTTTTTCCAGAACCGGCAAGCCTTTCTCGTGAAGGGTGCAGCGACAAAGCCACTGGCCAGTGCGCCCGGCGGCCCCACCCCCCCGCCCCCCTCTTAGACCTCGGTCTGTAGCAGGCTCTAAGGGCCAGACCGTGGGAGGGCTGAGGGGAACGCTGCCCTAAAGCCCGGTCAGAGCACGGGCACTGTGTGACGCGGCATGTGGTTTCTAGGAGAAGGCAAGTAAGCTTCACAGTTTTGCAGCGGCAATCCCAGAATACACCGCGCGCCGCCTCGGGCCGGAACTGCCCAGATAGCCTCTGCTTAGCGCAGAGCTGTGTTGCCCCGGAGCAAGCCTAGCCGCTGGCGAGTCTCTGGGGCTGAGCTCTTTGCCCTGAGGAGTTTCCCCTGCAGCCTCGGGCATGACGAGATCTCTGTAGCGTTTGGGACCGTGGACATTTTTATCAGGTTTGGGGCGTGAAAAGGTTCCTGTCAGTGGGGGAGGCGTAAAGAAACCCTCGTAAGTTTTGGGGGGCTGCAAGCAAGAGAAATTATCACTTAAAACGAGACGTCTGTCAGGTGTGGGGTGCAGCAGAACCCTCGGCGGTCTGAGGGGATTGCAAAGCAATGCCTGCCATTTGGAGCTGTGGACGGGAAAACAAAATTCTTTGCTTAGTTTCGCGGGTGTGAGGAAATTCTAGTCAGTTTACCGGGGCTTCGAAGAGATCCTTTTTAGTGTCAGGGGTGAGATGAGCTCCCTGTCAGCTTTGGAGTGGAGGACGAAATTGCGGTTTATTTCATTTTGGAGCATAGTGGGACTGGTCAGGGAGGAATGATCCTGAGAATGACGAAAAGGATCATTTAAACTCTCCGAACGCAAGCCCAGAACTGTGATTTGAGTTAGGTGCCTAGTCTTGTTTGTCTTGCTCCTGAAGGCTTGGGGGGGGGGGCGGGGCGGGGGCGTAATTCGGAATAACCTGCGGAGACTTTCAGGGATTTCCGCATCTCTGGTTCTTCCTATTTTGGGGGCTAGACAGGGTCTCTGGTCTCTTCCTCAGCTTCCCTCTTCCCAGCCTCATCCTTTATGCCGCGGTTTGCGTCATAATAAAGGGAGCTGAGAGTCCTGGGAAGCAAGAGGGCAGTGAAGAGAGGGGTTCAGTGAGGGATTAAAGAAGCTTCCCGAAAGCTTGCAGATATTTACATGCAACGCGGAAAGAAGTTGTCACTGACTGCAGGGCCAAAGAAGGTAGGGGTCTGGGGGAGGCGTTTGGAAGGCAGGGTAGAGCAGAAAGCAGAACGTTCTTTCTGTTCTTTCCGAGTGAAAGAAATCCTGAAGGGTGGGTGGACTTTCTCCACTTAACTCCTGCACTCTCACCAGCTGTGTTGCGCCCTGGCTTGGTTCCTCCCTTTTTCAGAGCTGGAGGTTGGTACCCAGGGGGTGGGGGCGGAGACACGGAATGATTTGGAAACCCAGGCCCCCCCCCCCCCCGAAGTAGTCACTTTGTAAAGAAGTGTTGTTTGTGTCTAGCCATCTTCTAGGGAAGGCGCTTGTTGCTGTCTCCTGACCCCCGTAAAGCTTCAAAACTGGCACGGCGCAAAATCATCCAACCCCCTGTGAAGATGGCTTCGGTGCCTGTGTATTGCCTCTGCCGACTGCCTTATGATGTGACCCGTTTCATGATCGAGTGTGACATGTGCCAGGACTGGTTTCACGGCAGGTAAGAAGGGCAGGCCAGGCTGGTCAGGGTGCTTTGGCCAGGTGTGTTGTTTTCACTGGCTCCCTCCTCCTCTCAACCCCGTTTTCTACCTACTGCTTGGGAACTAGCCCCTCTCTCGATTTACTAGACTTAGGTTTTTCTATCCCTCCTCGCCCGCCGACTAGGTCCTAGCTGACAGTTGCCTCTGGTTTCTCTCTGTTTTCCTATGTGTATTTTGTGTGTGTACACTAATATATATATATATATTATATACATACATACATATATCTGTATATATATGCTTGTGTATTTGAATTTGTAGCTGCATTCTAGCTACAAAGAAAGTATCAGTTGTATGGTTGTGTTTTCCTTCATATCCTGGCTTTTGGAGGAGGCAGCACTGCATTTTTGAGATATCTGAGTCTAAGAACATGGATTCTTTGTAACTTACTATCAGTGGCCTTGGCCAAGTTGCTTTTGCTTCTGTTCGCCTCACTTACAAATCAATACCTCTTTCATAGCTGTAAAGCACTTTACTTGCATTCTCTAAATGGAGGCAGAACTGGAATAATATTTTATTTCTGTGCTGTCGGCAGGACCGTCTAACTAAATTAAAATTAAAAGACATAGGGTAAAAAAAAAAAAACAAAAAAAAAAAACAGGACAAATGCACCTGTCTGCTACCCAGGTTTCCAGTGAGGTTAGTGTATGTAATAAAATTCAAAATATTATCCTATTACTGGGGGAATTTGTATACTGGAGTTTAATAAAAAACAGTATTTGTTAGCATTTTTTGCTATATGTTAAGTTCTAGAATGTTGTCAACCTTAACTTTTAAAGGAGCTGTACCTGTTATACTCAAAAACAAAGTAAGGGTGGGGTCAGTGGGTCTCATGTTCAAGGCCTGCCTGAGCCAGTTCAAGGCCAGCATGGCAACTTAGAACGGTTTTATCTCAAAATAAAAATAATGTAAAGAGCTTGGAATATAACTCAATGATAAGCTCTTGCCTCAAAATATCAAAAACATTATTTAATCTTATAGTTGTATATCTGTCTCTGTTACTTCCTGGAGGTAGAGATACCTTTTCTTTTTATTTTTAGTATTTCTAGTGCTAAATATGTAATAGATATTTAGTATATTTTTGAATAAATGAACAAGTCATAATGAAAAAAAACTATTGCACTATGACCCTTAGTTTATAAGTGTGTATGTTCAATATCTCTGGAAAAGGGCTTTTGCTCACAGTGTAGAAATCTGAAAACAGAACAGGAATGAATGTTTCCTAACTTCTTACTCTGTGTCAGACTCCATAACTGACATTCCATAAATTATTTTGTCTGTACCCAAGTCTGAAAGTTAAAATTTTTCTTCTACTTGTGCAGGTTTCGGTACGTGGGTGTGTGCACATGTATGGAGACCAGAGGTCAGCCTTAGGCTTCATTCCTCAGGAGCTAGTCACCTTGGTTTTTTTTTTTTTGGGGGGGGGGGTAGGGCCTCGCAGTGGCCTGGTACTTTATAAGTAGCCTAGGCAGGTGGGCCAGATAGCCACAGAGATTTTCCCATTTCTGTCTCCCTACCACTGGGATTATATGTACTCAAAGCTTTTTTACATATGTTCTGGAGATTGAACTAAAGTCCTCATGTTTGCCTAGTAAACACTTTACTCACTGAGACTTCTCCCCAGCCTGAATGTTACACTTTTGGGAGAGCACACTCCTGTGAGTGTATATATGCATCCATGTGAGCATATGCACTTGAAGAGGTGTCAGGTAGCTTCCTCTATTGCTCAATACCTTATCTTTTGTGCCAAATCTGGAACTTGGGTTAGGCTAGCTGGCTAGCAAGCCCCAGAGATCCACTTGTCTGTTTCCCCTCATTGCTAGGGTTGCAAGCACTTATGGCCATGCTCAGTTTTATGTTAGTTTCCTGGATTTGAACTCAGGCCCTTTTACTTTCATAGCAACCTGAGCCATCTCCCTAGATCCTGAAAGTTAGATTTTAAAGTGTGTGTGTGGGGGGCACTTGTGCATTCATGGTATGATATGAATGTGGAGATCACAAGACAACTTGCAGGAGTCAATTTTCTCCTTCTACCATGTGAGACCAGGAATGAACTCAGGTTGTCAGGCTTGGTGACAAGTACCACCTGCTGAGATATCTCATCAGCCCAGCCCAGATTTTTAAAATAATAAAATTTTTTAAATGGGCTTTAGGGCATAGACCTGTAATTACAGTTATTTTGGAGACTGAGGAAGGGGGATTGCAAATTCAAGGCTGGCTTGTGCAAGAAAAAAAAAAAAAAAAGAATTTTTTTCTTATTGTATAGGTGAGACATGTCCATTATAGAAAATACAAAAATGAATAATAGAGGGAAATAAAAAGTTATCTATAAGTCTGTTGGATATAATCCACTGTTAATGTTTTTGCTGATGTTGTGTTAACTCTTGTCCTTTGACTTACAACGTATGTTTTTATAGGTTGGAATTTTATCATAAATACCATTTTTGTGATCTCTTTCACTCCACACCTAATATTTTAATGTGGGCATTTGCCAAGTTGTTAAATAGTCATCTAAAACATGTTTCTGATACTTTCTTATCTATATGTTTATCACCAGTTACTTGGTCATTCCCTTTCCTACAAATAATGTGAGGTGATAAAACTTGGGGATTCTGAGAAGGTTTTTGTATTCTGATATGACTGTTGGTTAAAAAAAAAAAAAGAAAACCATGACTGGTGGACATCTTTGTACAGTAGATATTTGACATTTACAATGATAAAACTACTGAAACTTTAAGAATTTTCAAACTTACAAATGTTTTATCAGTTTATGGATCAGATATGTCTTTAATCACATTTCTAAGGTGTATTCTGCTTTTGTTTGTACATTCTAGCACAAGTTTCATGAAAGCATCCAGTTTTAAAATTTTCTTCTGCTTCTTTCTGTGGGCTGCCAAAGAACAAGGAACCTAGCTGAAAACCAGATCCTTAGTGGGCGCCTGGCTGTTCTTGCTTACTCAGTACACCCCCACCCCAACATACTCACTGTACTCTTAAGTTTTTTCTTTAGGTCAATTGGAAATAACTAAATATTGTAGAGTTTTCATGATTGCTTCCAGTAGTTAACCACATAGACCCAGTGTATATATGTTGTATGAGTATGTGTATACTTGTATTTGTATGAGTATGAGCATATATTTATGAGCCCACCTAGGCCAGAGGAAGACATTAATTGTTTTGTTGTATCACTGTTTTATTCTCTTGAGATGGTTTATCACTGTACCTTGAGTTAAACTGGTGGCTAGCAAGTCTCAGTGATCTTTCTGCCTTTGCCCCTCCCAGGACTGGGATTACCACTACAACTGACTTTTTACCTAGGTGCTAGGATCTGTGTACTAAGGTCCTCGAACATGCAAAGCACTCTTTTACCACTGAGTCATCTCTCCGGCCCAAATCCTGCACATTTCATATCCACAAATGCCTAGAGATGATAGACTTTTGACATTCAGTTAGGAATTATGGTGCATAATAACAAGTTGCTACCTGGAGTGGTTATAGTAAGGAAGGTAACTATGCTCTTTTTGATGATAAGAATCTGAAATTGTGGAGGTTAAGTGATTTTCTGAGTACTGATTTGAATTTCAAATTGTTTCTAGAGTAGTGTTCTCAAATTTAGAAAAAAAATACTGAATAGTTTTATTCCTCTTGTAAGGCAGTTGAGTTGTGCAAAATACTATGATTTGTAGAGCAGTGCACTTTAAACTTTAATGTGTATCAATTATTTGAAAGACCTGTTAAAAAAAACAAAATAGATCCCAACCTCAGTTTCTGATTCAGTAGATAAATGGGGCCCAAATTTGAGAAACAAATTTAAAGCAGTATCAATTTCTTAAACTTGTATAGAGTATTATAACATCTGGTATTAGAAGGTGGATAAGATAACATTATCATTACCAAAGTATTATTCTCAAAGTATTTCATCTCTGTGAGGCCTTAGTTTTCCTGATAACAGTTATGATAATTTAAATAGAAATTGTTGTATACATATTAATTTTTGTTTTTATTAGCACGTAATAGATGTCTTGACATTTTAAAATATGTATTTAGTTTATATGTATACATTATATACATATATACACACACGCACACACACACACACACACACATATGTGGTGATGGGACTGCACATGAACAAACGTGCAGGTCAGAGGACAACTTTTCAGGAGTCAGTTCTCTGCTTCTGCCTTGTTGAAGTAATTCTCTTGTTCTGCTGCACCATTACTCTAGGCTAGCTAATCTGTGAACTTGTGGGCAACTCTCCTGTTTTCACCTCCCCTCTCCCTTAGGAGTACTGGGTTTACAAATGTACACCACTGCATCTGACTTTTTTATGTAGGTTCTAGGGATTGGTTTTGGGTCTTAAATGGCAAGTGCTTTTACCTGTTGAGCCATATCACTAGCCAGACTTATTCATGTATGTATTTTGATCATAGTCACCCCCATTACCCTTTCACCCCCTTCCTCTTCCCAACTCCTTTCTTTTACTTTTATGTCTTTTTTGATAATTCATTGGATTTAAGGAGGCCTCCTTATCAGGATTACTTACTAGAACTTGAGCAACTTACCAGTGACTGAACCACTGAAGATTTGCCTTTCTATATCCAGGGAAGGTTGGAGCCTTGTGAGCCTCTCCCTTTTCCAGGACAGAATGTTAGAAGGCCAGTCTTGTGCAAATCTACAGGTAATCAAGAGTTTAACAGCCATGTCATGCCCAGAACTCAGTGTTCCAAACTGTTCCCCTACCTTCCTCTGGTTCTTACATTTTTCTGTTTCTTCCAAGATGTTTCATGAGCCTTGGAGGGAGTGCTGTGTAGATGGTCTATTTATAGACAATAAATCATTTATTCTTTGTCCTTTGGTTATGAGTTTGCATTCATGACCATTTATACCACTACAAAGAGAAGGTTTTTTCCTGTTTTTTTTTTGTTTTTGTTGTTTTTTATTGTTATTGTTGTCTTTTGGTTTTTTGTTTTTTGAGATAGGGTCTCACTATATAGTCTTGGCTGACCTGGAACTCTTTCTATAGATCAGGCTGACCTCAAACACAGAGACCCACCTGTGTTTGCTTTCCAAGCACTGAGATTAAAGGAGTATACCAGCATGATCGTCAAGAGAAACTTCTTTTACTAAAGCTGAGAGCAGTAATATTCTATAGGCACGAACATGGTTATTTAGATGGTAATTTGATGGGAACATTATGTTCACTGAGCAGAACAACTGTAGTAGCTTCGTCACTTGGGCCTGTGATCTCTTTAAAACTACAAGCTTTTGGCTTGTTTTATCGTACCAGCTTTTCTTTCCATGGAATTCTTTCTTTGTTTTGTTTGGGGGAAAATATTTTTGTTTAAATTTGGTGGTATGAGTTCCCCCGCCCCTTTGACTGAAGAAAACTGACTCTTCTTCCTCAGTAGCCACTGAATGGCAATTGTTTCTCAGCTAGGGGTAGAACCTCATGAGCCCCTTTCCTCCCTGTGCTGGAGTTTTTTTTTTAAAGAGTTATTTATTTTATATACGTGAATACACTGTCACTGTCTTCAGATACTCCAGAAGACAGCATCGGATCCTATTACAGATGGTTGTGAGCCACCATGTAGTTGCTGGGAATTGAATTGAGGACCTCTGGAAGAGCAGTCAGTGCTCCTAACCACTGAGCCATCTCTCTAGCCCATCTGTGTTGGAGTTTTAATTGGTTTAATCTTATGCAAGTTTTGTGCTGTGTTAAGAACTCTGTTATGGCCTTATGAGTGCAATGACTCCATTCTGTCCAGAAGACATTATTTCACAGCCGTCTACTCTTACAATTTTTCTGCCCCTTCTTCCACAATGCTTCCTTATCGTTGAGGGAAAAGAGTGTGATATTAATTTGTATTTTTTTTCAACACAAGGTTTCTCTGTAGCCCAGACTGGCCTGGACGCAAGAGATTCCCCCTACTTCTGCCTCCTAAATGTGCCACCAAAGGTGTGAGCCACCACTGCCTGGCTAATCCCTATCTTACAATCTTTTCCCCTTCTATTAGGTTCTCTGAGCCTTTCAGAGAAAGAAGTGTGATATAGATGTCTCACTTAGAGCTGAGCACTCCACAGTGACTTATTCTCTGCATTTTGACCAGTTGTAAGAAACTATATTATGCGTCATTCACTAAATAAAGACACTTCTCTGATGAGGGGGCCTGTAGATATTTAGAAATATTTAGAAGGTAGTATAATGAAGGGAAGGTAAATAATGGAGGTAAAAGTTTTAAGTGGGGAGTAGATGTGAGGGTGAATTGGGGGAGGTAGAGGGATAACCAGCAGTAAGGATGTTTGGAAAAGCCATATAAATGATAGTTTATAAGCTTCTTGTTATATGTACATACATACATACAAACAAGCTTAATATCCATAGAGGGATAATGCTCATCCCAGAAGGCATAAATTATCAAAAAGTCCAATGCCAGGGGTGAAATACTCCATTTGGGAAGGTGGTTGTAGAGGCCACTCCCCTCCAAAAAAGCACTACAGAATATTGTTATTGTTCTTGGTTATTCACTAAAGCTTGTTGGTAAGATCCTGTTGCTGAAGAAACCATACACTTTGATCACAGGATATGGAAAATTCAAGCAGGTTCTGACCTGGAAGCATTCTTTCTACTAACTTTCATAGTATCAGAAGGTGTTTTTGTAGGCTGCTGGGAAGGAAAAACAATCACCAGTCTTACCCAGCTATGAATCCTGTGAGCTACAGTAATGACTGACCTGGCTAGATATGCTCATTGGCGCAATAGTAGCATGAATGCTATGGAGGTAACCAGCAGCTTTCTAATTGGACTTAAGGCCTGATCCACAATGGGAAACTCATGCTATTTTCTGTAAACCTATCTAAGAACTTGTTGCTAAAGAAGTTATAGGCGCTGCTAATATTATTTTGTTAAAGGGATATAATATCAAACTGCCTTCTGAGATCTTTTAAAAATTTTTCAGTTCTATTTATTCCTTTTTTCTTCCTACCTCCCCCTGCTTCCTCTCCCTTCTTTCTCTTCCCACTTCCATGTGTGAGCATTTGTGTATGTGTGTGCCATGGTGTTCATGTGGGGGGTCACAAAGGACAACATGTTGGCATCAGTTCTCTCTTTTTGCCATGTGGGTCCTTGGGATCAAACTCATTAGGCTTACAGAACAAGCACCCTTAACCGGCTTAATGGTTTTGCCAGCCTTCTTTTTTGTCCCTCTCTCTTTCAAAATTAACTTTTATTTATGGTTATTTATGTACAGGCATGCATGCCTGCTTGTCTGTACCTGCATGTGTATACTGAATTTGCGTGCTTACCTCTGTGTGTGTGTGTGTGTGTGTGTGTGTGTGTGTGTGTGTGTGTGTGTGTGTGCGTGCGTGTGTTCATGCCAGCATGGGCATAAGTCCCTGTTTATACATTCGTGCCTGCATGCATATGTGCCTACATGCCTCCTGCGTGCATGTTTGTGTGTGCATGTGCACATGTATTTGATGTATGGTATTAGTGAGGGCATACATGTGCCATGCAGATGTGTGGAGGTCAGAGGATAACTTTCAGAAGACAATTTTCACCTTCAGTCATGCTGAGGCAGGATCTCTGTTTTCTTTCTTCTGCCTTGCTGTGTACGCTAGGCTAGCTGGCCTGTGAGCTTCCAGATGATTCTCCCATCCCCACTTCTCATCTCCCTGCAGGAGAGGCTGCTGGGATTACAGATGTATACCACTTTCAGCCCGCTTTTTACATTGAATCTGGAGATCAAAATCAGGTCATCAGGCTTGCGTGGCAAGCACTTTTACCCACCATCTTGCTGGTCTCTTTGTTTAGAACTGTACTTTATCTGATATTAATACAACCACTCCTACTTTCTTTTGGAAATTAAGGGTAACATTGTATATAGTTTTTCACCCCAGAAGCTCAATCCCAGACAATGCCAGGCAAGCATTCTGTTATTGAATTATCCCACAGTCTTTATCGCTTTCCTTCCTGTCTACATTTAAACATGAAATGAGAATAAGGACGTGTGTGTGTGTTGCTCTTGTTGTGGGCAGGGTGAAGGTGTGCATGTGGAGGTTAGAGAACAATTTTGTAGAGTCGATTCTCCCTTTACTGCTCTACATAAATTCCAGGGACTGAACTCAGAGCCTCAGGCTTTGAGGTAGTTCTTGCCAGCCTCTGTTTTAGTTTTTGAAAGGGGGTCTTACATAGCTCGACTGACTTTAAACTTGGCTGTGAAGCTAAGGGTGACCTTGAACTCCTGATACACCTGCTACCACCCTCTAAACTCAGATTACAGGCCTGAGAGAACATTTTTGGTTTTGTTCAGTACTGGGGATTGAACTTAGGACTTTGTGTATGCTAGGCAAACATGGTACCAAGATGAACTATATTCTTAATCTTTCCTCTGTTTTATGTGACTCTGTTTACATTCTCCTGACTTTCTGAGAGTTACTTATATCTTTTATGATTCCATATTGCTTTTCTCTTTACTATATTTTAATGTGTCTCTGTGTATGTTTTCACTTTTTACTACAATAACCTGGTATTTGTATTTTCCCAGTTCAAGTGAGGAGTAAAATTTTCTCTTTAAGTTCTTTTAATGTGTTTTATGTACATTGAGAACTACATCAGAGTGCCATAATGTTTGTTTCTGTATTTTAACAGGCCCTCTAAATGTTCCCGATATTTAGAAAATGAGAAACATGCAGGGCAGTGTTGGCACATGCTTTTAATCCCAGCACTCAGGAGGCAGAGGCAGGTGGATTTCTCTGAGTTTGAGGCCAGCTTGGTCTGCAGAGCCAAGTTCTAGGACACTCAAGGTTACACTGTCTCCAAAAACCAAAAAAAAAAAAAAAAAAGAAAGAAAAGAAATAAAAAAAAATTGAGATACATGTCAGTTAGTAGATTGCTTGGTTAGCATTTGTGAAGCTAGGGTTGGATCCCACCATCACATAAACCTGGCATAGTGGTACATGTCCATAATTCTTACACTCAAGAATATGGAAGCCAGGAGGATCAGAAATTCAATTCATGGTAATCCTTACTACATAGTGAGTTTGAGGCCAGCCTGGGATACATGAGACCCTGTTTCCAAAAACACCCTGAGAAATTCTTGTCTAGTTAGAAAATGGTGACTTACTAGAGGCTGCATTGATGAGAAATGGTTTTATTTTGAACATATATCAATATGGGACTTGTTGATAGATTGAATTGGGATTGTGAAAGAGGTAAGGGATGACTTCATTTTGAGAAGTTTTAATATAAATGGGAATAGAGTAATTCGACAGTGATTGAGAAGCACACAAGATAATTAGAGAATGGCCTGTTTTGTCTGTAACATCAGGTTATTTTGGATTTTAGTTCTTTTAAATGGCAAACTCATATGCCAGGTACTGAGCAGAGAGAGCAGAAACTTCTCAGGTACATGGAACTTGTTTAGTTTCTTTAGCACTACTCCAAGTCCTTTGCCTGGAGGCAATGGAACCAGTGGTGAGAACTGTGGGTACCTTTGCTTCTGTTTTTGTAGATTGTGTTCTATCTGATAAAGGTTGTTGCAAGAAACCCAAACCAAAAATTGATTTGGATTTTTTCTCAGATTTTTTTAAATGAAGGAAGGTAAAGTATACTCTTCCCTTCTTTATTTATGGATGAAGATACCGGCTTTCCAAGCTATAGGTTGGTGACAAGATTTGTCTCATTGAGCATTCTCAGAGAGCAGAGGCTGAGCATATAGGAAGCCAGATAGAATCTTGAGCAAAATTTGTCACTGTTCTAGCTCCTCTGATCTTTGGGTCCCTCTTAGTTAGTTCCACAACCCAGGATGAAGCAATCAAGTGCCTGATTTTGCGTTCTTGAAGCATTTGGTTCTACTTACAGTTGTATTTTCGCTATGTACTTGGTTAGATAATATGGACTCATGAAGAACAAAATTTTTTTATTGTTCTGCTACTTAAATAGTTTTGTAATTGCCAGCAATTTGCCTAATTATTCAGATTCATTTTCTCATTGTTATAGATAGCATTTATCATGTATTAAGTACTTGAATACTTTGTTTGTTGAATCCTTGCAACATCTCTGAAACATGGTTACTAGTAATTTTTTTGTTTCACAACTATAGAAACTGGGGCACAAAGAATTTATATAAACTTCCTATGTTCACACAGTTATACATGGAAGAAGTGAAATTCAAACCCAGATTGTTTGGCTCCCATATCTTTGTATCTTTTGACCTCTGTGTTTTAGTGTCTCAATGCTGTATGGAGTGTCTCTTATTTGTTATAAAGATGAAATATTATAATATATTTAAAGTCCATAGCTCAGTTTTCTTTTATACAGGCTTTTCTTCTCAGTTACTTATATGTAGGCTTTAAATTTACTCATTCATTTGGCAAATCATTGTTCTGTTTTACTTACTTTGTAGCACTTAATGAAACTGTTCTGACACTGCCTGTCTCTTTCCCTCTGGAATGCTCATTCTATAGGTATCTACATACAGTTAATATTTATTTATGTACTCATTTACTTAGTACATATTTGTTGAGTGCCTACACTGAGCCCAGCTTAATTTCAGTGCTCCATGTGGTAATAATTTTCTTCACCAAATGTGATGGTTTGTATATGCTTGTCCGAGGGAGTGGCACTATTAGAAGGTGTGGCCTTGTTGGAGGAAGTGTGTCACTGTAGGGTTGGGCTTAGAGATCTTCCTCTTAGATGCCTGAAGATGCCCAGTCTGTTCCTGGTTTCCTTTGGATAAAGATGTAGAACCCTCAGCTCCTCCTGCACCATGCTTGCATGGATGTTGCCATGCTTCTGCCTTGATGACAGTGGACTAAACCTCTGAACCTGTAAGCCAGCCCCAAGTAAATGTCTTTTATAAAACTTCCTTTGGTCATTGGTGTCTGTTCACAGCAGTAAAACCCAAACTAATACAGAAGTTGGTACTGGAAGTGGGGTATTGCTGTGATAGGCCTGACCATGCTTTTGTTTGGAAGAATGTGGGTTTTGGAACTTTGGATTTGGAAAGTCATGGTATGCTTTAAGTGGGGCTTAGTGGGCCAGCCTAGTAGGAATATGGAAGACAGTGGTTTGAGGGTCATTTGAACTGTGTAGGCCTGATGACCCAAAAGGTTTCAGTGGAGAAGAACTTTCATATGTGGTTGAGAGACTGTTTTTGTGATGTTTTGGTGAAGATCATGGCTGCTTTTTGCTATTTTCTGAAGAGACTGTCTAAGGCTAAGGAAAAGAGATGTATATTAATTGGATTGACAAAGGAAGTCTCTCAAAAAAGCCCAACAGATACTTTGTTCTCTGGTTAAGTCTGATGAAGAGCATTTTGAACAAACATAGCAAGCTGAGAAAGGAAACATACAAAATATATAGTTTGAGCATTAAAGGGACACCAGGAAGTGAAATGGAGCTGAATTTAAGGATTTTTTTTTGGTTTTTCGAGACAGGGTTTTTCTGTGTAGCCCTGGCTGTCCTGGAACTCACTTTGTAGACCAGACTGGCCTCGAACTCAGAAATCCGCCTGCCTCTGCCTCCCAAGTGCTGAGATTAAAGGCGTGCGCCACCACTGCCCGGCTTGAATTTAAGGATATTAAACTGAATTAAGGAAGTAGTAACTTTGAGGCAAGATTCCTCCCAGCTAAATTTAGGTTCAGGTGTGGTAGTACAAGCCTTTAATCCCAGGAGGCAAAGATAAGCAGATCTCTGAGTTCAAGGCCAGCCTAGAACAGAGCAAATTCTAGGTGAAGAAAAATTTAAATCCATACTTAGTGAACCACACCTTGAAACCCAGTGCTTAGGAGACAGGCATGCAGGTCTCTGAATTCAAAGTCAGTCTATGGAGCAAGATCCAGGACAGCCAAGCTTAGGCAGTGAAGGAGTTGGAATAAAGGAAGCTAGTGATGATGTAATAGAACAAGGGGGCCAATGTTCCAGCTCCTGCAAACAGCAGAACTCAGCATCTTAGGCCATGTGTCTCTGGCTTTATATTCAAGAGGAGAAGGAGACTATTGGGACAATTGATGCTGGTTAGCTGGAGCTAAGAAATTAGTGGTGATTAAGAAGAGACCAGCATCACTTAGGTGATATCTTCTGGGAAGTGTTTCCTGAGAGCACAAAGAAGCTGTGTTCCAGAGATAGCCAAGGTTGTACCTCATGCTGCAGCTGTACTTGGTAATGTGTAAGAATAATCCAGGTGGTACTGGTTTTGAAGGCATGAAGGCATCGTGAAGAACAGCTGAGGTTTAGCACTGTGAGAGGCCATGGAAGGCCATTGGTGAAAGGGCAGCCTCAGTTGACAGCCAAGGACTGAAAGAGTCATGGAAAGGAGTTGAGACTTGATACCATGAAGACAGCCTATGAGAGGCTTTGGTGAAGCATAGTTGCAGTAGAAGACCCTAGCATATTGGAGATGCCAGTACCATGAGTGACCACCGAGAACAGCAGTGGCAGTGGAGTGGATCAACCTGAACTTAGAGTGCTACAGAGGGCAGATCTGGAGAAGTGACACCAGCCCTTTGGAGATGCACAGAAGATCATGTGTGGAACTCAGACATTGGAACAAGAAGCTGTGAAGCTGAAGTTGACTTGGAGACCCCAAGATGTTAAAGATGCCAGAGCCACAGGATGCCTGCCAGGAAAGCTGCTAACAGGGAGTAGAACCAGCCCAGGAGAAAGAACCTTGTTGCAGTCAACAAAGATGAAAAGGGAGTTGAAGATCTGAAGACTGTTTTGCCATCAGACATGGAGATGCAGAGTTTGGAGACTGCCCAGCTGGTTTCCTGTCTTGCTTTGGGGATTACAGTTAAGTGATTGGATGAATCTTAGAAGAGACTTTGAACTTTGGACTTTTAACACTGTTGAGAATACTATAGATTGTAGGGACTTTTGAAGTTGGACTAAATGTATTTTGCATTATGCTGTGTTTAGGTATGGCCCCCATAGACTCATGTTTGAACAAGCCTATGGGGGTCAGGGAGTGGAATGTGATGGTTTGTATATGCTTGTCCCAGGGAGTGGCACTATTAGAAGGTGTGGCCTTGTTGGAGGAAGTGTGTCACTGTAGGGTTGGGCTTAGAGATCTTCCTCTTAGATGCCTGAAGATGCCCAGTCTGTTCCTGGTTTCCTTTGGATAAACGTGTAGAACCCTCAGCTCCTCCTGCACCATGCCTGCCTGGATGTTGCCATGCTTCTGCCTTGATGACAATGGACTAAACCTCTGAACTTGTAAGCCAGCCCCAAGTAAATGTCTTTTATAAAACTTGCTTTGGTCATTGGTGTCTGTTCACAGCAGTAAAACTCAAATTAATACACCAAGGAAGCTACCCTGAGTAAGACAGCATTTACTACCCTTGGTTCCTGGTGATAATCTTTGAGACAGTGCATTAATTTTGGCTTAGTTGCCTCCTTTGCCTAAGGAGTTATCTAGCCCATTGCATGTTTGCTGAATTAGGATGGATAATAAATGAAACAAGACTGGGAGATGGAAGAGCTGAGAACTTTTGGTGAATACTAGAATTTCTGTGTGTTGGATGTAGTCAGCACAAATGACAAGTAAATGAACATTTGCTGTTGGTCAGCATAGGTAGCGGTGAAATAGGTAGTATGCAGCAGGCGTGTCACAGTAAGGAAGAGGAAGTGCAATAGCATCATGGGCTGGCAAGATGAATCCAGCTGGTTTTACTTTTCTTTTGTTCCTATTTTTGTGGTGCTAGAGATCAAACACTTATGGCCTCATTCATGCTAGACAAGTATTCAATCTCTAAGCCACATCCCCAGGCCTTCTTTAGATTAAGGGTGGCTTCATAAGCATGTGAATCCTGTTGTCACATGGAGCCCTACGGTTGAGGTTTAGTGCAATGCTTCTGTTGTCCCAAAAGTCTTAATATATTTTAGCTTTGAATATTTGTATGTGACATCAGTGGATTGTGTGCTGAGAACTTAGAACCTTGAGTTCTCTGGTCCTATATCTTACTTCTTTCTTGCCTCCCTAAAAACGATCATGGCTAATTGCCTGAGGCTCTGTCCCTAAGTGGAGATGTGGAGAAATTCAGGGTCCAGCGCATGCATACTGTATACTGAGTGATTTGCCTTCACCCACAAAAGAGTGTGACAGAAAAAAAAAAAAACTCATATTGCCAAGGTTAGGTCTGTCATTATAGTTACTCGGGAAGCTGAGGCAGGAGAATCACAAGGCAGCTTAGTGAGACCCTATCTCAAGTAGGATGTTTGTTTGTTTGTTTTGAAACATGGTCTCAGTATGTAGTTTGAGCTGTTCTGGAACTCATAGACCAGGCTGGCCTTGAATTCACAAAGGTCTACTTGCCTTACCTCCCAAATGCTAGAATTAAAGGTGTGCACCACCATACTGGGCTTGAGACCCTATCTCAAAAAAGTAGAAATAAGAGCTAGAGTTTTTAACTATGTGACAGAGCACATGCCTAGCATGTATGGCTCTGGGTTCAGTCCCTAGCCATAAAAAAACCAGTAGTAACAACTTCATGTGTATTAGTTACTTTTGTATTGCTGTGGTAAAACACCATGACTGAAGCAACTTGTAGAAGGATGGGTTTATTTTGGGTTTATAGTTCCAGAGGGATAAGAAGAGTCCATTACAATCATCATAATGATGGTGGTGGGGGTGATGCATGGAAGAAAGCACCAGGCATGGCAGCAGGAACAGCAATAAGTAGAGAAACCACATGGTTTTTGAAACCTTAGAGCCTACCACCAGTGACATACTTTCTCTAGCAAGACCACACCTAAGTCTATCCAAGCAGTGGACCAAGTGTTCAGACACACAAGAACATGGATGACATCTCATTCAAATTTCTACACCATGGTAACCTGAAAGGCCACAAAAAGTAAAAAGCTCTTTTTTGTTTCTGAAGAAAGGGCTCTTGCTTTTCATTTATAGTAAGCATATTCATTTATATAATTGGTGCTGTGTGTGAGGGATAAAAGATGACACCAGATAGGCAAGGCCTTTTTAGGCCATGGTCAATACAGTCTTTAAGAAAAAATAGGGAGGGACTGGAGAGATGGTTCAGCAATTAAGAGCACTTGCTGCTTACTATTTCAGAGGAACTGAGTTCAAATCCCAGCACCCATGTTAGGCAGTCCACAACTACTTGTAACTTCAGCTCCGATACTCTCTTTCTGCTTCCACGGGCACCCTCTAATACATGTACACACACACACACACACACACACACACACACACACGAAAAAGTTTTAAAAAAATGAAAATAGGGAGCTTTTGGGTATGAGATAATGAGAGATTACATTGTTTATATAATTAATTGATGTTATGTGTTTTGTATACCTGAGTATGTATGTACACCAGCTGTGAGCTGCAGCCCGAGGAGGTCAGAAGAGGGTGTTGGATCTCCTGGAACTGGAGTTTCTGGGTCCTCTGCTTAGTTGCTGAGCCATCTCTCTAGCACACACTTCATTTTTTAGTGATCATTTTGGTATGGAGAATCATTTTGCATGGAGACAGAGTTGAGGTTTGGAGTCTGTTTGGGTGAGCAGGACAATAATTCTAGTTAGAGATCACAACCCATGTTATAGCTGCAACAGTAAGAATGACAGAGACATACAAGTGATAGCTAAAAGAATTATGATATAGAACTGATAATTTTGAGTTTTGTACCATGTATAAATTGTTACCCATTCCAAAAGGGGGCCATTTTGAGCTATATAAATGTAGATAGAGATGTTTGGCTGTGAACTATCAGAGAGGGGCAGACACGAAGGAATGAAAGGAAAAGAAGAGAGGGTTTTTAAGGTCAGTATACTTGTTTACATAGTATTGTAAAGAAAGAGAAAGAAACGGGGTGAGAGATTGAAGATACCTTAGAAAGAAGGGACAATAAATTGATCAAATAAAAAAATATGTGACTTGGGTTCCAGCTATGGCTTTAGGAGGAAGGAAAGATAGCATTTCCACTGTAACTGGAGGAAAGGGTGGGTGAAGGAAGAAGACTTAGTATTAGAAGTCAAATTGGCTCTTGTCTGATTATTTCGTTTCTGTTTTATTTTCCAAGAAGGAAGTAAATCATTTTCATGGAGAGAAGGGAGAGATACTTGGATCAAAGATTTGAAATTTACTGTGGATTGTGGGAAGGAAAGCTGAGTAGGAAATTATGGGAGAATTATCAGTCAATATAATCTATATTTTAGACAGTGAATTTATTTTGCCACCATTCCATTGGGTGATTAGTTCTTCTCCAGCACATTCAATGGTCTAGTGTAGTGGGATTGAACTAGGGATAAGGTTTGCAAATGTGGTGAAAGGTAGGTGGGGCAAGTGACGAATGCTGGAATTTAAGCTAAATAGTAAGTAGATTGAAGTCAAGAATAGGTAGATTTGTTGCCACAGGCCTGTAATCCCATTATTCAGGAGCTGAGGCATGGGGATTTTGAGTTCAAGGCTATACATAAGACCTTCTCTGAGCACAAAGCATAACGTTAAAAAAGAATGTACTGGGTGTGGTGTGGTGACATGGACCTTTAATCCTAGTGTCCATAAGGCAGAGACAGGTAGATCTCTGTGATTTCCAGGCCAGCCAGGAGTACACAGTGAAACCTTGTTTCATACAACAACAAAACAAATTAAACAAAGAATTTGTTAAAAGTAGGAGCAGCTAGGGTTTTTTGAAAGCAAAGAATAGGTATAGTGAGAACCTGGTGGATTCATATTCAAGAAGTGTGCCGATTGCTGGACAAAGTCTGGGGGATGGTTATGAGAGTAGTTGAAATGAGAGTGGAGGTAACTATCTGAACATGATAAGGTCAAAGAAGAGTGACCCCCAAGAAGTTGAGTCTCTGTGTTATTACTGATAACCTCGTAGAGTATTGAAAAGACTTGGTGGAAAAAAATCTGTGAGCAGGTTCTCCAGTGAGTGAAGGGATGTGCTGGAGAGAAGGGTAACTGGAAGTAAAGAGGAGCAGGATGTGGTATCACTGCATGGTATGAAACTCAAAGAGGAATGAGTCATTTCACCTAACGCTTGATGGTTGATGTCAGTTGATAGCTTGATGACATCTAGAATCAAGCATGCCTGTAATTATGGGAAATGATCTTGATTGTATTTTAATGGAGGTGGCAAGACCCTCTCTCACTGCTGAGTGGCACTCTTCTGGACTGTATAAACAGAAAAGGAACTGAGCAACAGCAGACATTCATCACCTTCTTTTTGACTGTGGATGTTTCAAGTACTTGCTGCCTTGACTTTCCTACTAGGATATACTTTGAACTATGAACTAAAATAAGCACCTCTGTCCTTAAGTTGCTTTTGTTCATGGTATTCTATCACAGCAGCAGGAAAAGAAGTAAGGCACAAAAGTAGAGATAATTTCAAATTCTCATTGGAGAGTTAAAAGTGTCATCTATTAAACTTCCTTGAGTTGTCAGTGTCCAGGAGAATAGGAGGTTTCCATCTGAAAGAACTTTTTTTGTCCCCCCTCCACGACCCCCCACCTCCTCCCTCTTGCTTCTAAGAGGGTGTTCACCCACCTACCCACTCCCACCTCACCCCTTCAGCATCCCCCTTCTCTGGGATATCAAGCCTCCACAGGACCAAGTGCATCCCCTCCCACTGATGCCAGACAAGACAGTCTTCTGCTACATTTATAGAGGGGGCCACAAACCAGCCTATGTATGCTCTTTGGTTGGTGGCATAGTCCCTGAGAGCTTTGAGGGGTCTGGTTGGTTGATACTGTTGTTCTTCCTATGGGGTTGCAATCCCCTTCAGTTCCTTCAGTCCTTCCCCTAACTATTCCATAGGGGTCCCTGACCTCAGTTCAGTGGTTGGCTGTAAGTATCTGCATCTGTCTCAGTCAGGTTCTGGTAGAGCCTCTCAGAGGACAGCCATGCCAGGCTCCTGTCTGCAAGCACAGCATGCCATCAGCAATAGTGTTAGAGTTTGGTACCTGCACGTGGGATGAATCCCAAATTGGGATGGTCTCTGGATGGTCTTTCCTTCAGTCTCTGCTCCATTTTTGTCCCTGCATTTCTTTTAGACAGGAATAATTCTGAGTCAAAAATGTTGAGATGAGTAGGTAGCCCCATCTGTCAACTGAGGGCCATGTCTCTACTGGAGGTGGTCTCTTCAGGTTCTATCTCCAACTGTTGGGTATTTTGGCTAATGTCATCCCCATTGGGTCCTGGGAGCCTCTCACATCCCAGATCTCTCAGACTTTCTAGAGCTTCCCCCAATCCCCCACCCCATACTATTGCTTATTTGTATTCATTCTACTGACCCTCTGGACTTCTGTCTCTTCCCATACCTGATCCTGTCTCCCTTTTACCTCCCCTTCACCTCTTCCACCCAGGTACCTCCCTCCCTCTGCCTTCTGTGATTATTTTGTTCCCCCTTCTAAGTGGAATTGAAGCATCCATACTTGGGCCTTCCTTCTTGTTAAGACCATATGAAGCTGATAGAACTCTTAACACAGTGCTCCTTAGACTGTATGGTGAAGAACAAGGACATATTTTCCTTTATTTTTGGTCTCTAATGGATCGATTATTTTATAAAATAAAAAGACAATGACTAGAAAAACAATGTGAACAAAAAGCAATATAACAAACCTCGATTTTTCATTATTAGATTCAATGACTATTAAAACATCCTTCCAGATTTTTGAGAAGTAATACTGTCATTTTCTGTACTTAACTATAGACCTGTAGACAGATCAATATTAGTCTATGGAATACACTAGTGGTTCTCAACCTTCCTAATTCTGCAACCCTTTAATACAGTTCCTCATATGTGGTGACCCTCAACCATAAAATTATTTTAGTTGCTACTTCATAACTGTAATTTTGCTATTGTTATGAATTGTCATGTAAATAAATGTCTTATATGCAGGGTATCTGATACGTGACCCCTGTGAAAGGGATCATGACCCACAGGTAGGAGTCTGTTGAAACCTTAAAGACTGGCACCCATGACAGAATTCGTCCAACAAGGTCATACCTCATCCTTTCCAAATAATTCCACTAACTGAGGACCATGTATCCAAACGTATGAGCCTATGAGGGCCATTCTGATTCAAACCACCACAGCACACATGCACCTCCATGCCCAGCAAGTGTTTCTTGAAGGGGACTCCTACTATTCCCAGTGTGTTCTCTGACTCCTGCTTAAGGTTCAAGATGTGAGCTCTCAGATGTTTCTGTTGCCATGCCTTCTCTATCCCATCATGGGTGCTAACCAACCCTCTGAAACTTATATATAAGCCCAATTTAATACTTTCTTTTTTAAGTTGCTTTGGTCATGGTGTTTTATTATAGTAACAGAAAAGTAACTAATACAACCTTCAAGAAACTAGAGCAGTTTATATATCATGGTATAGAATTGCTGAGGGTGTGACATGGAAGTTGAGAGAGGAGACGGGCAGTGGCATATTTAGAAAAGGCGTATGTGATAAAAGTTCAAGAGTGATGACAGCAGGGTTTCCTTTTTGAGCAGTGTCCAAATATAGCAGGGATGTGAGACATAAAGCACGTATGTCATAGGAAATAAGTGCCTCAGGTCCAAACAAAAGATTTATAGATTTAGGCCAGGTGACACAGGCCAGTAACTTTGGGACCAGGAAGCTAAGATAAGTGTGAAGTGAGATTGGGCTATATAGTGAGAGAGACCCTATCTCAAAAGCAAGCAAGCAAACAAAAAACAAGCTTTAGGGTAGTGAGAAATGATAATGTGGATATGGCAAAAAGTAATATTAACTGTCATTTGTCATTTACTCTGTGCCAGTCTCTGTGTTCATTGTGTTAATGAATTTTATGTACATTATCTGCTAACCTCTACAAAGTTGATGCTGATATCCTGATTTCTTGATATGCTACAGGTTTATAGTCACATTGTTGCTGAGATGAAGATAAGGGAGGGACTGGATTTCAGGATTGATCATCATGATCTTAGCTGAAACTATTTGAGCTCTACCATATTTTTATATACCTTGCTGTACGTGGTTGATAAAATGCTTTTAAAGCATTTAAACCATAACCAGATATTATTTGAAGGGTTCTTGTCATCTTTCTTGGTGAGGGAAGGGCTTAATGTGTGAAATTACTTTGTATATATGCATACAAAATTAAATCTAAATGAGGCTGCAAAAATGATTACCTATAATTCTTCACTCATAAATGTTGTTGGCTCTAAAATATTTCTAGTAGTTTAAATATCTCAGCAAAGTTCTAAGTTTGGGTTCTAGTGTTTTGAGTGTGTTAGGCAAAATAAAATATTAAAATAAGACTTATTCTTAAAAAAATCTTTTTGTATTTTGAGATGTTTTTCTTATATAGCCCAGGCTGGTCTAATCCTTGAAGGTAGCCTGAAACACATGATAATCCTCATTCTTCCCCCTCTAGAATGCTGGAATTAGAAGTGTGGATTAAAGGACTAGAACATCTGGTTCTTTTTACCTTTTTTTGTTTTTTTGTTTTTTTATTTTTGAGATAGGGTTTCTCTGTGAAACAGCCCTAGCTGACCTGGAACTTGTTCTGTAGACCAGGCTGCCCTTGAACTCACAGAGATCTGCCTGCCTCTGCCTCCCAAGTGCTGGGATTAAAGGCATGCACCACTACTGCTTGGCCCCTTGTTTTACCTTTTAAATGTAACTATTTGGAACATTTAAAATTACTTATTGGGTTTATATATTTCTGTTTATTCACATACTGATGCTTTAGTCTCTTTCAACTTTGACCATTCTGAATCCTAATGAAGTTTTGCCATCATTGTTTTACACCGGTAGAATTTTGCATTGGTGAAAATGTTTTATAATATGTACAATAACTGCATGTGGCTGGTGAAATGTAGCTAGTGTGATAGAGGAACTACATTTAAATTTTACTTAACTTTATTTTTTAATTTAATTTTTTCTATGTGTATGAATGTTTTGTCCACATGTCTGTCTGCCTGTACACCAAGTGCTGGTGCTAGTAGAGGCCAGAAGAGGGAACCAGATTCCCTGGAACTAGAGTTAGAGAGGATTGTGGGCCACTATCTAGGTGCTAGGAATCAAACTCAGGTCCTCTGGAAGAGGAAGCAGCCAGTGTTCTTAACCACCCAGCCATCTATCCAGCCCTCAGATGTACTTAATTTTAATTGATAGAAATGTAAATTACCATATATACTATACTGTACTCACTGATATAGAACTTTTAAAAAATAAAAATCTTGTAAACCTTGGCTATGATTTTTCTTTTCCAGTTGTGTTGGCGTTGAGGAGGAGAAGGCTGCTGATATTGATCTGTACCATTGCCCCAACTGTGAGGTCTTACATGGACCCTCCATTAGTAAGTTGATCTTATGATTTCTATCAGGAAGTAATAAGGGAAGAAACAAAGCAAAGGTAGCTTTAGAGAACCTTTGCCTAAGTGCCTCAGATGTGTCTTCCTTAGGAAACAGCAGAAGCCCATGTAAGTTCAACAGGGCCTGTAGCTATTGCCCTAAGAGAGCAAAAATGCATAGCTTTATCTCTTTCCCATTTTAGCAACTGCTAGAGGAAATGCACTCTTCTTTACCAGGAGCTTTCCTGAGTGTAAGAGAGCATCTTTAACTGTAGATGCCCTTGGGGTTTTAGATTCTTAGCTCCTGGCCATTCTAACTCATTACCACTTGTCTTTTTCTGGTTTAGTGAAAAAACGGCGTGGATCTTCTAAAGGACATGATAATCACAAGGGAAAACCATTGAAGACTGGGAGCTCTATGTTTATCCGAGAACTACGGGGTAGGACTTTTGACAGGTGAGGACCCTTTGTCCTAAGAAATGTTAAGCATTAGAACTATGGGAAGCTGGAATACTTCCTTTCAGCTTTTCCACTGGCTGTGCCATTATGTGCCTCCCTCATGTCTGAATATCTTCTGGGCCCTGCAAAATCTCTGGGGTGGGAACTTCTGTTTTGGTCAGTTCCTAAGTAACAGTGGCCAGAGTTTCACTTGATGTTTAGAGTACATTATGACCTATTTACAAAAATCTGAAGTAGTTGGGAAGCAGCATTTCTCTTAGTCAACTTATAAGCATCTGAACAATGCTATAATTGGAAGAATTTTTTGGTTTCTCCTTGTGTATATTAATTATACAAAGTAATGAGTTTCATTATGACATTTCCATGTATATTATTAAATATACTTTGATCATATTCACTTATTCTGTGACCCTTTATTTCCTTTTCTTTTCCTATTCCATATTCATAACAGCTCCCCATTAAATGTCTGCAAGTAATTTTAGTGGTCAGCAAATTTAATTCTCTCATTATAGAGGAGAGAAAACTTTAAAACTAAAAATAGAGAGTTGTCATGTGTTTTTCAATCAAAAAGATACTTTTTTTCTTTAAACTTACATGGATTTAGTAAAAATAATAATGAATTGAACAAAAATAATGAATTAGAAATTAATGAATAAAGAAATATTATGTGGTTTTAAATCCATTGGACTCTTTTCAGGTTTCTTGTACTTCAAGTATTATTTAGATTGTTTTTCTAGGTTATTAGTTTTAAAAAAATTAAAGGCTGTCAGTCTCTTCTCTACCTCAGACCCCTCAGATCCTTTCTACTTACATCAGCTAATACTTTTACATTTTTTCAAAAATAGTACTTGTATCTACATATATGTGGTTGTGTGTCCTTTTTCATTTTTGACACAAATGGAAGCATTATATTTTTTTACATTACCTTTATTTTTAAACCTAAATAATATGTCTTGGAAATCAATCTACAATAGCATGTATAGGTGGTTCTTCATTTCATGGCCATTTAGTATTTCATTAAATGGATATGTATTTTATTTGACCAGTCCTCTAGTGATGGACATTTAAATCCATTCCAGCAATTTGCTGTTATTAAGAAAACTTCTATAGTCCATACCTTTTTTCTTCAGTAATGAGCATTGAACCTAAGTATCACACATGCTAGGCAAGCACTCTACCGCTGAGCTATATATGCAGCCTCGGTGAATATCTCTCTGTACTTAAGTTTTTGCATGTGTGACAAGTATAGATGTAGATTTAACTGTGTAAAAGTAAAATTGTTAGGTCAACAAGGATATGTCTTAAGAATCTGTAAATATTGTCAATTATTTGCATAAAGCTTTTACAACATCACAGATATTTTGTCAAGTCTCTGATGATTTTTACTATTAAATTTTCAAATTTTTTTTATTGAGACAAAGTCTTCATATAATATGTTCTGATCACGTTTTCCCCTCCCTTCAATTCCTTCCAGATCATTCCCATCTACCCAACTCTGCACCCTTTCTTTCTCTCTGTTTAGAAAACAAACATGCAAAGCAAAAAAGAAACCAACCCACAAGAATCTCTCTCTCATACACACATACAACATACACATACACACACAGACACACACACACACACACACACACACACACACACACACGACAAAAAAGACCCTTAACAGAGCAATATGAAACAAAGTATACAAAAATATTTTTGAGTTTATTCTGTGATGGCCGTCTACTTTTTGGCATGGAATGTGGTTAATAAATTGGGTGGTGGTACATGCCTTTAATCCTAGCAGCAGCAGAGGATGGTGGGTTTCTGTGAGTTCAAGGCCAGCCTGGTCTACAGATCTCATTTCAGGGCAGCCAGGGTTACATGGAAAAACCCTGCCTTGAACAAACAACAAAAAAGTGTGGTTAATACTCCCCAATGAGACTCCATTAGAAAAAACTAACTTATTTATAACAGCTTTCCTTGCAAACAATTTTAGATTTTAATGCAGATCAATTTATTTATTATCATTTCAGTAAAAACTGGGTCTTGTCTCTTACATGTTTTTCCCTTAGTACCTTTATTGCTTTAGTTTTTGCAGTTTAAATTTTGGGCCATCCAGAATTACGCAAAGTAAAACAGATACAGAGCTTTTTATGTTTGTTTCAATACAACTAATTTTCCTTTTCTTCATAATCTTTTTTTGTTTTTGGTTCTGGAGGTTGAAATCATGGACTCATTGTAAGCTAAGCTAATGCTCTGGCACTGTGTATCCCTTCATCTATCTACCACTCTCTTGTCTCCATTATGACTAGGAGTAGTTGAGGGGGGGAAGAATAATATGATCAAAATATATTGTATGAAAAATTTAAAAAACAATTCCCATCTTGTAAGTACATGCATTGAGAAAGTGGTTGTAAACTGTTTTTAAAAGCCCAGTCTTTGCTCTCTTCACTAAACATTTTAAATTGGATGTTGCTATTTTGAGTTAGAACAAATGAGTCAAAATTGTTAGTTATATCTCTTCTTAGGTAAGCTATTGACTAATTTCCTTTGTTGTTCAGAAAAGAACAGCCTGTTCACCATATATTCCTTACCTCTGTCAGTGACCTTGTCTGCTGCTTTGGAGACCTCATGTTTTTTCCTGGCATATGAAGTTTATGCCATTAATTGTCAACCCATAAAAGACTCCCTCCGAAAGACTATGACTCTTTAGTGAGAGGTCATTAAGGCCTTTTGTGAGCAGAATCTCAAGGTCATGTTTTTTTTTCCTATGACCCACACAGCTCAGATGAAGTGATTCTAAAGCCCACTGGAAGTCAGCTGACTGTGGAATTCTTGGAAGAGAATAGTTTCAGCGTGCCTATCCTTGTCTTGAAGAAGGATGGGTTGGGGATGACATTACCCTCTCCATCATTCACTGTGAGGGATGTGGAACACTATGTTGGTAAGACACCACAGACCCTCTTTTTTTTAAGATTTATTTGTTTATTTAATGTAAGTATACTGTGGCTGTCTTCAGACACTCTAGAAGAGGGTGTCAGATCTTGTTATGGATGGTTGTGAGCCACCATGTGGTTGCTGGGATTTGAACTCAGGACCTTTAGAAGAGCAGTCAGTGCTCTTAACCGCTGAACCATCTCTCCAGCCCACCACAGACCCTCTTAACTGTAACATTAGCTGTTGCTATCAGCATTTAAATCATGCTTGGCATGGTGGCTCATGATACCTTTAATCTCAGCACCCAAAGAGCAGAGGCAATCAGATCTCTGAGTTTGAGGCCAGCCTGTTCTGCATAGTGAGTACCAGGATACCTAGAGCCACATAGAGATACTCTGTCTTGACAAACAAAACAAACAAAAAGACTAGAGTCATTTCTCTAATCCACCTTTTTATATTTGCTTTTTAATCATCTTGAGAGTATGATGTGACGGCCTTGCCTAGAGTCATTCTTTGGCGAGACAAAGGAATTTCTTTTCCTTTTTAACTTTTATTTTAATTCAACTATTTTATGTACATGCATGCTCTGTCTTCATGCACATCAGAATGGGGAATAAGGTCCCATTATAGGTGGTTGTGAGACACTATGTGGTTGCTGGGAATTGAACTCAAAACCTCTCTGGAAGAGCATTCAAGTGCTCTTAACCACTGAGCCATCTCTCCAGCCCTAGGGACTTTGTGTGTGTGTGTTGGGGGGTAATGACAGTATTTATTTGATTCATTCTCTTCTTCTCTTAATAGACAACATAAAATTAGGTTGAGCCATTTTTTTATTAATTTATTTTATTTATTTACATTCCAAAAGTTGTCCCCCTTCCTGGTCCCCACTTCCTGAGTTCTTCACCCCCTTCCCCTGCCTCTGAGTGGGTGCTCACCCACCCACCCCCTCCTTACCTTCACCAGCATCCCTCCTCACTGAAGCATCAACCTTCCACAGAATTAAGGGCATCCTCTCCTACTGAACCAGGACAAGGCAGTCTTCCACTACACATATTCCGGGGTCACGGATCAACCCATGTATGCTCCTCGGTTTTTGACTTAGTCTCTGGGAGCTCTGAGGGGTCTGGGTCAGTCGACACTGTTGTTTTTCCTATGGGGTTGCAATCCCCCTCAGCTCCTTCAGTTTTTCCTCCAATTCCTCCATTGAGGTCCCTGACCTCAGTCCAATGGTTGGCAATAAGTATCTGCTTTTGTCTCAGTCAGGTGCTGGTAGAGCCTCCCAGAGGACAGCCATGCCAGGCTCCTGTCTGCAAGTACAACATGGCCTCATTGAGCCAATTTTTTTTTTTTTTTTTTTTGGTTTTTTGAGACAGGGTTTCTCTGTGTAGCCTTGGCTGTCCTGGAACTCACTTTGTAGACCAGGCTGGCCTCGAACTCAGAAATCCTCCTGCCTCTGCCTCCTAAATGCTGGGATTAAAGGCGTGCGCCACCACCACCCGGCGAGCCATTTTTTTTAACTTGGGAAATTTTAGGGATCATAGTCTCTGATACCTGTTCTTACATACTAGTTATTACTGGCGCATTAGTGTAGGGGCAGACTAGAAGAGAAGAAATAACGAAGCAGATCCATGGCAGTTAGACAGTGTGAGAGTTTCTATCAGACATATAGCCCTAGTAGCCCCCACTCAGATCTTGAGAGAGTGTGATAGATTTCTACTCTCTGCAGATACACATGGTATCTGAAGACAGAGTTCCTGAGTATATGACCATTCTAGGTGCTGGTGAGGGGACAAGAAGTTTTTGTCCCTGAGAGACCTAACTCAGTACAGAACTCATTTCTTTATTTCAGGTTCTGACAAAGAGATTGATGTGATTGATGTGGCTCGCCAAGCTGACTGCAAGATGAAACTTGGAGATTTTGTCAAATACTATTACAGTGGGAAGAGGGAAAAAGTCCTCAATGTCATTAGTTTGGAATTCTCCGATACCAGGTAGGAGGGGAAAAGTAACAGAAAAGCCTGACAGGGCGTCTAAAACTTGTATATATACTTGAATTTATATTTTGGTTTGTTTCCTTCACTCTAGTAGTTTTGTTTCTCAATTTAGAGAAGGGAGTTGGCTTATACTTTATAGGGCACTGATTCAACTTTATAATAACTAAGTCAGTTTCTTCAATTTCTAACAGAGCTAGATTATATAGTATCTGTTTTACTTAATTTGTCTCCTTTGTTCTAGGGCATCTGCCTTTGATCTTTTCCTAGTGTTTGTATTTTTACTTTATGACTGTCCTAAATGAAGAGTAAGTCCTCAGTCTTTGGAAATAGATTTTAAAATTACCAAGTAGTTTTTCTAAGGGTAGGTTGCCTACATTTAAAAGGGAAAGATTATAATCTTTAAAATATTCTGTCAGTACTACTTACATATTCAGGACTGTGGTGAATATTAAGAAATTCTAACATATCTTTTTCTTCTTAGGAAACTTACTAATTGCTTATTGGCATTTTAAGCTTTCAAATAATTAATAAAAAGTTAGATTTGCAAGAAGTTGGAAAAACAGTGTACAGCAAGGTCCTGTGTACTTTTCAGTTTCCCACAGTGGTAACATGATCATAATATTAAAATCTTTACTATTGCTTTTAAGATTAAAGAACCTAACGGTATTTAAATACTGTAGTTTCTTTATCACTTAATCCCGAAAGCCCGTGTGGTAGCCTGTAGACATGCAGAAAAGGGGGAAAAGCAAACTGGAACAAAAAGAAAATAAAGCTAAGGGACTAGGATGCATATGGATAGGGACTATGCACATGAATGCATAATTCTTTGTTTAGTTGGTGGAAATAGATTGCACAGTTTTCATTGAATTTCTTGAAGGTCAAAACAAAGAGAAGTGCATAATATTATAAGATTTGTAGGTTTATGTAGGATAAAACAGCCAGATGTATGGAACTGAGCTCCAGGAGGTTTCTGTAATTATAAGGGCTTTTCATACAGAAAATATCAAGGTGGGGAAAAGACAACTATTACAAACTAAGTGATGAATGAGTAGACTTGGGGAAGTGAAATAACGGGCATGACAGTTTAGTAGTAGGAATGGCCACTTCCTATTGGGGAAGGATTTGGAGCTAGGATTTAGGACTGGATTTGGAAGCTGAGTGGAGCCAGACTACTGTTAAACTTGTAGGAATAAATGCTGTATATACCTTTGGACTCTGTGGAGAAAATTATTTTTTTAAAATTTGTTAAATCTGACCACAGTACTTTATTCAGGCTTAAACCTTCAATTTTCAGTCAGCTCACGTTTCTTTTCACCTTTACTAGGCTTTCAAACCTCGTAGAGACACCGAAGATTGTTCGCAAGCTGTCATGGGTGGAAAACTTGTGGCCAGAGGAAAGTGTTTTTGAGAGGCCCAATGTGCAGAAGTACTGCCTCATGAGTGTGCGGGATAGCTATACAGATTTTCACATTGATTTTGGTGGGACCTCAGTTTGGTACCATGTGCTTAAGGTAGGAATGAATATGACACCTGGAGGCAGCCAGACATATCTGCATCTCATATTCTATCTGGTAACACTTTGACATGATTAACTCTACTGTGTTAATTCTGAAGACAGGATTCCTGAGTATAAGGCCATTCTAGGTACTGGTGAGGGGACAAGAAGTTTTTTACCAAGATACAGAATTAATTTCTTTACTTTGGGTTCTGACAAAGAGATTAATGTGATTGATGTGGCACATGTGGGTGTGCCTCTACAATTTTGATGCTTAAGCAAAAAAGTTATTGAAGGTAGGCATGGTGGCTTCTGCCTATAATTTCAACACTTGCAAGGTAGTGGCAGGAGACTTGCCATGAATGAGAGTTCAGCCTGAGCTTCATGGTAAGTTTCAGATCAGCTTGAGCTAAAGAATGAGAGACTTTCTCAAAAAGCCCAAATTCAAAACAACAACAACAGCAAAACTGGGGACATTGGAGGGTGGACTGGAGGAGCTGAAGGGGTCTGCGACCCCATGGGAAGAACAACGATGTTGGCCACCCAGACGCCCCAGGACTCCCAGGGACTAAGCCATCAACCAAAGGGTACACTTGGTTCCAGCCAAAAATGTGGCAGAGGAATGCCTTGTCGGGCATCAATGGGAGGAGAGGTCCTTAGGGAAATCGAGGGGGGGGAGGTGGGAGTGGGTCAGGGGGAGGGGCATATACTTGGAGGCAGGGGGGTGGGAGGAGGAGTTGAGGGTTTTTGGGGAGGAGGGAAACTGGGAAAGGTTTTAGCATTTGAAATGTAAATGAAGATTATATTCAATAAAAAAAAAAAAACATGGGGAAGGAGGCATGCATCAGACCCTAGCCTGCACCCCTAGCACTAAAAGTATTTTTTTGAGGTCTAGGGACTTAGTTTAGTGGTGTAGTGCTTTCTTAATGTGTGCAAGGTCCTGGCTTCTATCTCTAGTACCATAGATGTTGCTTTTTTGAATAGCAATAAATTACTTAAGGTGTTTTCTACCTTCTTAAATGAAGGAATTCTATTTCTCCCAAAATATATGAAAATGTCTGTATTTATTATAGAAATTTCTTGGTAACATGAGCTTTCCCTCCCTCAAACTTTAATATATGTACCATAGAAAATTCATTTACTTTCTCCAAAGTAACCAAAGTAAAGTGGCTGTATTTTTTTTCTGAGATATTTGGGAGTAGTTCCAGACATAGGGTCTCCTTATATCTAATAATTCATTATTTAGTTCTTAACAGTGGTATTTTTTAAGTAATTATAGGACAGTTATCAAAATAAGGTAATTGATATAATACTATTATTAGCTACTCTCTATGAAGGCTGTCAGTGTTTTCAGTTGTATAGTACACATACAGTTTTGTCACATCATAGTTTTCTGTGTTTAAATTTTTGATGTATTAAGCTACATGCTAGGGTATGGTTCTTTTTCACCAAATTGTCTATCAGATGATTATAAACACAATTAGGAAATAAAATATTCTTCCAACAGATAATCCATCATCTAATGAAATATAATCTTCTAGAAGTCCTTGGACAGTTACTGAACTTTTAACCTTACTAACTTTGATTGCAGGTATGAGAAGGAACACTGTATAACTGGTATTTAAAAGCAGATTCAATTTTCTTCTCATCAGTAATATGGTCATAAATTCTAGGGCTAGTAGTATTGATCTTGCCTATAGAGGCCATTTTTTTTCACTTGGTATTGCATCTAAAATAAGAGCAATTGGTATATATTTCTCCTAACTTAAATAGATTTAAATGCCTCTTTCAAATTATTTTTGGAAAATTTGGAGAAAATTTGAGCAGTTTATCTAAAAATGTTTCTTGATGGGTTTGGGAAACAGCTCTGGCATACTGATTTGTGGGTGGAGACTGGGAGAGATTTGACCGTTTGGAACACCTTTCCTCAAGAAGGACTTTTCTTGAAACCTTTTTATTTCAGGGTGAGAAAATCTTCTACCTGATCCGCCCAACAAATGCTAATCTGACTCTCTTTGAGTGCTGGAGCAGCTCCTCAAATCAGAATGAGATGTTCTTTGGTGACCAGGTGGAAAAGTGCTACAAGTGTTCTGTGAAGCAAGGACAAACACTGTTTATTCCTACAGGTCATTCCTGGGTCCCTCTAGAGGGGAGGATGGGAAAGGCAGAAAGAAGGGAGATAGTGGTACTGTACTAAACCCTGTCCATAATGTATTAATCTCATTATGTGACATCTCTTTTTTTCATTAGCTGAGAGGTTAAGAACTAGACCTCAAGAAAATGTATATGTTGGCCAGTAGGTAGCATGGTTTTGTGTGGAGGCCGCAGATGACAGAACAAGCAGGCTGATGGAGCACTGTATTTGGGATTAATGTCAACTGGGTATACCAATAGAGAACAGGACTCAGCCCTATGACTAGGGATACTAACTCAGAGACTGATGTTCTAGTCTATAACATTGAATGACCAGGATGGAAACATTCCTTGTTAATAGTTCATGCCTGGGTTTTACTTATAGAATTCCTAGGTCTCATGTGGAGTCTGAATTTGTGTGTATTTTGCTGGACAACCATTTCTTCCACTGAGCTATATCCTAAGCTGTACATTTTGAAAAAAAATAACCCTGTTGTCTCAATTTGGGGAGAGTTGATATCTAGAAGCTAATTGAATCCTTTTTGAACAGTCCAATTTAAATGTTTCTTGATTATTTAATCAGAATTAACATTAAATTTTCTTGAAATGTATAGGGTAATATTCTCATTGAATGTGGGCATAATAAAACACACTTGGAATCTCAGATACTTGGAAAACCGAGGCAGGAGAATTATGTTTTCAAGGCTAGCTTGGGCAAGTTAGTGAAACTCTACTTAAAAATGAAACAAAATAAATATTTTAAAGATCTTTTGTTTTTTCTATTAAAAGTCTTGTCTTAAACTCAGAGGTCCACCTGTCTCTGCCTCCCAGCTGCTGTAATTAAAGGTGTGTGCCACTATGCTCAGCTTATAAATAATAAACAAATAAATAAATGAAATTCTCTTGTGAAATAACATGGACCTGAAAATTTGGGGTGGAGTTTTAACATTAGGTTTCCTTAATCTTTGTAAGGCTATTTGCATTATCTAGCCCATGTTTTTACTAACAAAGCCAACTTGCCAGTCCATGTATTCCATATTAGATGAGTTGTGATTGTCTATGCTTTTCAAAGAAGTACTATATTGATTCATTTTATTCCTTCTCTCCCTTCCTCCCTTTCCCCACTTTTGTTCATTCCTGTATTAGTTACCTGTGTCTTCTCTTTTATTTCTGTCAGTCTTCTAGAGGTTTATCAGTTTTGTTTGATGTTTTTTCTCTTTATGTTTTCAATTTTGTTTTTTGCTTTTATCTTTATTTTTCCTTCTGTTTGTTCTGAGTATATTTTATACTTTTTTTCCTAGTTTTTCCTAGTCTTGAGATAGATTTTAGATTATTAATTTCAGACTTTCTTTCTTTTATAATGTGAGCATTTAGTGCTGTAAATTCCCAGCACCAGTTTAGCTCTTAGACACATTTTTATTACCATTTTTATTGTGATAAGTGTGCCTTTGTAGAAAATGCAATAGAATTTATATGCCACAAAATGTACAGGTTTAACAGTTGTTTTTAGTATACTTTTGCAAGGGATCATCACTTTAAAAAGAAACACTTTCCCCATTAACAGTTACTTTTTATTCAACTCTTCTCCCAACCCCGGGACAACAATTTTTTTTTTAAACTTTTTTTGTATGTGAATTTTCCTCTTGAGTATTCCACATAAATAATAGTTTTGGGATAGGTTCTTATATAGTCTAGGCTAGCCTTGAACTCAACTTGATAGCTGAAGTTGGTCTTCAACTATTGATCCTCCTGCCTCCACTTTCTGTGTGGTGATATTACAAATGTGTACTACTTTACTTTTCTTTTTTTTCTTTAGACAGATTTATGTGATCCTGGAATCTGCTACGTAGCCCAGCCTTGCCTCAAACTTGGCAATATTTTGTCAGCTTCATGAGTGATTACAAACATGGCACCTCACTTTACTACTTTTTTTTTAATGGCAAAATAATTCCTCTACCCCCTGCAACAGGGTCTCATATACACAATAATCAATGTTGCTATGTAGCTTGAACTTCTCCTCCTGCCTCTATCTTCTAAGTACTGTGGTTATAGGTTTGCACTACCGTGCCTAGTTTTTTTTTTTAGTTTTATGTAGTACTAGAGATCAAACATAAAGCTTTGTTCATGCTAAGCATCCATTTACCAGCTGAGCTATAACTCCAGCCACTGCAAAATAGTATTTCTTAATATGGTTATGCCACATATTTTCCTTTTCTTTTAAAAATGTTTTCTTAGCATATATTATCCATAATAGGGGGTCTCTGTATGACATTTCTATACATGCACGTAATGTATTTTGTATTTGCCATTCCCTACTGTCCCTCTTCACACATGCTAACCCCCTTACCATTTAATTACTTTTCTATTTTCATGTCGTGTGTGTGTGTGTGTGTGTGTGTGAAACCCAGTGAGTTTCATTAGAGTTGCTAACAGTAGCATATTAGGAACCTTGCCAATGGTTCCTTCCTTTCTACCATGGAAGAAAATCTCTTTATTGAGTTTTGGGGAGTTTTACATCATGTACCCTAGTCCCATTCATCTCCCTGTACCCTCATATCTGTCCTTCATCCTTGCTAACTCCCCACCAAAATAAAATACGCACAAACAAGAAAAAACAACAAAAGCATAGAAAATATCTCATCATGGAAGCTGTAGTATGTCAGTGTGTCCCACATTATATCCCTCTATCTACACTTCTTCACTTGGAAATGTTGCAATGAGTTATTGGTCTGGTTCAAGATCTACAATATTGGGTCCTCATCAGGACTCCTCCAGGTTATCTTGTTGCTCTGTGTTGTGGAGATCCTTCAGCTTTGGATCAGCAAGACTGGCCCTTTAACGCATCCCAACCATTTGAAGATGATACAGATTTTGTGATAGACGAATTCAGAGCCCTGGATTTGGGTTTGAGTCGTAGCTGAGCTGGTCCGCCTGCCAGAGAGCCCAATCTTGTGAATATCTTACACAAGTAATCACAGTTGCTGTGAGTTCAAGAATATAAAATAAAACAGCCATGCCATACCTTGAAATTCTGTTCCACACTTGCTTCCACTTCTCCTAGCCACATTGTTTTTTATTCACCAACTGATAGACATTAAGCTTTTTCTTTTTCTTTTCCTTTCTTCCTTCCTTTCTCTCTCTCTCTCTCTCTCTCTCTTTCTTTCTTTCTTTCATACTGGGGATTGAATGCAAAGCCTTGTGAATGCTGTCTAAGTGCTCTACCACTGAGCTAGTTCCATAACCCCTATTCATTATTTTATTCAAAAAATCTTTTAGAGACAAGGTCTCATAAAGTTGCCCAGGTTGGCACTGAGCCCACTGTGTAGTGTAGTTAAGTCTCAGCTTCCTGAGTAGCTGAGGTTATAGTTATGTGCCAGTCAATCTAGCTTGGAATCGTTTTTAGCTATTATGAATAATGCTACTATGAGTATTCATGTAAAACATATTTTGCCAACATAATGAGTTGACTATTCTTAATTAAAAATATGGAATCCAGCTAGGCTGTAGTGGTACATGCCCTTAATCCTTGTACTTGGAAGCCATAGGCAGGAGGTTCAATGCCAGCCTCGTCTTAAAGAGCTAGTTCTGGGATAGCCAGGGCTACACAAAGAAATCATATCTCAAGACAGAAAACCAAACAAACAAACAAAACTCCCAGAAACAAATATCTGGAACCAGCAGTATCTTTTTTTTTAAAGTATCTACAGAGTCTGAGTTCCCCTTCCTAAAATCATGTTTTATTGAATTTATTTTCTATGCTCGGTACTTGTGCATAGTCCTGTGTGTGTGTGTGTATGTGTGTGTGTGTGTACACGTTTGTTTATTGGTGTATATGCATATCAGAGTCCAGAAATTGATATCCAATGTCTTTTGTAGTTACTCTTTATTTTTTAAAATGTATTTGTAATTTTAGTTTTTTTTTTTTTTTTTTTTTTATAAATCTTTTACTTACATGAAAGGATGTGCAGCAAGTGCTTGCCTTGTTCCCCCTGGAGGGCCGAAGATGGCAGATGAATTCCCTGGAACTGGAGTTACAAATAGTTGTGAACTGCCTTGTGGGTTCTAGGAATTGAGGCCTGGTCCTCGGGAAGAGCAGCCAATGTTCTTAATCTTCAAGCCATCTCTACACCATCACTTTATTATTTTTTTGAGACATAATTTCTCACTAAACTAGGCTATCTGTAACAAGCCCTATGAGTCCTCCTTTCTTCAAGCTCTTGCAGTGCCCGAGTTACAGACATGCTGCCATGCTTAGATTTTTACATGGGTGCTTGAGATCTGAATTTAGGTCCTCATGCTTGCATGGCAAGTACTTTATTGACTGAGCCTTCTCCTTAGCTCTGAAACCTTTTGAGAGCCAAAGCAACCCTGTAAATAGAAAATTTTACATCATCTGACTAATGTGATGAGATCATGCTCAGATATAAATGTAAAATTAACTTTTATTCACCCAATGTAATTGTCATCTTGAAGGCTTACTTCCTCTGTCTGCTAACCAAGGCCTACTTCTGGAAGCTTCTAGCCTCAATACAATGTTATCTAGGCCTAGAATGTTTTCAGCCTCTGGGATTTACTGCTGAATAAGATCTCCCCTTCCTAGTTCTTTCTGAATTCTGGCTAGGTGGTTCAATTCATCTGTTTTGGCTCAGAACTCTTCAAACTGGCTTCTCTGGCCTTTCTTGAACGGATCTGGTTGGTCTCTTACTAAGTGTGGCAATCTGCTGGCTCCTTCTCATTCTCTGGCTCATTCTATCTTCACCTGTGTCTAGGTAGTTCTTTGTCTGCAACTTTTCTCTGTAAAACTGTCGCCTTCCTCTCTGCACTGCCCCTTTCCTCTCTCTACTCATGAGAGTTGCAGATATTCTATTCTGTCAAATCTTTCTCACTCAATTAGACATCAGTTTTAAACGTAGCTGCTTCTTTCTACAAACTAACTTTACCTTCATTGTTTGGGATTAAATGTATGTCCTAAGGGCATGCCTGTATTCCAACCAGAGGGATTAAAAGGTGTGTATCAAGGCTGAGCCACACCACAACTAGCCACATGTTTTTCTAATAAATAACACAATCTCAGGGTATAACATAATCTTGGTGTTCACAGTGTGATCAAATACCCTGCAGCATATAAGTGTGTAAATTTTACTTCAGGCTGTTTGTATAAAGTACATTCAGGTCATAAACAAGTATCTCATTCCCAGAATAACTGTTTTATCCTCAAGATATATGTATATTTGTAGATATTACAAAATTTTAAATATGTCTCAAGTCTGAAACATTTCTGATTTGAAGTATTTTAGGCAAGGGATATTCGGCTTGTGTTTTCAGTTTTCTTGTGTATGTTTGGGAGAGGATTGCCTCTATCGTGTGGTAATTCCATAGATTGCCTTTTTGAGGAATTGCCACGCTATTATCAAAGTAGTTAATGTGCACTATTTTACATTCCAGGTAGCAAAGTATAAGGGTTCCAATTTGTTCATATCTTCTCCAATACTTGTCATTTCTGTCTTTATGATCATAGCAATCCTAGCGTGAGTAAAATATAACACCAAGGTTCTAGTTTGTGTTTCCCTAATGACTATTAATGTTAACCATCTTGCAAAAATACTTCCTGTAATTTATAGATCTTTGTTCTTTATTTTTTGTGAAATCCTTTACTTATTCTTAAATAGTAATAACAGTATAACTGTTTATAAATAAATAATTTTAATTAAATACTATTATTAAATCACTCAGTGCCTATTACACAGTGACCAACACACAATGACCATTACACAAATTTTTTGTACTTTTATCAGATATAGTGTTCAAAAATATTTTTTCTTATCTTGAGTTTGTCTTTTGACATTATTCTTTTCTTTCTTTCCTTTTTGAATTTTGAATTTTTTTTTCCTTTTTAACAAGGTTTCTCTATGTTTCCAGGCTGTCCTGAAACTCGCTCTGTAGACCAAGCTAGCTTTGAACTCACGGAGATCTGCCTGTCTTTGCCTCCTGAATGCTGGGATTGAAGACATATGCCACCACTACCTGGCTTGACATTACCTTTTAATACATTAAATTGATTCTTTGACAATTTCACACATACATACATATGTGTACTTTATTCATTTCCACCATTTTTTTTCTTATGTCTGTTTCCCTGCTGCTTAGTCTCTTCTTCCCAACGAATATCCCTTCTACTTTAACATCTTTGTGTGCTTCACTGCATTTAAGTAGAGTTGCTTACATTAGCGTGGTTGGGAATTATTTTACCAGTTTTGGTAACTTCCTCTCTCACAGGAGCTATTAGATTAACTGCCTATAGCTCCCAGAAAGAGTTGAGTCTTCACATTCTCTGATAGTGTCTCATAAAATATGAATGTTATTATGTACAGTTTATCTGTTTTTCTTTGTTGGCTTTTCTTTTTATCCCTTTGTCTCACTCAGGCTGTGCTTAGTCTCTCTCTGTATCTCCAAGGCCTCAAACCTGTGATCTTACTGCCTTAAATTTTTGATTGATATAATTATATCTACAGGTATTGGGAATTCAAGGAAGTAAATATTTAAAGTATTTTATAGTTTTTTTTGGACACATTGTCTTACTCAGACTGTGTTGTCTTACCATGTAGTTCAGCTATCCTTAAACCTGTCACCTTCCTGCCTTAGCTTTCTGAGTGCTGGGATTATATATATATGTGTTACTGTTTTCGGTTTAGTTTGGCTATTATATTTAGATATTTTATTAAAATTGAGTTAGTTTTTATATACAGGTTGAGAGACAAGAGCCCAATTTTATTCTTTGGCATGTTGACATCTGCTTTTTCCAGAGTATCCTGAAAACTTCTTTCTTCATTGAATTTTCTTGATATTTCTCCTCCATCACTGTCACTGGTTGATTTAGAGTTCAAGTTACAGTTCAATGGTGGAATATTGCCTAGTATGTTCAAGGCCCTGGGCTTGCTCCTCAATCTTGCAAAACCAAAAATCAAATGAAAAAAACAAACCAGGAAAAGTCAGCTGAGCATATATGGGTTTATTTTTTGGATCTTATATCTTCCATTGATTTATATGCCCAATGCATACTTTTGATTACTATACATTTATAGTAAGTTTTGAGGTTGGGATTTGTCCCAACTTTGTATATCTTTTTCAAGGTTGGTTTATTATGATCCCATGAATTTTTTATGTGAATTTTTAGGTTTAGAATTTTCTTTGTTTTTTTTAGTGGTTCTAGTTGTTTATTTGCTCTAGTTTTGTTTTGATTTTAGTAGTTGCTACTGTGTGTGTGTGTGTGTGTGTGTGTGTGTGTGTGTGTGTGCACGCGCATGCGCATGTAATATTACAGATTATTGGTGATACTGTTTTATCTGTTTGGAAGGTTTTAGTTGTATCTAGAGGTATAAAAAACAGTTTGGAATACTAACCAGTATGAGAGATAAGGAGGGACATGAATCTTCTGGATAGATGGATGGAGAAGGGAGATGAATATGGAAAGGATTTAAGAAAACATAATGTTGCAAAAATAAAGGGAAGGGGAATGAATAATTGTGTTTTAGTGGTGTGCATTGTAGAAAGAGTAGCAAAAGATTCATGCTCTTGTAGAGAAGAGTGGGTAAAGCAACAGAAAGATAATTCAAGTAGAGAGAATGATGCATTAACTTTATAAGTTGATTTTGTTAGGTTATGCTGGTTATTGCCACAGTAAAAAAGTAATATTTTGAATTATTGGTAAGCTATTTTTAAGGAATGAAGGTTAAACTGACCAGGCAGTGAGGTGTCCAAAGAAAGAAAGACCTTCTGCTAGCTGTGATTTTTGCCTTCTTTATACTACAGGATGGATACATGCTGTGTTAACACCTGTGGACTGCTTAGCCTTCGGAGGGAACTTTTTACATAGCCTTAACATTGAAATGCAACTCAAGTGAGTTCTGACATTATCCGTTCTTGTGTGCTATAGTCCTTGTGTAAGTCCCTTGAGTAAGGAATACAGTATAGTATGATGAAGACAGCAAGAAAGGGAAGTACCTTGGGCTTTTTGGTTTTTTGCTTTTTAAAGACAGGGTTTCTCTGTGTAGCCCTGACTGTCCTAGAACTCACCCTGTAGACTAGTCTGGTCTCAAACTCAGAGATCTGCCTGCCTCTGCCTCCCAAGTTCTTGGATTAAAGGTGTGCAACACCACTGCTGCTGGGCAGTATTTTGGTTCTTAATGACAGTTTGACAAGGTTAATAGTCTTTCTTCACTTGGTTGTTAATGTACCTTTGGGCAGGTACATAATCTTTGATCTCAAAGTTTCTTTGTATATAGGGTTTTACAGTGTCACTGTGAGTATTAAATACAGTGGATACATAGCGCTGAGAATAATGTTTGGTACATAATAGGTGCTCAGAAAATAGATTCTTTTTATAGTCATTATGTTTCCTTACAGGGCTTATGAAATCGAGAAGCGTCTGAGCACAGCAGACCTTTTCAAGTTTCCCAACTTTGAGACCATCTGTTGGTATGTGGGAAAACATATTCTGGACATCTTTCGAGGTATGGTTTTCCTTACCAGCTATCACTTTTGCTAAGAGAAAGGAGTAAGAAGAGGGAGTGTGGAAATTGGGAAGAGGAGGAATGGGAGGTAGAAGCTTGCTACCACTGCTGCCTTGCTGTGTATATTAAAACATCATTACTATCTTAAATATATACTATAAAACATCCCCATAACCAAGATATAGAACCAGGCTAGAGGTCCATGAACGCTACTTAGACACAGTGGAACTTTATTCAACTCTAATGAAAAGTGAATTTTTATATTTGCAGAAAATGAATGTACTGGAGATCATTATGTGAAACGAAATAGCCAGATGCAGACAATTTTTTTCCTCATATATAGAATCTAGATTAGAATTTATGGGGTGTGTGTGTGTGTGTGTGTGTGTGTGTGTGTATGTGTGTGTGTGAGAGAGAGAGACAGACAGACAGACAGACAGACAGAAAGAGACATAGACATCAAAGTAGAAGGGGACTATGAGAGGAGAGAGGGAGATTTAACAGAAGTGTCCAACCTGTGGACCAAAAGATGCATACAGCTGCGTGTGGCTAAGGACAACAGAAAATGGGGTCCAGCATGAAATTGTAAACCGACTTAAAATGTTTTGAAGTGTTTTTGCAATTTGTTTTGGTAACTCAGTGGCATGGTTATTTAGTGTGAACTTTGAAGATAAAACATTGGGTTGCAAAGTCAGAAGATTGGACATACTTAGTGAGGGATGGGCAGAACAAAAGTGTAATGTGGTGTGTGTGTGTATATATATATATATATGTGTGTGTGTGTGTGTGTGTATATATATGTATATATATTTATATATAAATGGAAGTGGAAGGTGAGACTCTGGGGTAAGAAAGGGGAAAGAGGGGGGCAATGAGTTGAGTAAGTAAGAATAAAGTATACTGATGTAGTTGTTCAAACTTTGTATTTTTTATATTAACTAAAAAAATAAAGTGATCATAACTATTATACCATTATACTTCACTTACTTTCTCCCCCTATATCATCCATAATTTCTGGAAACTACTAATCCCCATAATTTTGTCATTGGAAGAATAGTATATGAATGGAATCATATCATATGATTCATGAGTATCCTGGATATGCCTCCCTTAGGGATAAGACTCAGTCTTGACATCCTGGCATCATTGTGGTCCTGGGTATCTGCCCTGGGAGAAACCAGCTTGCTGGTTTTCATCTTTCTTAGTCTTGTCTGAAATAAAGTGAGTCCCTTGCTTGGACCTGATAATTCATTCTTCGAGGTGACTAGGCCAGAAGGAATCAGTATCACAATTACAAAGGACCTCATAGCCTAGTGAGTACAGTTTCCTACCCAATATTTCAAGCCCTTACTCTGCCACTTTGACCGACTGTCATATAAGTGTTAAAACATGGAATAACTAATGATTCATTTACTTATTCTTACCAGCTTAGTACAGCCTGGACAAAGAAAGTAGAGAATTCTTTATAAAACCTAAAATTAGTTATTAATAACCTCCCCATGAAGTAAGGTGTTCATGAAGTAAGTATAGATAATTTTGAGACCTAAAAGGCTGAGTAATTTAATAGAAGGAACACAGGCCTTATATTCAAATGGACACAGCTATATGTTTTGGCACCTACAACATGTATATCCTTGATCAAGATTCCTCTCAGACCTTTAGTTTCCTGAACTAGGAAATGAATTTTGCTGATAATGTAGATATCAGAGTTAAATGACAGCTGCCTAGTGGGTAGTAAGTTTTTAGTCAGTGAGTGCTATTGATGTAACAGATCTGAGGGTGTGCCCAGAACTCTCAACATTTTCTTTGGTTGTCTGACAAAGGTAACAAGTCCTTCGTTCCTCTGAATAGCTGTATTGGCACTCCTCTTTTTTTATTCCTGCTTTAGGCTTACGAGAGAATAGAAGACACCCTGCCTCCTACCTGGTCCATGGTGGTAAAGCTCTGAACTTGGCATTTAGAGCCTGGACAAAGAAAGAAGTAAATATGCTTATTTCTATACCTACTTAGTAGTTCTTCTTTCCATAAAGGTTATGGATAGATATTTGGGGAGTCATAAAATCAAAGAAGCAAATAGGCTCCTGAGTTAGAGTGGAAAGCTAGGCTAGGAGCCTTTATTTTGGATTTTAAGAACTAATACATATGCTTATTCCTTAGAATTAAAAATAGATGATTGTAAAGAAAATTTTCAATAATTTTAACGAGAGGAATTAGCATTAACATTTCGATATATTTCCTTTTAGTCTTTTATGTGTGCATTATATGTTTTCCTTTTTGTTTATGCCTATGGGTGTTTTGCCCGAATGTGAGTGCATAACATGCATGCAGTGCCTGGAGAGATCAGAAGAGGGTGTCAGATTCCCTGGAACTGGAGTTGCAGATGGTTATAAGTTACCGTGTGGGTGTTAGGAATTAAACCTCTCTCCTCTAGAAGAACAGCTAGTGCTCTTAACTGCTGAGCCAACTCCAGTCCCTTGTGTGTATTTTTTTGAGGGCGCTGCAGGTAAAATTGGAACCCTGTATATGCTTTGCACCTTGTATCTCTGGGACCCGCATGTGCATTTAGAGACATAATTGGTATTGCATTATTTATTCAATTTTGTATTTCACTAGATTGGCTTAATTTTCCTGTGTTACTTAAGTTCCCTATAAATACTTAATTGCTACATGCTATTCTTTTTCAGGAATCACCTAATTATTTGTTTATAGTTGCTTTCTATTTGTTTCTTTATTTGGAGGGCTGTAGTTACAGAAAATCATACGGTAAATATCCGTAAGCATATGTCTTTGTTCCTTATCTCTTGTTTATTCCTTCAGGATAGATTCCTGAAAGATCAATTACTGGATCAAAGTATATGGAAAAAAATGTAAGGTTCTTGATGCCTACTGCCAAAATGACGTTTTAGAAAATTTCCAGTATTCATCTATCTGAGTGTAAAACAGCTATAAAAGATAATTCTTATTATCTTTCTTAAGCTCTCTATGTACTGATTTGGAAAGATCTCCAGAATTTGTCAAATGAAGGTACAGAATCATCTATAGAAGCAACCATGTGTGTAAAAGGGGAAGAAACAAAAATTGTGTTTATATAAGTTCATATTCACCTGAAGACACAGTTTGCAGGGACATAGAAGCTAATGAAAAATAGTTTCCAGTGGAAGAAGGTAGAATGATAGGGATGCTTTTTAACATATCTCTTTAATTATTTAATTTTTGAACCATGTAAATATATTTATTTCCAAATGTTCATTTAAAAATTTTCAACCTTAAGAAATGGAAAAATAACACTGAATTCCTTTTCTTTTGGCCGAATACTCTGGGTCATGGGGCCGGTCCTAAGGTGTGGTTAATATAACCAGTAAAACTACATTTGGGAAAAGTGATTTCTTCCTTCTCAGCACATATCAATTGCAGATAACTTATATTGGCTAGGGGTAGGAGTCCATGTTGATTTCCTGCCCCCTTTGTGTATGTGTGTGTGTGTGTGTGTGTGTGTGTTTCTCTCTGTGTTTCTTGTTTTTGTTTGTTTTAAAGAGAGAAATAGAACAAGTTGAGTGGGTAGAATCTGGGAGGAACTGGGAGGGAGGGAAATGCATGATAAAAATATAGTATATGAAAATTTTTTTCAAAGACTTAAAAATCAAAGAAATGCAAAAATATAATAAATATTAGGACTGTCTCAGGTTTCAGATTCTCTATAGTCTCCCTCCTTCCGTATAATCACCTAAATGGATAGGTTCAGACCTTGTATATGGTTTAACCTGTGCATCAATCTCTTCATTTTGTGTTGCCAAAATCCCCTAATATTTTAAAACTTCGTGTTTTGGGATTTCCTTTGTTTCCTGATCTCACAAACCCCTAGCCTTTAGCCTGTAGTTCTGTTTTTTCATCTTCCTCCATCCTGACTACCTTTAGTGTTATTTCTGATCCTTCCTATGAAGTATACTTCAGACTGATCTTCCAGGAACACCAAAAGAGAGTGAGTGTGTAGTTCTTAAGCACTCATACCCTGAGTCAGTATGGAACCAGAAACCCAGGAATGGCTCCAAACAGCCTGGCCAAAGGGAACTAGAGGAGAGCAGGACACCTTTAAAGGGGTACAGGCTCATGGAAGAAGTCTTCATGAAGTACAGATGATTTGCATGGGAAGCATTTGCTTCCTTCCCTGCAGTAACCCTCCTAGCCTAGAAGAGCAGGAACCCAACTTTAAAGTTACCCAACTTTATTTGGATAACTAGGGGAAGAATGGGAAGACTATCAAGGGCCTTCATTATTCATTCATTGAGTCATTCATTCAAATAATTATGTGCTCTGAGAGCATTCCACATACTGAGCCAGTCCATTTTTATCAGTTTTTCTTTTGCTGTTCATACTATTAGTGACTTAAGAAATACTTGCTTAGCAAAAGTTCACAAACATTTTCTTCTTGGTTACATAGGGCTTATATTTTTAAGTTCTATATTTAGGTCTGTAATCCTCTTTGTGTATTTCAAAAAATGTATTAAAAGTTTTTGGTTTTGTTTGACCTATGGATATCCAGTATATAATTGGTTCCCAATCAGTTATTGAAAAGACTATCCTTCCTTCATTGCTTGTCCTTGGTATGTTTGCAAGAATTCAGTTGTTTCATGCTTCTTATTTGACAGGCTCTGCCAGACCACGAGGATGAGATCCCAGAGACAGTGCGGACTGTACAGCTCATTAAAGATCTGGCTAGGGAGATCCGCCTGGTTGAAGTAAGAAGCATGGGAGGAGGGAAGGCATTTGGGAAGGGCTGGAGACTCAAATGGTAGGTCAGGACTTTGTAGTTGGCATAACGCCTAGGGAAGGAATGAGAAGACTTTATCAAGGGCCTTATTCATTCATTTAGTCATTGAAATAATTATGTGCTCTGAGTATATGCCACACACTGGGCTAGGAATGATATAGTGCCTGCCCATAAACTCACAGACATAGTTAACCTCTATGAACATGTTTCCTTATCTCTAAAATGAGATTAATGATATCTACGCAAAATTGTTAAGAGGATTAACAAAGGTAATGTGAATTAAAAACTGAGCATAGTTCTTGGCATGCAGTTGGCACTTAATATATTCTAATGATAGACTATAGTGATAGTTGTAGTTGTTACTTTTAATACTTTGACTTAATCTCTAAATTCTACAAAATAACAAACTCAGCTTGAAGATGATTACAGAGGCATGTTTCCACAGGTGGCATATACCATGAGGCAGGAGGTATAGTAGTAAGAAACTCAGAGAAGCCTGGGTTCTGGTTCCTGCTCTTTCACTTGAAAGCCTTTCAGAGTCCCAGTTTCCTGATCCGTAAAATGAGGAATAATTTCACCAACCTTTCAAATCTTTGGTAGAATTGAGAGGTAATATAGAGCCCCTCACACAGTGCCTGGCAGAGTAAGTACTCAATAAATGTGAGTCATTGTTATTAATAGACTTTTTAACAAAGAGAAAACTCAGTGTGGGCTGGTGAAGTAGCAGAGGCACCAGAGAAAAATTGGACTTGAGGATGTATAAGCTGTCTTAGGAGCTGTACAAATCTATTTAGTGCCTAAGAGATAGCTGTGTATTTGTCTCTCCCTCCCTTCCCTACTCAGTGAGTGTCTATCTTTCCCTCCCCCTTTTTCTTTCTCTTTCTCTCCCTCCCTTCCTCCCTCCCTCCCCTCCTACCCCTCTCTTCCTTCCTTTTTTCCTTTCTTTCATTGTATATGTATGTATACACATATGAGTATCCATGCTGCAGAGTGGTTTGCTTCTAGAATTTAGGCTTCTGGCCTCACTACTTAAATGTTTCACTATCTATACTGTAGTCTACAATGTCTACATCCTACCTCATTTTTCTTCATTTCACTCATTAATACCTTTTAGGAGTCAATCAAATGACTATATCATTTCCAGTTCTTACATATCCCAGTTTTATACAAACAGAATTTTGGGCTGGCTAGAAGAAAACTCATGAGATAGAACATGACTCGTTCATTGACTTTCAAACATTTTAAAGCAATAGAATACTTTTATCTTATATGGAAACCAGTTTATATAACAAATTAAAGCATAGCTGCTTTGAATAGAATAAAGGTCAGAGACCTAGAGCTCCCCTTGTTCCTCTCATCTGCCTTCCACATACCATCCATCCCCAAGATTTCTCCCAGGAAGCTCAAAGAAACCACAGAACATCTTTGAAAAACACCTTTTTAGTCTTGGCTTTTAATTATACAGCTAAACAAACAAGCTCTAGAGCTTGTCCCATCAGATAACTTTCCCTAGGTCAGAGAGATAGCTGGTAGCAAAATTAAGACTAGAAACTTTCTTCAAAAGTTCTATAGTCCTTAGAGTTTCAATCACACAGACAAGTACTTGATTATTTTTTATTTTGGGTCAGCTAATCTTGGAGTCTTTTCCCTCCAGTATTGACAGTAATGCTGGGCTTTTTCTTTGCTCGTCTTCTCTTTACTTGTCAATGGCTGGGTAAAGAAATGCCACCCAATAAATGTATGATGGCTCACTGTACAGAAACCAGGGGTGTGCATATGTGGAGCACATGTATAAGCCACTTCGTTGGCAGTACCATTGGTGCTGGGAACAGACCTCTGCTCTTAGCATAGAGAGAACCCTTGAGTAAGCTCTAACCCCCTCGTGTACTAATACTCTTGTAGGACATCTTCCAACAAAACGTTGGGAAGACGAGCAATATCTTTGGGCTGCAGAGGATCTTCCCAGCCGGCTCCATCCCCTTAACCAGGCCAGCCCATTCCACCTCAGTATCCATGTCCAAGCTGTCACTGCCCTCCAAAAATGGTTCAAAGAAGAAAGGCCTGAAGCCCAAGGATATCTTCAAGAAGGCAGAGCGAAAGGGCAAGCAGAGTTCAGCCTTGGGGCCTGCTGGCCAGTTGAGCTATAATCTCATGGACCCATACAGTCATCAGGCACTGAAGACAGGCCCTACCCAGAAAGCAAAGGTGGGTGCTGGCCCATGGGTTCAGCCCAACCCTTTTGGGTCCCTTGGAAGAGCAGTATTCAAAAAACCAGGCTATCCTGTTCCATCTCTTAGGTCCCCTGGTGTTTGGCTACCAGTTCCACTCATTTAACAGGCATTTATTGAGACATTTTCTGTGCTGGGCACTGTGATAGGTGCTATGGATGGAACTCAAGAGGCTGAGAGGCTAGAAGGAAGATAGACATAAAAACAAAAGAGTGAAATGAAATGTGGATGCCACCCATGATCAAGGGTATATGTGGGGTTATGAAGCACAGAAGGCGGTTGATTCTTTCTAGATAAGGCTTAGGAGCTCTTTGCCAGGTACATGACACTTGAGTTAAATCTTGATATACTGAAGTGGGAATGAAATTTGAGAATGTTATCTGTCAGGTTAGAATCTTGAACAGGTCCTTGTCTCCTCCCTCAGGGCTTCACCTTGACTAAGTACTGTGTTGCCCTTTGTGGGTATCTAATAATGGCGCCCTCTTCCCTATTTAGGAACCATGTTTCACGAGCTATGCTATGTTTTCCCTGAGTCAGCTATATATTCTCAACCTCCTACTCCTATAATTGTTGGAGGTGGGGGTTGGGGAAAGGCATATCAGAAAGCCCTGTGTCAGAGGGTTGACAGTTTTGTAGTAAAACCAGAGGAAACTGGCCATCTTGATTTACCTGGGAGTCTCAGACTGGTGACAACTGAGCCTCCTCCTTCTACAGTTCAACATCGGTGGCACCTGCTTGAATGACTCAGATGATGACTCAGCCGAGATGGACATTGATGGCAGTGAGAGCCCCCTGGCCCTGTTGATGGCTAATGGCAGGTAAGATGGGTAAAAGAAGCACAGAGATAACTAAGAATACCAGTGACAACTAAAATGTGGACCTGGAGTTGGAATATAAGTGAGGAAAGAGCAGTATTTAGGCTAATATCCAAAGGTTAATAGTTACTTTGTTTAGAAGTCATGGTGAATGGGGGAGAGGTCAGGAGTTTAACTAGTAATTTTGAAAAAGATGTATAGGTTCAAGAATTTTAGCAAGTTATTGTGGTAGAACTACTAGTAGAAATGTTAGTAAGTGTACAGATTAAGAACACAGGGTTGAGAGATGGCTCAGCTGTTAAAAGCACTTACTGCTCTTACAGAGAACCCCAGTTTTTAGTGCTCACATATGGTGGCTCACAATCATCCATAACTCTAGTTCCAGGGAATCAGATAACCTCTTCTGATCTCCATGGGCACTAGAATCATGTGTGATGTACATACATATATGCAGGCCAAATATTCATGTATATAAAGTATAAATAAATCTTTAACAAAAGAACATAGGGAATTTTAGCTAAGTTTTATTCACTATATGTATAGAGGGGTGGGGGTCAAGGGCAATACAGGGGTCCCACAGTATGGGCATGATGGTCAGAGGACAACTTTTGGAAATTCATTCTTTCTGATATGGGTTCCAAGAATCAAACTTTGTCAGGTTTTGCATACCTAGTGCTTTTACCTATTGGGCCATCTTGCTCGCTCAAGAACATGCATTTTAAAATGTGCTTTTATAATTAAATGCATGGGAATTCAGTTTATGGGCTGTATATTGTGCACACTATTGTACAAATGTGTAAGGAGAAATGTTCAGTGCATACTGCATCATGGTAAAGATATGTACCTGGAATTAATTCAAATGTTTGCCAGCACAAGTTAAATAAATTATAGCATATCCTTAAAAAGAAGTCCAAGTATTAGAGAATTTAAAAGAATTAAGCAGTTTAATATCTGTTAGCACAGAAAGATGCCCAAAGTAGTGTCTCTTTTTCCTATTGAGATGTGTGTCTCACTATGTTGCTCAGGTTGGTCTTCAATTCCTGATCTCAAGTAATGCTCCAGGCTCCCAAATAGTTGCCACTATAGACATTCCCTGTTTCAAGGTCTATTTAAAAGTTTCTTTTTTAAAATTCATGCCAGTGATTGAATTTAAGGGTTTGTATATACTACATCCCCAGTTATCCCCCCAACACTTTTTTGAGATAAGTTCTACCTGTATACCTCAGGGTGATACGGGTAGGCTATGTTCATCTTCATGATCCTCCTACCTTTGTATCCTGATTGCTGGGATTGTAGGCCTGTTCTACTACCATTTCTTCTCTCTCTCTCTCTCTCTCTGTGTGTGTGTGTGTGTGTGTGTGTGTGTGTGTGTGTGTGTGTGTGTGTGTACGCGTACGCGCGCTCAGGTATGTCCAATTTTCTGAGGAACCTCCAAACTGATTTCCAGAGTGGTTGTACCAGCTTGCAATCCCACCAACAATGGAGGAGTGTTCCTCTTTCTCCACATCCTCACCAGCATCTGCTGTCACCTATGTTTTTGATCTTAGCCATCCTGATTGGTGTGGAATCTCGGGTTGTTTTGATTTGCATTTCCCTGATGACTAAGAATGTTGAACATTTCTTTAGGTGCTTTTCAGTCATTCGGTATTCCTCAGTTGAGAATTCTTTGTTTAGCTCTCTACCTTATTTTTTAATAGGGTTATTTGGTTCTCTGTAATATAACTTCTTGAGTTCTTTGTATATATTGGATATTCGTCCTCTATTGGATATAGGATTGGTAAAGATCTTTTCCCAATCTTTTGGTTGCCATTTTGTCCTATTGAGAGTGTCCTTTGCCTTACAGAAGCTTTGCAATTTTATGAGGTCCCATTTGTCAATTCTTGATCTTAGAGCATAAGCTACTGGTTATAAATTCAGGAAATTTTCTCCTGTGCCCATGTGCTTGAGGGTTTTCCCCACTTTCTTTTCTGTTAGTTTCAGTGTATCTGGTTTTATGTGGAGGTCCTTGATCCACTTGGACTTGAGATTTGTACAAGGGGATAAGAATGGATCCATTTGCATTCTTTTACATTCTAACCGCCAGTTGAACCAGCACCATTTGTTGAAAATGCTGTCTTTTTTCCACTGGATGATTTTAGTTCCTTTGTCAAAGATCAAGTGACCATAGGTTCATTTCTGGGTCTTCAATTCTATTCCATTGAGCTACCTGCCTGTCACTGTACCAGTACCAGGCAGTTTTTATCATGATTGCTCTGTAGTACAGCTTGAGGTCAGGGATGGTGATTCCCCCAGAAGTTCTTTTATTGTTGAGAATAGTTTTCACTATCCTGGGTTTTTTGTTATTCCAGATGAATTTACAAATTGCTCTTTTTAACTCTATAAAGAAATGAGTTGGCCCTCCGCCATCTTTGCTCCAGTGACCAGGTAGTTGGGACCGCCAGGCTCAGAGACAGACAGGCATAATATCGCTTCGGTCTCAGGCAGCTTGTGTGTAACCTGCTCCCAGGTGCTGGGCTGATCTGCAGTAACCAGCGCGCCAGCTCTGCTGTGGGACCTTCTGCCTGGCAGAGGGACCCCGCGCTGGGAGGGAGCCTGCCAGCTTTCCTTCCGCGACCTCTGTTCCCGCGGACTGCGCTGGAGAGACGAGTACCCCAGGCTCCCTACCCCCAATATAACATCACTTGGGACACGGCCTGTTGGGGCTTCCGTCTGTGCCCGAGGGCGGGTCGGCGCTGTGGTCGTCTGGGTGCCAGATCGGCGGGCCATCGCTTCTACAGGGTGAGCGGCGCCACGGAGAGTGCCCTCCGCCATCTTTGCTCCAGTGACCAGGTAGTTGGGACCGCCAGGCTCAGAGACAGACAGGCATAATATCGCTTCGGTCTCAGGCAGCTTGTGTGTAACCTGCTCCCAGGTGCTGGGCTGATCTGCAGTAACCAGCGCGCCAGCTCTGCTGTGGGACCTTCTGCCTGGTGGAGGGACCCCGCGCTGGGAGGGAGCCTGCCAGCTTTCCTTCCGCGACCTCTGTTCCCGCGGACTGCGCTGAAGAGACGGGTACCCCAGACTCCCTACCCCCAATATAACATCACTTGGGACACGGCCTGTTGGGGCTTCCGTCTGTGCCCGAGGGCGGGTCGGCGCTGTGGTCGTCTGGGTGCCAGATCGGCGGGCCATCGCGTCTACAGGGTGAGCGGCGCCACGGAGAGTGCCCTCCGCCATCTTTGCTCCAGTGACTGGGAAGTTGGGACCGCCAGGCTCAGAGACAGACAGGCATAATATCTCTTCAGTCTCGGGCGGCTTGTGTGTAACCTGCTCCCAGGTGCTGGGCTGATCTGCAGTGACCAGCGTGCCAGATCTGCTGTGGGACTTCTGCCTGGCAGAGGGACGCCCCCTCCCCCCCCAGGAGAGATCACACACCCCTGCACAGGGCAGGAGCCTGCCAGCCTCCCTTTGGCGACCTCTGCTCCAGGACTCCACTAGGCTGAGCCTTTAGATGTGCAAGGCCTCCCCAATATAAGATCACTTGGGGCAAGGCACATTAGGGCTCCAAAGTCACTCAGGAGCAGGCAGGCCCCAGAAATCGGTGCCAGGGGAATCCTGGTAATCCAGGGGGGGCAGAAATAGCTTTGCAGGCTCACAGGAGGTCCAACCAACAGCCAGTGGCAGCAGGACCAACTAACACCAGAGGTATCCAGATGGCAAAAGGCAAACGTAGGAATGTTACTAACAGTAATCAAAGTAATGTGGGACCATCCGAACCCAACTCTCCAACAGCAGCAAGTCCTGGATACCCCACCACACCCGAAAGACAAGATCTGGATTTAAAATCACTTCTCATGATGCTATTAGAGGATCACAAGAAGGACACAAATAAATCTCATAAAGAGTTACAGGAGACCATGAATCAATGGTTAGAAGCCCTTACAAAGGAAACACAAAAATCGCTTAGAGAAATGCGGGAGAACATGGATCAAAAGATGGAGGCGCACAAGGTGACAACACAAAAATCGCTTAACGAGATGAATCAACGGGTAGAAGCACTCACAAAGGAATCACGAAATTTGCATAAAGAAATGCAGAAGAATATGGGTCAACAGATGGATGCCCATAAGGAGGCAACACAAAAATTGCTTAAAGAAATGAATCAACGGTTAGATGCCCTTACAAAGGAAACACGAGAACTGCTTAAAGAAATGCAGGAGACGATGGATCAACAGATGGAATCCCATGAGGAGGAAACACAAAAATCGCTCAGAGAAATGCAGGAGAACGTGGGTCATCAGGAAGAAATCCTGAAAGAGGTAATGCAAAAATACCTTAAAGAAATACAGGAAAATACAAACAAACAAGTGAAGGATCTCAGCAAATCCATCCAGGAACTAAAAAAGGAAGTAGAAACAACTAAGAAATCACAAAGGGAGACAACTTTGGAGATAGAAAACCTTGGGAAGAAATCAGGAGTCATAGATGCAAACATCAACAATAGAATACAAGAGATGGAAGAAAGAATCTCAGGTGCTGAAGATACCATAGAAAGCATCAACTCAACAGTCAAAGAAAATGCAAAATGCAAAAAACGTGTAACCCAAAACATCCAGGAAATCCAGGACACAATGAGAAGACCAAACCTAAGGATTATAGGTATAGATGAGAGTGAAGATTTGCAACTTAAAGGGCCAGTAAACATCTTCAACAAAATTATGGAGGAAAACTTCCCTAACCTAAAGAGAGAGATGCCGATGAACGTACAAGAAGCCTACAGAACTCCAAACAGACTGGACCAGAACAGAAATACCTCCCGTCACATAATAATCAAAACACCGAATGTTCTAAACAAAGAAAGAATACTAAAAGCAGTAAGAGAAAAGGGCCAAGTAACATACAAAGGAAGACCTATCCGAATCACATCAGACTTCTCACCAGAGACTATGAAAGCCAGAAGATCCTGGGCAGATCTCATGCAGACACTAAGACAGCACAAATGCCAGCCTAGACTACTATACCCAGCAAAACTCTCAATCACCATAGGTGGCGAGACCAAGATATTCCATGATAAAACCAAATTTTCACAATATCTTTCCACAAATCCAGCCCTGCAACGGATAATAGGTGGAAACCTCCAATACAGGGAGAGAAACAACACCCTGGAAAAAATGAGATAATAACCTTCTTGAATCAAACCCAAAAGTAGATAACCACTCAAACATAAAGATAGCGTCAAGAATGGTAGATGGCAATAATCACTATGCCTTAATCTCTCTTAATATCAATGGTCTCAATTCCCCAATTAAAAGACATAGACTAGCAGACTGGATACGTAAACAGGACCCAGCATTTTGCTGCATGCAGGAAACGCACCTCAGTGTCAAAGACAAACACTACCTCAGAGTAAAAGGCTGGAAAACAATTTTACAAGCAAATGGCCCCAAGAAACGAGGTGGAGTAGCCATCCTAATATCAGATAAAGTTGATTTTCAACCTAAAGTCATCAAAAAAGACACAGAAGGACACTACATACTGATCAAGGGAAAAATTCACCATCAAGTACTCAATTCTGAATATCTATGCTCCAAATGCAAGGGCACCCTCATTCGTAAAAGAAACTTTACTAAAACTCAAAGCACACATCGCACCGCACACAATAATAGTGGATGACTTCAACATCCCGCTCTCTGAAATGGATCGTTCAGGAAAGCAGAAACTAAACAGGGACACAGTGAATCTAATTGAAGCCTTGGACCAAATGGAACTAACTGATATATATAGAACATTTCATCCTAGAGCTAAAGAATACACCTTCTTCTCAGCTCCTCATGGTACCTTCTCGAAAATTGACCATATAATTGGTCACAAATCAGACCTCAACAGATACAAGAAGATAGAAATAATCCCATGCCTCCTATCAGATCACTATGGAATAAGGGTGGTCTTCAATGGCAACAAAAACAAAAGAAAACCCACATACACATGGAGGCTGAACAGTGCTCTACTCAATGATAACTTGGTCAAGGTGGAAATAAAGAAAGAAATCAAAGACTTTTTGAAAGTTAATGAAAATGAAGGCACAACATACCCTAATTTATGGGACACAATGAAAGCAGTGCTAAGAGGAAAATTCATAGCCCTGAGTGCCGCCAAAAAGAAACGGGAGACAGCATACACTAACAGCTTAATGGCACACCTGAAAGCCCTGGAACATAAAGAAGCAAATACACCAAAGAGGAGTAGAAGGCAGGAAATCATCAAACTCAGGGCTGAAATCAATCAAGTAGAAACAAATAAAACCCTACAAAGAATCAACATAACGAGGAGTTGGTTCTTTGAGAAAATCAACAAGATAGATAAGCCCTTAGCCAGACTAACCAGAGGGCACAGAGATAGTATCCAAATTAATAAAATCAGAAACGAAAAGGGAGAGATAACAACAGAAACTGAGGAAATTCAAAAAATCATCAGATCCTACTACAAAAACCTGTATTCAACACAACTAGAAAATCTTGAGGAAATGGACAATTTCCTTGACAGATACCAAGTACCAAAATTAAATCAGGATCAAATAGACCATCTAAACCGTCCTATAACCCCTGAAGAAATAGAAGTTGTCATTGGAAGTCTTCCAACCAAAAAAAGCACAGGTCCAGATGGTTTTAGTGCAGAATTCTATCAGACCTTCAAAGAAGACCTAACACCAATACTCTTCAAACTGTTCCACAAAATAGAAACAGAAGGAACACTACCCAACTCGTTCTATGAAGCCACAATTACACTAATACCAAAAGCACACAAAGATCCGACGAAGAAAGAGAATCTCAGGCCAATCTCTCTTATGAATATCGATGCAAAAATACTCAATAAAATTCTTGCCAACCGAATCCAAGAACACATCAAAACGATCATTCACCACGATCAAGTAGGCTTCATCCGAGGGATGCAGGGATGGTTCAATATAAGGAAATCCATCAATGTAATCCACTACATAAACAATCTCAAAGAAAAAAACCACATGGTCATCTCATTAGATGCTGAGAAAGCATTTGACAAAATTCAGCATCCTTTCATGCTAAAGGTCTTGGAAAGATCAGGAATTCAAGGCCCATATCTAAACATAGTAAAAGCAATTTACAGCAAACCGGTAGCCAACATCAATCTAAATGGAGAGAAACTTGAAGCAATCCCACTAAAATCAGGGACTAGACAAGGCTGCCCTCTCTCTCCATATCTTTTCAATATAGTACTTGAAGTTCTAGCTAGAGCAATTAGACAACAAAAAGAGGTCAAAGGGATACAAATTGGAAAGGAAGAAGTCAAACTATCACTATTTGCAGACGATTTGATAGTATACATAAGCGACCCAAAGAACTCCACCAGAGAACTCCTACAGCTGATAAACGACTTCAGCAAAGTGGCAGGATATAAAATCAACTCAAGCAAGTCAGAAGCCTTCCTATACTCAAAGGATAAGCAGGCTGAGAAAGAAGTAAGAGAAATAATACCCTTTACGATAGCCACAAACCATATTAAGTATCTTGGTGTGACTCTAACCAAACAAGTGAAAGATCTGTATGACAAGAACTTCAAGTCTCTGAAGAAAGAAATTGAAGAAGACCTCAGAAGATGGAAAAATCTGCCATGCTCATGGATTGGCAGGATTAATATAGTAAAAATGAGCATCTTACCAAAAGTAATACACAGATTCAATGCAATCCCCATCAAAATCCCAACTCAATTCTTCATAGAGTTAGAAAGAGCAATTCAAAAATTCATCTGGAATAACAGAAAACCCAGAATAGCTAAAACTATTCTCAAGAGTAAAAGAACCTCTGGGGGAATCGGTATCCCGGACCTCAAGCTGTACTACAGAGCAATAGTGTTAAAAACTGCATGGTATTGGTACAGTAACAGACATGTAGATCAATGGAACAGAATTGAAGACCCAGAAGTGAATCCACACTCCTATGGTCACTTGATCTTTGACAAAGGAGCTAAAACCATCCAGTGGAAAAAAGATAGCCTTTTCAACAAATGGTGCTGGCTCAGCTGGAGGTCAACATGCAGAAGAATGCAAATTGACCCATCCTTATTCCTTGCACTAAGCTCAATTCTAAGTGGATCAAAGATCTCCACATAAAACCAGACACACTGAAACTAATAGAAGGGAAACTAGGGAAGAACCTTGAACATATGGGCACAGGGGAGAATTTCCTGAACAGAACTCCAATAGCTTATGCTCTAAGATCAAGAATAGACAAATGGGACCTCGTTAAATTACAAAGTTTTTGCAAGGCAAAAGACACCGTCAAAAAGACAAAGCGGCAACCAACTAACTGGGAAATGATCTTTACCAACCTTACATCCGACAGAGGGCTAATATCCAAGATATACAAAGAACTCAAGAAGTTAAACACCAGAGAGGCAAGTAACCCTATTAAAAATGGGGTACAGAGCTACACAAAGAGTTCTCACCTGAAGAATATCTAATGGCTGAGAAGCACCTAAAGAGATGTTCATCATCCTTAGTCATTAGGGCAATGCAAATCAAAACAACCCTGAGATTCCATCTCACACCAGTCAGAATGGCTAAGATCAAAAACACAGGAGACAGCAGTTGTTGGCGAGGATGTGGAGAAAGAGGAACACTCCTCCACTGCTGGTGGAATTGCAGGCTGGTACAACCACTCTGGAAAGCAGTCTGGTGGTTCCTCAGAAAACTGGGCATGACACTCCCCGAGGATCCGGCTATACCACTCCTGGACATATACCCAGAGACTTTACCTGCATGCAGTAAGGACACATGCTCCACTATATTCATAGCAGCCTTATTTATAATAGCCAGAAGCTGGAAAGAACCCAGATGTCCCTCAACGGAGGAATGGATTCAGAAGATGTGGTATATTTACACAATGGAATACTACTCTGCAATTAAAAACAATGAATTCACGAAATTCCTAGGCAAATGGTCAGAACTTGAAAATATCATCCTTAGTGAGGTAACCCAATCACAAAAGAACACACATGGTATGCAGTCACTGATAAGGGGATATTGACCCAGAGTCTCGGAATACCCTAGACACAATCAGCATATCAATAGATTTCTAAAAAGATGGAAGGAGAGACCCCTGGTCCTGGAAAGACTGGATGTAGGGGAACGCCAGGACAGAGTAACGAGAGGGGGTTGAATGGAGAAAAGAGGGAGGGAAGGGGGCTTATGGGACTTTCGGGGAGGGAGGAAACGGGAAAGGGGAAGTGATTTGGAATGTAAATTAAAAAAATAAAATAAAATAAAATAAAAAAAAATAAATGAGTTGGAATTTTGATGGGGATTGCATTGAACCTGTAGATTGTTTTCAGCAAGATGGCCATTTTTACTATATTAATACTGCTATACTTATTATACTAATATTACTATATTAATAATTTTTTCTATTTTAATCCATGAGCATGGGAGGTCTTTCCATCTTCTGAAATCTTCTTTGATTTCTTTCTTCAGAGACTTGAAGTTCTTGTCATACAGATCTTTGACTAGTTAGGGTCACACCAAGGTATTTCACATTATTTGTGGCTATTGTGAAGGGTATTGTTTCCCTAACTTCTTTCTCAGCCTCTTTATCCTTTGAGTAGAGGAAGGCCACCAATTTGTTTCAGTTAATTTTTTGTACAGCCACTTTGCTGACGTTGTTTATCAGGTTTAGGAGTTCTCTGGTGGAATTTTTGGGGTCACTTAAGTATACCATCATATCATCTGCAAATAGTGATACTTTGACTTCTTCCTTTCCAATTTGTATCCCTTTGACCTCCTTTTGTTTTCTAATTTTTCTGGCTAGGACTTCAAGTACTATATTGAATAGGTATGGAGAGAGTGGGCAGCCTTGTCTAGTCCCTGATTTTAGTGGGATTGCTTCAAGTTTCTCTCCATTTAGATTGATGTTGGCTACTGGTTTGCTGTATATTGCTTTTACTATGTTTAGGTATGGGCCTTGAATTCCTGATCTTTCCAATACTTTTATCATGAAGAGGTGTTGGATTTTGTAAAATGCTTTTTCAGCATCTAATGAGATGATGATGTGTTTTTTTTCTTTGAGTTTGTTTATGTTGTGGATTATGTTGATGGATTTCCTTTTATTGAACCATCCCTGCATCGCTGAGATGAAGCCTACTTGATCATGATGGATGATCATTTTGATGTGTTCTTAGATTCGGTTTGCAAGAATTTTGTTGAGTATGTTTGCATTGATATTCATAAGGGAAATTGGTCTGAAGTTCTCCTTCTTTGTTGGGTCTTTGTGTGGTTTAGGTATCAGGGTAATTGTGGCTTCATCGAAGGAATTGGGTAGTGTTCCTTCTGTTTCTATTTTGTGGAATAGTTTGGAGAGTATTGGTATTAGGTCTTCTTTGAAGGTCTGATAGAACTCTGCACTAAACCCATCTGGTCCTGGGCTTGCTTTTCTTGTTTGGGAGGTTATTGATGACTGCTTCTATTTCACTAGGGGTTATGGGGGTGTTTAGATCGTTTATCTGATCCTGATTTAACCTTGGTACTTGTTATCTGTCTAGGAAATTGTCCATTTCATCCAGATTATCCAGTTTTGTTGAGTAAAGTCTTTTGTAGTAGGATCTGATGATTTTTTTGATTTCCCCAGTTTCTGTTGTTATGTCTCCCTTTTCATTACTGATTTTTGTTAATTTGGATACTGTCTCTCTGTTCCCTGGTTAATGTGGCTAAGGGTTTATCTAGTTGATTTTTTCAAAGAACCAGCTCCTGGTTTTGTTGATTCTTTGTATAGTTTTTTTTTTTTTTTGTTTCTATTTGGTTGATTTCAGCTCTGAGTTTGATTATTTCCTGCTGTCTACTCCTCTTGGGTATATTTGCTTCTTTTTGTTCTAGAGTTTTCAGGTATACTGTCAAGCTGCTAGTTTATGCTCTTTCCAGGGTTTTTTTTTTTTTATTTTTTTTTTTTTTTTTTTTTTTTGAGGCACTCAAGAGTTACAAGTTTTCCTCTTAGCACTGCTTTCGTTGTGTCCCATAGGTTTCAGTATGTTCTGGCTTCATTTTCATTAAACGTCTTTGATTTCTTTCTTTATTTCTTCCTTGACCAAGTTATCGTTGAGTAGAGTGTTGTTCAGCTTCCACATACATGTATTGTTTTCCAGCCTTTTGCTCTGAGGTAGTATCTGTCTTTGTCACTGTTGTTAGAGGCAGAATTATGTTTATGTTTTGTAATTTGTTTATGGTTTATACATTGAAAATTATTTTCTTGCTTTTTCTAGGGTGGAGTTTCCCTCCTTGTGTTGGAGGTTTCCATTTATTATCCTTACAAGGGCTGGATTTGTGGCAAGATACTGTGTAAATTTATTTTTGTCATGGAATATCTTGGTTTCTCCATCTATTGTAATTGAGAGTTTTTCTGGGTATAGTAGCCTGGGCTGACAATTACATTCTCTTAGGTCTGTATGACATCTGCCCAGGATCTTCTAGCTTTCACAGTTTCTGGTGAGAATTCTGGTGTAATTCCAATAGGTCTGCCTTTATATGTTACTTGACCTTTTCCCCTTACTGCCTTTAGTATTCTTTCTTTGTTTTGTGCATTTGGTGTTTTGATTATTATGTGACAGGAGGACTTTCTTTTTCTGGCTCAATCTATTTGGAGTCCTGTAGGCTTCTTGTATATTCATGGGTATCTCTTTAGGTTAGGGAAGTTTTCTTCTATAATTTTGTTGAAGATATTTGCCCTTTAAGTTGGGAATCTTCGCTCTCCTCTATCCCTATTATCCTTATATTTGGTCTTCTTATTGTGCCCTGGATTTCCTGGATGTTTTGGGTCAGGAGCTTTTTGCCTTTAGCATTTTCTTTGACTATTGTGTCAGTCTTTTCTATGGTATTTTCTGCACCTGAGATTCTTCTCTCTTCTCTCTTCTCTCTCTTGTATTCTGTTGGTGATGCTTGTATCTATATGACTCCTGGTTTCATTCCTAGGTTTTTTATCTCCAGGGATGTCTCCCTTTGTGATTTCTTCATTGTTTCTACTTCCATTTTTAGATCCTGGATGGTTTTGTTCAGTTCCTTCACCTGTTTGGTTGTGTTTTCCTGTAGTTCTTTAAGGTACTTTTGTGTTTCCTCTTTAAGGGCTTCTACCTGTTTACCTGTGTTCTACTGTGTTTCTTTAAGGGAGTTATTTATTTATGTCCTTCTTAAAGTCCTCTATCAGCATCATGAGATGCAATTTTAAATCTAAGTCTTGCTTTTCTGGTGTGTTGGGGTATCCAGGACTTGCTGTGGTGGGAAAACTGGTTTCTGATGTTGCCAAGTAACCTTGCCTTTTGTTGGTAGGGTTCTTTCGCTTACCTTCCGCCATCTGGTTATCTCTGGTTTTTAGCTGGTCTTGCTGTCTCTGGCTGGAGCTTATTCTTCTTGTGGGCCTGTAAGCCTCTGTCAGCACTCCTGGGAGTCCAGCTCTCTTCTGGTGGTATCTTTGTGCTGATGGCTGTGGACCAGCTGGGCTCCTGGGTGCTGATGGTGACCGGAAGGTACCTGTCCCAGCTGCTTCTCTGTATGCCCTGTGCACTCCTGGCCGTTCCCCTCTGGTCATTTATTGGAGTGAAAGTGGAGATCTCGCCTCCATGCCCAGAAGTGAAAATGCTGCTGGGAAATTACTCTCTCCTGGCAGGCCATGCACAGAGGGTTGTAGAGCTGCCTGGCTCCCTGATGCAAATCGGGACAGGAAGCAACTCTTGGTTTCTTTATTCTTTGTATTGTTCTCTTAGTTTCTAATTGATTGATTTCAGCTCTCAGTTTATTTCCTGACATCTATTTGTCTTGGGTATGTTTGCTTCTCTTTTTTCTAGAGCTTTCAGGTGTACTGTTAAGTTGATAGTATGAGAAATCTCTAGTTTCTTTATGAAGGCACTTAGTGCTATGAATTTTCTTCTTAGTTTTGCTTCCTTTGTTTCCTATAAGTTTGGGTATGTTGTGCCTTCATTTTTGTTGAAGTCCAGAAAGTCTTTAATTTCTTTTTTTCTACTCTGACCTAGTGGTCATTGAGTAGAAATTTGTTCAGTTTCCCTGAGCATGTAGTCTTTCTGTTCTTTTGTTGTTTAAATCCAGTTTTAATCCATGGTAGTCTGATAAGATACAGGGGGTTATTTTAATTTTCTTCTTTCTGTTGAGGCTTGCTTTGTGACCAAGTATATGGTCATTTTGGAGAATGTCCTGTAAGGGGCTTAGAAGAAGGTATATTCTTTTGTGTTTGGGTGAAATGTGCTGTAGATATCTGTTAGGTGCATTCAATTCATAACATCTCTGAGTTTCATTATTTCTCTCCTTAGTTATCTTGGTGAATTTTTCCTTTGGTGAGTATGAAGTGTCTCTCCCTATTTTAATTAATTTTGGTTGAAAGTCTATTTCATTAGATGTTGCTTCTTGGATCTGTTTCTTAGAAAACCTTTTTCAAGCCCTTTATTCTGAGGTACTGTCTATCCTTGTTACTGAGGTGTGTTTCTTCTGTTCTTCAGAAGACTAGATCCTGTTTTCACGCGCATTCCATTAGCCTGTGTCTTTTTATTGGGGGAATTGTGTCCATTGATGTGAGATATTGATGTTTAATATTAATTGTTTATTCTTGTTATTTTGATGTTGGTGGTAGTATATGTGTGTCTGTGTGTGTGTGTCTGTATGTGTGTGTCTATGTTTCCCTTCATTACTTACTAGTCATGTGAAGCTTTGGCATTGTTTCTCTCATTTTAAAATATTTTTTAGATAGTGTCTCTTGTAGTTCAAGCAAGCCACAATGTTGCATTATAGCTGAAACTGACCTTGAACTCCTGATTCTTCTGCCTCCACCTTCCATGTGCTAGTCATACAGAAGTGTACCACCATGCTAGGCTCCTTGTATATTTCTTTTTAAATGGTGTGTGTGTGTGCATGCACGTGCATGCGCTTGCGTGAGGGCATGCATGCCTGCTGGTATCAGTGGAGGCCGGAAGAGGGCATCTGCTCCTATGGAACTAGAGTTGCAGATTGTTGTGAGTTACCTGGCATGGGTGCTAGGATCCAAACTTAAGTCCTCCACAAGAGCAACAGCTGTTCTTTATTGCTGAGCAATCCAGCCAGCCCTGTGTGTTGTTGTTTTTAAATAAATATGATGTGGGTTTTTATTTTGGTTAGGTTTGGTTTTGGCTGTGGGGATGGAAACCAGAACCTCATGCATACTAGACAAAGTGCTTGTATCATATTTTATAATTAACGGATACAGTATAATGTTTTATATGTCTACAGTGTGAAATGATTACCAGCCTCAAAATATCTATAGAGTTAGAAGTTTTCAAGTGTACAGGGCAGTATTGTTGATTTTCAAGTATACAGGGCAATACTGTTGATTAAATAATCAATAAGACCTCTAGAACTTACTCATACTCTTTACCTCTTAACTAATATCTGACCCATCTCACCTATCCTTTATAACTACCACTGTACCCTTTACTTAAACAAAGTTCTGTGTTTTTAATGGATCTGAGATAAAAGTCAGATCATGCATCTTCTTTTTCTGTATGGTTTGTTTCACTTAGCATGTTATCAAAACTAATCAGATTATTTTGTTTTAGACATAGACGCTTTATTATCCTAGACTAACTTAAAATTCACCATCCTCCTGCCTTAGTCTCTGGTGTACTGGGATGATAGGTACGCCCCACCATATCTTACTCACTTTTATTTGGGTTTGGATTTTCCTATTGACTAATGGTATGGAATATATTTTTTGTGTGTCTGATTGTGGTTATTTGGAGAAATGTATATTTGGTTCTTTTGTTTGATTTCAAGCTATCTTAATTATTGACATCCTATTGACCATGCCTTTTCCCTTACAGAAGCTTTTCAGCTTCATGAGGTTTCATTATCAATTCTTGATCTTAGAGCCTGAGCTATTGAATTTCTGTTTAGGAAATTTTCCCTGGTGCCAATGAGTTCGAGGCTCTTCCTCACTTTCTCTTCTATTAGATTCAGTGTATCTGGTTTTATGTGGAGGTTCTAGATCCACTTGGATTTGAGCTTTGTACAAGGAGATAAGTATGGATCAATTTGCATTTTTCTACATGCTGACCACCAGTTGAGCCAGCACCATTTGTTGAAAATGCTACCTTTTTTCCACTGGATGGTTTTGGCTTCTTTGTCAAAGATCAAGTGACCATAGGTGTGTGGGTTCATTTCTGGGTCTTCAGTTCTACTCCATTGATCTACCTGCCTGTCACTGTACCAACACCAAGCAGTTTTTATCGCTATTGCTCTGTAGTACAGCTTGAAGTCAGGAATAGTGATTCTGCCAGAAGATCTTTGTTTGCTCAATCCTAGGTCACAAAGATATTTTCCTGTGCTTCCTTCTAGTAGTTTTATACGTTTTGCTTTTTACATTTTCATCTGTGATTCATTTTGTATTAGTTTTATATGTAAAGTGAGGGTACTAATCCATTTTATTTGTTCGTATATATTACTAGATAACCAGTTAACTCAGCATCCTTTGTTAAAAGAAATATCCTTTTCTCCTAACAATTGCCTTGGCATCTATGTCAAAAGTAAATTGACCATATTTAATTGTGTATTCTGGATTCTTAATTTTGTTCCATTTATCTACCTAAATCCATTCTTTTATTTATTAGTTTAATTTTTAAGAGATATTGCCTTTTTTTTTAAGACAGAGTTTCTGTGTAGCCCTGGATGTCTTAGAATTCACTGTGTAGACCAGGCTAACCTCAAACTCAGAGGTCTGCCTGCTTTTTTTGCCTCCTGAGTACTGGGATTAAAGTTGTGAGCCACCACCGCCCAGGGGACAGTGTCTTAGAACAGTGTCTTACCATATAATACTGGCTGCCTTTGATCTTGCTACATAGACCAGGCAAGCCTCAAACTCACTGAAATCGGCCTGCCTCTGTTTCCAGAGCATTGGGATTAAAGGCATACACCTGCATGCCCAGCATATACGTTTATTCTTTTGCCAATCTTATAGTACCTCAATTACTTTACCAGTTGTAAAACTAAGTTGTTTAATTACTTTAGTGCTGTTTTTTTAAAACAAAGTAGTATCTATTTTAGGCCCTTCCTTTACATGTCAAGTTTCATTTTTTATTTTTTTGGTTTTTCGATGCAAAGTTTCATTTTTTGACAGTACCATACACATACATAATGCATTTTTTGGTTTTAAGAACAGTTGATCACTTATTTTTGTAGTAATTTTAGAGAATTTAATTTTTTGGTGGGGGGGTTGAGACAGGGTTTCTCTGTATGTATATATAGCCTTGGCTGTCCTGGAACTTCTCTGTAGACCAGGCTGGCCTCGAACTCAGAAATCCACCTGTCTCTGCCTCCCAAGTGCTGGGATTAAAGGCGTGCACCACCACTGCCCAGCTGAGAATTTAATTTTAATATGATCACCTAAACAAGACCTGTGTGATGGCCACAACAATTATCATCCCAACACAAATGAGGGCAATCACATAAGATCTAAAGCATAGCTAAACAGCTACAGGGAAGAATCATTCTTCTCCAGGAATGAGGCCCCTAATAGGTTATTCAGTCCCATGAGACCATCACTAAACACCTAAACATACAAGCAGCACTATATGGATCAGTAGGCTGTATTTACGTGTGTGTGTGTGTAAGTTATTACTGTAATGTAAGCAACAATAAGAAGTTATGAATTTGAGATGGAGTAGGGGAACATGAAGGAGGGGCTTAGTGGAAATGATGTAAATATGGTATTCATGTACATGCCAAATTTTACAAAAATAAACAGTGCATTTTGATGACAGTTGTATTGCATAATAACTTAGGGGAGAATTACCTTTGGGGGAAAGTAATGATTGAGGGATTTTCATATGTTAAGCATGCATTCTATCTACCATTGATTCATTAGCCCTACAATGACTCATGTCATGATCTTGTTCTCATTTTTCTAGTACGAAGAGGGTGAAGAGCCTATCCAAGACTCGGAGAGCCAAAATTGCAAAGAAGATAGACAGTGCAAGACTGGTAGCAGAACAGGTCTTGGGAGATGAATTTGACTTGGATTCAGATGATGAGCTGCAGATTGATGAGAGATTGGGAAAGGAAAAGGCGAACCTGTTAATAAGATCAAGTATGTTTCTGTTTTATTCACACTTGTTTTAGGCTTGAACTTGATGGCTTTTGGATTTACCAAGCTCTATATACCTATAAGATTAGAGGTTTTTGGGGTTTTTTTCCAGTTAATTCCTAACCATTTTGAATTATTTGTTGGTGGCCATTACTTCAGAGAAAAATGCATTTTTTGTTTGTTTGGTTTTGGTTTTAAGACAGAGTTTCTCTGTAGCCCTGACTGTCCTGGAACTTACTCTGTAGACCAGGCTGGCCTCAAACTCAGATATGCATCTTTCTCTGCCTCCCAGATGCTAGGATTAAAGGTGTACACCACTGCCACCCATTGGAAATTATATTCTTACTGTGCCTCCTTTGAGTGTTTGACTCAGATGCATCATAACCTTAGCCTCATACTAATATATTGCATTGTATTTTAGAATTTCCCCGGAAGTTGCCCCGTGCAAAACCTTGCTCTGACCCCAACCGAATTCGTGAACCTGGAGAAGTTGAGTTTGACATTGAGGTAGGAGTGTGTCCTGGATCTGACAAAGGGACAAACATAATATGCATTTAATTTCTGAAATATATGATAAATACTGAATGCTAGGCTGGGGATATTGTTCACTGTAGAGCATTTGCTTAGCCTGTGTAAAGCCCTGGATTCAATTTCTGTCCTGCAAAAAAATCAAATTGTGACCAGCATATACATGGAAGATTATAATTTAGTTAAAATATTTTAAAATATTAAAAATAAAGGGTAGTATGACTTAAGGAAAAGAGTTTCTAATTTGAAGTTTAGGATGTGTCTCTTTACACATTCTTTTACTTCATTGTTTCCTAGATTTCTTATCTGTCAAATAGGAATCATAGTGCTTTACAAAGATGCTATAAAGATTAAAATGGAACGATAAATGTACTGCATAATAGATGGTCTACATATAGGATGTTAGGACTCCCTGTATTGGAAACCAGACCTGCCCAGTAGAATTGAGGCAGTATGTTCTTTCATTAACAGGAGGACTATACAACAGATGAAGACATGGTGGAAGGGGTTGAAAGCAAGCTTGGGAATGGGAGTGGAGCTGGTGGAATTCTTGATCTACTTAAGGCCAGCAGGCAGGTGGGGGGACCTGACTATGCTGCCCTCACGTGAGTAATCTTCATTTTCTAGGCTATCAGAAGAGTATCGCCCAAAGGGCTAGGCCAACTAATTATTTGTTGAGCATTTTTATTTGTTTTGGGTTTTTGAGACATGGTCTCTTTATTTAGCCCAGGTTGGTCTGGAACTCCTAGTACTTTTTGCCTTTCCTCCAAGTGAGTGCTGATATTACAGGCATATACCACCATGCCCATTACTGAACTAAGTAAACAGAAAATTGACAAGGATATTTATGCTGAAAGAATAATGTGAATGTAAAAACTGTCCTTAGAATCTTCAGAGCTGACAGTGACAGGATATGTAGACTTGAGGAAGAATCAATTTTAAGTACTTTGGAAATGGGCCAGGGAGAATCATTGAAAGAGAATTGTTAATAAAAAGGAAATAATGCAGCATAGATGGAGAAAAGAGTATTCTGTCTTACCTCATTGCTTGTCTTTAGAGAGAGACCTGGGGCAAAACTAGCTTTTCATGAAAACAGATTTTTATCTTCATTCTTAACCATGTATGGTTCTCTCCTTTGTAACACCTTGATTGCCCTAGCTATTCTTCCTGCGTGTTCTGATAATTGGTTTCTTCTGGCTACAATAACTTCTCCAGTGTTTCTCCTTTGTCCTTTGCAGTGAGGCCCCAGCCTCCCCCAGCACTCAAGAGGCCATCCAGGGCATGTTGTGTATGGCTAACCTGCAGTCCTCATCATCCTCACCAGCTACCTCCAGTCTGCAGGCTTGGTGGACCGGAGGGCAAGACCGAAGCAGTGGGAGTTCCAGCAGTGGACTGGGCACTGAGTCTAATAGTCCTGCTTCCCTGCGCACCCCAGGGAAGCGGCCCATCAAGAGGCCAGCATACTGGAAAAACGAGAGTGAAGAGGAGGAGAATGCCAGTCTTGATGAGCAAGACAGCTTGGGAGCATGCTTCAAGGATGCTGAGTATAGTAAGAACATGTTAGAATATGAGGCTAGATCAAAGCGTTCCCTTTAGCCCAGTCTCAATCCTAACACTAAGAGAAAACAGCCTGTAATGAACATGGGTCTCAACCTTAAGCTAGATACTTTTTTTTTTGAGCCATGTTTTCTTGCTGTGTAAAATGGCAGTTATCTGTATCCCCATAAGTTGTAAAAATTAGAGATTATGCTTATACCCAGCATTAGGCCCTTAGTGCCTTACTCATGGCAAGTCCTCCATTGTTTAGTTCTCTTATAACTAGCTGTCATCTGGTTTTGGTACTATTTATGTTTCACTTCAGCAAACTCATTTTCTCTCTTGCTTATTTGACTGTTATCTGTATTTTTAATGTTCTGTGTTAATCAGTTAATTTCTTGCAAAGGTATATACCATCAGCTCTCCATAGCCGAGCATTCCATATCCATTGTTTCATTCATAGGTCATAAGTATGTGGGAAAAATTACATCTGTATTAATCATGTACAGACTCTTCTTTCCATTTTTCTCTAACTTGTATAGTACAACTATTTACTATTTACTGATGAAGGGCATGGAGTGTACACAAATACAATAATATTTTATATAAGGAACTTAAGCATACATGAGTTTTGGTTGATGAAGGAGGATATTCTGAAGTCAGTTCCCCTAAAGTATCGATGGAAAACTGAAATGACCTTCATATAACTTTACATATATAAGAAACAAATCCTAAAATATGATGATTTTGGAATAATATAATGAATCAAGCACTGGTTTAAATAATGTACGTAACAATAATGTTGATTTTTTTTTTTACTGTTTTCAAACTTATATAAATATAATTTTCATTGACTGAGCATAAAAACCTAAAGAAAGCCAAAACTCCTTAGACCTGATACTTTTCTTTCTGAGCATATTTTCTTTTCATTGTGTTCATGCAACTTACATGTAAACATATAGTATATAGTTTTGTTTAATGTGTGTGACTCTACAGTTTGCTTGGATATCTTTCTACATCAGTAGATGGAGATCTGCTTCAATGGATACAGGTTTGCTTACTGCAAACTATTCTGTAGCATCACAATATTTATTCCTTTCTCTATTTGACATTTAGGTTGTTCTTAAGGTTATTTTTTATTGCACTGAAAATCCTTGCAATAATCTTTTATGTCTATTTTGCCAGGAAATGTCTCTCTAGAATAGGAAAACTTGTTGAGTTGAAGATTATATACAAGATACATATTGATAGTGTCAAACTATGTTTCAAAAGGATCAGTTTATGAATAGTGTGTAAGAAATGCCTTTTTCCTTACATTCTTATGGTCAGTGAATATTATGAACCATTTAAGTTCTATAACTAAAGGTGGTGCTTGATTCTTTGTTTTATATATTTGTTCATTTTCTCTGAGCTATCTGTTCATTCTTTCAATTTTTCTTTTAAAAAAATTTTCTTATGGATTTGTAGTTCTTTTCACATTGTTTTATTGTTTCCTTGATCATTATCATCTTCTCTTTTTTTTTTCAATACAGAGTTTCTCTGTGTACCCCTTGCTGTTCTAGAACTCATGTTGTAGACCAGGCTGGCCTTGAACTCAGAGATCCACCTTCCTCTGCTTCCTTAGTGCTGGGATTAAAGGCACTACCTGGCTTCCTTTTATGACTTTATACTGTTTGTTAAGTTATTTTTTTATATTCTGGATTTGCTAATTTTTTTCTTCCCTTTTTTGTTAGGAACATTGTGTACTTTTTTCTTATGTCTGTACAGGCCTCATATACTTGAGATCTACTGGGGAGAAAACAGAAGAGTAGATGCAAGAAGTGGATAGAGTATTTTTCTAGTCTTTGTTACTGTAGTTGCAGACTCCTGACTATCTCCTTGCCACATTTTTTTCCGGTTTGCTCTTTTCTGTGCATCATAGTATCATAGTCAAGTGACATCCTTACAGGAAGATTGCAATATTGCTCTTTTTGAGGAAGGTTTTATTAAATAACCCAAGGTAACCTCAAACTTGTGATCCTCCTAATACACAGTCCACATCTAAACTACAAGCAGGAGAGAGAGAATGCACTGGGGATGGCACAAATCTGTTGAAACCTCAAAGCCTATTCCAGTGACACACCTCCCCTAACAAGGTGACACCTCCCATTCCTTCCCAACAGTTCTACCGGTTGGGGGCAAAATATTCAAACAGGTATATACAGGACATTCTCATCCAAACTACCACAGAAATCTGATAAGATTTCTTCCCATTCTGTAGGTTGACTCATTACTTAATTACTCATTCAAGCAAACAGTGTTTGTTGTAAACACTGTTTGGTTTAATGAAGTCCCAATTATTAATTGTTGTTCTTAATGCCTATACTATCATGGTCTTGTTTAGAAAGTCTTTTCCTATATCAGTGAGTTCAAACATACTCCCTCATATCTACTCTTTTAGTATCAGGGTAACAGGCCTTATGTTAAGTTCCTAAATCCATTTGGAGTTGACTTTTGTGCAACATAAAAGATGATGATCAAGACTCATTCATTCTTCTACAGGTAGCTATCTAGTTTATCTACAGCTGTCTTTTCTCTTGAGTATTAGTGGATTCTTTAGCAAAACTCAGATGTGTTTATTTGTGAATCTGCAATTTAATATGTTGACCAATGAGTCTATAGTATGATATGAAATGGGATTGTGTTAGCTCTAAAACTTTTGTTGTTATTCAGCACTTTTTGTCTCTCCTGGGACTTCCGTGTTTCCCTTATAAAATTTAAGATTGTTTTTCAATTTCTTTGAAGAATTGTATTAGAATTTTGATGGTGATTTTATTGAATCTGTAGCTTGCTTTTTGACAGGAATACTGTTTTTACAATATTAATTCTGCCAATCCATGAACATGCAAAGTTTTTGCATCTTCTGTTGTCTCTTTCAGTTTTTCTTTTCAATGTCTTAAAGTTTTGATTATACAAAATTTCACTTCTTTTGAGTATTCCAAAATATTTCTGGGGTAGTATGAAAGTATTATTTCTCTGAATTCTCAGTATGCCTGTCGTTTATATATAGGAAGACTATTGATTTTTATATGTTAATTTTATATCTTGCTATTTTGCTGAATGTATTTATCAGCTGTAGGAGGTTTCTGGTGACATCTTTAAGGTTTTTTACATATAGAAACATATCATCTAAAAATAAAGATACCTTGACTTCTTCCTTTCTTATTTGTATTCCCTTTATCTCCTTCACTGGTCTTATTGTTTTAGCTAAGACTTCAAGTACTCTGTTGAACAGGAGTCAGGAGAGTGGACAACCTTGTCTTAGTCCTGATTTTAGTGGAAATACTTTGAGTTTCTCATCATTTAGGTTGATGTTGGTTGTGGACTTCTTGTACATTGCCTTTATTATTGTTGAGATAAATCCCCTGTATCTTTAGATTCTCTAGGACTTTTATCATTGTGGGATGTTAAATTTTGTCACAGGACTTTTCTGCACTTAATGAGATGACTCAGTGGTTTATGTCCTTTAGTCTATTTATGTTGTAGATTATGTTTATTGAATTTTATATGTTGAACCATCTCTATATCTCTGGAGTAAAACCAATTTTGTTTCAGAGGATAATCTTTTTGATACGTTCTTGAATTCTGTTTCCAATTGTTTTGAGTATTAAGGGTCCATTGCTTTCCATTCAAATTTTAGAACCAACGTTTCCACTTCTTCAAACTTGCTTTGAAAGGGATTTCATTAAATATGTAGATCACTTTGGGGACTATTATTGTCTTAACAGTGTTATGACATCCAACCTTAGATGTCTTAATACTAAAATTGGATGCCTTTACATTTATTTATGCCATTGTAGTTTTTTAACCTCTTATACTTCCTCTGTTAGATTTATCCCTTCTCATTTTTTGATATTACTAGGAATACATTTTTTAATTTCCTTTATATGTTAGTTATTGCTAATGTATAGAAACATGACTAATTCTTGTATGTTGATCATACCTTTTCCCAACTTTGTAAAATTCTATTATTAGCTATAATGTTACCCCCAAACTCCCACCCCCATCTCAACTAGGTTCTTTAGAATTTTGTATGTATAGGGATGATTTTGCTTTTGCCTTTCCAATTTGGTTTTTCCTTTTTAATCTTTACACAGTTACTTAGTTTTGTTTATAAGCAGGAACTTGGCAATTTCTAATAGTTCTTATATAATATTATTAGGTAAGGATGTTAGTTTAAGAGAAATTTATGCAGAATTCTAATTCTAAAAAGCAATAAATGTTAGTACTCTGTAAAATGAAGCAAGCTTACTATTAGCAACTCTCTGTGCCTGTTACCCAGAAGCACTTCTGTTTTGGTTCTCCATATCCTATTATTTTTAAAGCAGGCCTTTATTACTTCATTCCTATCACAGCCTTAACACAAAGGTTTTCTTTGTGTGTGTGTGTGTGTGTGTGTGTGTGTGTGTGTGTGTGTGTGTGTTCTGGCATAGAAATTTGGGATCTGCCATTGGCATGTACCCAAAGTCAAGATACTTCTTATATTTTTGGTTTACTGTATCCTGTGGATCTTCATTTATTGCCACTGCCAGCAGAGCGTGTAGTAAGCATAATACTGTAAAGAAAGTCATTGCCACTTGAGCCATCCCTCCAACCCTGTGGTTCATAGGCCTTTTGAACTGGTTTATAGGAAGAATGTAAAAGATTTTGGAGATATAGAGTAGAAATCCCTTTAAATACTGTAAGAAAAGCAAAATGAGACATTTTAATGGGATTCAGAAAAAAAAAAAAACAGAATGCCAAAAGAAATGTGGACTGTGGAGGACCAGTTCTTGAAGCTTCAGAAGGGAACAAAGTCTCTATCAGGACCTAGCCTAGGGGCAATTCATATTCTATCAATTGATCTGGCTGTATTCTGGCAGCATCCTGAGAAAAGGTGAATACTTTTTTTTGGTGGAAGAAATCTCAAGACAGGATAGCATTCAGGTTAGGATGTGTCTTAGTTACTTCTTGCTCTTCTCAACCAGGTAGTACATAAAGAAATGAAAAGCATGCAGTGTGATGAAGTAGCCTGAGTTTGAAACCGTGGCCACAAAAGAAACAAAAGTAGATATAGTTTTGTTAAAGAGACTAACACTAATAAAAGAGTACTAGGATGATAAGATAGGAAGGTATCCTAAGGGTGAACTCATCCCCCAAGTCTGTAACTAATGAACATAAAAATTTATTTTAGGACAGGGATAGGACTGACAATATCACTTAATGGGGTTCCTGATTTAAAATCAGCTTCATAAAAAATGTTTCCAAGATACAGTTACCAAAGCATACAAAGGCCACTATATCTTTGATCTTAGAAGGACTATATATATCGTGAGTTGGCAGCTGAATGTGGCAGTTTCACCCACATGATACTAGTTTTGGGGACATGAAAAATTCAGGATTGAGGAAGTGATCAAGTTTTGCACCATGGTTCCATTGTAGCTGAATACAGGCAGTGTGTGGCAGGGGTGGAGTCCCTGCAAGGAGACACAATAGGCCACTGTGTGAAGCTATTAAGGTGAAGGAGTCCAAGTTACAATAGAGACCCCAGGGTACTGGAGAAGCCAGAACTATAAGATCTATCTGCCAAGGAAAGCTTCAGGCAAGGAGTATAGCACCCACATAGTGGCTCACAAGCAAGTGTAACTCCAATTCCAGGGAGTTTGATACCATCTTCTAGTCTCTGGACACCTTGAACACATTGCACAGACATACATCCAGGCAAAACACCTATATACTAAATTAAGTAAAAATTTTAAAAAGTCCTATTAACCCATTAGCAGGTTTATTATAGTAAACAACCCCACTTCTCAGCACCATTTTTTCTATATTACTTATTTTGTTACATGATCAAATGCGTGTTGAGAAGCAACTTAAGGAAGGAAGGATTTATTTTGGGTTAATGATTTGAAAAAGTACAACGCCTTATAGTAAATAAGGGAGGACAGCAGGAACATGAGCTTGTCATATTGCATCCTCAGTCAGGGAGCAGATAATAGACAGGAATCAGGGCCAAGCAATAGAAGTTCAAGGTCCTCCTCCACTGACCCACTTTTTTTCTGCAACAATCTATTTCCTAAAGATTCTACAACCTTCCAAACAGTGCCATCAGGTAGTGCCAGTCAAACACGTGAGCCTATAGGCGTTATTTCTCATTCAAATCACAGCAGTATGCGAAAATTTTCTGAATCAGTTTAAGACATTTTATCACCATGGTTACTCTCACATGGTCTAGAATAGCATCTTTATCTGCAGTTAATTCTTCCTTGATTCTCTGCAACCATACAGTTGATTTGAGCCTGCCTCCATGACCACTATGACTACTGCTATTACTCTACAACATCTTCCCCATCCCAATTTCTCTGTGTAAAACTTCTAGTAGAGTGTTCAGTAGTAGTGGTAAAATTAGCATTCTTGTTGTGCTAACTTTCCCTCCTCTTTTTCCCTTTCCCCTTTCCCTTTTCCCCTTTTCTCCATTTCCCCGTCTCCCTTTCTTCCTTTCCCCCTTTCCCCTTTCTCTCTTTCCCCTTTCCCCTTTCCCCTTCTCCCTTTCCCCCTTTCCTCTCTCTCCCTCCCCTCTGTGTATGTGGTATTGGGAATTGAACCAAACATTAGGCAAACAATCTACTAGCTGAATTACATCCTCATGCCCTGTCTTTTTTCAGTTAATTTATTTATTCACTTTACAACCAAATCACAGCCGTGCCTCTCCTCCCACCCCCTTCCCTTCTCCTCTGACAAGGGGAAGTTCCCCCAGATACCAACCTACCCTGGCACCTCAAATCACTGCAGGACTAGGTGCATCCCCTGCCACTGAGTCCAGACAAGACAGCCCATTTAGGAGAACAGGATCCACAGGGAGGCAACAGAGTCAGGGTAAGCCCCTGCTTCAGTTGTTAGGGAGCAGCATGAAGACTAAGCTACATGTCTGCTACATATGTGTAAGGAGGCCTAGGTCAGCCCTCTTTGGTTGGTGGTTCATCCTCTAGGAGCCCCCAAGGATCCAGGTTAATTGACTCTTTGGCCTTGTGGAATCCCTATCCCCTCCGGGTTTCAGACTTCCAGAGCTCCTGCTAATGTTTGACTGTGGGTCTGTCTCTACGACAACTGTTTCAGAACTGGGTGGGAGAGGAAATGGGAGAGGGGAACGGGGACAGGGATCAGGTATAGGGAAAGCATGTAGGGGAGGGGAGAGTGAACAGAAATAAGCAGGGGTGGGGATAGGGTGGGCATCTCTAGGACTTACCAGAGACCTGGGATGGAGGAGGCTATGAAGGTTGACTCTAGCTGAGGACTCCTAATTTTAAGGGTTCTTTTAAAAATAATTTTTTAATTAACATATAAATATATCTTTTCCTCTTCAATTTTCTCCTTCTAACCCCTTCCATACTCCTCCCCACTTCTCAAATTCATGGCCTCTTTTCCTTTTATTGCATGAATATATAAATACAACTTGTTTGATCCATTTAGTGTTACTTTTATGATGTGATTTCAGAGTTGACCACTTGGTGTTATTAGATATAGTAGTGGGTGGGGGCTTATCCCTCCAGAAGATTGATTCTACCTCTCTCAGCAGTCCTTTAGTTGCCTGTAGTTCTTTATCTAGAGATGGGACCAGTGAGATTTACCCCTTCCATATTAGCATGTCTATTGGTGCTGTTCTTCAGGTCTTGTTTAGGTAACCAAATTATTAAGATATTATGGGTCCCCACCATTTTTCTAGGAAATGCAGTCTCAGCCCAGATTTCCTCTTCCTGACTTTTGTCATCTTTCTACCCCCTCTTTTTGTGGTGTCTCCTGAGCTTTGGGTGCAGAAGTTATGTTGTAGATGTATCCATTGTGTCTTGACACTCCAGTCAGTTCTCTACATTTTGACCAGTTGTGGTTTTTAAATAATGGTCTCCATCTGTTACAATGAGAAGCTTCTTTGATGAGGAGTGAAAGATACACTTAGTTGTGGGTTTAAGATTAAGTATTTAGAATGCAGATATATGACCTCACTAGCCATGGGTAGTTGGCTGGATTTCTAATATTAGGTATAATTTCCCTCCTATTGCTTGCCACTAGGATAGGAGAGTCATTATTATACCCTTGGAGATATCTTGCCATGCTGTTTGGTTCCTATGATTCACAGCAGAGTAGGGTTATTAGTTGCTTCCCTTCCTTGGCAGTTTGCATATCAACTTCTGGAACCATGAAAACTACTCCTCAAGGAGGAGGTTTTCAGGTCAGATTCAGCTCAGATTCTCTTGAGTCCTGTGTATAAAGTGTATAATGTCTTCCACAGTAGGAACTTCAACCTCTGGGAGGCAACCAAAGACAACAGTAATGTGCTGTAATGTTTGAGGAGTCTCTTGAACTCCTGACAAACAACTTGAAAGGTGGATTTTCCGTCATGTCACTAGAGTTTTTGTTAATAGTCTATCACTCTTTGGGGAGTATTATTCCCCTAAAATGTATAACTATATTTAGGCTATATATCTATGTATGCATATACATTTAAATGTATTACTTGTAATTTTAGGTAAATGAAAAAGAATATGATTCCTTATGTCCTCTTAAATGAATGCTATTTCCCCCTTTTCCTTTTCTTTCTGTATTGACATTCCCCTCCCATGTAATGGTCACCCCACCCTCGCTTACCCATCTCTTCCTTAATATCACCTATATCTTGCTATTCTCCTCTCTAGTACTCCCTCTGCTACCTCCATGGCCCCTTTTTACTTCATTGCTTTCTGTGGTTACCCCAAGATACTTAAAATTCAGAGCTATGAGCTGCAGATTGACGAGAACATGTGGTATTTGTCTTTCTGGGTCTTGGGTTACTTTAATCAATATAATTTTTCTAGTTGTATCTGTTTATTGCAAATATCATTATTTTGTTTTTCTTTATAGCTGAACTGTATTTCAAAGTGTATATGTACCACATTTTCACTATCCTTCTTCAACTGAAGGACAATTACGTTGTTTCTGATGTCTTGACAATTGTGATTAGAATGAGACAATGAACATAGCTGAGGAAGCATCTGTAGTAAAAGTGTCAAGTCCTTTGGGCACATGCAAAGACTACTTTTTGAAAGGTCATCTGGCATATTTATTTGATAGATTTTGTTTGTTATGAGACAGCTTTAGCTGTCCTGGAACTAGCTCTATAGACCAGGCTGGCATAGAACTCTCAGAGATCTGCCTATCTCTGCCTCCTAGCCACTTGACTTTATTTCTTAGCTTTTTAAAGACATTAATTTCCACACATTTATATCTAGAGTAGATATGTGAATTTGAAACTGCACCAATAAACAATGAAAGAGGTTCCCTTTCCCTGAGTTCTCTCCATTTGTTTTCTTGATCTTAGGCATTCTGACTAGGTTAAGCTGAAATCTCAAAGTAGTTCTGACTTGCATTTCTCTAGTAATTGATTTTATGTCTTTAGTAAGTTTCATAATATTTTTTTTTTTTTTGGTTTTTCGAGACAGGGTTTCTCTGTGTAGCCTTGTCTGTCCTGGAACTCACTTTGTAGACCAGGCTGGCCTTGAACTCAGAAATCCGCCTGCCTCTGCCTCCCAAGTGCTGGGATTAAAGGCGTGCGCCACCACTGCCCGGCTTTCATAATATTTTTATTGGTTGGGATTTTCACATCATGAACCCCAATCACATTCACTTCCCAGTCTTCCCAGGTCTGCCCTTATGAGCATTTTTAATGATATTTCTTAGCTACTTTTATTTCTCCCTTTGAGAATTCTCCGTTAATAATCACATTAGTAGCCCATTTTTGAATGCATCACTTTTTTACTCCTATTTTCTGAATATTTTGTAAAGTCATAGATATTAATCATTTGTCAGGTATGTAGCTGCCAAAGCTTCCCTCTGCTCTGTGGACTTCTTTACTTAGTTGTTTGTTTGTTTTTATCTTATATGCATTAGTGTTTTACCAGCATGTATGTCTGTGTGAGAGTGTCAGATTTCCCTAAAACGAGTTACAGACAGTTGTGAGCTGTCATGTGGATGCTAGGAATTGAACCCTGGTACTCTAGAGAGCAGTCAGTAGTCTTAACTACTGAGCCATCTCTCTAGCTCACTTGTTTCTTTAGCTGTGCAGAAGCTTTTGGCTTTAGTTCCTAGGCAAATAGTCCTATTCAGAAAGTCTTCCTGTGCCTTTATCTTGTAGGATCTTGCCTATCCTTTTTTTCTTCTACCACTTTTAGTGATTCAGGTTTCATATTTTGGTATTTGAGTTAGTTTTATGCAAAGTGATAAATACAGGTTTAATTCTTCTATCTGTAGACATTGAATTTTCCCAGCATCATTTGTCATATTTGCCAGCTTTATCCAGTTTATGGATTTTGGCATCTTTATTAAATGTTAAATGGCTGTATTTGCATGTGTCTATGTTTTTTCCTTTATGTTTCACTGGTTCACATGTCTGGATGTTCTTTTTGGTTTTACCAGTATCATTCTGTTTTTGTTACAATGACTCTGTAACAGTTTTGAAATCTGGAACGGTAATCCTTCCAGCTTTGTTCTTTTTGCTGAAGTTTGTTTTAACTATCTGTGGTCTTTTATGGTTCCACATGAATGTTAGAATATTGTTTTCTATTTTGTGAAGAATGAGAAGGGTTTTGATTATGATTACATTCAATCTATAAATAGGTTTTGGTAGAGTATTCATTAATTCCACCAATCCATGAGCATGGAGTGTTTTCTCCACTTTCTAGTATTATTTTCAATCTCTTTTTTTTTCAATGACTTTTCATTGTAGAAGTTTTTCATCTTCTTGGTTAGGTTTTAGTTTTGATAAAATTTTTTGAGGCTACTGTGAATGAGAATGTACCCATATCTTTCTTGGTGTGTTGTTGGTGTATAGATACCGATTTTTTCTTTTTTTTTTTCTTTTTTTTACATTCTGACTTTAGTTTTCCCTTTCTTATCTCATCGCAGTTGCTTCCTCCTACCTCCCCTTCTCCTCATATCCATTCCTCATCTGATTCTCTTCAGAAAAGGGCAGGCATCCTTTGGATATCAACCAAATGTGGCATATCAAGTTGTAATAACATTAGGTGCCTCTCCTCTTGTTAAGGCTGGACTGGGCATCCCACTAAGAGTAAAAGGGTCCCAAAAGAATCAGAGACAACCCCTGCTCTCACTATTAGGAGTCCCACAAGAACACCAAGCTATACAATTGTAACATATCTCTGTCAGTCCCATACAGGCTCTCTGGTTGTTGATTCAGTCTCTGTGGGATCCTATGAGCACAGGTTAGTTGATTCTGTGGGCCATTTTGTTGTGGTATCCTTGACCCCTCTAGCTCCTACAATCTCCTCTCCACCCCCAGCCTCCCCCACACACACCCATCCTCCCACATGAACACACTCCACTTTCATAGGATTCCCTGAGCTTCATAATAATGTTTGGCTGTGGGTCTCTGGAACTGTTTCTATCAGTTACTGGATGAAAGCTTTCTGATAATAAATGGGCTAGGCACCAATCTATGACATAGCAGAATATTATTAGGAATCATTTCATTGACTTTTTTTGCCAGTCATGTTTTGGGTCTATCCTAGGTCTCAGGGCTATCCAGACTCTGGATCCTGGTCCTCCAGGGAGTGTCAAGGTGGGCTCCCTCTCAGAGCATGAGTCTCAGGGTGAACCAGTTATTGGTTGACCAGTCATTGGTTGATCACTCCCACAATTTCTGTGCCACTTTTACGCCTGCATATCTTATAGGCAGAACAAATTGTAGGTTGAAGTTTTGTGGCTGGGTTGGTGTCCAAGTTCCTCCACTGGAAGCCTTGCTTGGTTATAGAAGATGGCAAGTTCAGTCTTGTATCCCCTCCTAGCTAGGAATCTTAGCTAGGTCTACCCCTGTAGATAACTGGGAGTTTGCATTGCATTAGGCTTCTACCTCACCCAGAAGATGCCCCCCCCCCCAATTCCAGCCATCTCTCCCAGTACTCCCTCCCTCCATCCTCTCCCCTCCAACCTGAACCCTCTTGTTTTCATCCCCCTCCCCATTCACCCACAATATCTATTCTATTTCCCTTTTCCAGGCAGATTCATATATCCCCTTCCTGAAGACCTCTTTGTTACTTAGCTCCTCTGGTTCTGTGGATTAGTAGCATGGTTATCCTTTACTTTGTAGGTAATACCACTTATGAGTGATTACATACCATGTTTGTCTTTCTAGGTTAGAGTTGCCTCACTCAGGATGATTTTTTTTTCTAGTTCCATCGATTTGCCTGCATATCTCATTTTTTTTTTGTAACAGCTAAAGAATGATCCATTGTATAAATGAAACACCTTTTCTTTATCCATTCTTCAGTTGAGGGACATCCAGATTGTTTTCAGTTTCTGGCTATTATGAATAAAGCTGCTATGAACATAGTTGAGCATGTGTCCTTGTGGTAGGATAGAGTCCTTTGGGTATATGCCCAAAAGTGGTACAGCTGGATCTTGGAGTGGATAGATTCCCAATTTTCTGAGAAATGGCCATATTGATTTCCAAAGTGGCTGTATAAGTTTGCATTCCCACCAGCAATGAAGCAGTGTTCCCCTTGCTCCATATCCTCTCCAGTATGAGCTGTCACTAGTGTTTTTGATCTTAGCCATTCTGACAGAATGGAATCTCAAAGTCATTTAGGATGTTGAGAACATGTCTTTAAGTGCTTCTCAGCATTTGAAATCCCTCTGTTGAGAATTCTCTGTTTAGATCTGTACCCCATTTTTAATTGGGTTATTTGATTTGTTGATGTCTAGTTTCTTGAGTTATTTATGTATTCTGTCAGATGTGGGGTTGGCGAAGATCTTTTCCCATTCTGTAGGCTGTGGTTTTGTCCTATTGACAGTGTCCTTTGACTTACAGAAGCTTTGCAGTTTCATGAGGTCCCATATATCAATTGTTGATCTTAGTGCTGGAGACATTCGTGTTCTGTTCAGGAATTTGTCCCCTGTACCAGTGTATTCAAGGGTATTCTATACTTTCTATCAGGTTCAATATATCTGATTTTATGTTAGGTCTTTGATCCACTTAGACTTGAGTTTTGTGCAGGATGATAAATATGACTCTATTTGCATTCTTCTACATGGAGACATCTGGTTAGACCAGCACCATTTGTTGACAATGCTCTTTTTTTTTTTTCAGTGTCTATCTGGATTGTTAACCAAAAAAAAAAATGGGTTTCTATAGGTATATGAATTTATGGTTGAGTCTTCAATTGCATTGATCAACCTGTCAGTTTTTATTGAAGTACCATATGGTTTTTATTACTATTACTCTGTGCTACAATTTGAAGTCAGGAATGGTGATACCTCCAGCAGTTCTTTATTATTCAGAAATATTTTAATTATCTTGGGTTTGGTTTTTTTGTTTCCATATGAAGCTGAAAATCTCCTTTCAAGATCTGTGAAGAATTGAGTTGGAATTTTGGTAGATACTGCATTGAATCTGTAGACTGCTTTTGGTAGGATGGTCATTTTTATTATGTTAATCCTACTGATCCATGAGCATGGGAGATCTTTCCATCTTCTGACATGTTCTCCATTTCTTTATTCAAAAAGTCAAAGTTCTTCTCATAAAGGTATTTCCCTTACTTGGTTAGAGTTAAACCAATATATTTTATATTTGTGCTATTGTGAAGAGTGATGTTTCCCTGATTTCTTCCTCAGCCTGTGTATTGTTTGTATATAGGAGGGCTACTGAAAAAAGATTTTTCTTTAGTATCCAGCCACTTTGCTGAAAGAGTTTTTCAAATATAGGAGTTTCCTGGTTTGGAGTTGCTTATATATACTATATATCATCTGCAAATAGAGATACTTTGACTTCTTCCCTTCCAGTTTATATCCCCTTGATCTCCTTTAGTTGTCTTATTGGTCTAGCTAGAACTTTAAGTACTTTGTTGAATAGATATGGAGAGAGTGGGCAGCCTTGTCTTGTCCCCGATTTTAGTAGAATTCCTTTAATTTTCTCACCTTTAATTTGATGTTGGCTATTGGCTTGTTGTATGTTTTGTATTGTTTTATTGTTGTATGTTGCCTTTATTGTGTTTAGTATGTGTTTTACACCCCTGATCTCTCCAAGACTTTATCATGAAGGAGTGTTGGATTTTGTCAAAGGCTTTTTCAACTTCTAATGAGATGATCATGTGGTTCTTTTCTTTCAGCTTATTTATATGATAGATCACATTGACAGATTTTGGTATGTTGTGCCATCCCTGAATCTCTGGGATGTAGTCTGCTTGAACATGGTGGATATGTTCTTGGATATATTTGAATATTTGAATATTTTTGCATCAATATTCATGAGAGAAATTTGCCTCTGATTCTTTTTATCAAATCTTCGTGTTGTTTTTGTATTGGGGTTGCTGTGACCTTATAAAATGAATCTGGCAGTGTTCCTTCTGTCTCTATTTTGTGGAATAATTTGAGGACTATTGGTATTAGCTCTTCTTTGAAAGTCTGGTAGAATTCTACACTAAAACTCTCAGATAGGCCCTGAGCTTTTTTTTGTTGGGAGACTTTTAGTGACTGTTTCTATTTCCTTAGGTGATATAGGTCTATTTAAATTATTTTTCTGATCTTGGTTTAACTTTGCTAAGTGGTATCTATCAAAAGACATTTATCCAGTTCTTTTAGATTTTCAGATTTTGTGACATACAGGATTTTCAAGTATGACTTATTCTTTGTATTTCCTCAGTATCTGTTGTTATGTCTCACATTTTCATTTCTGATTTTGTTAATTTAGATATTATTTCTTCATGTTTTGGTTAGTTTGTATAAGAGTTTGTCTGTCTTTTTTATTTTTTTCAAAGAACCAGTACTTTGTTTCATTGATTTTTTTTCTTTGTTTCTAATTTATTGATTTCACCCTCCATTTGTTAATTTCTTGCCATCGATTTTACATGAGTGTGTTTGCTTCTTTTTGTTCTAGAGCATTCAGGTGACCTATTAAGTTGCCAGTATGAGATTGCTCTAATTTTTTATGGAGGCATTTAGTGCTGTGAACTCTCTTCTTAGTACTGCTTTCATTAGGTCCCATAGTTTGCAGCTTTTAATGTTCTTTCTTTGTTATGTATGTTTAGTGTTTCCATTCCTATTATTCTTAGGTTTGGTCTTTTCATCATATCTCAGGTTTCATGGATATTTTGGTTCAGGCGCTTTTTAGAATTAACATTTTCTTTAGACTGATGTAACAAGTCTCTCTAGTTCTTCTGACCTATCTTGCATGCCTGAGATTCTCCCTTCCTGAAAATGGAAATAGAACCAATAAAGAAAACACAAACCGAAGGAATATTGGGAGATGTAAAATCTAGGTAAGCCAACAGGAAGGGACCAAGATTTTTTCTTTTATTCTCAATTTCTAATTTGACCCATTCATCATTTAGCAATGAAGGTTTTTTATCTCCTTATTGCTATGAATTTGTATACTTATTAGATATTTGTTTGCTTTTGATTTTGTGTTTTATTATCTTACAGTAAGATGGGATACATGGAGTCTTTCTGAGTTTGTAAAGATTTGTTTTGCATCCAAGGATGTAGTCTATTTTAGAGAAGTAGTCTGATCATGGTTTTTCCTCCTAGATCCTCTCCACCTACCCACCCACTGTATTTCATTCCCTTTCTCTCTCTTTAGAAAGCAAGCAAGCAAAAAAAAATTCCCCACATAAACAGAATAGAAAACACACACACACACACACACCAATTCCCACAAAACACAAAATCAGAAACCATAACGTACAACCAAAAGATTGTTTTAGTCTGTATCATGGAATGTTTTTCATTCTCCTTCAACCATGGCAGTTGGCTGGGTACTATAGTCTAAGGTGGCAATTGTGATCTTTTAGAACTTGAAGTGCATTGCTCCAGGCTCTTTTGACTTTCAAAATTTCCATTGAGCTATCAGATGTTATTCTGATGGGTTTCCCTTTATCTGTGACTTGTTGGTTTAGGTCTGTGATGCATTTGTAGTTGAGTTTTACATGGGAAGGGGACTGACTCTGAAAGTCTCTTAATTGGGACTTGGGGTCTGGCTTCACAAAGGGTTAGCAGAACTAAGGGTATCCTGGGTCTGGCCACAGATGACCACAGGTCTGAAGGGAATGGGGATGAACTGGAAAGATGGGCCTAAGCACTGTAGAGAGAACAGAGTGGGAGAGGGGAAGGAGGGCACTGATAGTCTACCTGGGCCCAAGCCAAGTGTGCTGTCCTGGGAGTCACAAAGGAATGGAGGTTATCTGGGAAGAGTGGCTGAAGGGGTGGAGGGTAAGGTCATTGAGTTTGTCAATTTCATCCTCATTTCAGCTTGAGTTCTCTCTAGTATTTCTATCTCATTACTTAATTTGGTTTTTACATTCTGAATTGCCTTTATCATTTTGCTCCATTCTATATTTTTATTTTGTTGAATATTACTCAAGTTTGTGTTATCCTCTTGAAGTTCAGTGAGGTATATTCTTTTAAACTTTGAATTTCTTAATGAAGTTATTTTTCTTTTAATTCTGTGTCCTGGGGCTCATCTAGATAATTCCAATAATTTCTATAGGACTAGTAGGTTTGGTGGGACACATACTGTTTGGACTACTCGTGTGGTTGTTTTTTCGATGTAACCTGGGTTTTTGGACGTTTTTCTTTGGTTGTATGCCCAATGTGAGATTTTAGCTTTCCTTAGATTTGACCAGTGCGGGAGTTATTGTCTAGAACTAGGCCAGGTAAGCTGGTGTATGTATGAGTTGCTTGATTGGACCCAGGACAGGCAACACAAGTATTGGAGATGTGATTTTGAGTCTGACCTATGGTTGTAGAGATGGGGGTGGAGCAGGCACATGGGCTTTCAGGAGAGGGACTTACCAGGTTATATCAGAGTCACAGGTCTGGAACTAGGCCTGTGGGTGTGGAGATGGGAAGAAGTAGATGGGTGTGGGGGTATGTAGTCACCAGGCAAAGCTGGTTTGTAAACTCTGGCTCCTGAGCTGGGCTGTGGGTGTGGAGATGTCAGTGGCAGATAGAAGACTTAATGATTCTTTTTATATATTAATTTATTTATTCTCACATATATTACATCGTGATTGCAGTTTCCTCTTTTCCTCTTCACCTAGTTCTCCTCCACCTCTGCTCTTCCCAGACTCCCACCCACCACTCCTCCTCTTCCATTTCCTTTCAGAAAAGGGCAGCGTATCAAGTTGGAGTAGGACTATGCACCTCCTTTCATATTAAGGCTGGATGAGGCAACCCAATAAGAGGAGAAGGACCCCAAAAGTGGGTAGAAGAGACAGGAATAGCTCCATTTTTTGTTCTTTTTGATTTGATGTGTTCCTCTCCCTCTCCCTGTCATCTCCACTATAATCTCTTTTTCTTCTAACTTTGGACTCAGTTTTATTCCTTCTATTTTTTTAATGTATGAAGGTGGATTGTTGATTTTGGATTTTTCATCTTAAATGTAGGTATTTGCAGTTTTACGTTGCTTGCTATCTGTGCACTATTTTTGCTGCATCTTGTAAAGTTTTGGTATGATCTACTTTTGTTTTAATTCATATGAAAATCTTTTAAATATTTTCTATACCTTTTAAATTTGATTTTATTTTATGTTAAACATGTACGAAGATTAGATGACAATTTATGGGAATCGATTTTCTTCGTCCACAGTGTGGATCCCAGAGCTTGGTGGTAGGCATTTTATCACACTGGCCCCATAACAAAGTCTTTGAAATTATATACATGATTATTTCTTTGATTATTTTTGGGTATGTAATAATTTCCACCCAGGTGTGAATTTTCCATATATCTTTCTGTTACTGATTTTTACCTTTGCAGTAGTTGGAGAAAATGCTTTGAACTATTTTATTCTCTTAGAGCTTATTGAGATTAAGAACAGCTAGGGGAGGTGGAATCATATTGTAATATACAATGATATAGATGCATAAAATGTTATGGGCCATTGTTTTGTATGTCAACTAAAAATATTAATAAAAAAACTGGCGCAAAATTCTTAGTGCAAGCCAGTCACAGTGGTTTATGCCTGTCATCCCAACACTCAGGAGACAGAAGCATTTGATATTTAAGGCCAACGTTGGTAGAAGAATGAGATCTTGTCCCCACCCCACCCTGCCCAAATCATTTGATCATTATTCATGGCTTTGTTTCTGTACTTTATATTCATTCTCATTGGTTTTTATAGCTACTTTTATGCCATTTGCACACAGTTAATTACTATAATTTGGTAATATGTTTTAAAATCAGGAAGTAACTTCAACCTTATATTTTATTATGCATTTTTAAATATTTTTTCTTTCAATGCATAGACTTAATTATAATCTATACCTTATTACTGTCCACTAAAATGTGAAGCTCAGAATGGAATTTTGTATGCAAGTTACTTTATACATGATCTGTTATTAAATTTAAAAAAATATTAGGTGTGGGGATGAGTACACATGCCATAGCATTTGTGGAGGTCAGAGGACAACTTCATTCTTCCCACCTTTATGTTGGTTCTGGGAATCAAACCCAACTCATCAGGCTTGCACAGCAAGCATCTTTACCTGCTGAGCCATCTTACTGCCCCCTACGCATCATCTCTTAAGTACAACTTTTGAACACACTTTGCAAGGCAGGTGGTATTATCTATTATTTCAATGTTATGGGTTAAGACTCTGAAACTGTTCTTAGGCCACTACTGTGCCATCCAAAATTTCAAAGTAGTTTTCTGACCCTAAGGCACCAAGTCTTTCTTCTGTGTCACACTTAACTTCTTTAAAGTAGAAAACCTTTTAGACCCAACAAAGTAAGGTTGGTGGCTTTTCCTGAAACAGCTGTGCTAGTATTCATTCCTTCCTTTTATTTTATTTTATTTTATTTTCTAAGTTTTTTTATTTTACATTCCAAATCATTTCCCCTTTCCCGATTCCTCCCTCCCCGAAAGTCCCATAAGCCCCCTTCCCTCCCTCTTTTCTCCATTCAACCCCCTCTCACTTCTCTGTTCTGGTATTCCCCTACATCCAGTCTTTCCAGGACCAGGGGTCTCTCCTTCCATCTTCTTGGAAATCTATTGATATGCGAAGATTATTGATATTCCAAGATTCTGGGTTAATATCCCCTTATCAGTGACTGCATACCATGTGTGTTCTTTTGTGATTGGGTTACCTCACTAAGGATGATATTTTCAAGTTCTGACCATTTGCCTAGGAATTTCGTGAGTTCATTGTTTTTAATTGCAGAGTAGTATTCCATTGTGTAAATATACCACATCTTCTGTATCCATTCCTCCGTTGAGGGACATCTGGGTTCTTTCCAGCTTCTGGCTATTATAAATAAGGCTGCTATGAACATAGTGGAGCATGTGTCCTTACTGCATGCAGGGGAAGCCTCTGGGTATATGCCCAGGAGTGATATAGCCAGATCCTCCGGGAGTGTCATGCCCAGTTTTCTGAGGATCCGCCAGACTGCTTTCCAGAGTGGTTGTACCAGCTTGCAATCCCACCAGCAGAGGAGGAGTGTTCCTCCTTTCTAAGAACAATTAAATTCTCTTTTTTTTAAAATAAAAAGTCAAGAGGTAAAGTTTTCACCTCTTTGCTTAAGGAGGAAGGTCTGAAAAAATAGACTCCCTTTCTGTAGAGAAAAAAGACCTTTGGAAAGAAGTAGGAGGAGAATTCTTGTAAGATTGTTATTCTTAGAGTTCTCTTCTAGGTTTGGGAGTATCCATTGAATTTTACATCATCAGTTGGATCTTTCTAGACCATATTCCCATTAAAACTCCTATGGATTATGAGGAATTGTCTGTGGATTTTATGATAATCTGTATATTTGTTTCTGTAAATCTGTTCTATTTGTTTCTCTAAGATAGGATAGTTAAATATAGATATTTTATTAGATTGTGCACTTCCAATAATTTTGGTCCTAGTTTAACTTAGTCAGTTTTTTCCTATTATGTGTATTAAATATGTACTATTTCTTTTCTTTTTTTTTTTTTTGTTTTTTGTTTTTTGTTTTTTGAGACAGGGTTTCTCTGTGTAGCCCTGACTGTCCTGGAACTCACTCTGTAGACCAGGCTGGCCTTGAACTCAGAAATCCGCCTGCCTCTGCCTCCCAATTGCTGGGATTAAAGGCGTGCGCCACCACTGCCCGGCTAAATATGTACTATTTACTTTTCCCATTATTTCACAAACAATAAATATCTACAATTCATTGTATGGGCTACTTTAGTATGAAATCAAACATACATCCCTAGCCTCATTTGTAAATTAGAGGCAGCAGATGTAATAATCAGTTCCTAAGTACAATATAACATCTCCACTGCAGGCATAAAATACAGGTTGCTATGGAGAGCTGAGAAGGAGGAATCTGAATCAGATTATGAGAGTATGATTATGCTCTTTTTTATTTTTATATAATTAATTTATTTTTTACACTCCATATTTTATTCGCCCCCCTCCCCGCGTCTACCCTCCGACTGTTCCACATCCCATACCTCTTCCCCACCCCCTGTCTCCACGAGGATGTCCCTACCCCCGACCCCACCTGACCCCTAAACTCCCTGGGACCTGCAGTCTCTTGAGGGTTAGGTGCATCCTCTGAATGAACACAGACCCGGCCGTCCTCTGCTGTATGTGTGTTGGGGGCCTCATATCAGCTGGTGTATGCTACCTGTTTGGTGGTTCAGTGTTTGAGAGATCTCTGGGGACCTGATTAATTGAGACTGCTATCTCCTACAGGATCATCATTCTCTTCAGCTTCTTAACAGCCTTTCCCTAATCCAGCAACAGGGGTCTGATGCTTCTGTCCATTGGGTGGGTGCAAATATCTGACTGACTCTTTCAGCTGCTTGTTGGGTCTTCTGGAGTGCGGTCATGCTAGGCCCCTTTTTGTGAGCACTCCATAGCCTCAGTGTCAGGCCTTGGGACCTCCCCTTGAGCTGGTCTCACTGGACCTTCATTTCCTCAGGCTTTTCTCCATTTCCATCCCTGTAATTCTTTGAGGCACAATTATGGGTCAGAGTTGTGACTGTGGGATGTCCCCCCCCTCTTTTAATGCCCTGTCTTCCTGCTGGAGGTGGGCTCTTTAAGTTCCCTCTCCCCACTGTTGGTCATTTCATCTAAGGTCCCTCCATTTGAGTCCTGAGAGTCTCTCACCTCCCAGGTCTCTGGTGTATTCTGGAGGACCCCACCCCTGCCAGTCTCCAGTCTCCCGAGATTGCCTGTTTCCATTCTTTCTTCTGGTCCTCAGGGCTTCAGTCCTTTTCCCTCACCCAATACCAGATCAGGTTCCCCTCTTCCCCCACTCCCTCCCCACCTGTCCACTTTCTCTCCCAGGTCCCTCTCTCCCCTATTTGTGATTACTTTCTTCTCCCTCCCAAGTGGGACTGAGGCATCCTCACTTGGACACTTCAGCTTGATGACCTTTTTGAGTTCTGTGGACTGTATCTCGGGTACTCTGTACTTTTTAACATCCACTTAATAGTGAGAACATACCATGCTTGTCCTTTGGGTCTTGAGTTACCTCACTCAGGATGATATTTTCTAGTTCCATCCATTTGCCTGCAAAACTCAGGATGTCCTCGTTCTTAATAGCTGAGTAGTATTCCATTGTGTAAATGAACCACATTTTCTGTATCCATTCTTCTGTCATGGGACATCTGGGTTGTTTCCAGCTTCTGGCTATCACAAATAAGGCCACTATGAACATAGTGGAACACGTGCCCCTCTGGCATGGTGGGGCATCTTTTGTGTATATTCCCAAAAGTGGTGTAGCTGAGTCTTCAGGTAGATCTATTTCAAATTTTTTGAGGAGCCTCCAGATTGATTTCCAGAGTGGTTGTACCAGTTTGCAATCCTGCCAACAATGGAAGAGTGTTCCTCTTTCTCCACATCCTCTCCAACATGTGTTGTCACCTGAGGTTTTGGTCTTAGCTATTCTGATTGGGGTAAGGTGGAATCTCTGGGTCGTTTTAATTTGCATTTCTCTGATCACTAAGGACTTTGAACATTTCTTTTGGTGCTTTTCAGCTTGAGGTCAGGAATGGTGATTCCCCCAGCCACTCTTTTATTGTTAAGAATTGTTTTCACTATTCTGGATTTTTTTTGCATTTCCAGATGAATTTGAGGATTGCTCTTTCCATGTCTTTGAAGAATTGTGTTGGGATTTTGATGGGGATTGTATTGAATCTACAGATTGCCTTTGGTAGGATGACCATTTTTACTATAATTCTGCCAATCCATGAGCATGGAAGATCTCTCCATTTTTCTGAGATGATCTTCAATTTCTTTCTTGAGAGACTTGAAGTTCTTCTCATACAGGTCTTTCACTTATTTGATTAGTTACCCTAGGATATTTTATACTACTTGTGGCTATTGTGAAGGGAGTTGTTTCCCTAATTTCTTTCTCAGACTGTTTGTCATTTGTATAAAGGAAGGCTACTGATTTATTTAATTTTATATCCAGCCACTTTGCTGAAGTCTATCAGCTGGAGAAGTTCTCTGGTAGAATTTTTGGGGTTCCTTATGTATAATATTATATCATCTGCAAATAGTGATACCTTTATTTCTTCTTTGCCAATTTGTATCCCCTTGATCTCTTTTTGTTGTCTTATTGTTCTAGCTAGCACTTCGAGTACTATATTGAATAGATATGGGGAGAGTAGTATGCTCTTTTTTAAAAAAAAAATTTGTTTGTATTCTAGCTACTATCCCCTCATAGTCCCCCCTCCTACAATTCTTCATCCCATTCCTCCTCCCACTTGCATCTGAGAGGGTGTCCCCCTCAAGACCTCCCTCTTCCCTGGGGCCTCAAGTCTGTCGAAGAATAGGCACATCTCCCACTGAGGCCAGACCAGGCAGTCCTCTGTTATATATGTGCTGGAGGGAGGGGGCGTTCAGACCAGCCCATATATGCTACCTGATTGGTGGCTCAGTCTCTGGGAGTTCTTGGGGTCTGGGTTAGTTGAGACTGCTGGTCTTCCTATGGGGTCACCCTCTCCTTCAACTTCTTCAGGACTTCCCCTAATTCAACCAGGGGTTCCCAACTTAAGTACAATGGTTGGGTGTATGTATCTGCATCTGTCTTACTCATTCAGCTGCTAAATAGGACCTCTCAGAGTACAGCCATGCTAGGCTCCTGTCTGAAAGAACATAATAGCATCAGTAATAGTGTCAGGCCTTGGTGCACCCCCCCCCCAAGAGATGGTTCCAAAGTTGGACTGGTCACTGGACTGCCTTTCCCTGTCTCTTTTCCATTTTTTGTCCCTGCAGTTCTTTTAGACCGGAACAATTCTAGGTCAGAATTTGTTTACTGTGGGTTGGTAACCTCATCCTTCCACTTGATGCCCCATCTTTCATCTAGAGGTAGACTCTTCAAGTTCCCTCTCCCCATTGTTGGGCATTTTGGCAAAAGTCAACCCATTGAGTCCTGAGATTCTCTCACTTCTTGAGTCTCTAGTACTTTATAAAGCCCTCCCCTCCATCCCCAAGGCTGCATATTTCCATTCATTCTCTTGTTCTTCTGTGCCCTTCTGTGTCTCTCTTGGCCCTCCTGGCATACCTGATCCTGTTTGCCTTTCCCCTCTCCCTCCCCTCTCCCACCCTGGTCCCTTTCTCCCTCCCTCCCTCCCTCTGCCTCAGATGATTATTTTCTTCCTCCTTTTAAGTGGAATTGAAGCACCCTCACTTGACCCTTTCTGCCTGATAAGCTTCTAATTGTCTATGGGTTATATCCTAGAAATTCTGTACTTTTTTGCTAATATCCACTTATCAGTGAGTACAAACCATGCATGTCCTTTTGGGACTGGGGTACCTCACCCAGGATGATATTTTCTAGATCCATCCATTTTCCTGTGAATTTCATGAAGTCATTGTTTTCAATAGCTGAGTAGTACTCCATTGTGTAAATGTACCACATTTTCTGTATCCATTCCTCTGTTGAGGGACATCTGGGTTCTTTCCAGCTTCTGGCTATTATAAATAAGGCTGCTATGAACATAATGGAGCACATGTTCTTGTGTTTTGGTGGAGCATCTTTTGGGTATATGTCCAAGAGTATAGCTGGGTCTTCAGGTAGAACTATTTTCAATTTTCTGAGGAACTGCCAGATTTATTTCCAGAGTGGTTGTACCAGTTTGCAATGGAGGAGTGTTCCTCTTTCTCCACATCCTCACCAGCATGTGCTATCACTTGAGTATTTGGTCTTAGCCATTCTGATTAGTGTGAGGTGGAATCTCAGGGTTGTTTTGGTTTGCATTTCCCTGATGACTACAAGACTAAATCTAGAGCTAAATTTTAAAAGATGAGCCAAGTAACTCATCTGAGTGACTAAGAATTTGGTGAATGTAGTATGACTTTCATAACTAGGGTACAACTATAGAAAAGGCACAAAATGTAAGATATTTAGGGACCTTGTGCAGTTGAATGTGGATTAAGTAAATGAATATACTTGAAGAGGAAGGACTGAAATATATATCTTTTGGATGAGATTTAATTTATCCTGCCTTCACCTCGCCCTACAGTCTATCCATCTCTGGAGTCTGATGATGATGACCCTGCTTTGAAATCTCGACCCAAGAAAAAGAAGAATTCAGATGATGCTCCATGGAGTCCTAAAGGTGATCTAGCACTTTGTATCTTATACTCTGTAGGAGTAATCAGGTGAAAAGTATAGATCAGTGTGAGACATCCATAATCCAAGATCTTATTCAGTCACACATTTGCTTAGTCAGCAAGCATCTGTTACTTTTAGTACCATGTTAGGTGTCAGGGCTGAATTGATTGTGTGACATAGTTTGTGTAATCTAGCTAGGAAAATCATAGCTGTTCTTTTTGAAATATTATGGCTTGAGATGAAGGACACCAGAAGAGTTCACTAAGCCATCTAAAGCTTCTAAGAACATTCTGGTAACTCTCATCCCAGGCCCACTATGATAATTTTGTTTTCTTTTTTTGTTTTGTTTTGTTTTTTTGTTTTTCGAGACAGGGTTTCTCTGTGTAGCCGTGTCTGTACTGGAACTCACTCTGTAGACCAGGCTGGCCTCAAACTCAGAAATCCGCCTGACTCTGCCTCCCAAATGCTGGTGGGATTAAAGGAGTGCACCACCACTGCCTGGCGATAATTTTGTTTTCAAGGAGGAAAACTATGCGGACTCTTGGGCTCTGCAAGAGTCCCAAGATTGTCAACTACTAAGAAGTTATCCCCAAGGAAAGGAAGGAAAAGAGGGAAAGTAGGCACCTGAAGTGAACATGGAATTTTGAGAGAGAAAATAATTTTCTTCATCTTTGGTTGGGCTATTTGCACTGAAGAGCATTCAAGGGCTTATTAATTTTTGAATATGTATGATGTATGTGTCTGTGTATATGAGTGTGCATGCTCACTCCTGTGTTATTATTTATATATGTATGCAGTTATATGTATGTGGAGTTGAGAGAATAACCTCAGGTGTGGGTCCTTGTCCCCCCACCTTGTTTTTGACAGGAATCTCTTCTTGTTCAGTGCTGAATACTCTGATTTTCAGGGATTCTCCTATCTCTGCCTCCCATCCATTATAAGCATTCTGGGATTATAGATGTGCATTACTACATCCAATTTGGGGATCCAAACTCCAGTTCTCATGCTTATGTGGCAAATGCTTTGCCATTGAATTACCTTCCACAGTCCATGGTACTTTCACTTCTTAATAAACTACATAAATGTTATTGGCCTAAAAGAATATTTACCATTTCTCATGATTCTTTTCTTTTAAATCACTCTTAATCTAGAACAGTTTGTCTTGGTTTTGTTTGTTTTCTTATAGAAACTGATATAATCGTAATGTAGCCAGTATCATCTTCTAGATTTGTTTATTTGCTTTCATGTAATATTGGCTTTTGTTTAAGAAACTGGTTATTTCTCATATAATTTTTTTTCTCTTTGTATCGTTTAAGTTTTTCTATACCTATACTTTCTAAACTCTCAAAATACTGTAAATAGTTTGCTTTTAATTTCTTGTTTGTTTTGTTTTGTTTTTTGTTTTTCGAGACAGGGTTTCTCTGTGTAGCCCTGGCTGTCCTGGAACTCACTTTGTAGACCAGGCTGGCCTCGAACTCAGAAATCCTCCTGCCTCTGCCTCCCAAGTGCTGGGATTAAAGGCATGCGCCACCACCGCCCAGCTTGCTTTTAATTTCTTAACAACTCAAATATTGCTGCAGTTCACCTGTTACTACATGATTGCATGCTATTCCACTATAGTTATCACTAATGACATGAAAGTTCATACTTGGAGCTGGACATGGTCGAATTTGCCTTTAATATCTACACAGAGAGCCAGGTGGGTCCCTGTGAGTTCGAGGCTAGCCTGGTCTATATAGTAAATTTCATGACTATAGAGAGAGACCCTTTCTCAACAAAACAACAAACTATAGTTCATACTTGGAATCCCATATGTGTTGGTGCTATCTCAGTTTCACCAGTTTTCTTTCTTGGGACTAGCTTATACCCTGTAAAGGAATACTTAGATACTATGTGAATATCCAATTCTCTAGAACCACTGTTTCATAAAGACTTGCAAACTGGTGATATTTTTAGTTTTAAAACTAATTCCACATTTATAAGCTGGCATTCTCATGTGTATATGTGTGTATTTGTCTGTCTGCCTGAGAATGTTCATGTGTATTTGGATGCACACGTTTTGTTTAATGGTTGTATCTTTTGTCTGACTAGTCAAAACCTGCTTACCTTTTAAAAGTGTATTATAGAGCCATTTGAGATGATTCAACAGGTAGAGGTATGTACCATGCCTAACAGCCTGAGTTTGATCTCCAGGACCCACTTGTTAGAAGCAAAGAACTGACTTCTACAAGTTGTCTTGTGACCTTTACAGTTGTGTCATGGTGTACGTGCACAGTGTGAGTGTGGATGTCAGAGGACTTCAGTATGAATGAGGAGATAGCTCAGTAAAGTGCTTATTTGTGCAAATATGAGAACAAGAGTTCAACAACCAGCACCCACATAAATTAAAAAACAAAAATAAAACCAACTAGAATTGATGATGGATAATCCCAGTGCTGGGGAGGCACTTGCCCATTCACATTGGCCTATGTCTGTCATTGCTCTATCATGTGAGAGGCAAGACTACTTGGCCCATTGTCTTCTACTGCTACTCTTGTCTCTGCCTCCTATCTCAGTCTAGGAACACCAGAATCACAGACAAAAGCTACTGCATTTGGCCTTATGTGGGTTCTGAGAATTTGAGTTTGAATCTTCATATTTGCGGGACAGATGCTTTACCCACTGATCCATTTCCCAAGCACCCTTGTTTTTTAAATGTTATTCTATGGTTATTACTGAGGTGGGCATGTGTGTGGAGGTCAAAGGATAACTTTATGGAATTGGTTCTCTCCTTTCACCTTTATGTGGATTCTAGGGAATGAACTCAAGTCATCAAACTTTGTTTGTTTTTAATGTATGTGGGGCTGGTGATTGAGCCCTGGGCCTCATGCTTGCACAATAAACACTACCAAACTCTCTCCTCAGCCCTAGCTGTGATTTGTTTGTAAAAGCTTTCTTAGGCTGGACAGTGGTGGCACACACCTTTAATCCCAGCACTCGGGAGGCAGAGGCAGAGGCAGGCAGATTTCTGAGTTCGAGGCCAGCCAGGCCTACAGAGTGAGTTCCAGGACAGCCATGGCTACACAGAGAAACCCTGACTCGAAAAACCAAAAAAAAAAAAAAAAGCTTTCTTTTTTTCACCCGAAGATATTCATTGCTCCTAAAAGATGCTTATTGAAAAAGATAAACAGGTAATATATTTTTTTAAATTCAGTATTGTTAAGGTGCTATTAAAAAGTTATACCAAGAACTTCAAGAATTCATTGTTTGGTATCTATAAATTACTAATCTTCAATAGATAGTATGTGCTATATATCAAGTCATTCCCACCAATTATAAATTCTGAGAAAGAAGAGATAGGTGGGATCAGCAAGGTCCCAGATATTTTATATAAGTTATTATATACCATACTTTTGAGGGATAGGCATGTTTTAAATAGGCAAAAGGAAAATACATCTGAACAGGCAGTTCAGATGATAAGTCTGAGGAGGGAAGGGTAATGCAGTATCATACTTTGGAGGTGCAATAAGGAAGCCATTTGTCTGAAGAAGCAGAAAGTAGGAGTGTTTAGCCTGTTTTCTGCAGCTATAATAGAATATTACAACTGACTAAATTCTAAATAAAAGACTATTTTTCTCATGGTTCTAGAAGCTGGAAGTCTAAGAGCAGGATGTTGGCATGGTATAAGCCTTCATGCTAAATTGTCCCATAAGTAGAAGGCATCATATAGTAAAAGAGTAGGAGGAAAAAAAGAGAGTTGAAATATACCCCCTTTTAATATGTAACTCCCACCTACAATCATAGCTTTATACTATTCGGGAAAATAGCACTATCATGACCTAGTTGCCTCTTAAAGGTCTGTTGAAATGATAATTAAGTGTCCACATGAATTTTGGAGGAAGTGTTTAAACCATAGCAGTAGGTGAGTTTGGAAAAGTAGGTAAGTCGGGAACAAAGACATAAAAGCACATGAACAACATTAAATGCCAGTTCAAGGAAGTTAATTTGTATTCATGTACTCCTTAGTCATTAAATAGGACTCTGAAAATCTAGAAGCAGGAAGAACACCTTTGGAGTAGTGAGAAGTTGAAGAATATAATTGGCAAATAGATTAGCGTCCTGTTTCTCTTGCAGCCCGTGTGACTCCAACCCTACCCAAGCAAGACCGTCCTGTTCGTGAGGGGACCAGAGTTGCCTCCATTGAGACAGGCTTGGCTGCAGCAGCTGCAAAGCTTGCCCAGCAGGTAAGTGTTGACACCTATCTGGTGGCCCTGCTACTGATGACTTAGAGCCTCAAAATTCAGACTTGCAGGGTGGTACGATTCTGCTATTATGGATAATCTTTGATCTTTGTCTTTGGCAGTATCCCAGCCCTTCCTATATCCTTTATATCCCAGCTTGTGATACACTACTTCCATAGCTTACATAGTTGAGATGAATTAGGATGAAAAGAGAGATCAGAGAAGTGTCTTTGTTGATATCACTTGCCTCCCTAACTATATATAATTCCCAAAGATGGAGTGGGAGGGACAGTCAGTTTTCTTTTCAGGTGTGGTCCCTGGTAGGTCACCCATGCCCCAGTAGAGGCCCCATACCCATGTTTAATGGACAGCATTAATTTGACTCAGTGAGTTACTTAACAAACAAAGAGCATATGATATTGGGAAGGAAACATGATTGGGGAGAACTGTAAGGTTTTGGAGGTAGGGAAGGTAGGCATGAATATGATCAATACATATTTCAAGCATGTATAAAATTCTCAAATATGGTAAAAAAAAAAATGGAAAAAAATCCTTGGATAGAAAAAGCTAGATCTGTTATTTGCCTTCAGATTTAGTCCTGAGGAAGTGACTCAGTTGAGTACACTTAAGTTTTGAGTCACTCACCAGTTTTGGAATTTGGCCTTTTATAAAGAGCTTTTTCTTAAACCCTTTATCAAATATCTCTACCCCCCTGCTTCTCAAGAGAACAAAATTCACCATTTTTCATCCTAAAAGGTCACCTTCACTAAATCAATTTTACCTCTTAGCATTAGTTTACAAAGTGCTTTAACTTGTAGTTTGCTCAGAAACCCTAGGAACGTTTGGAGGTAAAGTGTTTAGTTCTTTAGTAATATACACATAGCTCCTCATGCCACATCCTATAGCTTAGAGTAATATTGAGCACCTGCCCCGATGTACAATGTCTAATATAATATTCCCAATAGTCTTATTCAATAGATGATATTTTCATCATTTTACAGGTGAAGAATATGAGGCTCTAAGTGACTAGTCCAGGATAAGACAGCCAGTAAATGGAGGAGACAAGATTCAAACTCAGATCCTCTAACTTCATGCTACTTGAGTTTTAAGTAAAGTGAAATAAATAGTTAAATGTTTATATCTTTGAGTAATTATATCCTATGTAAGTGAGATTTAAGAACTGTTTTCCATATGATGTTCTGTACAGCTATAAAGTTTCTGAGAAATGTCTTAGAGACTATTATTTGGAGCTAAGGGAAATGAAGCAGATCAATAAAGAGATCAAGTGACTTTCTTCGACTAAAACTTCCCCTGCCATCAGTGCCACATAAGATGTAACTTTTTTAAATAAAGGTTTTCTATTGCTTTAAACAAACAGATGTTAAAAAAAACTACTCTAAGTGCTTTCCAGGGAGTACTATTTGGGTTGATGGAAATACTTCTAAGAAGAAGCTTTAATGTTACGTGTGCACGCATGTGGGAATGAGGAAGGATTCCAGGAAAATATTATTCCTTGCTAGAGGTCATAAAGCCCTCTTTGTTTGGTCTTGAAGGACTTCTTTCTAATCTCCTGACTACCCTCCAATGTCTATCATTTATGCCAGCCATACCCACTACAGTGTTTATGATTTACCCCATGTACCAAAGTGCCTGCCTTTATTTGCATAAAGCCATTCCTTTTGCCCATTCACATCACCTACTACGACCTTATTTCTTTGATCTTCATCTGTACTTCTTTATAGCGTTTAACACATAATCATAAGGATATGTTACACTCTTTGGATGTATTTATTTTAACTTGGTATCCTCATTTTAATAATGACACATGATAAATCAGTGTTCGAGTAAATGAATGAATGAGATTTTTCTGGATTGGAAACCTCCTCATATTAGAAGATGAGTATAAGTAAAGTTATGAAGTGGATTCTTGCCAGTCGCTGGTGGCTCAGGCCTTTAATCCCAGCAGTCAGGAGGCAGAGGCATTGGCAGGCAGAGTTTAATGCCAGCCTGGTCTACAGAGTGAGTTCTAGGACAGCCAAAGAAGCACTGTCTCGAAAAACAAAAAAGTGGATTCTGGGGCCTGATAGATATATCTGCTTAGGCCACCAAGCATTATGGCCTAAGTTTGATTCCAGGACCCACAGGGTAGAAGAAGAGAACCTGTTCCTGCAAGTTGTCCCCTGACCTCAAAATTTGTCATGGCATGTGTATACACACACACACTCAATCAATCAATCTCTCTCTCTCTCTCCCCCCCCCCTCTCAAAAAAACAAATGTATAAAAATATTCTGGAACAGCTGCAACTAACTTTATATAATTTCTCTTTTTCTAAGTTATTTTATGAACTTTGATTAAGATTGAGTAATGGATGTGTATTTGTCCTCCTAAGAATAACACTTCATATAAAATAAGGCTTAATGACATTTTCACCTTCAATCTTTATTATTATGGGTTGTCTAGGTAGCCACAAAGTAGAATATCATATAAGTTTGAATTTGGTTGGGAGCTTCATAGCAGCTTTTTCAATAAAGAACTTGGCAAAGTATAAGTGTTCCTATCATAAATTGCCGCTTACATGCAAAAGAAATTAGCAGCAAGGGTAGGGAATTTTAAGCTAATCTAGATATGAAGACATAATTTATGGAGTTAGACTAGAGAACAGGGGAACAGAATTCATTATGGATTTGTTGTTGTTTTGTTTATTTTAGTTTTTTTTTTTGAGATGGTTTCTCTGTATAGCCCTGGCTGTCTTGGAACTCTCTCTGTAGATCAGGCTGGCCTCAAACTCAGAAATCCACCTGCCTCTGCCTCCAAGTGCTGGGATTAAAGGCGTGCACCACCACTGCCGAGCCAGAATTTATTATTAATATTGGTGAGAAAAGATTCCTGCTAAGGGTGTGACTGAACAGAGCAGATTCTGAAATCAGAGTTTACATCTCAGCTTGAAAGCTTCATTATATCTGTAACCTTAGGAAAATAACTTATGGCTAGAAAGATGGCTCAGCAGTTAAGAGCACTGGCTACTCTTCCAGAGGACCCAGGTTTAATTCTCAGCATCCACATGGCAGCTCACAACTGTCTGTAACTCTAGTTCTAGGGGATCTGGCACCCTCACATACATATACATGCAGGCAAAGTATCAATGTTCATTTTTAAAAAATGGAAAACAACAGGTAACGATAAGGGTTTTTATCCTTAGAATGGGAATATAATTAATTTTTTAAAGATTTATTTATTTAGTATACAGCAGGCCAGAAGAGGGCACCAGATCTGATTATAGGTGGTTGTCAGCCACACCATGTGGTTGCTGGGAATTGAACTCAGGACCTCTGGAAGAGCAGCCAGTGCTCTTAACCTCTAAGCCATCTCTCCCGCCCAGGAATATAATTATTAATTCTCATTCTTAAAATTATTAAGTGAATTAAGAACAGTGCGCTGGGCAGTGGTGGCGCACGCCTTTAATCCCAGCACTTGGGAGGCAGAGGAAGGCGGATTTCTGAGTTCGAGGCCAGCCTGGTCTACAGAGTGAGTTCCAGGACAGCCAGAGCTACACAGAGAAACCCTGTCTCGAAAAATCAAAAAAAAAAAAAAGAACAGTGCTTGCATGTATTACTAATAATTCTCATTCCTCAGAAATTTCTCTGGTAGCCATAGCCTAACGAGTCTTTTGAAGGCGAGTCTAGGCTTTTGTTCCCAAGAGAAAGCTAAGGAATATAGTCTTTATATGGAGTTGGCATGTGTATGGCTGCTATGTGTGACATTTCAGAAAGTTGCATACTGTCAGCACCACATGCTCAGGGCTCCACATGCCCATTGTCCAGATACCTACTACACACTAGATAGTAGCAGTAAGTGGGTGAAATACTGGATACTGGGAGAAGTTGCACAACTTCATATTTATTCTATACAAATTGAGATATTAGATTCAAAGGCTTAAAAAATTGTCGAGTCGTCTGTTTAAGAAAAAAGGAAAAAGATGAGCAAATGATAAAAAGCTATTATAAGAAATAGAGAATAATAATTAACTACTTTGCTGATTTCCTTTCATGTGCTATATATTTTAATGCCATTTAAGCTTTCTAACAATTCTGAAAAGCAGATACTACTTTACCATTTGCAGACAAGACAGCTGATATTCAGAAAGTTTAGTAACTTTAAAGTCATCTAATTTAGGAAAAGAAGCCTGGGTTTGAACTCACATTTACCTTATTCCAAAGCTAACACTTCACTCTAAGTTCATTTTGAGAAGATTTGTAAGATGGTTAGATACTAGATCTGACTACTTTTCAATGAGGATTTGTGTTTAAATTACATATTATCCTTGCACTTCTGTTTTGTTATTTGTAAAATTAAAAGGTTCCCCCCAACACACACTTAGGACTTTTATAAGAAAGTAGTAAATAACCCAGGATAGCTAAAACTATTCTCAAGAGTAAAAGAACCTCTGGGGGAATCAGTATCCCGGACCTGAAGCTGTACTACAGAGCAATAGTGTTAAAAACCGCATGGTATTGGTACAGTGACAGGCATGTAGATCAATGGAACAGAATTGAAGACCCAGAAATGAATCCACACTCCTATGGTCACTTGATCTTTGACAGAGGAGCTAAAACCATCCAGTGGAAAAAAGATAGCCTTTTCAACAAATGGTGCTGGCTCAACTGGAGGTCAACATGCAGAAGAATGCAAATCGACCCATTCTTATCTCCTTGCACTAAGCTCAATTCCAAGTGGATCAAGGACCTCCACATAAAACCAGACACACTGAAACTAATAGAAAGGAAACTAGGGAAGAACCTTGAACATATAGACACAGGGGAGAATTTCCTGAATAGAACTCCAATAGCTTATGCTCTAAGATCAAGAATGGACAAATGGGACCTCATTAAATTACAAAGTTTTTGCAAGGCAAAAGAGACTGTCAAAAAGACAAAGCGGCAACCAACTAACTGGGAAATGATCTTTACCAACCCTACATCCAACAGAGGGCTAATATCCAATATATACAAAGAACTCAAGAAGTTAAACACCAGAGAGGCAAGTAACCCTATTAAAAAATGGGGTACAGAGCTAAACAAAGAGTTCTCACCTGAAGAATAACTAATGGCTGAGAAGCACCTAAAGAGATGTTCATCATCCTTAGTCATTAGGGAAATGCAAATCAGAACAACCCTGAGATTCCACCTCACACCAGTCAGAATGGCTAAGATCAAAAACACAGGAGACAGCAGTTGTTGGCGAGGATGTGGAGAAAGAGGAACACTCCTCCACTGCTGGTGGAATTGCAAGCTGGTACAACCACTCTGGAAAGCAGTCTGGCGGTTCCTCAGAAAACTGGGCATGACACTCCCGGAGGATCCGGCTATACCACTCCTGGACATATACCCAGAGGCTTTACCCGCATGCAGTAAGGACACATGCTCCACTATGTTCATAGCAGCCTTATTTATAATAGCCAGGAGCTGGAAAGAACCCAGATGTCCCTCAACGGAGGAATGGATTCAGAAGATGTGGTATATTTACACAATGGAATACTACTCTGCAATTAAAAACAATGAACTCACAAAATTCCTAGGCAAATGGTCAGAACTTGAAAATATCATCCTTAGTGAGGTAACCCAATCACAAAAGAACACACATGGTATGCAGTCACTGATAAGGGGATATTAACCCAGAATCTCGGAATACCCTAGACACAATTTGCATATCAATAGATTTCCAAGAAGATGGAAGGAGAGACCCCTGGTCCTGGAAAGACTGGATGTAGGTGAATGCCAAGACAGAGAAGCGAGAGGGGGTTGAATGGGGAAAAGAGGGAGGGAAGGGGGCTTATGGGACTTTCGGGGAGGGAGGAAACGGGAAAGGGGAAATGATTTTGAATGTAAATAAAAATATAAAAAATAAAAAAAATAAATAAAAGTTGGGTTATTTGTTGTAAATAAAAAAAACTTAGAAAATAAAATAAAATTAAAAAAAAAGATTGTAGTAAATAATGTGCCTAAGCTGCTGGTGTAAATTAGTTATTAGGAATGCCCAGAGTTCACCAAAACCCAAGTCTTCAAAATCATTTACAGTTTTCTTGACATTTTACTACTAAGTGGTAGGTGATGAGCTAAGTATGAATGATGTCAAAGAAATCACTGTAGGTGTTGGAAGGCCTGTATTGTATGTCCATACAGGGTGGACTTAGAAAGAATGGGAGAAAGGGGCAGGATGCAGAAACATATTGACCATTGTCTTCTTACTTTCTGGGAAATTTTATTTTTCTTCTTTTTTTTTTTTCTTTTTCACTCTTCAATATCTCCACCAACTTGACTTGTATTTCAGGAGCTGCAAAAGGCCCAAAAGAAGAAATATATCAAGAAGAAGCCTTTGCTGAAGGAGGTAGAACAGCCTCGCCCTCAAGATTCCAATGCCATCATGACAATGCCTGTACCAACACTGGCTACTACACCCCAGCCTGTCACCTCCTCCTCACCCCAGCCACCTCCTGAGCCTAAACAAGAGGCTCTGTCAGGAAGTCTTGCTGACCATGAGTACACTGCTCGTCCCAATGCCTTTGGCATGGCTCAGGCAAATCGCAGCACCACACCCATGGCCCCTGGAGTCTTCCTCACCCAGCGGCGCCCTTCAGTTGGTTCCCAGAGCAGTCAGGCAGGACAAGGTACATGACCCAAGTGGAGATTTAAATGAGAGCTCTTTAAAGCTCCCTGGTCTAAATCTTAAGTGCTCTAATAGATGAGAATACCAGGAAGCCAAACTTCAGGTGCTTGGATATTGGCCTTCCAATACCTACAGCTCAATAGGTCATGAAGAGGCAATTAACTGAATTTAAATAGAAGTAATATGAGATCTAGGTTTGGAAGATTCTTCTGGTAGTCATAGTAGAGGATGGTCTAGAAGTAAGTAGTCTATACATCCATTCAGAAAGGACTGAGGAAACACAACCATGTGACATCTAGTCAGAGTAATGGAGAGATGATAAATGGAAAGAATAGTGAGAAGTGATTTGATGTGGGGAGACAGAAAGATGCATGAGAGAGAGAATTCAAGCCCTTTTTTTCCTCCTATTGGCCAGAGCCCAATCTGTAGCTTGTGGATGGATGTACTTCAAGGATACTGAACTTGTTTAGGATCGACTAGAATGGGGGTTTCTAGTGAAAGAAGGTCCTGAGCATGGCATCCTCAGGGACATGAAACTATAGTCACTATCCCTAGTGATCAGGATAACACAAATGACATAGAAGCATATTGACCTCCTTACAAACTTTTCTAGGGCAAGTAATTGAACCCAAAGTAAGTGATGGGAAACAGCCAGAAAACTAGAACTATAGTGACTGTGACTGCAGCAGCAATGAGAGGAGTAGCCAAGCATGTGGCACTGAATAGAAGTGGTTGTGGGGGGGGGGGGTTCCTTGCCTGATATGGTGTAAGGATGAAGAGCTTTGTTAAGAGAGAAAAACAAAGCATGAAGGTGTGGCACATAGCAGTTAGTGCTAAAGTTACTCATAAAGCCTCTGCTTACTTTGGTCCTTCCTTACAGGAAAGCGTCCTAAAAAGGGCCTGGCCACAGCAAAGCAGAGACTCGGCCGCATCCTGAAAATCCACAGAAATGGCAAGTTACTTCTGTGAACCAAGCCCCATCATGTCCTACTCCTTCATCCCTTCACCCCCATTGCCTTCTTCGTTGTCAACTCGGGGCACTCTTGGATCCTTGAGCCCCAGACAAGGTGCATTGTCCTGCTTTCTTGGGACTGACCAAAGGCATGGACTATCTCCAACTCCCTTTCCCACTTCCCCTACGAATATGCTACCTTCTTTGTCCATACCCATAAATAGCAGGTAAATGGAAGAGGTTTCCAACTGACAAGAACCTTTTCCTGCTCCGCCCACATATTTCGCTTACACCTTGTCTTTATTCTTTTCCACCACTCCTCCATATGGAAGGAATGATGAGGAGCAACATAAAGGGAGTCTGGGCCCATCATTTTCCTCAGCCATGGAGTGAGAAGCCCAGTGCTCAACATTTTCTGCACCTCCTGCCCTGTCTCTAAGCCTGCCCACCTCCACCCATTCCTAACCCTTCCTCACAACCAACGGATATACCCTACCTTCAATCTTGTTCCTGATAGAAGGTTGTGGTCTTTATCTCCTTTTACCTCTTTTTCATGACAAAAATGAAGAGGGTCTTTATGACCCTATTATGGGCCAACTCCAGAGCTGGCCTAGAAAAGCTGACTTTATCTGTCTTTGTTGGGGAAAGGAGATTCCTTTTACTTTTTGAGGTGGAAAAAAGGACAGATACCCAAGCCTTTGACCATGATTGTTGCCTAGCCCACCAGAGGAAACTACTTTTGTCTAACTGCATATGAAGTCCCTATGATGATCTTCAGGAATTTGCCTATATTTTTGAGGCCCTGTAGAACATTATCCCCATAGCTATAACTGAGTTCCAGCAGGTACAAACTCACCTCCTAGAAATCTGAAGTACCTGCCACATTGATAACTCTGGCTCCTGCCACCCCATCTGTACCACAAAGCACAGCCTGGACCTTCTGAAGAGGGTGTGGTGAGATAACCTAACCCTGCAGGGTCATTATCAGGAACTTCGAAGTTTCCTTTCCCCATCTAAGCTTAGTCTAAAGATTTCAGGACTAAGATATTCACCCCTGGGACTTTCCACTCCCAGACCACAGGCCAGCATTCAAGCATAGTACAGATAGGCTATTCAAGTCTGAAGTTAGAAACGATGCCCATATGTGAAGTAGCAGATATTCTGATCCACTTTGCTTTTCTCTCCTTTCCTTTGTGATTGTCACTATTTTCCAGACAGTGTCCCCACCTCCCTCTTGTCTTGCCTTACTGGCAATCTGGACTTGATGGAGACTGCCCCTTCTGAACAGCCCATTTTGGCACTGCCCAAGTGGGAGTGTCCTCTACCTTCCACTCGTCCTCATCCCAGCTTGCCTAGTGCTTCTGGGGAATTTAACAGCTATGATGCAGACCATAGGGAATTTGTGAGGCCTCTGTGTTATCTTTTATGTTTGTGGCTTATCTTTCTTTTTTCTATAGATCTATCACTTCCATCCTTGTTGCTTTTTCTACCTTGGGGACCCCCAGGGGCCAAGCAGTCCTCCTTTAGTCACACCAAAGGTAAAAGGCCTGGCTACCTCCCCTTTAGCATGTGAGGTCCCTACTCCCCTCCTTTCTACTCAGCTTTGCTTATCTTGGAGATTTCAAGGCAGCAGTGGGGAAGTAAGGGGAAAGCAGGAGAAGCTTCTGACCCCGTATGGGCAACTTCCTGACTAAAGGCTGACTGTTGTCACCAAAAACAGGTCCCTAGCCCTTTCACCCATTAAAACTCCCTCTTGATCTTTCAAAGGCAGCTAATTGCTAGCACCCTCGCCCTACCCATTCCAGGCCTCTTTTCCCACTGTTTCTTTGTGAGAAGGTTCTGTGGAGCTGAAACCCAGCCTGTAATGGGGTTTGTTTAGTTTAGTTGGGTTCTCAGAGTCTCCTGTTATTTTGTGTTGTTTCCAATGAAAAGCAAGTTTACCCTCAAAGTTATGCGTTTCCAAAGAAGCTAGTGTGTTGTTGTTGTTGTTGTTGTTGTTTTGTTTGTTTTGTTTTTATGTTTCAGGTTCTAAGTGAAGTGAGGTGGAGAGGAGTTGGGAATAACCAAGGTTTAGAACACGGTGAGATAGTTGCCTCTGATCTGCAATCCCCAGCAGAGAGCTGGGGTAGGATAAGAGGGCAGAGAGGATTTCTATTCACCTTTAATATATTTTTACAAAAAAGCAAACAATTTAAAAACAAACCCACCGCTTCTGTACATGTCTAAATATATTTTTAGAAGTGGGTAGGATTGTGATTTCTGATGCAGGGCGTTTTTATAAATAGGTTAGAGTAGTCTCATCCAGATTTCTCTGTTGTTTGTTCCCCTTGTTTTTTCTTATGTTGTGTTACTAATGTAATTTATATATTTTTTAGATCTCCCTTTCCTGTAGAGATAAAAGTGATTTATCTTGGCAATTTTGTTGCTTGACATTATTATTGGTGGGGGGCTAGGGGTGGTCATGGGTGGTGGTGGTGGCGGTGGCGGTGGTGGTGGTGGTGGTGCTGATAAGGTGCAGAGAGTTCAGAAATTTACTTTCCTTTTGACTATCATTCAGCAGTTTATAAGTGGTCATTTCCCTGGTTATTTCCCAACATTATATCTGAAATATGAATTTGACAAGCTCCTGTCCTCAAGAGTACCGTTTAAATATATAAAATACTTAATTAAAAGTAAAATCAGGAGAAAATAGAAGGTGCAACAATTCAGTGGTCCTGAGAAGTTCAATGAGAAAGATTTCAATCATTTTCATGAACTTATGAGCATATACTGACTATACATGATAATGTATTTCATTATGATATTCTCACACATGTATATAATATTCTTTGATCATATTTACTCCCCCAATAACTCTTTATTACCCCCTTCCCACTCCTCCTAATCTTCCCAATCAGTCCCTCTTCCATTATTGTCGTTTCTTTGTTTCTTTCTTAGCCACTGAGTTTAATTAGGGCTGCTTACAAAAGCATGGAAGAGAGGTTACTTACTGGAACATGATTACCTTAACAGTGGATACCACTGGTACCTTACCACTGAAGAAAATATCTCTTTCTCCCCAGCAACCATCAGCTGCATTCATATCCTTAGTGAGCAGTGAGACCTTGTGGTCCCCTCCACTCTCCATGACAGAATACTGATAGCCCTAGTCCTGTGCAAGGGTTCTGCTTAGTAATCAGCTGCTTAGAGTTCAAGTGACACAGCTTTGTCTTACATGGTAGAAATGATTCCACAACAGTCCACTCCTTCCTCCAGGTCATATTCCTTCCTCTCCTCTCGAGTCCACAATAACTCCTACTCTAGTGCTCTGTGGTCTATTTTGTACTGGCTGCAGCTGTGCTCTATTTCTGTGGCTGGGAATGTTTTCTCTGATGTCTCCCCCAGTACTTGAGATATGTATAATCTTGATTGATTACTATGCTTAAGTGCAGTGGAGGGAATATAATCATGAGAGCTAACAGGCACTACTCTTAGTGTTTTTCATGTATTTTGACTTATTCCTTCTGTTGCTGTGGTAGAAGCCATTACCAAAAGGAACAAGGGAAGGAAAAGATTTATTTGACTTCATGTCTGATCATAATCCATCATTAAAGAAAGCCAAGGCAGGAACCTGGAGGTTGGATCTGAAAGAAAGGCCATGGAGGAATGCTGCTTACTGGCTTGTTCCTGATGGCTTGCTCATCCTACTTTCTTATACAACCCAGGACCACCTGCCCAGAGATGATCAGTTATTAATCAAGAAAATGTACTACATACTTACCCACTGACCAGTCTGATGGAGGAGTGTTTCTCAATTGGAGTTCCTTCTTCCCAGATAACCCTGGCTTGTGTCAAGTTGATGAAAAACCTACCAGCATAATTGACCCTTTGTCAGGTTGACACACAAGTATATCATTAATAAACCATAACCATTCCTTTTTGCTTATTTTCAAGGTCTCATGTTTATCACAGTATAAAACTATATTAATGTTAAAAATCCCATAGTACTTAAATTTTCAAAACTTTAGAAGTCTAAATTCTGTTTAAAATAGAGTCTCAACTATGGGACCGTGTAAAATCAAAATCACAGTAAATACTTTTTCATTCCAAGAGGGAAGAACTTGGATAATGACAATAAAATAAAAGCAAAACCAGTATCCAGTAATAGAACTCAAATTCTGTAGCCCAGTATTCCACATCTATGATTCAGGCACCATCTTCTGATCTCCAAAGGGCTTGTGCAGCTTCCTTTTTTGGTCTCTATCATATACAGCATACCTAGCATGTCTCATAGGTTCAGGCCAGCTCCAACCCACTCCTGCTACCTGTTTCTGTCCTAGTTGCTTTCTGTTGCTGTGATTAAGACCTTGCCCAAAAACAACTTGAGGAATAAAGTGCTTATTTCAGCTTACAGTTACAGGTAAGTGCCAGGACCAGTCTAGTTCTAGAAATTGTATTCTTTTTTTATTTATTATTATTATTATTTTTATTTTTATTTTTTGGTTTTCTGAGACAGGGTTTCTCTGTATAGCCCTGGCTGTCCTGGGACTCACTCTGTAGACCAGGCTGGCCTCAAACTCAGAAATCCACCTGCCTCTGCCTCCCAAGTGCTGGGATTAAAGGTGTGGGGAAAAAAGGAGAGCAGATGGAAGTGGTGCAGGTCCCACATAGGAGAACTCTGGCAGGCAGAGCCCACAAAGGGGGATAGGGGAACACTGGCAGGACTGTGCGCATCACCGCGATAGAGAGTGCTGGTGCCCTGTGCCTAGCTAGCACAGAGGTCTTTGTCTAGAGGGCGGGTCCCGTTTGCATGACCCTGGGTACCTGTAGAGAAGCTGCTTGGCTGCTAGTTGGCTGCTCGATCCTTTCCCTGGTGGCTGGAAACGCTGAGGCCTGCTCCATGCTTTTATGCGGCGGGATTAATAAGAGACAACTCACAGTTTTATGCTTTATTATTAAAAGAGTAAAATGAGAAAAGGAGATAGGGAGGTAAAGAGAAGATAGAGAGATGAGGGATGGCCATGACCACGTGGAAAGGGGGGAAAGAATAGAGTGAGTTGCAGAACAGAAAGAACGGGGGGGGGGGCGGGGCAAGAGAGAAAATAAGAGAGTGAGGAGGGGCGAGAAGCCTCCTTAAATAGTGGGCTGGGTTAACTGGATGTGTAACCTGGGGTGGGGAAAGCCTGGCTGTAGCCAGGTGACTGCAGAGGTGGAGTTCAGCCAGAACACTAGGGACTTGGGGCATGGCCTCACGTGACTGATGGCCACAGGATTATGGAGTTGAGGAGTCCTTGCTTAACCAAGCTACAGACTGTCTTACACCACGGTCCCAAAAAAGGCATGTGCCACCACTGTCCAGCTAGAAACTGTATTAACAATCTGTTCTACCACCTCTTTCAGCCTTTTGTAAAGTGTTTTGTGGTATTAGGCACTAAGTTAGAGTTTGCCTAGTATTTAATTTTTCTAACCCTGTGATAATTAGCCCTAGTTTTCAGTTAAGAAGACTAAAATCAACCAATGGTCTTCCACAGCAGGGTCTGCCTGATTCCAAAACTCATGTCCTTCCTCTTTCACTGTATTAGAAATCTTTTTGCATCTCAAATCCAATAATAGGTGTATTGATTACCTGTCATGTGTCCAAAGTGTAACACAGAGAGTTGGATTCTACGGCAGTGTTGAGAACCTTGCTTCCCCTGGGCTTTGGTGGCTCACATCTTTAATTCCAGCACTGGGAGGCAGAGACAGGCAGATCTCTGTGAGTTCCAGGCCAGTCTGGTATACATAGTGAGTTCCAGGACAACCAGACCTACAAAAGAGAAACCCTGCCTTAAAAAAAAAAAAAGAGCCTTGCTTTCAAGTGAACAACAACCTAAGTTCTGTGACCAGGGTCAGGTTTCTTACTATCTTTGGAGCTGAGTTTGGTACACACTTTTAATCCCAACACTTGGAAGGCAGAGGTAGGCAGATCTCTGCATTCAACACCAACCTAGTTTACACGACTAGCTCCAGGCCAAACAACTGCATAGAGAGTCTTTGTCTCAAAACAATAATAATAAATAATAAAAAGTTTAACCCAATTTAAGATATTTTTTTCGTCTTCAAGGTTTTAAATCTATAGGTCTGGAAGGACGTTCTTTAGATTTGACTAAATAACTGCTTCCAGTTCTCACAATCAGATTGTTACTACCAACAGAGTTTAGATTGAGAAAATTCATGTCTGGCACGTAGAGAACAGCGTCTTCTGATAGAAAACAAGATTGTGGAAGGATTTTAGAACATTTGCAGGAATAGTAGGCTAGTTTATTTTTGTTATTGACTCCCACGATCTCTGAAAGAGTAAAGCACTGTTACCAGCTTCAAGTCAGAGAATAGAAATGAGTTTTGATCAACTTACTCCCTAGTACAAGCAAGAGATATCATCAGATCAGAGGCTTCTGTCTAAAAATGGAAGGTAGCAATTTCCCTAATTTCAGTCTATTCTCTTTCCAGAACTGGGTTGATGTGTAACTCTTTTTCAATGACTAAGTAATTTGGTAGATTATCTTAGGGGGAAGTGTGTGCAGAAAGAAGTTTAAGCAGTTTAATGTAACTGTAGCTGTAAACTTTCCTAGGGTGGTAGGAATAAGCAGAATCTCTATGAATGTGTAGCTTGATAAAGAACACATCATAATTAGTTTTAGGACATAATACTTAATTTAAAACTTTGGACCATTAATAACACCATTGAAAGATGGAATGGCCCTATAACTATTAAGGAAATTTAATTTAAACTCCTATCCCCAAATCTTCAGGCTTAGATTGTTTTACTAGATAATTATAATAAAATGTTTCAAAAATTAACATTTCTACACTAGTTCTTTCAGAAAATAGAAGAGTAGGTGGTGTTTTTCTCAATACATCCTGTTCAGCTAATATTGCAGTTACCTTAATCAGATAGGAAAAATAATCAATATGAATGGATATATATACATATATATACACACATACATACATATTCTTCATAAAATACTAGCTAATAGAATTCACCACTATATTAAAAACACATCATGAATAAGTGGAGTACATTTAAGCTGTATGGTTGTTTTATTTTCAAAATCATTCTAATCCACCATATAAGTAAGAAAAATGAAAAATCACATTAGCTTTGTTTTATAAATCAATGCAGAAAATAACATTCAACAAAATTTGGCATACATTCATAATAAAGAAAACTCCTTAACTAGAAGAATATCTACCTTCACTTGGGCTTCTAAAACAAAGTACCATAGACCAAGCAGCTTAAGCAGTTTTCAGGGTTCCAAAGGTTGTGAAGACAGAAGAATTCCAGCATGATTGGTTCTGGAGAGGAACATTGTTTCTTTTTGTTGATGTTCTAAATCATAATCATTGTAATAGAGTCACATAAATAAATTACAGAAAACAATCAATCACAACCTAATACTTTGTCATTTTACCATCTCTTAATTCTATACAGTAATGAAAAACTACCACACTTCCATATTCATGCATATTCAAATATAAAGTAGTCTACGGGCTGGAGAGATGGCTCAATGGTTTTAAGAGCACTTGTTCTTTCTTAGGACTCAGATTCAGTTTCCAGCATCCACACAGCATCTCACAACCATCCTTAAGTTCAGTTTCAGGGAATTTAATTCCTTCTTCTGACCTTCCTGCACACCAGACATGCATGTAGTACACAGATAAACATTCAAGCAACATAAAAAAATAATATGAGCTATGTGATACAAAAATGTTTCTCAATTTCCATGGGCAAGAATAATGAATACTGTGCTGTAACCATATACTGAAACAAGAAGAGAAACAAAACTGATACCATACACCTCATGAAAAAACCTCAAGACTCAACAGCAATACCAACTAAGCATGGGACCAGCCCTGCAATGTAGTTGATAATACTCAATCCTTTCCATTGAAGAAAACTGATTTTTCCCTCTTCCAGCAGCTATCACTTGCAAAAATTCTTGGCCTGGCCAGGAATGGAAATTTGTGAGATCATCTCTTCAAATTGCGATTTTGTCTAGATTGCATTTGTTCAGGACTTGATCATACTGTCACAGTCGGTTTTAAATAGAGAGGACATGAAGTTGGGTGGGTATGAAGTAGGGAGGAGCTGGGAAAGAATGTATTAAAGGGGTGTGTTAATGAAGATACTTCATAATTGTACACTTAACAGTCATACTTATTTAATATTAATCCATTCCATGGTCTTGGAGGAATGGTTCAGGGATAAAGAGTGCTTACTGCTTTTGCATAAGGTTTGGTTCCCAGCACCCACAACATCTGGTGGCTCACAACCACTTATAACTTCAACTCCTGGGCATCTTCAGGGTCTCTTCCAGCTTCCATGAATGGACACACATACATTTTAAAGAGTCGTTGGCATGCATGCTGACAAGAATATGACAAATGCTCATACACATAAATTATTTTAAGGGAATCAGTTGCGCATATGCTTGCAGGAAGGATCTGGCAAGTTAATGAAAACTTTCTCATCAAACCAAGCACCTCTGCTTTTCAGTTCTGTATTCCATTGCAGCAGAATAATCAGTTTTCTAGCTTTCTGACTACTTTGTTACTATGTCCTCACATGGTGGTTTGATCGATGGGGGTGAGGGTAAAACATAAGTGAGATTTCTTACAAGGGTATTGATCCTGACTGGAATCCTACCTTCATAACTTCATCTAAACCTGATTATCTTCTGAAGATCTCACCTTTTAAATCCATATTTGGGACTTTAACAAAATGAATTTGGGAATAGGAGGAGTACATATACATTTAGTCCATGACAACTTCCTAAACTAAAAGGATCTACAGAAGTGTAGCATTTAAAATATGTCCAAGATTAGCGATAAGGATGGCTCCTATCACTTCTTACTATAGAAGCCCTAGCCAGACCAATTAGTGAACCATATATATATATATATATATATATATATATATGGTTGTAATATTCTATAAAATTTCTTGGATTTGATAGATAACTTTAAGAAGGCTGCAGTATACAAGATCACATACAAAAGAACTAGTTCTCTTTACTAGAATTCTATACTTTGATGATGAAATTTAAGAAGTATGTAAACTGTATAACTTGGACACACACAACCCAAATCCCAAAATGTTATGCTTGTGTATATAATGAAACACATTAGAGGTGGGCAGTGGTGGCGCACGCCTTTAATCCCAGCACTTGGGAGGCAGAGGAGGTGGATTTCTGAGTTCAAGGCCAGACTGAGTTCCAGGATGGCCAGGGCTACACAGAGAAACCCTGCCATGAGAAAACACACACACACACACACACACACATACATTATAGGTCTTATATGAGGAAAAACCACTGATGAAAGATTTTAAAGATCTAAACAGATTTGTGGTCATTGTTTAAAAGATAAGGTTATCCATTCCTCTAAATTGATAGATGAGCATAATTGTGATTCTAATAAAAATTTCCATCATATTGAAAGATCTTCACAAAATTATTCTAATGACTTTGTGGAAAGGCAAAGGAATTGTAGTAGCTATAGTGTGTTGAATGTTGATCTTCAAGAAGATATGTCTGCATGAGAAGACTGACTGAGTTCTAATTGTAGTTTTAATATCAGAGAGGACTTAAGTAGCAGTCCTATTATAAAGGGCTTAATAATTCCTAGTATAATTTTAGAATCTCCTATAGAATCATCATTAGGAATTAAGAAATCTTCTATTTGTCTGTATAGCATCAATAAGACAGTATGTCTTTGTTGATTGGGAGACAATCTGCCCAAATAGGGTGGCTAATTCCAAGGGATTATGTATTTAATTTAATAATGACAGGAATCAAATCAATAGCAGTAATCAAATCCTAAAAATGTCCCCACTTCTTGCCTACCGGCAAGGGCTCATTCATCTCAGTCCACAGTCTATGGTGAAACCATCTCAGGAAGATCACCTGCTAGTCTTTAACTTTTCCTAGATGGCTCATGGCATGAAATATTCTGTAAATATTTGTTAGGTCCATTTGGCTTAGCTCCAGTATTTCTCTATTTAGTTTTTGTCTGGATGACTTATCTGTTGGTGAGAATTTGGCATTAAAGTCTATCACAATCAGTGTGTGAGTGTCAATATGTGATTTAAGCTGTATTTCTTTTACAAATTTGGGTGCCCTTGTGTTTGGGAGGCTAGATATTAAGAATTAAAATGTCATGTTGGTGAACTTAAGAAAAAAAAAAAAGATATGTCTGTGTTTAAATTCCTGAATCCATATCACATTCATTTTATTTAGTAAAACATCCTTTGCAAATGTAAGCAACAGATCAGAAGAGTAAATCATCCTGGATCATCTAAATGACCCCTAAATCTAATGAAATTTGCTTTTTAAAAAATCAGAGAAAACAGACACAAAAGATATATCTATGTTGAAGGACCCAAAGGGGTCAAGAACACCACAAGAAAATATACAGAATCAACTAACCTGGGGGCATAGGAGCTCATAGAGACTGAACTGCCAACCTGAGAGCATGCATGGGACAGACATAGGTTCTCCGACTACATTGCCTGCCTTTGGATCCCTTTCCCCTAAGTGGGCTGCCTTGCCTAGCCACAGTAGAAGAAAATGGGCCTAGTCGTATTGCAACTTGATATGCTAAGGCTGCTTGATATCCATTGGAGGCCTCCCCTTTTCTAAGGAAATGGAGGAGGGGAGGGTTGAGGGAGGGACTGGGAAAAGAGGGAGGGGAAGCTGCGATGGGGATGTAAAGTAAGTTAATTTTTTTAAAAGCCATGTAAAAATGAAGTCAGAGATTGGAGTTAATGCAGCCACAAGCCAAGGAACACCTGCTGCCTCAGTGATCAAGACAAATTTTAAAGGGAAAAGACAAAGGTATAAAAGGAATGAAGAACACTTTTTTAAAAGGGGGTGCTGGAGTAATTGTAATATCTATAGGAGAAACATTGACCTATATTTGATTCCCAGAACCCACATGGTAGAAGAAGTAAACTGTCACTGCCCCAACTTCCACTTTCTGGAAGATTCAAACATCTAATATTTATAACAAGGTTTTTTTGTTTTTCAATTTTTCATTTTGATCATACTCTTTTCTTTGCCCTCCCCCAGTCTCTCCCACCTACCCAACATAATGTTCTTTCTCTGACAAAAACAAAACAAAAGCACACATGAACATTTTGTGTTGGCCAGTTATTTTTGAACATGAAACCTGCCCTGGAATGTGCTTGATATACCATGTCATGCCATTGACTTCCTTCTCCCTGGTGGGAACAATTGCAAATTGCTTCCCATTTGGGGGAGGTGGGATTTTGTGCCCACTTCTCTGTCTTCCATGTGGGATGTTGCCTGGTTTAAAGTTGTGCAGGTCTTACACATGTTGCCATGGACTCTAAGTTCGTATGTGCGTCAACCCCATTGTGTCTGAAAATCACACCACCTCTGGCTTTTAGAATCATTATACCCTCTTGCACACAGATCCTTGTACCTTGAGGAGAGGGTTGTGATAAAGATAATTTAGGGCACAGTGCTCCCAAAGTCTCAGTCTGCACATTGTCCAGTTATTTCACTTTCATTCTGAAATGGGCTGACCAAATGGCTCAATTTAAGGTGCTTGACACCAAGCATAATGACCTCATTTTCAGAACTCATGTGGTAGAAAGAATAAACTGATTCCCACAAGTTGTCCTCTGATTTCCACTTTCTGGACAATTTCAAACATGTCTAATACCTCTAATATGTTTTCACATCTAGTAATATTTAAGTGCTAAGTGCACATTTCTTTTTTAAAATACCATTTTGTTTTTCTTTTTAGATTTATTTTTATTTTTTGTACATGTGAGTATCTACATGTATGTATGTGTACTGTGGCATGCCTAGTGCCTGTGGAGAAGACTGGATTTTTACAATAGTTGTAAGCTACAATGTGAGTGCTGGGAACTAAACTTATGATCTTCTGCAAAAGCCCTAAGCATTCTTAACTGCTGGCCAACTCTCTGGCCCTTCTTGTTCCTTTTAAAAGTAAATGTTAATAACTTTTCGTGAATGTGGGTGTGCTGTGGATTGAACCCAGACACTCACAAACACTACTCAGGTGCACTGCCACTGAGCTTCACCTACACCCCAGGTTAGGGGTTTTCTAAAAAGTTTATTTCTTAGTGCATAGTTTCCTGAGTTTCTTCCTATCTCTCTGTTTTTCATGTTAGAGATATTTCCCATATGCCTGATAATTTATTTGAGTATGTTCATTTAAATTTTGTATTAAGAGATTTATCATTTCATTTATGCATGGTGTCCTCCATTCCAGAGATTATCTGGGGTTTTTTCCGTGTAGGAATAGGAAGTAAATATGCAAATAACATATTTCACTGAGTATGGAAGGGATCTGGAGATCTAAGTATTTCTGAAGCACACTTTCACTTGATCTTTTTATGTAGTCCTACATTCACTGTCACTTTTGGAGGTAGCTGAAGTATCTCAATGGCATTTTCTCTGGAAATGGAAAGTCCATTTTAAAACCTATGAAATAATAAAAACCCAGTCAAATTAATTTTTTAAAGAGCAAGTGAATGACTCACACTTTTCTATTTTAAGACATGCTTTAAAGCTACAATAATGGTAAACTAGGTATGGTGGCTTACTCATGGAATTCCAATACTTGGAAGATGAAGGCAGAATGATCATAATTTTAATGTGATCCTGGGCTACCTAGTCACTTCTGGGTCAGAATGGGAGACAGTGAGTCCCTGTCTCAGACTGATTTAGAGTACGAACTATATTTTAATTGTAAGAGATGTTGCTGAGAAAAAGAATTGAACATTGACATTCTTATCAAGTGCTTTGATAACTAGATAAGTGTTTAGAAAAGAGCCAAGATGGACCCTTAGGAGTTTCTGGTGCTGTGATATAATACCATGACCATAACAACTTGGGGATGAAAGGGGTGTTTCAGCTTATAACCATAAAGTCACCCTCTGTCATTAAGGAAAGTTAGAGCAGGAACCTGAAGACAGACACTGAAGCAGAGTCTGTGGAACAGTGCTGTCTTGCTCCCATGAATTCATTAGCCCAGGAGTGGCAGTTCCCACACTGATGTGGGCTCTCCCACATTAATCGTCAATAAAGAAAATGCACCACAAGCCAATCTAGTGGCATTTTCTCAATTGAAGTTCTTTTCTTCCAAAATGTGTCAAGGTAACATAAAACTAGCCAACACAGACATCTACCTTATACTGTAAACAAAAATTAAATAAAATGAAAACCTAGCCGTGGTGGCATATACCTTTAATCCCAATATTCAGAAGGCAGAGGCAGGTGGATCTCTCTGAGTTCGAGGTTAGCCTGGTCTACAAAATCCATTCCAAGACAGCCAGGGCTACATAGAGAAACTATGTTTCAAAAACCAAAATAACAAAATAACTAAAATGAATATGTAATTCAATATATGACCTAAAATATTAGTCATATGAAAACATCTGAGTAAATACTCTGGATTTGGCAATGGATTATCATATGTGGCATAAAAGTCAATAGGAATGACAAAATAAATGGGACTTCATCAAAATAACTGCACATCAAAATGTTAAGAAAAAATGAAAAATATAACTTAATTTTCAAATAATATATGTAAAAATGACATAATATACAGGATATATGAAGACCTTTATGATTTGACAAAGAAATTTTTCAATGAAAAGATGTACAAATGAGGGGGCAGTGGTGGCTCATGACTTTAATCCCAGCACTTGGGAGACAGAGGCAGGCAGAGTTCAAAGGCAGGCTGGTCTACAGAGCAAGTTCCAGGACAACTAGAGCTACACAGAAATCCTAGCAGGCCCTGCACCTCACTTAGGCAGCACAGTAGAGCTGACCATGACTAGGGCACAAGTTAGCTGGCCCTGAGGGCATGAGCATGGGAGAGCTGGCCCTGCTGTTTCTCTGCTGTGCTGTGACATAGGCAAAGGAGAGGTGCCCTACCGCCCCTCCCTTGCCACCTATGGTAGGTAAGAGAGCTGGCTCTGGTATCATCAGAGCAGGGTAGTTGGTCCTGTCCCTCATCTGCTGCAGCACTCAGGAAATCAGGCCTTGCACCTCACCTGGGCAGCACAAAAGGGCTGACCCAGAATGGGGGTGGAGGGTGAGCTGGCCTCTAGGGTCTGCGTGTGGAAGAGTTGGTTGACCATGAAACTTTTCTATCTTGCAGCAGTGTGGGCAAGGGAGAGATACCCTCCCAGAGCCTTGCCCCTTGTCACCTACAGCAAGCCAGAGAGATGACCTTGGGGTTATGAGAGAAGGAGAGCTGTCCCTGCCCCTCAACTGCTGCATCACATGGGAAAGTTGGCCCTGTATCTCACCTGGACAGCACAGTAGAGATGCCCCTGAAAGTGGGGTTACAGGTGAGATGGCCCCAAGGACATGAGTGCAGGAGAACCAGCCCTGCCTCTTGTCTGTGGTGCGGTGGCACTGATGAGTGATGCCTTCCTCCCCTCCCTATTCCTTTGCCATTTATGGCAGGAGAAAGCTGGCTCCAGGGTCATGAGAATGGGATAACTGGCCAAGTCCTTCACTGGCTGCAGCACTCAGGAGAGTGGGCCCTGTACCTCACCTGGGCAGTAGGCTAGAACTGGCCCTGGTTTCAGGAGGTCAGGGGGTGTTACTGGTAAGCCAGCCCCAAGGGTATGAGTGCAGGAGTGCTATCAGGCTGACCAGTTCAGATATCTCTCAGGCCCATATCCAGGGCTTTGAATTGGCCCATTCCAACATCTACCCCATGGATGAACTGCTGGAGTGCATGGAGGGGCTAGTCCTACTGATCCAAAACTATAGGATCTCCATGACATGGGGCAAGAGGAGTCTCAGTGAGGTTCCAGTATTGTTAAGAGTAGCTGAAGCCCCTTTTGCCAGATCAGTGACTCATTGCAATGAACATTTGCAAGCAAAGTAGTGTGGACAAAAGGTTATGCTATGATGTGAAATTCACAAAGGACCAATCAAAATAAAACAAGACAAAACAAAGGACAAATGAAGACTCGTTTCCCCCAAAATTAGTCTACAAGAACATGAAAATATGTTCAATATGATTAGCTAGTATGGAAATGAAAGTCAAAACTGCAATGACTTGGCACTTCACATTGTACCAGATCAAGTGGACAAGATCAGTTAACATTCTAGTAGGAAACACTAATTGGAGTTCGTTACAAAAAAAAAAAATGTGTAGGCCATAAAGATGGGAGAGGGACCAGAGGAAAGGGTTGGGGAGGATATGATATATATTTCTATACATATATGACTTTGTGAAGGAATAAATGTTATTTAAAAGTGAGGAAAAAAACTGTGTGTGTGTGTGTGTATCACCAGTCATGCACTTCTCAACATACTTCAGCGTGGTTTGGGCATCCAGCAGTGCCAAAAGTGCTTCTGCTCAGGTCACAGATGACAAGTTAGTATTCTTATCTCGTGTATCCTCATCAGTATTTGATACACTGTTTCTCTGGTTTTGAACACATAGCCTCAAATTCTTTCACAATCTATTACAGGCTTTTGCGCAGAAACATTTGCCATCGTTATCTGTAAAAATTCTTCACATATTTCTCCTAATCCTCTTTTTTTCTTCCTAATCTTATTACCTAAGCAATCTCACGGGCACCTATAAAACTATGAGCAACTTGTGAACTGATGAAAAAGTGCTCATAAGAAATTTAAGTAATAAAAAAAATAGACTGGAGAGATGGATCAACCATTAAAAGTTAGTCTCACAAGCTGTATCTTGCCATTCCTCAAGTATATTGCCATTGACATATATCTTTGCTATACCTCAAGGAAGACTATGGTGGGAAATACCATGTAGAAGTCACAAGAACTCTAAAAAGCTAGTAGTCTCTATTTTCCCTTCTTAAAGAAAATTTCCCTGTGTTGGAATTGGATGTGTTGCACAGCATTTGTGGTGATGAAAAAAAGTTGAGTGAAGTATGGCGATGTCAGTAGTACCATTTTAAGTCAGAGAGACAAATTCATATAACATTTGTGTGTGTGTGTGTGTGTGTGTGTGTGTGTGTGTGTAAATTTAAGTCATACTTGTTCAAGCTATTTTAACTTGGGTTCCTTGTTGGCATTTACAATTCTGTCTGCTGCCAAACAGTTACACCTCAAAATGAACATAAACCAACATATGATCCTCTCCACTAAACTCATATTGTTGGCATTTTCTTCTATCTCAGTCATTTGTACTATCCACTCATGTCACAACAAATGGTTTGTCCTGAATTATTCTCTGTTCACATCACAACACTCTAGGACTATATGATTTTAAATGTCTCTCAGACCTTTCCATATCTATGTGTACTACTCTATTCCACCACTCTGCCTGGACCACTGAAATACTTCCTGTATTAGTTATTTTTCTGTTGCTGTGATAAAATACCATGACCCCAAGCAACTTATAGGAGAAAGAGTTTATTTTGGCTTACAGTTCCAGAGGGGGAATCCAAAATGGCAGAGGAGACATGGCAGTAGGTGACCAGAGCAGAAAGCTGAGAAAACACATCTCTAACCACAAACACACATTAAAGAGAGTGAACTGGAAGTGGGGTGAGACCATCAACTACAAAACTTGTTCCAGTGACATACTTCCTCCAACAAGAACACACCAAACGTTCCATAACCTCCCCCAAACAGCAACACTAGCTAGGGACCAAGTGTTCAAAAATCTGAGCCTATAGGAGTGCATTTCTCATTCAAACCATTGCAGTTCGTACTACATCTCCTCTAGACTATCTCTAAAATATTCAGAATTCTCTAAAGTAATAGTTTTTACAAATACCTTGAAGAAAGGAGTCATGTCTATTCTGTGCCTGTCTGTGCCTGAAAAGAGCCAATGGGAATCTTGTGATCTGGCCCAGTCATGTTAGTTAAACCTTTACATTGGATTCTCTCTCTCTCTCTCTCTCTCTCTCTCTCTCTCTCTCTCTCTCTCTCTCTCTCTCTCTCTCACACACACACACACACACACACACACACACATATATATATATATATATATATATATATATATAGTTTCTAGCTCCAAATCTTCAGATGTGAGTATAGATTATGCAAGTCCACAGATTTTTGGCAAAAGCATTATGTGCAGGAAAGACAAATACATAATAAGTATTTACTTCACTAAGTATAAAGTATTGTCTTTTATACAAAGTGCTCCAATTTAATCAACCTGCCACCAAGTCACTGGCTGGTTATACCAGGGAATGGTGCCATATCTGGGGCTTAGTATTGGTCTTTGCTGTTGGCAGATGGCTTAGTTAGGGTTTTACTGCTGTTAACAGACAACATGACCAAGGCAACTCTTATAAGGACAATACTTAATTTGGGCTAGCTTACAGGTTCAGAGGTTCAGTCTATTATCATCAAAGCAGAAGCATGGCAGCATCCAAGCAGGCATAGTATAGGAGTTCCTGAGAGTTTTACATCTTGTTCCAAAGGCAAACAGGAAAGACTGACTTCCAGGGGGCTAGGATAAGGGTCTTAAGTACCATCATGTCTGCCAGATCATATGGCCCAAATGTTAGAGCAGCATGCACAGCAGCCAGGATCTGTTGAAAAGTCTTATCCTGTTCTGGGTCCCATACAAAGCTAGCAGTTTTCCAGGTCACTTGGTGTATGGGCCAGAGCAACACACCCAAGTAAGAAAGGTGTTCTCATGAGAATCCAAATAGACCCACTCAAAGTTGTACTTCTTCCTTGGTGCTGGAAGAGGGTGCAAGAACTTATCTTTGATCTTAGAAGGAATATCTCTGCATGCCCCCACACCACTGGACTCCAAAGAATTCCATTGAGGTAGAAGGCATGTAAATGTGGTTGATACTGTTTTTATTCATTATTTTTCTTGGCAGAAGTAACTCTAAAAGGTTCCCTTTAGCCTTTCCAACCATAATAGCACTCATTCAACAGGTCGGGGAACTAATATGAGAACTCTTGCCAACTTCTAAGTATAACTGTCCCAATTATACATTCTGGGACTGGGGAACTAACCATGGGATCAGCAGTGAATCTGTAATTCCCTTTCCTCACATCAATATCAATACCTGCTATTATTTGTTGTTTTAATCTTGATCATTGTAACTGGGATAAGATGAAATCGCAAAATACTTCTCATTTACATTTTCTTGATAGCCAAAGATGTTGAACATTTAAAAAATGTTTTTTAGCCATTTCATATTTTGAAAACTGTTTAGTTGCATGTCCACTTTTATTTTTATTTTATTTTTACAATGCAAACATTATTTTCTGAGGATCAGAAGTCATCAAAAGAAACTTAAATACATGTGGGCATGAGCATATACATTAGCATCAAACAATGAATTTGTTTAACACATTTCAAAAGAACTTAATCTCACATTTGCAATGTACTCCTTAATGCCCAGAAGACAGACACCCTGTCCCCTGCAGAAAGTATTGTCCTTGAAATTTCAGTGTCTCTTATAAGTTTGTGTCCTGGTTCTTCTGCATCAGGATCAAACTCAAATTCTATCCCAGACAGCCCATCTTGACAAAAATATTAAAGAAGCATCAGAATTAAATGAGATCATACAACAAATGGACTTAACAGATGTCTACAGAATATTCTACCCTAACACCAAAGATACACATTCTACTCAACAGCCTATAGAAGTGTCTCTTACCTGATTTGACCACAAAATAAACAAAAAAAACTGACAGCAAACACATCTCTAATAAGTAAACAAACTCCTGGAGACTAAACAACTCATCATTGAAGGATATGTGAGTCAAAGAAGAAATCAAAAGGAAGAAATAAAAATTTTCCAAGAGCAAAATGAAAACAGCACAATAAAGCTTTCAGAACACACTGAAAGCAGTCCTATGAGGGAATTTATGGTGCTCGGTGCCTATATTAAAGAATTGGGTTTACAGCCCCCCAGGAAGAACAACAATGTTGACCACCTAGATGCTCCAGGACTCCCAGGGACTAAACCAGCAACCAAGAGGTACACATGGTTCCAGCCAAAAATGTGGCAGAGGAATGCTTTGTCAGGCATCAGTGGGAGGAGTGGTCCTTGGTCAGGTGAAGGCTAAATAGATGCCCCAACAAGGGGAAATTGGGTGGGGGGAGGTGGGAGTGTGTCGGGTGGAGGGGCATATACTTGGAGGCAGGGAGTGGGAGGAGGGGTTGGGGGGTTTTGGGGAGGGGGCAAACTGGGAAAGATTTTACCACTTGTAAATGAAGATTATATTCAATAAAAAATATATATAAAAAATAAAAAAAAAAGCATCTGGGGGTATGCTAATAAATGACTTAATGATGCATTCAAGAATTTGTAAGAACACTTCAGTGTGAACTCTGCAGCCAGTCCTGTAACACCCAGAGGAAGCTCCACTTCCAGGTGCTCTAACACAACAAGGATCCTAGGATCAGAGGTGAGGAGGACATAACATCTGTCAAGACACCACCAGGCATAACTGGGACCAGCAGGATCCAGGGACACAGGAACCCCACCCAACCAATGGCACGATTACCTTCTGGTCTGGGTTGGTTTACCTTGGGCTCAAACTCTGCAGCCAGTCCTGAACCACCCAGAGGAAAATGCACTCCTAGGCGCTCAAACATCCCCAGGATCCCAGGATCCCAGGAGCTTGGTCATAATAGGATCTCAGGGCCCCAGAGGCAGCTTGACTCCCAGGAGTTCTGACACACACAGGATCTCAGGAAGGACAGGCTCCAGTCAGATATAGCAGGGGCAGGTAGCACTAGAGATAACCAGATGGCAAGAGGCAAGCATAAGAACATAAGCAACAGAAAAAAAGGTAACTTTGCATCATCAGAACCCAATTCTCACACCATAGCAAGTCCTGGATACACCATCACACAGGAAAAGCAAGATTCAGATCTAAAATCACTTCTCATGATGATGATAGAAGACTTTAAGAAGGACATAAATAGCTCCCTTAAAGAAATACAGAAGAACACAGGTAAATAACTAGAAGCCCTTAAAGAGGAAACACAAAAAAAATCCCTTAAAGAATTACAGAAGCTGGGCAGTGGTGGCGCACGCCTTTAATCCCAGCACTTGGGAGGCAGAGGCAGGCGGATTTCTGAGTTCGAGGCCAGCCTGGTCTACAGAGCGAGTTCCAGGACAGCCAGGGCTATACAGAGAAACCCTGTCTCAAAAAACTAAAAAAAAAAAGAAAAAAAAAAAAAAAAAAAAAAAGACAGAAAACACAAACAGGCAAAGGAAATGAACAAAACCATCCAAGATCTAAAATGGAAATAGAAACAATGAAACAATAAGGAAATCACAAAGGAAGACAACTCTATAGATAAAAAACCAAGGAAAGAAATCAGGAGTCATAGATGCAAACATCAACAACAGAATATAAAAGATAGAAGAGAGAATCTCAGGTACAGAAGATATCGTAGAAAACATTGAGACCAACAGTCAAAGAAAATACAAAAGACAAAAAGTTCCTAACCCAAAACATCCAGGAAATCCAGGACACAATGTGAAGACCAAACCTAAGGATTATACTATAGAAGAGAGAGAAGATTCCCATCTTAAAGGACCAGTAAAGATCTACAAAATTATAGAAGAAAACTTCCCTAACCTAAAGAAAGAGATGCCCATGAACATACAAGAAGCCTACAGAACTCAAAATACACTGGACCAGAACAGAAATACCTCCCGTCACATAATAATCAAAACATCAAATGTATTAAACAAAGAAAGAATATTAAAAGCAGTAAGGGAAAAAGGTCAAGTAACGTATAAAGACAGACCTATCAGAATTACACCAGAATTCTCACCAGAAACTGTGAAAGCTAGAAGATCCTGGGCAGATGTCATACAGACCCTAAGAGAATGTAATTGTCAGCCCAGGCTACTATACCCAGAAAAACTCTCAATTACAATAGATGGAGAAAACAAGGTATTCCATGACAAAACCAAATTTATGCAATATCTTTCCACAAAACCAGCTCTACCAACCACTCTGGAAAGCAGTCTGGCGGCTCCTCAGAAAACTGGGCATGACACTTCCGGAGGATCCGGCTATACCACTCCTGGGCATATACCCAGAGACTTTACCTGCATGCAATAAGGACACATGCTCCACTATATTCATAGCAGCCTTATTTATAATAGCCAGAAGCTGGAAAGAACCCAGATGTCCCTCAACGGAGGAATGGATTCAGAAGATGTGGTATATTTACACAATGGAATACTACTCTGCAATTAAAAACAATGAATTCACGAAATTCCTAGGCAAATGGTCAGAACTTGAAAATATCATCCTTAGTGAGGTAACCCAATCACAAAAGATCACACATGGTATGAAGTCACTGATAAGGGGATATTGACCCAGAATCTCAGAATACCCTAGACACAATCAGCATATCAATAGATTTCTAAAAAGATGGAAGGAGAGACCCCTGGTCCTGGAAAGACTGGATGTAGGGGAACGCCAGGACAGAGTAATGAGAGGGGGTTGAACGGAGAAAAGAGGGAGGGAAGGGGGCTTATGGGACTTTCGGGGAGGGAGGAAACGGGAAAGGGGAAGTGATTTGGAATGTAACTTAAAAAAATAAAATAAAATAAAATTAAAAAAAAAAAAAAACCAGCTCTACAAAGGATAATGGGTGGAAAATACCAACACAAGGAGGGAAACTACACCCTAGAAAAAGCAATAAAGTAATCTTTCAACAAACCCAAAAGAAGATAGCCACACAAACATAATTCCACCTTTAACAACAAAAATAGCAGGAAGTAACAATCACTTTTTCTTAATATCTCTTAACATCAATGGACTCAATTCCCCAATAAAAAGACATAAGACTAACAGACTGGATACATAAACAGGACCTAGCATTTTGCTGCATACAGAAATACACCACAGTGACAAAGACAGACACTACCTCAGAATAAAAGGTTGGAAAACAATTTCCAAGCAAATGGTCCCAAGAAACAAGCTGGAGTAGCCATTCTAATATTGAATAAACTTTCAACCAAAAGTTATTAAAAAAGATAAGGAAGGACATTTCATACTAGTCAAAGGAAAAGTCTACAAAGAAGAATTCTCAATTCTGAATATCTCTGCTCCAAATGCAATGGCACCCACATTCATAAAAGAAATTTTACTAAAGCTCAAAGCACACATTGCACCTCACACAATAATAGTGTGAGACTTCAACACCCCATTCTCAGCAACGGACAAATTAAGGAATAGAAACTAAAACAGAGACACAGTAAAACTAACAGAAGATTTGAACTGAATGAATCTAACAGATATTTAAAGAACATTTCATCCTACAACAAAAGAATATACCTTCTTCTCAGTACCTCAAGGTACCTTCTCCAAAACTGACCATAAATCAGGTCACAAATCAGGCCTCAACAGAAACACAAAGATTGAAATAATCCCATGCACCCTATCAGATAACCATGGTCTAAGGCTGGTCTTAAATTTTAAAAAAAAACCTAAAACAATGGAAAGCACACATATACATGGAAGCTGAACACTGCTCTACTCAATGCTAACTTGGTCAAGAAAGAAATTAAAGACTTTTTGGAGTTTAATGAAAATGAAGCCACATCATACCAAAACTTATGGGACACAATGAAAGCAGTGATAAGAGGAAGACTCATAGCTCTGAGTGCCTCCAAAAAGAAACTGGAGAAAACTTACACTAGCATCTTGTCAGCACACCTGAAAGCTCTAGAACAAAAAGAAGCAAATACACCCAAGAGGAGTAGACAGCAGGAAATCATCAAACACAGGGCTGAAATCAACCAAGTAGAAACAAAAAGAGATATACAGAGAATCAATGAAAACATGAGCTGGTTCCTTGAGAAAATCAACAAGATAGATAAATCCTTAGCCAAACTAACCAGAGGGCACAGAGACAGTATCCAAATTAATAAAATCAGAAATGAAAAGGGAGATATAACAACAGACAAAAAAAGGAAATCCAAAAAAAATCATCAAATCCTACTACAAAAGCCTATACTCAACAAAACTGGAAAATCTGGATAAAATGGACAATTTTCTAGACAGATAACAGGTACCACAGCAAAATCAGGATCAGATAAATTATCTAAACAGTCCCATAATCCCTAATGAAATAGAAGCAGTCATTAATACTCTCCCAACCAAAAAAAAAATCCCAGGACCCGATGAGTTTAGTGCAGCGTTCTATCAGATCTTCAAAGAAGACCTAATACTCTTCAAACTATCCCACAAAATAGAAACAGAAGGAACACTACCCAATTCGTTCTATGAAACCACAATTATGCTGATACCTAAACCATACAAAGACTCAACAAAGAAAGAGAACTTTAGACCAATCTCCCTCATGAACATCGATGCAAAAATACTCAACAAAATTCTGGCCAACCAAATCCAAACTATATCACCAATCTGGCCAACCAATCTCACCAATTCTGGCCAACCAATCAAAACTATAATTCACCACGATCAGGTAGGCTTCATCCCAGGGATGCAGGGATGGTTCAATATATGGAATCAATTATCAATGTAATCCACTACATAAACAAACTCAAGGAAAAAGACCACATGATCATTTCAGTAGATGCTGAAAAGGCTTTTGACAAAACCCTGCATCCCTTCATGATAAAAGTCTGGGACAGATCAGGAATCCAAGGCCCATACCTAAACATAGTAAAAGCAATATACTGCAAACTGGTAGCCAACATCAAATTAAATGGAGAGAAACTTGAAGCAATCCCACTAAAATCAGGGACCAGACAAGGCTGCCCACTCTCTCCCTATCTATTCAATATAGTACTTGAAGTCCTAGTCAGAGCAATCAGACAACAAAATGGGGTCAAAGGAATTCAAATTGGAAAGGAAGAAGTCAAAATATCACTATTTGCAGATGATATGATAGTATACTTAAGCAACCCCAAAAACTTCACCAGAGAACCCCTAAAGCTGATAAACAACTTCAGCAAAGTGGTTGGATATAAAATTAACTCAAACAAATCAGTAGCCTTTCTCTACTCAAAGGATAAACAAGTTGAGAAAGATATTAGGGAAATGACACCCTTCACAATAGTCATGAATAATATTACATATCTTGGTGTGACTCTAACCAAGCAAGTGAAAGATCTGTATGACAAGAACTTCAAGTCTCTGAAGAAAGAAATCAAAGATCTCAGAAGATGGAAAGATCTCCCATGCTCATGGATTGGCAGGATTAATATAGTAACAATGGCGATCTTGCCAAAAGCAATCTACAGATTCAATACAATCCCCATCAAAATTCCAAATCAATTTTCATAGAGTTAAAAGGGAAATTTGCAAATTCATCTAGAATAACAAAAAGACCAGGACAGCAAAAACTATTCTCAACAATAAAAGATCTTCTGGCAGAATCACCATCCCTGACCTCAAGATGTACTGCAGAACAATCATGATAAAAACTGCATGGTATTGGTACAGTGACAGGTAGGTAGATCAGTGGAATAGAAGTGAAGACCCAGAAATGAACCCACACACCAATGGTTACTTGATCTTTGACAAAGGAGCTAAAACCATTCAGTGGAAAAAAGCATTTTTAGCAAATGGTGCTGGTTCAACTGGCAGTCAGTGTGTAGAAAAATGCAAATTGACCCATTCTTATCTCCTTGTACAAAGCTCAAGTCCAAGAGGATCAAAAACCTCCACATAAAAACAGATATACTGAATCTAATAGAAGAGAACGTGGGTAAAAGCCTCGAATACATGGGCACAGGGGAAAATTTCCTGAACAGAACACCAATGGCTTATGCTTTAAGATCAAGAATTGACAAATGGGACCTCTTAAAATTGCAAAGCTTCTGTAAGGCAGGGGACACTGTCAATAGGACAAAATGGCAACCAACAGATTGGGAAAAGATCTTTACCAATCCTACATCCGATAGAGGGCTAATATCCAATATATACAAAGAACTCAAGAAGTTAGATTCCAGAGAACCAAATAACCCTATTAAAAATGAGGTAGAGAGCTAAACAAAGAATTCTCAACTGAGGAATACCGCATGGCTGAGAAGCACCTAAAGAAATGTTCAACATCCTTAGTTATCAGGGAAATGCAAATCAAAACAACCCTGAGATTCTACCTCACACCAGTCAGAATAGCTAAGATTAAAAACTCAGGGGACAGCAGGTGCTGGCAAGGATGTGGAGAAAGAGGAAAACTCTTCCACTGCTGGTGGGATTGCAAGCTGGTACAACCACTCTGGAAATCAGCTTGACAGTTCCTTAGAAAATTGGACATAGTCCTACTTGAGGACCCAGCTCTACCACTCCTTCAGTCCTTTCTAGAAGGGGGAACAAAATACCCATGGGAGGAGATACAGAGACAAAGTGTAGAGCAGATACTGAAGGAAAGAACATCCAGAGTTCTGCCCCATCTGGGGATCCATCCCATATACAGTTACCAAACCCAGACACTATTGCTGATGCCAACAAGTGCTTGCTGACAGGAGCCTGATATAGTTCGCTCCTGAGAGGCTCTGCCAGTGCATGACAAATACAGAGGCAGATGCTTTCAGTCAACCATTGAACTGAGCACAGGGTCCCCAATGCAGGAGCTAGAGAAAGGACCCAAGGAGCTGAAGGGCTTTATAGCCCCATAGGAAGAGCAACAATATGAACCAACCCATACCCCCAGAGCTGTCAGGGACTAAACCACCAACCAAAGAGTACATGTGGAGGGACCCATAGCTCCAACCACATATGTAGCAGAGGATGGCCTTGTTGGACATCAATTTGAGGAGATGCCCTTGGTCCTGTGAAGGCTCATTGCCCCAATGTAGGGGAATGCCAGGACAGGGAAGCAGGAGTGGGTGGGTTAATGAGCAGGGGGATGGGGCATGGTATATGGGGTTTTCGGGGTTGGGGAATGAGGAAAGGAGATAACATTTGAAAAGTAAATAAAGAAAATATGTAATAAAAAAGAAAAAAAAAGTATTTTTAAAAACTCCCCTCTTGGGAACTGGAGAGATACCTCAGCTGTTAAGAGCACTGACTGCTCTTCCAGAGGTCCTGAGTTCAATTCCCAGCAACCACATGGTGACTCACAACCATCTGTAATGGGATTTGATGGCCTCTTCTGGTGTGTCTAAAGACAGCAACAGTGTAGGCATATACATAAAATAAATAGATCATTTTTTAAGGTTAAAAAAAACCCTTCCATCTTACAACATATTCATTGTTTCCTGTGGATTTTTGTATGTTGTATTTTCATTTTCGTTCACTTCTATGGGTTTTAATTTTTCCTTCTTGATTTTTTTTCTTGACCCAGTTATCACTGGTATGTTTTGTGAGTCTGTATCCTTTATGTAGTTTCTGTTCCTGTTTATATACATATTTATTTCATTATAGTGAGATTATAGAAAGTTAGTTGAATTTTTCTAAATTTATTGTGATTTTTGCCTGATATTTTAATATGTGGTCAATTTTTGAAAATATTCCATATGCTGGCAAGAAAGTGTATTTAGTATTTGGGCAGAATGTTCTGTAGTTATGTTAGGTCAATTTGATTTATGATGTCATTTAATTTCATAATTTCTCTGTTTAGTTTTTGTTTGGATGACCTATCTGTTGGTGGAATTGTTGTATTGAAGTCACTCATTATTACTATGTTGAAATTAGTTCATGATTTTAGATCTAATAATGTTTCTTTTTATGAAATTGGGTAGCCCTGTGTTTAGTGAATATATGTTTAAGATTGTAATATATTGTTTGGTGAATTATTTCTTTAATGAGCATGAAGTGTCTGTTCCTCCTAATCTCTTCTAACTACTTTTGGTTTGAAGTCAAATTTGGTCAGATATTAGAATAGCCACACCTGCTTGTTTCTTAGTTTCATTTTCCTTGGATCACCTTCTTCTTTTCTTCTTTTTTTTTAATCCATTTACCTTACGGTGTTGCCTATTGCTAATAATGAAGTATGTGTTCATTTCTTTCTTCAAACATTTTTTTGTCTCTAGCATCCTCTGTATAACTGGCTTACTAGACACAAATTCTTTAAATCTCTCTTCATTTAAGAAAGTTTTTTTTCTCCTTTAATTAGGACTGGGTTTTGCTGGGTATTATAGTTGGGGCTGACATCTGTGGCCTTTCAGAATTTGTAGAACATCAGACAATACCTTTCCTTCTTTCAAAGTCTCTACTGAGCAGTGAAGTGTTACTCTCATGGGCCTGCCTTTGAATGTGTCTTTCAACTTTCTATATCCTTTGTTTTCTACATTTAGTGTTTTGATTTTTATGTGACATGGGGTGTTTCTTTTCTGGTCCTGCCTATTGGTGTTCCATAGGCCTCTTGCACCTTGATAGGAATCTCTTTCCTTAGATTTGGAAATTTTTCTTCTATGAGTTTGTCGAAAATATTTTCTGTGCCTTTGACCTGGATTTCTTCTCCTTCCTCTATATTTAAAATTCATAGGTTTGATTTTTTTATAGTATCCTCAAGGTCCTGGGTGTTTTATTCCTGGGATCTTTTAAATTTAACATTTTCTTTGACTGAATGATCCAATTTCTTTACCTTGTCTTTGAGACTTGACATTATCTCTTCTACTTGATACAATCTATTGGTAAATTTTCCTTTTTTTACCTTGGAAGAAAGAACTTCAGTTGAGAAAATGACTCTCTTAGATTGGCCTGTAGGCAAGTTTATGAGGCATTTCCTTGATTCATGATTGATGTTGGAGGGTCTAGCCCACTGTGGCAGGTGGTAATTGATTCTATAAGAAAGCAGGCTGAGCAAAACAGGAGAAACAAGCCAGTAGGCAGCATTCCTCCATGCTCTCTGCTCCAGTTCCTGCCTCCAGGTTCCTGCTTGAATTCTTGCCCTGACTTCCCTATGTGACCTGACAGTTGTAAGATGAAGTAAACCCTTTCCTTGCCAAGTTTCCTTTTGTCATGATCTTCCTCGACACAATAAACCCAAACTAAAGCAGTGAGTCTTTCCTCTGAGCTTTTGTTTTTCTCTTCCCAAGCTTTTAATTTCAAGTTCTATTTCAGTTTTGCTTTTCTTTGGAGATTCTATTTCTTTATCAAATTCTATTTTCATACCTTGAAGTGTTTTATTATTTCCTTCAACTATTCACTTATGTTTTAAAGGTCTTTGTTCAGGAATTGATTCATACCCTCTTTGAAGTTCATTAAGCTCTGTGAAGAGCTAATCAGGCTTAATGAGTTTGTTTCCAGACATTGTCTGTAAACAAGGGCTGTATCTACCGGGTTCTTTAGTGCAGCTTGGTTCAGCTGGGCATCAATATGTGCAGATTCTCAGCTGCTTCTACCTCAACAAAACTGCATGGAAAATATAAAAGAAAAAACTTAATATAAAGAGAGAAAAATTAGGAAAAAGTTTCACTTTTGTGGCAGGGTAAAGCATAATGATATGTTGGATAAGAGGTCCAAAATTCAGGACCTTCTATATCTTATATAGGATAAATGAGTTTGTATTCTATAGCTATACATGAGAACTACGTGTATTAGTTATTTGTCTTGTCACTATAACGAAATATACCAAATATATGTGACAAAAAATAACTTTTTTTCCAAGACAGTTTCTCTGGCTGTCCTGGAACTTACTCTGGAAAACAGGCTGGTCTTGAATTCACAGAGATCCACCTGCCTCTACCTCCCAAGTACTGGGATTAAAGGTGTGCATCACCACCACATGGCAAAAAGTAACTTAAAGAGGAAGGATATTCTGGGCTTTGGTTTAATAGTGAATTTCATCAAGGTGGGGAAGACATGGTGGTGGGAATACCATTCCACCCCTAGCCTTCATTGTGTCTGTGGCCACCATAGGGCTCATGATCACATCACAGTGCAAATCTAACCAGTATATATCACATATAAGTCCCTATAGCCTTGCAATTCTAACACTGTTCAAAACTACAAAGTATAAACTCTCTTCCCAAAACAGCAAATAGAAAGTTACAATTGGCACATAATACACATCCTCATTCCAAAGGGGGGACAGAAAAGATGATGGGTGAAGGCTGAACAAAACCCAGTTGTGCACATGTCATTCTCCATAGTTTCATGTCTATTATCTTGAGGTCGAGGTAGAATCACTGGAGATAGAACAAGCTTGGCTAGCCCTGCTCCTATAGCTCTGCTGCCTATGACATATGTGGTATCTCAGGCTGTCTCAACTCTGACTGAAGCTTTGCTTGGCAAATATCATACATTTGTGGTAGTCCCAATATTTTGGGGTCTGCACTGCAATGTAGGCTTCACTTTCTCAGCTCACACAATGTCTTCTTAGTGTGTCCTTACAAAGATCTGACCCTGTCACACATTTTCTGGCAGTGACTTGGTGATCTTTGGTGCATACCTCCATAACCCCACATCTCTGGCATTTTGTATATGTGTGAAACCAGAACCATGTGTATGTTACTGTCAAGTCTACTTTCAGCTCCAGATGTGTATAGCCTGATCCCCATTTCCTTTTACTGTCATGGTGGTAAACTGGATATCTTAGTGTTTTATTGCTGAAAGAGACATTTCACAGCCATTCTTATAAAGGAAAACATTTCACTGGGGTTGACTTACAGCTTCAGAGGTTTAGTCCATTATCATCATGTCAGGAAACATGGCAGTGTGCAGGCAGGCATGGTACTGGAGAAGGAACTGAGAGTTCAGCATCTTGATCCACAGACCACTAAAGAAACTGGGCCACACTGGGCATAGCTTGAGCATAGGAGACCTGAAAGCCCACCCCAACAATGACACATTTTCTCCAAGGCCACACCTACTCCAATGAGGCCACACCTCCTAATAGCAGGATTCCCTATGTGTGTTTGAATGTATGATTTAAACACAAGAGTCTATGGTGGCCATACCTATTCACACCACCACACTAGGGGAGAAACATTTCCCTAGAATTTTTTTTTTAACCAAAGAACTCTAAAACAGCAATGTCTATTTAGGTACAACCCTTTCAAATGAATTTACCTTTCTAGAGCATTCAATGGGTGCATTGGCCTCAAAGCATCCCTCCTACTGACCCAGCACAAAGTATGAGGTTTCTCTTTGTGTCAGTCTCTTTAAAAATTGCAGTCTCTTTATCCATGCCTAACTATCCACTACTTTAAATGAGCTCATATCCCTTTCTTTATCAAACTTCACATCTTATCCCTGTTCTTACCATAAGGCTGGGTGTTGGGCATCGGTGAGCTTAGCTCAACACCCGCAGCTGAGCTGTTTGCACAGGTTTCCTGAGAGCAGAGCATCCTGCGGCTTAGCTTGATTTCTGTCTTCCCGCCCGGTGTGGGAGGGACTTGCCAGGTGCCTGACCTATGACTATGGTTGTTTTTTCCTGTTGTTTTTCACCTGGCCTCTAGTATATATTGCTGGTCCCTCAGTAAAGCTTTGGCATTCTCCTTACCAGAATGACCCGAGTCTGTGTTTTCTGTTAATCCCCCAGGTCTACGCCCGATACTCGGTACAGTGGCGGCTGGGTAAAAGCAGTGAGCTGTAACTCTGTTATCCCTTAAATGTATGTTGTCTGGAAAATTCCTTCAACAAACAAATTAGGCCACTACTTTTGAATTTAGTCTCTCTCAAAATTTCAGGACATGAGTAGAATGTAGCCACATTCTTTGCCAGAACATGAATGGACTCTAGCCCAGTTTTTAGATAGATTATTTGTTCCCTTTGTTATTCTGGCCTTTACAGTCCATACCTTTCTCTTGGCACTCTGGTCTTCCAATCTTCCATCACAGTATCCCACTAAATTCTGCTTCCAGGGCTCTAGAACATCTCTGCCTGTATTTTCAAACTCTCCCATAGTCATCCTTCAAACCAGCTACAAAAGTCTGTGAAGAACATGGTCAGGTTTACATACCAATGGCTTCCTTGGTTGGTATCAATTGTCTGTATTTGTTATTTTTCTCATCACTGTGAGAAAATAGCACTTACAAACCATCTTAAGAGATAGATTTCTTTTGGCTCACGGTTGGGAGGTAGAGTACATCATGATCGGGAAGGTGTGGAGGTAAAAGTTTCTCAGCTGGGACAGGAGTAACTCAGGAAAGCTTGCTCACATCTCAGTAGACAGTGAAGGAGAGGGTTGAGAAGGGGGTGGGGCTGGGCTTTGACTCTCATTTATCAGTGACCCAATTTCTTCAGCTAGGCTTCTCTTCTTAAAGGCTACACAAGCCCCTACACAGTGCCTTAACCTAGAAATCACGTGAAACTATGGAGGACATTTCAAATTTGAAACAAAACTCTGGGTTTTTACAAGGATTTGTTGTACATTTCGTTAAAAACTAGGATAGTCACACCAGGTTTTGTAAATGCCTTGGGATTGCCTATTGTAGATAATCCTGTCTTTCTCTTCTCCACTGTGGCATACTATGATCCTAGTACTGTTTCATTATGAAGTTTATATTATTCCTTTATGTCATTACTGAATTGTGCTTTGTAAATGTCTGGATGCTTTTAGATACTGAAAAGGGTTTTGTCTCATAAAATTATTAAACAGTAGGAAAAAGAAGAGAGGCCAAGTGATAGTGGTGCATGCCTTTAGTACCAGCACTCAGGAGGCAGAGGTAGAGGCAGAGGCAGGTGGATCTCTGTGAGTTCAAAACCACCCTAGTCTACAAAGTTAGTCCTGGACAGGCAGGGCTCTGTTACCCAGAGAAAACTTGTCTCAAAAAAAAACCCCAAAACCAAAAGACTTTCTCATATCAAATTATCAAATTGCCATCCATAAGTATCTATAAATTTGTGTCAAAGAAAATTCCAGAGCATGGCAATATAATAGTAATATACATAAAATACTTCAGCTATACCCTTCTATATGTTGTTGACAGCAAATTGTATGTTATGGTAATTTTACCACAACTTAAATAGATGTGTGAATAAAATGAAATCTTTCATTCCTCCCATAATCTGATAGGAAATAACAGAGATGTCATTTAATTAGTTTTAAAATGATTAAAAATACTGTTTTAGAGCCTGGAGAGACAGCTCAGTGGTTAAAAGCTGCTCTTCCAGAAGACTCAGGTTCAATTAACTGCACCTATATGGTGATTCACAGCCATCTGTAACTCCAGACCTAGGGGATCCAATGCCCTCTTTCCAATCTCTGAAGGCACTAGGCACACATGTGATACACAGATATACATACAGGCAAAAACATCCATACATATAAAATACATAGTGTTTTAAAATTTCTATAGAATATTGTTCTAACTAATCAACAACTAAATATATTGTTCCATTTATCCAAATATTATTATGTTTAGTTTTTTTAAAAACTACTTGTAAATAATGTTTAGTTTGTGAAAAATAACTGAAAAAGAAGCAAGAAACAATAATAAAGAGACTAAGATAATCAAGCTCAGTTCGTAGAAGGCTTAATGTGAAAACATGAAGACCTGATTTCAGATCCTTAGCGTCCATAGAAAAAGCCAGGCATGGCTGTGCATGGCTGCGCTCCAGTGCTGAGGAAGCAGAGACAATTTCTGTAGCTTGCCTGCAAGTCAGCCAGTTTAGCTGGGTTGATGAAGTCTAGGGTCAAAACCTGGAGTGGAGAGTAATTAAGGAAGACACCTGATGTCAACTGACCACACACACACACACACACACACACACACACACACACACACACACATTGAATGCTAATGACCTTGATTTGATCAATACAAATATGACATTGCCATCCATAAATACATGTGAATTTGTGTCAAAGATAAAAGCAAATAAGGAGAAAGAATAAGAGAGATTTAGGACAGGGAAGTGGGAGTGGGTGGATAGGTGAGCAGGGGGAGGGGAGATGAGTTAGGGGGATTTTGGGGGTAAACCAGGAAAGAGGACAACATTTAAAATGTAAATAAAGAATATATCTAATAAAAAAGAGAGATTTAGGAAAAAGAAGAGTAAAAATAATGAGCAAAGGGCTGCAGACTTTACACAGATTTAAGGGATTACTGGAGAAGTCAGTGAATGTCTATGAACAGTAAAGTGTAAAACTTGGGTGAAGGTAATGAATTACTATTACTTTTTAAGTGTATAGTTGCCCAGACTTGCCTCAAACTTGTGATCCTCTCCACACATTTTGTGTGCACCACCACAAACAGAAATGAAGTATTATCAAGGTGGAAACTACTAAATCAAAATCAAGAAGTAGAACATTTTCATAAGGCTGTAACAAGAAGAGAGATTAAGTTTACAATTTAAAATCTCCCCATAATTATAAACTCAAACCCATAAGAATTCTTAAATAATAGTGTTATTTAAGATATTTTATGTAAAACAATACAACTTACATATTAAATAAAACTACAAGAAGATGATTTGATACCATCTTAAACAGAAGGAAAAAGTAAAACTTTTCAGGTTATAAAACCTCTGTGTAGTTTTGGCTGTCCTGGAACTCCCTCTGTAGACCAGGCTGGCCTCAAACTGAGAGATCTACCTGCCTCTGCCTCCAGAGGACTGGGATTAAAGGTGTGTGCTACCACCACCCAGCTCATTGTCAGATTTCTTGGCAACAGTCTCAGACTGTAGTGAAGTGGAATCGCAAAAAAAAAAAAAAATTAAAATTGTATTGTTGATAATTTCATACATATATGCAATGTTTTTAGACTGTACCCACCTCCCACTTTCCCCTCCAATTCCCCTAGCACATCCCCTTCTACCTTTGTATCTTCTTTGTTCATGTTACCCAATGTGTTAAGCCAGTGCTTCCCATATGTTTATGGGTATGACACCATCCACTGGGTTGCGGGAACTCTACCAGTGGTCATATGTGCAAATTAAAATTGTTCCCCCTTCCCTGGCAGCCATAAACTATCAATAGCTTCTCAGGCAGGGGACTTGGGAGCCCTCTTCAAATCTATGATTGATCTTGTTCATGTAACCATGTGATAACATCAATTTTTTATAAACCCTTCCAGAAAATAGTGATGGACTAATTTTTCAGGGATCCTATTTCTAAAATGTCAATACTGCCTAGAAACTTGGATAAAGCATCACAAGGGAATAAAATGTCAGGGGCATATCTCCCATTAGTATATAAGATAACTTCTCAGTGGGATATTAGGAGGCCTAATTGGGGGGGGGCACTATATGACATGACTAATAAGGATTTATCCTGTGGATGCAAAGTTGGTTTATTATGTATAAAGCTAATCTAATCTAACATCTAAATAGACTAAATGACAAAAAACCATGGTTATCTTAATTGATGAGTAAAAGGTATTTGACATAATCCAAAATCCATCCATATTAAAAAAAAATCCCATCCAAATGAACATAGATGGAACAAGTGATTTCTTAATACCAGCCAACAATTTACTTAATAATAAAGACTGAATACTTTTCTCCTTTAATGGATCACAAGTCAAAGCTAACAGATTTCAACAGTCCTATTCAATACTGTACTGGAAGTTCTAGTCTTTACATCTAACCTTATAAAGGGCATAAAATGTGTCCAGATTGAAAAGAGAGAAGTGTCTTTATATGCAAATAATGTTTTCTTGCATGTAGAAAACTAATGAAGCCACAGAAACACTATTAGAAATAAAAACTAAGTTTAACAAAGCCACACTACAAATATAAGCTTATAAACATATTTTATTGAGGATTCTGAGTAAAATGACAGTGGTGGCTCACACCTTTAATCCCAGCACTCTTGAGATGGAAGCAGGTGGATCTCAGAGTTTGAGGCCAGCCTGGTCTACAGAGAGAGTTCCAGGACAGCCAGAGCTACAACAAAGAAACCCTGTTTCAAAAAACCAAACCAAACAAACAAAAAACTCATTGGTGTTACTCAAAGAACAAAGTCAAGATAATACACAATAATTTGTATTCTCACCAGAGACAAAATCTGTAAATAAATTTGTAGCTGAAATTTCCGTAAAACAGTGCAGAGCTGTACTGTGTGGTTTTGGCCAAGGTCATGGGAATAGGTGGGGGAAATCCTCTCAACACACGCATGCATGCATGCACACGGCCACTGCAGGAACAATTAGCTTGACTGACCAAAGGCTGAAAACACTGTTAGCGGTAAAACCTGGGAACAGTGAAGATGGTGCAGCCTGGAATTTAAGAACCTGAAGCAGAGATTCAGCTTCAGCATGCAGGACTCCGACTGAGGTCAGTAGAATCTACCAGCAAAGGCTCACATCCTCCTGATCTGCTTTGTCACTTGACCAACTATGGAAAGAAGTGTGAGACTAAGACTTAGACAAACTATTGTCAGAGATCAGTGGAGGTTGTGCTCATGGAAAGTGAAGTGTCACCTCCAGGGCACCCTGGCAGCTTCTGTCATTGCCCTGATATGTGACAACTGGGGAACTAAAATTTCAGAAATCAAAGTTGCACCATACATTCAACCAAAAAAAAAAAAAAAGATTTAATTTGTTTAAATACCATTGGTCTAACCATCTATCCCAAATCTGGCTTTGTAAATTTAAGCTGGAATATTAAAAATGCACATCTAAATATGGTCTTGTTAGCACAGATCTTTAATTCCAGCACTCAGGAAGCAGAGGCAGAGGCAGATGGTCCAAGGCCAGCCTGATCTACAGAGTGAGTTCCAGGGCAGTCAGGGATACACAGAGAAATCCTATTTTGAAATAATAAAGCAGCTCTCCCATCAGTGGTTTGCTTCATGAAATAACACAGGAAGGGAAAGAACTTCAAAATCCATCCCATCAAGAAATGATGGCTGATGAGATAATATTTTTATGTATTATGCTTTTGCTTTATATTGTCATCTTTTGTTATTATTGCATCTAATTTTCTGATTTTTAATTCTTAACAAACATATAACTTGCTTTAGTTTTTATATTATTCAACTACACTTTGTGTCTCTTCTGCACTCATTCCATTGTATACTCCCTATTATTCTCATACACAACTCCTATAACTGTTCTCTTGTCCCTATTTAATTTCTTTCTCCTTTTCCCCATCCCCTCCTATTTGTGAAACATATCCAAAGTCTCTTTTCCATCTATTTATTTTTCCTTCCTCAAGTCTTCTCTAGGTCAATGAACACCTCTAATCCCTATCCTTACAATCTTTACTGATTCTTCTTTTCTCTTCTAATCTTTCTAATAGTTTACGGTACACTCTAACATTCTTATTGTTTGCTCTGAGTTATTGTCCTCCGAGCAAAGCAAACAGTCTTGGAGCATTCATCTGTGCCCCCTAGCAAAAGGTTATACCAGCGAGGTCTTCCCCACAGGGTATAAACTTTCTCACCTGAGTATCCCAACTACTCACTACCAGCTGTTGTCTGCAATGCTACCTTAATTGAATTGCATGTAGCCTGGGGGTGGGGAACACCAGGGGTGCTCCTTTGTTGTGTGAAGAAGCCTTTATCCCTGCTGAGGAAAGGCATTCCAGGTGCAGTCCATTTGTGGGAACGCCCACACCCCTGTAAGAGCCTACTCACCTACACTCTGTAAGGAATCCAAATAAACTTATTCCCCACAGTGAACGCTGGTGTAATTGTGCCTCAGTTTCTTGTTGGAATCGTAGGTGAAGGGATAGATGTTGTTTATGTCTCTCTCGATGAAGGAATTTTATCAACGTATATTATTCCCAAGTAGTTATTGAAGTTAAAGAAATAACTTTTAACCAGCTATTTCAATATTAGCATAGTATGCTCACCAAGAAGATGTGATTGCCTCTTTAACTAATAATATTCTTCTCAACTCTCAGAATAATGTAGAAGATTGCACCCAGTGCCCTGGGTGTTTGAACTGAGAGATCAGCTACTAAACCATGCATCTCAAGCCTACTACAACCTAGTCCTACTTGGATGTTGCAAATTCTTTAACTGGAGTAGTAGATGATAAAAATTCCAACCAGCAACACAATCCCAGATTCACAAGTCCCAATACAAACATGAAAAATCAAGGCAGTATGATACCCCTGGAAAATATTAATTCCATAGTAATTCATTCAATAAAAGTGAGCTAGATGAAATCCTAAGAGTTCTAAAGAATAATTAAAAGAAATTCTTAACAAAAATCAAAGAGGACATAAATAATCTCCTAAATTTAAACCACACAGAATACAAAGAAACAATTGGGTGAAATGAGAAAGCCAATATAGGATACAAAAGAGGAAATCAAGAGAAAGGTAGAAATACTGAAAAAAGAAACCCACCAAATTGAAGTTTTAGAAATGAAAAGCTCCTTAATTCAAATAAAAGGACTTAATAGAAAGGTTCACCAATGTCAAATGCATTACAGACTTTCAGAGGTGGAAAACAAAATAGATCCAGACACAGACAAAGATAAAACAACATAAACATTTGAATACAACATATAGCTACAGGACTCCTTTAAAACATATAATTTATTGATTGTGAAGTTAGAAGACAGAGGACTCCAGGATAATGACATAAACTATTCAATAAAACTATAGCATAAAGTGTCATAAATTTTTGAAAAGATAACTGTCAAAATTCAGAAAGTAGGCCAGCAAGATGGCTCACCAAGAAAAGATGCTTGTCAAGTAAGAAAATTCCAGGTTATATCCTTTAAGGAACTAACCTTAAAGCTTCTAAAACTAGTCCATAAAATAGAAAGAGAGGGTGTATTAGTCAGGGTTCTCTAGAGTCACCGAATTTATGGGTAGTCTCTATATAGTAAGGGAATTTGTTGATGACTTACAGTCTGTAGTCCAACTCCCCAAAAATAGTCAGCAGCAGCTGTGAAAGGAAGTCCAAGGATCTAGCAGTTGCTCAGTCCCACAAGGCAAGCAGGTGAAGAAGAGAAAGAGAGAGAGAGAGAGAGAGAGAGAGAGAGAGAGAGAGAGAGAGAATCTTCTTCCAATGTCCTTATGTAGGTCTCCAGCAGAAGGTGTAGCCCAGATTAAAGGTGTGTGCCACCACGCCTGGATCTGGGACTTGCTTTGTCCCAGATCACCTTGAACTCAGAGATCTCGATGTCTTAGTCTCCTGGGATTCATAGCCACTATACCTCAAGATCTCCAAGCCAAGATCCAAGTCAGAAACTTTCATCTACCAGCCTCCAGATTAGGATCACAGGTGAGCCTTCCAATTCTGGACTGTAGTACATTCCAGATATAGTTAAGTTGACAATCAGGAATTGCCACTACAGAAGGAATGCCACCAAGCTCTCAAAGTCATCATTACTCTCATACTAAAATCAGAAAAAGGCACAACAAGAAAGAAAGAAAATTATAGAACAATATCTGGTGGCCACAGATGCAAACAGAATCCAAGAATACATCAAAATGGTCATTCACAATGACCAAGTTTACTTTGTTCCAGAGATAGAGTGATGGTCTAACATATGGCAATCAATAAATGTAATACATCCCATAAATGGACCCAATGATGGAACTCATATGGTGCATCTCAATATATGCAGAAAAGGCTTTTTTGACAAAGTCCAACATCCATTTATGATTTTTTTCAAAGCCCAGGAGAAACTAGAAATAGAAGGTACATCTGCATGTAATAATAACAGGTACATAGTAAAAACTCATGTGAAAAAAATCATTTTCACTTTCTCCACTCTTATTCAATGGCCTTAAAGTTGTAGCTGGAACAAGAGAGTAGAAAGAAACAAAAGAGGTGCTGGTGGCGCACGCCTTAATCCCAGCACTCGGGAGGCAGAGGCAGGCGGATCTCTGAGTTCGAGGCCAGCCTGGTCTACAGAGTGAGTTCCAGGACAGCCAGGGCTACACAGAGAAACCTTGTCTCAAAGGAAAAGAAAAAAATGTAAACAACAACAACAACTAAACAGAAAGCGAATATGAAATAGGATGAGAAGAAATCAGTGTATCCTTATTTGCAAATGATATGATTCTACTTGTAAGAGACACTAAAAAGAAAACTTTATTAGACCCAATGAACACTCTCACCACAGTTACAGGATACAAAATTAACATATAATACAAAATTCAGTAGGCTGCTCCTATACTAGTAGCAAACATGCTGAGAACAAATATCAAGAAAACAATCTCCTCCACAATTACCTTGAAAGGACCCGGGAATAAAGCTAACCAAAGAAATGAAAGACTGCTGCAAAGACAACTTTAACACTGAAGAAAGAAACTGCAGACTGTACAGGATGAAAAGTCCTCCCCCACTCGTGAACCAGCAAAAGTAATTCTGTGAAAATGGCTATGCTACCAAAGCAATCTACAGACTCAATGCAATCCCTATCAGAACCTCCATGTTGCTGTTCTTTGCAGAAAGAGAAAAACAAAACAAAACAAAACAAAAATTCACATGGTAGCACAAAAGACTCCAGATAGATAAAGTAGCCCTAATCAAAAGCACAGTGGTGGAGAATTACCAGATGTGAGTCCAGTTAATACCACAGAACCACAGGAACAAAATAGATTGTGACTGCCACAAAATAGATGCATTGATCAGTGGAATAGAATAGAGGACCCGAATGTAAGCCTGCATGGCTACAGCCATTTGAGTTTTGACAAAGACAGGAAGAATACACACTGGAAAAAGACAGCTTTCAACAAATGATGGAGGATCAATTGGACATCTACAAATAGAAACATAAAACTAGGTCCCTAGTATTTATCCTGTACAAAAATCAAGTCAAAATGGATCTGATATGTTAATATAAGACCTGAAAATCTGAAAATCCAAGACAGAGAAGCAAGAGGGGGTTGAATGGGGAACAGAAGGAGGGAAGGAGGGGAGGGAGGAAACGGAAAACGGGAAATCATTTGGAATGTAAATAAAAAATATAGAAAATAGGCACTGAAGAGACAGGTACCCAGGCTCTCTCCCCAATATAACATCACTTGGGACACGTCCTGTTGGGGCTTCCGTCTGCGCCCAAGAACGGGTCAGCGCTGTGGTCGTCTGGGTGCCAGATCGGCGGGCCATCGCGTCTGCAGGGTGAGCGGCACCACGGAGAGTGTGCAGAGTGCACTCCGCCATCTTTGCTCCAGTGACTGGGAAGTTGGGACAGCCAGGCTCTGAGACAGACAGGCATAATATCGCTTGGGTCTCGGGCGGCTTGTGTGTATGCGGCTCCCAAGTGCTGGGCTGATCTGCAGTAACCAGCGCGCCAGCTCTGCTGTGGGACTTCTGCCTGGCAGAGGGACCCCGCACTGGGCGGGAGCCTACCAGCTTTCCTTCCGCGACCTCTGTTCCCGCAGACTGCACTGAAGAGACAGGTACCCCAGGCTCTCTCTCCCCAATATAACATCACTTGGGACACGGCCTGTTGGGGCTTCCGTCTGTGACCGAGAACGGGTCAGCGCTGTGGTCGTCTGGGTGCCAGATCTGCAGGCCATCGCATCTGCAGGGTGAGCAGCGCCACGGAGAGTGTGCCGAGTGCACTCCGCCATCTTTGCTCCAGTGGCTGGGAAGTTGGGACTGCCAGGTTCTGAGACAGACAGGCATAATATCACTTGGGTCTTGGGCAGATTGTGTGCACGTGGCTCCCAAGAGCTGGGCAGATCTGCAGTAACCAGCGTGCTAGCTCTGCTGTGGGACTTCTGCCTGGCAGAGGGACGCCCCCACCCCCCAGGAGAGATCACACACCCCTGCACAGGGCAGGAGCCTACCAGCCTTCCTTTGGCGACCTCTGCTCCAGGAATCCACTAGGCTGAGCCTTTGGATGTGCAAGGCCTCCCCAATATAAGATCACTTGGGGCAAGGCACATTAGGGCTCCAAAGTCACTCAGGAGCAGGCAGGCCCCAGAAATCGGTGCCAGGGGAATCCTGGTAATCCGGGGGGGGCAGAAATAGCTTTGCAGGCTCACAGGAGATCCAACCAACAGCCAGTGGCAGCAAGACCAACTAACATCAGAGGTATCCAGATGGCAAAAGGCAAACGTAGGAATGTTACTAACAGAAATCAAAGTAATGTGGGACCATCCGAACCCAACTCTCCAACAGCAGCAAGTCCTGGATACCTCACCACACCCGAAAGACAAGATCTGGATTTAAAATCACTTCTCATGATGCTATTAGAGGATCACAAGAAGGACACAAATAAATCTCATAAAGAGTTACAGGAGACCATGAATCAACGGTTAGAAGCCCTTACAAAGGAAACACAAAAATCGCTTAGAGAAATGCGGGAGAATATGGATCAAAAGATGGAGGCGCACAAGGAGACAACACAAAAATCGCTTAACGAGATGAATCAACGGGTAGATGCACTCACAAAGGAATCACAAAATTTGCATAAAGAAATGCAGAAGAATATGGGTCAACAGATGGATGCCCATAAGAAGGCAACACAACAATTGCTTAAAGAAATGAATCAACGGTTAGATGCCCTTACAAAGGAAACACGAGAACTGCTTAAAGAAATGCAGGAGACAATGGATCAACAGATGGATTCCCATGAGGAGGAAACACAAAAATCGCTCAGAGAAATGCAGGAGAACGTGGGTCATCAGGAAGAAATCCTGAAAGAGGTAATGCAAAAATACCTTAAAGAAATACAGGAAAATACAAACAAGTGAAGGATCTCAGCAAATCCATCCAGGAACTAAAAAAGGAAGTAGAAACAACTAAGAAATCACAAAGGGAGACAACTTTGGAGATAGAAAACCTTGGGAAGAAATCAGGAGTCATAGATGCAAACATAAACAATAGAATACAAGAAAAGGAAGAAAGAATCTCAGGTGCTGAAGATTCCATAGAAAGCATCGACTCAACAGTCAAAGAAAATGCAAAATGCAAAAAAGGTGTAACCCAAAACATCCAGGAAATCCAGGACACAATGAGAAGACCAAACCTAAGGATTATAGGTATAGATGAGAGTGAAGATTTGCAACTTAAAGGGCCAGTAAACATCTTCAACAAAATTATGGAGGAAAACTTCCCTAACCTAAAGAGAGAGATGCCGATGAACGTACAAGAAGCCTACAGAACTCCAAACAGACTGGACCAGAACAGAAATACCTCCCGTCACATAATAATCAAAACACCGAATGTTCTAAACAAAGAAAGAATACTAAAAGCAGTAAGAGAAAAGGGCCAAGTAACATACAAAGGAAGACCTATCCGAATCACATCAGACTTCTCACCAGAGACTATGAAAGCCAGAAGATCCTGGGCAGATCTCATGCAGACACTAAGACAGCACAAATGCCAGCCTAGACTACTATACCCAGCAAAACTCTCAATCACCATAGATGGAGAGACCAAGATATTCCATGATAAAACCAAATTTTCACAATATCTTTCCACAAATCCAGCCCTGCAACGGATAATAGGTGGAAACCTCCAATACAGGGAGAGAAACAACACCCTGGAAAAAATGAGATAATAACCTTCTTGAATCAAACCCAAAAGTAGATAACCACTCAAACATAAAGATAGCGTCAAGAATGGCAGATGGCAATAATCACTATGCCTTAATCTCTCTTAATATCAATGGTCTCAATTCCCCAATTAAAAGACATAGACTAGCAGACTGGATACGTAAACAGGACCCAGCATTTTGCTGCATGCAGGAAACGCACCTCAGTGTCAAAGACAAACACTACCTCAGAGTAAAAGGCTGGAAAACAATTTTACAAGCAAATGGCCCCAAGAAACGAGGTGGAGTAGCCATCCTAATATCAGATAAAGTTGATTTTCAACCTAAAGTCATCAAAAAAGACACAGAAGGACACTACATACTGATCAAGGGAAAAATCCACCATCAAGAACTCTCAATTCTGAATATCTATGCTCCAAATGCAAGGGCACCCTCATTCGTAAAAGAAACTTTACTAAAACACAAAGCACACAATAATAGTGGGTGACTTCAACACCCCGCTCTCTGAAATGGATCGTTCAGGAAAGCAGAAACTAAACAGGGACACAGTGAATCTAATTGAAGCCTTGGACCAAATGGAACTAACAGATATATATAGAACATTTCATCCTAGAGCTAAAGAATATACCTTCTTATCAGCTCCTCATGGTACCTTCTCGAAAATTGACCATATAATTGGTCACAAATCAGACCTCAACAGATATAAGAAGATAGAAATAATCCCATGCCTCCTATCAGATCACTATGGAATAAGGGTGGTCTTCAATGGCAACAAAAACAAAAGAAAACCCACGAACACATGGAGGCTGAACAATGCTCTACTCAATGATAACTTGGTCAAGGTGGAAATAAAGAAAGAAATCAAAGACTTTTTGAAAGTTAATGAAAATGAAGGCACAACATACCCTAATTTATGGGACACAATGAAAGCAGTGCTAAGAGGAAAATTCATAGCCCTGAGTGCCGCCAAAAAGAAATGGGAGACAGCATACACTAACAGCTTAATGGCACACCTGAAAGCCCTGGAACAAAAAGAAGCAAATACACCAAAGAGGAGTAGAAGGCAGGAAATCATCAAACTCAGGGCTGAAATCAATCAAGTAGAAACAAATAAAACCATACAAAGAATCAACAAAACGAGGAGTTGGTTCTTTGAGAAAATCAACAAGCTAGATAAGCCCTTAGCCAGACTAACCAGAGAGCACAGAGATAGTATCCAAATTAATAAAATCAGAAACGAAAAGGGAGAGATAACAACAGAAACTGAGGAAATTCAAAAAATCATCAGATCCTACTACAAAAACCTGTATTCAACACAACTAGAAAATCTTGAGGAAATGGACAATTTCCTTGACAGATACCAAGTACCAAAATTAAATCAGGATCAAATAGACCATCTAAACCGTCCTATAACCCCTGAAGAAATAGAAGTTGTCTTTGGAAGTCTTCCAACCAAAAAAAGCACAGGTCCAGATGGTTTTAGTGCAGAATTCTATCAGACCTTCAAAGAAGACCTAACACCAATACTCTTCAAACTGTTCCACAAAATAGAAACAGAAGGAACACTACCCAACTCGTTCTATGAAGCCACAATTACACTAATACCAAAAGCACACAAAGATCCGACAAAGAAAGAGAATCTCAGGCCAATCTCTCTTATGAATATCGATGCAAAAATACTCAATAAAATTCTTGCCAACCGAATCCAAGAACACATCAAAACGATCATTCTCTACGATCAAGTAGGCTTCATCCCAGGGATGCAGGGATGGTTCAATATAAGGAAATCCATCAATGTAATCCACTACATAAACAATCTCAAAGAAAAAAACCACATGGTCATCTCATTAGATGCTGAGAAAGCATTTGACAAAATTCGCATTCCTTTCATGCTAAAGGTCTTGGAAAGATCAGGAATTCAAGGCCCATATCTAAACATAGTAAAAGCAATTTACAGCAATCCCACTAAAATCAGGGACTAGACAAGGCCGCCCTCTCTCTCCATATCTTTTCAATATAGTACTTGAAGTTCTAGCTAGAGCAATTAGACAACAAAAAGAGGTCAAAGGGATACAAATTGGAAAGGAAGAAGTCAAACTATCACTATTTGCAGACGATATGATAGTATACTTAAGCGACCCAAAGAACTCCACCAGAGAACTCCTACAGCTGATAAACGACTTCAGCAAAGTGGCCGGATATAAAATCAACTCAAGCAAGTCAGAAGCCTTCCTATACTCAAAGGATCAGCAGGCTGAGAAAGAAGTAAGGGAAATAATACCCTTCACAATAGCCACAAACCATATTAAGTATCTTGGCGTGACTCTAACCAAACAAGTGAAAGATCTGTATGACAAGAACTTCAAGTCTCTGAAGAAAGAAATTGAAGAAGACCTCAGAAGATGGAAACATCTGCCATGCTCATGGATTGGCAGGATTAATATAGTAAAAATGAGCATCTTACCAAAAGTAATACACAGATTCAATGCAATCCCCATCAAAATCCCAACTCAATTCTTCATAGAGTTAGAAAGAGCAATTCAAAAATTCATCTGGAATAACAGAAAACCCAGAATAGCTAAAACTATTCTCAAGAGTAAAAGAACCTCTGGGGGAATCAGTATCCCGGACCTCAAGCTGTACTACAGAGCAATAGTGTTAAAAACTGCATGGTATTGGTACAGTAACAGACATGTAGATCAATGGAACAGAATTGAAGACCCAGAAATGAATCCACACTCCTATGGTCACTTGATCTTTGACAAAGGAGCTAAAACCATCCAGTGGAAAAAAGATAGCCTTTTCAACAAATGGTGCTGGCTCAGCTGAAGGTCAACATGCAGAAGAATGCAAATTGACCCATCCTTATCTCCTTGCACTAAGCTCAATTCTAAGTGGATCAAAGATCTCCACATAAAACCAGACACACTGAAACTAATAGAAGGGAAACTAGGGAAGAACCTTGAACATATGGGCACAGGGGAGAATTTCCTGAACAGAACTCCAATAGCTTATGCTCTAAGATCAAGAATAGACAAATGGGACCTCATTAAATTACAAAGTTTTTGCAAGGCAAAAGACACTGTCAAAAAGACAAAGCGGCAACCAACTAACTGGGAAATGATCTTTACCAACCTTACATCCGACAGAGGGCTAATATCCAATATAATATACAAAGAACTCAAGAAGTTAAACTCCAGAGAGGCAAGTAACCCTATTAAAAAATGGGGTACTCGGGCGGTGGTGGCGCACGCCTTTAATCCCAGCACTTGGGAGGCAGAGGCAGGCGGATTTCTGAGTTCGAGGCCAGCCTGGTCTACAAAGTGAGTTCCAGGACAGCCAGGCTACACAGAGAAACCCTGTCTCGAAAAACCAAAAAAAAAAAATGGGGTACAGAGCTAAACAAAGAGTTCTCACCTGAAGAATATCTAATGGCTGAGAAGCACCTAAAGAGATGTTCATCATCCTTAGTCATTAGGGCAATGCAAATCAAAACAACCCTGAGATTCCATCTCACACCAGTCAGGATGGCTAAGATCAAAAACACAGGAGACAGCAGTTGTTGGCGAGGATGTGGAGAAAGAGGAACACTCCTCCACTGCTGGTGGAATTGCAAGCTGGTACAACCACTCTGGAAAGCAGTCTGGCGGTTCCTCAGAAAACTGGGCATGACACTCCCGGAGGATCCGGCTATACCCCTCCTGGGCATATACCCAGAGGCTTTACCTGCTTGCAATAAGGACACATGTTCCACTATGTTCATAGCAGCCTTATTTATAATAGCCAGAAGCTGGAAAGAACCCAGATGTCCCTCAACGGAGGAATGGATTCAGAAGCTGTGGTATATCTGCACAATGGAATACTACTCTGCAATTAAAAACAATGAATTCACGAAATTCCTAGGCAAATGGTCAGATCTTGAAAATATCATCCTTAGTGAGGTAACCCAATCACAAAAGAACACACATGGTATGCAGTCACTGATAAGGGGATATTGACCCAGAATCTCGGAATACCCTAGACACAATCCGCATATCAATAGATTTCTAAGAAGATGGAAGGAGAGACCCCTGGTCCTGGAAAGACTGGATGTAGGGGAACACCAGGACCGAGTAACGAGAGGGGGTTGAATGGAGAAAAGAGGGAGGGAAGGGGGCTTATGGGACTTTCGGGGAGGGAGGAAACGGGAAAGGGGAAATGATTTGGAATGTAAATTAAAAAAAAAATAAAATAAATAATAAAAAAAATTAAAAAAAAATATAGAAAATAATAAAAAAAGAAAAAAAACGACCTGAAAATCTGAGGCTATTAGAGAAAAAAGTAGGGAATACACTACATGATATATGCAAAGGTAAGGAATTCCTGAAAAGGATCCCAGTTGCTCATATGGCAATAATACCAAGTAACTGAAAAATTGGATTCAATGAAATTAAAATGTTTCTATACAATAAAGGAAATAATTATGAGTGAAGAGAGCCTACAGAATGGGAGAGTATATATATCCAGGTTAGTTGCCTCTGTTGGTCTTCCTGTGGAGTCCTTGTCCCCTTTGGTGTAGCCCACTGAGTTTACTAAGAGTTACTTGCCTCATTGTAGGTAAGAGCTTACATAGTGCAGCAAGACCAACTCATCTGAGTCTGATGTTGTGGTATGCCACTTAAATCCAAGCTTTTAGGAGGCACATTTCTGTGAAGTCAATGCCAGTCTGGTCTATACAGTGGTTCTAGGACAGCCAGAGCTACATAGTCAGATGATGTCTCAAAACCAAACCAAAACAAGAACAACCCATCTGTGACTATACCACTGAAATAAATTAACCCCTCCCTTCCCCAACAACCTTAATTGTCAATAGTCCATTATGGAAGGGCGTGCCCTCGTGGACCGTCCTATCTAATATGAATGGTGAGGGTCCCAATCTTGTGCCACTCTTGTGCAGTTATCCAACCACAGCTGCAGTGACTTTGTGTGTTTAATGACTATGTCATGTCCAGAGGACATCTTTTTAATGAACATCTCTTCCATTTCAGATCTTCTGCCTCTTCTGTAATGTTGCCTGAGCCTTGTCATCCCTTCAGGATTGTCATAGTTATTTTGATAATTCAATAAATCTGTTTGAAGACAATTTACTCTATCATTAATGTTTATTGTTCACTTGCAGTATAACTTTTAAGAAATATTTTATGTATATTGGTCTTTTAGCTGCATATACGTGCATCACACACATGTCTGGTGCCTCATGAGGCCAGAAAACAGTGGAAGCTCCTCAAGAACTTACAGATGGTTCCGACTCCTCCAGAAGAACAAGTGCTTTTTCCTGCTGAGCCCCAGGACTATGTCTTTTGAGATTGACCTGTTCATTTGTTGACTGGGTTGCTTGATATTTTGTTATTTAGGGTTTTTATTTTGTTCTGTTTGTTTTTAGTTCTTTGTATAATCTATGTGCTAATCCCCTGTCATTCATATTTATGTGGGTCCCAGACAACTGAAATGGAGGCTATCCCAAAAGCTCTTGCCTGTGTATGGGATATGTTCTACTAGCTGGGCTGTCTTGACTAGCCTCAGTGGGAGAGGAAGCACCTAGCCTTGCAGAGAGTTGAAGTGTCAGTGGGTACATACCCAGGGGAGGCCTCCACTCTCTCAGAGGAGAAGGGGAGGGGGAAAGTAAAAGGATTGTGGGAGGGGGTGACCAGGAGGGGGGCAGCAATCAGGATGTTAAGTGAATAAAACAAAACTTAGTAGGCTACACAGAAACAAAAAGAAAGAAGACATGAAAGTAGACTTGGTGAGAAAAGTCCCAGTGGGAAGGAGAAGAGAATGAGGGGGACAAAGGTGACTAAATTATATAAATTATGAAAATGTAAAAATAAACCGACAAGCTGATGTTAATAGCTCTTTGAACACATAAAGATTAATCTACACAATCATGGAAAAAGAACAAAACTTGGAGGAGGTGGGGATGCACTAGTGGCTTTCTCTTTTATTCCCTGAATAGAACTATTAATTCTATTCAGATTCTCAGCTGATAGGATGGTGCCACACATATTCCAGGAAGATCTTCTCCAGTCAATAAGTCACACACCCTGCATCTGTAGGTGTGTATGCTAATCTCTTAAAACACTTCTCAATCCAATCTAAATTGAAAATCGAGTTAACCACAACATGGCCTCTGTTTTCATGATTTGAGAATAAGGTACACATGCACTCACGCACAACATGCGTGCACACACACATACACACATACACACATGCCCACACACAAACATACATCTTTTCTTTCTTTTTTAAAAATATTTATTTATATTATGTATGTGAGTACACTGTAGCTGTCTTCAGACACACCAGAAGAGGGCATCAGATCCCATTACAGATGGTTGTGAGCCAACATGTGCTTGCAGGGAATTGAATTCAGGATCTCTGGTAAAGCAGTCTCTGCTCTTAACTGCTGAGCCATCTCTCTAACCCCACATATAGATCTTTTATACAACATTAATTTTGGTTCATTAGTTCACATTTATTGTTTCCATTGGCTAGATATACAATAAAGATTTTACAATACATATTTGCCTTATAAATATGATACATATAGTTTTGGAACTCTAAAAACTTGTGCTGATCAAATGCTAGTTTCTAGTCTTTTTGGTGCTTGAGAATTTCATACATGTATATAATGTATTTGAATTAAGTCTACTCCCAATTCGCTCTCCTCCAATTCTTCCACTTTACCCTCATCACTTTTCCCTCCAAACTTCAAGTGCTCTTTCTGCTTTTTAATGATTGGCTATTAATTTGGGTTACTGTATGGTTTTTAAAAATGTAATATGTTTTGTCTGCATGTAGGTTCACAACATGCATATAGTTCCCTTGGAAATCAGAAAAGGGCATTGGATCCGATCCCCTTGAACTGGTGGTTGTGAACCAATATGTGGATGCTGGAAACAGAACTCAGGTTCTTGGCAAGAACACTTAGCCATCTCTCTATCCCTGTGCTTCAAAAAAATTCACTAGATCCACTTAGTGCTGTGAGTATGTGCATAGATATCCAACCATCTACTGGAGCATGGGTAGCCTCCCTGGGCTAGCATCCTTGAAAATAATGATACTCCCTTCCTCAGTACCCACCAAATGCCAATAGCTCCTCAGAGAGAGTTGGAATTTCATGAGACATTTCTGAATCTGTGCTAGGATTTTGGTTGGCTATTTTTATTTTTTCTATATAACTTAAGTTAGCTGTTATTAACATCAATTGACCATACACAGTAAACAGGTTCAGTGTGATATTTTCCTGTGTGCATGTGTGCATGTGTGTGCATGTATGTGAGTATGTGTGTGTGTATGCTGATCAAATCTAGTGTACCTTTCCTCTCCTTCATTCATTCCAGTTTCTATTATCTATCATTCTAATTTCAGCTTCACTTCCTTTTTCAACTTCCAAATTAGTGAGAGAACATAGCATACTTGCCTTTCTGTGTCTGACTTATTTCACTTAAAATAATATTATCAATTTCCATTCATTTTGCTATAAATGTTGGGATTCCCCTTGTTTTAGTCAGGGTTTCTATTCCTGCACAAACATCATAACCAAGAAGCAAGTTGGGGTGGAAAGGGTTTATTCAGCTTAAATTTCCACACTGCTGTTCATCACTAAAGGAAGTCAGGACTGGAACTCAAGCAGGTCAGGAAGCAGGAGCTGATGCAGAGCCCATGGAGGGATGTTTCTTACTGGCTTGCTTCCCCTGGCTTGCTCAGCTTGTTTTCTTATAGAACCCAAGACTACCAGCCCAGGGATGGAACCACCTACAAGGGGACATCCCACCTTAATCACTAATTGAGAAACTGCCTCACAGCTGGATCTCATGAAGGCATTTCCTCAACTGAAGCTCCTTTCTCTGTGATAACTCCAGCCTGTGTCAAGTTGACACACAAAACCAGCCAGTACAATTGACTCCTTGTCAACTTGACACACAAACACATCACTATTAAACCTCAACCCTTACTTTCTTATTCATCCCCAAGATGTAAATAACTTTAAAAGTTCCACAGTCTTTACATATTAAAAGTTCAATCCCTTTAAAATATCCAATAACTTTTAAAATTCAAAGTCTTTTAAAGATTCAGTCTCTTAACTCTGGGCTCCACTAAAATGCCTTCTTACTTCAAGAGGGAAAAATATCAGGGCACAGTCACAATCAAAATCAAAATCGTACTCCAAACGTCCAATGTCTGGGATCCACTCATGATGCTCTGGGCTCCTCCAAAGGGCTTGGGTCACTTCTCCAGCTCTGCCCTTTATAGCACACACCTTGTCTTCTAGGCTCCAGCTGCCTGTACTCCACTGCTGCTGCTGTTCTTGGTGGTCATCTCATGGCACTGGCATCTCCAAAACACTGCTGTTTTCCGCTGTAACTAGGCTTCACCAATAGCCTCTCATACGCCCTCCTCATGGTGACAAGCCTCAACTCCTTTGCATGACCCCTTCAGTCCTGGGCCATCAATTGCAACTGAGGCTGCTGCACCTTCATCAATGGTCTTCCTTGGCCTCTCACAGTGCCAGGCCTCAGTTGCTCTTCATGACCCCTTCATGCCTTCAAAACCAGTACCACCCGGGTGACTCTTATGCATTACCAAGTCCAGCTGCAGTACAAGGTACAACCTTGGCTATCTCTGGAACACAGCCTCTGTGCTCTCAGAAAACACTTCCCAGAAGATTTCACCTCAGTGATGCTGGTCTCTTCTTAATCATCACTAATTTCTTAGCTTCAACTAACCAGCATCAATAGTCCCAGTAATGCAAAATTTTTGCTTTAGTCTTGTTAATCACAGCTGATTCTTCAGCCCCAGCTAACCAAAACCACAGAATCTTCACAATCAAAATAGCAACGGCTTGATAAAAGTCTTTAATCTTCCCTCTGAAATTTCACAAGCCAGGCCTCCATCTTCTGCACTGTTCTCAACATTGTCTTCCAAGCTCCTACACACCATCTCACAGAGCTCTTAACACTGAATGGATCTTCTAGTCCAAAGTTCCAAAGTCCTTCCACAGTCCTCCCCAAAACATGGTCAGGTTGTCACAGGAATACCCCACTATGCTGGTACCAATTTCTGTGTTAGTCAGGGTTCTCTAGAGTCACAGAACTTAAGGGTAGTCTCTATATACTAGGGAAATTTGTTGGTGACTTACAGCTTGTAGTCCAACTCCCAACAATGATCAGCAGCAGCTGTGAATGGAAGTCCAAGCATCTAGCAGTTGCTCAGTCCCACAAGGCAATCAGGCAAAGAAGAGAGAGTGAATCTTCCTTCTTCCAATGTCTTTATGTAGGTCTCCAACAGAAGGTGTGGTTCAGATTAAAGGTGTGTGCCACCACGCCTGGATCTGGGACTTACTTTGTCCCAGATCACCTTGAACTCAGAGATCTCCTTGCCTTAATCTCCTGGGATCCATAGCCACTATGCCTCAAGATCTCCATACCAACATCCAGGTCCGAAACTTGTATCTCCCAGCCTCCAGATTAGGATCACAGGTGAGCCTTCCAATTCTGGACTGTACATTCCTGATATAGTCAAGTTGACAACCAGGAATAGCCACTACACGCCTCTTTCCATGGTTGAATAATACTCCATTTTGTGTGTGTGTGTGTGTGTATGTGTATATGTATATATATGTATATATATATACACACATATATACATATATATATATGTATGTATGTATATATAAAATCACTTTTGATGGGCCCTAGGCTTTTTCTATATTGTAATTATTATAAATAGTGTTGTTATAATAATGTCTAGTGTGCTGATTGAATTTGTTTTGGATATTGTCTTAGTGTTTCTATTGCTGTGAAGAGACAACATTTCACAGCCATTCTTATTAGCACCACGCTCTAACCAACTGAGTTAACCGGCCAGATACAGCCATTCTTATAAAGGAAAGCATTTCATTGGAGTTTTTGTCCATTATCATCATGGCAGGACATGGCAGTGTGTGGGCAGACATGGTGCTGGATAAGGAGTTGGAAGTTCTACATCTTGATACACAGGCAGCCAAAGAAGACTGCAAAACACTGGGCATAGCTTGAGCATAGGAGACCTTAAAGCCCACACCCACAGTGACACACTTCCTCCAGCAATGCCACAGGTACTCCAACAAGGCCATACCTCCTAATAGGTCCACTCCCTATGGGCCTATGGGAGCCAATTATATTCAAACTACCACAGATATATATCCCAAATTGGGATAAAATAGATTATATAATAGATGTATTTTTTACTCTTTTGTAGAAACTCCATACTACTCTTTATAATGGCTATGTGGTATTTTTATTCTTTCCAATAGTGTATAAAGAATCATATCATCAGCTAATGAGAATTAATGGACTGCCTTTCTTCCTATTTGTATACTTTAAATTTTATTTCTCTTGTTTCTTTGAATCAGCTAAAGTTTTAGTACTTATATTGAAAAAAAAACACTAAGAGCAGACACCCTTATCTTGTTCTTGATTCCATAGGAAATGCTTTGATACTGGCTAAAACCTTTTTTGTTGTTGTTGAGGTAAAATCCTTCTACACCTAATCTTATTCAGGGACATTATCATTAAAGTATGTTGAAATGTCTTTTCTGTATGGAATGGAATGTTCATATGATTTTTTTTTGTTTGCTTGGTTTTTGAGACAGAATTTCTCTGTGTAGCCCTGGATGTCCTAGAACTCACCCTGTAGACTGGCCTTGAAGTTCCATAGATCCACCTGTCTCTGCCTCCCAAGTGCTGGAATTAAAAGCATGAGTCTCCACTGCCCAACTGATCATGTGATTTTTATCTTGCTGTTGTGATGGATTGTGTTTATTGACTTGCACATAGTAAACTACTCTTGCATCCCCAAGATTAAACCTGCTTGAACATGTGAATGATACTTCTGATGTTCTATTAAACTCAATTTGCTAGGATTTTGTTGAGAATTTTTGCATTCACCATAACTTCTTTTGGAGGGGCCTGTGGATGTTACCAGGTTGATAGAGTGTTTAGCTAACATACACAGAGTCCTGGGATTAAGTCCCAGTACCTTATACAACCAAGCATGGTGGCACATGCCTGTAACCCCAGCATTCAGGATGTAAAGACAAGATCAGAAGTTCGAAGTCTGGGCTACAGAAAGAATTTTCTTTCTTTCTTTCTTTCTTTCTTCTTTTTTTTTTTTAAAAAAGAAAATTCCTTGTTTGTTATGTTTGTAAATTTTTGGCCACAGAATAATGTTGGCCTCATAGAAAGTGTTCAGAGAGTTCCAATCTATCTCACTGGCTTAAGATAGTTGGAGAGAACAGGCATCAGTTCTTCATTTTCTTTTTTTAAAAATCAAGCACTGAAGCAATTTGTGAGCTTTTCTTGTTTGACACTTTGTTTATATTTTCATGTGTGGGAAGGTGGCATATGTGTGTGTGAGAGAGAGAGAGAGAGTGTGTGTGTGTGTGTGTGTGTGTGTGTGTGTGTGTGTGTGTGCGCGCGCATGTGCATGCATGCATTCATAAAAGCCAGAGGAGGACATCAGATGTCCTGCTCCACCATTCTCAGCCTTATTCCTCTGAGATTTTTGCCACCTAGGAACATCTGGAAATGTCTATAGAGATATTTTGTTTGTTTCAACTAGGGCAAAGGTTAGTATTACCATCTAGTGTGTAGGTAGCAAGAATACTACCAAAATATCCAGACAGCCACTCATAAAAATTAATAACATTGTCTAAACTGTCACTAGTGTTTATATTAAAAAATCTTGTTCTTTTCTTGTCATGCCAAAATACCTATCAAGAAACAATTTAAGAAAGGAAAATTTTCCTTTGGCTTATGACTTTTGTTTGTTAATATTTAATTTTATATTATATGTGGGCATTTTGTCTACATATATGTGCACCCCTTGTGTGCCTGGCATTCATGGAAGCCAGAAGAGGCTTGATCCATGGAATTAGAGTTACAGACAGGAGTTAGCATGAGGGTGCTGGGAATTGAAATGTGGACCTCTGGAAGAGGAAGCATCCAATGCGCTTAACCACTGAGCCATCTCCCCAGTTTCGTTGATTAACAGTTCAATGAGGGATGCAATCTGCCATGGTTTCTGAGGCACAGTGACAGGAGAGTGAGGCAGCTGGTCACATGTATCTGCCTTGAGGAAGCAGAGAGCTATAAAACAAGACTGTAAAACTTCAAGGCCCATCTCTACTGACACACTTCCCCTAGCAAACAAGTCGTTATAGTCTAAATACCATCGCAAAAGAGTACCACCACTTGGGTATCTCCAAGAGTACACACATATAAACTTATGGGTGACACTTCGCATTCAAGCCTCAACTAAAATATAGTCTGAAATATTAGTGAATAAAATGACATGTGTAGAGTTTCCTTTAGAGTAAGTATAGTGAGGTATAGGTGGCATAATCTAGGCTGTAAATTGGTAATTATTGAAATTAGTTAATGAGTACATGGGAGACAAATTGTATTACTGCCTGTATTTTTGTTTATGCCTGAAAAAAGTGTGCTATAATCTTTAAAAACAACCATGATCACTAGGCTCCAGGGTTGTTACCTGATCCCCTTTCTAATTGGTTTCAGTAACTCTTGATGATCACTCAAGGGTGGAAAACTTCTTTTCTAATTCTTTCCCTCTGCCTTCATTTGTAAGTTAGAATTCTATTACTGCAAAGGTAGAATAAATATTTATCTACTAGCTTTCAAAATGAAAACTTGCCATGGTAAGCAATGAAAGTGGGTCTTCTTGTAATCATAAATTTACATAATTAGATTTATTGGATAGCTTTCAGTTTATTGGAATAATTTTTCTTCCTGCTATTCAAATTGTCCCCAGACTGCTACTTGGATTGAAGTCTATTCTTGTGGTTTTTATTTTTAGATATTTTTTGAAGTATTTGGTTCACACATGGCATCTTTTATTGAAAATAGATTTTTCTCTTATATATCTTGATTACGGCTTCCCTTCTCTTTACAGATCTCAATTCCTCCCCACCTCCCCTTCCATTTGGATCCACTCCATTTCTGTTTCTTATTAGAAAACAGTTTTCTTTTTTTCTTTAAGATTTATTTATTTATTATATGTAAGTATACTGTTGCTGTCTTCAGACACCCCAGAAGAGGACATCAGATCTCATTACGGATGGTTGTGAGCCACCATGTGGTTGCTGGGATTTGAACTCAGGACCTTTGGAAGAGCAGTCAGTGCTCTTAACCGCTGAGCCATCTCTCCAGCCCAGAAAACAGTTTTCTAAGTGATAATATTATAATAAAATAAAATATGTTAAAACAAAAATTGACACATCAGACTTAGACGAAACAAACAAACAAACAGAAGGAAAAGAGTCCAAGAGAAGGCACAGGAAACCAAGACCCACTCATTTGCATACTCAGGAATCCCATAAAAGCACTAAACTGGAAGCCATAATCTATACATAGAGGACCTTGTGCAGACCCACGCAGGGCCTTTGCATTCTACCTCAGTCTCTGGGAGTTCCTATGAGCTTTGATCATGTTGATTTAGAGGGCTTTGTTTTATTGGTGTCCTCCATTCTCTCTGGCTCTAATATTCTTTCTGTCTTCTCATCCTTGGGGTTCTCTGAGTTCTGAGGGAAGGGATTTGATGGAGACATCCCATTTAGGGTTGAGTGTTCCAAGGTCTCTCATTCTCTGTGTAATGTCTGACTGTGGGTCTCTATATTTGTTCTCATTTGCTGAGGAGGAAACCTCTCTGATAATGGATGAATAAGGTATTGATATATTATAGAGTATAACAGGATATCATTAGGAGTTGTTTTATTGTTGCTTTTTTTTTAGACCAGTAATATTGAGTTTTACTCTCTGTAAAACTCTGTGCTATGTGTAAAAACTCTCTTTAAGTCTCTATGCTATTTAGTCTCTGGTTCTTGGTCACCTAAGCAGTGTTGGGTATGGGTTCCATCTTGTGGAGTGGACCTTAAGTCAAAATCAAACATAGGTTGGTTACTATTACAAACTTTGTGACACGATTGCCCTAGCATATCTTGTAAGCAGGACAGATTGTAAGATCAAAGGTTTTGTAGCTGTCTTTGTGTTTACATTTCTCTTTTTGGTAGCATGCAGAATATCTTCCTGTACACAGACTCTAGAACACAGGGGTGAAGGAATCTTTTATCTGTATTGTCACATGATTGAAGGGAATATCTGAATTCTTCTACCCCCATCCAGGTGGTGTTTTGCTCTGTAGCCTGTGTTGGCCCTTGTGATCTTCCTGCTTCAATGTATTGACTGTTGGGAATACAAGTGTGTATAGCCATCCCCAGCTTTAAATTCTTCCTTTTTTTTTTTTTACATTTTTTCTTGGCAGCACTAGGGACCAGAATTAGGACTTTTCACATCCTAAACAAGTGTTCTACTACACATATATATTTCCGTTGGAGGGGCCTGGGATATATATACATAAGCTCAGCCTTTCTAATCCTGTTTTATAAGAGCATGAGGTCTCTGACTGCCTAGTCAACTCTAAAGACCCCTCCTATACTAACTACCACCTTAGAATTTGACAACCAAATTGCAGGCCCTCACCAGATATCAAATAACCTGATGCCTTGATATCAGATTTCAACAGTGTGAGAAATAATTTTTTTCTTGTTTATAAACCAATTAGTTTATGGTTTGTTGTATAGCCCAAGCATAATAAGACATAAAATTGGAATTGGAAAGTTGAGAGTGCTACTATAAAAATATATTTAAATGCAAGTGTGGCTTTAGAACTGTTTAATAAATAGAAGCTGGGAGAGTTTGTGGTATAGGCTAAAAAATGTTTGAATTGCTGCAAATGGACTTATTAGAGCAATCCCACAGAAGACTAAAGAAAAAACTGAAGAGAACTAGAAAATACTATAATGTTCCTAGAGGACACCTAAGCAATGAATTTGGAACCCTAGCATTCACACAGAAGCCAGGCATGGTATTTCCCATCTGTTCTGTTATCCCAGAACTGCATAAGGTAGAGGAGGCACTGGGCAAAAGTGAGGGGTTGGAAGGCAGATGCTAGGATCTTTCTGGCTGGCCAATCAGTGAGTAGCCAACCAGCTTCAGTGAGGGACCCTAGCTCAAAAATAAGGAGGAGAACAATTGATATAGACACCCTATGTCAACCTCTGGCCTCAACCTCCATGTATGTATTCGGTACATATACATTATATGTATACATATACATATAATATATATTATTGTATACATGTATACAATATTGTATAAAAATAAACATTGAGGTTTGGTCTTGCTGCCTATTATAATGCTAAGTGTGGGCCCCTAAGACCTAGAATCTACATGTAGACCCAAGTGATCTGATCCTGCCCCAAGTTATTTCTGATTGGTAAATAAAGATGCCAATAGCCAATAGCTGGGCAGAAGAGACATAAGTGGTGTTTAGGATTCCCCAGCTTGGGGGTCGGGGGAGAACCATGAGAGAAGAAGAAGGTGGGGGGAGGAAGAAAAGCCACCATGGGTTAGATGAGCCATAAGAATGTGGCCCCAAGGGTTGGTCAATTGGAGTTAAGAGCATCCCCATAGTAAGTAATAACTCAGGGTTATCGATAGGAAAGTAGATTCTAATAGCATAGAGGGTAGATATCTGCCCAGCTCTAGTGCTGATTAAGGCTTATTGTAAATATAAAGGTTGTGTGTGTCTTATCTAGGAATTAAATGGTCAAAGGTGGTATAGAAACCCTGATTTGAGATTAAATAAGTTCCACAACATATACATATATTTATATGTTGTAGAATATATATATATATGTGTGTGTGAATATATATATATGTATACATACATATATATGTATATCACATGGATACTTAAATGGTCATAAACAGAATGTTGGTATTCATAAGTATGGCAGAGGATATTCTGATGAGGTATCACATAGGAATTTAAAACATGTTACCAGAAATTGGAGGATATGTAACCTTTGTTATGATGTGGGAAAAAATTGGTTGAATTAGAAGTAATCAGGCAAAAAGAAATCACACAAATGGAGGCATCACAGTAATTTTGAAATACTGTACAAAGCCAGACTGATCTGCACAGCACTGGCATACAAATACATCAACCAATGGAGAGAATTGAGAACCCAGAAATAAACTCATGTAATTATGCTCAGTTGATTTTTTTTAATAAAGCTGCCAAGAACACACAATAGAAAAGGCCAGTCTTTTAGTAAGTGGTACAGAAAAAAACTGGATATCAACATGCAGAAGAATAAAATTGCACCCCCACAACGTATTTAATATTTAAATGTAAAACATGAAAGTATAAAATTGTTTCAAGATAGCCAGCAGTATGGCTTAGACAGTAAATACATTTGCTGCCAAGCCTGACAGCCTAGCCTGAGTTAGATCCCCATGTAATGGGTATCCTGGTGTTTGCGGAATCTTTTCCACGGGACAGATAAAGAATTGTCTGTCTGAGAAAGACAGCATTCTAAAACGCAGAGAGAATGAAAGAAAAAATGAAAGCTTTCTTGAGGCAAGCTGAGAATGTTTTTTGGAATAAGAGGGGGACCCAGAGTTAGGAAATCTGCCAGGGCGGGGGGAGGTGAGGGTGCTCTGGGTCAGACGTTTTATAAAACCATCCCATTTTTCTTATCATCTCCCTCAGGTGTTTGTGCTTGAGCAGGCCTTTTCTTCCTCACTGCTGTTCCCATGAGAAAGGAAGTAACCATATTGGCCTTTTAAAATACTGTTGAGAATATGAAAGAGGATGAGGACTTCTGAAACTGAACTAATTGTATTTTTCACTGTGATATGGCCGTCAGCCTATGTGGACCAGAGAGTGAAATGTGATAGTTTGAATGAAAATATTCCCCATAGGCTCAAATGTTTGAATACTTGGTCCTCAGTTTGTGATGTTGTTTGGTAAGTTTAGGAGGTGTAGCCTTGTGGAAAGAAATTTATCACTAGGGGTAGGCTCTGAGTATTCAAAAGCCACATGCCATTTCAAGTTTGCTCTCTCCTTTCTGCTTGTAGTTCAAGATATGACTCCTCAGCTCTCATCTTCCAGCTGCTATGTCTGCCACCTGCTGCCATGCTGTTTTGACCATAATGGACTCTTACCATTTAGAATCATAAGCCCAAATAAACGCTTCCTTCTATAAGTTGCCTTGGCCATGGTGTTTTAGCACAGCTCTAGAAAAGGAACTAATAAATGTGGTAAGATCAGAAGTTAATTGTATTTCCAGTATAGTCCAGTTGGATAGAATTTGAAATGATGCTCTCAAGCTTGTGAGCAATAGTATAGTATTTTAGATAGGAAAAGAGCCAGCATCTAGAGGAGCTAGACCCTTAGAGGGCCAGACCCCTATGAATGGCTCGTTTTTGTTTATTAAGATAAGGAGTGGTCCTGAATGCCTGGTGAACATTCTTCAACCATCAAAGAGTCCCTTTCAGGGGTCAGTAGGACCCCTTGGTCCCTTTAGAGCCGTCTAGTTAAAAGGTAAGAGATTCTCTTGAAAGGGATAAACATCCAATTGGGTCTCCTGGATGGAGGGTTTTGATAACGCTTCCATCAATCTATCAGATTTTCTCCTCATGCCTTGGTGTTAGATACGGTGATGAGAAGATTGTTTCTCCATTCCAGGTTTAGAGCCAGAGGGACTGAAGAAGCAGTACTTCTTGGGTAGTGCTCAAGACCACTGCAGCAATAAGAATATAATCCAGAGAAGGACAACTGTTTCCAGAAACATTCCAAATAATATTAATTGACTGGGCAATGTCCAATGAGGGAGGCATAAATGGTGTATAGTCCTACTGGCAAGGTTATAGTGAGGAGAATGTCAAGGGCACATAGATATAGAATGATGTTACTCATCTATGTCTTAGATGATTATTTCTTGAAGAGTAATCTGACTTACTCTGGTGTCTCATAGGAGTAGGAGTTGGCTTTTGAAGAGATATTGTTTATGCTTTCCTTAGGTGGTGACTGCATGGAGCACTTTCTGTCCATACCCACTACCTTGACAGCTGTAGGTATAAATAAAATAACAGGATAAAGGACTTCCAATGTGACTTCTAAAGAGAGAGAAAGAAAAGAAATTTCATTTGGTTTTCAGGTTAAAATAGTAGTAGGTCTGTTTCTTTTGAATGAGCCAAAGTCATAATGTCCTATATCTGGGATGCATATTTTTAATCAAGTAGAAAGGTGCGGGGGCTGGAGAGATGGCGCAACAGTTAAGAGCACTGACTGTTCTTCCAAAGCTCCTGAGTTCAAATCCTAGCAATCACATGGTGCCTCACAACCATAATGAGATCTGACACCCTCTTCTGGGGTATCTTAAGACAGCTACAGTGTACTTACATATATGAATAAATAAATCTTAAAAAAAAAGAAAGGTGCTAGTGAGAAATAGTTGTTTAAATAACATCCCATATGGATTTATGCCTAATGTCTAGGGATTGTGAACCCCAAAACTGTTGAGTCATACCAATCATTTTAATCCTAAGCTAGCTATACTTTACTGTTTGGTGTTTAAGAACAAGCAGGTTGCTAAAGTTATTTTTGTACTGTTAAGGTGAGTTAAGGATCTGCTTCTCAGGGGTCAGCTAGACTTGAGAAGAACCTTTCACTCTTCTAGCCTTATTTCCACAAGTTGTTCCATCTATGTGAGTTTAAGTCAAGGGCCTTGCTTGACTGTGGCCTCATTTGTAAACATGGAGCAAAATTTTTCTTTTGTGTTGACCAACATCTTTGAAGACTAGACACTAGTTAGAGCTTACTGGGTGGGATCTCCATGGCCTCCATGAACAAGCAAACATGTGATTTACTACAGAGAACATGTTGACCCATGTCCCATAGACCTCTGAGACCTAGTTGAACTTGGATGGTGCACTGGCTGGTTTTGTGTGTCAACTTGACACAGCCTGGAGTTATCACAGAGAAAGGAGCTTCAGTTGAGGAAATGCCGCCATAAGATCCAGCTGTAAGGCAGTTTCTCAATTAGTGATCAAGAGTGGGAGGGCCCATTGTGGGTGGTGCCATCCCTGGACTGGTAGTCCTGAATTCTATAAGAAAGCAAGCTGAGCAAGCCAGGGGAAGCAAGCCAGTAAGAAACATCCCTCCACGGCCTCTGCATCAGCTCCTGCTTCCTGACCTGCTTGATTTTCAGTCCTGACTTCCTTTGGTGATGAACAGCAATGTGGAAGTGTAAGCTGAATAAATCCTTTCCTCCCCACATGATGTTTGTGCAGGAATGGAAACCCTGACTAAGACAGAGGGCAAGGGGAAAGCTATTCTCCATTTTAATCTCTCTAACTATATTAATATAGCCTCCAAGTATAATCATTGAACATCCAAAAGGTCAATTACACAAATCTGGTACTTTTAGCTACACTTAGAAAGTGATACTTAGTGTAACACTTAGAAAAACTGAGAAAAACCAACATTTAAGCAAACTTGAATTAGACATATAGTTTTTTGTAAGTTAGTCCTTGTAATTGTTATGAATTTAATTTGATTTAAGCAGAAGTCTGACTTTTTGGACTTGGTAAATTCCCAGCTAAACCTTACAGAAAAAAAACTCAATGTCCTTTATATAGTACAGAAAGTGATCTTCCATAAAATTATGCTTTTTGTTTTGAACAGCTTAAGAAGCAGATAGAATCAGTAGATACATAAAAAAAACACCCTCAAATCCATGTTTATAATCTCTCCCAGGCATCATCAAAGAAAGCCCTACTAAAAACGCAGAGTTAGAGTTACTAGATAATTTTAAAAAAAGACAATAGGGTCTTCTCTATCCTCTTTATGAGTGAATTCTGTATTAGTCAGGGTTCTCTAGAGTCACAGAATGTATGGGTAGTCTCTATATAGTTAGAGAATTTGTCAATGACTTACAGCTTGTAGTCCAACTCCCCAAAAATGGTCAGCAGTAGCTGTGGATGAAAGTCCAAGGATCTAGCAGTTGCTCAGTCCCATGAGGCAGCTGTGGATGGAAGTCCAAGAATCTAGTAGTTGCTCAGTCCCATGAGGCAAGCAGGCCAGGAAGAATCAGAGTAAATCTACCTTCTTCCAATGTCCTTATATAGATCTCCAGCAGAGGGTGTGGCCCAGATTAAAGGTGTATGCCACCTTGCCTTTAATCCCCGATGACCTTGAACTCGGAGATCTCCTTGTCTTAATCTTCTGAAATTCATAGCACTATGCTTCAAGATCTCCATGCCAAGATCCAGGTCAGAAACTTGTATCTCTGAGCCTCCAGATTAGGATCATAGTTGAGCCTTCCAATTCTTGATTAGTTCATTCCAGATATAGTCAAGTTGACAACCAGGAATAGCCACTACAAATTCCTACTAGCTATTATTACTATAGACATCTTTATAGCATGAGATAAATAATAGTACCTATGCTAAGAATAGTTTACCCTTTAGCTGTTCTTAAGAACAAAGGGTTCTTTACTCTCTGTCTTCCTTTCTTTTCTCTCTGTCACAGAGTCAGGGAGCCACCCTGACTTAGGAAAGGGGGTATTGGAGAACATTTTGAGACAAACATTCCTGGGTCTGAAGTTGGAGGGCCAAATCCCATTTCCAGAGCCAGCTTTTCAGTAAGCTTAGGCAACAGATGACCCTTTATTAAGCACTATAATTTATATACAGAAGATATTTCTATGGTGTATATTGAATTGGGAGATTTGTTGTAGAGTCCAATGTTGACAGAATAGAGCCAGAGTACCTGCCCTCTTTTTAACCTGTAGATTTGATTAGATAGATGAGTCTTATCTGATAGGTCTGGTGGGAATAACAAGAGACAGAACGATAGATTTTAAGGCATTACCCCCAATTTCCTTATGCTGTATAAAGTCAAGGGTGTGTGGCAATCTATACTCATGATCAAGTAAGATCAAACTAATAGAGTTAACTACCTTTATCAATGCCTAAACAAAAGATCTGCCAAAACTCACAGAACCCTAATCCCTCCCCAGGACCTAGCAATGAGGGAAGTGCAGAGGGGGCAATTTTGAGGGTCTGATCAGGCAGGTGACCCTTGATACAAATTTTTTGGTTTTTTTTTTGTTGTTGTTTGTTTGTTTTTTTATTTTTTATTTTCTTTTTTTTTTATTTTCTAAATTTTTTTATTTACATTCCAAATCATTTGCCCTTTCCTGTTTCCTCCCTCCCCTAAAGTCCCATAAGCCCCCTTCCCTCCCTCTTTTCCCCATTCAACTCCCTCTCACTTCTCTGTCCTGGCTTTCCCCTACATCCAGTCTTTCCAGGACTCGGGGTCTCTCCTTCCATCTTCTTGGAAATCTATTGATATGCGAATTGTGTCTAGGGTATTCCGAGATTCTGGGTTAATATCCCCTTATCAGTGAACGCATACCATGTGTGTTCTTTTGTGATTGGGTTACCTCACTAAGGATGATATTTTCAAGTTCTGACCATTTGCCTAGGAATTTCGTGAATTCATTGTTTTTAATTGCAGAGTAGTATTCCATTGTGTAAATATACCACATCTTCTGAATCCATTCCTCCGTTGAGGGACATCTGGGTTCTTTCCAGCTTCTGGCTATTATAAATAAGGCTGCTATGAACATAGTGGAGCATGTGACCTTATTGCATGCAGGTAAAGCCTCTGGGTATATGCCCAGGAGTGGTATAGCTGGATCCTCCTGGAGTGTCATGCCCAGTTTTCTGAGGAACCGCCAGACTGCTTTCCAGAGTGGTTGTACCAGCTTGCAATCCCACCAGCAGTGGAGGAGTGTTCCTCTTTCTTCACATCCTCGCCAACAACTGCTGTCTCCTGTGTTTTTGATCTTAGCCATTCTGACTGGTGTGAGATGGAATCTCAGGGTTGTTTTGATTTGCATTTCCCTAATGACTAAGGATGTTGAACATCTCTTTAGGTGCTTCTCAGCCATTAGATATTCTTCAGGTGAGAACTCTTTGTTTAGCTCTATACCCCATTTTTTAATAGGGTTACTTGCCTCTCTGGAGTTTAACTTCTTGAGTTCTTTGTATATATTGGATATTAGCCCTCTGTTGGATGTAGGGTTGGTAAAGATCTTTTCCCAGTTAGTTGGTTGCCGCTTTGTCTTTTTGACAGTGTCTTTTGCCTTGCAGAAACTTTGTAATTTAATGAGGTCCCATTTGTCAATTCTTGATCTTAGAGCATAAGCTTTTGGAGTTCTATTCAGGAAATTCTCCCCTGTGCCCATATGTTCAAGGTTCTTCCCTAGTTTCCTTTCTATTAGCTTCAGTGTGTCTGGTTTTATGTGGAGGTCCTTGATCCACTTGGAATTGAGCTTAGTGCAAGGAGATAAGAATGGATCAATTTGCATTCTTCTGCATGCTGACTTCCAGTTGAACCAGCACCTTTTGTTGAAAAGGCTATCTTTTTTCCACTGGATGGTTTTAGCTCCTTTGTCAAAGATCAAGCGACCATAGGACTGTGGATTCATTTCTGGGTCTTCAATTCTGTTCCATTGATCTACATGCCTGTCACTGTACCAATACCATGCAATTTTTAACACTATTGCTCTGTAGTACAGCTTGAGGTTCGGGATATTGATACCCCCAGAAGTTCTTTTACTCTTGAGAATAGTTTTAGCTATCCTGGGTTTTCTGTTATACCAGATGAATTTTTGAATTGCTCTTTCTAACTCTATGAAGAATTGAGTTGGGATTTTGATGGGGATTGCTTTGAATCTGTATATTGCTTTTGGCAAGATAGTCATTTTTACTATATTAATCCTGCCAATCCATGAGCATGGCAGATTTTTCCATCTTCTGAGGTCTTCTTCAATTTCTTTCTTCAGAGACTTGAAGTTCTTGTCATACAGATCTTTCACTTGTTTGGTTAGAGTCACGCCAAGATACTTTATATTGTTTGTGGCTATCGTGAAGGGTATCATTTCTCTTACTTCTTTCTCAGCCTGCTTATCCTTTGAGTATAGGAAGGCTACTGACTTGCTTGAGTTGATTTTATATCCGGCCACTTTGCTGAAGTTGTTTATCAAATGTAGGAGTTCTCTGGTGGAGTTCTTTGGGTCGCTTAAGTATACTATCATATCGTCTGCAAATAGTGATAGTTTGACTTCTTCCTTTCCAATTTGTATCCCTTTGACCTCTTTTTGTTGTCTAATTGCTCTAGCTAGAACTTCAAGTACTATATTGAAAAGATATGGAGAGAGAGAGAGAGCGGCCTTGTCTAGTCCCTGATTTTAGTGGGATTGCTTCAAGTTTCTCTCCATGTAGATTGATGTTGGCTACCGGTTTGCTGTAAATTGCTTTTACTATGTTTAGATATGGGCCTCGAATTCCTGATCTTTCCAAGACCTTTAGCATGAAAGGATGCTGAATTTTGTCAAATGCTTTCTCAGCATCTAATGAGATGACCATGTGGTTTTTTTCTTTGAGATTGTTTATGTAGTGGATTACATTGATGGACTTCCTTATATTGAACCATCCCTGCATCCCTGGGATGAAGCCTACTTGATCGTGATGAATGATCATTTTGATATGTTCTTGGATTCGGTTGGCAAGAATTTGATTGAGTATTTTTGCATCGATATTCATAAGAGAGATTGGCCTGAGATTATCTTTCTTTGTCGGATCTTTGTGTGATTTTGTTATTAGCATAATTGTGACTTCATAGAACGAGTTGGGTAGTGTTCCTTCTGTTTCTATTTTGTGGAATAGTTTGAAGAGTATTGGTGTTAGGTCTTCTTTGAAGGTCTGATAGAATTCTGCACTAAAACCATCTGGACCTGTGCTTTTTTTGGTTGGAAGACTTCCAATGACGACTTCTATTTCTTCAGGGGTTATAGGATGGTATAGATGGTCTATTTCATCCTGATTTAATTTTGGTATTTGTATCTGTCTAGGAAACTGTCCATTTCCTCCAGATTTTCTAGTTGTGTTGAATACAGGCTTGAATTTCCTCACTTTCTGTTGTTATCTCTCCCTTTTCATTTCTGATTTTGTTAATTTGGATACTCTCTTTGTGCCCTCTGGCTACTCTGGCTAAGGGCTTATCTATCTTGTTGATTTTCTCAAAGAACCAACTCCTAGTTTTGTTGATTCTTTGTATGGTTTTATTTGTTTCTACTTGATTGATTTCACCCCTGAGTTTGATGATTTCCTGCCTTCTACTCCTCTTTGGTGTATTTGCTTCTTTATGTTCCAGGGCTTTCAGGTGTGCCATTAAGCTGTTAGTGTATGCTGTCTCCCATTTCTTTTTGGCGGCACTCAGGGCTATGAATTTTCCTCTTAGCACTGCTTTCATTGTGTCCCATAAATTAGGGTATGTTGTGCCTTCATTTTCATTAACTTTCAAAAAGTCTTTGATTTCTTTCTTTATTTCCACCTTGACCAAGTTATCATTGAGTAGAGCATTGTTCAGCCTCCATGTGTATGTGGGTTTTCTGTTGTTTTTGTTGTCATTGAAGACCACCCTTATTCCATAGTGATCTGAGAGGAGGCATGGGATTAGTTCGATCTTCTTATATCTGTTGAGGTCTGAATTGTGACCAATTATATGGTCGATTTTGGAGGAGGTACCATGAGGTGCTGAGAAGAAGGTGTATTCTTTTGCTCTAGGATGAAATGTTCTCTCTCTCTCTCTCTCTCTATATATATATATATATATATATATATATATATATATATATCTGTTAGTTCCATTTGGTCCAAGGCTTCAATTAGATTAACTGTGTCCCTGTTTAGTTTCTGCTTTCCTGAACGATCCATTTCAGAGAGCAGGGTGTTGAAGTCACCCACTATTATTATTGTGTGAGGTGCGACGTGTGCTTTGAGCTTTAGTAAAGTTTCTTTTACAAATGAGGGTGCCCTTGCATTTGGAGCATAGATATTCAGAATTGAGAGTTCTTCTTGGTGGATTTTTCCTTTGATCAGTATGTAGTGTCCTTCTGTGTCTTTTTTGATGACTTTAGGTTGAAAGTCAATTTTATCTGATATTAGGATGGCTACTTCAGCTCGTTTCCTGGGACCATTTGCTTGTAAAATTGTTTTCCAGCCTTTTACTCTGAGGTAGTGTTTGCCTTTGACACTGAGGTGCGTTTCCTGCATGCAGCAAAATGCTGGGTCCTGTTTACGTATCCAGTCTGTTAGTCTATGTCTTTTTATTGGGGAATTGAGACCATTGATATTAAGAGAGATTAAGGAATAGTGATTATTGCCACCTGCTATTCTTGACGCTATCTTTATGTTTGAGTGGTTCTCTACTTTTGGGTTTGATGCAAGAAGGTTACTATCTCATTTTTTCCAGGGTGTTGTTTCTCTCCTTGTATTGGCGGTTTCCACCTATTATCCTTTGCAGGGCTGGGTTTGTGGAAAGATATTGTGAAAATTTGGTTTTATCATGGAATATCTTGGTCTCTTCATCTATGGTGATTGAGAGTTTTGCTGGGTATAGTAGTTTAGGCTGGCATTTGTGTTCTCTTAGTGTCTTAGATCTTCCCAGGATCTTCTGGCTTTCATAGTCTCTGGTGAGAAGTCTGATGTGATTCGGATAAGTCTTCCTTTGTATGTTACTTGGCCGTTTTCTCTTACTGCTTTTATTATTCTTTCTTTGTTTAGTACATTTGGTGTTTTGATTATTATGTGACGGGAGGTATTTCTGTTCTGGTCCAGTCTGTTTGGAGTTCTGTAGGCGTCTTGTACGTTCATTGGCATCTCTCTCTTTAGGTTAGGGAAGTTTTCTTTCATAATTTTGTTGAAGATATTTACTGGGCCTTTAAGTTGCAAATCTTCACTCTCATCTATACCTATAATCCTTAGGTTTGGTCTTCTCATTGTGTCCTGGATTTCCTGGATGTTTTGGGTTACACGTTTTTTGCATTTTGCATTTTCTTTGACTGTTGAGTCGATGCTTTCTATGGTATATTTAGCACCTGAGATTCTTTCTTCCATCTCTTGTATTCTATTGTTGATGTTAGCATATATGACTCCTGATTTCTTCCCAAGATTTTCTATCTCCAAAGTTGTCTCCCTTTGTGCTTTCTTAGTTGTTTCTACTTCCTTTTTTAGATCCTGGATGGATTTGCTGAGATCCTTCACTTGTTTGTTTGTATTTTCCTGTATTTCTTTAAGATATTTTTGCGTTTCCTCTTTCAAGATTTCTGCCTGTTGACCCAAGTTCTCCTGTATTTCTCTAAGTGAATTTTGTGTTTCCTCCTCATGGGCTTCCATCTGTTTATCCATCGTCTCCTTCATTTCTTTAAGCAATTCTCATGTTTCCTTTGTAAGGACATCTATCCGTTGATTCATTTCTTTAAGCAATTTTTGTGTTGCCTCCCTATGTGCATCCATCTGTTGACCCATATTCTTCTGCATTTCTTTATGCAATTTTTGTGATTCCTTTGAAAGGGCATCTACCCGTTGATTCATTTCTTTAAGCGATTTTTGTGTTGCCTCCTTGTGGGCCTCCATCTGTTGACCCATGTTCTCCTGCATTTTTCTAAGCGATTTTTGTGTTTCCTTTGTAAGGGCTTCTACCCATTGATTCATGTTCTCCTGTAATTCTTTATGAGATTTATTTGTGTCCTTCTTGAAATCCTCTAATAGCATCATGAGAAGTGATTTTAAATCCAGATCTTGTCTTTCGGGTGCGATGGGGTATCCAGGACTTGCTGCTGTTGGAGAGTTGGGTTCGGATGGTGCCATATTACTTTGATTTCTGTTAGTAATGTTCCTACGTTTGCCTTTTGCCATCTGGTTACCTCTGGTGTTAGTTGGTCCTGCTGTCACTGGCTGTTGGTTGGACCTCCTGTGAGCCTGCAAGGCTATTTCTGACCCCCCTGGATTACTGGGATTCCCCTGGCACCGATTTCTGGGGCCTGCCCTGCTCCTGAGTGACTTTGGAGCCCTGATGTGCCTTGCCCCAAGTGATGTTATATTGGGGGATCCCTGCACATCCAAAGGCTCAGTGTAGTGGATTCCTGGAGCAGAGGTTGCCAAAGGGAGGCTGGTAGGCTCCTGCCCTGTGCAGGGGTGTGTGATCTCTCCCACAGCGGGGGTCCCTCTGCAGGGCAGGAGTCCCACAGCAGAGCTGGCGCGCTGGTTACTGCAGACCTGCCCAGCTCTTGGGAGCAGGGTGCACACAAGCTGCCTTAGACCCAAGCGATATTATGCCTCACTGTCCCTGTGCCTGGAGATCCCAATTGCCCTGATGCTGGAGCAAAGATGGCAGAGTCACAAATTTTCATTTTATAGATGTGGTTTACTGTCTGCTTTGGACTGCATTTGCAAGCAACAGGACTCCAGGATGGCTGGACCTGGGGACACCCTTGGCCCTAGGATTTGGGAAGTGTGGCTACCTGAGGACTGTAACATTCAGGGGAGGCGTGTCCCTCTTCCCTTGTGACCCAGAGACTGTGGGAGCAGATCCCACTCCCCAGACCCTAGCCACATCACACTTCCCAGGCTGGTGGTGGAAGTGCATTTGTAGCCTTGCAAAGTCTCAGCTTAGGCATGGTGGTGTCAACTCCTACTTGCACATGTCAAGGCCTCGATAAAATATTAAGGCCTGAGTAACAGTTACTTGGATAGCTTGCCATTATAAGAAAACTCTCTCATATGTTTCTGCTGTTACTAGGAAACTTTCTAATGCCAAGATTAATTACATATTCTGTTATGTTCTGTAACCTTGAAAACCAATCACAATAAAAGTCAATAAAACTGTTTTGTATAGTTACCCACAATAAGCTTAGACTCAAACCAACCACCCAACAGCACTTCCTGCACCTGTGTATAAGCTTTTATAGTATAAGCTTCTCCCAGGAAGGACCCTGATACAAGAGAGACATCTGCGCCAATATTAGAATCTATTTGGAATAAGACTTTCATTTTGAGTAATGGTCAAGTAGAATTAAGTTCCCAAGACCTCCCTGGGTACTGGCATCCTACTTAGCAGAAAGAAACATGTTCATGGGTAACTGATATCCTGGTTGGCAAGTTAAGACATGAATGTTAGACAAGTCTTATCCTGGTAGACAAGTTAGAATATGAATATTAGACAAAGCAAGCTCCCTGCTACAGTTGAATACCCCAACCAATGGGAGCAAGATAATTGTACAACAAAGACATGTTTCTAAGGAAATCCCCCTATCTCTAAGTCCTGATTGGTGGAATAACTTGAAACATTGTCTGATAAAACTGGAGATCCACATGGAAAATACTTCAGACAAAATTGAAGAAAAATACAGAGAAACGTTAAAATTGAAGATTATCATGGACAATTATACCGACAAAATGGTAGGCACAAAAACATTTCTAAATTGATTGAAAGTGGAACTACAAACACCCCCCCCACACACACACACCCAAAACTGAAGGTCTACATGGAAAACACCTCCAACAAAATCGAAGAAATACACAGAAAAAAATGTTAAAATCAAAGATTATCATGGAAAATAATCTAGTCAAAATGGTAGACACAAAAAGCATTACTGAATTGAAAGAGGAGTCACAAACATTTTCTGATAAAATCAAAGATCCACATAAAAAACATCTCTGTTAGTCTATGTTTTTTGTTGGGGAATTGAGCCTATTGACATTATAAGATATTAAGGAATAGTGATTGTTGCTTCCTGTTATTTTTGATGTTCTCTTTATGTTTGTGTGGTTACTTTCCTTTGGGTTTGTTGGGAAAAGATTATTTTCTTGCTTTTTCTAGGGTGTAGTTTCCCTCCTCGTGTTGGAGTTTTCCATCTATTATCCTTTGTAGGGTTGGATTTGTGGAAAGATACTGTGTAAATTTGATTTTATCATCGAATATCTTGTTTTCTCCATCTATGGTAATTGAGAGTTTTGCTAGGTATAGTAGTTTGGGCTGGCATTTGTGTTCTCTTAGGGTCTGTATGAGATCTGCCCAGGATCTTCTAGCTTTCATCGTCTCAGGTGAGAAGTCTGGTGTAATTCTGATAGGCCTGCCTTTATAGGTTACATGGCCTTTTTCTCTTACTGCTTTTAATATTCTTTCTTTGTTTAGTGCATTTGGTGTTTTGATTATTATGTGCCGGGAGGACTTTCTGGTCTGGTCCAGTCTGTTTGGAGTTCTGTAGGCTTCTTGTATGTTCATGGACATCTCTTTCTTTAGGTTAGGGAAGTTTTCTTCTATAATTTTGTTGAAGATATTTACTGGCCCTTTAAGTTGGAAATCTTCACTCTCTTCTATACCTATAATCTTTAGGTTTAGTCTTCTCATGTGTCCTGGATTTCCTGGATGTTTTAGCTCAGGAGCTTTTTGCATTTTGCATTTTCTTTAACTGTTGTGTCAATGTTTTCTATGGTATCTTCAGCCCCTGAGATTCTTTCTTCTATCTCTTGTATTCTGTTGTTGATGCTTGTTGCATCTATGACTCCTGAATTCTTTCCAAGATTTTTCTATCTCCAGAGACATCTCACTTTGTGTTTTCTTTATTGTTCCTACTTCCATTTTTAGATCCTGGATGGTTTTGTTCAGTTCCTTCACTTGTTTGTTTGTGTTCTCCTGTAATTCTTTAAGGGATTTTTGTGTTTCCTCTTTAAGTACCTCTACCTGTTCACCCATGCTCTCCTGTATTTCTTTCAGAGATTTTTGTGTTTCCTCTTTAAGGATTTTTACCATTTGACCCATGTTCTCCTGTATTTCTTTAAGGGAGTTATTTATGTCCTTCTTGATGTCCTCTAACAGCATCGTGAGAAGAAACTTTAAATCCAACTCTTGTTTTTCCAGTGTGTTGGGGTATCTGGAATTCGTGAGAAGAGACTTTAAATCCAACTCTTGTTTTTCCAGTGTGTTGGGGTATCTGGGATTTGCTGTGGTTGGAGAACTGGGCTCTGATGTTGCCAAGTAGCCTTGTTTTCTGTTGGTAGGGTTCTTGTGCTTGCCTTTCGCTGTCTGGCTATCTCTGGTGTTAGTTGGTCTTGTTGTCTCTGGCTGGAGCTTGCCCCTTCTATGGGCCTGTAAGCCTTTGTCTTTACTCCTGTGAGACCAACTCTCTTCTGGCAGGGTCTGTGCACAGAAGGCTGTGGAGCTGTCTGGTTCCCTGCTGCAGATGGCAGCTGGAAGGGAAGACTCCTGTCCCAGCTGCTCCACTGATCATATGCCCTGTGAACTCCTAGCTGTACCCCTCCAGAGAGAAGGTGGAGATCTCACCTCTGCACTCAGAAGTGAAATCACTGCTGGGAGATCACTCCCTCCTGGTGGGCTAAGCACAGAAGGCTATGGAGCTGCCTGGTTCCCTGCTGCAAATGGCGGCTGGAAGGCAGAAACGGAAATTATAATAATCCAAGAAGCAAAGTTTTCTCACGTGTGTTCTCTATGCAAACCTTTCAAGAGAAACACAAGAAACACTGAGATGGTTCAGCCAGCTTCTCTCAGCTTCTAAATCATCAAAGTAGTAGAAAACCACGTTTTCTAAGGAGAAAGGGAAATGGGAAGGCATAGCAAATCAGACAAGGACCATTATGAAAGAGAAAAAAGAGAAGTCCAAGGATCCCAATGCACACAAGTGTTGAGGTTTGGTCTGTTGCTATGTATTGTAATGCTAAATACTGGCCCTGGTTGCCTCATGTACACCAAGTGGTGCTATGTAACTTTGCCCCCCAAGTTATCCCTGATTGGTCAATAACGATGTCTACAGCCTATAGCTGGGCAGAAGAGAGGTAGGTTGGGCTTCAGTTGCCAGGGTTTGGGTCTGAACAGAGACCACGAGAGAGAGCAGGGAGGTAAAGATAGAGAAGATGCCATGGGGTAGGTGAATCATGAGAGCATGACCATGACCACTGGAATAAGAGCAACCCCGGAAGAACATGGCAAGTTATATCTCAGGGATACTAACAGGGAACTAGACAAAATACCATATAGAGTTGATGTCTGCATAGCTCTAGAGCTTTAAGGCGTATTATAAATATAAAGGTTTTGTGTCTTTTATCTGGGAACTGAATGATCCAAGGTAGGGTTGAAAACCCCCTGAATAAATTTTACCACAACACCCAAGAGACCTTTGATAGTTTAAAATATCAACTTGCCACAACTTAGACTTGCTCGGAAAGACAATCTCAATTGAGTAGTTGTTCTGTGGGCACGTATACTGGGGAAATGTCTTGATTGTTAATTGATGTAGAAAAACCCACCTTTGGATGTAGATGTCATTGTTTCATGAGTTGGACCCAGACTGTACAAGACTGAAGAAACATAGCTGAGCATAATCACCAATCTAGCAAACAAGGAAAGATGTATCTATTTTCCTTCTGCTCTTGACTGAGGATGTGATGTGACTAGCTGAGTGAGTTCCTGACTTGACTTTGCTGAAATGATTTGAGCCAAATAAACTTATTCCTCCCCAGTGTTGTTTTGTGGAAGGGTGTTTGTCATAGTAACAGAAATGAAACTAGAACAGGCCTTCTTCAGCTTCCTCTTGTACTAGTAGGAATATTACCCCAAATCAAAGGGGAACTCCCAGCTTCATCCTTGGTACTATTATGAAAAGAATACCACTTCAGATTGCAAAGGAAAAAAACACAAAAGGGATACTCTTCCCTACTGAGCTAAAGAAAACCTGATGCATCGAAAAGGGAGGCAGTTGTCAAGGCTAAAGAGAGTAAAACAAGAAGACAAAGGAGAGGAGGATAACAAGGAAGATAAAAAGGAGGAAGAGACAAAAGATGCTGATGCTGAATAAATTGGTTCTAGTGCAATTTTTTTTGGTCTTTACAGCATAGTCACTCCTTTTAAAGGAAATTACTTGAAACAAAGGACTTGTAAGACTTGATTGTTCTTGAACAGTGTCCCCATTTCTTTAGCTAATTAACACAATACTGAAAATTTCTCTGGAAATACATGTTCTTGAATTGGTACAATATGGAGGAGGAATTCAGACTGTCATGTAAAGTTAAAGCAAGTGGTTAGTATACAGCCCTGACTAGTTTTATGTTGTGAGGTAGTTTCTTCAACTTCAGTTGTCACTAATAAAACTCATGCAAGTTATGTGCTCTACTAACTAAATAATACTCTGTAGTTGCAAAAAACTGTGGGTTTATTGACATTCTGAATATTTCTAAGAAAATACAGTTTTCATTAACATTTTTTAAAGTAACTAACATACATGGGAAGCTATCAACATTACCAATCATCAGGGAAATGTAAATTTAAGTCACAATGGGTTATCACCTTTATGCTTGTCAGAATGTTTATTATCAAAAACATTAAGTAAGCTTTAGTGAGTATATGATGAAAAGAGTACCCTTGTACACTCTTGTTAATAATGTAAATTAGTTCAGTTGTTATAGAAAAGAGCTCAGGAGTTACCACTATGTTCATAGCAGCCTTATTTATAATAGCCAGAAGCTGGAAAGAACCCAGATGTCCCTCAACGGAGGAATGGATTCAGAAGCTGTGGTATATCTACACAATGGAATACTACTCTGCAATTAAAAACAATGAATTCACGAAATTCCTAGGCAAATGGTCAGAACTTGAAAATATCATCCTTAGTGAGGTAACCCAATCACAAAAGAACACACATGGTATGCAGTCACTGATAAGGGGATATTAACCCAGAATCTCGGAATACCCTAGACAGAATTCGCATATCAATAGATTTCTAAGAAGATGGAAGGAGAGACCCCTGGTCCTGGAAAGACTGGATGTAGGGGAACGCCAGGACAGAGAAGCGAGAGGGGGTTAAATGGAGAAAAGAGGGAGGGAAGGGGGCTTATGGGACTTTCGGGGAGGGAGTTAACGGGAAAGGGGAAATGATTTGGAATGTAAATAAAAAAAACTTAGAAAATAAAAAAATAAATAAATAAATAAAAAAGAAAAATACTTTAATACAAAAAAAAAAAGAATTATCACACGATCCAGTGATTCTACAACTGAATAGTATTACTCTCAACAACTAACAAATAGAATAGACCTAAATGTTCATCAACAGATGAATGGATCAAGAAAAAAGTGGTACATGTATGTAATACTACATGTTAATGTTTAAAAAGGAAGGGAATCCTATTATCCATGACAACACAGATGAGTCTAGAGGACATTGTGCTAAGTGAGATATTGCAGGCACAGAAAATCAAGAACTGTACAGTTTCTATCAGATATAATATCTAAAATTATTGAGCCTATAGAAGACAAGAACTGAATAGAGGTTACTAGACATTAGAGAAACAAGAGAGAAAGGTGTGTGGGAAAAAGTTCTCAAAGGATACATAGAGAGATAGAAGCAATAAATTATAAAGATGAGTTGTAGACTATGATGACTATAGTTAATGAAGATACAATGTATTTGGTGGGGAAGGCAGAGTTTCTCTGTGTATCCCAAATTGACCTTGAGTTCCCAATACTCCTATCTCTAGTTCTCACAATTTTGAGATTAGAAGCATGTGCCACCACACCTACCACTAATACATGTATCCTTGAAAAAGCAAAGAAAGTGGGTATTGTGTGTTATATTAGTTAATGAATTTGTTAATTATTTAAAGTTAGTCATTCTACAAAGTATATGTACCAGAAGAAATCAAGTTGTACATGATAAATACATACAATGTTATCTTTCCAACTTCAAAAGTGTCCACCATGATTTTTGATAGTGCAAAAGTATTCAGTCTTTAAGAAGAATATTCCACCATTTGCAATAGCATGGATAAACTGAGAGAGCATCATACTTAGTGAGATAAGCAAGGAGCAGAAAGACAAATAATACATGATCTCACTTACAAAAGTATAGGGTAGGATGGTGACTGCCAAGAAGTGGAAGAACAAGGATAGGATAGGGAAAGATGTTGATCAAATTATTAAAAAGTTTGTTGTTTTAAGTTCTTTTAGGGGAAAAAAGGTTTTGACAACTTATTGTATAGCACAGTGATCACAGTTAAAAATAATATGTTGTACATTTTAAAATTGTTAGAAGGATAATTTTTTTGTCATTAATGTTTTTTGAGACATAGTTTCTGACTGTCCTGCAACTTGCTCTGTAGACTAGCTGGCCTCAAACTCAGAGATCTGCCTGCCTCTGCCTCCCAAGTGCTAGGATTAATGGCATGAACCAACACCACTGGGCCTACAAGGATAGGTTTTAAAAGCTCTTGCTTTTAAATGATTAGGGAAGCAAAGCAGAAAAAGAGGTTTTCTAGCAGTAGGTCAGCATGCTGGGAGATGAAATGTTTTAAAGTACCAGCTTGTCTCTTGCCCCAAGGGAAAAATCTTTTACAGGATTTTTTATTGAGGCAGGGTCTTACTATATTAACCAAGATGGCCTCAGACTCCTTATTCTTCTGTCCCAGCCTCCAGACTATTGAGATTTCAGGAGTGAGCCACAACACCCAACTTTTTCTATGGTTTTCAAGGGAGACAGGTGTGTGTCTCAGTTGTCCAATGTTTCAAAATGCAGCCTCCGATGGAGTATGGGCTATGTAAGTTGTACATCATCAACATAGGTTCATAAGAGCTCCAAGACAGTGGATCTAAAAAAAAGTACACATGTGATCAAAGTTTCAGCGTTGAATGCAGTTGTGATCAAGGTTTCTGGCAACTCTTGAAAGTGAGACTTTCTCCTGTATAATTTTTGAGCAAAGAAATTGTATATTTAGCTGAAGGTATACCTTTAATTTTTTTTTACATTTTTGTGTGTGTGTGTGTGTGTGTGTGTGTGTGTTGGGGGTGTTTGTTAGTTCCATATGCATGTTGCACATGTGTGCATTTGCACAAGTTTGAACTTCAGAGGACAACTTGTAGGAGCCAGCACTCTCTCTGTCTACCATATGAGTTCCAGGGACAGATTTCAGGTGTTAGGGTTGGCAGCAAGTATTATTTACCCATTGAGTCATGCCACTGGTACTGAACCTATTATTATTATTTTTAAAATTAATAATAGGTTTCTGACAAATGAACAGTAATATATTCATAGTGTATAATACAATGTTTTAAAATATGTGTTCTTTGTGGGGTGGTGGTGGTGCACATCTTTAATTCCAGCACTAGGGAGTCAAAGGCAGGCAGATCTCTGAGTTCGAGGCCAGTCTGGTCTACAGAGTGAGTTCCAGGATAGCCAAGGATACACAGAGACAACTTGTCTCAAAAAATGTGTGTGTGTGTGCAAAGAACACACAAGGTATGCAGTCACTGATAAGGGGATATTAACCCAGACTCTCGGAATACCCAAGACACAATTCACATAGCAATAGATGTCCAAGAAGATGGAAGGAGAGACCCCTGGTCCTGGAAAGACTGGATGTAGGGGAATACCAGGACAGAGAAGCGAGAGGGGGTTGAATGGGGAAAAGAGGGAGGGAAGGGGGCTTATGGGACTTTCAGGGAGGGAGGAAACTGGAAAGGGGAAATCATTTGGAATGTAAATAAAAAAACTTAGAAAATAATAAAAAAAATATGTGTGTGCTTTGTGGAATATCTAAATTGAGTACTTAACATCTGCATTACCTGGGCTAGAGGTATATCTCAGTGGTGGTACAGTACTTTCTTAACATAGTCAAGGCTCTGGGTTTGCTCTCCAGCACTGTAAAGAAAGAAAACAACAAAGTAACAACAAAAGCTTCCATACACCCTTGCCTTCAAAGAAAACCTATATGTCAGTGGTTCTCAATCTTCCTAATGCTGTGACCCTTTAGTACAGTTTATTATGTTTCAGGAATCCACAACCATAAAATTATTTTCATTGCTACTTCATAACTGTAATTTTGCTACTGTTATGAATCATAATGAATCTGTGTCTTCTGATGGTCTTAGGTGACCCTTGTGAAAGGGTTGTTCAAAAGGGTCATGACCCACAGGATGAAAGTTGCTACAATATGCATTACTTAACATATGTATTTCTTATAGTGAGCGTACTTTTAAAATATATTTATTTAGTAATCACAAATTATACATTACTATTAACAAGAGTCATCCTGTTATACAACAGAGTTCTTGAACTATATGGGAGGGTAATGTCATTGAGGCCAGATTTTACTATGTAGGCAGAACCTCTTACTTCAAGCTCCCATGGGCTTGACTTATAGATGACTACCACTAATCTCTTGAACTAATTCCCATTAGATCTGGCTAACTGAAATCTCATACTCTCTCCCCAAAAGTCCCCTGACCCCTGAACCCTCACCAACAAGTAACCATCATTCTGCTAGTCTGTTTCTATGACTAGCTGGAGTTATTGCTAAGCAAAGTGTTTCAAGGAATTACCTGGTTCTGTTTGATTGCTTAGGGTAAAAAAGAAAAAAAACAATAAGAGATAAATGCTTTAATAAAAATCATTATCAACACAAGTAGATGGCTCACACCTGTAATTCCAGCACTTGAGAGGCTGAAGCAGGAGACATTGCAAATTTGGGGTTAGCATTGGCTATATAGTATATTCCAGGCCATCCTGGGCTACACAGTGAGCTCTTCTGTCAAAAAAAAAATAGGAGAAATGGAGATAAAAAGAAGACGCATGACTTAAAATTTGGAAAACAGAAGTATGACTCCTGAACCATACAGGTAAGCTTCCCTTCCCCCACTCATCTTCTCTGTTCTCTGAGCCCTCTGCGCCAAGCAAAGCTGCCCTGAGCAGCATGCTAGCCCAGGGGGACCTCCATTCTCCTGCCGCCTCTCCACCCACCTTCATTGGACCTGCAGCTCTAGAACCATACAGACTTGTAGGTCAAGAAACATACAGGCCAAGGATACCCATCAGAGGTTCACCCCTCCCAATACCTACTACAACAGGAACATCCAGGGACCAAAACCATCCAGATGGCTGAAGGCCCTTGAAAGAACACAATCAACAAAAACCAAGTCAATATGACACCCCCCAAAGTACAGCTACTCTACTACAGCAAGCCCCTGATATCCTAAAACAACCGAATCACAAGAAAATGATCTTAAATCCAATCTCATAAAGATGATAGACGCCTTTAAAGAGGAAATTTATAAATAAATCCCTTAAGGAAATGCAGGAAATACAATCAAGCAGAGATTTTTAAAGAGTAAACAATGAAATCCCTTAAAGGCATACAGGAAACTACAATTAAACAGGTGAAGGAAATGAATAAAACTGTACAAGACCTGATATTAGAAATAGAAGCAATAAAGAAAACACAAACTGAGAGAATCCTGGAGATAAAAAACCTAGGGAGGAGAACAGGAACAACAGATGCAAGCCTTACCAACAGAATACAGGAGATGGTAGAGAGAATCTCAATTGTAGAAGATACAATAGAAGAAATTGATACATCAGTCAAAGAAAATATTAAATCTAAAAAATTCCTGCATAAAACATCCAGGAAATCTGGGATACCATGAAAAGACCTAACTCAAGAATAATAGGAATATGAAATCTACAGAACAAGGAAAGAATATTAAAAGCAGCAAAGGAAAAAGCCAGGTAACAAACATACAAAGGTAGACCTATCAGAATTACACCCAAATTCTAAATAGAGACTCTAAAAACTAGAAAGGCCTGGATAGATATCTTGCAACCACTAAAAATCACAGGTGCCAACCTAGAATGCTATATCCAGAAAAACTCTCAACCACCATAGGTGGAGAAAACAAGACATCTCAAGATGAATCCAAATTCAAATAATATCTATCCAAAAATCCAGAAAATATTAAAAGGAAAACTCCAACCTAAGGAGGATAACAACATGCAGGAAAACACAAGAAATAAGTAATTCCATACAAGCAAAACCAAAGAAAGCTCGCGTGTGCACACACACACACACACACACACACACACACACACACACACAAACACAACCAATATCAAAATAACAGGAAATAACAATCACTGGTCATTAATATCTCTCAACATCAATAGACTCAATTCCCCAATTTTAAAAAAAAAACACAGGCTAACAGAATGGATTCAAAAACAGGATCCATCTTTCTGCTGCATACAAGGAACACACCTTGGCAATAAAGATAGACATTACCTCATAGTTAAGTGCTGGAAAAATTTTTTCCAAATAAATGGACCCAAGAAGCAAGCTGAAATAGCCATTCTAATATCTAATAAAATAGACTTTCAACCAAAGTTAATCAAAAGACACAGGGAAGGACACTTCATACTCATCAAAGGAAAAAAATCTACCAAGATGATATCTCAATTCTGAACATCTATACCCCAAACACAAAGACACCCATGTTTGTAAAAGAAACATTGTTAAAGCTTTAATCGCACATTGAACCTCACATTAATAGTGGGAGACTTCAACATCCCACCTTCACCAATTGACAGGCCATCTAAACAAAAACAAATAGAAATAATGAAACTAACAAACATGAATCAAATGGACCTAACAGACATCTATAGAATATTTCACCCAAACACAAAAGAATATACCTTCTTCTCAACACCTCATGAATCCTTCTCCAAAATTGACTATAGAGTTAAAGCAAGCCTCAACAGACACAGTGAATTGAAATAATGCCTTGTATATTATCAGACCACCATGGACTAAAGCTGGACTACAAGCACAACATAAAATCTGGAAAGCCTACACATTCATAGAAACTGAACAACTCTCTACCCAACGATGTCTGGGTAAGGGAAGAAATAAAGAAAGAAATTAAAGACTTTCTAGAATTCAATGAAAATGATAGCAAAACATACCCAAATTTATGGGACACAATGGAAGCAGTACTAAGAGGAAGGTTCATAGTACTAAGTGCCTCCATAAAGAAATTAGAAAGTTATCATACCAACAATTTAAAAGTACATCTGAAAGCTCTAGAGGAAAAAATAGAAGCGCCTCCATAAAGAAATTAGAAAGTTATCATACCAACAATTTAAAAGTACATCTGAAAGCTCTAGAGGAAAAAATAGAAGCAAACACACCAAAGATTGAGTAGAAGGCAGTAAATAATAAAAATTAGGGCTGAAATCAATCAGTTAGAAACAAAGAAAACAATACAAAGAAGAGCTGGTTCTTTGAGAAATCAACAAACTAGACAAACCCTTAGCCAAACTAAACAAAAGATAGACGGTATCCAAATAAAATCAGAAATGAAAAGGGAGATATAACAACAGAAACTGAGGAAATTCAAAGAATTATTAGGTCTTACTTCAAAATACTGTACTCCACAAAATTGGAAAATCTTAATGAAATCGATGATTTTTCTAGACAGATACCACTTACCAAAGTGAAATCAAGATCAGATCAACTATTTACACAGCCCTAAAACCCCTAAAGTAATAGAAGCAGTCATTAAAAGTCTCCCAAACCAAAAAAAAAAAAAAAAAACCAAAAACAAAAACAGAAAACAGGGCTAGAGGGTTTTAGTGCAGAATTCTACCAGACATTCTAAGGAGAGCTAATACCAATAATCTTCAAACTATTCCACAAAATAGAAACAGAAGGAACACTGTCAAACTCATTTTATGAGGCCACAGTCACCCTGATACCTAAATCACATAAAGACTCAACAAAAAAGAGAACCTCAGACTGATTTCTCTTATGAGCATTGATGCAAAAATACTCAATAAAATACTCACAAGACAAATCCAGGAACACATCAAAGACATCATCCATGAAAATCAAGCAGGCTTCATCCCAGGGATGCAGGGATGGTTCAATATGCAAAAAATCATCAATGCAATCCACCATATAAACAAACTGAAAGAAAAAAAATCCCATGATTATCTCAATAGATGCTAAAAAAAAAAGCCTTTGATAAAATCCAACACTCCTTCATGTTAAAGGCATTAGAGAATTCAGGGATTCAGAGCACATACCTTAAACATAATCAAAGCAATATACAGCAAGCCAATGGCCAACATCAAGCTAAACGGAAACTTAAAGCAATCTACTAAAATCAGGAACAAGACAAGACTGCCCACTCTCTCGCTACCTATTCAATATAGTACTTGAAGTTCTAGCTAGAGCAATTAGACCACAAAAGGAGGTCAAAGGGATACAAATTGGAAAGGAAGAAGTCAAACTATCACTATTTGCAGATGATATGATCGTATACAAAAGTGATCCCAAAATTCCACCAGAGAACTTTTATAGCTGAAAAACAACTTCAGCAAAGTTGGCTGGATACAAAATTAACTCACAGAAATAAGTAACCCTCCTTTATACAAATGATAAATAGGCTGAGAAAGAAATCAAGCAATCAACACCCATTACAACAGCCACAAATAATACAAAATATCTTGGTGTAATTCTAACCAAGCAAGTGAAAGATCTGTATAACAAGAGCTTCAATTCCCCGAAGAAAGAAATTGAAGAAGATATCAGAAAATGAAAAGATCTCCCATGCTCATGGATAGGTAGGATTAACATAGTAAAAATGGCCATCTTACCAAAAACAATCTACAGCTTTAATGCAATCCCCTTCAAAATTCCAACACAATTCTTTACAGACATGGAAAGAGCAATTCTCAACTTTATATGAAAAAAAACCCAGCATAGTGAAGACATTCCTGAACAATAAAAGAACTTTAGGAGGAATCATCATCCCTGACCTCAAGCTATACTACAGAGCAATAGTGATAAACCTGCATGGTATTGGTACAGAAACAGACGTGTTCGACAATGGAATTGAATTGAAGACCCAGAAATAAATCCACAGAAATATGAATAGTTGATTTTTGACAAAAAATCAAAACCATACAAGGAAAAAAAGAAAGTGTCTTCAACAAATGATGCTAGTCTAACTGGATGTCTACATGTAAAAGAACAAATATATTTCCATGTTTGTCATCATGAACAAAACTCAAGTCCAAGTGGATGAAGCAACTCAATGTAAAACTGGATACACTAAATCTCATAGAAGAGAAAGTTGGAAATACCCTTGAATGCATTAGTACAGGAGACAATTTCCTGAACAGAACACCAATGGCTCAGGCTCTAAAATCAACAATTGATAAATGGGACCTCATGAAACTGCAAAGCTTCTGTAAGGCAAAGAACACTGTCAATAGAACAAAATGTCAGCCTACAGACTGGGAAAGGATCTTCACCAACCCTACATCTGACAGAGGGCTAATATCCAAAATTTACACAGAACTCAAAAAGTTAGACACCAATAATCCAAATAACCCAATTTTTAAAATGGGGTACAGAGCAAAACAGAATTCTAGACAGAGGAATCTCAAATGGCCTAGAAGTACCTAAAGAAATGTTCAAAGTCCTTAGTCATCAGGGAAATGCAAATCAAAACAACTCTGAGATTCCATCTTACACCCTTCAGAATGGCTAAGGTCGAAAAGAGATAGCACACGCTGGTGATGATGTGGAACAAGGGGAACACTTCTTCATTGCTGGTAGGAATGCAAACTTGTTCAATCATGTTGGAAATTAATTTGGTGGCTTCTCAGAAAATTGGGAATAGTTGTACATCAAGGTCCAGCTATACCACTCCTAGGCATATACTCAAAAAAAGCTCCAAAATCCCACAAAGACACTTGCTCAGCTATGCCTCAGCTGAAGAATGGATAAAGAAATGTGGTACATGTACACAAAGGAATACTATTCAGCTATTAAAAACAAAGGCATCATGAATTTTGCAGGCAAATGGATGAAACTTGAGAATATCCTCCTGAATGAGGTTACCCAGTCCCAAAAGGACATGTATGGTTTGTACTCCCTCATGGTATGTTTGTGAACATTGGCCACAAAATACAGGTACCATGCTACACCCCACAGACCCAAAGAAACTAAACATGAAGAAAGGCACAGGCAAGAATGCTTAAATCTCACTTTGAAGAGATAATAAAATAGTCATAAGAGGCAGATGGAGGGAGGAGAAATGGGGAGGGGAATGGGAGTTTTCAGGATCAGGTGTGGTTAAGAACAGAGATCTTTGATGGCCATGAAAATGAATGGAAATCTGCAACTGACAGCGGTGAGGAGGTGGGGAGCATCTCCAGAACAATGCAGAGACCCAAGAATCAATGTGGGTAACCTTAGCTGTGACTCTCAACGTTGCGGATATGGAACCTGAAGAGGCCACCACCTAAAGTCAGGTAGGATCCTCAGTGGAACTATAGAGACACCAACCCACCCACAAAACTTTCAACCCAAAATTTATCCTGTCTATAAGAAATGCAGGAAGGCGGATGGAGCAGAGACTGAGGGAATGGCCAAGCAATAACCAGCCTAACTTAAGACTCATCCCATGGGCAAGACCAATCCCTGACACTATTAGTTATACTCTGTTTTGCTTGCAGACAGGAGTCTAGTATGGCTATCCTGTGAGAGGCTCCACTCAGCAGCTGACTCAGATAGATACCCACAGCCAAACAGTGGTTGGAGCTTGGGGACTCTTATGGAAGAATAGGAGGAAGGATAGTGGGCTCAAAGGGGACAGGAACTTCACAGAAAGACCAACAGAGTCAACTAACTTAGACCCTTGGGGCTCTCAGAGTCTGAACCACCAACCAAAGAACATACACTGGCTGAACCTAGGCATCTTTGTACACATGTAACAGAAGTGCTGTTTGGTCTTCATGTGGGTCCTGAACAACTAGAGTGGGGCTGTCCCAAAAGCAGTTGCCTGAAAATTAATGCAATAAATGACTGGAGAGTAAGGATGGGATTAAAGGTCACTAGGTTAAAGAAAAGCTAAGCAAGAGAATCCAACAATAGAAGAATACTACAGGAGCAAAATTCCCAGTAAAGAATTCCTGTACTTAATTGTTGTTAGAGAAAACTTGATTACATTCCTTCTAAGAAAATTAACATTGAGTCTATGCCAACAACTAGTCTATGAAAATGAGCAGACAATGCAGCCAGGCTGGGTTCAGGTTGCTTTAAAGAAGAGATGAAGGCTGAATGTCTTCTCTGTAGCCAATCTAGATTACTAGGATGAAAAGGAAGGCCTGCCTGCAGCTTGTCAATGTGGTATGCTGAAAAAGTGGATTCTACTAATTACCTCAAGATAGCAATCTCTGAAGGCTGACTGTTTTGAAGATTGTACCCCTTGGCAGATGTGTTCAGCATGAATGAAGTACATGGTGATTCTTGGGAATGAAAAGCTCTTAAGATAGCAGAGTGGATAATAAAGACAAGAAATGGTCACAAGTAGAAGGGTTGGATAGACTGGTGCAGGAAGTTGTCGACTAGATTAGTTCCTATTCATCCTTGTGTTTCTCCTATCTATCAGGTTCCCCTCAGCATGTTTTCATAATAGTGTCAGGGGTCCAACTAGGAGAGAAACTGTGATGAATAGCTTTGTTACTTGACAGATCCTGTAATCTCCTGGGAAGAGAGTCTCATTGAGAGATATCAACATTGAGTTGGCCTATTGGCATGTGTATGGGGCATTGTATTAACTAAGTGAATCAATGCGAGAATGTTCAGTCGACCGTGGGTGGCACCATTCCCTAGGCAGGGGTTTTTGAAATAAAGAAATACACAAACCAGCAAGTAAGCAATATATATATATATATATATATATATATATATATATATATATATATATATATACTCTATATGTATAGTATATATATAGACTCTATGTATTCATATATGTGTGTGTATATATATATATGTATATATAGAGTAGAAAATAGTAAAACCTATCCATATGGGGGAAATCAGAATGCTTCGTTACATACAAGTGTCAACACATGAAAGTCTTCTTTCTTAAGTAGATGATGTAGATAAATAAGCCCCATTGCAAGAGTATACAGGTATTGTTCGAGAAGACAATTTTTAGAGGAAACCTGAAGATACATTCCTGGAGAATAATATTCTGGAGGGTAGATTTTATTATCTATAGTTTGCCTTTTCCAGAATATTATAAAGTTAGAGTCCTTTGAGAATGTCTGTGCTGGTTAGTTGTTAATTTAGTATAATTGTAGACATGTCTAGCAAAGGGAATCTCAATTTAGAAAATGCTTCCATCAGATTGGCCTGTGTTGCCCCATATATCTATGAGGAATTTTCTTAGAATTGCTGTGGGTGGTGCTACACTTGGGCAGGGGGTCCTGAGAGATAAAAGAAAGACAGCTGAAAAAGAGCTTTAGAGCAAACCCAGTGAACAGGGTTCTCCATGTTCTCTGCTTTAGTTCCTGCCTTGAGCTCCTGCCACGACTCCCCTGAATAATGGACTGCAAGCTGTGAGATGAAATAAGCACTTTCCTCTCCAGTTGCCTTTGGCCATGTTTATCACAGCAACAGAAAGCAAACTAGGATAATGCCTTTTCCTCTGTTTATTAGTCTTGAATCTCTTTCATTTTGCACTCCCACCCACCCCCCAAGTGCCTGGTGATTAATGACTACTGTCTGGTATTTAATCCCAGTTCACTGCTGAGGATGGAACCACATCTTCATGCATGCTGGGCAAACAGTTTACTACTGAGCAACACCCCAAATCCCTTAAGTGATATTTTTAGATGCAGCAATCAGAGGCAAGGGAAGTGCCACTTGACACATACATTGTACCTACAGGAACAGCTGAGACCATGATATGCTGCAAGTGTCTGAGAGAAATACCAGCAAAGGACCTACAACCTTCTCTTCTCCACAGACCAGAACCCCAAGAATGTTGAAGCTGCAGAGACCAATGGCTCCCACTCATCTCTCCTGTGAACAGCACCAAGTGGATCCTGGAGAGCCAGGGGGAATCTAAAACTTCCAACTTTCAGCTCATTGTAGCTGGGCCAGCAATCCATTCCATAAGTACTCTGATTTTCTATACTTTCCATTCATCCATATGTGTCACATGATGGTTTTGCCTTGATTTGTGTATTGTTCAGTTAACTATTAGGACTCTCCACCCAGTTTACTATAACACAACCCTTAGTATACTCTTCAGCCATACTGCATACATTACTACTCTCAATCCCATCCTTTCCTCTTTTTCTCGTCCTTTTCCATCCTCTTTTTACCTTTGAAACTATAAGCAAGCTACAATTAAATGCTTTCTTTTATAAGAGTTGCTGCAGTCATGATGTCTCTTCACAGCACTAAGACATTTTCATAGCTTTAATAATCTCTAAAATCTGTGGACCCTAACCATATCCCAACATTCCCCTTATGTTTTTATATTTGTAAAGTTGATGTAATAATCATTATTTTTATCCATTCTACTTTCCCATCTCCTCCTAATATTATTATTGAAAAAACTGTCCTTGGATGTTTATCCTCAAGTTTACTGAAGTCAAAGGGGCCACTGTCATTAGTTGGTTAATATGACAGCTGCATAGGGGTAATGACAAGGAGCTATTGTTCTCAGAGTTAATATCTTACTCAAGGAATAATATAAAGTTTATACCAGGCATTTTGACCTGCTATATTGAAGAACTATGTTTTAAAATATGTTTATATTTATTATTATAATATATTATATAATATATATTTATGAAATATATACACATACACAAGCATAGTTCTTTTAAAACTATATACACACACACATATGCTCACATATAGTGTTGGACTATGCTACATGTATGAAAGTGTGCTCAGAAGTCAAAATAAGGTGTCAGATGTGGAGTTAGAGTGATAGGTGAGTGTGAGTAGCCTGATATGGGGGCTTGGAACCTAATTTAGGTCCTCTGGAAGAGGAACAAGTATTCTTAACTGCTGAGCTATATCCTAGCCCAGAACTATTATTTTATTTTTTATTTTACTCATTGAGAATTTAATTTAATTTAATATGTTCATATTCACCCCCGTTTGCATCATGCAACACCCTCTATTACTCTCCAACATCTCCTTTCCCAACTTCATGTTTTCCTTTTTTGGTAGAGGGTTATGCTGGCTAGTTTTATGTCAACTTGAAATAACTTACCAGAGTTATCTGAAAGGAAGGAACCTCAACTGAGAAAATGCCTCCATATAATTGGGCTGTAGGCAAGCCTGTAGGGCATTTTCTTAATTAGTGGTTGATGCAGGAAGACCCAGCCCATTGCTGATGGTGCCATCCTTGGGCTGGTGTCCTGGGTTCTATAAGAAAGCAGGCTGAGCAAGCCATGATGAGCAAGCTAGTAAGCAGCACCCCTTCATGCCCTCTGCACCAGTCCCTGTCCCCAGGCCTCTGCCCTGTTTGAGTTCCTGACCTCACTTCCTTCAGCGATGAATAATGATGTGGTAACGAGGAAGTATAAGCCAAGTAAGCCCTTTCCTCTCCAAATTTCTTTAGTCATAGTGTTTCTTTTTTTTTTTAAAGATTTATTTATTGTTATATGTAAGTACACTGTTGCTGTCTTTAGACACACCAGAAGAGGGCATCAGATCTCATTATAGATGGTTGTGAGCCACCATGTGGTTGCTGGGATTTGAACTCAGGACCTCTGGAAGAACAGTCAGTGCTCTTAACCACTGAGCCATCTCTCCAGCCTGGTCATAGTGTTTCATAACAGCATTAGTAACCCTAACTAAAAGAGTGGATAACCCACTTAGTTTAATTAGTGTTGCCCATATGTGCATGAGTGTGGGGCCATCCACTGGAGCATGGGGAACACACCAGTGACCACACCCTCAAAGAGAAATGAGTCTCCCTCCCCTAGCAGCTAGCAGCTGCTAATAGCTGAGGAACAATTTTCTGAAGTACAAATTTTATTTTACCACATCCAAATCCTTTTTGAACATTGCAAATACTTCAGCTGAAAGAATATAACTGATTAAAAAAAAAAGTAACCCAAGCAAAGAAATGACACCAGATGCACAAATCCCAGCACAGTAGCATAAGGTGCACAAGATCCAAGACAACATAACTCCTCCAAATTTTACTAATTCTACAGTAATGGCATCTAATGAGAGTGAGTTATATGCATGAAATTCCTGACAGAATTCAAAATGATGAGCATGAGTATGTTCAAGGAAAGCGAAGAAGAAAATAAGCTCCTGGTTGAGAACTTAAACAGCTGAACGACATAAGGGGGCCATGCAAAATATCAAAAAACTCAACAAAGACAAACACTGAAGAGAAAAAGCCTTTCTGAAATTCTGGGAATGAAAAACATGACAAATCAAACAAAAGGCTCTGTTAGAGGGATCACCAACAAACTGGATCAAGGAGCAGTCAGAATATCTGAGCTTGAAGACAAGGTGGATAAAGTGGAACAATCTAACAAGAAAAAGATAAAATAATAGGAAGGTAGGGATCAATTGGAATTCCAAGATACATGTCACACTCTGAAAAGACCAAGTCTACAGATAATAGGCATAGAAGGAGAAGCGCCTAGTTTGAAAGGCATAGATAAACGTTTTCAAAAGAATCATAACACTATATATTGTGCTGAGAATAGTTGTTAACACGGAAACTCACAACTGGTCAAAGTACAGAGAACAAGTGTCATTGTAGTGCTCAGCCACAAATGGACATCTTTAACAATCCCCCAACTAAGGTTTAGAGACCTTCTCAGGAAATAGTGGTTGAAAGATACAGGAGCAAAACTGTATCTGGTGGCCATGACAGGACCATTGTGCTCATGAACCCATAGCAGCTGTGGTTATTTGCACAAAACTTCTACAATATTAAATGAGTTAACATTCCAGCTTGGATGAGGGAGAGGTTCATGAGCCCTGCTTCCTGACAGGGGAGCTATCCACACTTGATAACTTCTGGTGAATGGAAAGTCAGTTTTATTTAAGAGTGTGGCTCTTGATAAGTCAGTTAAACTCCAGTGGGTAGCCTCATATCTAGGAATATATGGGCAGAACAAATTGGACTTGAGTTATTTTTAATAGGAGGACAGGAATCTGGAGGGTATAAAGAGAAAGGATTGGATCTGGGTGGAGTTAGGGGGAGTAGGGAGTGAATATGATCAAAGCACATGACATATATACTATTGGATAAAATTTATTTGTAAGAAAAATGAAATTATGACCTTTATAGGTAAAGGGATGGAACTAGGGAAGATTATATTGTGTGAGGTAACCCAATAGCAAAAAGAAACAATACATGTTCTTCCTCATCTGAGGCTCCCAGTTCTAAATCATCAGATGGGAGTACACAGCCTAGAGTAACGCAGAAACCAGGAAATTGAAAAGGAACCATTGCTGGGGTAGGGGTTTGGAGAGCAACAGGAAGGGAACTAGCAGGGTACTACTGATCTAGTTAGAGAAATAAGAAAAATGGGGAGCCCTAGTTAGTGGAGAGGGAGATAATTATAGATGAAGAAGACAGAAGAGTAAAATAACACTCAGGATGTCTGGAAACTTCATAAAGAATCTCACTATTCACTATCTACTACCCACCCCCAAAACCTTACAATGCATGTAAGTCTGTGCATAAATATACATATGTAGTTTAAATTAAATTTTCTCATCTGGGCTGACAATGCTCCCTCTAAGAGCCAAAGATTGTCTAAAACTACAATACCAGTCACAAGAAGCCCTCTTTTGAGTTGTTGGTCAGAACTATTCAAGAGCCTCCCAAAACATCATAAACTATTGCTGTTTCTCTTGATTGTCTCCCAGAAGTGGACAATAAGTCCCTATTGCTGAAAACACTGTGCATATCAGGCACAGGGCCCTGTTGTATGACAAGATTTTTCCCGTGTTTTATAACACACTCAGCACATGACAGACAAAAGTACAGATGCCACAAAATTTCAAAGTTTTATTGGGACTACTTACGGGAATATGGGTGAGTGTCACCGGTCTAGAGGTGGTAGGACCTGGGAATATGGACGTTATAAATGAGGCAGACTAAAGTTTCGTGTAATAGCCAACTTTATTCAGAGAATCAGTCAGTTTATACTCTGAGGGTTAAGAGATATCACATGAGTAATGTTCTCATGAGTTGAAGCTGTAGACAATCACAAGGGCAAGCCACATGGCAAAAACATGTCCTTCCATGGAGACATATAAAAATTTTAATTGAATAACAACAGCAATCAATAATGAGTAATCTAAAGTAAACTCACTTCTATCCATTATACCTAGGAGGACCAGAAAAAGACTTCCCAAGAATACTTCTGTGCTTTGAAGAAACTGAGATCACAAGACTCTTGATTTCTTGGAGTATTCTTGCAAGAGTTCAGAATTCTCCTCCCATGACACCATTCTTGGAAAATTTGCCAACAGGTGAGGAGTTACAGAAGCAGAAATGACTCAAAGACAACTGCATTACCAAATGACAACTGCATTACCAAATGACAACTGCATTACCAAAGCTTGGTCCAGAACAGGTGGCAAATCACAAAAGGTGAGAACACTGCCCAGCCTGGAGGCAGCTCAACCGGTTTAAGAATGTCCTTGGCATGTGAGTCATTTGGTAGAAACCTCTTCCAGTCAGCTTGGCTGTCTTCTGCTTCATCCAGGCAGCTATCTAGTCAGGCCTCAGAGTTTTCTTGACTCTCAGCAGGCTTTATCATTTACTCTGGGAGGAAGGGACTTAGTGAATCTAGTCAGTTTCAGAAACTTCCTGAAGCTATTTTGAGATCTCTATCTTTTGGTTTAAAGAACAGAATGGAACAGAAAGAAACAGGATGGAACGTTTAAATGTCCAGGTAAATACTACACAACAGCCCGCTGGGCTGATGAGCTGAAACTGAACTGACCTGAAAATCCTCTCCCTGAGGACTAACTTTTATAATATCAAAAGGTGTCATGAAGCTTCCAAAGGAAGGAAACAACTAATAATCCTACCCAGTTACAAGTACCCTTGCACAATAACCCTAAGGATGCAGTAGTGTAATGAATACTTTGGCAGTAACCAACCACTCTCTTATTGAAGTTAAGACTAACTCAACAAAAGGGAAAACATGTCTGGTTCTGGAAACCTAGCTTGAAACCTCTGGAAATCCAAGGTTACCGAAGTTATGTATCTTGGAAGAGAACCTACAACCACCACTTTACTAAACTAGTATAATCCCTAACTACATTCTAACTATTTGTTCTTATACCCACAGATAAGTTTAATCCTCACCCCTCGTCAAGGAAATGTTTCTTTGCAACAGACACTATTGCAGAAAACCACAACCAACTAAAATGCAGAGCTGTGGAGCTCAATTTTTTTTTTTTTTTTTTTTTTGTTTTTCGAGACAGGGTTTCTCTGTATAGCCCTGGCTGTCCTGGAACTCACTTTGTAGACCAGGCTGGCCTCGAACTCAGAAATCCGCCTGCCTCTGCCTCCCAAGTGCTGGGATTAAAGGCGTGCGCCACCACCGCCCGGCTTGTGGAGCTCAATTCTAATGGGTAAATCTACAAAAAAAACCTCTTGCACTTAAGGGTCAGAGAAAGAGGATGTGGAAAGATTCTAGGAGGCAGAGGATCATGGAGTGTGCTGTGATAGTGTATCTCCTAGGAATGTCATAAAGTATTTCCAACATGACTGCCTAGACAAGAGCTAAACAAGGACAAGAGCATTAGACATGCTAAAGTAGATGGGGAAGGCCCATGAGGCCTTGACCATACACAAGCAACTACAGGCAACTAGGAATGCTGAGAATGGGAGAAATAATCTTACCCAGGGAAGAACATAGAAACTGGTGTACTGGCTGGTTTTGTGTGTCAACTTGACACAGGCTGGAGTTATCACAGAGAAAGGAGTTTCAGTTGGGGAAGTGCCTCCATGAGATCCAGCTGTGGGCATTTTCTCAATTAGTGATCAAGGGGGAAGGGCCCCTTGTGGGTGGTGCCAGCCCTGGGCTGGTAGTCTTGGGTTCTATAAGAGAGCAGGCTGGGCAAGCCAGGGGAAGCAAGCCAGTAATAAACATCTCTCCATGGCCTCTGCATCAGCTCCTGCTTCCTGACTTGTTTGAGTTCCAGCCCTGACTTCCTTTGGTGATGAACAGCAGTGTGGAAGTGTAAGCTGAATAAACCCTTTCCTTCCCAACTTGCTTCTTGGTCAAGATGTTTGTGCCGGAATAGAAACCCTGACTAAGACAACTAGTCAGTCCTAAAAACAGACATACAAATAGTATTACACACACCGAGCAAACTATACTTAGGAATATATATGTACACATACATGCATGCATATATGTGTGTGTGTGTGTGTGTGTGTGTGTAATAATAATGGGAAAAGGCCATGAATTTGAAAAGAGCAAGGAGTAGTGTATGGGAGGGTTTAGAAGGAGGAAGAGGGAGGGGTAAATGATGTAATTCTAATCTCAAAAAATAAAAGAAATAATTTATAAAAATATATTGCATAAAATTCCCAAAGAATTAATAAAAATATATTAATATAAGAATGTAACAGAAAAATTCCCAGAGTTAGGAAGAGAGATCCATATATAAGAGGCATTTATGATGTCAAACAGACAGGACTAGAAAAGAATCATTCCTCATAGTTTAATGAAGATGCAAAATACACAGAACAAAGAAAATATGTTGAAAAGAAAGTGGCAAAAGAGAAACACTAAGTCACTTATAAAGGCAGGCCCATCAGAATAACAGCAGATTACTCAGCTGAAAAATTTAAAAGGCAGAAGGCCTTGGGATTATGTATTTCAAACTACAATATCTAGCAAAGCTAACTGTCATAATTTAAACAAAAACTAAACCTGAGACTACTAAACTGCCTCAGCAGGAAATGCTCAAAGGAATCCTTTCAACTGAAGAGGAAAACAAAAAAATAAAAACCCAAAGCAAAACAAACAAACAAACTCAGGTCTACCCACAAGGCCATATTGTGCTTCAATATGAATTTTTGAATTCTCTGAAGAATTATTACTAGAATTTTGATTGGGATAATGTTGAATCATAGATTGCTTTTGGTAGGATGACAATTTTTGCATTCATTTTTTTATCATGAGCATAGGGACGCTTTCCATTTTCTAGTGTCTTTCTAGGCTTCTTTACAGTTTTAAGGTTTTCATTATAGAGATCTTTCACTTCCTCGTTGTTTCTTCCCAGGTATTGTGTGTGTGTGTGTGTGTGTGTGTGTGTGTGTGTGTATGCGTGTGTATGTGTCTGTGTGTCTATCTGTCTACTGTGAATGTCATTGTTTCTTTAATTTCTTTTTCAGTATGTTTGTAACCGACATACAGAAAAGCTACTGATTTTTGTCTATTAATTTCATGTCGTACCACTTTGCTGCAAGGTGTTATCAGCTCTAGAAATTTTCTGGTTGAGTCTTCTTTAATACACGTAGAATTGTATCAACTGCAAATGAAAATACTTTGACTTCTTCCTTCCCTATTTATATCCCTTTTTAATTTCATCACTTTCTTTTTAATTAATATTTACTTATTTACATTCCAAATACTGCTCTCCCTCCCAGTGCCCCCTCACAGAGGCCTTTCCCCCTGTATTCCCCCTCCCCTTCTCCTCTGATGGCTCTAGCTACAACTTTAAGCACTATATCAAATAGGAATGCTAGGTTCTTTAGAAGAGTTTAGAATCATTCCTTCCTTTGTCTTGTTCCTGATTTTAATGGGAATGCTTTGAGTTTTCCTCCAGTTATAAAGATGTTTACTACAAATTTGTCTATATAGTTTTTAATGACTTGTTTCCCCTTCTTTAGTGTTCTGGGATCTTATGTTTTTTAAAGATTTCTGTATTTTATTTTATGTAGATGTATATTTTGCCTGTGCATCTATCTGTGCGTTTACCATGTGCATGCTTGGAACCCATAGAGGACAGAAGAGAGTATAAAAATCCCATGAAATTGAAGCTATGGGTTATTGTGAGATACCATATAGGTTCTGGGAACTGAACTCAGGTTCTCTGTAAAAACAACAGGTGCTTTTAACTAAGCAACCTTTCCAGTCTGTTTTGGGATCTTTTGTCATGAACGGAGTGGATTTTGTCAAAGGAATTTTCTTATCTATTGAGATGATCGTGAGAGTTCTCTTTTAGTCCAGTTATGTGGTTAATTATATTTATTGATTTGTATATATTGAACCATTTCTGCCTGTTTGGAATGAAGCCAATTTGATCATGATGAATGATGTTTTTAATGTATTCTTGAATTCAGTTTTCAAGTATATATATTTTTTTGATATTGGGTCTCACTATATAGCTATGACTAGCATGGAAATCGCTGTGTAGACCAAGCTGGCCTCAAACTCTCAGAGATCCACCTGCCTCTGACTCTAGCTCCAGAAAGCTAGGATTAAAGGCATTTGCCACTATACCCAATGCATATTTTTGAAGCAGAATATCACTAAATTATCTAGGCTGGCACTTGATCTTTCTGTCTCAGCCTCCTGAGTAGCCGGGATTACAGACATGTGTTGCTGTGCCCAGCTGTATTCTACCTTCTTAAGTAAACGTTAGAATCTACATTTTTACCTGCCCATAGTTTTATTTTGATATGCAAATTATGTAGACCTACATTTGTGAACCATGGGCAAAACAAAATGCCTGGGTTTGGGAATCTTAGAGATTTCAGTTTGAATTCCTTATATCCATGGACCTAAATCCTTACTGAAAATGTCTCAGGCAGCATATAGTCTCAGGTGGGACAATACCTTCTACCTAGTGGAAGTTTGGGGGAGATTTTCATAGATGTTGCGTATAAAGCGTCCAACACCAGGCGTGTCAGACAGCAGGTGTCAAAAATAGGAGCGATCACTTCTTTTTTTTTTTTTTTTTTGGTTTTTCGAGACAGGGTTTCTCTGTGTAGCCCTGGCTGTCCTGGAACTCACTTTGTAGACCAGGCTGGCCTCGAACTCAGAAATCCTCCTGCCTCTGCCTCCCAAGTGCTGGGATTAAAGGCGTGCGCCACCACCGCCCAGCGAGCGATCACTTCTTAATGGGGGCGAGTGGGAAATAAGATTGGAAAGATTTGAATCAGGTTTTCAGAGGACCTGGATTGCCAGGTCTTATTCTTGTGACACTGAGGAACCTTGGCAGGCCTGTCAGCAAGGGGGAGAAATGACCCTAAAGAATTTGTGGTACTGTTCCCTTAGTCTGGTCTGGGAAAGGAACAAGAAGCCCTTGGCCCAGCAGCTCTTGGGTTAAAATCTTTGCAGGCATCTGAGTTATTTGTAACCCGTTGTCATGGCAACTTGTCTGGCAAGTGAGCCAGTGCTGCAAGCTCCTGATGGTGGGGCGGTGGGGCGGGGAGGGCAGTGGGAGAAGACAGAAGAATTGGAAAGGGGTTCATCTGTGACCAGTGTCTCACATTCCTCTGATTTGCCCGAAGCTTTTCAGCTGCAGAAGAGGTTGAGCATCCTCTGGGGAGAATCATTGGATGTCAGGCCCTCTCCTCCCTGATCTCCTGATATTTCAGATGTGGAAATAGACTGAGAGAGGGCCAGCAGCTGGCTCAAGGCCACAAACAAGTCAGGGACAGAGAGAGTACTAGCACCCTCCTACCCTTTTATTTATTTATTTTTCACAATCCAGTTGTTAGCCTCCTCCTGGTCCACCCTCCCACAGTTTCTCATCATCCAGTTCCTCCTCCCCTTTCTCCCTACCCCCTCCCAACCCCCACCAGGCCTGCCTACTCCCTGGGGTCTCAAGTCTCTCTATGGTTAGGCACCTCTTCTCCCACTAAGGCAAGACCAGGCAGTCCTCTGTTGTATATGTGTCTGGGGCCTCAGACCAGCTTGTGTATGCTGCCTGGTTGGTGGTTCAGTGTCTGAGAGATCTCAGGGGCCCGAGTTAGTTGAGACTGTTGGTCTTCCTATAGGGTTGCCCTCCTCCTCAGCTTCTTCCAGCCTTTCCCTAATTTAACCACAAGGTTCCCCCCCCCCCCGCCCGACTTCAGTCTATCCAGTGGGTGTAAGTATCTGCGTCTGCTCAGTCAGGTGTTTGTTGGGTCTCTCGCAGGACAGTCATGCTAGGCTCCTGTCTGTAAGCACACCATAGCATCAGTAATAGTGTCAGGTCTTGGAGTCTCTCCTTGAGATGGATCCCAAGTTGGGCCGGTTATTGGACAGTTTTTCCCTCGGTCTCTTCTCCATTTTTGTCCCTGCGGTTCTTTTCAAACAGGAACAATTCTGGGTCAGAGTTTTGACTGTGGAATGGCAACCTAACCTCTCCACTTGATGCCCTGTCTTTCTACTGGAGGTGAACTCTACAAGTTCCCTCTCCCACTGTTGGGCATTTCATCTAAGGTCCCCGCTATTGAGTCCTGATAGTCTCTCAGCTCCCAGGTCTCTAGTACTTTCTAGAGGGTTCCCCACATCCCACCTCCTGAGGTTCCCTGTTTCGATTCTTTCTTCTGGTCCTCATGGCTTCTCTCCTGTTCCCCCCTCCCATACTTGATCATGTTCACCTTTTCCCTCTCCTCTTCCTCTCTCCCACCCATGTCCCTCCCTCCCTCTGCCTCCTGTGATTGCTTTCTTCTCCCTCCCAAGTGGGATTGAAGCATCTTCACCTGGGCCCTTTGGCTTGGTAACCTTCTGTGGATTGTATCTTAGATATTCTCAACATTTTTTGGCTAATATCCACTGATTAGTAAGTACATACAATGTACGCACTTTTGGGTCTGAGTTACCTCACTCACTATGATATTTTCTAGTTCTATCCATTTACCTGCAAAACTCATGGTGTCCTTGTTCTTAATAGCTGAGTAGTATTCCATTGTGTGAATGTACCACATTTTCTGTATCCATTCCTCTGTTGAAGGACATCTGGATTGTTTCCAGCTCCTGGCTATCACAAGTAATGCTGCTATGAACATAGTGGAGCATGTGTCCCTGTGGCATGATGGGGCATCTTTTGAGTATATGCCCAAAAGTGGTATAGCTAGGTCTATTTCTAATTTTCTGAGGAACATCCAGAGTGATTTCCAGGGTGGTTGTACCAGCTTGCAATCCCACCAGCAATGGAGGAGTGTTATTCTTTTTCCACATCCTCACCAACATGTGCTGTCACCTGAGTTTTTGATCTTAGCCATTCTGATTGGTGTAAGGTAGAATCAAAGGGTCGTTTTGATTTGCATTTCCCTGATGACTATGGATTTTGAACATTTCTTTGCTTCTCTAGCCTCTCAAGATTCCTCTCTTGTGAATTCTCTGTTTAACTCTGTACCCCATTTTTTATTGGATTGTTTGGGATTATTTTTTGGAGGTTAGCTTCTTGAGTTCTTTATACATTCTGGATATTAGCACTCTATTAGATGTGGGGTTAGTGAAGTTTTTTTTTCCAATCTGTAAGTTGCCAATTTTTCCTATTGAGTATGTCATTTGCCTTACAGAATCTTTTCAGTTTCATGAGGCCCCATTTATCAATTCTCGATCTTAGAGCCTAAGCCATTAGGAAATCCCCACCAAACTCCCATGCCAATGAGTTTGAGGCTCTTTCCCACTTTCTCTTCTATTAGATCAATGTATCTGGTTATAGGTTGAGGTCCTTGATCCACTTGGTCTTGAGCTTTGTTCAAGGTGACAAATATGGTTCTATTTTCATTTTTCTACATACTGACTGCCAGTTAGACCAGCACCATTTCCTAAAGATGCTTTCTTTTTTCCATTGTATTTTTTGATCAAGTATCCATAAGTGGTTTTATTTCTGGGTCTTCAATTTTACTCCATTGATCAACTTGTCTGTCTCTGTACCAATACCATGTGGTTTTTATTAGTGTTCCTCTGTAGTACAGCTTGAGGTCAGGGATGGTGATTCCCCCAGAAGTTCTTTTATCGTTAAGAATAGTTTTCGCTCTCCTTACTTTTTTGTTTTTTCATATGAAATTGAGAATTGCTCTTTCCATGTCTTTGAAGAATTGTGTTGGAATTTTGGTCTGTAGATTGCTTTTGATAGTATGGCCATTTTTACTGCATTGATCCTACCAATCCATAAGTATGGGAGATCTCTCCATTTTCTGAGGTCTTGGTCGATTTCTTTCTTGAGAGATTTGAAGTTCTTGTCAAACAGATCTTTCCCTTGTTTGACTAGAGTTATCCCAAGATATTTTATATTATTTGTGACTATTGTAAAAGGTGTTGTTTTCCTATTTTCTTTCTCACTTCTTTATTAGTTGTATAAAGGAAGGCTACCAATTTGCTTGAGTTAATTTTATATCCAGCCACTTTGCTGAAGTTGTTTATCAGCTGTAGAAGTTCTCTGGTATCATATTTGGAGTTGCTTATGTATACGACCATATCATCGGCAAATAATGATACCTTGACTTCTTCTTTGCCAATTTGTATCCCCTTAATTTCCTTTTGTTGTTTATTGTTCTAGCTGGAACTTTGAGTACTATATTGAATAGATATGGGGAGAGTGGACATTTTTGTCTTGTCCCTGATTTTAGTGGGACTGCTTCAAGTATCTATCCATTTAATTTGATATTGGCTGTTGGTTTGCTGTATATTGCTTTTATTGTGTTTAGGTTTGGGCCTTGAATTCCTGATCTTTCCAATACTTTTAACATGAAGAAGTGTTGGATTTTGTCAAATGCTTTGCAGCATCTAAGAAGATGATGATGTGATTTTTTTTCCTATGAGTTTGTTTACATAGTGGATTACGTCAATGGATTTTCATATATTAAACCAACCTTGCATCCCTGGGATGTAGCCTACTTGATAGTGGTGAATGATGGTTTTGATGTGTTCTTGGATTCTGTTTGCTATTTTTTTTTTTTTTTGGTTGTTGTTTTGAGCCTCAAGGCCAAAAGTCTAAATCAAAAGTGTTAGTAAATTTTAATACAGCTCTATTCATTTCATCACATTTAAATTCATGAGTTACACCCACATTATTGTCCTGGTAACAGTTCTGAAAATGCATAGCATAAAGCAGAGAAGGACCACCTCCATCAGAGGGCCTACTGACACAACCTTGCTTTCTACTCCCAACAGAACTACCTGGTGTGTGAAGGGGCCTCTGGGAGCCAATCATTGATTCAGGGACTTTCCTTGATGATGATTTATCACAGCCACAGTTACATATCATCAGTCACCAGGAAGTCTGGGGAGAGGAGACACACAGTCAGGACAGAGCCTTCCTCCTTCAGTGGGAAGATGGGAGCCCTGGCACGAGACGGGGAGGAGAGAGTTCAGCCATTGTCCTTATATGTTCACTCATGGAAAGTGTCACTGGAGCCTGGAACCTAATGTAATCCTCTGAAACCATGGCTGGGATGGAAGGTCTGCCACAGGACAGTGTCACAGTGTCATGATGAGTTTGTGGCTTCAGCTGGGCACCCGGTAGTTCAGTTTGGGTCAAAATCAATCTTCTCCACAGTCATGGTAGCCCTGTACCAAACCCATGAGTAGGGGAGCCTGCAGCTCGCTAAATGCATCGGCCAAGAAGATGGCTCTGAAGAGACGATGCAAGCAAGCTGTTGTATTCAGGCCCTGGTCCATACTGAACGGGGCCAGCCTGGACAGGTCAAGTTCATAGAATTCTTTGGGGCTGAGAGCATTGCCTCCAAGAAGGATCAACACTTGTGGTACTAATGTTCAGGCAAAGAAGTCTTGTAGGTGACTGAGGACACTCTCCAGTTCCGCCAAAGCTTGCTGACACTTCCTGTTGCTTGCTTCTATGGCAAGCCTGAGGTTTCTTTCTTGCTGTGTTCTCTGCCTGGGTAGAAGATTGCCTGTAGAATGCTTCAGCTGTTCATAGGGCAGAGGGAGCTGTTGACTTTGGTACACGATATGCTTTAGAAGTTCACAAGTAAACTGGCAGTAGCCTTCCTGGCTCATGGGCCCAGGAAACACCACTGGCACCAGGTATCATGGGCAAAAGGGCTCCACAGGATTGGAAGGTTCCTGGGATGATGGGATGACGGTCTCAAGATCTACCCCGGGAGCACGAGTTTCTCCTGGCCTCTCATACCAATCCAAATTTGGGGTGGCAGCAGGGGACATTTCTGATAGATTCTCCTGCCCAGATGTAACCATTGTGACTCCATTTGCTAAAGTTTTATGAAGTATTTCTGCATCAATATTCACAAGTGAAATTGGTCTGAGGTTCTCTTTCTTTGTTGGGTCTTTGTGTGGTTTAGGTATCAGAGTAATTGTGGCTTCATGGAATAAATTACGTAGTGTTCATTCTGTTTCTATTTTATGGAATAATTTGAGGAGTGCTGGTATTAGCTCTTCTTTGAAGGTCTGATAGAATTCTCCACTAAAGCCATCTGGTGCTGGACATTTTTTTTTTTTTTGGTTGGGTGGCTTTTAATGACTTCTATTTCTTTAGGGGACATTGGCCTGTTTAGATAGTTTACCTGCTCTTGATTTAACTTTGGTATGTGGTAACTGTCTAGAAAATCATCCACTTCATCTATATTTTCCAGTTTTGTTGAGTATTGGCTTTTATAGTAGGATCTGATGTTTCTTTGAATTTCCTCAGTTTCTGTTTTTATATCTCCCTTTTCATTTCTTATTTTTATAATTTGGATACTGTCTCTGTGCCCTTTAGTTAGTTTGGCCAGGGGTTTATATATCTTGTTGATAAATCTTTTCTCAAAGGACCAGCTTTTGGTTTTGTTGATTCTTTGTATAGTACTCTTTGTTTCTATTTGGTTAATTTTGGCCCTGAGTTTGACTATTTCCTGATGTCTAATCCTCTTGGGTGTGTTTGCTTCTTTTTGTTCAAGAGCTTTCAGGTGTACTGTTAAGTTGCTAGTGTAGGATCTCTCCAATTTCTTTATGAGGGCTTTAGTACTATGAGTTTTCCTCTTAGCACTGCTTTCATTGTGTCCCATAAGTTTGGGTATGCTGTGTCATCATTTTCATTGAATTCCAGGAAGTCTTTACTTTCTTTCTTTATTTCTTCCCTGACCAAGTTATCATGGAGTAGAGCATTGCTCACTTCCCATGGATACGTGAGTTTTCTGTTATTTTTGTTGTTATTGAAGATCAACCTTAGTCCATGGTGATCTGATAGGATGCATAGGATTATTTCAATCTCCTTGTATCTTCTTAGCTTTTTCATTGTGTCCTGGATTTCCTGGATGTTTTGGGTTAGCATTTTTTTATGTTTTGAATTTTCTTTGACTGTTGTGTCTATATCTTCTAAGGTATCTTCTATGCCTGAGATTCTCTCTTCTACCTCCTATATTCTGTTATTGATGCTTGCATCTATGACTCCTGACCTGTTTCCTAGGTTTTCCATTTCCAGGGTTGCTTCCATTTTCTGTATTGTTTCTACTTCCATTTTTAGGTCTTGGACTGCTTTGATCAATTCTTTAACCTGTTTTATTGTTTTCCTGTATTTCTTTAAGGGATTTGTTTCCTCTTTAAAGGCTTCTACCTGTTTGCCTGTGTTTCCCTGTATTTCTTTCAGTGAGTTACTTATGTCCTCCTTAAAGGACTCTATTATCTTCATGAGATAGGATTTTAGGTCAGCATCCTGGTTTTCAGGTGTGTTGAGGTATCTCTGACTTGCTGTGGTGGAAGAACTGGATTCTGATGGTGCCAAAGTATATTGGCTTCTGTTGCTTATGGTCTTGCACTTGCCTCTCATCATTTGGTTATCTCTGGTGTAAACTGGTGTGAGTGTTCTGTCTGAAGCCTGCCTCCTGTGTCCCTAGGTTGCTGCAGGTCTCCTGGGAGTCCTCGGCCCTGGCTGTAGCAGATCTCCTGGGAGGCTTTCAGACTGTGCAGTCCGTTGCCCTGGGTGCAGCAGATCTGATTGGCCATCAAAGTGTAGGGTCTTCAGAGGGACAGACAAGCTGATGGTCTGCCCTTGCAGAAGGTACAGGCAGGAAGGGAGGTGGGGTTCAAGCAGAAAGGATGGGTCCCAAGTCAGCTGGGCACCCCTGCCCCCTTTATTAAAGCACTCATGAGATGGAACTGAAGCACCTGGAGTAAGTAAGCCCTTGAAAGCAATTTGTCCATTTACACACACAATACACACCCGCCCTTTTGTAGTTGTTCCTATGGGAAACTAGGACCCAGAGTGGTTTACAACTGACTAGGCATCACACAGCAGTTCTGAGATTGAAACTGTAGATCTCTTAAGCCTCTGTGCTGACTGCCAAGCTAGAGCCTCCCATGGCAATATTACTTCAACTGCCTTGGCCTTTGATGCCCTTCAAAAGCACACATGTTCTGGTCACATACCCCGTTCCCCGTAACTCCTTCAGTCGCATGCAGGGATGTCTGTAATTAGCCACTTTTCTCATTACTGTGGCAAAATACCCAACAAAAGCAACTTAAGATGAGAGGACTTATTCTGGCTCACAGTGAGAAGGTACAGGGAAGGCCTGGTGGCAAAAGAATGAGGTGGCGGCTCACATTGCATCCACCGTCATGATCCGGGAGAGATGATGCTGATCCTCCGGCTGCATTTCTCCTTTCTCCATTTACCTATAGGCTAAAAAGAGAGACAAAAGACATATAAATAAAACAAAAACAAAAGATAAAATAATAATATAAAAAAGTGTTTTCAAACAAGCAAGAGCCTTAACACGACATTATGCAACAAGGAACCTCCAAAGATGGCAGTGAGTTAGTTTTCTGTTGACCATCTCCTGCTGGGCGTGTAGCCTACCCTTAATTGTAGTGTGTTTTCCCTGCTGAGAGCCCAGTGAAAAAACTAAATTTACATTTGCAAGTGGTTGTCAGTTGATTATTGTTTCTAGGTTAGGGATGGCGGGGGTGGGGGGGTGTTGGGGCGGGGTGCTCATGTATCCACTTCTCCTTTCAGCTCTAGGACCTCATCTGCTGCAGACCTGTGCAGGCCCTGTGTTTGCTGCCTAAGTGTCTGTGAGTTCGTATATGCATTGATCATGTTAATTTAAATAGAGGCCTTTGTTTTGCCAGTGTCCTCTGCCCCCTCTGGCTCTTTCTGCCTCCTCTTCTGTGGAGGTCCAAAGACACTAGCACATAGAGGCAAAGATCCTATGTTGGTATCAGCTCAATTTCTCCATGTTCATTGAGTTATGTAGGTATTGTCTTCAGCAATGGGGCCTTGCCATCAGTTTATGGAGAGCAACCTATATAGTCTTGGCTATAGCCTGTTTGTATGGAGGTTCCCACAGGACCCCTTTTGGAGCTCTGTATCCCCCATTATTTGATGGTTTTTATTTAGATCGCCCTCATACATGTATATATTTTAGTAAGTTTCTACTGTATTAGGTTTCCATACTACCTCTCCAATGGCCCTTAATTTTAGCTGTTTCTCCCTGTATTCACTTCCTCAACCCTCCTCTTCCTTCCCCAAATCCACTTGATCCTCTCATTCCAGCTTCCCTCATCCATCTATAACTATCTATTTTATTTTCCTTTACTAGGGAGATCTAGCTGTCCTGCCTCCAGTCCCTTACCTATCATCTCTAGTCCTATGTATTATAGCTTGGTTATTATTGACTTAACAGTCAATATCAGCATATAAGCAAATACATACCATATTTATCTTTCTTTTGGCATCTGGGTTACCTCACTCAAGATGATTTTTTTCTAGTTCCATCCATGTATCTGAAATTTTCATATTTTCTTTTTTTAATAGCTTAATAAGACTCTCTTGTATAAATGTGCTACATTTTCTCCATCTGTTCTTCTGTTGAAGGCATCTAGGTTGTTTCCAGTTTCTCACTATTATGAACAGAACACCAATGAAGTTGGTTAAACAAATGTCTCTCTGATAGAATGAAGTGATCTTTGGGTATATGCCCAAGAGTGGGATAGCTAGATCTTGAGGTAGATTGACTCCCATCTTCTTGAAAATTCACCACACTTATTTCCATAGTGGCTGTACAAGTTTGCACTCCCATAAGCAATGGATGAGTGTTTCCCTTACTCCACATCCTTACCAGCATGAGCCTGTCACTTGGGTAGTTGATCTTAGCCATTCTGACAGACGTAAGATGAAATCTTAAAGTAGTTTTGATTTGCATTTCCTTGTTGGCTAAGGGTATTGAACATTTCTTTATTTCTTGGCCATTTGAGTTTCCTTTTTTGAGAATTCCCTTTTTAGACTTGTACCCCATTTTTAATTAGTTTATTTTCATTGATTTATTTACCTATCTATCTGTTTATTTTCATTGAAAATAGAAAATAGAGGGCGGGAGAGATGGCTCAATGATAAGAGCACTGACTGCTCTTCCAGAGGTCCTGAGTTCAAATCCCAGCAACCACATGGTGGCTCACAACCATCTGTAATGAGATCTGATGCCCTCTTCTGGTATGTCTGAAGACAGCGACAGAGTACTCAAATCTTTACAAAAAAAGAAGAAAATAGAAAATAGAATCTTCTCTCACACAATACATTTCAACCACAATTTTCCCTTCCTCCACTCTTCCTAGCTCCCCTTAACCTCCTCTCTGCCTCCAGATAACTCCCCCTCCATTTCATCTTGAGAAAAGAGCAGGCTTCCAAGATAAGACAGCCAAATAGGACAAAACAAGATACAATAAGACAAGGTGAAATCCCTTATATTGTAGCTATACAAGACAGCCCAATAGGAGGAAATGAGTCTCAAGAGCAGGCAAAGAGTAAGAGACACACTCACTTGCACTGTTAGGAGTCCCACAAAAACACCAAACTCACAGACACACTTTTTTATGTAGAGAACCTGGTGCAAACCCATGTGGGCCATGCTTACAGGTCAGTCTCTGTGAGCCCAGGTGAGCCCTGTCTAGCTGATTGGGTGAGCAACATTCTCCTAGTGTCCTTCATTCATTCCCTCTGACTCCTACAGTCTTTCCTCCCCCTCTTCCACAGGGTTTCCCAATATCCAAGGGGAGGAACCCTATGGAGACTCCAATTTAGACTCTCTCTGCATATGTCTGGCTGTGGTTCTCTGTACCCACTCCCATCTGCTGCCAGAGGAAGCCTGTCTGATGACAACAGGACTCAGCATCAATCTTTGAGTATAGCACAATATCTTTAGGAATTATTGCATTAATTTTTTGCCAATTGTATTTGGTTCTACACTAGGTCTCTAGGACATCCAGTCTCAAGTTCCTGGCTGTCCAGGTGGTATAGGGCATGGGCACCCTCTCATGACATGGGCTTCAAGTTATACCAACCATTGGCTGGCCATTCCCACAAGATCTGTGCCACCATTGCCCCAGCATATTTTGCCTGCAGGACAGATTGTAGATGGAGGGGATTTTGACTGGGTTAGTTCCAAGATTCTATTTCCAAAGCCTACAGAGTACCTTCTTACACCAAAAAGGCTAGAACATAGGGGTGAAGGCTCCAAGCTTCCACCACCTCACCCTCTCTACTTTCAATGAACTGTGTGAAAGTTGTCCTTGGAAATCAGACCCTGCTGTCAGTTTTCAGAGTCCTTCTGACCTAGCATCAGCCTGGGTTGTTTATGGATTTCCTTCCTCAGGACCTCCTTGGCCAACAGCTCATCTAAATGTAACCCAGTCCTACCACTAGAGGCCTTGCCTGGCTACAAATGGCCAATTCAGGTTCCATGCCCTCCATTACTAGGGGTCCTCACTAGGATCATCCTCATAGTTTCCAGGAAATTTCTACTGCACTAGGTTTCCACAAACCATCACCTAAATTCTGCCCAGTTCCAGCTGTTTGTTCTCACAATGTGATCCTTCCCACTCCTGCCCCCACAAGCCCCATGTCCACCTGCAGAATCTATTCTATTTCCCCTTCCCATAGAGACCCACTTGCCATATACCTCCTCTTTACCTAACCTCTCTGGGTGTCTGGATTATAGCTTGATTATCATTTACTTTAGAGCTAATATCCAATTATAAGTAAATACATACCATATTTGTCTTTCTGGGTCTAAGTTACCTCACTCAGGATGGTTTTTTTCTGCTTGCATTAGTTTGCCTACAGATTTCATGTGGTCATTTAAAAAAAACTGCAGAATAATACTCCATTGTGTCAACATACCATGTTTTCCTTATCTATTCTTCAGTTGCAGGACATTTGGGTTGTTCTCAATAACTGACTATTATGAATGATGCTGCTATGACTGTAGTTGAGCAAGTGTCCTTGTGGTAGGATGGAGCATCCTTTGGGTATATGCCTAAGAGTGGTATAGCTAGATGTTAAAGTAGATCAATTCCCAAGTTTCTTTTCTTAATTTTTAAAGAATTATTTATTTATTTTATGTATATGAGTACACTTTAGCTGTCTTCAGATCCCATTGCAGATGGTTGTGAGCCACCATGTGGTTGCTGGGAATTGAACTCAGGACCTCTAGGAAAAGCAGTCAGTGCTCTTAACCACTGAGCTGTCTTTCCAGCCCTCAATTCCCAATTTTCTAAGGAACCATCACACTGATTTCTATAGCGACTGTACAAGTTTGCATTCCCATCAGCAATGAAAGAGTGCTCCCCTTGCTCCACATGCTAACCAGCATGGGCTGTTGCTTATGTTATTGATTTTTAGTCATTCTGACAGATGTAAGTGGAGTCTCAAAGTAGGTTTAATTTGCATTACCTTGGTGACTAAGGATGTTGAACATTAAGAGATTCTTGGCCGGCCGGGCGGTGGTGGCACACGCCTTTAATACCAGCACTTGGGAGGCAGAGGCAGGTGGATTTCTGAGTTCGAAGCCAGCCTGGTCTACAGAGTGAGTTCCAGGACAGCCAAGGCTACACAGAGAAACCCTGTCTCGAACAACAACAAAAAAAAAAAAAGAGATTCTTGGCCATTAGAGATTCTTTGTTCAGAATTTTCTATTTAGATCTATATCTCATTTTAAAACTGGATTTTAAACATGTAGTTTCTTGAGTTTTTATATATTTTGGATATTATTCCTCTATTGGATATGGAGTTGGTGAAAATCTTTTCCTATTCTGTAGGCTGCTGTTTTGCCCTATTGACAGTGTCCTTTGCCTTTCAGAAGCTTTTAGTTTCATGAGGTCCCATTTGTTAACTGTTGATCTTAATGCCTGGTCAGCAATTTTTCTTCCATGAGTTCAAGGCTGTTCCCCACTTTCTCTTCTATCATGGCCAGTGTGTCTAGTTTTATGATGAGGTCTTTGATCTATTTGGACTTGAATTTTGTGCAGAGTGATAAGTATGGAACTATTTGCATTCTTCTACATGCAGACATCCAGTTAGACCAGCACTACTTATTGAAGAAGCTCCTTTTTCAAAGTCTATACCTGAATTGTTAATCTAAAAATTGGGTGTACATAGGTATATGGTTTTATGGCTGAGTCTTCAATTCAATTGCATTGATCAACCTGTCTGTTTTTATGGCAGTACCATATGGTTTTTATTACTATTGCTCTGTACTACAACTTGAAATCAGGAATGGTGAGACCTCCAGCAGTTTTGTTATTGTTCAGGAATGTTATAATTATCTGGAGATTTGGGTTTCCATATGAAATTGAAATTTTCCTTTCAACATCAGTGAAGAATTGTGTCAGAATTTTGATGGGGATTGTGTTAAATTTGTAGATTGCTTTTGGTTGTATGGCCATTTTTACTAGTTAATTCTACCAATACATGTGCATGGAAGATCTTTCCATCTTCTGATATCTTCCTCAATTTCTTTTTCAAAGACTTGAAGTTTTCATCATGCAAGTCTTTCACTTGCTTGGTTAGTCTTGTTCTTGATTTTAGTGAAATTTCTTTGTGTTTCTTTCTATTTAATTTGATGTTGGCTACAGGTTTGCTGTAGATTCCCTTTATTATATTTAGGTATGTCCACTATATCCCTAATCTCATTAGGACTTTTGTGATGAAGGGTTGTTGGATTTGGGGGATCTAATGATATGGTCATATGGTTTGTTTCTTTCAGTATGTTTATGTTGTAGATTACATTTACTGATTTTCATATGTTGAACCATACCTACATCCCTGGGATGAAGACTATTTATCACTATGAATGATCTTTTTTGATGTGTTCTTGGATTTGGTATGCAAGAATTTTATTATTTTTGCATCTATGTTTATAAAGAAAACTGGTCTGTAATTTAAATTGTTGAGTATTTTTATGTGGTTTGGGTATCAAGGTAACTGTGGCCTCATAAAATGAGTTGGGCAATATTCCTTATGTTTCTATCATGCAAAATAGCTTGAGGAGTGTTGGCAGTAATTCTACTTTGAAAATCCGGTAGAATTTTGCAATAAAACCATCCATTCCCTGGTGTTTTTTTTTTTTGGGGGGGGGGTTGGGAGACTTTTAATGATTGCTTCTATTTCCCTAGGGATTGTAAGTCCATTTAAATTGTTTACCTGATCTTGATTTGACTTTGGTAAGTGGTATCTAACAAGAAAATTGTCCATTTCACTTAGATTTTCCCATCTTGTGGAGTACAGGATTTAGAAGTAAGACACAATGATCTTTTGGATTTCCTCAGTGTATATTTCCTTTAACCAGAAATTAAATGCATTTATTAATGATTATTTTAAATCATTAATAAATGATATAAGGTAAATAAAGCATGTTAAAATGAGAATACAGTGATAGATAAGATCTAGATATTTGCTACCCTTAATTTGTAAAAACATGCCTTTGTAAATGCCACAATGATGTAGTAGCTCCCTGCATAGCTCTACTCTGCAGAGGCTGAGAAGGCAGGATAATATTTAAACATCCCATAAGAAGTTTATCAAAATGAGAATTTTGCCTAATTGCTAAAATTCTCTGGGCAGAGAGACCAGCAGGCACAGTCTGCAAAGCAGGAGGTAGGGCATGGCTCTCAATGACATTAACATGGGAAGCTAAGGGTCTTCCAAACTCTAAAGACATATGCAGCCCTACAAGACCAGAGCCCGAAGAGCAGAACACATAGTACTGTCTATACTCATTGCAATTCTTTTTTATCACTAATTCACTTTACATTCTGCTAACTGTTCCCTTCCCAGTCCCTCCTCCCACAACCTTTCCCCCAACCCCTCCCCTTCTTCAGTGTCTGTTGTTATGTCTCCCTTTTCATTTCTAATTGTGTTGATTTGGATACTATCTCTATACCCCTTAGTTAGTTTGGCTAAGGGTTTATCTATCTTGTTGACTTTCTCAAAGAATCAGTTCTTAGTTTTGTCGACTCTTTGTATTGTTCTCTTTGTTTCTAATTGATTGATTTCCTCCTGAAGTTTGACTATTTCCTGTAGTCTACTACTCTTGGGTGTGTTTGCTTCTTTTTGTTCTACAGCTTTCAGGTCTGTTTCAAGTTGTTAGTGTATGATCTCTCCAATTTCTTTATGAGGGCACCTAGTGCTATCTACTCTCCTCTATTAATTTGGGTATGTTGTGCCCTCATTTTCATTGAATTCTAGAAGTCTTTCATTTCCTTCTTTATTTCTTCTTTGACCCAGTGGTCATTGAGTAGAGAGTTGTTCAGTTTCCATGAGTGTGTAAGCTTTCTGTTTCTGTTGATATCCAGCTTTAATCCATGGTGGCCTGATAGTAGTCAGTGAGCTATTTCAATTTATCTATTGAGATTTGCTTTGTGACAGAGTCTGTGGTCAGTTTTGGAGAAAGTTCTGTGAGGTGCTGAGAAGAAGGTGTATTCTTTTGTGTTCAGGCAGAGTATTCTGCAAATATCTGTTAGGTTCATTTGGCTTATAATCTTAGTTAACTCTATATTTTTTGTTGATATCTAGTTTCTTGAGTTCTTTATATGTTTTGGATATTGCCCTAACATATTTTGCAGGCATGACACGTTGTAGGTCAAAGTTTTTGCAGCTGGGTTGGTGTCCACATTTCTCTTTCATAGCCTGCAGAGGACCTTCTGTAAAAAACAGACTAGAATGTAGGGGTGAAGGTTCCATGAAGGCACAAGCTCGATCTCTTCACATAAAATGAGTTACGTGGGTGTTTTCCTTAGCAAACATTGTTTGGTTTGCAGAGAACAACCTTTTGTCTTAGCAACAGTCTAGGACATTTGCGGAGTTCCATGGAAAGCCCTTGCACAACATCCCAATTGATTGCAACCCGGTTCTGCCCCTAGAAGTCTCACCTGGCAACAGGAGATGGCCAGTTGACATTCTCTATCCCCCATAACTAGAAGTCCTCATTAGGATCACCTTCGTAGCTTCCAGGAAGTTTCCATTGCACCAGGTTTCCACACAAATCCCCAAATGACCCCTAAGTCCAGCCTTCTGTCCCCCCACTCTCTCCCTCTACCCCATCCCCTCTACCTGATTCCCCAGCTCCCATACCCAATAGTCCCCTAGTCTGCCTGTAAAATCTATTCCATTTACCCCTCCCAGGGAGATACATGCATCCCATCTAGACCCCTCTTCCTTATCTAACCTCTCTGGGTATCTGGATTAGAGCCGATTGTCATTTACTTAACAGTTAATATCTACTTACAAGTGAATACATACTATATTTCTCTTTTTGGGTCTGGGTTACCTCACACAGGATGATTTTTTTTCTAGTCCTATCCATTTGCCTGCAAATTTCATGCTGACATTTTTTAACTGCAGAGTGATACTCCATTGTGTAAATATACCACATTTTTGGTTCAGTCTTCTTTTGAGGGTCATCTAGGTTGTTTCCAATAATTGGCTATTATAAATAAAGCCACAATGAACATAGTTGAGAATATATCCTTGTGATAGGATGGAACATTCTTTGGGTATGCCCAAGAGTGGTATAGCTGTTCTTGAGGTAGCTTGATTCCCAACTTTCTGGGCTACTGCCATGCTGATTACCAAAATGGCTGCACAATTTGCATCCCCACCAGCAGTAGAGGAGTGCTCTGTTCTCCTTGCTGCACATCCTCACCAGTGTGAGCTGTCACTTGTGTTATTGAACTTAGCCATTCTGACAGATGTAAGATAGAATCTCGAAGTAGGTTTGATTTGCATTTCCCTTATGGCTAAGGATAGTGAACATTTCTTTAAATGTTTCACATCTATTTGAGTTTCCTTTGTTGAGAATTCTGTTTAGATCTGGAAAGCAGTCTGGCAGTTCCTCAGAAAACTGGGCATGACTCTCCCAGAGGATCCGGCTATACCACTCCTGGGCATATACCCAGAGACTTTACCTGCATGCAATAAGGACACATGCTCCACTATGTTCATAGCAGCCTTATTTATAATAGCCAGAAGCTGGAAAGAACCCAGATGTCCCTCAACGGAGGAATGGATTCAGAAGATGTGGTCTATTTACACAATGGAATACTACTCTGCAATTAAAAACAATGAATTCACGAAATTCCTAGGCAAATGGTCAGATCTTGAAAATATCATCCTTAGTGAGGTAGCCCAATCACAAAAGAACACACATGGTATGCAGTCACTGATAAGGGGATATTGACCCAGAATCTCGGAATACCCTAGACACAATATGCATATCAATAGATTTCCAAGAAGATGGAAGGAGAGACCCCTGGTCCTGGAAAGACTGGATGTAGGGGAATGCCAGGACAGAGAAGCGAGAGGGGGTTGAATGGGGAAAAGAGGGAGGGAAGGGGGCTTATGGGACTTTCGGGGAGGGAGGAAACGTGAAAGGGGAAATGATTTTGAATGTAAATAAAAATATAAAAAATAAAATAAATAAATAAATAAAAGTTGGGTTATTTGTTGGGTTATTTTTTTAGCCTTTTATTGATTATGATTTTCACATCATGCATCCCTGTTCCTGTCATCTCCCCATCCCCTCATATTCATCCTTCACCTTTGCAACCCTCCCAAATAAAACACATGAGCACACACACAAAAACAAACAACAAAAAACATAAGAAAACATCTCATTGTGGAAGCTGTAGTATGTCACAGTGTGTCCTACAGTCTATCCCTCTGTCCACACATCTTCACTTGCAAATGTTCATTACTATACTGGTCTGGTTCAAGACCTCTTGCTCTGTGACACCATCAATATTGGAACCTCACTGGGACTCCTCCCAGTTATCCTGTTGTTGCCCTGTGTCTTGGAGATCCTGCAGTTTTGGAACAGCAGGACCGGCCATTTTATATGCCCAACCATTCACAGATTATATAGATTCTGGAGTGGGCCAGTTCAGAGCCCTGGATCTGACCCTGTTTGGTAGCTGAGCTGGTCAACCCACCAGCCTTCCTTTATCTGTGCCACCAGGGTGAGTTCTCCAGCAGTGTTTGGCAGGAACACAAAGTCCACAAAGATCTTCTATACAACTGGGTCAGAAAATCTAAACACAGACACATTAAGGGGCTAAGGAAATGATATCACTTTATTAACCTCACTCCACCTATTGTAGAGTAGGTCAAAATAAGACAGACCTTTTGATAATGCAACTCTTCTCTGTGATAATAAAATGAGTCAAAATGCCTGGCATCTCCAGTTTTTCAAGATGCTGTTCAAGATGTTCACTGCTTTATTTTATTATCTATATTATTAGTGTAATAACGCATCTAAGAGGTTAGAACTTGCTGAGAGCAAGATAAAGAGGCCATAAATCCTAAATACCCTACTAACTCCTTGGGTTGCAGGAGAAAGCAAAATCTTGAGCTTTCTGGAATAGCTTACCTTCAGAAAACTCCTGATAACCCATGGATATCTCAAATGTTCTTCATGCATTAGTCCTCCTAGGCCAGATTTCATGCACTCCATGGATGGCAAAGGTGTCTCACACAGCCAGGTCAGCTCCGTGGGATTTGGAGAAAGCACACAAAGTTGAGCATTTAAGGGTGCCATGCTATGGCTGTATGTGGGGGAGTTAAGAATCTCTTGAGAACCAGTCCAGGTGTCCACAATCTAGAAAAAGCATACAGGCTTTAAAATTACCTTCCTATAGGAACCAATCAACATGAGCCAGCATATCTAAAGTAAAGGTCAGAAAGATTTTAGGAATTCCTAGATAGTCTGACTGGTGAAGTTGTTTCCCTCCCAAAACCAATCAGTAAAGCATAGAGAATTTGGTTGCTTCTTTGGATATGAAAACAGCAGACAGGACTTGAAGGAACAGTAAACATCAAGGAAACGTGAACTCACCAACAGACCTCAGTAATAGTACTCTAACACCAATTAGATTGAAATGTAATCTGTAAAGAATTAAAAATCATTGTTCATCAAACATCACATTTTAACAGAAAGCAGAGACGTAACTCAATAATAGCAAAAAAGAAAAATGCCTGATCAACATGAAAAGATCAATAAAGAAAGCACTAGGTTTTAAGGATAAGACAAAATTCTGGACATAAAGAAGATATGTAATGAATGAGCTATAAAATGCAACAGAGAGGCAGGGAGGATTGGCTGTGTTGGATTTTTTTTTTTTTTTAATCAACTTGACACAAATCTAGTCGTATCTGGAAACAGGGAATCTTATCTGAGAAAATACCTCTGTGAGAGTGGCCTATGGGAAGTCTGTGGATCACGTCTTGATTAATGATTAATGAGGGAGTGCCCAGCTCACTGTGAGCAATGCCATTCCTGGGCAGGTGGTCCTGTGTTGTACAAGAATGTAGGTTAAGCAAGCCAGTAAGCAGCATTCCTCTACAGTTTCTGCTTCAGTTTTGACCTCCGGATTGCTGTCTTGACTTCTTTTGATGATGAACTGTGATGTGGAAGTGGAAGCCAAACAAATCCTTTCCTCCCCAAACTGCTTTTTGTTATGTTTGGTTTTGTTTTTCTTTCCACAGCAATAGAAACCCTAACTAAGACAGAAATTGGTACTAGGTTCCTGGGATATTGCTGTAGCAGACAATTGTCTTATTTGGGGGAAAACTGTCAAAGTTCTGAAAAAAACCATTGTGCTCAGAGCTTAATGGGATGTTCTGTGGGATCTTGTAAGATAATGCTGAGAGCAACACGGACAATGGATGCCTGGCTTATGACGTTTCCAAGGGAAGCAAAGACTCTACTGAGGCTGTTCTAGTAATATTTTGAATTAAAGAACTGTGGTCAGCTTGGGCTGAAGACTCAGCCATGATTAACAAGAGACCAGTAGCAATGAAATAAAACCTCTGCATTACTAGGATGTTTGATGTTGATGCTCATTAACTGGAGTTGAGAAATTGGTAGTGATTAAAAAGAGGCCAATGGTGGAGAGTAGATCTGGGAGTATTTCCTCAGGGTCACCACATAGACGCTGTTGTCCAGAAGGGGACAATACTGTACCTCATGGTGGCAGTCAAACTTGGTAATATGATGTTTCCCATGTGGAACTAGTTTTAAAGGCATTAAGAGGTCATAGAGACTGGCTAAGGCTTGGCACCATGAAGCTAAACCATTAGTGAAGGTTTAGCCTCAGGGTGATGTGGAAGTGTAAGCCAAACAAACCCATTTCTCTCCATGTTGCTTTTGGTCATGGTGTTTTGTCACATCAATAGAAACCCTAAGATAATGGCTTAATTGGTAAAGTATTTGACATACAAGATGAAGGTCCTGATTCCAGATCCTAACTAATCACTCATGTTAAAAATAATTAAAAAGCTAGGCTTCATGACACATCTCTGTAATCCCAGCATGGAGTCTGGGGGTATATTTGCTGGATAGCTAATGTTGCCAAATTTGTGAGTTCCAGATTCATTGAGTGTCATTTTACTTCTCTGTTGTTGTGATAAATGTCATAACCAAAAAAGAAAATTGGGGACGAAACAGTTTATTTCATCTTACAGCTTCTAGTCATATCAGAATTTAAGTCAGCACCTCAAGGCAGGAGTCTGGAGGCAGGAACTGAATCAGAGACCAAAGAGGAATTCTGTTTACTAGCTCACTTTTCCTGACCTTCTCAGGTTGCTTTTGAATACAACTTGGGACAACCTGTCCTGGATGGCAATGCCCACAGTGGACTAGACCCCTCCAACATTAATCACTAATTAAAAACAAAATGCCCCAAAGACATGCCTACAGGTCACTATGATGGAGGCTATTCCTCAATGGAGGTTCCCTCTTCACAGGTGACTCTAGTTTGTGTGAAGTTCTCAAAAACTAACCAGCACAATGAGAGACCTTGCCTCCAAAAAATAAGGTGGAAAGTGAAATGGGAAGATATTCCATAAGTGCACGCATGCATGAACACACACACACACACACACACACACACACTTAATTGGAGTAGGAAACACCTAGAGCATTAATAAGGCACAGATTTAAATATGTCTGCAAGGGTGTTCCAAAGAGGATTAAGCATGATCATGGGCAACAGTTTTCATGAACTGGGTCCCCAGAGGGACTAAGATGGGCGGAAATGAGAAAGCCAGCTAAGCAGTAGTGGTCAGCCCTGCTTCCTGGCTGTGGGAGCATTAGAACATTCACACTCTCACCACCATGTCTTCCTCAGTACTACTTCAAACTGTAGCCCAAAGTTCTTCCTTTCTTGAATTATTTTGGTCAGATATTATGTCAAATCCAGACACCCCCTCCCAGAGCTCCCAGGGACTAAAGCACCAACTAAAGAATACACATGGAGCTACCCATGGCTCCAGCCGTATATGTAGCAGAGGATGGCCTTGTTGGACATCAGAGGGTGGAGAGGCCCTTGGTCCAGGGAAGGCTCGATGCCCCAGTATAGGGAAATACCAGGACAGGGAAGCAGGAGTTGGTGGATTGGTGAACACCCTCATAGAAGCAGGGGGAGGGGAAGGGGATAGATTGTTTGCGGGGGTCGGGGGAAGAGGGGGACCAGACTAGTCTTTACCTATGAAAGACTAGTACTTTAAGGACAAGCATAAAGTGAAAGATTGTAAACATATATTCAATACAAATGAAAACCAAAAGAGAGTAGAAATAGCTACATTTATATCAGCAAAAATATTTTTGGATTAAAAACTGGGAAAAGAGACAAAGAAAATCATTATGAAATAAGGGTATTGGGGCGGGAGAGATGGCTCAGTGGTTAGGAGCACTGATGGTTCTTCCAGAGGTCCTGAGTTCAATTTCCAGCAACCACATGGTGACTCACAACCATTTGTAATGAGATCTGATGGCATCTTCTGGTGTATCTGAGGATAGTGACAGTGTACTCACATACATAAAATCTCTTAAAATAAAAGAAAGGTGTTAAGTCACCAAAAAGGTAATTACAATTACAAGTATGTACCTTGTACAATTACAAGTATGTACATTGGAGACCTTAGCTATACAACACAATCATTAGCAAATTTGAGGAGAGACATAGAGAGATATATTAAAATATCAGGGGGCTGGAGAAGTTTGAGTAAGACAGTGCGTTGGAAGCTGTATCTGTGAGACTGGATGAAAAGAAAGTTAAGACAGAAAAACAATAGCTCCTGTTTCTAAAAGAAAGTGTGGTGATGCAGTATTCTGAAAATAGCTCTTGCATTCTAGGAGACTGGAACTCTTGCTGGACCTCATAGCCAAAGTTAATAATACACCTTGAGGTCACTTAAGACTGTTATCTTACTGTGTACTCATCTTGTTTGTTTAATGTGCCTTTAAGAGAACAATGTAGCAACCAATCTTGCTTGTCTTGGATTTCCATGTAATCAACTTTTACAACCTAAGTTAATCCTTAGCTGTAATCTTGATATGCACCCTTCCATGCCCCTGACCCAGAACAGTGTATGTGGATCATCTGCTAAAAGCAGCAGATACAGAGATTGAAAGCAACCTTCTAAAATCTACCATAAAGGTTGAAAGCATCAATTTATACCTACTGTATTTAGCTTTACCTCTGAAGAGCAATAAGAAACATAAAATGAAATGAAATGATTCACCAGGGGGACAAAAACAACAACAAAAATAAATAAATAAATAAAATGGGAAAGAAAAGAAGATTTGACGATGCCTTCTTGTTGATCATGTCTTAGTTATGATGGCTTGCTTATCCATACCTCTTATTTTACTTAAAGCAAGTTTTATGTTTAAAAATATTCTAATTTTCTAATAATATCTAATAAAATAGCTGTATTATTTAGTAGTTTGGATTTTTTAAAACCCAATTTTCAGAGACCTATTTTCTTTTTTTCCCATTAATTAATTAGTTAATTAATTTTGCATCGCCATCACAGCTTCCCCTCCCTCCTTTCCTCTCAGTCCCTCCCTCTCACCTGACCTCCTCCCATTCTCCCTCCCCAGAGAAAGGGAGGCTGCCCATGGATATCAACCTGACTTGGCAGATCAAATTACAGTAGTACTACAGATCTTCTCTTATTGAGGCTAGACAAGGCAACACAGTTAAGGAAAAGGGATCTAAAAGCAGGTAACAGAGTCAGAGACAACCTCTGCTCCTGCTGTTAGATATCCCACATGAAGACCAAGTTGTACAACTGTTATGTATGTGTAGAGGACCTAGGTCCATCCCATGCATGCTCTCTTGTTGGAGTTTAAACTCTGTGGGCCCCTATAAGACCAAGTTAGTTGATTCTGTAGGTTTTCTTGTAGTTTTCTTGATCTCTCTGGCTCCTCAATTTTTCCTCCCCGCTCTTCCACAGGATTCCCTGAGCTTCACCTAATGTTAGGCTATGGGTCTCTGCAAGTGTTTCCATCAACTACTGGATGAAGTCTCTCCATCCAGTATGTTAGGTTCCTGTCCGCAAGTACAGCAGAATATCAATAGTATCAGGGATGGGCTCCCTCTCATAGCATGGGTCTCAAGTTGGACCAGTCATTAGTTGGTCATACCCTCAATTTCTGCTCCAAATTTATCCATGCACATCTTGTAGGCAGGACAAATTGTGGGTCTACGGTATTGTGGCTGGGGTGGTGTCCCATCCCTCCATTGGAAGTCAGCTGGTCAGTTCAGGCTCCATATTCCCTATTGCTAGGAGTCTTACTAAGGGTCATCCTCATAGAGCCCTGGGAGTTTCCATTGTCCTAGATTTCTAGTTTATCCCAGAGATGCCCCACCAACACTGATCACAATTTCCTCTCCCAGATCTCCACCTCTGCCCCACCCCTCTTTCCACCCTGTTCCTCTAATCACCCCCTCTCCCACTCAGTTCCCTCCCTCCCTCCACCTCAGATGACTATTGTATTTCCCCTTCTGAGTGAGATTCAAGCATCCTTCCTTGGCCCTCCTTGTTACTTAGCTTCTTTGGATTACTTAGCTATTGGTATTTTCACAATACCTTAGAGATTGTAGCATGGTTATCCTGTACTTTGTGGCTAATATCCAATGTCTGTTAGAGACCATTTTTGGTCTTCAAAAAGGCACTGAATTTGTGGGAAATACCTCTATTTTTTTAACCAGAAAACTTCTATAAGCAAAACAATAGAGCTTTTTCCTCCTAAGAAAAGGAGGACAATATTAAGTCCAATAGATTACTATGTTACTATTGATATTAAAATCTTTAGCTAAGGTTGTAGCTTATTGGTATACTGCTTCACTTAACATGTGCCAGGATCCACAGTTTGAATACCAGGTCTGAAATAAATGTGAATACAACAAATTACTGGATGTAATGGACAAATGGATACAACTACCTATATTTCCAGTTGAAACACAACCTGTTCTGATGCCCACCTACCTTATAACTGTGGCTAGATTACCAACAACATGAGACTTAGCTTTACCTTTCAACCTTATACACTTCAATTTGGAGGATTAACTTGCTAGCCTTGAATTCCAGATGGGTATATACTGCCATCTGATCTGGAAGGCTCTGTGGATACTCAAGACTTCTGCCTACCTCAGTGTATCTTTGAAATATCTAGGAGTGGGGTTTCCACCTCTATTTTTCTTCTTTTAAAGATGTATTTATTTATTATGTGCACAGTATTCTGCCCTCATATATGCCTACATGTCAGAAAAAGGCCCTAGACCTCACTAAAGATGGTTGTGAGCCATCAAGTGGTTGCTGGGAATGGAATTCAGGTCCTTTGGAAGAGTTGTCAGTGCTCTTAATCTCTGAGCCATCTCTCCAGCTGCCCCCCTACCTCTATTTTTCAAGCTGAAATTTTGTCAGGTTTGAGCTTAAACAGGCTTTGTGCAATCTGTTTTAACTGTTGTGATTTTACATGTAAAACTTCCTGATTGTATCCAGTAAACACTGTTTTCTTATAGTTTTCTCATTCTTCTGGATCTCATGATCTTTCCACCTCTCCACAATGATCCTTGAGCCTTATAAGGAGGGGATGTGATGCAGATGTCTCATTTAATGGCTAAGGTTTCCCTGATCTCTTGTTCTCTGCACCCCAATTGGTTGTGAGTATCTATATTAATCATTGACTACAAGAAAAAGTTTCTTTGATGAGGGTTGACGAATGCACTAATCTAGGGGTTTAAAGATATATCATTAGGCTGGGGAGTGGTGGTGCATGACTTTAATTCCAGCACTTGAGAGGCAGAGGCAGGTGGATTTCTGAGCTCAAGGCCAGCCTGGACTATAGAGTGAGTTCCAGGACAGCCAGGGCTACACAGAGAAACCCTGTCTCAAAAAAAAACAAAAACAAAACAAAACAAAACAAAACAAAACAAAACAAAAAAAAGATGTATCATTAGGAATCATTTAGCAGAATAATACTAGTAGGTTCTCATCTGTGGCATATGACCTGTGTAGCCACAGGTTCCAGGCCTTAAATATAGCCAAATAGTTCTTGGTTACTCCCATAATTCTGGGCCATTATGGCACCAGTGAACATGTCTTCCCAAAATGATGATTTATTATCTCTAAAGTTTCACATTTGAGCAAAAATTAAGTAGAAATTCTTTTCTACTCTAGGAAATTATATAACAGCTTTCAGTACTATGAAAACTAGCCAATAGGAAAGAAACTCCCAGTAGAGTAGCAGCTTGATTTCTTCATGTCCTATGGCTCAAGTGACGTTTTTAGCAATAGGGCCTTGTTGATAAATTGAGGAATGTAATAAACTCCATTGACAGTAGCTTGTATCATTTGAGTAACTATAGGACCTCACTGGATAACAACTCCAAAAGGGAAAGCCCATTCCTGGCACTAGGCTTTTGTTTTGTTATCCTTTTGATAACTTTTAATAGGATAATTATCAACCTGTTACATGATGGCTACATTTGAATTCTTTTGCATATGTGTGTATATAAATATTTTCAGAAGCTCCTACAGTAGTGGGTTTTCATACAATCTCTTTCAAAAAAATTTTAATGTTAGTTATCCCTCCCTGTATGCCTTCTTCTACTCTACCCTCTAATCTTCCTCCACATTCAACACTCATAATAATCCTATTATTCTCCTTTTACCCTTTGTCTTAGTGGTGGTTTTATTGCTGTGGTGAGATACCATGACTATAGCAACTTGTATGAAGGAAAACATTTAATTGGAGGTAGATTACAATTCACAGGTTTTTGTCCATTACCGTCATGGTGGAAAGCATGGTGGCACCGCAGGCAGACATGGTGTTGGAGAGGTAGCTGAAGATTCTACATCTTCATCAACAGGCAGCAAGAACAGCAAGTGAGCCACTGGGCCTGGATTGGGCTTCTAAAACCTCAAAGTCCACCCCCCAGTGACACACTTCCTCCAACAAGGCCGCACCTACTCCAAGAAAGCCACACTCCCTACTAGTGCTACTTCCTATGAGCTTATGAGGGCTATTTTCATTCAAACCATCACATTCTACTCCCTGGACCCCATAGGAATAGCCATATCATAATGCAAAGCACATTTAGTCTAACTTCAAAAGTCCCCATAGTCTACCACAGTGCCGAGTCTCCACAGTTCAGTCTCTGATATTCATGGGAATATCTTAACTATAATTCCCGGTAAATTTGAAATAAAAAAACCAGGCCACATATTTCCAATATACAATGTCACAGAATATACACTGCCATTCCAAACAGGAAGGAAGGGGATATAAGGAGGAAATATTGGACCAAAGCAAGACTGAAAACCAGCTGGACAAACTCCAAACTCTGCATCTCCATGTCTAATGTCAAAGCTCTCTTCAGATCTCCAATTTCTTTTAGCTTTGTTGACCTCAAAACACTTCATTCTCTTGGGCTGTTTCTACTCTCTATCAGCAACTCTCCTCAACAGGTATTCCATGACTCTGGAATCTCTAATATTTTGGGATCTTGAAAGCAATCCAGGCTTTACCTTCACAGCTTCACACAATAGCCTCTGTAGGCCTCCATGCAGAGACACCACTGAAACATGCCTGGCCTCAGTGGCTTTTCTTAGTTGTAGAGATTCCATAGTCCCTTTTTCATATCCTTCACTCAAAGTCAGAACCACATGACCAAAGCTGCCAAGTTTTTTTGCTTGCTGGTGAGGAACATGGCCCCTCGTTCAAACACATTTTCATCAACTTTCTGTTTTTGATAGTGTCATTCACTGCCCAAGTTTGGCTGTCCAGAAACTTGATCTGTACACTAGACATGCCTTGAACCCAGAGAGCTGCCTGCTTCTGCCACCCAACAGCAAGGATTAAAGGAGTGCACCACTACCTCCAGCCCAAAGCTTTTCTTTAATTCTTTTTCACAAGTTGGCTGCTTAGGTGGATGAGGTCTTGCCCTGAGGTCACCACTCCCTTTATTCCCTTTAGGATCAGCTTTGTCTTTAAATTTTTTTCTGATGTTCCTTTTCTCCTCTAACTGTACATTTTATACTTTTTCTTGTTCAGCTTGATCCTTTTCATTTTAGATCTGCATGAGTGTGACCACTAATAACCAAGCAACACAGTCAATACTAGGCTGTTTTGAAATTTTCTCTGCTAGAGCTATTAATCTAGGGCACTTCAATTAAGCCTCTGGTAGATTTTTTGGACAAGAGCAAAAAGTAGCCACATTATTCGCCACAATAGCACAAGAACAGTGTCTAGGCCACATAATAATGTTCTTCTCTTCTGAAATCTCTTGAGCCACAGTTCAAATCACCCCCTAGCTCCATTGTATTCTACTAGTACAACCCACTAAGGTACACTTAAAGCATTCAACGGCTTATCTAATTCTCCACATTCTTTCAAACAAAACCTATTCAGGCTTATCACAGCAATACCCAATCCCTGGTACCAACTTCTCTTAGTTAGGGTTTCTATTGCAGCAAGATATCATGACCATGCAACCCTTATAAAGGAAAACATTTAATTGGAGCTGCCTTACAGTTAAGAGGTTCTTGTCTATTATCATCATGGCAGGAAGCATGGTGTAATGAAGCAGACATGGTTCTGGAGAAATAACTGAGAGTTCTACATCTGGATTTTCAGGCAGCAGGAAGAACAATATAATCAAAATATATTGCACAAAAAATAAAGACTTTCAGTACTATGTTGAATAAGAGGGAAGAGAGTATACATCCTTAACTTGTTCTTATTTTAGTAGAAATGATTTTCATTTATCTATATTTAGCATGATGTTGGTTTTAGGGCTGCTACATAATTGCCTTTATTAGATTGAGCTATGTTCCTTGTATTCCCAGATTCTCTAGGACTTTTATCATGAAGTGATAATTGATTTTGTCAAAAGTGTTTTCTGCATCCAGTGAGATAATCATATGGTTTGTGACTTTGAGTCTTTTATGCGGTAAATTATATTTTTTAATGCCCATATATTGAACCATTCCTGCAACTCTGGGATGAAGCTGAAGTGATCATGGTAAATACTCTTTTAAATGTGTTCTTGAATTTGGTTTGCAAATATTTTACTCAGAGTTTTTGTGTTCATCAGAGCTGAACTAGACACTGTTCTTGTGCTATTTTGGCAAATAATGTGGCTACTTTTTGCTCTTGTCCAAAAAATCTGCCAGAGGCTTAATTGAAGAGTCCTGAATTAATACCTCTAGCAGAGAAAATTTCAAAACAGCCTAGTATTGACTGTGTTGCTTGATTATTAGTGGTCACACTTATGCAGATCTAAAATGAAAAGGATCAAGCTGATTATCATTAGCTGATAACGTTGTTTTTGTGGCTTAGTCTGGGTTTTGTGTCAGCATGACACTGGCTTCATAAAAATAATTTGGAACTTTTCTATTTTGTGGAATAATTTGAGGAGTAGTGGTGTTAGTTCTTTGAGGGTCTGATAAAATTCTGAGCTGGATCCTTCTGGTTCTGTGCTTTTTGGTTGAAAGATTTTCAATTACTACATCTGTATCGTTTGATGTCAGGAGTCTATTTTAACTGTTTATTTCATCTTGGTTTAGCTTTAGTAGGCCATGCATATCTAAAAATTCATCCATTACTTTTAGATTTAAATTCCATCCAGTTTGCTGGAATATAGATTATTAAAGTATATTCATATAAATCGCTGAATTTTCTCAGTGTCTGTTGAAAGGTTTCTCTTTTGTTCCCAGTTTTAATTAATTTGGATTCTCTCCTTTGGTTAGTTTGGGAAAGGTTTGTTAATCTTATTAAACCATTTAAAGAACCAACTTTCTGTTCCATTGATTCTTTTATGGTTTGTTTATATTTCATTAAGTTTGATACTGATTTGATTATCTCTTCCCAGCTTCTGTTTTGGAATGTTATTTTCTCTTCTTGTTCCAAGGTTTTCATATGCATCCTTAATTTATTACTTTGAAACCTCTCAAAAGTCTTTGCTATAGGTACTTAGTGCTATAAACTTTCCTCTTAGGACTGCCTTCACTGTATACTATAGATTTTATTGTGGTGTGCTTTCATTTTCATTCCATTATAAGATTTTTTTAAATTTCTTCTTGTTTCTTCTTTCAGTGGGTTATCACTTAATAGTACATTCTTTAGTTTCCAGTAGTTTATATACTTTTTGTATTTTCTATTGCTGATTAAATATTCATCTTTATTCCGTTGTAGTCAGATACAATGCTAGGATGTTATTTCAGGTTCTATATTTGTTGAGTCTTGTTTTGTATTTTAACATGTGATTAGTTTTGGAGAATGTTCTATAGACTGCTGAGAAGAATATCTATTATTTAATGCTTGGGTAGAATGTTCTGAAGAAATCCATTAGGTCCATTTATCTATGATGTAACTTAATCCCAGAATTTTCTGTTTAGTTTGTTTCCAGGTGACCTATCTACTGGTGATTGGAGTGTTGAAATCACTCACTATCACTGTGTTGAGGGTCAATCTATTGTTTTAGGTATAATAGTATTTCTTTCGTGAAATTAGAGTAGTAATTATTATCACCATATCTCCTTTTTTCTGTTTCAAAAAGCTTTATTTTTACTTGATCCAAGACTTGGGAGAGGCTCCAGGGAGGTTACAAAGCTGCCTAGTGGCTTGAGAGGTTCTGAGGCGGAGGTCCTGAGGCGGCTGGTGCAGAGCGGAGGAGGGAGCCCCTTGGAAGGCAGAGGCCTCCTAGCTGTGCTTGAGAGTGAGGTGCTCAAAGAGATACTCGCCCAGGGATGCTGGGGCACGCCAGTCTGATCTGGTTGTGGCCCGGCCAGCCTATGGAGGTTGGTCAGGTGGTCGCCCATCTTCTTGATGAGCTTCACCTCCTCATCCAGGAAGTGGCTTTCCAAGAAGTCACAGAGGTGAGGGTCCGTGCAGCCAGATCCCAGGGCATGCAGATCCAAGAGGGCCTGGCTTAGGTTCTTCTCCAGGGCCAAGGCAGCTTCCATGGCCTCCTGGGGTTTACCCCATTAATCTTGAGATGGCTCCTGCAACTTGAGGAGATGCTCAGAGCCCTCGTGTTTCTCCTAGGCCAATTCCCAGAAGAAGTGGCCTACGCTCTCCAAAGCCACACTATCCTGATTAAAAAAAAAAGAAGAAGAAGAAGCCCAGAGAGAGGTAGGTATAGGAGGCTAGCAGGTGCAAGTTGACCAGGCAGTTCACAGCAGCTACCACTGGATATTCATTTGTGGAATGATGCTGACAAATCTGAGAGGCCATGGATGATCTGGAGTATGGGACTAACTGTGAAGATGGTGCTGGCTGGTCCTAGGAGCTGAAGGCGTAAGGGGGTGGTCCCAGAGGCTGCAGCTGGTGAGACTTGTAAGGTGGCTAGAAGCTAATAAAGTGGGAGTCCCTGGGTCTGTTCCATACAACCACTGTTGAAGCAAGACACAGACCTACGGGCCCTCCAAGGCGCTGCTCTCACCATATCTCCCTTTAATACTCCTGTTTGGCCTGTGCAGAAAACAGGTGGATTGTGAAGAATGACAATGGACTATCAAAAAATTTAATCAAGGTGTGACTCCAAATGCAGCTGCTGTGCCTTACTTGAACAGATTAACATATCTCCTGGCACATGGTATGCAGCTATTGACCTAGCAAATTCCTTTTCCTTAGTACCTGTCCATAAGGACCAGAAGCAAAATTATTTCATCTAGCAGGGACAGCAGTATACCTTCATAGTTTTACCACAAGTGTATATTAACCCTCCAGCTTTGTGTGATATCGTAGTTCTGAGGAAACTTTATCATCAGTCTCTTACATAAAATATCACACTGGTCCACTACATTAGTGATATTATGCCAACAGAATGAAATGAGCAGAAGATAGTAAGCACTTTAGACTGGTTGGTGATGCATATTAGGATGAGAAATAAAATCCAACCAAAATTCAAGGGCCTTCTACCTAAGTGAAACTTCTAAGAGTTCAGTGGTGTGGGGCATGCAGAGATACTTCCTTTAAAATCAAGGATAAGTTATTGAACCTGGCCCCTCCCACCACCAAGAAAGTAGTACAATGTTTACTGGGCCCATTGAGATTCTGGAGGAGGCACATTCCTCACTTGGGTGTGCTACTCTGGCCCATATACCAAATGACTCATAACATTGCTAGCTCTGCGTGGGGCCTGGAATGGAGAAGGCTCTTCAACAGGCCCAGGCTGTTGTGAAAGCTGTTCTATCAGTTAATATGAGCCAACAGATCCAATGGTACTCGAGGTGTCAGTGGCAAAGAAAGATACTCTTTGGAGCCTTTGGCAAGCCACTATAGGTGAATCACAGAGACCTCTGGGATTTTGGAGCTATGCATCTGCAGACAACTGTCTTCCCTTTGAGAGATAGCTCATGGCCTACTATTGGGCCTTAGAGAAAACTGAAAATTTGGCAATAACTCAACAAGTTACTATGTGACCTGAGCTGTCCAGCATGAGCTGGATATTTCTTGATTCATCAAACCATACAGCAGTAATCCATAAAGAATATGTGGTACATCTACTCAATGGAATACTATTCAGCTATTAAAAACAAAGACATCGGAGCGGCGCCACGGAGAGAGTGCAGATTGCACTCCGCCATCTTTGCTCCAGTGACTGGGAAGTTGGGACAGCCAGGTTCTGAGACAGACAGGCATAATATCGCTTGGGTCTCGGGCGGCTTGTGTGTATGCGGCTCCCAAGTGCGGGGCTGATCTGCAGTAACCAGCGCGCCAGCTCTGCTGTGGGACTTCTGCCTGGCAGAGGGACGCCCCCTCCCCCCCCCCAGGAGAGATCACACACCCCTGCACAGGGCAGGAGCCTACCAGCCTCCCTTTGGCGACCTCTGCTCCAGGAATCCACTAGGCTGAGCCTTTGGAGGTGCAAGGCCTCCCCAATATAAGATCACTTGGGGCAAGGCACATTAGGGCTCCAAAGTCACTCAGGAGCAGGCAGGCCCCAGAAATCGGTGCCAGGGGAATCCTGGCAATCCAGGGGGGGCAGAAATAGCTTTGCAGGCTCACAGGAAGTCCAACCAACAGCCAGTGGCAGCAGGACCAACTAACACCAGAGGTATCCAGATGGCAAAAGGCAAACGTAGGAATGTTACTAACAGAAATCAAAGTAATGTGGGACCATCCGAACCCAACTCTCCAACAGCAGCAAGTCCTGGATACCCCACCACACCCGAAAGACAAGATCTGGATTTAAAATCACTTCTCATGATGCTATTAGAGGATCACAAGAAGGACACAAATAAATCTCATAAAGAGTTACAGGAGACCATGAATCAACGGTTAGAAGCCCTTACAAAGGAAACACAAAAATCGCTCAGAGAAATGCGGGAGAACATGGATCAAAAGATGGAGGCGCACAAGGAGACAACACAAAAATCGCTTAACGAGATGAATCAACGGGTAGATGCACTCACAAAGGAATCACAAAAATTGCATAAAGAAATGCAGAAGAATATGGGTCAACAGATGGATGCCCATAAGGAGGCAACACAAAAATTGCTTAAAGAAATGAATCAACGGTTAGATGCCCTTACAAAGGAAACACGAGAACTGCTTAAAGAAATGCAGGAGACGATGGATCAACAGATGGATTCCCATGAGGAGGAAACACAAAAATCACTCAGAGAAATGCAGGAGAACGTGGGTCATCAGGAAGAAATCCTGAAAGAGGCAATGCAAAAATACCTTAAAGAAATACAGGAAAATACAAACAAACAAGTGAAGGATCTCAGCAAATCCATCCAGGAACTAAAAAAGGAAGTAGAAACAACTAAGAAATCACAAAGGGAGACAACTTTGGAGATAGAAAACCTTGGGAAGAAATCAGGAGTCATAGATGCAAACATAAACAATAGAATACAAGAGATGGAAGAAAGAATCTCAGGTGCTGAAGACTCCATAGAAAGCATCGACTCAACAGTCAAAGAAAATGCAAAATGCAAAAAACGTGTAACCCAAAACATCCAGGAAATCCAGGACACAATGAGAAGACCAAACCTAAGGATTATAGGTATAGATGAGAGTGAAGATTTGCAACTTAAAGGGCCAGTAAACATCTTCAACAAAATTATGGAGGAAAACTTCCCTAACTTAAAGAGAGAGATGCCGATGAACGTACAAGAAGCCTACAGAACTCCAAACAGACTGGACCAGAACAGAAATACCTCCCGTCACATAATAATCAAAACACCGAATGTTCTAAACAAAGAAAGAATACTAAAAGCAGTAAGAGAAAAGGGCCAAGTAACATACAAAGGAAGACCTATCCGAATCACATCAGACTTCTCACCAGAGACTATGAAAGCCAGAAGATCCTGGGCAGATCTCATGCAGACACTAAGACAGCACAAATGCCAGCCTAGACTACTATACCCAGCAAAACTCTCAATCACCATAGATGGAGAGACCAAGATATTCCATGATAAAACCAAATTTTCACAATATCTTTCCACAAATCCAGCCCTGCAACGGATAATAGGTGGAAACCTCCAATACAGGGAGAGAAACAACACCCTGGAAAAAATGAGATAATAACCTTCTTGAATCAAACCCAAAAGTAGATAACCACTCAAACATAAAGATAGCGTCAAGAATGGCAGATGGCAATAATCACTATGCCTTAATCTCTCTTAATATCAATGGTCTCAATTCCCCAATTAAAAGACATAGACTAGCAGACTGGATACGTAAACAGGACCCAGCATTTTGCTGCATGCAGGAAACGCACCTCAGTGTCAAAGACAAACACTACCTCAGAGTAAAAGGCTGGAAAACAATTTTACAAGCAAATGGCCCCAAGAAACGAGATGGAGTAGCCATCCTAATATCGGATAAAATTGATTTTCAACCTAAAGTCATCAAAAAAGACACAGAAGGACACTACATACTGAACAAGGGAAAAATCCACCATCAAGAACTCTCAATTCTGAATATCTATGCTCCAAATGCAAGGGCACCCTCATTCGTAAAAGAAACTTTACTAAAACTCAAAGCACACATCGCACCACACACAATAATAGTGGGTGACTTCAACACCCCGCTCTCTGAAATGGATCGTTCAGGAAAGCAGAAACTAAACAGGGACACAGTGAATCTAATTGAAGCCTTGGACCAAATGGAACTAACTGATATATATAGAACATTTCATCCTAGAGCTAAAGAATACACCTTCTTCTCAGCTCCTCATGGTACCTTCTCCAAAATTGACCATATAATTGGTCACAAATCAGACCTCAACAGATACAAGAAGATAGAAATAATCCCATGCCTCCTATCAGATCACTATGGAATAAGGGTGGTCTTCAATGGCAACAAAAACAAAAGAAAACCCACGTACACATGGAGGCTGAACAATGCTCTACTCAATGATAACTTGGTCAAGGTGGAAATAAAGAAAGAAATCAAAGACTTTTTGAAAGTTAATGAAAATGAAGGCACAACATACCCTAATTTATGGGACACAATGAAAGCAGTGCTAAGAGGAAAATTCATAGCCCTGAGTGCCGCCAAAAAGAAACGGGAGACAGCATACACTAACAGCTTAATGGCACACCTGAAAGCCCTGGAACAAAAAGAAGCAAATACACCAAAGAGGAGTAGAAGGCAGGAAATCATCAAACTCAGGGCTGAAATCAATCAAGTAGAAACAAATAAAACCATACAAAGAATCAACAAAACGAGGAGTTGGTTCTTTGAGAAAATCAACAAGCTAGATAAGCCCTTAGCCAGACTAACCAGAGAGCACAGAGATAGTATCCAAATTAATAAAATCAGAAACGAAAAGGGAGAGATAACAACAGAAACTGAGGAAATTCAAAAAATCATCAGATCCTACTACAAAAACCTGTATTCAACACAACTAGAAAATCTTGAGGAAATGGACAATTTCCTTGACAGATACCAAGTACCAAAATTAAATCAGGATCAAATAGACCATCTAAACCGTCCTATAACCCCTGAAGAAATAGAAGTTGTCATTGGAAGTCTTCCAACCAAAAAAAGCACAGGTCCAGATGGTTTTAGTGCAGAATTCTATCAGACCTTCAAAGAAGACCTAACACCAATACTCTTCAAACTGTTCCACAAAATAGAAACAGAAGGAACACTACCCAACTCGTTCTATGAAGCCACAATTACACTAATACCAAAAGCACACAAAGATCCGACAAAGAAAGAGAATCTCAGGCCAATCTCTCTTATGAATATCGATGCAAAAATACTCAATAAAATTCTTGCCAACCGAATCCAAGAACACATCAAAACGATCATCCACCACGATCAAGTAGGCTTCATCCCAGGGATGCAGGGATGGTTCAATATAAGGAAATCCATCAATGTAATGCACTACATAAACAATCTCAAAGAAAAAAACCACATGGTCATCTCATTAGATGCTGAGAAAGCATTTGACAAAATTCAGCATCCTTTCATGCTAAAGGTCTTGGAAAGATCAGGAATTCAAGGCCCATATCTAAACATAGTAAAAGCAATTTACAGCAAACCGGTAGCCAGCATCAATCTAAATGGAGAGAAACTTGAAGCAATCCCACTAAAATCAGGGACTAGACAAGGCTGCCCTCTCTCTCCATATCTTTTCAATATAGTACTTGAAGTTCTAGCTAGAGCAATTAGACAACAAAAAGAGGTCAAAGGGATACAAATTGGAAAGGAAGAAGTCAAACTATCACTATTTGCAGACGATATGATAGTATACTTAAGCGACCCAAAGAACTCCACCAGAGAACTCCTACAGCTGATAAACGACTTCAGCAAAGTGGCCGGATATAAAATCAACTCAAGCAAGTCAGAAGCCTTCCTATACTCAAAGGATAAGCAGGCTGAGAAAGAAGTAAGAGAAATAATACCCTTCACAATAGCCACAAACCATATTAAGTATCTTGGCGTGACTCTAACCAAACAAGTGAAAGATCTGTATGACAAGAACTTCAAGTCTCTGAAGAAAGAAATTGAAGAAGACCTCAGAAGATGGAAAAATCTGCCATGCTCATGGATTGGCAGGATTAATATAGTAAAAATGAGCATCTTACCAAAAGTAATACACAGATTCAATGCAATCCCCATCAAAATCCCAACTCAATTCTTCATAGAGTTAGAAAGAGCAATTCAAAAATTCATCTGGAATAACAGAAAACCCAGAATAGCTAAAACTATTCTCAAGAGTAAAAGAACCTCTGGGAAAATCAGTATCCCGGACCTCAAGCTGTACTACAGAGCAATAGTGTTAAAAACTGCATGGTATTGGTACAGTAACAGACATGTAGATCAATGGAACAGAATTGAAGACCCAGAAATGAATCCACACTCCTATGGTCACTTGATCTTTGACAAAGGAGCTAAAACCATCCAGTGGAAAAAAGATAGCCTTTTCAACAAATGGTGCTGGCTCAGCTGGAGGTCAACATGCAGAAGAATGCAAATTGACCCATCCTTATCTCCTTGCACTAAGCTCAATTCTAAGTGGATCAAAGATCTCCACATAAAACCAGACACACTGAAACTAATAGAAGGGAAACTAGGGAAGAACCTTGAACATATGGGCACAGGGGAGAATTTCCTGAACAGAACTCCAATAGCTTATGCTCTAAGATCAAGAATAGACAAATGGGACCTCATTAAATTACAAAGTTTTTGCAAGGCAAAAGACACTGTCAAAAAGACAAAGCGGCAACCAACTAACTGGGAAATGATCTTTACCAACCTTACATCTGACAGAGGGCTAATATCCAATATATACAAAGAACTCAAGAAGTTAAACTCCAGAGAGGCAAGTAACCCTATTAAAAAATGGGGTACAGAGCTACACAAAGAGTTCTCACCTGAAGAATATCTAATGGCTGAGAAGCACCTAAAGAGATGTTCATCATCCTTAGTCATTAGGGAAATGCAAATCAAAACAACCCTGAGATTCCATCTCACACCAGTCAGGATGGCTAAGATCAAAAACACAGGAGACAGCAGTTGTTGGCGAGGATGTGGAGAAAGAGGAACACTCCTCCACTGCTGGTGGAATTGCAAGCTGGTACAACCACTCTGGAAAGCAGTCTGGCGGTTCCTCAGAAAACTGGGTATGACACTCCCGGAGGATCCAGCTATACCACTCCTGAGCATATACCCAGAGACTTTACCTGCATGCAATAAGGACACATGCTCCACTATGTTCATAGCAGCCTTATTTATAATAGCCAGAAGCTGGAAAGAACCCAGATGTCCCTCAACGGAGGAATGGATTCAGAAGATGTGGTATATCTACACAATGGAATACTACTCTGCAATTAAAAACAATGAATTCACGAAATTCCTAGGCAAATGGTCAGATCTTGAAAATATCATCCTTAGTGAGGTAACCCAATCACAAAAGAACACACATGGTATGCAGTCACTGATAAGGGGATATTGACCCAGAATCTCGGAATACCCTAGACACAATCCGCATATCAATAGATTTCTAAAAATATGGTAGGAGAGACCCCTGGTCCTGGAAAGACTGGATGTAGGGGAACACCAGGACAGAGTAACGAGAGGGGGTTGAATGGAGAAAAGAGGGAGGGAAGGGGGCTTATGGGACTTTCGGGGAGGGAGGAAACAGGGAAGGGGAAGTGATTTGGAATGTAAATTAAAAAATAAAATAAAATAAATAATAATAAAAAAAATAACAGCACAGGGAAACAGAGGCAAACAGGCCTCTGTGAATTCAAGGCCAGCCTGACCTACAGAAAGTGTTCCAGGCCAGCCAGGGATGCAAAGAAAATCCCTGTCTTATAAAACCAAATTAAATAAATTAAGTGCATGAGTGGCTTTTAGGTAACAAAAATAAACAACTGAACAAACATGTAACCATGGCAACACTATTTTAGTCTTATGTGTAATTTTTCAAAATCTTCATCTTGTGTGAAAATATAGCTTCTATAATTTTCTTTTTAAGTAAAATAATCTTCAAAATTCTTAAATGAAAATATTATTTGTATACTTCAACAGTGTGTTACTTTTTCATTTCAACATATTACTCTGCAGCCTTCTTTGTCCCTTTTGCTTGAATGCTAAAGAGCCAGACTGGGCCATGGGAAAACTGGCAAGATCCTTGAAGTTCTTTTCTTTTGTGTTGATGTTGGCTTTCTCCATTTTGTAGACATTGTAAATGGGCATCACAAGTGTTGTTAGATGGATGGACAATTAAGTTCTTCAGCAGAACTCTCTCCCTTATTTGCATCTTCTGGAAGGCTTCAGGGATGCGTGGGGGGAAAGTTTGAGCTTAGAGCAGTATTCCTTCAGACACTACATACTATAGATTTAGTGAATTTATTTCACCTCCCTGGGTTCACAGAGATGCTGACAGTGCAAGTCACTCTCTCATGGATACCAGCCACCCTGAGTTCTTCCAGGCTGAGTCCCTGCCAACTTGAACTTGCTGTGGTATTCCACTGTAGAGGGCCTCACTATGTTCCTGATGGGACTGAATTCAGGATGAGGGACAATTCAGTGCACTCTTGCAAGGCCCTGCCTTGTATCTGTGGATCTTGCATGCAGCTGGTTGAATTAAGTGTCCATTTGCTAATATAAATTATCTTTTGTGTTGCTATGTACAGGAGAGAAAAGGGTGTGGTCCTTGCCAAAGATCTTTCTGTAACATAGCAAAATAAAACTGAATTCCTTGTAAAAAAAAAAAAAAAAAAAAAAAAAACAAAGACATCATGAATTTTGCAGGCAAATGGATGGTACTTCAGAATATCATCCTCAGTGAGATAACCCAGTCCCAAAAGGACATACATGGTATGTACTCATACGTGCATATTAGCCCTGCTACACTCTACTGACCCAAAGGAGCCAAGCAAGAAGGAAGGCCCAAGCAAGGATACTTGAATCTCATTTAGAAGGCAGATGGAGGAGGGTAACTGGGTGGGAGAAGGGATAGGGAAGGGAATGGGGGTGGGTTCAGGATCAGGTGTAGAGAGGGATAGGAGAGATAGCCAGGTGGCCATGAAAATGAATGGAAATCTGCAACTGATGGGGAGGGGGTAGGGAGCATCTCCAGGACAAGACAGCGACATGGGATAAGGGAGGTATCCAAGAATCAATGGGGGTGTCCTTAGCTCTGACTCACAGCATTGAGGATATGGAACCTGAAGAGGCCACCTCCTGTAGCCAGGCAGGAACCACAGTGGAGCAATAGGGACACCAACCCACCCACACAACTTTCAACCCAAAATTTATCCTGTCTACAAGCAATGTAGACATGGGGGATGGAGCAGAGAGACTGAGGGAATGGCCAACCAAAAACCAGCCCAACTTGAGGCCCATCCGATGGGCAAGCACCAATTCCTGACACTATTAATAATACTATGTTGTGTTTGCAGACAGGAGTCTAGGATGGCTGTCCTCTGAGAGACTCCACCCAACAGCTGACTCAGACAGATGCCGTTGCCCACAGCCAAACAGTGAATGAAGCTTGGGGACTCTTAGGTAAGAATATGAGGAAGGATTGCAGGGGCCCCTAAGGGGACAGGAACTCCACAGGAAGACCAAAAGTCAAATAACCTGAACCCTTGGGGCTCTCAGAGATGGAACCACTAACCAAAGAACATACAAGGGCTAGAACTAGGCTTCCCTGCACATATGTAGCAGATGTGCAGCTTGGTCTTCATGTGGGTCCCAAAAAACTGGAGCAGGGACTATCCCAAAAACTGTTGTCTGTATGTGCGATATGTTCTTCTAGCTGGACTGCCTTGTTTGGCCTCAGTGGGAGAGGATATGTGTAGCCATGCAGAGACTTGATATGCCAGGATTGGGGGGAGGGGTACCCCGGGTCTCCTACCTGCTCAGAGGAGAAGGGTGTGGGGGAAGGATTGTAGGAGGGGGTGACCAGGAGGGCAGCAGTGAGCCCCAGATTACCAGGGGGGGGGGGGAAATTGGACTACTTCTCAACAATGGAAGCAAAAAAAATAAATAAAGATGATTTATGTCTGGAGTGCAGGAGATTCTTTAGAATATCTCTTGGTACTGCTATGTCCTGTGATTAAACATGCTAATTAAGGAAGGATAACAAAGGACACAGACTCTTCAGGAATGAAGGTATGGGCACTCCTAAAGAAAAAGAGCCTAGACCTGCTGAGGGTGGAGAAAATCTAGAATGGGTAGTAGAGGAAGGTAGTTAAAATACCAGCTAAGACCATATAAACAGTTGCAAAAATTACATGTGTTTGTACATATATTAAGCAGATATTTGTGTTTTCTTTCCTCTATTTCTTTATTACACTATGTATAATTTATCTGAGATAATATCAGTGGTCATCATATTACATTATGAGATGCTAAAAGACTAAGCATTCCTCAAGGGATATTGCCACCATCTAAAAATGTAATTTATAGTTGTATGTGTGATATATCATAGCAGAATTATGACCTGGTTATTGTTTTTATTTGGAAATAAGTATGACATAAGATGTGATTGTATGTCAAGTTGACAATGGATTGACTTGTGTTGACCAACATTTGTTGTCAATTTTACTACAATTGGAATCAAATAAAACCCAAGTAGCTGGGTATGCCTGTGTGGACATGCTTGTGAGATAATTTCTTGATTGGATCATATGCAGTTGGAAGATCCACCCAAAATCTGGACCACACCTTCTGGTAGAATCCCACATAAAAGGACATGGAAGATACCCTTTTATAAAAGAGGGAAGCTTTTGCTTTTTGCCTGCTTGCCTTCATTTTTTCATATTTTTTTGTGTCTTTTGAGACAGGGTTTCTTTGTATAGCCCTGGCTGTCCTGGAACTCACTCTGTAGACCAGGATGGCCTCGAACTCAGAAATTCGCCTGTCTCTGCCTCCCAAGTGCTGGGATTCAAGGCGTGCACCACCACTGCCCAGCAGCTTGCCTTCATTCTTGGTGGCAAGTTCATCTGTCTTGTTGCTAAGGCATTCCTTCTCTAGCATTAAAATCTACTTCAAGATTCCAACATAGGCTAAAGACAAATAGCTCAGCTATTTGGGAATTCACCACCACTCCAATATCAGATTGGGGCTGAGAAGACATCCAGCCTTATGAACTTAAAGAACTGTCGAACTCTTGGCTTTTCCTCTGGGAAACAGGCATTGTTGGTCAAGCTGGACCACAGCCTGTCATTCTATTAAATCTCACATATATGCATATGGACAAATCTCCTTGATGAAGACACGTGCAAAATTCTCAACAAAATAGTTGGAAAGTGAATTAAAGAACAAATCAAAAAAGATCATTTGTGGACCAGCTAGATGACTCAGTTGGAAAAGGTACCTGCTGCCAAGAGGGGAGACACAAACAGTATTAAGAATAAAGTGTCCTCAACCATTACCCCGGAAGTCAGCTATAACAATACATGTACAATTTTAGTGCCAAGCATAACATAATACTGGAAATCAGTGTGGGGAAGTCTCAAAAAGCTAAAAGTAGATCTACTATGTGACCTAGATATGTCACTCTTCAGCATACATCCAAATGATTCACTGTCCTACTACACAATTACTTGTTCAGCCATGGTTATTGCTAGACATCTAGTAATAATAGCCAGAAGATGGAAACAACTTAAATGTGTTTATCTGACAAATGAACGATCATGAAATTTACATATAAATAGATGGATGTAGGAACTATTATAATGAGTAAGGTAACCTGGATCCGTGAAAACAAATGCCACATGTTCTTTGTCATCTGCGGTTCTTAGATGCAAATCTTCAGATGGGAGTGTACAACATGAATAACCACATAAAAGAGGGAAGCACAAAGGAGCCATAGGTAGGGGTTGGAGCAGGAAGTTTCAGAAGGGAATACAGGTGATGTGAAGTATGAAATTGAAAAATGGGGAGAGGTTTCCAGCTAGGGAGGGAAGAGACTTCAATACAGAAGGAAGAGAGACAAGGGGAAACAATGACAAATCCTCAAGGAATCCTACTATTTAATATTTACCCCAGACTTAATACATAGATCAAAGGATCATTGGGAACCCATCCCCAATAAATACTCCGACATCACAGCTCCTGCATCTATGGCTCAGGGAACATTGAGGAGGCAGAAGGATTGTAAGGGATAGAATATCAGGAAGACAGCTGTGAAATAGTTTCTCCTAAAAATAGCTGCACTAGTGTATCTCCGTGAGTTCAAGGCCAGCAGGGACCATATAGTGAATTTCAGAACAAGCAAGGCTGCATAGAGAGACTTTGTCTCGAACAAAACAAAACAAAAAAGAAATGGCTGGATAGACAAGATTGGAACAATAGCAATATCAATAGACATGCTAGAAACTAGAAGGGAAAATGTCACATGGAGAGACAAAGAACTATAGGCAACTAATGACTGCTGGGGTAGGGATGAGCCCCCTAATTGGTTATCTAATGTAAAGTGGTCAGCCCTGAACCCAGATATATACAAACAACAAAAACGGGTTTAGCAGGTTATATTTACATGTTTGTGCATGAATGTGTGGGGGGTGGAGGGTCAGATATGGGTTCCATCCCATGGAGTAGGCCTTAGACCAAACCAGACACTGTTTGGCTACTGTACTGGCTGGTTTTGTGTATCAACTTGACATAGGCTGCAGTTATCACAGAGAAAGGAGCTTCAGTTGGGGAAGTGCCTCCATGAGACCCAACTGTGGAGCATTTTCTCAATTAGTGATCAAGCTGGGAGGGCCCCTTGTGGGTGGTACCATCTCTGGGCTGGTATTCTTGGGTTCTATAAGAGAGCAGGCTGAGCAAGTCAGGGGAAGCAAGCCAGTAAGAAACATCCCTCCATGGCCTCTGCATCAGCTCCTGCTTCCTGACCTGCCTGAATTCCAGTCCTGACCTCCTTTGGTGATAAAAAGCAATTTGGAAGTGTAAGCTGAATAAACCCTTTCCTCCCCAACTTGCTTCTTGGTCAGGATGTTTGTGCAGGAATAGAAACTCTGACTAAGACAGCTACACCCACATGTTCTGTGTCACACCACTGTGTAGCCAACAAACTGCTGATCCTGCCTTCAGTTCCTGTTCTGGGGTAAAACAAACAGCTTCATGCAAACTAGGAAAAAAAAAACTCTACGAACTGAGCTGTAGCTGCAGCCACTATCATAGAAGATAAATTCTAAAAACAAACAAAAAAATGGTATCTGATAAGGTTTAGATATCACCACCAAAACTCATGGTGAGATCAAAACTCTGTTATAAAGTAAGCTGAGGATTTTTTTCCCCTAATTTGCTTTGATTGATTTTTTGACACAGGGTTTCTCGGTGTAGCCCTGGCTGTCCTGGAACTCATTCTGTAGATCAAACTGGCCTTGAATTCAGAGGTCTGACTACTTCTGCCTCCTAAATGCTGAGATTAAAGGCATGTGCCACCACACCCAGGTAAGAAGATGGAAATTTAATGCAGGTTTAAACTTAGTATAACTACAGTACTTGAAAGTGAGTCCTCTAACATGTAACTCAGGTTAAGTGAGCCAATGTGTGGGAGTCCCTAACTCGATGGGTCTATGACTTTATAAGTTAAGAAGGAATGGCCTGAGCTGGATGCTCAGTTGCTCCCCTGATGTGGTTTATCTTGCCACCAGGCTCTGTAGAGACTCTCCTCCTGCTGGCAAGAAGAGCAAGAAGGGCCTTATAACATCTGGATGCCCAGTCTTGAACTTCCTAACTCTTAAAACCATGATGCAAGCTCATCTCTTTTTCTAGGTCATGAATTTGAGAGGCAGTAAGTGAGGGAAGACATGGAAGTGGTTGGGGAGAGGAAAGGGAAATGATATAACTACATTTAAATAAAAAGAAAAAATTATTAAGAAAAGATACCTCTTTCCTAACAAATTGATCAGTCTGTGGTATTCATTTATTGCAACAGAAAATAGATTAAGACATTAGACTCAGCACTCAGAAGTGAAATCACTACTGGGAGATCACTCTCTCCTGGTGGGCTAAGCACAGAAGGCTATGGAGCTGCCTGGTTTCACTTCTGAGTGCTGAGGTGAGATCTCCACCTTCTCTCTGGAGGGGTACAGCTAGGAGTTCACAGAACATACGATCAGTGTTGCTTTTGGGACAGGAGTCTTCCCTTCCGACCGCCATCTGCAGCAGAGAACCAGGCAGCTCCACAGCCTTCTATGCACAGACCCTGCCAGAAGAGAGTTGGTATCCCAGGAGTACAGACACAGGCTTACAGGCCCATAGGAGGGGCAAGCTCCAGCCAGAGACAAGACCTACTAACACCAGAGATAACCAGATTGTGAAAGGCAAGCGCAAGAACCCTATCAACAGAAACCAAGGCTACTTGGCAACATCAGAGCCCAGTTCTCCCACCACAGCAAGTCCCGGATACCCCAAAGCACCAGAAAAGCAAGAGTTGGATTTAAAGTCTCTTCTCACGATGCTGTTAGAGGACATCAAGAAGGACATAAATAACTCCCTTAAAGAAATACAGGAGAACATGGGTCAAATGGTAAAAATCCTTAAAGAGGAAACACAAAAATCTCTGAAAGAAATACAGGAGAGCATGGATGAACAGGTAGAGGCCCTTAAAGAGGAAACACAAAAATCCCTGAAAGAATTACAGGAGAACACAAACGAACAAGTGAAGGAACTGAACAAAACCATCCAGGATCTAAAAATGGAAGTAGAAACAATAAAGAAAACAAAGTGAGACATCTCTGGAGATAGAAAATCTTGGAAAGAATTCAGGAGTCATAGATGCAACAAGCATCAACAACAGAATACAAGAGATAGAAGAAAGAATCTCAGGGGCTGAAGATTCCATAGAAAACATTGACACAACAGTTAAAGAAAATGCAAAATGCAAAAAGCTCCTGAGCCAAAACATCCAGGAAATTCAGGACACAATTAGAAGACCAAACCTAAGGATTATAGGTATAGAAGAGAGTGAAGATTTCCAACTTAAAGGGCCAGTAAATATCTTCAACAAAATTATAGAAGAAAACTTCCCTAACCTAAAGAAAGAGATGTCCATGAACATACAAGAAGCCTACAGAACTCCAAACAGACTGGACCAGACCAGAAAGTCCTCCCGGCACATAATAATCAAAACACCAAATGCACTAAACAAAGAAAGAATATTAAAAGCAGTAAGAGAAAAAGGTCAAGTAACCTATAAAGGCAGGCCTATCAGAATTACACCAGACTCCTCACCTGAGACTATGAAAGCTAGAAGATCCTGGGCAGATCTCATACAGACCCTAAGAGAACACAAATGCCAGCCCAAACTACTATACCTAGCAAAACTCTCAATTACCATAGATGGAGAAAACAAAATATTCCATGATAAAACCAAATTTACACAATATCTTTCCACAAATCCAACCCTACAAAGGATAATAGATGGAAAACTCCAACACGAGAAGGGAAACTACACCCTAGAAAAAGCAAGAAAATAATCTTTTTCCAACAAACCTAAAAGAAAGTAACCACACAAACATAAAAAGAACATCAAAAATAACAGGAAGCAACAATCACTATCCTTAATATCTTATAACATCAATGGACTTAATTCCCCAACAAAAAACATAGTCTAACAGAAATATTTTTCATGTAAATCTTCAATTTTATCAGAAAATGTTTGTGATTCCTCTTTCAATTTAGTAATGTTTTTATGTCTACCATTTTAACTATTATTTTCCATGATAATCTTTAATTTTAACATTTTTTCTATATATTTCTTCAATTTTATCAGAAATATTTTCTATGTAAATCTTCAATTTTGTCAGAAAATTTTTTTTATTTTATTTTTTTAATTTACATTCCAAATCACTTCCCCTTTCCCGTTTCCTCCTTCCCCGAAAGTCCCATAAACCCCCTTCCCTCCCTCTTTTCTCCATTCAACCCCCTCTCGTTACTCTGTCCTGGTGTTCCCCTACATCCAGTCTTTCCAGGACCAGGGGCCTCTCCTTCCATCTTTTTAGAAATCTATTGATATGCGGATTGTGTCTAGGGTATTCCGAGATTCTGGGTCAATATCCCCTTATCAGTGACTGCATACCATGTGTGTTCTTTTGTGATTGGGTTACCTCACTAAGGATGATATTTTCAAGATCTGACCATTTGCCTAGGAATTTCGTGAATTCATTGTTTTTAATTGCAGAGTAGTATTCCATTGTGTAGATATACCACATCTTCTGAATCCATTCCTCCGTTGAGGGACATCTGGGTTCTTTCCAGCTTCTGGCTATTATAAATAAGGCTGCTATGAACATAGTGGAGCATGTGTCCTTATTGCATGCAGGTAAAGTCTCTGGGTATATGCCCAGGAGTGGTATAGCCGGATCCTCCGGGAGTGTCATGTCCAGTTTTCTGAGGAACCGCCAGACTGCTTTCCAGAGTGGTTGTACCAGCTTGCAATTCCACCAGCAGTGGAGGAGTGTTCCTCTTTCTCCACATCCTCGCCAACAACTGCTGTCTCCTGTGTTTTTGATCTTAGCCATCCTGACTGGTGTGAGATGGAATCTCAGGGTTGTTTTGATTTGCATTTCCCTAATGACTAAGGATGATGAACATCTCTTTAGGTGCTTCTCAGCCATTAGATATTCTTCAGGTGAGAACTCTTTGTGTAGCTCTGTACCCCATTTTTTAATAGGGTTACTTGCCTCTCTGGAGTTTAAATTTTTATAATTCCACTTTCAATCAATTTAGGAATATTTTTATGCCTACCATTTTATCTGTATAATTGTCCATGATAATCTTCAATTTTAACGTTTTTCTATATTTTTCTTCAATTTTATCAGAAATATATTCGATGTAAATCTTTAATTTTATCAGACAATGTCTATAATTTTACTTTCAATCAACTTAGGAACATTTTTTTTTTTTTTTTTTTTTTGGTTTTTCGAGACAGGGTTTTTCTCTGTGTAGCCCTGGCTGTCCTGGATCTCACTCTGTAGACCAGGCTGGCCTCGAACTCAGAAATCCACCTGCCTCTGCCTCCCAAGTGCTGGGATTAAAGGCGTGCGCCACCACTGCCCAGCCTTAGGAACATTTTTATACCTTCCAGTTTATCTGTATAATTTTCCATGAAATAGTCAGTTTTAACATGTTTTTCTATATATTTCTTGAATTTTATCAGAAATATTTTTCTTTCTTTCTTTCTTTCTTTCTTTCTTTCTTTCTTTCTTCCTTCCTTCCTTCCTTCCTTCCTTTCTTTCTTTCTTTCTTTCTTTCTTTCTTTCTTTCTTTCTTTCTTTTTCGAGACAGGGTTTCTCTGTATAGCTCTGGCTGTCCTGGAACTCACTCTGTAGACCAGGCTGGCTTCGAACTCAGAAATCAGAAATCTGCCTGCCTCTGCCTCCCGAGTGCTGGGATTAAAGGCATGCGCCACCACTGCCCGACCAGAAATATTTTCCTTGTAGATCTTCAATTTTATCAGAAAATGTTTATAATTCCACTTTCAACAAACTTAGGAATATTTTTATGCCTATCATTTTATCTGTATAATTTTTCCATGAAATACTCAATCTTAACGTGTTTCTTATATATTTCTTCAATTTTATCAGAGATATTTTCCATGCAAATCTTCAGTTTTATCAAAAAATGTTTATAATTTCACTTTCAATCAACTTAGAAATATTTTTATGCCTACCATTTTATCTGTATAATTTTCCATGATAATCTTCAATTTTAATGTTTTCCATATATTTTTTTCAATTTTATCAGAAATATTTTCCATGTAAATCTTCAATTTTATCAGAAAATGTTTATAATTCTACTTTCAATCAACTTAGGAATATTTTTATTCCTACCAATTTATCTGTATAAATTTCTTCAATTTTATCAGAGATATTTTTCATGTAAATCTTCAATTATATCAGAAAATGTTTTTAATTCTACTTTCAATCAATTTAGGAATATTTTTATGCCTACCCTCTTATCTGTATAATCTTTCATGAAATAGTCAGTTTTAACGTGTTTTTCTATATATTTCTTGAGTTTTATCAGAAATATTTTCCTTGTAGATCTTCAATTTTATCAGAAAATGTTTAATAATTCCACTTTCAATCAACTTAGGAATATTTTTATGCCTACCATTTTATCTATATAATTTTTCCATGAAATGGTCAATCTTAATGTGTTTTTCTATATATTTCTTCAATTTTATCAAAGATATTTTCCATGTATATTTACACAATGGAATATTACTTAGCTATTAAAAACAATGAATTCATGAAATTCTTAGGCAAATGGGGAACAGGGGGAGGGAAGAGGGCTTATGGGACTTTCGGGGAGAGGAGAACGGGGAAAGGGGAAATCATTTGGAATGTAAATAAAGAATATAGAAAATAAAAACAAATAATAAAAAAAGAAAAAAGACATTAGACTCAAAGGGAACCAATACAAAATGTTAAAAGGTTCGGTTCACAAAGAAGATAGATAATTCTAAACTTGTTTGCTTCTAGTAACATTAGTTTCAAAATATATAAAACAAAAAACTGGCAAACCTGGAAAGAGCAAAAACAATAAATGTACAACCATAGTGGAATGATGGTGGGTGGTACTATTTATTGGTACTATAAGCTGAGCACCTCAGAATATAGGCAAGAAAGCAGTAAGAAATGTAAAACTGAACATTACAGTTAATGCTGACTGTAATGAGTATAGACAGAGCTTTGCACTTGATCACTGAAGAATATACATTATTTTCAGCCTTACGTGAGTCATTTAGTAGTTGGCCCAACACTACACTATGAAGCCAGTGCTAGCAACACTTAAAGGATTTTATCACGCAAATCAGCAAATCACTTTCTTTGCCACTATCCAGTTTAGTTAGGAATCTGTTTAAAACATTAGAAAAAGCTTGTACGTAGGAAACATTTATTTATTTATTTATTTATTTATTTATTTATTTATTTATTTATTGAGACAGAGTTTCTCTGTCTAGCCAAAAGTTTTCCCAGAACTCACTCTGTAGAACAGGCTAGCCTAGAACTCACAAAGATCTACCTGGCTCTACTTCTCATGTGCTGAGATTAAAGGCTTAGAACATTGTGCCCATCTTTCTCTCGTTTCTGTCATGCTAATGAGTGAACTCAGGACCTTGACCATAATAGTAAAGTAGTCTACCATTGAGCTACATTCCCAGATCTACAAATGGATTATTTTTTGTTTTATTTTGTTTGTTTGTTTGTTTTTCTTGAGACAGGGTCTTACTATGTAGTCCTAGCTGTTCTGGAACTTGCTATGTAGATAGACCAGGCTGGCATCAAACTAACAGAGATCCATCTGCCTCTGCCTACTGTATGCTAGGATTAAAGGTATGCAACACCAGACTGGCCATATCATGGAATAATTCATAGGTCAAAGAAGCTATAGTTAATATTACATTTTTTTCTTTTCCATATTGTTCATTGAACCCAATGCTTTAAAGTTAACATGTTCTCTACTGCTGAGTTACGTGCCCAGTCCTCAGTTTGTTTGTTTGTTTGTTTAATTTTGAGAAAACATCTAACTTACCTATGCAGGTCTTGAACAATATCTTCCTTCCTCATTCTCACAAGTAGCTGAAATAGATTACTTCACCAAGTAAAGGCTTTTTCTTATTTTGTACTATAGTGTATTGAACTTAGAGCTTTGTTTATGACTACTGAGCTATATCTACACACAGAAAATACTTATGTTTTATAATAATAAAATGTCATGCATTGTAAATATGTTTAGAATATGTCATTCTAAAAGATTGATCTTTGCCATTGAAACCTAGGTTAGAGTTAAAAGGCTAAAAATTACAAAAAGAAAAAGAAAAAATAAAATAAGAAATGGGAAGACAATATGGAAGAATTTATAACACAAAGACCCAGTTGAGAGGATTAAAAAACACCAATACTGATCATCTGAGAGGGCGGGATGTATACAATCTTCTCACATAATTGACCAAGAGAGAAGGCACGTGGGTTCGTACATAAGAGCACTTGTTGTTATTCCAGAAAACACACATTAATTCTCTGCAGCCAAATCTTTCATAAGCACCTGTAACTCCTGTTCCAAAAAATTTGAAACTCTTTTATGCTTCCTGAAGGCAGGCACAACATACATGGACATGGACAGACATTATCTACATATAAGCAAAAATAAAAACTAAAAAAAAAAAAACCATCTTTTTAAAAATTAGAGGGAAAGGGCTGGAGAGATGGCTCAGCGGTTAAGAGTACTGACTGCTCCTCCGGAAGTCCTGAGGTCAAATCCCAGCAGCCACATGGTGGCTCACAACCATCCGTAATGGGATCTGATGACCTCTTACAGCTACAGTGTACTTACATATAATAAACAAATAACGCCTTTAATCCCAGCACTTGGGAGGCAGAGGCAGGAGGATTTCTGAGTTCGAGGCCAGCCTGGTCTACAAAGTGAGTTCCAGGACAGCCAGGGCTACACAGAGAAACCCTGTCTCGAAAAACCAAAAAAAAAAACAAATAAATCTTTTTTAAAAAAAAACTAGAGGGAAGACACCGACAATATTAAAAATAAAGAGTCCTCACCTATTGTATCCCAGACGTCAGCTACAACAATACATGAACAATTTCAGGGCCAAATATAGTATGGTGTAAAAATCAGTGTAGAGAACTCTCAAAAATTTAAAAGTAGAGCTACTATACAACAGTTATTTGCTCAGCCACGTTTGCAGCTTCTTAGTAAAGACAGCTAACAAATAATAACAAAAAATGTCCTTTGACAACTGGATAAAGAAAACGTGGGATATATACACACAACAGCATTCTATCAGGATGTAAAGAAAAATGAAATCTTCAGGTAAATTCATGGAACTGAAAATATTATTCTGAGGGAGATAACCCATATCCAGAAGACAAATGCCATATGTTCTCTCTTGTTTGTGGATTCCAGCTCAAAATCTTTAGCTGTCAATATGTAACCTCAAGTAGCCAAAGAACCCAGGAAAGATGGGGACTGTAGAGTTGGGGATTGGGGAATGAGTTCTAGGAAAGGGAATAGGAGGAGACAGGTGCTATAAGGTTGGTAATGGGAATAACAGGGGAGGAATTGTAACTGAGAAGGACTAAGTGAGAGAAGGAAGAAAGAGAAATAAATAACATTAAGGTGATTTGATAAAACCATGGGGAAACATGATATTTTGCAAGCTTACTTAAAATGCATATAATGTATGCATATATAAACTATATTTACATATAGCTTAAATGAAATTAAGCCATTTAGGAGAATAATGCTCCCCAGAAGAGCCATTGGCTACCTAAGGAAAACCTCCGTGCAAAACATGCATGCAGTTTCCCTTTGTCTTATTGGTCACTGGAGTCCAAGAAATCGTCAAAAAACTACAGGCTATTGCTATTACCCTTAATTGCCCCTTGGAACTTGAAGACAAGACCCTCTTGATGAAGGATACTACGGACAGTTGGTCTCTGAAATTTCATGAGCCAAATCATCCTCATTTCTCCTGGTCTTCCAATTTTATACCTACTAAGGTGATAAAGCCTACTTGATCATTATGGATGATCATTTTGATGTGTTCTTGGATTCTGTTTTCAAGAATTTTGTTGAGTATTTTTGCATCAATATTCATAAGGGAAATTGGTCTGCTTTGTTGGGTCTTTGTGTGGTTTTGTTATCAGAGTAATTGTGGCTTCATAGAATGAATTGGGTAATGTTCCTTCCGTTTCTATTTTGTGGAAAAGTTTGAAGAGTATTGGTATTAGGTCTTCTTCGAAGGTCTGATAGAATTCTGCACTAAACCCATCTGGTCCTGGACTTTTTTTGGTTGGGAGATTACTAATAACTGCTTCTGTTTCATTAGGGGTTATAGGACTGTTCAGATCCTTTATCTGAGCCTGATTTAACCTTGATACCCGGTATCTGTCTAGAAAATTGTCCATTTCATCCAGATTTTCCAGTTTTGTTGAGTATAGGCTTTTGTAGTACGATCTGATGATTTTTTTGGATTTCCTCCGTTTCTGTTGTTATCTCTCCCTTTTCGTTTCTGATTTTTGTTAATTTGGATACTGTCTCTGTGCCCTCTGGTTAGTTTGGCTAAGGGTTTATTTATCTTGTTGATTTTCTTAAAGAACCAGCTCCTGGTTTTGTTTATTCTTTGTATATAGTTATGCTGGGGACAGCAAACAATGACAGGGCCTGCCTGCAGTAGGCCGGGATGGAGACATCTCAGAAGACCGCACCACCTCCTTGTAGTAAAGGATGGGGTCTGGGACCCTGAGAAGCAGGACACACGTCCCTCCAGGGGACCCACCCTCTGAAATAAGGGACTGCACAGAGTAGGCCTGGATGGAGACATTTCAGTAGCCGGAGGCAGCTCTTTGTAACAGCAGTTGTTCCCATTTCTCCTAACCTCAGCCCTGGACAATGGCTGTACAGATCTCATTTGTGCATGACTGTTTTTCAGTTGGCCTTGGTGTGCATAATTATTCTATTATATCTGACTTTCTTACTTCTTTCCCCTATGCTCTGGCGAATTCTGTGAAACTAGATGTTCCCTGATGTAATGATTCTTAAACAATTAGGAATTGAGGCATGGAGCACAGCACAGCACAGTCCTAATGGCCCAGGTGCATGCTGTGTGTTCCCATCTTAGAAACAATGCAACAACTGCACAATGGTAGTTCCAGATTAATGCTTGACTTGGAAAGAAAGTTTGACAAAATTATTAGAAAATGAATTAGAGCCAACATTGGGACCCCAAAAAAGAAAAAACTATTAAAGTTATGAAATAAGTTTTACACAACATTTGAGAGTGGTTTCTGGATAAGCAAGTATAGAATATGTAAAATCTTAGATTAGTAAAACTAAGTCAAAACACTGGGACTCTTAGGAGAGTCATTGTGTGCAATGTGTAGAAGCCGAAAGCTAGGGGAACTACCGAGTTAAGGGTTAATTTGATTCTTTCTGGCCACTGCCTGGCAGCTTTGCCTATGTCATTTATCATTAGAGCTTTACAAGAAAATGCAAGTAGCTGGCCTTGGAGCTCTGAGCTCTGAAATATGATAGTCAAAGTTTAAATAATGATGTTTGCAATTATTATTATTTTGGCTATAGGCCTGGGAATAGGGAAGCTTGAAGCTTTGGGGAACAATTGTAATTCTTGATTCTTTGTGGGACGTGGTTATTCTTTTGAATTTGATTTGGCAACAATTATACAATGTCTTTTTTATCTGTTTTTGGAGTATCAATAAAAGACTAGGGCAAGAAGAAGAGAGAATGTAGAGAGCATGTAGAGAGCATGTAGAGGCGAGTATTGAGCATGTGAAGAGCGAGTGAGAGCGAATGCAGAGAGCAAGAGAAGAGCTTGTGAAGAGTGAGTGAAGAGAGAATGTGAGATGTGTGTGAAGAGTGTGCGTGTGAGTGAAAGGAGAGTGCATGTGGTAAGTGTGTGAGATGTGTGTGAAGAGTGTGTGTGTGTGTGAGTGAAAGGAGAGTGCATGTGGTATGTGTGTGAGATGTGTGTGAAGAGTGTGTATGTGAGTGAAAGGAGAGTGCATGTGGTATGTGTGTGAGATGTGTATGAAGAGTGTGTATGTGAGTGAAAGGAGAGTGCATGTGGTATGTGTGTGAGATGTGTGTGAAGAGTGTGTGTGTGAGTGAAAGGGGAACACACAGAAGTGTGTATGAGTGTGAGAGTGCAAGAAAAGAAAAGCGCACAGGAGAAAAGCAGAGTGCGCAGGAGAATGCAGAGCGTGTGCAGCCTCAAGCTGCGAGCGAATGAGTGAGAGAGAAAGAGAGCAGAGAGTGAGAGAGAAGAGAAACGTTAAGCCTTGAAAAATTGCTTGTCAGCTTGTACCCAAAAAGTAGTCTGTGTATATTTATTATTTGCCTTCCAGATATCCCTGCCTCCAGTTGAGAACTCCAATCCTGTGTCGAGGCTGGACCCCGGCATAGTTCCTTTTGTCTCTACTTGGTTGATTTCAACCCTGAGTTTGGTGATTTCCTGTAGTCTACTCCTCTTGGGTATATTTGCTTTTTTTTGTTCTAGAGCCTTCAGATGTGCTGTCAAGCTGCTAGTGTATGTTCTCTCCAGTTTCTCTTTGGAGGCACTCAGCTATGAGTTTTCCTCTTAGGACTACTTTCATTGTGACCCATAAGTTTGGGTAGGTTGTGGCTTCATTTTGATTAAATTCTAAAACATCTTTAATTTTTTCTTTATTTCTTCCTTGACCAAGTTATCATTGAATAGAGCATTGTTCAGCTTCCACGTGAATGTGGGCTTTCTGTTGTTTTTGTTGTTATTGAAGATCAGCCTTAATCCATGGTGATTTGATAGGATGCATAGGATTATTTCAATCTTCTTGTATCTGCTGAGGCCTGATTTTGGCAAAGGTACTGTGAGGTGCTGAGAAGAAGGTATATTCTTTTGTTTTAGGATAAAATGTTGTATAGATATCTGTCAAATCCATTTGGTTCATAACTTCTGTTAGTTTCACTGTTTCTCTGTTTAGTTTGTTTCCATGATCTGTCCATTGATGAGAACAATGTGTTGAAGTCTCCCACTATTATTATGTGAGGTGCAATATATACTTTTAGCTTTAGTAAAGTATCTTTTATGAATGTGGGTGCCCAAGAATGGAGGAGCAACTGGGACAGGGTCCTTCCAGTCTCCATCTGTACCCTGGAGCTGGGGCTGCTCCATAGCCCTCTGTGCACGGTCCCGCCATGAGAGAGCTGGGCTCCCAGGAGCTCTTTTACTTCCGGTCTCTGAAGTGAGATCTCCATTTTCTCTCCAAAAACTGCCCAGAGCAGACCGGCTAGGAGTGCACAGAGCCCAGGAACAGAGCGACAGCTGGGACAAAATCCTTCTGGTTTTCATCTGCACCCTGGAACTGGGGCTGCTCCATAGCACGGGTTCTACCAGAGAGAGCTGGGCTCCCAGGAGTGCTGACATAGGCTTAAAGGCCCATAGGAGGGAAAAGGTCCTCCAGCCAGAGATAGCAAGACCAACTAACCCCAGAAATAACCAGATGGTGAAAGGCACGTGCAAGAACCCTACCAACAGAAACCAAGGCTACTTGGCATCATCAGAACCCAGTTCTCCCACCACAGCACGTCCCAACACACCAGAAATGCAAGATTTGGATTTATTTCATTTATAGGAGTACACTGCAGCTGTCTTCACACACACCAGAAGAGGGCATCAGATCCCTTAACAGATGGTTGTGAGCCACCATGTGATTTCTGGGAATTGAAACAGGACCTCTGGAAGAGCAAGTAGCCAGTGCTCTTAAACACTGAGCCATCTCTCTAGCTCCCCAAGATTTGGATTTAAAATCGCATCTCATGATACTGATAGAGGACTTTAAGAAGGACATAAATAACTCCCTTAAAGAAATACAGGAGAACACAGGAGTAAACATCCAGAAGCCCTTAAAGAGGAAACACAAAAATCCCTTAAAGAATTAGAGGAAAACACAAACAGGTGAAGGGAATGAACAAAACCATCCAGGATCTAAAAATGGAACTAGAAACAATAAAGAAATCACAAAGTGAGACAACCCTGGAGATAGAAAACCTAGGAAAGAGATCAGGAGTCATAGATACAAGCATCACCAACAGAATACAAGCGATAGAAGAGAGAATCTCAGGTACAGAAGATACCATAGAAAACATTGATACAACAGTTAAAGAAAATGCAAAATGCAAATAGCTCCTGACAAAATATCCAGGAAATCCAGGACACAATGAGAAGACCAAACCAAAGTAATAGGTATAGAAGAGAGTAAAGACTCTCAACTTAAAGAGCCAATAAGTATCTTCAACAAAATTATAAAAGAAAACTTCCCTAACCTAAAGAAAGAGATACCCATGGACATACAAGAAGCCTTCAGAACTCCAAATAGATTGGACCAGAAAAGAAATTCCTCCCATCACATAATAATTAAAACACCAAATGCACAAAACAAAGAAAGAGTACTAAAGGCAGTAAGGGAAAAAGTCAAGTAATATATAAAGGCAGATCTATCAGGTTTACACCAGAATTCTCACCAGAGACTATGAAAGCAAGAAGATCCTGGGCAGATGTCATACAGACACTAAGAGAATACAAATGCCAGACCAAGCTACTATACCCAGCAAAACTCTCAATGACCATAGACAGAGAAACCAAGATATTCCATGACAAAAACAATATCTTTCCACAAATCCAGCCCTTCAAAGGATAATAAAGGGAAAACTTCAACACAAGGAGGGAAACTACACTCTAGAAAAATCAAGAAAATAGTCTTCAATTTACAAACCAAAAAGAAGATAACCACATAAACATAATTCCACCTCTAACAACAAAAATAACAGGAAGCAACAATCACTTTTCCTTAATATCTCTTAATATCAATAGATTCAATTCTCCAATGAAAAGACATAGACTAACAGACTGGATACATAAACGGGACCCAACATTTTGCCGCATACAAGAAACCCACCTCAGTGACAAAGACAAAGACACCTCAAAGTAAAAGGCTGGAAAACAATTTTCCAAGCCAATGGTCCCAAGAAACAAGCTGGAATAGTCATTCTAATATCCAATAAAAATCGACTTTCAACCTAGTTATCAAAAAAGATAAAGAAGAGCACTTCATACTCATCAAAGGAAAAAAATGTACAAAGAAGAGTTTTCTTTGTTTCTATTAATTAATTTTAGCTCCTTTTGTTAATATTTCTTACTATCTACTGGGTTTGGGTTTGGTTTGTTCTTGTTCTTCCAAATTCTTGGTTTCATGAAATCATTTATTTGTACTCTTTCTGTAGGCTCTTCAAGCTATAAATTTCCCTCATAAGACTACTTTCAATGGGCTGGGTGGTGGTGGCGCACGCCTTTAATCCCAGCACTTGGGAGGCAGAGGCAGGCAGATTTCTGAGTTCGAGGCCAGCCTGGTCTACGGAGTGAGTTCCAGGACAGCCAACGCTACACAGAGAAACCATGTCTCGAAAAACCAAAAAAAAAAAAAAAAAGACTACTTTCAATGTATCTCAGATGTGTGTGTGTGTGTGTGTGTGTGTGTGTGTGTGTGTTGTTTTCATTTTCATATATTTCCAGAAAACTTTTTAATTTTTTCTTGGTTTCTTCTTTGACTCATTCATCATTCAGTAATGAGTTGTCTAAGTCTCCATGAGTTTGCATATTTACTAGACCTTTTTTGCACATTCAGTTTTAAATTTTATTGCATTATTATCAGATAAGATTTTGGTCTTTTTGAATTTATGAAGATTTGTTTTGTGTCCCGGGATGTGGTCTGTTTTGAAAAAGCTTGCTTATACTGATGATTAGAATGTGTCTCTTTGGTGTTTGGGTGGAATATTCTGTAGATATCTGTTAAGCCCATTAGTTGGATGATGTCATTTAATTATGATGTTTCTCTTTATATTTTGTACATATAATATTAGAGATATTTTTGTACTGATAATATTTTGTACATATCTATTGGAGAAAGTAGGATGTTTACTTTTTTTTCCAAGATGGAGTTTCTCTGTGTAGGTAGCCCTGGCTATAGACCTGACTGGCCTAGATCAGAGATTCTCCTACTTCTTGCCTCTAAGCTGCTAAGATTAAAGGTATGCCCTATTAGCACTTGGCCCAAAAGTGGGATATTAAATCACCTACTATTAATGGGTCAATAATTTTTTTGTCTTTAATTCCAGTGTACTATTTTTATGAAACTGGGTACACCGAAATTTGTTGCATATATATTTAAAATAGTAATATCCCCTTGATTAATTGTTCCCTTGATTAGAATGAAATGTCTCTATCTCTTCTGATTAGTTTTAGTTTGATCAGCCATTAGGTACATGACGCCTGCTTGATTCCTGGTCTCATTTATTAGGAATATTTCTTTCAGGCTGATGAGATGACTCAGCAATTAAGAGCACTGACTGCTCTTCCAGAAGTCTTGAGTTCAATTCCCAACAACCACATGGTGGCTCACTATAAGGGTATCTTGATGCTCTTTTCTTGCATTTGGATGTATATGCAGCAGAGCACTCATACATTACACAAAATAAATTTAAAAAAAAAGATTATTTCTTTCCATTCTTCATTTTACCGTGGTGCCAACTATTAAACTTGACATGAGTTTCCTGTAGACAATAGAAACATGGATTTGTTTCTTAATCCATTTCATCAGCCTGTGTCTTTTATTTGTGGAATTGAGGCCATGATATTTAAATTTATTGAAAGGTGTGTGTTGGTTGCTGTCATTGTGTTGTTGTTGATTTTGTTGTCTTAGTTAGACCTTGTGTTTAAGTAATTAAGTAATTTAAACAAATTAAGTAATTTGTTTTCTTTGTATAGTCTCTTAGCTATGTTTATTTCTTTGTTTAGCCTAACATATTGCTTTTTGTAGTCTGTTTAGGGTTGATTTACTGAACTGGAATTATTTTAGCCTGTTTGAACAAAGGAAAGTTTTTCTTTGTCCTTCTACTACAGCAGATAGTTTTGCTAGGTACAATAGTCTAAGTTGGCAGTAATGGGCTTTTAGAACTTAAAGTGCAATATTCCAGGCCCTTCTGGCTTTTAGAATTTCCAATGAAAATCAGCTCTTATTCTGATGAGTTTTTCTTTATATGTGACTTGTGTTTTCTTTTATAGCTTTCAATATGCTTTCTGTGTGATGTATACTTGGTGTTTTAACTATCCTATGTATGGTGGGTTGGATAAGAATGGCCCCCATAGGCCGGGCGGTGGTGGCGCACGCCTTTAATCCCAGCACTTGGGAGGCAGAGGCAGGTGGATTTCTGAGTTCGAGGCCAGCCTGGTCTACAGAGTGAGCTCCAGGACAGCCAGGGCTACACAGAGAAACCCTGCCTCAAAAAAACCAAAAAAAAAAAAAAAAAAAAAGAATGGCCCCCATAGACTCATACATTTGAATGTTTCCTTCCTAATTGGTGGGCTGTTTAGGAAGGATTAGGAGGTGTGGTCTTATTGGAAGAGTTGGGTCACTGAGGGTGGGCTTTGAGGTTTCAAAAGCCCAGTCCAGGCCCAGTCTCTCAGTCTCTCTGCCTGTTTCTCTTGTCTCTCTCTACCTGTATCTCTGTCACTTTGTATCTATCTATCTATCTATCTATCTATCTATCTATCTATCTATCTACCTATGTCCCTCTGTCTCTATGTCTCTTTGTCTCTCTGTTTCTCTCTGTGCATGTGTCTGTCTGTCTGTCTGTCTGTCTCTCCCCACAACCACTGCTGCTTGCATATTAGTTTGTAAGCTCTTAGATGCTGCTCCAACACCATGCCAACCTGCCTGCCTGCTGCCATGTTTCTTCCTGCTGTGATGGTCATGAATTCACCCTATGAAACTATAAGCAATCCCACCAATTAAATGATTTCTTCTATAAGTTGCCTTGGTCATGATGCCTTTTCACAGGAGTAGAACAGTAACTAAATTACTGTGATGTGGAATATTTCTTTTATCTTCTTATCTATTTGATGTTTTGTGTACTTCTTGTATCTATATGGTTACGTCTTTCTAAGTTTGGGGAGGCTTTCTTCTATGATCATACTGAAGATCTAGTCTACATCATGGATATAGAATTCTTCTCCCTCATCTCTACCTATAATTTGAAGACTTGGTCTTTTCAGGGTATGTTTGTTTCTTGATTTAGCCTGGTGATGGTTCAACATAAGAAGTCAATTAATAAGCCGGGCGGTGGTGGCGCACGCCTTTAATCCCAGCACTTGGGAGGCAGAGGCAGGAGGATTTCTGAGTTCAAGGCCAGCCTGGTCTACAAAGTGAGTTCCAGGACAGCCAGGGCTACACAGAGAAACCCTGTCTCGAAAAAACCAAAAAAAAAAAAAAGTCAATTAATATAATAAATCACACAATCATCCCAATAGATGCAAAAAAAGCCTTTGAAAAATCCAACACGCTTTCAGAATAAAATTCCTAGAGATTAGGACTAGAGAGAACATACCTCAACATAATAACAGCTATGTATGACAAACATGCAACCAGAATTATTCTAAAGGGAGAAAACTTGAAGCAATTCCACTGAAATGAGGAGTGAGGCAGGGTTCACTTACAACAGTGGACAATAGCTTTCCTATATATCAACAACAAACAAGCTGAAAAACAGATCATGGATCACTTCATTCACAATAGCCTCAAAGAAAATAAAATATTTAGGAGTAAATCTAACGAAAGAAGTGAAATCCCTCTTTAACAAGGACTTTCAGTCTCTGAAGAAAGAGATTGAAGCAGACACTAGCAAATGGAAAGACTTCTGAATTATGGGTGGGTAGAATTAATATTGTGGAAAATAACCATTTGGCCAAAAGTAATTTACAAAATCAATGGAATAACAATCAAAATTCTTATAATATTCTTCACAAAAATAGAAAAAAAATTATCTTAAAATTCATTTGGAAGCAGAAAAGACCCCAGATAGCCAAAGCAATCCTGAGTAAAAAGAATAATGCTGGAGGCATTACCATTACAGATCTCATGATAGAGTAGAGAACCATAGTGATAACACCAATATGGTATTCACACAAAAACAGGCATGTAAACCCATGGAACAAAATTGAAAACCCAAACATGAATAAAATCAACCTCTGCCATGTAGTATTTGATAGAGATGCGAAAACCATAAATGGGAGAAAAAAAAAAGCATCTTCAACACTTTTGCTGGGAAAATTGGATGTTCACATGCAGAAGATTTTAATTAGATCTATATCTATCATCCTGAAGGAAAACTAATTCCTAGTGAATCTAAAACCTAAATCTGACACCTGAAAATGCGAGAATAAAACATAGGCAGTTTTCTACAAGATAAAACTGTACAAAAAGTCTTTCTGAGCAGGACTCAATTTGCCCATGGAATTAAGGCTGACAATTGACAAATGGTGTATCACACAACACCAGAGAGCTTAAGGAAACAATCAGTTAAGTGAAGAAGAGGCACGCAGAATAGGGGAGGATCTTTTTCTGCTATACATATGTCTGACAGACGACTAATATCTTTAACACATGTAGAATGCAAAAAACAGAGTAAAGAAAACAAGTAACCTATTCAATAAACAAGCTATGGTAATACTAACTCTACCATACAACCTAGCTATACCATTCCCTGTCATATACTAAAAAGATTCAACATCCTACTCCACAAATACTTGTTCAGCCATGTTCATTGCTGTTCTATTAACAATAGCTAGGAAATGGAAACAATCTAAGTGTCCTTCAATCAATGAATTGATAGTGAAAATGTGTATATACACTATGGAACACTATCTGTCGGTAAAAAAAAAAAACCTAAAATTGCAGGTAAATTGATGGAACTAAAAATGATAATAACACACATAATTCCATTTATAAATATGCATATATACTTTAAATGAGGTTTCCTCATCTAGGTTCATGATTCTCACTGTAAAAGCTAAAGAACACCTAACAAAACCCACCAATACTAGATGTGAGAAGTCCTCTTTTGAGTTGCTGGCCAAAGGATTTGTGAATATAATTTGAGTCTGAGTCTTATTTCTGGGAGCATGGGGCTGGGAGGCAGAACCAGAATTTAACTTCAACACCTTCCAACACCCTCCCCAACACCTTCCAGTTCTTCCCCTCCTGCCCTCCCATCCAGATCCATAGGCTTTCTGTCTTTCCTTAGAAAACAAATGAGAAGGAATTCTTTAAAAGGAGTAATAATAAAATTCATAATAAGACGCAATAAGATAAAAACAAAAACCAAACAATTCAGAGTAGTATAAAATAACCAAACAAGAAAAGGAGCAAAAGAGAAAGCACAGGAAATGTACACAGACATGGAGACACATGTTTGTACACACAGGAATCCCATAAAAATACAAATCCAGAAATTATATATATATGCAAAGTATCTGTAAGGTTAAAAATTCCCTGGCTTAACATTATGAGATAACCTCCAAAAATACTATTGAGTTCATTTTGTATTGGCCATCCATTGCCAGGCATCTAGTCTACCCTTAAGAATGGTTTGTTTCCCCAGTGAGGCTCTGTAGTGGCTATTCCTGGTTGTCAAATTAGCCCCTTATACACAACTCACTCCTTTTAAAGAAAAGAATTGAAATGTAAGGCTGTGTAAGATTTGTTTTTAAACTGTACACTGTCTTTTTTTGTACAGTTAACACATTACCAAATGTATCTTTAGATAGCCCTGTCCTGGTGGTATTTTCAGTAACCACTAACCTTGCTTGGTACAGTCTAGGTGTTGTAAATCGGCATGGAAATTTAAAGCAGGTTCTTGTTGTCACACAGCACAAATTAGTTTGGTGTTTTTGTTTGTTCGTTTGTTTGTTTGTTTTTCATCTTCAGTTGTCTCTAATGCAGCTTATCCAAAGATAACTGTTCTTCTGTTAGCTGAATACCACTCTGTAATTGCAAAAAAAATTGTGACTGTTTTGTTGACATTTTGAATGCTTCTAAGTAAATACAATTTTTATTAGTATTGTTAAAACATTTTTTATAGAAAATGGATTATTTTCTCATACAATATATCCTGATTATAGTTACCCTTCTTCTCTGTACACTAGGCTGGCCTCTAACTCAGAGATTCACCTGTCTTTGCCTCCCAAATGCTGGGATTGAAGACGTGTGCCACCACCCAAGTTTCCTCTTCTACTTTCCCAAGTTCCTCCCTGCCTTCCCTTCCCTATGGAATCACCCCCTTTCTTTCTTTCACTAGAAAAGAACAGACTTTTAGGAGATAACAACCAAACATAACAAAATAAAATATAATAAGGTGATGCCTACATGGAACCCTCACCCCATGTTTGAAATCATTTTTTAAAAGAAAATGTAGATCTAACTGGGCATGGTAGTGCATGCCTCTAATCCCAGCACTCAGAAGGAAGGCAGAGACAGGTGGATCTCTTTTGAGTTTGAGGCCAGCCTGCTCTACATAGTGAGTTCCAGGACAGCCAGGGCTAGTAGAGAGGCCATATCTCAAAAAACAAAACGAAACAAACAAACAAAAGTAGACCTAAAGGTAGGTGTAGTAATCCCACCCACCTATAATACCAAGCCTTTGAAGACTGAGACAGGAAAATTACAAGTTTTAAGCCAGACTGGACTTCATAGAAAGACTCTCCAAAAGAAGGGAAATCTAACTATGGTTTAAATATTGTTTCCTCTCATATTAATAATCTCTTTTGAGACTCTTCTGACTATGTTTTTCAAATTAGAGTTCAGGTTATTCTGGAGATTTAAAAAGATTTGTGGGGCAGAACAGATAGCTCAACAGCTAAGAGCACGGCCTGCTCTTGTAGAGGACCCAGGTTCAATTTCCAGTACCTCTGTGGTAGCTCAAGACCATCTGTAGCTCCAGTCCCTCAGGATCTAACACCTTCTTTTGACCTCTATGGGTACCAGGCATACACATGATGCACAGTTGCACATGCAAACAAGACACCCATACAAATAAAATAATAATCCCAATATTCACTAGTTGGAGACAAGAAGATTGTAAGTTCAAGTCCAGTCTGGGCTATATATCAAGATTGTCATAAAACAAACAACAAAAAGTATCTTCAATTCTCCATAAGTTCATCAGAACATATTTTAATTTTGATGGTAATCTAAATATAATAATCATATGCATGTTCTATATTTGGCTGACTATAATTCATTGCAGCAATATAATTTCAATAGTCACATCAATATTGATTTTTATAATAAGATTTGCTGTAAGACCTAACATTTCAGTTGTTAGGAGTCTAATATACTGACACACCCCAATCTTTGTTTCAAAATGTAGATATGGGAGCTTCTCTCTGATACCAGTAGGTATATAGGGTTACCTGAAAGTGACTCTTCAGGTTCTATGTCTAAAGTATTAACTAGATGATGTATTCAAAATTTTGAAGCAGAAAGTATATTGGTTCCATTTGTGGAACAAAAGGGTTGTAGAAGGTAAGATTCTGGTATACAAGCAGGACAATTGTTCTTTCATGCATTAACAGATGCTCCTATGACAAATTCTAAGACACAAGTAAGTCAATGTTCCCACTCATGAACTGAATGAACTTGAGATTTATCCCTTTTCTGCGGTTCTAAATTTAGTTCTCTGGTCCAAATCAATGTTTCTCATGTCACTACTCTTCATGATACATTATCCTGGCAGTTCTCAGGCCACTGAACAGATGTGTTACTATATTCAGTAGCTAGTCTCCATGATCTTGAGGGACCAGTAAATGTTCTCACATTTTTTGCAGTCTTTGCAAGTACTCAAGAGCTTCTTCCCACAATGTGTATGTCACAATTTGAACTCTCATAATGTACTAGCACACTATGTACACACACACACACACACACACACACCACTCACTTAAAGAGAAAGAAAAGAAATTGGTCATCTTTTAGAAATGGAAAAAAAAACTTGTATGCTTTCAGAATCAGTGTCAAATAGTACCATTAAAGGCACAGGGGCTTTCCCTCCTCTTCCTCTTCCTCCTCTTCCTTCTCTCCCTCTTCTTCCTCTTCCTTCTCTTCCTTCTCCTCTTCTTCCTCCTCCTCTTCTTCCTTTTCTTCCTTGTCCTCTTCCTCTTCCTTCTCCTCTTCCTCTACTTTTTCTTCTTTCTTCCCTGATTTTCTCTGCTGACAGCATTCTGGTTGCAATGTAGCTATAACAGTGCCAGCATAAGGGAAGTTTCTTCCGGTACATTTCTTTTTCTTATTCAGAATGATCTTTCCCAAAAGTTCCCCAGAAGACTTCTTCTCAGATCTTAAGAGTAAATCACACATGCATGCCTAAGCTAACCACTAGCAAGAAGAATGAGTCTATTCATACTTCTGATTGACTATTCAAATTTCACCATCACCCAATATAAGCCTGAGATAGGACCCTATTCCAAAACACATAATTATAGCAGGACCAAAAAACAGCAAGGAAGAAGACGGAACAATAGATTAAAGCAGCTAGCCAGCATCATTTTCTTTACACAACTACATCCAGGTTCCCTACTTGTGGTGTTTGGTTCAAGGGTGCTACACAGGAACCCAGAGGGTTGTAAATGGATGGGCACTTTAACAGATGGCTATCTCCTCTCTCAAACTCACTAACCAGCTCCTTTACTCTCAGTTTAAGTACTAAATTCCTCAAATTTGAACAAAGATTAAAACTAGAAATCTCTACAGGACTTTGTTCCTTCTTTCTCTTCTAGAAGAAAGCAGGGCTACCCACTAATATACAGAAATAATTATCCTAAATAATGTCAGTGTGCAAATGTTTTTTGGGTGATTCATTTTATTGGGCTTGTCTTACTTTCTGTTTATAAGCTGTACATTAGAGGAACCTAAGTTCCTTACCACATGCAAGGAAGTAGCTATCTTGTTATTGCTCATAGACCAACTCTAGTTTTCATAACATCACTCAGTCCCCTACTTTATTGCTACCCTTGCCTTTTCTTTATTTTGTTGAGAATCGGCATCTGCTAGCTAGTAGGACTCAAGAGTAGTAGAATACTGAGCGAGGGCCAGTGAGATGGCTCAGTATGTAAAGTAATTTTCCTCCAAGCCTGATGACCAGAATTCTATCTCTGGAACTCACACAGTATAGAGAAACAACTCTCATGTGTTGTCCTCTGACTTCTATATGTATGTAGTGGCATGTGTACATCTACAACACACACACACACACACACACACACACACACACACACACAAATAGATGTAATCATGTTTAAAGGATACTGAGTAAAATTCCTGTAGACTTAGTAGAAAATATGCAGTGGTGACTGAGTTTGTCCCTGTTGTGTTCATGGTCAGACAATAACTTGGTGAGAAGAAAAACACTCCTAAAATGTCTTTCCTCCACATCAGTACTATTCATCTGTCCACAGATTTCCCCCCCCAAGTCCTTATGTAGTCTCTAGCCTGTATTCAAACATCACCAATGACTTTACCTGACTTATACAGGGTCAGTATAGCTTCCTAGCTCTTTAGACATTTCTAGTTCCCTTCAATCTTACAGCAAGTGTTAAGGCCTTGGGGAAAAATAGAACTTCTGTTTCTTTTTTATCACTTTCCTCAACTCTGACTCTGTCTATTCTGCCTTCCTCTGTTCTCCATGAGTTAACAATGAAGAATTTATTACCACATGACACAAAATAGCCTGTGCAAAGGTTATGAGCTATTCATTTCATTTCTGGGTGTTCACTTAAACCTATTTCCTCTGGTTGGGGACTTTCCCATCATGATTCTTGGAAGGTGGCAGAACCCATCTCTCCCTTTAGACAAAAGTGCCTCGTTCAATTTCCTCCCAAGGCAGGGTTCTGGGGACTAACCTAATCCAGTCACTCTAGACTTTGTTTTAAGAGTTAGAGGCAAAGAATTGAGGAAAGAGCTGGAGTTAGTCTTTCTCTCTCTACTCCAGAGCCGCCACGGTGCAGCAGATCCTCACCAGACCTGTCCTGCATCATGCTTTGAGTGTTGTTCCTGGCTGCAAACCTGCCTCTTTAGCCTGCCTACTGGATCAGGAAGGTACTTAGCATCTTTTTAATGAGTCATTTTGCTGCTTAAATCACACAGAGTCCAATTCTATTGCTTGTACTTGAAGATCTACACTACTAGCAGCCTATATTTCCTTTAAAGGCTTGTCTTACTTCTGAGCACACCAAAAGGACCATATTTCCAGGGATAGTTTCTATTGAAGGAAAATCTTTGTAGATATCTGTTTTGTTGTGAATAGTAAAATTAAAGACTATATGTCTACCCACTGTTGTCCCACATCATCTAATTTAGTGCCTTTGACTGCATGTGTTCAGCAATGCAGGAAAATACTGTTCAAAGAGCTTTTGCTCTGGTAAAAGATTTTATAATACTTCTTGAAATAAATAGGTTCATGATGTTCTTTATATAGTAAACCTGATCCCAGTAAACAGATTATTTTCAAGAGATGATTTTAATTGTGTGGAACAGACTATTCAAGTATAGCAAATTTAATTGATTATGAGTGTTCCAATTGACATGATGCAGTGACTGCCTGATATTATGCTTCCTGTTTCAATGTGCAATGCCAAGGAGGTTACAAAGTTGGTCTTGTTACAGTTGAAATCTGGGTAGTGACTCTTTAGAGGCCCTGTTTCCAAATACAGCCATATTCTGAAGTAGCAGAGCTGGGGTTAACAATATAAAACGTAGACAGACAAAAGTCAGCAAGGGAAACCACGCTTCCTCTAATACTTTTCAAACTCTTTTTAAAAAAAATCTCGACCTATTAAGTTTAATAAGCAAACTACTGGTACTTCAGCAATATAGCTCGCTGCATCAAGAACAGAAGAGAGTTCAACAAGGCAGTTCATGGTCTACCTCCATGAGACCATCCCCCCAATACAGACCCTGTCCCTGGTTCTGTTTTGTTTGGTTGTTTGGTTGTTTAGTTGCCTGGTTGCTTTTGTTTTCAAGATAGGGTCTCTCTACATAGCTGTGGCTATCCTGGAACTCACTAAGTAGATAAGGCTGACCTTGAATTTACAGAGATCCACACATGTCTACCTCCTCTGCTGGGCTTAAAGTCATGCATCACCATGCCCAACTACTCTTAGGACAAACATTGAGTATTCTGTTTGGCTCTGGAAGTTCTGAACCACAATAGAACATTAACTAAGTAAACTCGAAATTCCTTTTTGTATCTTAGGCTACAGAGTTTATTTTCCACCATTTTCCCATTCTAAATTATGTGCAGCCATGTTGTCCAAAGGAGCTAAAAAGTAGTTGTAGTCAGATCAAATTATAGCACAAATATGTTTCAAGGAATAGATGAATGTCCAGAGCCCAAGCAATATGATATCTCCCCACTTGCGAAGTTTTCAGAAGCAATTTAAGTCCCAATCTTTTCTTCTCAATTTCTTTTGGAGTTCAGTCTCAGTTAGAAGGGTCTTGCTCTGAGATGTAGGCAGAAACTACATCCTGAGCTGTTGTCTACTGGAATTAGTGACATTTTTGCAGGACCTCCAAGACAGAATTAATCCACCAGTAAAATTCTTATATGTCCCAATTTCTAATAATTGCAAAAGTAAATTGGGCTCATAGAACTTTCTCAGGACCAATGCCCCATGTATAAAATTTAGAAGAAACTGAAACAAAGAGGCAACCAAAGAATTGCAGTAAGTAGAACATCCCACAGAAAGATTAGCTTAATGCAGTTGGTAAATCATAATCCTTAAAAGTGCTGGTTAGGTTAGATCAAAAAAGATGTTAAAGGACATAAGAATCATATGAAATGAATGTTCTGGACTGATTACTGATTTGGATAAAATTATGAGGGATATTTTTAGGTCATTCAGAAAAATATGAATAGAAGCTAGATCTTAGAACATTGAAAATGTACTGAATTAGCAAAATGAAGGTAGTTGACTTAGAAAAGGCTGAAGAACAGTAGTTGTAGTGTGTTTCCCACTTGGTAGAAAAATAAAAGCATGCAGAAAAGACAGATGCAGTGGCTCAGCCTTGAGAAGGTTGAGGCTGGAGTACTGGCATGAGTTCAAGGCCATCCTGAGCTACACCATAATATGCAGACCAGCTTGGAATAAAGGGACCAGAATAAAGTCCAGACTGGTTCAAAGCTTAGGATCTTACTGTCTCTGTCCTGGAGTGTAGTCATTGCAGTATTTCCATACCCAGGCAGAAACCACACTTTCTGTTCACTCTTAGGGCTGCCCTTCTTCTTTGAACTAGGTCAAGCTTCCTCTTTCCTTTTAACTGTGAGAAATGTAAAAATTTTAGAAAAGTTGGTGGTGGGGGTAACTGTTACTAGGGAGAGCCCTAAGGGGAGCTGGAAGTGGAAAATGATGGGTGGAAATAATTAAAACACATTGTATTTATGCATGCAGTTCTTAAGGAATATTTTTTTTTTTTTTTTTTTTTTTTTTGGTTTTTCGAGACAGGGTTTCTCTGTGTAGCCCTGGCTGTCCTGGAACTCACTTTGTAGACCAGGCTGGCCTCGAACTCAGAAATTCGCCTGCCTCTGCCTCCCGAGTGCTGGGATTAAAGGCGTGCGCCACCACCGCCCGGCAAGGAATAAATTAAAATATTATCTTAAAAGCTTCAGAATGATGTGGATGTGATAGCCCACACTTTTAATCCTAGTAATCTGGAGGCAGAAGCAGGTTTGTGAGTTTGAGGTCAGCCTGGTGTACATAGTGATTTCCAGGAGAGCCAGGGTTGTGTTAGAACAACTCTGCCTCAAGAAGCCAAAAATAAATGATAGATAAATAAAATAAAAAGAAAAGCTTCAAAATAATAAAGAATATTATAGTAAAACTTCATATTCCTGTCAACCAGAATTGTAGATAGTTTGTTATACATGCTTTTGACAACTTAAAAAAAATTATAGATAGAACGAATGTATTCCATTTAACCATCATTTGTATTGGTATCCTTGTCTATAGATTTTCAACCATAGCAGCCATCTTCTAGTAATGCATCAGATGACAGGTACAAAGGGAAAAGTGAAGAGGCACATAGAAAACATGGAGCTATTCATTTGGCCACATGTATATGAATCTACAAGAAAGGTGATATTATAAACATCAGGAAAATGTGTACTGTTCTAAAAGGAACTGCCCCATAAATATCACTATGGCAAAATAGGAGCTGTCCACAATGTCACTTAGCATGCTGTTGCCATTACTGTAAACAAACAAGTGAAGGGAAAGATTCTTGCTGAGAAAATTAATATGCACATTGAGCAAATTAAACACTCTAAGAGTGAAGACATCTTCCTGAAATAGTAGAAGGAAAAGGGTCAAAAAAAGGAAGCCAAAGAGAGAAGCACCTGGGTTCAACTGAGGCACCAGCCTGCTCCAGCAAGAGGAGCACACTTTGTAAGGGCTAACAGAAAGGTGCCTGAGCTGCTACAGCCAAGTTCATGGCTTAATGTGCAAAAGGAGATAAGAGACTGTTTAACAGCTGAATAATATTCCATTACGTAAATGTACCACAATTTTATGATCCATTTGGAGGGCATTGCCATTTCCTAATTATTGTTAATAGATCAGCAATAAACATGTTTATTATTATTAATTATTATTAATAAGCAGGTATCGCAAGTCATACCCAACCCCAACACGGAAAGGGGAGGTTCACATGAACTCTGATTCTTTTTTTTTTTTTTTCTTTTTTGGTTTTTCGAGACAGGGTTTCTCTGTGTAGCCCTGGATGTCCTGGAACTCACTTTGTAGACCAGGCTGGCCTCGAACTCAGAAATCCTCCTGCCTCTGCCTCCCAAGTGCTGGGATTAAAGGCGGGCGCCACCACCACCCGGCTTTTTTTTTTTTTTAAGATTTATTTATTTTATGGAAGGACACTGTAGCTGTCTTCAGATGTACCAGAAGAGGGCGTCAGATCACTTTACAGATGGTTGTGAGCCACCATGTGGGTGCTGGGAGTTGAACTCAGTACCTTTGGAAGAGCAGTCAGGTGCTCTTACCCACTGAGCCATCTCTCCAGCCCGAACTCTGATTCTTAACTAAAGATCTATTGACAATTGATAAGTGCTGGGAGAAAGAGAAATGGTTATCTTTAATGCTTTGTCCCCTAGTGAATTGATCATTCTCCAGTGAATGGCACACATCCAAGAGTATTTGGGCAGAACAAACTAGACTTGATGGGTCAAAAAAAGGGCACAGCCTGACAATGGTGGCACATGCCTTTAATCCCAGCACTCAGGAGGCAAAGGTAGGTAGATCTCTGTGAGTTTGATGCTGGCCTGGTCTACAAAGCAAATTCCAAGACATCCAGGTCTGTTACACACACACACAAAAAAAAACTGTCTCAAAAATAAAAGAAAGACAAACGAACAAACAAAGAGGACACAGAGGATTGGAAAAAAGGGGATAGATCTGAAAGGAGTAGAGGAAGGGGCAAATATGATCCAAATACATTGTAGGAAATTCTTAAAGAAAAGGAAAAATAGTAATAAAAATAAAACACCTATTGAAAGACATTTGAGAAATATTTAGGAAAATAATATGAATATGGTCTCAATAATATTAGTAGCTTGCATTAGCATATTATTACTAGAATATTATTATTTATATTTTAGGTATAATGAAGACTCTATATTCCTTTCCAGATACACATTGAAGTATTTAGGGATGATAGATTCAATTCACTTTCAGATAAAACTAAAAATTAATAGTGTAAATTTGGTATTCCTTTTCATTTCCTAGCAGACAATTCTTAAAGTCCTTGGAAACTCTGGTGATAGTCTTTTTTGTCTGCTAATGAGTTGACCAATGACTGGAAGTGTCTAGGTCACTTCAGGAGAGACTGTTAGTCACTAGAAATACCAAGGCATTGTTATAGCATCATAAACTTTCATTCCCATCTCTCAACTTCTGAGGAAAAGACAGGGACTCAAGGTTAAGGTGATCACCAATAGCCAATGGTTTAATCAATCATGCCTAAGTAATGAAGCCACAATAAAATATCCAAAAGACAGGGTTCCATCCAGATAGCTGAACACCAGGAGGTTCCTAAAGATTACATATCCAGAGAGGTCCTAAAAGCTCCCTGCCCATTCTCTAATATTTTGACCCAAACATCTCTACAGACATATCTTTTATGACGTCCTTGGCAGTAGCTCAGCAAGCATAAATAAAATCTCTGGACTTTGTGACCCACCTGAGCCAACCGAAATGAGAGGGAAAAACGCTGATTTATAGCTGACTTATTAGAAGCACTGGTAAAAACAACCTGGGGCTGATGGCTAGCATCTAAAAGGAAGAGGCAAGCTTGAAGACTAAGCCTTCAAACTAAAGGATCTTTTCAGACAATGTCAAAATTGAGCATGAAAACACCAGGCCACTGTCCTCTGTTGTGGAACTGCATGCTAATGGAAAGAAATGCTCACACCTTTAAGGTCACAGGAGTCCGCTGGTTGTGATGAGAAAGCACAAGAAAATCGTTATTTTTTTTTCTACAAAGATCAAGCAAATGCGACATAATGTTAATAGTTGTTAAAACGGAGTGTTGGCATAATGACCTTTATCTTACTCATTTGAACTTTTCTAAATGCTTGAGATTTTTCACAATAAGCAGTTAGAAACATTTTATACTAGCTCTCTATATATTTAAATTGTGTTGAGGGCATGTATCAGTAAATGATCAAATACCATGTTGAGCCAGAATTTCAACTACATTTCAAACATTTTAATTCATTAGGTTCATCTACTTGCCTGATGTCATATGTACAAGGCTAGAATTGTCAAGATGCAGTTGTAGTTTCTTATAACAGCAATTCAAATTAATAGTGACCAAAAAATACTCATTTCCTCATGTGTAACAAGAAAAGAAAGGAATATAGGCCAAGTGAAGTAATGTAATAATATAAATATATTAATATAGAAAGTATTTAATATAATCTATTGAAATATAACTTGTATTAAATATATTCTATATTAATATATTAATTATATAGTGATTTGATAATAGAGATGTATAATATAATATAATATATAATACATACGGGCAGTGGTGGCGCACACCTTTAATCCCAGCACTTGGGAGGCAGAGGCAGGCGGATTTCTGAGTTCGAGACCAACCTGGTCTACGGAGTGAGTTCCAGGACAGCCAGAGCTACACAGAGAAACCCTGTCTCAATAAATAAATAAATAAATAAAAATTTAAAAAAAAAATAAATAAATCTTTAAAAAAATATATATATAATACATGATAATATATTTCATGTAATCTATTGATTCAACTGTACTATAAAAAACAGGACAGTTATACAGACATTCACTGTTAACATTATCAACTGGAAGCACACTAGGCCTAGAAAATATTGGAAGTATTGAAGTAAAACTAATTTCCTGGATGATGAGAATGCTGTAGATAGAAGGCAATTCTTTCTTTCTTCTTCTTCTTGTTTTTTTTTTTTTTTTCAAGACAGGGTTTCTCTATGTAGTGCTTGCTGTCCTGGAACTTACTCTGTAGTCCAGGCTAAAACTCAGAGATTTACCTGTCTCTGCCTCCCAAGTACTGGGTTTAAAGGTTTGAGCCACCATCACCCAGTTTAAAGACATCAATTTTTATCTCTTCTTATCTCTCTTTTAACACTTGCTGACAGACCAGGTATATTGTTCTTCTGAAAGATAAGTTTTGCCTTTATAGCTTGATAGTAAATAAGAGTACCCTATATCTGCCTATCAACACTTGTGAAGGTCTTATAATTGACCTTCACTTTCTGTACCACTCCAGGCTCCTACTAAGGTAGTAAATGTCAGCAACCAGGCATCATTATTGCCTGTCCCCAGTGACCTAGCAACAGCAGACTTCATCACTAGCTGCCAAGCTCCTGTTGCCAGGAGTTGCATATCCTCCCCCTGTGCAAGTGCTACACCCCCACTTTTAAAAAGCCAATCCCTCCTCTCCCTGTTCTCTTTTTCCCTCCATCCTTGCTCAGAGGCAACCTCTGTATACTCCATCCCTAATAAACCTCCCACATGAGATCCATGTCACATGGTGTGACTATATAGTGTCCGTCGCTTAGATCATTACCATTTTCTTTATTGTGTACTTTCTTAGGGTTTCAAGTATAACTTCTCTCTTTTCTCACCTTTTTACTTCTTTATTCCTCTGATTTGATCAGTGTGTCGTCAACAATCTTTTCAGCTTTGATGCCAAAAAGTTCAAGAACATACCACAGTGTGCAGCATATATGCAGCTCAGAAGACAACTATGTTGAATTGGTTCTCTCCTTCCAGCACATGGGTTCTAAGGTTCTAACTCAGATTGTCAGGATCAACAGCAGGCACCTTTACCCACAAGCCATCTTGCTAGCACAGAAAAATTCATTCTTTTTTAAATCTATCTATCTATCTATCTATCTATCTATCTATCTATCTATCTATCTATCTACCTACCTACCTGCCTACCTACCTGTTTGTCTGTGCATTGGTGTTTTGCCTCCATGTATATCTATGTGAGGGTGTCAGATCCCCTGGAACTGGAGTTACAGACAGTTGTGAGTCACCATCTGGGTTCTGGAAACTGAACCTGGGTCCTCTGGAAGAACAACCAGTGCTCTTAACTGCTGAGCTATCTCTCCAGCCCCCAAGGTTCACTTCTTATCCTTTGATAGAGTTGAAATAATCAACCATGAAAGTTCTCACTCATACACAATAGCCATGCCTGGCTTGTCCTCTTTATTCTAACCATTTTTTTTTTGAATTTCATCTCAAGAGAAAACACTTTCCATGAAAGGAAAGAGAGAGAGAGAGAGAGAGAGAGAGAGAGAGAGAGAGAGGTGTTTATTTGTATGCTAGTAAATTTTTTAAAGAATTTCAAAAGAATCATCTCCCTCTTTTCAACAAGAGCAGGAAACTCACTTGGGCCTTTTGTAGACAACACAAAATAAAATATTCAAAAATTGCTGATAAGTATCAGTTGTTTTATCCTGACTGGAAACTGCCCAGAATAAGAAAGATTACCATACCACATCAGTTTGAAAATCAAAATTCAAAATTCAGGAGTAGCTGGATAATAAAGTACTTGCCTGTTGTGTGCAAGGTCCTGGGTTCAGTCTTCAGCAGTACACACACAAAAATGTAAATTTCAAAGTGTGGCTTTAACCAGGCATGTATATTGCTTTTGTATCATCATAAATTTAAGCAGTCCTAAATCAAACTATCATAAGTCAGGGACCATCTGCACTTTGAGAGAAGGCAAGAATGGATACTGGAGGATATCTGACATGATAGCTACTACTTTTTGAATCACAATGTATGAATTTCTTTCCTGTCCCTCCTTTTCCCTCCCTTGCCTGTTCCCCTTATCCCTTGAGAACTGATCCTTGGACTTTGTACATGCTTAAAATACAATGAAGTATACCCCTAACCCTCTCTTTTCTTTCTTTAGTTTTGCTTTCAGACCCAGTCATCCAATTCCCTGGCAAACCCCTCTATATCTTGTGAGATTAATCTTAGTGAAATTTATACAACCTAGACATTCTGGTTATTGAAAATTCATCTGTTGGTCAACATTCTTGTTGACTTTCACCTAGGCAATACTGGATAATTTCATCAATAGATAGTCTCCTACTATATTCAGTATCAATTCCTCAATTCCAGGCTTAATGCAATCTATTGCTGACTTGCAAACCACACACCGCCCCAGCCAAATAGGTCTCTTCTTTCCTGTTTTCTTATCTTAGTGATAATGTCATAAAATGTCCTGATTATGTGCTCACAAAAACATTCTATACTTGCTTTCCAGCCCCTAATTGGGTTGCCTTGAAAACTGTATAAAATATATGATATAATTCATAGTTAGCATCTTAGTCTTCCCTTAAGTGTCTTCAAATTGTATGTACCTACACAATATACAATGTTACATAGTTTTAGTTTCCTATTATTATTATAACAAATCACTACAAATTTAGAAGCTTAAAATATGAATGTGCTTTTTTAGGTTCCTTTAATGTTGGATTTCTACTATCAAGATATCAGCCATCTGGCCTTTTACTGGGAGGCTCTAGGAGGATTTGCTTTTGAGTTTCTTTGGATTGTTGTTCAAACCCAAACTCTTTCATTGGTAAGACTGAGGACTGTTTCACTGTTGGCTGTCAGCTGAGGACCACAGTTAGCTCCTAGAGGTAGACTCTCTGTCACCTTTACAGGTATCCTCTACGCTATGCTTAGAGTCTCTCTAACTTCTCTTCTGCCATCTCTCCTTCTCTGCAGCCTTTTGCTTTTTCTTTCTCTTTACCTTTAAGGGCTCAGGCTATCTTGAAATTGGGCCTACCTGGATAATCTAGCACCATCTCCCTATCTTGCTGTCCATGCCCTTAATGATACCTGAGATATCTCTTTAGTCATATAAATATTTATGCAGTATTCACAGGTTCTAAGGATTAGGCTATGACCATCTTGAGGGAGTGTTTTGCCTACGATGTTTTCCAGTAGTCTCACTGGTAGAGTAATTCCAGGTGCCTTTTAAAAATCTCTCTATTCCCCCCCCCCCCCCCATCTCATTGAGACCTTGACAACCCCTAAGAACTAGTAACAATTAGAATAGTTCCCTGTTTTGGGGATAAAACTTTAAGATCTTCAGAACTTGAGTATAATCTTACCTACCCTTTATATCTGTTTAGCTTTTGTTTAAGATCACATTTTTATATGAAAATTCCTCTGGTTCTCTAGCTCAATATATCTTCCTGGCTCTTCCCATTTTCCCACTGTTTCTCTTTTGACACTAAGAACAAAGCTTGTTTTGAGCTCTTCTAATATTATAGAAAACTTCAAATGTTCATAAAATTAGGGAGGCTTATACTGCTACGAGTAGTATAATGAATCAATCACTCAACTTCAATAAGGCTTTGATAATTATCAACATTTTTGCTAAGGTTAATGTTCAATTGGAGTCCCTGGCTTGCTCCCCTCCCCCACAAGGTCCAGCAAATTCCATTCCTACCTCTCTCTCCAACCTTGCCAAAAAGCCCAGTCAGAATTCCTAACATTCTTGACAACTGTCAGACACCGCCCCCCCCCCTTCCATCACCTGAATTTACAATCCACCCAAGCATGGCCGACCACCGCCTTCCTGTACAAGCCCAGCAGGTAGCAGACACATAATTTCACATTCCCAAATAAATCTGTTCTTTTTTACTTTTAATTTGGCTTATTTCTTCAGAGGATGAAACCTATCAGTTAATTCCTCTATCCTTGACTTTTTACTTTGAGAATTTTAGCATAAATCCCAGGCATCTGATTTTATGAGCAAACCACTTTCCTATACAAGGTAGTTTTTAAAATTTTTTTTAATTTAGACATTTTAAATTTAATAATTTTGCTACATGTTTTTACAACACAGTTCTCTACCTCATTCCAAAAATTTAATATATCCCTTATATGTTAAGTACTCTAATTTCATTATTTGTCCATAAAGGAAAATCACCTGCATTTTCTTGTTGTTGATTGGTTGGGTTTGTTTATTTGTTTGTTTGTTTCAAGACAGGGATTTTCGTGTAGCCCTGACTGTCTTGGAACTCACTCAGTTGACCGTGCTAGCCTTGAACTCTGTCTGACTCTGCCTCCCTAAGTGCTGGAATTAAAGGCACCTCCTCCCTTTTTTTTAAGACCACAGTTGAGTCTTTAATATTACAAAGTCACTATTATGGTTTATGAAATTAAGAAATCTAGAGCTTGACACCACGCAGAGAGAAAAGTAGGGAAGAGATTCTAGGAGCCTGTAGATGAGTCACAGAGATTCAGTAAAACAGGTCCATCACAGTTGTTGGGCTTCCTTCCTTCCTCCCTCCCTCCCTTGCTTCCTTCCTTCCTTCCCTCTTTTTTGTTCTTCATAAATGGATGGAATTGTAGCTCAGTGGTAGAACTTGTCCTAACATGTACAAGGCTCTTAATTCTATCCCTTGCATTGAAAAAAAAGTGTTACAATTCAGAGCAAGGTAGAGAAGCAGCACTGAAAGAATTCGCTTATGAAAATATACAAGATATAATCTCACTCCTTACTATTCTGTGGTTCACAAGGAATTTGGCTATTTTTTTTTTCAGGTCAAAGTTCCAGTTTGTAGTCCTGCCTGAGAAAAAAATGAGGAAAGTGCAGGTGAGGGTGGAACTCCGGGGTGGGAGGTGGGGTGGGTGGGGGTTTGTCCTTTGATGGTCAAAAGGCCTGATTAGTAAAGCTTGGCTTTGAGATGAACATTCAGCAACACTAAACCATTCTTTCCCCATATTCTAATTCCTGCCTCAATCACAAAAGCATTCACTGCCTGTCCTTATAGCTGCTTCTACACACCAGCTATACTATAAAGTCAAAAGCACCGGAGGACTGTGTTTTTGAAGTCCTCTATGAAAGGCAGTTTTTATGCAGCGGGCTTAACTCAGGGGGATCACGTGAGGCCAGGAGTTTGAGGCCAGCCTAGGCAATGGAATAAGACCCCCCTTTTCAAATGTTAAAATCAGTTCTATGCCGGTGGGCTCCAGACACCGTACAAACTGCGGCAAACTTTCTCAAGGATATGCAGAGATGGCACATTCTAAGATAACGCCGCTGGAGGCCAGCCACCACACTCCCACAAAGACAATTGTTTCCTAACCTGGGTGTGGCATCGAATGCTTGTAATACCACTACTGAGAAGGCTGAGCTAAGAAAATCAGGAGTTTGAGGTTAGCCTGGGTAACATAAGAGTATGAACGTACCAAGCCCATCTAACATACCATACTATACCTATCTAAACAAAACCAAAGGTCTGTAGAGATGGCTCAGAGGGTAAAGACACTTGCTGTCTTGACTCACAGCCTGAGTTCAATCCAGATAGTAGAAAGGAGTGTGCAGACTCCCAACAGCTGTCTGACCTCCACACTGCACTTGCCACAGTAGTGACTTTGTAATGTTAAAGATGCAGATTGTGATCTTAAAAAGAAGGGAGGCAGAAGCTGGGCGGAGGAGGTCAAGGCTGATAAATTCCAGCACAAGGGAACTTGATTACTTTGAAGGTTCACCAGAGAGGAAGAAAACTTTGGAGCTAATTTAAGCCCAGTTAGTAGTGGTTTGGTGTTGTTTGTTTGTTTGTTTGTTTGTTCTTGGCTCCAAATAATAGAGGACAAAAGGATAAGATAGGTTTAAACAGATCTTGCACACTAGTAGCTTGCTGAATTGATCCAATCTACGGATGTGTTTGATTTGGTCCATAATTTTTTTCAAAAAAAAATTGTTAAATTGTCAGAAAATACAAATTGGTACACTCCATACAAAAACACAGATTTTATGGTTTCTCTAGAAAAGTTCAGAGATTCTGCCTTTGTGAATGTGCCCTTCTGAGGGAGGGAATGAGCTGGATGGAGCAGACACGGCTTCTTCTTAGAAGGAGTGTAGTCCCCTATGCAGGCTTCCATGTAAGCAGCTAGGACCTGCCTGCAATTTGAGTTCGTGGTTTCTGGGTTTGACTTGCTCTAGAAAGTATTTGTGATTTGGAAGAAATGCAAACCATACATTTATGTGAGGGTTTAATCATGTCAAATCAAGTATTTGGCAATGTGGAGAGTGCCAAGGAGATATATGCCAGGAATCTGACCATTCAGGGTAGAGAAGGAGGAATAAGGACCCGTTCATTTATGTAACAAGAATGAAGAAACTGTTATGAAAAGCAAGAGAAAACAGGCTCCAGTGCAAATTGCAGCAAGATCAACTAGGCTGAAGCAGGTGACTACTGGAGTTAATTACAGCCAAATGTGTTGCTAGGGCAACAGACTCCCTTGTATAGCCCAAAAGACCTCTGACCTTCACGTAGCTAAAGCAACTGATTTAGATGCCAGAGTTCTGAGGTCAGGAATGCTGATGAAGGAAAAGATAAGATTGTGGAGGCATTGTCCCGAGTTGGATCCTTGGGACTACAAGATCTCACACAAGGATACTGATGCCTTCTTGAAATACCTCTAGAACTGGAGATCATTATGTCTTACTCCTTAGTGCAGTGTTTTCCAAATAGGTCATAAAGTACGTATAGGCTATGAAACTAATTTATTAAGATGAAATAATTTTTTTGTTTGTTTGTTTTTTCAGGACAGGGTTTCTCTGTGTAGCCCTGGCTGTCCTGGAACTCATTCTGTAGACCAGACCAGACTGGCCTTGAACTCAGATCTGCCTGCCTCTTCCCCCTGAATGCTGGGATTAAAGATCAGTGCCACCACTGCTAGGCTTATTTTCTTCAATGAATAGAAAAGAATGAGGGGGAAAAAAAGATCTAGAACTTCCTTTGTTGCAGCAGTACCAAATAAGTTAGGCAATCATAAAACATTTTAGTGAGGTACATTTATATAATAAAAGTAAGTACTTTTCTATGAAACCATTGGTTACAGACACATGTATGTGTGTATATGTACACATATGTGTACTGAACCATGGTGTTTCTTTTTCTGTGAAATAAGGTTTAAAAATGGAGCTATTGCCAGAGGCCATAGAGACACTGCAGCCAGTTGACTGGATGTACCTAACTTCACCTCCTTGGCTAGGTTAATTCCTACATACTTTTTCTTTGAGGCTGTTCTGGATATGAACATGTCCATGATCTCTTTTCAGCATGTTTTTATGTTGACATACAGAAAGACTATTGAATTTTGTAAGCTGATTTTGTATCCTGCCACTTTGCTGAAATTGTTGATTGTGTGTATTTTTTTGTCTTTTATGTATAATATCATGTCATCTACAAATAGGGATAAATGGAATTCTTTTTGTATTTGCATCCTTTTGATTTCCTTCTCTTGTCTTATTGCTCTGGCTAGTGCTTCAAGCACAATATTGAAAAGGAGTGGGGATAGTGGACAGCCCTGTCTTGTCCAGATTTCAGTGAGATTGCTTCGAGTTACTCTCCATTTAGGATGACGTTGGCTGTGGATTTTCCATGTATAGCTTTTATTATGTTGAGGTATGTTTCCTCCAATCTTATTCTGCTGAGTTTTGGGGGTTTTTCCCTGGTTTTTGATTTTTGGATTTTAGAGACAGGGTTTATGTAGCCCTGGCTTTCCTGGAACTTGCTCTGTAGACCAGGCTGGCCTTGAACTCAGAGATACACCTGACTCTGCCTCCTGAGTGTTGAGATTAAAGGCATTTGCCACTACCAACTGGCTTAGGTTTTCTAATTTAATAGACTCCAGGTTTTTAAAATGTTCCCTTATAATAATATTCTGAGCCGGGCGGTGGTGGTGCACGCCTTTAATCCCAGCACTTGGGAGGCAGAGGCAGGAGGATTTCTGAGTTCGAGGCCAGCCTGGTCTACAGAGTGAGTTCCAGGACAGCCAGGGCTACACAGAGAAACCCTGTCTCAAAAAATCAAAAAAAAAAAAAAATATTCTGAATGTATTTGTTCTTTGTTGTAATGTTGTACTGGTCATTTCTAATTATGTTAATTTAGGTCATCTCTTTCTTTTCGTTAGTTGGACCAAGGTTCTGCCAATATAATTAATTTATCTTCTCAGAGAACCAGCTCTTAGATTTGCTGATTCGTTATATTGTTTTCTTTTCTTAATATTTCATTATTTTTTGCTGGTTTTTATTATTTCTTGCAATCTCCTTGATTTGGTTTGGTTTTGTTCTTGTTTTTCCAAATTCTTGATTTGCATCATTAAGTCATTAAATGACTCTTTCTGATTTTTTAAATGTAGGAAGTTAGTGCTAGAAGTTTTGTCTTAGGTTTGCTTTTAATGTATCCCAGAGGTTTTATTGTATTTTGGCTCATTTTCATTTAGTTCTAGGAAATTTATTTCTTTATCAATTTTGTATTTGACCTTTTCATCATTCAGTAATGTGTTTTTAATCTTCATGAAATTGTGTAATTACTAGATATTTGCTTGCTGTTGATTTAAGTTTTATTACATTTAGGTCACATCTGGTAGATGGAATTATTTTAATTTTCTAAATTTGTTAAGATTTATTGTTTGTTTCAGGATATTTTAGAGAAGCTTTACATGCTGCTGAGTAGAATGTATATTCTTTGTCATTTGGGTGGAATATTCTGTAGGTATCTATTAAGTACATTTGATATATGATGTCATTTAATTCTGATGTTTATTTATTTTTTGACGAAATGACATGTTTATCAGAGAAAGTGAAGTATTAAACTACCTACTATTAGGCTGGTGAGGTGACTCCACAGTTAAGAGCACTGGCTTCTTTCCCAAAGGACCTCTCTACTAAGGATTTCTTCTTGTGAATACATATAACAGAGTATCAATCAAAAATTGTATAGAAACAAGATAGTTGGAAAAATACATATTTTAACATAAGCATTATTTATAATTGTAATATCACTTAGATTTATAAAATATAAAATATAAATCATTTTTTGTATCTCTACTCCTCTTAGTTTTCCTCCCTACATTTCCTCTCATCTAGATCCACTCCCTTTCTGTCTCTTACTACAAAAGAACAGGCTTCTCAGAGATAATAATAAAAAAAAATAAATTATGATACGATAAAATAAGAACTATCACATTAAAGTTTCATTAAAGGCAGATAAGACAAACCAATAGAAGGACAATAGCCCAAGAGAAGACATAAGAGCCCACTGGTTCACATGCTCAGGAATCCCATAAAAACACTAAACTGGGAGCCATAATATGCACTCAGAGGAACTAGAGCAGACCCATATAGACCCTGTGAGTTCATATGAACTTCACTCATGTTGATTCAGAGGGGTTTGCTTTCTTGGTGACCTCCATCTTCTCTGGCTCTGTTCTGCTGGGTTCCTGAGCTCTGAGGAGAGGGATTTGACGGAGATGTCCCATTTAGAGCTGAGTGTTCAAAGTCTCTCTGTCTCTTTCTGTCTCTCTATCTCTGTCTCCATATTTGTCTGTTCTCTCTCTCTCTCTCTCTCTCTCTCTCTCTCTCTCTCTCTCTCTCAGCTGTTTTTAAAAAACAGCTAAGTCTCCAGCCCATCAATGAGTTATATTGAGGTTTTCTACAGGAGCATGTGTGAGGAGTTACTTATAGGAGCAAGAATGACTCGCAGATGGCTGCATTAGCAAAGGCCATCACAACATGGGTGACTTGAAAGCTGGAAACCTGGAGTTCACTGAACAACTTGCAGGCAGCTTGACATGTTAGGGATTATCTTTTTGACCTCAGACTGTCTGGGCCTCTTCCAGGCAACTCAGTTTATGTGATAGTGTCTCTGAGTAGTCCTTACTACTTATATAAATTTGGGAAAGGAGAAGACTAGTGCTTCTGGTCATTTTCAGAAACTTCCTGAAACTTGTGAATTCTTACTCTCTGAGTTTTAATGAGTTTCCAGGCTGGATAGACTATGCCACCCCCTTTTGAGCAAGCTTCCCTGCAGGATAAGTGTTTTACCTCTCTGTAGAATAATGGTTTTGAGCCTGTGGGTCACAAGCCCTTTTGCAAATCTCTACCTCTAAAAATATTTATATTATAATTCATAACAGTAGCAAAAATTACAGTTATGAAGTATCAATGAAAAATAATTTTATGGCTGGGGCTCACCACAACATGAGGAACTATATTAAAGGGTCACAGTCTTAGGAACTACTGTTCTAGAATGTCTGATGTCTTTACTTTATCTTGGAGGAAATTGTTTTATGACAATGATGGACTCCTTTTTTTTTTTTTTGTTTTTCGAGACAGGGTTTCTCTGTGTAGCCCTGGCTGTCCTGGAACTCACTCTGTAGACCAGGCTGGCCTCGAACTCAGAAATCCTCCTGCCTCTGCCTCCCAAGTGCTGGGATTAAAGGCGTGCGCCACCACCGCCCGGCAATGATGGACTCCTTTATCTGACAGAAGAAAATTTAAATTAGCTCCCACATCCTTGCTCTTAAATGGGCATTAAATGGGTCTACAGCAAGAATCATACACGAAATACAGAGAAGAATAACCTTAATTTTTTGCAGTTAACTCAGAAAAGAAGCACAGGTAAAGTTGACCTTAGAAAGTGGCAATTGAAGACATCAAGACAATTTATAAAGAAGCCAGAAACTGTGAGATTACACACTTGTGATTGTAGCACCCAGAGAACTGAGGCAAGAGGATCACAAGTTCAAGCAAAGCCTGAGCTACACAGTGAGGCCCTGTGTCAATGGCCAAACTCAAGCCCCAAGCAGAAAGAAGTGAAGTATTCTGCACTGAGAAATGGAAAAGATGCCTTAATGGTTTGTTAGAAATTGGACAGACCTTACCTATTGTAAGATCAAGAATGTAAAGGTTTTAATCCATTTGAATGACTTTGCTTGGAGAAGAGATCATTAGGGATCATTGTGTATATAGAGCTGCCTACGCATGTATTTCTCTGGGTTAATTCATGAAGGTACTCAGATGATACTGTAGCCATGGTCCAAAGTGACCCAGTTCCTGTCCAGCCAGCACAGAACTTGGCATCATCTATGTGATACTGTTTTTCCAAGTATGTCGAGTGTAAAAGTTATAGAGGTATCTATTCACACATTCCACCCAGAAGGCCTGGTTGACCAAGCAATGTGTAGCAGGGTCAAGATCTTTGCAGGTAACCTCTGAGAAGACTAAGTGGGAAGCTGAGAATGAAGTCAAAAGGAGAGGAAGACCCCAGGAATTAAGAAATGCCAGAATTGTAGCCTTTCTGCTAAGGAAAGCTGTGGGTGGGAAGCAAAATAATGATAATCCAAGAGTACAGTCATGTAGGCTGCAAATGGCAAAGGTGTAGGGGCAAGGCTGACAAAGCTTCTTGAAGCTCATATGGTACCAGATGTCAAACATGGATCTGTAGGGTTTAATGCTTTCTTTCAGTCTTGGTTTGGTTGGTTCCATCCCCATCTCCCCTTCCTTAGGACTGAACATTTATATTCTGTATCATTGTTTCTCGAAATATATAGTTTGTAGTTTTTATTTGATTGTGTTGGATAGCTAACAGTTTGCCTTGAGTCTCAGAAAAAAAAACTTTGAGCTTAAATTTTTGAAAGTTTGGACTGTTAAGATTATATAGGAGCTCTTGGAGAAGAACTAAGTGCATTTTCATTATAAAGTGAATATGGTCTTTTGTGGGGGTTCAGGGGTAGAATTTGTCATTCAAAGAGATGTGTTTGGGTTTCACATGGAACAAAGCTGGTCATGGTTACTCTTGATTTTTAACTTGATCAGACTGAGAAGTGCCTAGAAGATCAATAAAGTGCACTTCTTGTGGTGTCTGTGAGGGAATTTCCAGAAAAGAGTAAACTAGGGGGAAAGATCTATCCTGAAACTGGGTTATATCATTCTGTCACACACTGATGGAGAATTACAAAAGCACCCCAGAGCAGTCTATTTCTCTTTCTTCCTCTCTCCATCCCATCTCTCTTTCTCCCTTTCCTTTCCTTCCCCCCTTAGTCTCTCAATGTCAATTTCTCTCTCACTGTATCTCCTAATCTGCCACCATGAGACTCCCTCCCTCTAGTTATTCCTCTCTAGAAACATGCTCACAAATTCTCACAGAAGTATACTTTATGAATTTTCTAGAAGCAAGCTTCTGAATCCAATCAAGTTGACAATCAAGATTAGCCATGACATCTGCAGAGAATGTTTTGTAATCATGAATTTACATGTATTTAGGAAAGAATTTTTAAAATTCAAGGGGAGGGGGAAGCTAGGCTAAATACACACCAAATGAAGAAATTCTTCATGTTGCCATAACAATGGTAGAGACAGGAGAGTGGGTTGGTCTACTGAGATAGGTAGCAGGGTCCTCCCTCCACAATTCAAGCGGTGAAGTAGTGATGAGGTGGAAACAAATCCTCTAAATTAATTCTCTGCTTTTCTGCGTTCACAGCATGAAGTGTAGTGTAGTAATCTGACATCAAGTGAGACCCAGAGGCTAGAATAAATGAAATTTGAGAGGAACCTGGGATTCTGGTCACCCCAGAGGACCAATGGACTGTGGCAGGAAGAGGAAAATGGGTCACTGACATTGGACCATCACTACTGAGTAACAACTTTAAGGTCTAAAGAACAACAACAAACCAAAAACCAAACCAAAACAAAACCCACCAAGGATTGGAACTTTTTGAACGTCTATTGAATGTGTGAGCAAACCAAGCAAAAAAGTTGTTCATTGTCAAACTGTGCACTCCGTCTCCAGCAATCAAATAGTCAAGCATTTCTCTAACTGCCATGAGCTGACCTGGAAGGATTTGATGGTGAAGAACATTAAGAGATACAAGAATCTTGAAAAAGAAGGGAATCCTCTGGAAGAGAAAGGTAGGAATGGACAATATCTGTATCTGGATTTTTCTCAGTCACCTATTTGCTGCTCCCAACTTCCGCCTATTCACAGATGAGCTCAGGAAGTACCCATTCAACATCTGAACCAGGAATCTTTATGCAAAGCCAGAGAAAAAGTCATTTTCCTTATCAAGGCACTTTCAGAGATTAAAAGGAGGTGATGACATAGCAAACTATCCTTGTTTTTATTGCAGTTCATGAAAGACACATCTGTGACCTCACTATACATCACTTGTATGTTATTCATTGGTAGGCTTTTGGTGTCCATATACAGGTGGCTATGCTGTATAAGCTGGATTTTGCTGGTTTACCACAGTGAAATACACTCAGAGCACTAGGATGCTGGGCACGTTCTCTTGTCTTACCAGTGAGGGTGTCTAGAAGTATAGGGAGTGTTACAACTATCCAATCAAGTGAAATAACAACCAACCTACTCCTCTACCTAGAGAGTATCTTTGGCAAAGTAACAAGCAAGCTGTTTGATGACATCCTGCGGATCAGTATGCCATTTCTCATGGAGGTGTGCCAATGACGAACAATGACAAGCATTACTTTGACTGCAAAGGCTACCACATCATCATAAGTGATAAACTGAAGTCCTTTCTAATAGAAGAGATGGAGGTGGATGGCTCAAGACCTTCTGGCACATTTCAGGCTTGGAAACCCAATGTTCTGCACCACCAATGATTACACCTTTAAGTACTACAAGATTAATGACTCCTTTGAAATTGCGGTCCTCAATAAGAAGATTTCAGGCTGCAGATGGAACAAATTCTCCTGCTCCCACCCCATCCATGTGTCCTCTCCCTTAAGGAAGTTCTTGCCAGTTATGAAATTTTATAAGACAAGGAGTTGGCCCAGGGTGATAGGGGTCTACTGAGAAATCAGAAGCCAACCAAGAACTCAGAAGTTGCAAGACAAGCTGTTTGGGTCCAAATGGACGGCAGCTGCTCAAGAAACTTAGGGAGATTCATCCTTATGATCTGAAAGTGGCTGCTGTTGGTAATAAAAGTCCCTGGACCATGTCTCAGATGCTATTTTATCGGACAAAGATACACAACTGTCTGAGCAGTTACTGCTCAAAGTTGATATGCTTGTCTTGATTATCTTGGAACCCTTTTGGAAGCCAAGGTGATGGATGGATGCAAAGAACCATGGCTGCTCCTTTCCAATGTCTGCTACGATAGAAGTCAAGTCTGTTTTTTAAAAATAATAAGACCAAAACATAGGACATTAGTTAAGTAATTAGTCTTACAATGGAGTAACACTCATTCACAAAATACATCATTGTTAAGAATATACAATGAGAAGGGCACTCTGTGCATCTTCTTAGGTTGTACAGAAAACTGCACGTGGAGGCAGGGAGTGGTTCCATTAAGCAGATTCCACCGTTCTGTAATTTTGGAATTAATGTCTCAAGAGTTCTTTCACTAATGCCTTTTCATTTTTGTTTTAAAAATCAAATTAATTCATTTGTTAAAATTCAAACCTTATAGAAGCATTCAGAGTTGCAAATCAATGCCCCCTCCCCCATCCTTTTACTCTCCAATTTCATTTTATATCCCAGACGAATAGAAGTTAATAGGGTCATCTCCCACCAGGTCATTTTTTATTTCTGTACATTTACAAATGTAGATCATCTACAGTTTACGGAGTCCTCCAATCACAGTACCACCCCACCTTATACAAAGGAGAAATGTTTGAGGAAGGACTATGTGCCTTTGTAGATTTGCACTGTGGTTATCATCCTTTTTTTCTGGCCTTCCACAACGTGTCCCCATCTTATCCTCTTATACTCCCCGTTCCTTAATTTTTAAAATGCATATCAAGTTTTATCCCTTCAAGGATTTTCATTGTAGAGCAATCAAATTCCAGTTCCTTAGTGTTCCTACTATCCTCTATGGTGGCCTTTATTGGGCCATGAGCAGCTCCAGCAAGGTCTCCCGTAGGTGAGTAGAATAAGCCACCAAGGGAGCTGGAGCGTCCTCTCAAGGGACAGAGGCGGGGCTAATCGCGTGCTGGGAGGAGCCTCAAATCCAGTGTGAGCTGAGCTGCGGTGGGGGGGCTTTGTAAGCGGAGGGCGAGGAAGGGGGCTGGGGGGGTGGACAAGATTGCTACTGGCCTAGACCCTGCACACTGTTGCAGGCCTCCCCGAGCCACTGCGGCTGAGGTGAGCCCCTTCCCCCTTCCTGGACCTGGGGGACTGGCGGTTTTAGACTCCTTGAGGTAGTGGGCAGTTCCCACGGGATCTGGCTCGGAGGCCTGGAGGCTCAGAGGTGGCGGCTTTGGAGAGCCTTTGGGAAAGGCTGCAGAAGGGGCCAGGCAGGCGGTAGCAGCAACCTTCCTTGAACCCCTCCTCCTCTCCCCTCCCCCAGTCCTCAGCGGCCTCCAGCAGAGAGCTAGCTGCATCTTTGGGGACAGCCGGACAGCGGGGAAGCAGCGAACAGCGCACGAGAGAGAGCGGCCCACAGTGGGGATGCGAGGTACCGGCATTGGCCCTTGCCTAGTGGCCCTAGAGAGGGAGTAAAGGCCCAGCCTTCAGTTTTTCTCTTAAGGGTTGGAGGAAGGCGGCCTCAAGAGGAAAAGGAAGGTGAGGGGCTAGCAGGCAAGCTTCATGGTCACTACTAGGCACGCGCGCGTGCGCGTACATGTGTCCTGATATGTATATGTGTGTGTGTGTTCTGATATGTATGGTGCTGCTGGACACACATTCATTTTGTTTCATTGCATTAATTTTTTAAAACTCTATTTTATATATCGTAGTATATCACAGAAATCAATTTTGTCCCATTTTTACATCCCTGCATTGTATGCTCGGACTACAGTTTATTTAACCGTTTCCTGATTGTACACTAGCTTGTTTGGGGGAGACGGGGCTATTGCAAGTAATGCAGTAATGAATGGGCTTGTGTATGTTTCATGCACATGTACGAAGGTATTCCTGTAGGAGAAATTCTTCGAGAAGTAATAGCAGAATCAAAAAGTGTATGCATTTCAAATCTTGATAGATTTATCTAAATTCCTTTCCCCAAAGGCCATAATAATTTACACTCTCCAATGTAGTACGAAATTGCCTATTTTTCCATAGCTATGCCTACATGAATTGTAACTGATCTATCTTTTCAGTTATACAGTAAAAAATCACATGTCGTTGCTTTCATTTTACTGCTATTTGAGCATATCTTCATTTTTCTAATTACAGAAGTGAATAGTCAAATACGAAGTCTTATATACAAGCAATGAACATTTTGAAAATGTAATACTACCACCCCCCAACTCTAAATCCCAAGAATAATAAAAATATCTGGAAGTAAACTATAAAACTTTCAGGAATACAATGGAAAAACGTTTGCATAAATGGAGACGGAATATCAGGCTTCTGAATAGGAAGCGTCAAGTCTGTAATGATATTCATTTTTCTATATTGATTCATGCAGTTGATGCAATTCCAATAAATATACTAAGTTTTTGGAACTTGACGATTCTAAAGTTTATGGGGGGGGCGGCTAAGAATAACTGAGAAAATGTTTTTAAAGATGGGGGTGCTTGTACTATTAAACTGTACTCTGAAGGAAGCATCTTTAAATTAGAATAGACAGAACAATGCATTAGAATGGAAAAGCTCACAAACGGGCCAGACTGGATCCCAAGATTTATTGGAGAAACATTGTTGGTTAGACATGCAAAAACTGCCATATTAAAATCTTCAAGCGCCTTTCTCCCCACCCCAAGCTTGAATTTGCTTTTGAGGGCAGACGCCTTTGTTTGGAGAAAACCACTTTATTGGGTCTTTTTGGCTATGATAAGGTAAAGAAAGCCTCGATAGTTAACTGGTGACAACGGAGGTACGACTAATGATATGAGCTTTTAGCGAGAAGATGGATTCAGGTTTAGCTTGCAGTGCGGCGAAGGAATAAGTATGGATATTAGAGGTCTTTTAAATTTTCTCCCCCATGTTTTGAGCAAAAAAAACTGGTGTGTCATTGTTTTCATTTGCATTCGTGTATTTATTGTAAACTGAACATCTTTTATGCGTTAAGCATAGCACGGTATTCCTCGAGGCAGGTAACAATGGAACCCATTTTTTCGCTTTCAGAATGGAGTTTGGCTAATTGGTACAGCCCTGCTGGAAGCGTGAGAAAACAGGTTGACTTTTTAAATTTTCCTCAAGCACTAGGCAGCCTCCAGACACCTAAATCGGGGGCGGAGGTAGTTTTCAAGACATGGCCGAGATTTGGCGCTGAGCTGTGTCATCGCGAGGTTTGGTAGCAAGCTCCGCAGTGGGTCGGAAACCTCGTGGTAAGCGAGATCCTTAAAGGACGAGAGCTTCCTCCCTTTCCCCGAAAAACTCCCAGTCATTTTCACGAAGCTCCGCCTTTCTCCTTTTTAGGAGCACACATCTGGTCTCGCGAGATCTCACGTTTCCTAAAGGCGAGGCGCGGGCGGTATCCTGCAGTGAATTAAGAAGGTCTTATTGAGGCCGCACGTAATATCGCGATAGTTCCTACAGCGCATGCGGGAGCCGGCGGCGGCATACTGGCTCCGCCCCGTAGTGCTCCGTGAGGTTGTGCGTCATTTGCTTTTCGCTTCGCGTGGGGTGAGAGCCGAGCTATAGCCGTTTCGGGTTTGGTGGAAGGAGAGGTTTGGGACGGGTTGGGCTCAGTTTTTCCTGGTCCAGTGGAGGTTCTCCTGGGATCACGGGAAGGTGGTAAAGGTTGGCTACTGAGTGCAGGAGCTGCGGAGGCGCGAGCAGCGTCTTCTGGTGCTGCCGTTCTTAGCCGGTGAGTTCTCGCGGGAGCAGGGTTACGTCCTCGTGGGATTCGCCGGCGGTGGCGGAGATACCTTGGGGGTGGGGGGGCAGTGACTAGGGTCGGTCCGCCTGTTAAGATGGCGGCGGACGCTGATTCCTGTCTTGCTAGTACATGGTACCAAGGGGTTAGCTATCCGCGTTTGTGACGCTTCTCAGGTACCAGACCTTAAGGAGATGACGAATGGCGAAACGTCGTGGTGCCGGTAAATCCTTCCTGAGATGAAGACCATCCTGTTTCTTACGGGTTAAAGCGACACCATTTCCCCTGCCTCAGCCGCGTGTGGGCCTGCCTTTGCCCCACCAATCGCTCTACGCCTCCGTTTTTGCCGTCGCAGTGGGCGGGTTGGGACGTGCGGGAGGGAGTCGATAGTTCATTGGGTAGTGGGCTGGGGATTAGATTAAAAAAGTGGGAGAGGGGGACGCACCAAAGACTGGCCTCATCATTTTTGCGCGCTTGCTTCTCTGCCCTTGCAACGACCCATATGAAACCCCTAGTTTTTCTTGAGCCGAGGTGGGCTCTGCTTCCCCAGCTCCCGCGGCTTTCGAGCAAAGGTTTGAGAGGTCAATCTGTAGAGTCATTAGAGTACCTTCCCTTTCCCTAATTCTGTCTGCCTGTCAAATCTCTCAGCTACGTGGATATCGGGATGCATTATTAAGGAGGAGAAGTAAAAACAAAATTTCCTATCACTCTTCCTCTCTAGTCCTAATTTAGAGCCTACCTAGCCTGAACCTGTCCGATCTCCTTCCATGATGCTTTTGGCGCAGATGTTAAAAGAGCTTATCTTGTTCCCTGCCTTTACTCCATCTTTGTGGATGGAGCCGCAGTAACCTTCCATTTTCCTAGGTCCTCTTGCTTGTTTATCCCTGACGCGGAGACAGCATACTGATTTCTTCAACTTTGAATGCTTTGAGACCATTCTTGGGCAGAACAATAAACGGGTCAGTGGTCGGATAATTGCAGTCTTAGTGGTCTCCTTCGTGCCCCCACTAGATGAAACTTTCCAACCCCTTCCATGCTACAAACACTGGGACCCGCCCCCTTTTCCGCCTATGTTTCTGTAGTATGTTGGTCTGTGTATATCTATGTTTTGTTACTGCTAACCAACATTTAAGTACTAAGTCTCACTTCTTAATCCTTACACTTCTCTCTTAACTGCTTTTTCTCCCACCCCCAGGAGCTGAATCCCCTAGCAAGGTGTTGACCCCTAGTACATTTTCCTTCCTCCAAGAGTTTTTTTAACCCCTTAAACAGTCACTCTCCTTTTAAATTTAAATTTACTTCTTTTCTCCTCAAATCACTTCTATTCTAGACAATTCCCTATCACGTGTTTCCTTTGTAGGTAACATGATTTGAATTACTTCTTTTATTTAGCACTAGTGTTGCATAGATTGAGGAGATGCCAACATTCCCAATTCACAGGAAGCAGCCTGGTGTAGAAAATAGTGTTTGCTTCCAGTTCACATTGAACTTATGACCTTGGGCAAATTGCTTTTCAGATTGTTTGTTTATATAATGAGGATGGTAATGCTTACCTTAAAGGGTTGCTTCTAGATTTAGAAAATTTGTAAAATGCCTGTCTCAGAACGTTTGGGAACCTTTTTAATGTGAGACTATATTGGTAGATGTTTTTGTCCCATATTCTACCTTTAGTTTATAGCCTAGTAAGGTTTTTTAGAATTGTTATTTCTTCAGCTGTAAATTTTCATATGTTTAGGAATAATACCTACCCACTCCTGTCTGCTTTGAATTTTTTCCTCATAAGCCACTTTTATGATCCGCGGCACATGTTTGAATATGTTGTCACTATTTGAAGCTTCTACTAGTATAAAACTTTTTGAGTGCAAATTCATTCTCTTGGAATGACCATCAGCTATGTTTCGGTCATGAACCACACCCAGGTGTTCTACCTTTTGGAAGGGAGTGCCTCATTTTTGCCACTCCTTCAAAGACAGTCTGTCATCTGTCCTGTCCTTCACCTCACAAAAGTCGTGAAATTTCATGTCATGCCAGTTTTCAGTGTTAAAGAGAACTTTGGTTTCAAGTGTTTATATTTCTTTCTCTTTCCTCACTTATTTCTCTTTACCTCTAATTATCATTTTCAGTCAAACTTAAACTCTGTCTAAGATAACCTAGGGTCAGTATGGGGGCATATTTGGCAATCTTTTAAGTAGGATTATACCTATACACAAGACATTAGGAAGGTTGATCTAGTAACTAAATACCAGCATTTTCCCCTCAAAGGCAACCACAGCTGGCTCTTTGAAAACTACCTCCTGTTGTGCTTTTGCCATTTTATATTTTCTAACATTTTATTTGGAAGTAGTTTTCCTTACTGTTAATATTTTTATTAGGTCAATACTAAAGTGGTTTTTTTCCCTAATTATGTAGGTTGGGTGATGGGGTTAAAGTAGGAATATAGTTGTAAGAAGTATACTATCATTGAAATTTTAGTGGATAACATCTGATAATTAACTATATGTGAATTTCAGTTTTGAGCTTTAGGGTTTGAGTTGGAAGTGCTCTAGGAAAATGAATTTCCTCTTTTTTGGTTTTTCGAGACAGGGTTTCTCTGTGTAGCCCTGGCTGTCCTGGAACTCACTCTGTAGACCAGGCGAATTTCCTCTTTCATTGAAAGACAGGTCACTTTGCTTTGAGATTCTTGTATTGATTCCTTTTACAATGGGTTAAGCAATAATCACTAATTAACTCTTGTCCTTCAGCATTATACTAAATCTGGGAATGATGATCAAGGCATGACCTAAAAGGTTTAATTTATTCTAGGTAGATCTCTGAGAAGAGAGGAAGGAGTTGCAGTACCAAATAAAAACTTTGTCTAAGATTCAGTGACAAAGTTCAACCTGAATTTCCAGGATGTTTATCGTTTGTCTCCCAGTATGGCCAAAAAGCACTTATGAAGGTGAAAAATAATTTTAATGTGTACAGCTTTTTCTTTACATAAAATATGTTTTCCTTAGTGTCAGTTTGTTAAACATGCTATCATTTTGTTTGAGTTGAAAACAGTTTTCAAGGCTATTGTCTAAGTGTCATTAAAAAAAACAATACAGTTCTTTTTCAGAGTTCTTTAGTTTACTGCTCAAAGCAGGTCCTAAAACTGCAAGTTGGCATTTAAGGGCTATTGCTTCACAAATACCTGATTGTGTCTATTGATATAATGGTTAACTACCCAATTCTAATGAATAATATACTTCTTTTCCACAATCTTTTTATTTTGTAGGTCCTCCAGTAGCCTAACCCGAGTGTCTATTATTGCTTCAGAGGAACAAACCAGTAGACCAGAACTTGGTCAGGAAGTTTCAGGAAGCTATTGGAGCAGTGTTGGGATTTCCCACCAGGATGACTATGATTGGCTGTAATTTTAGGTTAGTTTTTTTAGATCTTTGTGGTTGGTATTTGTAGTTTACATCTCGAAATGGAGATGGGGCTGGAATTTCCATTTTTTGCTTGTGCTGCTTTGGTTCCATTATATGGGTAAAGTTTGTCTTTTTTTTTTTAATAATTTTAGTGGATGGAGCTCATTAGTAAATTAAAGGGAATTGCTTTAAATGCATACTGTCAGTATACGATTTTTAAATTAAGTCACAAAATTTGAAATATACCAAACTGAGTAAGTAGTGTGTTGTCTATTCTCCCAGGTACTTGTAACATTTATCAACTTTAGCCTTTCTAGTTCTACCCTATGGCATCCTCCTTCCCATAGAATTATTTTGAAATAGACCTCTTTTGACATGTTTTTATCCATACAAAAATTACATAGATAGCTGAGAGAGTCTTGACAGTATAACCCAGAAATCATTTTCAGTTGAAGAAATTGAAAATTTTAAAGTAGAAAATGAACTTGTTTTAAAATTTCCCTGATACTTTTATTTATAGTTTGTTTGACTCGTGATCCAGAGGAAAGTCCATTTATGAAATAGTTTCTGTAGTCTTTAAATCTGTTTTATTCTTCGGGTTATATTTCTCGTTTTTTTTCTCCAATTTATTTGTTAAGTCCTTTTTGCATTTCCTCATACTTGAAAATTACAATCTATAGTGATTCTGTTTTCTAACCCATTCTTGTTAAAGACCCTAGGTAACGTATTATAACGAACAATAATGATAGTAATCTCTTATGTTCTACTTGAAGTTGATACTGCTGGCTTAGTCAGTACACTAAAATGGCTAGTCATGGGTTCCTTTTTCTGTGGCTATCTGATTTGATTTTTGATCTGGTTTTATTTTAGTTCCATGTCCCAGTCCCACTTAATGTTTTCCATATGATGAAATATAGGCCTTCTGGAAGAAAAAGGTTTTTTTTCATGTGTATTTGCAAATTCTTAGGTAGTTTGGTTGTTTTTATGCTCCGTTATCCTAGATTCTCTGATCCAGAGCTTAGATATTAAGAACTGGTTGATGAATTATTTTGCTTGTGCAGTGTTAGCCATTCTGGGTCTGTACTATGGTCAAAACCAGAAAATGAGAGTTGAACACATAGCTTCCAGCCTCCAACCAGCTCATACACAAATGTGAACAGAGCAAGGGTTTTTGTGCCTGTCTTTATAATAGTAAGAACTGCAAGTTAAAGGATCAGAAAGTGCAAAAGTCATGAATGAAATTTTTTAATTATTTAGATAAATATAATTATGAATCACTGTTCAGGTGTTTCAGCTCTGTGTTCATTATTGGAGAAATAAGTCCTTGTTTGAAAATTGATTAAATATTAAAAGATTTTTTGGGGGATTCCAGCAAGTTCATGCTTTCAACAGACAAAAAAAAAAAAAACCAAAAAACAAAAAAAAAACCAAGCATGTTAGATATAGTGATTAAATATTAACACTTCAATTTTTGTAGTTTAAGCAAAACCACTTAGACCCAAACCCTATTTTATGAAACTAGGATGACTGGTACAGAATTGTGCACAGTAGACATTCCAATATTTGAATCACCCCCTTCTTAACACTGGAAGTTCACAATGGAAACAGTGTTGGCTTTTTAATTCTCCTTTTGTTGTGTGTTTTTAGCCACCAGTTCAAAGTATCATTGAAATGCCAACTTGGTTGCTTTGAAAATATTTGCCGTTCACATTCCACGTTGCCTCTCATGGAATAAGATTAAGTTTTTAAGTCTGTTGTATAGCTGTGACCATGTTGGACTGCTTTTGCAGTGATCCCATGGACAGACCCAAGGCAGACAGTTCACAAGTGCTTGTACTCTTAGGATTTTCTTGTATTGTTTTTTTGACCCCTTTCTTCTATGGCTGGTTACCAAATGTTTATATATGTTAATGTCAGGGATAATTCAGCTCTTAAGATTCTCTGGAAGCTTCTTATGTGATGTGTCATAGAGGTTGAGTCGGTAAAACTTGATGTACTTGTTGACCATCTTGGTTTTCTGGTTATAGAAATGCTTTTAATGAAGGAGTGGCACTCTGAGTAAAACAAGTTTGAGATGTTAACCTAATAGTTTGCTACTTTGAGTTTCTTAAAAAGTAGTTCAACAGTTGTCTTTTAAAAATCAGAATGGTGACATGGAAAGTGATTTTACAGAATGTTGGAATTTCTTTTGCTTTTATAAAATACTATAAAATGCAAGTTGTATTCTAGATCTATCTGATTCAGCTGATTGAACTAGATATATTTTTTTTCACCTTAGAGACTCTGTTAATATAATCTTAAGAGTTGAAAGAAAGCATCTTTACCTTTTTAATAGTGGTAAATAGGGCTGGAGAGATGGCTCAGTGACTAAGCACTAACTGCCCTTCCAGAGGTCCTGAGTTCAATTCCCGGCAACCACATGGTGGTTCACAACCATCTGTAATAGTATCTGATGCCCTCTTCTGGAGTGTCTGAAGAAAGCAACAGAGTACTCAATAAATCTTAAAAAAGGGAGGGGGCGGGGGGGCTGGAGAGATGTTTCAGGGGTTAAGAACACTGACTGCTTTTCTAGAGGTCTTGAATTCAATTCCTATTAATCACATACATGGTGGAGCCACAACCATCTGTAGTGGTATCCATGCCCTCTTCTGGTGTGTCTGAAGAGAGACATGGAATAAATAAAATCTTTTAAAAAATAGTGGTAAATAAAAGGAACTAAAAGTAAAAACTAGAGGAAGAACTTAATTTTTTTTTCATAAAAAGATTTAGGGCCTACAGAGATAGCTTGCCAGTTAAGACATAGGTTTGGTTTCTAACACCCACATGGCAGCACACAACCATATGAAATTGCAGTTCCAAGGGATCTAATACCTTCTTCTGACCTCTTAGTGCACCAGGCACACACACATGCATGAAGTCAAATACTCATGCAAATAAAATAAATAATTAAAAAAATTAGAAAGTTGCTAAGTGCAGATGGACTGCAATGAATCACCTTAAGCACAACTCAGGTTTTAAGTTCTTATAATTACATATGTTGTATTCGGTAGGTGCTTATGTTTGGAACAGTTTTTAGAAATAGTTTTTTAATGGTTATTATTTGCTAAATTTATTTATTTGCTTGTCTATTTTTTATTGGGGCATATGCTAGCCTTTTTCCATATACCTTCCCTTTCCCTCACCCAAGTTGGTTTTATACATTTGTGCACAGGTGATTGGTGATTTAGCTTCAGCTTTGAGTAGCTGAAATTACAGGTATGTGCCACTGTTGGAAGCTCTCCTTTCACTGTTACAGCATTCTGGGAATTGAGTTCTTACTGGTGGAAAGACTTTGTGTACAATGATATTCCCTCAGTTCAAGTTCTGATCTGGTTTCTTACCTGCTGTGTGTCATCTTGTACAAATTAACTTCTTTATGCTATAGTGAAGTTGTTCCTTTTATAAAGTAACGATTGTTACCTATCACCACATAGGATTTTGGATAAGTTGAACTGAGTTAATGCATGAATCATAAACAGTGACTCTAAAACTTTAGAGGAGAACATCAGATCACCTAGAAGGTTTATTAAGCCAGATTGCTGTATCCCTAATTTTTGATTCCATAATTTGAAGGGGAATAGATTTTGCATTTGTGGGTTTCCAGGTGATAGTGGTGCTATCTCATGTAATTGTAGTTGGTGTAGAATTTTATCTATTCCTGTTTCTAGACTGATTTCTCTGAGTGAAACACTTTAGTCTTATTTACTGTTAACTTCTGCAAAAGTAAATACATTATTTGAGAATTTCACATGAGTAAACTGCATTTTGGTCATTAACCACCCAGTTCCTGTCCCAGCTTCATGTTTCCACTCTTTAAAAAGAGTGATTATTGTTCTTATGTGCCTAATGTGGAGCATGTGTAACTTACCAATGTCCACTTTCCCAAAGAAAAATGACTTCCTCCGCAGTAACTCCTCAGCTAGGGGTGTAGGCCTTGAGTGTCCTTGCCCGATCCATGCTAGAATTTTGATTAGCTTGATCCTATACAAACAGGTAATCACAGCTACTGTTAGTTTATGAGTGCAATGGTCATGTCATATCCAGAAGGCATTATTTTATGGCATTCCTCCCTGTCCTCTGGCTGTTCTTTCTGCCTCTTCTTCCTAAATATTTCCTGATCCTTGCAGGTAGGGTTGTGTAGGCATAAATTTTTTTCCAACCTACTTTAATAAAGGGTTCAACCTCTCTTAGCCCACCACCCACCAGAAGTAGTGGAAGAGAAAAGTTATCAGGGGAAGTGGATCTGTTTAGAAATAGTTCTTTGGGGGCGAGTTCAATCTTTGTTGTCAGGATACCAACAGTTCAGTCCAGCAGCAAACACCAAATACAAATCAGCTACAGTCTAATCTGTTTGGCAGTCACCATACAGAAACCAGCAAGGGCAGTTCAATCTGGAAGAAAGCACAAAGCTGCGCAACAGAAGGTTGCTGCAAAAGCACCAAGAAGCTGCAGGAAACCTCATGAGAAGTTCTTTGGAGAGCTTCTCTTTTTGGTGTGGAGTTCAGCAATGCAATGTAAAGCAGAGCAAAACAAACCAATGCTGTTGGCTCATTTATATTCTTTCTGAACATCATGAGTCCTTTCATGCGTTTGCTATAGCAAAACATCCTTTCACCTGTGTGCCCCAGCAAAATATAACTGACTTTCCAAAGAAATCAGAAGTTTCCACTTCAGGGTTAATATAGATATCCCATTTTAGGCCTGAGCACTTAGTCTGCATAAACTGGTCACTTGTAAAAAGAAGTTTCTCTAAGATTGAGAGCAATTTATTTAGGTATTGTCTTAAGCTAAGAGCAGTTTTGAAATTTAATTCTTTTTTTTTTTTTGGTTTTTCGAGACAGGGTTTCTCTGTGTAGCCCTGGCTGTCCTCGAACTCACTCTGTAGACCAGGCTGGCCTCGAACTCAGAAATCCACCTGCCTCTGCCTCCCAAGTGCTGGGATTAAAGGCGTGCGCCACCACCGCCCGGCAGTTTTGAAATTCTTATTTTCTTGCATATTGGCAACTGGGTCCAGAGGTGTGATAAATTCAGATTCATTCCCTTTGGCAAACATAGGAGGGTATGTGTTCATTCACAACGTTGTGTTTTGATGATGTCAATCTTTTTTTAATTAAATCATTGAGGTCAGTGAAATGATTCAATAATGGCATTTTGTTTTCTCCTAATATTTTATCTCCCTTCATCTCTTATTTGGTTACTCAAGTACATAGTTGATGTAGAAAGGGGCAAATGAACACTGAATTTTTGTACCCTAAAAATAAAATGGTGTGTGCATTTGTTTTGTGTATGCATGCTTGCCTAAGCTATAAATAGACTAGCTTTAGGTGTCATTCCTTTGCTATCCACCCACATTTACTTCTTATTGTTGGTTTTGAGATAGTGGCTCTTCTGCCTTCTCTTTTTTTAAATTATATTTAAATTATATATCTTCTGCCTTCTCAATGCTGAGATTATATGAGCACACAACACCCCAGTTGGTTTTGTTTTGTTTTAAATATGGGTTCTGAAACTTGGGTCCTTCTGCTTGCAAGTAAGCATATTACTGACTGAGCATCTTCTTAGTTCCTTTTCTTTTTAGATCTGACCTGGAATTCACTATGTAGCCCAGTCTGGCTTTAAGCTCACAGTTTTATCCTCCCACTTTTGTCTTCTGAGTGCTGGGATTGCAGGTTATGATCTACACTAAACTTTTTTCTATTTTTAAACAAAGCTTTATTTTTTTAAAAAAATGCCTAATGTCTTTAGTGTATGCAATGTACATGTGCCCGTGGAGGCCAGAAAAGGGTATCAGATCTTTTGGAGCTGTAGTTACAGGCCATTGTGGTTCTTGTAACCAAGCTCCAGTTCTTGAAGAGCAGGTTGCTCTTTTAATTATTGAGCTGTCTCTAGCCTCTAAACACAGCCTTTGGTAGATGTTTTGGTTTTCTGCTAGATTCAGAAGGTTATGCAAATATGTGTACCTAGGTACTCACGGATATAAACATTCTGAAGGTAATGTTTTGAAGTTCAAGTGTCCATTCTTCTAGCTAGGAAGATTCTTTCCTTTCTTTTTTTTTTTTTTTTTTTTTTTTTTTGATTTTCTGAGACAGGGTTTCTCTGCATAGTCCTGGCTGTCCTGGAACTTGCTCTATAGACCAGGCTGGCCTCGAACTCAGAAATCCACCTGCCTCTGCCTCCCAAGTGCTAGGGATTAAAGGCGTGCGCCACCACCGCCTGGGAAGATTCTATAATATAAAGTTGCTTCTTGATTTTTCTTGGTATAAACCCTAGTAGTCTGTGCTAGTTTCCTTGCTATTAGTATGTCAGGATGTTTCAGGATTATTGTAGATTTCTGCCCTAGAACTCGAATCGCTATGTGATAAGACAAAAGGTGCGGTTGAAAGAGATTTTCTCTTTGCCATGGTATGAGCTTTGTACCCAGTCTCCATTTTTTCTTTCCACTTTACCTTCTCGGTTGCTTCATTATTGTTCCTACATTTTTTTTGCTTTAATAATGATAATAATTAATAATGTAATAAAAATTACAATTTAAGTGGAAAGGTTTATAAACTCTTGATCAAAAGTAGAAGGCATGGAGTGCGGTCAGTTCTAGATTTGGGACTTCCCACATTACAGTTTGGCTAAGTTAACCTCTTGTTTCATCTTTGGAAATATCTTCATTTGGTTATTGGAATCAGTTTTGTGGTATTAAAGTACTGCATTGGTTGCTATGATCTTCTCTTTTTAAGTACTGCATTGGTTGCCATGATCTTCCCCTTTTTTATAGCTCTTTACTGTTGTCTTTCTATTCAAGGTTCTGCCACAACCTTATTAATCTATGATGAGTCCTTGCAACAGTTATCAGTTTCACCAGCATGTTAAGAAAGAGTTATTTAATATTAACTCCTTTAAAACCATTTATTTTATGTAGTATCTAAAGTACCATACATATATGGTTCTGTAAGTGGAAACTATTCTTGTTTTTGTTTTCTTGACTATTTGGTGCTGGCTGGCCTTGAGCATGTGATTTTCCTGCCTTATCCTTCAGAATGCTGAGATTCCAGGTGTATATTAGCATACCTAGCTCTGTTCATTTTTAAAGTAATGAAAGGTTTTCATTTTCATTCTTGTATCTTGCCTCTCTTCATTTAGTTGAATAAGCATAGGTTTTCTAATTTTTGTGTGCTTCCTCAGCCTTTAAGACTGCTATGTTGAAAAACCCTGCAATAGTCTTCTATGAGTACGAGGTAATAATTAGAAGTGTTTGGTTCAAGGTGAGAGTTCACAATGACACATGGCAATTGCTTTTACCGTGCTAGTATACAGTCTTTGGATAAACTTGTATCTGGTCCGAGTCCTGGTTTTTTTTTTTTTAACTACCTGCTTCTGTTTTTCCTTTTTCCTTCTGCTGGCCCTAAAATGCATGTACATATAGAGACTCTTATATCCAGTTATTGATAATCAAGTATATAAAGAAACAGTATATAAACTAATATTTGAATGGGTCTAGGATATTTTACTAAATTTATATTACTTATAAAATGCTTATCAAAATCCTACACTTACATGTTTGTATATACAGGTATATATAAAACTTAAAGTGCACTTTATAGGTTGTATTGAGTCTGTAAGTATCATAATATGTATTAAAATTATGTAGTAAATATTAATCATAATATTTTAAGATATTGCAGTTATAGAGTGCTCTGTAAAGATGAGGCCATTATTGTTTATGTGAAATAAATAGGTAATGACTATGTCACTTAGGGCAAATTGAGTTAGTTTCCTCACCCTTTAAATGAGGGCAATAATATTTATGCAAAATAAATAATATTTATTTTTTCTAAGGACATACTCATTGTTGCCACATAGTGGAGATACAAAAGATGAACAGTTGGGTGCTGGTAAGATGGTTCAACAGGTTAAAGGCAACTGCTTCCAAGTTTGAGTTCTATCTTAGGGATCCACATGGTGAAAAGAGAGAACTAACGTTTTGGCATTTGTTCTCTGACATTCATATGTGCACCGCGGCATATTCACCCACACTCCTATGTAGACCATACAAAATAAATACAAAATGTAGTTTACAAAGATAAGCAACAGGAAAAAAAAAAGATAAGCAACAGGAATGGAGAACTTGGTGGGACACTTATGAACAATTTGAGGAATAAGCAAAATGTTACAGCAGTTTATAGGGGAAGGTGGTGGATAGAAGGGACTGAGGAGAGGAAGGAGGGAAAACTGTAGTTGAATGTAATATATGAGAGTAGAATACAATGAATTAAATTAAAAATAATCCTATTACTGTGAAAAAAGTAAAGATTAGCTTCATGGGCAGTGCAGATCTCTACCTTTAGAAGACAAATTATAGTCATGTGCAGTTTAACAATATAGTTTCTATTTGTGGTTTGTTTTGAGAAGATACCTTATGTAGCCCAGAAACTCCCTATATAGTTGTCAGGAATGTATTCTGTAGTGGAAGATGACATTAAGATTTCTGCAATTTCAGGCATGTGCCACCAGACCTGGTGTTGAAACATTCATTGTGAAAGACCAGTTTATTTTTGCTGGTGGTAGAGATCAGTAATGGATTACAGATACAGAAAATTATATTGCCTACTGATGGTGAAAGATTGTATAAATGAGTAGCAATCTTTGTAGATATTTAGGATGTTTCCACAATACTGAAATCTCCCTAATAGTGCATTTCTTATATTTCTGTTAAATGATTCATGGCTGCACTAGCAGCTTTTTAATAGTAGAATCTTCTCCATATTCTATCAGAAAAGTTGGAACAGAGAACTTATACATATTAGGCTCATTTTATGGGTAGGTAATAACTTGGCTATAGTTATTATATAGTGGTGTATAGTGTACAGTATAGTGGTGGAGTTAGGCACCAAGCACAAGTTAAAACAGCCCAGTACTGTGCCACTGTGTTGTAGGTTTCCTCTAAGCAACTTGCTTTTATTCCTAAATGTGCTACTAGGTGTCATCTATGAAAGTACAGAAGTTTCCTCAGTGAGGGAAACTTTGACAAAAGAAACTTAAGTAAAAGGCAGGACTCCAAAGAAAGTCCCCCTAAACACACCTTTGATCTGTATTCCAGTACGAGTCCAATTTATAGCCTTTTAAAATCATTTCTATTCTTTGAGAATTTTATACAGTGTAATCTGAACGTTTCCACTGTCATCCTCTTATGGGCTAGCCTAATTGGGCTATTTTTTAAGGGTGTTTTTGTTGTTTGTTTCTTTTTAGGAAGAATTTTTGTTGTCTCATTTTAGCCCAGGCTGACCTGGCAATATGTAGTTGAGGCTAGCCTCAAATCTGTGCCAGTCCTGCTGCCTTAAAGTCCATAATGTTTGAATTTCATGTATGTGAGTGGACTGTCCTCAGACACACCAGAAGAGGACATCGGATCCAATTACAGATGGTTGTGAGCCACCATGTGGTTGCTGGGAATTGAACTCAAGACCTCTCCTGACCACTGAGCTATCTCTCTCTCCATCCCCCACAGCTAACTCTTGTCTTATATCTTGATGTCAATAAGTGGGAATGAATTTCAATCCATGAAACTTACTCATCAGTGGAGTACTTCTTTTGCCCCAAGCCCTGGGTTTGATCTGAGGACTGAAAAAGAAAATGTTTTCTCTCTTTTTTTTTTTAAAGTGATAGGTTTTATTTATTTATTTATTGGTTTTTCAAGACAGGGTTTCTCTTTCTAGCCCGGGCTGTCCTGGAACTCACTCTGTAGACCAGGCTGGCCTCGAACTCAGAAATCCGTCTGCCTCTGCCTCCCAAGTGCTGGGATTAAAGGCATGCGCTACCACTGCCAGGCATTGGTTGACTATTAATGTACTATAATAGTTGTTGATTCATAGTTGGCCCTGAATCAGAGTGTAGTATCAACTGAAAATTTTGGTTTTGCATTTATATATATGTAAGTAAATACATTCATTTTAAATGTTTGGGTGTTTTGTCTGCAAGTATACTTGTGACATGTTTGTGCCTGGTGCCTGTGGAGACCAGAAAAGACACACTGGATTATCCAGTTCTGAGTTCTAATGTAGATGCTAAAAATCAAATTTGGGTCTGGAAGAGAAGTCAGTGTTCCTAATCACTGAACTATCTTTCCCATCCCCAGTGTATTTATTTTTTAAAGTTTTATTTTGCTGGGCAAAATGCATAGATAATGATTGTATTTTATTGTTGAGAATATTAAGAACTTCTTGGCCTGCTGTTATTTTCTGTCTGTTGACAGTTGATAATGTACAACTTCAGTGATCCCAGTGATGGCTATTGTATTGCCTAGTTCTTCAAGTTCTAATTTGTGATATTGTGAATTGATGGCCAGAAAGAAGACTCCTGGAACTCTAGCTTCCAAAGATCTTAGGGTAGAAGACCATCTCAGCTACCAGTTATCACCTACAATGTCATTGGAGATTTCACATTCTTTGTTGGTATTTTCATCATTTTCCTTGAGTGATTTTTGGTGCAGAGAAGCATAGATGCTTTTTTTTCCTTTTGGTTTTTTGAGACACTCTTTCTCTGTTTAGCCCTGGATGTTGTGGAAGTTGCTGTGTTGGTCAATCTGGCCTCCAACCCATAGAGATCCACCTCCTCCTGCCTCCTGAGTGGTAGGACTAAAGGCGTCTGGGAAGCATACAAATTTTATCAGAAATTTTAGTATATTCAGATTTTGTATGAGACTGACAAGCAATGTCTGCAAATGAATTTCCAGATTTTTGGGGGGTGAGTAAAGGCTGCTGCATGTTTTGTTATTTCATTTTACTGCCAGGTCATAGTTAGATTTAGCTGAGCAATCCTCCCATGTCATTTTATGTAGCTGAGGATAGGGATACTGGTGCCTGTAGTGAGGGACGGTGGGTGTAGTTGGTAGTTTGAATTTGCATCCATATCCCTGCCTGTAGACACTTTTTGACCTTAGTAAATTGGTCACAGTCTTCATTTCTCAAGCTGCATGAGGGTTAGATATTAATGTGTGATAGGTAGAATAAAATCTTGGCTGTATATTAATTGGAACATAGATAAGATAAAGGCTTAAAAATTATTCTGAGTCCTTAACAGATCTGTGAAATCTGTAACCCTGTAATCAGTGAGTAATAGGCTGGGGTTTTCTTGTTTTTGTTTGGTTGGTTTGGTCAGGAATTCTAAAAGTGATCTCTTTTTTAATTTTTTGAGTACAAAATTACTCCCTTCCCGTTTCTTCCTCCAAACCTTCCAGATATTCCTCCCCCTTCTTTAAGTTCATACACTCTCTTCCTTTTTTTTAAAAAAGATTTACTTACTTTATGTATATGAGTACACTGTCACTGTCTTCAGAAACACCAGAAGAGGGCATCAGATCCTGTTACATGGTTGTGAGCCACCATGTGGTTGCTGAGAATTGAATTCAGGACCCGGGGAAGATCAGTCACTGCTCTTAACCACTGAGCATCTCTCCAGCCTTATACACTCTCTTTTCATTGGTTTTTTTATTTTAAGGTGCAACTTGTTGCTTTCTGACATGGTCAGTGCTGCTCCTACCTAAATTTTCTGGTTAGAGAAGGGCCAGAGGCAAAAAGTAATCACGGCAAGGCAAAATGTATTAAGTATATTTTATGGGATTTGAGTTTCGTGTTCTAATTTTGTTTAAATGTTACCAGTTTTAGCTGAAATTTTAACTTTGAGTACCACTGTGTGTGTGTGTGTGTGTGTGTCTGTGTCTGTTTATGGTACCTTTCACATACCAATAGTAATTGAATACTCTCTGTCAAGATTTGGACACATGAAACAACTAATCTAAGGCATTTGTCTTAAATAATACTGTTTTAAATTTGATCCATGTTATTTGGCTCAAGGACTAATCTTCTGTAAGGAAAATAATTAGAAGTGATGAAGGTTTATTGTAAGTGAATAGAAACATTGGAAGGATCTGAAAAACATAAAGCATAAATAAAAGTATGTATTTTTTCTACCATCTAGAGGCAAATTCTTTTTAGTTTTTTTAGACAAGGTTTTCTCCGTAGCCCTGGCTGTCCTGGAACTTTCTGTAAACCAGGTTGGCCTCAAACTCAACAGAACTTCTTGCTTCTGCCTCCTGAGTACTGGGATTAAAGGTGTACATGTATATCACCACCTCTCACTTAGAGACAAATTCTAATGTAATTTTTATTTATTCCTTGACAGTTTTATATAATGCATTTTTCTCATTCAGCTACTCCTTCCTGATCCACCCTCACCTCCCTACCCACTCAACTCGAAATGTTTTTTAAAAGCTCATTGAGCCTAATTTGTGTTGCCCAGCTACTTTTGGGAGTGGGGCCTATCCTCGAGTGTTGTCAACCTCTACCCACCATTAAAGAAACCTGACTTCTCCCAGCAGCTATCAAATGCCAATAGCATCTCAGTTAGTGGCAGAGTTTCATGCCTACCGCCTTCTCTTCATTTTGGGATTTTGTCTGGGTTGAGCTTGTGCATGCTGTCTTAATAACAGTCCCTGTGTGCAAATGTCCTGTTAGGTTTTTTTGATTTTGTTTTGTTTTTCAACATACCCACCCTGTGGTAGATATTTTCTCATGAATGGCCAAGGGAAGTGGAGATTTCCCAGTAAAGATTTATGAGATTAGGTAGAATATGATCCTAGTAAGTACTCATTATGCTAATATAATGAGAAGCTAAATTATTTTCTACCTACAACTGTCACAGGGACTATAGGGACTCTTTTAGTAGTTATTCAGTCTTTTCAGTGTAGACCAGACTGGCCTTGAAGTCAAGATCCTCCTGTCTTGGTGCTGCTTTTTCTTTCTTTCGTCATTTTTTTTTTAAAGGCAGGGTTTCTTTTTATGGCCTGGACTGCAAGACCTGGGCTTCTTAAACTTTAATATAGAAACCATCTAAGGATCTTAACTAAAATACAGGCTTTGGTTCTTCACTTCCAAGTGGGTCCTGAAATTTGTCAGTGCTGCTGTTCCTTGGACAATACTGAGTAGAAATGATATCTATCGATGCACTCAAGTTCTATTGAGTCCTATTTGAGAACTACAGGTGTCCTCTATTATGCTGATTCAATGTCATTCTCTCTCTCTCACACACACACACACACACACACACACACACAAATGTGTGTGTGTCAGAGGACAACTTTCAGGAAACTGTTGTCTTTTTTTTTTGGGGGGGGGGGCAAAGTCTCTTGTTTGCCACTATGCTAGATATTCCAGGTAGTAGGCAATTTTTTTTTCTGTCTCCCACGAACAGAAACATTATTGCACCTAGCTTTTTGTGGGTTCAGGGATATGAACTCAGGCTATCAGGCTTCTGTAACAAACACTTTTTATTCACTGAGCCATCTCTCTAGCTCCCTACTCCATGAATTTTAGTTGTACACATTTGTTTTTGATGTAAACGATATTTAAACTTCAAAGGTAAATGAAGGTTGGGAGAATGATGAAGTGGAAAAAAAATAAATGATTAAATGAAAGTGTTCAGTAGGTAGAAGGTTAATAATTCATCCATTTTCTTAATAGTTCTATATCTTTCCAAGCAAAACTTTAAGAAGTTTAAAAATTTAAGAGGTTGTTTGATACTTGGGCAAAACGTTTCCAGAAATTTGTTTTTGAAAGCTAGCTGCTGCTTGTTGGGAGTTTTTATGTAATAGATTTTTCATTTGTTTTGACCTCTAAGATAGACTCTATTCCCCAATCACCATTCTCTTTATTTGTGACAGTGTACACTAGTTAAAATTTAATCTCTCAAGATTCGCTAACCAAACAAGGTGCTGATTTTCCTCTGGGCCTTAGTTTTCTATCTGTAAGTAGGGACAAATTGGGCTGAAAGAATATTTGTGTATAAAATAATAATACATCAAGTCTCTGACATATTTCAAAGTATAGTCTTTAGTATGCTTGAATGGTTAGGTACCAAGTAGGCACTACTTGAAAATACTATTGTGTGCCTTCCTTAAAACAAGTTGTTTTTGGAATCCTTAAGTACGTCTGTCAGCCTGACAGGGTACTTAAATGCTCATAACATTTCTTTTAAATACAGGGTATTGTTTCGCTTATACAAAACACTAAGTAAATACTTTCCCTCCTGTTAGAATGGTAGCTTTGAACTGGGAACAAAAACTGCAGAATTTTAATTTGTATCTCAAGGACACTGCTATCTTTCATTTCTTTTTGAACTATTACTGTTTCTTGCAGTTGAATGATAGAAAACAGACTAGTTATTCACTAGTTATAGGGAGCATCTGTTTGCCCTTCTTCATTTTTTTGTTTTGGCTCCTGGTGTGTGTCGGGGAGCAGCATGCATCAGATGCTCATACTTGGAATTTGGGACCTGAAATGATTTAGAGGTCTTTCTGCTACCACCTTTTAGGCATCTAAAGTCTGGTATTGGCAGCAGAAGCACCCCCATATAAAATGCTTTTGTGTCCTACCCTTAGATATGGTTACCTGGCTTCCACCATTTTCAGAATGTAGATGTAGGCTCCTGTCAGTTCTCTGAGCTACTAGATGATACTTTTTCAATAACTTGCTTTCCTGCATTACCTGGCTTTTATGTTGTTCCAGACACCTGAATAATATAGTATCTATAGTCAAAACAGTTTTAATTAGAGCCAGATGTTTGTTTTTGGGAAGATTTTACCAGTGATCTCATCTACTCTCATCTACAGGTTTTGGTAAATAACAGTGAAGTGGTCATCATATATTTATTTTATTTAGTGGGTAAGCTACTTTGTTCTTCAGAAAATTTTTTTAAGTGGTTAATTCACATAGAAATTGAACAGGATTGGCATGTATCTTTAGTTCCAGCACTTGGGAGGTATGTGGGTTCCAGGATAGTTAGGGCCATGTAGAGAAACATTGTCTCAAAGAATTTGTAACTCCTTGTTCCCACTGTAAATGATTCTACATTACCATCATTCCTTTACTAGGATGGCATATTTGTTACAGTTAATGAATCATCCAAAGATTATAGTTTACATTTGATTTTACCCATGGCATTAGAAATTTTGGGAGCTTGACTGTATTTATAATAGCGTGTATTTAACCTATCATATGGAATAATTTCATTGTCTTAAAAATCTTTTGTATTCTATTCACTGACTCCTGACAATCAATAGTCCTCTTTTTTTCTTTTTTATTATCTCTGTATTTTCCTAGAATTCCATATAATTAGAGTTGTCATGTTTATGCCTTGTTTTTCAGGTTGACATTTTGTTTGTTTATTGTCTCGCTATGTAGCTCTGGAGATATACCTGTTTCTGCACTGAGATTAAAGACTCTATATCTGACCTTTCAGGTTCACTTCTTTTGTTTAATAATCAGAGTTTGGGATTTTTCCACATCTATTTCTTGATAGCTCATTTAGTACTAAATATTCCTTTGTCTGATACACCATAGTTTCTTTAGCAAAGAATAGGTTTTCCCAAAGTTTGACAGTTACAAATAAATCTGCAGAGTTGTATGCCAGTATTTATGTTGACATAAGTTTTCAAGTCCTTTGGGCAAATACCAAGGAATGTAAATACTACATCATATTTTATGAATATGTTTATTTCTGTAAAGCCATTTTAGCTATCTTCTAGGCAATCTAAGGGAGTTCTTGTTCTAACACTTGCTAACACTCTGTCAGTGTTCTGGGTTTGGTCATTGTAACAGGTATAGTGCAATCTCACTACTGATTGTCACAGTCACTTGTTGTGTAGCATCTTTTCATTAGTTAATTTTCTATCTGTGTATCCTCTCTGGTAAGGTATCCATTAAAAACGTTATTGGTTTATTTTTATTGGCTTTCTATTCTTTATATATTTTGAATAATTGTTTTCTTTGTCTTTACTCTGTCTTCTGCTACTTTGGATTGAACCAAGAATTTTACCTGTGAGCCATGTCCTAGCTACCTTGATGCCTTTTTTAGCAAATATTTTCTCCATGCTAACTAGCTGTTTTTTTTCTTTCTATTTAAATAGAATGCATCACTGGGCAGTGGTGGCACATGCCTGTAATCTCAGCACTTGGGAGGCAGAGGCAGGCGGATTTCTGAGTTCGAGGCCAGCCAGGACAGCCAGGGCTACACAAAGAAACCTTGACTCAAAAAAACAGAAACCAACAAAATAAAAACAAAAGAGAATGCATGTTTTTTTTTTGTTGTTGTTTGTTTTTTTTTTTTTTTTGCTTTCTTGGATGACACCCTTGGTTATAATTTGAAACATCACCAAAACCTGTATCATCTAACTCTTCTTGGAGATGTATTATTTTACATTTTGTAGATAGGTCTGTGATCCATTTTGAATTGCATTTTCTGAAGAATGTGGGGTTTTTTTGTTTTGTCTTATATTTTTATGATGCATGTGGGTGCACAGCTATTCCAGTACCTTTGTTTGTTGTTTGTTTTTAAATCCCTCATGCATATATTGCCTTTGATTCTTAGTTGACCAAATTTATATGGGGCTACTTTGGGTCTCCATTTTTTGTTTTATTGATTTGTTTATTTTTCATTGACTAAGTACTACATTAGTGACCTGTAGTTTTTCTTGAACATATTTTGATACATTGATATTTAAGTATTTTTTAAGGATTTATTATCATATGTAAGTACACTGTAGCTGTCTTTAGACACACCAGAAGAGGGTATCAGATCTCATTACGGATGGTTGTGAGCCATCATGTGGTTGCTGGGCTTTGAACTCAGGATCTTTGGAAGAGTAGTCAGTGCTCTTAACTGCTGAGCCTTCTCTCCAGCCCCACTATTTAAGTATTCTTAAGATGCTTATATAAAAGGTATTCATTTCAAATCCAGTTCTTCATGATAGCATATGTAAGAGTAATTTTTATATATTAACCTTGTATTCTGGAGGTTTCAGGAGGGAGTTTGTCTTTGTGGCTATTGGGTGTATCTTTTGGATTTTCTATATAGGTGAAATGATATGACATCTCTTCTTCCCAGTCTATGTGTCTTTTACGTCCTTTATCTTGGACCTCCCATAAGCCGACAAATATTTTAAAAATACTTAATTTTTTAAAATAAATTAATGAAAAAAGGCGAGAGATCTCAAATAAACAATCCTTTGAAGCATATCAAGGTTTCAAAATCTGCCTATCTAAAAGCCAGTAAATGGCAAGAAATAGTAAAGTTTAGGGAAGAGATTAATAAAATAAGCTGAAAGAATGGTACACAAAAAAATCAACCAAATAAAATTAGATTCCTATCCTTCACCTTGTATAGTAATCAGCTAGAAATTGATTTAAGACTTTAATCTCCCAAACTTAAAAAGAAGCATAAGGAATACACTTCTAGGCACTGGGGTTAAGTAACAAGTTTTGGAACAGAATTTTAAGAGCAGAGTAACTGGACCAAATATCAGTAAACTGGACATGTAATTGCAAAGTTGATACACAGCAAATAAAATTATAAAGAAAGTAAATCGCCAGCCCACAGAGTGGGAGAAATTCTTTACCAGGTATACTTCAGACTAAAGGTTTATATTCAGATTTACAGAGAATTGCATAAATTAAACACTAAACAAATACAACTTTCAATCAACATATGAGTAATGAGATTGAGTAGGCAGTTTTCAGAAGAAACACCATTTCATAAGTGGATTTTTAAAAGATGTCTTTACCTTATTTCGAGTGTTTGCCTGTGTGTGTGTATGTGCACCATGTACAGCCAGTGCCCTTGAAGGCCGGAAGAGGGCCCTGAGTCCCCTAAGCATGGAGTTAAAACTGTGAGCTGCTATGTGGGTGTTGGGAACTGAACCCAGGTCCTCTCCAAGAGCAGCCAGTGTTCTTAACCTCTGAGCTGTTTCTCCAGTGTTGAAACACAATTTTAAAGTGTTTACATCCTGGTCATCAAGGAAATGCAAGTACAACTACTTTGTACCATTTTACTCAATGAGAATAGCTGTCTATCAAGAAATCTGACAGATGTTTGAAGGAAAGGAAATAGGGAAAGAGGAACCCTTATTCATTCCCAAGTACCAGAAGATGGAGTAAAAATACACAAAACAATTATCTAATTATTCATTGCTGCTTAGTATGCAAATTAATACAACTAATATGGGAACCAGCTTGGGGGTGCTTCAAAAAATTAAGAACTACTGGATGACCCAGCATTCCACTCTTAGGCATATATACCCAGAACTTTATATCCTACCATAGAGATACTTCCACTTCCATGTTTATTGCTGCACTATTTACTATTCCAAGGAAATGGAATCAACTTTAGATGTCCATCATGATGGATTGATGGATAAATGGATAATGAAAATCTGGTACATATGTATAATGGATTATTCAGTACTAAAGAAAAACAAAACCATAAAATTTGCTGGAAATGGATGAACATTGAATTTTTCTGTCTGACTGTGTTTGGGGGATTAAATTGAGGTCTTTGATCAATTTCTGACTGATTAAACTATAAGGAGAAAGATAGGAATCTAATTTTATTTGGTTGTTTTTTTAATGTATTTTTCTTTCAGTTTATGTCATTAATCTCTTCCCTAATCTTCATTATTCTTTACCATTTACTGGCTTTTAGATTGGCAGGTTTTTGAGAGCCTTGATCGGCTTCATTAGATTATTTGGGATTTCTCACTTATTTTCCATTCATTTATTCATTAACTTTACATTCTGATCATAGTCCCTTGCCCCCGTCTCCCCTCTCATAATCCTGCCTCCCACATACCCCATTCCCCTTCACCTCTGAGAAGCAGGAGGTTCCCCTCTGGGTACCAGCCCACCCTGGCACCTCAAGTCACTGCAGGACTAGGTACATCCTCTCCCACTGAGGCCAGACAAGACAGTTAGGGGAACAGGATCCACAAGCAGGCAGCAGGCAGGGTCACCCCTGTTCCAGTTGTTGGGGGACCCACATGAAGATTAAGCTATATCTGCTAAATATGTGGGGGAGGGCTAGGTTCAGCCCTTGTATGCTTTTGTTTGGTGGTTCAGTCTCTGAGAGTCCCCAAGGGTCCAAGTTAGTTAATTCTGTTGGTCTTCCCATGGAGTTCCTATCCCTTCTGGTTCCTTTAGCCCTTCCTGCAACTCTTCTACAAGACTCCCCTAGTCCAATGTCTGACTTTGGGTGTCTGCATCTGTTTCTGTCAGCTGGTGGGTGAAGCCTCTCAGAGGACAGTTATGCTAGAAAATATAATACAATAACAATATTATTAACAGTGACCGGGATTGATGCTTGCCCATGGGATGGGTCTCAAGTTGGGCCAGTCATTGTTTAGCCATTCCCTTTGTCTCTGCTCCATCCTCCTCCCTAAATTACTTGCAGTCAGGATAAATTTTGGGTTTTGTGGGTAGGTTGGTGACTCTATTCTTCCATTGAGAGTTCTGCCTGTCTACAGGAGGTTGCCACTTCAGGCTCCATATCTCTCACTGCTAGGAGTCTCAGCTAGAGTCGCCCTCATAGACTCCCCAGAGCCTTCCCCATCCTAGGTCTCTGGCACTTCTTAAGAGATTGCCTCACCCCTTCTATTTCCTTTCTCTCTCCTGGTCCTCTTTTCCCAGTTTTCCTACACCTGATCTCCCTCCAGCCCCATTTCTCACTTCCTAATATGAGTACTATAATTTTTCCTCTTAGGACTGCCTTGGCTGTGCCTCAGAAGGGAGGTTCTAGTAAGTTGTTCTCATTTTGTTTGTGTCTGGGAATTTTATTTTTTCCTCTGAATTTCTTGTATGGCCCACTGTTATTTCAAAACATATCATTTAGTCCCCAATTTTTGTATTTTCTCTTGTTGAATTCTGCTTTTATTTTTTTTATGATCTGATAGGACACTAGGAATTAGCCTGGTTTCTTTTTATTTTGTATTTGTTGAGACTTTTTGTTCTATGATACCTATTTTGGAGGTTCCACGTACTGCTGAGAAAAACACACATTCTCTGTTAGGTAGATTATTCTAAATGTATCTATTAAGTTGATCCCATCTGAAGTTCCTTTGCCCATTTTCATTTCAGAAGACCCATAAAAATGAGTGGTGTATTGAAGTTTCTCACTATTATTGTGCTTGGACCTATGTGTTTTTTATGCCTTTTAATGTTTTTATGAAATTTGGGACTCCAATTGTAAATGGTTGTTACTTTTCCCAGTCTACTTAATTCATCCTTTTCTTTCATAGATTGTACACTTTTGTGTATTCTCATAAAGGATTCCATTATTCCATCTTCTTGTATAATATTCCCTTAGGAATTTTCCAAAGGGCTAGCTCGGTTGTTATTGATTGCCATAATTTGTGTTTGTCTTGAAATATCCTTATTTCATCATTTTGAAAGATAAACTTTGCTGGATAACATTCTTGGCTCTCAGTTACTTATCTTCAGAGTTTGATAAGACATTACTTCATTTGTACTTTCCTGTTTGCTGATAAAAAGCCTGGGCTATGTCTGATTTCTGCCTTTGTATGTAAGTTGATATATACTCATGCTACTTCTAGTATTTGTATTCACTTTGTATTTTGGACATCCTGACTATAATATATTATGGAGTTTCTTCTCTGGTCATGTCTACGTGGAGTTCTTTCTATATGTCTTTATATGTGTATCTACTTCTACTATAATGCCAATAAATAGCCTGTGTTCCTTTTGATTTTATCTATTCCTTTTTTCTACACCATAATTCTCACATTTTGCCTCTTGATTGTATCCCAGAATTTTTAGAAATACCATTCATGTTCGTGCGTGCTTGCGTGTGTGCGTGCGTGTGTCTGTCTGTCTGTCTGCGGGAAAACACACACACAGCGAGAGAGAGACACTGACTGACTGACCACTGGAACCTCAAAAGTAAAAACCTAGGATCCATCCACATTGCCCTTTGAGACCATTGGAGTCAAAGCTTTAGTCTCTCAGGGATCCTTGGTGCCACTGGAGCTGGAGACCTACTTAATATACAGACTTCTTGGGTCTGGTTGGAGTCAGAACTTGTGATTCCTCCTAAGCATGGCTTATGTTGTGCCCTTGAGGGTTCCCAGTTGATAGACCCCTGGGGCACATACTCAGTTGTAGCCCAGGATGCCAGACAAGCACTCCACCAACAGGAAACCAAAGGGAGGTCACTTGGTAGAGTTTCCAAAGCAGTCTGCTATAAGAATATGGAATAGAGTCCTGGGCCAGAGACTGACAGATCACCAAGTTGGGCAGCTAGGAAGTACAGCCTCAAGGTGACTGGAGAGGCAAGCAGGCTTGAGAGTTCTTTATATATTCTAAGTACTATACATGGTTTGCAATTATTCTCTCTCAATAGGTAGGCTTTTAGGTACATTTTGTTTAATTCTGGAACATTTCGAGTTTTAAAAAATTATCTGGATATACGCATGTGTGTGTGTGTGTGTGTGTGTGTGTGAGAGAGAGAGACTGTGTGTGTGAGTGCAGGTTCCTGTGGCCTCCAAAAGAGGACTTGGGATTCTTTTGGCTGGAGTTACATGTAGTTATGAGCCATCTGAAGTGGGTGCTTGCAGTTGAACTTGTGGGCAAGAGTAGGACAATCTGCTGAGCTATCTCTCTAGTTCCTTGAATTAATTTGTGTGAGCTGTGACACTTGGGTCATAGATTATCGTATATGAATGTATTCTTGTTCTGACAACTTTTATTGACACGCTTCCTTTGATGTCACTTGGGTATATTTGTATATCTGGGTTTTTAATCTATTTTATTGATACACATGTGTCTCTCAATCAGTACTACTCTGTGTGTGTGCGCATGCACGCGCGCGGGCCCCCCGCATGTGTGTTTTTGTGTACATGTTTAGTATCATAATGTGTAAGATGATGTAGAGCGTATACAATGGTGGTAATATATTTGCTAGGGGTTTGGGAAAATACTGGCCAAAGAATACAAGATTTCAGTTTAGGGGAATGAATTCTAGGAACATTATACAATATGATGACAATAGTTAATGGATATATGAAAATTATTGAGAGTCGATTTTAGGTGTTTTCTCCACACCCCAAAAAATGTATTTGAGGCAGTACCTAATGTTATTAACTCTTAGCAATTCCAAAATTTGTGCATAATTCAAAATATGTTGGAGACCATAAATACATGGTTTGTATCTGTTAACTTAAAGTTTAATATAAAAAATAGTGACTATCCAGGAGTAGTGACATAAGCCTTTAGTCCTAGCACTTGGGAGGCAGAAATAGGTTGATCTCTGAATTTGAGGACAGCCTGGTCTACCTAGAAGAATTCTATAACATCCAGGGATAAACGGAAACCCTGTTTCAAAAAGTCAGAAAAATTAGTAGCTACTCTAGGCATGCTGGTACATGGCTTTAAGCTTATTATTTAATTAACAGAGGCAGGTGGGTCTTCAGAGTTCAAGGCCAGCCTGGTATACATAGTGAGTTTCAGGACAGCCAGAGCAGGGCTTTATTCTCGTTTAAAACAGCAAAAATCCTCAAACCCAAACAAAAAACTGAGAACCAGCCTCAACCTGAATCCAACCCCTTAACCCTGCCTACATGGTTGAAGGAAAGAAACTAACTCTTGCCAAGTTGTTTTTTGACCTCCACATGCATGCATGCATGCGTAACACAGGTGCTTGTGAGCTCACAAACAATTTAAATTTTTCTAAGGTACAGCTGAGATAAAAAGCTGTTTGAGTGAGCCTTGCATGCTATCCTATCACTAGCTTGTATCCTATCACTACAGGGGGACTAACTGACCCTACATAGCAATACTCTGCCTCCAAAAATAGTGATTCATCTATGAGACCAGACAATCTCCCCCCCCCCCCCCAGTCTGTTGGCAAGTTAAGGATTATTGGGGGTCATTTTCTTCAGTAGTCAACCATTGTTGAATTGTTCTTGCTTCAGCAAATAACCTCCCACCAATGCTTTTAATTTCAACTCAGTGGGGCACACACAAAAATAAATAGTGAAAGTAGGAGTGGTCTTGCTGGGAAGAGGGGGTTCGAGCAGGAATGGGAAAGAGCAGATTGACATAAGAGTGGGGCTCGAATTGCTTCTCTATAGATAACTATCTCCAATAATGGGATCTAGTGTTAGTTTAGAAAAGAAGAACAACAAAAAAGCCTGGGAGTTAAGTGTACAAATCGTTCAGTATATGGTTTCTACTCTATGGTTAAGATTGTTGTCAGGATCTAGTTGGCCTCATTTTAGGTATTTTGAAGTTGTTGATAGGAGTTAATAAAGTAATTTTAAAAAGGAATTTATAGTTACATGTTCCTAAATATTATAGGAGAATGTCATTTAGTGTTCAAATACTGTTTAAACCAAATGTTTTGGGTGGTAAATATTTGAAAAGATAGTATGCTGTTAACCTTGATTTATATATGTGTCAAAAATGACATGGCCTCATAAATATTTAAATATTATATGCCCACCATTAAAACAAAATAAAATAAAATAAAATAATTTGGAACATTCCTAATATTTTTACCAACTCTTCCTTAATACTCATTGATTGAGTAGATGTAAGCAAGCAAAACAGGTAATTAGGACAGAAGCTACCTAGAATATGTATGTATTCATGGTTAATTACCTTAAATAGCACCAGATCTTTTTGAAGAGCCGGAAATCTACCTCTACCACTGTAGTGATAGTAGGAGAAATGTCGATTTCTTACTAAGCTTTGATCAGTGTATCTTTAAGGACTTATCTGTTATTAAGTGTTACAGGCATTACTTGGGTCTAATTAGGCTGTTACCTATTTTGGGGCCTTCCAAATTACTTGGTCTTACTAAAGTGTTAAACATTAAACTGTCAGGGCAGTTTTAGTTTACACATTGTTTACTAATTTAAAAAAAAAAGAATTGTCTTTGTTAAGACACAATTTATCTTCCTTTAAGGCACATTGCTAAAACCACCAGATGCAATCAACACTGCAGAGGGCGCGGGGGTGGGCAGGGAGGTTATTTTGGCTCATGTGTCCACATTATACAGTCTATTGTTGAAAGGAGTCAGAGAAGGAACCCAAACAGGAATATAGAGTTGTCAACTGAACCACACATATGCCATGGAGAGAATTTACTGACTTGCTCTTTCTTTTTTTTTTTTGTTTTTGTTTTTTGTTTTTCGAGACAGGGTTTCTCTATGTAGCCCTGGCTGTCCTGGAACTCACTTTGTAGACCAGGCTGGCCTCGAACTCAGAAATCCTCCTGCCTCTGCCTCCCAAGTGCTGGGATTAAAGGCATGCGCCACCACCGCCCGGCATGACTTGCTCTTTCCACCCTGCTCAGCCTTCTTGTACACTACAGGATCACCTTGGATGTCACCATTCACAGTGGGCTGGGCCTGCCCACATTAATTAAGAAAATGTCCTGCAGACTTTAGGCAGTCTGATAGAGGCATTATTAAGTGATATTTTATTCATTTCCTTTCTAGAGTATTTTCTTTAGACTAGATTTATATTTAGTTGCTTTTTTTTTTGTTTTTAATCTGTTGCCCAGCCTAGCCATGAATTCCCGTTGATGCTTCTGCTTCAGTCTGGAGTTACAGGTGTGAACCATGATGCCTGATTCAGTAGATTTATATTTCGTGTCACAACCTTTTTACTTAATCACAATTCTGTTTTGTTATTGTCTACAATATTTTTAGCAGTTACATAGTCTATTTAAAAACCAATCCTAGAACTGAAGAGAAAACAGTTAAGATCATGTTTTCCTAGCACCTATATGGTAGCTCACAACCATCCTTAACTATATTTCCAGGGAATTCAATGGCTTCTGATTTTCTTGGGCCCCAGGCCTCTATGATGTACATACATACATACATGTGAACAAAACACACAAATAAAATAATTAGATTTAAATAACAACTTTAAACATCTTATTTGGGGATTTTGGTACTTTCCGATTTTTCACTTTTGTATCTACTCATGCAATATAGATTATTGATGTTAAATGTTTGTGTACATCCTTAAAACTTTGGCTAAATTCCCAGAATTCTCCCTCCCCAATAACTAGAGGCTTATAGTGAGTTTTCCATTCTGAGTTATCAAAAAACTTTGCATACTTAACTGCCTCAATAAAGGATTTGAAATCTTTATAATAGGAGAGGGGGAAAAAAGCCTTTTTTGGCTTAATTTGGTTTTGGTTTATTGAAACAGGGATTTTTTGACTAGTTTTATCTAAAGATACTCTGCCATTTTCTGTCTAATAGCCATACCATCGAATTAACATAACTTCAGTGTTACACTAGGTATCTTTTTTTTTTTTTTTTCCGAGACAGGGTTTCTCTGTGTAGTCTTGGCTGTCCTGGAACTCCCTTTGTAGACCAGGCTGGCCTCGAACTCAGAAATCCGCCTGCCTCTGCCTCCCAAGTGCTGGGATTAAAGGCGTGCGCCACCACCGCCCGGCTTACACTAGGTATCTTGCATACTCTTTATCCAATATTTGTATCTCTAAGACTGTAGAGATGCAGAATATCCATAACTTTATGTTCTCATTACTTTGGGGGTTTTCTTTGCAGATCTTAAAGCAGAAAACTGAAAACATGAAAGTAGACAGGACTAAACTGAAAAAGACACCTACTGAAGCTGTGAGTATCCAAATTTGCTTTGTGCATTTTCTTTATTTCAGGAAAAAAAATCATTGTGACCAGTTCAGCAGTTCTGATCTTCCAAATAAATATGTCCAGTTAATACAAAGTGTTACTATAGTAACGTGAAATTATGAGGAAGAGCTCTGTTGAAGAGTGTTTGCCTAGCATGCATGAGGCCTTGGGTTCCATCCTGAACACTACAAGAGAAAATAAAATACTACCTTGCCATTTTAACTTCTGTTGATTAAAAGTTACCAGCTAAGTGACCAGTGGAAATAAAGGAATAGTGAAAAATACTTTGTAGATATTTGGTCCCTGAAAGGGACTCTCAGGCTACAATATAAGCATTGAAAGACAGTATGAAAATGGAAAAGAGATGTAGAATCAAAATTGACTATAGCTATTAGAACTTACAGAGTTTTTTGTTTTGTTTTGAAAACAAAAATGGTAAGTTCATTGACTTTATTAGTCTTCTATCTTTTATTTTGTGTTCTGACATTGGAATATCAGTGTTTTTACTAAATGTTGTATATTGAGCATATTAGTATTTTTACTGTAAATTGTTTTCATTTGATTCTGTTTTTGATGTGTTTGGTATCTATAAATTTTGATGACTATTATAATATCATTTTAAAGTGAAGAATAAAAAAGTCTTAAGGAATTAAGATTTTTAAAAACAAGACAGTGCCATCAGTGTAATAATCTATACGAGAATTGAAAATTAGGATAATCTAGCATACATAAGAACTTAATAGAGGGATTATATATTGTGGGGAAAAAACAGTCTTAGTCAATAAAATGTGCCAAGACAATTACTTTTGATTTGGGTGGGATGGTGTGGGGGACTGTTTTACTGAAGTAAATTGTAGATAAGTCATCAAAAGTCAGATATTTTAAAAGAAATTATAGGAGAAGTAGAACATACAGGTGAATGTTTACCTTGTCTTAGGTGGGGATTGCCCTTCCAAGCATTAAAGCAAAGGACAAAATACCAAAATGGAAATGTAAAATACCATATCCAAAATAAAAGGACACATGACAATAGCCATTCTAACAGGTATGAGGTAATATCTCATTATGATTTTGATTTGCATTTCCCTGATTATTAGTGATGTTGAGTACCTTTGTATGTGCCATTTGGCCATTTATATGTCTTTGGAGAAAAGTCATTTCAAATTCCTTTGCCCACTTTAAAATTGGGTTATTTGGGGGTTTTTCATTATGAAGTTAAAGGATTTCTTACATATTTTTTAAATTAACCCCCTCCCAGAAGAATGAAAAGTGAAATAAGTTAATTACAGAGGAACAAATACTACATGATTCCTCTACTATGGGGCATCTAAAATAGTCAAAAGGTATGTAAGTAGGCAACAGAATGAATGATGTTTATCAGGGGAGGGAATGGGGGAATTGTTCTATGGCTATGTATAATTTAGTAAAACAAGTGAGTAAAAAGTTGGGTATGGTGGCTCATGTCTAATCCTAGCGTTTAGGAGACTGAGACAAAAGAACCACAAGTTCAGTTCTACATAGTGATACCCTATTTGAAAAGAAAAAGGATTAGTTTCAGAACTTACAGTTACTGGTAAATTTCTGTGTACTTCAGAATTTTGTTGAGGATAAACTTCATGCTAAGTGTTCTTAATACACACACATACACAAAGGGCCACAAGGAAACTTGGAGGTGCTATGTTTTTCACCTGAAATGTGGTGATGGTAAAATGAGTATATGATCCATATAAACTCCCCAAATTATGTTAATTATGTTCTGTTTTTGTATGCCACAATTTTGTAATACCACAATTAAGCTCAGTTGTGTGGAGGAGTCATGGGACATGACAAGCTGGAGAAAATATTGTAACCCAAAATGGTTAATATCTTTTATTGTAAGTCAGTAGAAGAAATGAATATCCCAATGACAAAATGGGCATAAAACCTTTCAGAGAAGGACCAAAGCCAGTAAACTAGAAAGAATCGATCTTACAGGTGATCAGAGAAATGCAAATTTTATTTTTTATGCTAAGTGAATTATAAGGCTCTTATAGTCACACGTAAATTTCCTAGCTTCTATCAGATTACTTAGAATATAAAGTCACTGACTAGATGTGTTTTAAGGATTGGGTTGCCTGTTTTACTCAAGCAACAGAGAAGATTGTCCAGTTTCTCATACTGGTACTAGTACTAGGTTTTATTTTTAAGAAATTTTTTTTTCATTGATCTTACTGGTGTCAGTATTAGGTTTAATTTTTAGGAAGTTTTTTTTTCATTGATCTTATTGGTGTCAGTACTAGGTTTAATTTTTAAGGAATTTTTTTCATTGATCATACTGGTGTCAGTATTAAGTTTTATTTTTAAGAAACATTTTTGTTTTTCATTGATCACTTAGAATATTGGCAGTATTGCAAAGGATTTCCCCAAAGGTTTTTGATAATGGAAACAAATTCATGTAAATCCTGGTAGCAGCTTTGAACTGACAAATGGCTTGCCTTTTCCTATGAGTGTGGACAGTCCCACTTGGTTTGCATTTATGTACAGAGAAAAAGGAAAGATACTGTAAAGCTAAGTAAACCTTATAATAATTAGAAACACAAGCACCTTAGATTTAAATGTGTGTAATAGATGAACCCTGTGAAAAGTTGGGTTGGAGGTGGGGCTAACATATCAGAAAAGGTTTTTCGGTGTCCATGAGATGGTTCACCAGGTAAAAGTTTCTTACAATTTAATCTCAATGAGCTTGCCCCCTAGAACATAAGGTGAAGAGAACCAACTCTGCATGGTTGTTCCTGTCTCATGACATCTGCATATATTTACTCTCTTTCCCTTCCTTCCTCCTCCTGCTTTCCTCCTCCCTGTCTCCCTGTCCCCTAACCCTTCCCTTTTTCCCCTCTCACTCAGCAATAACAAGTCTCTCAGTTACAGGTTTAAAGGATGTTGTTAGAATGAGTGTTTGAAAATAAGAGAGACAAGAAGGGTTGGGTGGGTATGCTGGTGTACCTGTGAGGCAGAGGCAGGTAGATCTCTGAGTTCAAGACTAATGAGGGATACATAGGGAGACTGTCTCAAAACAAAGAAATTAAGCAAGAAAGACTGAGACAATTATTTTTTCCATATACCACAAAGATAGAGAAACATGATACTTGAGTTTGGGAAGTAACATTTAAGTATCCTATTTTGGTCTAGTCTTTGATAACTCTAAAGCATTCAGTGGGCAACAATGAAATGTTAGTAGGTTGAGTTCTAGGAAAGATGGTAAAAGGTCCAGGCTATATAGCAAGCTGCCCTTGTGCCTTGTATGCTTGTCTAATTAGACTCTGGTATCTCACATACCTGTTTGTCATGATGCCAAGCAGAGTCTTTGGCAAGGCCATAGTATCCTTTGCCAACAATATTGCATTCAAGCAAGATCTGGCTTGGGTACTAGGTTTGTGAGATATCAAATGCCATGTAATGGTGGACATACCAAGTTATTACAGGACTTAAGTCTTAATAACAAGATGGGTATTACCTAACACAGAGAATCATAACTCTGAATTAGCCTATCTGTATATCATTAGAAATTTAAATAGATGTATTTGGTACTAAATCCAAGTAAATGGAAAAGGGACAGATGAACTGTGTGAACTGGTGTCTCAATTTTCCATGTTTTCTGTTATTTATTCTTGTTTACTGTTTTTCCTACAATCTATACTTAAAAGGGGGTGGGGCAGAGATCAAGCCTGGATTGTAGAAGGATTTGGTGTTAGGAGCTTTTCATACATATCACAAAAATTTGAGATCCTAGCAAAGTTGAGAATTTGGCTTAAAGAAAATCATACTTTTAGCCGGGCAGTGGTGGCGCACGCCTTTAATCCCAGCACTTGGGAGGCAGAGGCAGGAGGATTTCTGAGTTCGAGGCCAGCCTGGTCTACAAAGTAAGTTCCAGGACAGCCAGTGTTACACAGAGAAACTCTGTCTCGAAAAACCAAAAAAAAAAAAAAAACACACACACAAAGAAAATCATACTTTTAAATATCTTACAGTCGATGGGACTCTTTGGGGTTTCCTCCAGTTATAGATTTCACAACAGCATTGTTGGATATATAGGTGGTATCTAACAATTCATCTCTTTCTTGAATGAGGATGCTGAGATTCAAAGAGAATGACTTTAAATCTAAATCCCATGTTCGTTGTTTAAATACCAAGACAGCATGTTCATTTTTAAAAATCTCCTATTGTATGTACTTGCTAAGTGGCAGGTACTTGGACATACTCTTCAAGCTAGCTTATTAGGTTGTTTATGTTTTCCTGGTAAGTAAATGAAGAGTTAGTAGGAATCACCATAGTTTACTAATCATTAAACCAAAAACAGAACATAGATTTGTTTGATTCCAGTGCTAGGTTTATTCCCATGACAACGTTTATAGAATTAAATAAAAAGTATTATCACTTTCCCACCTGTTGTCCATTAATAGAATGTTTCCCAGTCTCAGTCCCTATCCCATTCTCCTTTCCACTTTCAGAACCTTTATTATAAATTTTCAATCCACTCCTTGATACCTGATAATGGTCCTGTTCATCAGTACAAGAGATCAGGAATGTATGGAAATGGGAACACCAAGTAAGAATAGAGTCTTAGTTTTACAAAGTTCAGAAGCTCTATGATCTTTCTAATTCTAGGTTTAATATTGTAGAAAAATAAATCAATGCTAGCCTTTTCTTTTCAGGCTGGTTGGCGCTCCTCCCCCTTTCCCCCTCTCCCTCCCTCCATTCCCCCCCTTTCATTTTCCCTCCTTCTGACATTCTGGTTACCTTTTTAGCTATGTTTCAGATTATTTAATTTTGCTTTTAGTGCTACTTAGCTTATTTCCTTTATTTGTGTTGTCAGTGTATTTCAAGTAGTTTGCATATACAGGTTTATTCGGATTTAAACAAATGCATAGTGGATTGTTGGGAATTAAAGTATTTACTCACAGGCTTCTATTGTAATCTAAAAGATCTAGTCTTATATAAGCAAAAGTTGAATTGCTTTGTTGGTTTAAGGGTCCCTTTTTCCATTCTCTTTGTTTCTCCCTCATTCCTAAACACCTTTTGTGAATCCTTGTTTGTTTTTCTTAGCCTGCAGACTGCAGAGCCTTAATAGACAAACTTAAAGTTTGTAATGATGAGCAACTCCTCTTGGAACTGCAGCAAATCAAAACATGGAATATTGGCAAGGTATGTAAACCCATGATAACAGAGGATAGGGAACATGCTATTAGTACATCATTTTGTGTGCTTTGACGATGACAAGAGTACCACAGTGGAATAGTCTGCTTCTATAGTTACTTGAGTATCTAGCATATATGTCATACCTCTTGACTACTGTTATTTAGCCTGAATTGTTGCCAAGAACCTTTTTTTTTTTTTTAAAGATAAACCAATGTGTTGCTGGGCGGGGGTGGAGAGAGAGAGAGAGAGAGAGAGGTTGATTGATTGATTGATTGATTGATTGATTTTGTGTATGTATGTTTGTGCAGGAAATCTGGTGACTTGAGAGTTAAGTCTGATCTCTGCATCCCTCATAATGGATGGAAGGAATCAAGCCCCCTCCCCAATTATCTTCTAATTTCTTCATGTATGCTGTGGTGTACACATACCCACAAAAATACATTGATGTTTAAAGTGAAAACAAAGCTATGTCTTTTTTTTTTCCTTTGAGACAGGGTTTCTCAGGGTTCCAGGGCTGTTCTGGAACTCACTCTGTAGACCAGGCTAGCCTCCAACTCAGAAATCTGCCTGCCTCTGCCTTCCAAGTGCTGGGATTAAAGGCGTGTGCCACCACTGCCCAGCAAAGCTATGTCTTTTAATAAAACTCTACTCCAAAGAACCCATTCAGTGTTAAAATAACCATTATTATTTTGATGATAGGGCTCACTGTGTGGCCCAGGCTCCTTGGACTCCATATCCTTTCATCTTAGCCTCCTCAATACTGACATTATTAGAGCATAGCACTAAGCCACTTTTATCATATTTTTGTATCCTCTTTATCCTTCTTTCTAGTGTGAGTTATATCACTGGGTGGATCTGTTGGACCGCTTTGATGGAATTCTGGCAGATGCTGGACAAACAGTGGAGAATATGTCATGGATGCTTGTATGTGATAGGCCAGAAAAAGAACAGCTGAAAATGCTTCTATTGGCTGTATTGAACTTCACAGCCTTACTCATTGAGTACAGCTTTTCTCGGCATCTGTACAGTTCCATAGAGGTAAGAGAATATAAGGCTATGTAGTCTGTTCTTAACTATAACATTGTGTATCCACAGACAAGGGAATTTCTGTTTCTGATGTTTCGTTGCTTTCCTTTTCATTGTGGGGTTGTTAAGATTATCAACTTCAGAGATAGTAGCAAGTGGGGGGATTTAGTTTAACGATAGTTTACTTGCCTAGTGTGTATAGGTTCCTGGTTTGAATCCACAGAACCACAAGGGGAAAGAGACTTTTTTTTAAGCATAAATATATTACCTGTCTTAGGATTGATGGGAAAGTTTTTCTGATTCATACTTATTCTATATTTTCAAGGCATAAAGAATATAGTACCTGTATTAAAGCATTTTATCGACTATTTAGTAATCTTTGTCCAAGGTTATTAGAGATATTCCAAGTTATTCTTAAATCATTAAAATAGTCTGATTGCCTTATATTAATGTGCTTATAATTTTCAATGCCTTTTGCCAAAATCCATACACTCCCCACATCATCATACCTGTGCCTATGGGGGGTGTTAGTTTGAGCACCTGTTCCTTATTCAGAATGGTATATTTGCATGTAACCTACATATATCTTTGTTAATACTTAAATTCATCTCAATATTATTTGTAATACCCATCACAATTATATCACTATTATTTCTGTGACCAAATTCCTGACAAGAAACAAGGGAGGAAAGTTTTTAATTCGGTCCATGGTTTGAGGAGACAGATTTCATCCTTCAAGGATGATGGTAGGCAGCTTCACAGTGGTAGGAGCTCATATTAGTCACATAATGTGCTATGCTATAACACCCAAGGCTCAAACCCTAGTGACTTACTTCTAAAAGTTCTACAATCTTGTAAAACTGATTGCTGACCAAGGGTTAAAACACAAGCCTATTGTGGGGGGGGGGGATATTTTACACTCAAATTGTAGCAGTGTATGTGCGGTGTTGATAGTTAACTTTGTCTTAGGAGTAATGACCAAAATGTGTATGGGAATGCACTTCTAAAATATATGTTTATCCATGGTAAGTTGAAGGGATGAATGATACAGGTGGGACTTGTTATAAGACCCTGTTGTATTTTTTGAATCCATAAAGACTAAGGTAATCCATGGTCAAAAGGGGCCTTCACGGTTTAACAGTTGAGTACTTCTTGTGTAGTACTCAGGTTTGGATTCCTAGCAGTCACATGGAGGCTCACAACTATCTGTATGTAACTCCACTTCCATTGGATCTGACTCCCTCTTCTTGGCGTTTGGGGCCAAATGGTACACAGACATACATTCTGCAAAATATATTAAGGAAATCTTAAATTCATAAATACTGTAAAAAGAAATTATTTTCCTTTAGCCAAACTTGATGATCTCAGTACTACCCTGTTGTTTTTGTTTTATTTTCTGAAACAAACAGAATCAGGATAGAAAATTATTTTGGACAAGAAGTACAATGGTTGAACATCAAGTAGGGATGGATAAAAAGTCAGTCTTGATAATGAAATAGATGTGCTGACCAAGGAAGTCCATGATCATTAAAATAAAACGCTTTTGTTAATTTTTAACTCAATTAGATACTGATTTTAATTTTATCCAATTATGTGCTTCATCATATTGGTGAATGTTCTCTGTTTGAATAAGCAAAACAAAAGAGCTTATTCGCAAGCTTATATCCCCAAGCTTGTATCGTACTTTTTTTTTTTTTTTTTTTTTTGGTTTTTCGAGACAGGGTTTCTCTGTGTAGCCTTGGCTGTCCTGGAACTCACTTTGTAGACCAGGCTGGCCTCGAACTCAGAAATCCTCCTGCCTCTGCCTCCCAAGTGCTGGGATTAAAGGCATGCGCCACCACCGCCCGGCTGTATCGTACTTTTAATAGTCTTATTTTTAGTAATTGCACATAGCTGATGTTGATAGCTTTAGTTTATTAGTCCTTTATATATTTGTCATAAAGGAATTAATAGCATACACTTAGATTCGTTTTATAATGCTTACAAATATAATATTTTAGTCCTGCATATGTATTATAGCATATTCCTATCTTGAAATTCTTCCTTATATAGAGACACAGATAAAATTTCAAACTGCAATTTTCAGTTTTTACTGTTATTGAACTTTCTGGCCAGCTGTTCCTTGGTTGCAGGATTATATATTGTAAGAGATTGACTATTTTTGTGTACTGTGGCTCAATAACTTGGTAGTTTTTTAATGTTGACATACATTTAAAAAATTTTTAAGTTTTTAGTGCCAAGTTCTTGATGCACTAAACTTTGTCCCTTTTTGGTTCCTATAGCATTTGACAACTTTATTGGCTTCCTCTGATATGCAAGTGGTGCTGGCAGTCCTTAACCTTCTATATGTATTTAGCAAAAGATCAAACTATATCACACGTCTTGGATCTGACAAGAGGACTCCACTACTGACACGGCTGCAACATTTGGCAGAGGTGAGTGAGTCTTAGGTGAAGACATCAGAGCATATGGTTAAACAGGCTTTTGCTTTGTCAAAGTTGGTTCGAAACCTTTCGTTAACTTTTTGAATTTTACAAGTATTTGGGACAGTGTAACAAAGTTTCAAAAAGTATGAGTATTCTCAACTATTAAATTTGAAATATTTCATCAACTCTGCTTAAGAAACAAAATCCTTGTTTCAAAACTGATAGTGCTGCTTCGGGGAAATTCAGAATAAGGATTGTATGTGAAAAAGAAGCATACAGGGAGAAAAAGGTTAGATTTGAAACTTTAATTTTGATACCAGGTTTCTCATCTGGGAATTTAAGATTAAGAATTGTTTAGAATAATTGTAGAGCACTTAGTGCTATTTTTTTTAAATTGGATATTTTCTTTATTTACATTTAACATGTTATCCCCTTTCCTGGTTTCCCCTCCAGAAACCCCCTATCCCATTTCCCTTCCCCCTGCTTCTGTGAGGTGGTGTTCCCCACCTACCCACCACTCCTGCCTTCCCCACCCCTGGCATTCCCCTACACTGTGGTATCGAACCTTCAAAGGACCAGGGGCCTCTCCTCCCATTGGTGCCCTACAAGGCTACTCTGCTATATATGTGGCTGGAGCCATGGGTACCCCCATGTGCACTCTTTGGTTGGTGGTATAGTCCCTGGGAGCTCAGGGGTCTGGCTGGTTCATATTGTTGTTCTTCCTATGAGGTTCCTGCAGTTTCTTCAGTCCTTTCAGTTAGTGGCGGTAATTTTATTGGAGTCAAGATTTCTTAGAGCAAAATTCAACCCTATCCAAAGATTGTGGTATTCATTCCTAGAGGTTAACTGATAACACAGTTTGCTATGAAGATGCCTTAGAATTTTTTTTTCAGGGTATTTATCTTAGTTACTAACTCTCTTATTGCTGTGAGGACACATGTTGACCAAGGTAACTTTTAGAAGAAAACATTTAATTGGAAACTTTCTTATAACCATCATGGCAGAGGAACATGGTGACAGGCAGTTGTGCATGTGACATTGGAGCAATACCTGAGAGCTTACATTCTGATCTGCAAGCAGAAGGCAGAGCAGAGACTGGGCCTGGCATGAGTTTCTGAAACATCAGTAGCACACCCCTGACATGGGCACAACTATTCACAAGGCCACACCTCCTAATCCTTCCAAAATAGTCTACTAACTGGGTACCAATCATTCAAACATGTAATTTTATGAGGTCCATTCTCATTCAACCAACCACAGTTGGGATAATCTGAATTTTCCGTCATGAGCCCCTCTAGTGCTATGATTACAGGCATGTTTTAATAGCCAATTTTATGGTTACCTTATGGTTTCAGGCTATTTTATGTTCATTGTTCAAGTTTAATTAATTCTATGACAACCAATGCTGGAGATAAAACATGGCTTTGCTCATACTAGATAATATTACCACTAAACTACACCTCTATCCGTCAAACCTGCTTTCTAAATATATTCTGAGTGTGTCCTCATTGTAAGAAATGTGAGACAAACAGTTATTATGGGATCCACAATTCAAAAGAAACAATTTAATCATTTGATAAAATTACATCATGTTTGCAAGCAACTTCAGTTAAATTAAGTGGACATGAAAGTAATGGGATGAAAGAAGAGGGTCTTGTTGGGAAGAAGAGTTGGTAGGGGGAGGAAGAGAAGGAAAACTATGGATAATAGGAGCTGGAGAAAGCCTTTAATCCCAGCACTCAGGAGGGAAGCAAAGACAAGTAGAGCTGTGAGTTTCATGCCAACCTGATCTCCATAGTTCCAGAACAGCCAGATAGATAATAAATTGTTATTCATCACATTATTGTATGGGCTCTTAGTTCCTGAAAAAGTTGTGAGATGCAATATCTAATGTTCTTAGGTGTTTGGAGTTGCTGGAGAATTGTTATTTCATACCTGGGGTCTCATTAAAGTCTGTAAGCTAGCTCCTGAGTCATTGCTCAATTTTTCACTTGGTATTATTAAAGAAGTTTATACCTAACTCTTCCTGGAAACATCAAGAAACACTACCTTTTTTTTTTTTTTTTGGTTTTGTGAGACAGGGTTTCTCTGTGTAGCCCTGGCTGTCCTGGAACTCACTTTGTAGACCAGGCTGGCCTCGAACTCAGAAATCCTCCTGCCTCTGCCTCCCAAGTGCTGGGATTAAAGGCGTGCGCCACCACCGCCCGGCTCAGAATTGATATCTTAAAGGTTACAAAATTTAGAGTCTTAAGTTAATGCCATTTTAATTTGTTTTGTTGTTTGTGGTTCAGGTGATTGAAGAAACAAAGACTCTCTGTGCATACTGTGAAAGTACACATTCAGCGAGCTACATTCTGAGCTTTTAATAGTAAACAAAAACTTTGTTCTTATTTCTGTTTCCTTTCTCTGTTTTTATTGCTGTTCCCTTTACAAAGAACATTTTTATACATAGTATACTCATCTATATAAATATATAATTCTTAGCTTACATAGCTAGCATTTGAAAAGACAAGTAGCATATCAAAAGTAGGGACCACTAGGGAGATAGCTCACAGGAAAGTTCTTCCCATACTTTCTGAAGGATCTGAATTGAATCTCTAGAACTCATATAAATATGTTAGGAGTGTTGGCACAGTTTATAATCCTAGCACTGGGCATATAGAAATAGATGGATCTTTAGATCTCTCACTCCAAGCTTGGTGAATTCTATGCTAATGAAAGAGACCTTGTCTCACAACCAGGTGATACCACCTGAGGAACACCTGACTTTGACTTTTGACCTCCATGGGCACGTATTAACCAGAGCTGTGTGCTTATGTAATTCATTATTTGATATTTTCATCAAGTCCCTGACCTTGGGAAAGTTCCAGATTTAGCAAACTTTGCAGCTAGCCTTTTGAGCTGGTCTTTCAGAGACCAAAACAATGAAACACTGTTATTTCATGAAGATTCATTGTCCTCACTCCAGGAATGTGGACTATTGTTTACAGCTGATGAATATAGGCTAGGGTTTGGTAAGCTTAATATCAAACAGCTAGTTTGCAAAATTCTTTTGAAGTTGATTCTGAACTGTTTGTAAAATGTAACAGGTGTTTGGAGTTCCTTGTGCTGTTGTTTTCATTATTATCACTGCTATGAAAATAGTTATTAGCCAGTTGATAGAGTAAAGATAAAGTGTTTATGTAGTTATTCTTAGTGTGTGTCTTAATTACTTATCTATTGCTGTGATAAAACACCACAACCAAGGCAACTTGTGAAAGAGTTAGGTCTCATGGTTATAGCGGGTTATAGATCATGACCACCATGTTCAAGAGCATGGCAGCTTGGAGGCATGGTGGTAGGAGTAGTAGCTAAGAGCTTACATCTTGATCCACAAGCAGGAGGTAGAGAGCTAATTTAATATGCCATGGGCTTTTGAAACCTCAAAGCCTATCCCCAGTTACATCCTCATGGCCATCCCTTACCTAATCCTCACCAAGTATTCAAATGTAGCTTATAGTATAAGAGCCATTCTCCTTCAAACCACCACATTTTACTTTCTGGTTTCCTTAGTCTCATGGTCCTATAATGCAAAGTGCATTTAGTATAATTTCAAAAGTCCCCATAGACTTTCATGTATTTTTGTTTTATGTACATTGGTAATTTGACTACATGTATGTCTATGTGAGGGTGTCAGATCCCCTGGAACAGGAGTTAAAGATAGTTGAGAACTGCCATCTGGGTGCTGGGAATTGAACCCAGGTCCGTCTGGTAGAGCAGCCAGTACTCTTAACCACTGAGCCATCTCTCCAGCCCCCTTAGCCCCCCATAGTCTTTCTTAGTCTCAACACAATTTAAAAGTCAGTCTCTTCTTTGATTCAAGGTAATCTCTTAATTGCAACCCTCTAGAAAGTCCTAATCAAAGCAGATTAAATTCTTGCAACATGCAATGGCATAGAATATACATTACAATTCCAAATGAGAAGAATGGGGTATAGCAAGGAAATACTGTATCTAAAAGCAAGATGGAAACAACCAGAACAAACTCCAAATCCTATAACGTGTCAAAGAACTTAGATGGTTGCTGACTGCAACATACCTCTTAATTTTGGTTTGGTTCTACTTCCTGTATGTAGCTCTCCCTGACAGACATTTCATGGCCCTATTCTTTAGCTTCTCAGGGACTCTATATGCAGTGAGGGAGTCCCCTGACACAAACCTGGCTTCATGGACTTTATTTAGCCATGCAGAATGATTCCACAACCCTGTTTCTCCTGTATCCTTCATAATTTTAAAGTCAGAACCACATATTTGATGCTGCCAAGTTTAGCTGCCTGCTTGGGATGGAGCCTGCTCCTCCCTTTAAATTATATTTGCATAAGATTTGATTTGATACTGCTTTTTAGCAGAAAATTCCTTAGGCCTATTCCTCTCATAAGTTGTAGGACTACGTGGGTGTGGGGGTCTTAGCCCAAGTTTACTATTCCCTCTATTCCATTTTGTATCTGGCCTTATCTCTTTATCTCTTTTTCAGAACAAGCCATGACTCCAACATTTAATTTCTTGGTGTTCCTTTTCTCTTTAGATTGTATAGTTTATATTTCTTTTTCTTCTTGCTTGGTCTTTTCCTTTGTAGGTTTGAATAAAGGTGATTAATACTTACCTCACAACAGAATTTAAGTATAGGATGTCTTGGATTCCTCTGTGTTTCAAATTAATCTAAAACTTTTCAGTTTCGCTCCAGGAAGATTTTTTAGGACCAGGACAAAGGCAGCCACAATCTTCACCAAAATATGAGGGTTAGGATTAGTTGCTATTAACATTCTCGTCTGAAACCTCTTGAGCTATGCCTCCATAGTTCACTTTGTTCTTAGCACTGCTGTCTTCCAAGCTCCAGCTAGGAAGGCCAGATAAGCCGAGCTTACAGTGTTCAACCACTTTGCTAGTCCTAAAGTCTTCTATATTCCTTTCAAATAACAGTATGGTCAATCCTGTCACAGTAGTCTACTGTCTGTACATCCTTGTGCCAGTAACTTTTCAATTGTTGTGATAAGACAGTATGGTGACCATTTAATTTGGTGCTCATGGTTCCAGAGGGTTAAGAGTTCATGGCCATCATGGTGAGGAGCATAGCAGCAAGTGGGCATAGTGTTGGAGCAGTAGCTGAGAACTTATACAGGAACCCAGAGGAAAGAGGCAGAGAGAGAAGTAAACTGGGTTTTGAAATTGTTACCATCATTTGACCCCCGTTTTCTGTATCCTGTGCTTCTGGGTTAATAAAGACTTCCACAAAGCTTACTTCTCTGGGATTAGGTAAATTTTGTTTTGCCTACCCATAGGGTTTTACAGTAGAGATCTTTGACTGGCAGCTTCAGTGATAAACATTGTGTTATAGATTTATCAAAAACATGCTGACGTGATTATCACTTTGTATACAACCTTTTCTAGTATAGAAAAACAGCTCAATAGTGATTGGGATACACACTGGATTAGTGAGAATTAGATGAAGGCGCTTGTGTTTGAGCTGGGCCAGGCATGACTTACCTTAAGGCAAGAGTAAAGGTAGCTTATTAAAATTAGCGGTTGTGGCTGAGATTACTAGCAGTTACTTAAACAAAAATAAATGCTATTCTTGCCAGATGTGATGGCATAGATCTTTTAATACCAACAACACCAGGAGGCAGAGGCAAGTGGATCTTTGTCAGTTTAAGGCTAGCGTGTTCTATATAACAGTTTCTAGGCCATTCAGAGATATACAATTAGACTTTGTTTCAAAATATATATATATTGCTGATAAAATTTTGGGTATTTATTTCAAAGGCCAAAGAAGATGCAGACTAGTCCATAAGCAAATTAATATGGTTGGAACTTGGGGTTTGGAAGTTATCAGGAACTGTGTTACTCATTAACACAGGCACTTGTTTGAAAACTTTTATATTTAGGTTAGCAAAACATCTTAGTCATGTTCTATTGCTATGATGAGATCATAACCACAGCAACTCTTTTTTTTTTTTCTGTATAGCCCTGGCTGTCCTGGCACTCACTCTGTAGACCGGGTTGGCCTCTCGAACTCAGAAATCTGCCTGTCTCTGCCTCTCAAGTGCTGGGATTAAAGGCATGCACCACCACTGCCTGGCACACAGCAACTCTTATAAAGGAAAGTATTTAATTGGGGCTTCCTTTACAAGTTCAGTGGTTTAGTCCATGGTTAACATGATAGGAAGCATGGTGGCATGCAAGTAGACACAGTGCTGGAGAAGGAGGTTGAGAGCTCTACATCTGGACCTGAAGGCAGAGGAAACACTGGGGCCTGACTTGGGCATTTTGAAACCCCAAAAGCCACACTTCTTATGCTACTCCCTAAGCATTTAAATATATGAGTCTATAAGGGACATTCTTATTCAAACCAACATACAAATAATATAGACTCTAATAGCATGTGCTTTGGCTTATATCAAGAAAATCTATGGTTCTCCCCCCCCCCCCGAAAGAAAGTTTAAAAAAAAAAATTGAATGGTGAGATATGTCAGCTATGACTAAATACCAGCAAACATGAATTTATACATATGGAATGTAGTAGCTGGCTAGTGTTGCTGCTTTGTACTCTTACGTTAAGTACTCTCACAAAACATAAACTAGATTTCATTGGTCTTTTTTTTCATTAAATACATTATAAGCATATGATGACAAGCATGCTGTTAACACTGTCTTTTTTTTTTTCTTTACTAAGAGCTGGGGTGGAAAGGAGAATGGCTTTGGACTTGCAGAATGTTGCAGAGACTTGCAAATGTTGGTGAGTAACTATTTGCAACATGATATAGTCTCTTTCTAAGCCTTATTTAACAATGAATGTATGATATATAAATTAATACTTGACATCAGGATTTTTGTAAAACTTGAAAAATTAATAAAAGCTTTAGGAAATTTGATCTATTACTGTTTTGGTTATAGATAAAAAGTCTCAGTAGTGTGTGTTCATATACCTAGTTCTGAAATAAGTTGAATTTATTGAAGCAAATCAAAAGTTATTTTAATCCCAGAAAGCTGGGAAGAGTAGTACACATCTGTATTTGGGATATGGCAGGAGGAAGAACACAACTTCAAGACCAACTTTGACTACATTTACTTACGTACTCACATAAGTAGCAGAACTCTGAGCAGTGTTCAGGAATTGTTGCTAGGAAATATTTTTTTAAGGATTACTTAGTACAGGGGTATGTAGAGATGGCAAATCAAGTATAGTTGTCCCAGATTTTATTTCTAGCACCCCATAGCAACTAAAAACTTAGTGCCAGGCCCTATGATAGCCTTCTAGCCTCTACAGGCACCAGGCACTCACATGACACAGTAGACCTACATTCAGATAAAACACTCATAAAAAATATTTTAAAAATAGTTTTTTAAAAACTCAGCATTGTTCAGTATGTTTTCATGTTTGCCTCTTACTTTGTCACCAATTCTTTGCTTATGGATTTAGGCTATCATTCCTTCTGCTTTCTGTGTTTTTCTGTAGAGCCTAGTTTGTCATATTCAACACCAAGTAGATATGATCAAATCTAACTAATTTATCTTCTGGAAATGTTTATTCATTAGTAGTATAGCTCTTTTTGCTAGTTACAGAAATCTACATATTAGAGCAGGTTATTTTCTTACCTTAATCGAGAGATTATCTTCAGTAAGTAGCTGTGAATGGATGTCAGTAATAAAGGAAGCATGTCTTAAATGTTATTCAGTTTGGAGTTTCAATGAACATACTTTAAAGTAAAACGAGTCAATTCTGAAGCTCTAGGTTTGTGCAATGTCTGTTAACCTGTTTTAGTCCTTGCCTTTATCAAGGTTGAGATTTGGCATGTTTTGAAATTCTTATGGCACCCAACAAATTGGGAAAAGAACATTACCAACCCTAGATCTGAAAAAAAAAATAGATTTTTACAAGAAAAAAATATACATCCAATAGAGGGCTAATATCCAATATATACAAAGAACTCAAGAATTTAAACTCCAGAGAGGCAAGTACCCCTATTAAAAAATGGGGCACAGAGATAAACAAAGAGTTCTCACCTGAAGAATATCGAATGCCTGAGAAGCACCTAAAGAGATGTTCATCATCCTTAGTCATTAGGGAAATGCAAACCAAAACAACCCTGAGATTCCATCTCACACCAGTCAGAATGGCTAAGATCAAAAACACAGGTGACAGCAGTTGTTGGTGAGGATGTGGAGAAAGAACAACACTCCTCCACTTCTAGTGGGATTGCAAGCTGGTACAACCACTCTGGATATCAGTTTGGTGGTTCCTCAGAAAATTTGACATAGTATTACCTGAGGACCCAGCTGCACCACTCCTAAGCATATACCTAGACCATGTTCAAACATGTAATAAGGACACATGTTCCACTATGTTCATAGCAGCTTTATTTATAATAGCCAGAAGCTGGGAACAACCCAGATGTCCCTCAACAGACAAATGGAAACAGAAAATGTGGTGAAATGGATACAGAAAATTTACACAATGGAGTAGTACTCAGCTATTAAAAAAACAATGAATTCATGAAATTCTTAGGCAAATGGATGGAACTAGAAAATATCATCCTGATATTCCTGATATTTTGTGAGGTAACCCAATCACAAAAGAACACACATGGTATGCCCTTTCTGTTAAGTGGATATTAGCCCAGAAGCTCAGAATACCCAAGATACTATTCATAGACCAAACAAATATCAGGAAGAAGGAAGACCAAAGTATGGATACTCTGGTCCTTCTCAGAAGGGGGAACAAAATACCCATGGAAAGAGATACAGAGACAAAGTGTGTCACAGGGACTGCCCTCCCGGGGATCCATCCCATATACCGTTAGCAAACCCAGGCACTATTTATGCCAACAATTGCTTGCTTACCGGAGCTTGATACAGCTGTCTCCTGAGAGGCCCTGACAGTGCCTGACAAATACAGAGGAGGATGTTCTCAGCCAATCATTAGACTGAGCATAGGGTCCCCAATGAAGGAGTTAGATATAGGATCCAAGGAGCTGAAGGGGTTTGCAGCCCCATAGGAGGAGGAACACCAGTATGAACCAACCAGTACCCCCAGAGCTCCCAGGGACTAAATCACCAACCAAAGAGTACACCTGGAGGGATCCATGGCTCCAGCCACATATGTAGCAGAGGATGGCCTTGTTGGACTTCAAAGGGAGGAGGTGGCTCTTGGTCCTAAGAAGGCTAGATGCCCCAGTATAGGGGAATGCCAGGACAGGGAAGCAGGAGTGGGTGGGTTGTTGAGCAGAGGGAGGTGGACCTGGGTTAGGGGGTTTTCAGAGGGGAAACCAGGGAAGGGAATAACGTTTGAAATGTAAATAAAGAAATTATCTCATAAAAATGTATTTTATTGACTTTAAAAGAGTTTAAAATTCTTACACTTTTAGATACACATGTTGAACCACATTTTTAAAATTTAAACAATGATAGCATCATTACTTTTACTTTCTAGGGAATGTTGTAATGGACAGGCTGCTATTGTTGTAGTTTACTATGTCATATTACTTTTGTAGAGTTATATAGAAAGGTGTGTTTGAGTGTCTAGATATTTTGATTTGGTGTGTACTAATGCAGAAAACTTCAACATGTTCTAGAATGGAAAGGGATGTTTGATGTAGTAGAAAAAGTGTCCCTAAGGAGGCTGGTAACAAGTTTTTACAAGAATGCCCTTTTTCATTCTTTATCTGATGCCACGATTTTGACTGTGATACTTGTTCTCCACTGTTTATTAAAGTAATATGCATTAATACTTGGTGGGCTTGACCCCTCCACGAGAATAACTATATTCAAAGTTTATGTATTAAAGAAAGAGGAACAGTTATCCTAGATGTTGAAACCAGATTTGGATCTCTAAACTCCAGCCTTCTGCTTCTACTTCCACCAAATGTCATCTGCAATATGGTCAAAGCAAGGGAATAAAGACACGATTGATATAGAATCTACTATTTTCAAAATGTGTTTGAGGAAAATGTTGGAGATGTTTAAGCTTGATGTCTTATTCTCTTTTATACACAGAAATATCCACCCAGTGCAACCACACTACACTTTGAATTTTATGCAGATCCTGGAGCTGAGGTCAAAATTGAGAAGAGGGTGAGTCTGGTTATTTTGTTCTTGTTTATAGACTCTCTTAGTTTAAATTAGGGGATGTTTTGTTCACTGTCCTACAAAGCTAGATATACCTAGAAATTTTTCAGGAATAAATATTAATCATATGCCTATTTTTCACATCATTAGGTTTTTTGAAAAATTATTTACATTCCAGTTGGTACTTCCCTTCCCAGTTCCCCTACCCAGAGTTCCTCATCACATTCCTCTTCCCCATTGCCTCCAAGAGGATAATTTCCACCCCTACACCCCCATCATTAGGTTTTATGCTGGAACCTGCCTTTTATTGGGTACTACTACATTTGTGCATTTTGCTCATAGTCTTTGTTTGGAATGCCATCCTGATAGTTTTAGATAGTTGGTTTTCAGTTTCTGTATTTATCCCAGTCTATTGAAAAGCTTTTTATTTTTCATGTAGAATGTTACCTAAATAATGTTCCAAATTCCTGGATGATCTGCTATGACTTGGTTTGATATGGAAATTCCCCAAAGAATCAGATTTTTCTTATATGTTCATTGTTAATTTTTTTTCTAGAATAAAGTTGTCTTCAAAACATGAGAAGCTATTCTCATGTATTCAGTGTTTGGTATGAATACTAAGATTCTGGTGATTGTTAGACAAGGAATAAAATGAAACACAAAATATGAAACATGCCTGGCTAACAGAATTATAGGTTAATACTACCAGTTTGAAAGAAGCAATCTTGTGACTATTATATGTGGAAAATGAATGCTGATTTTTTTTGATTTTTTTCAAACAGTTGGCTAACACCTAGGATGGCATTTTGTTCTCAGTGGTTCTTACAGGGTATTTACTGACCCCCTAACAGGTATTTCAACTTTTTAATTTCAGACAACTAGTAATACACTACATTATATTCACATAGAACAACTTGACAAGGTAAGAGAATTCTTTGACAACTGGTTAGTTAATTTCTCTTTGTTGCCTTGTTCTTAACTAATTTTTTTCTAAAACAGATTTCAGAAAGTCCTTCTGAAATAATGGAATCTCTTACCAAAATGTACAGCATTCCTAAGGATAAGCAGGTAAAATACATCTGAAAAATATCTTGCATACTGTAGTTTTACAAATATACTAATAATAAATGTTGGCCAAACATAAGCCATACCAAAATTGATATACTTTTGGAGTCTGCCCGTAGCAGATTAGCTACCTAGGTGTTTGTTTCTCCTTTTCGAGGCCAATAACTTCTAGCACCTTATGATAGAATGGAAACATAAACTTGCTACCTGATTCAAAATGATTATCTAGTAGTGGTGATAGCTATCTCAACATTTTAGATACATTTAGGAGAATTCCATTGTGTTAGCTTATTCTGTTCTTTTTGGCAGTGGTCAGATATTTAATTTATTGAAAATTCAGTTGTTAGTTATTGTATATCAATGTGTATTGACAATTTTTGAAATATTAGGATATTGAGAGATCCCTGCTTTGTAACTGTAGTTCTGTCAACTAATCTCAGAATCCATAATACTAGTTCAGTTTGGTACCCAAGCAACAAAACTATTTTACCAAGCAATGTAAAGGGCAACAGCTCAAGAAAAACCTACCCTTTGTAATGATTTCCTAATATAAGTCTTATGTCTCTACAGATGCTGTTATTTACACATATACGACTGGCCCATGGCTTTTCTAATCACAGGAAGCGATTACAAGCTGTTCAAGCCAGACTGCATGCAATATCTATATTAGGTAAGAAAACACTAATTAATTGGTCCTACTTAGGCAATTTGAACTTGATTTCTGATGAGTGTCATCTATCTTTATTGCTATGAGGCTTATTATAGCAACCTAAATTATAAATGTATTTGTATATCGCAGTTACTGCTGTAGTCATTCATCATTCTTGAGCTCCTTTATGTACTAGAAAAAAATAAAGGTTTTATTACCATCTTACATGGGTTTGGTTGTCATCATCTTACTGGTCCCTATTCTTGATAATTCTTGCTTTAGTTCTCCCACCCTTTCTTTCAGAGGTATAATTTTGAAGTCTGAAAATTAAAAAGTTAATACTCTATATTTATACTGTGCTATAAGAGAATAGAAAACACTGGCGTTTTTGTTTTTAATTATCTCTAATTCTATCAGGCCATGTAATATATTTCGAGTGTGTAATACCCATTATAGCTCATTTTTCTTCTTTTTGACCAATTTTAGCTCTATTTGTTTCCCAGATATTTTCATTTCTATTATTATGTCATCAGCACATAACTGATTTTTATGTATGTAAACTGAGAAATAACATGTTACTTGCCATTTTACATGAAGTTGCATCTCTTTTCTTACAAATGATATAACTTCATCTTTATGTGGAAATAACATGTTTTTAAGGCTCTCACCATGGTTCAGAGAATTGGATATCCGTACACTGTATTCCCTCAGGAAACTTCAAGTACTTTGCATTGGGACAGTATTTATAAGATATCCTAAGAACTAGAAGAAAAGCCTGGAAATCAGCCTGTTGCATACTAGATACATTGCAAGGGACAAAAGGAAAAGTATTGCTATTCTTAGTTTAGCAAAATCTTAGTTTCTGCTTACTTAGTCTTAAAGCTGAGCACCTTGCTATGAAATCTTTTTGTGTTTATGTCCATACCTAGTATAATTTCTGGCATTCTAATGATTACCCAGAAAGTGTTTATTAAAGTTAATGAATATACCCACATCTCAGCCATTTTTTACTTCAGAGTGTATGCCACTATTACCTTAATGTGTAATTCAGCAAAAAGTAGATCGTATGCATTTTCTTGAGACAGGGTCTCATTATGTAGTTCTGTCTATCTTAGAACTCATGGTATAGGCCAGGCTGTCCTTGAACTCACAGAGATCTACCTGTTTCAGCGTCCCAAATCCTGGGATTAAAGATATGGGCTACTATGCCCTTCTAGATCATACACATTCTTAACTTTTAGTAGTGCCACATAAATTTGATAGTGTACAATAGTTTATAAATTTTCGTTGGTTTAAAAAGGATTTGTGGTGTAAACAAAGCAAGAAGCCAAAATAAAAGTCTATACCTATATCCAAAGCATAGTTACAGTTTAGTCAAAACTAAAGGAAAAGAACTCTTTGCTCCCTTTTCCTATAAAACTTCCCGCAAGTTTTTCTTCAAGGCTACTGATAATTTTAGTAGAGAAATAATGTGGTTTTCCAGATCTTACCACAATCTCATAATGTATTAATTTTACCCTTTTGTGCTGATTGGTAGGTGTGTTATCCAATGGTGGTGGCTTAATAACTTCATTTCTTTCAAAGTGTTTGCTTCTCTTTTGCAGTCTATTCTAATGCCTTGCAAGAGTCAGCAAACAGTATCTTGTATAATGGGTTGATAGAGGAGTTGGTAGATGTCCTTCAAATAACAGATAAGCAGCTTATGGTAAGTGTCTATTAATATGTACATATAAAGTTTTACATGCATATATGTTCTGTTTTTATTAAAGAGTCCAAAAATCTAGAACATAAGCCTGAACCTTTTACTTTTTTCTCTTTGGATATTAAACTGTGAAATTACTGAATACCAAATACTCTGTGTTATTCTCTACTGACCTCAATCTCCTCAAACAGTTTTAATAAAATTACTGAAACTATGATTTTGAGATATCAGCTTCTTGGTTCAGTTGTCCATTTGTCTTTGACCCTGTTTACTTTGTCCTCATAGGAAATTAAAGCTGCTTCTTTAAGAACTTTAACATCAATTGTTCATTTGGAGAGAACTCCCAAGCTCAGCAGTATTATTGACTGTACTGGAACTGCCTCCTACCATGGATTCTTGCCTGTACTTGTGCGGAACTGCATTCAGGCCATGATTGGTATGCTTTTGTGTTAATTAACTTACCTTGGAACATGAGGATCTTGACCTTTTCATTGTTTAACAATGTGCTAGCTCAATAATCTGAAATCCTGAGTGTATTCTCTATCTCTTTCCCAACTTTCTTCAAAGATCCTTCCATGGACCCATACCCCCATCAGTTTGCCACAGCTCTTTTCTCATTTTTGTACCATCTGGCCAGCTATGATGCCGGTGGTGAAGCCTTGGTCTCCTGTGGAATGATGGAAGCCTTACTAAAGGTACGCTGCTTTTTCTTTCTAATATAATTGTGTCAAAAGGACAGAATTTGAATGCTTTACAATGAGTAGATAGCACAGGAAGTTTATCCTAAAAGAGATATTGTTTATGTTCTAGTTGCCACACACACACACACACATATTGTCAATATTCATAATTTTTTTAATCCAGCATAATTTCGTAGCCTGAAGGCCCTGCATATAGACAGTGCTACAATGCTTAATAGTGTGACATTATGCATGGCCCTAAGAAAAAGGGTACTTGTAAAGTTTTTCTTTAATTATAACAGGATTTGTGTTGGTTGGTTGGTTTGAAGCAATGGGCCTTGGCATTTCTGGCTTGTAGTAATTTAAGCTGTTATATTTTTATTTCATCGTGTTTATGACTTGTTTTGCATGTGGACTCAGGAATTTGAACATACTCCTTGAATTCATAGCTTTATTATTAGACAAAACATTCAGCAATGTCCTTATTTTCCCTCCAATTCCCTCTATGCTGTCTTATGGGGACTCCAATACTATATTTTTGCAAAGCAATATAATTTTTATAGCTCTTTTTTTTAATTATGTTTACCTCTCCCTTCCTTACAGGTCATAAAGTTTCTTGGTGATGAACAGGACCAGATAACATTTGTAACCAGAGCTGTCAGAGTGGTTGACCTCATCACCAACCTGGACATGGCAGCTTTTCAGTCTCATAGTGGTCTTTCTATCTTCATCTATAGACTTGAGGTATGATTTTCTTAAGAATCACTTTGCATAGACTTCATTGGATTCCAGTGAGTGCTGAGTCTAGGAAATTTCCCAACTATCATAAATAACCATCTTATCTCTCTTATGTTCCTAGAAACTGATTTTCTAATCTGTTTGATATTCTATTAATTACAATTTTTTAATCCCTATAATGTATAGGATTTTCTTAATATTTTTCCCTTGATTGTAGCACGAAGTAGATTTGTGTCGGAAAGAATGCCCTTTTGTGATCAAGCCAAAGATCCAGAGACCTAGTACCACTCAAGAAGGAGAAGAAATGGAAACTGATATGGATGGTAATTAAGAAGTTATTAAGCCCATATTTCCTTGTATGTTTTTCGTCTATTATCCTACACAAATTTTAATTTTTACCCATAAATTAAATGGCACAAAGGTTTCCAGGTATATATTTCAACACTTTTTTATATAAATGGTATGTGAATTGTTTGGAATAGAACCGGGAGGTAAAGCAGATGATAGAGCAAAAGTAGACCACTAAAATCACTCTGCAAATGTGTTGGTTCATTATCTTATTTCCATTACTAAAACATAATGAGTGCTGTGTAGTCAATATCTCTTTTTGCCTGATAAATTACATGGAGACTATAAACTCATAAATGGGACCATGGAAAACTATCTTAAGATCAGAAACTTCATGTGGATATTGTTTAGGAATCTTTTAAGTGCTAAAATTTCAAATCCAAAACCAGATTATTTTAGTTTTCAGGTGTGTTGTGTGTATGTTTTTTTTTTTTTAATACTTCCATCCCTCTCCTAATACATACTTCATAATAGAATAGAAAAAAAATGCCCCCAAACAGGTTTCTTACAATTTGCAGTAGTCATGTCTTTATGACACAGATTTTTATTGTTTATCTATTACTATGTGTATGGTAATGATAATACAAATATAATGTACCATTCTGTTAACAGTAAATAGCGTACTGTTCATTTTTCTGAATTTGTTCTTGGGCACATGTATCTGTGCATGTTGCAATCCCCAGAAATCCTTTTCCTCAGTTTCTGTTTCTGTTTTAATGGGAAGAAGCTGACCTTTAGCTTCACAGGTGAGATCCCAAGTGTTGAGTAAAATGTGTTATTTATTAACTGCTGATAAATAATTTTTGACTATCCATTGTAATTCAGCAATTGTCAGAATTTAATAAGCAGAACAGTAAGTGTTTGGTAGGTTCTAATGCCATCTGAAATGCTTGATTTAGTAAATTTGCAACTGAAGACCAGGAAACAAATATTTAAAACTAATCCAGTTGATTGCATTTTATTCTCAAAAAATTATATACTCAATACAAAGAAAATTGCATTATTTTGAGTTTGTCCTTACTACTTGCATAAGTAGGTGCATGCATAAAAATAACTTTAAAATGTTTCATTTATGAAATGTAATAAGATTCCCTTTTAGAGTTTACATAATTGAAACATTGTAGAGAGTATTTGCTTTTACATGTTTAATATTAAAATTTTAACGGAAATGTTAATGCTCAGTCTTAACCCTCTGACATTAGCTGCTAATTTGATGTGACTCATTCCAGCCTTTTTATTTCCTTTTCATGTTCACATTTACAAGTAGATAGTTTTTAGAACCAAAAGACGAGAGCATTACTTGTATTGTTCATTGTATGTATCATAGACATCCTTCCCTATGAACATCAGTGCTTTTTATATTTGTTAATTAACCTCTGTTAGTAGTCTCAACTACCTCCCTCTTAGCAATAACATACAAAGTTGCATGTTTTACATCTCACTCAGTGGAAGAAGTTTTCTCAGAAATCTTTCTTTTCTTAGTACTTTTTATTCTAATTAGTTTCTTTATCATAACTTGTACTTTAGTTGCAGATGTAACTATGGAAAGCAGTCCAGGCTCGTCCATATCTATGGAGCACCGGCTGGATGTTGAATTAAGGGCATCAAGTTCCAACAGCAGCACTAGCATCTCTGGCCCTGGCCCTGGCCCTGGCCCTAGCCTTGCCCTTGCCCTTGGCCCTGGCCCTGGACCCCGTCCTGGTGCGTAGACACATAGATACACAGTCTTTTACTGTGACTGACTTATTAAACTAGTGAAGAAGAGAACATTACACGGCACTTAATGGTACTTTTGAGGTTATCTTATAAGAACATGTCTCGGAACATTTTATGGTCTTCTGGCAATTCACACATTATCAAAACAGACATTTTGGAGGGCAGATGATTTCCAAAAGAGTAAATCAGTGAAGTTTGAAGTTGAATCTTTTTATTTTAGAGTATTTCTGTTTTTATCTTTTTATTCCTCTGTCTGTTTGCTGTCTGTCTTGTCTGTCGGTCTGATTTTAATACTGTTCTTGTGGTATCTTTGCTGATTTAATTTCAGTTTTCAGAATACTCTCTAATGTCCATAGATCTCACTTTAAATGTCTGCTAGTTTTGCTTTAGTGGATATAGACGGGTCTCTTAGTACATGTTTTGTGTGCCTATTCACTGTGATTTAATGGTGAGCATAATATGACACATTTTTCTTTTTCCCATTTAGGAGTTCAGTGTATTCCACAACGAGCAGCACTTCTCAAGTCTATGCTGAATTTCCTCAAGAAGGCCATTCAAGACCCTGCTTTCTCCGATGGCATACGACATGGTATTCTGATTCTGTGTACTGTTTTCTAAGACCACTTGGTTATCCATGTTGTTCTTTTTCATGTTTTGTCAATGATTTTTCTAAATCATACTTTGTAAACTGATACTTTTTGTTACTTAATATGTTTCATAGACATGAGAGTTACTTACACAACCGCCTTTCCCTTTTTTCCAAGCTTTGGACTCTGTTCTCTTTTGTCCTACCACTACCTCTCACAGTCTCCATGTCTCTTCTCATTTTAACCCTCTATTAAGATAACTGTATGAATAAAATAAAGTAAGGGAGAGTATCAAACAGAGGCCCTAGGCTCGATCAGTACAGGTTTATTTACCATAGTGTAACATATTACTACCCATCACCCTTGATCTTCATGCCTCTCACAGACTGATCATATAGTTTTGTACATATTTCTTTTAGTGATGGATGGTTCTTTACCTACCTCTCTGAAACACATCATCAGCAATGCAGAATACTATGGCCCATCACTCTTCCTCCTAGGTGAGTAGAATTGAAAGTTGAATGTTCTGGCATATACTTAACAGCTGGGGAGGGAGCTTAATACTACAAAGCCCCACTATGCACTTTGGCATTATAAAAGCAAATTGGAAATCCACTTTAAATTCTTTCTATAAAGCAATTTAGGGGAAGATTTAGAAATTGTAGATTCTTTGAACCGAGTGGATTGGACATTGTACAAACACACATTATAGGCAGTCTAGAGATTTGTAGTTATGAGTTTCTTACCTCTTCGCTAATGAAGCAGTTTATGAATCTATATATTTCTATCTTGTGATCTTGATTTTTTAGGACAATTTTTTATAGTATAGTTTTGTTATCTACAAATAAAGTTCTTTATTACCTTAATTTTTTCTTTTTCCCATCTTACTGCTAAAGTGGGTAGGAGCTCTTTGCTCTCTATTCTTTGTGAATTTAGAGGAGGAAACGTTTGAATATTTTATCACTGTGATGTTAAGCAAAGATTTCATGGTAAAAATCTTAACCAAGGTTAGGTTTATACAGTAAAACTGTAAGTAATTCTTTAGTATGATTTTTAAAAAGTTGTTGCACAGATAGGTAGGGAAGTTCAAGGCTTGGGGATGAGAATGTTCCACTGTCTAGAAGTAAGCTCAGAATGGAGCATGTGACTTGGTAGTAGTTGTTTTGTTTGGTTTAGTTTGAGGAAGAATGAATGGGTTAGAGTGGCGGGGCTGTTGGGGTGATGTATACCACATGCTAGGCAAGTGTTATACAACTGAGCTGGGCCTTCAGCCATCTTTTTCCTCTGTATCATGAGATGAATTCTCAGTATATTATCCAGATTAGTCTTAAATTAATTCAAGCCCAAGCTGGGTTTTAATTTTAAATTCTCTTGCCTCCATCTCCTGAGAAGCTAGGATTTCATTCCTGTGCTACCAGGCTTGTCATTTATGAAAGAACAGAATGCATGTGTTTCAATTAAACCATTCATTATTGATGAGAGACCTTGGGGGATATAGGAAGCAAATGAGACTTTAGTTCATTGAATAAATTCAAATATGTTTGTATAATTCTATTCCAATGGTCTTTTGTATTATAATTGCATATGAGTTTCAGAAAGACCAAATTGTGTGCAGCCAACTCTGTAATTGTAGCAATTGTGTGACTCCTTTGATATAATAGTCTTTTTATCTCAGGCAGTAGCTGGCCTGGAGAAGTCAATATGGATGTTTGATCTTCTTGGAGCATTTTAGTAACTGTTTGGGATTGTTGGTCATTTACTGAAATGTTTACCTTTTGTCTATTGACCCGTATGCAGTAAGAGGTCCATTTGAGATACAAACTACCTTATGTCAGAGTTGTTTAATGTTTGTTAATTTGCAATCACAGAATATACTCTTTTGCCAATTATTGAGGATTTCTGGTTTATGGCAGAAACCAGAACGTTGTTGAGTAGCCTCAATGAGTTAAGTTCCTGTTAATGAACCAAAACATGTTTGCATTTACTTCAAGATTGGCAATATGACCCAGTGTTTCCTTTTTTAGTGAATCTTCATGATACAGGTACGCTTTGTAGTTGGGTCTATGATATTCCAGTTACTAAATATTAATATGAATACAGGTCAGGTCCTGTAAAAGAGTTGGAGTTGTGATAAAGGAAAATCAGTATAAGGTAGATTGAAATATAGAGTTCCTACTGGGAGAACTGGTATCAGAGCATACAGACAAGGATATAGTTATCAGTAGGCTTTATAAAGAACATTACACATGCTTTTAGTTAGTTAAGTATCTGGGAATAATAAGATTCATAAACTGAAAGTTTAGGAGGAAGTTTGTTTCAGAGTCACCGTGACCTGTAGTAACTTCACGCTGAAACTCATCAAATAAAGAATTTGACATTTCTTATCCTGTGCCCAACTCTTCACGTTTTATGACAGGATTTTTGTAGCGTTGGCTGTCCTGGAACTCACCCAGACTCAAACATCTGTTTGCTTCTGGATTAAAGGCCTGTGCCACCAACAACTGGCTTTGGTCTTCACTGTTATGTTAATGTATTTTGTCTTCATTAGTCTCCCTGGCTTCCTTAAGCTGCCATCTCTTGTCTTACAAGCCCTATTGTCTGTAGCCGTTTTATTGCTGGTGTCATCATGATTAATAGCTTGCTCAACCTGAAGATATTGATAATCAATTTGAATATTGAATTCCATGAAAGACAGACTATAAGTGGTTGCCTGTGTCTGAAGTTTAGCTGTATTAGTTCTATTAGTTCTGTATTTTGTAGATTCTGTCTGTTAAGTAAAAGAAAGTAGATGTGAGTAGTGGTTATGTAATTATGGTATATGGAATGGCAGTCAAACAACCGGATTCCAGAGCTGATTGGACTCTTGAGTTACAATGAGTAATTAGTCAATATGTTGTACATTCTTGGTTGTACATCATGAAAGCTACAGTTGTGCTTAGTTGATAATCTTGTGCTACTTCCCAAACCTTGATGTGAGTTTCTGCTTTTGAAATGCAATGGAAGTTATGGAGGAGTCAATATTCTTATGTTCACAAAAGGTTGAGAATACATTTATGTATTCATTTATATATTTATTTATTTTTGAGATGAGATCTCATACCTCAGGCTGACTTTAAATTGGCTATGTAGCACAGGATGATCTTAGGTTTCTAGTCCTCCTGAGTCTACCTTCTGAGTGCATTTGGATTATAGGCATGTATTGCCACACCCAGTTAATAAGTTCTACTCAGGTTGGGTCTTGGCTTAAGATACATGCTAGGTACTCTACCAACTGAGCTATATTCCGAGCATGTAGAATAATTTCTTAAGGAAATACAACCAAACAATTGTAAAGGTCACAGACTACATAAGACAAAAGGAATCAACAAAGATTAGCAATTGCAGAATCCTATTTTCAGGTCATGATTCAAATGATTCATAGTAAGGTTACTCAAAGTCAAAATACTTCGTAGTAATTGCTGCAGAAAGGCCTTTATTACTACCATTTTAGATCTTTCAGGGATCTCTTCTTCAGTAGTTCTGAAGTAAGGTGGATCAAGAACTACTATCAAACAACTTGTTACTAGAAACTAACTTAAGATATTTTTATTTTTGGAAGAAGTATTCTTAGGTGTCGCCAAACAGATAGAGCCCTGTTTTCCATGAATTTAAATTTCCAGTTAAGACCTTCAAACACATCATATTAAGAAAGTATTTGAGGTTAGACTTGGGACATACAGAGTCATCTATGCAGGTGAAGACCCTAATTCTCAGTGAATCCCATTGTCTTCAGTAATCCATTTTTTAGCACAGTGTTGATTGCTCCATATCAAAAGGGTGTGGCCGGTTTAGGTCTTTATTTTTATTGCTACAAAAGTTTCCTATTTGTGGTCAGAAAGGGGAATAAAATAGCTGAAGTCACATTTTATTACGATGTTACTCCACTTAAAGGTTATGAGTTTGTGGTAACTAAGGCAGTAAACAAAATTGAGACCCTTTTAAGAAGCCATTGTCCATTTTGCTATTTAGGTAGATATTGTTTAGCACACCATTATGTCTATATTAGTCCTCCTGCCTGGGGAAGACTCCCAAGGTGCAGTGCTTTCTTTTAAGGCATTACCTAGACTCATTGTGTGTTCTGATCTTTCAGTGTCTTTGGGAACTTAATGTTTTCCGATTATTATGAATAGATCTGGTAAGAAGCACAGTTTTTAAAAAAGGCTTGTTAGTGTTGGTTGATATCCCTGGGAGTCCTGCTCTTTTCTGAAATTGGGGATAAGTGGATCAGTAGTAGAAGGGTGGTGTGGAGAAGGGATTGGGAGGAGTGGAGGGAGTGAATCTGTTTGCTGATTATTTGATGTATGAGAGAAGAATAAATGAAAAGGAACGATCACACATAAATTCTTAATATTTATTGGACAACTCTTCGTATTCTGCTAGAAAATTGTTTTCTTAATAAGCACATGAGTTTAAATTATTAAATATTTAGTGTATATGTTTCAAGAGTTTATTAATTTGTTTTTAATACCTATGAAGAGTCTGTTTCCCATTTTTTTCTTATCTTTCCATCTTAGCTACTGAAGTGGTGACTGTGTTTGTATTTCAAGAGCCATCACTGCTGTCCTCACTCCAGGACAATGGACTGACAGATGTCATGCTGCATGCACTGCTCATCAAAGATGTGAGTTCATTCTACCACTATGAAAAGACTACTCTATGTATTCCATTTCCTCAGATACATGTGCCACATGCAAGTTTGAAATAAGTTATTGTGTGAAAAACATTATCTCTTGTATGTATTGATGAATCCATTTGGTACCTGGTTAACCAAATCTCTTCTATTCTCTGTGTGGTATCCCTAGCTATATTTTCTTTGCATATATATCTGACCTTTTTTGAGTTGCATTCAAATCCTCTTCATCTTTACCAGGTTCCTGCTACAAGGGAAGTCCTCGGTTCCCTCCCAAATGTATTCAGTGCACTTTGCTTGAATGCCCGAGGTCTTCAGTCTTTTGTACAATGTCAGCCATTTGAACGTCTCTTCAAAGTTCTTCTGTCTCCTGATTACCTCCCAGCCATGCGGAGGAGGAGGAGTTCTGATCCCCTTGGTGAGTTGCTACTATTCATTTTATAATAGAAAGTTGGTTTTGGCAAGGAAAGTTTTCCTTGACTACACATCGTTTCTCTGGCTAGGTATGCTCAGCTTATCGGGAATTATCACCATGTATTCTATTATTACAGGTAGGAAGGAATACTTCATACTTAGCCTCTCTCTCCATAGTATTTCCATGCTTCTGAATAGTTCACTGTCCTGATGTTGGTAAGAAACAGGTATAGGGACCAGTGGTTTATTTTCAAGTCCACTATCTAATCTAGTCTACAAAAGTAAGAAATTAGTCTGATTGTGAACAAATTTCTAATTTTTTCTCAAATAGTCACAGATAATTGTATTTTCTTCTCAGTGTTTTTTGATTATAGATTGCTGGGGCACAAGAAAGAGAAAAAAGTGTACTTTCTTACTTAGGAAGCTGAGTGGGCATATGAATTCAGCCTGGGCAATATAGTGAGGGGACAACACAACAGCCTTCATCCCCTACCCCCTTACCGCCATTTCATAAATAAATGTGTTTTATACTTCTACTCACCACAGCAGCATTCTAGTCCTGATTATTATTCTTCATGGAGACATCCGAATGGTTGTTATGCTTCTTCCTTTTCTACTCCTTTATTAAGACTAGCTTAGACTTTGACAGTGGAGTTTGCTAAACCTGATCTCTCTCTCTTCCTCTTCCTCCACTATGATTTGGTGGATTGAGGCTTATGTGAATTCATTCAAGAATTTATGTTGGTAGAAAGTCACAAGAAGCAGCTCAGTTTCTTCTTTCCATCTTAAATTGGCACAAAAAATTTTGGGCTCAGTATAATTTTTTAGGCTTATTTATTTATTTATTTATTTATTTATTTATTTATTTATTTATTTGGGCCTTAAGGGGATACTGCCTCCAACCTGGGGAGTGCTGTTGATGAGCTCATGAGACATCAACCTACCCTCAAAACAGATGCAACAACTGCCATCATCAAGGTAGGGATTGATAATGGGTACAACTTTGATCTTTTAGAAAGTGTTCTGGCTTAATTGGGAAGGGTATTTTATCTGCATACTTTCTAAGCCTTGCTTTTTTTTTTTGGACTGCTCCTTTCCAAAACCAAAACGTATAAACATTAGTTAAGTCTTCTGAGAAAGGACTTAATCTTGATTTCATCCTTTTTATACTGGATCCTTTTCTGAATTAACACAGTTCCATTGTTTAGTTTAAATCTGTCTGTATTGCTTTCTTATGAGATTAACAAATACACAAGGGCTCAGCTTTTGTTTGTATAAGCATCGTTACTCGCCCCTTTTTCTTGACTTTTCCCCTTCTTCATTTTTCCTTCCTCTATCCCAAGTGGATTATTGGAATCTGTATATAAAATACTGGTGCATGGTAAATTAGGACAGGGATGTGACCTTGAGTAATTTTTTTTACTTTTTACACAACTTATTTTTGTGGATTTAATGACTGTTTCAACAGTGTTGTGTATATTACACATAGAAAACCTTCACAAAATATTAGTCAATGTTTTCCTCTTTGACTCTTAGTTACTTGAAGAAATCTGTAATCTTGGAAGAGATCCTAAATACATTTGTCAGAAGCCATCTATTCAGAAGGCAGATGGTACTGCTAGTGCTCCTCCTCCAAGATCTAATCATGCTGCGGAAGAGGCTTCTAGTGAAGATGAGGAGGAAGAAGAAGTGCAGGCCATGCAGAGCTTTAATTCTGCCCAGCAGAATGAAACTGAGCCTAATCAGCAGTAAGTGTTTGTAGGTCAAAACCTTATGATGCTACTTAACAGCAGTTTTATTTATAACCTCAGTGGTGGCAGTAGCTCACACCTCTAATCCTACTATTTGGGAGGCAAAAGCTGGCTAATCTCTGTGAGTTTGGAGGGCTACACAAAGAAACACTGACTGGCAGGATTGGGGTTGTGGGGTTAGGTTTTTTTGTTGTTGTTTTTTTAAAATGATCAACATGATGTTACTCTAAGCATTGCTCAAGGAAAGCAGCTGCATATACCCCAGTTTTTATGTCACTTTATCCTATAAAATAGTAAAAAAAAAAAACATCAGATCATTTTAAAGTTCTTTCTGGCCTTTTATATGTTTTCTTTCTTTGTTCCTTCCTCTGTAGTATCATAGTACTGTGATGTAGTAGCATTGGTTGCCTTAAAAATTGTTTTTCTTAAAATTTTGGTTCATGATGTTAAATCAGTATTCCATGTGAATAAATACACTTTCCCTCTCTGTTACTTGATTCAAGTACAAGATCTTAGATTTAATATATTCCAAATTCAAGCTACTGTTAAATTAACATTTTCTTAATATCACTCATTTCTTCACATTATATTCCTTACTTGAGATATTTTTATATCACTATCTACATTTGTTCCCCATTCCGGGACATCTTCCATTTGGGAAAGTAAGCTTATGTTTCTCATATGCTGATTCTTTTCTGTATTAATCCTATTAATCTGTATAAATTCCTATTTAATTGTGCAGTGACTCTATTTAATACAATTATCAAAGAGCTTTAGATCAAGCGCCTGCCAGCCTTCTCTTATCTGCCCTTTCCAGTTAACTTTCTTTTTTTCTTTTTTTTAAAGATTTATTTATTTTATGTATATGACTACACCATTGCTCTCTTCAGACACACCAGAAGAGGGCATCAAATCCTATTACAGATGGTTGTGAGCCACCATTTGGTTGTAGGGAATTGAACTCTGGTCCTCTGGTAGAGCAGTGGGTGCTCTCAACCGCTGACACATCTCTCCAGCCCCAGTTTACATATTTGAGTGGACCTACAAATTCTTAGATCTTTGCCTCTATCCATCTTCCAATGCCATAGGTACATATCCAAATGTAATTTTTATATATATATATTCAAATATTTCCACAAAGTACACTGTACTTTTTATTTTCTGCTTTTTTCCATCCCAAAATGGAGCTACTGATCTTACTTCTATTGTACATGAAATAGTTTTGTATATTCAAGAATACCCTATAAATAGAATGATAATACAAATGTGCATCTAATGTATAGTTTCTTTTAGTCCCTTTTACTGTGTTTTGAGGATTCATTCATGTCATTTACATGTCTCAGTCTTGAGTAATAGTTGTTACATAACTATAGTTACATTTATTTTGTTTTCCTGTTGATGAACTTGTTTTTTGTTTTGCTGAGGCTAAGATAGTGCCTTTTTTCTTTCTTTTAAATGTAATGATGGCTTATGAATGATACTGAAATAATAGTTTAGGTAGTGTAAGTCTAAATTCTTAGATTTCTAATCTATATTCACAAACTAAGGTCTTGCTATGCATGTAAGAGTAGCTTGGAATTCATTGTACTGTGTCCTCAAACTCAGTCTTCCCTCTTTGGTCTCTAATTACTAAGGATTATGACTATGTATTGGTACATCTTTCGACTCTAAGTAATTCTGAAACAAGCCTTTCAGTCCCTCCAAAGGGGTTTCTGATTCTTACTGCTTTCACGGCATATTGGGGCATTCTACCACATGACTTAGATGGATACTACTAGACATCATAGTTTAAAGTTGCCCTGGTCCTAATCTATGGGGAGAAGGAAGGGCTGGACTTGCTTTTTCTACCAAGGCCTATATTCCATAACAGTCCCAGCAACTGTCTGTCAGTTCTTCATTCTAAATGATGGGCTGGGATGTGGATGAGTGTGGCTTGGTATTTCCAGGCTGTTGCAAATATTAGAGCAGTACTCAGATCTTTTAAGTGCAGGTCCATGGCCTAACACTGAGCACCATGACCTATCTTTAAATTGTATGGGTAATTCTCTGGTCTGTGCAGCTCTATAGCATCTGTTTGTGACTGTGGAGATTGAGCCAACTTCGTTGCCAAAGCAGTCTCTTCAAGAGCCAAGAAAATCTAACTTGGGCAGAAAAGAATTTGCCAGATATGACTCATTTAAAGAAAATAGATTTTTGTTGCTCAGGGATGTGACTGCTTCAAATGAGATTAAACTTAGGCTTGTAAGTAGAGTTCTTTTGGAGATAACTGATCATTTTTAAATGGCTAAAAGACGTAGTAGGAAAGAACAAAAATAGATATATGAATGAGTCTGTTCCTGTAGTTGTGTTAAAAACAATACTGTTGGTTTGTTTTTTTCTACAGCTTCGTTTTTAGCAATAAAAGGGACATCTGGGTTTCATTTTGTTGTATTAACCTATGCTCTATAGTAGATCATATTTGGCATGTAAAAAGAGGCAAGAATTTCATTGAATTGGAATGGTATCTGTAATTGTAGTTTTAGAGGTCAATCTTTAGTTTTAGAGGTCGATATTTAGGGTCTTTCCAAGGGGGTGAGCCTGAGTTGAAAAGGATAATTAATTGATCAGGTAATAGAATGCTGCAGTTGTACATTATGGTGAGGGAAATGTTCTTTCTCTGAAATCTTTTCAATTCTGGCTTAAGGTTTCTTCTCTTTGGAGGGTCTGAAGCCCTTGAAGAAGTTTTTCAGAGTGATATGAATACTTAAGCTGATACTGAAAATGACATAGCACAGTGCCTACATTGTGGGGAACTTACTTCTTGTGCCTGTTAATAACAAAGGGTAGTTCAGAGTCCCAGAGAGACCTAAGATAAACTTTGCAACGTATTAAAACAGCCACCCAAATTTCACAGTTATCTCATTGTCTAATATCCGGGACAATGTGGCCATTTGAAGTTTATCATAAGGCCAGCACTTCCACTCTGCATTGTATGTACACTGCCTAGAAGACTCCAATCAAGTCCTCTTCCTGATTTGAACATCAGTTTCTATATGGAAGAAGTGTAAGCTGCCACACAAGCCATTCTGCTCAAGCCTCGAGAGTACAAAGGGCCATTTCCATCACTACCAGCCTTCAGTCTCTACTGTGATTTTTAATAATTTCTAAAGTAAGGAAAATGAAGTGGAATACAATATAATCCTTCTATTAATAAAGATCAAACACAACAAACAGATTTCCTCTCTTTGTACAAAGGTCCTTGTCCATGGGGCTAGAAAAATAGCTGACTTTGCTGTTCTTATGGAAGACTGGAGTTAAGTTCACAGTATTCATGTTGGGTGGCACACATGACCTGTAACTGCAGCTTCTATGTGATCCAGTACCTCTGGTCTATCCAGTTAACCTGTACTCACATGTATATACTCACACATATAACACAAAGTAATTTTTTTAAAGATTCATTTGTTTATTTGTTTATTTTATGTGAGTACACTGTAGCTATCTTCAGATACACTGTAAGAGGGCATCAGATCTTATTATGGATGGTTGTCAGCTAAGTGAGCCACCATGTGGTTGCTGGGATTTGAACTCAGGACCTCTGGAAGAGCAGTCAGTGCTCTTAAACGCTGAGTCATCTCTCCAGCCCACATAAAGTAAATTTTAAAAACAAGATTCTTTTGCAAGTTTTTGCCCCCACTTTTCTTTATTTCTTTAGTGTACATGTATATAATTTCATACACGCATGTGTAAGGTTAGAGGCCAATATTCATAAGTTAATTCTCTGCTTCCCTTGATTCTGAGTATTGAACTCAAATTGTAAGATTTGCATGGTGAGTGTCTCACCTGTCCTTTTACAAGTTTTCCATTGAGGATATTTATAAAATCCTTAAAGGCTTGGGTGTTTCATCACTGAAGCTATTCTTTTTAGCCTCTTTGTGCTCTTCTTCACTTTTCTTTCAAATGTTTTCTTGGTTGGCAAATTTTTATATCTTGTCAGAGATGAGAACTGTTAGCATTTTATCTTGCAGACTCTTATTATCTTTTCTCTCAAATACCACTACTTTTCTCTAAACACCACTATCTCTGTTCCTCCTCTGCCACCTCTTACTCAGATACAAGGATACACATAGCATCATCATGTTATATTTCCTACAAGTTTTCTTTTCTGTCTTTTGAGTTATATTTTCTTTCCATATCATTTTCTTACAAAAGCCAGTTTAATTTAAAAATACCTTTTATAAATCTATAACCTCATTAGCATCCAGCTAAAAAAATTTGATAAATTGTTATATAATTTCGGAACTGTCATCCTGCAAGTACAAAATAATAGGAAAAGAAGGCCTTGGAAATTGACTTTAGCTTTGACTGTTCATAAGGATTTGCCAGACAGGGTTTCTTTGTGTAACAGCCCCTGATTTTTCTGATACCCACTTTGTAACTTAGCCTGGCCCTGAAGTTAGAAAGCTCCTCCTATCTATGCCTCTGCCTCTTGAGTTTTGGGATTAAACGCATATGCTACTATGCCTGACTAATAATAAAGATTTTTGAACAAAACCAAACATCCACTTGTTTCTAAGCTCTTAATCTAACATAAGATTATGACTATGTTTTATGTTTGCTTCATTGTCTGGTCCTTTCCTGTAAGCAAATGTTTGGTCTTTTCATTCAACTTATTTTCATTATGTTGAATTTTTCTAACAGTAATTTCTCTTAGATAGGATGTGTCATTTGTGATAAGTATAATAATTGCTTTATTTTTATGGCCTGTTTTTTTTTATTTTACATTCTGAACTCTACCTTCAATATTTATTTCAGCTTTTCTTGATGTCTGAACCTTAAGGTTCATATACTGAAGGTTCTAGGAGCATGACTCAGTAAAAGGACTTCACTTTGTTCCATTGCCCTAGTGGTGTGGATTTCTGTATAACTGACTCTTTTCTCCTTAATAGGGTTGTTGGTACAGAGGAACGTATACCTATACCCCTCATGGATTACATCCTTAATGTGGTAAGAGTCATTGTAGAGCTAAAGATGTGTGCTTTTTCAGGAAACTATGTCAGGTTGTCAGAGTATAGTCATTTAATGTTTATATTCTCTAGGGCCAAGTACAGAAGGAAAGGTGTGCAAAAATGGAAAAATTTGTGTTTGCTCCATTTTCAGTAAATTAACCAGTATTCTCTCAGCCTTTTTTATATTTTCAGCTTTCTGTTCACTGTTGTTATTTTTTAATTTTAACTAGATTTAGTGTGTTAAACCAATATTATGTCAGAATTTGTCCAACATGCTTTTCCCCCATTTTATCCTTCCCCCACCCCCTTCAAGTGCATGGATCTTTTAGTTTTCTATATCATTAGGAAAATGTGAATAGCACTAAAAATTTCCTAGAATTTAATATCCACTTAGCATTTCTTCTAGAGTATTAAGCACTTAGACTTCCACGGATCTTTTTTCTTGTGCCTTTGTGTTCATTGATACATTTCTTTTTATTCCTGAAAGTTTTTGTTTTGTTTTAATTCAAATCACGATTCCTGGAGTTCATTTTATTTATAAGGACTCATGTGGGAATTGTCATAACAATTTAGAGACAATTAAGACATTATACCTCTTTCTGACACTAATTCAGAGTGTTGTTCTGAGCAAGTCATTTAGTTTCTCTTTGCTTTCAAATTGACTTCTGGAGTGGTTGAAAAGGTGGATTGGGAAGTTGTAATTCCTTATTTTCTGGATGATATGAATATGTACTAATTATCCCTGTTAATCGAGGTTGTGGTATTAGAGAAAATACTGATTTCTTGCCAATATATTGTCCCTATGCTGATGTCAAACTGACCTTTTACTTCCAAGTGTTAGCCTCTAACTTGTTTTTGAAAAAAACTTTTTCATTACCTAGATGAAATTTGTGGAATCTATTCTGAGCAACAATACAACAGATGACCACTGCCAAGAATTTGTAAATCAGAAAGGACTCTTACCTTTGGTTACCATTTTGGGTCTTCCCAATCTGCCCATTGACTTTCCCACATCTGCTGCCTGTCAGGCTGTGGCAGGTGTCTGCAAATCCATATTGGTAAGAAACATCTAGCCAAATATTTTACATCTATGTATGTATTTTCATTGTGTTCTCCCTTACCTTTAGTTAAAAATTGATAAATTTGTGTCTTTTCCCCTTAATAACGTTTTATAATATTTCCCATAGTAAAATGATTTTTTCTTTGTTTTTGCATTTGCGTGTAGCTTTGCCATTTGAATTCATATGAGTGTAAATTATTTCCAAGAAAGCTTTCTAGCTTTCTTCATGCTTTGTAATGGTAATGTTTTTTTTGTTTTAGTATGCTCATTCATTTTGCAGTGTCGTTCCTTTTCCCCAAGCTTTATTAGTCATGAATTGAAATGTCATTTATTGCTTAAAATTTGCCAAAAACAAAGATTATTTATTTCCACAACATCTTCGATTTTTGCAGTTACTTTTTCTCCCCTTATGCCTTTAGTAATTATCATTCTACTTTCTCAACTTGAAAAGGTACCTTATGTAATAGCATTGTATAGTATTTAACAGTGTTATGGTGACATCAAGTGTTTATCAGTTTTATCAATTTCCTTTTTAAAGCTAAATGATATTTTACAAAATACACTCTACATCATTTTGTCCCTTCCTGTTACTGGATATTTAGGTTGCTTCTATTTTTGTCCCTGATGAATAATGTTGTAAACTTGAGTGTATAAATAGCACTTCAAGATTTGCCTTTCAAATTTTTTAGATGTATACTTTGAAGTGAAATAGCTTAATCAAATGATAATTCTATCTTTGTGTGTGTGTGTGTTTGTGTGAAAGTTTGTGTGAAACCTTCAAACTACTTTTCCAAGATCATTTTCCATTCCTAGTAGTGGCATAAAAGGATTGTAATTTCACCATCTCCATGCCAGATCTTTGTTTGTTTGTTTGTTTGTTTAAAATAATAGGCATCCTTGAATATAAAGTAGTATTTTGTTTTCATTTTGACTTGCATTTCCCAAATAATTGGTGGTGTTGATGATAGCATTTCTTGATTTGTGTACTTGAGTTATTGTCTTTGTGTGCATCTTTTGCTAAATGTATATTCGTGGCCTTTATTTTATATTTAATCAAATTAAGGTGTTTTGCTTTTGATTGTGCAATGTCTCTGTATATATTGAACATCAGCCTCTTTTTCAGATATACCACTTGCAAATACCCTCATTTTGTCGGTTGCCTATTTATTTAGTTGACAGTACCTTTGACATACTAAAGGTTTTGATACTGACCAGGCCCATTTTGTCTTCTGTTATTGTTGTCATTTTTTTTTGTTTTCTGTGCTTTTGGTGTTGATCCAAGAAATTTCAGACAGTTTTATTCCTATAATTTAGGTATTATAAGTTTTTAATTCTTAGGTCTTGATACATTTGGAGTACTTAGAGACCAGAAAGGTTCCACTTTATTTCTTGTGTTTATATTATATTACCCCCTATATATCATTCATTGAAAAGACTGTACTTTTATTTAAAACATTTCCTACCACTCCTTTCAAACACAGTTTAACTATAAATGTTGCATTTTCTTTCTCAGCTTTTTTCTTTTCCTTTGATTGTCTATTACCACAATTTTGATTACTATTAATTAGGAAGTGTGAGACTTCCAAATTGAGTTGTGTTCTCGTACCCCAGAATTATTTGTTTTTTTTTCCCGGGGGGGGGGTGTTCTTTGAAAAGTTGTAAATGAATTATGAGGGACATTTTATATCTGTCTCCAACCCAGCAAAAGAAAGATTGGGGAATTTTGATAGTAATTACAATAAATCTCCTCTGTGGCTGTTTTGTGCAGTGATTAATAATTTCTAGAAATTGCAATTTAATGTTTTATTTTGTTTCACTCTTTGCAGGTGTAAAGTGCTTTCATAAGAGAACAAGGGGAAAGGACTGATCTAACTACCCCACCTCTAAGATGCTCTGTGAGGAGGGATAGATTTATTTCAAGCCATAGGAAGGCAAATAATTTCTAGCTTTGCATAACAAGTGGTAATCTTTAATTGCCAGATTTTTCTTCCCTAATTTGAAAAGAAATATAATATTTGGGATTGTCTATTAAAATAATTTGCCTTCCTGATGCCAATCTCAGAGTCACCGCTCTTATTTTGGAAAGAAGACAGCTTTATAGCTCTGAAAGTACTTCTTGATAGTTGACTAGCCTCTGTAGCTTTTATAATACTTGCTTTCTCCTTTATTTCCCTCTGCACCATTTATACTGTTAGATATGGATGCAACTGTTTAATTTTTGTAACATTGTATGAGGTTGCGTTTCACATGCCCTCTCAGTCTCCTTCCTCAACAGTATTTAATACAATACTTATGTTATTCCAATATCACTTTACTCATTAGAAACAAATGAAAAACACCATTGTAATGTGGCTCATCTTCAAATTTGGAACTTAGTGCCTAATATTGCTCCTTTCTTAGCAAAATTTGAAACTAATCTCTTATACAGAAGTAAAACAGACAGTCCTGTTTGATATTTATGTGCTTTAAGCATGATTGGCTCATCAAGTTTAAAAATAATATGCTATTGCACAAAAGTAGTGAAATATGTCATCATTCCTGGCTTCATATTTTGGTAGTGCCATTTATAAATTGAGAGACATAACTGACTGAAATTTCGGAGAGTTCAAGTAATAGTCACTTTCACTGTAAATGTTAAGAACAGAATGTATGTGTTTCATTACGTAGAGACACATTCATAATTCTTGTTTCAGACCCTGTCACATGAACCCAAAGTTCTTCAAGAAGGTCTCCTTCAGTTAGACTTGATCCTTTCCTCCTTGGAGCCTTTACATCGGCCCATTGAATCCCCTGGGGGCTCGGTGTTACTGAGAGAATTGGCATGTGCAGGCAATGTTGCTGATGCTACCCTCTCAGCTCAGGCCACGCCTCTGTTGCATGCACTCACTGCTGCCCATGCCTACATCATGATGTTTGTTCACACTTGCAGAGTTGGACAGGTAAGAATAATCTTGGCTGTGGTTTCATCTTAAAGCCAATAAAATGACAAGGGCCTACATACATCTGCTAGATTACTGTGCTTGGGAACAAATATACCTGGAGGAGTAGCTGAAAAGAACAGCCTTATTTTTATTTAGTACTGGTGTTTTGACTTTTTTTTTTTGAACAGTATATCTGGTGGTGGTTGTGGATTTATATTTAAATTGCCATGGAGTTTCATTCTCTGTTTTTATTATTAGCTGTTATGTAGCCATATAATTTATATGAATAGAACTTTAAGAAAAACCTTAATTATTTTTTTCATTACTATCTATAACAAATGTTGACTGTTTTTGCAGGCAAAAATTATGTGGGTGGCCATTGCATCTTACCACTATCTTTTTTTAAATAGCAAATGTGAAACTCATTATATATTTCTTGTGTGGGCCTGGTGACAAGATGGGTTTTTTGGGTTTTTTTTTTTTTTTTTTTTTTTTTTTTTTTTTGGTTTTTCGAGACAGGGTTTCTCTGTGTAGCCTGGCTGTCCTGGAACTCACTTTGTTGACCAGGCTGGCCTCAAACTCAGAAATCCGCCTGCCTCTGCCTCCCAAGTGCTGGGATTAAAGGCGTGCGCCACCACCGCCCGGCTGCAAGATGGGTTTTTAATACACTATGCAGCACATGGGGAAGCCAGAGGACAACTTTATGAAGTCCATTCTTCTTTGCTTTTATGTAAATTCTATGTATCAAGCTCAGGTTACTAGGCTTCCCCTGGCACCTATATTTATCCCCAATCCTTCTCAAAAACCATTATTACTTCCTAATATCTACATAAGTTACATTTAGATCCAAAAATGGTTTGGCAGAAATTTTACCAGATAACATTTAAATTAGTGGTTAGCAGAGAGCAACAAGAAGAAAATGTGTCATGCACACATTTTGTGGTCTTTCTTGTTCATAAAGAAAACTGCTGCGGTGGCTGGGAAACTTCCTCAGTTTCATAATTCCTGCTATGTCAATCTGAGGACCTGAGTTTTCTTCCTTCTGTTTTTTTGTTTGTTTGTTTTTTTTCAGACAGGTCCCTAAATTCAATTTGTAGATCAGGCCTGCCTCAAACTCAAAGATGTGCCTTCCTCTGCCTCCCAAGTGCTGGGATTAAAGGCATGCACCACCATGCCCAGCAAGGACCTGAGTTTCAATCCCCAGAAATTCTGTATAAATGCCTGACAGCTCTGCACATGCTTATAATCCCAGCACTGTAAAAATAGACAGGTCTATTTCTGGGGCTTGTGGGCTACCCTCAAAAAAAAAATAAGGTGGTCAGCATCTGTGGAACAGGTGGTTTCTAGACTCCACAAGCCTGGGTACTCATATACAGGTAGTAAATAGCCTGGCTCTGTGTGTGTGTGTGTGTGCACTATTTTTACCATGTTTATGTCTCAGTAATTTATTACAAAGTAGTTCAGCAGGTCAAAAACATTATTTTCTGCTTTTGGGCAAGGGTGCATTTTCTCCTAGCTACATTATAATGTAGCCCAGACATTGCTTGCACTCATTATCTCTAGCCTCCAAAAGTGCTGGGATCATAGGCAGATGATTATCGTACCAAACAGTAAATAACATTTTAAAAATATAATTGTTTGGAGACCATCTCAAATGTAAAAATACTTATCCTTTGGTTGCAGAGTGAAATTCGTTCTATCTCAGTAAACCAGTGGGGTTCTCAGTTGGGCTTGAGTGTTCTGAGCAAGCTAAGCCAGTTATACTGTTCTTTGGTGTGGGAAAGCACTGTCCTCCTCTCTCTATGTACCCCCAACAGGTAAGAGAATGCTCATTTCACTTGGTTTTTCTATCAGACAAAGTTTGAACAGGGTGGGTTAGCTTGATTTAAAAGGTCTGGTATTTAGTCCTTCCTACTTTCTAGCCTATGGATTTAACTGACAAATTATAACATCTTGTGCCTGTTTTACTTGATTTCCCTAGAGATAGTTGTGTTAGCACAATGCAATCTAATCTTGTTTGTTGCTACTTCAAGAATCAACGATTTTTTTATTGCAAATCAGATATCTTGGAGAATATAATAAACTGTTTGTTTTGGTTTTCTGTTTGTTTGATTATTTCCCTTGTTGTAGCCTACCATCTGGATGTGAATTTGGCCAAGCGGACATGCAGAAACTAGTTCCAAAGGATGAGAAGGCAGGTACGACCCAGGGCGGAAAAAGATCAGGTAACTGTAAGAAACTAAAATGTAATGACTGTTACTTCTAAGTTAAGTCCCTGTGACTTCCACAGGTCACATGCTTACTGTGAGACTTAGTTAGCTCTTTGTCATCCTTAGTCTTCAGATTTCATTAAATTATTAATTTCAGATTTTTTATTGTTTCTTCTGTAAAAACATACATATATTATAATAAATATTGGCCTAACACATAATCAGCCACCAAATAATACACAACATTTGAGAGATATCTGCCTGATATTTTTCCTGAGTGTATTTGAGTGTTTTAGCTTTAAAAAAAAAAAAGATTAATATATCTTTGTTTTATAAGTGCCAAGACTTGACTTTTCACTGCTTAAATGCTGTTTAGGAAAATGAAAGTCTTTGCATGTTGTTTTCATAAATACAAGATAGTGTTCTGACAATTACCTAAAGACATGGTGATATTTTAATTTCATGTATGACTTCTAAATTTTTAGTATAAATTTTCTGTTACCTGTCGGAAAACAATTTATCATCTTTCTGAATAACAATATTGATCATACTAGATTAAATGATTTGTTAATGGAAAATTTCCAACTATTTTTACTTTTTAATATGGATACTCAAAATTAGATGCATGGCTTACATTCTATTTCAGTAATGCTTTGGAAGTTATGTTTATTTTTTTTAATTGCATTGAGAGTTCCATAATAGTATAATCAGAAATCACATTAAATTCTCTGACCTTTGTGTAACACACACGAATGTGATAACAAGTTTTTCAAGAGATTTTTAAATATCTGAATTTTACACCAAGTACATTAAACTGAAAAATAATTAAGACAATTCTATGTATAAAAATATATCAAATTTTCTTTAAAATGAACTGAAATTACTGAGCTCCCGCAACCAAACCTAAGCAACCAAAATTAAAATTGATATATCTAAATTAAAATAAAAGAATTTACAGCAGCTGTTTGTTAGGCGTGGTGGGAAAGAGTGAGAATAAATATACATAGTTCTGAGGTTAATTTTGAAAAAAATGTATATCTCAAACATTAGTCCATTTCAAATATAACTCAAAGAATAAAATTATTTAGTACTAGGGATAAAATTAAAATCCTGAAAGAATTGCTTCTCCCAACAACTTGTTTTGGGGGGCTTTTTCTTAGTAAATCTTCACATGTTCACCACCTCATTTCTAGCAGTTTGGTTAACAAAGAAGTCAGAATTCCTTAAAACCATTAAAGAGGATTTTTAGGAATATATAGACAAAATCAGGCAATCCCACAATTATAGTGTAAAGGCAAGGAAGTTCAGCAGTTCAAGGTTACCTCTGACTATATAGTGAGTTTGGAACCAGTATGAAAACCTAGCACCACAGTGGGTGGCTTTGGTTGGAGAGATGTCTCTTTAAAAACACTTTGCTGCACTATCATGAGAATCCAAGTTTGTCTTTCAGCCCCCATACATAATTACAATAAATAAGTGCTGGGAAATAAAATTGTCTAGCAGTATTCTATAATATTCAATTTTAGTTTGAACAAAGTATAATATTCAAGCATCTTCAGGGATAGTTTCAAATATGATATCATGGAAGGTTGTTTTGGTTTGATCTTCTAAACTTAAGAACTAATTGAAATTTAAATAGGGATAAGCACCATAGATAACTATTTTTTGAGTGCCTTCAAAAATGGATCCAGGTAAGAGCTGACTCTGCATGATCTTATTACTCCACTTTTACTTCTACAGATGGAGAACAGGATGGAACCACTGGAAGTATGGATGCTTCTGCCCAGGGTTTATTAGAAGGAATTGAACTAGATGGTGATACTCTGGCACCCATGGAAACAGATGAACCTTCTTCTTCAGATTCTAAGGGCAAATCTAAAATCACTCCTGCCATGGCTGCAAGAATTAAACAAATCAAGCCGTTGCTGTCAGGTCAGTGTGACTCTCCATTTTTAAAACTCTCTCTTTGAGCTTCAATATTTGAAATAAGAACTTTGTAGGAATGTTATGATTCTCACATGTACTTTGTTGAATTCCTATTATATCACATGCTCTATACTAGTTGCTAAAGATGTAAAAGGAGATAATTTATTCTTGATCTTTATCTACTCTCCCTTTTAAATTTTACTTCTTGTTTGTACTGCAGTTATTGCAAATGGCATCTCCTATCATTCTGCTGAAATGTCTCAGCCTGTAACTATCTTATTGCTGAGTCTACCAGATATTTTTTTTTATGAAGTATGAGAGTTGACCTACTTTCTGCTTGTAGTAATAACTCTTCTGGTTTTTATATGATTAAGCACTCACAATTGTCACCAGTCTCCTTTTGCTTTGATTATCCAGTAGCATAGTTTCCTGTGTTTTATAAAAAATTACTTTGGCTGTTTCAAGAAGCCTGTATTAGCAGGATACAAAACTGTATTACAGATGTGAAATTGTTGTCTTTGCCATCTTTTGCCCCTTTATATGATTGATACCAGCATTCAGTGGACCTATTTTGTATATTTATCAATAGTTTCTATTTTCAAACATTTTAGATAGAATAAGAAAGTGAAGATCTAACTCCTAAAGCAAACAGAATAACCTTCAAATCCTAAAAGATTCATGTTTGTTCTGATATGGATTTTGCTAACTATTATACCTGAATTGAAGTAAAGTTAGATGATGTTTTTGTTTCTCACTTTTTTATAGTTAATTGAATGGTGTGGCCTTAGAACATTCTGGGGTTTCTGTGGTAGATTGGAACGATGTTTTGACTTGTTCAGGATTTTTTTTTTCTTACCTTTGATATATTTTTGAGCTGATTCGCTATTTGTTCATGTGTGACTAATACTGAGAAACAATGCTTGGTTACATTTTCTTGTTGACTTAAATTCATTTGCGGTTTTTGATTCTGAGTCTGCCAGAACTCACCCCAGCCGTAGCCTGTTCCATAATTAAAATTACGCGATGTAAATTTACGTAAAATACAAAGATGAATAATTTTTTTTCTGTATAGATGCCTCATCTCAGTTTTGAGTGTGATCTTTAAGACAAGCACAAATAGAATATATAGGTTCTATTATATTTTTATGTATTACATAATTTATTTTTATTTATAACCTGTGTTCTATATTTGTATGTGTAAATTTACATAGAAGGAGAAAAGGATTAGTGAGATGACTAAAGTGATTACTGTGTGTAAATGAGACCTCCTGAGTTCAGGTCTCCAACACGCAGATGGAAAGTATGACAACATTTCTTGTAATCCCAGAGCCCATGTAAAGGTACAAGGAGAGAACAGACTTCTCAATGGTGTCCTCTGACCTACGGACATACTATAAAAATAATTATAATAAAAATTATTTTTAAAATATGGGGAGCATCGGTGTGATATTGTAAAATTGGGTGAATACTTTATTGAATTTTGCTACCTTCTGGCTTTCAGCTTCTTCCAGATTAGGCCGAGCACTTGCTGAACTCTTTGGACTCCTTGTTAAACTTTGTGTGGGTTCTCCTGTTCGCCAAAGAAGGAGCCATCATGCTGCCAGTACCACCACTGCACCAACGCCTGCTGCCAGATCAACAGCTTCAGCCCTCACTAAGTTACTCACAAAAGGCTTGTCATGGCAGCCCCCACCATATACACCTACTCCCCGCTTCAGGTGAGTTCCTGTTTTAGGTTCAGGGAGTAGAAAGTGGCAATAAAATGATGTATGTTTCTTCTTCCTATTCTACTGAGGAAATGTTTGGAAATCTTTTGCTCTCGCTCTCTGTCTCTCTCTCTCTCTCTCTGTCTCTCTATGTGTGTGTGTGTGTGTGTGTGTGTGTGTGTGTATTTATTCCATATAAAGTATTTTTATTGTACTTAGTGTAGAACATGGAAGTTTCTAAAGGGTTTATTGTTAAACAGCATTTAAGTAACCTTTTCATTCTTAATTGGGTGGCAGGTATCACCCGAGCACCAAACTAATCTTTCCTTTTGATTTTTTTTTTCACTTAATATCCTATTGCTTTTGTGTGCTTCTTAAAAATGTTTGTTTTTTCTTTTTTAGGCTGACATTCTTCATCTGTTCAGTTGGATTCACATCTCCAATGCTCTTTGATGAGAGAAAATATCCTTACCACCTTATGCTGCAGAAATTTCTCTGCTCTGGTGGTCACAATGCTCTTTTTGAGTAAGGATCATTTGCTTTACAAAGAACCATTTCTTTTACTTTGATCTTTCCTGTGTGGCTTACCTGATACAGATTTCTAAGTCATTTATCCTTTGGTAGGATTTTGAGAGAGAACTATTAATTGTATCGTTTTGTATATCATCCAAAACCATGGATTTCCCTCTGAAATAAGAGTCTCTGCATTTCAGCTAGAGAGGTGGTTGAGCACAGAAGAGTACCTGCAGCTTTTTCAGGGGACCCAAGTTCTATTCCCAACACCTATTTGGCATCTTACAACCACCTGTAACTCTCGTTTTAGGACATCTCATTCCCTCTTGCTTGGCATTACTCATACAAGTTAAAAAAAAAAAAACCTATGTGCATTAGTGTATATAGAATCTCTGCTTTTATATTGGGCTTTCCATTCCTACTATACATTTTAAACAAAATAAATATAATTTTTTCTTTGAGTACAGTAAATTTGGTTTTTGTTTGTCTGTTTTACTTTTTGCTTTGCCAAAACTTTTTAAGATAAACTTAACCAGTTTGAATGGATTTTTTTAAGTCTTTTAAGTAAATGTTTTAAAAACATTTGTAAATGGCACATTCAAAGTAATAACTTCTCCTAAACCTAACTCAATATATAAACTCCTTATTCTTCATCAAGGAAGGTTCAATAAGTAAGAAAGACTGTTTCAGAAAACCACATCTACTCAAAATGCAGAGTTGTTGACCCTAGTCCTATTGAATACATTTACAAATTATCTCTGTTCAGGGAAGTTTGTGGAACAAGGGGTAGAAAAATTGTAAGAGCCAGAGGATCACGGACTTTGTTAGTTTTTCTTGTAACATCAGAAGCTATACCCATAATGTCTCCCCAGTGCGTCAACCTATACATGAACTGAGAAGAGACAACAGTAGACATTCCAAAGTGTAGGGAGAAGGCCACAAGGACTCAAACCTATACAAAGATCTATACATGCAATTAAGGAACGCTGAGAATGGGAGACAGTCTTCCCTAGGGAAGAGCAAAAATGGTCCACCCTGAAAAATATTCATATAATTAAAATTATACTGATTGAACATGTTTGAACATATATGAGTATACCTGTATATGCATTCATGTAGCAATGAAAAAAGAGGCCATGAATTTGAAAGTGGAAGGAGTAGTATATGGGCATTATTAGAGTGAGGGAGAGGGAAGGAAGAATTGATATAATTATAACCTAAAAAACAAAAATGTGTACCAAGAGGGCAAAAGATAGGGTAGCAGTGTAGTGGTGATCTTTCAGTGTAAAATACTAGTTTATACTCTATTCACATGTTTTGTCTTATTTGAATTTAGAACTTTCAACTGGGCTCTATCCATGGGAGGAAAAGTTCCTGTTTCTGAGGGATTGGAACATTCAGATTTACCTGATGGCACAGGAGAATTCCTAGATGCCTGGCTTATGCTTGTAGAAAAGATGGTAAATCCCACCACGGTGCTTGAATCTCCACATTCATTGCCTGCCAAATTGCCTGGAGGTGTCCAGAGCTTTCCACAATTTAGTGCCCTTCGCTTCCTTGTAGTGACTCAAAAAGTGAGTATTCTACATTTTAAAACTAAAGGGAAAGACCTCTTCATACTAAGTAGTTGTCACTATGCTTTGTATGGATTTGGTTTCCAGATACGTTTTGTTTTTTTTACAAAAAGGAATAGTGCCTTAGTTTTACTGCTATAAATATGAAGTATATGCTTCTGATTGGTTCTTCTTGTTAAATTAAATGCTCCCCACCCCACCATCTCAATGCCAGTCTAACTTTTTGTTGTTGTAACTGACACATTGTCAAAGAGGCATGTCTATGAGTCATTTATTTTCCTTCTGAGGATTTGTATTGATGGGGAAAGTCATCATACACTTTTCAAATGGCTTACAGGCAGCCTTTACTTGTATCAAGAACCTGTGGAACCGGAAACCTCTTAAAGTATATGGGGGACGAATGGCTGAGTCTATGCTGGCCATTCTGTGCCACATTCTCCGTGGGGAACCTGTGATTCGTGAAAGATTGAGCAAAGAGAAGGAAGGATCTCGAGGTGAAGAAGAAGCAGGCCAGGAAGAAGGTGGCTCTCGGAGAGAACCTCAAGTCAACCAGCAACAGCTACAACAGGTAGAGTGCTAACCTCAGATTCCAAGCCCTACACTTTTCACCTTATAGACTCTAATGCTTATAAATTGTTTTTTTAACCTCATCTCACTGTAGGCAAGATTGACTTCACACTCTGAGAGTTATTTGCCACTTATAATGCTTATAAATTTTCTAAGCTTTCATACCTCTGATTTCCTTGGTTCTTACTTTCTCAAAGCATTTTTTTTCTAGTAAGGAAAGGTAAAAGGTGTGGTCCCAGTACTATGTGCAGGAAACATATTTGTATTTTCATAAGCATATTAATTACATTGTTTTCAGGAACCTACAAAGAATTTTTTGGTAGTACTGTCAACTACTTACTGGTTAAACGATAAGGCAAACTATTATAGTTAAATATATTCTCCAGTAAAAGATTTTGAAAAACTGTTCACTAAACCTGTATGACCTTAAAATAATTAAATTTTTAAAATTAAAGACCAAAAGGGGGGAGAAGTTTCAAACATTTTAACTCTTTAAGAATTTTATACATGTATTTTACTCTTTAGAATTTTTTTTTTTACTCTTTAAGAATTTTATACATGTATTTTAATCATAGCCACCCCTCCAACCTCCTTCCCAAGTCTCCTCAACCCATCTCCCTCCTACCTTCATGTTCTATTTTTCATTTTTTTTAATAACTCACTGAGTCCAGTTAATGCTGACCGTATGTATGTAGGTATATGGCCATCCACTGGAACACAGAAAGCTTAACATTTGCCAGACCCTGAATTACTCTCTCTTCCCCAGCAGCCACAAACTATCAATAGCTCCTCAGCTAGAGGTGGGGCTTTGTGAACCCCTCACCATCCTTAGTTGAATGTTCATTGGCTTCATCATGTTTCAGGTAACTACAACTCTTGTGAGTTCATGAGTGCAAGGGCCATGCATGTCCAGAAAAGCAGCATTTGAGAAGCATTCCATTTCATCTTCCATGTTAAGATCTTTCTGACCCCTCTTCTACCATACTCCCTAAGCCTTTGGAGGGTGGGTTTATTATGGGCTGAGCACTTGAAATTACTTATTCTCAGTACTTGGAGTAAAAGTCTCTGTTGCCTACAACAAAAAGAAATTTCTGATAAAGGCTGAATGCAACACTAATCTATAGGGATAAATATTTAAAAGGCAGCTTAACAACATGAGTTTCTCAGCCACGGGCTTTTGACCAGGTATACAATACCAGGCATGAATTCCCTCCTGTGGACCAGTCCTCAAATCCAGTGAGGAAGCAGTTAGTTACCTCCATAATAATCATGCCACCATTGCATGGGGTCTGTATTGTAGCATGCCTGGATTCACAGCCGGGTAAGTCTGTTAATTACTTTTCTCCCCAAGTGACCTGCATAGCACTTTCTGGCACTGTGAAAGCTAGCCAGCAACAAAATACAATCTAGCTCCATTATAATTTGATATCTCTGTGTCCTGTAACCAAAGTGTGTTATATCTTCAGCAATGGGGTCTGATCAACTTAGCTAATCATTGGCAACCAAAAATAAAGGTAATATCCTGTGCTGTTTAAAGCCTCAGTGTGCTGTGACACTGAGGGCTCCTTGAATAAACACTCTTAGTAACATATTCTATGCCTGGCAATAAGATTTTTATTTAATATGAACCATGTCTTCTGGAAACAGCATTTTCTACTCATGCTAGGTACTTAGTATTTGTCTTCCTCACACTTTCAAGTATGAAGTTTTATTTCATTCAAATCTGTCTTCTATATATATGCATTGCTACTTTTTATTATAAAAATAAGTTCATGTTTAGGAAGTTTGAGATTTTATATTAATATATAATATCAATTTTAATTGTATTCTTATTCAGGAAATTGCTCTATTTTCTTAGTTGGGTGCTATGGTATAGGGTTTTTTTTTAATATATGCAAACTCTTATGTATATCTCACAATCACTTCCTGATAATTGAAATTCTTGATCAGTTTTATAGATTTTCTGTTGCAAGTTTCTAATTCAGAAACCAATTTATACTTCTGTGTATCTCAACTCTTTTAATTATAGTAACCATCTACCCTGGCCTCCAGATGTCTCTTTTGAGACAATGAAGTTGAGAAGTATATTGTTTACAACAATAAGTAGCTTTAATGCTTGTGTGTTATATAACTACCAAAGGGAAAGGTACATTAATGATAAATTACTGTCCTGACTTATACGTACTGTTAGTTTGCATAAACTAAGCTGTTATTTGATTTTCTCCATTTTTTTTTCTCTGTTAATGTGGTTCTGGGTTCTTGGTTTTTTGTTTGTTTGTTTGTTTTTGTTTTTTTTTAAATATAGCTCATGGACATGGGTTTCACAAGAGAACATGCCATGGAGGCACTATTGAATACCAGTACAATGGAACAAGCAACAGAGTACCTTTTAACCCACCCTCCTCCGATCATAGGAGGAGTTGTTCGGGTGAGTTGACACAGAAAAATCTTAACGTTTTACTGTATTACTTTAGCTGCTGAGCCTTTTTTTACCCACATTTTGTGCCTGTGCTATATGTACTAACTCTCAAAGCTTCAGAATATACTGCTAGAATCTTCTATTCCCTGGCCATGCTGTATTTTTTTATTTTTATACTTTGTTTGCCTAACTCCTTCTATCCTTAGTTTCCATGGTAATGTTCCCTATTGTCCCTGTAGTGGTTAGTACATAAACCTTACTTTGGTTTAATTAGAGAGAGCAACAATCCAGACTCCTTCCCTTTCCTTATGAGGTGGGTTTGCTTATTTAGATTTCCTTGTTTTGGGATTTGTATATTTATTGGATTCTCTGATGTTACTTGTAGGATCTTAGTATGTCAGAAGAGGACCAGATGATGAGAGCAATTGCTATGTCTCTGGGACAGGATATTCCAATGGATCAAAGGGCAGAGTCACCTGAGGTAACTAAAATCTAGCATTCAAAAGTATCTTGTCCTATTAATCAGTGTATTTCTATGAATACTATGTTTGTTTTCTGTGATCACTGTACAATGGTAGGAAAAGTCAGGAGTGAATGAATACTTGTTCATCTCAACCTTTTGGTCTACTCTTAAGCTACATTCTATCATCCAGAATGAAGCTATATATGATTCAAATGAAACATTAGTCTTCATTGTCAATAAAATCCAAAAATGGAACTAATAGTAATCAGTAGTCCAAACTTAGCTATGTAATGTTGCTTAAATTTACCACACTGGAAGGAAATGTTGGATAGGTTCTAAAAATGAGTTTTCTGGAGAATAGTACATACGATGTTGTATATTATGACAATGAGTTTGGGTCCTCTTAGTCTGTTTTTCCTATCTTGCAATAACCTCTTGAGCTATTGTTACATTCATTGCCATGCCCTTTTGAAATATTCAACTTTTTGGGCATGTAGATGATATTCAAACACTTTGTCATATATTATTCCACTTCCTTTTCTACCTCCAGGAAGTTGCTTGCCGGAAGGAGGAAGAAGAACGTAAAGCTCGAGAAAAACAAGAAGAGGAAGAGGCAAAATGTCTAGAGAAGTTTCAAGATGCTGACCCCTTGGAGCAAGATGAGCTCCACACTTTCACAGACACAATGTTACCAGGCTGCTTCCATCTTCTTGATGAGTTGCCTGATACAGTATACCGTGTTTGTGATCTGATCATGACAGCTATCAAACGTAATGGAGCTGACTATCGTGATATGATTCTAAAGCAGGTTGTCAACCAGGTAAGTTCTCAAAGTACCAGAGTTCATTTCTGAAAAGCCTTGTATTCTACATGATATGTTTATATTCTGGATTTGAATTCTTTTTTGTTTGCAAAAAATAATTATTTGGTTGTCTTCCTTTATTTATTTCACAAAAAATGTCTTCAGAAAGTAAAAGCAGAATTACGTAGAATAAAAGTCTTATGTTTTAGCTAGATTATATCTTATATTGCGTTTTTTTTCCTTTTATATGACTTTTTGATGGATATTTGACCCAGTTTTGATACTATTTTTAGTGTTTGCTTCCTCTCCCATTATAACATTAATGTGTTCTAATTGTTGGATTGGGACAAGAAAACAAAGTATCCCTAATCTCAACATCCAGAAATATACCTAAAACATTTATTTGTATTTCTTCATAAATGTGTGTCATTGTATGTATTTAAATCATTTAAGGTTTTTGTATTCATTGGATATCATTTAAAAGAGGAAATCTGTTTGGAGACAGTGGAAACATAGGGATTGTTTTTTTGTTTGTTTGTTTGCTTGCTTTAAAAAAAATGAACCAATGTTGTGGGTGTATCACAGGAATATCTGTAAGTGGTTACTTACAGGAACAGAAAGAGCTGAATGACAGTTGTATCACTAAAACTTACCATGGCATGGGGTGACAACTCACAAAAATTGGGAACCTGGAACACATTGCACTACACTAGTCTAAAAATTGTCTTTTTCAAGTCACGTGTCTGTTTCTTCTGGGCAGCTGGTCAAAGCATAAGTTTTAATAAATAGACAAATTGTAAGGAAAACTAGATACACAATCTTTTACTGGAATGTATGCTTACACAAATTAGTTTAAGGAATGTTAAATTTTAGTAGAGAAGAGCAGTGATATCCCTATACAAGTAATTGAACATTTTAATTTTAAAAATTAAAATCTAGCTACTATTCTAACATTGTAGTAGTTGGTTATAGTAAAGATTGGCAGAACCTTTTGGAAGTTGACTAGTGTATACCAGGAAAAGTTTTTTTTATATTCATGTCCTTTGGTTTAGAATTCAGGCTTTCTGTATGTAATACAATTTAAGAAAAATGTAAAAGACAATTATTATCTGTCCAAACTGGTAAAGTGCAGTGCCAAGAACCCACATGGTACACATAAAAGAAAAATTTAAAAGGTGTTTAGGATGATTGTTAATGATTATGCCTCTTTGAAACATTAACTCTCTACAATAAATAGGTTGTTATTTCTACTTTTCTGCAAATATGTTGAGGTTGGAGGTAATATACTTAAAGTTTTTTTACTATTGGCACAGACTGGGTTACTTTGTACATACATGACTTGACTGTTTTTCTGCCTTTTTAGGTGTGGGAAGCTGCTGATGTATTGATCAAAGCCGCTCTTCCTCTAACAACAAGTGACACAAAAACAGTTTCAGAGTGGATCAGTCAGATGGCCACCCTGCCACAGGCCTCCAATTTGGCTACTAGAATCTTGCTTTTAACACTACTTTTTGAGGTAACATATATCTTTTGCCCCATGTCATTCACTTATTGAAGAATTACCTAGCACTTCGCAATACCCTGAATTGGAGAGAAGTACAAAGTATGGTCTTTGTATTTCATACGAGTCCAATAGACTAAAATGTGTGTAATGAAGTGAGGAGTAGAAGGTTCTGAGTTGGGAAAGTTTATATATATCACTTCTGAATATAATGCGAGAAAAGCTTTCTAGATCACGTTTTGAGTCAAAAGATGATGGTCAGTTTCTGTCTTTGCAGTTGAGTCTATACATGTGTAAAAGCCATACACACCAGTCAGATATCATTCTAGAAGGGTATTTCTTTGTATAGCCTTGGCTGTCCTGGAACTAGCCCTGGCCTCAAACTCAAAGAAATCCACATGCCTCTGCCCTCCAAGCACTGGGATTAAATATGTGTATCACCACTCCCCAGCTCACTTAAAATTTTATAATGCTTTGAGATTAGATACTAATGAGAAAGGAAAGAACTGCATGTTTATGATCCTCCGTAACATTGTAACATTAAAAAAAGTCAGTTATAGGATCTCATTTAAAAAGAGTTACATATTTTTCCCTTCTAGTCTTTTATATTTAAATCATTATGATTGATTCCCTATATCAATCATTCCTATACACACACACGATGTTATTTTTTTAAATGACCACCTATTATTACTTATAATGGCCTTCTGTTAAAAAGCAACACTTTAATAGTACCGCTATTAAGAATAATTATTTATTATCATAGTTTTCTTGGAATATTGGAGAAGTAGTTGTAACTTCTTAACTTGTGAGGAACCAAAATGTAGAAAACTCTGAAGTAACTCATCTGAGGTCAGCTCATAAGTAACAGGATTTGCATTCAATTAGTTGTGTAAACTTTAACCTTTGTTTGATTGTGTCTTTTTAAATCAGGAGTTGAAGCTACCTTGTGCCTGGGTGGTTGAATCAAGTGGCATTCTTAATGTCCTAATCAAGCTATTAGAAGTGGTTCAACCCTGCCTACAGGCTGCCAAAGAGCAAAAGGAAGTCCAAACCCCTAAGTGAGTGATTCTTTATCTATCCTGGTTTCTCCTCTGTTTCTCTGAGACTTGATCCTTGAATTTAGGGCTTGAATCACTTTTCTGAAGAATATATGAAATAAATCATGATGTGTTTAATTTAGACAACTATAAAATACCTGACATTTTCCCAATTCGTGTACTTTTCTGGCTTACACTAAATAAATAATTTCTTTTTAGGTGGATCACCCCAGTGTTGCTCCTTATTGATTTTTATGAAAAGACCGCCATCTCATCAAAGAGAAGAGCCCAAATGACTAAGGTATGTGAAGCACTGTCTGTGTTTTACATGGCCATTTCATTTCGTGAGGCAAGAGTAGACCAGAAATGATGAAAACTCTAAAATCATCCCACCAAATTAAAACTATTGAGGGATTTCATTAGTTGAGATTATCATCATCATCATCATCATCATCATAGCATCAGCATTATTATTTTTGGTGGAATTATTTGTTAAAGGCCTCAGGATCTTACTCAAGGAATCAGTATGCTCTTTGGCTACTTGAAAACACTGCAGTCTCTTTAGAAATAATTTCCTGAAACAAAGATTGTAATATTCCATAATGTCTCAGTAAGCTCTTAGCAACATTTGTTTCTTATATCTCTCACGATCATAATTCTTTTGTCACAGACAGTTTAAAACAAAAGGAAGAATATTTTGTCAAGATAGGAAATTGTCAGGGGTTTTTGCCTTGGAAAAAGACCAAAAAAAAGAAAAAAATAAAAGCCTCTTAAAAAAGTATATTTCCAGTACATTCTTTTTCCTGCATTAGTTTTAAGCAGCTGTCTATTGGTAGTTGCTTATTATTTTGACAATAAAACTTGCAGGAAATATGAAGATACTTTATGCAATTGCATTTTATTTAGTACCTACAGACCAACAGCAACAACTGGCGCTGGTTTGATGACCGCTCTGGGCGTTGGTGTAGTTACAGTGCTAGCAACAACAGCACCATTGATTCTGCCTGGAAATCTGGAGAAACAAGTGTAAGATTCACTGCAGGCCGACGAAGATACACTGTCCAGTTCACTACAATGGTACAGGTACATGCTCAACTGAGAGCGTAAACGTTATTGAAAAGAGGATATACATTTTATTTTTTCTAATCCAGTCCTGTCAGGTTAAGGAGTAGGATGTCTACCTCTAAATCCAGTTTTGTTTTGTGTGAATTCTTAGGTTAATGAAGAAACAGGAAACCGACGCCCTGTGATGCTAACTCTCCTCAGGGTTCCGCGACTGAGTAAGAACTCAAAAAGCAGCAATGGACAGGAACTAGAGAAGACACTGGAAGAAAGCAAGGAGACTGATATCAAACGTAAAGAAAATAAAGGCAATGGTATGGCCTTACATTTTGGATCTTTTTTTCTTTCCTTCCAAGTGGTTTCTTTTACTATATACAGAGCTAGTCTCATTCAAAATCCTCCTACTTCAGTCACCCAAGTAGTTGTAATTACAGGTGTGTACTTTTTTGTACCCTGCATTAATTTTTAATCCTTTTTTTTTAAGTTTTAACTGTGTGAAAGAATGGATTTGTTTAATTGCATTTAGTACCGTTGTAGGCCAGAAGATTGTATCAAGTCCCTTTTAAGATGGACTTAGAGACAGTTGTGAGCTGCCCCACAGTAGAGCTGGAAACCGAACTCAGTCATCTGCCATATGTGCATGATCTTATTCACAGAGCTGTATCTCCAGCCCCCTCATTGTGAATATATTAAAATGTTTTATTTAAAGGTAGTATGACTTTACATGGCTTAAGATCTGGAACAAAAAGAGATAAATGGTCTTCTATGCTCCCCACCTTTACATCTGGTCTTAGAATTAGGTATGTTTTTCAGCCCAAGTGATGGCTGATTATTTTGGAAGGAGAGGTATGGGATGAAATGTCAAATTGTATACACTCTTGTTTCTAATTTATAGATATCCTTTTAGCTCTAGAGAGCACAAACGCTGAAAAAGAGGCAAGCCTGGAAGAAACAAAAATTGGGGAGATCCTAATCCAGGGCCTGACAGAAGATATGGTGACTGTTCTAATCCGAGCCTGTGTGAGCATGCTGGGAGTCCCTGTGGACCCAGACACTTTGCATGCCACCCTTCGCCTCTGTTTGAGGCTCACCCGCGACCACAAGTACGCCATGATGTTTGCAGAGCTGAAGAGTACACGAATGATCTTGAATTTGACCCAGAGCTCAGGTTTCAATGGGTTTACCCCCTTAGTTACCCTTCTCTTAAGACACATCATTGAGGATCCTTGCACTCTTCGTCATACTATGGAAAAGGTCAGTATTTTTGGAATCCCATGCCTATCTTTATATATTTGTTTTTTCTTTAATGTTCAGGGTCTGGTGGGCCTTTTAAAAAAATAACTATTATAAAAATCAGAAAATAGGTTCTTATGTTTTAGAAGTAAATGAATATTTATCACTGGAAGAAATCTAAAAATAATTACATTAAGGAAACATAAGAGATCTTAATCAGCAAATCTTTCATCTCCTAAATAGTTTTGCTTAATTCTTAGTTTTCTTTACTAATTCAGTAATCACAGAAATATTAGTAAGCATCATCTCCCTCATCCCTATCTTGGAACATTGTTTTGTTTCATACATAGATAAACTAGTGTTGCAGTACCTGTTTTTGTTCCTGACTTTGTTCCGGTTATTGTTACCCTTAGGGATTCCTGGAGAGCAGAATGTATCAAATGATTTATATTTTTCCCTTTATTGCCCAAAAAAAAATCATACCAGTTTGTATGTGTGTATATTATATTTTTTATTCTTCATTGAAGATGGTTTTGCCTCACATGTCAAAAATCAGGAGATTAGAGCCGTTTTAGGCAGCATATTTGAGGTCAATGGGGGAAGAAATAGTTTCATTTAGACAGAATTTGGGCTTTAAAAACCCAGATGTTTAAAATGCTAAGATTATGTCCAGAACATGATTGGATGAAGGGAATCTTTGAAAGACTTAAATATTAAATTGAAGCAGACAACAGTGAACAGAAGATAAGTGGCAAAATAGATGAATGGTAAGGCTACATCATTGTAGGATATGTTCCTCAAAGTCCAGTAGGAATAGGTCAGATCCCCTGGAGCTGGATTTAGAGCCTGTTGTAACCTGCTCATCTTGGGTTATGGGAAATGAATTTAGTGTCTCTGCAACTGAGAAACTAAAACACTGCAACTCTCTTTCCAGTCTTCATCTACAAATTATGGCTAAAGATTTGCCTCATGATAAATATCAGTTTTACAAACATAGACAAAAGTATTTAACTTTGTTCATAATATTAAGAAAATACAAGTCTAATGTCAAGGAATAGACAGCTGTGTAAATTATAAATCATTGCTTTACATATAAAACAAAACGTCTGTATTTTAAATTAAGAATTATAACTGGCTAGATAAGCCTGATCTTTTAAGGGTTATAATACGCTGTACTAGATATCACAAGTAGTTTGTTAAAATACGTTAAACCCCAAAAGATATTTTTCTGAAAGTTTTTATCACACAGAATACTATACATAAAGTTTGATAGCTCCATTAGCTGTCATCTCATAGTGATTGATGATTGACTAAATAAAGCATGAAGAAATTGTTCTATTTTGTTAAATATTTTGAACTATTATAGCTTAAAATCACACCACTTTGGGAGTCTAGAGCCTACAGTTAAATGTGGAAGCTATATGGCCTCTGTGATCAGATACACCTCTCAATAAACATTCACTTAAGAATTTAGTTTTGAAATCTTTTATAACTTGTATATGAGACTCGGAAGAACAAGCATATCTTTCTTTCAAATGTATTTTTAAGACATTTAAATTGGCAATGTTTTTTACTAGGTTGTTCGCTCAGCAGCTACAAGTGGAGCTGGAAGTACTACATCTGGTGTTGTATCTGGCAGCCTCGGCTCTCGGGAAATCAACTATATCCTTCGAGTCCTTGGACCAGCTGCCTGCCGCAATCCAGATATATTCACAGAAGTAGCCAATTGCTGTATCCGCATCGCCCTTCCAGCCCCTCGAGGCTCAGGAACTGGTCGGTTTCATTTGCTACTATTTCTTCAGAAAATTGTCTTTAGGCAGAGACATTATTTGAGCATTTGATTCAGTAAATTCTGTAACTTCTTTAAATTTGTATTTGTATTTAAATTTGAATTTGTAAATTCAGTAACTTCTTTAGGCCTTACCACAGCTACCAAGGACTCACTCTAGTGTTTGCCTACAAAGAGTTCATCTTGATGTGGCAATAGAAGTTAACTATTTCTATATAGTGTGATCATTGAAAAACAATTATTTGTTTGGGTGATGAGATCCAGTGAAAAGTTTACAGTGTACCTGTATTCTTACCAAAAAGTTCGTGCCTTTATTTCATTGAGGAAGTAATTGCATTAGTATCAAATTGTGGAAATATTTTACAGAACAGCTAGCCTAAAGCCATGGTAAACACGAATTGAAAGGAAAAATAGAAGTATCTCAGCAGAAGAGGAGACTAGTGAGAACGGTCACTTCTACTTGGATTGGGTTCAGGATCCATTTCTAGGAGAATTGGGGTATATAAAGTTCCTCAGATGTTCATATAGACATTTAAAAGTTTGTGAGATTGTTTATTGAAATCTAAAAACTATATTTCAAAACAAAATTTCTTTATAGTTTATAAAAGGCAGATTTCATTAATATAAGATTTGAATTTAATTTTAAAATGATTATTTCTCCTGCTTTCATGTATTACACAATCCTTGTTCTGGATACTTTCTTGTTGATAATGAGGTTTAGGTACCAGTGCCTTTATTTTCTGACTTTACTGTTTATTTTGGCCTAGCTTCAGATGATGAATTTGAGAATCTTAGAATTAAAGGTCCTAATGCTGTACAGCTGGTAAAGACAACACCTTTGAAGCCTTCATCTCTACCTGTCATTCCTGATACTATTAAGGAAGTTATCTATGATATGCTCAATGCTTTGGCTGCATACCATGCTCCAGAGGAAGGTATGTATCTGGATACCTTTGCATCTGGAATCAGTGTTCTGAAGGATATGTTATCTTGTGTGGGTCATTTCAGCTAGCACATGGCTTAATAAGCATCATACCCACAGTCCTGCGATCAAAAAGTGAATGTGATAGATGGCCCAGAAGTTAAGAACACCTGCCACTCTTGTAGAAAACCTGGATTCAGTTTCCAGCATTCACACCAGCCAGCTTGTGACTCAAGGTCAGAGGGTCTAACACCCTGGGCTCTGTAGTCAGTTGCACATACACAGACACATACATAAAATTTTTAAAAAATTAAAAATTAATTAAAATTAAATCTTACAAAACAATCATGACAAATAATGCACACCTGAAGAGACTTAATTACTGTAAAATACAAGAGGCATGAGGATAATGGTGAGTCCTTAAGATAATGTGCATAAATCTGTTCTGATAATGGGTCTTCAATGATACTGATGAAGATTTTACCAAGTGTCTGAGAAAATAAATACTTGGTATTTGTTCACACAATGCTATTAGAAGTGATTTTGTCATTCTTTCATTCTCAAAAGCAAAGGGGATATTATTAGTGTGACATGGCTTCCTTACTTTTCAGACCTCCATTCTAATCCTCCTTTACATGTGAGTGATTGGAAAATTACATTTGAATTGCTTGGAACCAAAGGTTCTAATCCAGCCATGCATTCAAGTTTTATTCAGGCTATGATTAGTGAAATGAGTAGTAGTAGTAGTAGTAATAATAATAATAATAATAATAATAATAACTGTAGAAAATGTGAGACTTTCCTTTGGTGCCTATCTTTACAATATTCTGTTTCTTTTTCATCTATCACAGTATCATTGCCCCATCTTGTAGTCCCCTATCCGTACAATGATTTAGCTCTAATCGATGTATCTATTGACTGGCCTCATACTGTACATGGTGGTGTGCTATATACCTAGGGTATATTGTATATACCAACAGTTTTATGTTTGTTCTACAGCATAATTACTACTCTTACTACTCTTATGTGCAGCCCTAGGAACATTGTACTAATATTGCACAATTAAAGGACCATATGTTAATTTAGATGTTTGTTTATATTTTTCTAGCAGACAAATCTGATCCGAAACCTGGGGGAACGACTCAAGAGGTTGGCCAGCTCCTGCAAGACATGGGTGATGATGTATACCAGCAGTACCGGTCACTTACTCGTCAGAGCAGCGACTTTGATACACAGTCAAGTTTTTCCTTAAATGTAAGTACATTTTCCTTCTCTTTCCACTGACCCTACTTTCTCAGTATCTAGGATTATCCAAAGGAAACTCAAAAGTATATAAATTTTTTCAGAATGGTGGTTCACACCTTTAATTAATCCCAGCATTCAGGAGACAGACACAAGCAGGTTTTTGTGAGTTCAAAGCCACCTTGGATTACATACTGAGACCCCATTTAGAAAAAAATATTAATTTTAATAATATGTGTAAATTATTTATTGCTGAAAAATAAAGTATCTTTAGCATTTTACTTTCTTTGATTTTTTTTTTTTCATTTTCTTTACTTGACTATTCTTGAAACTGGTAGCTTACTATAGATTATAGGGTGAATGTGGTTGAAAGGTCAACTAAGAAGAATCTACAACATTCTCAAACATTAGTTGTAAAAGTAGTCTTGACACTTGTATTCATCACAGCTCACATGTATTCCTCTTCCAGAGTCAGGTCTTTGCTGCAGATGGTGCCCCTGCTGAAACTTCCACAGCTGGAACCTCCCAAGGAGAGGGTAATAATTTGCCTTTTTTTATTATCTGTTGCAAAGAAAACTTTTTATCCGTTGCAAAGAAACTGGTTGTCTGTATACTAGAGTAGAAAAACAGGTGTCATATTTACATTATTTATTCATCCAAGTGATTTCTTTTTTAAGAACTGTACCCGATATTCTGCAGATACAGGCTGCTGAAGTTAATAGAACTGTAATTTCCATTAACTTGTTGATATATTGATGTCCTTTGATTTTACTATTTGTACCAATCTATACCTTTTCTTTGACTCCCATGAGCTGACTTGTATAGAGTATTTGTGCCATTGACATGATTATAAGGAGCACTTTTTGTAGTTGATTCCTTTAATAGAGCTTTAAAATAAAATTTAGGAGACATTTTGTTTAATATACTAGTCCCAAGAGATTAAAATGTAAGAAAGTAAGCCATCTTACTTTACAGAGGACCTGAGTTCAGTTCTTAACAGTCACATCTCACTTACAACCAACCAATCATTGAAATAATGACTTGTTCAGAAGCTTGGATTTTAATGATTAAGACTTCTAACCTATAGTTGTTATTGCAGAGGACCCAAATTCTTTTCCCAGCACTATTTCTGGTGGCTCACAGCTTTTTTGGGCATCTGCACTCATATATATATATAATCTAAATACAGTTGAAAATAATATCAGTAAAACAATTGATAACTTACTTTGATGACCTTACTGAGTAATAGCATATTAGTCAAAGAAAAATGTCTTTGCCCTTAGGATGTGGCAGACTATATTGGGTGCCTACTTACAGTTAAAGGATTTTGAGTAATGAGGGAGACTGCAACAATTGTAAACAATGGAATGAACACATACTTCTTCGAGATATAGAAGGCAACGTTGACACTTGAGTTGAATTACATAAGTGTGTACTAAACAAGTATGTGGAAACGAAAGAAAGATGGATATTTAGAGAATTACTACTAATAAATTATTTCTAGTACATAAAATTGCATAAATATCAAGGAATAGCAGGTACATGGATGGTTGGTCCAAACCTCTCTCCTGTATTTTATCCATATTCATCATCTTTGTCATTCAACTACAGTGGTAATCAGTGTTTGATTTGTACAAGTAGGCCAAAATGGAGAAATACTGTCTTCTTTCTACCCGTGGCTTGATTTTTAATGTTATTCCAGTGTAAAATTGAGTGTTTGCCTGTTTTCAGGAGCTTCAACTCCAGAGGAGACTCGAGAAGGGAAGAAAGATAAAGAAGGGGACCGGACATCCGAGGAAGGCAAGCAGAAAGGCAAGGGCAGCAAACCTTTAATGCCTACCTCTACTATCCTTCGTCTTCTGGCAGAGTTGGTGAGGTCCTATGTTGGCATTGCTACCTTGATTGCAAACTACAGCTATACCGTGGGCCAGTCTGAGCTGATTAAAGAGGTAATATTTCCTGTTTTTTCTTTCAGTGTTAAACTTTGATCATTTGGTTGCATCCTAGACTATGTTGGAAACTTATGAATGCCAAGTACTCGTTGAAATGAAAGCTAGTCTTTTTCACTATGATGATGTAAAGCAATCAGAGTAACTTCAGGGAAATCAATTGATGAAATCTTTTGTATCTTTCTTGTATAACTTGTGAATTTTTAGATTCTTTCTTTTGATATTCCTATGTAAATTATATAGATACATATCTCTTTGGTGATATAGGCTTAATAGTATTGCTTAGCTCTAGAACATGAATTTATATAGCTTTAACAGATGGTGCCTGAAGTTTACCAGAGTGTACATTCTAGTAGTTTATGAGAGTTCTGATTGTCTCACCTTCTGCTCTCACATATTTCATTTTATTTGTTCCAATTGGTTTGTTAGTAATTTTGTGGTTAGGATTTGCATTCCCTTGTCGGCCATATTTTCATGTTTTTTGGTCATTGAAGAAGTGTTGGTTGGTTAGTTGGTGGTGAGACCCCTTTGTTGTTCAAACTAGCCTTAAATTCCTAGGCTCAATCGTACCATTCTCAGCCACCTTCAGGAATAGCTGGGACTATGCTTGAATGTCAGTTAACACTTGGTTTCAGGTGTTTCATTAGATTCCTTATACATTGTAAATGTATGCCGTTTTAGTCATATATACATTCAATTTGTATATACTTTGTTTTATATCAAAGTTTTCATTCATATAAGTTGAACTCCTAATTTATCGATCAAAACATTTAACTATAAATGTATTGAGTATCTTGTTTATTACTTATCCAAACATCTTACAGGTGTGGCTAGGTGTTTTACAAATACCCTTGATATCCTTGCCTCCGCTTCAGAGTTATTAATAGAAGTATCTCCTTAGAGTTACGAGATAGAATTCAGAGATACAGGTAAAGGCACACTGTATAGGGCCAGAACTAAAATTGAAACCCTTGTCTTTGATTCTAAGTTAAGTGCTTGTTGTGTGGTTACATTGCTACTCTTCTCAGATTATACTAATATGATATATGACATTACTAAGATTCAAGAAGTTTTAACTTTGTATTTCATTTGGTGGTGAGTTTATCCAGTTCTCCAATCTCTAGAATCCTGAGTATGAACTACTTAATATAATATAATTTTGGCATAAAAAGTGTGAGTTGAGTGACATAGTGTTGTGCAGGTATCACTTGAACACTACTAACCCTATCTTCCTGAAAAATACAGCCTAATTTTTTCCTAAAAATCAGAGCAGAAATTATAGAGTAAATGAAGGGTCCATCTTAACTTACTTCCTATATATATTGTTGGACCTTTTTGCCATTTTAAATAATTCTATATTGTTTTTTTTTTGTTTGTGTCTTTGACTATCTTCTCTTTCATTCAGCTCCCAGTTTTCAATACAGGGTCTCAGGCACATTTCAAGTGTCAAAAGCAATTGAAGCATTCAATTATGGATATTTGAATCCTCTACCCTTGACTAAATTCTTAGTGCTAGCTACTTTTCTTTAGGTCTCAGATTATCCACTTATCAACTGGAGAAACTGCTTGATTTACTTCAGTCTATTTTATTGGCTTGTTATAATCAACTCCATTAAAGTCACTCAAAATTTTAAGAATACAGTGGTTGGAGACATAGCTCAGTAGTTACGAGCACTAGCTGTTCTTCAAGAGAGAGGACCTGATAAGTCATGAGAAGGTGCCTCACAACCATTTGTATTGGGATCCAGTGGCCTCTTCTGATGTGTCTGAAGATAGAAGTAGTATACTCAAATACATACATAAATAAATCTTATTTTTTTTTAAAGAATATAATTTTGTTAGCTCTCTCCAGGAGTCCCAGTACTCTAGAAAAACTTTCAGGCTAGCCTAGGCTATATGATTCTCAGCCTCAAATTTTTTTATTATTAAAATATACCAAGTACTATTGCATATGGTGGTGTGGTGGCACACATCTTTAATCCTAGCACTAGGGGGAGACTTAGTGGCCATAATAGTTTATATAACAAGTTCCAAGTCAGCCAGAGCTACACTGTGAGGCTGTATGTCAAAAATAAAAAGAAAGCAACATGACAATTCCATGACTATCTGTGCCCATGTGGTGAAAAATAGTTGGGATCTGGAAGCTTTATAAAGCCTTCTAAAGATTTCTAATTGTTTCACTACTTACTAGCTTGTACCTTGGATAACTTGAAAGAAAAAGTCTACTTTGCTACTATAGGTATGATGTGACTTAATTGAACTTGTGAGTAAATGTCACAATTAATGACTTTTCAGGACTGCAGTGTGCTAGCTTTTGTCCTGGACCATCTCCTACCACACACCCAGAATGCAGAAGACAAGGATACACCTGCCCTGGCCCGTCTGTTCCTTGCAAGTCTGGCTGCTGCGGGGAGTGGCACAGATGCCCAAGTGGCCCTAGTGAATGAAGTAAAAGCAGCCCTGGGACGGGCCCTTGCTATGGCTGAGAGTACTGAGAAACATGCCAGGTAAAGCCCATGCCTGGCCTAGTACTGATAAGCAAGAACATCCTTTACTCCATGATCCAAGGACTTGAACAAGAGTTGTATTCACACCAACATTGTACATACAATGTCTGGTACCCATGGTCAACTGAAGTAGATATGCAACTTAGAAAAATCAAAGGGATACTTTCACTATATGCAGACACAAAATTGAGGAGGTTTTAACATTTCCGTAGTAAACAAAGTGTACTAACTAGAAAGGGAATTATCTGTGTAGGTATTATTTCCAGAAGAAAATGCAAAAGGCACAAGAGAATTATCTAAGGCAAGTTAGGAAAGACATCATTTAAGAATGGGCTATATTCACTTGACAGAGGTATCAAACTTCTCTCCCAGACTTCAGGCAGTGATGTGTATCATCAGTACTATCATGGAATCCTGCCCCTCCACCTCCAGCTTCTACAGTAGTGCCACAGCCAAGACTCAGCATAATGGCATGAACAACATCATTCGACTGTTCCTGAAGAAGGGACTAGTCAATGACCTAGCCAGAGTTCCTCACAGCCTAGACCTGTCCAGGTAAAGTAATGCCCTGTCCCATTGGTTGGTGAGGAATCAGCTGGTCTTGTAAGAAAGCATCAGATGTAGCTGAAAATTATGATGTGTGTACTAAAATGGATAGATGTTAATTGGTTTAATGTTGTTCTTGATGCTTTCTGAACTGATGAAGACTGCTTTTCTACAAAAGTCTTGCCTTCTAGATTTGGTGCAGTTTCTTCTTTGCACACCTTTGTTCTGTTAATTCTGTAACAGGGTTGGCTAAACTACTGCAACAGCTTAAACCTGTCTTAGGTAATAGACATCGCATACTATGTCATGTGGAAATACGGGGATTTTTTAACCTACCATTAGTAATCCTTGTTAAGATTGACTACTGAGCCGGCACCTGCAATCTCAGCAGTTGTTTTGTTTTGTCTCAGCCTTCCAACCAAATACTAGAATTATATGTATACACATATCATGCACAGCTAGCCTATTAATTTTTTTAATTATTTATATTCCTCAAACTTAATTTCATTAAAAGCCCTTATTAACAGCACTCCCTAACACACCAATTTTTTTTTAGAGGTTAAACTTCCAAACTGCCTATTTCTCTAGGCAGGAAGAATATATCTTAGTTTGTAGAGGCCTAGCTAGTATGGACGATACCCTGGATTTGATCCCCAATATTGCATAAATCAGGGTTGGTGCCAAATACTATAACCCTAGCACACAGAACGTGGAAGAAAGGGGGCCAAAAATTCAAGGCCCACCTGAGCTGCATGAAACACTCTCTCAAAAATCTATTGCTTTTCTTTGCACATTTGACAATGCTGAAGAATTCAGGGTAAATGTGTTACAGGTGATCCTGAGTTCACATTTATGTGATTTCCCCATTATGTGAACATTCTAAGTTAAACATTTTAAGAAAAAAAAAACAATAAAAACATGATATTTACTCTTCCCATCACTTATGGAGACATGTGGGTCACCTAGCCTTCAATGATTAAACAATCCTGTTTTTATATCCCTATCACTATAAGTTCATTCAATATTCATCATTCCTATAGTCCTTTCTCATCAGTGTTCTTGTTATGTAAATTAAACAGTTTATATTCTTTTAATTTTTTGAAAGCCTTCTGATATGATATCCCAAGTTCATTTGTGATGTCCATGAGCTTTAGTTCACTTGAGTGTTGATTGGTATCAGAGATTGTGGTCAGATCTACAGAATCCACAGGACCTCTCTAGTTTCAGTGGTGCCCTATTTAGCCTCATGTGTCTAACAACACTCAGAAAAGCTACATCTCTACCTGCAGATACTGTGATTTTTCACTGAACTCTATATACTTCTACATTTTACAGACTTAAAAGTGATCATTATGTTTTTAAGGACTAAAAGCTAGGCATGTGGTGGGACACACGTATATCCCAGTACTTGGAATATGGAATGAGAATCAGACATTCACTGTCACTCTCTACTACATAGAGACTTTGACTAGCCTGAGCTAACTACATGAAGCTGTCACAAAATGGATTAAAGACAAAATAAAGGGGTTTGGAGATGGTTTTGTTTCATTAATTAGTTGGATGGCCCTGTTTTTCCTTGATAGTCTAAGAAGTGTTTTGCTATTTGTATTTGGTCAACCAGAATTTATTCTGACTTCTACTCAAGGATTTCTCATGTGCTTGTCATAAAATATGACATTGACTTAACTTTTCTTTTACTGCACTATGTTCTTTGAATGTCTTAATCAAGCAGTATTCTAAACCCCACGTGGAAAGTTGAAAATTCTAGACTTTGCCCCCTTTTCTCTCATTAGTTTCCATTGTAAGAACCTTATGTATATTTAGCAGATTGGCACCTAGTGTTTCTATCCTTAGTTCTTGTATCTTTCTCTATCTCAGTCCCAATATGGCCAACACAGTCAATGCTGCTCTAAAACCCTTGGAAACACTTTCCCGGATTGTAAACCAGCCCAGTAGCCTTTTTGGCAGCAAGAGTGCTTCTAGCAAGAGTAAGTCTGAGCAGGATGCCCAAGGAGCTTCTCAGGACTCGAGTAGCCATCAGCAAGATCCAGGTAGGGAATCAGAATGAATGGACTGGAGAACTGGATGGGTGGGAGTTGTTGCTTTTGGAATGAAACTGTTCTAGCTTATTGTTGTTTACCCGGCAACTTGCTGGCCTTGCAGATAAATATGTCATAATGGTGTGGAAATCTGCCCCACAAGGAATTCCTTTACATTGAAGCTTTGTTTGGCTATCCTCACACATAGCCAAGTCTTTTCCTTCATCACACATTCATTTATGCTCTGAGAATTTGTAAACTTGCCTAAGGACGAGTCATTGTGTTCATGCTTGCCTCATGATGCCCAGCATATAAACACCCTTTGATTATTATGCTGGTTGGTTGATTGTTTCAGGCGAGCCTGGGGAGGCAGAAGTGCAGGAGGAGGATCATGATGTCACTCAGACAGAGGTGGCAGATGGGGATATCATGGATGGGGAGGCTGAAACCGACTCAGTGGTGATTGCTGGGCAGCCTGAGGTGCTCAGTTCACAAGAGATGCAGGTAGGGAGGCAGATCATTCCAATATTCTTCTGTTGCGGCGCTGAACCAAACTCCCAAGTGTTGTGGGTGGGTGAGTACTTTAGATCTTGCCTCAATTCGGTCTTCAGGAGCACAGATATGCTTAGTAGATGCTCAACAAATGTGTTTGAATTGTTTTAAAGTGGGGCTGGGGGCAGAGCCAGGGTGCCATGTACTATGAAATAACACAGATCTCAACCAGACACAGTGAAATGTTAAAGTAAAAAACTGACCTGAGGCCTTTGGGGTGCAGTGTCTTTGATTTACTTGGCTCTGATCATTATTGAAAGCTACTTAGCGCCATCTTATGCCATACCACCAGATCTCACTGGAGTATTTAAATACTAGTCTTCTAAAGATTTTAAAGAAAGCATGATAATTTGATAGCAGTGGGTAAGAAATTGTGGCTATGAACCTTAGCTTCTGATTCTAAAGTGATCTGCATGTATTCCTGGGACAGACTTACCTGGATGGACCCATTTGAAAGACTGTGTGAATGTGGATTTATTAGAAGCATGTGGTAGTCTCTGCGTTAATAGCACCAATTTTGTGGTTTCTATGTAACATCCTATCACATTATAGAAACATATGCTCCCTTGCTGGCTTTTTAAAAAGGGTTTCAGTGCTAGCACCATGATAGACTTGTGTGCATCCATATGTATGTTCTATTTCTCTCCAGGTTGAGAATGAACTGGAGGACCTGATAGATGAGTTGCTTGAGAGGGATGGCGGATCTGGGAACAGTACAATTATAGGTGAGAGCCCCAGAACTGAGTAAAGCCTCTTCCTTTGTCTCAGTCTCTCTTGGGAGGACCCTTTTTCTCATCATCTGCTTGCTCAGCTCTGCCTAAGGGCTCATAGCCAGCCTAGATTGCTGCTTGTCTTGGTGTTGATGATCTTAACAGAAAAGAAATTAACAAGCTGTCTATAGGCCTGTGACAGGTCTGAAGTGTTGCATGTGTCGGGTGGTGGTGGGGTGACCATCAGTATAGATGATAACATCAGGCACATCAAAAGAGTGTTTATAATGGAGGCCTAGAAGAGGCTGTAGGATGAGAAAATGCTTTTCTTTCAGTTCTTCAATGAAGTCCAGGGCCTTTTTGCCTTTGTGTCTCAAAATGTAAAGTAAAAAAAAAAAAAAGTGGTCATTCCTTAAGGATGGCTCCTTTTAAGTCTCAAATGGAAAATGACAAAGTAAACAAACCAGCTGCCACCTCACTGTGAAGGTGTTTATGTTTTTATTTTACTGGTCAAGAAAACCAAAGGATAAATGGAAGTAGGCATGTATTCTTAAAAGATACAAAGCTTTTTCACATCCATCGTACTCTGTGATTGCACAATTAGTGGGATTGGCAAGACAGATGTGATCGTTCCATTTTACAGATGAGGAAACTGAGACTCAGACAGGTAAAGTGACTGGCCAAGCTCATCTAGATAGTTGACAGCAGAGAATCGAGGTATTCTCCCTCATCGGAAAAAGAAAAAGGAGGAAAAGCCAAACGTGGATATCTATTAGGTGTACATAGCTACTTAGAGGCACCCAGTCTGGAAAGGGAAGTCCTCTGTTGTTCAGTGAAGGCTCTGCTCTGTAACCTTCAGTGAGCAGAAGTGGAGAGGATGAATCACAAGAGGACGTGCTGATGGATGAAGCTCCTTCCAACCTCAGCCAAGCTTCCACCTTGCAGGCCAACCGAGAAGGTGAGAGTGCCGAGGCCAGAAAGGCCTCCCTTCTTGCCCTGCACGTCTGCCAGACACTACACTAGGGTTTTCCTGGAGGCAGCTGCCCACATGTGCAGAATAAGGAAGCATCTGTCTGCATGCGCTGACATACACCATCCACTTTATCCTCAGCCAGTTTTTCAAATAACGTTTTACTACTGCTTGCCCAAAGTTTGTCACTTCTTACTTGGTTCGCTTTCTTCTCACCCACCTGCTGTCATCGCTCCAGATTCCCTCTTATCAACAGGATGCAGTCAGTAGCAAAATAGGACTGGAAAGGCAAGGGGGCACCAACAGAGTTGGCCAAGCCCTACATCATGGCTCCTCAAGCACCACCCTGGAGCCAGCTTCCACATTTCAGCAACCCTGCTCAGCGTGTCGATGCATTGATTGGCACTCTCAGGAAATCTGGGCTGGCTCACTAAGTCTGTACATCACCCTAGATCTGATTCTTCCTCTCTTAGAGTCAGATACCCCATCGCCTTCCCACTCAGTCTGCCGGCCTGCACAGTGGCCTGTTTTCTAGCTACTCAGTATAGTCCTCCAATGTGCTCCCTTTGTTTTAGATTCCATGAATATCCTGGACCCTGAGGATGAGGAGGAGCACACTCAGGAAGAGGACAGCAGTGGCAGTAACGAGGATGAGGATGATAGTCAGGATGAAGAGGAGGAGGAGGAGGAAGATGAGGAAGATGATCAGGTGAGGGGGGACTGTGTTTGGGTTGGTTCAGATGACCTCTTCCATGGGAGCACAGAACTACAGAAAAACGGACAATCTGGGTTACTAGCTAGCCTCGTCGCCTCCCTCCCTCATGTGCTCATGTGGCCATGACACCAGGCTTCAGAAAACACTTACCTCCAGCAATTCTCCATCTCCTATTTTCCCTTAAGGAGGATGATGAAGGTGAAGAAGGAGATGAAGAAGATGATGATGATGGTTCTGAGATGGAATTGGATGAGGATTACCCTGATATGAACGCTTCTCCCTTGGTCCGATTTGAGCGCTTTGACCGGGAGGATGATCTCATCATTGAGTTTGACAACATGTTCTCCAGTGCTAGTAAGATACAGGGGCTCAGCTGGGTTTTTACCTATTGATTCTTATACCCTTCTCTAGGGTAAGCCAAGCAGAACTAAAGCAGCCATCAATCTGATAGAGGACACCACTTTTACTGTCTTGACATCTGGGTCAAGGGATGTTTGAATCCATCTCTCTGGATAGCGTACATATCTTTGCAAGAAGGAATCGGAGGAGGCTGCTTTTAACTATCTCCACCTCAGTAAACAGGGAGCTCTTAGAGCCTGGACAACTTGATGTTTTGCTTGATTGAAAAAAATGAGACCAAGTCTGATGACTACATGAGGCACCTGAATGCACACTGCAGTGACAGGGCAATCAATCCTTAATTTGTAACGATGGATCTCAAGGGTTTGGATGGACATCGCTGAGCCTGGCATTAGGGAGTGGATTTTATATATTCACTGTTCATCATGGATGCAACTGATTGGGAGAGAGAATGAATCTCTCCACTCCTTTTCTATCAACATCAACGTTCCCTTGTAGCGACGAGTTGTAGCCTCAAGCTGTCTTCATGGGACAGGTCTTACTTCAAATCACAAGTATAATATAGCTGAAAACACTTTTAACAGTTTTGGTCTGTTGTCTTGGCCATAATCTTTTACCTCTGAGCCTCAGTTTGTCACCTGTAAATGAAAAGCATGAAGAGAAAAACAAAATGAGCAGTAGATAATTTTCAAGATATCTTCTATGATGTTCTTAGAATTTTTGCGCGTTTTGTCAACCTTCCTTGTATTTGAGTCTTCGTTCATTCAACAAAATGAATGAATATCTGAGATGTGCCTACCAGTCTTGGTACTGGGGATAAGGTGGTAAAGAAAAACAGGAGTTTTCACCCTCTGTAGGAACTTATGGTCTGTAAGGAATTATAAATGAGAAGGCACCACATTTTAGTATGGTAATGCACAGAGTAAAGGTATATTTAACCTTACCTGTTAGACTTTAGAAGTAACATCTTGGGCTGAGAACAAAACAGGTGAGGAAGGGAAGCAGAGTCTTCTAGGCCAAGGGACCAGCATCTGAAGTGCTTAGAGGCATCACTGTGGTTGTGTAGAAAGTGGGTTGGGAAAAGGTGGGATTACATTGAGGTGGTGGCATAACCTATGGTTATGAGATTGTATTAGGTTTGGGAATGAGGGAGAAAGATCACATTTCCATATGAGTAAGACCCAGGAGACATGGTTCTATACATGAACAGCCATGGAAAAATTTATTTTTGGCACTGACCCCTTTTGCATATTTGCCTTGCAGCAGACATTCCCCCATCCCCAGGAAATATCCCTACCACCCACCCATTGATGGTACGCCATGCAGATCACAGTTCCCTGACATTGGGCAGTGGTTCTTCCACAACTCGTCTTACCCAGGGCATCGGTCGCAGTCAAAGGACCTTAAGACAGCTCACTGCCAATACAGGCCATACCATTCATGTTCACTACCCTGGGAATCGCCAGCCTAACCCTCCTCTTATACTCCAGAGGTGAGTTTGTGTTGAAGCAGAATCATTGAGAAGTTGGACTCAATGGAGCTCTTAAGAATTATAACTGAACTTCAACATTGTCTTGACCATAAGGATAAAAAGTCCCTCACAAATAAGGTGTGTGGCCCATTTTAAGTGAAATAATTTTAAAATGAAAGAGTGAATATACGTGGCTTAAAGGTGTACAACAGAGGCATTAATACCTAACATGGTGCCTGGCATATCAAAGCTTCCTAGTAGTACTTGGGTGTTCAAGGAACTAACTATAGAATAATAAGCAATTCAATCTCAAAGTTATTAAACTGACATGCTAATAAGAATGGTAGTAAAGATTTCGATGCAGTATGATAAAGTCTACCCATAATCCTATAAGTTTAATAGATCTACATGCTCCATTTCATGCTCCATTTCAAGGTTTCTGTGGGCTTAAAAGTGAAAGTGGTACCTTACCATTACCCTACAGGTTGCTTGGTCCCTCTGCTGCTGCTGACATTCTCCAGCTGAGCAGCAGCCTTCCCTTACAAAGCCGAGGCCGGGCCCGCCTCCTAGTAGGCAATGATGACGTCCATATCATCGCCAGGTCTGATGACGAGCTGCTGGATGACTTTTTTCACGACCAGAGTACAGCCACTAGCCAAGCAGGTAAGTTTACACCGTAAGAGGGAGGGTAGAGTTCTTCAATTCTCGTTCAATCCTAAGAAGAACAACAGTACCTTTCCTGAAGAAACTACATTTTATAGGAGCCAAAACCACTTGGTGACTTAGCCAAGGACAACAACTCTTTATTGCTTCTGGGTACCTGTTATACAGCGTGACAGACCATGGGTGCTTTTAGGAAAATAATGCAGTTTTTAGGTCAATCAACACTTCATAAGGCCAAGAATTTCACTTGATTTTGTTCTCCTATAGGAACCCTGTCTAGTATCCCAACAGCTCTAACCCGATGGACCGAAGAATGCAAAGTTCTTGATGCCGAGAGTATGCATGACTGTGTTTCAGGTCTGTGGCAACTTGAATATCAGGGTAGTAATGAGCCTTTCAGTGCTAGAATGAATATGCAGAGCGTTGTTTTTGATTTTCTGGCTATTAGCGCTGCCTCTCTACTTCTCAGCCTTTCCAAAGTAGCCTCTGATCTTCACCTTTTTCTTGTAGTGGTTAAAGTGCCCATTGTCAATCACCTGGAATTCTTGAGAGATGAGGAGCTAGAAGAAAGAAGGGAGAAACGCAGGAAACAACTGGCTGAGGAAGAAACAAAAATAATAGACAAAGGCAAAGAAGACAAGGAGAACAGAGATCAGACTGCACAGGTGAAGTGACTACAAAGGACTTAAGAGATGCACCATTTTGTGTTTATTATTGTTTTGCCATGCTCATAGTACTAAACCACTAAAAAATTATAGAACATGGAAGATTGTTCATTTCCAGATTGACTGTTTATTCATCTGGTTTTTAGATAAAAAGGAAAAAATCAAAACCAGAGGTAAATTATTTCTCCATTATCTTACTGGGAAAATGTGAACCAAAATGGTTCCTTATACAATATTCCTAGTTTGTAATCTCTATCACTCTAAGGCCTAAAGGTAGACCCTCACTCAGCCCACATTCTTGGTTCTAACTTCATTTCACGGTGGACTTCAGGAAATTTTCCCACTGGAAATCTGTTACCATACAACTAATGTATATACATAAAAGCTTAATAGAAATACAAAAAAAGAATAGAGTAGAAGGCTGTGGTGTATCCCACTCAGCAATTGGGATATTAGGTAATTTTTTTTTATTTACTTTACATACCAATCAAAGCTTCCCCTCCCTTCTCTCCTTCCAGTCCCTCCCTCTCACATACCCTCCCCTTATTCCCTCTTTCCCTTATCCCTTTCTCCTCAGAGAACGGAAGGCTGCTGATGGATATCAACCCACCTTGGTATATCAAATTGCAGTAGGACTAGATGCATCTTCTATTGAGGCTAGATAAGGCAGCCAAAGACAGGCAACAGAGTAAGGAACAGCCCCTGCTTCTCCCACATGAAGACCAAGCTGTATATCTGTTAGATATGTGTAGGAACCTAGTCTCAACCCCTGTGGGCCCAGGTTACTTGATTCTTTAGGCTTTCTTGTAGTATCCTTGACCTATCTGGCTTCTTATTAGGTAAATTAAAGGCATGAGGAGATGGAGATAACCTCAGTTTCCTTCCCACCCAAGTCAAGTAACAGCTTAAAACTAACTCCAGTTCCCCGTGATCCGACTCTGTCTTTTGGTCTTAGCAAAACAAAACAAAGACATCCCCACAAACAGTTCAGAGAGCTCTTACCTCAAAACATTAGGGCAAAGAAAAATACTGGGATTGGCTCAGTGGTAATGTGCTTGCTCCATATAAGCCAAGTACATTACACTTACTCTATATAAGCACTTGGCTCTATATAAGCCAAGCACTTACATGCAGGCACATACTCCTACACATGAAAAGAAACGAGGGGGGGGCATTAATATTGAGGGTATAGCTTAGTGATAGGGCACTCTCCCAGTCTGTACAAGATCCAGGTTTGATTCCTAACATGCTAACTAAAATTAGTGCAGACGCATTGAGGTATTTGTTTATAACAGGATTGCTCTAATATCTTTTTTTTTTTTTTTTTTTTTTTTTTTTTAATTTAATTTTATTTTATTTTTTTAATTTACATTCCAAATCACTTCCCCTTTCCCGTTTCCTCCCTCCCCGAAAGTCCCATAAGCCCCCTTCCCTCCCTCTTTTCTCCGTTCAACCCCCTCTCATTACTCTGTCCTGGCGTTCCCCTAATATCTTTATATAAAACTTTGCCTTAGAAACAGTAATATTGTATATGACTAAAAGCTAAAATGGACATTGGATTTTAACTCTGTGTTAGAATGCTTCTTGATCCAAAGCAATACCCAAAAACAAAGCTAGAGTGGAAAATATAATAAACTCAAAGAAGGGAAATAGATGGAGCTAAGAGTTTCCTGTCTCACAATTGTGCTTATTTCTAATGTGTTCTTTTTTTTTTTATTCTCTCATTGTTCATTTCCTGCTCACTCCTGTACTTTGGTCTTTATGTAACCTAATGCATTCTTTCTAGTGTGTTGCTGGAGATAAAAACTAGGATCTCACCCTTGGTAAACTTTTGAACTCTCCATCTGTGCTGTATCCCCAAGTCCTCTCCAAAGCTGTTGAACATTAGTATAGTATATATAAAGGAATTGGATAATATTTTGTATTCTGAAATGCCCACATGGCCAAGTTACTGAATTCCTGGGTAGTCTAGGTAAGGGATAATGACTCTCATATTTGCCTTTCTTGTGTGCTTGTAAACGTCTCCCAATAGTTTCTCTTCTCTTTGCAGTGTACTGTATCTAAGACAAATGACTCCACTGAACAAAATGTCTCAGGTAACCCTCTCTCCCTTCCATTCATGCTAATTAATCAATGGATTCTTTCCAAATAGCTGGCCACACGGGCTGAAGATGGACACTGGTGCTCTGTGGGATGAGGTAGTAGATTGTATAGTTTTAGGGTCATACCCCGTCTTGGAGATAACTATACAGTCTACTGTCTTTCCCACGGTGGTACACTTCCCATCCAACTAGCCCCATTCAGGTTTCTGTTATGGTTATGCTGTGTTTCAGTCTGATATGTACACAGGTCATGTATCTGTTGTTTTTCCCCACAAGCTAGGCATGTACATCTTTGAGGTACATTCTTTGATATGGCACTTCATTAGAATATCTAATGGCAGTGGTTCTCAGTTGCCAGTCCTCAACGAAAATTAACACAGGGAAGTCTAGTGTGTATTTCAGAGCTAGATTTTTTTTCCATTCAAAAGACTTTTATGTCTAGAAGTTATGTTCACCTAGATCTTGGATAACAAAATATTGTTACTAAATTGTTGTGTTTTTTTCTTACAAAACAAAAAGTAATGCCTTCTTTAGTCCTTTTCACTCTTAATCTAAAATCTTAGTGGTCTATGGAATCTAAAAGTTTTAAAAACATCGTCTTTAAATCATACATACATTGCATATATACAGCTCCTATTCCTTCTAATCTTTTAATCATTTTCGTCATTGGTCAGTGTGGTATCATGTTTGCCTCAAGTCTATTTAGAACTTCCTTCTGGAAGTATCCTTAAATCTTCTGCCCTTGAATTGGGAGACTTGTTTTTACCAAAGCCTACATAATATTTTCAAAACATTAAAAGGAGAATAGATTTCCCAGTGCTCTTAATCTAGCAAAAGGTATGTGAAAGGGTCTATGCTACAAGGTAAAATGGCCTTTTGCCTACTGCCCTTACTAGACACATCTGCACATGTTGGGGTGAGGTAGTAAGTTGTATTGTTGTGGGGTAGGGATTTTAGGCCCCAATAAGAAGGTAACTATACAACTTACTACTTTCCCTGGTGTGTGGCATATTCACATTAAGTCTTGGCAGTATTGACTCCATTAGAGAAAAGCTGTAAATGTTTATTCAGTAAACAGGAATATAATAACGGGAGGTAGAAGGGGCAGATGAGGCAAATAATGTTAGATTACTTGTCCATATATTAGAACACATTAACTTATATTTTACCATGGAGTATAAACTGGACATTCTGCTACTCTTTAATTCAATAATAACTTCATTTACTCATAATAGAATATGAATATGAAAAATGTGAATGGAAACTCTTCTTTAGGAATTTTGATTAGAAAGCCAGGCATGTTGGTTCATACTTGCAATTCTAACACTTAATAGGTGGAGGCAAGAAAGCGAAAGTTCAAGGACAGCCTTGGCTTTAGAGTGAGCTTAGGCTGCACGAGACCCTGTCTGTAAACAACAGCAGCATTGTAAAATTATGAATAAATTCTGGCCATTTCTTGTTCCAAGTAGATCAGGAAATGTAAGGATCTATAAGCTTTTAGTAGATTTTCTGGGTAGCCTTGCCCTATCTACGTGGTATGCAACTGTTCCCTTCTACCTGGAACATAGAAAAGATTGTATTCTCTAGACCATCAGAGTCGTATCTCTGGTGTTGAGACACAGATAGTATTGTGATTTAAGCCCTCATCATTATGATATGCCAGCCAAGAACTGTTTCTGGGAACAGATTGATTTAAGATTTTCATGTCTTATTTGAATGGGTTCTTACCAGGCTGCATGTGCTGATTGGATTCTTCCATGGTCCTTCGCTAAGTTCCCCTTAACCTCGAATATCATTCTTTCCAATAAAGATGGGACTCCTATGCCTGACAGCTATCCAACAACCCCCTCTTCAACGGATGCTCCTACATCTGAGTCCAAGGAAACACTTGGCACCCTACAACCTTCCCAGCAACAGCCAGCACTTCCACCCCCACCATCCTTAGGAGAGATTCCTCAGGAACTTCAGTCCCCTGCTGAAGAAGTTGGAAACTCTACACAGCTACTGATGCCTATAGAATTGGAGGAATTGGGTTCCACAAGACCAAGTGGAGAAGCAGAAACAACCCAAATGGAATTGTCTCCAGCTCCCACTATAAGTGAGTAGAATATCAACATTAAAGGGGCATTAAAAGAAAAGAATTGCTATCTTTGTAACTTTTCTCTGCTTTCTCACTGTAAAGAATTAGGAGCCTCAGAATCCTCAGTTTACACTTCAGCTTTCTTAGTTGAAACTGAGATTTCTTCTTTGTGTCCTCAGTTAATTATTGTTGTATATCTTAATGATAGTATGAAGGCAATACTCATTTCTTAACTATTATGTCAGGTTCGTTATTTAACTTCTTTGAAAATAATTTTTCAAAGTCGATGGTGCCTTCATTCATAAACTGAAATTTTATATCGTTCAGTTTTCCTATCATTCACATACCTACTGCTCACTTATTTAAAATAGTGCATCAAAATTCTTCTCAACAAAATAGTTTTAACAAGACTTTTTAACTGACTTTACCATAATTTCTATGTTGTAGCCTGTAGATTTTTTTTAAGATGCCAGTTTTGTTTGTTTTTGTCAGGAACTGTCACAATTTCTTTTCCTGTTGCTTGCTGCAATAAAGTAATCTGACAAGTTATTTTTAGGGAAGAAGGGTTTATTTTGACTCACAGTTCCAGGTTCTATTCTGTCACAGCAGAAAACTTAAAGGAGCTGGTCACATATCATTATGCATAAAACAATACATGCATGCTTCTCAGTGCCCCTTCTCCAATTAAACAGCCCAGAGTCCCTGGGAGTGCTACCACCCCCAGTGGTAATTCCCAAAAGATTTTTTCAGAGGCCTATCCATGTCCTAGGTGATACTGGATTTGGTCAAATTGATGATTAACAGTAACCATCACAAGAGCCTTTTCTATTTAGATAACTGGAACCCCTGACATGTGTGTATAACTGGTACCTGCAGGAAAACTGAGAGCTACAAAATCCCTGCCTCAGATATCTAGGAACATTGCTTCACAGACATGTGTAGTACATAGAAAAGTCTTGAGAAGGAATTTAAAGGGCAGTTGTGATGGAAGAATGTACAATAGATAATCAAGTGGTGATGTAGATGATTGAAAAGTCTGTACTAACTGTTGCAAAAGGAAACAGCCCTACCAAAGACTTTGCCTGTTATATAACCTGGATTCAAAGCAGCCATCTAATTTCTCACTCTTCCTTCCTTCCTTCTAGCCTCTCTTTCCCCAGAGAGAGCTGAAGATTCAGATGCATTAACAGCTGTCAGCAGTCAGCTGGAAGGTTCTCCCATGGACACCAGCAGCCTGGCTTCCTGTACATTAGAAGAGGCTGTGGGTGACACTCCAGCAGCTGGCAGTTCTGAGCAGCCCACAGCAGGTAGCTCCACTCCTGGGGATGCCCCATCAGTTGTGGCAGAAATGCAAGGCAGACCTGATGTGTCAAGAGAATCCACCCAGCCACCTGAGGACAGGTAATTACTATACAGCCAAGAGGACACTAGGAATGCATTAGAGGTTATTTCAAGCTAAAACTCATACTTGTTCACTATCGGGCGTGTGGGATGCACTGTGATCTGTGTCTCATATTTGGGAAATGGGTATTAGGAAAGTTTTTGTTTGGTTTGTGTTTGATTTTTATGGGAAAACTGAGAATGATTTATATCCCTTAGCTCCCCCCCTGCATCCTCTGAGAGTTCTTCCACCAGAGATTCTGCCGTGGCCATCTCTGGAGCAGATTCTCGTGGGATTCTAGAAGAGCCACTCCCTTCAACAAGCAGTGAAGAAGAAGATCCCCTTGCTGGTAAGTCCATGCGTGCCATATAATGATAGAGTTTGTGTTTCCAAAAACTCTTGCTTGGATAGACATACCGTCCAAACACTTTCCTCTGGGTATGTGTGTCAGTCGGGAGTGGAGGTTTTTGAAGATAGACTAGCAATAAGAGGATACAGGTGTTACACATAGAATGAGTTCAGACTTAGAAGTCAGGTTAGCCTTAGCTCACTCATATTCTCCATCTGTACCATTTTCTACCTTAATAAAATAGGACCATTATTTAATATCTCTAATCCTCATTGACAGACACTATGTTAGTAAATTTTCCATTGATGAATCAAATGTCTGAAATAATCAACTTTTAAAAGAATGGATTGATTATCTTACCTCACAGTTATGGAGTTTTCAGTCTTTGGTCAGTTGTTTCTTGGTCTCTGTAGTAAGATACTACTACATAATGGTGGCCACACACAATCTACATGAATCTTTATAAAGGTTGACTGACAGAGTGCACCACTAATGAACTATTTGATGCCAAGGAAGATGGGTTGGTGGCTCTTCTCCATATCTTTGCAAGCAATGAAAACACAAAAAGCTGATTTTCTCAACTCATGCTTTGTGTTTCTTCTCTGAGTATTATACCCTTGAACATCCATGAAGATGTAAGTCCCTTTACATGTACATCTCCTAGGTATCAGTCTCCCTGAAGGTGTGGACCCCTCCTTTCTGGCCGCTCTCCCTGATGATATCCGTCGGGAAGTTCTACAGAACCAGCTGGGCATCCGTCCACCAAGCCGAAGTACTCCCTCTGCAAATAGCTCAGCTCCTGCAGTAGTAGGGAACCCTGGTGTGACTGAAGTGAGCCCTGAGTTCCTGGCTGCCCTGCCTCCAGCTATTCAAGAGGAAGTATGTGAGCGGGAGCATGGTGAGAGCAGGCTTAGCTGGAAAAGAGCTATACTCTTATTGATTTCTTTTCTTTTATAGGTGCTAGCACAGCAGAGAGCTGAACAGCAGCGACGGGAACTGGCTCAGAATGCCAGCTCAGACACCCCCATGGACCCTGTGACCTTCATTCAGACTCTGCCCTCAGATCTGCGCCGGAGTGTCCTAGAGGACATGGAAGACAGTGTGTTAGCTGTGATGCCACCTGACATTGCAGCTGAAGCTCAAGCTCTAAGGCGAGAACAAGAAGCCCGGCAGCGGCAACTCATGCATGAGCGTCTTTTTGGACACAGCAGTACTTCTGCACTCTCTGCCATTCTCCGAAGCCCGGGTACAGAGGGAGGCAAGTGGGAGGGCTCTGGAATATATTGGCCTTGTTTTTTGATTAGCCTCTTTTTTTATTACCTGTTGTGTTGCTTGAACCCAGTTTCTCTTCACTTCACCAAATTCACTTTCCTTTTTCTTTTCTTGTAGCTTTTACCAGTCGCCTGAGTGGCAACCGTGGAGTCCAGTATACTCGCCTTGCTGTACAGAGGGGTGGCACCTTCCAGATGGGGGGTAGCAGCAGCCATAATAGGTACCCTTGTCTTTTTAAAAAAAAAAAAAAAAAAAAAAACAAAAAACCTTACTATACTACCTCTGGGTCCTTTAATTTTATAAGTAGAGAAGCTAAAAGACTTAGTGGCAGCCTGGACCATTCTGGGCTATATTTTCCTTGAAATGAATAGACCAGCAAAATCCATTTAAATTCCCTTATTTTCAAAGTGCCACAACTTTGACTAGGCTTAACTGAAAGACCAGACTCAAAAAGGCAGGCTAGCAGCGGATACTAGTTATGATGGTTTGAACAAAACAGAAAGTGGGAGCCTACTTGGCCTTAGGACTGCAACAGATATGCTACAGAAATAGGGGAGGAGTTACTTATTGACTAACTAGGAAGAAGCACAATAGGTTTAACATTCTAAAACAATTCCAGAAGAGATCAGTCCTTATAAAAGAATGGCAGCCCTTTAGAGAAGGCAAAAACAAGCAGTGTGGGTCATAGATCTTAGATTTTCATCACTTGGTAAATGATTAAAATATGAATCTCTGCTCACTTCTCAGTGGTCATATAATAAAGAGCAAATTATCTGATTTGTTTGAGCCTCTTACTCAAATCTCAATGTTGTACAACATCCTTCAAGGAAAGGAGTTGTAAAGTACCTGGTATGTGGTAGATACACAAAAGAGTTGTTGCTGTGGATTATTTTGTCTTCTTTTACAGTCTCCCTGGGATTGTCCCACTCGTTCTTCTCTCATATACCTCATATACTGATCCTAGTGCTTTAGCTAATGTTACCCAGAAACCATGCTCTGTTTCCAGGCCTTCTGGCAGTAATGTGGACACACTCCTCCGCCTCCGAGGACGACTCCTTCTAGACCATGAAGCCCTGTCTTGCCTCTTGGTCCTACTTTTTGTGGATGAGCCAAAGCTCAATACTAGCCGTCTACACCGAGTACTAAGAAATCTCTGCTATCATGCCCAGACCCGCCACTGGGTCATCCGCAGCCTCCTGTCCATTTTGCAGCGCAGCAGTGAGAGTGAGTTGTGCATTGAAACACCCAAGCTCTCCACAAGTGAAGAAAGGGGCAAGAAGTCAAGCAAGAGCTGTGCATCAAGCAGCCATGAGAACCGCCCCCTGGATCTGCTCCACAAGATGGAGTCCAAAAGTTCTAATCAGCTCTCCTGGCTCTCAGTATCAATGGATGCTGCTTTAGGCTGTAGGACTAACATATTCCAGATTCAACGTTCTGGAGGACGTAAACATACAGAGAAGCATGCAAGCAGTGGTTCCACTGTCCACATCCACCCCCAGGCTGCTCCTGTTGTCTGCAGACATGTTTTGGATACACTCATTCAGTTGGCCAAGGTGAGGAGCTTGAAGGAATCCTTGACCCCAGGGCTTTCTGGGCATCAACACCTTGGGTGAGATCTGGACAGTAAAGGGCTAACAAATCTCTTTGTTTTATATTTTATATTGTGCAATTTGCTGTTTCTGAGAAATTGTCCAATAAATAACTTCATGGAGTTTATCTTTGTTCTTTACAATTTTTAATGTACTATCTTGGTCATCAAAACAACTGTTTGCACTCTATATAATTCTTGTTTTTTACAGATAAAGAAGCTGAGATTCAGAACACCTTAATGACTTTGTCGTTTGACTAGAAAGTGACAAACTCAGTATTTTTTGAATAATAAACAGTGCTACTATGTATTGGGGGCCCACCTGTACTAGGTACCAGGCAAAATGCATTACCTCATTTAATACCAACAACCTTGCCAGGCTGTGTTGTTGTCCTTGTTTCATAAGTGCAGAGAGACAAAAGATTTAGAAAAGATTGCTAATCTCGTCTTGCTGCAAAGTCCTTATTTCTTTAGGCTGCTTCACCATCTACTGGATAAAAGTCATCTGTTTTATGTTACCAGAGCTGTTAAAGAAAAGGAAGAGTCTGAGAAACAATTGTCTTTTTCCTGTCAGGCTTAACCTTTACAGAGACTCTTTAGATCGAACCTATTCTTTTCCCTGCAGGTGTTTCCCAGCCACTTTACACAGCAGCGGACCAAAGAAACAAACTGTGAGAGTGATCGGGAACGGGGCAGTAAGCAGGCCTGCAGCCCATGCTCCTCACAGTCCTCCAACAGTGGCATCTGTACAGACTTCTGGGACTTATTGGTAAAACTGGACAACATGAATGTTAGCCGAAAAGGCAAGAACTCAGTGAAGTCCGCACCAGTGAGCGCTGGTGGTGAAGGGGAAACTTCCCCACACAGCCTTGAAGCCTCTCCACTGGGGCAGCTCATGAACATGTTGTCACATCCAGTCATCCGCCGGAGTTCTCTTTTAACTGAGAAACTCCTGAGACTCCTCTCTCTCATCTCAATTGCTCTCCCAGAAAACAAAGTATCAGAAGTGCAAACTAACTCCAACAACAGTGGTTCCTCCACTGCTGCCACCTCAAACACATCTACCACCACCACCACTACTGCCACTGCCCCCACGCCCACACCCCCTGCTGCAACTACCCCTGTCACTTCTGCTCCAGCTCTGGTTGCTGTCACAACTATTTCCACCATTACTGTAGCTGCTTCTACCACAGTGACTACCCCCACAACTGCTACCACTACTGTTTCAAGTAAGTGTTTGAAGTCAGAGCTATGGAGTGTGTGCTATGGCTCCTACCTTACTCTCATTTCCCAATCCAGATAGTCTTCTCTGAATAATAATTATTGTGAGAGCACGATGTGTTCATTCTTACCCTGTTTTCTCTTTATCCCACTCCCCACACCACCACCTTCCATGTGGATGGTGTATCCACCTGTACACATTTGTATAAAGCCACACCTGTGGCTCCACCAAAAGGGGTGGAGTTAAATCCTAAGATTTCCAGACTATACAATAATAGACTGATTGAATGCAGTGTGATTTAAGGTAACAGATCATCTCAAGAAGTAGAGAAAATAAAGGTAGCAGATGAGTTAAGACTTGTCTGCAGGTATAGTTTTTAAAGAATAAGTTGCAGGATATGATAAGGGGAACAATTTAGAGAAATATTTAAGAGGATTTTTGGTAACCTTACAAGCCATAGTTAAGAATATAACTCAGTGGTAGAATGCTTCCATTGTATGTATAACATCCTAAGTTCAGTTCCCAGCATACAAAAATGATTTGGCCTTGATAGGTAGGTTGTAATTTTCTCTGCTTTGCCAGTTTGAAACCCTGAACAGTGCAGCACTTCCAGGCTTATGACAGTCACAGAGCTTTAATATGTTTGCTTTCCTCGAAGCTTCCACTACTAAAGGCAGCAAATCTCCAGCAAAGGTTGGTGAAGGAGGTACCAGTGCTATAGACTTCAAAATGGTGTCCTCTGGCCTCACTGAAAACCAGCTACAGCTCTCTGTGGAGGTGAGTCTAAGCTCTTATACCTTCTGAAGTTGAAGGAAAGGAGTAGACATTTCAGTTCTCAGGTTAGGGCTTATTACCTCTCATATATTTTACCTAGGTATTGACATCCCACTCTTGTTCTGAAGAAGGCTTGGAAGATGCAGCCAATGTGTTACTGCAGCTCTCTCGTGGGGACTCTGGGACCCGAGACACTGTACTTAAGCTGCTACTGAATGGAGCCCGCCATCTGGGTTATACCCTCTGTAAACAGATAGGTAATAATAATATTAAAACATTCTATTCTGTCTTCTTATAAGACTAAGGCACAGACACACACACACACACACACAGAGATTTTCTCATCTTGAAGATATGCCTATTCGATGATCAGGTTCAGGAGTATGTTCAGAATAATGGCCTCCTTTATATAGTTTTGAGGATGCAAGAGTTTTAGCACTTGAAAATTGTCCATGGGTGATACATGATTATCTCGTAGTCCCATAGCATCCTTTGAGGGAGGATAAAGAATACCACAAAACCTGAGTAAGTTTAAGAGCTATATAAAATTTAGATCATGATCTGTCTCCAGAAAAGGTCCTTTTTATTCTCTATACCAAACTGCATTTTGTGTAGATTCAGTAAGATAGTCCAATGAATTGGTAGTCCTCAAGTGGTTGGTCCACAGAATAAACAATAAACCAAATAGCAAAATTTTCTCTTCACTTAACATTTCCTGCAAGGATGTCCTGGTAAGGTTCAGCTTTATGCTTTTAAGGAAAACTCTGACCACATTAATCCTCTGCCTACCCAGGTACCCTACTCGCTGAACTACGGGAATACAATCTGGAACAGCAGCGGCGAGCCCAGTGCGAGACCCTCTCTCCTGATGGCCTACCTGAGGAGCAGCCACAGACCACCAAACTGAAAGGCAAAATGCAGAGCAGGTGGGTATGGGCTAGAATCTGGAACATTTGAGAAGTGGCTTTGGCTGGTTTTCCTCTTCTGTGTTTTTTCTATTTGTTCTATAAGTTCTATAACATACTTAACCTGGTGTTTTTAAAAACTTCTCTAATGTCTAATACTATCTTTAAGGTTATTTTCTCTAGTTAATACCAGAATCCCCCCTTGCTCTGAGTATATACTTTGATGTCAATATATATAAGCCACCTCTACACTGTACAGGTTTGACATGGCTGAAAATGTGGTAATTGTGGCATCTCAGAAGCGACCCTTGGGTGGCCGGGAGCTCCAACTGCCTTCTATGTCCATGTTGACATCCAAGACATCTACCCAGAAGTTCTTCTTGAGGGTACTACAGGTCATCATCCAGCTGCGGGATGACACACGACGAGCTAACAAGAAAGCCAAGCAGACAGGCAGGCTAGGTATAAAACTAGAGTGTCTAATTGAGGGTGGTAGTGATGATGGTGATGCTGTGGGGGTGTGGGATGGATCCAGAGTCCTTGTTCGAGCTGGGCTAAAATGTCCTGTTTTGTTTCTATTTGACCTTTCCATAAAAGAACATCACCGCTCCTTTTTTAAAGTATCAAATGTTGATGGCTGTATTGTATAACCCATTCAATTTACCTGAGGTTGAATAGATCAAGTTACAATTGAGGGGTAATTGAAATCTGGCAAAGAAATGGGGAGACCGGCATTTCTCTGAGAAGGACTTATGAGTATATGCTTTCTTCTGCCTCCTTAAACACTCCTAACTAAAATATTAGCCATGTTCTCATACATTGGCTTCTGTCCCATAGAACACACTCTACATGCCACCATCCATTTGTCTAACAATCCCCTGCTCTTCTCTACCCTGGGACTTGATTATGAGCATACAAAACTGCCTGAACTAAAACTCAGATTCAACAAGATGCCCTATGGCATCCATGAAAAGAAGAAAGAATTTTGGCCATTCCCACTTCCTACATTTTATATCATGCCTTCCCTTTCTCCCTCTTTCTTCTAGGTTCCTCCGGTTTAGGCTCAGCTAGCAGCATCCAGGCAGCTGTTCGGCAGCTGGAGGCTGAGGCTGATGCCATTATACAAATGGTACGTGAGGGTCAAAGGGCGCGGAGACAGCAACAAGCAGCAACGGTTAGCATGATGCCTGTGGCCCCTCATTCATTTCTCTACCCTCCTTCCTGCACCATGTCATCAGTGGGGGTTCATTGCCCATACCTTGTATGCTTTTGCATTACGTTTGCTAGATGAATGCCTCTAGACAAGGTTACTTTCTGTTGGTGTTTCTCTTACTGTTGATTGTTTTGTGTTGATATCTGGTTGAATTTAAAGCTTGGCCATCATACCCCCACTCCCAGCTATCCAGTTAGTAGTGTTTTGCAAATTGTCTTATGTTCGGTGCCTGGGTTCTGAAGGGATATAGGGTTAAAAAAAATTAGTGTTGTGAAATAATGTAGAAACAACTCAAAAGTCCCATGAGCTTGGTATACATTATCTATGGCCATTATTCCACCCTGTCCTTTAATCTCAGCACTCGGAACAGGGGCAAGGTGGATCTCTAGGAGTTCAAGGCCAGCTTGATCTACATAGTAAGTTCCAGGACCAGAGAAACCCTGTCTCAAAAAACATAGTATATTGCTGATCACACTGGACATAGTACAGGATTTGGGGGAATGACTCCAGCAGCTGTAGAAAGAGAAAATAAAGAGCTGCTATTCTGGAGTATTTTATTTTTCTGCCCAGTCTCCTGTCCTACCTGATAAAGACATAGCTTAAATATCCCACCTATGGGAGATTATACTGAGTTCAGTTTGAACAAATAGTAATAGCCAACAAGCCTACTTTCTACCTACCTTAAGAGTATGTACACAAACAGAACCTGGTCCAGAAAACCTACAATTTTTGTCTATATTCAAAGCACCAGTGTAGGGGTAGAGTGGGATCTGAGTAGGAATTGCTTGGGAGCAGCTTACAGAGAATGCAGTCATCCGGGAGCTCTTGGGGAAACCTGCAGGCTCATAGTGAAAAAGAAGCATGCATATCATACTTTTGACCTAGAGAGCTATATACATTGATAACCAGATAGGAAAAAGTATATTTTCAATGTGTGAGACTTTCAGGGGCCAACCTCTAGTCCCAGAGAAAAGCAGAGTTGCACCTTTTATGTGACCTTTTCTCCTTTTATCCAGTCGGAGTCTTCTAACCAGTCAGAGACATCTGTCCGGAGAGAGGAATCACCCATGGATGTGGACCAGCCATCTCCCAGTGCTCAAGATACTCAGTCCATTGGTCAGTACTACTGCTTCTTGTAAAAAAAAAAAAAAAGTTCTAATGGATCTATAAATGTAAAGTCAGCCTGGACAACATAGGGAGAACCTGTCTTTAAAGTAGCAGATTAGGACCTAGGAAGATGAGTCAGTGAGTAAAGGGTATTAGTAATTGCCACCAAGCCTTGACAACCTGAATTTGAGCTCCAGAACCCACATGGTCAAAGGGGAGAGTTCTGATGATTACAAGTTTTACTCCAACATGTGCCCTATGTGTTTGTGCTAAATAAATACATAAAGCTGAGGTAAGATTGAGCTGCTCATATATCAAGCCTGCAGCTACATAGTGAAACTATCTCAAAAGAAATGAGTGAACTGGCTTAGCAGGGAAGGGTACTTGCTACAGAGCCATTACCACGTTTGACCCCTGGTACTTATATGGTAGGAAGGGAAAAAAAATGAACTCCTTTAAATTTGTCCTCTAGTTTCCACACATGCCGTGGCATACACACACCCATATGTATGCACATAACAAAAATTTTAAATAAATGGGAAAATGTTATTGTAAAAAGAAAAAAAGGAGCCAGACATAGTGCCACATGCCTTTAATTCTAGTATTCTGGAGGCAGAAGTATGCATATCTGAGTTCAAGACCATCATGGTCTACATACAAAGTTTCTGTGCAGCCAGCGGTACATACTGAGACCCTGTCTCAACCAAAGAAAAAGAAAGAAAGTTCAGTATATTGTAAAGTTCAGTATATTGAATATGGTATATTCATCAAGTCTTAGCTCCCCCATTTGCCTAGGTCTGAGTTACAAGGCCAATACTGTTTGGGAAACAGTCCAGTGCAGGTAAAGTGCTTGCCATGGGGAATGAATTGAATCCTAGGTCAAAAACAACTGACATATGGTAACACACTCTCTTATAATCCCAGTGCTAAAGAAAACCAAGATGGGCAGATCCCTGGGCTTAGGTTTGAGCTTGCTGACCAACTGGCCTACCCTAATCAGTGAGCTCCAGGTTAGTGAGTGATGATTAGATGGCCGTAGAACAGTACTGTGGGTCGACACCTCTTTGAGGGTCAAATGAGCCCTTTCATAGGGGTCTCCTAAGACCATCCAAAAACACAGATATTTATATTATGATTTATAACAATAGCAATTATAAAATAGCAATAAAAATAATTTTATGGTTGGGGACACCACAATGTGAGGAACTGTATTAGAGGGTTACAGTATTGGGAAGGTTGAAAACCCCTGATCTAGAGGAATAATAGATTGATTTTTGTACATATACACACAATTTTAAAACTATTTTTTAGTTAAAACAGGGATATGCACAGTTGTTACAATTAAATAATTTAATATGTGTGTGATACTTAACCAAGTACCTGACACATAGTAAATATGGCATTTTTCAATAAATATTTATGATTTCAGTATTTCAATAAATATGAATATTTTTTATGTCCTTTAAACATATTACTTTAAAATAGTCTCATAGGACACCCAGTTTTGAAATACTTTATTGAATCATCTGGACTTTGAGAGGTAAATATTACTCCCATGTTCTCTATCCATCTTCTTTTACCCAAGGTCACACGATCTCCAAGTGCAACAGCCAGGACTCAAACCTAGGGCTGACAAGCCTTAACGAATAGTCGGGAAGAAGCCTAAGCAAAACGGAATTTTATGGGGTTCTGGTGTAGGGAGGAAGGTGGGGAAAGGGCTAGTGAGGAAACAGTTACTTCTCTTACCTAGAATATTCAACTAGTCTTGCTACTTGGCTATTAAGCAGTTGTGAATAAACTTCCAGAGAGGAACAAGGAAAAAAATACCAACCGGGGGGGGGGGGGGGGTCCATCATGCACTAAGGCTTCTTAAGGGCTTTAAGAGACTTGAGACTTTTTTTTTTTTTTAGTTATTGAGACAAAATATCTATTTTGTATCCTAGCCTTATCTCTAGAAAAAGAAAGTATGAAGAAGGCAAAGGCAGGATTTATCAGAATTTAATGAACATAATGTTCTGGAAGACAACTTTCCAAAAGTTCCATCGTAGCACATTGCCCTTAACTTGAAGAGGTTCCTTCTCGGCTAAGTAGGCAATGACAAGACTACACAATATATAGCCTTTGAAAACTTGAAAAGAGACTAGTGTATCTGAGGAGTCAAATTTGTTATTTAATTTACCTTCTAGATGTTGTTCAATGAGTAATACTTTTGAGCCCAGTCTGTCTAGTGTCCTATGCTTTTTTGGTCTGGGAAAAACTCTCAAGTAAGAGAGATACTCTGAAAGTTTCTAACTGCCCTTTGTGTGTCTAGTAGTCTCAGATGGAACACCACAGGGGGAGAAGGAGAAAGAGGAGAGACCACCTGAGTTACCCCTGCTCAGTGAGCAACTGAGCCTAGATGAGCTGTGGGACATGCTAGGGGAATGTTTAAAAGAACTGGAGGAATCTCATGACCAGCATGCAGTATTAGGTAAGTTGCTCTCTCTGAGGTTACAGATTCCCAACCCCTTGGTCTGCTCTTGGACACTTTCTGTCAGGTAGTGGTGGTGGTGATTATCTTGCTTTTTCAGTCTAAGTTTGTTGAACTCCCTCTGTGTGTCTCTAACAAGAATTCAAAAGAATTGCCTTTTCTCTTGGTAACTCTGATTTTTGAGATTTGTCTTTATAAATTGATTGCCTGTTTTGCTTTTCTGACTTCCTCTTTGGCTTTGTATTACCCTGCAAGTTTTTATTATTCTATGTTTTATATTTGTGATGTGGTTATGGGAAGGTGGGAGTGTTTATGTTAAACTTTGTAAAGTGTCCCTTTGCTGTCATTGCTATCCTCTAGTGCTACAGCCTGCTGTCGAGGCCTTCTTTTTGGTCCATGCCACAGAGCGGGAGAGCAAGCCTCCTGTCCGAGATACCCGTGAGAGCCAGCTTGCACACATCAAGGATGAACCTCCTCCACTCTCCCCTGCACCCTTAACCCCAGCCACTCCATCCTCCCTTGACCCATTCTTCTCCAGGGAACCCTCATCTATGCACATCTCCTCAAGCCTGCCCCCTGACACACAGAAGTTCCTTCGCTTTGCAGGTACATGAAACTCTTAGACCCATAGATTTTCATCCCTATCTAATTAAGAAAAATGAGAGAGTTGGCAAACATGCTTGCATATAAACACCCAACACACACACACTGCAAAAAATAGACCTAGTTAATTACAGGAGAGTTCTTCTGTAGTTCTTATATTCTTGCATTCCAAAGGATTTGGGTTTTATTGTAAAGCCAGGTGTTATAAATGTCCATTCATTCCTTAGGAGTGGCCCTGGCTTTAGCTAATTCCTGATTTAGGCCCCTAAAACAAATAAAAGCAATACTAGCATTGGTTGCTAGTAGACTGATTTATAGTTTCTTAAGACCTATAATATACTGATTCCTGCTGTCATCTTTTCTCTCAGAGACTCACCGCACTGTGTTAAACCAGATTCTACGGCAATCCACTACCCATCTTGCTGATGGGCCTTTTGCTGTCTTAGTAGATTACATTCGTGTCCTCGACTTTGATGTCAAGCGCAAGTATGTACTCTGCTCCTGGGATGTATTGGGGTGAAGAACTATATAAATGATACCTGTGTCACCTTCCAGGGGGAAAAGCTGTAGTTGTTCCTAGAGTTATAAGGATTTCTTGGTGGTATATTTCTAAAGTCCCATCGCATCCTTTAGAGTCATAGTGGTGGTACAGTCAAAATGAGGCTCAAGACTCCTTGTCATCTCTACTCCTTCCTTCCTATACTTATAAATGCTTCTTTGATTGTTGCAGAAATCTAATATTATAGTCTCTGTAGTCTCTTATTCAGTAGAAATAGGAAAATTTTGAATTCATAATACATGATCTAACCCAGCTGCTATAGACTTTCCAGGTGTGTAGGGTTAAAAGATCAAAGGGAGCATGAGTTTTCCTTCTGAACAGATAGGTTTGCTTTGCCACCCCCAATTCTACTTCCCTTTTCTACATCCTAAGATATTTCCGCCAAGAGCTGGAACGTTTGGACGAAGGGCTCCGGAAAGAAGACATGGCAGTGCATGTCCGCCGTGACCATGTATTTGAAGACTCCTATCGTGAGCTGCATCGCAAATCTCCTGAAGAAATGAAGAATCGATTGTAAGAACTCAGGAGAGAAAACAGCCAAGATGATTCAAGGGCCTATATGCTATATGGTAGCAGTGGCCTAATATGGCCTCAAGTTTAGGGAAAGTAGTACAAAACTCCCAATAGCATTCTGGGTTAGATAATGTTAATTGAGCTTCCTGCATTTGAACTTGGACTGCTGGTTGACCTTTTAGCTGACATAATCACCAAGCTTTAGGCAGACATGGATGTCTTTAATGTCTTTGCAATGTGAGCTTAATATATTATTAGGCTAGGAATAGAAATCTGCCTGCAAAGCAGATTGGTAACCCTGGGTTTGGGAGGTGCCATGCATGTGCTTGAGTTCCCCTGCCAAGTCAGTAATTGTTCACTGGTAGATTATGAAGCCACCTGGAAGAAATTGATAGCTTGCAGCAGTAAGTATCACAGTAGCAAATGAGATAGATTAAAATCATGGTCTATTTTTCCAGAGCTCTCCTGGTACTCTGTTCACTTCTTCATCTGATACTCTCTCCAAAGTCAGATTCAGAGAATCTTAATTGTTTACATGATGCTACATGAATGGTCAGATCTGTCCTGGCTTTCTGCATAGCTCTTATTTCTACTCTCTTATGCAGGTATATAGTGTTTGAAGGAGAAGAAGGGCAGGATGCTGGGGGGCTCCTGCGAGAGTGGTACATGATCATCTCTAGAGAGATGTTCAACCCTATGTATGCCTTGTTCCGTACCTCACCTGGTGACCGGGTCACCTACACGATCAATCCATCTTCCCACTGTAACCCCAACCACCTCAGCTACTTCAAGTTTGTTGGACGAATTGTAGCCAAAGCTGTATATGACAACCGCCTCCTGGAGTGCTACTTTACTAGGTCTTTCTACAAACACATCTTGGGCAAATCTGTCAGGTGAGAGATTGTGGTAGTCTTTAAACTGCCTTTAGCCCTATGACTCTCATATCCTTACCTCCCCTTTCTTTCTGTTCCTCAACCAAGCCATGACCCTATCTAATTGCATTTCTAGGTATACAGATATGGAGAGTGAAGATTACCACTTCTACCAGGGCCTAGTTTATCTGCTTGAAAATGATGTCTCTACATTAGGCTATGACCTCACCTTCAGCACTGAGGTAAGTTGGGAGATACATTTGGGGAATTACCTTGGAACCAACTCTCTGTATCAACAGTTCTGAGAAAGCACTTTGACTTTATCAAACAGGAAATAGAATTGGTAAAATAATCTAAGCTGTTTCCTAGTTTCTCCTCAGTGGGTAAGAGCACATGCTTTGCAAGCCTTATGGCCTGAGTTCAGATCTGACACCCACATAAAAAGCCAGGTATGGCCATGATTGAGTGCTTGGAACTTTGGAGTGCACAGTATTTGGGGAATGCTACACAAAAGAAGATCACTGGAGAAACCTTGTCTAGGGAATAATAGTGCAGAACACACCGGCAACATTATCCTCTGGCTTTTTTATGTGTGCATATTATCACATAAACTTACATTCATACACACATGAAATAGTTTGATTTATGTATATGCCCATGTGTTCAGGTATATACAGACCAGAAGCGGGCATTGGGTCCCATGGAGTTACAGGGCTCTGAGCCACCAAACATGAGTGCTGAGAACCAAACTTGAGCCATCTGGAAAAGTGAGCAGCTTGCACTTTTAATACTGAGCTATCTCTGTAGCCCTAATTTTTTATTTTCAATAAAAGTTTCAGAGCCAGTAAGATAGTTTAGCAGGTAAGGCCACCAAGCCTGATACTGTGAGTTCAGTCAATCCCAGGGCTTAGCGTGGTAGAAAGAGAAAACAGACTCCTGCAAATTTCCTCTGATCCACACACATGCACGATGCACGCACGGGCACAATAAATGTAAGGAAAAAATGTTCCAGGCTAGACATAGTAGCATGCATCTGTAACTCAAGGGCTGGAGGTGCAAAGACAGATGGAACTCAGTCAAATCAGTGAGCAACACTCATTGAGAAACACACAGAAAGTAAGAGCATGATAGGGGAAGACACTAGTCTTTGACCTCTGCACATGCATGCACACACATGTTCCAGTGCATAATTCAGTCCCAAGGACAGTTCATTATAGAAGAAAAAATTAGAATTACCCCTTTCTCACTTGTTTTAGGGACAAAGACTAATTTTCTTCATTCCATCCTTCAGTTTTTTCTCTCTGGGACATGGCAAGGAGTTAGGATGTGTTTTTGCACCTGTGTGTTGCTTATAGCCCAGACCAAACCTGTTATGTATGATTGGTATCTTGGATGCTCTAGGTTCAAGAATTTGGAGTATGTGAAGTTCGTGACCTCAAACCCAATGGAGCCAACATCTTGGTAACAGAGGAGAACAAGAAAGAATATGTACATCTGGTTTGCCAGATGAGAATGACAGGTAGGAGAAGTATCCTTTCGACCTCTGTTCAAGGAAAGAGGTCAGCCTTTTATTCATTTCACATTTTTTGTTCTTATTTCTTATGACAAAGTCAGAGCACTTGACCAAAGTACTTAACTTCATCTACTATCATATAGGGACCTAAAAACAGTGATAGGTAAGGCAGGCAGATCTGTCAGTATCTGGTGTCAAACCAAGGCTTTATTAATAACTCTGTTCAGTTGTATGAATTCTGATTCCATGTCACTTTTTTTTATTAATATTTTACCAGGAGCCATCCGCAAACAGCTGGCAGCCTTCTTGGAAGGCTTCTATGAAATCATTCCAAAGCGCCTCATATCCATCTTTACTGAGCAGGAATTAGAGCTGCTCATATCAGGGCTGCCTACCATCGACATTGATGATCTAAAATCTAACACTGAGTATCACAAGTACCAATCCAACTCTATTCAGGTGAGCTGCTAGCAGAGATGTTGTCCCCATACTCTGATAGTGCCGGTTTATGGATAACAGTATACCTATGCCTCTTTTATTCTTCTGGAGCTGATGTTCTCACCCATCCTGTGAAAGAGCAAAAGGGACTTGATTAATATTTCAAGTCCATTGCCATTTCCCTTAATTTCTTTACAAACTCTCTTTATAACATTGCCTTTTGTGTGTCTCTTCTTACAGATCCAGTGGTTCTGGAGAGCATTGCGTTCCTTTGACCAAGCAGACCGTGCCAAGTTCCTCCAGTTTGTCACAGGTACTTCCAAGGTACCCCTGCAAGGATTTGCTGCCCTTGAAGGTATGAATGGCATTCAGAAGTTTCAGATTCATCGAGATGACAGATCCACAGATCGCCTGCCTTCAGCTCACACATGGTAAGAAAACAACTTATAAGTTGTTCCTTTTCAGTGATTATATTGAGGTTGTAGACTTAATAACTTCTAGACACCTACCCAAGGTGTCTAGAACACCTTTCGACAACTTTATAAACCTCAGTTTGTTAGGTCTATGGAGGAGGTTGAGGTGAGCAGATAGGCTAATAGGCTAAACACAACAGTGATGGCTGGAAAGACATTGGCAAATAGCATTTTAGGGAATCATGGTGTATTCCAAAGCTTTGCCTGGCTGGGCAAGGGCTGGATATAATACATGGTTCAGTGGTTAAGAGCTCCTACTCACAGGATCAGAATTTAGTTCTCAGCACCCATGGAGGTCAGTTTGCGACCACTTTAACTCCCAACTTCTGGATATTATAGGCACCTCCATTAACATGCATATACCCATACATGTATATCACTAGTGAACCAAAATGTCTCCTTAAAGGCAGTTGTTTCTTAGGAAATATCATGGTTGGAGATGTGTGTAATTCAGTTGGTTAAAAGTACTTTTCCAGCACAATACCATGATTCCACTCCTCATACCACATAAATTATGTGCAGTAGTACATGCCTGTAGTCCTGGGAGGCAGGACAATTAGAAGTTTGGAGTTTGAGGCCAACCTGGGATACACAAGACCAGGTCTCAAAAAGTAATAGGAAAAGCTAAAAACTAATAGATGAGGGGCTTGATTAGCAGGTAAGATACATTGCAGAAGACTCGGATTCAGTTCCCAGCACCCACATGATTGCTCACAACCATCTATATCTGCAGTTCTCAGTGCTTTGATACCTTCCTGGCATCAGCAAACACACAGTATGATGCACATACATACATGCAAAACACTTAATATACATAAAATCTTGTTTTAAAGTGAAACCTTAAGGGATAGATGAAATTTACCAACTCACTATATGTGTGACTCTTCCCCCCCCCCCCCCCCATCTCTTCTCCAGTGCATTAGACTTTATCCTATAGGGCCATTGTGTAAGTTGTAGTAAGAGCCAATTTATGTTGCTAGTATTGAAGCCAGATTAGCAGGTTGGAGAAAAAGTGGAAGAGTCAGCAAGAAGCAGTGGGTAGATGAGCTCTGGTTCAGAAAGGAGCAGAAGGTTGGTAATACTGGGTTTCATTTTTCTTTTCTCATGAATTAAATCTTTCTTCATTTTAGTTTTAATCAACTGGACCTGCCTGCCTATGAGAGCTTTGAGAAGCTCCGCCACATGCTACTATTGGCCATCCAGGAATGCTCTGAAGGCTTTGGGCTGGCCTAATAAATAAGGCCCTGCCTAATTCTGTGGGGTTTTTCTACCATTGTTGGACCCGGGGAGGGGGGGGTTAAAGATCCAGAAAGAAAATGTCAAAATCCAATAAATGAAATTCACCAACTCACCATGTGTGTGTCCCAGCTGCCCATGTTCCCTAGTGCATACCTGTTCGCTTCTCATTCTCTTTCCTCTCCCCTTTCCTTGCCTCTCCCTTTTCCATGCCGTCCATGATCCCCACCCCACCCCATGTGTTAAGAAGGCAGTAGCCTTTGCAGGGACCCGTTTGTCCCAAATGAACAGTGTGCTCCTCAGATTCTGTGTTCAGAAGGATTTGCTGCATTGAGACTTGAAACCTTTGGATAGGGGAAAAATTATATATATATATATTTTTTTGTTCTGTTTGCATTTCTTAATTTGTGCTTGGAATGTGTTGATGTGCACAGCTAATGATTCAATGCGAGACAAGATTGGCATCTGTGTTGTGGAGGTTTCAAATAAAGAGCACTCTTCATAACTCACTTTTCACAACGGAGTTTTTTTCAAACTGAAAAACAAAATGGGAAATAAAAAAACCCTCTTATACACATACTAGATAAATGAACTTCCCAGAAAACCATTTCTGCCCTTCCTACTCACCCACCCCACCTCCACTTCTTCAGTCAGTTTCCCCAGATAAAAGACTGACAGACACCAGGAATTTGGGGGGGGGGTTAATTTAAGATGGGATCTTTGCTTGAGGCCTTGAGTATTTGGAACATACTGCAGCAGGTTCTATCAAAACTTGTAGAGTTTACTCAACCCATGCAATGTTTCATTTGGTAAGCATTTATGATAATCCAAGTTTAATTTCCTTACTATGAGTTTTAGTTCCTTTCTAGTAAATCTTAATAAGCAAAATATTTGACTAGCTCTCCACAAGACTACCTTTTTTTTTGTCTGTCTTGTCATTTGTTTGCAAGTATTCAGATTATCTAGTTAGTAGTCTCTTGTGATTTTTACTCTATCCAGCACTTTATCAGACTTTGATGATTTCCACCTTGAACAACAAAAATTTAATAAAAATTTAGTTAGAAAAAAAATCCCAAGTAGTACTTTATTTGTGTGGTTTTTCTTATTTATTGGGGCACTATGACTTAGAAAAAAAATTTTTTTTCCGGGCTGGAATGATAACTCAGCAGTTAAGAGTGCTGACTGCTCTTGAGAAGGTCCTGAGTCCAAATCCCAACAACCACATGGTGGCTCACAACCATCTGTAATGCGCTCTGACGCCCTCTTCTGGTGTGTCTGAAGACAGCTACAGTGTATTTACATATAATAATCTTTTAAAATTTTTTCCTATCGACATCTCATATTAGGTGTAGAAAAGCAAGAGATGTCCTCACCTTGATCCTGTGGACCTGATAAGTTGGCTGACAGCCATTTTCTTTCTATTCAATATTAGCTGTCTTGTATCTAATCTCACTCTAACAACTGAGAAGACAGGTAGGTGCGTTGTCCATATCTCAGAACATCTTGTCTGGGAGGAAGCAGTCATATACAGTGTCTCCGAGTAGACCAGGCAGCCTTGTTGATGGCCTTGAGTAGCATTCTAAAGTTGGGTAGGAGTTGCATTTGAGGAGGAAAGCACCATCTAGGTTGAGCCAAGTATAGTAGAATAGATCACATCTGCCTTGAGCAAAAATATAAAAATGTTATTTTAAAAAAAAATGGTTAGGAGTCCTGCTGAACTTTAGAATGGAAGAATTGTTAGGTCAACAAGAGCTAGTTCTAGATTTGTATGACTGCTCACTTTATTATTGAAGGACTTAAACAGCTGGGGCAGGAAGATTGCTATAAACTAAAGGACAGCCTGACCTGTGTTGAGACCCCGTCTTATAACTTGATTAGTGAGCTAATACAGCTCAGTAGTATGCTTGCCCAGCATACGGAAGGCCCTAGATTTGGTGACCACATCACAAAAGAATTGAAAGGAGTGTATGGGTTTGAGGTTGAGGGGATTGTAGGGATGGAGAATACAGGTAGAATCCTAGTGAAAGAAAGAAAAATATACTTACTAGACTTTAAATCCAGCAAGAGGCCTAGTTACACTACTCATAAAAACTGATATCTAGAAGATGTAAAAATTGGAATGTATTTGTAAAGTAGGATAATATGAAGTACTATCAGTTTTAATATACCCAGCATAAATGATAAGCAAAGAAGTTGCAGTATGAGTTGTGTTAAAGATACGGTGTAACTAGTTCCAGCTGCTTGAGAGGCCAAAAGATTACTCGAGCCTAGTAGTTTGAGAGCAGCCTGAGCTCAAAAAGTTGCAAAATAGGCCAACCATGATTGCATATGCTTGTAGTTAGTTCCAGCTCTCGGGAGGTAAAGGACAATGTAATACCCTGTCCCAAAACATTCCTATGCATGAGGGATCTGAAAAGCCATATAGGTGACAGAATTACTGTTTAATGTCTAAGATGAGTGATGCAAAATGAATAGAAACATGGCTAGGAAGAGGTACATTTACACAATAGGCTTCAATATCACTGGTGATATTTCTTAAACTAGGTATAGCTGGTTATATAAATACCTTTTCATATTATATACTGTGGTACATTAAGATCTACAGTGTTTCACAGTAGGGTTTTTTTTTAACACTGGAGTCTATATGCTGCCCAAGCCTCAGCCTTCCAAGTAGCTGGATATACATATTACACACACACACACACGTGCTACTTTGCCCAGCAGTGCTTTTTTAGTGTGTATGGATGTTGTGCCTGAGTGTTTATCAGTGTACCATGTGTATGCAGTGCCAGAAAAGAGTGTTGAATTCCCTGGACTGGAATTAGCATGATTCTTAGTTTCCATGTGGGTTCTGAGACTCAAACCTGGGTCTGCTGAAGAGCAGTCAGTGGTCTTTACCACTGAAGACATCTCTCCAGCCCTAGTAGCAGCAGCATTTTGATAACAGCTTACCAAGTCTCCCAATGCAGGAACTAAAATGTAGCTTTAATAGATTATAGAGCACTTTGCTAACATGAGAGCCTAGGGTCAGTTGGGTGGAAAGAATGAATTGAAGAAGGTGAGTCATGGGCATAATAGAAGAGATGGTAGGACTTTTTTTTTTCAAATACAATCATTTAGAAAACAGAACAAGCCAGAATTACAAATTAACTTGTAAGCAATGTGTTCTTATAGAAAAACTGAGAAGCTTAAATAATGATGGTACTGGTTATCATGTAGAAATAGAATCTAGTTGGCCCCTACACCTAAGAAACAACCAACAGAACAAAGTAGAAGCTAGAGTGAAAAGACCAAAGAATATAGTCTTGACTATAGGCATTCAATGCACTGTAGTCTAATGGAAACTGAAAATAAAAAGCCTGTTGGAAAAAGAATGACCTTTTTGTTAAGGTTGGGAAATACCACAGGGCTATAGGAAGATAGTAAGTTTGCTCTGTGCTCTGCACTAAATGCTTCAGGTGAAAAAATATAAACTTATTTAAATAAAATAAAAATGTAGGCAGCTAACTCGTGAAATACAGAAAAATTGTGCTAAGGCTAAAAATTACAGAACACATAATGGGGAAAAGTGAGGTAGATGGCTAATATTGGAGACAGCATAAACAGAATCATAAAGCACTAACAATCTAAGAAAATACATTCCTACCTGGCAACATGTTAATCTTACATGTATTTTTTTCTACTTTCCTAAAGCAGGGTCTTTTGTAGCCCAGGCTGACCTTGAACTTACTTATATAGTTGATTTTGAACTTCTAATTCTGCCTTTGCCTCCCATCTGTTGGGATTACACCTGACTTTTCTTTTTATAAAAGTTTTTTTTTTTTTATTAACGACATTTATTGGTTAGGGCTGTGCACACTTGCTAATATACCTGTGGAATTCAAAGGACAGTTCACTGGCATTGGTTCTCTCCTTCCCTGATCTGAGTCCCAGGGATCAAGCTCAGGTCTTTGGGCTTGAAAACAAGCACCTTTACCTATTGAGCCATATGTATTAAAGTTTTATTTTTCAGAATTTGGGGTTCTGGGTTTTGGGGGGGGGTGTTTGTGTTTTTTAAACAGAATTTCTCTGTATAGTCCTAGCTATCCTGGAACTCACTTTGCAGAACAGGCTGGCTTTAAACTCAAAAGATCCACCTGCCTCTGCCTCCCAAATGCTGGGATTAATAAGCATGTGCCCACCACTTCCCCACTGTTGTTTGTTTGGTTTGTTTCTAGGAGAGAACATGATGTAGAGGGGGAGATTTAGGGTAAATGTGATCAAATTACATTGAAATTTGTTGCATGTAGCTTTTGCTGCCTTAACTACCATCCCCCTCCCAGAGAATATTGGATCCATGGATGAAAGCCACAGAGACAGTTGCTCAATTTCAACTTGCCATATTGGCTCAACTGCTGGATGTCTCCAATCTACCTTGGCTAGTGGGCCCTTCTCAGTACTCCCAGCTCAGCACCCTGAATCTCCACTCAGTTTCAGTTGCTCAGTCACCTGCAGTCCCAGCTCAAAATCCCCAACCTCCTGCCTGTAGAAGCAGCCTATGGCCACTCCACCTGAGATCTCATGTGAGTGGTTGGCTTCTCTCCTTCCAAAGCATGGTAAACTCTCCTTTCCTCTCTCCTGCATCTCCTAGCTTGCGTGTGGGGGGCCTGAAAGTTCCACTTATTCCTTTCACCCAGGAATTGGCCTGTGGCCTCTTTACTAGTAGATCAAGAACCAATTGGGGCACAGGACCTTAGCATCAGAACCACCCCTACAGAAATTACTAAAAAATACTGTGTTTAAAGGATTTTTTATGTGTATATGTGGAAGAAGCGTGTATGTGCACATGGTTCCAGGTGCCCAAGGAGGCCAGAAGACACTGTAGAAACCCTTATATAGAACTGGAGTTACAAGTAGTTATGAAGCCAGGCGGTGGTGGCGCACGCCTTTAATCCTAGCACTTGGGAGGCAGAGGCAGGAGGATTTCTGAGTTCGAGGCCAGCCTGGTCTACAAAGTGAGTTCCAGGACAGCCAGGGCTACACAGAGAAACCCTGTCTCGAAAAATCAAAAAAAAAAACAAGTAGTTATGAACTACCCAATGTGGGTGTTGGGAACTTAACTCAGGTCCTATGGAAGGACAGCAAGCACTCAGCCACTGAGACATCTCTCCAGCCCCATTAAATCACTGAAACAAACTCCCCAACAGAAAAGCACACATGGACATGAGAAAGTAATTCACAATGAAGAAATGCAAATAAACAATAATTGTATTAAAACATGTACCTTTTACTTATTCTGTAATGAGCAATCCATTAAAAGTTTAGTGAAAACTACTTGTTAAGTGTATGTGTGTGTGTCCTTACACATGAGTGGTGGAGTAAGACATTTCTTCTCTAGGTCTTCTAGTCCTTACTATTCTTCATATTATAGTGAGAAAAGTAGATATCCACATGTAAAAGAATGGAATTACATCCATTCATATCTCTCAACTTGCACAAAAATCAACTCAGAGAGAATCAAAGACCACAATGTAGACATGAAATTCAGACTGCTAAAGAAAACCCTAAGTGAAGCCCTTGAAGATACGAGCATAGGCAATGACTTTCCGAAAAGGACTTTAATAGTATGGAAAATAACTTCAAGAATTGGCAAATGGAATATCATTACATTAAAAGTTAATATACTGCTAAGGAAAGCATCATAGTGAAGAGCCTACAAAATGGGAGAAAATCTTTTCAAAGTATACATCTGACAGGGCATTGATATATAGTCTATATAAAAACTCCAATTGAGCACCAAACAGTCCCAAGTCAATAAGCCAATAGAGTAGACAGTTCTCAAAGGAAAAACAAAAGTGTATTTGAGACGTTTCAAGAGTTAGCCATCAAGGGAAATGCAAACTAAAATTGATTTGAAATTCCAAATCTTACCCAATCAGAATGAATACTAAAGAAAACAACAAATCCTGGCAAAGATGTGGGGCAAGAGGAACCCTTTATTTACTGCTGGTAGGAATGTAAACTGATGTGACTACTATGGAAATCTCTATGGAGATTCCTCCAAAAAGCAGAATAGAACTACCATTATGACCCAGTTTATACCACTCCGAAGGGGTCTATCATTATATCACAGGTATACATGTGTTGTACTCACTATTGATAAGACATGAAGCCTAAGTGTCCATCAACAAATAAATGGATTAATAAATTGTAGTACATATATACAATGTAGTTTTTATTCAGCCACAAAGAATCCACAAAAAAGTAAAATTATGCCATTTGTTGGGAAAACAATAGAACTGAACATCACATTGCTAAACCAAACAATACAGACTCAGAATGACAAACACTGTTATGTTTTCTCTCATATGTGGAACCTAGATTTAAGTGTGTGTGTGTGTGTATCATGAAATTAAAAAGATGGCCATGAGAATGAAGAAAGAAAGTGTGGAGGAAGAAAGTGGGAAGAAGAATGAGAATACATGGGTGATTGTAAATTTTAATGTCAACTTGCCATAAATTAGAATCACCTGAGTAAAGAGCTTCAACTGAATAATTGTCCTGAATGGTGTGAGAAGACCCACTCCACTCACCAAAACAATCTCTGTACTAGTTTGCTATTTGTTACTGTGATAAAATTCTGACCAAAAGCAAACCTGGGGATGAATGACTTTATTTCATGTTACAGGTTATCATCAAGGAAAGCAAGCCAATAAACAGTGTTCCTCTATGGATTCTGCTTTGACTCCTGCCAAGTTACTGCCTTGTTTTCCCCTGATAATGGACAGTAACCTATAAAATGAAATAAACTATTTCATCCACAAGTTGCTTTTATTCAGTGTTTTATCACAGAAATAAAAGGCAAACTAAAACAGCATGTGACATGAAAGCAGAAGGGAGGACTACTTGGAGAGAGGGAGAAAAGAGACCAGCAAGAGAGAGTCAGGAGAATGAGGTAGAATAACTAATTAGAAGTATACTGGCAGGGCTGGAGAGATGACTCAGTGGTTAAGAGCACTGACTGCTCTTCCAGAGGTCCTGAGTTCAATTCCCAGCAACCACATGGTGGCTCACAACCATCTGTAATGGGATCTGATGCCCTCTTCTGCTGTGCCTGAAGACAGTGACCGTGTACTCACATAATAAATAAATAATCTTTTTTAAAAAAGAAGTATAATGGCACATATTCATGAAAATGCCTTAACGGACTGAAGCGAGCAGGCCAGGAGATGGGGGAGAGGGTGTCAGAGTGAGTGGGGCCAAAGCAGTGAGGGGTGGGTGGTCAGAGCGAGCAGGGCCTGGAGAGAGCCGGGACCAGAGCAAGAGAGAAAAAGGGAAAGAGGAAAATGCCATAACAAACCCCATTGCTTTTGGTGTGATTACTTTTATTTTAAATGTATGTGAGTCACTGTAGCTATCTTCAGACACCCCAGAAGAGGGCATCGGATCCCATTACAGATGGTTGTGAGCCACCATGTGACTGCTAGGAAATGAACTCAGAACCTCTGGAAGGGCAGCCAGTGCTCTTAACCTCTGAGCCATCTCTCTAGCCCCTGGTGTGATGACTTTAAAATTAAAAAAAAAAAAAAAAAAGAAATGTTATACTACATAAAAAGAATGTATAGTAAATATGCACACTAGAATTTTATTAATTCACAGACAAATATGAAGTTATGATATTGACAGTAAAAATAAATGGAACTGCAAATCATTATATTAAGCAAAATAAGATAGATTCAGACATCAAGTTTTCTCTCATGTAGAAAGAGATTCTAAATTTAACATATATAGATAGACATGAAAATAGAAGTGAGGACTATGAGAAGAGAGGAGCAGACAGAAAGTAATAGCATATGTCATGAAAGCAGAAAAGGGAGGGAGGAGACCAAGACGATGGATAAAATGAAGGTAGGGAAGGGCAGGAGGGAGGTGAATAAAGACAAAACAATAATTTATATGCATGAAAATGCCACAAGGATACCCATTTTATGCTAACCAAAAATAATGAATCCACTGCTGCAGAGATGATTCAGTTGTTAAAAGCATTGGCTAGTCTTCCTGAGTCCTCAAGTTCAAGTCACAGCATCCACATGGTAGCTCACAATCATCTATCACTTCAGTTCTAGGGGATCTAGAGCCATCTTCTGGCCTCTACAGGAACCAGACAGGCACATACACACACACACACACACACACACACATACACTCATACACATGGAATAAAAATCAATTATTCAGCAGACAAAACATGTGGTCTATGAATGTCAGTTACCCTCTTTTATCCCAATATTTGCCCAATGGGTACATAAACAAAAATACTATAACAGGGATGGAAATTGGACCTGGGCTTAACTACATGGGCTGTCCATTATAGGATGACATAGTTAATTGTATTACTACGTGCCTATTTCTCATGGGACCCACCAGCCAGCCACCTGGTGGTAGGCTGATCATTATATTGAATTTCTGACATCATTAAAGGGAACAGAGATGCATCCTAAGGGGAATAGAGATACATTCTTGATAGTTTTATCTTCCCTGCCCATAGTACTTGTGCCAGCACAAGTACCAGAATGTGTAAACTCTTCTGCACAGCCTTCCTCCAAATCCACAATGATTCCTCCAAAATGGAAGGACAAACATTTTGGACGTTTGGAGTTTCTTAATACTAATTGAAACTACAGGCAAAAGAAGGAAATTTGAAAGTTAATTCAACCTGGCATGATGGCACATAGCTTTAATACCAGCACTCAGGAGAAAAAGTCAGAAAGATTTCTGAGTTTGAAGCAAGCCTGGTCTGCATAGCAAGTTCAGGCTAGCTGGGGCTGCATAGTAAAACCCTGTCTCAAGAAAAAAAAAGTGATTTCACTAGTTTCAGTTGTTGATCCTAATTACCAAGTAGAAACTGAACAGTTGCTACACAGTGAAAACTGGGACCAGTTGTGCAACCCAGAAGCTTATTTTTCAGTACTTCTGTGCTCAGAGGTAAAGGTTAAGAAGTACAAGGGGGGAAAAATGACAGAATGATCTTCAGGCTCCTTAGGAATGTAAGTTTGGGCAACTCTATCGGGTACAAAAGATCTTTTGAGGTTCTGTGTGAAAGGAGGACAAATGCACAATGGATATTAGAGGAAAAATATTAATTATAGATATTAATTATAACCTCATGATCAATCATGAAACTGAATGCCTTAGTAGCTTTGCTTGCTTTTTGCTTATTTGTGCATCTATTTAGATCTGCTAATTATTTTTCTTGCTCCTTAGTTTTATTTTTATACAAGTAGTTGTCAGAAACTGATTTTATAATTGAGTCTGTAGATAACAGGTAGTCAATACAACTGTAATTAAACTTGAGGAACAATTAATATAGGCAATGAGCCAAATGTAAGTAAAAAAAAACATTTCTCATAGTACACAACAAAACAACGTCATTTCTATCTAATAAGATATATCTGGCATTGAAGCATGCATGCTCTTGTAATCCCAACAATTGGGAGGCTGAAAAAGGAAGATTGTGAATTAGAGGCCAGCCTGCACTGTGTCTAGCATGGTTTGGTCCTGGAAATCTGACTTGGTTGATGAGAGAATGAAGAACACACAGGCATATGTATGGAAAAACTGAAACTAAGTAGGTTGGACCTGCTCTGATGGAACAGCAGAACTGGCAACCTCACTGCATTTATTCTTCAGCAGGGGAAGCAAGAGTTAGCTAACCTCTGTAGGGGAGCTGTCTTGGGTTACCGCAATCTAGAAAGACAAAGTTGTGGTTGCTAGCTTTTGTACATACTGCCAAAATCTACACATGGCCCCTCTAGAGGATGGCTTTGCTGGTTCTAAGCTTGACCTGAGGAAGGCTTTGCCAATTCCCATGGATCTTCGATCTTGGTCCTTGTCAATAACATACATTCACTTGAGGCTTCATACACATTTAACTCAATGCTTTCTGTACTCCCCCACAGGCCTAGGCTACATAGTAAGAGAGACCTTGCTTCAAAAAAATCAAGAGGCTCCTGGGTGTGACGGAGCACACAAATCTTCAATTCCAGCACTTGGGTAGACAAAGATAGGCAGATCGCTATGAGTTCAGGGCCAGCCAGGTCTCCATAGTGAATTCCCAAGCTAGCCTAGGCTACACTGAGAGGGTCTGGGGATATAGATATTTTGGTAGAGTGCTTGTCTAAAACATGAAGCATTTGGTTATATCTCTAGCTCTGCACAAACTGGGAATATATGACTAACACTTGACTAGATGGAGGCAGGAGGATCAGACGTTCAATATCTAGAAAGTTCAAAGCCAGTATAAATGGGGCTGGAGAGATTGCCCAGCTGTTGAGAGCATTGGCTGATCTTCCAGAGGATCCAGGTTCAAGTCCCAGCTCCCACATAGCAGCTCACAACTGTCTGAAACTGTCACCAGTTTCAGGGGGCTGTGAACAAACACCATGACCAAGGCAACTCTTATAAGGACAACATTTAATTGGGGCTGGCTTACAGATTCAGAGGTTGTCTTAGTCAGGGTTTCTATTCCTTCACAATCATCATGACCATGAAGCAAATTGAGGAGGAAAGGGTTTATTCAGCTTACACTTCCACATTGCTGTTCATCACCAAAGGAAGTCAGGACTGGAACTCAAGCAGGTCAGGAAGCAGGAGCTGATGCAGAGGCCATGGAGGGATGTTTCTTACTGGCTTGCTTCCCTGGCTTGCTCAGCTTGCTTTCTTATAGAACCCAAGACTACCAGCCCAGGGATGGCACCATCCATAAGGGGCCCTACCCTCTTGATCACTAATTGAGAAAATTCCCCACAACTGGATCTCATGGAGGCATTTTTTCAACTGAAGCTCCTTTCTCTGTGATAACTCCAGCCTGTGTCAAGTTGACACACAAAACCAGCCAGTACAATTGACCCCTTGTCAACTTGACACACAAACACATCACTATTAAGCCTCAACCCTTACTTTCTTATTCATCCCCAAGAGCTAAATAACTTTAAAAGTCCCACAGTCTTTACATATTAAAAGTTCAATCCCTTTAAAATATCCAATATCTTTTAAGATTTAAAGTCTTTTAAAAATTCAAAGTCACTTAACTGTGGGCTCCACTAAAATACTTTCTTCCTTCAAGAGGGAAAAATATCAGGGCACAGTTACAATCAAAAGCAAAATATAACTCCAACAGTCCAATGTCTGGGATCCAACTCAAGATCTTCTGGGCTCCTCCAAGGGCTTGAATTACTTCTCCTCCAGTTCTGCCCTTGTAGCTCACACCTTTTAGGCTTTTAGGCTCCAGCTGCCTGTACTCCACTGCTGCTGCTGTTCTTGATGGTCATTTCATGGTACTGGCATCTCCAAAACACTGCTGTCTTCTGCTATAATTAGGTTTCACCAATAGCCTTTCATAGGCTCTTTTCATGGTGCCAAGCCTCAACTCCTTTGCATGACCCCTTCAGTCCTGAGCCATCAATTGCAACTCAGGCTGCACCTTCACCAATGGCCTTCCATGGCCTCTCACGGTGCCAAGCCTCAATTGCTCTTCATGACCCCTTCATGCCTTCAAAACCAGTACCACCTGGGTGACTCTTACACATTACCAAGTCCAGCCACAGCACAAGGTACAACCTTGGCTATCTCCGGAACACAGCCTCTGTGCTCTCAGAAAACACTTCCCAGAAGATTTCACCTCAGTGATGCTGGTCTCTTCTTAATCACCGCTAATTTCTTAGCTCCAACTAACCAGCATCAATAGTCCCATAACACAAAGGTTCGCTTTAGTGGTTCTGGTATCTTGTTAATCACAGCTGATTCTTCAGCTCCAGCTAACCAAAGCCACAGAATCTTCACAATCACAACAGCAATGGCCCTGATAAGAGTCTTTAATCTTTCCTCTGAAATTTTACAATCCAGGCCTCCATCTTCTGCACTGTTCTCAACATTATCTTCCAAGATCCTACAGAACATCCCACAGAGCTCTTAACACCAAATGGATCTTCTAGCTCAAAGTTCCAAAGTCCTTCCACAGTCCTCCCCAAGACATGGTCAGGTTGTCACAGGAATACCCCCACTCCTGGTACCGACTTCTGTATTAGTCAGTGTTCTCTAGAGTCAGAGAACTTATGGGTAGTCTCTATATAGTAAGGGAATTTGTTGATGATTTACAGTCTGTAGTCCAATTCTCAACAATGGTCAGCAGCAACTGTGAATGGAAGCCCAAGGATCTAGCAGTCTCAGTCCCACAAGGTAATCAGGTGAAGAAGAGAGAGGGAGAGAGGGAGAAAGGGAGGGGGAGAGAGAGAGAGAGAGAGAGAGAGAGAGAGAGAGAGAGAGAGAGAGAATCTTCCTTCTTGCAATGTCTTTACGTAGGTCTCCAGTAGAAGATGTGGCCCAGATTAAAAGTGTGTGCCACCACACCTGGATCTGGGACTTGCTTCCTCCCAGATGACCTTGAACTCAGAGATCTCCCTGTCTTAATCTTCTGTGATTCAGAGCCACTATGCCTCAAGATCTCCATGCAAAGACCTGGGTCAGAAACTTGTATCTCCCAGTCTCCAGATTAGGATCACAGGTGAGCCTTCCAATTCTGGATTGTAGTTCATTCCAGATATAGTCAAGTTGACAACCAGGAATAGCCACTACAGAGGTTCAGCTCAGTATCATCAAGGCAAGAACATGGCAGCATCTAGACAGGCATGGTGCAGGAGGAATCGAGAGTTCTACATCTTCATCTTAAGGCTGCTAGCAGAATACTCACTTCCAGGCAGCTAGGAGTAGGGTCTTAAAGCCCACGCCCACAGTTACACACCTACTCCAACAAAGCTACACCTCCAAATAGTGCCACTTCCTGGGCGAAGTATATTCAAACCATGACAAGGAGGGAGAAATTTTTCATAACAAATAGTAAATTTATGGTTTTATGTCTCAAGGTATTAAGAAAGAAAATCAGTAAACAAAGAAAATGTTAGAACTATGCAAAATTGTAAATCATTTTAGTAAAGAAGGGTTCCTATGCAAAGATTAAAATGTCTAGATGTTTCCAGAATGGAAAAGAAAACTAGAGCATTATAAGGATCTGAGTAAGTTATTAATGATATGTAAAAGATGAGACTTAGAGATGATGTATATGACTGTGTTAGTTCTTTTTCTACTGTTGTGATAAAGAACCATGGCCAAAGCAACTAACTAATAGAATAAAGGGATTATTTGGGCTTATGGTTCCAGAGGGATAAGAGTCCATAATAGCAGAACAGAGTCAGTAGGCTTGGCAGCTACAACATTAAGCTGAAAGCTATGTCTTGAACTGCAAGTAGGAAGCTGTGCATCTCTCTTCTCTTGTGAATCTTTGACCAATACAGTCCACAAGGGCAGTAGGAGCAGAGATGACAAACTGGGAGGGTGGATTTTGGAAGCCCTGTGAGAAGGTTTGGTGAATGACCACACTGGAACCAGCTATCTGTAAGCAGATCAACTTTACTTAAGACAATTCAAGGCTTCTAAAGTTTTGGGGGACTGAAGGTAGGAACATCCAGGATGGGCAAGGGTACCTGAAATGCCTTTAATATGGAGAAGCATTTCAGGAATCTCAGGTGTTGGCTGAACAGGTTTTATCAGGAGAAAAGAAATTGATCCTGTAATCTAATTGAGTCTATATGACGTTCCTCCAGTAGAGACATAAGTGGAGGCTTAGAATTCCCCAGACAAGGTCAGAGAAGGAGAAGGAGAAACCCTGCTAATGAAGGGAGTCTGCCATTTTAGCAGAGGCTATCTGAGCTAATTGACCTTAATTAGCAGAGTTTTCCCACAGGAAGCCAAGAGAGAGAAAGCTTGTGGTTTTTAAAAGCTCCAAGGCTTTTAAAAGTTCCCAGTGATGTACTTCTTCCAGCAAGGCCACATCCCCTAAATCTACTCAAACAGCACCACCAATGGGGGAACCAACTATTCATATCTGAGCCTATGGGGGACATTCTCACTCAAACCACCACAATGATATTAAAATGTATAATATATTGATGTCAAACCTCTGCTTAAATGAGTAGAGCTATTGATTGGCTTTCAATAACAATGACAAGGACCGGCTTAAAGAACAAAAATGTATGTACAACCAAAGTTTATTTAGAAGTGTTTGTGTCTTGCCCAAGCTTTTTCTAAATATTACATGGTAGTTAAAAGTACCAGCCTGGTGTCACTGATCTTCTGGATGTTCAATAACCACATTTGGAAGCTATACTAATGGTCAGAGGGACTAAAAAGGGAAATAGTTTTCCCTCTTTCCAGGCCAGGGTCAACTAGATCCCAGGGAACTGTGGGACAACTTTCAACATCCGCTATAATTATGGAAAGTCACCTGTTCTCTCATTCAGGGCCACCTTGGAGACCCTTACCTGATGAACTATAACAAGTGTCCAGTCTACAAAGATGAAGTCAAAACAGGAAATTTTTCCTCTATGCTTTAGGGCAAAGGCATGGTCAAGCAAGTACTTTGACTTATCTTCATATAGATGGAACAGTAGGTAAAAGAAGGACAAGTGACCTTTGAGGATCAAATCCTCCATTGACCTTGATATTCAAAATATGTGATTTAAAAGATGGTTTTAAGAAAGTAAAGTCAAACACTAAAACAATTGGTAGGCTTTTAAACACAGTCTAAGTGATCCCACTCCCTAGATATTAGACTTGAATCCATACAAGATATTGTTTAAGACAACTATTTCTCACTGGTGATTTTCTGTTTCATAAGGAAAAAATGCTGCTCAGATATAAGATGTCAGACCTGGGCTCACTTCTGCACCTACCTACAAAAACAGATAGGCCCAGACTTGTTTTGACCTAAAGTTAAAACATTTGTTTTCTCTCCTCATGTAGAAGCCACCTGTGAAGGACCGCATGCTGATTCTAGCCACATTGACAGCTATCAAAACGAAGAAAGAGGATGGTGGTATGATCACTGCTGAGTCTAGTCTTGGAGGCCAAAAGAAAAATGAGGAACTCAGTAGATGGATAGTCTTGTGAACCCATGAAGAGATTCTGATGGACTTTGATTTGGATATCCCCTCTCCCGACTTCTCCTGATTCCCTGCCTAGTCTGACTCTTTACTTCTCCTTCACATCTTTTTGCAGACACTTGTCAAGGGCTTCCTTTCCTACATTTGAAAGGTGGAATCTTTTAGTTTGGCCCTCTAAAGGGTTATCCCCAAACTACCACATCCAAAGCCCCAAATTAGACTAGAACATGTCAGATTGGTCACTGCCCAAATCCCCTAGTGGCAGTTAGGGTTACTTCTTTAGAAGCAAGGGGGATGGAACAGGAGGTGGAGAACTGACTAGGCAGTGATGGATAAAATGACCCCAAAGAAAAGTAACCATGTTCTTTCTTGAGGAAAAAGGCAAAAAAATATCTTGGTACACCTGGCAGTTCTTGCCAGAGGACCTAATCTCATTCTCAGACTCCACTAGGGTTCTCTTTTCAGAGAGAAAAATAGTAAAATAGCAGTCAGGGGATGCAAAGTAAATAAATACGTTAATGAAAAAAAAAATAGCAACAAAGGCTCGACAGAACAAAACTCCTTCTGGTCAAGGGAATAGAATTTCCAACCAGGGTAAAAACCTCACATACCAGCTGAGTAAGATCAATGACTTGGCTATAGGACCATCTTAAACCATACTTGAGCCTTCCTTTATCATAACGATAATTTATTGTTACTAGAGACTTCAAACAGCCAACATATGCTGACTAAGGTTGAAAAAATTCTATAACAAAGAGGGGGGAATAGTGACAAGCTTTTTTTAAAAAAAAAATCAAAGTTATTTAGTCTGGCAAAGATTAATATTTCCTGACCCTTCTCTTTTCTTTTTGTTCCAACCAGCCAATAGCATCAGTTTGTGAAGTCAAACTCTCACCAATGGGGGGAGATGCAGTTACCACCTACTTCAGGGATGAAACTTGGGGTCCATGTTAGCCTATGTGTCAGTAGGCCCATTTGGGTTTGGTTATACCATTTTTGATAAAAGAATTGTCTTGTCAAAGTCCTTACACTGTGTGTGTTCCTTTGTGTAACACTGAGACTATTCATTGTTTCTAACAACACAAATTCAGATGTGTGTAGAATGGTGTAGATGGGAGCTGGTTAGCCAAAAAGGTAGACTGTTGCCTACCAATTTCCCTCCCCTCCCCCCTCAGGTTTCAAATTCAACCTTTTTTGTTTACTCTGTAAAAATGAATCTGATTGTTTTAATTTTTTTTTTTTCCTTTGCGGGGTAGCACTGATGCTTCACCAGTAGAGGGCAGTGGGAAGAAACTTGAAGAAGGAGGAATTTACTTTCCTGTGCACCATCTTAAAGCAAAGCCCTGTAGCACTTGCAAGTTTTCCAGTGCCTCGTTAAAAGGGGACAATTTCACACTGCCTGTTTAGAAGCTATTGCACTGACCCTCCTGAGCTCAATTCAGGAAGGAAGAGAGGAGAGGAAGAGAAAGGGAAGGATGGAGATATTTTCACCAAAGAGGGGCTAAGGGGCCTGAAGAGGTGGCTCAGAAATTAAGAACATTTGCTACTCTTGCAGAGTTTCTGAATTCTATTGTCAGACCCATATGGTGTCTTACATCCATCCATAACTCCAATTTTAGGAGATTCAACACCCTCTTCTGAACTCCATGAGCACCAGGCAGGCACACACTGTACATACATACATGCAGGCAAAACATTCATACTTATAAAAACAAATAAGCCGGGCGGTGGTGGCGCACGCCTTTAATCCCAGCACTTAGGAGGCAGAGGCAGGAGGATTTCTGAGTTCGAGGCCAGCCTGGTCTACAAAGTGAGTTCCAGGACAGCCAAGGCTACACAGAGAAACCCTGTCTCGAAAAACCAAAAAACCAAAAAACAAAACAAAAATAAAAAAAAAAACAAATAAGCGAATCTCGGAATCATTTTTATAAAAGCTCTGGAGATGTCCTGTCAGTGCCAGGGCACCCACTTACGTGTGTGCAATGAACGCCATGGTTCCGACCCCAGCACTAGAGAAAAGGACAAGCAGGAGAGGTGAGGAGCAGAGGGAGAAAGAAAAGCAAGGAAAGAGCCAGGGGTCCGACTGCCGCCCGCCATCCCTTCTGATGCGCGGTTACCAGCAGCGCCTTAGTAGCCAATGGCTATTTGGAGTCACTGTTGAATAATTGAGCAGTTTTGCCTGGATCCTAAAGCACTCACAGCTTCTCCATCCCCCAGCTCTTGTAGTGCACGGCTAGCAGTACTAGGTGCTGGCAACTTTCCCCAGCACAGCAATGCTGAGGCAGAAAGCTTCCAGTTAGAGTCCTTCGGCTATGGTTTGAGTGTCCCCCAAAGATTCATGTGTTGGGGGCTTGGTCTCTGCACAGGATAGTGTTAGTATTGTGAGGTGGTGAGGAACTCCATAGGGTCTGCTTGATATAGTGGAATCTGCATATTATCTCAGTGCTCAGAAAGCCTAAGTTACATAGTGAGACCCTGTAAGCACACTGGCTGCTCTTCCAGAGGACCCTGGTTCAATTCCCAGCACCCACATGGTGGTTCACAACTGTCTGTAACTCTGGTCCCAAGAGATTCAACTCCCCTTTTCTGAACTCTTTGGGTACCAGACATGCACATGGTATACATAAAAACAAAGTCAAAACACCCATACACTGTGAAAAAGAAAAAATTGGGGGGGGGTTATTTTAGCAATTTGGAGGCAAGCTTTATGAAGTCAAGGCTGGTTTGGTCTACACAATAAGTTCCAGACCCACTAGAGCTAGACTTTGAGAATCTGTCTCAAAGACAAAACGGAACAAGACAAACAAAAAAGAAGTTGTGTTTCGAGAAATTCTAAGGTTGATTGATGGGGTGTCATTAGAAGGGCTAGGGAAACCCTGCTCTCTTTCTTTTTTCTTATCTGGCACTGTGATGGCTTTCTCCCACACATTTTCTTGCCATCACAATCACCATGAGGTAGCATCAGCCAAGAGAATCCTTACTAGAGTCTGTCCTATGTTGTCTGGATTTTCACCTTCAAAAATGTGAGTGACATAAGCCTTAAAAGGGGGTTTGTTTATTCTTCACTTTATGTGTGGGTGTGCTTGCCTGTAGGTGTAGGCACCACATCCGTGCAGGTGCCTTTGGATCCAGAAGGAGGTGTCAGTTCTCCTGGAAACAGAGTCACAAGCAGTTGTGAGCCACTCGGTGCAGTTGCTAGGAACAGAACCCATGTCCTCTGCAAGACTGGAAAGTACTCCTGACTGCTGAGCCCTCTCTCCAGCCGTTAAGGTTATTCTTTTTAACCACAACATTAGCCTAGCTCGGGTAGGTCATTACAGGAAGAAAAAAAAAACCTAACTAATAAACGTCCCTTGAATTGCTTTCTTTAGTGTCCTAGAGAGTGGCTTTCTGCAAAGTTTCTGAAAGCAGATTTCCAGCAAGTTCTACCATTTGATATAACATAGCCACATTGTCTCCAGTAAAGACTGGGTCTCAGTCATGAGTAGAGGGGTGGCAAAGTCCTGTGTGGAAGCATTTCCCTAGAGTGTTGTTATTTTGACCATGTTTGTACTTTTCAGAGCTTTCTTGAATATATGACATATATTTTGAGACAGGATTCTTGCTATGTAGCCTAGGCTGGCCCGGAACTCTGAGATCTGCCTCTGTCTGCCTCTTAAGTGCTGGGATTAAAGGTATCTACCACCACTGCTGGCGGTAGATATATATACCACATATATTAATAATAGCATAATGTCCTTTTTCTTCCTATTCTATCATCTAGGTCATTTTCCTGGTTTACCATATGGGTGCTTATCTTTTTCTGCTTCTTTGCATGCCTAGAAATTTTCCTTTGCACTATAATTTATCTTTTATCATTAATAATAATTATCATTATTTGTTGTTCTGAAAATTGGACCTACAGCCTTTTTCAATTTCTTTATTATAATAGTTATTTACCTGTGTGTGTGTGCACGCCAAGAGTTGGTTCTCTCTTTCTACCATGTAGGCCCCAGAGATCAAACTCAAGACATCTGGTTTGGAGGCAGGAGCCTCATCTGCTGAACCATCTACCAGCCTGACCTTGCACATGCTGGGCAAATGCTCGGCCACTAAGCCTATACTCTAGCCACATGCCTGATAACTTTTGTTGGATATCAGACATGAATAATACCTTTTTGGTGCTGGATTTTTCATATTTAAATTTTGGTTTTGTTTTGTTCTGGGACACTGATCCATGCGTGGGGTGGTTTTGTTTTGTTTTTGTTGTTGTGTTTTGTTTTGTTGTTTCTTTTCATTCAAACTAATGAAGATTATGTCTCTTCATCCTAAAACCTAGTCTGTGAAATTTCCTCACATGTAAATGAATGCTCATCAAAATTCAACTGGAGACTTGAAAGTCACCCACTAGAGGTCTCCCAGGCTTGCTTTGTCTGTGCAAGAATTGCCTCTGTGTTATTCTGTACTGTTGTGTGAGTCTTAGCTGCCATTATCTCCACAAATCCAAAACTGTGTTTTCTAAACTCAGGGGGAACCACCAGTTCCTCTTGACTATTAGTCAGAAATCTCCTAAGAAAGAGGAGAGAGGAGAGAGGAGAGAGGAGAGAGGAGAGAGGAGAGAGGAGAGAGAGAGAGAGAGAGAGAGAGAGAGAGAGAGAGAGAGAGAGAGAGAGAGAGAGAGAATATTATCCATTATCTATGATTGGCTATATGATCTAAGTGTATAGCCCTAGTGTCAATCTCAGATTAGAAAAAAAAAATTCAGTAGCTACTCAGTCCAGGAAACTGGAAGCCTTATAACAGACCGGACCAATAACACAGCTTGAATCTTAAAGCTGCAGGCTTGCAAGACCACTGGAGGGCCACTGCTGCCAACTCTCCATTCCAAGGCTGAATCATTTGAGCCTGATATCTATGGGAAGTGGTGGCAGCAACAGTAAGATGTGTCCACTCAAGCAAGGTCGAGGGCGTGATTATGCATGCTTCCCCTTGCACCATTTCAAAGTGTGTTGTTGTTGTTATTAATTACATTTATTCTTTGATAATATCTGAAATGTATACAATGCATTCTGATTACTCTCACCCTCCACTGTCTTCTCCCTCCTACCCTTGTCAACCCTCCTCTTCACTACAGTTCCCTTTCCTACACCCATGTCTCTCTTTTTCTCTTTTAATGTTTTGTGAGCTGTTTAGTATAACCAGGGCCATCTGTGAGACCATGGGTGTGGAGCCTGATGCGCTCACCAGTAAGTACACAACTGAAGACGACAACCCCAACCCCCTGCAAGAATCTGTCAGCTATGAGACAGGGTCTCATTATATGGACCACTTGACTTCAGGTCTCACTCTATAAACAAGCTGACCTCAAACTTACAGTGATCCTCCTGCTTCCACCTCCTTAGTGCTAGGAAGGTTAAAGGAGTGTGACACTGTGTCTACCTCCTTCTCACTTTTGTTTGGATGACACCACCCACATTCAGGGCAGGTTTTCCTGACTCCATTTCGCTGACCCACATGCCAATGACTCAGGAAACAGCCAGAAGTATACTTTACCAATTTTCAAGGTGCCTCTCACTGCAGTGAGGTTGACAGCCAGAATTAATCATCATGCCCTCCCTGCACCACTTCTGGAAACCCTCCAGACCATCATGATTCATTCCCCCCGGGAGTACAATATCACACTTCCTGTGGCCTCAGATCTGGAAGCTTTTGTTTCACATATACTATCTGGTTTTTTGGTTGTTCAAGACAATAGAGTAATCTAGTCTCTCTTACTTCCTCATGCATAGAAACTAAAGTTCTTCTAATCTGCATTCTGAGATTTTGTCTTCTAGAACACAATGTTCACTCATTCATATAAAGCCTCTATATTTACAACATCTCTGAAGGTTGGGGGTCCCTTTACTGTCCCAATTGGAACAGTAATAGATGTTCTTTGTTTTGTTGTTGTTGTTCCTTGTTTTTGACAATACTGCAGCTTTCTCAAACCATTGCTGTTCTTTTTCTCCCACCAGTGATTCTATAAACATGAGGCCTTCTGATACTTCATATATGATGCCCCCGACACACACCAGAACATGCTCCATCCTTTCTAGGGAAATCCCACAGCTCTGCATGCAGTGCCCACGGAGTCCATAAAAGGGTGGAGGCCAGAAAAGGGACTTACAGTCTCCGTGTAGGTATTGGTAACTGAACTGAGGAAGAGGAGCACATACTCTTTTTTTTGGGGGGGGACACATACTCTTAATTGCTGCACTATCTCTCTAATGCCAGACAAAATCTCTCTTTTTAAAAAAATATTTATTTATTTTATGTAAGCACACTGTCATTGTCTCAAGACATACCAGAAGATGGTGTCAGATCCTATTACAGATGGTGTGAGTCACCATGTGGTTGCTGGGATTTGAACTCAGGACCTCTGGAAGAGCAGTCAGTGCTCTCAACTGCTGAGCCATCTCTCCAGTCCCAGACAAAACCTCTTAATTACTCCTACCATCCAGACTCCTCCTTTGGGGGATTTTATTCTTGAGTTACTGCCACACTGTGCTACACCTCCCTTGTTCTTTAAAAAAATGCATGCGCTCCTGTGTGTACATGTTTCTATGGGTATATGTATATGTATATATTGCATGTGCACAAGTACACACACGGAAAAAAAAATCACACATCGACATCAGGTGTTTTCATTGATTACTCTCCATCTTATTGAGCAGGATCTCTCACTGGAACTGGATCTCACTGATTGACTAGGATGACTGGTCAATCAGCCCCACAGATCCTCCTATCACTATTTCTCAATCCCCAGCACTGGGCTTGTGGAGGCCCTGCTCAGCTTATAGTGAGCGCTAGGGATCCAAACTCGGGTCCCCATGCTTCTGTGGCAGGTGCTTTATCAAGAGAGCCATCTCTCCAATCCCACTGTCCAGAGTTTTATTCCACTGATTAAGGATTCAAAGTTCACATTCTAATTGTTTGGCTCTCTACTGATATTGTGCTACTTTGTATCTGGCACAAATTCCCCCTCTTATATTGCAGGCCTTATGATTAACAATATCAACAGCCCCTCATTTTTATTCATTGAAGGTTACAGGTCTCCTCCTCCTAGCTCAGCTCACCTTTTGTATTAACCCGAATTCTCCAGACAAACAGAATAAATACAGGCATGTAAATACAGACATACTTCTTAACTTAGAACGGGGCTACATCCTAGCCAACCCAGAATCAGTTGAAAATATCATAGGTCAAGAGGCATTTAATATACCTCACCTAAATGTCACAGCTTAGTATTAAAGTATGATTAGAACATTATTTCCTCTCACAATTACATGGCTGACTGGAAGCTACAACTAGCTCACTAATACCTAGCATAAGAAAGATTATACTGCATATTGCTAACCCAGAAAAAAGGTCAAATTAAAAACTTCTAAGTAAAATTTCCACTGACAGAATATTTCTTCATATCACAGTGGAAAAGTAATAAATTGGGCCATCATAAATTTAGGGCCATTTGGGGAAAGAGAGAGAGAGAGAAACCCACAGAGACAGAGAATGGGAGAAAGATTGTAAGGAATTAGCTACTACAATTAATGGGAGGAAAGCCCTAAGAAAGTGAGTCAGCAAACTGGAAACTTACATTTGAAGGCCTGGAACCCCAGAGAACCATGGATGTAAGTCCGAGCCACAAAACGACAGGCTTGAGTTCTAGGAAGAGCTAATGTTTCAGTGTGAGTCCAAAGGCATGAAAAACAATGTCCCAATTCAAGAGCAGTCATGTAAGTATTCTGCATTTTGGGAAGGGTTCATCTTTTTCTTCTAGTCAGGCCTTCAACTGGTTGATCAAATGAGGTCCACCCATTAGGGATTGAAATGTGCTAAATTAACTGTTAGTTTCATCCCAGCACTCCATTTAATAGAGTCTATTACCATAACACTAAAAACAATGCTCGACCAAATGTTGGTGCATCCTATGGCACCAGTCAAGTTAATACACAAAGCTAACCATCACAAGTCTGTCCATTAGCAACTTGACACCCATATACATCACCTTAAACCAATATGTAATCTTCAAAAAAATGAAGATAATGAGAACTAGGTGCACCAGGTGGTGGCAGCACACACCTTTAATCCCAGCACTCAGGAGTCAGAAGCTAATGGACCTCTGTGAGTTTGAGACTAGCCTAGTCTACACAGAGAGAGTTCTAAGACAGCCAGGGTTACACAGCGAAACCTAATCTCAAAAAACCAAAAATAAAATAAAATGGGTATGGTTTCACACAGCTGTAATCCTAGCACTTGGGGAAACTAAAGCGTAAGAATAGAGTTTGAGACTAGTTTGTGCTACAGAATAAGGCCATAACTTCTACCACACACCAAAAAGGACAAGAACATTAATGACCTAACCACTTGTGATGGCTAATGGTTGTCAACCTGGGCAGAGAGAACCTCTATCAAAGCATGTCTGTGGGACATTCTCTTAATTGCTAATTGATATAGGAGGCCCAGCTCCTGGGCTGTATAATCAAGGTAGCTGACGTTAAGCAAAGGAGTGGGCCAGCAAGCAGTGCTCTTCCTTCCATGGCCTCTGCTTCAGTTCCTTCCTCTAGGTTCCTGCATGAACTCCCGCCCTGGCTTCCTTTTTCTCCCCAGTCTGCCTTTGATCAATGTTTTATCATGTCGTAACTATTCCAGTATCAAAAGGGAAGGCTCTCAGTTGTTTTCTCTTTATAAAACATAGTTTTATTACATTTTTGTGTTCACAAATGTTTTGCATGTACGTATGTCTGTGCACCATGTGCGGGAGGGGGCCCGACGCCTTGAAACTGGAGTTAGAGACAATTTTCGGTTTCCATGTGGTTGCTGGGAACTAAATCCAGGTCTTCTGGAAGAAGAGCCAGTGCTCTCTAATCACTGAGCCATCTCTACAGCCCCTGTTTCCTGTTCTTAATCTCCAATAACAAATACTGATATAAAATTAATACAGCTAATGGTAATGATAAAGGTAAGAGAGGGAAGAAAACAAAGATACTTAATTCATAAATACTCATCACAATAAGGAGGAAATGATTATAACTAAGTTCCTGGCTATATGTAGTATTCATAATTACCTTTCATTTTCTACTCATCCTTTAAACTGCCCACAGTTCTTTACCTTCATTTCTGAAGGGCATGAGCCATTGGTAGTCCTATCCGGATTAAGCTGTTGTAGTTTTCCATTGACCTTAGTCAAAGTTGTGGAAACACTTATAAATTCTCTGAGGGATCCCCTGTATTCCAGAATACATTTCCTTACCTCCCTTTAGTGGTCAGATCAGCCTCTCCAGTCCACACCATAATTTCCTTCCTTGCCTATTAACTCAGGCACAAGGAACCCAAAGTGGCTGGCTACCATTTTTCACTAGTAGGGGAATGGAATGCTCTGTCTCTAGTGGAAGAATTCATTCCTCTAGAAGGTCTCTAGGTAGCAGGAATATGGAGCACCTTATGATTAAGGCAAGCTGACACATGGAATTAGCATTTATACCCTGCAATTTATATTGGAACCAACTATTTTTCTCCGCTCATGCATTTTGATTACGTTCTCTCAATCCTCTCAGCTCCCTCTCATTCCTATTATTCCCCTCCTCATCTCTGCCAGTCCTTTCCCCGGATTCATGACTTTGGATTTTGTTTAGTGACTCCTTTAGTTTAATCAGGACCATCTGTGTGGTCATTGGATTGAAACTGTCTTTTGCAGCCTGGTGGAGACATCAGTGGATACACAACTGAATGGAATGATTGCCCCTCTCCCTGAATTTATCAGCAAATAGATCAGCAGTGGGAGGTGATTTTCCACTGAGTCTCTCCTCCATCCATGCCTACAGTCATCTGCCATTGCTGTGAGCTTGTGATCTCAAATAGCTGTGTCTTTCCCACAAGATGCCATTTTGTACTGCTTCTCCATATATTCTGGCGCTTACATTTTTTTCTGTCTTCTCTTCTGCAATGTTCCCTATGCCAGGAATCTGTTTATTCACCGCCATTCACTGGGAAAAGGCTTTTGTGATGAAAACTTAGAGTACCATTTATCTATGATTATAAACATAATATTTAGAAGGCAGTTTTCCACTATGTCCATTTACCTAAACAACAGTATTAAGGTCCCTCTTATAGCCTGATTGCTACCCTATTTTTTTGAGATTTTATTTTATTTTATTTAGTTTTTTTTTAAACAGAGTTTCTCTGTGTATCCCTTGCTGTCCTGGAACTCACTCTGTAGACCATAGTGGCCTCTAAGTTGGATACCTTCCTGTCTCTGCCTCCTGAGTGCTGGGACTAAAGGTATGTGCCCCCAACTCCCAGCTATGATTTACTTCATTTTTTTATTATGTATATGTGTGTCTCCATGGATGTCCCTCTCTGTTTCCCTCCCCTGACTGTGTGTGTGACTATGCTTGTGTGTCTGTCTGTCTGCCTGCCTGCCTATGTGTTTGTGTGTGTGTTATGTACCTATGAAGTTCATGGGATCCTCCTGGAGCTAAAGTTACACATAGTTGCGAGCAGTCTGATATGAGTGCTGGGAACTTATATTCTCTACAAGAGTAGTACACACTTCTAACCATCAAGCCAGGCATGGATTTCTGCCTATGGTGTGGATCTCAAATCTAATTTATAGCAGTAGTTGCCACTATTGCACATGTGGGAGCATCTTGCCTGGCAGGTTGATATTGGTATGTAATGGCTCATAACTGGGCAACACTATCTTTCCAGCAACCTTCATAGCACCTTATGCCACCATGAAAGATAGCTGGCAGTGGGGAAGCTTCCAGCTTGGTGGGAACCAACTACTTTGAAGATGTTTTAGGACTTTAATCATCACCATGTATTGAGCTTAGATAAAACACTGACAACAGAAAAACAATAGATGGAAAGACCCTTCACCAAAGAATTTTTGTTTACTGTTTTACTTTTGAGATGGGACCTCACATAGCTCAGGCCGACAGTGACTTTAAACTCCCAATCCTCCTGTCTCTACCTCTAAAGTGCTAGAATTACGGATGCAAGCTACCACACATGAGCTCTTCACCAAATATCTCAACACTATAAGGAAAACAGTTAAGACTGAAGAACTGAACAGAGAGTTCTCAGAAGAAACACAAGAGGTCAATAGTTTTTTTTTTAAGTGTTCAGTATCTGTAGTTATCAGGACAATACAAGTTAAAAACTATGTTAAGATCCTGTCTCACCCCAGTCAGAATGGCCAACACCAAGAAAACAAATGCTAGTGAGGATGTGGGCATAGAGGAACCAACAACTACACTGCCAACTTGTAAACTGGTAGAGCTATCATGGAAACCAGCATGGAATTTTCTTCAAAAGCTAAAAATAGAAATTCTATATGGCCCAGCGATACCACTTCTGGGCATGTACCCTAAGATTCTTGCACATATTTGCTTATCCCTGCTCTATTTATATTAGCAAGAATATGGAGTCAACCAATGAAAATGAGGTATATATACAAAATGGAATTTTTTGAGGCACAGTCTTGCATAGCCCAGGTTGGCCTGAAACTCATTATGTCAATATGTAGTTAAGGATGATCATGAACTTTTGACCCATCTACCTCTACCTCTCAAGTGCTGGGGTTACAGGCAAGTGTCATCACCCCTGGTTTTATGTGATGGTGGAGATCAAACCCAGGCAAGATCTTTATCAACTGAGCCACATCCCCATCCCACAACAGAATCTTATCGAACCATAAAGTAAAATGAAATTTGAAGGAAAACAGATGGGAAGGATTATATTAAGTGAGGTAATTCAGGCTCAGAAAGACAAACACCACATGTTCTCTCTTATATGTAGATCCTAGCTTCTGACTTTGATACGTGCATTTATGTAGGAGTGGGTGGGTATAGAGCCCGGAAAACTGTAAAGGAGCCCATGAGAGGAGAAAAATACTCTCTAAGAGGAAGGAGTGGAACACACGTAATATGAAAGTGGAAAGCAAGGTACCGGGAGTGGGAAGGTTCAAGTAAGGGGGAGTGGGTAGAGTGGGGGATGGTAACCAAAGCTAATGCTGTGTGAAACAGCCACAAGAAAATCTCATACTTGATAAGCTAATCAAGAAATAAAAATGTTAGCTGGGCGGTGGTGGCGCACGCCTTTAATCCCAGCACTTGGGAGGCAGAGGCAGGAGGATTTCTGAGTTCGAGGCCAGCCTGGTCTACAGAGTGAGTTCCAGGACAGCCAAGGCTACACAGAGAAACCCTGTCTCGAAAAATCACACACACACACACAAAAAAAAAAGAAATAAAAATGTTTAGAAAGAGTTTGAGCGTAAGGGCCCTTGTATGGGTGGATAAAGCTACTCCCCAAAGCTATAGAGTATTTAACAAAAATCCCAGTGCCAAAGGTGGACTCTTTCTTACGAGTTGTTAGGGAGGCTCCTGGGGCCTCCAAAACAACATAAATAATTGCCATTCTTGTTGGCTGTCCACCAGAACTAGATAGTAAGACCCTATTGCTGGGATTGGCTCCATAGGAAAGAATTCATGTCTAATACTGAAAACCTACTCAAAAGCCCATGGCTGGGGTGGGGGTGAGGGTCATAGGCCTCAGTGCGGCAGAAGCTACTGCTGTTACTTTGTTAAATGAACATGATGTGCTTGTCAATCGCCTTCTAAATAACTGTGTTTATGCCTGTAGATTAGTGATGCTGTCAGCTTTATCAGAGAAGTTTCTTTTTGTGCTGGTCAGCAGAGACTCATAACTAGTCAAAGTACTGAAAATAAATGGCAAAAGAATGCCCAGCTATAAATGGGCTATCACCTTCTCTAAGGCTCAGAGAAACATCAAAGAGGGAACAGTATCCTGGCTAGTTTTATGTCAACTTGACATAACCTAGAGTCATTTGGTAAAAGGGACTCTCAATTGAGAAAATGCTTCCGTAAGATTGTCCTGTAGTACATAGTCTTAATTTTAGTTATTGATATGAGATGGCCTAGACAGATGGTGTTGGGCCCTATAAAAAGTAGGCTGAGTAAACTATAGAAGCAAGTCACTAAGCAGCATCCTACCATGGACACTACTTCAGTTCCTGCTTCCAGGTTCTTGCCCTGTGTGAGTGCCTGTCCCGACTTCTCAGTGATGGACTGTGATGTAGAAGTGTAGGCTGAAATAAACCCTTTTCTTCCCAAGTTGATTTTGGTCCTGGTGTTTTGCCACAGCAATAGAAATGCTAACTTAGACAGAAAGAATGTAAGAGCTGGAGAAACAGAAAGAAGTGTGGATTGCTGATTTCCAGGCATGAATATGGCTGTTGAACAAACAGCAACTGTGGATATCTGTACAAGGTTTGCATGAGACTGGGCCTATCAACATTTGGTCATGGAAGGGGATGGCATCCCACCCCTTATCCAAGGCTTTATATGTAGTTAATGGTTAATGGGGGAGGGAGAGACATTTTCTTAGTGGTTAGCTATTGGTAATGTGCCCATACTCCTGTAACAAAATCATATCCATGTCCTGGTTTTAACAACCCTAGTGAAAGTCAATGGGTCCCCACCACCACCACTGAAAAAAAAGAAAAAAAAACATGAAAGTAGAAAGAATGATTAAAAAGAGGAAGAAGATCAACAGGCGTGAAAGAGGGTCAAGAAAAGGAAATGCATTATGTACATGTATGAAAATGCCATAATGAAATACATTTGTAATAGCTAATATTGACTGCCATCTTCAAAGGACCCAGGGTCATCTAGAAAACAAGCCTTTGAGCATCCCAGTAAGGACTGGTTAGAGTCTATGTATGTCTGTAAGGATTATCTAGATTAAGGTAATTGAGGTGTGAAGAACCACCCTAAATATTCTTTTTTTTTTTTAGGTTTTTCAAGACAGGGTTTCTCTGTGTAGCCCTGGCTGTCCTGGAACTCACTTTGTAGACCAGGCTGGCCTCGAACTCAGAAATCCTCCTGCCTCTGCCTCCCAAGTGCTGGGATTAAAGGCGTGCGCCACCACTGCCCGGCTTGAACCACCCTAAATATGAGTGACACCATTCCATGGGCTGGGTTCTTGGACTGATGGGGCAGATCCTGGGCAATGGAGTAGCTCCTTTCCATTGATGACCTGAAGCTGGGAATTAGCAGGAACGAAAACAGGAAGCAAAGATGGAGGATGATAATGTCTATCTCCAAATAGAACTTTTATGAGATAGCAAGAGTCATGAGCTCAGTACTATCTTTAGAAAAAAAAATGGTTGAAGACTTATTTGTCAAATTCATGCGTTTTGAGGTGGGGCCTTTAGGAGGTAATTCTAATTGGATGAAGTCATGAGAGAGTGGGTCCCCATGATGGCATTCATGGTTTTCTCAGAGGAGGAAAAGAAACCCAAGCTAGCATATTTGTTTTTCTTGCCATGTGATTTCCGTAGCCATGTCATGATATGGCAGGGAGGCCCTTACAGGGTATTTAACAGATACTGGTCTCATGCTCTTGGACTTCCTACCTTCTAAAATCATGAGCTAAAGCAGCTATTCTTTGTAAATTACCCAGCCCCTGATAGCTTGTTACAGTAAGAGAAAATGGAGTGAGTCAGTCACTGTATTATGAAATGCTCTCTCATTTGCCTTTGAGACTTTACAACTTGGAATAAGGACTCCCAAAATGACTTACACATTTACCATCCTACAAAGAGACACTTAAAAATTAATTTGGAGGTGGAGGGCTAAAGAGATGACTCAGCAGTTAAGAGTGCTTTTGTTCTTCTAAAGGATCTGAGTTCGCTCCCTAGTACCCATATCAGGCAGCTCACAACTGTTACCCCAGCTTCATGGAATCTGACGCTGTGATGGTTGGTCCATGGAATTCATAGCCTAAATCAGAGAAAAAAAAATCTCAGTGAGCTAACATCCTCTGACACAGTCTTCCAAACACTTCAGGACACTTATGGGTCAGCAACTCCCAAATATCTCACTTCACTTCTTGAAAACCTAAGCCCAAAGTGTTCAAGAATCTCATACTACTGGGGACAATTCACAGATGTGCGTAGCCCTTTCAATAGTCCTGAAATGTGACAAATGCCAATAGTCCCAGCTAATCAAGAGGGAGAGGCAGTTGATCCCCTGAGCCCAAATGCTCAAAGGCAGCCTGGGAACACAGTGAGATCCAAACTCTTTTAAAAAGAGGTGGGGTGGAGTGGTGGTGGTGGAGGTAAGATGACTCATGATTAAGGTGCTTGCCACCAAATCAGGTCCGTAGGACCACAAGGTTGAAAGAGAGAACCAACTCCTATGTGCCGTCCTTTAACCACCACACACATGCCAAGGTATGCATAAATCTTTAAACATAAAACATAAATTAAAATAAAAAAGAGACCAAAAATCTTGTGTTTCTCCCTGTAATTCCAGCCCTCTGTCCTGGAAGGGGAATAGTCTAGGTGGTTTCTGTGACATCGTTGCTGTTTTCCCCCTCCAGCCAGGGAGTAGGCCTTCTCCAGACTTTCCCAAGTCTTGTGAATGTCTGGTGGTATTCTTAGAATGTAATCCTGCAGAAGGGTGGAAAGTCCATGTAGTGGTTTGAATGAGAATGATCCCCATGTGCTCAGATATTTGAACACAGTGTTACCCAGTAGGTAACACTGTTTGGAGAGGTTTGACTGAGGTCTTGTTGGATGAAGTACATCCTCAGAGGTAGGTAGGCTTTGAGAGTTAAAAGCCTCAAACCACTCCCAGTTCACTCTCTCTACTTCGTTCTTGCAGTTGAGATTTGAGCACTTAGCTCCTTGTTCTTGTTACTATGCTTACCATTTGGTGCCATGCCTCCCTACTGTAATAGACTCTTATCTCTCTGGAACTTAATCACCCCACCACCCCCACCAAAAAAACCCTCTTTTTTCTATAAGTTGCTTTGGTCATAGTGCTTTGTATTTTTTTATATTTATTTATTTTATGTATAGTAGTGTTTTGCCTGCATATATGTATATGCACAACATGTGTGCTTGATGCCTACAGAGGTCAGAAAAGGGCATTAGATCCCCTGGAATTGGAGTTGCAGACAGTTGTAAGCCACCATATGGGTGCTGGGGACTGAACTCAGATTCTCTGCATGTGCTTCTAATCTCTGAGCTATCTGTCTAGGCCCTTGGTCAAGGTATTTTATCATCACATCAGAAAACCAACTAATACACTCCCCTTACCAGCAGCCCCTGTATGCCCTCTACTGTCTTCCTAGCCTGTCATCAGCCTCCCAAAATTCACCAAAAATTCTTGTTCCTGTAACTGCATCCAGTGGCTTCGATCTCATTTAGGCAAATGCTCTGGTCTTGTATGTCCCCATAGTCTCTCCGTATTTCAGGGCCCTTTCCTGTGATGTTTGACCTCAGATGGGTTTATTCATGTTCTCATACATTTCTTTGCTCATTTTTTTCTTTTTTTGTGTGGAGAAGATGAGTTCATTTTCTTTAGTTCCTTACACGTCTACATGGAAAAACAGAAGTCTTTTCATGTCTTTCTTGTCTTCAAAACCATCCTCCTTCTCATCTGCTTCTTCAAGCATTGTCTGTGTGTTTACTGGTTCTTATGTTCCATATAGTGAAGTCTGCATTTCCAAATGGATTTTTGGTATGTTTCTAGTGTGTTCATGAGTTTAACCGCCCAGTTTCAGGTGTTTCTTATTCTGACTTAGGTTGTCCTCTCATGTCTGGTAGCATTTTCTGATCTCTCTGAGCTCAGTTAGAAATACTACAAGTTTTCATTTGTTTTGGAGATGGCCTTTTCTTATCTGTCATGTGGGAAATGTAAGCAAAGTGTACTGTCTTTCCTGCCAAAAGTTAAATGAGAAAGTTTGACCTGTAAAGAAATTTGGGAAAAATCCCTCCCCCAAGTCATCCCTTTTTTAAGGTGAAAGTTTGCACTGCAAGTTTCATCCTGCTATCATAAGGCTGACTTGCCTCTCAGCCGTGCAATTGTGAGTTAGCCAACCATGTAAGAATGTGAGATGATCAACCTTGAACTACTCAGAGTGAAGCACAGGACCCCTGTACATTAGGAATACAAACCTAGTGAGACCTCCGCTGGATGTGCTAGCTTGCTTGATTTGACATGGCTAGCTACAGTTCTTCAGAATTGCTTTGCTGAAATACTTTGGATTGTGTGGTCACTTCTTGGAACCCCAGACACATTTCTAGAATGTAGGGATGTAACTGTGTCTTATCTTTTTCCTCCTAACATCTTGTACGGGATTTGATCAGTGTTTTATAATAAAATTATTTTTCTTAAATGTTTAGAAAGAAAACACTGCTCATAATATATTTTTATTCTCACTCTTCTGTTTTTGTGAAGGTCTCAAACACACAGATAGCTGGACTCTGTTCACTCTCACTTTTTTAATCTATCTATCTAGATATTTATTTAATGTATATGAGTATGCTGTAGCTGTCTTCGGACACACTAGAAAAGGGCATCAGATCCTATTACAGATGATTGTGAGCCACAATGTGGTTTCTGGGATTTGAACTCAGGACCTCTGAAAGAGTAGACAGTGCTCTTAACCACGGAGTCATCTCTCCAGCCCTGTTTACCGTCACTTTTACTTGGACCTTCTTTTCCCTTTATCTCTGCTTATCCTACTCACATTTCTTTTTCTTTTTTCCCATTGGTGCTACAGATGGAACCCAAGGCCTTGAGAAAGCTAAGCATATGATCTTCTACTGAACTACACCCCCATTTGATTCTATTTCCAGTTTTTCTAGTATTCCTGGTTTGGCAGTTCACAGGATCCAGATTGTGCCAGTCCATCAGGTTAGCCTTTAACTTGTTATGTAGCCATGGCTATTCTGGACTTTCAACAGTCCTGATTCAGCAGCTTTCTGAGGTCTGGGATTCTAAGTCTATGCCACTATACTCAGCTTCCAAAGTATTCTTTACTGTTTTTGTCTTTTTGCTTGGAGACCAGAGTCTTTGCTGGCCTTGAACTCATGATCTTCTTGCCTATGCCTCCCAAGTGCTGCTATCACATGCCTGTGCCCACACTACTACTGACACCAAATTTTTAAGATAATAATTTTGTTATAGTTAATATATTAATCTTAAAAATTAATGATTTTCACTGTCACACTTGCACACATGAACATATCACGCTTTGGTCATATTTGCCTCCTTTTTCCTCTCGCTTGCCCTTTCATCTCTTTCCCTTCCCCAAGTACCTTCTATTTCTGACATAAATTAGTAATTAATTAGTAATTTCACTCCTGGTAATATGCAAAATGTTGCATATACAAGATTATTCATCTTGATAACCAGAAGTTGGAAATAAGCAGTTGAATATTTGCTGCTCTTGCATAGGTCCCAGGTTTAGTTCCTAGCATCTGTAAGGTGGCTCACAACCATCTGTAACTCCAGCTCCAGGGGATCTGATGATCCCTTCTAGCCTTCACAGAAATCAAGCATGTATGTAGTGGACAGACACACATGCAGGCAAAACACCTGCATACATAGAAGAAAAGAAAAAAAAGCTGAGAGGTTCTGGGTGTGTCTCTGCATAACTGGAGGGGCATTTACCTAGTATGCACAAGGCACTTGGGTTAATTCCCAGCATAAGAAAGTAAGGAAGGAAATGAGTAAGTAAGTTCTCTTTACACTGATTTGTAAAGATTTCTGGGATATATTGTTCATAAAAAGTATAGAAGAGTGTAAAGACAATGCTAACTTTTTGTTTGTTATCCTTAGCTATCGGAGAAATGAATATTAAAACTACATTGATATTTTCTATTACCCCAATCAAAATGTCAAGGATTAATAAAAGACAACAGATGCACGTGAGCATGTGGGTAATAGAAGGTAATAGAATCCTTATATATTGGTGGTGGTGGTGCAAAATGATACATCTGCTATGGATATCAGTGTGGCAGTTCCTCAAAAAAAAAAAAAAAAGAAAGAAAGAAAGAAAGAAAAGAAAAAGAAATAAATTGGCTATATGAACCAGCTATACCACCCTGGGCAGATGCCCAAAGGACTCTATTTCCTACTATAGAGACACATGCTCATCCCTCTTTTTTGCTAATCACATAGCTAGGCCATGGAAACAGTCAAGGAAACACCACCTGATGAATGGATAAGAAAAATGAGGTGTCTATGCAATATAGAATTTTATTCAGCTGTAAAGAATAATTAAATTATGGATTTGCAGGTAAATTGATGGAACTGGAGAATAACCCAGACCCAGAAAGACAAATATCACATTTTGGCCCACAAATACAAAATAGCACTCCAAGATTAATTTGGAGTACCTGTACAACCCAGGTACTCGCTCTTCAGGGATCATTCAGCTTGCTTTTTTAAATAACCCAGGAGCCCACAGTACTACTGCCCACAGTAGACCTGGCAATCATTGTTCTCAGATTGATCATTGTTCACCAGAACTTGACGGTAAAACCCTATTGCTGAAGGCACTACAAATTTTGGACACAGGATATGAAGAAATCAACCTGGTACTGACTCAGATGTTTCTTACCTAATGGCTAGCCTTCATAGTACTGAAAGGTGTTATGTAGGCTACTGGGGACTGGGGAGTGGGTCATCAACAGTCATATCCAGCTGTGAACTCTGTGAGCAACAATAATGACCAATGTCAAGATATGCTATGAGTATAATGGCGGCACAGATGTTGAGGCTAGCTAGCAACTTTCTGATTGGATTTAAGGCCTAGTCCACAGAAGGAAATACATGCCTGGTCCTGTAAGTCTGTGTAAATCCATGACTGAGGAGGTCATAGGCCCAAGGGATGAATCTACTACTGTTATGTTGCTAGAGTGAACACAGCGTCAAACTGCCCTCTAAATTCATATCTCTATATTCATAGATTAGTGTAGCTCTCAGAGAAGGTTTTTGTTTTGTTTTGTTTTGTGCAGTGGAGGCAGCTACACAGAAATTCACAACTGGTCAAAGTGTAAAATTCAGGCATCTGTGCTGTGTGGTTGTCAGCCACAAATTGATCATCTGTATCACTCCACTTTCCTCTAAGGCCCAGGGACCATCACAGAATAAGAGGCAGAAAGATTGTAAGAGCCAGAGGTCAAGGAGGACTGAAGTAAAACAGGGCCTTCTGGATATGACAGGACCACTGCACTCAAACTCACAGCACCTGTGGCTGCCTACATAAGACCTGGTTAAGATAAGTCACTGAACATTCTTGCATGAAAGTGGGGAGAGCCCCCATCATGAACTGAGGGGTTCTTGAGAGTTGGTGCCTTCTAGGAGAGAGTCAGGTTTTTGTAAGGGTGTGGCCCATGGTAAGGCAAGCCAACCACTCCAGTGGATGGGCCTCACCACCACCACAGGAGTATATGGGCAGCACAAACTGGATCTAGTAAGTTATTTTTTTAAAGGGAGGAGATGAAGTTAGGAGGAGATAGGGAGTTGGGGATGGATCTAGGAGGAGTTCAGGGAAGAAGTGGGGGTGAATCTGATCAAAATACATTGTGTGCATATATGAACTCAAAAATTAAAGTATTTTATTTTTAGAAGAGCTGCCATAGCTTTATCAGAAGAAATAGTGAATTAAAATGAAAATAGTACTCAATAAAGTACTTCCTCTATGAAGGCAGAGGGCCAAAAATTGTGTTTTTCTAACAGACCACTTAGTCAGATATTTGAAAGCAAGTATCAGGCTTCATTGTGAAGGTCGATATTTCATCTGATCTGTATAAGATGGCTTTAAAATATCTTCAGAAACCCAAAACTTCACACCACCTTCTCTGTTCCAACAAGAATCTCTTCACTGGGTGGTTCCACTGGATACCAATGAGGTTGTGTGCTTCCACTGTGTTCTCCTTCTCTGCCAATTCTCAGTAGAGGGGTGAGAAGAATAATTCTAAATATAAATCAAACCATGGTACTTCTCAAACTCTGCAAGATTCTCATCTCACTCGCTGAGAAAAAGAAAAAAACCTTCTGGGACAAAAAGAACATGATAACATTTGTGAAAGAAATAGGGATTATCTAGTTATACTTAGTTGTAGCTGCATAAAGAAGTCCTGGTTAGATATACATTGAACTAATGAGGGTGGTTGATAAAGGAAGTCCATACTCTGTGAGCTGCTTTATCTATTTTTCTAGAATAATGCTTTAGATAAGACTGCCTATCACTTTGTATTAATTATTTTTCTATGGCTGTGACAAAGCACTACAACCTAGGAAACTTATAGAAGACAGAATTTATTTGAGTTTATGGTCCCAGAGGGCTAAGAGTCTGTTATGATGGGGCACCACGGCTGCAAGCACCAGGATGGAGCAGGATACTAAAGGCTCCCATCTTGAATCACAAGTAGGAAGCAGAGAAAGGGAACTTGAAATGACACTTGTATTTTGAAACCCCAAAGCGTATCCCTAGGGTCATAGCTCACCCAACAAGACCACATCCTAAACCTACAGAAACAGTGCTACCACCTGGGGATCAAGTTTCCAAACATCAGAGACTATGAGGAACAACATTCTCTTTCAAATCACCTCACTGGTGATTAATCCAGTGGTTCTCAGTCTGTGAGTCATGACCCCTTTGGGGATCCAATGACCCTTTCACAGGGGTTGGATACCAGATATCCTGCATATCAGATATTTACATTACTATTCACGACAATAGCAAAATTAGTTATGAAATAGCACCAAAAATAATTTTATGTTTGGGATCACCACAACATAAGAAACGGTACTGAAAGGTTACAGCATTAGGAAGGTTGAGAACCACTGCTGAAGTTGTTCACACATTTAAGCGCTGAATTCAGGAGGCGGAAGCAGGCTGATCTCTCTGAATTCTAGGCCGATCTGGTCTATATAGTGAGTTCTAGGCCAGCCAGGACTACATAAGTAAGATTCTCCTTCAAACAAACAAACAAACATTAATTTAAAGGCTAGGGAGATGGCTCAGTTGATACAGTGCACGAGGACCTGAGTCCAATCCCCAGCACCACATAAAAGTGGGGTGCAATGGTGCATGCCTATAATCCCAGCACTGGGGAAGTAGAGACAGGAGGATTCCCAGGGTTTGCTGATTAGCTATTTCAGCAAACTCCAGGTTCAATAAGAGGTTTTGCTTAAGAGAAATAAGATGGAAGAGCTGATGAGGTGACTCTTGCAGCCAAACCTAAAACTCTGAGTTTGATTCTGCAAACGCATGGTGGGAAGAAGAAATTGAGAACTGATTCCTAAAAGTTGCTTCTTGCCCCCCATACATACACATTCACACACAAAATAACTAAATAAAATGCTAAGAATGGTATACATTCAAAAAGCAAGGTGGAGAGTGATTGTGATTGAACATGGCCATTATTGATGTGGCATCTACATGCAACGTGCAAAGACATGCACCACACACACAGACACACACACAGACACACACAGACACACACTTGTGCACACACACACACACACACACACACACAGACACACACGCACACAGAAGATCTCACAGCTAGCCCTAGTCTCCCACTGGTTTTGCCACGATAACATCTGTGACATGTGAGTTATGATGATAAGCAGTTGTGTAGGTTACTTTTCTGGATTTAAAAACACTTTGGCTGAAAATATTTACCCTTTACTTGGTTCTACAAATGACTGGTGAGAAGGCTCAGCATTTCTGCCCATATTATTGCACCTGTACTTTTTTTGCTTGCCTTAATCTTTCTGCCAGGTTCTATTCAGGTCTGTATATATACATGCCAACAATTTAAGAAATAATTTGCCAGAATTATACGGTTCACTAGACCTAGACTTGGCTTAGACTTTTTCCTCCCCTTCCAAGGCTAAAGACACCTTACCTACCAGTGACCACAATGAGAAACTGCAGACCACAAAAGGAGTGACAACAGTAAGGGCCCAGAAAAGACATGCACATTCCCCCTTTATTAGCTTATCTCTCCCTTTCATTATTCCTGTATTTGTAACCTCTCAACTTGCTGCAGTTGAGAAATGTATTTGCTCCCATTTCTCTGTTCTCCATCCACTGAATAAAGCCTTTCACAAGCAGTCCCCGACACCCATGGGTGCCACACTTAGGTCACTGTGTTAATTGCCTGTATATTTGTATGAGTCATCCAATAGTATGGGCTTCTTCCAGACAAGGATTGTAATTTTTTCCATCACTGTCTTCCTTCCCAGCCACATAGGTCCCACATAAAAGAAGTACTTAGAATGTTTGCTGAATTTTGTTACTCTGTAGGGTTTGCTGGCATTCATCAAGAAAACTGTCCTCCTCCCCTTTAAAGTCCCGATAACTGTGAACTACCCAAAGTAACTCCGTTTTGTCCTAGTTTTAGCTAACTCACCCAACTGCCCCTCAAACCCAGCCCACCTCCACCCCCCAGCTAACCACATCCTGCTGAGCGGAACATTCTCATTCTCAGCTTTGTTCTAAGTCCATTGTTCTACAATATAAAATCAACTGTTTGAATCAACACCTCCCCTATCTCCGAACCCCCATGGTAGTCTGTCTCTGGTATGATGTAATTGAGGTTTTTAGTTTATAAATCCTACCCAGCCTCACTTGGGATCAATAGTCCTTTCTGTTGTGAGCCTGCTTTCCACTTCTGGCTAATAAAGAACTCTTAGTGTGACCTTCATTGAGTGGCATTCTTCCCCGTGTCTCGCGTGGGTACAACAACTGAACACTACCGTCTAAGACTGGTGTGAACAGCACTAAGGAAACCGGATTATCATCTTCATTTTAGCTCATTTCTATCAATAGACTGTAGGCTGAAGATCTCAATACCTTATTTATATCACATTATCAAGGCAGTCTTGAAGGATTAAGATCTTATTAATGTTAACAAGCCAGCCTTTAAGTACTGCCCCCCCAGCTAATTCACTACCTAACAAATTGCTCAGTTTCGCCAATGGTTTGCGACTCTGGCTATACATTCAACTCAGTTGGAAAGCTTTTAAGCAGCCTCTTACTCAGGCCTCCCTACAGAGTAGTCATATTAGAATCTCTGGGGCGGATACCAGGCATCAGTAGTTTTGAAACTCCCCAGGCGATCCCAATGAGGGCCAGAGTTGAGAATGAGCATCCCTGGGAGATTTTAAAGCACTCTCAGCTTGCTCTGCCTGCTTCTTCCCCGCTCCTGTTGTCCACCCTCACCTCCAAGCGCCCTTCCTCTCCTTCTCACTTGCCTGCCTCACCCCTGTTCCTCACCCCTGTTGTCTGATAATGTAGGGAGTCAGTAAGCCTGAGTTCTGTTACCTTGTGACCTTGGGGCAAGTCATACCACTCTCAGGTTCTTGGTTTCTTCTCCAATCTAGTCATAACACTTGTGCTCACAGGAAACAAGGAACCCAGAAGTCTCTTGGATGTTGAAGAACACCATGCAGATGTAAGAGATATTGTCTACAGCCCTGGGTACCAACGTATTCTATGTTGAGGGATAAAAAGCCGCCTGCAGAAGGTGCCACAAATAGTTAACATGGGTCTAAAGTTTCACTTCAAGCAAACAAGACTATATTGTGACTAAAAGCTACTTGAAAACATTTCTGGATATATTCATATAAAATCAAAGGATAAATCTACAGGGGTAATAAACTCCACACTCAGGGTGGGAGTAACTGTGGAGGGTAGGGGAGTACATGTGTACCTAGGAAATGCAGCAAATATATCTTTAATGCTTTGTTTTAAAAAGATTAGTTTCACTTGCGCATGCACATGTGTTTCTTCTGATCTTCCTTCCTTCTTTTCTTTCTTTCTTTCTTTTGTTATCTTTTATTGTGGTCTCTCTTTTTTGCCTGATGGTTTCCTGTGTTAGCTAGTTTTAAGTCAACTTGACACAAGCTAGAGTCACCTAAAAGGAGGTAACCTTAGTTGAGAAAATGCCTCCATAAGATCAGGCTGTAGGCAAGCCCATTTTCTTAAAATAGTGATTGATGGGAGAGGGCCATATGGGTTAACCATACTCCCCACAAGAGCCATAGACTATCTAACAAAACCCCCACGAAGTTTATTTGAGAAGCTCTCTTTCAAGTTGATGATCAGCATTGCTCAAAATACTCCCAAAACATCATCAGCTATTTCTGTAGCATGGTATGATAACCTAAGAGTATAATAGTGGAGCATACACCTTGACAGCAACCAACAGCTCACTAATTGGACCTAAGGCCCACTCAACAAGATGGCACCAGAATACTAGCCAATAGCCCAGGAATAATAAAATCATGCATCTTGGAGGTGAACCTATAACTACAATTTTACTAAACAAACATACTTCTAGCATAACTACATTCTAAATATTTATCCTTGTACTTATAGATAAGAGCAGTTCTCACCCCTCATCAAAGAAGTTTCTCTTTGCAACAGCTGGAAGCCATTGTAGAAAACCTCAACTGATCAAAATGAAGAAAACAAAACATAATGTGCTTACTCTTCTTAACAGATGTCTATAACACGACTCCTGTACCTAAGGATCAGGGATTACTGTGGAAGAGGGGGCAGAAAGGCTATAAGAACCAGAGAATCAGGGAAGCTGTGAGATTGTGTCTCCTTGAAATATCAAAGAGGTTATACTCATGAAGTCTCATCAATATGGCAGCCTAAGCATGGCCAGAACAACAATGCCATTAATGAACATGCTAACATGGAATAGGGAAAGATCTTGTGGCCTCAATTTTAGATAAAAAACTATGAGTATTTGCTGAATGCTGAAAGTGGGAAAAATGATCTTCCCTGTGGAAGAACCCCCCAATAGGATAACCAACAATAAGTGGTCAGCTCTATGATCATATACCTACAGGGTAACATTATGAAGACTGAACAGATTGTATTTATATAATTGTGTTTATGCAACAACAATGAAAGAGGCTATGAATTTGAGAGAGAGAGAGAGAGAGAGAGAGAGAGAGAGAACAAGGAGGTGCATGTAAATGGTTGGAGGGGGAGAGGGAAGAGGAATTGTGTAACTAATTTTTAAATTAAAACTTTATTACTAAAAACATAAATATGGTCTAGGGAGATAGCTCAGTGGTTAAGAGTACTTGTGGCTCCTACAGAGGACCTGGGTTCAGCACTCACATTGGGTGCCTCACAATTGTGTGAAACTCTAGTTCCAGAGGATTTAGTGGCATTTTCTAGTCTCAGTAGGCAATATACAAATATGGTACACCTATAGACAAGTACATACACATATACACAAATGAAATAAATTTTTTAAAGATTTATTTTATGTATGTGAGTACACTGCTTCTCTCTTTAGACATATCAGAAGAGGGCATAGGAGTCCATTACAGAGGGTTGTGAGCCACCATGTGGTGGCTGGGAATTGAACTCAAGACTTCTGGAAGTGCACTCTGAGCCATCTCTCCAGCACATGAAATAAATAATTTTAAAATATAATTATATACTATGCCAAATATGGCCATGCATGCCTCCCAGCACTCGGGAGACAGAGGCAGGCAGACCTCTGTGAGTCTGAAGCCAGTCTTGGCTAAAATAGTGAGTTCCAGACTAGCCAAGGCTTTGAGGTAAAACCTTGTCTCAAAAACAAAACAAACAAAAAACCCACTACCACCAACAAAACACTCTATGTGAGCCAGGCATGGTGGTGCACACCTTTAATCCCAGCACTCAGGAGGCAGAAGCAGTTGGATCTCTGTGTGTTCAAGGCCCGCCTGGTCTACAAAGTGAGTCCAGGACAGCCAGGGCTGGTTACACTGAAAAACCCTGTCTCGAAAATCCAAAACAAAACAAAATTAAAAAACCCTACATGAGTATATAAGTTTATTTTATACATCTGGGGGGTATGGCATCAAACCCTAGCTAAGTGGTCTAATTCTGAGTCTCAGCTCTACAATATTAACATAATTTTTGCAATTGTTATTCCTTTATTATTTTTTGAATGATAATTTTAGAATTTCAACTGTTAATACTATAAGACATATACTAAGTATTCATGATGTTGGTATAACCTCACCTACAATACTATGAAGTTTTAGCTTCTTAAAATTTATTTATTCACGTAACATTCCAATATCAGCTCCCCCTCTCCTTCCAGTCCTCCCTTATGCTAATCCTCCTCCATTCCACATTAATATTTTTAAAGTTAAATAATACTAGTTTCTTGTCATCTTGCCCCAGTTTATTTCTGTGGCTCACCTAGGATAACGTCAGACACAGATAAATCTTGGAATTGATAGCTGCTTCAAATCATTTTTGTAAAATAGGATATACTAGCCTAAATTGCTTTTCTTTTTTTTAAACTTGCCTATTTCTTGTTTCTTTACTTGCTTGCTCTTGTTTTGCTTATTTATTTTTGACACAGGGTCTCATCACATTCCTGGATGGACTGGAGCTCACTATACAGAATGGCCCCAAACTTCCAGTGTTTTTCTAACTTCTGCCTCCCACACGCCAGAGTTACAGGCGTGTGCCACCACATTCAGCAGTTGGGAAGCATTTTTTTTTTTGGTTTTTCGAGAGGGAAGCATTTTTTTTAAAGATTTAAAAATTTTTAATGTGTATTTGTGTGTCTGTGTATGTACTAGCACCTGTTGTGGGTTTCTAAGGGCATGAGTAGGAGGGGGTATCTGAGTCCCTAGAGTGGAAGGTTGAGGTGTTTGTGACCTCCAGTGTAGGTCTTGAAAACTGATTTTGGTCCTCTGTGAGAGCCATTTCTCTAGCTCTCTTGGAAGCATTTTGTTGACATTTTGCACTCACTGTACACAATAGTGAGTTCTGTTGGATGTCGTATTTGATGATGTTTTACTGTGTATTGTTGCTTTTCTCTATATGGTACCAGCATTCATTCAAAACCATAACCATAGCAGTTTACCATTTGAGTTGGCAGCATGAACCTGGGAGAGCAGGCCCCCAAAGGCAGACAAAAGTCCCATGCAATAGCCAACTTTATTCAGCACATCAGACAATTTAGACTCTGAGAGTTAAAAATCATATGAATAAAATGTCCAAAAACACAATGAGCCACATATGATGGACAAGACGCACATGGAAAAACCAATGGTATTCCACAGAGGCATATATATAAATAAATAAATAGCCAGTTGTAATGAATAATTTGGGGTAAGCTCACTCCCATCTGCTATACCTAGGAAGGGCATGAAAGCACATTCAAAGAACAAATCTTTGTTTTGGATGAAATTGAGGTTGCAAGACTCTTATTTTCTGCGAGTTTTTCTCACAAGCACTCAGAATTCCCCTTGAACTGCTTCATTCTTGGACCAAGTTCCTACAACAGCTACGGCAGATCACAGATTGATCATTCTCTGGGCTGAAGAAAGCACAAAAAGATTTATGTTTTTTTTTCAGTATTGTGATTTCTGTAAGATTTACTTGAAAATTTACAAAGGTCCATAGTTTAACAGTATGTATCCAGGCAATATTAATTTATTACATTTTCCTATATGTAGCTTGGATTCAGCTTTCTTTTATTAAGGTGGTGTTACAAATATTATCTTCTAAATCAAACAATTGCCATCTTCCTAAAACCAGCTGTGTCTGTTTATAAAAATCATCACAGCTCAACTAGTTAATTGTTGATAAAGACTAAGGTGGCTAGATGTTTTTCCCAAATGAAAGACAACTGAAAAGCTTAAGCAAGCTACAAAGGCCTGAGCAAGTCACAGAAAGGTATGTATGTAAAAGATGAGACTGTACATATATGGTACTGACATTTTTAAAGTCAAAGTTAAATATATTGATGTCAAATCTCTTCTTAAATGTATATCTAATCAGTGTATTTAAAAGTGTGGGGTATGGAGAGATGGATTGGTGGTAAAGAGTACTGACTGTTCTTCTGGAGGATCTTGGTTTGATTCCCAGTACCCACATGGAGGCTCTCAACTGTAACTCCTGATCCAGGGAATCCAATGTACTCTTCTGGACTTCAAAGGCACTAGGTACGAACATGGTGCACACACATACATTCAGGGAAACATGCATCCATGTAAAATAAAAAAAATTAGAAAGTGTTTGAGTTTTGGCCCAACTCTATTACATAGTAGTTAAAAGTCCCAGATGGGTGTTACTTTCTGGATAGTCAATACTTAAGGCTTATACTGATGTGGTCAGAAGGACTAAAAAGAGGCAACGTTTTCCCTCTTGCCATACAAGGCCAACTAGAGCCCATCTCTTACACTTTCTGGTAACTGGAGAGAGCTACTTGTTCCCTTCGGCAGGAAGGTCAGAGTCCACTTGTACTTGTAGACAGAAAAGGGCAGCTCCCTGGCTAGGTTGCCCCGGTGTTCAGTTTCAATTTGCTTCTGACTATCAGTATGACCTTGGAATGCTCTGCTGCTGTTTCAAGACACAGGTACTGTTAACCCTCATCATCCTGCGGAGTTCTAGAAGATCCCAAATCAGGCCAAACCAGGATTTGTGGCTTCAATTATGAAAATATTTCAGGACTAGCCAGTTTTTGAAGTAGAGTTGGAGATTTTACTAATGATATTTAATATAGGCTTATGTATGAAGATTAGGAGAAAAAGATACACTCAGTAGAAAACAAAACTTACTCAAATGTGGGTAAAGACTTCTCAAGGAAGACATGCAACCCATTGATTTACTGTTTTATATATATATATATATATATATATATATATATATATATATATATTCATTCAATATACTGTCATAAAAACATTGTATGTGGTGAGAGTTTTGGATTTTTGGTTTCTTTAAAAACACAGAAATGTTACAGGAATGTACTTTTATTTCCCCAGCCAGACAGCAGCTTTATTAGTGTTGCTGGCTTCTTCAGGCCAGTCAGTGTGCTCTGCTGTCCATGGTGGCCTTTGGGACAACACTGGGGAGCAGTTACTGGAGGGATATAAATAAAGCTTTGGTGCACAGGGTTTGGGAATGGGCCATAGGTAACACTGCCACACAATACTTCACACAACACCAGCTCTCAGTGGAAATCGGGGTTTTGGCCAAGGGAGTAACTTCTAAGTGACTGCACACGGGACTATTGCCACAACTATGCTGACCCAGAAAAGGAGGAAGACACCTAGGGCTGAGGCTCGGTGTGGCCCTGTCCCTTTGCCTTCATCTGCAGATAGCGGCCTTTGCCTTCTTCAAAGAGCTTCTTCTCATCCTCCATCTCCAGCACAAGCTGAGGTACAGGCAGCGGCCTGCCCTCCTGGTTCAGGGACACATAGGTGAAGAAGGCACTGGCGACCTGGTAGCACTCCTGTGAGTTATCCACCACAGGGTCAGCGTCCACCAGGACCTCGATTTCCATGGACTTATTGCTTGTGAAAGTCATGCGTCCGGACATGGTGATGACACAGCCTTTCCGGATCTTGTCATGGAAATTGATGGCATCCACAGAGGCAGTTACTATGTCGGTCTTGCAGTGGCGTGCAGCCACAATCCCAGCCACTTCATCCAGGAGCTTCATGGTGACACCTCCATGCATGAAGCCATGAAGGGTGCAGTCCAAGGGCCCCGTCAGGTGGGTCAGGTTGGACTGGCTGTAGCTCACCATGTTCGGCTCTAGGTTCAGGACCAGCTGGACAATATCTCTGTTTTTCCACTTGGTCTCCATGTGTTCCAGCTTCTGGGCTTCATAGCGTTTCCGAACCTCTTCCTCCTGTTCCTGTGAGAATGTTCTCCGACATCACATGGATCTGGACCTCTACAGAGTGCTTGGAAGTGTAGGTGATCTCTTCACTGATGTGAGCCACCTCGCCAATGCACATGAGTAACAGGAAGTCAGTGCGCTCCACCCGGGCCAGGGCAGCCACATAGCGCTCCCCATTCTGGCTGTTAACGGTGCCAGATGCTGATGATCACCCCAGCCTCCTCAATCATCTTCAGAATGGTCCCTCCATTAACATTGCCAGCCACATTGACATCATCTGGACGCATGATCCGGCAGATCTGGATGGCGGCCTGCGTGTCTGTGGTGGGGCCCGACATCTTGGCTGCGACTGCGGGAGGTGGTGGTGGGATCTGAGAACAGGTGTCCAGCAGGCCAGGCGCTGAATCAGGAATGTACTTTTGTTTTAATCCCAGGTATAGGGATATGGGCCTGCTTCAGACTGTCTGCAGCAGCTGAAAGCGATTTGCCTTGTGCTCTAGCAGAAGTGTGGTTTTGCTAGCTCGGACAATTTCTGCGATTGTGTGACATTTGGAATTCTGGGAACTTTTCAGGGGGTACATAAATGTTAGGGTCCCAAGCAGTGTGATAGGTAGTTGTTGGTCATTCAGGGATCTTGGCTGTGGCTTGTTGGTTGCCATGATCAAAGAAGAAACAAAAGGAAAGACTTTAGATTCAGGGATTTTCCTAATTCTTCTCTCCTTGTTTCTTTTCTATCTAGTGTTAGGGGGTAAAACCAGTGGGGGTGGGAGGGGAATAAAAGATGGAAAAAAGAAACCATAAAGTAGCAAAGACCAGCTAAATTATATATACATATATGTGTGTAAGTATATATGATTTTTGGTGTCATTTTGAAGTTTTCTTATCACTGAGTGGTTCCTGAGGGGCACCTGATAAGAAAGATCACAATCCATATATAAAAATCTAGCTACAACACCTGAAGGTAGGGTATATTGACTGTAAATAGTTTTGTTTGAAAATCTCAGGCAATGTTTGGGGAAAGGAATGATGGTCTACCTAAGGCTTTAAGCCTGGATCATTGCTATTTTAATATAAAATACCTATGAAATGGATGTCAACTCTTATGTTGAAAGCATGTTATAGTGTTATTGACTGGGCTGGAATTCTTGCTTCTCTTGCCCCTCTCAATTTTCCTTTTTAATAATTATTTTTTCTTTATTTATGTGTGTAGGTATGTGTGCCACATGTGTTTTGGTGAAAAAGGCTTCAGATATCCTGGATGTGGAGTTGCAGATGGTTATGAGCTGATCTATGTGGGTGCTTAGAACTGAACCCAGGTCCTTTGGAAGAGCAGCATGTGTTCTTAACCACTGAAGCATCTCTCTAGCTCTCAATTATCTGACTTTCTATCTTGCCTTAGCTATACTTTCCAGTAGTTAACTTTATTTATTTGTACTACCCATCTTATAGGGTTATGGACAGAGTTAATACATTCACTACAGAATCTCACAAGTGCCATATGAGTCAAATAGTATGACATGGCCTTAAAGAATCTGAGTTCATTATGATAGGCACAAAATGATAGAGGCACAAAGATAGGGGTACTGCATTAGACAGCGAATATTATAAGCACATATTTGTACTTCATTTTATAAGAAGGAATCTACAGACACTTATGGTTAGTTTGTGTTAGCTTTCAATCTAGATGTCATGCAAACAACTGGCTATGGAAGTATGCAAGACTCACTGGCCATCTATGGCCATGCCGTCCTGAACCTACCTGATCTCATCTGTTCTTAGAAACTAAGCAGGGTTGGATCTGGTTAGAACCTGCATGGGGAGACTCAGTGGCCTTGATGTTTGTGACCCCTCCTCCTGCTGACAGAGGAGATGATAAGGAGAAAACCATCAACACCATAAATCTCAGAGACAAGACTCACCACCCAACCAAGAAGGGCAAGACGGAACTTTCAAATGATTGTCTGACTATCCTCAATTATCTTCTCTATAAAATTCACCAGCTAAAGATGAGATGGAAGACAGAACTCTAGTATATGAATCCACTGTCTTCTAGGACTGCTGGCTCTCTGAACAATATACAGCTTAAAAATTCTATTTCTTGGGCTGGAGAGATGGCTCATCGGTTAAGAGTGCTTGCTGCTTTTTCAGAGAACCAGAGTTTAGTTCCCAGTCTCTACATTGGGCAGCTCATAACCACTTGTAAGTCCAGATCCAAGGGATCTGAAGTCTTTTTCTGGTCTCTGTGAGCACCTGCACACATATGTACACACATACAGATACATTGAACACATGCATGTGCAAACAAACACACAAATTTTTTTAAAAGTTTAAAAACTAATAAAAATAAAATCAAATGGATATTGTAGTACTTGCTTGATATCCCAGTACTTGGGAGGTAAAGGCAGACCTAGAGCGTTCAAGGCCAGCCTGGTCTATCTAGCAAGCTTCAGGCTAGTCAAGGTTACACAGTGAGACTCAATGTTAATATATGTAAAACAAGCCAGATGGGGTGATTGTGCATGCCTTTAATCCCAGCATAAGGGAAACTGAGTTCCAAACTAGTTTGGTCGGCATAGTGAGTTCTAGACCAGCCAGGCTACACAGTGAGATCCTGTCTCAAAAAAAAAGGAAGAAAAGAAAAGATAAAATAGTGGAACCACAGGCAGACAGGACAGTGAGTACATTCACAATAGGCCTTAGACACCATCTGGTAACATCCATTGGGTTTTGGATTGGTAGAAGCACCTGATCCATTTCAGGGTGAAACAAATTGAGGCTGGGAGACTCTGAACTGATTTAGATCCCACAGCTATGCCTTTATTGGATAAACAATCAAGACTTATTACAGAAATTGCCTTTGGAATAGTATAAAGACTCTACAAAAATGCAGGTTGGAGAGAGAGAGAGAGAGAGAGAGAGAGAGAGAGAGAGAGAGAGAGAGAGAGAGAGAGAGAGAGAGATTAGTAGTTAAAAGTACTTGCTGCTCTCTTCCAGAAGACATTTTGGTTCCAGATCCAGGGGATCTGACTCCATCTTCTAGCCACCCCAAGCACTCATTCACACAGCACACATTCATGTAGACATATACACATATAAATAAAACCTTAAGCATTTAATGTAGGTTGGAACATTGGTCTCTTGCCCATTCTCACCCCTGGAGAGTGTCTCCCTCTCCAATGGTCTCTTTAGTCATTGCCCTCTCTGATCCTTGAGACTACCTCACTTTACCTTATAATAAACTCCACTTATTTTACAATATGATTTTTTTCTCTATGGAGCTCACATGGACCAGGGAACCAAGAAGAGACCAAATAGAGATTCCAGTGACATCTCTGTGTATGTCTCCACCTAGTTGTAATCAGATCTGTTTTATGTTTATCATGCTATCAAAGTCCCCTAGATTTCTAGTGGTGTTCATCACTTTTGAAAGGAGAATCATCATAGGAAACACCCACAAACTAAAAACCTTTGGAAAAGTGACACATACACATGACCTTAGGTATCTGTCTAAACAAGCAAATAAGGAAAAGTGTCTGTTCCTCCCTCATTAAAAAGCAGGTTTGTGATTCTATGCAGCCTTTTGTTTCTGAGTTCTTTCTGTTTTATTTATTCATTTTGTGTGCTTGGGTATGTGTGTGGGCACACAAATACAGCAGCATGCATGTGGAAGTCAGAGGACAATTAGTGGGAGTTGGTTTTCTTCTTTCACCATGTAGGCCCCAGGGACCAAACTGAGGTCATCACGCTTGCCAGTATCTTTATCTGAACCGTCTTGCCGCTCCTGTTTCTGCCTTCTTATACTCATGATTAAAATTCTAGGTCAGAGCTGGGTGGTGGTGGTGGTTCATGCCTTTTATCCCAGCACTCAGAAGACTGAGGTAGATAGATCTCCGTGAGTTCAAGGCCAGACTGATCTACACAACGATTTCTGGACAGCCAAAAACCAAAAGACCAAACCAAACCAAACCTCTAGATCAGGCTGGGCTTGGTGATGCTTGCCTGTAATCCCTGCACTTGGGAGGCAGAGGCAGGAACTCTATGTGTGTGAAACAAACCTGGTCTACCTATAGATCACCATTTAATTTACCTATGTTGTGACCTTGCTGGATATGAAGAGTTTTCTACTGTCATTTCACCCCCAGATGGCCCAGAAGTATATTTGGTCCCCCGATCATCCCCCTGCCTGAAAGTCAGCAAGAGTAGAAACTCTAAAGCAGCAATTCTCAACCTTCCTAGTGCTGTGACCTTTTAATACAGTTTCTCATGTTGCGGTGACCTATAAAATTATTCCATTGCTACTTTATAACCATAATTTTGCTACTTTTATAAATCATAACGTACATATTTGTGAAAGGGTTATTTGACCTCCAAAGGGCTCTCGAACCACACATTGAAATCCCCTTTTATGTCTCCTTGCAGCTGAAAGTGGCCAGATCTAAATGATGCCCATCTCCTAAATGATTCTGGGACCTTAGTTCTTAAAGTGGGATTGCTGGCTAGGCAGTCAGACAGTAACAGGCTTGAAGGTCACCTAGGAGGGACCTTTCTCTCCTAATCAGCATCTTGTAAAGCCAGAAACTGAAAGTGCAGGGCTGATTACTGGTCAAAAGAACGGGATTCTAGAGGCTTCGTACATGTAGATGGCTCAGCAGTTAAAGAGAGCACACTGCTCTTGCCAAAGATTTCAGTCCAGTTCCTAGCATCCACATCAGTTGACTCCAACATCAGGAGGAGGACCTGACATCCTGGCTTCTCTGTAGGTACCTGCATTCACATACATACATGTACACACACACACACACACACACACTGCTGAGAGAATTAAAAAGTAATAACAAAAATATATCTTTTTTTAAATGGATGGGGTTTGAGGGGTGGGTGAAATGGCTCAGTACTTTCCTTTTGCCACCGAGGCCAATGACTTGAGTTCAATTCCAGGAACCCACATGGCCAAAGGCGACAACTACCTCTTTAAAGTCATTATCTGCTCTCCATATACATGCCTGCCCTCATGCACAATGTGCACAATGTGCACACATAAATAAATAATTGTAATTTTAAAAAGAATAGGCTCTGAGTCATATTTCACACTGTGTGGTGACACGGCATTCTAAACTGTCTAGAAAGTCATAAAATCAGTATTTAGTTGTGGTTTCCTAGTGAAAAATAAAACCAGAGAGATACCATTGTTCCCTCTAAATTAATCCAAATGGGCCTGTCAATCACTAGGCCAGGAAAATGCTCCTTAGGAAAGCTGTCTGTTCTAGAAACTTTGGAAACAATGCGAAGCCTGCTTAAAAATATAAGTCAGCACCACAGTCTCTCTGGAAGTTGTCTCCCTCTATCCCTTTAGAATGCATCTTCCTTTGCAACATTTTGACCATTTTCTGCTCTCATCCTTGAGACTGCTATACCTTACCGTGCAATAAACTGTACCTATAGTCTACACTAAAGAGACAGGATGAGGAGCAGGTGAGATGGCTCAGCGGTTAAAGGCGCTTACAACACAAGCCTGGCAAGTTGAGTTCAGTTCCCAGACCTGCAATCCTCCTACTTGAGGCATCCATCATTCCTTATACTGGTGCCAGCTGGTTTCTCCTTTCTTGACTATATTCTTCCCTGCCCCCCGCCCCTCTACTTTCCTTTGGGCTTCATATTTGGGCTCTTAATATCTCTTTCTCTTCTCCCTCCACTTTCCCCCTTGCCAGTTCCTCACCTCCTTATGTCCAGGAGGTGCTTGGCACCCTCCCACTCCTTGCTGCTCTAAATACACACACACACACACACACTCACTCACACACACACACACACACACACACACACACAGAGAGAGAGAGAGAGAGAGAGAGAGAGAGAGAGAGAGAGAGAGAGAATAAAAATTAAAGTAAAAATAAAATAAACACCCAACTGATCCTATAACAGCTTCACTCACTGTGCTGATGACTCCCAGCTTTCCAGACTGCCTACCTGGATAGATATGTAAAGCATCAAATAATTCTTCCACGACTGTGAAGGGAAGGTGGATTTTAGGTGAAATTTATTCTGTATACTGATTGGGACATTTACTGAGTCCACCAGAAGATGCAGGCTTATTGCAGGATCATTCATATGTATCTATTCACTGAGCAAATAATGCCATTCTCTTATGAACTGAGCCATGTAGTATTGTTTAATAAGGACACAGAGGTCAAACTAGATCTCCAGCCTTTCAGGAGGGCATGTGTTGGCTCAGTAGCAGGCATATGGAGCTGTAGGTGCCTGAGAAGTGGTATCTCACTATCTGGATAGAATTGTTAGATTTGGCAATAAAAAAATACAAGGTACACACAGATTTGCACCTTATGTTTATCTGGTGATATACAGAAGGAAAAGTGGGTGCAGTTCAACTATGGCCTGAAAAGGGTAAAGGAAAGCTAAATGGTAGGAAAGAGTTATGCAGGAGTGTAGTCCTGACTGAGGATAAAATATAGTATATTGTCTCTTGGAATTTCATTTGCTCGGTATGCCAAGAACCATGTCCTAATTGCCTTGAGAAATAAAGAAGCAGATAGCACCCAAATAATTGCCTTGACTTTTCTGTTTCTGCTTCTGTAAACACGCTTGCTGGTTTTTAAACATCAAGTAAGGGGCTGGAGAGATGACTGAATGATTAAGAGCACTGGTTGCCCTTCTAGAGGACCCAGGTTTGATTCCCAGCACCCACATGGTGGCTCCCAACTATCTGTATTTCCAGTTCTAGGGGATCCACCCTCCTCTTCTGGCCTCTGCAAGTACAGAATGCATGTAGTGTACGGACATTCATACAGGCAGAACATTGTATATATAAAATAAAAATAAAGTTTAATTTAAAAAAATCAAAATTGAGAAAAGTAAAATTTCTTCTAGAGGTCTTTAACAACACAGGCTAAAATTTAAAGCCCAGTAATCAGGAAAATGCCAGAAAGTGATGCTGCATGGCCAATAAAAACTATATGAGACACAGGATTGGGGTCCTATTACTTGAAGCAGTAACTCAAGTCAGTCCATTGACCAATAATAAAGTTGCGTATTCCATCTCTCCAAATACAATTTAGGAGTCTCCTTTAGTAACAGTCACACCACTGTACAGTGCTATAAAGCTGCACACTATTACCAAAAAGCATGGGGTCAAACCGGCTGAAGTTAGTCCACATCCAGCAAACTATGGAGAACCTTAAAAGTGAGGGACTACAGGTCAGACAGGGATACATGGTGAGGAGATTGCTGAAGGTATTTAAGCAAAGGTATTTTAAAAATCGGAATTTAGGAACAGGCTTTTGTTGGCTGTCTTCCTGGAGCATCTTTTTAAAGAGGGACAACATTAGAGTCTGATCAGTTGAAATAGAATGGGAACGAGCTTTTCGATGATGATTATAGGAGGGGAGGAGAAAGGAAGTGGCAAATCTTAGGTGCATTGGGGGTTAGGAAGTAGCACAGTGGCAGAGTACTTGCTTAGCAGACGAGAGGCCCTGGGTTCACTCCCCAGCACCATCAAAACAAAACAAGAAACCAAAGAAGTGCTTAGGATTCAATCAATGTGACTTGGCAATTAATTAAATGAGGTAATGAGAGCCTAGGTCTGGCTTGATTATCTGAGAAGGTATTATTGGTACCAACTGAGATAAAGAACGTTTAGAGGGCAATACCTGAGTTCACTTTAGGACAAAATACTGGAGGCACTAAGGGACATTTGGTATGTGGGGCCAGTAAATAGTTGGCTATATAATCCTGAAGTTCAGTGAAGAAGTAGGCTGAAGATAGAATACAGGGGAGTATTTAAAACCAAAAGGTAGATAAGTTCCTCAAGGAGAAGGAACAACAATAACAACAACAACAATAACAACAAAAACCCTAGGGAGGTGGCCCAAGAAGAAAGTGAGAGAATTCTAAAGAACCAAGAGAGGGAGGCATCACAGACAGCAGAAGGGGTTTTCTAGGAGGAGAGAGCCATCAACCATGTCAAATGTAATAAGAAAGCCCCAGTTACACAAAGGCTAATAAATGGCCCTCAATGTTTGAAGTGTGGCTCCCAGGTAGAACTGGTGCTTGGCATGTACAAGGCCTCTGGGTTTTATTCCCAGCACCAAAGGGAAAAGGAAAGTAGTCATTGGTTTGGGCAACAGTCAAGTCGTTGTGACCCTAGGAAAGCATCATGCAGGCTCATTCAACCACTATCCCTATGTCCTCAAGGATAAACATTCTGCTAGAGTGTATCTTAAACACACACTCTCTTGGAGCTCATCAGAGGTGTTCTCACATCTCCTCACTCTTGGTGAGTTCAAGCCATTCATTCCAAGTAGGTCTTATCTCATTTGGAAATTACAAGACCACATTCAGATGCTCCCTGCATCCATTACTTGGGGAATCCTTTCTTTTTGCCAGTGTCGGCAGCAGACAAAGCCAGTGCAACTCTGTTTTGCAGAGGTAACTGCAGGAGTGCTCAGTAAGGTTAACTACGTTACCTTGTTGTGGTTTCATCTCCCAGAGAGGACTATCAGTTTTTCTCTATTTCCTGAGGATTGTGACATAATGCTGGATTTTTTTAGGTTCTACTGTTGTTCTTGCTATGTAACCATTGGCCTTTTTCATCCCTATTTTTTTTAATGATCTTGAGAGGGAAATGCATACAATAAAGAGGGAGAAAGGTTAATGGTACAGATCTTCAAGAAAGTGGAAGGGACTGGGACACAAAACCCAACTGGGGAGAGTGAGCATCCTCAAACATTCTCTGAACCCCAAGGAGTGGATGATGTGGCTCGAGACAACTTTGGAAATAATGAGAAGGAGCATTGACTTAATGGTTTCCATTTGCTCTAAACAGTGCTTAAGCTTCAGTCCATTGGGGTCATCAGAGAAAGTTTAAGGAGCCTGTGGACTTATGTGAAAAAACTTCCTATTTACTTTCACTAATAGATATGAATCATGTCTTTCTAGATAATATGAATGTCAAACTACAGTAGTATTTGTTCTTGTGGCTTTGTCACCAATAGAAATCAGATTTTAGCCAGACATGGTGGCTCACACCTTTAATTTCAACATTCAGGAGGTAGAGGCAGGTAGATTTCTATGAGTTTGAATCCAGCCTGGTTTTAACTCACTGCATAGTGAAACCCTGTAGAAAGACAGACAGACAGACAGACAGACAGACAGACAGACAGACAGACAGGCAGGCAGGCAGGCAGAGAGAGAGAGAGAGAGAGAGAGAGAGAGAATCAGATTTAAAAAATTACGTGTGTGATATGTGGTGTGTGTGTGTGTGTGTGTGTGTGTGTGTGTGTGTGTGTGATGTGGTATCTGTGTGAGATATGGTGTGTGATGTGGTGGTGGTGGTGGTGGTGGAGGTGTGTGCGTGTGTGTGTGTGTGTGTGTGTGTGTGTGTGTTTGAGGGTGTGTGGAAACCAGAGGAGGAAGTTAAGTCTCCTCCTCTATCAACTCTCTACTTTATTCCTTTGAGGAAAGGTCTCTCACTGAACCCAGGGCTTGCTGTTTTTTTTTTTTGCCTAGGCTGGTGACCAGCAAGTTCCAACAATCCCCCTATCTCTAGTACCCACATGCCGTGCTAGTGCTGAGGTTACAGGCACATGTGGCTGTACCTGATTTCTTTTTATATGGGTGCTAGGTATCCAAACTCAGCTTCTAATGCTTGCATACCAAACACTCTATCCTACTGAGCTATCTCCCCAGCTCAGAAACCAGATTTTTGGAAAAAAAAAATATTGTATTGCATATCTCTTCTCTCATCCAAGTACTAACCATGCCAGACCCTCCATAGCAAGATCAGACAAGATCAGGCACATTCAGAGTGATAGAGCCATATATGAATATCTCTTCTCAAAACCATATAATCAATTCAAAATTATGGCAGTCGCTAGTGCTTGTGCGGTTGACAGAGCTTGCTCCCCCCCCTTCTAATATTGAGAATCAATGAATAAAGGGCTTTGTGCATGCTAGCAAGCGCTCTACCACTGATATATCCTCAGCCCATGGTTTTTATTTCATGTTCTAATAAAGAAGCATATACATTACTACTTTGTAGATGTGTGTGTGTGTGTTATTTTTGGTAATTGTATTTCAATATAATTTTTTCCTTCATAATCTTATTTGTTGTTTAGAATGCATACATTTTCTTCTGAGAAGGGGTTCTCTAGACTTTGCCAGGCTGCCAGAGGTATTCACAGCATAGAGAAGACTAAAAAACACTGCTCTGAAGAGTAACAGTAATAAACTCTATCTAACACTTGCAACAGGCTAAGGGTTCTCTGAAGTCCTGTCTTTGTTCCTTATACAGATATTTGTCTCTGACTGCACTCTGTAGCTCAGGCTGGCATCGAGCTCATCATGTAGCCAATGATGGCCTTGAACTTTTGATCCTCCTCAGATTCCTGAGTAGCTGGGGTTACATTTGTGCACATTGCTCAAAGCTATAAGTACTTTTTGTTTACGGTGATGGATTATTCTGACAAAACTCATCTATGATATTTATTACTAGGCAATAAATCTCCCACGTTCATTTATTTATTGGTCAGAGTTGACAAATTTTATTGATCTTTATTTATAACTCCCATTGACTTCATACATGGCAAGCTATGTACTTGGCACTGGCTGATCAATAAGTAAATGAGCAGAAGATCCCAAAATACCTTCCAGAACGTGAATTTTACCAATAAGGCCCTGATGGATCAGAGTAAAGAGTACAAAGCATTATGAGCCCTTGGGAACAGTTTTACAATGCCCAAAGTTCTGAACCTGGGCTGCTTTCCATATTTTATAGCTTAAACTTACTAGGTGGCAAAAACATGACCAAAGTATTATTTCTGTGAATTTCATACTTTTCATTTTAAAGGGTTTTTTCCACATTAGATGCTTTAATGTTTAACTACCATGTCCTAGGCCTTTTAAGGAAGCTATGTAGTATAGAATATATGCAGTATAAAGACTCAGGTCATATAGAATGTGCTTTCCCTCAGGGTGTAGTGGTGCACACCTGTGAGCCCACCACCTGAGAGGTAGACATAGGAGGTCAGGAGTTCAGTGTCATCTTCAGCTTCATATGATTTGGGGACTAGCTTAGGCTACACAGTCTCAAATTTTAAAAATGGTGTATGTGTGTGTGAAGAGGTTGGTGCTAGAGAGATGATGGTTCAGTGGCTAAGAGTACCCAGGTTTGGATCCCACCATCTACATGGTAGCTCACAAATATTTGTACCTTCAGTTCCAGAGGATCCGATTCCTTCTTCTTGCCTCTGAGGGCTCCCACATGAATGTGGTGTATATAAACTCATGCAAACAAGCATACATACATGTAGAAATTCATTAATTAATTGATTAACTAATCATTTAATTAAGTTTTGTTTTTTCGAGAGAGGGTTTCTCTGTGCAGCTTTGGCTGTCTTGGAACTCACTCTGTAGTATATCAGGCTGGCCTCAAACTCACAGATCTGCCTGCCTCTGAGTACTGAGGTTAAAGACATACACCACCACAGCTCTGCTTAGTTAATTAATTTTTTAAAGCTAGGTATGGTGGCTTATACCTATAATTACAGCACTCAGCAGTCTGAGGTAGGAGGATTAAAGAAGATTACTGCAAAGTTTAGGCCAGCCTGGTTTATGTAGTGAGTTGCAGGACTGCATGAACTACAAAGTGAGAAGAGGCCCTGTCTCAAAAACAAAACAATAGCTCCCTATCTAAAGGAAGTAGATGAATTGCTAAATGCTATGAAGGGAATTCAAGTATGCAGTAGTATAGTGGTGATGTGACTATAGCTTGTGTGGTCAGAAAGAGCCCCTCTGCGAGGCACTATTTTGCTTAAGTCTGTATGCGAAAGAGAGAAAGAAAAAGAAAGAAGGAAAGAAAGAAAGAAAGAAGGAAAGAAAGAAAGAAAGAAAGAAAGAAAGAAAGAAAGAAAGAAAGAAATCTGCAGCGGGGAACCAGGCAGCTCCATAGCCTTCTGTGCTTAGCAGCCAGGAGAGAGTGATCTCTTAGCAGCGATTTCACTTCTGAGTACAGAGGTGAGATCTCCACCTTCTCTCTGGAGGGGTATAGCTAGGAGGGCACAGGGCATACGATCAGTGGAGCAGCTGGGACAGGAGTCTTCCCTTCCAGCCGCCATTTGCTTCAGGGAACCAGACAGCTCCACAGCCTTCTGTGCACAGACCCTGCCAGAAGAGAGTTGGTCTCCCACGAGTACAGACACAGGCTTACAGGCCCATAGGAGGGGCAAGCTCCAGCCAGAGACAACAAGACCAACTAACATCAGAGATAACCAGATGGCGAAAGGCAAGCACAGGAACCCTACCAACAGAAACCAAGGCTACTTGGCAACATCAGAGCCCAGTTCTCCCACCACAGCAAGTCCCGGATACCCCAACACACCGGAAAAGCAAGAGTTGGATTTAAAGTCTCATCTCACGATGCTGTTAGAGGACATCAAGAAGGACATAAATAACTCCCTTAAAGAAATATAGGAGAACATGGGTCAAATGGTAAAGGCCCTTAAAGAGGAAACACAAAAATCCCTTAAAGAATTACAGGAGAAGAAAAACAAACAAGTGAAGGAACTGAACAAAACCATCCAGGATCTAAAAATGGAAGTAGAAACAATAAAGACATCACAAAGTGAGACATCTCTGGAGATGGAAAATCTTGGAAAGAATTCAGGAGTCACAGATGCAAGCATCAACAACAGAATACAAGAGATAGAAGAAAGAATCTCATGGGCTGAAGATACCATAGAAAACATTGACTCAACAGTTAAAGAAAATGCAAAATGCAAAAAGCTCCTGAGCCAAAACATCCAGGAAATCCAGGACACAATTAGAAGACCAAACCTAAGGATTATAGGTATAGAAGAGAGTGAAGATTTCCAACTTAAAGGGCCAGTAAATATCTTCAACAAAATCATAGAAGAAAACTTCCCTAACCTAAAGAAAGAGATGTCCATGAACATACAAGAAGCCTACAGAACTCCAAACAGACTGGACCAGACCAGAAAGTCCTCCCGGCACATAATAATCAAAACACCAAATGCACTAAACAAAGAAAGAATATTAAAAGCAGTAAGAGAAAAAGGTCAAGTAACCTATAAAGGCAGGCCTATCAGAATTACACCAGACTTCTCACCTGAGACGACGAAAGCTAGAAGATTCTGGGCAGATCTCATACAAACCCTAAGAGAACACAAATGCCAGCCCAGGCTACTATACCCAGCAAAACTCTCAATTACCATAGATGGAGAAAACAAGATATTCCATGATAAAACCAAATTTACACAATATCTTTCCACAAATCCAGCCCTACAAAGGATAATAGATGGAAAACACCAACACAAGGAGGGAAACTACACCCTAGAAAAAGCAAGAAAGTAATCTTTTCCCAACAAACCCAAAAGAAAGTAACCACACAAACATAAAAAGAACATCAAAAATAACAGGAAGCAACAATCACTATTCCTTAATATCTTATAACATCAATGGACTCAATTCCCCAACAAAAAACATAGTCTAACAAATATTTTTCATGTAAATCTTTAATTTTATCAGAAAATGTTTGTGATTCCTCTTTCAATTTAGTAATGTTTTTTATTTATTTATTTTTTGAGACAGGGTTTCTCTGTGTAGCCCTGGCTGTCCTGGAACTCACTCTGCAGACCAGGCTGGCCTTGAACTCAGAAATCCACCTGCCTCTGCCTCCCAAGTGCTGGGATTAAAGGCATGCGCCACCACTGCCCGACTAGTAATGTTTTTTATGTCTACCATTTTAACTGTATTATTTTCCATGATAATCTTTAATTTTAACATTTTTCTATATATTTCTCCAATTTTATTAGAAATATTTTCCATGTAAATCTTCAATTTTGTCAGAAAATGTTTATAATTCCACTTTCAATCAATTTAGGAATATTTTTATGCCTACCATTTTATCTGTATAATTGTCCATGATAATCTTCAATTTTAATGTTTTTCTATATTTTTCTTCAACTTTATCAGAAATATTTTCCATGTAAATCTTCAATTTTATCAGACGTCTATAATTTTACTTTCAATCAACTTAGGAATATTTTTATTCCTACCATTTTATCTGTATAATTTTCCATGAAATAGTCAATTTTAACATGTTTTTCTATATATTTTATCAGAAATATTTTCCCTGTAGATCTTCAATTTTATCAGAAAATGTTTATAATTTCACTTTCAAAAAACTTAGGAATATTTTTATGCCTACCATTTTATCTGTATAATTTTTCCATGAAACAATCAATCTTAATGTGTTTTTCTATATATTTCTTAAATTTTATCAGAAATATTTTCCTTGTAGATCTTCAATTTTATCAGAAAATGTTTATAATTCCACTTTCAATCAACTTAGAAATATTTTATGCCTACCATTTTATCTGTAATTTTCCATGATAATCTTCAATTTTAATGTTATTTTATATTTTTCAACAATTTTATTAGAAATATTTCCCATGTAAATCTTCAATTCTATCATAAAATGTTTTTACTTCCTTTTTCAATTAATTTAGTCATTTTTTTTGTTTCTACCATTTTACTCATTAATTTTCCATGAAAATTGTCAATCTTAATGTGTTTTTCTATATGCTTCTTCAATTTTGTCAGAAACATTTTCCATGAAAATCTTTAATTTTATCATAAAATGTTTTTATTTCCTTTTTCATTAAAAAATAAAAAATAAAAAAAATCAAAAAAAATTAAATAAAATAGTTCATTAAAACAAACAAACAAAAAAAAGCAAGCAAGCAAGCCATGCAGGAACAGGTAAAATGCAAAAACAAAGCCTGCAGAATGGGAAAATATTTTTACCAACCCTACATCTAACAGAGGGCTAATTTCCAAAATATATAAAGAACTCAAGAAACTAGACATAAACAAACCAAATAACCCAATTAAAAAATGAGGTACAGATTGATACAGAATTCTCAACAGAGGAATCTCTAATGGTCAAAAAGCACTTGGAGAAATGTTCAGCATCCTTAGCTGTCAGGAAAAATATAAATCTGATCCACCCTGAAATTCCACCTTACACCAATCAGGATGGCTAAGATCAAAAACTCAAGCTACAGCAGATGCTGGTGAGGATATGGAGCAAGAGGAAGACTCCTTCATTGCTGGTGGGAGTGCAAGCTGGTACAACCACCCTGGAAATCAGTCTGGTGGTTCCTCAGAACATTAGGAATCAGTCTACCTCAAGACCCAGCTACATCACTCCTGGGCATATACCCAAAAGACACTCGCTCAACTAGTTCGTAGCAGCTTTACTCATAATAACCGGAAACTGGAAACAACCTAGATGTCTCTCAACCGAAGAATGGATAAAGAAAACATTTACACAATGATATCTTTTCCCAGTCTATACAGGTTGTAATTTTGTCCTATTGACCTTGTCCTTTGCCTTACAGAAGTTTTTCTGCTTCATGAGTTGTCATTTGTCAATTGTTGATCTTAGAGCTTGAGCCTTTGGTGTTGTGTCCAGGAAATTTTCCCCTGTGCCAAATGCATTCGAGGCTATTTCCCACTTTCTCTTGTATGAGATTCAGTATATCTGGTTTTATGTTGAAGTCCTTAATCCACCTGGACTTGTGTATGGGTTGTCCATAAGTGTATGGGTTTATTTCTGGGTCTTCAATTTTATTCCATTGATCAACCTGTCTGTCTCTGTACCAATACCATGTGTTTTTTTTTTTAAATCACTATTGCTCTGTAGTCCAGTTTGAGATCAGGGATGGTGATTCCCCTAGAAGTTCTTTTATTGTTGAGAATTTTTTTTTTTTGCTATCCTGTGTTTTCTGTTTTCCCATATGAAGTTGAGAATTGCTCTTTCCATGTCTGTGAAGAATGAAATATCTTCACTAACCCTACATCCTACATATAGCCTACATAGAGGGCTAATATCCAAATATATAAAGAACTAAAGAGGTTAAACTCCAAAAAACCAAATAACCCAATTTAAAAATGGGGTACAGAGGAATCTTGAATGGCTGAGAAGCACTTAAAGAAATGTTCAACATCTGTAACTTTAATTTTTTCAAAGCCTACTTTTAATGATGGTTCTTAAATACTTTAACCTTCCTTCTAGCTCACCACCCACCAGAGGTAGTGGAAAAGAAAGGCTATAGGGGGAATGGATCTGTTTAGAAATGGTTCTTGGGAGCAAATTCTATCTGCGTTGTCGGGAAGTCAGCAGTTCAGTTCACAGGAGTCAGCAGCGGCAGCTCGATCCGCTCGCACACACTTCATGGACGCCCCAGCAGTCCAGTTCCATAGAGTAGGGCGAGCTAACGGTAGTCAGCAGCAGTGGCACTACCTAGCAGAGACAGCCAGGCCTCAGCCTCAGAGGGACCCAGAGGGATGCCAGGAGAAGTTCTTGGCTGTGTCTCCCTCAGCAAATCAGAGATCAGCAAAGACTCAAGACCAACACGCTGAACCAGCAAGCCTAGCTCCCAGTTTCCGTCACTGTCCATCGAGTCCTTTTTATACCACCTCCAAACATCACGTGTCCTCCACGGGTCTTGCCTTAGCACATGCATCTGTCTCAGCTGATATCACTCTGCCAATCAGCCCCTGTCTGTGGAAGTGGCAAGAAACTGTAGAACACAGCCAGAAGTGCTTTGGTTCATTTTCTCTCTATGGAGTCCCGACAAATGGAGCTCAACTACACAATTTAAGGTGAACCAATACAAGTGTGTCATTAGCGAAGAATCCTTCATCACATGTCCTTTCACATGCTTGCTTTAGCAGAACATCCTTTCACCTGTGTCTGCTTCAGCAAAATGTTTCTTTTTAAGTTTGCCTTAGCCTTTCACCTGTGTCCACTTCAGGAAAACACTCCTTCACGTATTTGTCCCAGCAAAACACCATCCAACACAACTGAGTTTCCAAAGAACCCTTACGTTTCCACTTGAAATATCCTTAGTCATCAGGGAAATGCAAATCAAAATGACCCTGAGATTCCACCTTATACCAATTAGAATGGCTAAGATCAAAAACACAGGAGACAGCAGTTGTTGGCGAGGATGTAGAGAAAGAGGAACACTCCTCCATTGTTGGTGGGATTGCAACTGGTACAACCACTCTGGAAAGCAGTCTGGCGATTCCTCAGAAAATTGGAAATAGTTCTTCTACCTGAAGACCCACTCCTGGGCATGTACCTAAAAGTTGTTCTGCCATACATACCACAAGGACATATGCTCCACTCTGTTCATAGCAGCTTTATTTGTAATAGTTAGAAACTGGAAACAACCCAGATGTCCTTCAACCGAAGAATGGATACAGAAAATGTGGTACAATTACACAACTATTATTACTCAGCTATTAAAAACAAGGACATCATGAATTTTGCAGGCAAATGGATGGAACTAGAAAATATCTTCCTGAGCAAGGTAACCCAGACCCAAAAGGACATGTATGGTATATATTCATTGATACATGACTATTAGTCAAAAAGTACATACTAGCCATGATACAACTCACAAACTGTATCAAGTTTAACAGGAATGGTTCAATCCCACTTAGAAGGGGGAACAAAATAATCTCGGGAGGCAGAGGAAGGGAGGAACCTGGGTGGGAGAGGGTGGAGAAAAGGGAGGCAGGATCACATATGGGGAAGACAGGAGAGAAGCCCAGAGGATGAATTAAAATATGCAGCTGTAAGGGTTGGGGGCGGCAGAGGGAACCTCTAGAAAGTTCCAGAAATCTGGGATGTGAGAGGCTCCCAGGACTCAAGGGAGATGACCTTAGCCGAAATGCTCAACAGTGTGGGGGATGGAACCTGAAGAAGACCACCTCCAGTGGCAAGATGGAGCCACCAACACATCTTCAACATTTTTGACAAAGAATTGTTCTTCTCTAAAGGAAATGAAGAGACACAGGGACTTATAGAAAGGTCATCCAGTGACTGGCCCAACTTGGGATTCATCCCATGCACAAGCACCAAACCTTGACACTATTACTGCTGCCCTGTTATATGTGCAGACAGGAGCCTGGCACGGCTGTCCTCTGAGAGGTTCTACCAGCAGCTGACTGAGACAGATGCAGATACTTACAGTCAAGCATTGGACTGAGCCCGGGGACCCCTATGGAAGAGTTAGGGGAAGGACTGAAGGAGCTGAGGGGATGGCAACCCCATAGGAAGAACAATGGTATCAACTAACTGGACCAACAGTGTCAACTAACCTGGACCCCTGGGAGCTCACAGAGACTGAGCCACCAACCAAATAGCATACATGAGCTGATCTGTGGTCCCTGGCACGTATGTAGCAGAGGACTGCCTTGTCTGTCCTCAATGGGAGAGGATGCCTAATCCTGTAGAGACTTGATGCTTCAGGGATGTTAGGGGCAGGTGAGGTGGGGGTGGGGTGGCAGAGTGGGGGAATACCCTCTCTGAGGCAAAGTGGAGGGGGAGGGGGTGAAGAACTCTGGGAGGAGGGACCGAGAAGGGGGCAACATTTGGAATGTAAATAAATAAAACAATTTAATAAAAAAAAAATGACATCATGAAATTTACAGACAAATGGATGGAACTAGAAAAAAAATCATCCTGAGAGAGGTAACCCAGACCCAGAAAGACAAACATTGTACGTACTTACTTATAAGTGGATATTAACTACAAAGTAAAGGATAATTATGCTACAATCCACAGACCCAGAGAGGCTAAGTGACAAGAATTCAAGAAGGTAGCATGGTTCTATTTCCCTGGGAAGGGAAGATAGAACTAGATATTGCAGGTGGACTGGGGGCGGGGGAGATGGGAACAGGAGGGATCAGTTGGGGAGAGGATGGAGGGAGAGAGTACTGGGAGAGACAACTGGAATTGGGGGGAGGGGCAATTTGGGGGCAAGCTAGAAACCTAGTGCAATGGAAACTTCCAGGAATCTATTAAGATGATCCTAAGACTCCTAGCAATGCAGGATAAGGAGCCAGAACTGGCCATCTCCTATAACCTGGCAAAACTTCTAGTGGAGGGTTTGGGACATCAACTCAGTTACAAAACCTTCAACCTACAATTTGACCTGGAAGATGGTGATGGGCTTCCCATTGATGACAAGCTTCCCATTCTCAGCCTTGACTGTGCCGTTGAATTTGCCATGGGTGGAGTCATCCTGGAACATGTAGGCCATGTAGTGGAGGTCAATGAAGGGATGGTTGATGGCAAGAATCTCCACTTTGCCAGACGGAGAGCAGAAGGCAGCCCTGGTAACCAGGCGCCCAATATGGACAAATCCATTCACACTGATCTTCACCATTTTGTCTACAGGATGAGGCTGGCACTGCACAAGAAGATACGGCTGTCTCTGGAACAGGGAGGAACAGAGAGCTGAGGTGCCTAATCTTATTGCAACTTGATATGCCATGCTTGCCTAAGGCTGATATCCCTGAGAGGCTTGCCCTTTTCTGAAAGGAAATGGAGGAAGAGTGGATGGGGAGGGAGGAAGTGGGCGAGATGGAAAAGGCAGGGGCAGAAGGAAGGTGAGGAAACTGTGGTCAGGATATAATATATGAGAAAATAAATCAATTTTTAAAATGTAAAAATGAACACAAAAGAGTCCACTGTAACTGAAGTAAGTATATTAGGCCAGAGAAGAATGTTTTTCTTTTTTCTTTTTGAATTCAGTCCCAGTCGCAGAACTGCCTTTTTCCCCCCTCTTTGAGACAGAGTCTTGCCATGTAGTCTACTCTTGACTAGCCTAAGATTGGCTATGTAAACCAGTATGACTTCAAAATTTGCTATAATTATCCTGCTTCTGCCTCCAGAACACTAGGGTCATAGTTGATGGGAACACTTCACCTTTGGATTGTGAGTCTGGGGCTGGTAGAATGGCTCAGAAGGTTAAGGTGCCATCACCAAGCCTAATAATCTGTGTTTGATTCCCAAAATCCACATGATGGAAAGAGAGAATCAAATCCTATAGTTGCCCTTTTGAACACACACACACACACACACACACACACACACACACACACACACGGGGGGGGGGCACAGTTAAAAAATAAAGACTTCTAATCTGGTGCTAAATGCTTTGATTAAAGTAGTGAAAATCAGTATACTTATACTGGCTATAAACGACCAAGAGTCCTTGAGGGACGTTTTCTTTGACAGGGAAGTAGATGGGAAAATACTTAGCAAGGACATATGCAGTTTTATAGGCAGAAAGTGTAGGCTCAGATTTGTAGGCCTGAAGACTTTGAGTTGAGACAAAATATGGATGGAAGACAGTTTAGATGTTCACCCTCAAGTTCCTAATTGAGTATTGACTGAAAGGTATTCTAGGATGACCAGAGACCTGAGTTTGTAACAACAATCTCTAGATGAGGTCTGATCTACAATGTGTGATCTGGGCATTGAACACTGAAACGGAGCAAAGGTTGAGCTGATGAGAGATGTCCTTGGCTCTGAGTTTGCTTTACAGAAGTTCATGCTTCATAAGGCCTGCCTTCTATCTCTATCTCCTAGTGACATGCCCTGCCCCCTGCATACAAGTTTAATCCTGCCTGGCCTCTCTCTATCCTTGCTTCAACTCATTTCTCTCTCTGCTGCCTGTCTGTATTTCAGAATCTTCTTTTCTTCATTCTCAGCTGAGTATTCTGGAATCTGTAGTTGGGCTGTTTGTAGCTTTACGGTAGAGGTAGAGTACTTGCTTAACAGGTACAAGGTCTTGGGTTTGATTTCATCACTGGAAAAAAAAATCAGGTTCTCTGCCCCTTTAGTTGTCTATCCTGCAGTTTTTATCTTTTCCTAAATGAACTGTGTCCTCCTTGGGAGTATGGGCCTTGTATTTATTACACCCTGTGTATGCCCAGGACCGGTAGCACCTGGCCTCATAGGAATCGGTTTCATTTACACTCGAAAGCTTTCCTGAGAAAAGGGTTCAGTTTCTGAAGGGACAGTTTCTATCTTCGCCCTGTCTTTCTGCGGTGGAGCTGTCTGTCTGCCAAAAGATCAGCCAGAGAGCACGACGAAAGAGTAAATGATTTCATACTGGCGCCAGTAGGTTTTTCTACAAAGGAAACGTTTCTTAGCCGGGGATGAAACTTTTCCCTTTCCAAGGTCCGGGGCAGCAGGCCACACCCCTATCTCCCCCACCCCCTCTGCGCGGTGACTGCTCTCCGCCCCCGCGACAGCCAAGTAGGGCGGCTCTGCGTCGGCCAATCAGCGAGCACGGAAAGCTCTCCTCCGGTGGCGAGGCTCACGCAAGATGGCTGCGGCAATTCGGAGCGTGAAGGTAGACTGCTCTGTGCCTCTAGCGTTTGTTTCTATGCAGGCTAGGACTGCGCGGGCAGGAACTAGAGAGGAGAGATCTGTGGCTGGAGCAAAGGGTCCTGCTTGTCCTGGCGTGGTTTTGCGGCGGTTGGACACAATGGGTGAACAACCAACGTTCAACTGCATATGTATGTGAGGGGTCACAGAAAAAACATTCCTGGGATGAGACACGCCCCCTTCCGCCAAGTTTCATCGCTGAGGAGAGGAAGCACATCTAAGTCACTGACCGTCCCCACTTCTTCGCAGAATTCTCGAATTGGCAAATGAAAAGGTGGGGGGTGGCCTGGATAATACAGTTCACCTTGTAACTCTTCACAGGGCCTGGTTGCAGTAGTTACCGGAGGAGCCTCAGGCCTTGGCCTGGCTACAGTCAAAAGATTGGTGGGACAAGGGGCCACAGCTGTACTTCTGGATGTACCTAACTCAGAGGGTGAAGCCCAAGCCAAGAAGTTAGGAGAAAACTGCATATTTGCCCCAGCAAATGTGAGTCATGACTTTGCTAGGGTGTGCACGAGGAAACTTAGGGGATTCCTTCCATAAGAGTGGTGGCTGGGGTTGGTCAGATGGCTTAGCGGGTAAATGGACTGGATGCCATCCATGACAACCTGAGTTTGATCCCCGGGATCCACATGGTATAAGGAAAGATTCAACTCTTACCTGCACACATGTGCCCTGGCAGGAACATTCCTGCGCACGCGCGCGCACACACACACACACACACAAGGGTGGGGAACTCATCTCCTTTTATATTTTGACCGGAGTCTTGAGCACTCTGAGATCCTTGCAGTAAGAAAGCTAAAGCTGGGGCTCAGCACCATGGGGATAAGAGGACTGGACACACCAGAATTTCCTGGAGAAGATATGTACAGTTGGAATGCATATCTTGCCCAGAAATTTTACATTTACAGAGTTGAAAAACTTAAACTCAGCAGGTAGGGATTTTTTCTTTTAAAGCTAGGTCATGTTCCTGTAATTTTCAGAACTGATTGCATTGGAGTACAGCTTGGTGGTAGAGTTCTTGCCTAGCATGTGGGAGGTACCTGGGTTTAGTCATCAGTACTTGCAAACGAGAAAAAAACAAAACAGTGTTTATAGTGCCCTAATCTATATCAACTGAGAATAACCAGGGGCATATGCATCAAGAGAATACAGATTGGAAAATGTTTTGCAACACTTTTCTATAGTACCTACCATTTCCCTTTTCATCTTCATTTGTTTCATTACAACTCTTTCTTGGCATCCTCTTTTGCTCACACATCTGTTCCCACCCAAGGCCTGGGTCTGTCTTCCTCTCTAGGTTTAGTGGTGTCTGTATGCTAGGAAAGAAATACCTTTCCTTCATCTCTTCCTTTCAAGGTGACCTCTGAGAAGGAGATACAAGCAGCTTTGACTCTAGCAAAAGAAAAGTTTGGCCGTATAGATGTGGCTGTCAACTGTGCAGGTATTGCAGTGGCCATTAAGACATACCACCAAAAGAAGAACACGGTTCATACCTTGGAGGACTTCCAACGGGTTATCAATGTAAGGCCTTGGCGGATCTCCACGGGTAGGAATATGGGCTGTGTGGCGGTGGGTACTCCCAAAGCTTAGAAGGAAACAAGGCAGCCTCTGCCCTAGATCCTACATCATGGCTCTACCATCCTTCAGGTGAATCTCATGGGCACATTCAATGTGATTCGCCTGGTTGCTGTGGAGATGGGCCAGAATGAACCAGACCAGGGAGGCCAACGTGGAGTTATCATTAACACAGCCAGTGTGGCTGCCTTTGAGGGCCAGGTATGTGGACGGGGGTGGGTGGGGGAACTCTTAGCTGAATGACTTGTGGGGGATCTCCCACATATGTTGTCCACTCTTTTTTTCCAGGTTGGACAAGCTGCATACTCTGCATCCAAAGGGGGCATAGTGGGCATGACACTGCCCATTGCTCGAGATCTGGCTCCTATAGGCATCCGTGTGGTAACAATTGCTCCAGGTAGACATTTCTCTTTCTTACCTTTTTGCCATAGTAGGACTTGGTGGGACCTGTAGGCAGATGAGAGAAGGTGTCCACTTCCTAAATGTAGCAGCTTAGCACTAAAGTGAGGAAGAACCAAGTAAGTGAAAACAAGAACGAGCCTCTGATTCTGGTACTCTTGTGCAGGTTTGTTTGCCACCCCACTGCTTATCACCCTTCCAGAGAAAGTGCGCAACTTCTTGGCCAGCCAGGTACCCTTCCCCAGCCGACTAGGTGACCCCACTGAATATGCTCATCTGGTACAGACCATCATCGAGAACCCATTCTTGAATGGAGAAGTCATCCGGCTGGATGGGGCTATTCGAATGCAGCCTTAAAGGGCCAAGGCAGGACAAACACCGGCTCCTTTTTAGTTTGAAGGAAAGCTAACAGCCACGTTGTAACTCTGCTCCACTCACCTTCGGTGCCTAATAAATTCTCAAACCTACAGGGTGTGCGCAGTCTTGTGTGCTAGGGGAACTAACATGGGGAAGAGAGTAAAGGCGCTGAGGTTGGATCTGTGAGAGCTCCAGTGTGGAGTGTGAGAGGTGGTAGATCACACCTTTTGTGTACTGTTATAACATGTGGTTGATTGTATCAAACAACTTTATTACCTAGAGTAGACAGTAGAGGTTTGGGCTTAGTTCCCTCCTCCTGGGTAGAGATTAGAAATGAAGGTATGCAGCATTTTTTTTTTGACTCCTGGCCACCTGTGAGAAGGGAGGCGACCATCCTGAGCTCATCGGCTGCTGGTGTTGAACTGTAGATAATAGTGCGCAGTAGGCTGATTGGTGTAGATGACCGAATTCAGATAATTTTGCCTGGGAAAATTCAAAAGCCTCAGGTGATGTGTTTTCCCTCTCCCTGGTTCTTGTCATTCCTCCCCACCTCCCCCTGGTCTTCCTCCCCATTGCTACACCTTGGAACTCACCGAGCTTGCTGATCCTTAGCTAGCTCCTGGTTGAAGGAGCCCAGTCCTCTTTGAAATTCTGCACACAGTTCCCTCTCCTGTTGCTCGAGCTCCAGCGCTGCTTCAGCCAACCGTTTGCTTTGGCTTCCCCACTCATCTTCCACTAACTTTTCCGCTTGGCGCTGTTCCTTTTTTTCTTGTCGTTGGGTTTCCTGGGTTTTCCTGATGGCAGCTCTCTGCTCTGCAGTCATGCCCTTCCAACAATAGGGCAGGACCCGGTGAGGAGCGTTGGGTCTTTGGGCAACTTGAGGATTCTCGGTCAGCAGGTCACTGGTGACTTGTTTCTTGATCTCTGCGAGTTTGGCCTCCTGTTGCTGCTTCTGCTCACAGCGCTGCTGCAGGGCTTGCTTGGCTGCCTAGTAGGGCCACCAAATGGATAAGCATTTGGGGGCCCAGCCTTAGGAAACTCACTTGAAGGTGTTGGAAAAATACAGCCCTACTCATCCCAGAGAGAAGGGAGAGACATAGCATGGATTTTTTTTTTTACTGAACCTACGGGCATGATGGAGGCAGAATAACCAGGGAATTTCTCTATACTTAGGAAGGCCTTAGGCTGAGAGGTCAGAGATAGAGGTCAATACCTGTTCTTAAAGCACCCTACATCTAGGGGTAGGGAGAGAGGGGACTTATGCTTTAATAGGATCTTAGGTGGAAGACTTGGGTAGATGAGAATGCTTACACTGGTTTGAAATGAGATATAAGGAGGAAGATGTGGCTAAGGTTCCCCAGGACTTTGTTCAGGAATTGGGATGGGCTTAGTACACTGAATGGTTCAGAACATACCTGGGCTTTGTTGGCATTGGCCATAGCAGTCCTCATAGCTGCTTGACAGGATTCCTCCAGCCTAGCCACTTCAGCAGCCCGTGTGTCCGCGGCTAGGCTCAGTTGGTCAAAGAGCAAAGCTACACAGAGAAAGACAGGCAGGGCATTGGACTTGCCTATTCTAGTGCTGATTCATGCATTAGTTATTTGTTCAACATACTTTGTATTTGCGTGTTTATATTTGAATGTCAAAGTTGTAGTGATACGGAAGGAGTTACTCTTTGGGGTCAAGGGTGGGCAAAACGTAGCAACTTGGGTAACAATGAAGCTCTGTTACCTTTCAGTGGTGTGGCCTTAAGTAAATAATGTCATTTTTTAAAGTCTCAGTCTCAAGGTTATTTGTTGGGTTCTAAGGATACAATAGAATTAGATCCTGTCTCAGAGAACTCCCTCTTATTCCAGTGTACTGGTATATGCCTATAATTCCAGCTCTTAGGAGACACAGTCAGGAGGATCAAAACTACAAGGTTATCCTTGGTTACATAGCAAGTTCAAAGTCTTAATACCTTACACACACACACACACACCCCAAACCTCCTCCTCTGGTAGGAGAGACAGATCCAATAATCAGACTACAACCTGGTAAGGCCAATGGCAGAGATGCATATAAGCATATTAAAGGTTTTGGGTGCTGAGGAAATCACATAGTGGTAGGAGTTTGTGCTTATCATACAGGAAGTCCTGGATTCCATCCCCAGCACCAAAACAACAACAACAACATAAAAGTTAAAGTACAGAGATCAAGAAGAAAATGGCCACAGCATGAGCAAAGCTACTAAATTTTTCTCCCTTCAAGCCACATACTGGCTTCTTTGTTCTTAGGCCCTGTAAGACACTGGTGATCGGAAGGAGAAATGACTAGAAAAACATGGCCCTTGCCCTGGAAAAGTTTCTCTAGTGTAAAAGAAAGATGTGGCCAGACTGTATCATAATAATAGTTGTTATTCTATGTGATGTAGATTATAATCCCTATTTTAAAGATGAAGAAACTGAGCTGTGAAGATGGCATATGCCTGAAACCCCAGTATTCTGGAGGCTGAGGAAGGAGGATTGCTGAGTTCTAGCCCAGACTAGGTTGAACATAAATAGCAAGACCCTGCCTCATGAAATGAAGACAAACTCAACTATAGAGAGGAACATTCATTTGCCCAAAGCAGAAAGTAAGTAGAACTGTAAAATGCTTCCCTCAGGGAAGTGCCAAGAAAGAAGTCAGGGAAGTTAGGGCTTGTACAGACTTACCTTTCTGCTTCAGCAGTATGGGTAAAGTACCTCCTCACACAGTGCTTTAGCCAGGCAGGATGAACTCCCTGCTGTGCTACTTACCTGCTTGAACCTCCTCATCTCTGGCAGCCTGTTGCTCCTGTAGCTGTTTCTCCAGGTTGTATCTCAGCTGTTCCTGCTGCATTCTCTTCCGTGAGGCCCTGTCCAGGTCCTCTCCAAGGAAGTACTGCATGCTGGCTGGGCCAAAGCATGCATTGTTCTCAAAATAAGGGACCTGAAACTCCCAGAGTTGGTCTGGATTCCAGAAGTTGAATTCATGTCCATTCTTGAATTGTTGCCTTTGCTCTCGAAAATCCTGGACTCTCTTGGACACCCGGCATGCTCGCTCTGCCTCTTCTTTCTCTATCATCTGTGCTACCAGATCATAGTGTGCATTCTTGGTACCTAAGAGTGATTGACAGGGACATGAAGACACCTAGAACAGAGCCCAGTCAACCTCTGCTCCCAAGCCTTTTCCCAAGGTCATCTGGTATGTCTTATCACCCCTCAGAGTCTCAGGCTCTATTCTGAGGCAGAATTGCCCAACTTCAGACCACTCTTTCTGGTTTATACCTTTGTTTTACCCCAGCCTTGAGTATTTACCATAAGCCATATCTTTGTTTTGCTCTATTGTCTCCCGAACCTTTCGTTCCTCCACCTGGTAGTTGAGGGCTTGCACATCCACCTGCATCTCAAGGAAAGGAGCTAAGTTAGAGTAGGGTCTGAGCATGTACACTGAATGCCCTAAAGGATGCTGTTTAGGAATGACCCTCTTCAGAGTCACCCTGTAACTCTTCAGGAGCTACTGGATTAAGTTCTAACCCCCGAACGAAGCCTGTAAACACCTCTGCCGTCTAGCTGCTGCTTCTCTGCCTTTATCTCTTTGTTCCGATTTCCCCGGCTCCTCTCAGTACTGGAAGGAACTGTACTTCTAGTTCTCTGCACATCTTAAGCTGTTTCAAACCCACAGCCTTTGCTCCAACTGTTTCCTCCCTTTGGAACAGTCTTTCCTTCCTCCCTTTACCATACTTCAATTTACCCTTCAAGACTTGCTCAGGAAGCTTCTACCCTCATAATCTAGGACCCACTGGCCATACTGTATTGACGTTAGCCTCTCTATTATCTCCTCCACTAGACTGTGAGCTGTTTTGGGGGAGAAGCTAGGCCTTAGCTATCACTGTATTCCCCACTGTCCAACATAGTGCTTGGTCTAGGGTAGGTCCCGAGGAAATTCTTGCAACCAGAATCTCAGACTACTCAAACTTCAGTTTGCTTGTGGTCAGGTAATAAGCTCTGATTATTTTTTTCAAAGTTGATATCTCAATGGTTTATTTGGTCTCATTTTACAAAGGAGGAAAAGATAGGTTATGTACCATAGGCCATACATATATAATAGCAGACCTGGCTTTGAACACAAGTATGGTATCTTTCCTAGATCCTTTCTCTACCCACTCACTCAGCAATTGTTTGTTTCTTAAAGCTATCAGTATTTCCCTTTTCATTATAATTCACTGAAAATATTTCAAAATAGTATGAAAGGGTATGCAGTTTAGTGAAAAATAGACATCCCTTAAGTCCCTATCCCTCAGCTTGGGTCACAGTTATGAAGGTTAATATTGACAACATGGTCTGGTAAGATGGTTTCATGGGTAAAGTTCAGGCCTGACAACCAAGTTGGATACCAGAGAGCCACATGGTGGAAGGAAGTTATCTTTTGACCTCTATAGTCATATATGCATGCACTGTGGTCCCATATGCCCCTCCCAAATAAATAAAATGATATAGAAAATATTGTCAGCTTGACAGCATCCAAAATCACTTAGGAGAGAAACCTCTAGACCTGTCTATTTCAAGTGGGGAAACCTGCCTTAACTGTGGGCAGTATCATACCACTGACTAGTGCCCTGGACTGAATAAAAAGGAGAAAGTGAGCTGAACTCTGCTTGCTAAGTGTGGGTGCAAATTGACCAGCCATCTCCAGCTCTTTTCCTCCAATAATGGGTTATATACTTAAACTGAGCCAAAAGAAACCCTCCCTTCCTTGAGTTTGTCAGGTATTTTATCACAGTAATAAGAAAAGCAACTAATATAACAATGTCATATTTAGCCTTGCAGAAATGTAGTTTTAAATTTTCTTTACATCCTATTATGGTTCCACATTGTTTTTCAAGAACCAGCTATAGTCCAAGAACTGACCAGAGGAGAGTCAGCTGTCACCCTATCATCTTTCTTCATAATCTTGCCTCTCTTCCTAAGACCTGCCCAGACGTATGAAGTTGGTCCCCCAGTTCCTGCCTTTCCAGTTCTCAGGCATGCTTGAGTCCAGAAGGGTTATAATGCACTGCTACATTCCTTTCTAGCCAAAAGGGGCAAGTAATCCCAGTCTTGTAAAGTTACCCATTACCCACTCACCCCCATGACTCGGTTCCGCACATTGAAGAATCGGCATTGTCGTTCCTTTTCACGATTTCTTCTAGCCTCAATGGCTGCTAGCTCCTTGGGATCTGGTGCAAGGTCAAACTTAAACATCTGGAGCAACAAGAGGTGGAACGGCTCTTTAATGATGACATTCATTGTCCTTGACTATACTATATCTTCATTTCTTTTTCCCTTATAACATTTCACTAGCTATGATCCTGGTTTTACTTTCTGATATTTTATATCTTGATTTTACTTTATGATGTTTCATTATCTGTGTCCTCAATTTCTGCTGTTATCTCACTAAGTCAAGCTTCAGTCTAATGTCAGACAATATTCCCAGATTCCCCGATGGTCTTTGTTAATCCATGTTAAAATTCTCTCTGCCCTATCATGGGGATCTTTCTGAAAGCAAGTCTAACCATTGCACTCCTTAAGTTAAAGCGTTTGTAAGCAGGCCCAGGTGCAGAGAATAACAGACTGCAGAATGCTCACCCCTAAATGGGACCTCTATATCACATGCCCTCTTCAAGTCTCAATCATTGGAGAAGGGGTGGAAAGACTTAAGAGTCAGGTGTGGTGGATGAATACAGAAAAATAGTGTCCTCTACATGTAGCAGGGGAAGCTGCATATATGAATTCACAAGAGATTTTGCTAGCACGCATAAACCTTGTGTGAGCTCAAGCAGAGCATGCAAAAGAGGAAGGGGGCATGGACCCCCACCCCTAGTGAGAGAGCTGTTGGCAATGGACAGTTGCTGGGAGGGGAGATCCCACTCTTTTTATGTTTTTGTTTCTTTAAGAAAGGGTTTCTCTGTGTAGCCCTGCTGTCCTGGAACTTGTTCTGTAGACCAGGCAGGCTGGCATTGAATTCAGAGATTGCCTGCTTCTGCCTCCTTTGCCTGGATTAAAGGTGTGTACCATGCTCTGCAAGCCCACTCTTGAGTTGACCATGTTCCAGTAGAAGGCCACAAATCAAATAATATGTTATCAGCACAGATTAGACTTGATGGGTGAAAAACATGAAGAGCACAAAGTTGGGTGGGCAGGGAAAGGGGGCTGGGTCTGAGAAGGGTTAGAAACAGGGTGACTATGATCAAAACACATTGTACAAATTCCCAAAGAACTAATAAAATCAAAATCTTCGTAAGCAGCTTTAAAGTAAATATCTTCCAAGTGTTTAAAAGACCAGAAAACTTTAAAAAATGTTATTCATGGATTCTTATGTATACAGTGGATAATATTACAGAGAGAACAATAGATTTTGCGTTGTGGGGAGTAGTTTGAAAAGAGACAAGACACTTCAGTGGGACCAATAATTTCTATGTGTTGAGGTTTTGTTTCTAACAGGATTTCACTGACACCCAGGGTTGTTTGAAGTTGTAATACTTTACCAGTCTTTAAGTACTAAGATTACAACTACACCTATCTTAACTTGGGAAGTTGGTTCCTTGATCTCTATTTTATCAGGTTTCCAAACTTAGATATGGGCTATATATTTTTTCCTTGTTTATGTCAACTATTTCAGTTACAAAATGGTTATTGGAAGTTATAGCTGTAGAAAGAAGTGGAGTATGTGAAGAGAGGTCAGTATGCCTGGAGTACTATAACCAAGAGATAGCAGCATGAGACAGATTGAAAAGGTGTGTAAGGACTGGCTCTTAAAAGCCTACAGTAATGGGCCTGGAGTGTTTGCTAGAATGCATGAAGCCCTGGGTGTAATCCATAGTACCATGTAAACCTGGACTGAGTAGTGCATGCCTATATTCTCAGTACTTGGGGCAGGTGGAGACAGGAAGATCAGAAGTTCAAGGTCCTCTTCAACTACAGAGTCTCAAGAAAATTGTATCAACTACCAGTCTCAAGAAAATTGTATCAAGGGCTGGTGAAATGGCTCAGTGGATAAAGGTACTTGTTAACAAGCCTGATGATCTGAGTTTGATCCCTGGTCTCACATGGTAGAGAACCAAATCCTACAAGTTGTCCTCTGACCTCCACATGTACATACCCATGTCCTCCCCTCACCCCTAAATAAAATGTAATAAAAAGTTTGTTTTTGAACCCTCTCCAAAAAAAAAAAAACCACCTGGTATGAGTTTTAATTTCAATGTAATGAGAGGCTAGTGGAGGATTTCAAGGAGTTAAGACTAGAGAAATATAAGATTTATGTTTGTAACCTGTCGCCCACCCCCCACATTTCCAAACTGGGCTTCCCAAAATATGAGCGAATATGGGCTGATTATCTTACTAGATAAGTAATAAAATAAATGGGAAATGGTATTTCAGAAAAGCTGCTTGTTTGTGTGATGAGTGGGCAATAGGAAACAATGTAGAAGAAGCTAGAAGGCCATTGTGGAGACCACTTAAGTTAATCAAAAAGATAAGGATAGTGACTTTGAGTAGGGCTCTTTTAGGGAAGTCGGAGGGCTGGAGAAATGGCTCATCATTAAAGCTTAGACCCACACCTAAAAAAAAAAAAGAATGAGGTAAAGGCTGGGTTAAAGAATGTTTCCAGGGCTGGGGGTGATGGCTCAGTGGGTAAAGGGCTTGTTATGCAAGCCTGAGGACCTGAGTTCAGATCCCTAGTCCACTGAGACCCATTTTGGTCTTCTGTTTTCCAGAACTGTATGAAAGCCAGTTTTTATTGGTTTATTAAGTTTGGGATGATTATAATATGAAACTAATATAGCTTCTCAGCCAGTATTTATTGCAAGATGGACTTAGATTATCTATAAGCCACCTCTGTAACTCTGAGTAGTCAAGTGAGATACAATGGTGTGAAATAAAATACAATATTCAAATCACAAAGGGGCCAGGGAGATGGCTCAGTGGGGAAAGGTGCTTGCCACTAGGTCTGGTGAGTTCCATCCCTTGGATGTACATGATGGAAGGAGAGAACCTTTGCTCCACCCTTTTGAAAGTTTGAAAGAGAACTCACCCTTGTTAAGTTGTTCTCTGACTTCTACACACACACTCCCATAATAAAAACCCATAAAACAGTAGTGGTTACCTCTGTGTGTGCATGCATGTGCATTTATACCAGTGTACGTGTGGAGGTCTTAGGACAACTTGCAGGAGTTGGCTTTTTCCTTCTACCATGTGGAATCCAGAGAGCAAACTCACATCAGGCCTGGCTGCAAATGCCTTTACCTGATAAGTCATCCTATCAGTCCATAATTACTGACTTCAATAGAATTTTTCTTTATTGTTAATGAGGTCTCACACCTTTTCATGTGGTCAACCATTTTGTTTATTGCTTTGTATAGTGCCCACTCACCTAGTGTTCATTTAAGGGATGTTTTGTATTCAAAATGTTTACTTTTCACAGATGTATTAAATAAAATTATACATATTTGTTGGGTACTTTGTTTCAATACATACATATTTTATGTAGTGTTCAAATTAGGGTAAATCTAATCTCCTTAAACATTTTTATTTCTTTTTTTCCAAGACAGGGTTTCTGACTGTAGTCCTAGAAAACTCTCTGTAGACCTGGCTGGTCTTGAATGCAGAGATTTGTCTGCCTCTGCCTCCAGTGCTGGGGTTAAATGTGTGCTCCACCATGGCCCAGTGAGTGCTCCTAACCACTGAGCCCTCTTCTAGCCCTCATTTCACATCCTCACGGTGAATTTTGGTAAACTTAAATTTAGTCACATTTGCCCACCCTTTTTTTTTGAAAGAAGTGTTTTTAGTCATTGAAGAAATTTCTTGTAAGGTATGATGGCTCAAACCCATAATCCCAGCAGTTGGGAGGCTGAGGTAGGAAGCCTTAAAAATTGGAGGCCAATCTGGACTAAATAGTAAGTTATAGGCCATCATGGACTATGGAGGCCCTGTTTTAAAAAAAAATCATGGGTACTCCCAGAAGAAATGAGTTACTAAATAAAAATCTCAATGCCAAGTTATTGGTTAGGGAGGTTCCCAGAGGTGCCTAAAACATAGGCTACTGCTATGTTTTCTCTTGGTTGTTCACCATAACTAGATGCTAAGAGCTTAGTGCTAAAGACATCACACATTTAGCTGCTGAGAATAGAGAAATCTGGAACTGACAAGGCAATTTCCTCCATGCTGACTAGCTTTCAGAGTTCCAGAAGGTGCTAGCCAAGCCACCAGGGTAGAAAAGACATCTTACCCAGCAGTGGACCCTGCATGCTCTAATACCAACCTTCCAGGTAAGATGTGCCCACTGGTGTAATAATAGCATGACTATTATAGGGTGTAATCAACCACTTTCTAATTAGATTTGAGACCTGGTCCTGGTCCACAAAAGGGAATTCATGCCTGGTACTCTAAATCTAGTCAAAAGTCCATGTCTGGGGAGGTCATAGGCCCTAGGGGACAACCTACTAGTACTGTTTTTCTAAATGGTCATTTTTGTCAAACTGCCTTCTAAATATCTGTATTTATATTCATAGTTTAGTGCTGCTCTCAACTATGGTCCAAGGAGCTTCTTTTTGCTCTAGGCAAGTTGATGCAGAAACGCATGACGCTCACACTGTTGAGAATAAGTGACTATTGAGTGCTTCGCCTGAAATGAGATGTGTATTACCACTATTCCAAAGTCCAGCAGCCGTTATGTTACAAGGATTACAAGGAATGGATAGAAGGGAAAGAGCTGGAGGATGGAGAGGAGGACCGTGAAATGCTGCCTTTTAGACATGACTGATCCGTGCACTCATGAGTTCACAGCAGCTGTGGTTACCTGCAAGAGACCTGTACAAGACCTGTAAAAGAGCAAGCCAGTGAACCTTCCAGCATGGATGGGTGAGGAGCTCATGCGGCTCCATTCCAGTTGAAGAGCTAATAGAAGTTGATACCTGCTGAGGAAGAGTCAATTTTCTTGCAGGTGTAGGTAGTATGTACATGTGTACTAACTGGACTCTAAATCACATAAAAGAGTGGGATATGATGTGGCTTTAGAGGACATAGATGTTGATATGAGGGTGGATATGATTCATATCCATTGGTACATATATGAAAGTATAAAAGAAAAATAAAAAACTGGCCAGGTGTGGTGGCACATACCTTTAATCCCAGCCCTTGGGAGGCAGAGGCACGTGAATCTCTGAGTTTGAGGCCAGTCTGGTCTATAGAGTGAACTTCAGGACAGTTAGGACAACACAGAGACCCTACTTCCCCCCCAAAAAAGAATAAAAATATTAAAACCCAACTAACCAAACTAAAACAATAAAACAAACGAAATCTCTCCACATTCTAAATTTATAAAGATATTCTCCTATATATTCTACAATTCCTAAAGTTTTGCCTTTATCATTTGTTTTGAGTCCATTTGAAACTGGATTTTGTATATATTTAGAGATAGGGCTCCAGTTTAATTTTCTCCCAAGCTCCAGCTAATCTTTGAAAATTAAATAGTAATTTTTAAAAATATATACGACATTGCTGGCCTTTGGTGATTTTATTCCCTCATGTTGACTTTGACTGTTTTCCCAAAAGAGCTTCATTCTGGCCTCCATATTAGATTCCATCAACTGAGCTTTTGCACTTTCCTAGACTCTCTAGGATTCTTCGCAGCTTTTAGACATTATTTAAAAATAGTTACAGGAATAGGACTAGAGAGATGGCATGGTGGTTAAGAATACTTCTAGTTCTTTCAGAGTTCTCTCAGTACTCATGTTAGGTGGCTCACAACTACCTATAATTCCAGTTCCAAGGGATCTGATGCCTTGTGTCTGTGGCTTGTGCACACATTTGATTATACTTGCGCTCGCACACAGTTACAAAGCCAGGTAGTGGTGGCGCACACCTTTGATCCCAGCACTCAGGAGGCAGAGGCAGGTGGATTTCTGAGTTCGAGGCCAGCCTGGTCTACAGAGTTCCAGGACAGCCAGAGCTAGACAGAGAAACTCTAGAAATAAAAAGAGAGTTACAGGAATAGCTGTGGAAACCACCAAACTCTTTCTGTATCTAACTCTGAAAATGGCACTAACCCCGGCCTATAAAGACAATCTGTTGCCACAATAGGGGGAAGATTCAGTAGACACCCTGGGCTGCTAAGATCATGACTTATTAATAAGGTGATAGAAGGGGAATGAAAGGATGAAGAAGAGGGGCTGGAAAAGAAATGGAGAAGGGCAGGGGAGAGGGAGAGAGAGGGAGGAAGGGAGGGAGGGAGGGAGAGAGAGAGAGAGAGAGAGAGAGAGACAGACAGACAGTGGGAATGGGGGAAACTGATGTAACAGGGAGGGAAAAGGACAGAGCTGGAGCACCGGCTTAAGGACCCAGACTCCTGGTGTTCACACAAGATACCTTTCTCAGTACAGAATTCCAATTTTGAAGTTCTTAAGTGGATTGGGCCCAAGTTGGCTCTTGGATTTACAATGGCAGTCTTTAAATTCTGCTTGGAGAAATAAGAGAGAAGCAGACAATAGGGGCAGTATTTCAGAACACAGTCTTTCCCAACTTGTATCTCTGTTGTCTAGAGGTACCCTCATCGTCCTTCACACTCCAATTTCACCTCACTTAAGTCCTCCCTTTGATCCCTCTCCCAGTTCAAACTGCCCACCCTTCTGAGGGCGCCTTCCCGTTCCTGACTGAATCCTTCGCTGGAGCGCTTCTCCCCCTCCCCACTGCTGGCTAGTCTACAAACCACAGCCGAGCGGCTGCCTCCCACTCGCCCTGGCAGAACCTTGTAGAGACTTGTCTTTCTCAGCGAGCGTAGGCTCAGGCCCCGCCTGCCTATTCCGACTTCCACAGAGTGATCAGAGAGAGACCTCCTAGGTACTAACGCTTCTCCAGTGTAGTGTCGGCCGCTTCAACAGTTGCCCGGTAACAACAAAGGGGGGCGGGGCCTAAGCGCCCAGCACGTGTTCTGGCCGGACAACAAATCAACAAAAGCTCTATTTCAGGCGGAAGTCACTGCTTCTGGTTCCGGAAACAGGAAATCATGATTGGCATGGACTAATTATCGCGAGGCTTACTGTACACCCGGCTTGCACTGCGCTATTTCCCGCGCGGGCTAACCTCGGTTCCCAAGAGTAAGGCGCGGCCTCTCCTACGCCAGCGCAGCTGTCATGGGTTTCCTGAAACTGATTGAAATCGAGAACTTTAAATCGTACAAGGGTCGACAGATTATCGGACCATTTCAGAGGTTCACCGCCATCATTGGACCCAATGGTTCTGGTGAGAATAAAACCGGCTGTGGCTCTGCGTGTGTCCCGGTCCGGACCCCCTTTCTGTCTCCAGAGTAGTACAACCTATCCTCATGCAACCTGAGACGTCGTGAACCCTAAAATGTTCCTCGATCCTCTTGGTGGGGCTTGGACTCGAACTTGCTTTCCCTTTTGGCATACACTTAGCTCGATCCTCTTCCCAAACGTCAGTTAGCCGAGTTATGTGCAGGCCCCCTGTCTGGCCTGAATGGTATGGGCCGAACTGTGCGTTGCCCCGCCCATTACCCCTCCCGCCAAAAGAGGCGTTCCTGGAACTTGCAGCCAGTTGTTTGGCCCGCAGCTTCCTTCCGGTCTGTATTGTTCCACCTTCCTAACCTTGTTTGACAGCTCAGGGAAAATTTGGGAACTGTAACTCTGCTTTGGCGTCTGGTCCTAAGTAGTATACTTTGTGCTTTACTCAGCCCTCCCCACACCCGCGCCTTGCAGTGGAACGCTCCGATTTCTTTCCTTTTTTTTTTCTCCTTTCTTCGGCTGTGAAACTTTTGAATTTTTGACCCAGCATTTGGCTCAGCAGCGTGGGATTGCGACGCCCCTACCCCCCGCATTCCCCTTATAAACCTAAGATAGTGTTGCCTTGATGTGCCCCTTTTCTACCAGGAAACCATAAATAAGCCTGAACTTGTTCGCTTTCCAAATTGGTGGAGTGTTTTGGTTTTATCTGTTAAGTTTATGCGGGAGGAGCAAATACGAGATCGCGGGAAACAGGCTAGAGAAGGAAGATAAAGTACAAAATAAGATAATGCTAAGGCCATTATAAATGTTTTGTAGAAAAGGAGTTAGGTTGGTAGTTAGATTGACTTTGGTAGTAAGCAAGCCTACTTTTTCATACTTAAGCCTACTATTTCATATCTTAATTTTGCCGTATAGCTCGTGAGTTCCTCTCGCCAATCTCTAGAAGTGTTCATTATGATTCTTTGCTGTGTTCCTCCACTCTAGAGATATTCTAGTTTACTCATTTTCTAGCCTGCTAGGCCACCCTTGCCTTGAAGTAGCTCATAGCGAATACCTTCACTGGACTCTTGCTTGCGTTTTGTTCTCTGTCTAGAGCATTGTTTCCTAACACTGGCACATCAGCCAAACACTTTCTCTGTGGGGTTGGTCCTGTGCATTGTAGAATGTTTAGCTGTATTACTGCCTTCTACCCACTAAATGACAGCACCTCCGCTCCCCAGAAGTGTCCATCAAAAATGTGTTCAGACAATGTCAGAGTCCTGGAATGTGGGTGGGGGTGGTAATGACAGGTTATTTCCTTCCCCAACTATGGTTTAAGAACCACTGGCCTAGAGGGTTGATGTTGAGTTCCACTAAATTTCTTAGGATTTTGGTGTTGTGACTCTTGTAGAAAATGCTTGGATGTACCTATTGCTTGTTGAAATCCAGTCCCCTCAGCATTGTTAGAATTAAAATCCAGCTGTTTGGAACTGGCCCTTGACCTGGGTTCTTACCTCCTTTTTCTTTTCCTTTTTTTTTTCCCAGACAGGGCTTCTCTGTGTAGTCTTGACTGTTCTGGAACGTCCTTTGTAGACCAAGGTGGCCTCCATCCCACAGAGATCTACCTGCCTCTGCCTCCCTAGTGCTGGGACTAAAGGTGTGGGCTACCACCGTCCCACCTTTTGTTTGTTTGTTTGTTGTTGTTTTGAGACAATTTCTTGTGGCCTCAAACTCTTAAATCCTCTTGCCACTACCTCCCAAGTGCTTGGTACTAGGAAGCATTTCTTGACCTCTGATTCCCACTTTGTAAATTTATTTTCGGTTACACATTTATGGTACATTTTTTTTATTCTTCCTCACGAGTGCATGAGTGTTCTCAAGATGCCATTCCTTGAGATGTTTTATTGGTATATAGTTCACACTTCACATTTTTGCAGTAGAAGAATGTTTCCTACACTGAATGACTATAGTAAAAAGAGGCTTGTAGTTGTGATGTATGATCCTTGAAAATCAAGGGAGAAGCCCAAAGGTTGGAAATTGGTGCTTACAAAACTAAATTCCAATTTATGCGATTTACTAGTTCTGCTGCAACTGGAGAGACAGTTGACTCCAGATTGAATAATGATAGATTTGCCATTTATTGAGCACCAAGTAGGTCTTGGTTTTTGTTGTTGTTCATTTGTTTGTTTTTAAGATAGGATCTGATATCCCAGACTGGTTTCAAACTCTAGTTCAAGGATGATCCTCCGATCTTCTTGCCTCCATCTTTAGAGTGCTAGAATTACAGGTGTACTTCCACACCTGGTTTACTTGCGAATTTGGGTTTGAGCTGAAGGCCTTGTGCATGCCTGGCAAGCACACTCTGAGCTGGGTCACGTCCCCAGCCCCACAAGGTTTCTTTTTAACAAATCAGTAGCAGAATGAAGGACAGTGGGCTTGAAGCTGATGATACACGGAGACTGTTTTGTCATTCTGTCAGTTGAAGTAAAGGACTTGCTGACAATTTTAACTTAAGGAATGACTAGGTTTCTTCCTCTTTAAAACAGAGGAAATACCTATTTCCTAAGGCTTTTGGATAAGCTAAATTGGGTAATTAATGTGAATCTGACTCACAAACTTGCATGAATCATGTGAGACAAGTATTCTTAAGAAGGTAGCTGATTGTGCATTGGTGTTTTAGCAAGTATTAAAGAGCCTGGGGTGCTGTCAGACAAAAGAGAAGGCTGAGGATATGGCTTTGTCTGTAAGGTGCTTGCCACATGAGCATGAAGACCTGAGTTTAGATTCTCAGCACCCACTTAAAAAGCGGGGTGTGGGGGTATATACCCATAACCCAGCACTGGGGAAATGGAAACAGGAGGATGCCTGGGGTTTGCAGATTAGTCAATATAACCCAGTTGGTGAGCTTCCAGGCCAACAGATCCTGTCTCAGAAAAGATACTCAGCATCAACCTCTGGCCTGCATATACACACAAAGTGGATATTTAAAAGAAGCTACATATGTTAAAAATAGTATACCAGTGGTATAATTTTGATAACAAATTTTAAAAGTTTGAGAACTTGGTACTTGCTAGTTGTGATGGCATACACCTATAAGCTCAGTACTTGTGTGGCTGATGGAAGAAGATTGCTCTGAGTTCCAGGCCAGCCTGGACAGCATAATGAGGACCAGGGCTGCATAGCAGAACACTGTATCAAAAAATCAAAAGCTTAGTACTGGTTTTGTTACTCAAGTTTGTTTTCTTGGTAAATTTCTTTTTCTTCCTTGTTTGATCAGGAGACTGGACCAAGTGACTTCAAAAAGTACAAAAAAGTTTTCCAAGTATGTGACTCAGGAGTATACCAAGTTTCCACTTTTTAATTATTTTAAAAATTACTCTGTGTGTGTGTCAGAAGTTGGTGTTAGGAGTCTTTTTTTTTTTTAAATAACTCTACCTTATTTATTTATTTATTTGTTTGTTTGTTTGTTTATTTCAAGGCAATGTATTTTTTCTGTATAGCCCTGGCTGTCTTGGAACTCACTCTGTAGACCAGGCTGGCCTCGAACTCAGAGTTCTGCCTGCCTCTGCCTCTTAAGTGCTAGCACCAAAGGCGTGCACCATCAGTCTAGCAGCTCCAGCTTATTTTTTGAGATAGGATGTCTTACTGGCCTAAAGCTCACCAACTGGGCTATATTGACTGGCCAGCAAGCCCCAGGCATCCTCCTGTCTCTACTTCCCCAATGCGCCACCACACCTTGCTTTTAAGTGGGTACTGAGTCCAAACTCAGGGCCTCATGCTTGTATGGCAAGCTTAGTACGTGCGTGGAGGTCAGAGAACAACTGTGCAGGAGTCAGTTCTCCCCTTCCATGTGGGTCCTAGGGATCCAACTCAGGTTATCAGGCTTGGGAGCTGTGCCTTAATCTGCACAGCTATCTCAGCCTGTTCCTAGGGTTTCTTATTCTTTTGCTTCTCCCCAAGTTTTGTATTATCTGAGCTCTAGTGTAGCCAACGATTATGTAGACAGTCAGTCAGACTGTCCATCTATCTGTCTCTCTCTCTTTCATGTGTGTGTGTTTAACCATTTGAAAATAAATCAAAGACGACATTTTGCCTTTAAGTGCTTCGGCAGTCATATAAAATCATCATTCTATCTTACCACTATTAATTTTCTCCTGTCATCATTTAGCTAGTTTTGTTCAAGTTTCTATACTTGCTCAGTATATCTTCAAGTTTCCTTAATTGCTTTGCAAAATGTCCTTTTTTTTTTTTTGGGCAGAGGCTTGGGTGAACCAGAGTCCAATCAGAGCTATACTCTCAAATTGGGCGGGGTGCCATACACTTGTAATTCTACCAATTGGAGGCAAGATGCTTGTGAATGTGAAGCCGGTCTGGACTATGTAGATGGTTTTTCTCTAAAAATAAATAACCTGTAATAACATCCATGTTCTATTTGCATATATCTCAGTAATGTTCTATATTCATTTTAAACATTGCCTTTATTTAGCAGTGGTAATGGGACCTAGGGCCTTGTGTGTGCTACTGAAGTTCTACCTCTTAGCTAAACTCCTGGTACAGATAGTGAGGGTTTGTTTGGTTGGTTCTTTTTTTGTTGTTGTTTAAAGAGCTGGCCATTTGTATTGTAGAACATTTCACAGTCTTGTTTTGTTTTAGCTCATTGTAAAGCTAAGGGCGGCCTTGAACTCTTTAAATTAAAATTGAATGTGTATGAATGTGTCTTTTGCCTGCATGTATGTCTGTGCACCATGTGTTTGCCTGGTGCTGGTGGAGGCCTGAAGAGGATGTCTTATCCCTTGAAACTGGAGTTTTAGGCAGGTGTCTGCTGTCATGTAGGTGCTAAGAACTAAGCCTGGTACTCTGGAAAAGCAGCAGTACTCTTAACCACTGAGCTATCTCTCCCAGTTCCAATCTTAAACTCTTAATTCTTAATCCTCCTGTTTCAGTCCCCTGAGTTAAGGTTTGGAGCATGCTACCACACTAGTTTCCATTCAGTCTTTCCAGCCTTTTGAAGGGTTTTACAACTACACCCAGCCCCACAGTTTATTTTTATCTTATGATTTCCTTGTTTTGTTTACCAGGTTGGTTTATTTGCTATATTTTCTAGAAATTGAAGTGTGGTTCTAATGGCTTACTTGGATTCAGGTTAAATATTTTTTGGCAAGATATTTCATAGCCAATGCTGTATGCTTCATATTATATTATAAGGAACATGCCCTTTTAAAAAGGCATTGTGTTTACCAACTTAACTGTTTTAAGTGTACAGTTTTAATAGTGTTAAAAGTATTCACATTTTTGTGCAAAAAAATTTCTAGGCTTTTCTGTCTTGGAACACTGAAATTTTACAGTTACTTAAGAAGCAACTCATTTCCTTCTCCAGCCTGCTTTTATTTTTTTGAGTTTACAGGGTAAAAATAATATTTGTCAGTTTTATCATAGTAAAAATTGTAGAACAATCCATTCTATGAATACCTGCTTCTTTATATGGGGTTTTAGTTTCTGGCTACTATAAGTAATAACTTAAAAGGAACTATTTTTCCTAAGTCATTTACCCAATTTTCTGACAACAGATTTTATTTTCTCTCTTCTGTTAGTCTGAGCTCTAAGTGATTAGAACATGTTTCTACTCTCAATATGCCCTTTATTTCTTTCCCCCTTTCCTTCTTCCTAACGTTCCCTCTTCTGCTTTGTTTCCTTCTCCATTAGGTAAGTCAAATCTCATGGATGCCATCAGCTTTGTGCTTGGTGAAAAAACCAGCAACCTGAGGGTAAAGACCCTGCGAGACCTGATACATGGAGCTCCTGTGGGCAAGCCAGCTGCCAACCGAGCCTTTGTCAGCATGGTCTACTCCGAGGAGGGTGCTGAGGACCGTACCTTTGCCCGAGTCATTGTAGGTGGGTGAGACTGATCCGAAGGCTCCTTGGGTCCAAGGAAGCAGACAGACTAGTTGTCAGGATAGGAGGAATACCTGATCCTGGTTGACTCATTCATTGTCTTGTAGGGGGCTCTTCTGAGTACAAGATCAACAACAAAGTTGTCCAGCTACATGAATACAGTGAAGAGTTAGAGAAGTTGGGCATTCTCATCAAAGCTCGTAACTTCCTCGTCTTCCAGGTAAGATATATACATTTTTTAAAAGACTGTCTCACTGTGTAGTCCCTGGCTGCTCTGGAACTCACTATGTAGCTCAGGCTAGCCTTGAACTCAGAAAAAAATCTGCCTGTCCCTGCTTCCTGAGGATTAAAGGTGTGTACTACCGTGCTCAGCAAATTACTTTTATTTTTTATTCTTATACACTATTTGCATCATTTCCACAGTCCCTCTCTCCACTGCAACTCCTGTATCTCCCTAACCACCTCCTCAGTAATTCATGATCTCTTCTATATTTTTTCAAGATTTTTGTTTATTTTTATTTTATATATCTGCGTGTTTTGCTTCTATGTATGTATGGGTACCACATGTGTGCCTGATGCCAGGCCAGAAGGCAGCATCAGACCCCCTGGAACTGGAGTTATAGATGGTTGTCAGCCACCATTTAAGAGGTAGGAACTAAGTCAGAGTCCTCTGCAAGAGCAGCAAGTGCTCTTAACCATTGAGCCGTCTCTCCAGGCCCCACATTTGTTTTGTTTATTTACACACACACCTCTGTTCAGTCTGATTTAGTATTGGTCCTTATTTGTATGTGTTTAGGGCCTAGGTCTTCGTGAGGGGTGGGGAGCAAATGGTTCACTCTCTCTTAGCAACCATCAGGGACCTTTTGAAAGTTTCTTCCATCCATATTGGTATATCCATTGGTGTAGTCTTCACAGATCTTGTGCTGGCAGCTGTATTATTGAGAATTCTTGGGAACACCATCTTGTCTAGGCCAGAAGAAACTATCATACAGCAGTCATCCTGGCCCTCGAGCTCCAATAATCTTTCTTTTTTTTTTTTTGTTTTTCGAGACAGGGTTTCTCTGTGTAGCCTTGGCTGTCCTGGAACTCACTTTGTAGACCAGGCTGGCCTCGAACTCAGAAATCCTCCTGCCTCTGCCTCCCAAGTGCTGGGATTAAAGGCGTGCGCCACCACCGCCCGGCTCCAATAATCTTTCTGTCCCCTCTCCTGAGATGTTCACTGAATCATAGATGTAGGGGCTATGTTATACATGGTGCACTTGGGGCTAGGCATTCTAACTCCCTTATTTTCTGCATTTTGACCACTTGTGGATCTATTTCTTTCTGCCGGAAAACAAAAAGAAGCTTCTTTGGTGGGATATGAAACTTGCACTTATCTGTGGGTATATGGAGAAATATTTAGAAAGGCATTGGAAACTATATTACTTTAGTAATATGAGAGTAGTAGGTTATCCTCTGTGGACTTTTTTTCCCCTTGATTTTTCGAAACAGGATTTCTCTGTGTAGCCCTGGCTGTCCTGGAACTCACTCTGTAGACCAGGCTGGCCTCGAACTCAGAAATCCACTTGCTTCTGCCTCCCAGGTGCTGGGATTAAAGGTGTGCACCACCACTGCCAGGTCTGTGGACTTTTTTTAAAGACAGGATTTCACTGTTTAGTCCTGGCTGGCCAGATGTGCCTGCTTCTGCCTCCTCAGACTGTGGGCATTTTGAAAAATGATTTTGCGGTTATGAGTGTTTTACTTGTATGTATGTGTGTGCACCAGTGCATGCAATGTCCATGAAAGCCAGAAAAGGATGTTGGATCCTCTGGGACTAGAGTTGTGAGCTACCATGTGGGTGGTGGGAATTGAACCTGGATCCTCTGGAATGAAGAGCTGCTAGTACTCTTAACTGTTGAGCCACCTATTTAGCCCCCTTGGGTATTTAAAAATCATTTTTACTACTTACTATTTGTTGTTGACTTTGCCTGTCCCAACTAGAGCTGCTTTATCTCCAAGTTCATGTGTCTCCTTTAGACTAATGTATAGCACATGCTTTAGTGAATTTCCTAATTCCATTCTGGCCCCTTCCTGTTTTTCCCCTCAGCTGGGTTAGTCTAATAAAGACACAAGTCTTTTTTTCCTGTCTTTCCATAAAGCAGTTTAGTGATTCCTTCTTGTCTAAGGGTGATTGTTCTTAAATTGTAATTCCTAGATCAACAGTATTAACGCCATTTGGGGATATGTTCCAAATGTGTATTCTTGGGCCCCATTCCAGATTATGAGCTGAAGAGAGACTCTGGTGGAGCACAGTTGTGTTATAGCAAGGTCTTAAGGCTATTATGATGCTACCTGAAGTTTGAAAACAGTTGATTTAGAATGAACAAGCAAATTTGCAAGCCTATTGTTCATAAAACACTTTTGTTCAATTCTTTCTTTTTTTCTCTCTCTCTCTCTTTTGGTTTTTTGAGGCAGGGTTTCTCTGTGTAGCCCTGGCTGTCCTGGAACTCACTATGTAGACCAGGCTGGCCTCGAACTCAGAAATCCTCCTGCCTCTGCCTCCCAAGTGCTGGGATTAAAGGTGTGCGCCACCACCGCCCGGATTGTTCAATTCTTTCCTGCCTTAGTAGCTTTGTCTGCCAGTAGTCTGTTCCTCAATTTTGTACTCTAGCATGATTAAACCACAAGTAGTTATCAGATTCACTTGCTGTCTTTGGCATGCAGGCCTTTGCTTGTTCATTTCCTATATGTGGAGTTGTGAAATAACCTTTTCTGTCTTTGTTTTGCACCCCCTCCCTCTCTCCCTCTCCCCCCCCCATACACACACACACACACACTTGAGATAGTAGGGATTAAACCCAGTGTTTCTCATATGCTCTCTCCAGTCTGTTGTCCTCTTTTCTTGGTTAGTTTTCCTGTATATTCCAAAGTCACCTATACCTGTGCAAAGCCTTCCCAAATAGAACTTCCTACCTGTTTCTTGCATCTCAAACTTGAATTTTCTGGGCTGCTTTAGTGATTGCACATAATATACCATTGTTACCCTTGTGTTCATCTCTTTGTGCTCAGAGGCAGAGAATGTGCCACTGAAGCCCAATATGACTGACCTGGTGGCAGAGGCCCATATCCCAACTAAATTGAGAAGATTTTAAGTTCAGAGTTTGCTTGGGCTACAGAGGAAGTTCAAGCCCTGTATAGACAACTTATCGAGATTCTCTTAAAATAAGAAAAGTAAACCAAGGGGAGAGAATGTAGTTCAGTGGTAGAGTACATACTGACTTTCAATCCTTGGTACTTACTCTGTCCCCCACCCACAAAAAAAGCCTCGAAACGTGCCACTAGTTGAGGAACGGAGGATCTGTAAATTTTGAAGTGGGCAGGGTGAATTGAGCTAGTAGAGGTCTAAATGTGGCAGTGTTTTGACCTTTATCAGGGTGCAGTGGAGTCTATTGCCATGAAGAACCCCAAGGAAAGGACAGCTCTGTTTGAAGAAATTAGTCGCTCTGGGGAACTTGCACAGGAGTATGACAAGCGAAAGAAAGAAATGGTGAAGGCTGAAGAAGACACACAGTTTAATTATCACCGCAAGAAGAATATTGCAGCTGAACGCAAGGAGGCCAAACAAGAAAAGGAGGAGGTTGGTGGCCTGGCTGCCCCTTCGATCTGAGGGGCCAAGGTAAAGGCGGTGCCTTACTGATACACCCTGTCCCCACTCTTGTTTTCTAAGGCGGACCGCTACCAGCGTCTGAAGGATGAGGTAGTACGAGCACAGGTACAGTTGCAGCTCTTTAAACTCTACCACAACGAAGTGGAGATTGAGAAGCTCAACAAGGAACTGGCCTCGAAGAACAAAGAAATTGAGAAGGACAAGAAGCGGATGGACAAGGTAGAGGATGAGCTGAAGGAGAAGAAGAAAGAGCTGGGAAAAATGATGCGAGAACAGCAGCAGATTGAGAAGGAGATCAAGTAAGAGGCGTGCCCAGACCGGTCACTGGTGGAAAACAAAGCAGCTGCTGCTGTTCTCTTGAGCTCCTCTGAGTCTAGAGTCTACTATTATACTAATTTGTTTATCTTCCCCTTCAACAGGCACATTTCTTGACTTTGAATTAATACTGTAGAATATTCAAGCTTGGGGCAGTAAGGTAGCTCAGCCTTGACATAGCTCATCTGGTAGAGGTGCTTGAGTTAAATTACTGGGATCCAATATGGTGGAAAGAGAGATCTGAATCCCATAAGTCCTCCAATCTCTGCATGCACTAACTACAGTGTGTGTGTGTGTGTGTGTGTGTGTGTGTGATACAAATAAGTAAAGAAAAAAAGAACCAGGCCCTTAGTTGACGAGTTAGCAAATTCAACTATTGGATCACCAAGAGGGCTATCTTAGAAGAGAAGCTCTGTTTCTCTTAAGCTTAAAGGACAGGAATTTTAAGATCAGATGAAGGCAACTCACTGTGGGGAGTTTTTAATGAGAGACTTGCTGTAGGGTTTGCTTTAACATTATGGGGCAGTGTTTTGACCTTTATCGGGGTGCAGTGGAGTCTGTTGCCATGAAGAACCCTACAGAGTTGTAAGGTTGAAAAGGGGGTGATAATTTTGTCTTTTGGAGTGACTAGGCTGATGCCAGGCTGATGCCGTAGATTCCAACAAGTACTTGAACTGCAACCCCTCCCTGTTTTTTATTGTTGTTTTGGGGCCTTTTGTTTGGTTTTGAGGAACTATAGGGCATCAAGGCCCTTGTTCTTTTTTTTTTCTTTTTGGTTTTTCTAGACAGGGTTTCTCTGTGTAGCCCTGGCTGTCCTGGAACTCACTTTGTAGACCAGGCTGACCTCGAACTCAGAAATCCTCCTGCCTCTGCCTCCCAAGTGCTGGGATTAAAGGCGTGCGCCACCACCACCTGAAGGCCCTTGTTCTTTAAGGTGTTTCCATGAGGTTTTGGCTAGGAATACATAGGTCCCTCTTTTAGGGTAAAAAGCCCAGGACGCCTACCTTCTGCAGGGCTAACTGGTTGTCTCTTTTCTCTCTGGCTAAAGGGAAAAGGACTCAGAATTGAATCAGAAGAGGCCTCAGTACATCAAAGCAAAAGAGAATACATCCCACAAAATCAAGAAGCTTGAAGCAGCCAAGAAGTCTCTGCAAAATGCTCAGAAACATTATAAGAAACGTAAAGGTGACATGGATGAGCTAGAGAAGGAGATGTTGTCAGTGGAGAAGGCCCGACAGGAGTTTGAAGAACGGATGGAGGAAGAGAGTCAGAGTCAGGGCAGAGACTTGACCCTGGAGGAGAACCAGGTAAGTCTTGAAAGAGTCCTGGCAAAGAGACCAGTGACTTAACATTGGCTGACTTAGTAACCTGTCCTCTTTCTGTCTTAACACAGGTAAAAAAATACCACCGATTGAAAGAAGAAGCCAGCAAGAGAGCAGCTACTTTGGCTCAGGAGCTAGAGAAGTTTAATCGAGACCAGAAGGCTGACCAGGACCGTCTAGATCTAGAAGAACGGAAGAAAGTAGAAACAGAGGTAGGCAAAAAATTGAAGGATGAGGTGTGGGAGTGTAACTCAGCAGCAATATATGCTTAGCATATTTACCCTGAATTCAATTCCCAGCAATTCACAAGCAAAACGATCAGGGGTGATAATCCCTAAATAAGAAAATAATGATAGTCTTAATAACAACAGAAATTTATATGTATCAGGCAGCTACTGTGTGCTAAACACTATGCTTTACATACATTCACTTATTTAAGTTCATTTATGATTACCTTTAAGGGATAGTTACTATTATCCTCACTTTCAAAACGAGGAAACTACATCACAGTGGTGAAATAATCCGGGGCTTAATAATAACAGTAATCCCATAATTACTCAGCTGCAGGTTTAAGATGAACCTGGGCAGTCTGTCTCTAAAGCTCACACTATTGCCAAGTATACTTCACTTACTGCCATTCTAATATTAGTAATAATGTATACCCTGTATTAAGTACTTACTACAGCTTACAGATGAGACAACAAGGTCAGAGAAATCTGTGAAGCTTTACTTTGCTTGGATATGAGCCTTAGATTGGTGAGGAACCCTGGCCTGGGTACAGTATCTATGAGAGATTTTGGAACCCTTAGAAGCCCTCATCTAGCAGTAGACTGGGCTTTGTGTTTCTGCCTTTTGGTAGGCCTCCTGCATTAGATCATGGCAGATTTTGTTGGACTGTTGGAGTTTTGGGTGAGTGGGGTCAGTAGGGGTGTAAGTTGAGACCACATGGGCTTGGGTTAACTGGTTCAGCCTCTAATAGTGGGATGCATCTATTATTCAGGCTAAGATCAAGCAAAAACTGCGGGAGATTGAAGAGAATCAGAAACGGATCGAGAAGCTAGAGGAGTATATTACCACTAGCAAGTATGTGGCTCTGCAATCCTCTCTTCACCCTCCTCATTCTTTCATGCTCATCCTGCCCTTCTTTAGGCAGGGTCTAAAGGTCTACCAGAGTCCTTTAGTCACAAGTATTATCCTACCAGTCAGGTTAACTCCTGTGTTTCTTTGCTTTGTAGACAGTCTCTAGAGGAGCAGAAGAAGCTAGAGGGAGAATTGACGGAAGAAGTAGAGATGGCCAAGCGTCGTATTGATGAGATCAATAAGGAGCTGAACCAGGTGATGGAGCAATTAGGGGATGCGCGCATTGACCGGCAGGAGAGTAGCCGCCAGCAGCGAAAGGCAGAAATAATGGAAAGCATCAAGCGTCTCTACCCTGGTTCTGTGGTAAGACTGGAGGGGACTCTTTCTGAGCATGGATTCAGACTCACTGTTGACCTTCTATGTTCTCCGATAGATTTTCTATGGGGAGACATGATCCACATCTACTCACCTCAGAAAGGGAACCCACGATAGACCTAAGGAATGGTTGCAACAAACTCCAGTATAGTGAACCAATGAGTTTTTAACTGGCATTACTAACAAGAGTATGAGTGAGAGGTTATTTAAAAGAACAGGAATGACTTAAAGAAAAGTAGCTGTATCACCCAAAAGCCCACCCCTATGGCAGATGACAGCTCACAGAAGCAACAGCGCTGGTGCTCTTGGCACAGTTTTCAGTTAGCTCAGCAGTTAAGAATCTCCTATTCCTGTAGCTGTCTGTCAGAGACTGCTCCTCCAGTAGGTGTTTACTTCTATAAAACTGAGGAACATCTTCTAGAAACTTCTAATTTTCTACTTCCCCAGAAATGAAACTAAAGTGCCTACCTCCTGAGTCTTAGGAGCCTCCTCCTCCCTTCTGGAGGGAATGCCAGTTGGGAGGAGACTGCTATACAGTACTCTGTAAAGACAGGGTAGCTATTCCTACTTTTATATCAGGGAAAATGGAAATTCAGCTAGACTGTCCTGCTCAAACAGACATAGCTTGGGCTGGAGAAATGGCTTTACTCTTTAGGACCCGAGTTTGGTTCCCAACACCCACATCTTGACTTACAATGTCTGTGACTTCAGTTTCAGGGGATCTGGTACCCTCTTCTGGCCTATATGGAGACAAATCACAAATGGGTATACATGTAGACAAAACACAAATACATATAAAATAAAAAATAAGTGATGAAAAGAAAAACTTGTGAGAGAACTGTTCATGCTCAGTTTGTCCCGGTTTTATTTTCAGTTTAAAATTTTTATTTCCTGGGAGCTATAAAGATGGCTCAATGATTAAAAGCACGTGCTGCTCTTTCAGAGGACCTGTAGCAGTTGTAACAGTTGGCTTACAACTGCCTGTAACTACAGCTCTAGGGGATCCATTGTCCCCAGCCTTTGAGGGCATGTGCACATATACACATGTAGACACACTCGTACACATAGTTTAAAAAATGTGTATGTGTGTATTTGTGAGTGCATGTACCACAGCAAGAATGGAGCTTGGAGAAGAAGTTGAGGTGTGAGTCCTTGTTATCAAGCTTATTTGAGACAAGAGTCCTGTGTTGGTTTTTGACTTTTTTCTTTATGTATGTATGTGCACCACATGCATGCCTGTGGAGTTCAGAAATCATCAGATCTCCTGGAATTAGAGTTATGGGTTGTTGTGAGCCACCGTGTGGGTAGTGGGAGTGCTTTTAACAACTGAGAAATCTCTCCAGACCCTCATGGGTTTTTCTGCTATGTCTGCCAGGGTAGGTGGCCCACAAGTTTCCTGGGATTTTCTGCCTCCACTTCCCATCTCCCCATAGGAACTAGTTGAATTACAGACAATGTGTGCTACCATGTCCATGGATTATATCGGTTCTAGGGACTCACTGAGCCATCAGTCATGTGTTCTTGTAATTACAATTGCATCTTCCTGATGGGTTTGTCTTGCTATATCCATTTCTCTTTGGGAAATGGGGAGGACAAAGAAGGTTTTGGGAGGGGGATAGATAGGCTAGGAATTGCTCTTTAAAAAAAATAGCTTTCGACGGGTAGTGGTGGTACATGCCTTTAATCCCAGCACTTGGGAGGCAGAGACAGATGAATTTCTGAGTTCGAGGCCAGCCTGGTCTATAGAGTGAGTTCCAGGACAGCCAGGGCTACACAGAGAAACCCTGTCTTGAAAAACCAAAAAAAAAAAAAACCTTTCTGTAGTTTTCTGTGAGTCTCATTGGCTGTTAGGAGACCCCTGGACTTTATCCAAACTTTTGACTTCTGTACCTAATTCTGAGTTCCCAGGTGCCTTGAACTGTTATCCTTTTGTATTATTCTGTTTCTGAGTTTAACTTAGTTTGAGTTAAAAACTGATAATAGGAATACAGGATAAGTACTACTAGGGAAGTAGAAATACTTATGAATTACACTCAGTATGTACCTTTGAAGCGATTACTTTCCCCCCTAAGGGTTCCTCTGTGTAGCTCTGGAACTGTGTTGTCCTGGAACTTAATCTGTAGACCAGGCTGGCCTGGAACTCATAGAAATCCACCTGCCTTTGCCTCCTGAGTGCTGGGATCAAAGGAGTGTGCCACTACCGCCCAACTGAAGTTCTTGAGGAACCATGCTTGATTTTTAGGGGTGGAATAAGGGATCTAGTAAAAGTTACCTACTTTATTGGGTGCTTGTCAGAATTGAGATAATGTATATAAGATATCTGTCGATGCTTGCTAGGTAATGGTCTATGAAATGATTAAAGACATTTTGAAAAATGATTATAGATTCAGATGTGACCGCCTGAAGCTGTCACTGGCTCTGGAGCAAGAGTAGACTTTTCCTATATAGTATGGGGTCTGCTCTGTGAGATGGGATAAAACCAAAGTGCTCCTCCTACTCTCACACAGTCAATAAATACAGCATTTCGTTTCTAATACCAGATGTGTGTGTGTGTGTGTGTGCATGCGCATGTACACACACACTCGCCTGTCTGTTTGTCCCTAACAGCACATGTTTAAAGATCAGAGGAAAACTTGCAGAAGTCAGTTCTCTCCTTCCACAATGTGTGTTCTAGGAATGTAAGTGCCCTTACTTATTGAGCCTCCTCTTGAGTTATCTAGAAGCACCCTCAACACAGAACACTTCTTCCTTCCTTTCTTCTTTCCTTCCTTTCTCCCTCCCTTCTCCTCCCTCCCTTCCCTTTCTTCCTTTCCCTTCCTTCCTTCCTTTCCAGACAAGGTTCCTAGACTATATACTCCTAGATGGCCTAGAACTCACTATGTAGAACAAGCTATCTTTGAACTCACAAAGATCTGCCTGCCTCTGCTTCCTTAGTCCCAGGAATAGAGGCTTAGGTGACCAAGTTCTGCACGAACACAGAACTTTCAAGGTTTTTGGTTGGTTTTGTTATCTTTTTAGATTTATTTTAATTGTAGGGGTGGGGGGGTGTCTGTGTTTCTGTTTGTGAGTATATATTTGTGAGTGAGGGTACCTCCTCAGGTACCCTCAAAAAAGGGTATCAGATCCTTTGGAGCAGGAATTATATGTGGTTGTGAGCCACCTAACAAGATTGCTTGGAACTGAGCTCAGGTCCTCTGCAAAAGCAACAAGTACTCTTTAACAGCTGATTTCATTTCTACAGTCCTGAGCTTTTGAGTTTTTATGGAGGGTTTGTTTTATAGGCACGATAGATTAAATCATTGCCTATTGCTGATAAACTCAGCTTTTAGTCATCTTTTCTTTTTAGATGTGGGATAAGGGACTAGAAGGCCCAATCCTCTAATCCTGCCTTGGTCTCTATAATGACTAGCTCTTGTGAAAGTTACCTAGGAGTAGTCAGTGATCAGTCAACTCATTATGACTTTAGTTTTTGGAACTGTGTATCAGAAATCATAGTTTAAGCTGAATGTATATTTCATAATTTTATTTGGTCTTTGAACACAAATTTTTTGCCTCAAAACAACCATAAGTCAGAAGATAACTGGCATGTGACTATAATCTCATTTAGTTTTAAGTTACTGAGTAACCATTCTAAAGCTAGATACTTTGGTGCGTGCCTTTAATATCAGCAGTTGGAAGGCAGAGGCAGGAATATCATGAGTTGGAAGTCAACCAGGGGTAACCAGGGAGATCTAGGTTAGTCCCAGCTAAATAATGAGACCATGTTTCAAAAACAGAAAAATTAATGTATCATATTCAAAAATGTTTTCTGGGGGAGGCTGTTAAGGCTCGTAGGTTTTTAGTTAATCTTGTCTGATTCCAAAAGCAATAGTCATCTTAGGAAACCTATAGCTTCCCCTTTTAAGCTTCTGATATAAGCGAAGATAGAGGCAATGTGATTTCTTTCTCTGGACTTCTTCTGAAGTGCTAATTGGGTCTTCTCTTAACCAAACTTCTGTCTTTGGAAGGAACATTAGAATTGACTACTGTGCTAGTCTAAATTGCTTGTAGCCATACAAGTCTAACAAGTGCTTCCCCCTCAGGCCGTTCCCATTCCCATCTTAGTGGTATAATACAGGTGCAAAAGTAGAGGACTGACTGCACCAAGTAGCAATAAGTGCATTCATGGTTGCTTATACAGATTTTTATCTTGCCCTTCTTGTGAACTAGTAATTGGAATTCCTAAGCCTTATGCTTCAGTTTCCCTTCTTCCTTTGTATTCAGTATGGCCGCCTCATTGACCTCTGCCAGCCTACACAAAAGAAGTATCAGATTGCTGTGACCAAGGTTTTAGGAAAGAACATGGATGCTATTATTGTAGACTCAGAGAAGACAGGTCGGGATTGCATTCAGTATATCAAGGAGCAACGGGGAGAGCCTGAGACCTTCTTGCCTCTTGACTACCTGGAGGTAAGGCTTGTGAAGGGGTTTGGGGTCAGGGCAGTGTTGTGGGCCCCTCACCTTGGCTTTATGTATTCTGTTGCTTCATGAGGTTCTTCACACAGGTGAAACCTACTGATGAGAAACTCCGGGAGCTGAAGGGGGCCAAGCTAGTGATTGATGTGATTCGCTATGAACCACCTCACATTAAGAAAGCTCTGCAGTATGCTTGTGGCAATGCCCTTGTTTGTGATAATGTGGAGGATGCTCGACGAATTGCCTTTGGAGGTCACCAACGTCACAAGGTGTGCACCCTGCCCCCCCCCCCCCAGGTTGGAGTTGGATAGGCTCGGTATTGGAGATTCCTATGTTCACTTTCTCCTCTTCTTTCCCTGATGCATATAGACAGTTGCTTTGGATGGTACCCTGTTCCAGAAGTCAGGAGTTATCTCTGGTGGAGCCAGTGATCTCAAGGCAAAGGCACGGCGCTGGGATGAGAAAGCAGTAGACAAACTGAAAGAAAAAAAAGAGCGTTTGACAGAGGAGCTGAAAGTAAGGCACAGTAATCCTGACCCTTAGGAGTAGGGTTCCTGAACTCAGGTTGGCCACTTAGCACACAGCCCTTTTTTCTTTTCCTCTTCAGGAGCAGATGAAGGCAAAACGGAAAGAGGCAGAACTGCGTCAGGTGCAGTCTCAAGCCCATGGGCTTCAAATGCGGCTGAAGTACTCACAGAGTGACCTAGAACAGACTAAGACAAGGCATCTTGCTCTGAATCTCCAGGTAGGGGCTGACCTTCAACCTTGTCCTCCCAGGTCATCCTAGGTTGCACTGGGACTGGGCAATTAACCACTTTCCTTCCATTCTGTTCAGGATAGCATAGCATAGAGTCAGGCACTGGGTGTCCAGATCTTCCGTCCCCTGTATTTATTCCATTAAACAACTTACTTAACTTCTTATTGTCAGTTTTCTCCTCTTGATGTAACAAATGGAAATTATTGTCTATTTTGTGTGGTTATTGCAAAGATGGAACAAGTTAATACCTATAAAGTTCTTAGAACCGTTGACATTAAGTAAATGTTAGGTACTTTTATTAGCACAGTACAGTCAATAAATGTTGGGACTTCTAAAAGTCAATTGAGAGTGAACAACAGGGCCAGTGTAGTGGCATATACCTATGGTCCCAGTACATTGGAGAGAAGATTGGAGAATTCAAGGCCACCCTGAGCTATATAATGGGATCACATCTCAAGGGAAAACACACACACAGACAATCACACACAGTGAGCTACAGGCATTTCACTGTCTGTGGGTTTGAGTACTGTTACCAAACAGTACAACTTACTCAAACTAGAATTGTTGCATGATACGTAGACTTACCTTCTTCAGAAAAACAGTCCAACTTCTAAAACATATTTGGCCCAGGGGTTATCAATAAGAGATTAATGGACCTATAACTCATTATGTTTACTGCACACCCATCTGTATAGATTAAAGGTGGCTGAACTGGAAACGGGAAAAACAGTTCTAACAAGAGATTTTGGAGATGTGACTTGGGCATTGGTACTAAGTCAGGCTTTCTCAGTGTTTGCTGACCATGGGGCTGGTACTGACAAGGAAATTCTTTTCTTCCACAAAGCCTAATGTCTTACTTTTCAACCTATTGACTGTAGGAAAAGTCTAAGCTGGAGAGTGAACTAGCCAACTTTGGGCCTCGAATTAATGATATCAAGAGAATCATACAGAGCCGAGAGAGGGAAATGAAAGACTTGAAGGAGAAGATGAACCAGGTTGGTAGGGGGTGGGCATGCCAGCATGTGTACCAGGATAAGACTAGATTTGAAAGGAGGAATTTAGCCAGTAATGCCTCTGCCCTCCCTAACTTTTCCCTTAGGTGGAAGATGAGGTGTTTGAAGAGTTTTGTCGGGAGATTGGTGTGCGTAACATCCGAGAATTTGAGGAAGAAAAGGTGAAGCGGCAGAATGAAATTGCCAAGAAACGGTGAGTGAAGGTGTTTTTTGAGATAATATGCCTGCACTCTGCCATCCTTGATAGTCATGTGTGTCCTAGGGCAGCAACCAGTTCTTAGAACCATATGACCTTATTGTAGGGGACCTGAAAGATCAGAGAAATCTTGAATAGTAGTATTTATAAAATGAGACAGTGATGCCTATCTTGTGGCATTATGAAGATGATTAGATGAAATAACCTTTGTGAATTATTCAACATAATGAATAGTAGCTACCAAGAACAATAAGCAACCCCTACCAACATTGTCAGGAGTTCCACAAGTACACCAAGCCACACAACTGGAACATATGCAGAGGACCTAGCTCAGACCCTTACAGGCTCCTTGATTCAGTCTCTGTGAGCACCTACCAGCCCCACTCAGTCAACCCTGTGGGGCATGTACTTATGATGTCCTTGAGCTCTCTAGCTCTTACAGTCTGTCCTCCCTCTCCTCCTCAGGGTTCCCTGAGCTCTGCTTAATGTTTGTCTGTGAGTCTTAGCATCTGCTCCCTTCAATTGCTGGATGAAGCCTCTCTGATGATGATTGGGCTAGGCTTATGTCTCTGAGTATAGCAGAATATCATTAGGAATCATCTCATTGACTTTTTTCTTTGCCAGTTGTGTTTGGTTCTATCCTAGGTCTCTGGGTTATCCAGCCTGTGGTTCCTGGCCTCCAGGCAATGTCAGGCATGGGGTTTCCTCTTGTGGCATGGGCCTTATATTGGGCCAGTCATTGGTTGTCCACTCCCAAGTTCTCCACCATTACTCCAGGACACACTGCAGGCAGGATGAATTGTAGCTTAAAGAGTTTGTGGCGGGGTTAATGTCCTAGTCCCACCCCTGGAACTCTTGCCTGGTTCAGGCTCTGTATCCCCCACTACTAGGAGTCTTACTAGGGTCACCCTCATGGATTCCAGGGAGTTTTCCATTGTACTAAGTTTCCTCATCACCCCGAAATGCCCCCCAATTCCAGTTGCCTCTTCCAGTACTCTCTCCATCCCCACCGGTTCACCCCGAGTCTATCTGCAAAATCTATTCTATTTCCTTTTCCCTGGGAGATCTGTGCAGCCCCCCTCCTCTTGAACTCTTCTTGTTACTTAGCTTCTCTGGGTCTGTGGATTGTAGCATGGTTATCATTTACTTAACAGTTAATACCGACTTACAAGTAAGTGCATACTGTGTTTGTTGGGTTACCTCATTCAGAATAATTTTTTTTTCTAGTTCCATCCATTTGCCTGCAAATTTCATGATTTTTTTGAACAGCTGAGCAATATTCCATTGTGTAAATGTACCATATTTTCTTTATCTCTTCTTTGGTTGAGAAACACCTACTTTGTTTGCAATTTCTGACTATTATAAATAAAGCTTCTATGAACATAGTTGAACTGGTGTCCTTGTGGTAAGATGAAGTTAATTAAGCAAGTATCCTTGTGGTAGGATGGAGTATCCTTTGGTAGGTATATACCCAAGAGTGGTATAGCTGGGTGTAAGTAAATTGATTTCCAATTCTCTGAAGAACCACCACACTGATTTCCATAGTAGTTGTACAAGTTTGCACTCCATCAGCAATGGAGGAATGTCCCCCTTGCTCCACATCTCTTCAGAATAAGCTGTCACTTGTAAAACAGTGACATTTTGTAAGAATGTACATTTTTAGAGACTTATCTTTATTTATTTGTGTGTGTGTCGAGGGGGAGATTGCCATGTGTATGCTAGTGCCCACAAAAGCCAGAAGATTGTCAAATTCCCTGGAACTGTCATTAGAGCTGGTTATGGGATACTTGGTTTGAGTTCTGGAAACCAAATTCAGGTCCTCTGGAAGAGCAAAGTGCTTTTAACCACTGAGCCATCTCTCTAGCCCCAGAACGTGTGCCACTTTGAAGTATATTTACAGTAAGAGGAGATAATGGGATAGAGATCTAGGGTTGAATAAAGAAGATAAGGAAAGGGTTTCACATAGAGAACAATGACACATCTGTTATCAACAACCATATTGACTAGTGTAACTCATCTGAAAGCGAAAAAGGAAGGAAACATAGAATATGCCCTGAACTATCAGAAAAGGCATTAAAAGAACAAGGAGTAATGAATTAGAGATCAGAAGAATGAGTAGGATTTAACAAGCCAAGCAGGGACAGAAAGGAGTTTCAGCAAGTAAGAACAGCATGCTTAGAGGTGTGACAGAGTATGCCTTGTTCTGAATACTAAGTAGTTTTGAATGCCTAGAACATAAAAACAGGGTCAGGAGGAAAGCAGGGGAGGTAGAAAGGTCAGCAGGGGCTGGATCATGGAGGGAGGGCTTTATGAGTCATACTTAGATTGGCCTAAACATTACATACCTCAAAATTGTAGAGTTAATTACATTCCATTTGGATTATAGTGACTAATAGGTTTAAGCTGCTAGCATGACATCTGGCATCATCTATCACAGTATATTGAGGATTGGTGGAGCAGTTGGAAGCTAACCCTGCTTAGCTGCTGGTGCCTATATGCTGTTAATGTACTTTGAGTTTTTGAAGAGGTAAGGGAAAGAGCAATAGCAAAATAGCAGGAATTCATTGTTTTCTAAATGTTCTTACACCCCCAATCTCTGCCTCTTAGGAGCTTCTACAGTCTTGGGGCAGAGCTTAAGATGCTAGAAAGAACTGAAGCCCTTGGGTAAAAATTTTGAGCTGACTGTAGCCAATATTTCTTACATTGATGATGATAGCTAACATGTACTGAATGCTTTCTTTGTACATATTAACTCAATAAGAAAACTACAGATGAAGAATCTGCAATATAGAGAATATAACTGAGATTACTACTTCCAAGTTGAAGAATTGGGATATTAGCTATATTTAATATTAGCCTATACTACAGTGATGATATATAAGAAAGAGCCTAGGTTCTGGTGTTAGACATGGATTTCGGTCTCATATGATATTTGCTAGCATTAGCTGTGTGGCTTTGGGCAAAGTTTTTTAAAACTCTTAGCATAAGTTTCCTCTGTAAAATATGGGTATTAATGCCTAGTTATAGGGATTGTTGAGTAAAGAAATAGAGATAATCTGCATCAAGTATATAGAAGCTTGAAGATGGTTTCAGATGAACTTTTTTTAATGTCTTATAGAAAATTGGGAAGGTGCTGGAGTTTCCAGTGTTTACAGGAGGATAAATGGAGTTTGGCTTAGAGTCCTCTGTCTTATGCTAGAGTACCAGTTTCTGGTCACACTTTGGTGTCCATGAGAGTGGATGAGGCCATGTAACTGAGACTCAGCAGTGACCAAGAGGTCCTGAGTGCTAAGTCTACTTCCCCTTTCTTTCTACAGCTTGGAATTTGAGAATCAGAAGACTCGCTTGGGCATTCAATTGGATTTTGAAAAGAATCAGTTGAAGGAGGATCAGGATAAAGTACACATGTGGGAACAGACGGTGAAAAAGGATGAAAATGAGATAGAAAAGCTTAAGAAGGTAAGGAAGGAGAAAGGTAAAAGACAGGGGGAAACTGGAATAGATATTATGCACACCAACTTAATACCCATCATTTATACATTTTTTATTTAAGGAAAACCACCAAGACCTTAATAGGGGAGAAGTGGTTAAGTGTAAACATTTCAAAAGATGGAAATCTAGCTCACAAACCTAAATAACTTAGCTTTACCAGGAACCAAAGAAATACAGATGAAAGCAGCAATTGAGTATGCTTTATTTTCTGTCAGTTAAAGATTCGAGGAACTTTGGTTTGGGGGAGGGGGTTGGTGGGTTCTGATTAGTAGTCTGTGTTGGGTATATGCATATGAATGCAGGTGCCCATGAAGGCCAGAGGCCTCAGATACCCTGGAGTTACAAGTAGGTGGGATCTGGGAATCAAACTTGGGTCCTCTTCAAGAACAGTATGCCCTCTTAACTGCTGAGCCATCTCTCTTGCCCTACATTATCTAAAAGCTTTTATTTTACATAGGATGTATGTATGTGCCTCTGTGGCTATATGTGCATGTGTGTCAGGGTACACACATGTGTGCTGGTGCCCTCAGAGTCAAAGACTTTGGATCCCCTTGGAGCTAGAATTACGGATAGTTTTTTTGAGCCACTTGATGTGGGTGCTGAGAATTGAACTTGGGTCTTTTTGACGAGCAGTATACGCCCCCTTAACCACTGAATCATCTTTCCAGCCTCATATTATCCAAAAATTAAAAAGAAAAACAAAATACTTCTTAGCACCTCATATGGTGCAGGAGACCGGTATTCTTACATAACATTCCAACATCCATCAAAATGCTTCAGAATGTGTTTATGGCCTCTAGCTCAGTAATACCCGTGGAGGTAATCCAGAGTGCTGGCAAAGCCTTGTGCAAACACATTGATATTTATTACCAACATTATTTATAGTTCCAAGTTGGAGACTACGCAGTGCCCCTTGGAAAGTAGGAATTTAGAAAATTATACTGCATTCAGTACTTACATAATTTAGTGGTCTGTATTGCAGCATACAGATCTCATTTAAAGCAAAAAGTATTTTCTAAGATAGCCAGGCCTGCTTACATTCTGTTATTACTTTAATATAAGTCTTTGTGCTGGGTATGTGGAACATGACTTTGATCCTAGGCAGAGGCAGGAGGATCTCTGTGAGTTCAAAGCCAGTCTGGTCTACAGAGGGAATTCCTAGACAGCCAGACTATGTAGAGAGACCTGTCTCCAAAAAAAAAGAAAGAAAGAAAGAAAGAAAGAAGCCGGGCAGTGGTGGTGCACGCCTTTAATCCCAGCACTTGGGAGGCAGAGGCAGGAGGATTTCTGAGTTCGAGGCCGGCCTGGTCTACAGAGTGAGTTCCAGGCCAGCCAGGGCTACACAGAGAAACCCTGTCTCGAAAAACAAAACAAAAAAAAAAAAAAAGAAAGAAAGAAGGGAAAAAATTGTGTCTGTAATGCCTAACCAAAAGCCAAGACAAACTTAATAATGAAATATTAGCAAAATGAATAAAATTTGGACCTTTAAAAAGGGTAACGTACTTTTAATAGATGTTAGAGAAAAATGATGTAGAGAAGATCGGTCATTGTTTCATCCTTTAGTCTGTTTAAAGCCTGTCCTGAAAGCCTTGAGGAACTGAGTTGACTGATTATTTTTTTTATTTTTGATCAACATATATTCTCATCAATCAGCTAAATGAGCCATAGGGTATTTTCATTATTTCATGCATGTAGTATTTGATAAAAATATGACATTAGATCAATATAGGTTAAATGTCTGGCTGGCAACCAGATCTCATCTCTTAATATTCATTTTTTTTCTTTAGTTCTTCTACTTTTAAGCTTGTATAGCATTTTCCTTACAAGTTCTACCAATTCCCACTTAGCCCTTGAGGTCTAATGACCTGAGTTTTTCGTATTGATATTGCCTACAGCCACTCCTCTGTAGTGGCTGTGAGTGAACAGTATTTCATCATCTGCTTGATTCATCGTGAAGCACCACCTTTCTCAGACTTAGCCTGAAACATGCTGGTGGGATTTGAAAGATTTCTGGGAGACCACAAAAAAGGTGCAGAGCAGGAAGCAGCAGTGAAAGAACAGGCTGGCAAGTACTATTAGAGGAATAGCTCCAAGTGTCCTGACCCTAAGTTCAGATTAGCCACATAAAATCAGTGCAACAGATGATGTTTTACTGACACACAGCCATTTCATGGTATGACTATGCTCGTGTCTGCTACAGTCTGTTAAGCATGCCTATGTCACTGTGTTTTGTGTGGTGACTTTCTTTATATTCTCCCTCTTGAAATGACTGTGAAACCTTTATTGCCTATAGCATTCCTTCCTGAGGTGGTTTGGTTCTCTTGGTTTGAACATATCCCTCGGCTTTTGTATCTGTCTATATTTGCTGCTTGTGTATTTTCTTTACTAACCCTTAGTGATTTCAAATAGTGTTACTAGAACCTTACATACATTTGCAGAAGAAGTAGTAAAATAGTGGGACAGGACTAAATTGACTTTAGGATGCTCCAAGATAGTAGATTTATGTGGCTTAAATTTCATTTTGAATAATTATTGGTTAGCAGAAAGATGTCAGAATAGTACAGCCTTCTTTGATACTCACAGGAGATTGTTTCTAGGTACTGCCTCCCTAGCACCAAAATGTCAGTTCCTTGTATAAAATGGATATTCATTGTCTGTAAAATATGCTTATCCTCTTTAATACTTTAAATCGTCTCTTTATTATACCTAAGGCAATGTAAGTGCTTGTTATACTTTACGATTTAGAAAATGACAAAAAAATCTAAACAATCAGTACATTTAAAAAACAAAAAAGCATGTCACTATGTTACCTTGGATGGTTGGAACTCTGTAAACCAGGCTATCCTCAAATTTACAGAAATCCAATTGCCTCTGCCTTCTGAGTGCTGGGACTAAAGGTGTGTGCTACCACACCTAGCAGAGTACAGTTTTTTGCCAAATTCTTATGTTCTTTTGAATTCATGGATACAAAATCTGTGTATGCAGAAGGCAGACTGTTAAAGAACTCTAATCCATGAAAAATTATCAGTTATCGTTGTGTTATCATAATTTCCTTTAGCACTCTATGTGTTTATTATTTTATAATTTATTTGAGAATTATATTCAGACATCTTTTCTTTTTTCTTTTTCTTTTTTTTAAGTGACAAGGTCTCATGTAGCCCATGCTGGTCTCAAACTCAGTATGTGACCTTCACATGGTGAGATTGTAGGCATGTAGAATCACTTGGTTTTATGCAGTGCTAGGGATCAAATCAATGGCTTTGTACATATGAGACAAGCACTCTTGCCAACTGATTCACATCACCAGTCTGACAGTTTCCATTACTGTGATTTAAAAAAAAATGAAATGGAAGAACAAAAACAATTTTCCTTGAAAAAGTTAAAATGTGGGCTGGGGAGATGGCTTAGCAGTTCAGAACATGTACTGCTCTCTGCATTGGCCCAGGTGACTCACATCTGTCTAACTCTAACTCTAGGGAGCTCTGACACCCTCTTCTGCCCTCTGAGGGTACCCACACATATGTAACATGCAGTCATACAAACAAGTAACATTTTATAAAAACAACTTTAAATTAGAACATTATAAGTAAGGTTGTAATTCTTGTTTTGTTGACCACTCTCCTAGTCCTCTTGTTTTTTTCTAGTGATAGTCCCAGATTAATATCTATTTACAAAATATACTATATTGCTTGTATAAGTTTAAATACACAAATGTTGCAGACTAAGGAGGTGATCATTTGGTAAAGAGCTTGCTACGCAAGCATGAGTTCAGATCCCCAGCACTTAGGTAAAAAGCTGAGTATGATGATACACTCTTGTAATCCCAGTGCTTGGGAGGCAGAAACAGGAGGATCCCTGGACTTGTTAGAAGAATTGGTGAGTACCAGGTTCAGTGAAAGACCTTGTCTTAAAAAATAGAGTAGAAAGGCTTGAGAGATGGCTTGGTAGTTAAGAATATATACTGCTTTTAGAGGTCTTGAATTTGGTTCCCGGCATCTGAGTTATAGCTCCAGCTGCCTGTAACTCCAGCTTCAAGATGTCTAATGCCTCTGGCCTTCGTGAGTACTTGCATTCACATGCACATACACACATACTCATAACTAAAAATAAATCTTAAAAAAATAGATTGTGGAAGACACGGTAGATACTTATACATGCATACGATTGAACATGTTCACATACACCACATACACAAAAGGAAAGTAAATACAAATGTTGTACTGAATATGACAAAAGTTTTGATTTGGAAAAGTGCTTAAAACTAAAACATTATGATATAAAATTAATCTAATTTTAACCCTAAATGTTGAAATGTAAATGATGCAAGGAGGAAATATGCTAGAATGTTAATTATTTATTTCTGACTGGTGGGATTGCAAGTGAACCTTCACATCTTCTCCCTTATTTTTCCATAGTTTGAACTCTTCTATATCAGACAATTTACATAATTGTAGTTGGGGAAAGCAACCAGATGATTTAGGAAAAGATGAAAGAAGTCTGAGGGTTGTATGAAAGCAGAAATCATTGACACATATTCCAACAAACTGCCGGTTGGGAAGGGTAGTGCGAAAGGAGAAAATTCCAAGGGACAATCTGCATTCTCGCCCTATTTCCCTGCTGGGACCAGGAGGAGCAAAGACACATGAAGATAATAGATGAAACCATGGCTCAACTCCAAGACCTTAAGAATCAACACCTGGCCAAAAAGTCAGAAGTGAATGACAAGAATCATGAGATGGAAGAGATTCGCAAGAAGCTTGGGGGTGCCAACAAGTGAGTAGATTCCTACTTGGAATGGGTGGAAGTAGGTAAAGAAGGTAGCCTTCCAGATTTTGGTCTTACCTAAGCTACTTGGACCTTTTTAGGGAAATGACTCATTTACAGAAGGAAGTGACAGCCATTGAGACCAAGCTTGAGCAGAAGCGCAGTGACCGCCACAACCTGCTACAGGCCTGTAAGATGCAGGACATCAAATTGCCGCTGTCAAAGGGCACCATGGATGATATTAGTCAGGAAGAAGTGAGTATTATGATGGGTGGTAGGAGTGATCTATGGATATCTAACCAGTAATGGGAGATTACAGATGGCCAGGAAGGGCAGACAACAAATAGGACTACAGAGAGTTGTGGGGGGCATAAAGATGGATGCAGAAGAGATGTGGCAAGGTGGAGGTAGTGAAGGCAGGCTTTGGTATGAGGGAGACATTGACAGACTGTCAGAAAGACAACGAATGGTTCATTAATCTTAAGGATTTGAGCTCTTAGCTGCAGCAGATACTAGTCATGGGTAGGAGTCAGAATTGAGGGACATTAATTAGTCAAGAGCAGGGGAAGATGGGAAACTGGAGAACCTGAGGAGGCTGATAGCTCAGCTGCAGTAAGGGAGGTTGACCAAAGAGGGTTGGGTAGGGGACTCAACAATGTGGCAGTAAGGAAGTTTAGGTGGAGGGAAAGGAGCAACATCTGAGGAACTAAGGCACTCTATCAATTGGAAGTGAAAGATGGTAGCAAGGAGTGGAGAATTGTAACTGAGGAACTCTTCCTAGGTAGCCTTTCAGTTTAATTCAGTAAAATATTTTTGAACATTAGTATTCCAGATACTGGTAGGCCATGACTTAACCATTCCTAATCTTACCCTCAGCTGTGCTAGCTGAGCATTGTCTTCACATTCAACATGAAAAAACTTAGTGAAAGGTAGAGCCCAGTTTTCAGTTTGGACCTTCCTGTTGGCCTCTGCCTCAGTGCCATCTAGCAAGGTGTGTCCTCAAAGACAACAAAAGGTTCAAAGGAATCCCTAATCTCTAGAGGGGTACAAATGGCTAGTCTGCTCCATCTGCCTCTTCCAACATTGCAGGGTAGCTCCCAGGGAGAAGAGTCAGTGAGTGGTTCCCAGAGAACATCTAGTATTTATGCTCGAGAGGCCCTCATTGAGATTGACTACGGTGATCTGTGTGAAGATCTGAAGGTAAGAACTGTGGGTGGGAGGCATCAGCATCTTCTCAGCTGACCCGAGAAAAGTTAAGACCAGGTACACTCAGAGAGGAAAAAGTACAAACTCCTGTGTAGTAAACAGATAGGACTTAGGTACTTGTTAGGACTCTGTCCCGGGTTCTGTCCTCCTCCCTTGACATTCTGATTATCTCCTTCACCATCCTCACCTTAGCTGCCATCTCTACAACTGGTCCCACAGGTTACCTCAAACCCTAGCTCTCCTTCCCCTCTAGTGCTTCTCACATGTTTAAAAACCAAAATTGAGCCGGGTGGTGGTGACGCACGCCTTTAATCCTAGCACTTGGGAGGCAGAGGCAGGCGGATTTCTGAGTTCGAGGCCAGCCTGGTCTACAGAGCGGGTTCCAGGACAGCCAGGACTATGCAGAGAAACCCTGTCTCGAAAAACCGAAAAAAAAGAAAAAAAAGAAAAACCAAAATTGAAGCTTCATTCTTGACTCTTCCCCCCCTCTTACTCTGTATAATTACTAATTGCTACGTTGTGTCAATTTTGCCTCCTAAATACATTAGGCATTTCTCTTGCTTGTTTGCTTGCTTACTGTTGCTATATCATGTCCCTAGTGCAGGTACACATGTTCCTATAGGAACTAATCTCCAAAATATTTTCTACTTTGTAGTATATTCTTTATCATTATGTCCAGGGAGATCTGATTATTTTTTTAATTTATAACTAATTTCAAATATACATAGAAGTAAGAAAAATGATATAATGGATGTCAGGTACCCACCACCCCATCTTCTGCAGTTAGTAACATATGGTCAATCTTGTTCTTTATAATCCCCACCATGGGACTATTGTAAAACAGATTTGAAGCATTGTTCTGTTCATAATGACCTCAGTATATATCTACAGAATATGGGGGCTCTTAAGAAAATATCATACACAATAAAAAGCATTACTTTGCTCTATCTAATATGCAGTAAATGTTTTAGTATTGTCTATATCAAAGTCAGGATTCAAGTGTGTTTTCATTTGCTTTTCTATTGCTCTGATAAAACACTGACCAAAACATCTTGGGGAGAAAAGGGTTTGTTTGGTTGTGTCCTAGTACCAGTCCATCATTGAGAGAAGCCTAGGAAGGAACTCGAAGAAGAGCAGGAACCTGGAGGAAGGAGCTGATGCAGAGCCATGGAGGGGTGCTGCTGACTGACTCGTTCTCATGGCTGGCTCGGCCTGCATTCTTATAGAACCTAGCACCATCTGTCCAGGTGTGGCACTGCTTGAAGTGTGCTGGACCTTCCCACATCAGATACCTACAGGCAATCTAATGGAGAGATTTTCTCAATTGAAGTTCTTCTTCCAAGATAACTCTAGCTTGTGTCAAGTCGATAAAAGACTAACCAAGACAAAATATGGTCCACATGTTGAGATCGGTCTCTGCTAATCTATACTTTTTCTTCTCTCTCTGTTTCTTTTCTTGTTTGTTTTCTTCTATTTATTTGTGGAAGAAACTATAGCATTGGTCCTATAGGATTTTCTGCATTCTAGAGTTGGCTAATTATATCTCTGTGATAGTACTTAATTATGTCCTTCATTCCCCATATTTCCTATAAACTGGTAAATATAGAGAGAGTTGGATTGAATTTGAGTTCTTGGTTTTGGCAGTGAGAATGTAACATCATTGCATCATGTTAGTAGATAATTGCTGTCATGACACAGTTCCTTGCACATGCTCACTGCTCTCATACTAGTTCTAGGAACCCCTCCTCTACACTCAAGTCCTTTATATAAAATTTCTCTAGCATTCCTATGTAACTTAAACAGATTCTTCCTCATACTTTATCATTCATGTAGTTATTCATTGAGATAGGATCTCACTGGGTAGCCCTGGCTGCCTGGAAACTCTCTATATAGGCCAGACTGGCCTCAAACTCACAGAGATCCACCTGTCTTTGCCTCTCAAAGTGTCTTTGCTTCTCATTAAAGGCATGAGCTTGGCTTCCTAATACTTTAAATCATCTATAGCTTAGTTATAATGCCTAATGCAATGTAAATAGTTACTATACTGTATTTAGGGATTAATAACAAGAAAAAAACTACACATTCAGTAACAAGAATAACTTTTTTAGATTTTATTTATTTTCTGTCCTTGTATGGGTGTACACTATGTTCATGTAATGTACACTGACTGTGGAGGTCAGAAGAGGTCATTGGATCCCGTTAGACTACAGTTACTGACAGCCGTAAGACACCATGTGGGTACTGAGAACCAAACTAGGTCCTCCGCAAGAGCAACGAGTGCTCTTAATTGGTGAGCCATCTCTCCAGCCTCTACTAATAGGTATTTTTAAAAAGATATTTTCAGCTGGGCGGTGGTGGCGCACGCCTTTAATCCCAGCACTTGGGAGGCAGAGGCAGGCGAATTTTTGAGTTCAAGGCCAGCCTGGTCTACAGAGTGAGTTCCAGGACAGCCAGGGTTGTACAGAGAACCCTGTCTCGAAAAAACAAAAATAAATAAATAAAAAGATATTTTCAGTTCAGTTTGGGAAACCACAGACCTAACTGTATGAGAAACACTGGTGCCAGAGCAACCAATAAAATAAAGCACAGAAGCAACTGCCCAAGAGCAGCCTGTGGAACCTTTCTTTCTTCTTATGTCATTTTGTTTGAGTCAGGGTCTCATCTTCTGCTCAGGCTCGCCTCAAACTCCTGGGCACAATCAGTTCTCCTACCTCAGTCCCCTGAGCAGCTGGATGGAGGACTTTTAAAAGGCAAAGGAGGGCTAGGGATATTACTCAGTGATAGAGTGCTTACCAGTCATACAATGCCCTTGGTTCAGTCCCTAGTAGAGCACAGAAAATATCACTGGGTATAGACCAAGAAACCTGTTTATGTGCATAAACTCACTGCAGAGAAACGGAGTGGAGGGGGAAACTCAGCACCTTATTAGCCAAAATAGAGAGGTTTCATCTTGTTACTTGGTAACCCTGAGGTCCAGTTACATAGGAAAAGCAGCGTAATTCTCATCAGTTCTGCACACAGTTCTGGGTTGCTTCCTTAGCGTTCTCAGCACTCTCTGTTGTGAGTTTATGGGTTTAAATACATATGCTGTGTTCAGTCTGTTGTGGTAATTCTTGGTGCTCTGTCTTTAGCCAGGGGGAATGCATTCTGGTTGGCTACTTCATCATCTTGATAAAACCCTTTGTAGTCTTTGTTCATCTCCCTTTGTTCCTGATATGTCTAGGCTTATCCTCTGGATTTCTCACCCCAGACAAGGAATGAGCCATTTCCCTAAGAAGCTCTTGACTCTTTTGTTTAGTGGAAAACACTACTATTTAATAATGTATTTATTTAATCTGGATACTGGAGTGCTCAAGACAGCTGACTGGTTAGTGTTTCTAGAACTCGGTAGATTTGGGCCACCAAATGATTTTTTTTTTATTTTGAGGGAAAAACAAAATTATTTCAGAGTTCATATTGATACATCTGATTAAAATTGAAAATTTCAGTTTAACATTGTGCTTATGTTTGATACTCTTATTTTTACCAAAAAAATCTTGTTTCCTAACTAGTTTTTTAAAACTAGGTTTATGTGTGTATATGCTGTGTGTGTAAATACCATAGTATGAGTATGCAAGCCATATATGGAGCCAATTCTCTCCTTCCACTATGTGAATCCTGAGGACCAAACTTAGGTTGTCAGTCTGAGCCAACTTGCTAACCCAATTCCAATTTTATCATCTTTGTTTTCTTTCATCTCTCTTCTTTCTTTCTTTCTTTCTCTATTACATGTACACTTTCTTTTATTTTTCTTTCTTTTTTTCCCTCAGCTTTGTGAAAAACACAGGCAGTAAGGTAGTTCAACTCTAAAGCCAGGAATGAGGGCACACACTTGTAGTTACAGCACTTGGGATGCAAAGGCAGCGTGTTTATGTTGTATTTCACCATGAGGTTTACCCTATCAGGATCTGTCCATTATTAACTAATGATGCTGAGTTTAATCCCATGCATGAAAGTGCCAATTGCCAGGCTCCTCATTGCTAAGCATACACTTTTGTTTTTGTCATTAATTAGCAAGGAATTTTCAGAATGGTGCTTTGTCATCTTGTGAACATCTTGTTCTCCAATATTTTTTTTAACCTAACCTTTCTCATGTGTCTGTTTAGTTTTGTTTTATAACCATGCAGCATCAGAAGGTTCTAAAATCAAAAGTGTAAAACAGAGTACATGAAGAGAGTTTTGGCTTCTATTTCTGTTCTCTTCATCAATAGGTCACTCTTTAATTAGTTTTTACATTGCCCTTTTGTTGCAGTTTTAAAATACAAATATGTTTACGTGTAATAACATTCATATTCTCCTTTTAGATAATAGTAAATTGTTCCTACTTTTCATTTTCATTTGAAAGCCTATTCTACAAACTATTCCATAGCAATTTGTAGTGTTCTTCAAACATTTTCCTTTCCTTTCCCTTCCTTCCTTCCTTCCTTCCTTCCTTCTTTCCTTCCTTCCTTTTTTCTTTCTTCCTTTCTTTTGATAAATTTTTTATTGTTAAATATGTCTGTGACTTTTCAGTGTAGTTTTTTTTCTATTATGGCATTTCTCTAACAAAATTTGGGGTGTCTTGTTCCCCCAGTTCTACCCTCTCCTTCTTCCCTTGTGCCCTCCCACCCTCACTTTGATATCCCATGTTACACCCCCACCCCTGCATGTACTTCTTTTCTCAATACCTTTTGTGGTCTCCTATCTAGTTTTACAGTCTAGACCACTCCCCAGACCCTTATTTACACACATACAAACACTAAAAATGAGAGAAAACATGGAATTTTTTTCTTTCTGAGACTGGGCCACCTTAATATATTTTCCATTTCCATCCATTTTTCTGAAAATTTCCCAATTTCGTTTTTCTTAACAGCTGAGTAAAACTCTATTATTGATGCATTCGACATTTTCATTATCCATTCTTCTGCTTAAGGACATCTAATCTGGGCGGTGGTGGCGCACGCCTTTAATCCCAGCACTTGGGAGGCAGAGGCAGGAGGATTTCTGAGTTCGAGGCCAGCCTGGTCTACAGAGCGAGTTCCAGGACAGCCAGGGCTACACAGAGAAACCCTGCCTCGAAAAACCAAAAAAAAGGACATCTAATCTGGTTCCGCCCCCTGCAGTTGTGAATAGTGCAACAGTAAGCATGAATGTATCAGGGTCTTGGGCCTTTGAATATATGCCCAAGAGTTTGAGTCATATGTTAGCTCTATATTTATGTTTTTGTTTATTTTGAGGGGGTGATGGTTTGAGATAGAGTCTCTCTATGTAGCCCTGACTTTCCTGGAGCTCATTATATAGACCAAGCTGGCCTCAAACTCATGGATATCTTCTCCCATCTGCCTCCCAGGTACTGGAATTAAAGGTGTACCTCGCCTTGCCCAAATATCTTTAATTTTTTGAGGGGCCATATTGATTTCCATAATGCCAATATTTACTTTCCTAGTGAATAAAGTCTGCTTTTCCCCACAGCTTCATCAACATTTGTTATTTGTTTTCTTGATCATAATCTATTTGTTTGTTTATTATATGTGCATACACTGACATGTGTGGAGGTCGAAGGACAATCTAGAAGAATTAGTTCTCTCCTCTACCTTGTAGGTTCTGGACTTTGAACTCCAGTTTGGTGATAATTGCACCAATCCACTGAGCAATCTTGCTGGGCCTTTTGAAATATTTTCTGGCCATTGTGTTTCTTCTTTTGAGAATTATCTCAATTATTATTAATAATTATTAATAACATTATAATAATTATTAATAATTGTCTCAATAATTATTAATAATTAGTTAATGCAAGAGTTTATTGCATTAACTCTTTTATTGTTTGGTAGTTTTGGAGTTCAGGTGTTTTACTTTTTGTAATTATATATTCTAGATATCAATCCCCTGTCTGGGCATAACTGGCAAAGATTTTTCTCCCATTCTGTTGGCTGTTTCTTCTGCTGTTGGTTTCTCCGACTTTGCAGAAGGTTTTTTAGTTTCATGTCCCATTTGTTGATTCTTTGTGCTATTTTCTGTTATTTCACTCCTGTACAGAAAGTTCTTACTTATATCTGTAACTTCAAGTGTGTTCTTTATATCTTCCTGTAACATCTTCAGAGTTTGGGGTTTTAAAGTAAGTCTTTTGTCTAATTTGAAATGATTTTTGTTTAGGGTGGGAGATAAGTTTTTCGGTATATATTCTTGATGCTTTTGTCAAAATTAGGTGGCCATAGTTGTGAGTTTATTTCTGGGTCTTCTGTCATTTCTCTTTTGGGCTACATGTTTGTTTTGTGCCACCTTTAGTTTGTTCTTATTGCTCAGTGATATCATTTTTTCTTAATTCTTTTGAAAAATGTATGTAGTATGTTTTAGTCATATTTACCCCTCTCCTCAGCCTCCTCAGGTCCCATCTTCTTTCCTTACCCACCAAACTTGGTGTCATCTTCTTCCTCCTCCCTTTTTATAACCCCAGCAAGTAAAGTCAGTGCTACCTAGATGTTCTTGGGATTTATGGTCTTTTACTACAGTATGATGAGCCTACTAGGGGCCACACCCTTAGAGAAAACTGACTCCCCCTCTCCCAGCAGCTATCAACTGCTCCTTAAGTAGGGGTTAAATACAATTGCAAATCATATAATACCTCCAGCAATGTTCCTTCTACTAAAGATTGCTTAGGGTGTATGTCGTCTTTTGTATTTTTATATTGAGTTTTAGATTTTTTTTTTTAGTTCTGTGAAGAATGCCATTAGAATTTTGATGGGAATTGCATTGAATCTGTAGATTACTTTTGGTAATAAAAGCCATTTTTGCACATAAATTCTGCTTGTTGGGCACTTGGAAGGTCTCTCTGTTGTTTGGTATCTTCTTTAAGTACCTTAATCTTTTCATTATCTAGCTCTTTTCATTCTTATTCTGGGGTACTTTATTTTAGGGGCAGTTATTGTGCATGGGATGGGTTTCCTAATTTCTCTCTCAGAAGCTTGTTATTGGTATGTATATATGAGAGCTACTAATTTTTAAATGTTGATTTTGTGTCTTGCAACATTACTAAAAGTATTTATTGAATGTAAGAATTTTCTGGTAGAATATATGCAGTCAAATACAAAATCATGTTTTCTGCAAATATGAGTAATTTCACTTCTTTGTTTGCTTTTTCTAATCCTTTTTATAGCTTTCTCTTACCTTACTGTTCTAGCAAGATTTTCAGCACAATATTGGATAAAAATGTAGAGAACTGACTTCCATGTCTCACTGCAAAATTTAGAGGAAATATTTTTAGGTTTTCATTATTTATTATAATGTGTCCATAAGTCTGTCATATATAGTATTTATTATTTTGAGGTATGTTACATTTATTTCTTATTTCTCCTGGACTTTTATCTTGAGGGCATGTTGAACTGTGGTCAATACCTTTTCTGTATCTATATAGTATATAGAGATGGCCATATATTTCTGTTCTTAAGATTATTTATATGGATGGCTAGAAGGTTGGTTTAGCAATGCTTACTGTTCTTGCAGGAGGACTAAAGTGTGGTTTCCAGCACCTGTGTCAGGTGACTCACGAGCCTATAATTTCCGCTGCAGGGAGATCTGACACTTTTGGCTTTCCTGGGTTCCTGAATTCACATACACATGCATACAAGGCACACACAGTGGCTACGGTTCTTCTGATTAAGAGCAAGCCAGTCAACTTTCTAGCATGGTCAAAAGCATGTACTGCTCATGCTGAGGACCTGAGTTTTGATTCCTGGCACCCATTTCAAGGAGCTTATAACTACCCATAATACTAGCTCCAAGGGATCAGACATCTTTGTCCTCCACTTGGCACCAGCATTCATGTGTACAAACTCATACACAGGTGCATACACATAATTTTTAAAAAGGCAAAAAAAAAAATCCAGCATGAAAGTGAAGGTCTTACTCAGGAGCCCTCACACCTAGCTGAAGAGCTGATATGGTTGATAAATTCTGAGAAAGTTTTCTTTAAACCTAAATTTGAAAGGTAGACCATTACTCACACTCATTAGTGTATGAGAGTTGGATGGACAGGAAGAATTTGAGGGAGAGGAAAGAATATGAATAAAATATATTTTATGAAAGAATTTAAATAAATTTATAAAAGTAAACAGGAAGTTGAGGGATGAAGGAATGGAAGTAGATCTAGGACAGTGGTTCTCAACTTTCCTAATCTTCAACTCTTTAATACAGTTCCTCATGTTGTGGTGACCTCGGACTACAAAATTATTTTTGTTGCTATTTTGTAACTGTAATTTTGCTATTGCAATAATGTGTGTTTTTCAATGATCTTAAGTGACCCCCTGTGAAAGTGTTGTTCAACCCCCAAAGAGGATGTAACCCACAGGTTCAGATCTAGGAGGAATTAGAAGGAGCAGGGTGAATATGATCAAGATACATGGTATGCATGTGTGAGATTTTCAAAGAATTAATAAAATAAAAGTAAACCAAAAATATTACTTTGGTAAATTACATTTATTGGTTTGCATATGTTTTAGTTATCCATGTGTTTTATTAATTAAATGTTATCTGACTATTTCACACACGTACATAATGTATACTTATCACTCACACCCTCTCCCATCTCTACCCCCTCCGTTCAACCTACCCTACTTCAGTATGAATCTCTTTCTTGTGTTCATGTCTACTTGTTTTGTGACTTGGTGTATTTAATCGGGGTTGTCCAAATGAACACAGATTTGGGGCTACCTGTTGGAGCTTGGTGATCTCAGCTCTGGGTACATACTGCAGAAGGTGGTTTCGCCTCTGTCAGAAATTCAGTAAACAGTAAGTGGGATGACCCCATGAGCACCAAGCACTTTTTTCTTCCATCACTTATTGACAGGAACCGTCTTGCGTGGCTCTGTGCAGGTGATCATAGTTGTGAGTTCACGATTACATATGTTAAACTAGCCTTGCATCCTTGGGATGAAACCTACTTGGTCATGATATGCAATCATGATGTGTTCTTGAATTCAGTTTGTATTTTCCTGAAATTTTCTGTTTCGGTATTCACTGGGGACACTGGGCCTATAGTTTCCTTTTGTCATTGTGTCTTTAACTGATTTGGACATTAGGGTAATGCTGACTTCAAAGAGTGAAATTAGTTATGTTCCTTCCCTTTTTATTTCATGGAACAGTTTAACAAATATTGATATTAGATTTTCCTTTAAATTTTGCCAGGCATGGTGGTGTTTTAATCCCAGAATTTGGGAGGCAGAGGCAGGTGGATCTCTGTGAGTTCAAAGACAGCCAGAACTGTTAGACAGAGATATCTTGTCTTGGGATAGATGGATGGATGGGTGGGTGGGTGGATGAAGTTTGATAGAACTCAGTGTTCAGTTCATCTGGTCCTGGGCTTTTCTCTATGGACTTTTAGTTATTGTGTTAGTCTCATTGTTCATTGTGGATCATGCGCATTTAGGAATGAACCACTTCATTTAGATTTTATAGTATATTAGAGTATAAGTTTTGGGGTTAGAGACATGGCTCAGAAGTTAAGCGCACTTAGTGTACTTACAGTAGACCCAGGTTCAGTTGCTAACACCCACATGATGGCTCACAGCTATCTGTAATCTTTGGTTCTAAGACAGTTACTGCTGTCTTCTAGCCTCCAGGGATACCAGGGGTCTTCTCTTTTTCCAAAAGGGTTTTCTAAAATGTAAATATATTCATGTCCTTCTTGCTCTTTAAATCATTATTGGTCTCCACTGAGATAAAAATTTATGTTTGTAAGGCCTTTTATAATTTGTCCTTTGCTTGTCTATCTAGTTTCTTCTCTTTGTGCTCCCCCAGCATATTTCTGTGAATTCATGAACATGATCATGTAGGCACATAAATTGTTAGTAGTCTCATATTGATTTTTAAAAAAAGGTTTTTTGATTTCTAAAGTTGATTATTCCTGAATTGCTTCTCATTAAATGACTAACTCATGAGGAACCTCCACCCCAGCTTTTGCCTGTGATGTTACTGATCATGCATGAAACTACATCTACTCTTTCCTCTTCTACTATTCGTCCTTTAGGCTTTAACTTGCACACTCACCCAGAATCTTTCCCTCACCACAGTCTGAGTCAGGTTCCCTTTTGTGCTGATTCAACACTGCTTGTCACTGTCTTCACATTCATCTTGCACTATTCTGATTATTTACTTAGCTATGTTTCTACGTTAGCGCCCCGAATTCTGTGAATACAGGAACTGCTCTTGGTGGACATTCAGTTAAGTAGTCATTAAAAGTGGCAGTGAGGCTTAAGTTCAAACATGCATTTACAGTAGCTATAAGGGGCCCCAAACCAAAACTGAGTGGAATTTGCTCAAATACAATGATTTAAGAGAAAAGCTTGTATTGCCTTAGTTCTATCGTGGATCTGTAAGTAGAGGCCAGAGCAATTTGTATGGGGCTTTAGGTCACCATGGGGTAGTGCTGGCTCATGGCTTAGGCTAAAAGGCCAGAGAGGGCCACTATCCGCTATTCCTCCAGAGACAAATAGGTTGGCAGGATCTGAACGAAGAACATAGGTGACAAAGCCACATTTACCTAGAATTTCCAGTGACAGTTGGAACAGTCAAATCACGCTAGAGTTTGTGAAAGATACCAAGCTGGAGAAGAACTTGCCTTCTGCATAGGTGCAGATCCCCAAGCACCATTCATCTCTCAGGTGGTGTGCACTCGGGGTCAGGTGCTCCTTACTATTGCCGGGTGTGGGGTTACAGGACGCACAGGCGGAGGAAGAAATCAAGCAAGAGATGAACACACTCCAGCAAAAGCTGAACGAGCAGCAGAGTGTGCTTCAGCGGATTGCTGCCCCTAACATGAAGGCCATGGAGAAGCTGGAAAGTGTCCGAGACAAGTTCCAGGAGACCTCAGATGGTAAGCCTGGCGTTTCTCTCTGAGCCTCAGATGAGAACAGAAGACCGAAGGTATGATAAGGGTATGCTGCCGCTATATCATACCAGCTCCTGTTGTTACATAATTTTATACTTAACATTCTTAGATGCCCTAAATGAACAGTGGGGGTTATCTACTTGCTTGCTACAGTGCAAATGATGGTGTCAAGAAAGCTGGTAGCTGGTAGAGCCCGTGGAGGAATCTATGTTTGTGTGCCTAGACTACGTGGTAGCCAACTCAAAGAATACTGATCCTTGTAAGGCCCTCTTCGGGCATTTCTCTCCCTTTGTAGGTTTTCACTAGAATTTTTATTTACAGGATTTACAGGTCATTCTTGGCAGGTGTGGTTCTCAGAACCCCGGCAGAACCCAGGGCACTGAGAGATTATCATCTGCTCTTTTTTCTGGCAGAGTTTGAGGCAGCACGAAAGCGAGCAAAGAAGGCCAAGCAGGCGTTTGAGCAGATAAAGAAGGAGCGCTTTGATCGATTCAATGCTTGTTTTGAATCTGTGGCTACCAACATTGATGAGATCTATAAGGCTCTGTCCCGTAACAGCAGTGCCCAGGTAGGTTGAAACCCCTTATGCAACCAGCTCCTACCATTTTTAGTCGTTCTTCCTCTTCCCCATCACCATGCTCTATCTTCCCCTAGGCATTCTTGGGCCCTGAGAATCCTGAAGAGCCCTATTTGGATGGCATCAACTACAACTGTGTAGCTCCTGGCAAACGTTTCCGGCCTATGGACAATTTGTCAGGCGGAGAGAAGACAGTTGCAGCTCTGGCCTTGCTTTTTGCCATCCATAGGTAAGGCTTCGCTTCATAAGGTAGAGAGACAGAGCTGAGGCAACCAGAGGCTCTGGGGCCCAGTGATATTCAGGGATCTTCATAGGAGAAGGTGTTTTAGTGTCTGGATTATATCCTTCTCCCTATCTACTACAGCACATCACTATTGGCCTTGGTGTTTGTTTTTGGGGGGGCCTGTCTTCCCCATCTACCCTCATCTACTCAACCTATCCTTCTGGTTCCTGCATGTATTTAGTTCTACTTCTAGGCTTCTCCTTACATGGTTGCTGGCTAATAAGCTCTTTCTATACATATCTAGCTTGACATACCTCTTCATTCTCCTTCCCTTCCTTTGGGAAGCCCTCTTTGACCTCTGGCATACTTTGACAACCCCTGCCCCAGGCCAGTAGTGCATAGATATGACTCCCTACAACTTAATGTTTATTATAAAGCATTAGTTCATGAACATTTCTTGAGTGCTTCTCTGTACAGATCCTGTTGGGAGCTTAGGGACAGATAAGTCAGACATGGTCTTTGGCTAAAGGAGCCCACAGACTAGAGGAAGCCAGATACTTAACCAGACAGTAGCTTGGAGGGTGTGCATACATAAAAGAGGGCCACCTAACCTAGTGTATGATGGGCAGGGGAAAAAGCATGAGTAGTGATAGGGACAGGAGAGGGCTCAGTGGTTAAGAAAAATACTTGTTACTCTTGTAAAGAATTTGGGTTTGGTTTCCAGCACCCAGATGCTGGCTCAGAAACACCCATAACTTTAGTTTTAGGGGGTCTGGTGCCCTCTTCTGACTTCTGTAGGCATCCGATATGCACATGGTGCATATCTATATTTTTTTTTCAAGAAAAGTACTCATACACATAAAATATTTTTTAAAAGAAAAGTTTGCCAAGGAACCCAGCAAGCGTTCTAGGCTGAGCCTGCAACATGTCTGAAGTCATGGTCCTAGGGGGATAGTGGTACCCAGAATCAGATACAAAGGAGGGAATTCAGAGACCTGGGTTATTTAGTCCCTGAATGTTGTTGGCCTATTCCGACTGTGGGGCTGGTCCACTCTTCTTGCTGCCCTCATTTCTCAATATTAGCTCACTTATTTATTCCCTCCCAGCTACAAGCCAGCCCCCTTCTTCGTCCTGGATGAGATTGACGCTGCCTTGGATAACACCAACATTGGCAAGGTGGGGTTCCAGAATGGTGATGCCTGGGAGGGAAAGCCCCAAGTTGGGGCTGGGTTTCAGGGAGCCATTCCTGATTGTGTCCTAGCTATTCCTGCTGCCTATTCTATGTACCAGGAGGATTGGGTCACCCTCATTTGATAACCAGTAGCCTTTTCCTAGTCTCTCTTACTCCCCACCCCCACCTACTTACTTAGACTAGAAAATGGGAGTGTTGAGTCTTGAGCCCTGCAAAATACTCCTCCCACAGGTGGCAAATTACATCAAGGAGCAGTCAACTTGCAACTTCCAGGCTATTGTTATCTCTCTCAAGGAGGAATTCTACACCAAGGCTGAGAGCCTCATTGGCGTCTATCCTGAGGTATGATAAGCTGGGCTATAGTGGAGGGGCAAAGGGTAAAAGGGTATAGGAGATCAGGTTCAGAGCAGTCATCTGGGTTTGTTGGAGTCTTCCCTGAATGTTTAGCCAGCCCATCCTGGCAGAGACAGCCAGACAGTGAAGACAGGAAAGAAGTGCAAAGAAAGAAGGCACATGGGATTGAATGCTTTCTCTCATCCAGAAAGAGCCATTGCCTGACCTTTGAGCAGATACGTAGGGAGGTAGTTTTTCAGCCCCTGGCCCTGGGCTGTATACCTTTCTTAATTCTCTCCTGACGTTTTTTTTTCTCCTTCAGCAAGGGGACTGTGTGATCAGCAAAGTCCTGACCTTCGACCTCACCAAGTACCCAGATGCCAACCCCAACCCCAATGAACAATAGCAGGAACTCTGACTTCTTGTCTGGATCCCTCAACTACCCTTGTGTCCATCTTCTCTCCTAGATCACCCACTATCATGAATTGCCTGACACCATGCCCCTTATGTTTGTGAACATGTATGAATGCTTGTGTGCATGTTAGTTTATTTACAAAATAAATATTGGAGACCAGTTTTTTTTTTTTTTTTTTTTGGTTTTTTCGAGACAGGGTTTCTCTGTATAGTTCTGGCTGTCCTGGAACTCACTCTGTAGACCAGGCTGGCCTCGAACTCAGAAATCCGCCTGCCTCTGCCTCCCAAGTGCTGGGATTAAAGGCGTGTGCCACCACCGCCCGGCTGAGACCAGTTTTAAAGGAGCCTAATCTGAATTTGATTCCAAGGGAATACAGGATAACAGTATATCAGATGGGCAAAAGTACCCAAGATCTTTGGAGTGTTAGTCACTAAACTGCCCTCATTTACTCTTTCATGTACTCATTCATTTGTGTGTTCATCTGACACATAATGGACACCTTTTATTGTCTGGCTCTGTCTTGAAAATGCTGATTGAGTCAGGGACCATGTCTTTCCCTTAAGGAAATGGGCTCGGTGTGTAAATTACTCTGATTAGCCAAACATCACAAATACCTTGATAAGAGGATTATCATTTTCATGCTCTGTGGAAAAACTCACATTTGAGCCAGACCTTGACAAATTGGTAAGATTTAGTCAGGGACTAAAAGTAGAGGATGCTCTGGGGAGAGACAGTTACAGATCTGGTTCTACTTAACACTTAACTGTTTGTTACTGAACAAATCATTTGACCTTTCTTTGTCTTGGTTCCTTCATTTATAAGATGGAGCTAACATTTACCTTCCTCATAGGATTTAATGATATCATACTCTCATTAAAACCTTATCTATGTATGGAGCACCACTCGATGCCAGCTCCTCTAAATACAAGTCTTGTTGTTCCTGGGTCTGGAAGGGCTTCTGACCCTTTCCAGGGACAGAAGGATTGGCCACCTCTGGGAGGTGCTGGATGCTTTGGTTACTGGGAAAGAGCTGGCACACAGACAGGGTTTATCTATTAAATAGAGAGCCTGAGGAATGCAGTAGCTTCAATCGTGTATGATAACTATGTGCTTGGGCCCCAATCTGGGTTGTCAGGAACTAAGCCTAGGCCACTTGTCAACCTAGCATGTTAAGGTGTGGTTGAGAACTGACCTCGTTAGCTATAGTGGCTGTGCTGAGGAAAGAAAGCCTGGTGTGATGGCTTTAGCCTCTGCTTTTGTTTGTTTTTAGAAATAACATCAGACTGGACATTGTGGCACACACCTTTTTTCAGATTTATGTTTGTATTATTTTTATTTGTGTGTGTAGTGTGTATATAATATATGTGTACATCAGATCCCCTGGAGCTGGAGTTACAGGTAGTTAATGAGCTGCCCAACATGTTTGCTGGAAACAGAACTCTAGTACTCTGGAAGAGCAGTAAGTGCTCTTAACCTCTGACCCATCTCCCCAGCCCCAAAGACACATGCCTTAAATGCCAGCACTTGGGAATCTGAGGCAAGGGGGTAAAGTTTCATCAGGACTGATTGCTCAGTGGTATTTAGTGTGTGAGACATTGGCTCCACCATACTTCACACCAGCACCATGAGAAGTACATGGATCCATTCTCTTTAAGAAATTACACTGTGGGTTGATGAGATGATTTGGTGGGTAAAGGCACCTGCTGCCAAGCTTAACATCTTAGGTTGGCTCCCTGGGACCCACACATGTGCCCATACACACATACAAGCCATACAAAAACCTAAAGTGTAGTTTAATAAGACACTGTTTAAAGAATATGTTATTATAAAGTCTCATTCTGTTAGCAACTACTCCCCCTCTTCATTTAATTTCTCAAGTTTGTTGTCTGTTCATCTAGCCTTTGTTTTTAATATTTTATATACATCTTGTATCTAATGAAAATGGTACTTTGGATTGTACCAATTTGCTTTCTTTGCCTAACAATGTTTTTGAGAGTTGTATAGTATAGATCAGTGTCCCTAAAATTCTGTGCAGATTGCCATCCTATGACAGCCACATCTGACTTACCCATTTCTCTTCTGCTACAGTGACTTCAGTTTTTGCTATTACAAAATACTGCATAGGAGCATTGCTGGACCATGTGATAGGTTTTTGGTGTGTATCTTTGTGTTGATTCCCAGAAAGGGAATTATGGAAATATAGGCTATCTCTATATTTGTTTCTAGTAGACATTTCTTTTTTTTTTTTTTTGGTTTTTCGAGACAGGGTTTCTCTGTGTAGCCCTGGCTGTCCTGGAACTCACTTTGTAGACCAGGCTGGCCTCGAACTCAGAAATCCTCCTGCCTCTGCCTCCCAAGTGCTGGGATTAAAGGCGTGCGCCACCACCGCCCGTCTAGTAGACATTTCTAAACTGCTCTCCAGCACTGTTCACTCAGTATTTTTCTTGAAGTGGTCTGAGGTCTAACTACCTACATACTTTATCTCAAGTAGCAATATCCATGAAATCACAGGTTTAATGTGATAATTGTTTTTCTAATACATGTTAAAAGGCATGACTAAGCAAGCTAATGTTAACCCAGAGACACATACCACCCTTGGTGCGTGCCATCATTTGACAAATGCTGCCAGAGTTTGAGGATCAGATTTAGTTCTAATCCTCACTATAGAAACTTGGACAAGTTCCTTAGGAGCCTCAGTTTCTTCATTTTTTAAAAGATGATAAAATGCCTACTTTCAGCCCTGAGAGGAAGATAACATGGAATGTATTCTATTATTCTGACAGCTTTAAAATATTTTTTTTGATTTTTAGTTTATATGTATGAGTGGTTTTGCCTGCATGTATGTCTGTGTTCTATGTGTATGCCCAGAGAGCATTAGATCGTTTGGAACTGGAGTTACAGACCAGATGATTGTAAATCACTCCGTGAATGCTGAGACCAGAACCCAGGTGCTTTGTAAGAGCTGCAAGTGCTCTCGCTACTGAGCCACTCTTTCTACGCATCCCAGATTTGTTTTGTTTTCTGAGACGGGGTCTCTTTGTGTAGCTCTGGCTATTGTGGAAATCACTAGACCTGGCTGGCCTCAAGATCCATCTGCCTCTGCCTCTTCCTCTGCTTCCAGCTCCGGAGTGCTGGGATGAGAAGCATATGCCTGCACCACTGGCCCTATCTCAGATTCTTAAAGATAGTCTCTGTGCCTTAAAGATGAGAAAACTGACCCTCCTCCACAAAGGGTTAAATGCCCCAGATAACATTGAGCTTGAACCCAGGTTTGTTTTTCTTTAATCCACTCCAGTGCTTTTCCATTACAGAGGTGATTAACAGCCTTGGCTACATACATAAGAATCACTTGTGAAGTCCACCTCCCCTCCCCTTTAAAGATAAAAGCAATATATACATAGGTAAAAATTAAAATAGTACAGAAGGGCTTATAATGAAAATCAGCAGTTACCTCCCACACCCCCACATTTCAAAGGATGTGGAGCTTTTCAAAAATAAATTGCTCCAGTCCCACCTCTGGAAATATGATTCAGTAGGTGTGGATAATAACCCAGATAACTAACCCTCTATGTTGTGGGATAGAAAAGATTACATGAGATGCCTTAGACCATGGCCCTGGCACATTGGAACACAAGTATTTCAAAGTCGGGGTCATGGAGGTGAGATTCAAATGGATTAATAATAGAACCTAGTCTTCCACTTAGCTCTCCCTGCCTCTTACTGCTTTCTGATAGACACCACTGTGTGTTTCTAAGCAAGCTGAGCCCAAGGAGAATCCCCATTTCTTAGGAGGAGCTAGGTTGGCCCGATTAACTTGATCTAAGGAAGTGAGTACTTTTCATACTAGTATCTTCCTTTAATTGGACACTTCATTCTGGAAATCTTAGTTGTGCACACCTAGAAGATAGAGATGAGTCGACTATTTATCCTGCCTTTGAGTAGTTAATTCACTGTCTAGTTGGAAGCCAATTCATAAGCATCCCGGGTAATCAATCAGCTTTGTCAAAAACATAGGAAGGATGTTAACAGATCCAAGGAAGACACTTTCCCATCCTGAGGGAGGCATCTGAGGGAGCCGAACTGAGACTTAGATAGGAATTCACTTGTTCCAGTAGAAGGAGACTCCAGGTAGTGGTAATAGTGTGTATGAAAATCTGAAGGCCGGAAACAGCAATTAACACTGAAGCATAAGGGTTGCAGGGGGAAAGCAACAAGGAATGCTGGAAGTAATCAGCGACCAAATGATCTTTTTAAAAAATTGATATTAATTTTTATCTTATGTGTATGACTGTTTTACCTGCCTATACACATGTACAGACCTAGTGCCCACAGAAGTCAGAAGAGGGTATTGAATCCCCTAGTACTGGAGATAATAAGCCACCGTGTAGATGCTGAAGATCAAACCTAGGTCCTCTAAAAGAGCAGACAGTGTTCTTAACTGCTTTGCCATCTCCTCAGCCCATCAAACAGTGTTTTTAAATGTCTGGCTAGACTTTGGGCTTAGGGGACATTGTAGTTCCCATACTTGCTGTACTCAAGAAACAGGCCATCTATGGGTTCCAATTTCCAAACCTTCCATTTCCACATGTGGGCTAAGCCCTTAGCCTCAAGTGCTTACTCGCAAAATGACTAGTGTCCTGCAGACTTGGGAATCAATCACAGCTTGGAGACTGGTGGGGTGGGAGGCAGGGAAGCGGGTGGACTATGAAACCAGCTTTAAGCAGAGAATACTCCAACTCAAAGAGCCAAGACAGCCTGGGTAGGAATGAATTGGGCTGTTTATGTGCTATACACCTGTGGCTGCAGTTTCCTGTTCAGTCAGCTAACAAGGCTTCTTACTCTGTCTCAAGCGAATATACCAAACCACAAGGGCAGGCCAGCTAGAGACAGCTTGTTTATTGTCGTACTCCCTGCCGAAAGCACAGCACCTGATACAAGTCACCTGGTAAGCTTTCAAGCAGAGGAATGTATGGATGAATGCATTTGTGAAGAGGATGGAGATGGAGACTAGGGTCTGTGAAGAAAAAAAACCAGACTGTCTACTATAGACAAGGACAGTCAAAATGGATTGACTATGATGAGATGAACTGCTAAGATGATGAACCCAGGGGCTCTGCAGCTAAGAGCACTGGCTGCCCTTCCAGAGGATGAGGGCTTGATTCCCAGTACCCACATAGTCCCTAAAGCCATCTGTAATTCTGGTTTCGTGGGATCCAAGGCCCTTTTCTGGACTCTGTGAGCACCATACAAGCATGTGCATAGACACGCATGCAGGCAAAACACCCATATACATCAAATTAAGTTTTTAAAAAAATGTACTTTGATGACTTGAGTATTGGATGTGGTTAGTGACTGAGGATAGCCATGACTAGTCATATTCCTACTCTACCCCAGTTGTCCTTTTCTTCATCAATCTCTGAATCAGAATCCTCTTTTAGACTCTTCAGCACCTGGAACTCACCTCTCAAGCACTCTGTGTACTCTATAGTTTCCCTGCACATCCCCCCCCCCCCAGTCACTGATTCATCCATCCAGTTCAATAAATTTTGGCTGAGCACTTCCTGTGTGCATTGAGACCTTTCTAAGCCAAGGCTCCAACTCCCTCTCTTCTGCCTTACAATATTTTTGAGGGTTTTTTTCCCCAGATGAAATGTATCCTCTATTCAATAACATAAAGAGATGCCCAGTAGGTCAAACCTATGAAAGAATGCAGAGACTGTTCATTTCCTAAGGTCCTTGGAGTGAAATTAACTTCCCAATGGTCCTACTGCTAGGAAGTATTGGAGCCATAAATGGAACTCGGGTTCTAATCAGGACAGGTAGAAACGGCCAGGGAGGTGGAGATTTCAAAGCTGATGGATAAATAAAACAAGCAAGATGCTTGCCAGTTATACTACCCCCTTTTGAAAATTATCAAAAATCTTTCCTTGCCCCTTCCAAGGGGTTTCTCTAATGTAAGTTGTTACACTCTACAATCTAACTTGCCAGGCCTGACCACAGATGACTAGATTGGCATAGCATCTAGACCAAGGTAGCAGATTTCTAGGCTGTTAGCATCCTCTTAGGTGGACTGGAGTAGAGATTCCATCTTATGCTGGTGCCGTATCTAATGGCAAATATATAAAATAGGTATTTCAGAGAAGTTGAACCTATGGTAGTCAAAATAAGGGAACAATAAGAATTCAGTGAGCCCAGATATTACCTGGCAACAATAAAACTGTAGAAATCATAAATCATAGGACTGGAAAGATGTCTCAACACTTAAGAGCACTTGCTCCCTCTTTCAAGGACCCAGATTTGGGTTTCAGTATCCATGTAGCAGCCTGTAATTTCAGTTCCAAAGGCTCTGAGGCCCTCTTCTGGCCTCTGTGGGCACCAGGAACACATGTGGTGCACATATTTACGTGCAGGCACTTACTTACACATATGCATAACATAAAAAAATCTTTTCAAAATCCTTGAGTTGTGAGATATTTGTATCAGAAGTTCATAGGGCTTGCCACAAGGTCACAAAAGCCATCAAGCAGCAAGGCACTGAGAGTCAAACAGATGCCAAAGCCATAAGGCAATAGTAGCCATGATGTAGCAGGAATCATAAGACACACTGATTATGTAAAATCTATGAAGCAGCAGAAGGCTTGAATACATATGCAAGCTCCACGAGACAGTAGAAGTAATGAGCCGGCAAGAGGAGCTTGGACCATGCAGTACAAAGCAATGGAAGGGGCATTGCTAGGAGGGGCAGTGGGGGGTCGTCAGACCAGTGGAAGCTACAAGAGAACCCATGACCAAAGTCCCAAGAACCACAAAGCAGCAGAAGCTGAAAGTCCTAGAAGCAGGAGGCAGCAAAAGTCATGGGCTAGAGACAAGGGAAACGAAAGAAGTTAGTCAGAAACAGTAGGAGGAGTATAAATACAGCCAGAAAGTAGTTGAGTCACCATTTTGGGAGGCACTAGAGGAAGGAGCAACAGATGCCTGCAGCTGAGGGGGTGACAAGATAAGGCAGGCTCTAGAGCTGCTTCGTATCATAAGCCATTTTCAAGTTTGCTTGTGAAGCCCTTCCTGTCTCATTTCCCTGTGGGTGCTTTAAATGCCCATCACCGATCCGAGTGTGTCTGTGTTTCATTTAAAAGAGGTTAACACACGCACAATTTAGGTGTGTGAAGAGTGGGGAATTCTTCCTGGTGAATTTGATGCGAGACACAGAGGTGACAGTTCATTCTCTCCCTCGTGCCTTTGTTCTCTCATGTACTTTTCAGTCATTTACTTGTTGATTTCTTTTTCTAAATTGCCTGATCCATTTTTGACTTATTAGTCTATGCATCTAGATTAACGTTTACTTGTTTGTCCTTTCCTCCATCCACTCATACTAGTTTTCCATTCATCTGCTTTACGAGCATATATTGAATTCCTTTCTGCGTATCAGGCCCTCAACTAGACTGAGTTCTCCACCCCCAGAAATGCACATTTTAAGTAGTGACTCAGAGAAGTGCACTAAATGTAGCAGATGATATAACAGAAGTCTAGATGGGGCAAAGTGAGCATATAGAAAGCACTGGGCGGTTCTCCCTGGAGTATGGTGGGTTGGAGGAATTGCTCAGTAACATCTTTATAGAAGAGGGTGTACTTCAACTGAGTCTTGAAAGAGGAGTTGCTGTTTGCTATTGGGGGAAGGGACAAAAGAACATTATGAGAAGTTGCATAAGCAAAGATTGTGAAAGTATGTGAATTTCAGAGAGGAGTAGTTAGCATTGGTCCATGCAGTGGCAAAAACTGATGGAAGCCATGCAATCAGGCTTAGCTTTGATCTTATGAACAATGGGAAACTGAAACAGGAAAATGACAAACTGGTACATTAGGAATCTCACTACTGCAGCTAGTATTAAAGAAGACTGAGGTGTATAAATACTGTTATGTAAGTAAGTGAGTGTCATTAGACTCATGAATGAAGACTCATGTGAGAAAGTTGTTCTGCTTAGAGGCCAAGATTCTTTTTTCCCCCTAGAAGGTAGAATTCAGTTGAATTTAAGAATAGAGAGGATTCTAGCTGTTGGCAATGAGAAAAGGCTTTGTGAGCTCAAGAGTAAAGTAAGAAGATACCAGTAAAAATGGCACTTTTGAGCTAACAATTTGAGAAAAAAATTCACTCAAGCAGAGTCTGTTTTTAAGACAGAGAGAGAGACTGCAATGTTTTCCAAACTATTACATGAAGAAGTCCAGAGGGACAAGGAAATCTGGGGAGAAATGTGTAGCAGACCTTTCTACTTTATGGGTTCTTTTTCCCATCCTTTATGACTCCAGTTTCACCTCCTATCACTGTACAGGAGAGAAAGAAAGATAGAGGGGAGAGAGATAGAGATCCCTGAATACAATTTCTTCTTGTTTTGTCTTGAGCATGACTACTAATAAACTGTAGCCAACACCCATGAATGACCAACAACCATTGATCCAGCCTATAGGGGGTTCTAGCATTTATATACCCTCTGAAACTTTCTCAGAATTCCAAATGTCACACAATCACAGAAAATGTCTGCAACTGGCCAAACCATACCTCTGCTAGGGCATGATACAAATCATAGTCAGCTGCTGTGGACAGTCTAAAGCAGTTTCATATACCACACCTGGGATTAAAACAAAAACATATTCTTATAATATTTCTGTGTTTTTTGAAGTAACCAAAATTCCAGAATTCTCATTATAGAAAGTGTGTTTATGGACAGGAGTATCCTTTGTGCTTTTAAAATGTTTGTTTTCTTTTTTTAAATCAAATGTTCATTTAAAATGAAGTAATGCACCTGGTAGTGGCACTGGCGCACACCTTTAATCCCAGCACTCAGGAGGCAGAGGCAGGCAGATTTCTATGAGTTCAAGGCCAGCCTGTTTTGCAGTGTGAGTTCCAGGACAGCCAGGGCTACACAGAGAAACCCTGTCTCGAAAACACAAAACAAAACTACAACAACAAAACAAAATCAACAACAAAAGAAGTAATGCAGGCATATTATTTAGAATACTTAACTCTATACAGAAGGTTTATGGAGAGCAAGAGTCCACTACCTGTGAACTCTCACTTTTGGTACCTAATTTCAGGGTTTTTCTTTTTTTCCCTGATTGTAAATGATACACCTAAGTAATATACTATGTGGAAATTTTTAAAGCAATACTTTTTTTTTTATTTATGTGTACATGTATGTATCTCTGTGTGTACAAACATGTGTGCAAGTACTCATAGAGGCCAGAAGGAGACACTAGATCCCCTGGAGTTACAGTTACAGGTAATTGTGAGGCACCAGATAAGGGTGCTAAAAATTGAACTCAGGTCCTCTGCAAGAGTAGCAAGAATTCTTAACCACTGAGTCATCTCTTCAGAACCTTGTGTGGACATTTTTAAACACAATCAATTTCAGACAATACACATTGGTGGTTTTTGACCATCAGTATTCTTTGATTATTCACATCAAGTTAAACTTATTTTTATTTCTAATATAATTTTATTTCACTGTTGGATAACATTCTGACTTGAAGTAACATTTTGTTTCTCTATGAACTACAGAGAGCATTTCCCTCCTTGTTATTTGTGTGTTTGTTGTTTGGTGGTTTTAAGACAGGGTCTCTTATAACCTAGGCTTGCTTTGGCCTCACTATGTAGCTGACACTGGCCTTGAACCCCTATTCCTCTTACCTCCATCTCTCAAGTGCTGGGATTGCAAACATGTGCCATCATACCTAGATTGGGACAATATTTCTTGATCAAGGCTTTATTAAATAAAAAAATATTTTTTTCTTTCAGCATTCCCACTGGCCTTCCAACTTCTGAAATATAGATATTTATCTATTTTGAAGCCTAAATTTTTAAGAATTATTCATGGGGACACATACCACAAAGCCCATGTGTAGGCAGAGGACAATTTTTAGGAGTCAGTTCTCTCCTTCTGTGAGAATTACAAGGAGTGTACTCAAGCCATCAAGCTGCAGGTCAAGAGACTTTACCTGCTCAGCCATCTTAAAGGCATCCTGTTTTGTTGGTTGTGATATTTATTTATTTATTTATTTATTTATCTATCTATCTCTGTGTGTGTGTGTGTGTGCTGTTTTGTGTTTTGAGATAGTGTCTCAAGCCTGCTTGCCTCAAACTTGCTTTGTGGCTGAGAATGGCCTGGGATATGTACTCTGCCTGCTCTTTGGCATGGCTGCTGTCGCCACTACCACATCTTATCTTCTCATCCGTACTTTTACATTGTCTAGCAAAGTGATGGCAGTAGATTAAATTCTGCTCTGTAATCATGATGGCTATTTGTACTTTTTGGCATTTTGTCTGTAGTATGATTCTAGACATTGAAGAGCAATAAACTCTTAATCTTTAATCATATCAAATCATATCATATTGATATGATTAAATAATCTTTTAATAATTTTTTTGATTTGTAGCAAGTTTTCTTTTTCCTAGTTTCTAATTTTTCTTCTTTTACCTTATTGCTTCATTGTGTATTTGTTTTCTTTTGCTTTTCAAAATCTTCACTGCATTAAAAATTCTGAGAGGAAGGGGGAAGGATTGTGGGAGGAGGTGACCAGGAGGGAGGCAGTGAGCAGGATGTAAAGTGAAAAAGTAAAAAATAAAATAAAATTTAAAAAATCTACATGAAAAAAATACTCTACTAAGTCTGGTTTTTGCTCCTATCCTCCCCAGAAGACCTTTCTTTCTAGAGCTCTTTGGTCCTTTTTCAAATATGGATTGCCATTTTAGAATTTCTTTTTACTGTTTCTATGGTTATATCCACTGTTTATTAGAGCTCAGGGTTTTGGTTTTGGTTGCTTTTTCCTCCCATTGTTTTGATGGTGCACATCTTCAAGTAGCTTTCTCAGAAAGGTTATATAAAAAGGAGATTTTCTTCTTGTTATTATAATTATTATGTTTTTAATTGAACTAGAGACACATTACTTTTCCTGTCCCTTTAGTCCCTCCCAGCTTCTCTCTCTTGAACCCTTCCCACAACACCTCTCAAGCTGATAGCCTTTCTCTTTGGTTATCATTATTATATGCATGCATGTATGTATGTATGTATGTATGTATATGAATAAAATATGCAAAGGCAAAGTATTGGGTCTATTTTTGTTGTTTGTACATGGTTTGAAGGCTCACCCCTCTACATTAGATAAGCAATAAGGGGGCTCACCTGTGAGAATGGTTAACTAACTCTTCTTCACCAAGCAGTCATTAGTTGCCTGTGGTTTTCTTCTGTCTAGGAATGAGAAATTTTTACAAAGACTACATTAACATGTTCACTGACCTTGCCATTTTTTTTCAGTCTGTTTTATGCAGCCATTTCTAGGAGAGTCTGTTCCACATCAGACTTCCTAGTGTTCTGGTTCTTACAATCTTTCCACCCCCTGTTCATAATGTTCCCTGAACCATAGTTACAGGGGCTGTGATAATGGTGTGTCTGTTGGGGCTGGACTCCCCATGATTCCTGTATTATATCGAGTTGTAGTTTTCTTTGAAGGTCCCCATAGGTTGTAAAAAGATGATGAGTGGCAGTAGCTACACTTATCTGTGGTTATAAGGATAAAATTTAGAATGGAGTAAGGTTTATACTGGTCTAACAAATTGGTGGTAGGAGATTCTTTTTTTTTTCCAAAGATTTATTTAATGTATATGAGTACACTGTAGCTGTCTTCAGACACATCAGAAGAGGGCATTGGATCCCATTACAGATGGTTGTGAGCCACTATGTAGTTGCTGGGATTTGAACTCAGGACCTCTGGAAGAGTAACTAGTGCTCTTAACCACTGAGCCATCTCTCCAGCCCAGGAGATTCTTTTCTAAGGTCCATGACCTCACTATGGAAGAGCTGGTTAGGTTTCATATACAGGGTATAGTTTCTGTCCTGTCAAATGGGCCTTAAGTCCCATTAGACAGCTGTTGGTTGCTATTGACGTGTGAGTGCTGCTTCTAATTGACTTTACTGATTGAAAGAAAAGTTTCACTTTACATATCTGCAAATATCTTTATCATGATACTTGATGTGATGGTTTGTATACGCTTGGTCCAGGGAATGGCACTATTTGGAGGTGTGGAGTAGGTGTGTCACTGTGGACATGGGCTTAAGACCCTCACCCTAGCTGTCTGGAAGTCTGTCTTCCACTAGCAGCCTTCAGATGAAGATGTAGAACTCTCAGCTCCTCCTGCACCATGCCTGCCTGGATGCTTCTGCCTTGATGATACTGGACTGAACCTCTGAACCTGTAAGCCAACCCCAATTAAATGTTGTGCTTATAAGAGTTGCCTTGGTCAGCCGGGCGGTGGTGGCGCACGCCTTTAATCCTAGCACTTGGGAGGCAGAGGCAGGCAGATTTCTGAGTTTGAGGCCAGCCTGGTCTACAGAGCGGGTTCCAGGACAGCCAGGGCTATACAGAGAAACCCTGTCTCAAAAAACAAAAAACAAAACAAAGAGTTGCCTTGGTCAGCTACCCACTCTCTCCCTATCTATTCAATATCGTACTTGAAGTTCTAGCCAGAGCAATCAGACAACAAAAAAAGGTATACAAATTGGAAAAGAAGAAGTCAAAATATCACTGTTCGCAGATGATATGATCATATACTTAAGCGATCCCAAAACTTCCACCAGGGAATTCCTAAAGCTGATAAACAACTTCAGAAAAGTGGCTGGATATAAAATTAACTCAAGCAAATCAGTAGCCTTCCTCTACTCAAAGGATAAACAAGCTGAGAAAGAAATTAGGGAAATGACACCCTTCACATTAGTCCCAAATAATATTTCATACCTTGGTACGAAATATGACCCTAACGAAGCAAGTGAAAGATCTCTATGACAAAAACTTCAAGCCTCTGAAGAAAGAAATCAAAGAAGATCTCAGAAGATGGAAAGATCTCCCATGTTCATGGGTTGGCAGGATCAATATAGTAAAAATGGTCATTTTGCCGAAAGCAATCTACAGATTCAATGCAATTCCCATCAAAATCCCAATCAATTCTTCATAGATCTAGAAAGAGCAATTCTCAAATTCATCTGGAATAACAAGAAACCCAGGATAGCAAAAACGATTCTCCACAACAAAAGATCTCCTGGGGGAATCACCATCCCCGACCTCAAGCTCTACTACAGAGCAATAGTGATAAAAACTGTTTGGTGTTGGTATGGAGACAGGCAGAAAGATCAATGGAATAGAATTGAAGATCCAGATATGAACCCACACATGTATGGTCACTTGATTTTGACAAAGGAGCTAAAAACATCTAGTGGAAAAAAGACAGCATTTTTAACAAATGGTGCTGGATCAACTGGCGGTCAGCATGCAGAAAAATGCAAATCAACCCATTCTTATCTCCTTGTACAAAGTTCAAGTCCAAGTGGATCAAGGACCTATACATAAAACCAGACACACTGAAGCTTATAGAGGAGAAAGTGGGGAAGAATCTTGAACACATGGGCACAGGGGAAATGTTCCTGAACAGAACACCAGTGGCTTACACCCTAAGAACAAGAATTGACAAATGGGACCTCATGAAGCTGCAAAGCTTCTGTAAGGCAAAGGACATGGTCAGTAAGACAAAAAGGCAACCAACAAATTGGGAAAAGATCTTAACAATCCTACATCTGATAGAGGGCTAATATCCAAGGTATACAAAGAACTCAAGAAGTTAGGCTCAAGAGAGTCTAATAACCCTATTAAAAATGGGGTACACCTGGTCCTGGAAAGACTGGATGTAGGGGAATGCCAAGACAGAGAAGCGAGAGGGGGTTGAATGGGGAAAAGAGGGAGGGAAGGGGGCTTATGGGACTTTCGGGGAGGGAGGAAACGGGAAAGGGGAAATGATTTTGAATGTAAATAAAAATATAAAAAATTGAAAAAAAATGGGGTACAGAGCTAAACAGGGAATTCTCAAGTGAGGAAACTCAAATGGCTCTAAAGCACCTAAAGAAATGTTCAGCATCTTTAGTTATCAGTAAAATGCAAATAAAAACAACACTGAGATTCCACCTCACACCAGTCAGAATGGCTAAGATGAAAAACTCAGGGGACAGCAGATGCTGGAGAGGATGAGGGGAAAGAGGAACACTTCTCCATTGTTGGTGGGATTGCAAGCTGGTAAAACCACTCTGGAAATCAGTTTGGCAGTTCCTCAGAAAATTAGACATAGTATTACCTGAGGACCCAGCTATACCACTCCTGGGTATATACCCAGAAGATGCTCCTACATGTAATAAGAACACATGCTCCACTATGTTCATAGTTGCCTTATTCGTAATACCCAGAGGTTGGAAAGAAGCCAGATGTCCTTCAACTGAGGAATGGATACAGAAACTGTGGTATATATACACAATGAAGTACTATTCAGCTATTAAAAACAGTGAATTCATGAAATTCTTAGGCAAATGGATGTCATCCTGAGCGAGGTTACCCAATCACAAAAGAACACACATGGTTTGCACTCACTGATAAGTGGATGTTAGCCCAAATGCTCAAAATAAACAAGTTACAATTCACAGACCACAGGAAGCTCAAGAAGGTGGAGGACTGAAGTGGGGGTGCTTGGGTTCCTCTGAGAAAGGGAACAATACACTTACGGGAGCAATAATGGAGGCAAAGTGTGGAGCAGGGACTGAGTAAAGGCCACCCAGAGACTGCCCTACCTGAGAATTCACCCTATAAATAGTCACCAAACCCCAACACTACTATGGACGACAAGAAGCGCATATCAAAAGGAGCATGGCATGGTCGTCTCCAGAGGGGCCCTGCCAGAGTCTTATACATACAGAGGCAGATGCTAGTAGCCAATCATTGGTCTGAAAGTGGGGTCCCCAATGGAGGAGTTGGAGGGCAGTCCGGAGGAGCTGAAGGGATTTACAACCCCACGGGAAGAACAACGATGTTGACCACCCAGACACCCCAGGACTCCCAGGGACTAAACCGGCAACCAAGGGGTACATGTGGTTCCAGCCAAAAATGTGGCAGAGGAATGCCTTGTCGGGCATCAGTGGGAGGAGTGGTCCTTGGTCAGGTGAAGGCTAAATAGATACCCCAACAAGGGGAGATTGAGGGGGGGGGAGGTGGGAGTGGGTCGGGTGGAGGGGCATATACTTGGAGGCAGGGAGTGGGAGGAGGGGTTGGAGGGTTTTGGGGAAGGGGGAAACTGGGAAAGGTTTTACCACTTGAAATGTAAATGAAGATTATATTCAATAAAAAAAAAGAGTTGCCTTGGTCATGGTGTCTGTTCACAGCAGTAAAACCCTAACTAAGACACTTGGCTATAACGTTTGAGAGTTCTTATCATTTATCCCACTCAACATTGAAGGCACTGCTCCATTATGTAGAGAGTGGGTGATGGGGACATCTCTCACTATGTTGTCCAAGCTGGTTTTGAGTTTCTGACCTCAAGTGACTCTCCTACCTCAGCCTCTCAAACATAGCTCTCTTGCAGTCTTCTAAGAGCCAGTTTTGATGGTGTCTGATTAGTAGTGTGTCTACCTGCTTTACACATAATATTTTATAACATATGTTCTCTTTTTCTCTAAGAACCCTAAGGACATAGTGTCATATATTTTGTAATAGTCTCATAGGTCCCTAAGGCTGTTCTCATTTACCTCACCGCAGTCTGTTTTTGTCAGTTTTCCAAATTGTAAAGCATCTGTGTTTCTGTCTTCAATTTTTTGTTCTGCCCCTCCATGTTTCTATAACCATATCTTATCAATTGAAGAGTTTATTTGGAGTTTTATAATTTGCAGTCTGAAGTTTCCATGATTTTCCCTTTAAAAAAATTATATTGGTGTGTGTGTGTGTGTGTGTGTGTGTTCTACAGTGTACATGTGGAGGTCAGAGGCCAACTTGTAGAAATCAGTGCTCTCCTTCCACCACGTGGCCCTGTGGGATCAGGCTCAGGTCATCAGGCTCGGCAGCACGTGTTTTTACCTGCTGAGCCATCTCACTCTCTCATTTTCTAATTTGTGATTTGTTTGGAGCACATTTGTAATTGTTAAAGGTATTTTGATGGTGACTCCTTGTCCTTGAACACTTTTCAGCTAATTTTAACATCTCTGTCATCTTGGTGCTCGGGTCTATTGTTTCATTTTATTTTTCTCATTCAAGTTAAGGTTTTTCTGGTTCTTGGCATGATGAGTAATTGTCATTTGAGACCTGGGTATTTGGGCTATTGTATTATGAGATGCTGGATCTTATTTCAATATTCTCTTTTAGCTTCCATTGTCAGAGACTATTATTACAGAGGAAGAAGAGACCCTGCCCCATTAAAGCAGTGGCTATAGAAATATTCAAAGTCTCTGTTCAGTATCCATTGGATACCCTCCCCAGGGGTTCCTCATTGATGGGTGAGAATGGGTACTCTAGCCATCCCACCTGCGGTGGGAAGAGGAGGGTAATCCATTATCCAGTGTGAGATGAAGTCCGAACTCACTGTTGGCCTTTGTTAGTGTAGTGGGAGTAGAACCACAATTTTCTTTTGTGATATTTGGCTAAAGTAGAACAATCATTATCTGATAGATGATACTCTGTCCTTCAGAAAATATCTGAGGTAAAAAACCAGATTTAGATCTCTACCATTGGGCTGCTCATTTGCTAACAAGTTCTCTACCCAGTTACTCTGCTTATTTAGGAATATTTCTTTCATGTGTGGCCTTTTCTCGAAGACAATCTTGTGATTCGTGCTGGTTTGCTGTCATTTCTTTAGTCTTAATCAGAGAAGCTACTCTTTCCAGTTAACCGTGGTGGATGCAGAGAGTCTTGGCCACACTAGCTATTTTCCTAAACAAGTGATTTATACCACCCTCGCTAAGGCTCAGAGAACCCTGTGGAAGAAGGAATGGAAAGAATGTAAGAGCCAGAAAATAAAGAGAAACTCTGTAAAATGTCATTGTTTTCTAGGCATTTTTTCTAGACATGACCATCACAACTATAATCTCCCAGCAGCTGCGGATGTCTTCACTGATTCTGCACATGGGTGGAGGGGAACTCAAGAGAGCCCTACCCCGCACTGCTGGACCATTTCCTACTGACAGACTCAGGAGAAATTATTGCCTTCAGTTGTATACCCACTGATATCCTCATCAAACTCCGATGGATAGTTTTGATGCAATGGCCACATAGATGGCCCCGGTTAAAATGAGTCACAAAACTAGGCCAAAAAGTCATGAATCTGGGAAAGGAACTCACGTGGATGGAAGTGGGGGATGTTGACAAGGATGAAAGGGAGATAAGAGAGTGTGGTGGGATTAGGGGGCAGCGATCAGAATATATTCTATAAATTTGTGAAATTGCCAAATAACAAAATGACCCAGTGAAAATCTGATTGGAAGTTCAGCGGAGGAGCAGGGTTAGGCAAACTGACAAATTTCCCCATAGGATAAGAAGAGTTCTGAGTCTTATGCTGCTGTCCCAAATCCCCACAATACCTAGATCCTGTCTCTGAGATGGCTCTGTTCCTTTGCCTAATGAGGAGACACCCAGCTACTGTGCGCTGTGCATAAGGGTGGATAGTTTGGCATAGACTTCTCACTAAACTCCCTGTTTTCAGCTACACATCTCACTCCCACCTTTGGCATTGTCAAGACCCAATGTTCTCCAAAGTTTCTGCAAAGAGAGGCCAACCTTTTTCTCAGAGACACCGTCATGCTTGGTCCAGCTGTGGCTTCATCCACCATGCCTCATTGGTAACCAACTCTCCATTTACTCCTATTTTCCAGAGATTTGTTGAAATCTGTTTTGTTGACAGATGAGCTCCTACACTCTTCCTCACAGTAGTATAGTACAAAGGTGTTTTTATATCTTTATAATCCCTTAACTATCATTTAGAAGACTCTCAGAAGAGAGGAGAGATAAACACATGATAAATTTGTCATCTTGACCTGGAAATCTATTCTGTTTTCCTTTTTTCTGGTAATTATCTTCACAGCTCCAAATAATGTCTTTGCCTAACATTAGTACCTTAGTAAGTTATTTACAGTTCCCAAGGAAAGTATAAAAATCATTTGAAGCCCCCTCCTTTCCCTAGATATGTCCCTCCTGGAATCCTCCTTTCTGCTCCCACTTAGATAACTGCTCTATAGGGCTGCTGTGCAGCTACCATCCTGAGACACGCCTTCATTGCTCTTTCAGGTTGGACACACTTTCTTGGACCTCATCTCTTCCACTTTCTTAGTTTACGCCCTTATAGTAGATATTGTGGTTATTCTCCAGCATTCAATCATCTGTCCCACTTTATAACAACTACAGAGTTTGGATTGACCCCCAGCACCAGCTCTAGATATAGGTAGGTCTTCACAGGTATAGTAACCTGGGTCATTTCATTTCCGTCTGACAATAATGATTAGTTCAGAGATGATCTGCTCACAGTGAGGCTCAGGAGTATGCTCAGTTTTTGAGGGACATGATGACTCACTTTCCCTCTATAGGAACAAAAGGGCATGTGGCCCCTTTGCTACTGCTAACCATCTTCTGAATACACAGGAATACTTCCCCGAGGGTGGTACTGACAAGCAGAGGAAACCAAAGCAAGAGAACCACAGAGAATCATCCTGAAGTCTCCTCTATGGTGTATTGAGTCAGTAATTTGTGTTTCTGTTGCTTATACCTGAATGAATCCTACTTTTTGTTTTTGCTTGCTGTCCACTGGAAGGAAGGAAAGGTACTATATTAAGAGTGAGTGTTTTCTTTCCAGGGTGTAAATATAGGGAAAAGAGTAAATATGGATGATACAGAACTGAAGGAATGAACTCTAGTGGCTGTGGAATGTCTAAATTAGGGTACTCTCTAATGGATTGCTTGGTGGGAGGTAGTGCTCCCATTTACTACTATGTAACCCAAGAAGGTCAATACTTGCTCTCCTTGCTCATCAGTCAACAAACCCTGACTATCATGTTTATAACTTGGATTCTGGTGCCATCAACACAGAGGAGCAAGAACTATATAAAGCAACTGGATGATAAGGGACTGGAAAATGTATTTGTAGTGTATAAAACTGACAGAGGATGACTCATCAGTCAGTAAAGGCAGACACGATGGTATATCCTATAATTCTAGCACTCCAGCAGCTGAAGTAGGGTGTTTGCTATGAGTTCAAGGTCAGCCTGGGCCATAAAGTGTTTGTGTCAAAACAAATAAAATAATAAATTAAATAAAAGAAAATGAAGTTGAAGATTGTAAACTCAACAGATTAATATTCCATTTACACAACAGGAACTTTGAACATCTTGAGATTTCTTTTCCTTTTTTTAAATTCTTTATTCTTTTTTTACTGTACAGTCCTTGGCCCCTCCTAGTCTACCTTCCAACTGTTCCTCATCCCATACCCCCCGCCCCCAGTTTCCAAGAGGATGTCCCCACCCCCTCACCCCACCAGACCTCCCCACTCCCTGGGGCCTCCAGTCTCTTGAGGGTTAGGTGCATCTTCTCTGATTGAACCCAGACCCGGCAGTCCTCTGCTGTATATGTGTTGGGGGGCCTCATATCAGCTGGTATATGCTGCCTGGTTGGTGGTCCAGTGTTTGAGAGACCTCGGGGGTCCAAGTTAGTTGAGACTGCTGGTCTTCTTATGGGGTCACTGTCTTCCTCAGCTTCCTCCCGCCATATTGAGATTTTAATTCTGTTAATAATTAGATAAATGAAAATTAAGATGACAGTGAGAGATTACGATAGTGGTGGTAAAATGAAAAAGGTTTCAATATACCAAGTGCTAATAAGGATGTGAGGAAAAGTCAGCTGCAGCTGGACTGTGGACTGGTTCTATCATTCTGGAGAGTAGTTTGATAGCCCCTTGTAGAAAAACTGTATGACCTAGCAATCCAGGTCTTGGGCATACAGTCTGAGAATTTGTTACAGGAGTCCAGTTGAGTTTGTGTGTTGCATCAGTTTCTGAGGTATCAAGGACTTGGGATCACCCTAGGTGCCCATCATAATGGGATTAGATAAGCGAACTATGAAATTTTCACAGGATAGAAAAGCATAAAGCAATTAAAAATAGTAGCTAGATTTCATATAATAATATGGACAAATCACCCTACAAACTTAATGTTGAACGAAAAAAGTAAGAAACAGAATGAGATTTATACCACAATATCATTTATGTAGGCACGATGTATGCCTGTATCCAAATAAACAGAAAGGGAAAGAACAGTTAAGTTACTAGAGAGACTCACTCACATGAGCAAGAAAATGGTCATAATAGGAAAAAGTAATACGAGAGAAGGGCAGCCTCTATTGGACTGATAATAATGTATGATGACTTGATGGTTATGATTAAGGGAACCTGGAATTCCACAGCAAGTAAGCCAAAGCAGCAGACATGAAGGTGCAGAGCTCATTTGCTATTGTGTTCAATGATTAATTACATTACACACCGTGGCCAACTGTGAGATGCAGCACCAGAGGCTGCTTTCTACCCAGGCAATCCCTACAATTGACCCTTTGCTGTGATTCCCCTGCTCAGCCCTTTTAATCCCTGTCCTATTGTCTCAGCCAGATTATTTAGATTTGTGTCAGCTGATGTCACAGCAAGCCTCCTTTCCTCCTTAAGATTACTAAAGTCTGTTTCTGTTATGCATATCCACCCAATATTCCTAACGATCCAAGAATCCTGCATTGGAGACCTCTTGAAATAACTTCTTAAGGAAGGTGAATTTGGGGATCTTTGTGTGTCTGAAAAAATGCATTTGTTACCTTTGCATTCACATTTCGATTGTACTTTGGCTGTAGAATTCTGTGGTAGAAATAATTTCCTCTGGTTTTTGGAAACTATTACTCTTAACACAGTTGCTGATTAAGTCATATGCTAATATTATTCTCATACCTTTGATTCTGGCCTGTTTTCCTCACTTGTAGAAGCTTAAAAGCTTTTAAAAAAAACTATTTCTGTTTTTTTTTTAAATGTCACAATAATGTGTCCAGATGCATGCGTTTCCTTCATCTATTTTTCTGGTTACCTGCTGTACTAATGGACTCTTGTTATCTGCAGATTCATACTCTTCTACTCAGAAAAAATCAATTTTATTTCTTAAGTAATTCTCTTCTTCCCTGCTCTTTGTAGAACTTCTGTTTGGATGATGGCTCTCCTAGATGGTTGACTCTGTCCTCTCTCCTTTGCTTTTCTAGTCCCTGAATTAATTGACATGTAATAACTGCACACATTTATGTAGAAATTCATGGGATGTTGTGTGCTGGGTATTATGTGTATATTTATCATTTCTTTGTTTGGGGAACATATGAAATCTCTTACTAGCATTTTTTAAACATACAACTGAATGCTGTTATCTGTGCTTCCCCTACTGTGCGGAGAACAGTGAGACTGTTCCTGCTACTGTCCGGAATCCTCGAGCATGTTTACTCATCCTTTCCACATTCTCCCCTCACATTCTAGCTTCTGTTAACCCCAAAGTGCTTTTTATAAAGGACACTTTTGTTCTTTTTGTAAATAGGTACATCTTCTGTGTATGTGTGTTTAATAGGACTTTGTTAGAATCTTGATGATAACAGGAGAAAGAAAAGAAAACACAATTTTGAGACAGGGTTTTTCTGTGTAGTCCTGGCTGTCCCAGAACTCACTCTGTGGACCAGGGAGGGGGGGCCACAAACTCATAGAAATCCACCTGCCTCTGCCTCCTAAGTGCTGAGGTTAAAGGTATGCACCACTATCCCTGATGGAGGAAAAAAAATAATTTATGCTAGATAGTACTTTTATCACCCCCTAAAAGAATTCCACTGCCTCAGGCTATCCCTCTTCCCAAACTCCTAGGCATGGGCGAGATAATCTTGCACTATTGCATGCAGTCCACATGTATCAGAAAGAGGGTGTAACTTTTCCACGTCTCATTCTTAGAACAACTGCATTTCCAGCTCCAGCATAACATTCCACATATGTATTTTCTTCCTAAAATATTCTCATGCCTGCCTTACAGTCCGTGGCACACACAGAATGGTCACAGTATTCATTTGGACATTTTACAGAGTAAGTCGTTCTTAAAATTAATCACATCACTAATATTTGTAATGGAATCAACACTCAAGTCTCATTCCTCTCTCTGGTGTTTTTTTCAGTAGGAGTTCGCAGCAATTTTTTAGCCAGCAGGCTTTCTGACATGGCCCTACTATGAGCATCTCCTTTGAGTAAATTTCTGGGCAAAAATATGTACATACATCCTCTTAGAGAATAGGAGACTTTGGAATGCTCAGCCCTAAATGGAGCCTCTGTGTCACATCCTATCGTCCCAAGGCTCAGAGATCATTGTGGGAGAAGTGGTAGAAAGACTGAAACAAACAGTGCCCTCTAGATATAATAGGATATGTGAACTCACAATAGTTGTGACAATGTGCACAAGCCCCATGCAACTTCAAACCAGATGAAATCTCAATGTAGAGAAGGGAGGTGAACATGAAGTCCTACCCCAAGCAATGTGCTATTGGCAATTGATAGCTGCTGAGAGAAGGAAGATCACTTTTCTGTAAGAATGTTGCCCCTGGTAAGTTGACCAAGCTCCAGGAAGGCCATGCATCTAAGAATATATGGGCAGCAAAACTGGACTAAAAGAGAGGATACAAAGTTGGGTAGGTAGGGAAAAGGTGAATCTGTGAGAACTTGGGGAAAGAAGGTGAATGTAATCAAAATACATTGCATTAAATCTCAAGGGACTAAGAAAAAAGAAAAAAAAGTGAAAATATTCAAAGATAATGTAAAAGAAAAATTGCTTTACCATATGACCTACTCACTGTTCTTTTGCTGTGAAGAGACACCATGACCGCAGTAACTCTTAGAAAGAAAAGCATTTAATTGGGGCTTGCTTACAGTTTCAGAAGTTTAGTCCATTATCTTAATGCCAGAGGAGGGTGTGTGTTGGGGGTGAGGTGGCATGCAGTCACACATGGTGCTGGAGAAGAAGCTGATAGTACTACATCCTTATCTGTTGGCAAAGAGAGAGAAAGAGAGAAACAGACAGAGAGACAGACTGAGATAAAGACAGAGAAACAAATGAAAGAGAGACTAGGACTAGAGTGGGCTTTTGAAACATCAAAGCCAGGCCGGGCAGTGGTGGCACACGCCTTTAATCCCAGCAACTGGGAGGCAGAGGCAGGCAGATTTCTGAGTTCGAGGCCAGCCTGGTCTACAGAGTGAGCTAGGGGTGTACAGAGAAACCCTGTCTAAAAAAAAAAAAAAAAAAAAAAAAAGAAACATCAAAGCCCACACCCAGTGACACATCTCCAACTACACATCTCCTAATGCTCCAAATAATTCCTCAAACATGGACTAAACATGCAAATATATGATGACTCGTTCTTTTTTAAACCACCACAACCATATAGGAGGAAAGATAGCCATAAGCATAAAGCTAAGGTATTTTTATTCATAAAGTAAATGGAAAAATTAATTAACAATAAAATATGTACACACCTTTCCAAAAACAAAAACCAAAGATTTTGAAAACAAGCTCAAGTCAGTAGACGTATAAGACTGTTGAACTAAACTCCGACTACACCACTACACTGAACAGTCAGATTCTATTCATTTTTAAGACAGGGTCTCATTTAACCCAGATTGGACTCTAACTCACGATGTAGCTGAGAATAACCTTGAACTTCTGATCATTCTTCTGAGATGCTCCACAGGCACCAAGCACACAACTAGTATGCATACAAACATTCAGGCAAAACACTCATACACATAAAATACAAATGTGTCCAGGTGATACAATGTCCTCTCCTAGCTGTCTTAGTCATTACATGTGTGTGGTACACAAGACATACATGCAGGCAAAATACTCATGCCTGGTTCTATGCAGTGCTATAACAATTCCAGAGATTCATTCATGCTAAGCAGCTCTTGACCAACTGAATATCTTGACCAGCCCACATGTTAGATAGCATTTTAAATTGGTGGAAAATATTTGCCACAGATTTGAATTCACTTCTTCACTTCATAGAGAAGGAAAGAGAGCTACCAGGAGTCACGGAGCTAATATGACATTGTATAGAAACTGTCTAACCACAGTCAATCCTTGAAACTGCTATATAGAGCCACAATTATCTGCACTGGCCACATTCAAACTAATAGCTACAGAATACGTTTCTCTATGATTCGTGAGTGAACCCCTGAGATAGCTCAGTCTACATGGAGGACCTATTCTGGTAAGTATCCTTTCATGATGAATTGGCATTCATTGTTCTGGAGACAGAGAAATGGTCCAGTCTTTATTTGTTTTCTTCATTGGAAACACTGTACTATATATTTTTCTTTCTATCAAAGAAATTCAGTGCATGCAGCTTTTGCTGTTGTTGTGGGTGAGGTAATTTTTGTTTTGGAGTGTTTTGTTTTTTGTTTGTTTTAAAGACTTACTCATTTCCTTTTTACATGTATGGATGTTTGCCTGTATGTATGGCTGGGCACCACATGTATGTAGTCAAAAGAAGGCATTGGATCCATTGGATGCATAGTATTTTTATTTTTATTTTATTTTTATTATTTTGTGGGGTTTTTTTTTTGAGACAAGGTCACACTGGCTGCCCTGCAACTTACTCTGTAGACCAGGTTTGCTTCAAACTGACAGAGATCCACCTGCCTCTGCCTTCCAAGTGCTGGAATTAAAAGCACACACCACCATAGCCAGCTGCCTGGATTATTGTTTATCTGTTTATTTTTAAAGGTTTATTTTTATTTTATGAGCCTTTTACATGTATGTATGTATGCACCATTTGTGAATCTGGTGCCTGTGGAGGCCAGAAGAGGGTGTTGGAATCTGGAGTTAGAATTCCAGTGAATTATGAGCTGCCATGTTGGTGCTGGGAACTAAACCCAGGTCCTCTATAAGAGTAGCAAAAGTAACTGCTGAAGTTGTTGGCGAGGATGTGGAGAAAGAGGAACACTCCTCCACTGCTGGTGGGATTGCAAGCTGGTACAACCACTCTGGAAAGCAGTCTGGCGGTTCCTTCAAAAATTGGGCATGACAGTCCCGGAGGATTCGGCTATACCACTCCTGGGCATATACCCAGAGGCTTTACCTGCATGCAATAAGGACACATGCTCCGCTACGTTCATAGCAGCCTTATTTATAATAGCTAGAAGCTGGAAAGAACCCAGATGTCCCTCAATGGAGGAGTGGATTCAGAAGATGTGGTATATTTACACGATGGAATACTACTCTGCAATTGGAAACAATGAATTCACGAAATTCCTAGGCAAATGGTCAGAACTTGAAAATATCATCCTTAGTGAGGTAACCCAATCACAAAAGAACACACATGGTATGCAGTCACTGATAAGGGGATATTAACCCAGAATCTCAGAATACCCTAGACACAATCCGCATATCAATAGATTTCTAAGAAGATGGAAGGAGAGACCCCTGGTCCTGGAAAGACTGGATGTAGGGGAATGCCAGGACAGAGAAACGAGAGGGGGTTGAATGGAGAAAAGAGGGAGGGAAGGGGGCTTATGGGACTTTCGGGGAGGGAGGAAACGGGAAAGGGGAAATGATTTGGAATGTAAATAAAAAAAAAACTTAGAAAATAAAAAATAAATAAATAAATAAAAATAAAAAAAAGTAACTGCTGAGCCATCTTTCCAGACAATACATGTAGTTTTATAAAGCAAAGTAGTGCTAAAAGATACCAAATAAAACCTAACACTACCCTGCCCCTCTCACTTCCAGGGCTAGTCTTGTTCCCTAGCAGTAACTACTTTCAACCATGTTACCTGGTTTGACCATTTTTCTGTCACTTACAACTCCCAATCCCATCCTCCTCAGTAGCTACCACTCAGAGACTGAGGGGCCATTTACTTCGTTAGACTTCTTTGCAGCTAAGACTGGCTATATGACTTGCCTATTACCAATGAGTTATTTTCTGGGGGCTTTCTGCAAAATCCTTTTATTTTCTGAGCAAAGAAAGACAGATGATTGACTTGTCTCCTTTCTGATTTGAATATAATCATGTAGCTGAGACCCATGACAGCCATCTTGGCACCATGAAGAAATTAGCCCAAGCATGCAGACATTATTGAAAACGTTAGGAGGAATTCATTTCCTGGTCATGCAACTGAATTCATAATACACTTACAGTTAATTGGGAAAATAAATCAAGCTGCAATGTGTTTAAGCCACTGTCAGTCAGGATTTTTGTTACTTGAAGCTGAAAGGACTTTTTATTAGATTTATTATTATTATTTTTAATTATTTGTGTATGTGAGGGGCGCTATGTGCATCTGCAGAGGCCCAGAGCGATGGACGCTCTGGAGCTGGAATTACAGGTGGGTGTGAAGTGGCTGGGAGTTGAACTTGAGAACTCAGTCTCCTGGAAAAGCAGTATGTGCTCTGACCTGAGCCATCTTTCCAGCCCTAAGAAATCTTAACTAATGACCCACTCTGATTCTCCATCATAGCAATTTTTTTTTTTTTTTTTTTTTTTTTGGTTTTTCGAGACAGGGTTTCTCTGTGTAGCCTTGGCTGTCCTGGAACTCGCTCTGTAGACCAGGCTGGCCTCGAACTCAGAAATCCGCCTGCCTCTGCCTCCCAAGTGCTGGGATTAAAGGTGTGCACCACCACCACCGGCTTTCATCACAGCAATTTGAAGCATCACACACACACACACACACACACACACACACACACACACATACACATACACACAAACACACCACCGCCACCCCCACCGCCACCACCACCTCTGTTCCTTCAGTTAAAACAGTGGATTGATTTGGAGCCAGTGCAGGTGGTAGGGGTCTGTCAGGTCCACCCTTTGAGGTGACTCATCAGGGACTTACACAATCCATTAGAGAGCATTTCAATATAGTGGAAGCCTTCGCAATATAATTGTTTGGGAAGCCCCTGATATTTATTGGAGTATAGGTATTGGGTTCTTGTCATTTCTACCCAGGGTCATGAGAATGATAAAGGGAAGTGCAGGAAGGCCAGGAGCTCCAAATAGCAGTCCAGTGCTCTAACCATTCGACCACCTCATCCCACTACAACAAGGGCTTTATCCTGCTTGTAACTTGACATCTGGCTCCCACAGTCAGAGAATCTCTCTGTCCTCTTGGATGTGGCACGATGCATCAGTTCTCTCCTTGTGGATCCTTACCCAGGTATGGATGAAGCCCGTGCCTTTCCCTGCCCTGCTTCTCAGTTATCACTCCTTCCACCCACCTTCTGCTTGCCAGTAAATTGTTGAAATTCCTTTCCCACTGATGGGAGCTTTGGAGTTGTGGCGTCTGTCCTTGATCTACACTTGTTCTTAGCCAAAAGTCTGAGTGAGACATGATCATCTATCTACCTTGATTCTTCTACTTTTGTTTTCAGGAGCCTTAGAAATTAGACAAGATAAGCATTTGCATATTTTAAAAGTTTATTTATTTTTATTTTATGTGTAAGTATTCTTGTCTCCATGTATGTAAGTGTACTTGGATGCATGCTTGGTGCATGAAGTCTAGAATGGGGTGTCCGACTCCCTGAAACTGGAGTTATAGATTATTGTGAACCACCATATGAGTGCTGGGAGTTGAGCATGTGTTCTTTGGAATAACAAGTCTCTTTACTGAACCACCTCTCCAGGTCTTCTCCCCCCATTTAAAAAGATATCTGAGACAAGCTCTCACTTTGTAGAGATGTGCCTGCCTCTGCGTCCTGTGCTGGGATTAAAGGAGTGCACCAACATGCCCAACACACTTTTTTTCTTCTCTTTTTGAGAAAGGACCTCACTAAATTGTCTAGGCTGGCCTTGAACTCTCCATCTTTCTGTCTCAGCCTCCTGAGTAGCTGGGATTACAGATGTATGTCACTGTGCCCAGCTGTATTTCACTGCCTTGACTAAATGTTAGAAACTAGAGTTTTAACTCCAGATTTAATTTAGAGCCCACAGTTTATCTGGATATACAAATTATGTAGACCTACATTTGTGAACCATGGGCAAGACAAAATGCCTGGGTTTGGGAGTCTTAGAGATTTGAGTTTGAATTCCTTGTATCCATGGACCTCAATCCTTACTGTAAATGTCTCAGGCAGCATATAGTCTCAGGTGGGACAATACCTTCTACCTAATAGAAGTTTGGGGGAGATTTTCATAGATATTGCATATAAAGCATCCAACACCAGGCATGTCAGACAGCAGGTGTCAAAAATAGGAGCGATCACTTCTTAATGGGGGCGAGTGGGAAATAAGATTGGAAAGATTTGAATCAGGTTTTCAGAGGACCTGGATTGCCAGGTCTTATTCTTGTGACACTGAGGAACCTTGGCAGGCCTGTCAGCAAGGGGGAGAAATGACCCTAAAGAATTTGTGGTACTGTTCCCTTAGTCTGGTCTGGGAAAGGAACAAGAAGCCCTTGGCCCAGCAGCTCTTGGGTTAAAATCTTTGCAGGCATCTGAGTTATTTGTAACCCGTTGTCATGGCAACAAGTTTGGCAAGCGAGCCAGTGCTGCAAGCTCCTGACGGTGGGGCGGGGAGGGCAGTGGGAGAAGACAGAAGAATTGGAAAGGGGTTCATCTGTGACCAGTGTCTCACATTCCTCTGATTTGCCCGAAGCTTTTCAGCTGCAGAAGAGGTTGAGCATCCTCTGGGGAGAATCATTGGATGTCAGGCCCTCTCCTCCCTGATCTCCTGATATTTCAGATGCGGAAATAGACTGAGAGAGGTCCAGCAGCTGGCTCAAGGCCACAAACAAGTCAGGGACAGAGAGAGAGAAAGAGAGAGAGTACTACCCCCCCCTTTTAAAAGCACTTTGTGAGATGGAACTGAAGCACCTGGAGTAAGTAAGCCCTTGAGAGCAATTTGTCCATTTACACACACACACACACACACACACACACACACACACACGCACACGCACACGCACACGCACACACACACACACACACTACATACTCGCCCTTTTGTAGTTGTTCCTATGGGAAACTAGGACCCAGAGTGGTTTACAACTGACTAGGCATCACACAGCAGTTCTGAGATTGAAACTGTAGATCTCTTAAGCCTCTGTGCTGACTGCCAAGCTAGAGCCTCCCATGGCAATATTACTTCAACTGCCTTGGCCTTTGATGCCCTTCAAAAGCACACATGTTCTGGTCACATACCCCATTCCCCGTAACTCCTTCAGTTGCATGCAGGGATGTCTGTAATTAGCCACTTTTCTCATTGCTGTGGCAAAATACCCAACAAAAGCAACTTAAGATGAGAGGACTTATTCTGGCTCACAGTGAGAAGGTACAGGGAAGGCCTGGTGGCAAAAGAATGAGGTGGCGGCTCACATTGCATCCACCGTCATGATCCGGGAGAGAAGATGCTGATCCTCCGGCTGCATTTCTCCTTTCTCCATTTTATTTAGTCTGGAACTCCAGCCTGTAGGATGGTGGATGTACTCTCATTCAGCATGCCTCTTCCTCCTCCTCAGTTACTCCTCTCTGACTTGTCCTTACAGACATACCTAGATATGTCTCCTAAGTAATTCCAAATCCAGTCAAGTGTGCCATGGAGATTTGACATCAATGTATCCTCCTGCCTGGAGCAAGGGCAGCTTTGGGTAAATGTCACAATTCATCCACGGGGCTAGGCACTTCCTGAGTCCTGAGCATTCTTTCATGTGTGTGTGTGTGTGTGTGTGTGTGTGTGTGTGTGCATATGTGCTAAAGAGCACATGTGAAGCTCAGGACAACTGCTGGATTTGCTCTGCTCTCTCCTTATATCATATTGGTCCTGAGCTTGACCTCAGATCATCAGGCAGCACATGTATGTGCTGAGCCATCCTGCCAGCCCTTAACATCCTATTATGTAATGAAGTCCTCATAGTTTGTCTCTGTCTTCTGATTTAGCAGGTGGAAACTAAAGGACCCAAAAAATACAACATGACTGGCCAAAGTCACAAAGTGAGTCTTAACCTGAATCCCTCCTCCTCCAGAAAGGTCTTTCTGCCTGTCCTATCCCACATCCCTTAGAGTTTCTCTGGTGCATGTTTTTCTTACATTTATGCCTGTGCAGCATACCCCTGTGTTCTCTGTCTTACGTGCAGGACAAACTCTGTCTCATCATAGCTGATCCCAACAGGCCCAGTTGTTTTCCCCGTCTGTCAAGTCTACCACTCATCCTTCTGCCACTCCCCCAATCTGGCTGTAACGTCCCTCACACCAATGACCGGAATTCTACACCTTAGCTTCTGGACTGTCCATTTTTAGATTAATATGCTGTACAATAGCAATGTGAGGATACTGACATAAAGTCAATGTGTTCTTTCCTTCTGTGATACCTCATTCACCACAGGATGAATTTCTACCTCTTTCTTTAGTGATTAAGGCCATCCATAATTTTGTCCTCTGCTAAACATCAAGACTTATCCTTTATCATTTTTGGCCTCACACCACTGAACTAACAATTTCTTCCTACAATGTTCCAGGCTTTTTCTATTCTAGTTATCTTTGCAATGTTTTTTTAAGGCCTTTCACACTGACTCCCCCAACACAGTGAACTCAGCTGCCCAAATGCCTACGTTGATTCCTCAGTGGGATCAGTTCTTTCCTTTGGGTTCTTACAGTCCTGCAAGCTCCTCTTTGCCCCCTACACAGCATGGCTCTAATGTCTGGGGTTCAATGGCCTATCTGATTGAAAGCTCCTTAAGGCAATGACCCTGTTTCTACAAAAGCCCAGGACTCGATTCTTCCCAGAGGAATGGCCAATGAATATTCATTAAATGAATCTAAACACAGAAATGACTTGATGACCAGTATAATTTGCATTCAGTTTCATGAATTCAGTTTCATGTTTGCCTGTTCATATTCAAGAGAACCTGGAACACATCACCTGTTACCTGACGACCTCTCTACTACCTCATAGCTTGGGTTATCTGGAAAAAGGTATGTGTTGGGTATGAGGATGAAGGGTATGATGGTTTGGTAATCCAAATCAACCAGATCAGAACCAAAGAGGCACTGAAGCTGTAAAATGAGGAACCCTCTGAGATAAGTACTGTTATTTTGCCTGTCCCTTTTATTAGTTACTTTCCTGCAGATGTGATAAAGCACCATGACCCAAAGCAACTTATAGAAGGAAGGGAGGGTTTATTTGGGCTTATGGTTCCAGAAGGATAACAATCTATCATGGTGTGAAGCCATGGCAGCAAGAGCAGGGAATTGAGAGCTTACATCTTCAAACACAAACATGAAACAAAGAGAGACAAATCGAAAGTTCACAAAGTTTTTAATCTTAAAGCCTGACCCTAGTGAAATACTTCCTCTAGCAAGGCTGCACCACCTGAACGTCCCCAAGCAGTGCAACCAACTGGAGACCCTGTGTCTATGAGTCTATGAGACCTTCTTGTTTAAACCATTGCATTCTGCTCCCTGGCTCCCATGGGCTCATAGCCATATCATAATGAAAAAAAAAATACACTTAGTACAACTTTTTAAATCTCCATACTCTTTTATAGTTCCAATACTGTTTACAAGTCTCTTATGAGACTTGAAGCAGTCTCCTAATTGTAACTTCTTGTAAAATCAGAAAGTAAATTACATACTTCCAACATGTGATGACACAGAATATACATTACTATTCCCAAGAAGAAGAAAGGGAGCATAGTGAGGAAATACTGGACCAAAGCAAGACTGAAACCCACCAGGGCAAACTCCAAATCCTGTAGCTCCATATTCAGTGTCTGAGACTTTAGCTCCTGAGGACTCAAATGACTCAGCCCCTTCAGCTCTGTTGCCTGCAGCATACGTCTCTTTCTTGGGCTACTTCCATTCCCCAGATGCAGCTCTCCTTAACAGACATCTCATAGCTCTGGCATTTCCAACGTTATGGGGTCTGCACCCCAGGCTTTGTTTTCACAGCTTCATGCAATGGCCTCTTCCAGTTTCTTTTGTCCTTGGGACCTTCCTGTAAGGACTTCCTTGCTGCATACTGCCTGGTCTCGGTGGCTCTCTGAAACTGTGGAGAAAGAATCTACAGTCAATTGACTTTTGCATCCTTTATACCTCTAACTCCAATACCACGAGGATGACGTGGGCAAGTTCCATTACCAGCAAAGGGATGTACCTTTGCCCCCTTGAATCATATTAGCAGGAGAATTTTTTGTTATTGGTTTCTAGGAGCAGAAAACTCCACTGGGCATTTTCCTTTCACAAGTTGGAAGCTTAGCTGACTGGGCTCTTGCCCCGAGGGCACCCTTCTCTTTATTCTGGTGCAGAACAGGTAGCCTCTCCTTAATGCTACTAATCTCCTTATCTCTTTCAGCTCAAGCCTTGGCTACAACACTAAATTTCCTGGTGTTCTTTTTCTACCAAGTTGTACATTTTTGTATCTTTTTCTGCCCTACATGCTCTTTTTCATTGTAGACCTACATTCAAGTCATTAATAAACCACAGATTCAATAGTATGTTATGTTGAAATTTTCTCTGGCAAGGAAATTTGTCCATTATTTGTTAATTTAGCAATGGGAAAATTCTCAGGACATTGGCAGAAAACATCCTGAAACCTTTTGAGCAAGTCCTCTGTAGCTCACATTGCTTTCAGCATTACTGTCTTCTACGCACCTACTAAGAAAGTCCATTAAGCCTCCCGTTTAATGGTTAAGCATTAAACCACTTTTCTAGGCCAAAGTTTCCAATGTAGTATTCCATATTCCTCAAAACCAAACCAAACTCAAACCAAGCCAAACCGAAACCAACCAGCCAACCAATGAAGCAAACAAACAAATAAAAAAAGTCATGGTCTGGCACTTCACAGCAACAGCCCATTCTTTGGTACCAACTTCTATATTCGTTCTTTTCCTGTTGCTGTGACAAAATACCATGGACAAAAGTAGCTTATAGATAGAAGGTGTGTTTGTGGTTATAATTGCAGAGGGATAAGAGTCCGTCATGGCAGAGAGCCATGGCAGCAAGTGGCAGGCATGGCAGCAGGAGCAGGAAGCTGAGAGAGCCCATGTCTTCAGATGCAAACATGAAACTAGAGTGAACTGGATGGAGGTGGTACAAAACTTTTCATCTCAAAGTCCACCGCAGCAAAATACTTCCTCCAGCAAACCTGCACCTCCTAAACCTCCCCAGACAGCGCCACCAACTGGAGACCAAGTGTTCAAATACATGGCTCTGGGGGAGACATACTCATTGAAACTACTACACCCTTGTAGCTAAGGAAACAGGTATTGAAAACCTTTGACAATGTATCAGAGCCATATAGCTAAGTGAAAGAATGGCAAAACTAACTCTGACCAGCTTGAAGTCACATTCCACATTGTTCTGGCCACTCACAATATTTCTTTTGGACAACTGGGGTATGTGTGTGTGAGTGTGTGTGTGTGTGTGTGTGTGTGTGTGTGTGTGTGTGTGTGTGAATATAAACATATATCCAAATTTTTATGATACTAAAAGGAAAATTAAGCTGTATATGGAGGCGCATGCTTGTAATCCCAGCACTTGAGAAGTATAGATGTGGGGATCAGGAATTCAACTTCAATCTTGTCTACATAGTAGGTTTGAAGCTATCCTGGGTTACACAAGACCTTATCTGAAAACAATAAGAACACTTTAAAGGGCTGAAAAGATGGCTCATAGGTTGAGTGTGCAATTGCTCTTATAGAGTACTGGAATTTGATTTCTAGAATTTATATCAGGTAGCTCACAACCACCTGTATTTCCAGCTCCAGGGGATCTAACACTCCTCTGACTTCCATTGGCACATGCAAACACACACACACACACACACAAATTAATTAATTAATTAATAAAAACAAATTAATAAAAAACAAATTAATTAATTAATTAATAAAAACAAATCTAAACCAAGACATTTTAATGTTTGTCCTTTAAGGGATTAGGAGGGAAATGAGATAGAAGGATACTATTCAGGAGAATGAATAAAGAAAATAAACAAACAGAATATATTAAAGTATGAGACATAGGCAGGCATGGTGCTGCATGATTATAATTCCAGCATTTGGCAGAAGGCTAGGGAATTGGGAGTTTGAAGCCAGCCTGGGCAACAAACAAACAGACAAACAAATAAAAAAAATGAAGAACAAAACCCTCTCAAAAATCCAAGGGCTGCAATATAGATTGACGGTACAGCTCTTGTTCAGTGTGCACAAGAGCCTTTGTTGGATCCCCAGAACCACTTACCTATACCGCCACCACCAGCACAACAAAGGCAGGTCAAGAAACTTAAACTCATGTGGCCAATTGAAGGACTATTAGTAACTGAGCCCTCTGCCCCAAAGTCCCAAAACAACAAAATACTCCACCCCCAAGTTTCTACAGAGCTAATACATGTTAACTACTGAAAACATATTCTACACCCAAATACAACCAATGTTAGAATCTTGATTGATGTATTTAGCCTTTATTTTTTATTAATTATTTATTTACTTTACGTCCCAATATCAGCTTCTCCTCCCTCCTCTCCTCCCAGTCCCTTCCTCTCCCCTCCCTTACTGCCATCCACCCCTCCTCCCCTTCTCCTCAGAAAAGGGGAGGCCTCCCATGTATATCAAACAGCCTTGGCATATCAAGACTGGATCCATCGTCTTCTATTGTGGCTAGACAAGGCAGCCCAGTTAGGGGAAAGGGATCATCCAAAGGCAGGCAACGTAGTCAGGGACAATCCCTGATCCTGCTTTAGATGTCCCACATGAAGACTCAGGTGTACAGCTGTTACGTAAGTGCAGAGGGCCTAGGTCTAGTCCCATGTATGCTCTCTGGTTGGGAGTTCAGTCTCTGTGAGCCGCTGTGGGCCCAGGTTAGTTGATTCTTTAGGTTTTCCTGTGGTGTTCTTGACCTCTCAGGCTTCTTCAATCTTTCCACCCCCTCTTCTACAGGATTTCTCAAGTTCCACTTAATGTTTGGCTGTGGACTTCTGCATCTGTTTCCATCAGGTGCTGGGTGAAGCATCTTTGATGACAGTTAAGTTACACTCCTGTCTGTATAGCAGACAGGATAGCAGAATATCAACAATAATGTCAGAGGTTATCTCCCTCTCATGGCATGGGTCTCAAGCTGGATCAGTCATTGATTGGCCCTTCCCTCAATTTCTGCTCCAACTTTCACCCTGAAACATCTTGTAGTCAGGACAAATTATGGGTCTAAGGTTTTGTGGCTGGGTTGGTGTCCGAATTCCTCCATTGAAATCTTGCCAGGTTACAAAAGATGGCTGGTTCAGGCTCCATATACCCCATTGCTAGGGTCACTCACATAAATTCCTGAGAGTTTCCATTTTCCTAGGTTTCTAGCTTGTCCCAGAGATGCCCCCCAATCCACTTGTCTCTCCCAGTACTCTCTTCCTCCATCCTTCCCCCACCTCATCCCTGCTGTTCCCATCCCCACCCCCTCCTCACCCAGTTCCCCAGTCCCTCCTAAGTTCTGATATAACCAATTTCCCTTTCTCAGTGAGATTCAAGCATCCCCCTTGTGCCCTCCTTGTTTCTTAGCTTCTTTCGGTTTGTGGTTTGTAGCACGAATATGGTTAATATTCACTTGTAAGTGAGTGCGTATCGTATGTCTTAGTTAGGCTTCCCATCTTTGTGAAGAGATTCCATGACCAAGGCAACTCTTATAAAGGACAACATTTAATTGGGGCTGGCTTACAGGTTCATAGGTTCAGTCCATTATCATCATGGCAGTGTGTAGGCAGACATGGTGCTGGAGAAGGACCTGAGAGTTCTATATCTTGATCTAACTGCAGCCAGGAGAGGACTGTCTCCCAGGCAGCTAGGAGGAGGGTCTCAAAACTCAGCCCCACAGTGACACGCTTCCTCAAAGGTCACATCTACTCCAACAAGGCCACACCTCCTAATAGTGCCTCTTCCTGAGCCAAACACATTGAAACAACTACACCATGTTTGTCTTTCTGGATCTGGGTTACTTTTTTTGCAAAACTCAAATTTGAATATAGAATATGTTCAACTCCATACTCCTATTGTCTCACAAACATTTTCAATTAAATTTCTTTTTACCTACATTTATTAATTTCTTGATTTATTATGTACATGATGTGGTTAGCATATAGAGAGGTCAGAGGACAACTTATGGAAGTCTATTTTCTCCTTTCACTATGTTGGTTCCTGGAATCAAACTCAGGTCATCAGACTTGGCACCTTTACCTTCTGAGCCATCTTGTTGGGCTCTGATTAGAATTCTTTATAAACATTTAAATTATCACAAAATGCTCTATTGGATGGATATGGGTACAGAATTAATTTTTGTAATGGTTTTGGCATTTGTATTTTTTCATGTTTTTTCCCAGGGGAATGGGAAGTTGATATAAGGTCTCATTTATCCCAGAGTTGCCTTAAACTTAGTACATCGTTGAGGCTGGACTTGAACTCATCTACCAGCCTTCACTTCCCAAGTGCTGGGAATAGGGTATATATCACCATACCTGGCTTTTTCTTGCTTTCTTTAGTTTTGTTTTTTTTTTTTTGGTCAGGTTTAGGGCTTTATTTTTTTTTCTTGTATCATGTTTTGGGAGGTAGTATAAAGATTATTGTTTAAGAGAAGATAGGAAAAAGCAGTGTAGGCATCTGGAAACAGTAGTATTTTATGGGAACTTCGGAATATGTAATAAATGAATAAGATAAAATCTTCAATAAGAAGATGGCATAAGAAGGTATTCAGTGAAAAACAAGAGCCTTAGCCTTCATCTTCCATTCCCCACTTCTACACAGAGGATCTCCGCTGTTAGCACTTTCTTGTGTGGCTGTTAGGTGGATAGTCTAAGCCTACACAGTCATCCCTCAGTAGCCAATGGGAACTGGTTCCAGGACTCTCCTTGGATACCAAAACCCACAGACACTCAAGTTCCTTATGTAAAATGATGTAGTATTTGCATAATAGCCTACACACATCCTCCCATATACTTTAAGTCATCTCCAGATTATAATACCTAATATAATGTAAATGCTATGTAAATAGTTATTACACTCTGTTATTTAAGGAACAATGACAAAGAAAAGTTCTTTATATGTACAGTACAGACACAATTTGAAAAAAAATACTTTCAATTCTTAGTTGAAACCGCAGATAGGGGAACTATGATATGAAGACCAATTGCATTTACAGGTTCTGGGAACTAGAATGAGGGAACATGCTTGTGTGCTTGGTTATATACAAAGGGTTCTTTGGTCTTTTTTAAACAAAATTTCACTATGCAGTCCTGGCTGGCCCCAGACTGGTCTCAAATTCACTGCAATCATCCTGCTTCAGCCCCCAGAGTGCTAGGATTACAAGTGTGAGTCACCACATTTAGCTTGTATGTTCTTAAAATTTTTTTAATTAAAATATTACATCATTTCCCCTCTGTCTTCTCCTTCCAATCCCTCCCATGTTCTCTCCCACTCCCTCTCAAATTCATGGCCTCTTTTCCTTTAATTATTGTTGGCATACGTGTATATAGATACAACCTGCTGAGTTGAATAGTGTTACTTGTATGTGTGTGATTTCAGGACTGAGCAATTGACATTGGATAACCAATAAAGGGGTTCATCCAAGGAAATTCTGGATCTTCCTCAATCATTAGTTGTTAATTGCTTGTATTGCTTCATCTAGAGGTGAGGACCCATGAGATTTCCCCATATACACTGGATGTTAACTGTTGTTGGGAGTGTTCGGGTCTTGATTTGTCAACCATATTGCTGAGATTGCATGGCTGTAGCCTCCCTGTTACAGCTAGGAGATATGATGTCACAGCAGACATTCTGGTCTTCTGGCTCATATAATCTTTCTACCCCTCTACCACGATGTTCCCTGATAATAGGTGCAGGAGTTGCACTGTAGATATTTCTGTCTATTGGATCTAGAAACAACACTATTAGTTGCTCTCTGCATTTTGACCAGTTGTATTTTTTCTGTAACAGTCTGTTTTTGCCAAGAGAAGCTTCTTTGTTGAGAGTTGAGAGCTACACTTATCTGTGGGTATAAGGTATAAGAATGCAGTTGGGAATTATGTTGGTCTAGCAAACAGGTGGTAGTAGGTCTGTTCTCCTGTAAGATTCATAACCTCACTAGCCTGGGGTAGTTGGCTAGGTTTCTGTTATCTAATAGTTTCCACCAAGATCAAAACATTCCATGTGTGAGGGGAGCTCCCTAAACAGGGAGGCAAAAAAAGTTTCAAGAATGCCCTGAAACTAGCCAGATTCACTAGGTTCCTCCCTACCAGAGTAAACAGTAAAATCTGAGACTCCCACTCTGAGGAAAAACAAGCTGAGATACACTTAAGACTCTCAGATAAGCTGAGCTTCAAAGAAGACTCAACAGAGAAAAATTGCAGACTCTGAAACCAGACTGGCTGCCTAGCTGCCTGGAAGAAGTTTAGACCAACTGAGTCACTTAGATGGGACACTCCTCAACCTGTTGAGCTGCCTGAATGCTGTGCAGTGTGTTCCAGGTTTCCCAGCTTTTGTGAACTTTCACACATGCTGGGGTGGGCCTTGGTGATGGGGTTGTCTTTATGTCATTTCAACTCCTTTAAGTAACCCCTCACCCATTATGCTGGCTGGGTTTTTTTTTTTTTTTTTTTTTGGTTTTTCGAGACAGGGTTTCTCTGTGTAGCCCTGGCTATCCTGGAACTCACTTTGTAGACCAGGCTGGCCTCGAACTCAGAAATCCTCCTGCCTCTACCTCCCAAGTGCTGGGATTAAAGGCGTGCGCCACCACCGCCTGGCGTGCTGGCTGGTTTTATGTTAGCTTGACACCAGCTAGAGTTATCTGAAAGGAGGGAACCTCAACTGAGAAAATGTCTACATAAGATCTAGCCATAGGGCATTTTAAAAATTAATGATTGATAGGGGAGGGCCCAGTCTCTTGTGAGTGCTTCCATTCTTGGGCCCATGGTTCTGGATTCTGTAAGAAAGGCTGAGCAAGCCAGTAAGCAGCACCCTTCTATGCCTCTGCATCAGCTCCTGCTTCCAGGTTCCTGTCCTGTGTGAGTTTCTGTCCTGACTTTCTTCAATGATGGATTACAATGTGGAAGTATAAGCCAAATAAACCCTTTCCTCCCCAACTTGCTTTTTGGTCATGGTGTTTCATCACAAAAATTAGTAACCCTAAGACACCCATATTCTTGTAAGTAACCCTAATAAAAGTCATTGGTTCATCAAGTTGGACTGGTGACATTCATACTTTAGTCTCTCATAGGTTCCCTATTTTACTCAGGGGCAGAGTGCTTGCCTGGTGAGTGTTCAAGCTCTAACACTGTGTGTGTGTGTGTGTGTGTGTGTGTGTGTGTGTGTGTGTGTGTGTGTGATATGTGTCTATACATGCATATATGTATGCATGCATTTATTTTCAAAGCAGTTTCACATTTACAAACAAATCAAAAGTATTAAGTTCACATGTACTCTCATCCTATCCTAGTGTCCTCTATTAGTAGCATCTTGCATTAGTATGGTATGTTTGCTATAAATGGTGATCCAGTATTAGTACATCATTATTAATTACATTATTAAGTACATTATTGATTAAGCTCATAGTTTACATTAGGGTTCACTCTCAATATTGTATATTTCACAACTCTTTTTTTAGTTAAGGTCTCAATATGCTGTCCAGGAAAGTCTTAAACTGCTTCAGTCTCCCACATGCTGGGACTTCAGTTGTCAACCCCGACGCCTAGCTCATTCTATGTGTTTTGACAATGTATGGTATAAATGTCACTTGGTTTCATACACAATAACTTCAATGCCTCAAAAATTCTCTGTGCTTGAAACTTCCTCTTGCAGCAAAAGGGAACAATATAGAAGCCCATAGCCAGATATTTCGGAGTGAGTGACCTTAGAATACTCAGCCCTAAGGGATGTTTTTATCAAATCCCTCCCCTCCGAGCTTAGGGAACCCAGTAGAAGATGAGGCAGAAAGAGTCTAAGAGCCAGAGGGGATGGAGGACACCAGGAGAAACAAGCTCACTAAGTCAACTGAGCAAAGCTCATATGAACTCACAGAGACTGAAGCAGCAAGCACAGGGCCTGCACAGGTCAACACCGTTGTGCTTATATTATGGCTTCCAGTTTAATGTTGTTATGGGATTCCTGAGTGTGTGAATGAGTGGGTCTCTGATTCTTGTGCCTTTGCTTGGGCTCAATGTCCTTCTGTTGGTTTGTACCATCCAACTTTAATGTGATAGTTTTTGTTTTATTTTGTTATATTTTATTTAGTTATATTTTTAAAAAATGGATGAATGAATAACCAGCAGGGTAAAGGTTAACAAGTGAACTGTTATTTCTGGGAGAGGGAAAATCAATTTTCTCCAATGGAGTGACACTGGATATATCAGCCACTCTAGAACAGACCTCATGTTTGGTTACAGTTTGGTGTTTTGTTTTGTTCTTGTTTGGGATAGTGTTTTCTCTCTCTCTCTCTCTCTCTCTCTCTCTCTCTCTCTCGGTTTTGTGTTTGTATTGCGTTTTGCTTGTTTGTTGAGAAAGAACTTAAAGTTGGATGGGTAGGGAGGAGGAGAGGATCTGGAAGGTCTTAGGGGAGGTAAGAATATGATCAAAATTTATTTAAATTAAAAATTGCTTTAAATAATACAAAATTCTCTATGCTCTATCTTTTTATCCTTTCTCCTCCAGCCCCAATAGCCATTAATTTAAAATTTATCATCATCATCATCATGCAGAATTCAGAAGACAACTTCTTGTAGTTGGTTCTCTCCTACCTTTATGTGGATTCCAGGGTTGAAAACTCAGGTGACCAGGGTTTCACAGCAAGAATTTTCACCTATTGAGGCATCTCACCAGTCCTACTCACTGATTTTTCTAAGACAAGGTGTGGCTATGTAGCCCAAGCTGGACTCTGGATCCTCCAGGATGGACTCTGTATCCTCCTGCTTCAACCTCTCAAATGGTAGGATTAAGGGCGTGTGCTACTCTATTCACCAACCCCCGCCCCTTTGTCACTGTCATCATAGTTTTGCCTTTTCAAGAATATCACATTATTGGAATCACATGGTATGTCATCATGCTAGATTTCCCCTCTTCATTTTTAAGGTTTATCCATGCCTTTTCATGACTTGCCTAGCCATTTCTTTTTATTCTTGAATTAATATTCTATTATATGGATTACCACAGTACTTTACCTGCTCAAGTAAATTTTGGTTGTTTTCAATTATGGGCACTTATGAGAAAGCTATTATAAATATTTATGTGCAGAATTTTTTTAGCATGACCCCAGGCAGTTCTGAGGCTGAGGCAGGTTTATTTTTTCCCAATCTGTTTTTGTGCCATTTTAATTACGTGCAAGTAATAAGGTCAAGCAGTATAATAAACACAAATAGTTAAGGAACAAGCAAGGCAATAAACAAAGTCCCATGATCACTCCTGTGATCACTGTTTCTGTGCAGACTTTTTGTGTGGACTTATTTTTAAGTCATTGGGGTGAATAGCCAGAAATACAACTCTTGGGTTATGTGGGAAGATGATGTTTATCTTTGTAAGAAACACTTAAACTATATCCCGAAATGATTGTTCTGTTTTGCACTCCCATTATCAGTTAATGAATTCCTGTTTCACATCCTCATCAGCATCTGATGTTTTCAGTGTTCAGAATGCAGCATTTCTAATAAGTGTGTGTTGATAGTCATTTTAACTTTCAATTTCCTTAATGACACACGATGTTGAGCATCTTTTACTGGTTCTTCTTTGCTGTCTGTATATTTTCTTTGCTGAGGATCGGCTCAGAAATTTTGCCCATTTTAAAGTTGGGTTGTTTCCTTGTTGTCTTTGAGTAGTTCCTTGTTGCATGCGGCTGTATTTTTGTAGTGGAATGCATGATTAGCTGATGGGACACCCTAGTTTGATCCCCAGCACCAAAGAAGTTCTTTGCATGTTTTGAATACCAGGGCTTCCTGGTATTCCTTCCTTTCTCTCTTTTTGTTTGAGACAGAGTTTCTCTGTGTAGTCTTGACTGTTCTATAAATTGCTCTGTAGACCAGGCTGGCCTCCAACTCAGAGACCTGCCTGCCTCTGCCTCTAGAGTTCTGGAATTAAAAGTGTTCATCAGCACTTCCTGGAAAAATTTTGTATTTTAACAATACATAACTTACTGACATTTTCTTTCGTATGGTGTCTGTGTAATGTCAGATCTAAAGAGTCATTGCTAAAGACCAGGTCACCTATATTTTACTTGTTAAATTTTAAGAATTCCATAATTTTGCATTTAAAAATTCCAATTAATTTACTTTAACCCAGATATAGTTTCCCTCCCTCTTCTTTTCCTAGACCTCCCCGCCCCCATCCACTTCTTCCTTTCTTCTCAGAAAAGGGAAAGTCTCTCATGAATCTCAACCAGCACTGCCTTATCAAGTTGCAGTGAGACTAGGTGCATCTTCTCTTAAGGCTAGATAGGGCAGTCCAGAAGAGAGAAAGGGTCCCTAAGGCAGGCAACAGAATCAAAGACAACACCTGCTTCCACTGTTAGGTGTACCACATGAAGACCAAGCTGTTACATACTTGCAGAGGGTCTTGGTGAGTCCCATGCAGCCTTCTTGGTTGGCAGTTCAGTCTCTGTGAGCCCCTATGGGCCCAGGTTAGTTGAATCTGTGGGCTCATACAATCTTTCTCTCCCTCTTTCACAGGACTCCCCAAGCTCCACCAGCTTAATATTTGGCTGTGGGTCTTTGCATATGTTTCCCTCAGCTGCTGGATAAAGCCTCTCTGATAGCAGTTATGCTAGGCTCCTGTCTGTAAGTATAGCAGAATGTCATTAGTAGTGTCAGGGGTGGGCTCCCTCTTATGGCATGGGTCTGAAGTTGGACCAGTACATTGATTGGCCAGCCACTCCCTCAATTTATGTTCCATCTTTACTCCAGCATGTCTTGTAGGCCAGACAAATTGTAGGCCGAAGGTTTTGTGGTGTTCAGATCCCTTCACTGGCAGGCTAGGGAGATGGTAAGACCAGGCTTCAATCCCCCATTGGTAGGAGTCTTACCTAGGGTCACCTTCATATAATCATGGAAGTTTCCATTGCCCTGAGTGTCTAGCTTTTCACAGAGGTGCCCCTCTCCCATTCCAGTTGTCTCTTCCAGTATTCTCTCCCTCTGTTCTCTTCTCACCTGATCCCTCCTGTTCCCAACCCTGTTCCTGATCCTGTCCAGTCCCCTGTCCCAGTCCACCCACGATGTCTATTCTATTTTTCCTTCTTGGGGAGATTCATGTGTCCCCCTTGATCCCTCCTTGTTACTTAGCCTCTCTGGATCTGTAGATTGTAACAAGATTATCCTTTACTTTACATCTACTATCCACTTATAAGTGAGTACATATCATGCATGTCTTTCTGGGTCTGAGTTACCTCACTCAGGATGATATTTTCTAGTTCCATCCATTTGCCTGCAAATTTCATGATGTCATTGTTTTTAATAGCTGAGTAATATGCCATTGTGTACATGTACCACATTTTCTTTATCCATTCTTCAGTTGATGGGCATCTAGGTTGTTTTCAGTTTCTGGCTATTATGAATAAAGCTGCTATGAACATAGCTGAGCAAGTGTCTTTTTGATATGGTGGATCATCCTTTGGGTATGTGCCCAGGAGTGGTATAGCTGAGTCTTGAGGTAGATCTATTCCAAATTTTCTGGGAAGTTGCCAAATTGATTTCCATAGTGGTTATCTTGTGGTTTTATTGCTGTAAACAGACACCATGATCAAGGCAACTCTTATAAAGACATTTAATTGGGATTGCTTACAGGTTCAGAGGCTCAGTCCATTATCATCAAAGCAGGGGCATGGCAGCGTCCAGGCAGGCATTGTGCAGGAGGAACTGAGAGTTCTACATCTTCATCTGAAGGAGAAGACTGGGTCCTACGTGGTTAGGAGGAGGGTCTCATTGCCCACCCTCTCAGTGACACACTTCCTCCAACAAGGTCATACCTCCTAGAAGTGCCACTCCCTGGGCCAAGCATATTCAAACCATCACGGTGGTTGTACAAGTTTGCACTCTCACCAGCAGTGGAGGAGTGTCCCCCCTGCTCCACATCCTCGCCACCATGTGCTGTCACGAGTTTTTGATCATAGTCATTCTGATAGGTATAAGAGGGAATCTCAGAGTCATTTTGATTTGCATTTCCCTGATGGCTAAGAATGTTGAACATTTCTTTAAGTACTTCTTGGTCATTAGAAATTCCACTGTTGAGAATTCTCTTTTGATAAGTACCCCATTTTTTAATTATGTTATCTGATTTGTTGAGGTTTAGTTTCTTGAGTTTTTTTAAATTTATTTTAAAATTATTAAAAGTTTAGATATTAACCCTCTGTCAGATGTAGGATTGGTGAAGATCCTTTCCCAATCTCTAGGCTGCTGTTTTGACAGTGTCCTTTGCCTTACAGAAGCTTTTCAATTTCATGAATTCTCATTTATCAATCAACTGTTGAACTTAGTGCCTGTATGATTGATGCTCTGTTCATAATTTTGCATTTTATATTAAGGCTTATAATCAATTTTGATCTATTTTGTGAAGAAGTAAGTTCTGTCTAGATAAATGCTTTGGCATGTAGATGTCCAGTTGTCCCAGAAACATTTGTTGTTTAAAAAAAATCATCTTTTCTCCATTAAATTACCTTTGCTCCTTTGTTCAAGATCATTGATTAGATCTGGGCTTACTTCACTTCCATGTTCTCTATCTTATTTTTTTGTTATGGAAAAAGTGTTTATTTTGAAATTATTTTAATTTAGAAATAGAAAACGTCATAGGAAGGAGGAAAGAAACAAAAACCACAAAGCATCCAGGCAACGTTTTACTTCATGAGCTTGTCACCCCCCTCATTGGTTCACTCATCCCATGATGAGAAAGGACTCAGCCACCCACAATAATGTTATTAATAGGGATACGGATCAGTTTCACAAAGAAGTCAATAAATCCGATAATAGCAAATCCTATCTCTGTGGCTATGGTGATCTTCTGGAATTCTTTTCTGTAGGATTTGGTGCGTCTTTTAACCAGCTGAAGTGAGTCCTTTACAAACTGCCAACTTGGCTCAACAAACTGCATTCCTGATCCATGTTTGTGGGATGGCGGTTTGAGAGCGTAGAGACACATAGCTTGGGAGAGAATTCTATTTTATTTTACTAATAGACTTATCTATTCTTTCACCAGTACTATATGTCTATTTATTACAGAGTTAGAGTAAGTCTTGATGTGAGGTAGCACCAGTTCTCACTGTTTCTTCTCTGACAATCTTATGATGGTTATTCTAGATCCTTCCTCTTTTAAGAGAAGTTTCTGAAACACTCTGTTGATGTTTAACAAATTTTAGGATTTTGTTTGGGGTTTCATTGAATCTCTAGATCAGTGGTTCTCAACCTTCCTAATACTACAACATTTTTTTACAGTTCCTCGTGATGTGGTGACCCCTGCCATAAAATTATTTTTGTTGCTACGTCATAACTGTAATTTTGTTATGGTTGTGAATCATAATGTAAATATCTGATATCCAGGAAATCTGATACATGACCCCCTTTGAGATCACATATCACCCACAAGTTTAGAACCACTACTCTAGATTGAGGTGGGCAGAACTGACATTTTGACATAATTTCTTCCTATATTGTATGTGTGTAATATCTTTTCATTTGCTTGTCTTTGGTTTCTATTATTAGAGCTTTGTATCTTTCCTCATATAGATCTTGTACATATTTTGATTAGGATTTATACCTAAGTAAGTTTTGGATGTTAACATAGATAATACTGTGCCTTTCAAAGTTTCAAATCTCTAGATATAAAATGTATTTGGAAGTATTTGCAACGTCACTAAGGGACACTAATATCTTGTTCAAAGTAAAGCATTTTTATAAACATGTTCATTCCCTGTTTATACAAAGGTAAAAATTTCATTTTTCTCTATCACTAGCTTTAAAGTGTATAGAATTCTTTACAAATGAACAAATAATGTAACATGTAAATTACATGTGATACACTTTATTGCTGTCCAATAAAAGAAACAAAAATTTAAAAAACAATAACAAAACAAAAAACAGCATTGCAGAAAAAAAGTTTCAAACCCCAACTGTTCCTTGCTGCTATATATAAAAAAGAAACAGTTGGTCTTTGTATCCTAACCTGGTTATCTTGCAACTTTTCCATAATTTATTAGTTACAAGAGGTTTATTTTTTTTCTTTGAAATTTTCCTTTTTTATTGAAAAGGAAGTAAAAACATTTTTATGATAGAATTGAAGATTTACGTGGGAAATATTTCTGACAAAATTGAAGAAATATATAGAAAAATACGTTAAAATTGACAGTTTTCATGGAAAATTAAAGAGTAAAATGGTAGACATAAAAAAACATTGCTAAATTAATTGAAAAAGGAAGTAGAAACATTTTATGATAGAATTGAAGATTTTTGTGGAAAATATTTCAGATAAAATTGTAGAAAAATATAGAATAACATGTTAAAATTGAAGATTATCATGGAAAATTACAGATAAAATGGTAGGCATAAAAATATTTCTAAGTTGATTGAAAGTGGAATTAAAAACATTTTCTGATAAAATTGAAGATCTACAAGGAAAATATTTCTTTTTTATTGAATATAATCTTCATTTATATTTCAAATGCTAAAACCTTTCTCGGTTTCCTCTTCCCCAAAAACCTCAACCCTTCCTCCCACCCCCTGCCTCCAAGTATATGCCCCTCCCCCTGACCCACTCCCACCTTCTCTCCCCTCAACTTCCCTTTGTTGGGACATCTATTGAGCCTTCACAGGACCAAGGACCACTCCTCCCACTGATACCTGACAAGGCATTCCTCTGCCACACTTTTGGCTGGAACCATGTGTACCCCTTGGTTGATGGTTTAGACCCTGGGAGTCCTGGGGCTTCTGGGTAGCTGTAAACCCCTTCAGCTCCTCCAGTCCGCCCTCCAACTCCTCCATTGGGGACCCCACTCCCAGACCAATGGTGGGCTGCTAGCATCCGCCTCTCTGTATGTGTAAAGCTCTGGCAGGGCCCCTCTGGAGACAACCATAGCAGGTTCCCTTTGGTATGCACTTCTTGTCGTCCCCAATAGTGTCGGGTTTAGTGACTGTTTATAGAATGAATCCCCAGGTAGGGCAGTCTCTGGGTGGCCTTTCCTTCAGTCTCTGCTCCCACTTTGTCTCCATTATTGCTCCTGTGAGTATTTTGTTCCCTTTCACAGAGGAACCAAAGCACCCCTACTTTAGTCCTCCTTCTTCTTGAGCTTCCTGTGGTCTGTGAATTGTAACTTGTTTATTTTGAGCTTTGGGGCTAACATCCACTTATCAGTGAGTGCATATCATGTGTGTTCTTTAGTGACTGGGTTACCTCACTCAGGATGACACTTTCTAGTTCCATCCATTTGCCTAAGAATTTCATGAATTCATTGTTTTTAATAGCTGAATAGTGCTCCATTGTATATATATACCACAATTTCTGTACCCATTCCTCTGTTAAAGGACATCTGGGCTCTTTCCAGCTTCTGGCTATTATAAATAAGGCCTCTATGAACATAGTGGGGCAGGTGTCCTTATTACATATTGGAGCATCTTCTGGGTATATGCCCAGGAGTGGCATACCTGGGTCCTCAGGTAGTATTAAGTCTAATTTTCTGAGGAACTGCCAAACTGATTTCCAGAGTGGTTTTACCAGCTTGCAATCCCACCAACAATGGAGAAGTGTTCCTCTTTCCTCACATCCTCTCCAGCATCTGCTGTCCCCTGAGTTTTTCATCTTAGCCATTCTGACTGGTGTGAGGTGGAATCTCAGTGTTGTTTTGATTTGCATTTCCCTGATGAATAAGGATGTTGAACATTTTTTTAGGTGTTTCTCAGCCATTCAGTATTCCTCAGTTGAGAATTCTTTGTTTAGTTCTGTACCCCATTTTTAAATAGGGTTATTTGGTTCTCTCAAGTCTAACTTCTTGAGTTCTTTGTATATATTTTGTTGAAGATATTTACTGGCCCTTTAAGTTGTAAATCCTTGCTCTCTTCTATACCTATAATCCTTAGGTTTGGTCTTCTCATTGTGTCCTGGATTTCCTGGAAGTTTTTGGGTTACAAACTTTTTGCATTTTGCATTTTCTTTGACTGTTGAGCCAATTTTTCTATGGTATCTTCAGCACCTGAGATTCTTTCTTCTATCTCTTGTATTCTGTTGTTGATGCTTGCATCTATGACTCCTGAATTCTTTCCAAGGTTTTCTATCTTCAGAGATGTCTCACTTTGTGATTTCTTTATTGTTTCTACTCCCATTTTTAGATCCTTGATGGTTTTGTTCAGTTCCTTCACTTGTTTGTTTGTGTTTTCCTGTAATTCTTTAAGGGATTTTTGTGTTTCCTCTTTAAGGGCTTTTACCTGTTGTCCCATGTTCTCCTGTATTTCTTTAACGGAGGTATTTATGTCCTTCTTGAAGTCCTCTATCAATTTCATGAGATGAGATTTTAAATCCAACTCATGCTTTTCCGGTGTGTTGGGGTATCCAGGACTTAATGTGGCACTTAATGTGGTGGGAGAACTGGGTTCTAATGTTGCCAAGTAGCCTTGATTTTGTTGGTAGGGTTCTTGCGCTTGCCTTTTGCCATCTGGTTATCTCTGTTGTTAGTTGGTCTTGCTGTCTCTCGCTATAGTTTGTCCCTCCTATGGGTCTGTTAGCCTGTGTCTGTACTCCTGGGAGACCAACTCTCTTCTGGCAGGGTCTGTTCACAGAAGGCTGTGTAGCTGTCTGGCTCCCTGGTGCAAATGGTGTCCAGAAGGGAAGACTCCTGTCCCAGCAGCTCCACTGATCATATGCCCTGTGATCTACTAGCTGTACCCCTTCAGAGAGAAGGTGGAGATCTCACCTCCATGCTCAGGACTGAAAGCACTTCTGGGAGATCACTCTTTCCTGGCAGGCTGTGCACAGAAGGCTGTGGAGTCGCCTGACTCCCTGGTACCTGAAATTTTCAACATAGGTAATCATATCTTCTGACAGAGACAGTTTCATTTATCATTTCTTCTGTTCCAGTCTGCATACCTTTTATTTCCTTTCCTTTATTTCCTGTTCTTGTCTTAATGGCTTATAGTATGATGTTAAATAGGAGTAATGAAAACAGACATTCTTACCTTGTGTGTGTATTTGTGTGCATGTATGTATGTGTGTACAAATGCACATGTATGTGGATGCTAAAGTTTAAACCCAGCATTATTCCTCGGGAGCCATCCACCCTTTCCTGAGGTAGAGTCTTTCATTGGGGCATGGGACTTGACAATTAGAGTAGGTAACTGGTCAGCAAATCCAGGGGGTCCTTGTGTCTCCACCTTCTGGTATTGGAATTACAAATGCCTGTTTTGTACATGGGTGCTGGAGATTGAACTTGAGTTCTTAAGCTTGTACAGCAAACATTTTACTAACTGAGCTCTCTCTCCAGCCCCCAACAATGTTCCTCATAGCAAAAGAATTCTCTGAATTATGTACATTGGTTGACGTCTCTTTGGCCTCACTATGATAGAATTTTTCAGAATTCATTAGTCTTTCTTTATGTCCCATAGCACTGACAAATTTTCAAGAGTACAGACTAGTTATTTTTAGGCTAGCCCTCAATTTGAGTTTTTCTAGTAATTTTCATTATATTTGGGTTATACATTTTGGTAGGAAGATCACAGGAGTGATGGTATGTTCTTTTTGGTACATAGTATCAGGAGGCATACAATGTCTATTTTTCCCACTAATGGTGATCACATGGTTAAAGAACGTCTTCCAGATTTCTCCACAGTAGAGTTACTATACTTAATAGTATCTGGTGGAAAGATGCATCACACTTATTGTAATTATATGACTATTCAGACTTGAACCTATTAGTTTTTAGATTCATCTGAAACAATTATCATGACTGGAATTATCAAATGGTGATTTCCAAATGCTATCATTCTTTTAGCATTGTTTTTTCTCATGTAAAGTCTCCTTTTTCTTATACCTGCAGGGGTAAGGATATATTTCAATCTATCTATCTGTCTGTCTGTCTGTCTGTCTGTCTATCTATCTATCTATCCCTCCATCCATCCATCCATCCACCATGTATCTATCTATGTATCTATGTATCTATCTATGTGTCTATCTATCTGAATATATATGGAGATATATACATGTATGTGTGAATATATATATCTTAATGAACTCAGCAAGTTATAGCATATTAATATCATTCTTTATATTAAAGTTCAAATGTCCTATATTCAACTAGGAAAAAGCCAGGTACTTCATAGGGAAAAAATCAATAAGACATATAGAAGGAGTTTTAATTATATTGGTTGACAATACCATGGAGGCTGAGAAGTTTTACTGTGGTCATCTTTGAGCTCAAGATACAATCACTCAACCTTGGCCCAGGCTTAAGGATCAAGAACCCAACAGTACATAGACATATGCTGGTATCCTGAATTCAAATGCCTGGAGTCCAAAGTACCTGAAGTCCTGATGTCCATGGGCAGCAACTAAAGAAAACATTCTCATTCTTGAAGGAAGAATTGGAGAGAGAAAATGTCCCCTTCTTCCTCTCCATTCCATCTGGGTCCTTATCTAATTAGGTGATTATTGATCCTATTTGAAGTGGATCTGCCTCATTCAGTTTGCTGACCAATACATGAGTCTTCTCTGGATACACATACCTGGAAGCAGTGATTTACCACTTTGCTAGTAACCTTCAGTCCTATCAAGTTGATACACAAATTTAAACACCACTCCATTCAAGCTGCTCCTGCATGCTTCTAGTCTTTGTGACTCCATCTTTCTTTGAGCAGTTCTTTATTTTCTCACACCAGAAGATGTTCCAGACTTCTTATATTTTCAATTCCCCAGCTCTGGAATGAGCCAGATTTCCAAGAAGCTTGGCTGTTTTGGCCAGATAATGACAATTAGAAACCACAATATGGACACTCAGTGTTTATTATAATAGTTAAGAGTCTGCTTTTTTATTTATGAAGACACTGGATTCACACTGTTGACAACTAAATGCACTTTGTTGCAAGTGATAAGAGGCAGACCGTGTCTTTCTGTTTTGATATCTTCTAAAAGCAACTTATACCTGATGACATATTACCACAGTGATTAAGGCAAAGAGGTCAGTGAAGTTGGGCTGTAACACTTCGAATTAATGAGAACTTGCTGTGTGTCATTGAGTGTGCTGGGAACTTTAGAAAGTTGTTCTCTGACTCCCTATGGGAATTCTGGAAGATGGAGTGAGACTGGTCTGATTGGCTAGTAATAGCTGAACCAGGAGAAGAACTCAGCAAGATGGCATGAGACCCTACCTACTGTAGGAGAAAACAAACGCATCCCTGGTATTTGGAGAAAGCACTCTAGTGTAATAAGCTATGAACTGAAAACTTGATGTTCTCATCCTAGTTTTGCCGCCCACTGGTTATGAAATAGCCATATAGTCTCTTCAAACATTAGTTTTACTGTCTGGCTACATCATATGTTTTTTAAAGGAAATAAAATTAAGTCATGACTTGAAAGCAGATTTGCAAGCTCTAAAATGCTACACAAATGGAAACGGCTACTATTTATCTGGATATATGAGCCTGGAGTCTCTTCTGCCAGAGACCATAATTTTCGTAGGAATTAAAATTGAGCTAAACTCAGTGGCACAAGCTTGTAATCCCAGCACTTTGAAAGTGGATACATGAAGATGTTCTGTATGGTATAAGGAATAACCTATGCCAGCCATATTTTAGGGTTAGAATGAATGTTTAAGTATACTGGAAGCCAAAGTAAAATAATAAATAGCAAATGATTGATAGGTAGATAACAAAACAACAACTTAGATGCTCAAAACATCCAGTAGACATCAACTAAGAAACCCCCCCCAAACAGTCAGATGACCTTCACCATAAAGAGATTCCCTTGAGTGAGGCTTCCAAGTAAAAACAAAAACAAAATAAAACAAAAACAAACAAACAAACAAACAAAAAAGACCAAATAGCAATAGAAAGAGATAACATCACTAAGTTATCTCCAGACATCCAGCAGAAACTGACCTCGGACCTTGAGGCAGTCAACTGAAGTTTCTCATTGTGCTTTCTCTCCATGACTGTACTCCCAATGATAGAACTGTCCATGGCTGAAATTGCAGCTTTGCTTTTCTGCTGTAGGCATGATATATACTGTGGGATGAATAATAGTTACATCGATTAGAAATGGTTTACCCTCTAGCTATTTTTAAGGACACATTATTTTAACTCTTTGGCTGTTTTGTGATTGTTGTCTCTCTCTGTCACAGAGTCAGGCAGAAGAGGCCATCCTGAATCAAGTGAACTTGGAGGACACTTTGAAACAAATATGCTTCAATCTGAAATGGGTCGGGAACAATCCCAATTTTAAACTTAGCTTCTTAGTGAATTCAAACAGCACATGGCAATTTACCAATGTACATTATAGAAGACAGAGAGTTTGAGGATACTCTGTGCCACACAGTGAATTCTGGGTCAGCTTAGACTAAATAGTGAGATCTTTCCTCAAAAAAAAAAAAAGAAAAAAAGAAAAAAAAATCAAAGCTAACTGTGGTGTAATCTCAGTACTAGGGATGTAGGGGCAGGATGATCAGGAGTTCAAGGTCACCATTGGCTGCACAGAGAGATGGAGGCCAGCCTGAGCTACATGATTCTATCTCAATAAAGAAAAGGAAAGAAGGAAAGAAAGATAAAGAAAAGAAATAAAGCCAGGTCAGAGTAACAAACACCTTTAATCCCAGCATTTGGGAGGCAGATGCAGGTAGATCTCTCTGAGTTCAAGGCCAGCTTGGTCTACAGAAAAATTTCTAGGACAGCAAGGGCTACGCAGAGAAACCCTGTCTCCAAAAACAAAAACAAACAAGAACAGGAAGAGAGAGACAGAGAGAGAGAGATGAGAGAGAGAGAGAGAGAGAGAGAGAGAGAGAGAGAGAGAGAGAGAGAGAGAGAGAGAAAGAGGGAGAGGAAGGAAGGAAGATTATATTTTATATTGAGAAACGTTTTTCCATGTATCAGGGGATTCTAGGGAAGTCCTTTGGCAAATTTTAAATTGGCTAATGATTCTAAACTTACTGCACATTATATTTCTTAGTAGCAATGATAAGTAGCCTTTAGGATGGCCCTCAATGATTCTTACTTTTTTTTCATTAATCCTTTTTACAGTCCAGTCTTCATCCCCCTCCCAGTCTGCCTTCCAACCGCTCCCCATCCCATACTTCTCCCCACCACCCACTGCCATCTCCAAAAGGATGTCCCCACCCACCCCCACTCCCACCCCACCAGAACTCCCCACTCCCTGGAGCATCCAGTCTCTTGAGGGTTAGGTGCATCTTCTCTGAGTCCAGACCCGGCAGTCCTCTGCTGTATGTGTGTTGGGGGCCTCATATCAGCTGGTGTATGCTGCCTGGTTGGTGGCCCAGTGTCTGAGAGATCTAGGAAGTCCAGGTTAGTTGAGACTGCTGGTCTTCCTATGGGACCACCCTTCTCCACAACTTCTTCCAACTTTTCCTTAATTCAACCACAGGGGTTCCCAGCTTCTGTCCATTAGTTGGGTGTTTGTATCTGCATCTGACTCTTTCGGCTGCTGGTTGGGCCTCTCGGAGGGCAGCCCTGATTCTTATTTTTGATATTGATGTTTATGTGTAAATCCCTTCCCTGTGGGTGTAAATTAACACATACAGACTAGTGTTAGATTTCATGTATATGACAAAGGTGATGGGATTTGACTTATGTGTTTAGATTCCATAGGACTGAGACTTCTATCTTACTAAATAATGATTCTTTACCTTGGTGTAGGGTATGTGTGTGTTACAGGATATCAAACCCAGGGCCTCTCACATTCTATCAATTGTTTTACCTGTCTTACACTCCTAGTCCCTTTGTTAGCTTTGATGAAGCAAGTTGCCATGCTGGAGAAGTCATGTGTCAGGAAACCGAAGACCAGGGACTGAGGGGGTTCACAGTCCAATAGTCATTGAAGAATTGAAAATATGACAATAACCACCTGATCTTGGGTGTGGTCCTTCCTCTACTGATTCTTCTAATGATCCCTAAACCCTGACTGACACCTTTCTTGTAGTCTTATGAGGCCCTGAGGCAGAGAACTTGAGTTAAGTTGTGCTTAGATTCCTGACCCATAGAGACTATAAGACAAATAGGGTTGTTGTTCTAAACAACTAAATTTGTGGATGCTACTCAACAATAGATAACTAATACAATAACCACCTCTTACATAATTCCTCTGCTCTGTTCTTTCCTATATTTCATACAGCTCCTTATTTCCCCTCCCTTAAGCTAATCTTAAATTTCTGCATTTCCTTCTAAACTTTGTCACTGTATCCTTCTGGAAATCTCACTGTACAATTAAGGGGCTCCCTTATAGGTTATAAAATATGTGTATAGAGCTGATGAGATGGTTCAGCAGGTAATGGCATTTGCCACTGAACCAACAGTTTGAGTTCAGTCCTCAGGAGAAAAGCTACTCCTACAAATTGTCTTTTGACCACTATGGTGCATGCCATAGTGAGAGAGTGAGAGAGAGAAAGAAAAAGAGAGAGAGAGAAGCCGGGCAGTGGTGGTGCACGCCTTTAATCCCAGCACTTGGGAGGCAGAGGCAGGAGGATTCCTGAGTTTGAGGCCAGCCTGGTCTACAAAGTGAGTTCCAGGACAGCCAGGGCTACACAGAGAAACCCTGTCTCGAAAAACCAAAAAAAAAAAAAAAAAAAAAAAAAAACCAAAAAGAGAGAGAGAGAGAACATGTACATACAATAGTTAGATAAATAGTATAATAAAATAAAACTATGAGAAATGTTCACTATTTATAAAAAATGTTAATATTCTTCAAATTAATTCATAAATTTCATGAAATTGTAATAATTTTACATTGATCTTACATATATAAATTGTATTCCTTTGGAGAGATAAAGATCTAGAAATAACCAGGAAAATTCTGAGATGACTAATGACTAATGAGTAACCACCAGTCTTAGCACTTGCTGAAAGAAAGTGTGAGGCTGGAGAAATTAAAGCATAGTGGTACTGATTCAAAATGGAAAACTAGATTAATGGAATACAGCAGAATGCTTTTAAAAATTAGATTCATGAAGAATTTAGCATATTAACAAGGATACATTTATTTGTGAAAAGATAAATTGTGCAATTCACTTGTGATTTGGCAAAAATAAAATCATATCTCCATCTTATTGCTTATGCCCAAATAAACTCCAAGTGTTCCAAAAATATAAATATTAGGGGCTGGAGAGATGGCACAGCATTTATAAGCGCTTACTTCTCTTACTGAAGACACAGGTTAGGTTCTCAGCATCCACGTGTTAGTTCACAGCCCTCTGTAATAACAGTTCCAGGGAATATAACATTCTCTTCTGGCCTCTATTGGCTCCCTCATGTATATGGTGCACACAAACTCATGTGGGCATACACACATACATATAAATAAGTAAATAAATAAATAAATAAGAAACAAATTACTTTAAAAATGTTTTAAGCCCTCATATTTTATGGAAAAAAGGAAATGGAAACCCCATGCCCACCAGTAGGTGAATTGATAAGCAAATTATGTCACAACTGCGCATGAGGGGACTGCTTGGCAAGAGAGGTATGGATTTCTGATGCAAGCAACAACTGGGATGAATCTCAGAGTTGTTATATGAACTGAATGAAGCCTTCTTCTCAGAAAAAAAAAACCTCAATTTTTATGTTTTTCAAGATAACATAAAACATTGGATAGAAGTAGGAACAATAGTACCTCAGCGAGAAGGTTGATTTTGAAGGGTCATTACAAGGATGGAAATATGTATTTTGATAGAGATGTGAGTTACATGGGCTCATGTTTTTATTGAAACTGATTGAACTTTTCACTAAGATATGAACATTTCGTTTTATGCAAATTATACCCCAATAAAAATTAATGTTATTATTAGTTTTAACAGTGCTCAAAGTTTTAAAAGAAAGCATGAATAGATGTTTTATAGCCAACAGTGAGAAAGGGCTTTTCCATGTGACTCAAACCCCAGAAAATTGGAAGGAAAAGATATTTTCAGCATACTTTGCTTTGTTAGTTTATTGAATTGTTACTTTATTTATGTAGTATTAAATGCTAAAGAATTGCTTTCCAAGATTGTCCATTAACTTGAAAATAAACACCCCAATCATTCCCAATAACTTGAAAATACATACTTTACATGGACTATTAACCAGTCCAGATACTATAAGAACAGGCTTTAGACAGATAATTGTTTTTATTTTTTTATTATTTGAAATTAAAATATAATTATATCATTTCTCCCTTCCTTTTCCTTCCTCCACTTATTCCCATCTACTTACTCTCTTTCAAATTCATGGTGTCTATTTCTTTACTTGTATCTATGTGATTTCAAGGCTGAGCATTTGGTATTAGACAACCAATTTAGAGGTTCTTTCCTGTAGAAGACTGTTTCTCCTGCTCTCAGCATTCCTTAGTTGCCTGTAGTTCTTTGTCTTGAGTTGAGCTTTCCTCATTCCATGGTAGCATGTCTATCAGTGTTGTCCTTGTTCAGGTCATGTTTAGGCAGCCTTACTGTAGAGATTTCATGGATGTAGCTTCTCTGACATTTCTAGGAGACACAATCTCACAGTAAACTTCCTCTTCTTACAATCTTTCCACCTCCTCATGTGTAGGAGTTGTGTATCCCTTGGGACTAAGCTTCACAACTCTGCGTTTTGATTGGTTGTGGTTTTCTGTAATGGTCTCCATCTGTTGCATGGAGATGTTTCTTTGATGAAGGATGAGACTCACACTTATCTGTGAGTACAAGGATAAACATTTGAAATGTAGTTAGGAATTACTCTGGTTTAGGAAAGTGGTGGTAGTGTATTCTCCTCCAAGATCCATGATCTCACTAGATCAAGGTAGCTTACTAGGTTTCCAGTTCCAAGCATGATTTCCTTCTTGCTGAGTGGACCCTAAGTCTAATTAGACAGCTGTTGGTTACTGCCAAGGTATGCATACTACTACTACTGCACCATTATGTACAATGTTCCATATTGGTCATTGGTTTACTTCATAGACTAGATGGGTACTTTATAAACAATGCAATTATGTCTTCTACTTCTGAAGGCTGAAAACTCTGTGGTCAAGGCACTGGAAGATCCAGTGTTTAATGAGCAGTCATTCTTTATATGTGGGCCTCTTTTTTCTTTAATGCACCTTCACATGATTAATGGACAGAAAGGAACTTAAAAGATTTCCCAGGCCTCCTTTATAAGATCACTAATCACATTCACGAAGGTGGAGCCTTCCAAAGGCTTTACTTAAAACTAACACCATGTGGGCTCAACATATGAATTTTTGGAGAACACATACATGGCACAAAGAAATTAGTAGATGTCAAAGTAAGGATCTTGATAATAGAAAGAATACTCTGGATTGACTGGGTAGGCTCAATCCAATTACAAAGGTACTTACAAGTGAAGGAGAAAGGAGGAAAGTTAGAGAAGTGTAACAAGTTATGGAAATAAGAGAGGAAGAGAGGGGAAGAGGAGACAGGAGGGGAAGGTGGAGAAAGGAGAGAAATAAAAACTTTTCATTTCTGACTTTGAAGGAAGTGGTCATAAACCAAGGAATGTGGGAAGCCTTTAAAAGTTGGAATTGGTAAGGAAAGAAATACAGAAATATTCCCCTTAATGCTAAAGAACATGTCCTTTTCTTTCAGCCCTGAAAATCCATTTCAGGCTCTGACCTCCAAAACTGAGGATTGAACCCAGGGTCTTGTGCATGCTGAGTATGTTTTCTTTTTTCTATTGATTTATTTAGTGTGTGCACATGTGTGCATGTGTCATGGTGCACATGTGAAGGTCAGAGGACAACTTGTGGGAGGGAACTCTCTCCTTCCGTTATGTGGTTCCCAAGGATTGAATTCAAGTTGTTAGGTTTCGTGGCAAATACTTTTACGTGCTAACCCATCTTGCTAACCTGAGTATGTCATTTCAGCCGTGGTTGTGGTCATTTGTTATGCCAGAGATAAGAAACTAATACAAATTGCTAAAAAAATTAAAACTATGTAAAGTGTATTGTGGAAATTATTGTCAATAGTCTGTCCTCACTCAACTGTTCCCCTTGAACTCTACATAGTAAATATTTGTATTAACAAATAACTCTACATAGTAAATATTTGTATTAACATCTAGCTGCTTCTTCTTTTTCTACTGGGCTTGAATATGTATATATTTGTGTGTATGCATGGGCTTGGAGGCAACAGGAAAATCTTAGGAGTCACCCATAGGAGGATCATTCACCTCCTTCTAGGCAGTCACTCATTGACTCAGAATTCATCCACTAGGCTAGATTGGCTGGTCAAAGAGTCTCAAGGATTCTGATACGTCTGTCTCTGCAACATTGGCATTACAAGCGTAGGCTACCATACCTACCATTTTTATGTGGGCTGTGAGGATTGAATTCAGGTGGCTGTGCTTGCAAGGTATGTATTCTATCTAGCAACTGAGCCATCCTTCACTCTTATACGTAAACATATTTTCTTACTTTCTGCCTTTGTACACAAGGATAATCCCATACACGGACTATTGCTTACTTTTCTTCAGATAACAATACAAGATAGATAAATTCAATCATGTAAAGTTAAGCATTTGTCAAATAATATCCTAAGTAGAATCAAGGGATAAACTTAGGGAAATATTTGTACAAAACCCACACTAAAATTCAAAAGCTGATTATTCATTGATAGAAAATTGTTCAAGTAAATTATGTTGTATTTATAGAATGATTTCAAATACACAATAACAAATAAACAAGGCACTTTCAAAATACTATGTACATACAAATCCTTTGTTTATAAATAGCATAGAAAATAGAAAGAGTGTGTAGCAAATTATAAGTAATGGTTATCTTGGGGATTATAAAGGACTTTTTATTTTCTTCATTAAATATTTGTGTAATGTTCAATTTTTAATATGTGGCATCACTTTAATTATCAGAAAAGGTTAAATCAAATAGTCTCATCCCCATACCCTTTACTAGTTATGGCTCTATTTTGCTGTTGGTTCATTATATCTCTGGTAAACTGTAAGAGAAAATGAAATTAGAAATGTTGGAATTTCATTATTGAGACTGAATTTTTAGCATTAGAAGTATCGAAAGGTGTGGCAGAGGTGTTTACTACTTACCAAATTTTCCAGTCCTCTTAGAATTTGGTGAGACCATTGGCTAGTTCTGGCCAATGGGTTGTGCAATTTAATAGCTGCTGTGCAATCAAACTACTCTTTCTCTAATATGACAACCATAAGCTAGATGAGTCAGCCACAAAGACTGTAGAGCCTTCCTTTGCTTGCCTGTCTGAGTTACCACTTAGAAAGGAACTACTCTGAAAAGCTGCTAGACCTGCAGTAGATTTTGCATAAATAAGATCCCCTACTTCGACAGAGTCTTCTCTACAGCCCAGACTGGTCTTAAACTCATGTTCTCCCTGATCTAAACTCCTGAGTGCTGGGATTATAGGCATGCATCAGCATAACTAGCCAAATACATTTCTTGTTTGTGTATGTGGGAAGTCGTTTCAAAATATTTCTTTTCAAAGTTTAAGCCAGCCTAACACAACTAATAGAAAAGAGTGTCCAGTAATCTATGTGGTCCTTAAGAGTCCTGGAGGAAAAGGCAAGGTCATAAGCCAGGCCTGGCTATAGGATGTAACCTAACAGGATGTAATCATGAATTGCATGGATTGATAGGGATAATTCTTTCTCACCCATGATCAATATAACACTTGCCCATACAGCTGTGTACCCTGCTATTCCACAGATTTTGTTTTGAGACCAGGTCTTACTTCATTGCTCAGACAGGTCTCATGATTATGCCTCAACCTCCCAAGAGCTAGGATTTTGTTTGTGCTACCATGCCCAACTATTATTAAATCCTCGACTTCAGTAGCTTCCTTGAGAAATCACTAAATGATCCTGAACACTTTTCTGTTATTCCTTCAACATTCAAAGTCATAGGCGGAGTAATGGAATTGGCCATGTAGAGTCCCCAGGGGATAGAAGGAAAAATATTTTTCACTGGGAAAATCACAAGAGGTCTTATAATATAGCTCAGTAGTAACACACTTGCCTAGCATTCCCAAGTGCCTGAATTTGATCCCCACCAATGCCCCCCACCAAAAGCCACAAAACAACTTACAAACTAGAAGAAAACAATGCAAACCATATGTCTGATAAAGGACCAGAAGCCAGGCTATATAAAGAACTCCTACAACTCAGTAATGATAAGATACACAATCCATTTGAAAAATGGACAAAATACTTGAACAGAGAATGAAGATATAGAAATGGCCATGGAGCACTTGAAAAAATAAATTCATAGCTGGATGTGGTGACACATTCCTTTAATCCCAGCATTTAGGAGGCAGAAGCAGGTGGATCTCTGTGAGTTCGAGGCCAGCCTCGTTTACCTACTGTATTTCAGGCAAGCCATGGCTACATAGAGAAACCCTGACTCAACAAACAAACAAACATTAGCCATGAGGGAAATGCAAATCAAAGTCACTTCACACGTACTAGAGTATGAATAATTTTTTAAAAGGGAAGTGTTGACAATTGGAATCTTTGTATATTGCTCACGTGGAAGCAAAATTATGAAGCCTCTGTGGAAAATTGTTTGATATTTCTTTTAAAGGGTAAACACAGACTCACCATATAAGCCAGTAATTCCACTCTTAGGCATGCACTCAAAGCAATTGGGGACAAGAATTCAAGCAAATATAAGTATATGAATATTTATAGAAGAGTTATTTATAATAATAAAAATTATAAACAAGGCACAAATGGTCACAAACTGGTGAGTGAATAAATGAAATGTGATATTTGCAGTACAATTTAATATTTTCAACTCTAAAAAAAGGAGGAAATATTGACACATACTACAATGTAGATGAGCCTTGAAAGCACAATGCTGGGCTGGAGAGATGGCTCAGCAGTTAAGAGCACTGACTTCTCTTCTGAAGGTCCTGGGTTCAAATCCCAGCAACCACATGGTGGCTCACAACCATCTATAATGAGATCTGATGCCCTCTTCTGGTGTATCTGAAAACAGCTGCAGTGTACTTACAATAATAAATAAATAAATCTGAAAAAAAAAAAAGAAAGCACAATGCTAAGTGAACACAACAGGTCACCTATTCCATGGTTACGTTTATAGGAATCACTGAACAAAATTAATACAGATAAATGCAAAGTAGACTAGTGGCTGCTATATAAGCTGGGGTTAGGGAGTAATAAATAATGACTGATAAATGAGTATGGGAGTTTTCTTTTGAAGTGATGAAAGTGATTTAGAACTAGGAAAGGGGAATAGTTCACATGATATGTGTAATAAATGCCATTAAATTAATAATTTTTGTAAATGTAATCAATTAATGAAAGCATTGTCTAGGACATGAAATGGTTCAGTGGGTAAAAAGACTCTTGTTGCAAGTCTGATGACCTGAGTTCAATCTCTGGAACCCAGGTGATGGAAGGAGAGAACTGGCACCTGGAAGTTGTCCTCTGATCTGCACATGCACACTCTAGTAAATTACATGCCCCACAATTATACCTCTAAATACCTAAGACAAATGAAAGCTCAAGTGTACAGAAGAAAATTATATTCTGGTGTCATAGCCTTTTTGTTCAAATTAGGCAAAAGGTCCGATTTTCTACTAACTGACAAATATCTAAATGAAACATGGTATAATCATGTTACTCAGCACTGGAGCAGTGAAACATGCTGCAGCATCTATGAACCTCAGAAATATTTTGCTCATTAAAAAAACTCAGGCACAACCCCCACCCCATATACATACTATCATTCCATCTATAGAAACGTTCCATGAAATACAAAAATATAGTAACAGAAAGCAGATAAGCAATTGACTACGCGTGGGGTGGGGATAAGGAGAAACTGGGCATGAGTTATCTTTTAGAGGAAATAGAAATGTTTTTTAAAAAATAGATTGGACAATCAAGCATAATATCGCTTGGGTCTCAGCCAGCTTGTGTGCTCCCTGCTCCCAAGAGCTGGGCAGGTCTGCGGTCACCTACACGCCAGCTCTGCTGTGGGACATCTGCCCTGAAGAGGGACCCCCCCACACACACACCGCTGTGGGAGAGAGTGCACCCACACAGGGCAGGAGCGTACAAGCCTCCCCTTGGCGTCTTCTGCTCTGGGAATCCACTACACTGAGACTTTGGATGTGCAGAGATTCCCGAATATAACATCACTTGGGCCAAGGCACATCAGGGCTCCAAAGTCACTCAGGAGCAGGGCAGGCCCCAGAAATCAGTGCCAGGGGAATTCCGGTAATCCAGGGGGGTCAGAAATAGCCTTGCAGGCTCACAGGAGATCCAACCAACAGCCAGTGACAGCAGGACCAACTAACACCAGAGGTAACCAGATGGCAAAAAGCAAACGTAGGAACGTTACTAACAGAAATCAAAGTAATATGGCATCATCCGAACCCAACTCTCCAACAGCAGCAAGTCCTGGATACCCCATCACACCCGAAAGACAAGATCTGGATTAAAAATCACTTCTCATGATGCTATTAGAGGATTTCAAGAAGGACACAAATAAATCTCATAAAGAATTACAGGAGAACATGAATGAACAGGTAGAAGCCCTTACAAAGGAAACACAAAAATCGCTTAGAGAAATGCAGGATAACATGGGTCAACTGATGGAGGTCCATAAGGAGGCAACAGAAAAATTGCTTAGAGAAATACAGGAGAACTTGGGTCAACAGGCAGAAATACTGAAAGAGGAAATGCAAAAATATCTTAAAGAAATACAGGAAAATAAAAACAAACAAGTGAAGGATCTGAGCCAATCCATCCAGGATCTAAAAAAGGAAGTTGAAACAACTAAGAATTCACAGAGGGAGACAACTTTGGAGATAGAAAACCTTGGGAAGAAATCAGGAGACATAGACGCAAACATCAACAATAGAATACAAGAGATGGAAGAAAGAATCTCAGGTGCTGAAGATACCATAGAAAGCATCAACTCAACAGTCAAAGAAAATGCAAAATGCAAACAACGTGTAACCCAAAACATCCAGGAAATACAGGACACAATGAGAAGACCAAACCTAAGGATTATAGGTATAGATGAGAGTGAAGATTTACAACTTAAAGGGCCAGTAAATATCTTCAACAAAATTAAGGAGGAAAACTTCCCTAACCTAAAGAGAGAGATGCCGATGAATGTACAAGAAGCCTATAGAACTCCAAACAGACTGGACCAGAACAGAAATACCTCCCGTCACATAATAATCAAAACACCAAATGTACTAAACAAAGAAAGAATATTAAAAGCAGTAAGAGAAAAGGGCCAAGTAACATACAAAGGAAGACCTATCCGAATCACATCAGACTTCTCACCAGAGACTATGAAAGCCAGAAGATCCTGGGAAGATCTCATGCAGACACTAAGAGAACACAAATGCCAGCCTAGACTACTATACCCAGCAAAACTCTCAATCACCATAGATGAAGAGACCAAGATATTCCATGATAAAACCAAATTTACACAATATCTTTCCACAAACCCAGCCCTGCAAAGGATAATAGGTGGAAACCGCCAACACAAGGAGAGAAACAACACCCTGGAAAAAACGAGATAGTAACATTCTTGCATCAAACCCAAAAGTAGATAACCACTCAAACATAAAGATAACGTCAAGGATAGCAGGTGGCAATAATCACTATTCCTTAATCTCTCTTAATATCAATGGTCTCAATTCCCCAATAAAAAGACATAGACTAACAGACTGGATACGTAAACAGGACCCAGCATTTTGCTGCGTGCAGGAAACGCACCTCAGTGTCAAAGACAAACACTACTTCAGTGTAAAAGGCTGGAAAACAATTTTACAAGCAAATCGTCCCAGGAAACGAGCCGGAGTAGCCATCCTAATATCAGATAAAATTGACTTTCAACCTAAAGTCATCAAAAAAGACACAGAAGGACACTACATACTGATCAAAGGAAAAATCCACACAAAAGAACTCTCAATTCTGAATATCTATGTTCCAAATGCAAGGGCACCCTCATTCGTAAAAGAAACTTTACTAAAGCTCAAAGCACACATCGCACCGCACACAATAGTAGTGGGTGACTTCAACACCCCGCTCTCTGAAATGGATCGTTCAGGAAAGCAGAAATTAAACAGGGACACAGTGAATCTAATTGAAGCCTTAGACCAAATGGAACTAACAGATATATATAGAACATTTCATCCTAAAGCAAAAGAATATACCTTCTTCTCAGCACCTCATGGTACCTTCTCCAAAATCGACCATATAATTGGTCACAAATCAGACCTCAACAGATATAAGAAGATCGAACTAATCCCATGCCTCCTATCAGATCACTATGGAATAAGGGTGGTCTTCAATGGCAACAAAAACAACAGAAAGCCCACATACACAGGGAGGCTGAACAATGCTCTACTCAATGATAACTTGGTCAAGGAGGAAATAAAGAAAGAAACCAAAGACTTTTTAAAATTTAATGAAAATGAAGGAACAACATACTCTAATTTATGGGACACAATGAAAGCGGTGCTAAGAGGAAAATTCATAGCCCTGAGTGCCACCAAAAAGAAACGGGAGACAGCATACACTAACAGCTTAATGGCACACCTGAAAGCCCTGGAACAAAAAGAAGCAAATACACCAAAGAGGAGTAGAAGGCAGGAAATCATCAAACTCAGGGCTGAAATCAATCAAGTAGAAACAAATAAAACCATACAAAGAATCAACAAAACTAGGAGTTGGTTCTTTGAGAAAATCAACAAGATAGATAAGCCCTTAGCCAGACTAGCCAGAGGGCACAGAGACAGTATCCAAATTAAGAAAATCAGAAATGAAAAGGGAGATGTAACAACAGAAACTGAGGAAATTCAAAAAATCATCAGATCCTACTACAAAAGCCTGTATTCAACACAACTAGAAAATCTGGAGGAAATGGACAATTTCCTAGACAGATACCAAATATCAAAATTAAATCAGGATCAAATAGACCATCTAAACCATCCTATAACCCCTGAAGAAATAGAAGTTGTCACTGGAAGTCTTCCAACCAAAAAAAGCACAGGTCCAGATGGTTTTAGTGCAGAATTCTATCAGACCTTCAAAGAAGACCTAACACCAATACTCTTCAAACTATTCCACTAAATAGAAACAGAAGGAACACTACCCAACTCGTTCTATGAATGTACAATTACGCTAATACCAAAATCCCACAAAGATCCGACAAAGAATCTCAGGCCAATCTCTCTTATGAATATCGATGCAAAAATACTCAATAAAATTCTTGCCAACCGAATCCAAGAACAATGAACGTTAAAATGATCATTCACCACGACCAAGTAGGCTTCATCCCAGGGATGCAGGGATGGTTCAATATAAGGAAGTCCATCAATGTAATCCACTACATAAACAAGCTCAAAGAAAAAAACCACATGGTCGTTTCATTAGATGCTGAGAAAGCATTTGACAAAATTCAGCATCCTTTCATATTAAAGGTCTTGGAAAGATCAGGAATTTGAGGCCCATATCTAAACATAGTAAAAGCAATTTACAGCAAACCGGTAGCCAACATCAAACTAAATGGAGAGAAACTTGAAGCAATCCCACTAAAATCAGGGACTAGACAAGGCTGCCCTCTCTCTCATATCTTTTCAATATAGTACTTGAAGTTCTAGTTAGAGCAATTAGACAACAAAAGGAAGTCAAAGGGATACAAATTGGAAAGGAAGAAGTCAAACTATCACTATTTGCAGACGATATGATAGTATACTTAAGCGACCCAAAGAACTCCACCAGAGAACTCCTACAGCTGATAAACAACTTCAGCAAAGTGGCCGGATATAAAATCAACTCAAGCAAGTCAGTAGCCTTCCTATACTCAAAGGATAAGCAGGCTGAGAAAGAAATGAGAGAAATGAGATCCTTCACGATAGCCACAAACCATATAAAGTATCTTGGTGTGACTCTAACCAAACAAGCGAAAGATCTGTATGACAAGAACTTCAAGTCTCTGAAGAAAGAAATTGAAGAAGACCTCAGAAGATGGAAAAATCTTCCATGCTCATGGATTAGCAGGATTAATATAGTAAAAATGACCATCTTCCCAAAAGCAATATACAGATTCAATGCAATCCCCATCAAAATCCCAACTCAATTCTTCATAGAGTTAGAAAGAGCAATTCAAAAATTCATCTGGAATAACAGAAAACCCAGGATAGCTAAAACTATTCTCAAGAGTAAAAGAACTTCTGGGGGAATCAATATCCCGGACCTCAAGCTGTACTACAGAGCAATAGTGTTAAAAACCGCATGGTATTGGTACAGTGACAGGCATGTAGATCAATGGAACAGAATTGAAGACCCAGAAATGAATCCACGCTCCTATGGTCACTTGATCTTTGACAAAGGAGCTAAAACCATCCAGTGGACAAAAGATCGCCTTTTCAACAAATGGTGCTGGTTCAACTGGAGGTCAACATGCAGAAGAATGCAAATTGACCCATTCTTGTCTCCTTGCACTAATCTCAATTCCAAGTGGATCAAGGACCTCCACATAAAACCAGACACACTGAAACTAATAGAAAGGAAACTAGGGAAGAACCTTGAACATATGGGCATAGGGGAGAATTTCCTGAACAGAACTCCAATAGCTTATGCTTTAAGATCAAGAATTGACAAATGGGACCTCATAAAATTACAAAGTTTCTGTAAGGCAAAAGACACTGTCAAAAGGACAAAGCGGCAACCAACTAACTGGGAAATGATCTTTACCAACCCTACATCCAACAGAGGGCTAATATCCAATATATACAAAGAACTCAAGAAGTTAGACTCCAGAGAGCCAAATAACCCTATTAAAAAATGGGGTACAGAGCTAAACGAAGAGTTCTCACCTGAAGAATATCTAATGGCTGAGAAGCACCTAAAGAGATGTTCATCATCCTTAGTTATTAGGGAAATGCAAATCAAAACAACCCTGAGATTCCATCTCACACCAGTCAGGATGGCTAAGAGCAAAAACACAGGAGATGGCAGTTGTTGGTGAGGATGTGGAGAAAGAGGAACACTCCTCCACTGCTGGTGGGATTGCAAGCTGGTACAACCACTCTGGAAAGCAGTCTGGCGGTTCCTCATAAAACTGGGCATGACAGTCCCGGAGGATCCGGCTATACCACTCCTGGGCATATACCCAGAGCATTTACCTGCATGCAATAAGGACACATGCTCCACTATGTTCATAGCAGCCTTATTTATAACAGCCAGAAGCTGGAAAGAACCCAGATGTCCCTCAATAGAGGAATGGATTCAGAAGATGTGGTATATTTACACAATGGAATATTACTCTGCAATTAAAAACAATGAATTCACGAAATTCCTTGACAAAGGGTTAGAACTGGGAAATATCATCCTTAGTGAGGTAACCCAATCACAAAAGAACACACATGGTATGCAATTACTGATAAGGGGATATTAACCTAGAATCTTGGAATACCCTAAACACAATTCGCATATCAATAGATTTCCAAGAAGATGGAAGGAGAGATCCCTGGTCCTGGAAAGACTGGATGTAGGGGAATGCCAGGACAGAGAAGCGAGAGGGGGTTGAATGGGGAAAAGAGGGAGGGACTTTCAGCGAGGGAGGAAACGGGAAAGGGGAAATCATTTGGAATGTAAATAAAAAAACTTAGAAAATAAAAAAAAAAAAGAAAAAATAGGTTGGATTTGGGGATGGTGGTTTGTGCCTTTGGTTCCAACCACTCTGGATACCGAAGCAGAAGGATTACTTGAACTCAGGAGTTCAGGCCAGCTTGAACAACTCCCATCTCAAGAAAAAAAAAGTTAACTGTGACAATCACAGAATTTTGTAAACAAGATAAAATTAATTTAAATGTGTACTTAAATTACATGAAGTTCATGCTACATAAAAGTCCATATAAACAAAGACACTGTCGGGGTTGGGGGTGGGGGTGGGGAGTTCACTGTTCTCTAGCTTCTACCTATCCTCCTCCTCCATGTCAGGGACAAAAGGTGTTACTGCTACTATCCCTCCTCCTTGCCTCCCCTTCACTTTTTAATCTTTTTCTCCTCAGTCACCTCTTAACCTCTTTTCATTTTGCCTTCAACTCTTTCCTTCTTAGTCCATTGTAATTTGCCATCCACGCCCACTACTCCATGGAAACTGCTCTCTGCAACACTGCCAATGATTTTGTTTCTAAATCTAGTTGATTCAGACTTTGTTTTGTGTAATATTTGTCACTGTAGACCACTCCTTCCATTTGGTTTTGGTGACACACACTCTTCCTGGGTTTGCTCTTTATACCTTGGGCCCCTACATCTCAGTCACTTTTGTAGATCCTTTTTCTTCTGTCTCTTTATTATTATTTTTTTTTATAAAGCTATGTTCAAGCCCTTTTCTCATTCTTGGGCAGGAGAGGGGAGGGCAGAGACAAGCCAAATGAGAATCACAAAAGCTGTTATTTAGAGCTTGCTATAGCAAGGAAATCTGCCACCAGTTTGTTTTGGTAAAGACTCAGAGGCAGGTAGCGGAGGAAAGGTTCATATTAGAGAAGAGACAGCTTTAGGTGTGCCCCAATTAGAGACTGTTTTGCTTTGGGAGCCTTCAGCAACTAGAAGGGTATCCTATGTGATTAGTTAGGGGTGCATATTTACCTTTCTGTAGTTGTAAGTTGAAAGGGGGACTAAAAACTTGTGAAACTGTCAGTTATTTATCAAGTCCTTATCATTTGGGCTCACATGTTAGGGAAGTCATTATTTAGCTTCCTAGAAGGTCACCAGAGGTAACCACCTAGCTTCCTATAAGTCTTATTTGTTAGGGGCTTAGTTCCTAGGCTATTTACTTTAAGTAAAGGGTAATCTTCTAGGCAGGTTGCTGCAGGCTGTGTGTCACAATTCTGGATTCTATGTCGCCCTGCACTGTCCATTTGTATATTCAATGGGTCGCTCTGTGTAGTCTTTGCAGGTGATCCATTCATTCCTCCATGCTTACTAATCACCTACAATATGGCTCCCAGCTCTGAAGCTCCAGCCTCCATTTTTCTCTTGAACACCAGATCTTACATCTATCTCATGGATGTCTTCCCAATGGCTGAGAAAACATAGCAGTCCATTCAGTAATTTTCTTCGGATATGGTTTTCTGTTTGAATGTTCTCTTTCTCAGAGAAAGGTTCCATCATCCATTTCGCTGCCTCAGTCATAAACCCAGGCTTCCTCTTTGACTAAGCAGATTGTATGACAATGTAATCCATTTGTTGGCCATGCCACTTTCTTTCTTTGTATTTGAATGGGTTCCTGCTATGTTGTAATGGCTAACCTCAAACTCCTGCATTCCAGTGATTCTCCTGCCTTAGTTTCTTGTTGCAGCTAGGACTACAGGCATTTACCACTGCACTTCGAACTCTTGTGGCTATTAAAACAATCTCTCTATATTCTCTAACACAGAGATCCTACACAGCTGTTTGTGGAGTAGATGGTTTAGAGCACACTCAGACACGCTGAATTACAGGCAAATTTTGATATGCTGTGTGATTTACAGTTTTTCTGGGGTCAGCGTGTAGGCTGGAACCTTTACTGTTATTCTCAGACAGATGAGTCACAACAAAAAATGAAGAACCACCATCATTCTACGTTAATCTATTTTACTTATCCACCTTTCTTCTCTGACAAGGTGTTGTCACTACATGGACTATTTCCCTTTATAGCTGCTTTCCTTTTCTCTTACAGCTGCAAATTAGGAGATTTTGCTGAGGCCGAGCATCAAAGTGTTGGGTACAGTCTATCCAAGGATGCTGCAGATCCTGGCCTGATCTTTTACCCCTTTCTATTAATAGATAATTTGATTTGTTTCCTCCCTTCCCCCATCACTATTTTCTCTTTCGGTTTATTCTCTGTCCTTTTTTCAATTTCTGTCTCATGCTTCATTAAAGCACAAATTATAGGGCAAAGAGATCTTTGGCACACACAAGGCTTGTAATTTTTCTCTTTTTTAAAAAAAGACTTATTTTATGTGTGAGAGTGTCTTGCCTATGTATATGTTCATGTACCACATGCATTCAGTGTCCATGGATGCCAGAAGAGGGCATCGGGTTCCTCAGATTTGGAGTTAAAGAAGATTTTTAGCCACTATATGGGTACTAGGAACCAAACCCAGATCCTCTGGAAGAGCAGCCAGTGCTCTTAATCACTGAACCATCTCTCTATTCCCTCCTTTTCTTCCTTCTCCTCCTCTTCATCCTCCTCTTTCTCCTCCTCTTCCTTCTCCTCCTTTTCTTCTTTCTCCTCTTCCTCCTTTTCTTCCTTCTCCTCAGTTTTTTTTCCACTTTAGATAAGATTTCACTATCTGAAGGTATTCCAAGCCGGTCTTGAATTTATTATATATCCTAGGCTGGCCTTCAACTCTCACCTCTCCTCCTGACTCACTTTCCCAAGTACTGGGGTTAAATGAATACACCTCTATACCTGGCAATACTATCCATCTAAGATAAGATGAAATGAGGAACATTCAGGGTGGTTCAGGCACAGATTTGAAATCTCATAAAATCAGGACAGCATCTACCTTCCTCATCAACTCCCATTAACAGAGTCTCTGGCATCCCCCTGACCCTGGTTAGAGTAGGAAAAGGGAGTAAGGTTCTGGTTTAGAAGTATAGTGTCCTTAAGAAGAGAGACCCCCTAACACCAAGAATGGCTGTAGAGAATTTAGATAATTATATTGGACAAGTCAAAGACTCATAAACCTTATAATGTTTACTTCTATGATACTGGGGATGATGCCCAGGGCTCCATACATGTCAGGCAAGCACTCTACCATTCAGCCATATTCTCCACCATAATCTTTTACTAATACTTAAAATTTGAGGATTGGAGATCTAGATCAGTGGTAAGGCATTTGCCTACTAAGCACACAGCCCTAGGTTTACTCCCTAGAACCAGGGGGGAAAGGGGGAGGAGAAACCTTAAACTTTGGAAGAAAAGTTAAGCTTTCTAATAGGATCTCCCTCTCACATTCATTTCTTTATTCTCTCTCTCTCTCTCTCTCTCTCTCTCTCTCTCTCTCTCTCTCTCAGGATTGAATCCAGAGCCTCACACATGCTAGGAAAACTCTACTACTAAGCTGTATATCTAGTCCATCATTTCCTTTCTATTTTGAGACAGAGCCTCACTAATTTGCCACCGTAGCCCAGGCCTTGAACTTGTGGTTCTGTCAGACTCCTGCGTGGCTAGGATGATAGACCAGCACCACCAGGCGCACCCTTGTTCTACCATTTCTAAAATGAAACTATAGTGATGGGGGAGAACTTGCATTCCACATTCTATTCCATGAAGGAAGTTTGTATTTGATCTATCTTTTATCTAACCAGAACCCATTTTGTTTTATAACTTGGCTCCCGTTGCTCACTTGTATGGACTATGTGACAAGAAGCTTGTTTTAAAAAGGGAAGCGTGAAATGTGAGACTGTATTAGCCACCATCTTCTAATTCAGGGAGAAATTTGTATAAACAGACCTTCACTTCATTCTTCTTTTTTAACTTCAGCTCATATTCCCATTAAGTTCTATTGCATATATCTCAGAATTTGTTCTAGTTCTGCTCTGTTGATGTCCGTGTGCATTCCCTTTCTAGTTCCCTTGTGTACTCTAACTCACTTGTGGTTACCTTGAAACTGGATATTGTGAATCCTCCAAGTTTGCTCTTAACTATTGTAGTTGTAACAGGTCTTTGGCCTTTCTGTATTAACTTCAGAATCATTTTGTATATACCCGCAATGTAAGCTTCCTAGGAATTTGTCTGGAATGACATTGTATCTAGGTATTAAGTTGGGAAAGACAGATCTTAACAATTTCTAGTCTGCTTGTCTGTGAACATAGAATAATTCTTTATTTAGATTTGTCATCAACATTTTGTACATTAAGATCATATACCCATTATGTTGTTATATTTATATATAAGTATTTCATTGGTGCTATTGAAAATAGTCTTGCTGTCTTAACATGTCAAATTCTAATTGTGTATTGCTGACACATAAGAAGCAGTTGATTTTGTATGTTGACTTTGTCTCTTATGATCATGCTACACTCTCTTACTAGTTTCTGGATTTATTTTGATTTTTAAATCTAGATTCTTTGGAGATTTCTACAGATTGCTTGGATTTTTCTGTGACTTATGATTTGTTGTTGCTGTTTTGAGACAGAGTCTCCCTCCATATACCAGGATGGCCTGGAACTCAGTATGTATCCAAAGCTATTCTTGAATTCACACAATCTACTGCTAGGATTACATATATATGCCACTATGCCTGCTATAGCTACACATCTGTTTGGATACTTCCAGCAACATTTTTCTCCCAGTGACTTTTGCCCCTAAGTTAGACAGTGTCTCTTTAGGATAAATTTGTGTATTATAAGTTATCTATTTTTTGAGCTCATTTTTGAGCTTCTTTTGTTAAATGATATTTTTGAAGGAATGCCCATTGTCATAGCATGCATGTGGAGGTCAGTGGACAACTTGTGGGAGTTGATTCTTTCCTCCATATGATTTCCTCCAGAAATCAAACCAAGCTTGTCAGTTTTGGTGGCAAGCATCATTATCCACTGAGCCATGTTGCTGTCCCTTAGCTCATCGAAAATGTATATAGAAAAGGAAAGAAAAGACATATGGTCATTAGAAAAGATGCTAAGGAAGTAGTATTCAATAAGACTTAACCCATGTTCTTAACAAATAAACTTCCTAGCTGTTAGGAATAAGAAGAAATTTCCTTAACTTGATTTAAAAACAAAACAAAACAAAACAAAAAACCTTCAAAAGCCTACACCAAGCATTATATCTAATGGTAAAGCAGGGAGCTCTCTTTCTTTTAGATGAAGAACATCGATGTCCATTTTTTCTCTTTTGTTAGCTGTAGCTACAGTAAAACCTGTATCTCCACATTCTAGAGATCCCACACAAGACAAGGGAATGAAATAACGAGAATTTGGAAAGAAGAAACAAAACTGCCATTTAAATCTGTCTTGTATCTTTCACTCACTATTCCTCCTGCGTCCTGGAGGTCCGGAGGGGAAGTGGAGGTGAGTGGGTGGGGTGGGGTGGGGAACTGTCGATATAATAGCCCCCTCTCTGGGCCACCTCTTCTGGTAAGGTAAACCTTCTTTTCAATTCTATCTTCCTGTGCTGTTCATAATCTCCTACCCACAGGCTAAACATTCACATTTTCCTCAATAGTTCTTAACTATTTCCAGATCTCTCCTTCCTAGCAACACACTCCATTTTGTTTTGTCCTGTTCAGTTTTGTTTTCTAAATGGTGCCCAGAACTAGGAGAAAAGGCGAAGAAACAGGAGGCCACGAAAAGACGGAAGCATGTAAAATCAGTCTGAAAAACAGAGCTTGAGGATTGTGGCAAGGAGGCATGAGAAGGCAAGGGAGAGCTTTTGAGAGCGAAGAGCCCGGCAGGGAGAGCTTGTGAGTAGTGACCAATCTCCTTGACTTATTTTCATGGGGCAAGAAGAGAGAGCCCATACAGGAGCACAGGATCCAAAGCTGACTACAAGCACTTAGTGGCTGTTATTTCTCCTTTCTAGCTCTCCTGCTCCTGGAATCCAGGACTCTCACTCTGGTAGCTGGGGTGGGGTTGGAGGCAGGGGATATTGACAAAAGCCAGCTTGGAACAGGAAAGTTGAACAGTTCCAGGTCTCTGTCCAGGAGGCAGGAGCAGCCGCCACAGTGGGAGGGAGAGGCAAGCCAACAGCTGAGTGAGACAAGGCCTGGGTTATTTTTTTTCCAGTTTGTTGGCATGTGGGTGGATTTTTCTCCTTTTTTCTTCTCTCCTGCTCTCTGCCGTTTCCACAGAGATGTGGGAGTTTGCAAATTTGTCTCAGTGGAGGGGAGAAGCAGGAGCTGATTTTTTTGGGGGGGGGGGGGTCCTTGTCAGGGATCAAGGGAACAAAGAAGGACATGTAAATTGAGGCCGTCAGGAAACTAGGACCTAACCAACAGACTTGCTAGGGTTAGGAAGTCTGGCAAGGTAGCTTCTTTCCCAGTGCAGCTGCAAGGATGCTTTCTTACCTCTCAGGCTTTCAGTTCTCAAATCCATCCCACCTGGTGATTTCGGAAGCCTCCCTCCCATCTCTTCTTTCTCTGCCATGCCAGATGCCCTTCCTTGGGCCACTGGACAAACCTGAGACTGCCCTAAGCTATAGTTGCTCTCCTCTCTAGTATTTCTGGGAATGGGATTTTGGGCGGGGCTGACAAAAAAAAAAAAACTTAAAAAGGGTGGGAGCGGGGAGGGGTAAAGAAGCAAGGGAGGGGGAAGCAAGGGAGGGAGAAGCATATGAGGGCAAAGTGGTCTGTCAGGGCAAGCGTGTGGGAAGTGCCCCATCTTCTTGGCTTATTTCCCTGGGAAATATTTTCCTTGCTACACATCTAGAGGGTAAAAAAAATCAGTACCCGTTTTTTAAAGGGGGGATTTTTAAAAGGCCGAGGGAGCAGTGCAAGGTGATTTAGGAAAGACCTCCTGGAGAATTGGAGAGCCTCACAAACTGACAAGTAGCTGAGGAGGTGCTAGCTATGGGCAGAGAACATGAGGCCGCGGGTCTGCATGCTTAGATGCTATTCTTGGTTCTGCTGTTAATTTGTAACACGATATTAAAGACGGAGGTTTTTTGTTGTTTTTTTTTCCCATTCTTTCAGAATTTGCTTTTTCATCTGGAAAATGGGCTGGATCTCAAAGGCTCTGTCCAAACTGAATTCCTAGTTTTGGGAGTCATGAATTATGTAGTGAGTTCATGGGCATGCAGGGTATGTTGAACATCCTGGAGGAGAAGCATGGCCAAATGCCCTTGGTTAACAGGCATTCAGAGCCTTCAGTGGGATCTAGGGCCTTCAGTGATTAAAAACAACTGTGGGCAAACTGGAAAGGTTGATCACTCTAGCAAAGATCATACCCACTAATGATCATCATTATCATTATTATTACCACCAGGGGGCAACACTCTTCTGCTGGAGAGTAGGTCTTACCCTACCAAAAGGTTCAGCACTATCACCTGAATCCAGAACCAATCGTTGTTCTCAGTCTTGCTCCTATAGATGAGAATGCTAAGGGACAGAGCAATCTATGATCCCGAGTCTCTAAGCTTCCCGGGGCAACCCTCTGTGGTTGACTGCCAGTTGTACTCAGTTGATTTCACTCAAGCAGAACAGTCTGCTTCTTGAGGGACTAGGGAAATAAAGGAATTATAAAATGTACCTGGCTTTGTCTGAAAAAGAGACACTTTCACAAAGCTGTGTGTGTTGTTCTCCCTATGGTTGCCTAGCAGCATAGACATTTCATGAGGCCATCCTAGACTAGCCCCATTGCTACCCGAATTGGCTCTCTCCTTCCTAAGGAAGTGATTTGGGATATACTGCCTTATATTCCTTAGCACACTAAATTGTAATTATGATATATCAATCTATATGTTAGGGTGTTAGTCCAGGCATCCAACAATTATGGATTGCTTATTGCTTACCTACCGTGTACCAGGATTTTTACTATACCTATGACATTGAGTGTGAAGTGTAACAATAGATAGAGGAACACCTACCCTTGAGTGCTAACAGTTCAAAGAAGGAAACAGATGGTAAGCAACAAAGAACTGCACCAGTCAATATGCAATTATAAACTTGCTGTGCTGGGCAAAGAAAAGGGCTCGCAGACAGCATCTATCAGAGGGACCTGCCTACACTGAGAATGAGAGAAGGGGCTGCTGACGAACTAAGATCTGAAGAATAAGAGGCAGTAAGTATGCAAAAGTGGGAAAGAAGCTTTCAATGACTGGAAATGGACAGCCCACAGGCAGAACATTTGTTCCTTGAGGGCACAGTTTATCTCTTGTCTACTATTTTATGGCTCCAGGCTTCTGAAACAGAGATGTGAAAATCTATTTGACTAGAAGTGAATGGTATTTTGTCATAGAAAGTATCACAGTGTTAGAAGGCCTAATGTATAGTTTCAGCACTTTGGGACAATTCTGCTGAGTTCAATTTCCCAACTGCTAATTGTGTACCCACCATGTGCAAGGAGCCAACACCAAACCTTGTTGAAGAACTGAAAGAAAACTTGGTTTTGCCCTTGAGCAGCTCTAAGTGAGGTGAAACGGCAATGGGTTGATTATTCCCTTCCATTTCACAAGGTCTGCCTTGATCTGTCTGTCTGTCTGTCTGTCTGTCTGTCTGTCTGTCTGTCTGTCTGTCTATCTATCTATCTATCTATCTATCTATCTATCTATCTATCTATCTACCTACCTACCTACCTACCTACCTACCTACCTACCTATCTAGATGGAGTCTTGTTATATAAACTCAGGCTGACTTCAAACTTGTAATACTCTATCCAGATGCTGAAATTACAGGCATGAACCACCACAGTCAGTTCCCTTTGAGTCTCTTCATTGGGTTATACAACAAGGGATTTGGACCACATGATCTCTAAAGTTCCCTTTAAACTCTGAACACCAGCCTATGGTGTAAGGAGCAATGGAAAGAACTTTTAGGTTCCTTTTCCTCTATAAGAATCACATGGAATAGGATTGAGTTAGTGCAGGCTTGGGTTCTGTTTATAGCTTGTTATCCCCCTTATAAATGTCTCTGAAGTAGTCAAGGTTCATTTGGGCTAGAATATTCCAGTATTTGGTGAATCTTTGCTTCTTTCTTATTCTCCCTCCATACCTTCCTCTTTTCCATCCTGTCTTCTAATTTACAGTTAGGATGATGTCTTGCACATGTTAGGGCTATACAGGGACTTGAAATCATCCTTTTTAATATGTTTCCACTCTCTATTGCGACAGACCCTCCAAATGATACCATCCAGTCACTATTTGAGGGCCTCCAGCAATAGTGAACTCGCCTTGTTGATTAAACCTCCCTAGAAGAGGTTTCTTCCCTTGGGCTCTCTCTCCCTGTTCTTTTCACCCATTACTTCTGGCTGTGCACTTTGGAGTTATGCAGAATAATTCTACTACATTACCCTCCTTCAAATACCCTTTTGGATATTTGAAGATAGTAATAATTTCCTTAGAAGCCTGATTTCCTTTAGGCCAAATATCATCTGTTTCTTGAAAGGTTCTTCATTGTTTTAAATCCCCTTAGCATCTGTAAATATAGTTTAGTTTATGTGAGATTTATATCTCGCCTACTTTAAAGAGGATATTAGGCGACTCATCAGTTTATAACTTGAAAGAAAGAAAATTGTGAATAAAAATATGGAAGAAAACAGACCAGCAACTATGGAAAAGAAGCACAAATAGATGTTGCCAGGTACCTAAAATGAACTGGATTATAATTGGACTCTGAATTTGGCTCAAAGTTTTATGGCAGCTAGGACAAAATTGGAAACATGATGGGTTATGTGGTTTTATGTTCTGACAGGATCAAGCTTACACATCATCTTCAGAGAGAAAATTTCTCCTAAAACAAAACTCTACAGCAGCCTATTAGGCTTGCTCTCTGCAGTTGTTAGAGGCTGACAAGTACTTTGGTTACATATCACCCCATCCCCACTAGGGGGAAGGGGGCTGGCAGCATAGTTAATTAATTAGCTAAAAGCTGTCTTAGTTTTAAGCACCGCTATCTCTGTAAGGATACCCAAGAGAAAAGTGTATCCTTTTCTCTTTTTCTGTGCTCCACACAAATGGTTACTTTCCTACCTTACCACTCTCTATAAAGTCTGATGCCTCTTGTCTCTTTGGAACAGCAAAACCTAGGAAATAGTCCAAGAAAAGCATTAAAGTAGTAATCTCCTAGACTAGTGGTCACTGCCTTCAGCAATTAGGTGCAATCTGTCTCTCTAGTTCTCAGTGTCTTCTCCACAAAATTGAGTTCCTCTGGCTACTAAATTTTCTGAGGGAAAGATTTTTTAAAGATAGGATCTTGCTATGTAGACCTAGCTGGCCTATTTGGTCTCCCAAGTGCTGGGTCTAAAGGTGTGTGCCACCATGACTGGCAAGACCAGAGACTTGCACATGTTAAGAACATGCTCGACCATTGAGAGGCACCTCCAGATCCTGATTTTCTTTTTAATCTTGACATTCCTATTTTGTACTTGGCAGCTAACAGGTGTAGGAGAAGGTCTGTGCATACATAGAGCTGTGAGAATCTAGTAGACAAGACCCAATTTGAACAGATGCCACCATCTGAGGAAAGTGCTTCATGACTCTCAACATCACGACAGATTCGTATTGACTGGATCCTGGCAGTGGTGAGAAGTGGTTTGGGGGGTGGGGCTCTTTCCTCCTCTAGCACACATTCCTTGGCAAAGATAGACCTTGGATAAGGAGAATTGGAACAATCTCACTGGCTACAGAGGCTTCTGGGAAATGACTCTGGGAGGTGGCAGGCAAAAAGAGATGTAGTACCATGGTTTCTGCTGAACAACAATAACAAACCAATACTGAAGTCATCTTGTAGTGTGGCATGTTTGCTGCCTACAATACCCATGTGGGTGCTCCACCTGCCGTGTTCAAAATATGTTCAAAACTTTTCGTTGCCTATAAGAGAAGATCCAAATTCTTTAGCTTGGCAATAGAATCTCCAATCTAATCAGTCAATATTTTCCCATCAATTCTCCCTTACAACACTCATGTACACACACACACACACACACACACACACACACACACAGAGAGAGAGAGAGAGAGAGAGAGAGAGAGACAGAGATAGAGAGAGACAGAGAGAGACAGAGACAGAGAGACAGAGACAGAGAGAAGGAAGGAGAGACAGACAGATACACATGACACACACACTCACAAAGACAGACAGACACATATAACACAGACACACATGCACACTCACATGCATGTCTCTCATTCCTTTTCAATGCATAGTTCCCAAAATACTGTGTTTTCCTGACTCTGTTCCTCTTCTCCCATAGCACACGAATTCTTGTTCATTCAATTCTCTTTCTTAGTTGTATTTGGTCCAGGACCCTAATCCATGAATAGTACTCTCCATATTTGTGGGGTATATGTCTTCCCTTCCCCCCTCAATTAACGTAATAACCATAATCTCTCACGAACATTGCCAGAGATTTTCCCACAATAGTTCTGATTCCTATTGAGTTGGCAATCATTATCAACTATCACAGCTCTGCCCCTTGTTAACTTTAGACCTAAGCACATAATTTTTAAGCCATTAACCTTCTACCCGCTTTACCCATAGGCTACAGTGTCTCATAATGCAAAACACACCAAGTCGAAACTCTTCAGAGTGTTTTGTAATTTTAACAGTGTTTAAAAGTCCAAAGTCAAGGCTAGAGAGAGAACTCAGCAGTTAAGAGCACTTACTGTGCTTGCAGAGGATCTGGCTTTGGTTTCCAGCACCCATGTGGTAATTCATAACCATCTATACTTCTGGAAGTTTTGATCATGTTTTCTGGCCACTGCAGGTAGCAAGCATGCATGTGGTACACATACACATATGCAAACAAAATACTCATACATATGAAATAAAAATAAATCCTAAAAACAAAAACCAAGTTTCATCTGAGACTCAAGGCAATCTCTTTAACTGTGAGTCCCTTTAACAATAGAAAATGAGTTACATACTTCCAACATGTATAATGGCACAGAATAAAGATTCCCATTCCAAAAGGAAAGAATGGGGACATAGCAAGGAATGATTGCACTGAAGTAAGACCAAAAACCCAGCAGAGATCATATCAAACTTTGAAGCTCCACAACTCACAATGGTTCCAGATGAAACCATTCAGGCTCTAAGGGGCTTAGAGAGCCCTGCTTCTCTAGCTTTGCAACATGCAGGACGTATAGCCTCTCTTTTGGGTTGAGTCCACTCTATGACCTTCAGTTTTCCTCAGTAGACAGTCTATGGTTTTCGGCACCACCAACAACCTAGGGTCTCCATTGCAACTTTTACCTTTACAGCTTCATGCAATAGCCTCTTAGGGTCTCCTTGGTGGGCCTCCAACCTTGCCCACATTGCCTGGCTCTCTGAAACCATGAAGAAAGGTTCTATGACCTCTTCAATCTTCCATTTTCGTGCTTTCAAACTAGTACCACACAGATGCTACCACTGAGTTCTGCTGCTAGCTCAAAATGTAGCCTGTCTCATTTGGATCACAGCTGTATCAACCAATCTCTGTGTGCTGACCACATGGGAACACTTCCTTAGGCTGTTGCCTTTGATGTGCTGGGAATCATTTCACTTTAAGTTCTCTTCCTTCAAGTGAACTCATACCTTTAGAAGATGGAGCCTCTGATGGGTGTTGTCCTATCCTTGTGACACCATTCTTACCGTCTCATTAATGATGCTAGTCTCCTTAACAGTCATAGATACTTTCAAAGCTGCCTTGTCTTTAAGGTTAAACTTGCTCACACTCTTTTCCTCACTAGCATACACAATTTTAATATCTTTCTGCTTCACTTTTTCCTTTCTTACGGTAGACTTGGATCAGAAGAGTAAACAGTAGCCATGCCGTAGCTCAAGTGCTATTCTATCTTGAAATTTCCTTTACCAAGCAAGTTAGTTCATTGCCTTCAAGTTAAACCTCACTCACATTTTTAGTGCACAAGCAGAATGCAGAAAGATTCTTGGACAAAATACCACATGAATGGCCCTGGCCTACTTTCCCAAGAGTCCTTGTTCCCCTCTGAAATCTCATGAGCTGGGTTTCCACTGTCTACACTCTTCTCAGTTCTTCCAAGGTCTCATGAGAATGGCCCACTAAATCCTACTTTCAGCATGTTAGACTTTTTCTAGCCCAAAGTACAACATTCTTCCATATTCTAGCCATAGAAAAAGTTTCAAAGGCCTAAGAACCACATAGTCAGGTTTATCATAGCAAAACCCCCAACTCAGGTGGGTGTAGTGGTGCATGCCTTTAATCCCAGCACTAGGGAGGCAGAGGCAGGCAATGTCTGTGAGTTCAAGGTTAGCCTAGTCTACAGAGTAAGTTTCAGGTCAGCAGAGCTACATAGTAAAACAAAACAAAACAACGACAAAAAAAACAACCTGAAACCCCACATCAAAACAAAATAAAACAAAAAAGAACCCCACTTGTTAATACTAATTTTATATATTAATTACTTTTTCTGTTGCTGTGATCTCTGATAAAAACAATTTAAGGGAGGAAAGAGTTTATTTAGGCTCACAGTTTTGAAGGTACATGTCCATCATTGCAGGGAAGTCAAGTCAGCAGAAACTTGAAGCATCTGGCTACATTGCATCACAGGCAGGAAGCAGAGCGACAGAGATGCATTCTTGAGCTCAGTTCTCTCTCTCTCCTTTATATACACTCCAGAATGCCAGCTCATGGATGACTCTTCCTACCTCAGCTGAAATAATCTAGATAATCATCTGACAAGCATTTCCAGAAATTTGTTTCTATTTTGATTATAAATCCTATCAAGTTGACAATGAATATTAGCCATCATAACTCATCATAACTCACCACATGGCATTCTCGTGTGTGTGTGTCTTTGTATCCAATTATCCAATTTCCTCTATTTTTTTTTTCAGTGCTGAGAATTGAACCTAGGACTTTAGTATGCTGGTTAAGTGCTATTTCTGGGCTATTTCCTTAGACCTTTCCCTTTTCTCCAAATGACATCAATCATTGGATTAGAACACACCAATTTCACAGGACATTATCTTAAGTTGATTAAATTTGTAGGAGCCTTACTTCCAAATAAGGTTACTCACCATTTCTGGGTGGACTTGGGTTTTGAAGGAACAGTATTCAACACCGTTCTAAGTATTCTGTTTATTGTCTCTCTAACCTACTAGAATGTTAGCGCCATAAGATTACAGCTTGTTGTTTGTTTGATGTAGGGGATTTTTGAGACTATAATATAATAATAACATTTGTCCCTTCCCCTTTGCCCCTTCAAACCCTCGCATACAACCCTCTGGCTTTTATTCAAATTTGTGGCCTCCTCTTTAAAATTAATTGTTATCATATGCATGTGTATACATATGTACATGCATTTACTTCTATAAATGTTACTTCTGTTTTTTAGGGCTGACTATTTGGCATTGGCCAACTGATTGATGTGGAAGGCTACTTCTTCCACTCACACCTTTCCTCATTTGCCTATAGTTCTTTGTGTAGGGCTGAGGACTTGCAGGTTGGGCTTTCCCCATCCACTTTGGCATGTTCATTGATGTTGTCTTAGTCAGGGTTCTCTAGAGCCACAGAACTTATGGAATGTCTCTATATATTAAGGGAATGTGTTGTGAAGACTTATAGTCTGTAGTCCAACTACCCCAACACTGGGCAGCTGTGAATGGGAAGTCCAAGAATCTAGTAGTTGCTCAGTCCCACGAGGCTAGTTGCTTCAGCTGGTCTTCTGTAGAAGTAGATTCCAACAGATGTGCTGACAAGTAAATGCAAGCAGTTGAAGAGAGAATCTTCCTTCTTCCAATGTCCTATGTAGGTCTCTAGCAGAAGGTGTGGTCCAGATTACAGGTGTGTACCACCTCACACCTGTATCTCCTGTATCAGAGATCTCCTTGCCTCGGTCTCCTGGGATTAAAGGTGTGTACTGCCTTGCCTGGGTCTAAGCTTTTCATAGTCACTATGCCTCAAGATCTCCATGCCAAGATCTGGGTTAGAAATTTGTGTCTTCCAGCCTCAAGATCTGGATCACAAGTGTGCCCTCCAATTCTGGATTGTAGTACATTCCAGATATAGTCAATTTGACAAGCAGGAATAGCCACTACAGATGCCATACCTGTTCATCTCACATTTGGGCAGTCATGTTGGTGAGATTTTGTGGACGTAGTGTCTGACATTACTAGGAGATTGTTGTCTGTTTTATTTATTGTTATGTCTTCAGTGTTTAGAGAAGTGCTTGATATGTAGTAGACTTAGTATTTGGTGAATGAACTTTAGTACCTATCTGCCCCCAACTCCAGAGGGAATTTGAATGACAGATACAGCTAAAGATGAGCTTGCAGGTATTAGTATTGCTGGTAACATGGACAGTGCTCTATAAATGTTTGCAGGATGAATAGAAATATTCACTAGATATATTACTTTAACATTTATAGAGTGCCTCCTATGTACTGGGAAAATATGCAAAGAAGTGAGAATGAAGGTGCTGAATAAGTACTCTGGTTTTACCTCTGTGTGACCATCGGCAAATCATTCAATCTTCATTTTACTTCCCTTATGTATTCAGTGGAGGTAATAACAGAACCTACCATATAACCTTGTTATGTGGATTATGTAGGTTCATATACTTAAATTGTTTTGCAGAGTACCCAGAACATGGGAAGCACCATAACAGTAAGAGTTGCTGTTATTATAGCTGTTGTTATGTGCTAGTTTTGTGCAACACTTTTTTCTTTAAAAACAACTTTATTGAGATAAAGTCCATGTGATATAAAACTGGGCCCTTTCAAAAAGTACCATTTCATGGCTTTTAGTATACAAGCAATGTTGGGCTACCATCACCACGAGCTATCTTTAAAGATCCTATCCCCTCCAATAAAGTTCTAGACACATTAGCAGACACTTCTGCATCCCCGCGCTGCTACCTGTACTATTACTCCTCTAATTTCCATGTCTATGGATTTGTCTCATTTGGATCTTCATATAAAAGGAATAATACAATATTTGTCTTTTGTAACTGGTTATTTCACTTAGTAGAACATTTTTAAGCTTCACCACACTTTTACACATATATTTTAATTTATTTTTCTTTTCGATACATCTTGACCACAGTTTTCTCTCTCTCCACTCCTCTCAGTTCCTCCCCAACTCCTCCCAGTCCCCTTCTTCCCCCTCTCACCCACTCTTTTTTATGTATTAATACTTTATTCTTTCTGTTGTTGTTTCTATACAGAACTTCACTAGGTAGCCTAGGCTGGCATGGAATTTACAATTCTCCTGCCTCAACCTCCTAGGATAATAAGCATGTACCACATACTAGACTCATCAAATAATATTTTGCTTAAAATTTTATATTTATTTTATGTGTATCAGTGTTTTGCCCACATGTGTGTGATGTGTACCATGTATGTACCTAGCACCCACAGAAGGTGTTGAATCCTCCTGAAATGGAATTATGGATGATTGTGAGATGCCTTGTGACTGCTGTGAATCAAATCAGGTCCTCTGCAACAAGAGCTCTTAACCACTAAGCTATCTCTCCACCCAGTATTTCAATTTTTGATTATACCGCATTTTGTTTATCTATCCATCAATTGATTATTTGGTTGTTACTGCTATTTGGCTATTATCACTGTTTATAAAGCAACAACTAATACTCTATGGACTTTTGTATATTCATATAGTTGTGCACTTTCATTCTTCAGACCCAGAAGTAGAATTGCTGGCTCTATTATTTTAACCTTTGAAGGAATAGGCAGATTGCTTTACAAAGAAATAGCTCCATTTTACATTCCTGTTGGCAATGAATGCGAGTTCCAATATCTCCACATTTGTGCTAACATTTTTTTGAAATTGTAAATCCCTTTGATTTTTGCCATTATAGAGGATGCATATGTTTAAGAAACTGATGTTTAGGGGCTCAGAGGTTAAGAGCACTTGCTGCTCTTCCAGAGGACCCAAGTTCAGTTCCCAGCACCCACATCAGATGGCTCACAACCACCTATAACTCCAGCTCCAGGGGATCCAATGTTCATATGTAGCATACACACACACACACACACACACACACACACACACACATTCTAATAATGATAATAATAATAGTAATAAAACTATAAATCTTTACAAAGAAAGTGGTGCTTTTCCATTAACTTTTATTTTCTGCCCATGGAAGGACAGCTTAAGAACATTCATTCTGTAGCTGTTTCTGTCAAGGCAGTCCTGAGCAGTGGGAACTAAATGAAGTCCAGTACTCAGTGGCTAGTTAAGCACATTAGAGAACTTCTGAATGGGCTCAGAAGGCATTTCCATGCCTTCTAATCGTTCTAAACCCAACCCCATGTCAGAAAGCTGGCTAATCCATTGTTCTTGAGCTTTTTCCTTGGTTCATCACAACCTTCCCAGCACCTTTCACTCTGCTGTTTCTTTCCAATCTCTTCAGGATCTCTGCAGAAGCACAGAACACTTATCAATGGGAAAATCAGGGATGGACTCAGAAAGAGACATTGGATTTAAGGCTTCTTCCTCATTCTCCTCCTTTTCTCCTTCCTTCTTTCCCTCTTTTTCCTTCATGTGTAAGGGTGTTTTGCCTGTATTTATGTCTGGATACCACATGAATGCCTGGTGCCCTTGGAGGTCAGAAATCCTTCTCAAACTGGAGTTACAGTTTGAGTTGCCATGTGGGTGCTAGAAATTGAACCTGGGTCCTTTGGAAGAGCAATCAGTGCTCTTAATTTCTGAACCACCAGCTCCCAAACTTTCTATTGTTATTTTGGTTTTTTGAGATAGCATCTCACACTGTAGCTGAGGATCATGTGGAACTCATTACTCTGTTCAGGTTTACTGCTAAATCCTAGCATCCCTCCTTCTTTAACTTTACAAGCACAGGTATTATAAACCCATGCTGAGAATTTGATTCAGGTCTTGATGGAAAGATAAAATTTCACTGATTGGTAATGGTGGAATGAATGAAGATGCCATTTCCATGGGGATTAGAAAATGACGGTTGAAGAAAGATGTTTTGACATCAAGTCTGACTCTAATGGGGAGTCCTGGGGCTTGTTGGAATTGATCATCAACGATCAAAAGACCCTTGTCAAAAAGGCCTTGGCCAAAAGACCCAGTAACTGGCTAATATAGGAAATCCTGGGGTCGGATAGGATTGGGAATCTGAGCATTGATTTGAATGGAGAATTTAGAGGCTGGCTGGCTGGAGGTAAATGCTTGTAGAGTTACATGTGGTGGTGGTGGTGGTGGTGATGGTAGTTGAATTCCAGGGACTGTCTGGTATATGGAACTACATATTGGGTGGACTGGAGGATCACAAGGCTAGAGAAACACAGAAGTACGGAGATGGAGTAATGGTCTGTAGACTGACTAGTTGTAATGAAAAATCAAGAGATTGTCATGGAGCTGGAAGGAGATCATCTGAAACAAGAAGCCAGCTGGGATAGGGCATGGGATATTGAGTGGGGTTGGCAGACTGAGGGGTTGAAAGTCTGAGTTGGCTGAGTCTGGAGACTGCCTGGGCTGGGTGTTTGGACGGCTTGGGTCTTGGGCCTGTTGGACCAGTGCATGTTAGAATAGGTTGGAGGACTTCATTAGGCTGTTAGGTGAAGACCCCAGGACGGCTGGAATGGAGATATCTCCTGCAGGATGAGCTAAGGCTGGCATCCGGCTGAGGTGCCAGTGCCTTGGGGCTGGTCCAGCTAGGGTGCTGGTGGCGACTGCAGGTGGGGCGCGCGGGGGTGGGTTGGGAGAGCTGGGTGGGGGCAGGGGCGGGGGGCGGGGGGCGGGCCGGCGGCCGGGGCGGTCCCGCGCGGCCGCGCTGCGCAGTGACTCCGCAGCGGGCGGAGCGCCGTGGGCCGCGTCCTTCCGAGCCCTGGCGGTGGCGGTGGCGGTGGCGGCGGCGGCGGCGGTAGCCTCAGCTCCTGCGCCCCGTGCCACCGGCCCCAGCGCTGTCTCCCGGGCCCCCTAGGGCCCCCGGGCCCCCGAGCCCGGTGCGCGCCCTCGCGTCCCGCCGGCCCCCTCCCCCGGCTGGGCCCGGGGGAGGGTGGCGCCGTGAGCGAGCGGGGACTGGGCTCTCCTGCCCATTCCCCTGTCCCTGGGCCGCCAGGATGGAGGCGGGGTCCGGTCCCCCGGGTGGCCCGGGATCTGAGAGCCCCAACCGGGCGGTGGAGTACCTGCTGGAGCTGAACAACATCATCGAGAGTCAGCAGCAGCTGTTGGAGACCCAGCGGCGGCGCATAGAAGAGCTGGAGGGCCAGTTGGACCAGCTCACCCAGGAGAACCGCGACCTGCGGGAGGAGAGCCAGCTGCACCGTGGGGAACTGCACCGGGACCCCCTTGGCGCGCGGGATAGTCCTGGCCGCGAGAGCCAGTACCAGAACCTGCGTGAGACCCAGTTCCACCACCGCGAGCTGCGGGAGAGCCAGTTCCACCAGGCGTCCCGGGACGTGGGCTACCCAAACCGGGATGGCGCTTACCAGAACCGGGAAGCTATCTATCGGGATAAGGAGCGAGAAGCCTCCTATCAGCTCCAGGACACTACCGGTTACACAGCCCGCGAGCGCGACGTGGCCCAGTGCCACCTGCACCACGAGAACCCAGCCCTGGGTCGCGAGCGTGGCGGGAGGGAGGCTGGGCCAGCGCACCCGGGTCGCGAGAAGGAAGCCGGCTATTCCGCGGCGGTGGGCGTGGGGCAGCGGCCACCGCGGGAGCGGGGCCAGTTGAGTCGTGGCGCATCCAGAAGCTCCAGCCCTGGCGCGGGCGGAGGTCACAGCACCAGTACCAGCACCAGCCCGGCTACAACCCTCCAGAGAAAGTAAGGAATGTGTTTGCAGCCCCCACCCCACCCGTCCCTTCCCCTCTAGATCCCTCTCCAACTTAGCTGGCAGATAAAGTATATGAAGCCCATGCCTGATCCCATTTCCTGCTTCGCCTGTCCCAATCGGGAGAAGGTTCTCCTTAACCAGCTGACATGCTTTCCCTAGCCACCACACATTGGTTTGGTCAGATGAGTGCGGGCTTCTTCTTCTTTTCCCTGTAGAACCAAGGCCAGTTAGAGACTAAAGCAACAATCCCCACTACCTCCCTCCCTCCACTTCTTCAGCCCCTAGCGTATCCTTTCCAGAGGATGGATTAAACAATTTTTAGACAGAGGTGGTATCAACTCAAACCCCCCAAAGAGAGAAACACTCCTACACACCTTTTTTTTGGGGGGGGGATCTTGTCTCGAGGCAGGTGGGGACCAGAATGGAACTGCAGCACATCTTGGCATGGGAGGGGGGGTGATGGTGGCAAAGATGGGGGAGCAAAGATGGAGGCTAGGCCCTTGGTTAGTTTCTCAAAGTCCAGCTGGTCTCCACCCTTCAAGAAAAACAACACCCATTTAAAGAGCCCTACCAGGAAGGGAAGTCCGTAGATCTCCCATGTGTTGGATCAGCTTCAGTTCCTGTGCTGGGGTCTGTACATGTGTCTGAGACAGGTTAGGAATATTTTATGAGTTAATGGGACATGGACAGGGTCACTTTTCCCATGTAGACCCCATTGTGTGCTGATTGGGATAAATGCATTAGGCTGTGAGTCAAGGGCACGAAGGCTCACAGGGATGCCTTAAAGGCCCTCCTATTGCTTTGCTGCTATACTGAAAAGAACACTGAGTTGGGAGATGGGAGAAGTGGGTTCCCCTTCCAGCTCTGTTGCAGATTGACTTTGTGACCTTGACTGAGTCCCTTCTTTGGTCAGTCCATCATTTCCCCTATATATTCTTTTAAAGGCAGGGACTGCCAACTGAGATTCAATGGGTATATTACTAACCCAGCCACACCAAAGAGTAAGTCTGAAGTCCTTTAGCAAATGGACAGATTTCCCCCTCCTCTCACTGCTCAGCTGGTCCTACCATGTGCCACAACTAGTGGAGTGTCTCTTGGAGGCTGGGCTGGGGGTGGGGAAGCCTTCTGCCTCAGGAAATCTGCCGGGAGACAGCTCTCTGCAACTCCCCCATGGTGAGGCAGCAGGCTGGGGTGCTGGGTTGAGATGGCTGGGCCCCAGGAGCAGCAGCTGCAGCTTGAGGGCTTGGCTGGGCTCCACTGCAGTGCACCCTCGGCTGAGTGTCAAGGTGGAAGGACAGCCCCAGAATGGGGGGCAGAGAAAGACTGGATGGGGCATTGTGGTCCTTGAGCCTGGTTGCAGACTTTCTCTAGAGGGGTCAGGCCTGTGATGGAGGGTGCAACCTCAAAATGTATGGCTCCAGGGAGCAGATCCAGGAACAGAGGGAACATTTGAGATAAAATCAAGAGAACTTTTCAACCTAGCCAGTTGTGATGCAGTACATTGCCTTAAGGGATGGGGGTGGTAGCTGGTCCAGTTGAAGTCTAAAGGGGGTTTGGGAGAGCTGGACGAAGCATATAGTTCATGATTTGGGCGTTAAGCCCAATGAAAAGACCTGAATCTTTCTCAATTTCAGAATTCCATTGCTCTCAGATTCTCTACCCTGCAGACACAGGTCTGAATTTCTTGGCTGGCTGGAAGCCCATTTGCCCTTCTGCCATCCTTGCAGGCCTGCTTCTGACTCCTTCCTTCTTTTTGTACACTTTCCAGGTTGCTTGTTGGAATCCCTTGCATCACATTTCCTACTGGCTAATAAAGAGGTTTAAATAGCACTTTGGATTTCTCTCAACCACATATTAACTGCTTGCCTATCTATGATTGCTTCCTTTGGACTTCACAGCCAAGCCCACTCAGTGAGCATCAGCAACTCCATTTTAGAGAGGGAGAAATTAAGGCTTCAAGATGAAGGGGCCTTATTCAAGGTTATGCTACTAGTTGCTAATGGAGCTGCGACTAGAATCTAAGTCTGCCTGTCTTTTAAAGGCATGTTGTTTGTTCCCTACAGTTTAACTACCCCTAAGAGTCATGGTCTCCGGACCTGCTGAGGTACTGAACTGGGAAGAGCCAAAAAAGCCTTAGGTATCTCCAGGTTTTGAACTAGAAGAGATGGGTCTGGAATGAGTGGAGGAGTTGATGAGGAGAAAAGACAGCTGTCTTCCTCTTTCCCACCTTCCTCCTTGCTGGGTGTCAGGAGAACCTGTAGCCATTGCTGTAACCAGTGCTGCTGCAAGCGACTCCCCTGCTAGGCCTGTTCTGGGTTTGTAAGGAGTGGGTGAGAAGGCTGCTGTTGGAAGCGCGGGCAGGCAGGGTGGGAGTTCAGCAGCTGAGGCTGCAGCACTGGGGGAGGACAGGCAGAGCTGCTACAGGCTGGGCTCTGTTGGGCCCCAGGCTCCCTCTGGTGGACAGCCTAGGAAGACTAGGGCCTGGGTCAAGATGTAGCTTGTTGGGAGCCTGTTCTGCCTAGGACTCAGTTCTCCCAACATCCCTATGTGCATCTGTCACTACCATCATGTCACAGCATAGAGAAACCTAGGGCTCTGAGAAGTGATGTCCATCAGAGGTCATGCTACTAACACAACAAGCTCCCATTCCTGTGAACTCGGCCTTCTTTGCTTTCGCCATCCATGTCCAGATAGATCATTTACCCAGGACTCCCACATCCTTCCCTACTGCCCTTCTGGACAGGTTCCAGGATGCCAGCATCTCTGCTGCCAGGCTCTGGGTGTGGTCTTCCTAGTGTGACAGAAAGCAGCATGAGTCCCTCCCTCCTTCTGGTCACTGGTACATGAAGATTTAGTTCTTTGCTTACTAGTTGTTGATCCCGACTAATGCTCAGTTCTTTTTACGTGGAGCTATCAGCTCCTGCCATGATTTAAAAAGAGAGATATTTTTTTTTGGTTGTTAAGCTTGGTCTTCCCCCCCACACACACACACACCCCATCCCCCGACACACTACAGTTCTGGCACCTAGAATGATTTCTAGAGGCTAGGACCCACTGCTGAGCGCCCCGTGCTGAAGGGAGCTCTCTTCCTACATTTTCTGCATGGGCCTAGCTCTGTCTCTGCTGGTTGCAGTGGTGGGCTGAAGCCAGTATGGTGGTAACTGTCTATCCTCTGCTCCCTCCCCCCCCACCCCCTGTGCAAGCTGGCTCACATTTAGATGCTGAACCTAGAGAACGGCAGCGTGGTGTTCTTGACACCCAGGGCGATGCATGGTCTATCACTTCACTGCTGAACTATCATCATCTGCGTGTGGTGGGGTGTCAGTATGCTCCCCATAGGGGCCCAGGCCACTGAGAAAATGAGCAAGTGAGCGTGATCCCAGGGAGAGGCACTGGGGGAAGTCCGGCTCCTTTAGTGTGCTGGATTCTTTTTCTAGGGTGTCTCTCTTTCCTTTCAGGAGGGAAACTATTTATTGTCCCCTCTGCCGTGTTGCGAGCATTATGCTGGTATGGGAGAAAGCGATAATGTTGAGTTTAAGGAGAATTAGGAGTCTTTCTTGCTTTCTCTGTCTAGATCTGGGGCAAGAATGAGGTTGTTGTCATCCACAAATATTTCTTGGCTGGGTTCACAGAGCAGGAGGGGCCCCCAGGCTGAGCAAACACCATGCTCTTGGCACTTGCCGAGCCCTCTTCCCACCAGCCAGGAAGACAGGGTTTCAGGCTTAGTCAGGCCATAGACACAGTACAGAGGACAAAGTGAACAGAAAGGGTGGGGTTCCTCAGAGGATAGAGGGACCAAAGTGAGCAAGATCACTGTTTGAGGACCTGGGCAGTAGAGGAAGGTACTTTGAAGAAGTGTACATAGTCTGTTGGTGTCCAATTGATGTTCGCTGCCTGTTCTTTCTCTGTCCAACCCCTACCTACTATGGCCTCTGAATTTGCTGGGGGCAGAGTAAAAGCCTGGAGGATGGTGAAGAGGCCCTGTTCATATTGAGTCTCAGCTTTCTGTGTGTTAGGCACTATCCTATGCAGCTTTATGTAATAATAAGCTAACATTTTTCTGCTGCCTTTACTGTGTGCTGGACACTTTGTTCTAAGTGCTTCCCATGTCATCGTTCATTCTGTCTTCACATGCATCCCTTTATGCAAATTGTCATTAACTCCATTTTATGGATGCAGAAACTGAGGTCTAGAAACTTCAGGTAACACAGCCAAGGTCCCTAAGTGAATATGTGGCAGGACTGCAAAAGAGCTGGTAGGAACCCAGGCGACTGGGCTCCAGAGTCTTAGCATTCTTGACATCCTTACCCATCAGGCAGCCCCATTTCTTATCTCATTTTCCCAGACCCCTTACCAGGTGGGTGTTACTGTTAGCCTCAGATGAGGAAATGGGGAATCAGAGAGGAGCAGTAAAGTAACCTCCTGATGAGACCTAGAATTGTATGGCTCTCAGTCCTTCAATGCACCGTTCCCTGCCCTAAGTGGGGTTTAGAGACATGGACCGTAGACACGACTCCGGCTTTCCTCCAACAGAGGTTCCCTCTTACAATTACCTCCTGATTTTTTGCCACCATGTCTTTCTGTTAAGCCTCTGATTAGCTGGAGCCAAGCCATGTCTGCAGTCTGACTCCTATGTTTTCATTGTCTTTCTGTTTCTGTCCACAGACTCCCCTTCTTCTCTCATTTTTGTGAGTCCCTTGTTCTCAGACCATGCTTGAGTTAGCCTGGCCTTGTGCTGCCATCATCAGCCCACCCAGGCCTTTGTGATTTGGCTAATGCTGCTCTCTTCCTCTTTGGTTGAATTTTTAAGGTGGAATTAGCTGACACCTCTCCTATGTTTATTTGCTGGTCCTTATTTTTTTTTAATTTTATTTTGTGTGTGTGGCTTTTTTGCCTACATGTATGTATGTGTACCACATGGGTGCCCATGGAGGCCAAAAGAGGGCGCTAGATTCCCTGGAACTGAAGCTGTGAGTTGCCATGTGAGTTGCTGGGAATCAAACCTGGGTCTTCTAGAAGAGTGACAAGTACTCTTAATTACTGAGCCATCTTCCAAGCCCTTGTTGGTCCTTCTTAATGCTCAGTTTATCCCTGGCATTTGCAATGAGCAGGTTAGCCGTTTTATTTTCTTTTTTAACCTTTTTTAAAAAATATTTTTTTTATTTTGTGTGTAGGGAAGTTTTGCCTGTGTGTGTCTGTGCACCATGTGCCTGCTCTGCTTGTAGAGACCAGAAGAGGGCATCAGAACCCCTGGGACTGCAGTTACAGATTGTGGGTGCTGGGAATTAAATCTGGGTCCTTCGTAAGAGCAACCAATCCTATTAACCACTGAACCATCACTCTAGCCCCAGGTCTTGCTTTATTACAATATTTTCATAGTTGTTCACATCTTGTGCCTCCTACTAGCCTCTAAAACAATGGTTCTCAATCTGTGGGTTGCAACTGCTTTGGGGGGTCTCATATCAGCTATCCTGCATATCAAATATTTGTATTACGATTCATAACAGTATCAAAATTACAATTATGAAATAGCAACAAAATAATTTTATAGTTGGGGGTCACTGTAACATGAGGAACTGTATTAAAGGGTCACAGCATTAGGAAGGTTGAGAAACCCTGCTCTAAAAGGAGTCAGACTTAACTGACATGTATTGAGTACAAGTTATGTATCGGATTCCATGATTGGTGCAGGGGGCATAACAAAGGGTCGAAGAACTTGGAAGTACTTTGCATTTCACATAGCTGCTCAGTTAATGCTGAGTAGACACATGAATGTCTAATTACATCCCGGTGAGCTAATGGCCCAGTACCTCAGTTTTTCTTTATTCTGGACTCCTTTTGAGAGAAATGTCAATTTCAAAATTCTCTTGAATTTTTCCACTTGTTCCCTGGAGGCATTTGGCTTATGACTTTCTGCCTTTTACACCCAGTGGTCTCCCAATTCATATAGTGACAGAGAAGCAGAATTGGACGAGACTTTTAGAGATATACAGGACAATCTGCTCATCGTTATAGCTCCCTAGCATGCCATGTCCATGTCATGCCACATTTTTGATCCTTGGAGCAAAAAACCTCTCTCCTGAGTGAACCGGGCAGTCCTGTACAGGACCTGTATGCAGTTCAGCCAAGTCTGGTTGCAAGTTGTTGATTTATACATTTTTTCTATTTCTTTTCCCTTTTTGTATCCATCCAGGCTTTACTGAAAATATACCCAAGGCCACACACAGCATCTTGGGATGGGAATAGACTTGGCCTTTTTCGTTCCTTCCCTGACAGGAACCAGTGTCACAGGGACGAACGGTGACTAGATGACTTATTTCCTCCTTGGTGGGGATCTATTTAGGGAAAGATGATTTGCCAAGTCGTCTAGTTTCCTCCTGGTCTGTACTCTGTCACCAAGTGTCCAGTTTTTCTGACTCTTGAAAGCACATACACAGGAAGCCCATCTCAGATACTTAGTAGCTGAAGCTCCTTGGGACTTGGGAGCTCTGAGTACTACCTGGGAGAATCTGAAGGAAGTACAATGTCCTGGAATGCAGACTTTGTATGAGACTCGAAGCATCATTTCACTTGCAGGAATTGTTTGGTTTTTTTTTTCCCTTCCCCTAGCAGGACATGGGGATAAAACTGCATTTTTTTAATATGTATGATTCATACTAAAACACCCCCCCACCCCACCCCCATGTCCCGTGCATCAGAAAGTTTCCTGCCTGCTCTTCATACTCATCAAGGTTCAGACTAGAATGGAAAACAGCTAAGGCTAGACAAGAATAGATGATACTTTCCTGCCCCCTAGAGGCGAAGTGAGACAAACACCATGAAAACAGTCTTACCAAAACAAAGCTGGCTAGCCAGTTCTGTGACTGATTGTGATTGCTCCTCTCATGCTTTAGATGGAAATGAATCGCCAGCATCACCCGAGAGGTACCCTTCACTCACAGAAGATGCATTTATGTGGCATTATGTGATTTTTTTTGGACTATAAGTTTCATTTATTTTTAATAAGAGTGCATTGTATGATTCTTGTGCTTTCTTAAAAGGTTAGAATGACTGTATATTCAGGTCTTATGATTTCCGACTGGATCCCAGGATACAGTGTGTTACACTCACCTGAATCAAAATTGTCTTAGGGTCTCTGTTGCTGTGAAGAGACACCATGACCACAGCAACTCTTATAAAGGCAAACATGTACTTGGGGCTTATGGTTTCAGAAGGTTAGTCCATTATCGTTACTGCAGGAAGCATGGCATCATGTGAACAGACTTGGTGCTGGAGGAGCCAATAGTTCTACATCTTGATCTGAGGGCAGCAGAAAGAGAACTGGCATGAGCTTCTGAGACCGCAAAGCCTGTCCCCTAGTGATGCACCTCCTTCAAAAAAGTCAAGTACTCCAACAACTCCTCCTAATAGTGCCACTTACTCTGGGCCTATGGGGGGGGCCATTTTCTTTTAAACCTCCACCCAAGCCAATGTTTTCTTCTATATAACCACGTTAGAATTACTGTCGTTAGAGATTATGGTGTAGTCCTTGCTTACTATGTGTGAGGCCCTGGGTTCATTTTCTGTTGTATTCCCTGAAGAATAATAAACATTGGCTATGAGGAAGAATTATAAATAAATTATTTTTTCTTTAGAGCTCAGTTTATTCCCAGCATTGAAAAAAATTGTTGTTGTTATATATGATGTGATGTACCTAACTGGCACCTCACACAGCTGCACATCTGCTGTGTTAGCCACTTCTTGAGTAACCCAATTCAACTGTGCTTGTGAAAATTGAATATGACATAGCCAGCCGATCATAGCACACAGTATGTGTTTGTTCATTGATAAACATTATTACTAACGATAGTTTTGTAAAGCTCTGTGCTATATGAGGGGAAGGAGTAAGAAGAGTCCATGTAAACACTCCCCACAATTCTAAGAGAGAGGTTAATGCAGTGAATATTTGTGTGCCTGGTGCATGCTGTACCTTGTGCCCTTAACAGGTAGACTTTGGTGTATTTGCACTGCATAGTTCTGGGTTCAGTGTGAAGAAAGCAGTTGTGGAAACAGATGAATCCAAAGTGGTATTCAAATATGATCTTGCCAGAGGGATGAACAGGAAGTACCCTAAGGATTGGTATCTGCCCAGACCCATCAGGGAAGGCTTCCTAGGGGAGGTGGTCTCGAAATGGAAGCTCAGAGGACAAGTTGGAGTTAGCTAGGTGAAAGAGCACTACGTGCAGGTTGCTGGGAATTGGGGACAAATGGGAGGTTAAAGAAGGGGGAACAGCCTAAGTATATCCATCCGTGAAATAGGTGCAAAGAGAAGGAAGACTTTTATCAGTCAAACCAAACTAGAGCAGCCCCTGGGAGACAGGGAGGTTTATCAAAGAGGAGGAGATCCTGGAGCACTGGTCAGCCTAAATCATGAGGACATCAGAACTTTAGGGTTTTAAGCTAGGGAGAGAGGTGTCCGTTGCACAGTGTATTGAGAGTCACATTTTGGAGCAGTCTCCTTAGAAGTACAGGCCATAAGACAGACTTGAAAACATCTAGTGAAGAAGTCATATAACAGTCTAGATGAGAGACTGTAAGATCTGCACTCCTATTCACAAAAGTCAAGATAGGGAAGCAGTGCAGATGCCTATTAACAGATGAATCAAGAAACTGTGTATATATAAACAGTGCAGTTTTATTTACCCCTAAAAAGAATTAAGTATTGTCATTTGTAAGAAAAAAAATGAATAGAACTGGAAATTATGTTCAGCAAAATAAGCCAGATGCAGAAAGACAATTTTGTGTTTTTCTCATATGCAGAATCTACATTAATATATATATATATAATATATTTATAGATATATGTGGGCTAGGGAGATGACATAGTGGGTAAAATGCTTGCTGTGCAATTGTGAGGCCCTGAGATAGAATTCCCAGCACCCACTAAAAAGCTGGGTGTTTTAGTGCACTCCTGTCATCCCAGTACTGGGGAGGTGGAGACAGGAGAATTCATGAATCTTGTCAGCTAGTCAGTCTAACCAGTCAGTGAGTTCCACGTCTTTGAGAGCCCCTATCTCAAGGATAAGGTGAAGAGCTGATTTGGAAGACACTCAACATCAGCCTCAGGCATGCCCCCACACAGCACACACATACACAACAGGTGCATACACAATTATATATAACATGAAAGCAAAAATGGGACTATTTGCAGGGAAGAAGGATACCAGTGGAGGGAGGAGAGAAAAGTAAGAGAGTGCATTGGGGGGATGAATATGAGCAAAGGACAAAAGTACAGGTGTGAATATTATATAATGAGCTTTTAGTCCCAGTACTCAAGAGGCAGAGGTAGGTGAATCTCAAGTTCCAGGACAGCCAAAGCTATACAGCCCTGTAGATTAAAAAAAAAAGAAAGAAAGAAAGAAAGAAAGAAAAAGGAAGGAAAGAAAGAAGAAAGAAAAACAGCACAATTAAACCAATTTTAAAAAGAAAACAATTAGTTAAGATAGTAGATCTCATTAAAAGAAAAGAAAAAAGACCTGCACACCTGGGTGCCAGAGAGAGAATAGTAATGGCACTAAATTCTTCAAGTGTCATCACAGAAGGGAACGGAGCCTGCTGCAGGAGCTCGGCTCAGAGATGTAGCAAGCATTTGTGGTCAGCAGTGTTGTAAATGTCAGGTGCTGGAGCTGGAAGGGCCTGAGGTGTGAGGCTGAAGGAGATTTACTTTAAGGGTGAGAAGATTGAGAACAGAAGAGACAAAAGACTGTTTAGGGCCATGCGAGGTGTGAGCAGGGGAGAGTGTTCCCGACTGCAAGAGGCTCTCTAGTATTAGTGCCAATGTTCAGAGCAGCTTCCCTCTAATGTGCCGTTTCCTGCTCGAAAATCTTAGGAAGGTGGAATTGTTCGGTGTTCTACTTATAGAAAACCCAAATGAAAGAAAGAGGAAAGCTAGGATTCCAAGAGATTGGGTGATTTGTTGGGGATGAAGCTTGAATGGTGGACTGGCCTTCTGCTCCATTTTGGCTTCTTAGGACCAAACTTCTTGCGCCTGGATTTTGTCTTGCTGGGATTTGTTTGGTGTAGCTGAGGCAGCTCAGAGGCGATTTCTGGCTTGATAGCCAGGCTTGGCCACTACCCCCCTCCCCATTTCAATTTTCATATAAAGGAGGGCTGTGCTTTTGAGAAAGACAGACTTGTGTTTGAATATAAACTGTGCTTCAATGTGCTAGATGACCTCAGTGGAACCATTTTCTGTTTTAGAAGCTTTTATTTTCTGGTCTTTAAAATGGAATGACAATGCCCACTGCTCAGCATTAACTGAGATCATTTGAATTGCAATCTCTGATGCTTGTATGTGCTCAATAAACAATCATTTTCATTCTCGTTCTGAAATCTCCTGTGGACAGTGATTTGAAGGATCCAGGACTAGGCCAAGTTTTGCTTTTCCTGAAAATGGTACATTTTCTCCTTGCTAATATGGGGCTGTTGGGATGTTCACTGTGTCTTCCTTTCTGCCTCAGCCACCAGTTGACTTGAAATATAGCTTGAACATCTGTTTCTCTCTCTCTCTCTCTCTCTCTCTCTCTCTCCCTCCCTCCCTCCCTCCCTCCCTCCCTCCCCCTCCCTTCTGCCCTCTCTCCTCCTCCTCCTCCTCCTCCTCCTCCTCCTCCTCCTCCTCCTCCTCCTCCTCCTCCTCTTCTTCTTCTTCTTCTTCTTCTTCTTCTTCTTCTTCTTCTTCTTCTTTTGGTTCAATTTCTGGTCTGTCCTTATCTGTGCTCTTGGAATAAGTAACCTGAAATCCTTCATGACTCGGGCAGGTATAAATAATTTAATTGCTGGGTGTAAATAGTTGAGTAAATGGAAAGCTGGAGGGGTTTGGAATGGTGATGTTTGAAGAGGGTAGTGCAGGCTGGGCTGGTTGAAAAGGCATCAGAATAGATGGTTGTGAGAGTCAAAGTATTCGTTAGAGCAGTGGTTCTCAATCTGCAACCCTTTAATGCGGTTCCTCATGTTCAGTATTTTCATTGCTACTTCATAACTGTAATTTTCTTTCTCTTTTTTTGGAGGGGGATTGTTTGTTTGTTTGTTTGTTTTTTCGAGACAGGGTTTCTCTGTGTGGCCCTGGCTGTCCTGGAACTCACTCTGTAGACCAGGCTGGCCTCGAATTCAGAAATCCGCCTGTCTCTGCCTCCCAAGTGCTGGGATTAAAGGTGTGGGATTAAAATTACAAAAACTGCCCGTTTTGTAATTTTCTGCTATTGTGAATCATAATGTAAATATCTATGTTTTCTGATGATCTTCGGCAACCCATGTGAAAAGGTTGTTTGGCATCTTCCAGGGAGTCAGGACTCACAGGAGGAGAAACCGCTGGTTTAGTGTATCCAATCCTGGGCCCACCTCTCTTGCTTCTGCCCTAAACAGAAGCAAACACTGGAGACCAGAACCTCATATCAGGAGAATTATCACTGTCTCTGCTTGGTATGTACAGTGTGAAAGACAGAGATCCCAAAAAAGGAAAGGGACTTGAGTTTAGATTTTTAAAAAGCATACCAGCCAATCAAGGTAGCACCCAGCTCAGCTGGAAGACTGAGCCAGTAGGATTACTTGAGCACAGAATTTCAAGACTAACCTGGGCAACACTATCAAGACCTCATCTCAAATACAAGAGCAACAAAGTGAGCACAAATCAAAGCAATGTATATATTCAATATTATTTTTTTTATTTTTAACTGACATAGTAATTATACATGCTTATTACATACCGTGTGACATTTTAATATATGTATACAATATGAGATCATCAAGTCAGCGTACTTATTAACCTGTACTCAAACATTTACATCTCTTTGTATTGGGAACATTAAAAACCCTCTCTACTAGCTAATTTGAAATATTCCAGTAGTTTTTGTCAACCATTGTTATCCTACTGCACTATGGGACAATAGAAGGTATTCCTTCTGTCTCCCAGCACCTCTGTACCCAGGAACCATCTTCCCTACATTCCCTTATCATCCTTTTCAGTCTTGGTAAACACTATTCTGTTCTATATTTCCATGAGATTAACTTTTTTTAAAAAGTTTCTACATATAAGTTAGATCATGCAGCATGCACACACATTTTTAAATGATACTCGAGGAGTTGTAGACTAAAAAGCCCATGTCTTGTCAGGCAGAGTGGCACATGGCTGTAATCTCAGCTCTTGGGAGGCTAAGAGAGGAGGATTCTGAGGGGAGGGGGAAGCCAGGATAGTATACATAGAGAGATCTTGTCAAAAAAGAGGCCTGGCTCTTGCTTCCTAGCCCCTGGAGGTAGCCACTCCTTTTTGTTGTTGCTGGTTTCTGTTTAATTTTATATTTTTAGATAGAGTCTCACTAAGTGACCCTGGTTGGCCTGGACTTGCTACATATAGGTCAAACTGGTCTCATTATGTGCATGCATCACCACACCTAGCTGTTTATTTCAAGACAGGATGTCAGGAAGTCTAAGATAGCTTTAGGCTTGCCATATACCTGAGGCTGATCTTGAACTTTGGTTCCCTGACTCCATCTCCTAAGTACTGAGATTATAGACAAGAGCTCTCATGCCCAGCTGGATATGGTCAGTTTTATTATTTAGCCTTTCTGGTAGTAACTTCATTTCTCTTTTTTTATTATTATATATGTGTGTGTGTGTGTGTGTGTGTAAGTCTTACTATGTAGTTACACCAGTATGGAATTTATGATACTACCTTCTCTGCCTCCCAAGGGCTGGGATTGTAGACATGCATACACTACCATGCCCAGCCAGGGAAAGACTTTAAATGCTTTTTTTTTTCATCCTGAACCACAATACGCATACAGAAAAGTGCTCATATCACAAATGGTAAAAACCATACAAACCAAACACTGGCTTACCCAGTAATCAGATCAAGATCCGATTATCAATTTAGTTTACTTGGTCTCAGGGAAGCCTTTCAATGTGAAGGTCTTGGTCTATTCTATATTTACATTTTTTTAAAAAATAAAACCTTGACATTTCTTTAGTGTATGCACATGCACACACATGCACATGCACATGAGCACAAACAGCATTTTGTATGGAAGTTAACGAAGAGCCTGAGGGAGTCCATTTTCTTCTTCCACCGCGTGGGCTCTAAGTACCAAACTTGGGTCATCTGATTTGGCAGCAAGTGCCTCTACCAGGTGAGCCATCTTGCCATCACCCTACATTTTTTTCTTTAACATGCACTTATTTGTTACATTCTTTCTTTGTCAGCTCCCTCCATTTTTTTTTTTTTTTGGTTTTCTTTTTCTAGAATGTTGGTAAGTTGGATTTTAGACATACTAAATTGATTTGCTAGGCCACATACCTTTTCTCTCCTATTTTCTGCGTTACAGACTATGAATGACTTCATATAAACTCTTATTCTTTGTATGTCCAGAATCACTTGTCCACTTGCTGGTTTTACTTGGTTATTCAACAGGGAGCTGATTGTTATAATGGATGTCTTTCAAAAGACAAAATGAAAAGCAGTTTATTTGGGGCCACTAAAATGTCACTAGACACTTTAATCCATTCCTCATAGCTTAGTTCCTTTCACCAGGAGCCCTGTGACATTTTGCCTTTGCAAGGATGCCAGGCAGCTTGTGTTATGAGACCAGTACTTAGAGTGACAAGGAAGGAAGAAGGATTTTGTTGTTGTTGTTGTTGTTGTTGATGATGATGATGATGATGATGATCATGTGTGTGCGCGTGCATGCTTGAGCAAGTACTCGCGTGTCATGGTGCACATGTGGAGGTCAGAGCACAACTTTCAGGCGTCAGCATTCTCATTCCACCGTGCAAGGTCTAGGGAGCAAACTCAAGTCATTAAACTTGCATGACAGGTGCCTTCACATGCTGAGCGATCTCCCTTGGCCTGAAAGGATTTTATATGTTGTCAGTTTATCCCTTTGTCTTTTGTCCCCTGGTTATGTCTATTTTTCTTGATACATAGCAAGGCTAAATCTGGAGTCTCTCTCGGCCTCTTCTGGCCTAAGTTGCTCCTTCCGCAACTGCAGCCCCCTCTGAGGTGTTCTTCGAGAGCCTTCAACTCCCCAAGTCCTCTTTTTAACTTGGTTTTGCCTTCAGAAATCTCTTACTCACTGATGCTACCCTCTCCCACCCTCTTTCCTGACATGATCTCATACTAATAGTTTATTTTATCCCTTTACTTGTGTTTTACTACAGATCTGGAAGAGAGGCAATACACATTTATGCTCTTGAGTTATAGGCTTTGGCTCCAGCTAAGTCTAATTGAAACTAGAAATGTTAGTAACTCCACATTCCCAGTAGCCAAGCTTGGATGACCTCATCTTGACACTATGTTACTGTTGGTCGAAGCCAGCATCATGAACATTCCTTTAGCAGCCCTGGCACATCCCTTTCCTCAACCTCCTCTACCTAGACCTCAGGTGAAGAACAGATACCAGGGCTCTGTCCCCATTCTGGCTATTGCATCCTTATGAAGCCTTCAAACCTTCTCCTTCACCTCCCTGGGTGCTCTGTGTGTGACTTGATAGGCTTCTGGTCTGCTGTGAACAATCACTCCAGGATTGGCTAAGTGCTTGGGGAGCAGCCCATCTTTACCCTGGCAGTGAAAGCAGGCGGGCCAAAGATGATCCCCAAGCACACTGGAAGGGGCTTGGAGGCTGAGTTTAGATTTTTGCAACAGAAGGCTTTCTCCAGCTGCCTACCCTTCTGCAGACACTGTTTCATCATGGCTGAACACTTACTCCTGTACCTCCAGCAGAGAAGGAGAAATGTAAGGCCAATAGAACCAATTCCATTTTCCTGTCCCCCTCCATTCATCTGCAATATTTGTACCCACCCCCATTTTCTTTTTTGGGTGCACCCCTCTTCTGCCCCTTCTAAAAGTGCTTGTTGTAGCTGGAGAGATAGATGGCTCAGCAGTTACAAGCACTAGCTGCTCTTCCAGAGAATCAATTCCCAGCTCCTACATGGTGGCTCACAACCACCTGTAACTCTAGTTTCAGGGGATCCAACTCCTTCTTCTTGCCTCTGAAGGTACCAGACATCATGTGGTACACAGACACACATACAGGCAAACCACTCATACATATGAAACAAAAATAAATAAATATAAAATTAAAAAAAATAAATAAAAATAAAAGTGCTTGCTAAATGTTTCTGGTATAGGGTACATTGAGCTATGCTGTGTGGAGGGGAGATGGGAGACAGGGAAGGAAGGCAGGCCAAGTCTGCAGGCTGGTGTGAGATGAAGTGCCTCTTGGCTCTGCTGTGACAGAAAGGAGCAAAAGTTGTGGCAGTTGAAGAGGCATTTGGTGTGTGCATGTATGATGACACATGCTGACTCAGGAGGTTGAAGCAGGAAGACGACAAGTTCCCCACAAGCATTCAGTGCATAGCAAAGTCCTGTCTCCAAAACCCAAGCAATCAGACAAGTACAGATTTTAAACTCAGATCCACCACTTATTAGCTGGGTGATTGTGCATGAATCACATTGTTCCACCAAACTTCAGTTGCTAAACCCCGTATGATGAGAACAACTACCTTGGACAGGTGTTAGGACAATAGCATGAGTCCCAGACCATTGTAAACACATAATAAATAGTGGCATTGTTATTGTTTGGGTTATTGTAAGTTTGGCTATGATATAGGCCAATAATGCCTGCTTATTATATTTATTATGATTATATAATACTTGTTTGGGATTAAAAGGAGGCATACCTTGTGTGAAGCCTCCCTGAAGCTTCCCAGCAATTATAGGGCGGTGTTTATACTCTGTTACCCAGTCTTCAAGTCTTTGGTTGTAGTCTTTGTTTTCTTCAAGATCTAAATATAAAGTGATCTTGGCCTCTTTAGTTCTAGAACATGACATTTAAGAAGTGATAGCCAGGGCTGGAGAGATGGCTCAGTGGTTAAGAGTACTGACTGCTCTTCCAGAGGTCCTGAGTTCAAATCCCAGCAACCACATGGTGGCTCACAACCATCTGTAATGGGATCTGATGCCCTCTTCTGGTGTGTCTGAAGACAGCTACAGTGTATTCACATATATGAAATAAATAAATAAATAAATATATTTAAAAAAAAAAAAAAGAAGTGATAGCCATGTGTAGTGGTACATGCTGGTAATCCCAGCTCTTAGAAGGAAAAATGGGAGGATCAAGATTTCCCAGGCACTCAGAGCTACCTGATGAAATCTTGTCTCAGAAAAAGAAGAATAAATATAGACAAATATTTAGTCTAAAGTTTGAAGCAATCTTTACCATCACTACCGCCACTATCATCATCTTTATTATTATTTCAGACTTGCTCAGAGAGTTATGATGAACAAGGACAATAGAAATACTAATGGCCAATGACATTCTAGAAAGAGCCTTTATACATATGCATTTTTTTCTCTAGAAGCGCTTAACATCTTTTCTTTAACCCTCAGTATTCTGAAATGGCATGGCTGCATATCTTGAAGTGGGTCTCTGTTTTGTTGATCTTGTGGCCTTTCATTCCTTCAGTTCTGGGAAACGGTCTTACACTGTGTCTTTGAGTATTTCCTTCCTGCTGTTTCCTCCGGCTTCTAATTCTGGAGCGCCTATTGTTAGACGGAGGAATTCCTCAATTAATCCTCTAATTTTCTTATCTTTTCCCTTCTGTCATTCTCTTCCTTGTGTTATTTTTTTCCCTAGGATATCTTTTCACCTTTTGTTTTCTAATCCCACTGACATTTTTATTCTGGCTCTATTTTTTTCTTTTTTAAAAAATATTAGCCGGGCGGTGGTGGCGCACGCCTTTAATCCCAGCACTTGGGAGGCAGAGGCAGGAGGATTTCTGAGTTTGAGGCCAGCCTGGTCTACAAAGTGAGTTCCAGGACAGCCAGGGCTACATAGAGAAACCCTGTCTCGAAAAACCGAAAAAAAAAAACAACAAAAAAAAAAAACAAAAAATATTTATTTATTTATTTATTTTTCATGTGCATTGGTGTTTTGCCTGCATGTATGTCTGAGTGTGAGGGTGCCAAATCTTAGAGTTACAGGGCGGGGTGGGGGGTGGGAAGAAAAAAAAATCTTAGAGTTACAGACAGTTGTGAGCCACCATGTGGTTGCTGGGATTTGAACTCAGGACCTCTGGAAGAGCAGTCAGTGCTCTTAACTGCTGAGCCATCTCTCCAGCCTTCTCATTATTTTTCACTCTCCAGATTTCTTCTTCTATTTTCATTGTCTTTGTTCCTTTCAGATTCCTTTTTAAGTTTGTTTTCTTTGTCCATCTGCCTTCCAGGTTGGTGGTCTTCCTCACACAGCTTTGCAGCATACAGTAATCTTTGACTGCCTAGAACTTCATTTCCTTTAAAAATAATGAATTTTATTAAGGTCCATTTAATATAAAATAAAATATACCTAACTTGGGGGTTGGAGCCATGGATCAGCAGCAGTTAAGAGCACCTGTTGCTCTCGCAGAGGACTCAGGTTCAGTTCCCAGCACCCACATGGCAATTTATAACCATCTATAACCACAGTTTCAGGGGATCTAGCATCCCTTTCTAGCCTCTGCCAGCACACACACACAGTGCTTTTTTATATACATGCAGATAAAATATTCATACATGTAAAATAAAATCTTAAAAGCAGAAACCCTAACTTAAAAGTCTTTGGATGCTGCTGCTTTGAAACTAGCTCCCATGGTATTACACAGGTGCACCTGACTTTGCTGTTGGAAGGAGGAGAGTAACAGGAAGTTAGGGTACCAGCATTTCCCAGGGAAGATTGCTTTTAGCTTTGTTTCGCCCCATCTGCCACTGCACCTGGTATTCTCAAATCCAAAGCCTCCGGTTGCTGGCCTGGTGCTGGAGGTGGAGAGAATCCGACTGGACAGCATTGAGGACAGCTTTGCAAGCCACTATTTTTAACCTTATACCTCACTCCGCCTTCTGAGGTGTACAGTACCTCCAAATCCTGAGCGCTGAAGGGGTTCTATAAGCAGAATAGTTACTTCTGATCAGCATCCTAGACTTTCTCTTTCTGTCTCTTGTTATTCACTCACATTTTTTTTTAGGATTTGGGAACGGAGACAAATCAGTTTAATTAACTCATTATGTTTAGGTGAAGCTTCCTTTTTTTTTTTTTTTTTTTATCCTAGGCAGCTGCTATTCATGTTCCATGACTGAGGTAGGCACCATATTCTCCAAAGAGTTTATGTACATATCCATAGGGTGGGTTAAGGGACCCTTCTCTGTTCTTCTATGATATCTTCTTCCCTCTCAGCCATTAATCTTCTGAAATTGCCTATTTCAAGCATGACTGAGACACATCTTCTAGTGGTCTGGAGCTATGCCTCATTTCCTCCCATTGCCCTAGCTTGGGATCTGGTTCATATTCACAGAGTGAATATGTGCCACTGGAATGAATGAATGAATTTAGACATAGTTAGAGGGAATGATTATCTAGAAAGAGAAATAAGCTGTGTGCAATTGGGCTGATATAAAGTTAGTTTCTTAAAAGCCATGTGTTGCTTTAAAGCTGTGGTTAGGAAAGTCTACCTAAGCCCAATTTAAACCAATGGAAAAATATACCTACATCCATTCTGTACATTCAGGGAATGGTTGACTATATCATGACAAATCAAAATAATGATAATGAAGAATATGCACTTATGTGGGGAAACGTGTAAAAGAAAATACAATGAAAATCATGCAATGCAAAATCATTTTTAACTACATGAAGAAATGCAGAGAATGAGAGACATAGAACAACTGTTCAGAGTTGTTGCTGTCTCTGTGTTTTAATTATACACATTTCTCTCCACTCTTTCCCAAGGTTTTCATGGATTTTTCTAATGGAAGAATGCATTCAGTGCACAGTTTTTAAAAAGCTATTCAGAACTGAAGAACAGTATACAGAAAGACCTAAGAATGAAATACCTCAATAGGTAGCCTGGTAATCAGTGCATTTGCTTAGTAGGGTTTGCAGTGAAAGGTGCACTGGCCACAGATCCTGTAGGTCTTGACCTGTGAGACATCCCCGAATTACAAAGCAGGACCTAGCTAAGGAAGCAAAAAGAGGAGGTTCTTGGGTCTCAGTTTACTACAAATCACAATATCATGGACTGCCCCAAGAAACACAGATCTGGGTTCCAAAGTTCAAAGACCTCTCCCCACAAAGCAAGTATCTGTAGATCCCATCCCTTCTAGACTATACTCTGCGTTGTCTGGAGTCCCAAATTCCCTATCCAGATTTCTCAAGCTTTTAGGAATTGTATTGTCTAATTATCCAAGTCTACTCATTAGGTCCAAGTATAGCCTAAGGAGCGGGGGAGGGAGACACAAAGAGGGTATTATACGCATGTGTACATGCATAGATAGATAGACAGACAGGCAGATAGGCAGATAGATATTTCCTTCTACAGACAAGAGTAAAAAGGTAGGTTGTGGTTCCTGGGTCTTTGGTTCCACATGTGGACAGGTGAGTCTAATTGATAGAGAAATAAACATTGGGGTTTTAAAGAAATTAAATTTTTTGTTTGTTTTTGAGACAAGGTTTATCTCCATAGCTTTGACTGTCCTGGAACTCTCTGTAGACCACAATGGCCTTGAACTCAGAGAGTTCTCTCTGCCTCCCAAGTTCTGGAATTAAAGGCATATGCCACCGTTGCCTGGCAGAAAGTGAATGTTTTAAAGCCTAAAAGAATGCCTAGAACTCAACTAATACAGCTCCATCATTTTACAGATGAGGAACAAAGGTTTAGAGAGGTGACTTAGAGAGTTAGCACTGTCTGCTGCAGACCAAATCATAATACAACTTAACTTCCTGCCACTTTACACTCCCTCCCAGAAGAATGGTGGTCTAGCTTCATGAAGTAGGGGGCAGATTGACCATTCGTTGTTCAAGGCACTGTTCCTCAAAAAGAGGCAAGATTACTCTATTGATGTTTGTTGCCTTGGGTTTTCTATTGATGTTATAAAATCTTTTGGGAAGAAAAGGCTTTCTTTCAGTTTATGCTTCTACATCACAGTCCATCACTAAAGGAAGTCAGGGCAGGAACTCAAGGCAGGAAGTGGTAGAGAGGCCATTAAGGAACACTCTTTTTTAGCTTGCTCAACCTGCTTTCCTATATATCCCAGGACTACCTGCCCAGGAGTGGCACCACCCCTACTAGGCTGTGCCTTCACACATCAATCATTAATCAAGAAAATGTCCCCTAGACTTGGACTACAGGCCAATTTAATGGAGGCATTTTCTCAATTAAGATTCCCTCTTCCCCAATATGTCTAGGTTTGTGTCAAATTTGACAAGAAATGACAAGCAGAATTGTTATCCATATACAACATACTGAATGCTTAGTAATAGACCCTGAAGGTAGGATGCACCCTCACTTTGGATCTTATGATGCTATATCCTCCCAAATGTGGAAGAATTAGTCCAGTGTGAGAAGACTTGGCTAATACACTCTGCATCGGGACTTGGACATCCCCCCCACAACCCCACTGCCATCTTGAGAAGTGTAACACATCACAGAAATACTTTGGAAGCAGAAATACTATGAATGATACACAGTAGATGCTTGCTGATTGTTCATGATGATGATGATGCAATTGAACTCCTTGAGCAGGTAGTTGTCTTCCCAGGTTAGAGCCTAGGGTATAGTCAACTGAATAAATATGTGCTGGGTTTTGTAAGGAAACCAGACTCCTTGGAGCAGGTGATTAGTATTAGAGATACAGAGGGTTTTGGCTTCCATTCTGTAGGCAGCTGGGGAGTCATTGAAGTTTGGCTAAACACTTGATACTTGAGATTAACTGAGATGGAATTCGAAAGCTGTCTTGTTGCTATAGAGTGCAATGGAGAGTTTTAATAACTGTAGTTAAGTCTGCTGTAGCCTTGATTCTCTGTTCCTTTATGGGGATAAAAAAGACAATAGGTTGGTACCACTGTTATCAGTTGAACATGCACCAGGTGTCAAGCACTTTGAACCTCAAAGGCATTCCATGAAGGGAGAGATTTTTGTCACTGCCCCATACTGCCCCATTTACTGAGTGAAAAATCTGAGGTTCTTAGATAGCAAGGTGATTTCTTCAGGATAATGTGGCTAGCAAGCAGGCAGACTCACTTAGCAGCCTAGTAAAGACAGTACTTTAGCACCCTGAGGCTTGCCTGCCCTACCTTGCTGGAGCATTTGTGTGTGTGTGTGTGTGTGTGTGTGTGTGTGTGAGAGAGAGAGAGAGAGAGAGAGAGAGAGAGAGCATGCACACACTCATTCTCTCAACAAGTGCTCTTCTAAAATCATCCTCTCGACATAGATATGGATAATATCCACAAGAAACCTAAGAATATATCTTGGTTCTCTCAGCTGAAGACAGAGTCTCATCTCTATGCCTTTTACAGCTCAGCCTGGGAGAGGACCTGAGGTGTGGGGTGAAGAGGGAGGAAGACTACTTTCCATACTCTCGAACTTCCAAGGTCCCCAGTTTTCCTTTCTCTCCTCTTCTGCTCCCAATACAGTAGCTTCTCTGTCCCAGCCTCCATTACACAAGTACATGTGCATACATACATACATATATACGTACACAAATACTATCCATGTGACTAATCGCTTGTACAGGCATGTGCACCTGTACAACATACACTCTTCTCAGGGAGGAGGAGTGAGAGAGGAGGTGAGTGGGCCTAGTTTTGCTCATTTCCTGGCTTTCCTGAGAGCTGGCCCTTGCTCCATTCTCTTTCACCTTTCTTTTGCATCTGGGGCCATGCATAAGGAAGAAGCCAGTCAGTACAGTAGAAAGGATCCTAGCAGCTGACTCATTTACCCTCTCAGCTTGAGTCTGTTCATCTGGAAAATAAGCAGGTCGGACTAGGCAGTTGGCAAAGCCTCTTCTATCTTGTTAATAATGTCTGGCATTTGTCTGCTTGGTTCCAAAGAGCTTAATCATCCCAACAACTCTGTGAGGATTAACCTTGCATTACAAATGGGGAAATTGAGGCTTAGACTCAGAGAAATGAAGTAGCTTGCCTAAGTCACAGGGATGGTAAGTAGTAGAGACAATATCTGAACCTGGATGTCTCTGGCTGCTTCTCAAGCCACACTCCAAGGAAAGCTACATTCAATGGGATCCCAGCTAGTTCTCTGACTCCACACACCTTCAATGGCCTTTTGCTTGCTTACCTAGCTGACCAGTCCTTCCTGTTGCTCCAACTGACTAATCATCATCATGGTCTCTGCACTTGCTGTTCTCCATGCATGAATGAAACACGTGTGTGTTTTTATAACATACATTGGACATACATACATTGGTAAGGGGAAAGAGTGGTGAGCCTGTATTGACTGTTGTTTTGTTTTTTTTTCCCTGTTTCTCTTTCAGGTCTGATGGTGAGAATTCCAGAACAGTCAGGTCAGTACCTCGTTTCTTTAGTAGTACTTGGGGGATGGGGACAGGCCTGGGGAGGAGATGTTTTCTGGTTATTTGGGATCCATGGGTAGAGGTCAATGGCAGGGTTCATTCCCCCATTGGTATTAGAAGTGGGTGTGGAATGGAAGGGAGGACAGGGAGAATGTGGCAGGCTTAGAGATGATAGTGCTAAAGACTGTCATTCAGTCCTTGCATTCCTAGGGGACTTGAGAGCTTTGCTGCACACCTCAGGGGCTCATAAGACATCAGCTCCAGACCCAAGAAGTTTTCTATTATCTTCTTCCAGGAGGGAAGGGAACAATGGATGCTAGGCTTGCCCGGTCTTATTTTCCCTTTGTCTCAAGTAATGGGACTTACATTGACTTTAGATGTGATACATTCTAGATATTAGAAACATATATGGTATGCTGGGTGGTGGTGGCTCATGCCTTTAGTCTCAGCTCTTGGGAGGCAGAGGCAGTTGAATCTGTGAGTTCGAGGCCAGTCTTGTCTACAGAGTGAGTTCTAGGACAGCCAGGGCTACACAGAAAAACCTTGTCTTGAAAAACCCGAAAGGAAGGAAGGAAGGAAGGAAGGAAGGAAGGAAGGAAGGAAGGAAGAAAGATAATGGTGACAAGGAAGCAGTTTTGTACGCTTGGTTAAACGTTTCTAAGCTTTGGTAAGGTTTAAAGGTGATCTGTTGGTACTTGAGGAAGCAGAAGTAAAGCTGGAGTAAGACCAGGGCCCTTTGTGGATGCCTCTGGCTCTCATCTGTCAGAAACCTCAGGAATGCATAAGTATCAGAAATAGGGATAATGTAGGGATGGTGAGACCGTTTGGGGTGTCTTAGCATCTGGATTGGGAACTATGGCTTTTGAGATAAGATGGGCTCGGGCAGTCGAGACATACATTGGGGACAGTCTGTGCTCTCTAGGCTTGCACTAGTAAATATGACATCTTTGTGATGGGTAGAAAACAGATCACTTAAGGAACTATTCTTCCTTCCAAATGGGTCAGTTGGAAAAATGTTCCCTTTCTTGTGAGCCTTGCTCACCAGGCTTTCCAAGTTGGTGAACAAAGCACAAATGGGGTGTTAGCCCCTATTCACTGCCTCTCAGCTGGAAACCCTTGGGTGGGGCACAGTTTGCCCAACCATATGCAACAGCACAGTTCCTATCATGCCAGGCACATTACTGGACATGGGCCAGGGTCAGAAGTTGTCGGTGTACAGACAGAATTTGTCCTAGCATCCTCCTTGCAGGAGGTCTGGGGTAAGCAAATTGGTACCCAGGTCCAAGGGGGAGAGTGGACACATGCTAAGGCCAGCATTAAATCAGTGAGAATGTGGTGGCTATAGTCAGTCCTGATATCTGAGCAAGAGGTCTGTGATGGCTCTCATAATTAATCCTTGTGTGCAGCCAAGGAGCATGGGCAGGCACAGCTTGTACTAGCACTTATGATGGCACTTGTCTAAGAAAGGACACAGCTCTCAATGTCCTTACTGTGGGTTTGGAGAAAGGCAACCTGGGATGACCTCAAGCCTAGGCCTCCCATAAGCATCTCTGTTAATGTAACTGCTAACTTGTTGAGGAACCAACTGAACGAACTCATCTCTAGTTGTCAACTCCTCCCAGCTGGGGAGCTCCTGGAACCTTTTATTTACTTCATGTTATTTAAAAATGACCATAATCATGAGTCCTGTGATGACATATGTTGTGCCTTTATAACTTAACAGAACTTATTAAGGATTTGCTTTATTTGATCCACCCAGTGACACTGTGGATGGAACCTGTGCTGGCCCTTATCATCTATGTTTTACAGTTGAGGAAACCAGCCAGGATTCAAACTCCAGTCAGTCAGCCTGGCACCAAGCCCAGATTCCTGCCTTTACTGTCACTGTCACTTTACTGTAGGACTTCTTAACAGCTTTGCAGATGATGATCCTCCTCACCATCATCCAAATATTAGTAATCATAATAATTATCATTGATTCTTCATATACTGAGAACTGTAAATATGATCTTATTTAATGCTCACAGCAGCTGCATTAGGCATGGATGATGATGTCTGATCTGCAATTAAAGAAAAGGAGCCTGGTGTGGAGGCAAATGCCTTTAATCCCAGCACTTGGGAGGAAGAGGCAGGTGGATCTCTGTGAGTTTGAGGCTGGCCTGATCTGTAGAGCAAGTTCCAGGACTGCTGTGGCTACATAGTGAGACTCTTGTCTCAAAAACAAAACAAAAGCAAATGAGGAAAAGGAGATCCCAAGAAAGTCCGTCCCTTACCCAGGGAAAGAAGATCAACAGGGTGGGGCGGCATTCTTCTAATGCATACTCTGAACTCTCTGGTTCTGAAGCTAGTGTTGATTTTACTCGGATTTGCTTCCCGGTGTGAATACTAGGCTCATATTCAAGGACGCTCTAACAGCTTTGAGGACCCAGCAGGCAGACCAAACTCAGGCTATGGGAAGGGCCTATACAGTAGCACATATAAAGCAAGGTCTTGCAAAATAGTGGGCAGACCCTTTAATTTGGAACCATAGTTGGATGGGACTCTGAGGAGACTTTCAAGCCCCAGGCATACAAGCTCAGGTTCACTACAGTTAGGGAGTGCTTCTTGGGGTAGATGGTATCTAAGCAGGCAGGGCTACACAGGACTGACTTTACATAAGTAGAGTCCAAGGATGTAGAATCAGAATAACTAGGAAAGCAAGGGATGTGTTTAAAGCCAGGGACCAGTCAGTTGGGCTAAAACAGACATGAGCAGGAAAGCACTTCTAAAGGTAAGGACCATGATTGGATCAAGGATGTGTCACGGATCTCTTCAGGCATGTCCAGCCTTTTGACTTTATGACATGATGTTGTCATCTACAAATTTCATACAGGGGAACCATGTAAACTGTTTACAAAACAATGCAAAAAAAGCTCAACTGGAGAGACGGCTCATTTGGTAAAGTGCATGCTATGTAAGCATGAGAACCTCTGGTTGATGCCCAGAAGCCATATAAAAAGCTAAGCTCGATGGCGTGACCTGGTGATCACAGTGCTAGGGAGACAGATTCCTGGAGCTCACTGGCCAGCCATCCTAACAAACCAGTGAGAGGCCCTGTCTTAAAATAGAGAAGAACAATTGAAGAAGACACCTATTTTCAGGCTCTGGCCTTCACACACACACACACACACACACACACACACACACACACACGTATGCATGTACACATATGTATGCATACATACACATGCATACACACACATATACATGACCTTCTGTACCCACATGCACACATACCATCTACCCACACATACACCCGCACACATACACACACACACATGCACACATTCACACATGCATGCACACACACACACAACCAATCTCATAATGTTTTAAATAAGTTCATAATTTTGTGGTGGCATCATTTATAGCTATTTTGGGGTGTGGGCAGCCTCTGAGTTGCAGGTGGTATATACCAAAGTGCTGAGAAGCTAAAGAAAGTAGGCTCTGTGGCACAGAAAACAAGGGAGAAACTTTGGATCCAGGCTAAGGGCTCCATTTGGGGATAGGTTGCTTTCCAGTTATTTGACTGGGCAATTTGATTTGTCTCTTGTACACCCCAAGTTTCTTCATCCAGTAAGCATCTGCATTCATGAGTGTGCACATACATGGGCACATGTGTGAATGGAGAAGAATTGGGTGGCGGGGGGAAAATGCAGGAAGAAGACAAGTAGGTCTCAGCTAGTATAAAAACTGAATAGCAAGGAGTGAACATGGCAAGTAGACCGCAAACTACCCATGTTGGGGTCCAGACTTTAGGACCCTCAGTATTCAGTACAAGAGTGTAATTAAAACTAAACAACTGACAATGGGGCAGGGGGACAAGATGGATGCCTGGGTTTCCTGTATATCCGACAGAATTTGTCAGACCTAAAGGCACCTTAAGCCAAAGTCCAGATTAAGACTGGCCATAGCTAAAGATCACAAAGCTATCAGCATAGCCTGCTTCCTAGCTAGCTGATTTTTGCCATCACTTAAATACTCTGGTCCTTTGTTTCTCTTTTATAAAATGGTTCTAACTTCACTGAATTGGGGGGGAGTTGAAGTAACCCTACGCTCAACATCAAATAGCAGAGCAACCAACTGTGCTACAGCCTCCCTGAGACTAACGTGTAGCTGTATGATATAGAGCCGTGCTGCAAAATGTGGACGAGTGTAGACTTTAGAAGCAGACAGGCAGGAGGGGCTAGACTGATCCCATCAGCAGAAGGTAAGGGAGTTCCAGATGTCCCAGAGGTGATCATGGCTGTAAGAGGTCAGGCTGGAACTCCATGGCCCGGGGGACCAGGCTGAGGTTGCTAGGCATGCAATGATAAGAGCAAGAGGAGGTGGCCTGTTGCTAGGGAAGGAGGGAGGGGGTAGGGGAGCCACTGACACCTTCTGAGCTAGGGACATCCCCATGGTAACAGAAGCCACTGGTGTCTGGAGAAGTGGGAGGAGGAGCAATGGCTGGCTTTGTTCCCAGAGGAGGCCTCCCACTCTGGGCCTCAGTGTCCCTATCTGTCCCACTGAAAATTTGGTTTAGGTATTTTGAAGCCTCTTCCTTGTTTTGACCTCCTATGATGACTAAGACCTTACAAACCTTCCTTGGCTCCCCCATTCACATATCTGAGATACTGTAACCAATCCCCAGAGCCGCCCCAGCTATGTCCAGACCTTCCCTTCCATATGCTTCCTGTTCAGCTCTGCCTGGATACCCACCCTGCCCAACTCTCTGTTCCTACTGCTTCCTGTGCCTCCAGCCTTTTTTCACTTACTGCCTGTAATGAGCTCTCTGTCTGGGAGGGGGAAGCAATTCCCATCCTGTACAGTGTGGGAAGCCTAGCCCCCATCCACGCAGACTGCTTCCTCCATCCTAGGCTTCCCGGATGTCAAAGGTCTGAACAACCCCCCGCCCCGCCCCCCCCCCCCCCCGCTCCCCTGCATGCCATTTGTGATCACTGTTGCAATTTATTGAGCTATTTCTAAGAGCTGGGCTCTCCACATGATATTTGGCAGGTACATTTACAGTGACATATTGTGATTCCCCACTTTACATAAGACTATGTTCGGTAAGCTCCTGGGATTTGTCTGAGGTCCTTCTGGTACCCTGTGGTGGGTCCAGGTTTAGAACTTGTCTCTGTATCATTCCTTCTGCCTCTAGCCTGGGGTGCAGGTGCAATTTTTCATCTTGAGCAGCAGCAGCCCTACCAAACGATGGCTTTATATGTAGTCTCTCAGTTTGTCTTCGTTTGTGTTATTTTACAAAACAAGATTCTAAGGCTTAGAAAGCTAAGTTAATTTGCTCTGCAGTAAAAATTAAGGTGGAAGTCTAGATCACCAGATTTGTAATTATAACAGCATTGTGAATTTAGCCTGATTGATTTCCCGAGGCATGGAAAACATTCATTTCCTAAGTAGCAGACCTGGGTTGGACAGTCTGTTTTTGAGAAGGGGTGACAAAGAAAGAGGTAATTGGAGGACCCCTGCCCATAGAAAGCTCTTTGTTTAGGGTTGCTACAGACAAACATGAGTTAGTTTTAGAATGTGACAAGGTAGATGGCCAGTGTGTAAGAAGGAGAGTCTGGAGGCATTGATCTGGCTTCTGATAACAAGACAGAAGGAAGGACTGAGGGGAACTGGGTAATTTTCCCAAAGGAGGAACTTTTTCTGGAAGCTCCAGAGAGATGAGATAGGGCAAATGGTTCCTCTTCTCCCCTTCCTCTCTGGGTTCTCCTGCCTCCGCTTGGTCCAGCCCCCGGAAGTGGGTGACCCCTAAGCTGGCTGAGTGCCTGGTTGGCACCAAAATAAACTTGCCTTCCCTTTCTTTCCCTCCCCTTGCCACTGTCCCCTCTGTCCTGGCTTTAATTAGCAGCCCTAGGGATGAGTCACTTGGCAGCTGGGGAGGGAGGCAATGCAGAGCCCAGTTAAGCTTCGACTCTTGCCCTGAGTCTTACAGGCAGCACCACAGTGTTCATATGTGTGGGTGTGTATTACTGCATGTCAGAGAGGCTCTGTGTCATTGTTGCTGAGAAAAGTGCAGGGGCAACTTTGCATGCTGCCTCAAGGCCCTGCATGTCAGGGTGTCTGCACATCAGCAAATCTGGTGGTTGCTGCATTTGTCTCTGTGTGTCACTGAGCGTCTCTCTGTGTGAACGCCTGGCTGTAATGTGTGGCTGTGATCGCAAATGTCAGGAAATGAGGGAGGGAGCTTTTGGGCTAACAAAGACAAATGCCATAATAACTGCAGTCACTTCTCCCGATGTTTTCCCTTATACCAGCCCTCCGCTTGTATTCCCAAATTTCACTTGTCTTAGTTTTGCTGCATCTTGTTGCAGGGAACAGAAGCTTAACCAAGCTAGCTCAAGAGTAGAGAGGGGAGGGCTATACTGAGGCAACACCTCACAAAATTAAGAACAATAAATTAATGAGGGCCATGCTTTTACACCACCAAAATCAAGACCAGAAGTCAAGGAACAAGATCGATTGCTCTTTGACTCTGTGAATCTCTTGAGCCTATGTCTTGGCTTTTATCCCTCATAGCTTGCTTGACCCCTCCCCCTTCTCTCTGCAAATGTTTCTCTGTGGCTTTTTCTGCTGCTGTGGCACCCTAGCATGGTCATAACCTAGAAGCTATGTGACTTAAGGTTTCTGTCATTTAACTGCAAAGATCCTGTGCAGCCTCTGGTAATACAAGACGCAAGGTGGATGTCTGTTCTCTTGAAAATGGATGACAGTAGAGAGGTAAAGTACTTAGAACCTGGTGTTTCTTTTGCACTGAGCAGGATTTTTATGTGCACAAAAGTGAGCTTAGGAGTTGGGTGTCGTGGCACATGCCTTTAATCCCAGCACTTGGGTGGCAGACGCAGGAGTTTGAGGTCAGCCAATTCCTCCGGGTGAGGTCCAGGACAGCCAGGGCTACATAAAGAAACTCTGTCTCAGAAAACAAATGAACAAAAATTTGAGGTCAGATGTTAAGATTGCCGATCCACTGAGTTTCTGGTCTCTACTTAATTCCAGGCGACCTTTGTTCTCTGTTTTCAAGTTCCATGTTTTTATATCAAAACACTATTATATATAAAACTAATTCTTCACTTTTTCTTATGATATTTGTTTTGAACCCAGGACCTCATGTCTGCTAGACATATGCTCTATTCCCAAGGTACCCTGCTTATTTATTTTAAGTCAAAAATACCTTTTAAGCTTTTTTTGGAGGGGGGGGGACGGAGTCCCACTATGTATCCCTGGCTAGCCTGGAAATCTCTGTGTAGACACAACTGGCCTTGAACTCCCATTGAGAGCATTCCTGAGTGCTGGAATTAAGGGGATGTGCCGCCATGCCCAGCCCAAAATTACTTTTCAAGTGCACACTGCAAATGACCACTTCTACCAGTTTGTGGCAGTCTTCATACCCTCAGAACAACTGGCATAATGCTCCTGATGGTACAGTTGCTACCAAATTCGTGGTCACTTTAGAGATTTTTCTGTTTTGTTAGTTCAGTGACTAAATTTATAGTTATTTGTAGTATATAATTACAGGCACACATTATCAATATTACCAGTGTGACGCTTGAGCTTACTTTTCCATTATTATAAACCCTGCAGTTTTTACATTAATTACAGAGGGAATTAATGACCCCTTAGACAAATTTTCACCTATTGGTAAAGAGTTAGGAACCAGCTGTGCCAGTAATGACTGGTCTCCAGATGTGAGGGCAATGCCCATAGCTCTGAACTTGACCCTGACCTAGCATCCTCTGGCTGAAACTAGAGTCTTCTCACCACCTCATCTGGGGTCTTCTGGTTCTGGTCCAGCAAGAGATGCTGATATTATTTTTTAATAAATATGACCACTGTGTTATTACTGTTAAGTCTAAGTGACAGAGATTATCCCAGGCTTGGGCAGAGTCTCTTTCAGCATCTCTTCTTCACTTGATCTTAGCCAAAAGGCCGAGAAGTGATTCATCTCCTCTTCTTACTTTGTTTTTATTGTTCCAAGTATTAATTATTGCTTTGGTTCCGAAAATATCTATTGAATTTCAGGTAGTGTTAGATTCAGCTTGACACACATTATCTTTAGTCTTCTTGATCATTCTGCCAAATAGGGGTGATTTAAGGGTGGGGAAACATAGCCGGGCGGTGGTGGCGCACGCCTTTAATCCTAGCACTTGGGAGGCAGAGGCAGGAGGATTTCTGAGTTCGAGGCCAGCCTGGTCTACAAAGTGAGTTCCAGGACAGCCAGGCTACACAGAGAAACCCTGTCTCGAAAAACCAAAAAAAAAAAAAAAAAAAAAGGGTGGGGAAACATATCTAGAGGAGGTGAAGTGACGCGCCAATTCATGCATTTTGTCCTTCAGTCAAGGATGATTTATCAAGTTGCTACCAATATCAGTTGATTCAATGTGGCAAATAAGATGGTGCACAGTAAAGTGATGGGCCCTGCGTTGGACTCCACTGTCTGGTTAGGAAACAGAAAATGATCCACAATTATAAGAGAAGTGTGATGTGGTGTGGAAGCATTAAGGAAGTATGCCTAACTCAGTCTTAGTGCTAGGAGGATTCTCTAGCTGACGGTCCAAACTGAGACGTGGAGGATGAATAGAAGGGATCTAAAGGAGGATGAAGTGGTGTGAGATGAAATGAAATGGACAGTATTATATGCTGGAAGTGTGGGAGGCGTGGTTGGCACCTGGATTTGTGAGGAACTAAAGCTTCGTCTGCAGTAGGACTGGATTGTTAAGAGAAAGGATCTGGAAATTATAAGAGTGTCCTTTAGGAGGCTAGAGCTGGGGCCCTCGTCAGTTATACCCACTGCTAGGGAGCTACAGGGCTCAGCAGAGGTGTTTCCCGTGCTTCCTGGGCTCCTGGAAATGTGTACTGGGCCAGGCCACCTCCTGGGTGGGTCTGTACGTTATCCTCACTGTATTGCAATGGCTTCAGTGCCCTCTAGTGTCCACTGGCCTATCTTGTAGCTGTGCCGTGCCTATCGTCTCCCACCAACATATATAATAACCAGCTGGGCCTGTGCTAGGTGCTGGGGACATTGGGACCAGTGAGACATCTGTTCCTACAGATTTCCAAATTAAGTAGATGAAACCGTGAACAGTGTTGAGAGAAGGTAGCTGAGAGACGAGCAGGGTGGAAGGGCACTAGGGAGGTGATCCACCCTACCTAGGTGAGATCAGGGCAGGTTCCCAGAAGACACAGCTTCTACCTGACTTTTGAAGACTATTCAGGTGGGGCGGTGTCTCTGGGGGCCCAGGGGAAGAGCACAAGTTGAGGTGAGGCATGGAGCAGCTGAGTATGCCTGGGAATTAGAAGTAATTCTGTCTGGGTAAGGGGCAGGTAACCATAATACTGAAAAGATGCAGGCAGGAAGAGCTGAAATGTAAGGCCAGCCTGAGCTCCGAGGCAAAACCCTATCTCAGAAAAAAAATGGGGGGAGACCAAGATTAGCTGAAGGTGGAAGATGGGAGCAAGGTCACCTAAAGATCTATGATACCTGCTACTAGCTTATTTACAGGGTATTTAAAGCATGGCATCAAATTCAAAGCTTCTTTACTCGTTGGAATCACACATCCATCTTGGTATCTGATGAAATCTAGAGAATATATTTCTCTGAGAATACTTTCCATACAACTCCAGGGGCTTTACAGGTACTCCCTCCCACGCCTACCAACGAACCACAGACTTTCAAACCAACCCTAGTATAAGTAAGGAAAGCCTATCCTGGCCTCCAAAGATTTGCAATATTGAACCCCTCCTGCACCTCCAGCCTCACGTGTGTCTCTGCAGTTTGACCTCAGTCACATTGGCCTCTTTGAAGTTCCTGGAAGCAGTAGCTCGGGTCTTTTCTTCTGCATAGAATTCTTTCTCCTTCCTGTCTTCATGTGAACATAATGTCTGTCTCTGCTCAGACATAAGCTTCCTGAAGACAGGACATTATCTACCTTTAGAACCCAGCATTGTGCCTAGTCTACAGCATCTGCCAGATGAAGGACTCACTAGTACCCTGTGGCTGGATAAGGCTCCTCACTCTGAATTCATTCAGCTCCTTGTGAGTCATTATATAAGTTTATGTAACATGCTTAGATATGCCTGAATCACACAAAGGCCGTATTTTCCTAGAATTCTTCCTGGAAGCAAATGGGCTTCTCAAAAGTAACCCCTCTGTCCACTGGGAGAAGGGTCAGACTCTCTTGTTCAAACGACTCTTCCATTATCATGGGCATACTTGAGCCTTGACAAGAGCCTATGAGGTAAGCCAGGTGTGGTGGCACATGCCTATAATTCCAGCACTCAACAAGCTGAAACAGGAGGATTGCTGTGAGTCTGAGGTCAGTCTTGGTTACATAACCAAGTAGCAGGCCAACTCAAGGCTATGTAGCAAGATCCCTCTCCCGCCCCCGCCCCCAGTCTCAAAAAAACCCCCGACAAATGGAAAAATAGCGCTGTGAGGTAACAGAGCATGGTGGGGTGTCATATCTGCAGTCTCAGGACTTGAGAGGCTGGAGCAGAATTATGAATTTGAGGCAAGCCTGAGCTACAGAGCAAGACTCTTTCAAACAAACCCAACCAAACCTCTGGAGTAGGGAATTGTCAGTGATCTTCTTTAGGTAACCAAACTGAGTCTCAGGGGGAGAAACCCAGACAAATTATTGCATTGAACCTACTAGGCCCCACAGTGAGGAGGTTTTGGACTCCTCAGAGAGTAAAAGAGGCTTGCTTAACATTGTATATCAGCAGCCTTACAGTCAAGAGTACAATTTCTGCCCTCAAGCGCTGCCAGGCTAAGAAGGTCTGGGCCAGAGGTGAAGCAGCTGCAGGAGCTGGGAGAGTTGAGGTTGAGGTAACTGAGCATGGAAGGGAATCTGCAATCTCAGGACTTGAGAGGCTGAAGCAGGAGAATTATGAATTTGAGGCAAGCCTGGACTACAGAGCGAGACTCTTTTCAAACAAACCCAACCAAACCTGAGGAGTAGGGGATTGTTGTTTCTCTTCTGTAGGTAGCCAAACTGAGTGATCTAGAGAATAGAGGAGACTGTACTAGTCCCACAGATGCCAGGCTTATAGTGGGTTTGAGGGCCTCTTTCTCCCTAGCTGCCTTGGCTTTCTTCAGATGAGTCAGTTGTCCTGGTAGGAAGACAGGAAGGCTGGCCTGTGGCCTGTCATCTCCTATTTCTTCTGGATCACTGACCACCCTGGCCCTTCCCAGGAGCCTTCTGCTCAGAACAGCCAGGAGCCTGGGCTCTGGGGCCATGAAAGGCTGGAATGCTCAGAGCTGGACCCATGTTCCCTTATTAGGAATGTTCCCATCCTTCAGACCCTCAAAATTCTGTTTTCTCTGATGCTACCCCCATCTAGACAATAGAGATTGCCATGTGGGTAGACAGGGTACCCTGATATACTAACATTGCCGAGATTCTTTTGCTCCTGTCCAGACTTCAGTTGTTGCACCTGTAGAATCAGGATGGGCAGTCTTCCTGGGCAAACAACCTCTTGATTGTAAATGGCGTGTGCTTTTCGTTGTTTTGTTTTTGCTAGTGTAGAAAATAACAGAGAAGTGAATGAGAGCTTATTATAGTCATGAAGAATGGTGTTCCTGGCCACGCCCTCATATCAGAAACTGATTTGGATTTTACTTGATGTGGACTGTTCTAGGACAGTCTATATATGTCTGTAAATGTGCTGAAATTAGGATGCTTGTGGAAAGCTTCTGCTAAAAGATTTCTGTATGTACAAAATAGTAATAAAGCTGATGGTGCAGATTTCAGATTTTGGAATAGCCAGATTAAGCCCCAATCTTGGGGTTCTGCCACTACTACTACTACTAAGCTTTTATATCTCAATTGTCTATAGAGGGTATTCAAATAGCCTGTGACACAAACTTTTCAGGATGAGACAAGTTGTTTGTGGAGATTGCAGGGGAGATGCACGTGGTGGTGGGGGTAGTAGGGGGGGACAGCCCCAGGTTTGGCTGTGAGGAATAAGAGAGCTCTCTAAACTGCTTCCTCTTGTTAGGAATTCCCAGCCCTTGGAGAGCAAGGAAGGAGCAAAGTTTCCAATTGCAGCCTGGCCTGCAGCCCAGCTGGCCTGGCCCCTCCTCCTTGACTCCTCCTTCTAGGGTTGGGCTGAAAAAGAAGGGGTGGGAGTAGTGACCGGGTAGCACTGGCAGGGGGTAGGGAGGGAGACTGCCCCTGGGACAGGTCCAGACTCATGGAACCCCCCTGGAGGAGCAGCAGGTAGGAACTTGGGCCACTTAATCTGATCCCCTTCTTCCTGTTCAGACCTAGACCCACTGCCTGGGCTTGCTGATTCAGCTGCCTTCTAGCTTCCTGGTTTCTGGCTCCCTTTCTGTACTCTTGAAGGCCTTTGGTTTAGGAGAGGGAGCCGACTTGAGTGGGTGAATTACTGGGCATCTGAAAGCCAGCTGGGGAAGGACCCAGGAGCCCGAAACAGCACAGTCCGTGGCCTATGAGAGGTGACCTTCGTGGCTGCCCTGGCATTATCCTAGCACACCGGCAGCCTGCATGCTCTAGCCACTGACATTCCAGCAGCCTGAGGGTACCTGAGGCTCAGATGCAGTGAGACATTGAATCAGGGACCAGTAGTGACTGGCACATAGAGGGTACTTGAGAAACAGCCACTCTGATAACAATAGGTATTTGGAGTTTCAGATATGAATTCTCGTGTTCAAAGTTTCTCTGTAAAAAAATTGGGTATCTTCTGACTTATAATGCATTAGAGAATGGGCAGCTGGCCTGAACTACAGTCCCATTTCTGACTTTTGCTTGGACTCTTGAATGGCCAATACTGACCATCTTCTACCTTTAAGGGCTTATGGAGACAGGGGCTGGCTGACCTGGAGGTGCAAGTTCCACTTTCAACTCATCCTGGCTGCGGCCACCTGCGCTGGATAGGGCAGGGAGAAGGCCTTTAACCCCCCCCCCCCCACACACACACACACACACTTACTGTCCCTCTTCTTGCCTCTTTCCATTTTCTGGACTTTAATCACATCAAGCAGGTGCCAGAGGGGCCTTTAGACTGTGCTCTAGGGGTGGGGGTGGGGTGCAGCAGAGGGGTGGAGTGTGGGCCCAGCCTTGGGATGTGTGGGGGACAGTAATGGCCTTGGAAGCAAAAGATTCCTCCTTGGAACCTCCCTGTCCTCTACCTTTCCTGCCCTTCCACCTCTAGCTCTGAGTCCTATCCTGTCACCAAGACCACTGAGATCCTGTCAGTCTTCTCTGCCCTCAGTCCCCTCTGCTCTGATTTTCTCTGGCTCTCCCTGTCTTCTCTCTGTGTCTTTTGTCTGGCGCTTTCTCTGTCTCCCTCTTCCTCTTTCTCCTTTTCTGTCTCTTTCGGTTTCTCTCTGTCTTTTCCTTGGCTCCTTCAGTGCCCCACCCCACCCTATCTGCCCCAGGCCCATTTTCCCTCCTCCCCTCCCTTCATATGAGGGGTTTCCTCTAAGGGGAACGCTTGCATCCACCCACGCATCTTTTCCTTCTCTTTTCATCCCCCTCCTGCTTCCTTCCTACCTTCCCCTGTGGTGTCTGGTGTGAGGAGGGCTCCTTTTCCCCTTCCCTGCTGTGGTGTCCCAGCGTCTCTCAGTGACCCTGGTCCCCATGGAGTCACCTGGAACACAGGAGGCCCAAGCCTGGCTCTCGTCTCTACTGCCCCCTGTTGTCATTGTGTTCTGTTTGTGGTTGAGTGCTGTCCTCTCTTTCTTGACTTTGTGGTTTTTTCTTTTTTCTTCCTTCCTTCCTTCCTTCCTTCCTTCCTTCCTTCCTTCCTTCCCTTTCTCCTTCCCTCTCTTCTTCCCTCCTTTCCCTTCCTCCTCTTTCCTACCATGCCTCCTTCACTCCTTTTCTCCCTCCCTTCCTTTTCTCTTCCTCCCTCTTCCCTTCCTCCCTCTACTCTTCCCTCTCACCCTCCTTTCCTGTCTTCCCTTCTCCCGTCATATCTTCCTTCCTTTCCTTCCTCCCACCCCTCCTCCCTTTCCTCTCCTCTTCCTCTCCTGTGAGCCTTCCCTTTCCCCACTCTTACCCCCTTGTCCCCACCCCCCACCCTGCCTCTCCCCTCCTTCCCTGTCTCTTTCTCTGTCTCTCTTTCCCTGTCTCTTGCTGTCTCTCAGGTCCACAGCGTCTCATACTCTACACCAGTATTGCTGTCCTACTCAGGTCCTTGACTCCATGAAGCTTACCCCCTCAGGCAGGCTGGCACAGAGCAGGTAAGAGCTAGACCTACCCTCCCCAGTCCTTTCCCCCTTCCACACCAATATGCACCATCATTGCCAGACACCCCCAACCCCTGCCCCATGTCCCCTAGTCCCCCGTGTGACTGTGGAGTGGTTTTTTTTTTGAATGTGTTTCAGGAGACTAAAGAGGACCTTCAGAATCTATTTGTACTTTATTCTTTTTGAAAGAAATCCATCCTTAGAGGCCTGTCTCCACAGCTGGGAGTGGTTGGTCTTGGAATATGTGGCATCTGAAGGATGTTGAGGCCTGCCTCCATAGCTGGGAGTGGTTGGTTTTGGAATATGTGGCATCTGAAGGATGTTCTGAAGTATGAATAGGAGACTGCCATTTGGGTAGACTGTGGAAGGATTTTTTAGGCAGAGAGAAGAATCTGCCTATATTATTTTCAAGTTAATCAAAAGTCTATATTTTATATAATATTTCTGATTAGAATTAAACAAGAGGAAGTTTTAACAGTCATATCAAAAAAGGGAGGTCCAGCAATGTGGTGTCTTACACCTTGGTCCCCGTATTCAGGAGGCAGAAGCAGGCAGATCTCTGTGAGTTCAAAGCCAGTCTGGTCTGTACAGTGACTTCAAGGCTAGCTGGGACTACACAATGAGATCCCACCTCAATAAACAAACAAAGCAAAACATCTTGCATTTAAAAGGAAGTAAGAATGGATAGACTATTTAGAATAAATTAATTTATGGGACCATTACATCTCAAAACCCATGAGACCTAGAAGAAAATTTGTAGTCTCCAGGATTCTGTGTGGTGCTGGGAATGGATCTTAGGGCCTCACAAGTGCTAAGCAAATACTGTATAGTAATACTATAATACTATAGTCCCAGCTCTTCTGGTGCTGTTATTAGAGAACAAGACAGGCCTAATTATTCCCCTTATGAAGCTAGAAAAAGAACAACAAAAGGAAAACAGAATATACTAATTATTGTAGATGAAGCCAGAAATCAGTGAAACAAAAAACAAAAGTTTTGATCCTCTGGCAGATATGACTGTGAAAAAGGCAAAAATTGTAAGTGAAATAAGATTTTTTTTAAGAGAGGATTTACCATAGATTTTGAGATTTTGAAGAGAATTTTTAAAAGTTATAAGAAATGCTCTCTCTCTCTCTCTCTCTCTCTCTCTCTCTCTCTGTGTGTGTGTGTGTGTGTGTGTGTGTGTATTTATACCAAGAAACACAAAAATGCAATTTAATTGGGTGATTTTCTAGGAACACATAAATTACCTACAAAAGGACAAAAAAACCTGATTGGGATGGAAAAGTAAGGAATACATTGAAAAAAAAAACTGGTCATCTTTTCTCTTGAGAAATAATACTGCGTCCAGTTGTTTTTCTGGAGGTCCTGAAAGTTCTAGCAATTCTTGCAAGGTTGAGTAATAGGGAAAGACAACCATCCTCCCGGTTCATGCTGTAAGGCTAGCTAAGTAACTGGCTGTTCAGTGACACACTTGCAGTCCCTAGGCTACTCAAGAGGCTGAGACAAGAATGCTGCATTTAGGGTAGGTGTTTGAGGTCAGCCTGGTGAATGGAGAGAGACCCTGTCTCAAAAACAAAGCAGAACAGGGCTGAAGACACAGTTAAATGGAAGAACACAAAGCTCTGGGTTTTTAATCCTCCTGCTCTCACAAACAAAACACAACACAACACAACACGACACAACAAAAAAGTATATATCAGCTAGGAACTATTCGTTTGTTTGTCTGTTATCTATCAGGACTGGGAATTAAATGCAGGGATTTGTGCATGTTAGACTGAGCTATGTCTGGCATGTGATCCTTACCTGATGTAACAAATATTTTGATAGAATATTAAATAGAATCCATTAGAGTCTTAAAAGTATATCTTTCTTGGCTTGGTGGCACAGGTTTGTAATTCCAGCACTTGGAATAGAAGGTAGAAGCTGGAAGATGAAGGACTCAAGATCAGATTTGGCTATATAAGCAAGTTTGAACCAAATCTAGACTGCATTAGACAGACAGACAGACAGACAGACAGAATATCTTAACAATTAAAGTTATCTTTAAAAAAATCCTTAGGAATACCAGGATTGTCAACATTAAGAACCCTGGGGGCTAGAGAGATGACCCAGTGGTTAAGAATATTTGCTCTTCCAGAGGACCTGGGTTAGATTTCCCATACCTACAAGGCAACTCACAAACTTTTGAAACCCCACTTCCAGGGGATTCCCTCTTCTGGCCTCTGCAGGCACCAGGCATGCATTTGGTTCACAGACATACAGCAAGCAAAACACCCATATACATTAAAATAATAATGATAAATATTAGGAACTATGCTATTGTAATTTATTACAATGTTTTTCCTTTGTAGGAAAGATCATTTTTATGAATGCTAGAAAATGTTATGATACATTTACAATATATTCTCTTGTTACAATGGAATGGCTTGTTATGTAGCAAAAGATAGCTAATACACTAAACTAGGAATTAGTGAAAATTTCCTTAAATTGGTAAAGGTTTGTTTTTTATCAGAAATCAGAGACAATCAAAAGTAACAATGAAAACCACTTAATACATTAAATTCAATAACAAAGTAAGAATGATTGCTATCACTATTATTTAATAATTTTTTGAAATTTTAAACTGGGATTTTAAAAATAACTTATTCAATTTGTTATATGATGATTTCATACATGTATACATTTCATTACAATTATAAACAATGGTATCTAAAAAGAAATGAGTAGTGTAAATATTAGAATGAATCATAATTAGCATTATCTGAAGAGGATATGATTGTCTAATTAAAGAGAATAAAATGAAAGCTTCCTTCAATAACTAAGAAATTCCAGTGTGATAGGTTCATACAGGGCAAATATGTCCCAAAACATTAGCATCTCTGAATACCAGTAGCATCTAACTAAATGACAGAATAGAAAAAGATACTTTTGCAGGGTACTGGTGGGCTCATACCTTTAATCCCAGCAGAGTCAGGCAGATCTCTCTGAGTTTGAGGTCACCCTGATCTACAGAGCTAGTTCCAGGACAGCGAGAGCTTTTACACAGAGAAATCCTGTCTTGAAAAAAAATTAAAAGAAAAAATTAAAATATACTATTTATAGTAGTAAAAACAATTTACAAACTCCCTAGAAATGTATATGAAGCAGGAAATACTTTTTGTAAAGGGCTGTAAATTTTTATTGAAGACTTGACTACATCAAGGATTATCTTCTATTAGAGGATGAAAAGGTTTTCAATATGATGAACAAGGATATTTTCCCCAAATTTGATCAAAATGTTCAGTGCAATTGGCATGAAAATTTCAATGATATTTTCTATGGTATTGAGCAATTGCACTTTGAAGTTCCTTTGAAAATGTATATAATTAAGAAATTTTTGAAAAAAGAGGAATAATGTGGGAGATTTACCTATTGATGGACCCAACCCTTACCATAGAAGTGCACATTAATGAACTAGAAAGATGGCTCAACAGTTAAGTGCACTGTTTGCTCTCACAGAGGGCCTGGGTTCAGTTCCCAGCATCCACATGGTGACTCACAACCATCCATAACTCCAGTTCTAGGGGATCTGACACCCTCCTCTGACCTCCACAGGCACAAGGCATACATGTGATGTGCAATACACATAAAATAATAAAATAAATAAATCTAAAGAAAGTTAAGACTATAATATTTACAAATATTATATCCTCCCAGAAATAGAGGAATATATAAATGGAATGGAGTGGGGAGTTTAGATGAAAACCCAGATGTTGAAGTGGGTAGTTTGTTTGTGATAAAGAAGATATTTCAGACCAGTGATACATATGAAGACATGGTTGTAGAGTTACAAGAAAGAAATATGGAGGGGCTAGTGAGATGGCTCAGGGGTTAAGAGTACTGACTGCTTTTCTGGAGGTCCTGAGTTCAAATCCCAGCAACCACATGGTGACTCACAACCATCTGTAATGAGATCGAATGCCCTCTTCTGGTGTGTCTGAAGACAGATACAATGCACTTACATATAATAAATAAATCTTTTTTTTAAAAAAAGAAAGAAATCTGGAATGTTTTGATTATAATATTCAGATAGCTTTGCAATGTGAGGCTTTAAGACCCTGAGTGGTATGCACACCCTTAATCCCAGCCCTCAGGAGGCATAGGCAGATGGATCTCTGTCAGTTCAAAGTCAGCCTAGTCTACAGGTTGACTTGTAGAATATGTATGACAACAAAAGCTACATAGTGAGACCCTGTCTTAAAAAAACAGCAACAACAATGAAAATAAAACCTATTAGTCAAGCCAACTGTGATGGTTCCTGCCAGCATTCCCAGATACTCAGGAGGCTGAAGCAGAAGAATTTTGTGAGGTCAGGAGTTAAAAGCTAGCAGGGGCAACATAGTGAGATCCCAGATCCCTTCTCAAAAAATCAAAACAAGCCGGGCGGTGGTGGCGCACGCCTTTAATCCCAGCACTTGGAGGCAGAGGCAGGAGGATTTCTGAGTTCGAGGCCAGCCTGGTCTACAGAGTGAGTTCCAGGACAGCCAGGCTACACAGAGAAACCCTGTCTCGAAAAACCAAAAAAAAAAAAAAAAATCAAAACAAAACAACAACAACAAAAACCAAATTAGGAGCTATGAAATAGAGTAATATTTTTTTTGTATTAACCTGTAAAACTTCTTCTGTGTGGAGAAAGATAATGTATACAAGTTAAGATATAAATAACAAGGCACTAGAAAGTATCTTTACTGCATAGATATCAGGTAAAATGTTGCTATCTCTGTGTAAATCTATATGGTCTCCTGAAAGTCAGTAAGGAAAAGATACCCAACCCATTGAGAATGGAGAATTAGGTTGGGCATGGCAGCTTTCAACTGTAATCCTATCATTCAGGAAGCTGAGACAAAAGGAACTGTATGTTCGAGACCAGCCTGTGCTAAATAGTGAGTTCCAGGACAGCCTGTACTATAGAGTGAGATCCTGTCTCAAATAAAGTAAAATAAAATGTTGAAATAACATGATTTGATGATTCAACAATAAAATAGATAATTGCCTAATAACTATACTAACCGTATCACTGGTTAACTGAGATGAAACCATAACAAACTGTTTTTAGGTATAAAAATTTTTAAAAGATCAGAAGGATAGTAAAAAAAACAGAGTTTCTTAGATACCTTGATTGGAGTACAGATTAATAAAGGTTTTTGTTTGTTTCTTTTATGGGGTCACTTTGTCAGTTTCCAGGAGAATTTCTATTTTCCTTTTTGGATTTATGGGATAGTGTCTGACTGTCAGCACCAGCTGGTCTGAAACTCTTGATTCTTCTGCTTCAGCCTCCTGAGGGATAACATCACAGGCTTGTGATAGTGGATATCATGAGTATGGGAATCATGAGTGTGCACATTTTTCCAAGCTGAAAACCATGACTCGGAGCAAGATTTTTCTGAGGATTTAGTGACAGAAAGCCTAGATAGCCAGACAGAAACCTTTCCTAAAACATCCAATTCAAATTTCAAACATGAGCTCTATTGTGAACCTCCTTATTAAATACCCTTGTAGAATATCACCCCTTTAAAAAACTTTTAATTTTAGCTCTGTCTGTCTGTCTGCCTGCCTGCCTCTCTCTGTCTCTCTCTGTCTCTCTGTCTCTCTGTCTCTCTCTCTCTCTCTCTCTCTCTCTCTGTGTGTGTGTGTGTGTGTGTGTGTGTACACGTGTGTATGCGCACGCATTTGGTGTATGGGTATATGCATGGGAGTGCAGGTGTCTTTGTTATTATTATTGTTTGTTTTGTTTTGTTTTAGGACAGGGTCTTACTACACAGATCTGGCTGTCCTGGAAGTCACTATGTAGACCAGGTGCTTGCAGGTGAATGCCCCTGGGGCTGGAGATCTAGGAGATTATGAGCTTCTGATATGTGTACTAAGGGTCCAGGTTTGGTCCTTAGCATGCTCTTAATACATAAGCCATCCCTCCTGCCTCAAATGCTACTCTTGACTAAGTTTTCTAATTTTTAATTAATTGATTGATTGATTTTATGTGCATGGATGTTTTATTTGCATGCGTGTCTGAGTACCACGCATGTTTAGTGCCCATTGAGGCTAGAAGAGGGCACCAGATGCCTTGGAACTAGAGTTATAGATGATAGGGGTTCTGGGAGTAGAACTCCGGTCCTCTGGCAGAGCAGACAGTGCTCTTAACCACTGAACCATTTCTCCAACCCTTTGACCACCTCTTAATTAAAATGTTATATAATGTATGCCTTAAATAAAGACAGGATTTATGACTAACCTTTACCTTTACTTAGTCTATACACTTCAAAGCAATGAAAATAACTTTTATCTTCACTTTAAATAAACTGTACATTCTTGGGACTGGAGAGATGACTCAGTGGTTAAGTGCGTGTGCTGCTCTTTTGGAATGGAGTATATCTGGTCCTGCTTTCAGGCAGTTCTAGTCTAGCAGGCAGAAAAGAGGCACAGTGTACTTTGGAATGAGACTGAATTATGCTGAGCTGGCTGCCAGAATAGAGGCGTGTAACTCCATCTGGCTCCTAGGAAAGGCTTCCTATAGGTGACATTTATAATGAGTTGAAAAAACATAATAATTCTCTTTCATCCTCTTCCTTCATGATGATACCTTGTCTTTTTTACTCTTCCAAGCATAATGACCTCACTGGGAAAAAGTAGTTGAGTCAGTTTATTTAAGTTCAACCTTTTCCATTTACCTTTCTGTGACTTGGGACAAGTCATTTAGCTTGTGGGCCTCTCTTTCCCCAATCTAGTCATGAAGCTAATGTCTACTTGCCTCTCAGAGCTGTTTTTAGGTTTAAGGATGGTACATATGAAACTGAAGGGTGACTATCAACTGAGACTAGGAAAGACTACTCAGATCTTGTTTTCCTACTATCAAAGTAACATTATAAATGTGTGACAACTGTTCTGAAATAAGGCTGGCCCTGAACATAGCAGGCAGGATTTTGGGAAAGAGGAGGATACATAAGGAGAGCATCGGGTTTCTGGCCTTGGCAGGATCTCTGTGAGAATTAGAATAAGAGGTGTCTTAAAAAATGGAACCCAGATCCAGAGCTCTGGTCCTAGTTCTTGAGCCTCGTTTTTGATGATACTCTCTTGTAATCGCACAATCCAGAGTACGGTATACCACTATTTGCCATGATACCCATGGCAATCTCTGTCCAAACTCTGCCACTTGAACAGCTTCACACATCTCTTAATCTATTCTCTTCTCTGTTGAAAAAGACAGAATACTATGAACAGCATCATGGATTTTAGTGACTAAGGAATAGATAATCCCATTCAAATGAGTGCATTCAGAATTCATATCCCCGAGTACCCGGAACATAATGGGTACTCAGTAGAGTTGTGGTCATTGGTACTTATTTCAGTAGACACTCACAGAGTACTGCCTATGGGAGGTAGTGGTTGTTGTCCTCCCTGAATCCAAGTTAGTTGGGGGAAGATTGTGAAGGCCTGTGACAGAAAAGAAAACAAGACGTAGAGGATAGAGAATAGGAGCTCAAAGGAGGGGATCCAGTCATGTATCTAGGACTGGAACAGATAAATTCACCCTGCGTTCTGGATCTTAAAGAATAAGTAAGAATTAGCCAGATGGGTTAAGCACTGAAGAATATTCTAGGCAGAAGAAATAACATATGCAAAAGAACTGGATGTTTTTAGATAAAGCAGGAGAGTAGAGTGTATGGCTCCCAGATAGGCTTCATGAGGCCCACGAACCTCCTGAAATTGGATCAAAATGCTACATGTCTATAACTATATGCACATAATTTTATGAGGAAGACAGTTTGTGGCTTTCATTGAATGCATAAAGGGATTTGTATCCCCTCAGAAAGGTTGAGAGCCAAAATTGTTTGGTAACAAACTGTCACATGAAAGAATTTGAAATGAGAGTATAAGTTGATAAAAATTTGTGTTTTAGAACTGTCCTATCATCAGTCCATATAATCAATGAATTGTGGCAAGGTGGCACACACCTATAATGTTAGCACTTGGGAGGTGGATGCAGGAGGATCGGGAAGCCATCTTTGACAATATGGAGAGTTAAAGTTCAGTCAAAGGTACAGAAAGCCTTGTCTACAAAAAGTGGATTGTGTACACAGAGGCCAGTGTGAGGTGTGACTTTGGATTGTCATAGAAAGCGTAGCATCAGGTAGTTAGTACATTGCATAACTGGTGGGCACCATTCATTTAGAGGCATTTTAACTTCAAAGTTTGGCATCCAATTCCTTTGAGAGTTGTTAACAAGCTTCAATTCAACTGTTTGGTGGTATAAACTATTATAGATAGCAAAAGTGAGGGGCAGAACAGAAATGAGTAGACATTAACAGGATGACAGAGAGTAGATAATAAATGAGTCCAGGATAATAGTACAGGAAACAAGAACCTCCATTGACCGATGCTTACCCACCATCCAAAGTCCTTGGTCTCATACCTAATTACTAACTTCCACCATAGTCCTTGTTCTTAGAGATCCCAAACAACACCAGAGACACTTATTTTCTTGTGGATTAGAGAACAGGGAGATGGAGAGAGGGGGATATTACTTCTTAGTTGTGAATCAGACAAAGTTTTCCAAAGAAAGTAACATCTATGCTAGTTGCTCAAGATCCATAATGATGTCAAGAGCTAAAGATAGCTTGGTGGTGGTGGTGCACAACGTTAATTCCAGCAGTAGGGAAGCAGAGGCAGGTAGATCTCTGCGAGTTCAAGGCCAGCCTGTTTTACAAAGTGAGATCCAGGACAGCCAGGGCTACACAGAGAAACCCTGTCTCAAAAAAGGGAGGCTAAAGATAGAAGATGGAGGATGCTCTGAAGGTCTACACAGAGTTTGGAATAAGAAAGAGCAAATAAAAACATTAGTGGAGCAGAGGCAGTTGTCTGGGGAGTATAGGGTTGTTAGTTTTTTCAGGGGGGTAGACAGCTGGGGAGGTTTGATCAGTTCTTGAATAGGAAAGTGTCATTATCAAATTAACATTTTAGAAGGAAGGGAGATTTTTGGAAAAGGCTAATGCAGTCATCCAAGAGAAGAGAAACTAAGAAAGTAACAGTGAGCATAGAGAAGAGGAGATTGACTGGGAAGTGACTGGTGGAAGAAAGTACCAGAGTCAGAGACTCAGGGTGTGAAGAAAGATGGAGGAGGAGGTGGACGTGATTGAGAGTGGAGTTCACAGTAAGTTAGAGTCTTCAGGCTTAGCAATGGATTCACTTATTGCATGAATAATTACTAAAACACTATTCTAGGCATGAGCAATGGAGCACTGAGCAGGACAGATGCCTGCCCTTGTGGATCTTACTGTAGATAAGATAAATAGCAAACAATAGGATGTGTGTGGTGAAGGGGTAGAGGATGTTGGTGTGCCTTTTAAGGAGCTAACTCTTTAATGATGAATTGTTGATCAGAGGATTGACGGAAGTCAGGCAGCGAAGCCATATACAAATTTAGGTGATATTTCAGATGGTGTGTGTGTGTGTGTGTGTGTGTGTGTGTGTGTGTGTGTGTGTGTTTGAAGAACAGTAGAAAGGATGATGTGATTTGAGAAAGGTTAAATGAGGGGCAAAAGGAAAAGAAGAAAAAGTGCCAGCAGCTGATGATATACAAAATGTTAGAGCTGTTTAGGAGGTAGAATGAGCAACTTCCAGTTAGTCACTCTGACTTGCTAAGGAAGCAGGAAGAATCAAGCATGTGTGTCCAATCTCCAATTTTTAAGCCACATTTGACTAATAGTAGCTGTGAATTTGGTCTAACACAAATGTTAAACTTACCTAAAATGCTGTTGAGACCTTTTGCATTTTTCCCTTGTAACATGATCGCATAATTTTGAAGTATAAACTATGGAAGTGTCATCATGTCAAAATGTCAAAAGGTTGTACCTGCCTGATGGGATAGCTCCAAGGTGTGTTTTGGACACAGGTGACTAGGTGTAAGGCAATAGTTTTCACTAAGGTGGTAGATGCAAGAGGCAAGGCTTGCACTGATAAGGTTGTGGGAGAGGTCCCTCTGGCATCTGAGGGCTGGACAGGATGGACAGGCTGTACAGGCTAGCCAAGACCCAGCAGAAAGATCTGCGCTAGATAGAACCATACCTGAAGTTATGAAATGGAATAACATCACTAAAGGGAAGCGCTATGAAAGAGAATATGAAGGAAGAACTGGGGAAGAGATAACAACATGAAGAGTGGGCCCAAGAAGAGGTACAGGGTTGGGCCAGAGAAATAGCAAGAAAACCAACTGTGACGGGACTTACCGAGGAAGGAAGTGGCCTTGTTAAGAATATTAAATCTTGTGGCCAGGAGGAGTTAAGTCCAGGGTAAATGTGAATATATTGCTTCAACCATGAGGAAGTCCTGGGCAACCTTTCTAAAAACCATTTTCCATGCAGTGATGACTACAAGAGACAGATTGCAGTGGGTTGCTGAACTCGTAGGACGTACTGAGATGGAGATGGCCAGTGTAGACACATTTCTCAAGCAGCTTAGCTGTGAAGAAGAAAGAGGGACAGAGGGAGATGTGGAGGCAGGTAGAGGGTTTTGATTCCCAGATGGGAGAGACTTGAGCTTCTATAAATGAGGACAGGAAGGGAGGCAACAAAGAGGGAGCAGTTGAGAATGTGGGAGAAAGAAAGGATGGTTGTTGTGAATGAGAGAGCAGGGATAGGCCCCAGAGCCCAGGTGGAAACTGGCCTTAAACAGTATAGGGGACCCCTCTTTCTCTCCAGGAGGGGAAGTAGTAGTGGTAGTGGGCATATAGGTGCATCAAGATTGGTAAAAGGAATGCTTCAAGAAGTTCAAAGAAAGCAATGAAGAGCCTTGACCAAGCACATAAAAGTGCTGAGGCCAGGTAGAAGCAAAGAATAACCTATGTCTGGGAGTCAGGGGGGATGGCTCTTGGGAAGCAGCATTTGATCAGGTGCAGGAAATTCAGCATGAATAGAACCAGCAAAGGCACAGAGAAGTGAAAAGGCTGGGCATACAGATGGAATAATGAACTCGTTTATTGACAGTTCAGCGTGAGTATCACAACATGGATACCACTGGCAATGGCGACAATAATAATAATAATAATAATAATAATAATAATAATAATAGTAATGTTACCATGTCTTAAGCACCAAACTATCTGTGGATTTATTTATTTATTTATTTAGTCCTACCATACCCTGTGGGATAGTTCCCCATTTTGCAGATAAGGAAAATGAGTCCCAGGCTGGTTAAGAAATGGATCCCAACCTACCGAGGTGGTAGGTGGTGGGGCTGGTATTGAAAGTCAGGCCTGTTTGAGCCAATCTGTTCAGAAAAGCCAGGTGAGACCATATATATGATGAGGGAGTCTTCAATGGCAACTTGGAGTCTTAACTTTATCCAGCAAACAATAAAGAGTCAAGATGAGTATGTGAGCAGAAGAGATTGGTGCTTAGAGTAAACTTTTAAGAAGGCTTGAAAAGTAAGGAGAAGGAGGTTGTCCAAGGGAGAGAGAGAGAGCAGGAGCCTGTCCTTGGTAATAGGGAAATGCACAGTGAGACTGGAATGTCATTCTTTTCTCGTGACAATCTTAAGAACTATGGCATTTTATCACATTGTAGAGATGAGGAGTGGGAAACCAAGGCTCAGGGCTTTGAGACCTGGTTTATGTGATTTTGCTGATTCAGTGTGAGGAACAGTGTGTCAGAGGGATCTCCAAGTTGGAAAAGGGTACGTGCACGTGTGTATGTATATTCATGTGTGTGCTTGTCTGCCAGATGGACCACAGTGCCTTACCTGCTTGTCATCTTTCCTCCTCATCTCTTCCTGATCCCTTTCTTTCCTCAATTTCATACTTCTTACATTTTCTTAACTGAGTCTTGGAATGGGATGTTGCCATTTCCCTGGTTGTCTCCAGAAGACCCACCTTTTTATTTATGAGTCACATGATCCCCTCCCAGCCCTACTGTCTGTCCATACACTCCATGGTACTGTAACTCCACTCCAGTGGCTGTCATATGAGTCTGGACTCTTAGAATTGAGATTTAGAAACAATAAACAAAACCCCATTATTCTTTCTGTTGTGATTGTTTGCTAGGGATTTGATGCCCTAGGCCTCACAACAGTCCTGGGGGTTAGAACCATAAGTCCCATTTTACAGATGAGAGGGGTAATACAGTGCCCAAGGCCACAGAACATGGAAACACTTGTAAAGTCTGGGTCTAGGCCCAAATCTTCCTCTCTTTTCTTTTCTTTCCTCTCCTCTCCTTTTCTTTTTTCCCTTTCTTTTCTTTTCTTTTCTCTTTCTTTCTTTCTTTCTTTCTTTCTTTCTTTCTTTCTTTCTTTCTTTCTTTCTTTCTTTCTTTCTTTCTTTCTTTCTTTCTTTCTTTCTTTCTTTCTTTGTTTTTTTGTGGTTCTAGGAGTGTAATAGAGCCTTGCATATGCTAGGCTCTATATTGAGCTACATCCCCAACCTATAAACTCAGGTCTTTTTACTTCTAAAGCTGTGCGCTTCCCATGCTTTATTTCTAAGTATCTTCTTGTTTTTGCTGACCTTGAGTCTTAATGAAATACAAATATTTGTCCCATAAGGACAGAGTGGATTTCTAAAGCAAAACCTGTAAGGATGGAGCATGAGACCTGAAGCTCTAAGAACTCCGGATTCAATTCTGACTGTATTTTATGCCCAACTTATCTAATGTCTCTGAGGTTAAGCATCATGTCTAAAATGATGCTTTTGCAAAGTTGTTGCAGGGGTTAGATGAGATAATGTAAACTAAGTTTTAGCATAAAACAGGTTGCTATTATTTATAGGAAAATTAAGGTTGGGCAACTGTCAGAGACAGAAATTATGTTTGTATAATGGGAAGGTGACCCTAAGATTAATGATGGGTTGGGGAGGGCTATTCCTTTCTTTAAGACTGAGTTGGATGTGGCCTTGGATAATGTGTCACACTGGCTACCCCGTTTGGACCCCTATCCTAGCCCAACCTCCCAGTTCTGGCCCTTTCATGTATCTCCCCTTCTCTGCAAACTAATGTCTCTGCCTCTCTCTGTCACCCCTGCCTGTGGCCTCTACCCTGCCCTTCCTGGCCCCAGGGAAGAGGAGGAGGAGGAGGAGGAGGAGGAGGAAACTGAGGAAGAGGAAGAGGAAGACGCTCACCAGTTCTGCTGTCCGGCCTCCGAATGCAGTAGTCCCTCCTCTCGGTAACTGAGAGGGCAAGGGCCATTTTCTATGCAGAAGCAAAAGCCTTAACCAGCCCCCACCCCTGCCTCTGTGGATCCCTCATGGGACCCTGTCCCCTGCTTCAGGAACCAGATGAGCAAGCATCATGCTCTTACTTCCCCAACCTCCTTCTTGGAATTCCTCCCCACCCCTGCTCTCTCCCCTAGGCTCTAGCCCCTGGATTAAAGAGCTGGAGTCCTAGATTTTGCTAATATGTGGGAGAAGCAGAGCTTGGAGTTTGAAGCTTGCAACCTGGACCCTCTTGCACCCATATACCCACTTCCCAGGCACCCTGAAGCTTGTTACTACTGGAGAGGTCTACAAATGACACCCCAAGGACCTACCTCTGTTCTCTGTGAGCACAAACAGAGATGCAGGGTGCCTAGGGCTCAGAGGACCAGACGGGAGCAGGAACCCAGCCTGCCTAATTCCCCGTCTCTCATTCCCTTGCTGTGGCCATAGCTGCCATTTTCTCCACTGCTTGAAGGCCTCACCTCATGCCCTCTCCCCAACCCCTAACACTCCCTTAGCGCTCTGTAAACGTGATTAGGAGGAAAAGGCCTTTCAGCATGTGTGTTGCTATGTATAAAGAAATTTCCATCAATAAAAGCTGGTCTCTTCTCTCTGTCTGATGTATGTTCCACCCTACCCCATCTCCCTGTCTCCATCTCCACCAGAACTTTGCCTTCTTTCCTATTCAGAGCTGGTAAAGGGCTGGAAGATAAAGTAGGGTTGGATTTGTGGCTTGTCAATGCCTAAAAGTCATTCAAAAAATAAATGTGTGAATGTCTCCTGGCAGGAACATATCTTTTGCCTTCTTTAGTGCACTAGCCTGGGGCATTTTTGAACTGGCTAATCTTGGACATGGCCCTTGACTTCTGCAATACATAGTTTACTCATCCGGAAAATTGGGAGAGTGGTTTGACCAGGGTCACCAGAATTCTTCCAGCTCTGACGTTCAGAATCTGAGATGCTACTATTTTAAAAAGCTGTAATTATGAGTTTTGAAGATGCTATGATTCTCGGACATATTTCATGCAGTTCTATGATTTCTCTTTCTACAGTGTTATGATACTTGGATTTCCCAATCCTATGATTTTAGATTTCCTAATTCTACCACTTAAAACAATCTGATGATATGATTTTAATATTCTGTGATATTAGGATTCCTTGGTTCTGATACTGTAACTTTAGGATCTCTGAGAGGAAGCCATTTCCCCAACAAAACTACAAACACTTCCTTGACCTAACTGAAAGCTAAGAGTCTTTGAAGCAGTGGTTCTTACATCATGATTCATAACAGTTGCAAAATTACAGTTCTGAAGTAGCAACAAAATAATTTTATGGTTGGGGTCACCACAACATGAGGAACTGTATTAAAGGGAGAGAAGACAGGGGCCTTTGTGATTTTGTGTTCCCCCTTCCATGATATGTTTATGTTAGGAAATGTCAGTGGGGAGTGGTAGGATCCGGGGGGCTTGCTGGAGGAAGATGGATAAAAATTGGGTCTCAGGTATTGGGAAAGATTTGAAAGATTTCATTAGATGGCAAGAGGCGAGAAGACATTTCGGGGGATAGGGACCATATAGGGAAAAAAAACCCACTGGTGTGTACCAGGGTCACGTTGGAGAGTGGTGAGTAATTACTGTGTTCAAATGTCTCTCCAGGATATGTGAGTCTAGATGACCTGTGACCAGGAGAACATCATCTATACTTTATTTGAGTGGAGATAGAAGGAAGTGGGCAGGGGTTAACTGAATGAAGGGAGAGGGCAAGTCAAGAAGAGACTGGAAACTGTAAGAGTGCTTGACACCTGTTCAGGCAACTGTATTGGCTGAACCAGAGGGGGAATATGCTGCGGGAAGGGAGAGCAGGCCTGTATCTGTTGTGAGAAAAATATGCCTCCATCTGTCTGTGCATCTATGTGCATGTGTGTGTGAGGTTAGACATGTCTCACAGAGGTGAGAGACTTTGTGAGCTGCTGTATATCTAAGGAAGTGTGATGATATGAGACTCGGCCTGAGGAATCCTGAGAACATGAAGTTTGTGTGTGAAGCCTGGCTTTCTGCATCTGGAAGCTTCTATGTATGTGCCCAGTGAATTTAATCACAGGGGTAGAATATGGTTGGCTTTTAAACATGGGGCCATGGCTCTTAGGAACAGTTATAAGACAGGTGGTGACACACATACAGACATGTTACCTGTAAATTTAGGGGTCACGGTAGCTGAGCAAGGTATGCTAGGCCCTGACCTGTGCATGGTAGCTCCATGAAAGTGAATCATGCTAAACCACTACTCTTGGAAAACAGATGTGGGGGAAGGAGGTGGGGCTGGAGAAATGGCTCAGCGGTTAAGGAAAACAGATATGGGGATCAAGATTGGGCAATGCATATTTCAAGAGAGACTGGTGGTAAGGGTCACCATGAGATGGGTGAGCATGAGACGCAGAGGAGATAGTACCTGATCCTGTCAGGTGCTGGTGGGGTGAGAGTGAGTCAGAATTCTTTTGGTTGGAGATTCTGCCTGATCAGGGTATACAAAATGAAGATGAACTCATCTAGGCCAGTTAAGTCCAAGGGTAAAAAGGAGAAAAGACATTGTGGACAAGAAAAATAAAGCCAGTCTTTGAATGCAGAAAGGTGATGGATAAGCTTGCTATATGGGAATTGCAAGTAGCCTATTGTTGTTCCCTATTTGGAACATATTGAGCAGAGTGAGAGGCAATAGGAAGTGGTGGGGGTGGCATGGGTATTTGTAGCTCAAAGTGCAACTTTTGTCTAGGAGATAGGGAAGTTCTCTAGAGAAAGTCACTTTCGCTGCCTGAGCTTCACTTTACCTCAGGGTCTAGTCCTATTGTGAGTCCATTGTGTGCCACTATGGGAAGAAATGGAGAGATGGATAGTCAAGGACTCCACTGCGGAAGGGGATTGGAAGAGCAGGAACTTTTCTATGCAGACTCATTGTTTTCATTGTGTGTGGAGATGGGGATCAAACCCCAAACTGGAGATGCTAGGCAAATTCTCTGCCACTTTGCCATACTACCAGCCTCGTGTCCTCAGATATGTTTTCTTTTGAGTCTTGGCTCCCCCACTACTTAATTTTGAGACTTTTGCAACTGAGTTCAACTCCCCGCCTATACTGTATCTCCTTCAGTGAGAAAAGCCAGACTTTGCCTAGTTGCTAGGCCTGGTGAAAAGAATAAATTATAACTAATATTTTTTTTCTAGGGTTGCAAAAGAGCAGATCCAGGATTCCAACCCAGGTCTTTGAACTCCCAGAATCTGCTTTCCCACTGTTTACCTGGTTAGCCCTCAGCTGTTAGCTAATCCAGGCTGGATTTGGGATTGGACTTTATGTGGCACTGGATTGGATAGAAAGAGACCCTGCTCCTGTCACTCTCTCTGTCAGCTCCAATTTTCTTGCCTAGCCTTTTACTTCTAGAACCTAAAGCCCTTGGTTCCATCAACACACCCTGACCCCATTGTTTTCTGGTATCTCACGTCTAGTCCCTTCCCTTTCCAACCTAAGTTGTCATGGGGATAGTTTTCAGCAACCTTGCTTTCCTCTTGCCCTCATCTTATGGTATCCATAGCAACAGTCTCCATTCATTTCCATAGCAACTGCATTCTGATTCCCATTCCCCGGCTGAATTCCTGGCTCTGGGCAGTACCAATAAAAAGAAGGAGGGAGAAAAGACCCCTCCACTAAACAGGAGTAGCATCTGGGAAGGGCCTGTGCCCCACCCTCTGTCATGGGCAGACAAACCTCAAGTGTCTAGAAGGCATCCTAACCCGCTTCCCCCATCTTAGAACCTTAGCTTACAAGATTGTTCTACTCTCATCTCGCCTAGCTCCTCCTAGGCAAAGTACAGTCCATGAGCTTCCTCTCCCAGGAAGACTTCAAGACAGCAGGAGGGCCAGCACAAGCTTTGGGTCTGAATCCCTATCCTGCTAGTTGCTAGCTCTGTGGCCTTTGTCAGTCAGTTTCCCTCTTAGAGCTGTTTTCTTCCTCTGTAAAATAGGAATCCTAATTCTTTCCTTGTGTTTGCCATGCAGATTAAATAATGTGTGGAAAATGCCTGACACCGGGTAGGTGCATAGTTAAGTGCCAGTTTATTTTTATTCTGCTTAGCCACCCCCAAGCAGAAGGAATCTCTCTCCTTTACTCCCCCATCACTTCCTGTATTCCCCACCCCTGATAACTTTCCACTTTGTTCTGTGGTTATTTGTGTAGCATGGCTTATTCTCCCCCTCTACAAAGGATGCTCTCATTTCCCCCTAAAGAATAGTCCTGCAAGCAATGTGTGTTTGTGTCTACATGTTTTTCATGTCTACTTCCGTGTGATTATGGATGTGTATATTTGCTTCTAGATTTGTTGGCCTTTGGATGTATCTGTGATATTATACTTGTCCATACGTGAGGTGGTGGTGGTGGTGGGGGTTCCATGTGATTGGCCTGTTGCTAAGTGTTTTAAGGGCTCTGGCATGAGGGGTTCCACACCTGCAGTCACAGATTCTTCAGCAAAAGCATCCCCTCAAGCAATCTCCTTGCTTTTGACCAGTCTCTCCCATGGGAGGCCGTGCTGCCACCCTACAATTCCTGCGACTTTTCTCTTTGCCATCAAAATGGGACAAGTTCTCAAGAGAGGGATTACCAAGGAGTAGAGAGCCTGGAGCAGCACAGGTCTAGAAGAACTGCTGAAAGATCATTAGGGGATAGTCTGAGCATTGAGTTTGCAATTTGGCTTTCTTACTTAATAGCTATGTATGACCTTTACATCAACTCTCTTCACTATAAAGGGGACTAACAGTGCCTGTTGCAAGGAATTGCAAGGGGCAGAGATGTGTGCAGAGCCCTACAGTAACATGAAGGAGGGGCATGTATGTAAGGCAACATGTGCAAAGGAGGCAAGCAGGTGTGGAAAGGCACACCTGAGCTAAATGTTGAAGTGTGAACAGAAGGTAGTCAAGTTTAGGTGTGGTATAGGGTTCAGGCCAGGTAAGGAAACTGTTCTATTGATAATAAGTTAGATTACATCCTTCCTCTCTTCATCTCAATCAGAGCAAAAGTCAAGTCTTTATGATAGGCTCAGTGTTCCTTGTATTAGTCTGCTTTTTGTTACTGTGATAAAACATGGACCACAAGCATCTTGGGGAGGAAAGGGTTTATTTTGTCATCAGGAATGTCAGAGCAGGAACTCAGGGCAGAAATCTGGAGGCAAAAACTGAAGCCAAAACCATGCTGCTTGCTGGCTTTCTTTCCATGCCTTGCTCTGCTCGCTTTCTTGTACACCCCAGGACCACTTGCCCAGGGTGGCACCATCCACCGTGGGCTAGACCCTCCCACATCAGTTGGCAATCAAGAAAATGCCCACATACATGCCCACAAGCCAATCTGATGGAGACAAATCCTCAGTTGAAGCTCCCCGTTTCTAGGTGACGATATCTTGTGTCAAGTTGACAAAAATTAACTAGTACAAATCTCATTACGTGTCTAATCTTATTTCTCATTACCCTTTCTTGTTCACTGGCTTCTGGCTATATTGTCTTTTTTTTATGGATTCTTAAACATGTAGACATGTTGTACTGACTCTACTCTCTAGCCTCAGACAGCTACACAGCTCACTCCCTCATTTCCACCAGGATTCTACTTCTGTGTTTTCCTGGACATCACATCTAAAACAGCAGATTTGGCTGGGTTTGTGGCTCAGTGGTCAAGAGCTTGCCTAGCCTGCATAATTTTCTGAGTTCTATCCCTAGTCTGTCTCTGTCTCTCTCTGTCCTCTGTCTTTCTCTTTTACACACACACACACACACACACACACACACACGCACGCACGCACATGCACACTCACAGGCATGCACGCATGCATGCATGAAAATGTGCACACACACAATTAAAAATAGTACCTTTTAACACTCTTTTTTTCTATCTTAACATTTATTTGAAATGATAGATCTCTCTCTCTCCCGTCTGTTTCTTGTTTCTTTCACTATAATATCACCTTCCTGAAGAAATAATTTGGTGGCTTTGATTTTTATTGTATTTCTGGTGCTTGTGCTGATACATGGAAAGTACTTTGTTGTTGCTTATTGAGGGAATCATGGGAAGCTGTGGCAGGGTTAGATGAGAAAGGAACATGGGCTGATTTGTATGTTTCAACAGTCTCTCTATTCACAGGATAGAGAAGAGATTTGCAAATAAACCTGAAGTTTGTGGTATAAATTTGAGTGAGAGTTTTCAAGAACATTCACTGACTTGCTTACACCAGAAACACCTACTGTGGTCTGGTCTAGGTCCTACGTCCTATGCCGGCCAGAGACATTACCAAATTCTCTTCCTGTGTTGGGGTACTGAGAGTCATGCACTTTTTACCAAAGCTAATCATTGCCAGAAAAAAGAAGGGAAGTCATGTGTAAAGATAGGGGTTCTGAGCAAGATCAGCAGTAATTTCTGGCTGGTGACAAGATTCAGGGGGCATCTCAGTAGGGGCATATACCTTGACAGAACTAGCGTGTGGGGCATTTCTCAGGTTGCACTAGCAAAAATAATGGGAGTAGAAGATCTTATCTGAGCAGTTTGGGAGGTAGGGGCCTGAGGAACATTTAAGAGAATCAGAAGCTGTGCTGGGTGAATAAGATTAGGGGGTTGCTTAATGATCGAGGGTGTGAACTCAGACATCACTCTGCCTGGAATTGAATCCTGCTTGTATTGTTGGTAGCTATCCTCTCTGGGCTTCGTTTTCTATATAAAATGAAGACAAATATCAACCTTATAGCATTGTTGGAAAGAACAACCAAGTTATTATGTACAAAGTGGTAAGAACGGTACCTAAATATTAAGTATTCTAGAAGCATTGTCTATTCAACCTTGAGAGGTCTTCAATGCCAGAATGATTGGAAATTTGACTAACTTGTTGACAGTGAGAGCTGTGGATATTTTGTCGATAGAGGAGACAGTTGCTCAAAGCTGGGTTTCAAATGTGTCCTGGTAAGGGAGATGTTTGAGAGGTTTGTGAATGAGATTCGGCCATCCTGAGGGAGACGAGAGGAGTGTCTTTGATGAATGGACTGGGCTGGGTCTAACCTGTGGAGAGTGGCATCGGGGGCCTCTGAGGTCCAAGAGACAGGAACTTTAGGGGGCAAAGCAGCCCTTTAGTCTTGTTCCAACTAGTACTTGGGAGGGTGGAGGATAAGCAGGGAGTGAGAGTTCCCACCAGGGCAGAGCCCAGCTCTACTGACCCTGACCTCCAGCACAGAGGGCAGACAGACCCCAGACAGCACAGGCTCTTCTGCCAGTAGGTTAACCCACCCAACTTGCCCTTGCCTTGCCCCCTGGCCTTTCTCAGTAGAGGTGGAGGAGTGGCCCTTTAATCCTTTTACTAGCCAATAGCCCACCCTGTCCCCCCGCCAGCCTATATTACTTCCCTGATTTAAAAAAAAAATTATTCTTTTAGCCCCAGCCACACCCATTCTCCCACAACCTCCTCCATGCCTGTCTTCCTGGTTCACCCCACCTCTGTGCTTCACAACATGCCCTGGAGCTCTGCTGCCACCTGGGTTCCCTGGCAGCCTGGTTGCCATGGCACTGTGGAGCAGGTTTGGCAGAACAACAGCTCTAGGTAACCCCAGCAGGCAAGACCTGGGACCCAGCTCCTGCCACCTTTCTGCTTGAGAGCCCCCTGCCCTCCTCCCGGAGCTGAGCAGAGGAGGACATGAGGAGAAAAAGGAAGCTTCCCCGCAGGGCAACTCTTTACCTGTGAGGATGCTGAATGGGAGGCACTTCCCACTGTGGCCTGTGCCTTCACCCTGCCCTCTCACCAGCCGCAGCCGCAGCCTCAGCCGCAGCAGTAACAACAGCAGTAACAGCAACAGCAGCAGCAGCAGCAGCAGCCTGGGAACCCTGGGAACTGGCCAGGCCTGGACTCCAGGCTGCTAAGGGCAGGGGCAGGGCACAGGGGCAGGGCTGGGTGGGGGAGGGAGAACCTGGATGGGCAGGAATCATCAACCAGGGCTGGGAGGGGGCGATGTGTCACGGAAACTGGTCTGAGGTAGTTCTGGGATTAGGACTATAAGGGACGTCACTGCATGGGGTTATGAGGAGTTAGCTGGGTGGAGAAGAGGTCAGGGGCGGGAACAACTAGGTCATCAGGGGAAGGAAGATTTGAGGCTGGAGATGCTAGGGACAGGAGTGGGAGGAGACTAGGGGCAAAGTTGTGACTGGACCAGATTGTGAGGGGTGGTGGGTAGGACTGAGGACAAAACTGAGAAGACACCCTTGAGGGAACAGTGTCTCAAAAAAGGAGTTATGGAGGGAGGTGGGGCTCTGGTGGGAAGGGACTGAAAGGGACTGAAGAAAAACAGGGCATTTGAGTGAATGAACTGTGCAGGCAGTGAAGAGACAGACTGAAGGTCTCTTAAAGGTTGGAGTCCCTAGGTATCTGAGGAAATGGGAGAAGACGGGGTTGGGGGCAGGATCTAGTGTATTCAGTTGGGCCTAGCAAGCCTCTCTCCTGTTGCCACATCCTGGCTCATTTTATCTCCTCCCCACAGTGTGGAGGGTGATGCCCCAGGCAGTGACCTGAGCACAGCGGTTGATAGTCCTGGGAGCCAACCCCCCTACCGGCTGAGCCAACTGCCCCCCACCAGCAGCCACATGGGGGGCCCCCCTGCTGGGGTGGGCCTTCCTTGGGCTCAGAGGGCACGCCTCCAGCCGGCCAGTGTCGCCCTGAGGAAGCAGGAGGAGGAGGAGATAAAGCGCTCCAAGGCCCTGTCAGACAGCTATGAACTCTCCACAGACCTGCAGGACAAGAAGGTGCAGAAGAGAAGGCTCTGGTTGAAAATGGGAGTGGGATATGGAGAGAAGGAGGGAGGTTGGGGTGTGGCTCTTGAGGGTGGTATTCAGGGAGGGACAGTAAGGCTGGAACTGGAGAAGACAGGCTCCAGGGTCTATCCTTGTACAGGTGATTCATACATTCACTGCATATGCACCGAGCCTCCTAATCACTCAGCAAACATCATTGAGCTCCAATAATGGGGTCCAGACTTTAACAACATGCAATCTAAAGGGAAGGCACACACACATAACTTGACAGTTCCACAGTATGATGCAACACACTGTCTAGGGTTGTAAAAGAGAGAAAAGAGAGGGAGGGGAAGGGAGGGGAGGACATTATACAAGATTTAAGAAAAATAGGACTTGGAAGGGCACTTATCAACACATTAATTATGGCTATGCCTAGATGTTTGGACTGTAGGTGAATCCTCCCTCGCCCCCTCCCTTCTTTCCTTCCTTCCTGCTTTTCTCTCTTACTCTGATTATTCTTCCTTTAGCTTCCTCCTCCTTTTTACTTTCTTTGTTTGTTTGTTTGTTTCTTTCTTTCTTTGTTTCATTCTTTCTTTCTTTTTTTGTTTTCTAAACTTTTTCTGATTTTAAATATATGTTTCCTTTTTCCCCTTGTGTACATCTCGGGATTATAAGTGAGAAAACACTGGGCACAGAGCCTGTCATGACTTCCAGCAGTTAGTTGTGACTTGATAGGGATATGGTTGAGGCCCTGGCAACTTTCTGAACTTGTTCCTCTGACAGGTGGAAATGCTGGAGAGGAAGTATGGGGGCTCCTTCCTGAGCCGCAGGGCTGCCAGGACCATCCAGACAGCCTTCCGCCAGTACCGTATGAATAAGAACTTTGAGCGGCTGCGCAGCTCAGCTTCAGAGAGCCGCATGTCCCGCCGCATCATCTTGTCCAACATGCGGATGCAGTTCTCCTTTGAGGAGTACGAGAAAGCACAGAACCCTGCATACTTCGAGGGCAAACCTGCCTCATTGGATGAGGGTGCCATGGCTGGCGCCCGGAGCCACCGGCTTGAACGGGGCCTCCCCTATGGAGGCTCCTGTGGCGGGGGCATCGATGGTGGTGGTGGAAGTTCAGTCACCACATCTGGAGAGTTTTCTAATGACATCACAGAGCTGGAGGACTCCTTCTCCAAACAGGTCAGGAGCCCTGAAAGGGGCTTTTCTTCTCCATACCCGGGCTCTGGCTGCTTCTACTGCTTTTTAATCTATTTTTCAAACTGCAAGAAGTTGCGCTATTAAGCACGTAACAGCAACAAATAGCAGTGATTTGGAGAGTGGTGAGAGAGAATTGTTAACACGAGAAAGAATTATAGCAGAGTGTATAATTGTAATTAAAGCACTGGGGAGACTGAGGCAGGAGGATTGGGAACACCTGTGTCAAACACCACCAACAATCAACCAATAAAAACCCCAAAGACAGGGATGTAGCTCAGTAATAGAGAGAGCACTTGCCCAACATATGCCACACTGCGTGCTTCATCTCCAGCACTGCTAAAAAAAATTACATTGCTAAAACAAGCTTGTTAGAACATGGGTGCACAGGGCCAGTAAGATGGCTCAGTGGGTGAAGACACTTGCTGCCACATTTGATGACCTAAGTTCAATCCCTAGAACCCACACTATGGAAGGAGAGAGAACAGAGTCTTCATTTTAAATACTTTATTTTTATGTTTGTGTATTTTGTGTGTGTGTGTGTGTGTGTGCATGCGCGCACGCCATGGATATACAGGTGCCCAAGGAGGCCAGAAAAGGATATCAGGTCTCCTGGAACTAGAGTTAAATGCATCTGTGACACATTTGGCATGGCTGCTGGGAACCAAACTCAGGGCCTCTGCAAGAGTAGTGTATATTTTTAACCACTGTGCCATCTCTCTAGTTCCCCAAAACTGATTTATAAAAAGATTTAGTTATTTTATTTTATATGTTTGGGTGTTTTGCCTACATGTATGTTTGTGTGCCACGTGCACACCTCATACCTGTTGCATTCAAAAGAGGGTGTCTGATTCCATGAAACCTTATGAATGTGGGTGCTGGGAAATGAGCTTGGGTCCTCTGCAAGAGTAACAAGTGCTCTTAATGGTTGTGCTGCTACTTTTACTTGAACTCAACACAGATAGAGTCATTTTAGAAGTGGAAACCTCAGCTAAGAAAATGCCCATATCAGACTGGCCTGTGGGCAAGCCTGTGGTGCATTTTCTCAGTTGATGAGTGATGGGGAAGGGCTCAGTTCACTGTAGGTGGTGTCATTCATGAACTGGTGGTCCTGGGTGCTATAAGAAATCAGGCTGAGGCAGCCATGGGGAGCAAGCCAGTAAGCAGCACTCCTCCATGGCCTCTGCATCAGCTCCTACCTCCAGGACTCTGCCTTGAGTTTCTGGCCTGTCTGTCTTCCCTGGATGATGGACTGCAAGCTGTACGCTGAAGCAAACCCTTTCCTCCACAAGTTGCTTCTGGTCATGGTGTTTTATCATAGCAATAGAAACCCTAACTAAAACAGAAGTTGGTATAAGGTTCATGGGATATTGCTGTGACAGACCTGACCGTGTTTGGGGGAGGATTGTGGAAGGACTTTGAAACTTTGGGTTAGAAAAGTAATTAAGGCAACAGCTGAGCCAACTCTCCAGCCCCAAGGAAAGATTCTTGAAAGTTTGCCTCTCACTTGCACATATGCACTGTGATATACAAGCACATGTGCATGCATACATATGCACACATGCACACACACTCTAAATAAATGCAATAAAAATATGAATATATAGAACAAATAAGACAAAAGTCATTACTTTTTGAAACTTGATATATATCAAATAAAGCCTTTACTAACATAATGAGCACTTGCTGGGTGCCAGGTCCTCTGTATGCTTCACAATAGATCTGTGGCGTAGAGATTCTTTTCCCTGTTTTATAAAGGAGGAGACTGAGGCTGAGGCATGTGCTCTGGTCAGTATTCTTAAGACTCTCCCAGTCTGGTAGACAGTAGAAGCATATAGGTGTATGGTGTTTTCCTAAAATAGAATGTGTTCAGAACCAGATGGGATGCTGGGAATACCAGACCCGTTTCTTGGAGAAAATAGCATTGTAACTAGGCCTTACGGAACTGGAAAGATGTCACTAGTTAGAGATGTTGAGAAGTGCATTGTTTGTCCAGGCACTGTGACTGCATCCGCTAAAACATGGAAGAATGGCAGTGGGCATGGCAGTGAGTGGTCACTCTAAACTGGGGAGATTTCAACATGGCTCCCCGTGTGAAAACTCCAGTTGTGCCATTTCCCAGCTATATGATCTCATTTCATTTTGATCAGCAAAATGGAAGTAAAACTTTCTTTTTAGTACCGTTTTAGTTAGGGCTGTGGTGGAGATGCATTTCAACTAGGTAACATACCTGAAAGTACCTGGTATGTGGGAACTGCTAAATTAGTTGGCTTTTTTTTTCTCCTAAAGTCAAGGAGGTACTTGGTAGAGATTGTTGAATGAATGAAGTTTTATAAAAGAAGAAATCACCGTGATCTAAACTCTGTTGTCTGATCCTATCATTGGTCTACTCTTGCTTCTCTGAGGCTAGCAAAATGGAGGGAAGGAAAGAAGTAATGAAGGGAAGATCTGCATCATTTATCCATCCATTCGTGTGATAATTAAGCATCTTTTCTATGTCAAGTCGTAGCTGATCTAAAATAGAAATAGGGCTCGCACCTATCCCTCAAGGGAAGAAGAGAGAACAGGAAAATACCATCTGATGGAAAAGAGAGAAGAACCAGACCTGATTCTAGCACTCAGTGCTATCTAAGTCAGATTGGGGGGGGGAAATCTATTATACCTATTGCTGTACAGCAAACTACCCCAAAATTTAGTAAATTAAGTCTAACCTTAGGGGGTCAGAGTACAAATCAAAGAGAGTCAGTGAGATGGCTTAGTGGGTAAAGGTGTTTGGTGTGCAAACCTGGAGACCAGAATTCATTCCTTGGAACCTATGGAAAGGTGGAGAGAGGAAGAAGGGCCACAAAATTGTCCTCTGACTCTACACACATGCCGTGTCTTCTGTATCTACACCTACACATCATGTGCACACATACAGTAATAACAGACTTTAAACCAAAGAACCTGAGATTGGAACTGAGCTTAAACAACAAACAAGCTCTTTTCTTTATTTTTCTTCTGTACAGAGTAGCCCAGGTTGGCCTTGAGTTTGAGGAACTCCTGACTTAGCCTCTGGAGTACTCTGATTACAGGTGTGTCACCACACACAACAACAAACATTTATTAACCTTTTACAGTTTCTGAGGGCCGGGAAGCTGTGAGGAGTGTGGCTGGATGATTCTGTTTCCAGGTCTCTCAGGAGTCTGCCGTAAAGCTGTGTAGGACCCAATCTCAGAAGACTGGACTAGGGCTGGCTGGTCTGCTTCTGTGTTCAATTTCTTCCTTTGTTGGCAGTCCCTCTCAGGACTGTTCGTAGTGTGGCTTCCCTTCGGTGAGGAGTCTGAAGGAATCGAAGTCAAGGAGCATGCAAGACAGAATTTGCAGTACTTGCCAGTGTCATTCCAGAATGATATGCCTTCACTTCTACTATGTGTTGTGGACCACCCAGACCAACTTTAGTACAGTGTGATACCTAAGATTATGAGTACCAGGAGGCGGAGATCACTGGGGGCTAGTTTGGAAGCCGAGTACACCTGGAGACAGAGTTACTAGGTGTTCATTTTCTCAAGAGTAAATATGGATTTCCTAAGAGAGTTTCACACAGAGAGCTCTGGGGGGAAGCTGAGATTTGGGGTTTTCCCTGGATGGGAACTGAACTTATACGACAGAGATAAGAGTGTGGCTTGAATCAGGGAGGAGGGAGTATTTGATATGGAGACAGGGATACTGGAGTGCCCAAGAAGCCATTTTGTCAATGCTAGTTCTAGCCTCTGTGAACTCACAGTCACTCCCTGGGAATTATTTTATAAACTAGTAAGAACCTATGGGAGGGGCTGGAGAGATGGGTCAATAGTTAAGATCTGAAGATCCTGAGTTCAAATCCCAGCAACCACATGGTGGCTCACAACCATCTGTAATGGGATCTGATGCCCTCTTCTGGAGTGTCTGAAGACAGCTACAGTGTACTTATATAATAAATAAACCTTTTAAAAAAAAAGAATCTATGGGAGTAGGTCATCAATGGGAGGAGAGGCCCTTGTTCCTGAGAAGGCTCGATGCCCCAGTGTAGGGGAATGCCAGGACAGGGAAGTAGGAGTGGGTGGGTTGGTGAGCAGGGGGAGGGGGGATGAGTTAGGGTCTTTTATGGGGGGAAGCCAGGAAAGGGGACAAACGTAAATAAAGAAAATACCTAATTAAAAAAAAAGAACCTATGGGATTGTTTGCAAGCTTTAAAAAATTAATAAAGTTTAAGGGACTGGCTGGATACCACACAATGAACTCAATGGTATTTTTGTAGACTTTTTATCTCATACTGCCTTGTTTGGACATTTTGTGTGTGTGTGTGTGTGTGTGTGTTATTGGTCTTTTGCTTGTGTATTACGGTTTCCAATTTTGTGTTATATGGGTTTTTATTAGATGTCTCTCTGTGTGTTTCTTGTGCTTTTTCTTTGTCCTTTTAAAATTATTTTTCTAGTTTGTTTTCTAAAGAGAGAAAGAAGGCAAGGGGGTTAGGTGGGTAGGGAGGATCTGGGAGGAGTTGGGGAAACTATGATCAGAATATATGGTATGAAAAAATAATAAGGAGCTGGAGAGATGGCAGGCCTGGGTTTGGTTCCTGGCACCCACATGGTAGCTCATGACCCTCTGTGACTCCAGTTCCAGGATATTTGATGGCCTCCACTAGCACCACGCAGCACACATGTGATGCACAGACATATGCAGGAAAAACTACACACACACACACACACACACACTAAATGAGTATGTATTTTAAACATTTAAAATAAAGAACCTATGGAAAAGGATCTGCTTTCTTGGCTGACCCACCAGGAAACTTTCCCTGCCTTCCCTTCCCTTCTTCTCACCTTTTGACCCTTGTATCATTCCTCTCTTTATGATTCCTTTTTCTTTTCACTTTCACTGTGTACAGGTAAAGTCTCTGGCTGAATCCATTGATGAGGCCCTGAACTGCCACCCATCAGGGCCTATGTCTGAGGAGCCAGGGTCAGCCCAACTGGAGAAGCGGGAATCAAAGGAACAGCAAGAAGACAGCTCAGCCACATCCTTCAGTGACCTCCCCCTCTACTTGGATGACCCAGTTCCTCCTCCATCACCTGAGCGACTGCCCACCACAGAGCCCCCACCCCAAGGCCGCCCTGAGTTCTGGGCACCAGCTCCCCTCCCACCAGTTCCTCCACCAATGCCACCAGGGACCCGGGAAGATGGTAGCCGTGAGGAAGGCACTCGAAGGGGTCCTGGGTGCTTGGAGTGCCGGGATTTCCGGCTCCGGGCTGCACACCTCCCCCTCCTCACCATTGAGCCTCCCAGTGACAGTTCTGTGGACCTGAGTGATCGCTCAGATCGCGGCTCTGTCCACCGCCAGCTGGTGTACGAGGCGGATGGCTGCAGCCCCCATGGGACCCTGAAGCACAAGGGGCCACCAGGCAGGGCCCCAATCCCACACCGCCACTACCCTGCCCCTGAGGGTCCAGCTCCAGCCCCACCAGGGCCCCTGCCACCAGCTCCCAATAGTGGTACTGGGCCCAGTGGTGTGGCTGGAGGTCGGAGGTTGGGGAAGTGTGAGGCAGCAGGTGAGAACTCTGATGGTGGAGACAATGAGAGCCTTGAGAGCTCCAGCAACTCTAATGAGACCATCAACTGCAGCTCTGGTTCCTCCTCTCGGGATAGCCTGAGGGAACCTCCAGCCACTGGCCTGTGCAAGCAGACCTACCAGCGGGAGACACGGCACAGCTGGGACTCGCCAGCCTTCAACAATGATGTGGTACAAAGGCGGCATTACAGAATTGGCCTCAACCTCTTCAATAAGTATGTGCTCTCAGTTCTAGCTTTCTTGCCCCTTCCCACCCTGCATGTTTAAGAGGCTAGCTCCAAGCAGTGACCTTGGTTCTGCCATCCTGGCATTTGATGAAATGGTATTTCTTCCCAGGTGTCTGGGGATGAGAAGGAGGTCAGAAAGTGGATGTAGTAACTCACACTTGGAAATCTTAGCACTCTGTAGGCTTGAGTGAAAGGGATTGCCACAAGTTAGAAGATAGTGTGGGCTCTGTTGTGACCACAAGGTCAGCCTAGGCTACAAAGTAAGACCCTGTCTCAAAAGACAGCTAACTAAAGTAAGAAATGAAGGAGGAGGAGGAGGAGGAGGAGGAGGAGGAGGAGGAGGAGAAGAAGAAGAAGAAGAAGAAGAAGAAGAAGAAGAAGAAGAAGAAGAAGAAGAAACAACCACAGGGTTACAGAATAGAGAGGCTCCCAACATGCAGGAGTTCAGGATCTAGTGCTTTCAGTACCTGTTTGTATGATTTTGAGCAAGATGTTTCCCCTAAATGGCTTCTGGGCACTGTACCTCCCTATTCCTCCTTCTCAGAGGGGGAGGCAATCTGAAATATGATGAACCCTAGACCAGGACCCCTAGTCTGCCTTTGCTCACTTGATGTCTAGTCTTAGGTAACTTGTATTCCTTCTTTGGGCTTCAGTTTTTTCATCTTTCCGTAAGTAGGGTTGTGTATTTGGTGACAGACTGGTATGAGTAACAGTGACTAAGCTCTTTCTAGGTGCCTGGTTCTGTGCCAGGTGCTTAGGAATGGGGATGAGACTGTGACATTTGATTAGAAAATAATTAGAAAACATAAGATGCAATTAGAAAACATTAGATATAATGGAAGGCATTTGATGTAATACTTCGCATTTTTATAGTCTGATAAATACTGCCACCTATATTTAATTTTCACAATAACTTCAACAAGGTTCATAGTAATATTCTTATTTTAGAGAAAAAGAACCGAGACCCTGAGAAGTAAAAGAGGTTGTCCAAAGTCATGCAGTTAGAAATTAGTCAGAGACTCCTAGATCAAAGTCCAAAGTTGCAAATTTTAGTTTTATGGAGGCCCCTCCTAAGGCATTCAAATTCTGCATATGGGACAATTCCAACCAAGAGGTTTTTGGCCCCACTCTCTGAAAACATTGGAGGTGCCTCATCTGTAGAAACAGTCACAGAGGCTGAGTAGGATGTAGTATGTGGAACAAAGTAAACTCTTTACTTCTTCCCTGTCCTGAGGGTCTGTGACTCAGGGAAGCAGTCTTGGTCTGGAATTCAGGCCTCCTCTCAAGACTTTCTGATGATTGCTGGGCCAATCATAATTCCTACAGAGAACATCCTCTTTTTTTTTTCTAACTGTGGTATGCCTCAGGTAAAGGAGGAAATTAGTGTGAGGATACCTTGGAATTGTGAAACTCTGTGAAATGGGAAAGTAGTTTCTTCTTGTGCTCCAATGTTTTCATCTGTACCCTGAAGGAATTGACCACATGATCGATCCTTGGCTCTCTGAAGCCCTGGTTAGTCCAGCCCTGATTCAAACTAGAAATAGGACCAGGCACAGTTCTAGAGGAACAACTATCTCATCTACCTCCTCTCTTTCTGCAGGAAGCCAGAGAAGGGTATCCAGTATTTGATCGAGCGAGGCTTCCTGTCTGACACCCCTGTGGGGGTGGCTCACTTCATCCTGGAGCGGAAAGGCCTGAGTCGGCAGATGATAGGGGAATTCCTGGGGAACCGACAGAAGCAGTTCAACAGAGATGTGTTGGAGTGAGGACCCCAGCATGGGGCAGGCGGGCCAGGGATTCCTGGAAAAAGAAAGACAGGAGGGAGGAAGGGGGTAGTCTCTTTTTTTCTCAGATAAACTTTCAAAACAAGATGAATAGGTTTTCCTGTTCCTATATCCCTCTGCTCCAAAAGGGTCTTATTTCTTTTGACCCCATTCCTAGCGTCTCCTAAGGGTGGTTCTGGGCAGGGTATGCTCATCTAATAGTTTGCTCTGGGCCTGTTTCCTATCACTAAAATGAATAGATTAAGGGAAAGCACTCTTAGTGACCATGTGCCTTCGATTTTCTTACTTGAGTTTCAAACATTCTGTCCTCAGATGTGATGATACTTGGTGTGGCCAGAGGTCCAAAGTGTGGGAATCTGTTAGTGGGAGTGTTGGGCTGCTTGTGCAAGTCGTTTGTGTAGAGAAATGAAAAGTGCCACACCCACCCTGTTTCTTTACTCTTCAGCTGTGTGGTGGATGAGATGGACTTCTCCTCTATGGATTTGGACGATGCACTCAGGAAGTTCCAATCCCATATCCGAGTTCAGGGTGAGGCCCAGAAAGTGGAGCGACTCATTGAAGCTTTCAGGTGTGCCTGCTTCCCACTCCTGAAGCTGCCTCTTCCTACCATGGGGCCCTATTTTCATAAGACGCTGCTCTCTAGGCATTATAATTTTCTCACCATAGAACAGAAACAAAGGTCTGGTGTGGTGAGGAAGAGGCAGGTAGATCTCTGAGTTCAAGGCCAGCCTGGTCTACATAGTGAGTTCCAGGATAGCCTGGACTACACTGAGAGACTCTCTCTCTCTCTCTCTCTCTCTCTCTCTCTCTCTCTCTCTCTCACACACACACACACACACACACACACACACACACACACAAAATATAACCAAACAAACAAAAATTCAGAAATGATAAATCCCATCTTAAGAGGCATTTGTAAGGTTCAGAGTCAGTGAATATGAAGTATCTAGCTCTAGCTCTAGCCTCTGAGATATAGGAATAGTAATAAGTGACAAGATCAGCAACTAATGATAATATTCATGGATCTGGGTATGTAAGTCAGTGATAGAGCATTTGCCTGTTATGACTATGAGTCTCTGATTTCTGTGCCCAGTATTGAAGAAAAAAAAGACTACCATTCTCTGAGGTAGATCCTTCTACTGGCATTTTCATTTTGTAGATGACAAATCTGAAATTCAGGGGCATTAGAGTAATGGTTTAAACTTGAGTGTATCTAACTCCATGTAATCTGTGCTCAGCTCTAAATGCTTTGAAGATCAGACAGAGCTGGGTGATCTAAATCTTGCTCCACCCCTTTGGAGCTTTTCTCAGGAGAGGTGGAGGAAGATTTGCTTTGAAGCCAGATGATCGTTTTTTCTCATCCCAGCTTTACCATTCACCAGCTCTATTACCTGGGCAAGTTACCTCACCACTTCAAGCCGTCATTATATCCTGTGTAAAATAGGACAGCTTGGGAGTTGGAGGTGTGGTTCAGTGTATATGCTTAGCATGCTCAAGGCCCAAGGCTCAATCCTCAGTACTACAGGCAGAAAGAAATGGGGAAATAGCATTTATGTAGTGCTGTGATGAATTGCATGGGACAATGTACTTAAGTCTCCTGGAAAAGTTCCAAGAAGGTAGTGGCTATGACTTTTTCATGGTGGTGTTGGAGAAAATGGAGAGGACAAATTCCAAGTGCTAAGGGAGTGTTTCTTGAAGGAAAGGGTTTGTGATGCCAACCTGGGTGGGTTGGTGGAAATTGCTGGCACCTGAGTCTGGACTTGACCCTTCTTGTCTCACAGCCAGCGGTATTGTGTCTGTAACCCTGCCCTCGTACGCCAGTTCCGGAATCCAGACACCATCTTCATCCTTGCTTTTGCCATCATCCTCCTCAATACCGATATGTACAGCCCTAGTGTCAAGGCTGAACGCAAGATGAAGCTGGATGACTTCATTAAGAACCTGAGAGGTGACCAGAATTTCCCATCTATTGTTCTTGCACATCATCTGAGAAAAGTAAAGTGTGTGGGGCTGGGAGTGGGGTGAGAGAGATCCCAGATGGCCTTATAAATTAGCCTTCTTCTATGCTGTCACTTTATCTCATGGTTGGATGTCCCCAGGGCATTCACTTATTAATTCACTCAAATTTATCAAAGTCATTTGCCAGGCTGTGTAGGTAACTCAGCAGCTGAGCTCTTATTTAGCATATGCAAGGCTCTGAGTTTGATTTCCAGCACTGCAAAGAAAAACAGTTGTCTATCCATGTACTCACCCTCAGATCAACTATTTACTAAGTATTGACTCAGGCTATAGAATGTGACTCTATCTCACAAAACAAAACAAAACAAAACAGCCTGGCTCTTAAACTGTTTGACTCACTCAGTCATTCCTTCATCCATTCCTTGTTAGCTCTCTCCTTGTCTTCCCTATTTATACCCATAAAGACTAATTTGATTACTTTAGATACCTTTTTCTCCATTTGTTTATTCATTCAGCCAACCAACCACTCAGTCAGTGGACACTTACTGGATACTTCTTGTGTACCAAGTAAAATGAGTACGAAGGACAATGGAGGGTAGGTTGCTATAGTCTCTGTTCTGAGAGCTCTTCCAGCTTGCTAGAGAGATTGAAATGTAGTGCCTAGATAACCAAGGTAAGACAGAAAGTGAACAGTGATGCCAAAGGCCAAAAAACAACCAGAGCAATCACCTCCTACCGACTTCCTGAAGGACTTGTTTTTTAAGGTGAGCCTTGAAGGTGACAGACTGAAAATTGAGGAGGACTCACTTAGCAGAAAGAACATCAAAGGCCCAGGGGGAAGAAAATGTGAAGTTCTTTAGAGAAACAACCGAGATGGGGTAGATGAACCCTAAGGAAGGTCAGATGGAGCCACTATCTGAGATCCTCCAATGCCAGATAAATGGTGTCACCCTGATCTTTTCTCTTGGTTTATTGTATTGATGTCAAGCCCTAGCTCTTACCAGAAAGCAGCCTACTTAAAATGACACTGATATTGCGATTATTTCAAAAGAAATGAAAGAGGGAAATAGAAATGGGGAGAACAAGACCATGTTTTTGACTGTCATAAATACGTAGTTGAAGGCTTTAAGCTGTCTGGCAGCTAAGGCAAAAAGGGCAGCAGGAAGAAGAATGGACCTTTAGTACTTGTCCAGGGAAGAAGTATAGTATTTCCAAAAGAGAAATCTTTTTTTTTTTTTTTTACCTAGCAGAGGCCTTAATGAGTGAGAAAATTTCATTCAGCACGCAGTCAAGAGTGGAGAAAGATGATAGACTTAAGAAGGGGAATTAGATCAGAGGGCAGGCAGAGCTATTTCCTGTAATCTTGCCCTCATTCGTTCATTCACTCATATACATATACTCACCATATATATAGTCAGTGCTTCATATCTGTGAGCTCTGCATCCATGAATTCAACCAACTGTAGATTGAAAGGTCCTGGGGAAAAAACCCACCTTGGGTCTATACTGAACATGTACAACCCTTTTTCTTGTCATTATTCTCTAAATAATACAGTAAAACCACTGTTTACATGGCATTAACATTGCAGTAAGTATTGTAAGTAATATACAGATGAGTGAAAGTAATGGGAGAATGTATGCAGGCTATATGAAAATACTCCCCCATTTTTTGAGACCACCAACTTACCACTTGGCAACCATACTTGACTATACTATTTTATATATGAGACATGAGCATCTTTGGATTTGAGTATTGATGAAAGATCTTGGAACCAATCTCCCATGGATATGGAGGGGTGGGGTTTTGTTTGTTTGCTTGTTTGTTTTTCAAGATAGGGGCTATCCTAGAATTTGCTCTGTAGACCAACTCAGAGATTTGCCTGCCTCTGCCTCTCCAGTGCTGGGATTAAAGGCATGTGCCACCATCTGGCAATTTCATTTTATTAATCTGACTTGGAGGGATGATTTTGTGTGTGTGTGTGTACATATGACTATATTTTTCCTTCGGTTATTGAATAAATAAGCAAACAAATGAAAGTAATACATGTTTATTTTAGGAATGAGGGACATGGGCTATCATGAGGTGTTTAATGCTCAGCAGTGACAAAATTATTTTTTCATTACATCTATTTGCTTATTTATTTGTATGGGGCTGTGTGCACATGCTACAGACATAGGCATGCACATACCATAATTGTTCACGTGGAGGTCAGAGGACAACTTGCAAGAATTAGTTCTCTTCTTCCACCATGTAGATTCTGGGGATGAACTCAAGCTGTCAGACTTGGCAACAGGCACCTTTACCTGCTCTCTCTGGCTCTCAAGTAGTTTATTATCTTCCTCTTTTCACTTAACTCGCTACAAGAATTTTCTCACACTATTGAAATATTTCGCTAAACATCAAGTTTATAGATAAACTATCCTTTACTTAGCTATTTCTCTATTGTTAGAAATTAAGCTGTTTCAGAATTTCTCCATAAATACCACTTGGTGAACATTTTTTGACATCAATCTCACAAATATTTCTGAATAATCCCTTAGGATATATGTTTTGAAAAGGAGTTGATGGAATTGACTATTTACGGTCTTGCTAGATTCTTTTCTGAAACTGTGATATCAGTAGACATGCCAACCTGCTCAAACTCTTACTAACTCTGTTATCATTTGAAAGTACTATTCCCAGTTAAGAGAAGCACAAAGAAGATAAAATGTAGTACCTGGTTGCCTTAATTACAGTGTGTTATAAGTTGTTTAGACAAAATCCCTACCCTAGTTAAAAAAAAAAGCAATTGGCTGTTTTGTTGAAAGGCACCTTCCTGTCTGTATGCCTGAGTGTGGGGTAATATGGAGAACTCCCTACTGGCTACCCTCTATATTGATGTGACATATTCCTTTGTTATATTTTCCGTATAGGAGTTGACAATGGTGAAGACATCCCCCGGGACCTTCTGGTAGGCATCTACCAGCGCATCCAAGGTCGTGAACTGAGGACCAACGACGACCATGTGTCCCAGGTGCAGGCTGTGGAGCGCATGATTGTTGGCAAGAAACCGGTAAGTGACTTCAGGGTAGGAGGCATCATTGTGTGGTAAGTCATTGCACCCCCACCCCCAAGCCCCAGATTCCCCTTACCTGTAAAATAAAGTGGGAAATATGTTATTCCTTAGGAATCATGGCACAGATTATGGGAGATTATTTATATAAGTGCATTTAGTATATTGCAAAGTCCATCACAGGTGGCAAGCTATAGTAGCTAAGAAGCAGATACTATTGCCAACAAACATTTATGAATGCCTTACCACTGATCCCAGCATTTTGCTGGGATCCAGAGACAGATTTGAATCAGATATAATCTCTGTCTTTAGGGGCACTCCAAGATTAGTGAGGTTCCCAGACAAAGACACAAATAATACTTCTGCCTGCTAGTCTAATTTAGAGGAACAGAAAGCACGGAGAGTACATTTTAAGTCAAGGGAAGTCAGAAAGGCTTCTTGGAAAATAACTTGGGAATTGTGATGTGAAAGAGGGACAAAATATAGATGGGCTGGACAAGAAAGACATTTCAGACAGAAGGTTCTAGAGGGACAAAGACAAGGTAGCAGAAAAAAAGGACTTGGTTGTTTATATTCTTTGTGTCAGAGTGATAGATAATGCCTTGTTAAGGTACCAGAGGCCTGAAACTGGTGGGGTGGCCTTACTGACTACCACTTTTTCACACCTATCCAGGTCTTGTCGCTCCCTCACCGTCGACTGGTTTGCTGCTGCCAGCTCTATGAGGTTCCAGATCCAAACCGTCCCCAGAGGCTGGGGCTGCATCAGCGGGAGGTCTTCCTCTTCAATGACCTCCTTGTGGTATGGGCATTGTGCAGAAGGAAATGGGAGGGAGATAGTCAGCAGAGCTGCTGGGTCTAGTGCAAACCGTGGTGTGTGCAGTGTGGTTGATACAATGCTCCATCTGCATGGTCTCCAGTAAGGTATAGCCCATCTCTGTCCCTCCTTTTCCTTCATTTTGATGTCGTGAGAGCCACACAGGGGCAGAAAATGTGAGGACCAGGGGGCTAATAATAGACTTGTAATCTGGGAAGTGGTAAGAAATGTCCCTGTCCACTGCTGTAGCACAGAGGGTTGTGAATCTGTGGCTCTGTGAACCTCTCAGCTTTCTTGATGTTGGAAGTGATTAAAGCAAAGCACATTACTGGTACAGAGGTACCCATCTGTTAGCGATAGGATTTGTTGGATTCTATAGACCAAAAGGGATTTTTCAGGATTTCTTAGACAAGAGCTACTCTCCAAAGTGGCTTAGCCCTTACTACTAGAATCTGGTTATTTTGTGCGTGGGGGTGTTGGCTTTTTGTTTTGTTTTGTTTTTAAAATAAAGACTCTCGCCGAATATCTCTGGCTGTCCTGTAATTCACTATGTCCACCAGGCTAGTCTCAAACTCACAGAAATCTACCTGCCTCTGCTTCTTAGCTAGAATTAAAGGCATGTGTCAACTCACCTGGTTGGAATCTGCCTCCTGATGTGGTTCACCTTTTACTCTACATTCTCCACTGTTTCTTGGGATCACAAAGAGCAAGGGTTCTCTCTCTGCTCTGAGAAAGTACTCCTGAGAACAGCAGTCTTGTTACGTCCTTGGTCTTTTCTCCTTCACATTAGCATTTCTCCACCTTGGCACTACTGTTATTATTTTGAGGCAAGGCAATTCTTTCTTTCAAGGGCCTGTCTTGTGTATTGTAGTATGTGTAGCAGCACACTAGGATACCTACTAGAAGGCAGTAGCGAACCTTCAACCAAAAATGTTTTCTCCAGAGAAAAGCCAAAAAAAAAAAAAAAAAAAAAATAAAGAGAAGGAAGGGTGGGAGAGGGAGGGAACATCTTCAGGGAAGAAAAAAATGGAAGGAACAAAAGAAAAGAAATTAGTGTCTTCTCCAGATGTTGTTCTGTATCCTACGAAAGCAGGAGTCAAAATCATCTCTAGTTGAGAATCACAGCTTTAGACAACATACCTCCAACACCTTCTTCAAACCTTAGTGGCTATGGTGCTAACCCTTATCTCCTAGAGTAGTCAAGAGGATAAAACAGGAAGTCAGTGCCTGGCAATGCAGTTCAGCAGTAGAGTGCTTGCTTAGCATATGCAAGGATCTGGGTTCCATTCCCAGCACTATAAGAGAGAAGAGGAGGGAAGAGATGATCCCATCTCAAACCAGGTGTGCCTGGCCCACACAGGTGCTGAGTCCTTCACGCACTGACACCCTTGTTTATCTAGCTTTGTGCTAGACACTGAGTACATGGAGATAAATCAGACTCAGCCCTTGAACCCAGGGACTCACAAACAAATGGCCTAATATGTGTTTTGCAATGGTGTGCTGATAAACTCCTGCAATCTAAGCATTTGGGAGGTGGAGGCAAAAGGAACAGAATGCTGAGATTAGACTGGACTTCATGATAGAGGTCTTGTCTCAGCCTCTCACACCACACCACTGCTAGAAAGTGTTTGACACCATTGTGCACTGTAACCAACCTAAACAAAACCTCTGTTTGAAGAGCCATTTGTAGAGGATGGGGCTATAGCTTAATGATAGAACAATTGTCTGGACCCAGGTTGCATTCCCCAGCATACAAAATAATTGGAATAAAATAGCCACTTGCAGATTGTCCAAGCTTATGTTAGTGGAGTCTAAAATACCTAAATACTTGAGAAAGACTTTCGGTCCTTGAGAGATGGTTAATCCTGTTCAGAGGCTAGGCAGAGGTTGCCTCTATAGGCTAGTTTTGGAGAGTTGGAGTTGGGGTAAATGAGAAAACCTGAAAATTAGACCCACCAAACCCCTGCCCTCCAGACCAGCAGGGACAATCACATATTTAGAACTACTGTAGAGTCTGACAAGGGAAGAGGTATGAAAACAACACCCTGGAAGCTCAGAAGATGGAAACAGAAATCTATGTGAGGTTTAAGACAGACTTCCTGGAGGGAACCAACATTCATGTAGTTCCTTTAAGAGTTGCAAATGCTTGTTGTGCATGGTCATGATGTCACAAGCTTGCATTCTCTCCCACCTCTCCACTCCTAAAGTTTCAGTTCTTTCTTGTGGGTATATGTACTCATGTGTATATGCCTGTTACTGGGAATAGGTGGGGAAGGTGGTTACTAGAAATGGGTATCATTTGGAAATCCCCCACCCTAAACCCTGCCTCTTATCTTTATCCCACTCTTGTTTGCCAAAGGTCACCAAAATTTTTCAGAAGAAGAAGATCTTGGTGACATACAGCTTCCGTCAGTCCTTTCCCCTGGTGGAAATGCATATGCAGCTCTTCCAGAATTCATGTGAGTCCCCTCTTGAACCTTAGCATGCATCCCAGGTGTTTATCAGAGTCCATGTTCATCCTTCTTGTACATTAGCTTCCAGTCATTGAAGTCCTCTATAGCTGGCTTAAAGTTCCCAATGTATCTACTGGTTTGAGAATGAAAGGAAGATTAGAATGGAGTATGATTTGGGTGTGGCTCCTGGAGAACACAGAAAAACAATGTTTGTGTGTTCCTTAATGGGCAGAAGAGGTGGCAGTCACACTGTGCTTGGAAGTCCTCTATTGAGAAGAGCATGATTGGGTATCATTCAAGAGAACAGAGTCATTGTGAGAGGCAGAGAGACAAAGGAAAAGGTTTCTAGAAAGCAGTTCAGAATTCTGTTTGCCTTTACATCTTGGAGTATAAAGAGTAAGGTTGCCATGGTTACCAGGACTTTGGGGACAAAGGGAAACCACTGAAGATGCTTGAGCACAGAAAAGGCATTTCAGAGTTGGGTGCTACAGAAATCATCTCCAAGATGAACAGGGTGATGTGTGCCTGTAGGACAGCATTTGAGAGGCAGAGATAGAAAAGTTACTTGAGCCCAGGAGTTGGAGATTAGCCTAGCCAAACAGTGGCTGATTCTGTCTCAGAGCTGGTTGTCAGCAGTGTGTGTGTGTGTGTGTGTGTGTGTGTGTGTGTGTGTGTGTGTGTGTTAGGGGGGGTTGTATCATTTCTCAGTTTCTTTTCTTTTTTCTTTTCTTTTTTTTTTTTTTTTGAGACAGGGTTTCTCTGTGTAGCCCTGGCTTTCCTGGAACTCACTGTGTAGACCAGGCTGAACTCGAACTCAGAAATCTGCCTGCCTCTGCCTCTGCCTCCTAAGTGCTGCGATTAAAGGCATGCACTACCACTGCCTGGCTCAGTTTCTTGTCTTATCCAGTTTGCTTCAAAGTTGACAGAAATATCCAACTACTTCTATCCTTTTTCATCGTCACAGATTATCAGTTTGGGATCAAGCTACTGTCTGCGGTACCTGGAGGGGAACGAAAGGTCCTCATCATCTTTAATGCTCCTAGCCTCCAAGACAGGCTACGCTTTACCTCTGACCTGCGGGAGTCCATTGCTGAGGTGCAGGAGATGGAGAAGTACCGTGTGGAATGTGAGTAGCTACTACTTCCCCTCTCCTGATACAGTGCTTCACAGACACCAAGAATCCTGTCTTCTGAGAACCATAGAGTTGAGGGCTAGCTTGCCCAACCTTCCTACCCTTATTTCAGAAACCCTTCAGTTTCTGCCTGAATGCTTTCAGTGACAAGAAGGTCATTACTTCCTAACCTCAGATTATTATTCCAGTCATTGAGAGTCTACACTGTGGCCTCCAAACCCATTATTTAATCATGAGCCAACTCTTCCTTCTATTGAATGGTATCAGAGAGAAGATTCAGGTCAGAGGAGATAGGACTGTAGCATCAGATTTCATATATGCTACTTGTTATTTGGAGAAACAGGTAAGTTCTGTGACCCTCTGAACCTTTGTTCAGATGAAACAGGGATAAAGAAATCTTCACAAAATTTGACAAGGAGCCAGGCACAGTGTTTGCTCACCTATAATCCCAGCACTAGGGAGGCTGAGGCAGAAAGATTTCAAGTTTGCAGGCAAGCCTTGGCTATGTATTGAGTCACTGTCACAAAGAGAGAGGAAGAAGGAAGAGGAGAAGAGAGGGAGAAGTTGAAGATGAAGGATTGGAAAAAAGAAGGGAAGGGAAGGGGACAGGAAGGGAGAGGAGAAGAGAGGAAAAAGATGCCAGTGTCCCCAGTGTGCATCCATGGTGTTCAATAAATACCATTCCCTGTCCCCTCTTCTCTCCCCAATATCAGTTCTTGAGCTGAGGTCCAGGTCAATCCCCAGGAGCTGCACCAAATTAGTTTGGTCATATACAATGGAAAATAATAATTATATCTCACTCTTCCTGGTACTTTCCAGGTCTTCTCTTCTCTTGTCTTTTCTTCTCTAAGCTAAGCAGTCCCGGTTAAGTAGCATGGCATCAAGGAGAAGGCAGAGAGAAAGAGAAGCAGTAGTCAGTTCCCTGATAGGCCTTCAGCAAAGCAGAGTATCAGTTCAGTGGATTCCAGAGCTCCCAGGGGAAGTGTAAGAGGTTAGCCATATCAAGAGAACAAGAGAGTAGCAGACGGTGCTCGGAATGTGGAATGAGAGGGGTCAAGTATATGCTGTCCCCAGCATACTGCCTGGCATATACTAGAGGGTTTGCTTCTAATCAATTCCATATCCTTGCTCTTCTAAGAGCTCCTCTGCTCTGAAGCAAGGCATCCGAGAACTGAGTGAACTTTGAAAGGATTGTCCTTCACCATAGGCTAGAAGGGCCTTCCCATCATTACTGTGAGCCATGTGTTGCAAAGCAGCACAAAGGGATAAAAAATGAAGGATAAGATGGGAAAGGAGCAGGGAGAGTAGGCACTGACACTTACAGGGAGGGAGGAAAAAGACAGAGTAGGTGGCACAGGATGGGCTAGCTTTGAAGATAGAGTTGCAGTCTAGGGAAAACAATTACTTCTAGGGGGTGGGAGTGGGCAGGAAGCCTGGGGACCAGGAGGGAGGGGAAAAAAGAGGAAGGCTATAGTCAACCAGGTGGGTTCTCTGTTAATGTTCTTCTTGACTTTTGGCCATTTTCTTCACTGCTACCCAGCGGAGCTGGAGAAGCAGAAAGGTATGATGCGACCTAATGCCTCACAGCCTGGAGGAGCGAAGGACTCGGTGAATGGGACTCTGGCCCGCAGTAGTCTGGAGGACACTTATGGGGCAGGCGATGGGCTCAAGCGGGGTGCACTCAGTAGTTCCCTGCGAGACCTCTCTGATGCAGGTAAGTGTTCTGGACCCCTGTTCTGGCTGGGGAGATGCGGGACCAGGTGTCCTCTTTACCTCCTGTCACTGGCTGTCAGCCTTCCTCACACACACACACACACACACACACACACACACACACACACACACACTCACCATTCAGAGCCCTGGGCACTATGCCACAGGGGGCCTGGTAGCCAGGTCAGAACAGGTGGGGCCCAGGGTTTCTGCCAGGGAGTATAAAGTGGGGCCACAGACTCAGCCCCTCTCCTCTTCCCTGTTCTGTCTCTCCTTTACTGCCTCTCCTCCATCTTTTCCTCCTTTCTTTCCTCCTTCTCAACCTCTCTTCCTCCCTACCTCCCCCTCTTCAATGGGGGAAGGGGGCAATGGGGTGTCTGTCCCTGGGAGGGACCTAGGCCTGGTGCCCAGCTCTGGAGCCCAGCAGGGTGGGGAGGGAGGGTTGCTGCTCTGACGCTGGGCTCCTTGCTTGTGGGTGCAGGGAAGCGGGGGCGGCGTAACAGCGTGGGATCGCTGGACAGCACCATTGAAGTAAGTGTCAGCTCCTGCCCCACTCATTTCTGCATGAGCCCTGCCCTGGCCATAGAGCCCCAGAGGAGGAGGGGGACCTGTTGCCTACCCCTCTTCCGTGCTGGGAACCATATGGCTGCCTCTCCTAGCCAACCACTTTCTCCATCTGTCCTCAACTCTGTCTGTCCTCACTCTGCCTGTCTCTCAGTCTGTCTTCCACTCTCCCATGCCCCTTCTCAACCCCAGGGCCAACTCCAAATAGGGATGCCCTTGGATTTGGGCCTCAAGAAACTTTAACCTCCATATCCTGCTTTGTTGACCCTGAGCCAGTCACTCTGCCTCTCCAGGCCAAACATTTTCTTGGCCTGAGAAATGGTCATGCGAAGGAAGTCCTACTGATTTTTCCTCTGCCCTATGAGGTTCAACTGAGCTAGTGGATGTGGCAACACAGCTTGGGAGCAGAGCTGGCCACTGATACAGGACTGCTTTTTGGTTTCCACTGTTACTTTGGGATCCCTGTTGCTCCAGCTTCAGGGACAGGGGTGGAATTTAGGGTTGGGGGTTTAGGATATTTAGACTGGCCTGACTTCCCCCCCTCCCCCATTTCAGGGGTCTGTTATTAGCAGTCCACGCCCTCACCAGAGGATGCCACCTCCGCCCCCACCCCCGCCGCCAGAGGAGTACAAGAGCCAGAGGCCAGTCTCCAACTCCTCATCTTTCCTGGGCTCCCTATTTGGAAGCAAGAGGGGCAAAGGGCCCTTCCAGATGCCACCACCGCCAACAGGCCAGGCCTCTGCCTCGTCTTCATCTGCTTCCTCCACCCACCACCACCATCACCACCACCACCATGGTCACAGCCATGGTGGCCTGGGGGTGCTACCTGATGGGCAGTCCAAGCTCCAGGCTCTGCATGCCCAGTATTGCCAAGGACCGGGCCCTGCCCCACCACCCTACCTCCCACCCCAGCAACCCCCTCTGCCTCCACCCCCTCAGCAGCCCCCACCCCTGCCCCAGCTGGGCTCCATTCCACCACCACCTGCCTCAGCCCCACCTGTGGGGCCACATCGACACTTCCATGCCCATGGCCCAGTTCCAGGACCCCAGCATTATACCTTGGGCCGGCCAGGCAGAGCCCCAAGACGAGGGGCTGGAGGACACCCTCAGTTCGCTCCACATGGCCGCCACCCCTTGCACCAGCCCACATCCCCGTTACCCCTGTACAGTCCTGCTCCACAGCACCCTCCTGCCCATAAGCAGGGCCCCAAGCACTTCATCTTCAGTCACCACCCACAGATGATGCCAGCAGCAGGTGCAGCTGGGGGCCCTGGGTCCAGGCCACCAGGGGGATCCTATTCTCACCCTCACCACCCCCAATCACCACTGTCACCACACTCACCCATCCCACCTCACCCCTCCTACCCGCCCCTGCCCCCACCCTCACCTCACACCCCACATTCACCCCTACCACCCACCTCCCCCCATGGCCCACTGCACGCCTCTGGGCCCCCTGGCACGGCTAATCCACCCAGTGCAAACCCCAAGGCCAAGCCAAGCCGGATCAGCACTGTGGTCTGAGGAATGGGATGAGTGTGCTGGCGAACAGGATAGTCTGGGGAAATCTACAGGAGAGGGACCTTGCCCCTCTCTTCTTCCTCAGTTTTTTCAAAAATATATATACACTCAGCAGTGTCCTTCTTTCCACTTCCTCTGTATCTCCAGACCCTTCTTCCAACCCCCAGCAGTTGCCATGGGGTTTCCTTTCAGATTGGAGGGCCCTTGCCACTTGCAGCCTGAACGTAGGGCACTGCAGTGCTGGGAAGTGGTAAGAGCCTCTCAGCAACCCTCGTCCTCCTGTTCCTGTCTTCCTCTCCTCTTTCTTGTCCCTGGAGGTTTAGTTGGTGACCTCAGACCTCTGGGCAAACGTGAACTTCCTTGCAAGCTGGTGGAGAAGGCAGGCTTCTGGAGTTGCAGAGGTGAAGTCTTTCCCCAGAGCTCCTCTGGCTGTGTGGGGCTAGGAGAGAGCTCTGTAGAGCTGTGGCCAAACCTCAGCTGGCGGCAGCCCTCTCTCTGACCTCAGGGCCTAGCCACACACCTCCATGTGTCTTTCTGCCTGCTGGAGGACACACAGACCGTCAGTGCACTCTGTGGGTGGAACCCCGCTTGTGCTGGCCCCCACTGAGGGCAGTGCTTCCTCTCTTGAGCCAGTCTGTGCCCTCTCTCCTAATAGGCCCCAGCCCAGACCTCTTTGGCTTCAGGAACTTGCCTTGCCCTGCAATGTTCTTATCCTGATCAAAGTCCAGACAGGTTTTTACTTTGGAGGCGGGGGAGGTGGGGCTCAGGTCTGGGATGAGAAGGGTACTGCCCTCCCTCACCCATATTGCATGCCCCCCCTTCCTTCTACTTTTCCCACCTTCAACTGAAGACAATGCACTTTACAGATATCACCCACACATATCTCACTGGGGCAGGGCACCCAGCATCAGCCCTGGGGAAAGACTCCCAGAGGACCACCCTGAGCCCAAGATGTCCTTCCTGAGGCAGAGATTGAAGCCATCAGAGCAGGGGCTGCGAGCCAGAATGCCCAAGCCCCTCTTGTTCATCCAAATCTCACTGCCTCGCCAGCCCCTTTGCAGCCCTGTTTATTTATTATAAATATATTTTTTACAAGTCCCAGCTCCTCTTCTTGCCCTACATTCAGCTCCTTTCACAGTCCCTCCCTTTCTCTCCCCTGTCCAGTATGGGCTGCAATACAGACAGACAGATGGGCCCTCTATGTCAAAGGGTCCCTGGGGCTTGGGGTTGTGGGAGGGCGTTGGTGGGAGGGACTGTATGGAGAGGAGCTGGGGTTCAGGCATTGTCTTTTTCCCTCCTTGTATATAAGAATGTATATTTGATGCCTCATAAAAGACCTTGTGCTCACCTCTGGCCTCTGCCTCCTACTTATGACCCCTTCTCTGCTGTGGAGCCCATGGAGAGAGGCACTAGTCCAGGGAGGTACTAATGGTAATTCAGGCAACTGTGTGGGCAAGATGCTTTGGTGAGGTAGATGGGTAAATGAGGGTGGGGGTTTCCTGTCTCATTTCATATGTTGTCTGTATGACAGTGGCAGGAGTGTGGGCTCTGGGGTTGATCCAGTTCACATCCTGGATGTTTTACTTAGGCACAAGAGTTTCAGGGGATCATCCTCCAACTGTTTGTTACTCAGTTTACCGCTTGGGATGATCACATGTTACTATGCTATCATCATGAAGCTTGCAGATACTCACATATACATAATTAAAAATAAATCCCCCCTTTTAAAAAAGAATATCGTCACTTCTGCCAGGCTATTTAAACAGTTACATGGAATCGTGATGACTGCATGAAGTAATGAATGCCAAGCAGCTAGGGTGGAGCAGGTATTCAGCAAATTAATTCTTTATAGAGGTTGGATATTTGGAGAATGGGTGGTCTCTGTTATCCCTCTTCCTGTGACTGGCCTGGTTTTGTCTTGAAACCTCTGCTAGTGGCCCTCCATGAAGTGACTGGCCATACTTTTGCTCTTGAAGGCAGGGATGTGACTTGGGCCAGAAAGTCCCAGGTCTAGATACATTGTATGAGCTCTATGTATACTTAGGATATTAAGTAACTAATAGCCATCTCTCATTTATGAGGAAAGAGGTCACACAGCAAGTCAAGATTAGCTTTTCTTGACTTGTAGTCCAAACCCATTCCCACTGCCCCAAGCTGCTTCTCTGTAAAATGGACCTGTTTCTAGCACCAATAATTATGCCCTGGGTTTCAGCCTAGCACAGGAGGGATGATGGTATAGAGCAATGGCTCTTAGAGTCAGTTTGCTGTTTTCCTAGAATCTGCAAAGGTCTCTGAAAAGGGAATGGTTTATATGACCCTATACTTCTTGGATCAGTGTCTTTGTTTTCTTCCTGGTAAAGCACACTGAAAGGCTACCCAGGGAAGACAGCTAGCAAGAGCAGCAGCTAAAGCCATGGAAGCATTTGCTGCTTCTCTATGACTTGGTGAAGAGTGACGAGTCCAGATGTGGGGGGCGACTAAGCAGGTTTTGTTTTCTTCCTTGGTAGACTAAACTAGGCTATCCTTGGTCTCAGCCTTTTTTTTTTTCCCTAACTTCAGCTAGAGATTGGCCACTGACCAAGTGCTTCTTTGGCAATTTACCTGAATGTTTAGAGCCTAGTTTTTGACCTCTAGAACAGAGATAAAAATCTTGCAGGACAATTGTTAGCTAATGCATGTGAAATGCCTGCCTCATTGCAGACTTCACAGTCACATGTTCTCAGCTACCTACAGAAATAAGTGCAAAAGTTAGGAGTCTTTCACAGCATGTCCTCGCCAAGATCTCCAAAGTCCCAATCTCTCTCTCTCTCTCTCTCTCTCTCTCTCTCTCTCTCTCTCTCACACACACACACACACACACACACTTAATTAATTAATACAATTTTTAAAATTAAAAAAGTTACAGAATTCCAAAGCAGTAATACAGAATAAACATTCTCATTCTGCAAGGGATGAATGAAGATGTAGAAAGGAGGGATAGGACCAGAACAAGGCTGAAAACTCAGTAGGGTGAACATTACATTCTGTAGCTTCATGTCTAGTGTCTATGTCATGTGGTATCACAATGTGATATAGACCTGGATAGCCCTGCCCCTGTGGCCCTTCTGTTGGAAGATTAGGAGTTCAAAGGCAACCTGAACTCAAAAAGCCCCAAACTAAACCAAACCCAGATTAATCAACATCATGTGGAGGGTGGCCAATTTCTGCTGTCATCTGTAGGGGTGAGAGACTTGGACAACACCAACTTGTAGTACCAGGATGGCAGAGGGTAGGAAAACATTTCCTAGGATGTATGGACAGTGGGCCACAGGATGAGTGTGTGTGTGTGTGTGTGTACATGTATATAGAGACCAGAGGTTGATGTCATATGTCTTCCCCAATTGCTCTCCATCTTATTTTGGGAATAGGGTCTTTCACTATACCTACCCACCAGTTCATAAGGATCCTTCTGCCTCTGCCTCAGTGCTGTGATTATAGGCATGAACCAATGTGCCTGGCTTTTTTACGTGGATTCTGCAGATAAAACTCAGGTCCTCTTGCTTCCATGGAAAGCACTGTATCTATGTTTCATTTCCTCAGCTGTTTTTACCCAGCCTCCTTCCCTCTTTCTCCTTCCTCTTCCTCCTCCTCCTCCTCTTCCTCCTCCTCCTTTTGAGACAGGGTTTCTTTGTATAGCCCTACCTAGCTATCCTGGACCTCTCTCTGTTGACTAGGCTCTGCCTCAAACTCAGAGATCCATCTGTCTCTGCCTCCTGAGTGCTGGGATTAAACACATGCATCACCACTACCCAGTAACCCCCAGGTTTCCTTAATTTTAAAAATATTTATGTATTTATTTGTGTTTGTGTGCATGATGTGTGTGAGGGCAGAGGGGGCAATGTCACACATGTGGAAGTCAGAGAACAATTTGTGGGACTTGGCCATTTCCTTCCTCCATGTGGGTTTCAGGGATCAAACTCAGGTTGGAAGGCTTAGAAACAAGTACTCTTACCTACTATGCTATCTCACCACCCATCTTTTTTAAAACAAAATTTTACTAAGGCTGGGCTTATTGGGATCCTATCAATTTCTGATGTAACATTACAGCATTTTCTTGTTATTCTAATGCAAACTGCTTCTTTTTTAATGGTGCAAATACTTTTCTCCCTTCTCTTTTCTCCCTCCCTCTCCTTCCTTCAACTCCCTCCCTACTATGCTTTCCCCACTCTCTTCTTTCTTTCTTTCTTTCTTTCTTTCTTTCTTTCTTTCTTTCTTTCTTTCTTTCTTTCTTTCTCTCCTCCCCTTCCATCCCTTCTGATTTCCTTCTTCTCTCCTCTCAATTTATGAGACTGGGTATTAGTATGTAGCCTAGGCTGGCCTCTAACTTATGATCTCTTGTCTCAACTTCTCAAGTTCTGGAAATAATCATACCACCATACCTGGCTCTACTAACATCAATATTTTAATATCCAGAATGCCCCCAGAGTTAGCTAGGCATGGTAGCATAGGTCTATAATCCCAACTACTCTGGAGGTTGAAGAAGAAGGACCACAAGTTTGAGTTTGGGATACTGGACTGTAGAGTGAGTTCAAGATAAGCCTGGGCAACCGAGACCCTATCTTTAATTTGTTTATTATTTTATTTTTTTGTGTAAGGGTGGTTCACCTTCATGTATGTCTGTACAAGTATGAACCTGTGGCCAGAAGCAGTCATTGGGTCCTCTGGAACTGGAATTACAAACAATTATGAGCTGCCACGTGGGAATTGAACCTGGGTCTGTGGAAGAGCAACCAGTCTTCTTAACCACTAAGTCATCTCTCCAGCTTCCCTGCCCCTTTATAAAACCTTTGAGACAAGATCTGGGACTTGCTTTGTAGACCAGAACAACCTTGAGCTCACATAGAAGGTATTCAGCTTTGAGACTATGTCTTTAAAGCAAAAGACATAAAACTGGGTGGTGGTAGTGGTGGTGGTGGTGGTGGTACATACCTGTAACCCCTGCACTCAGGAGACTGAGGCAAGTTGGATCTGGACTATAGTGTGAGTTCCAGGACAATTAGGGCCACCAAGAGAAACCTGGTCTCAGAACAAAGGAGGAAAAGATATAGAAGATAAACTGGGAATAAAATTTAGTGATTGGAGTGCTTACTTAGCATACACTGGTTTTAGGCTCAATCCCAAATACTATAAAAACCAACAACAAACAGAAAAACATCAGTGAACACAAAATGGCACATATTTGGCCTGTAGATAGACTCTACAAAAAGTGGTTCCTGTGTCCTTTGACTGAGCACCATTTTTTGTTTTGGCTTGGTTTTTGTTTTGTTTTGTTTGTTTGTTTGTTTGAGACAGGATTTCTCTGTGTAGCCCTAGTTGTCCTGGAATTGACTTTGTAGTCCAAGCTGGCCTTAAACTCAGAGAGAGACCTTCTACCTCTGCCTTCTGAGAGATGGGATTAAAGGTGTGCACTACACCTGACCTTAGATAATCTTATAATTCCCCTTCCCCAGTCAGTAACCAGTAGATCAGGTTTATCTTTTGCTTTTTGTTTTTTTAAACAAAAATTCTTTCTAGTAAAACATTTGAAAATCAGGGCTTGGATAGGGCATGGTGTCTCCCAGGTTTAATCTCAGAAGTTTGTAGAATGAGGCAGGAAGAATACTGTGAATACTAGGAAGTTTAGGCCACAGGGTGAGACCCTGTCTCATTTTCTCCCCTCAAAAGAGAGATTAAGACTTGGGCATTCAGGTTATACATCTATGTTAATGGTGTCATTTTACTTGGAAAAAGTTTCAGTGTTTGTTGATAATTTCCAACTCCATTATTCCTTCCATATTTTTTTGTTTAGAATTATAAATGTTCTCAGATGGGTATAATGGCACATGATAATCCCAGAACTTGGGAGGTGTAGGCAGGAGGATCAGGAGTTCAAGGTCAACCTGGGTTACATGAGACCCTGTCTCAAAAAAAAAAATCAAAAGAACAATGAACAAACTTTTCCTTTTCTCTAACTTTATCTATTTAGATCAGTGTGGAATTATGGATTTTAATCCATATTTTAATCAGTTTATAGTTTACTGTTATAACTCATTTTGAATTATCTTATTTTAATTGTATGATTTTATGGTTAAGTATCTGTATTATGCACATACTGTACACCTATATTTCTCTCTGAGTATGTCTCTCTCTATGACTCTTTCACTATCACATATATCTTGTTAGGATCCTTACAATAGTTCAGGATAGAATCTGGATGTGGTGGTACACATCTATTGTCCTACCTACTCAAAAGACTGAGATAGTTGAATTGCTTGAGTACACAAGCTCAAGACCAGCCTGGTCAACATAACAGCAATACTCCATCTTAAAAAAAGAAAAGAAAAGATAAATAAAGGAAAGAAAAGAAGCCAGAGAGAATGTTCATCGGTTAAGCACACTGGCTGCTCTTACAGAGGACTCAGGTTCAATTCCTAGCACCTACTCAGTGGCTCACAACTGTATGTACCCCATTTCTAGGGGATCCAGTGTTCTCCAATACCACAAACCTACATTCAGGCAAAATACCCATACATAAAATAAAATAATGATAATAATAAAAAACTTTTTTAAATCCATGGTAAAGGTATAGTAAATGGTGCACACGTGATGTCAAGGAGGGTGGTAAAGGTGGGAAGGAGATGGATTCCAGAGCTATTTGGGAGTTGGGAATGGTGGCTCCTTCCTGTAAACTCAGTACTTGGGAGGTACTTGGCTACATAGCAAGTGAAACCTCATGTCAAACAAACAAGCAAACAAAGACTAAACAAACAAAGATAAAAAGACAAGTCATATCTACTTCGGAAATTACAAACCAAAATTAAAAAGAGCCATAGGGGTTGCGAATAGAGCTCAGTAGCAGAGCACTCATTTAGAGGGTATGAGGCTCTATGTTTAGGGCACTGGGTTTTATCCCTCCCACCAAAGCAGTATCATTCTCATGAAGTTCAGCTACAAAAGAGATGAGGGTGTGGTTGGGAATTTAGCTAAGACTCTGTATACATTCTATACCAGTCTCTCTCTCCCAGATGGCTGGGAGAGGCCACACCAGCTTTCACCACAAGGCCAGAAGCCTGTTGCTTCCAAATTCTGAAGCCTGCAGTGCCCAGTTTCTGATTGTTCCTCAACAAGACTTGAAGCTTGGAAAAGGAACTTGTTTCCTAAATACTTTTCTGTGTAGGGAGCAACTTTCACATCTGAGTTTCAGCCTAGACTTTCACAGGCAGGATTTATGGGAGTCAGACAGTTGTAGGTTTGAATTCTAGCTCTGTTACTTTCTAGTTATGTGACTTGGACCTGAGTTTCTCATCTTGCTGATGAGGAGAATACTACTCCCCAGTACTTGGCTCTTAAAGAAAGGCAGACATCGGCTGGAGAAATGGTTCAGCTGTTAAGAGCACTGACTGCTCTTCCAGAGGTCTTGAGTTCAATTCCCAGCAACCACATGATGGCTCATAACCTTCTGTAATGGGATCCAATGCCCTCTTCTGGTCTGTCTCAAGACAGCTACAATGTGCTCGCATATATAAAATAAATAAATACAAAAAATAAATAAACAAATGAACAGTGAAAATAATTTAAAAAAAGAAAGACAGATATCATTATTTCTAATCTTCCTAAGTAATGAAAGGATTACTTAACTTCATTTTATGAACAAGAAAATCAAGGGTCAGGGACGTGAGGTACTTGGCAGGTCCCAGTGAGTAAATATCTGTTCCAGGAAGGCATGCCTTTGTATTTCCACATGCTCACAAAAGTTCCTGTTGCATAGTATGACTTTCACAAATACAAATTAATAGATTTGATATCACTGGCTTAAAAGAGTGCTCAGTTAGCTGGGCAGTGGTGGTGCATGCCTTTTATCCCAGCACTTGGGAGGTAGAGAGGCTAGCCTGGTCTACAGAGTGAGTTCCAGGACAGCCAGGGCTACACAGAGAAACCCTGTCTCAAAAAACCAAAATAATAATAATAATAATAATAAATAAAAATAAAAAGAGTGCTCAGTTTCCTTTTGCCCTGTGGTATATCTGGGCTAAGGACATTAGATGAGACTGGAGGAAGACTGGGTGGTGCTGAGACCAAAAGCCTGTTGTTCTTTACTCTTTATAGAGATGTTCCTCAGATAGAAAAGCAAAATGTCTTCAGCTGAGGAACAGCAAACTTACTAACCTTAATTTTATTCACTTTTCTCCTGTCCAGTTCTATTAATTTATTATTACAGAGTTTTTGAGATGGGCTATAGACCCATCCTGGCTATCCTGGAAGTAGCTCTGTAGACCAGGATGGCATTGAACTCACAGAGATTCACCTACTGAGTATTGGAATTAAAGGTGTAATGCCACCATGCCTGCCCATACTTTTTTTTTTTTTGAGACAAGAACTCACTGTGTAGTCTGCCTCTGCCTTCCGAGTGCTGGGATTAAAGGCATGTGCCACCTACTGCCCAGCCATTAGTAATAATAATATTACTACTACTACTACTATTATTATTACTTTGTGAGGCAGGATCTTGCTATACAGCTCAGGCTGGTCTCAAACTCAAAATCCTCCCTATTTAGCCTCTAAGTGGTGCATATACATGGAATTAACAAAAATGTAAACATCCAGGCCTTTTGTTTTTTTGTAGCAGTAGTTGCTACAAAAGTGGATACACATAATTACACGAAGTGTTTATATAGTTACAATGTATACAGAACAGTTGAAAGCATTCATTAAAATGCTGATGACCAATGATACTGGGGAGAATAATGCATTTTTACTCTACGTGGGACTGAAGCTTCTAAAAATCCACATTCTCTAGGGAGTGAGGAGCTTCCTGCTTTCCTTTAAAAACAAAAACCTCAGATGTGTAAGTCTGGTAAATCTTCAATTCACTCAGCAGCAGACACGCAGAATGGGAGGGGGGAGGGGGAGGAAGGGGGTGGAGATTCCTCGAAATCACCGCCTTCCGTGGTTCACACTGAAAAGACCTGGGAGAAGCAGCAAAGGACATTGGGGAGGAGCTGACAGCTTGCTTGGGATCTAGGGTGTGTGCGTGCGCGTGCGCGAGCTGTGTGAGCTTTCATGGGCGCGTATCAGTTCAGGCTCACTACTTATGGACACTAGCTCCTCTTCCGGTTTGTCTAGAGACTGCGCATGCGCATCACTGGCCTTTAAACGTGCACCGCCGGTCCATCCGGTAAAAGGATCCGGCTACGAATCACAATTTTGTTCCTCCGCCAATGAGACGAACTATTTCCCTCAGCCTGAGAAATGTTTTTAACTAACCACCTCCAAATAGTGGACATATACAACCAGATTTCTTTCTGTCATCACAGGATGAAGGATTCCTAGGGTTTTTTTCTGACTCAAAGTAAACAAAACTCGGAGATACACCTTGCGGAGGGATCTGGTTTGTTGTGGTGAGGTACAGAGGTGGGGGGGGAGGTACAGAGGTTGGGGGGGGGGGAGGAGACGCTGACAAACCAAGATGGCGGTAGCAGCGATGAAACCTGCCGCGACTGGGACCTAACTGTAGTAGTGAAGGCTTCAATAGTTGGGAGGCAGCGGTAGGGTGTGGAAGAAACGGAACAGGACTAAGAGCCGGTAATCGGAACTTCAGCCTGAGACTTTTAGAGCACGGCACCCGCCCCCCTAAGCCCTTGACGGGCGGTGGCCGTTCTGCTTAGGGCCTAGACTCCGAGAAGTGCCTCGGTTTCAGACAGCGGCGGCGCCATGAGTCCTTAAGGGCGACCTGAGCCCTCCCGATCTCTGGCCCAGCCCTCGGGCCCACCATGGAGCTGGGGTCCGACGATTTCCTACCGCCACCGGAGTGTCCGGTGTTTGAGCCTAGCTGGGCCGAGTTCCGAGACCCTCTTGGCTACATCGCGAAAATCAGACCCATCGCCGAGAAGTCCGGCATTTGCAAGATCCGCCCACCCGCGGTAAGGCCGGGAGCTGATGGTCGCCAGCGGCGAGTTTGTGGGTGGATCCCGGTAGCCAGTGGTGAAGTCCCGGGCGGAGGGCAGCAGGTGTGGGAAAAATATGGGATGGCTCGTATTTTGTGGATGCCTCGCGAAGCGGAGAAAGGGTGCTGGGGTCAGGGTTCCTCGTTTTGTGGCATACAAGTAACCTGGGGTCTGAGACCCACTTCCACCCTGCTCTTGAGAATTTCCCTTGATTCAATACACAGATGCTTAGTGGGTTGGGTAGAGTTCGCTGGGAGGCACTGAGAATCCCATCTCTTACTTTGTATCACCCTGGTCGAGGCTGTTACAAAGTAACGACTACCGTCTTTATTGCCTTTAAGGCAAGCTGTGTGGTGTAGTGGAAAGATCACGTCTTGAAAGGGAGTCAGACCTGAGTTTAAAACTACTTAGAAGGTTAGCAGCTGCATGACCTTGGGCATGTAAAGTAATCCCTGAGCCTGTGAATTGTGTGCTAGGAATAATTAGATTAAACCAGGTAACATAGTACACTCTGGTAAGTGGTAATTACTGTGACTGTGAAGGTGCTTGATGTGGTCATTGGTTTGCTTCTATGTGTGTTGACTCATGTTTACTCACGCTGTCTGGCCAATTCATCTCTGATAATATCCTGACCTGATGGACCAGTCAGGAAATCATTCTCAAAGGGAGTGCTCTTTCTGGCTCCTCCGAGATGGGTTTAAGTAATTGTTCCGTTTTGTAGTTGAAGGCAGGGTCAGAACCTTCCTGCACATGGTCTCCATAGCCTTCCTATGGAGAAGTTTAGACCAGTTAGCTTGGTATGTCCTTCTCAGAAGATTTCGATTCTACCTCTGGCACAGAATGTAGATGATCCTATAAGATAAGGCTTTCTAGGGTCCCCAGAAACAATAGTGGAGATATGGAAATCTTCCTTCGGTTCCCAAATGTTCAACAAAAAGGACCATATCATTGCTTCTAGTCCTGACTAGACCAGAAGTTTTCCAAAGGCTAGGACAGGCTGCTGCCTTGCTGACACACTGGAGGAAACAAAGATGAACAGTGTTTAGTAACCACATGGGATTCCTGGGCTGGTTTGAATTTGGCTGCAACAATGTATCTTCGAGGAGGCGATTCAAGATGTGGAAGCCTTATTCCCACTGGAGGAGCGCACCTTAGGTCTTCTTATTCAGTTTAATCCATTTGTTGCCCTTTCATAGGCTGGTTTTAGATGGATCCTCTAGGTCCTTGTTCATCACAAGTGTCTGAAGATGCATTTCTGTTGTGAGGGAATCACAACTATTAGTGGCAAGCCAGGAAGGCCAGCAGAAAGGAAAGGTTGGATTCCTGGATGGCCTTAAGGAAATACTTCTTGAAGTGGTCAGGAGATGCCTGACCTGGGATAATTGAGGTCTGAATTTCCCGTTTTTCTCCCTTGGCTTTTGGGCAGGTTGGCCTTATGTGTAGGTGCTCTTACCTTGTCTTGGGGAATCAGGATGGAAGGAATGACAAGTACAGTGTGTGTGTGTGTGTGTGTGTGTGTCCATCCGTCTGTCCGTCCTCAGGGGACTATTCTTTGGTAGGCTTCTTTTCTCTACCCCAATAGCATGATTCTTTCCAGTCCAAGAGACCTGACTCTTGTTTTTGTTGTTCATGATTTTGTGTGCATGCGCGCATTCTCTTAAACCACCTTTGGGCTCTAAAGCAGTTGGCTTTCTTCTGTTTGGAATTTGAAATACTCACCCAAGTGATTCTTAGGCCTAGGGTGCAAACCTGTGTGTGAGTAGGTATTAGAGTTTGTCTTAGAAGGGTGGTTTTGGGTTTGCGTTTCAGAGCATGTGGCTGCTTGCTACACTTGGCATAGATGGATGGAAGACAGGGTAGTAATGGGGCATCACACAACTTCTTGAATCAGATAGCCATCCTGTTTGTCACCACATTCTAAATGCCATCATTTTGAGCATTTGTACTAATACGGGACTGAGATGAGAGGTTTGTTGGATCTTCCCCCATCTATTGTTGCACCTGCCTTAGGATTTCAGTTCTGCAATCTCCTGTCAGGTGCTTGATGTTGCATTGATTGTTTAGAACTTGGCAGAGCAGGGACAAGGGGGTAGAGTTTGGGGTTTGAGTACCTTTCTGTCTGGGTTATCTGTGTTCAGGGGAGTGTTGCCTGATGGGATATAAGAGGGTATGGAGAGCTTCACTGGGTTTAAGCCGTAGCATTTTAGCCTAATTTTTTTTTTTACCCCCTCCTGCTTCCATCAGCCTCAAGTGCTTTCTGTCTATTATTATGGATTGGGGAAGAATATGTCACTTGTAAATATGAGGCCTCTGGTTCCTTTTTAAAGAGAAAGAGCATGCATACAGAGATCAACAGCCCTTTCTCTCTTTTCCCGTACCTTTTCTGTCCTCCCATCTGTGTTCACTTGTGTGTGAATGCTGGTAGCTTAGTGTAGTACCAAGAGCCGTGGGTTCTAGTGTTGGCTCTACTGCTAATTACTGTGTGATTCTTCTCCTAGCCTTACTTTCCACATCTGTAGAATGAAGACACTGATCTAGGTTATTGTAGGTGGTTGGTTTTTTGTTGTTGTTGTTGTTTTGTTTTGTTTTCCATTTCTTAAGCACCAGAGCTCCAAGGGAGAGTGGACTCTCTGGGGAAGTATTCATGAGGCTGTTGGGAAGAGGAATCTTCATAGCTATCTTTTGGATAGGACAGAAAAAGCTCCAGCTTGGCAGAGTAAAGCTTTCCCTGCTATCATTGGTTTTTTTTCCTGGCTTCCCCTCTGTAAATCCTTGCATTCTTTGCCACCACTTTTGGGCTTCCCACTCACTCTCAGACTTCCTTCCCTGTCTCTTATAGCAGGCAAGTATATGAGAGAGGACCCACAGGAAGCCTTTCCAACCTGGGGAGTGAGTAAGAGGTGCAGATTCATCTTCCTTGGTCTTCCCTGCAAAAGTGTCTTCTGTGAGCCTTTAACTGAGAGAACAGATATTGATGGCCTAAAGTGTTAATCCCTACCTGAACCAGAGCAGAGCTACCCTGCGTGTGTATCCATTGGTGGGGTCAGATTTAGATAGCAAATGTCTTGTGAGGAAGCCAGGGCAACAATTCATTTGCCCACCTTACAGATGAGAAAACAGATTCAGAAAGATCAGAGCTCACAGCTAGTAAGTAGTAGAGCTGCAACATGAACCCACATCTGCCTCCAGGTCCCGCGTGCTTGCCAGAACGCTAGGCTATGTGCCCTGTCCAAGGAAGGGTGACAAACGTGCTGGAAGGAGGGTTTGTGGTTAACTGTTTTGAGCTTTTTATATTTCTCAAAATCCTAGTGCTGTACTGTTGGGAAAGACTTAGAAGTTTATCAGGGCATGTGCAAGAGGCCTTGAATATGGGCCTGAGGGGAGTGGGTCCATTTGGATGTTTCCCAGGTTGATAGATCTAAGGTAGCTAGAAGTTTTAGGAGGTATTAATGGATCATGGAGCTACTTTTGATGCTGTCTGATCTTGCATTAAAGTGGGATAATCCAAGTTCCTTTTCCCCTTTTTATTCTCCTAGGACTGGCAGCCACCCTTTGCTGTGGAAGTGGACAACTTCAGGTTTACTCCCCGAATCCAGAGGTTGAATGAACTGGAGGTAAGATTAGTGGCTGGTGATGGGGTTTGGAAAAAGGATAAGCATGCCCAGGACATAGAAGAAGCTTTTGAGCTCCAGATAAGGGCAGGAATTCACTTTTTTTTTTTTTGATAGCCCAAGACTGGGGATGCTCTTTTCCCCATAAAACCTTGTTACTTAAGAATTTTCCCTATCAATACCTACCTTACCTGGATCAGCAAAAGGTAGCTACGTGACTGGCTGAGACTTTCCTTCCTTGCCCAGCTTAGTATGGCCTCATATATCTAATTTATCCATGGCTTTGTGCTTCTTACCTTCCTTCTTTGATATTTGGTAGAGTGGATGGTGAGGTACAAGAGCACTCGAACTGGTCTTTGTAGAGGCTGGAATGGTTAGAGACCTTGGCAGGGGTCAGCCTTGAGACTGTCCTGGGATGATGATGAGAGGGTATCGTAAAGCTGGGTTTAGGTATAGTTCTAGAATTTTTCATAGAAGATACAAGTTAAATGCATGTTCCCCTCCCACTAATTAATTCCCCCTATTATGTACCATTGAGCCTTATTAAATATTCTAGTAGAGTACAATGCCCAACTGAATACCAGTACCCTAAAAAATATATATGTCATAGGGTAGATTTGTGTGAGTGTATATGGAACATAGAACAGAATTGTTCCCCATTAAGAACTATTGCCCTAAACTCAGTGTAGATATTATTCACGTTAGAACCAGAGTAATCTGTTGTATGTGGTATGAGTTCCTTGGAGAAATAAATGTGACCAGGTCTGTGGGTGGTACGGCTGTGAGCAGGTATTAACCCAGTACTGAACAAGTAGTCTTACAGAGATTTCATGCTAATTAATGAGGGGAGGAAGGAGCAGGGAAGAGACCAAGTTTAGAAAGATAAGGGGTTCTTTGCCCCTTAAGGATTTTCACAGCCAAGGAGCTTTAGTTTATTTCTTACCATGAGTAGACCTTAATTCTTCTCAACTAAGACTCAAAGAACTGACCTATAAGTAACCTGGTTCTCTAGGAAAGGGCCTGGGACTCAAGTGATAAAGTTACAAATTTAGGACCTTTGGGAACCCTTCTTAGGCCACTGAGAGTTCAGGTAAGCATGGACAGCGTTGTTCTAGGATCCACATCAGGTCTTGAGTTAGTATGTCATTTTAGTTCTTCAGACCATTCTTATAATTCAGCCACCTCGAAATATTTTATGTTGTACAAAAGGAGATGAATGTGCTCTTCTGGAGCCCTATGTAGAACTTAGATACAATTCTGAAGTTTCCAGGTAGTCCTCACTACTCTTCTTAATTAAGTCCATAGTTCTGGGGTAAGTGTACTATTTTCCTTTTCATATTGTTTGTTTTCTGAGACAGTGTCTCGTATAAACCAGGCAGGCCTTAAATCTCCTATGTAATGGAGGCTAGACTTGAACTTATCTTCCTACTTCTACTTTTCAAATGCTGGGATGACGGGTGTGAGCTACCATGCCTGGCACTTACTTTCTCATAAAAAATATGGGGATGCAGTGAGTGGTACTCATTTACTCAAATGCAGCAAATCAGTAGTAGCAGAGAGAAAACAAAGCTTAGAAGTATTTGATAATTCATGTATCTTGGGGCTTGTGTGAATTAACTCTTTTGGCCCTGTTTTACATCTGTACAAGATATAATAATATATAGACAACCTTGTCACAAGAATGAGAGGAAAGATGTATAAAGACTGTAATGACCTTCTCCTGGGAAACAAGAGAAAAGTAAGGCCAAGAACTGTCTAGAGTCCAGAGCTCATTTCATTGGGAGAAGTCTACTTTGTTCCCTTTCTCTTCCCCTAAGTTTAAGCCAGAAGATGTGGAGTGTTTCGGGAAGGGGTGGAGTGGGATGGTAATGGGTGGGTGGTGGCCAGTGTTTTTGAGCCATTTCTCCTTTAGGCCCAGACAAGAGTGAAACTGAACTATTTGGACCAGATTGCCAAATTCTGGGAGATCCAGGGCTCATCCTTAAAGATTCCCAATGTAGAACGGCGGATCTTGGACCTCTATAGCCTCAGCAAAGTAAGAACGGGTTTTTCTCAAATATTCAATAAACCCATGCTGCTCTAGGACCCCTTTTGGTTTGTATACTGTGTCACTGGGCTATAATGGAAGGGGTAGACTGGTAGCACATCAGCTTGCTTTGCCACCTCTTGCAGCAGTTTGAGGTTGGGAGAAGGGGTAGCTCCTGGTGAAGTGAGAGGCCGCAGTTGTCTTCCTTACCCTTCCTGTAGGCCTACTTCTGCATGGTCACATACACTGTGCATCATGTCCCTTCCTGCTCTTGCTTTCAGATTGTGGTGGAAGAAGGTGGTTATGAAACTATCTGCAAGGATCGTCGATGGGCCCGTGTGGCCCAGCGCCTCAACTACCCACCTGGCAAAAACATTGGTTCCTTGCTACGCTCTCACTATGAACGCATTGTTTATCCCTATGAAATGTATCAGTCTGGAGCCAACCTTGTGGTAAGGATGCTAGGCTGTAGTGAAGTAAGGAGGTCTTGATCTGCGGATACATATTGGCTACTTCTGCTTTTGTTTCTTTTTATTTTTTAATTTATTTTGGCATAAGGTCTTAATATGTGGCAGGCTGGCCTAGAAGTTACCTTGTAGTTAGCCCACTGACCATGTAGCTCAGACTGGACTTAAAACTCCTTTTTTGGTGGGAAGTCTGGACATGACTTTGTTATTTGGATTTTATTATAGTCCTTCAGTCCCCCAAGTATGGAATTTCAGCTACCATGTCCTATTGTTGTCTTAGATTCTCTTTTATTTTCTTTTGAGTCACCGTCCTCCTATAGTCCTGGCTGGTCTTAAATTTTGTAAGTAAGGACAACTCTTGATCCTCCTGCTTTCACCTTCCAGGTCACAGGTTAAAGGCATGTACCACCATGCTGAGTTTGTCCATGTTAAATAAATACTAACTGAGCTGTATCCCCAGATCCCTACCTTGAACTTTATAAATTATGTTTATGTTAAATTATGTGTGCATCCATGTATGTGGAGGTAAGAGGATAACTTTGAGAACTTCGTTCTCTTTTTTCCACCATGAGGGTTCCTGGGGTTGAACTGAGATTCTCAGGCTTGACAGCAGGAACCCACTGAACCATGTTGTTGGTTTCTTGGCCTTGAACCCTTGATACTCTGGTTTTCAGCTTCTTAAGTGCTAGGACTATTTTTTTTGGATTTATTTTCTATGAATGTGAGTACACTGTAGCTAGCTATCTTCAGACACACCAGAAGAGGGCATCAGATCCCATTACAGATGGTTGTGAGCCATCATGTGATTGCTGAAAATTGAATTTGGGACCTCTGGAAGAGCAGTCTTAACCACTGAGCCATCTCTTCAGCCCGGGACTGTTCTTAATAGGACTGGTTCCATGGATTGGAGACTGAGAAAATTAGACCTTACCTTTTCCTAGTGATACTTTCTTGTCTTCTGATAGTGTTTATTGTCAAAGTCCTATAGTTATTTATCTGTAGAACCCTGGGTTCAGTTACCAGCACACACACTCCTCCTCTACCAGAGGGAGTGGGAGCAGAAAAGAAGAAAAAGCCTCATTAGTGGCAGGCAAATGACTCATTGGGTTAATGTGCTTGCTTCCAAGCTTGATGACCTGAGTTTGACCTGGAATACATATAGTGGAGGGAGAGAACTAGCTCCCAGGGGTTGTCCTATGACCTTGGCATGCCCACTGTGGCATGAATGCAACACACACACAGACACACACACACACACACACACACACACACACACACACACACACGTAAATGTTAAAAAAGAAAGAAAGGGGAAAAAGAATTCCTAAAGTTTGTAAGGTGTCAGCAATAAAGACTGGTTGAATTAGGACTATTGGTGTTGGTCAGGAGGAATATGGGCCACAACTTTGTCCATTGGCCAAAAGAAGGTTTTACTTTGGGGGCTGAGGTTCTGTGCCCTGGACCTTACCCTTCACTTATCTCTAGCAGTGTAACACACGCCCATTTGATAATGAGGAAAAAGACAAGGAATATAAACCCCACAGCATCCCCCTTCGACAGTCTGTGCAGCCTTCCAAGTTCAACAGCTATGGACGACGGGCAAAGAGACTGCAGCCTGATGTGAGTACTTTTCTTCTTGCCACTCTCAGGGGCTTTGGAGTGGAATCATGCTTGCTGATTGAAGCCTTGTACAACACTGTTGCACTTTCTTTTGTGCTCTTAAGCATTAGCATGCCTTTCTGGGCATTTTTGATCATTTCTCTACTCAGTTGAGTTGGAGTTCAACTGTTTGAACTATACTTTTTGTGTTTCCAACCTGTGTGACTGGTTTGTTTCTTTCCTCAGTCAGTCTGCTCATAGAATAAAAGTCCTTTTTTTTTTTTTTTGGAGATAGGGTTTCTCTGTATAACCCCGGCAGTCTTTGTACTTGCTCTGTAGACCAGGCTGACCTTGAACTCAGAGATTTACCTGCCTCTGCCTCCCAAGACCTGGGATTAAAGGTGTGCACTTCCCACACTCGGCAATAATGTTACTCTTTTTTAATGTTTTTAATTGAAATAGACTTAATTACATAATTTCCTTCCTCCCTTTGCTCCATCCACTCGTAGTTACTTTCCCTCAAATCCCTCAATCAGTTATTTATTTGAAAATTTCATGTTTGTTTAAAGTGTATCTTGATCATATACACCCTTCACCACCACCACCCCTTACTTCCTCCAATTACATCTCCCAACTTCATGTTTTTTTTAAATATTTTTTAGTTAAGTAAAGTTTTTTAATCTACTGAGTTTAGTTTGTGTTGCTCATTGTACATGGGTGTGTGGTCGTCCACCAGGGCATGAGGAACCTACCAGTGGCCACTCCTTGTCCTGGCAACTGTCACCTACTCATAGCTCCTCATCTAGGGAAAAGGACCTTAGGAACCCCTAATATTTTTTATTGTTATTAGATTTGTTGTGTATGTGTGTATATCTATGTTTTTGCTTTGGTAAGCATGTACTAGAGAACAATTTACTAGAGTTGACTCTTCCTTCTACCACCTGGGTCCCAGGGATTCAGCTCAGGTTTTCAGGCTTGATGGCAACCAAGCACCTTAGCCTGCTGAGTCATCTTGGTGGCCCTTTAAAGATAAGACTGAGAACTTACCTGTAGTCTTTGAAAAGTAGCTCTGAATTCTTGCCCTGGTCCAATTGTGCATGAGTTCTTGCCATGAACTTGGATATATATATATCCTGCGCTTTTTCATTAGGATTGGGGAGTCTGCTCCAAATAGTAATCTTGACTAATTTCATTTCCTACTTTCTTTGTAGCCGGAACCCACAGAGGAAGACATTGAAAAGAATCCAGAACTGAAGAAGCTACAGATATATGGAGCAGGCCCCAAGATGATGGGGCTGGGCCTAATGGCAAAGGATAAGAATCTTCGGAAAAAAGGTAAGGCCCAAGATACTAGGGGTAGCTTCATACAGAAGGAGGAGGCAGGACTGTAAATGTTTCAGATTTAAATTTAGAACCACTTTTTTCTCCTACAGATAAAGAGGGGCCTGAGTGTCCCCCCACTGTGGTGGTAAAGGAGGAATTAGGTGGGGATGTCAAGATGGAATCAGCCTCACCCAAGACCTTCCTAGAAGGCAAGGAGGAACTGAGCCATAGCCCTGAGCCCTGCACCAAGATGACCATGAGGCTGCGAAGGAACCATAGCAATGCCCAGTTTGTAAGGACCCAGCCCTGACTTCCTAGAACTCTGCTTCTCATCCCTTCAGTGAGCATTTCTCCAGCATGGCACTGGACTAGGTTGCATTAAGTAGTAAAGTGGATCTAGAGGGTCCTTCCTGCAGGCAACCTACTTAATTGGGGAAAACAAGGGCAGCTAATTTGGAACAAAAACCAAAACAGTAAACAGCTACTGTCCACATAAAGTGCTAGGAGGAGACTCCTATTGTCCAGTGCTTCAGGATAAAGGCTAAGATCTTCATTATCATGCATGATCCAGTCCCTGCTGACCTCTAACCTCATTTTCCACCACTGCCTACCTCACTTTTCAGCTGTTGCTGTTCTGAACTACTTGTAGGTATATTCATTTTTTTTTCTTCAAGAGATGTACCAATATTTCTTTTATAATCTTACATTACTTGTACATATGTTTTTTCTGCCTCAAAGAATTTCTCTTTGTGTTCTGCTCCAATTGCCAAGAACTAGCATGCTTTCAAGTTTCAATTATTCCAAGTGTCCCCTTCAGAATGAAGTACTTTCTTGCAGTCCTTGCTCATCTCTTAAGTAATACGAGTGCTGCTTCTTTCTCTGGGTACCCAAAATATTTCTTATGGACTGCTACGGTGGTTTTCAGTTGTTATGAATACTCTAGAGTACTGTGTGCCTCTTGAAGGCAGATACCAGATTTTCCTCATCTCTGTCATAAAACACTGTTTATCGAATGAATAAAACTGAGAAGACTGAAGACTAATAAAGACTTCTCATATCTGTGTTTATCTGGGGAAGTGGTACATGCATGCAACTGAACTCCAGGCCTTGAATGACTAGCCTGTTTAGAGCCATGAACAACCCAGCCAGCAGACACCTCTGACTTCTAACAGAGAACTCTCTGGAACAGGATATTGTCTGGAGGGGTCTGGTGTTTGAAGACTGGGCAGGACCTATATTCATAACCCTTTGCTTTTCTCTGGCAGATTGAGTCATACATATGCCGAATGTGTTCCCGAGGAGATGAAGATGACAAACTCTTACTGTGTGATGGCTGTGATGACAATTACCACATCTTTTGCCTGCTGCCTCCTTTGCCTGAAATCCCGAAAGGTGTCTGGAGGTGTCCAAAGTGTGTCATGGCGGTAAGGCCTTCCCAGTCCCAGTCCACACGGTATATCTTTGCCTGCCTTTGTATAGCCTAAGGAGAGCCTTCTGCCTCAGCCATAGTATTACTGTGTTTTGGGACCTCAAGCTCTGCAGAGCTTTGTGAGAAAGAGAAGATGTAATTTATGCTCCTGTCCTCTGGGAGCTCCCAGACTATCTATAGGGTATTACCATTAGATGGACTGTGTGTAGTAATGAACTTTATGTACTGACATATAAGCAGATATTAAAATTGATGTTAGAAACTCTGAGTTGTAGTTGACCAGATAGGAAAAGTGGGTTGGTTGGTTTGGTTTGTTTGTTTAGTTGAGATAGGGTCTTACTCTGTAGCACAGGCTAGCCTCAAAATTCTACCAGTCCTTTTTCCTTAGCCTGCCAGAGCCTGGGATTATGGGTATAAGCCACCATGCCCAGGAAAATTAAGGGTAGTGATTAGGAATGAGCTTTAAATGATAGGATTAGCTAGCTATAGTTAGACCATCTCTCTATTTATTGACCCTAGGGGTTTGAGCATGCTAAAGAAGTGCTATTTACCACTGAGCTGTTTCTCCAGGCTGTGTTTTATTTTTTATTTTTGTTTCAAATTCACTCTGTGGCCCAGGTAGGTTTTACATTTGTAATCCTCCCTCAGCCTTCAAAGTAACTGGAATTGTAGGCCTGCACCATCAGTCCTGGCTAGAAATAAAAACTTTTTAAATGCCCTTTTGATTCCCAAGTATTTTCTTTTTCTGTATTACATATAATTATCTTTAAGACACTTTTAAAAAATCTTGTTCTATAGTTTATAAAGACTTCTAACTTCATACTTTTTTTCTATATTAAATGAATTAAAGATAGGAAATTTTATCAAATGGATATAATGATTACTTGCTTTCCTCCTATTAAGATATTTAGATTTGGTTCATGTTCCAGGTAGGGAAACAGGATTTTGCAGGAACAGAGATATTCAGGAGAGAATCTGCCTAGGGCAGGTAGGTGTAGTGTAGTAAGGAGGAGCCACAAAAGCAGCAGTGAGGGCCAAGTACCCAAGATGTCTAGGGTTACAGGTGGTTGTGAACACTATGTGGGTGTTGGGAATTGAACCCGGGTCTTCTGCAAGAGCAATAAGTGCTCTTAACTGCTGAGCTAATTCTGCAGCCACTGAGAGAAACAGTTTAAAGGAAGATTTTTGTTCACAGTTTAAGAGGTTTCAGCCCACATTGGTGGGGAGGTGTTTATGGCTCAACTCACGTTATGACAGCTAGAAAGCAGAAAGACAAAGACAGTGTGGGGCTGGGCAAAGATACTGCCTCCAAGGAACTCAACCTGTAACCTGCTTTCTACAACTAGGCCCTACCTCCTGAAGACTATAGAACTTTCCAAAATAGCACTACCACCATTTTGGGACCAATTCTTTAATACATGAACTTTTGGGGAAGGACACTTCAAACCCTAACAATAAACAGAAGTATGAGAAAAATGCCCGTGGCATGAATACATGTGATAAGTTGATGTGGGAAGGATGAAATGAGAGCTATAAAGCAAGGCTTTCCCTAGGATCCCGGAAGGCTGAGTGAGGGCAGTTCTCCCTCCCTACTTCTATCCCATGTTTCAGTTCCACTTGAGATGATTTGCTTTTTGCCTCTATTTTTATGATTTGTTCTCTTTTGGGTTTCAGGAGTGTAAGCGGCCCCCTGAAGCCTTTGGCTTTGAGCAAGCTACTCGGGAATATACTCTGCAGAGCTTTGGAGAGATGGCTGACTCCTTTAAAGCTGACTACTTCAACATGCCTGTGCATGTAGGTGATGGAGGGCTGGGATAGTGCTGGGACTACGTTTATAGACACTGGTACTGTACCTCCCTGAATTAATGTTGACAGGATAAGATGTCATTTACTACCCTGTTCCCCCAGATGGTACCCACAGAACTTGTAGAGAAGGAGTTCTGGCGGCTGGTGAATAGCATCGAGGAAGATGTAACTGTGGAGTATGGGGCTGACATCCATTCCAAAGAATTTGGCAGTGGTTTCCCTGTCAGTGACAGTAAGCGGCACCTAACCCCAGAGGAGGAGGTGAGTGGGTGATCTCATGGTTATATATCAAGTTGTGTGAGCTTGGGCAAGTTATTTAGTATCTGAAAGACATCGAAATCCCTTTTTATGCCTGCCTCAAGTAGTTACTTTGAAGTGTAGATGAAGTGTTATAGAGAGAAGAACACATCCTAGGTAATATCTGAAATGTGCATGCATGAGATGCTGTTTGAAAAATTGTTCTCTGATGTATTACATCCCAACCACTGTTTCACCTCCTTCCAGCCTCCCCACTTCACGTTCCCTCCCCCCCACATCTACTCCTCTTCCATTTCCCTTCAGAAAAGAAGGCCTCCCAAGGATATTAACTGACCTGAGCCCATTTCCTTATATGATATGCGGATATTCCTACCTTGATTCTTTTTTCTAGTTGTTTTGGTTTGGTTTGATTTTGGTTTTTTGTTTTTCAAGACAAGGTTTCTTTGTGTAGCTCTGGCTGTCCTTGAACTCACTTTACAGATTAGGCTGTCCTCAAACTCAGAGATCCTCCTGCTTCTGCCTCCTAGGAGCTTGGGTTAAAGACGTGTGCCGCTACCACCCAGCCTACAAATTTGTTATAAGAATTATATGAGAAGTGGGTAAAGTGCCCTGAGTGCTGAGTCCTTTTGTATGTGTTCTGTAAGGAGGATTGGCATGTACAGGGAGAATTGAGAGTCCAGGCTTAACTGAATGCAAAAATGCATTTGGGTTCAGATTTTTGTTTTGCTTGTTTAGTTTTTGGTTTTGGCTTGTTAGGTTTTAATTTGAACTTTTGAAAAATTGATGCATAAAAATATTAAAATTCTACATATTGGAGCTGGAGAGATGGCTGCTTTTGCAGAAGACCCAAATCTGATCCAAGTACCCACATTGGGCAGTGCACTACTGACTATAACTCTAGTTCCAGGGGATCCAACATTCTTTTCTGGCCTCTATGGGTACTCAGGTAGAACACATGCATACACTTAGTTAAAACTAAAAATTAATCTCAAGAAATAAATTATTTGTATTTATGGGATACCATGTGATGTTTCTAAAACATAAATATATTGTATGAACCAGTGCATATTCTGAAACATTTTTTATTGTGAAAACCTTCAAAATCTTTTCATAAAGCTTTTTAAAATGTATAGTACATACTTATTGTATCTAGTCATCCCTCTGTGCAATAATATGCAAAATGTCCTGCTTCTGTCTGACTGAGTATTCATTAATCAATCATTTTGTGTATCTCTCCTTCCCCTTGCACACCCCTGCTTCTAGAAACCAACTTTTTACTTTAAATATCTAAGAAATCAACTTTTTTTTTAAAAAAAAGATTTATTTATTTATTTTATGTATATGAGTATACTGTAGCTATCTTCAGACACACCAGAAGAGGGTATCGAGGGTATCAGATCCCATTACAGATGGTTGTGAGCCACCATGTGGTTGCTGGGAATTGAACTCAGGTCCTCTGGAAAAACAGTCAGTGCTCTTAACCACTGAACCATCTCTCCAGCCCAGAAATCAACTTTTTTACATTCCACATTGGACCGAGATCACACGGCACTGGCCTTCCTGTGCCTGGATTATTTCACTTAATGTAGTGGTCACCAGTTCCATCTGTGCTGTCATAAATAATAGGATGTTGTCCTTTTAAATGGCTGAATAGCATTCCAGTATGTATATTATATATTACTTTTTCTTTAGACATCTTAGGCTAGGCAGGTTTCCTTTTCTTGGCTGTTTTATAAATAGTGTTATAGTAAACATGGGAGTGCAGATATCATCAAAATGCCAATTTTGTTTCTTTTGGTTATAGAACCTATAGTAGAATTGCTACATCATATGGTAGTTTTATTTTCAAAGTTTTGAAGAACTTCCACAGTTTTCCAGCATGGCTGTACTGATTTATGTTTTTACTACAATCAGTAGGGCTTCCCGCATCTTTGCTAGTGTTTGTGATCATTTGCTATAGTGGAGACTGAACCCAGGGCTTTGTGCATGCTAGGCCAGTGCTCTACCACCTGCTTTCATCCCCTCTCTATTTGTCTTTTCTTTTTTTAATGTACTAAAACTTTATTATACAAAACTTACAAATAAAAATTATCACATACAACTTTTTTTTTATTAAAGTTTTTTTTTGTTTTTTTGTTTTTGTTCTGTTTTGTTTTTGTTTTTCTCTGTGTAGCCCTGGCTGTCCTGAAATTTACTCTGGGACCAGGCTGGCCACAAACTCAGAAATCCTCCTGCTTCTGCCTCCCAAGTGCTGGAAATAAAGCTGTGCACCACCATGCCCGGCAATCAAAGTCATTCTTACTGAAGCTGGGTGATAACTTGTGGGCTTGGCTTGTGTTTCTTTAATGACTAATTATATTGAACATTTTTCATTTGTATGTCATTTTAACAATTATTAAATCTTTCAATTGTTGATAATTGTTTACTGTCTATTTAAATCTGGTTTTATCTGTTTTTTGTTGAATGTTTTTGAGGTTTTTTTTTACATTTTTTAACTATGATTGTTAGTCTTGTTAGGCAAATAATTTGCAAATACTTATTCTGTATATTGTCTTTTTGCTATTGTGTGTGTGTGTGTGTCTTATTGTTGGTTTTTCATTTAGCTTTTTGAGTTTTGACTTCTTGGTTTTTTTTCTCCTTTGAAACCAGGTCTTGCTATGTAGCCCTGGCCTGGGCTCCTGTTAAACTTGTATAGCAGTCATTCTTTCTCCTCAGTCTTCTGAATGCTGGGATTGCAAGCTTGCCTTTTTGTTTCCTTTGCTATGCAGAGCTTTTTAGTTTATTACAGTAACATTTATCTTTTTGTTGTTGTTTCTTGTGCTTTTCAAGTTTTGTATAAGAAATTGTTGCCCATTTCAATGTCCTATAGCATTTTTCATGTTTTATCTCATAAACTCATAGTTAAGTCTCGTCTCGTCTCCTCTCGTCTCCTCTCCTCTCGTCTCCTCTCCTCTCTTCTCTTCTCTTCTCTTCTCTTCTCTTCTCTTCTCTTCTCTTCTCTTCTTTTCTTTTCTTTTCTTTTCTTTTCTTTTCTTTCTGAAACAGGATTTCTCTACCTAGACCTGACTGTCCTGGAACTTACTTTGTAGACCAGGCTGACCTCGAATTCAGAGATCTATCTGCTTCTACCTCCTAAGTGCTAGAAATAAAGGTGTATGCCATCATCACCTAGCTATAGTTTTAAGACTTACATTTAAGTTTTCATCTGTTTAGAGTTTACTTTTGTTACTGAATATGGGTTTATTTTTTTCATTTGCATATAGATACATCAATTTATGTAGCATAATTTATTAGAAAGACTATCCTTTGTTTATTTGTTGTATTGTTTTGGTGAGACAGGGCTTCACTTTGTAGCCTTGGCTAGCCTAGAACCCACTTTGTAGACTAAACTGAGTTTGAATTCACAAAGGTCTATCTGTGTCTCTTTCCTGAATGTTGGGATTAAAAGCATGTACTGTTGCATACAGTTTCATTTATTTTTTGACAAAGGATATTTCAATGTAGACCAGGCTAGCCTCAAATTTGTGAACTTCCTATCTCAACCTCCTAGTTGCTAACATTAACTGGTACGTACTACTTCAAGTTCCTAGGACTTGTTGAAAACCAGTTGGCAGAGCAGGCCTTATGGTAGATACATATCCATAATCTTCATGAAATTAAAGTGAATTTAATTGAAAATTTCTGTATGTGCATTTGGGGGAAAGAAACAGAAGACTCATGTTGTTTGTTATGATGCCAATATTAAGACTCTCTATATGAAAGCAAATAACTAAGTTCTTGTCGAGTGTGATCATTCAACATCTGTAACCTCAGCCTTTAAGAGGTTCAGGTGGCTTATTGTGACATTGATGTTGGCCTGAGCTACAGAATGAGGTTTTGTCTTAAACCAAAAAAATTAGGCTGAGGAGATGGCTTAATTGGTCAAGTGACTATTCTGTAAGCATGAGGACCCAAATTTGGATCCCTAGAAACCACATAAAAGTCAGGTGTAACACTAGTGCTGAGGGAAGGCAGCTAGAGCCAGTTTAGGCAATTGCTGAACACTGGGGTCAGTGATAGGTTCCCTCTCAAAAAATAACATAGAGAATGAGAGAAGAAGATACCTGATGTTGACCTCTGGCTTCCACATATATGTTCATACATGTGTACCCACACAAACATACACTGAAAATGCACACACACACACACACTAAGAAAATTAAAAAAAAAATGCTGGGCTTGGTAGTTTTAGCCTATGATCCCAGCTACTCAGGAGGTTGAGGCAAGAGGATCATAAGCTCAAGGCCTGCCAGGGTAGCTTAGTGAGACCGTATCTCAAAGTAGAAAGAACTCAGGTTACAGTGATAGAACATTTGCCTAGCATTTGTAAGCCCATAGTTCAATCCCCAGTCCTGGGGTGGAAACTCAGTTCCTTAGCATAATCCTCATCCTTCTGTACAAACACTTGACCTGACAGGAATATGCTACAAGTGGTTGGAACCTGAATGTGATGCCTGTATTGGAGCAGTCTGTACTGTGCCACATCAATGCAGATATATCTGGCATGAAGGTACCATGGCTGTATGTGGGAATGGTCTTCTCAGCCTTTTGCTGGCATATTGAGGATCACTGGAGTTACTCTATTAACTACCTCCACTGGTGAGTGGGGCTATGGCAAGCTGGGGAGGCAGTTAGGGTGAGCTCTCTACATAACTATGCACATGACCATTCTGTATCCCCTTTAACTTGAGCAGGGGTGAGCCAAAAACCTGGTATGGAGTCCCATCGCTTGCAGCAGAACACTTGGAAGAAGTGATGAAGAAGCTGACACCTGAGCTTTTTGATAGCCAGCCTGATCTCCTTCACCAACTTGTCACCCTCATGAATCCTAACACACTCATGTCCCATGGTGTGCCGGTGAGTGCCCAGGAACTATACGCAAGGTATAGGAATGATGTACTGATGACTTTTGTGCTGGTAATTGTAGTCTTCACTTGTGATTTATCCCTGCTTTTTCTTATTCCTGTTCTGCCTTGATTGGGCTGTAGGTATGGTTGTTTTAAGATCTGTGATCATCATGGTTGGTTAGATATGCAATGTGATAATGAGTTCTTTGGGCCGTGGGTTTGAGGGATACTTTAGGCTACCTTAAGGATAGCTTGTTATCATCTCTAGGTTCTAGCTAGTAAAAAAGGGAAATGGAGGAAGGACAGGTCCAAAAAGTCATTTTGCTTTTCTTTTTAATTTTATATATTTGTGTGTGTATGTGTGTGCCTATGTTTCTGTATATGCACTACATGTGTGCTGTGCCCATGGAGACCAGAGGAAGGTGTTAAATCTCCTAGAACAGAAGTTATAGGTGGTTCTGAGCCACTATGTGAGTGTTGAGAACCAAAGTCTGCAGGAGTAGCAAGTTCTCTTATTCGCTGAGTCGTCTCTCCAGCCTGTCCTCTTCAGTATCTCTAGGCTCTTTGGATTGGCAATATGCATTCTAATCCAAATCACCTGTGATTTTCATTTTAACTTGGCAGACTACAGTTGTGTGTGATAATTTTTATTTGTAAGTTTTGTAAGATGGAACTGGTGACCACTACATTAAAGCTTCGTTTAAGTCTTTGTGCTATGTCAGGTTGTGTGTCCCCCCCTACCCCCACCCCCAACATACACACTACCTTTTGTTTACCACCTAAACACTGAGACAGCAATATTCTGGGTTTGTTAAGTAAAATACATTAAAATTATTTTACCTGTTTTTTAAAATTTTTTTTATTTATATATATATTTTTAATGGGCTACTAAAGAATTTTAAAATAGCTAGACTTGATGTTATATGCCTTATAACATGAACTGTTTGCGAAGCTGAGTTAAGAGGCTCCTAAGTTCAATGCCTGTTGCTCAGTAGAACATTTGTCTAGCATTCACAAGGGCCTGTGTCTAGTATCCAGTACCAGGCAAGGAAAGAAATTTTTTCTAAGTACCTTTGTGCTTAGAAATATACCTGGTATATTTCTCATGACAATGCTGGTCTAGTATGGCTTTATACCTACCACTGTATTTTTTAAAGACAACTTTATTGCGGAATAACTTATATTCTGGAAAATTCATCCATTTTAATTGTGTAATCTAGATGTCCTTAGAGAGGTTTGCTGTTGTCGCTGTAATTCAATTTTAAAATATTTTTGCCACCCCAGAAAACCCCCCTATTCACAGTCACTCTCCATTCTAGCCTATAAGACTAGGTGACTGTTTAATTTATTTTCTGGTTCTATATTTGCCTTCTTTGCTTGTTCATGCAAGTAGAATACTGTTTGGTCTTTTGTGGGGGGGCTTCTCTTAGTGGGTCTTAGAAACCTGAATCTGATCTCCAGGGCCCATGTGATGGAAGAACCATATTTCTCATTTTTAATAGCTGTAGAATAGAATGACTACTTCTTTGTTGTTGAGTTACAGTTTCACTGTGTAGCCTAGGCTAGCGTTAAACTTGTTAGGTATCTCAGGCTGGCCTCAAACTTGTGATTCTCCTACCTTAGCCTTCCAGATGCTGGGATATTATGTGGAACCATAATATCTGGATAGGGGTGCTTTTTTAAAAGTACAAACAGAAAAGTTAACATTGGCAAAATAAGCTTAGGAGGAAATTAGGAATATTATTTTCATGGTCTGCTAGCTGAGGTTTCTCTGGAACTTGGTTTTTGCATCTATAAAATTATAAAATAGATATTGCTAAAGTACTTTCTGTATGTAAGGCCACTGGTCACCACCCTGAAGGTCAATAAAGCAATTCCTGCCTTGGGTGTGTACCCACAAGTGAAAGAAAGAGAACAGTAAACAAAGTAAGTTGGGAGACACCATAGAACAGCAGACTGGGTCATTTAGGATTTGCATTATCTGGACCAGGTTTGTAAAAGTATTTATATATTTAATTTGTTTCCTTAAATAAGAAGTTTCACAAATTTTTAAAAGATGAACATTTGGTGTTGTCCATTCCACAGTCCTATTTAAAAGAGTACGGATTTGCCTGCTAGACTTTATGTAATAATGGAATTTATTCCAGAGGGGCTTGGGTGAAGCATGCCATGGTCAGAGTTGTTGTTGCTATTATTATTATTATTTACAAAACATTTCTGGTGATTGATGGAAACCATAGCACTAATAAAAGCAAGAAGTGTTTTAAGGCTAACTCGTTTAAGAAAATGTGGTGATACATCATTAATAGGAAGATTTATATTAGATATTGATGTGCCTCAAATTATTCTGGAATTCTAGCAGACTTACTGAGCTGAAACAATCTAGGTTCTTGATATGTCTTAGCAGGTTAGTGAGATGCATATATAGCTCAAAGATCATGGCTTTAATTTTTAGCACTAAGTAAATAAATAATAATAAAAGAAAGAAAGAAAATATACTTTTCAGGGAGAATTTGATTCTTAACCTGGCACTTATCCTTTCACTGTGCATTGGCTAGCATTGAATGTTCATCTTTAAACATTTTGTGAAACTTCTTGGTTAAAGAAACAAATTAAATGTGTCAATGGCTACTTCTACTCCTTATTGAAACCCAGTAAAATGAGAAAAAGTGATTTTAAAAAAGATAAATCATAGAGGTAGAAAAAACAGGACACTGATAATTTTTTTTTAAATTGATGTTAAAAAAATTATTTTGTGCCTGAGTGTTTTTCCTGCATATATTTATGTGTCCTCTGTGTGTGCCTGATGCCTGAGGAAGTCAGAAAGCATCAGATCCCCAGAACTGACTGTAGTTAGATGGTTGTGAGCCACCATGTAGGTAATAAGAATCAAACCTGAGTCCTTTATAAGAGCAACAAGTGTTAACCACTGAGCCATCTTTCCAGCCCCAACAATAAAAGTTTTGACCCTAAAAAGCAGACACTACAATTCAGTCTTTTTTTTTTTTAAAAGAAATTAGGTTTATTTTACTTTTATTTGTATATATATGTAAGTATGAACATGTGCGGCACCGGTAGGGGCACTGGGGAGCTTCCCTTGGAGGCCAATAGATGATTAATCCCCTGGTCCTGAAGTTACAGGAGGCTGTAAGCTGCCAGATGTGGGTACTGGAAACCCAACTCAAGTCTTTCCTAGAGCAACAAGTGTTCTTAACCACTGAGCCATTTCTTCAGCCCCAATTGATTGAATCTTAAGCCACTACTGAGAACACATAAGAACCAAAGTAATTTAATACTTTATGATCACTTAAGGGTTGTACTCAGCAGTACCTGGCATTCTGGGGGTAATGGTGGATGGTTTCATGTCTATAAAAGAAACTGAGATTCCCATTTTATCTGATATACGATATTGCCTTACTCTTGAAGGTTTCTTTCTGAAAAAATTAAAACAGAGGATTGAGATCTCCATGGTATAGCTAGTACAGTTAAAGGTGTTTTTACTCTAATCAGGGTAAAAACAGTAGGATTCATCTTTGTGTACATACTGGATCCTGGCCACTTTCCTCATTCCTCTGTTGACAACTGGATTGTTTCCTGCAGACAGAAAGTATGAGTATTTTTTAGAAGGGAAGGGGAATTTGGAAATCTGAGTGGTGTAAGAAGAAAACAACTCTAGAATTCCCCAGATTAAATGGTTTACCCAGATCATCCTTCAGTGAAGCTCATAAGTTGATAAATGTCACCTATACACTTTTTGGAGTGGAGCTTTCATTTAGCTTTTTTGTCTCTTAAGAATAAGTAGTGAGGGTGGGAGAGATGCTCAGCCAGTAAAGGCTAGGCTCACAACCAAAAATGTAAGAATAAGTAGGGAACCCCAGATTATTAGGTAATCAAAATGAAACAAACAAAAAAACCTAAGAAAACATCGAACCAAATAGTAAGAAAGCAACTTGGAGAAATAGGCTCGGCAGGAAGGAATAAATTTTAAAAGGAAAACAGACTCCATTAACACGATCAAATATTCATTATTTTGCTTTCATAAATCCATGGTCAATTGCTCAATTGCAGCCCAAAAATATTTAGTAAGAAATTCCAGAAATGAACAATTGCTTTAAAATGATATGCTATTTTGTGTAGGGTAGTGAGATCTAATCTTACTATACTCTGTCCTAAGGCCCTACCTGAGGCCTTAATCATCCGTTCGTCCATTGCGCCATGCCCTGGATGCTACCCATATTGTTAGTCACTGAGTCTGTCTTGGTTAGTAGATTGGCTGCAAAGGTATGGTAGTGTTTGCATTCAAACAACCCTTGACTTACATAATAATATCCTTAAGTGTAAGAGTAGTGATGGAGGGAGGTCAAATATGACAAGAGAAGTGTATTTTTTTCTGTGAAGTTTCAACTTAAGGAAAGAAAAAAGAATATATGCTGAGGTTGCTAGGATCTTGTAAAAGGAAAAAAAAAAAGGTGCCAGATTTGTCACATTGCAGACTGTAAAAAGTACATTGTTAAGATGAAACAGTCCCTATCAAATTCCCATTTATATGTATGTGTAGGAAAAACAATGTTATATATGGGGGGCTTCCACAAAGAGTCTTGAATAAGAGGGACTGCCTCTCTGAAAAGTGGTATGCTGTTTCAAAAAGCATATAGAGAAACTACTGAGCTCTTGGGACATTGAATTTTTAATAGCAAAAGTGAAATCCAGAAAATAAGTACTTGAAATAATAGGATGAAAAGATAAAAATGAGAAAAGGTAGGGAAAACGTTATAAAATCTGTACAGTATCAGATAATAGAAATCACAGAGTAGGTAAATGGTAGAATTATTAATAAAATTTAAAAAGTAAGATTCTTACTTTATATGTGTGGCTGTCTTGCCTGTGTGCATATCTGTGCACCATGTGCATTACTGGTACCCATGAAAGCCAGAAGAGGACATTGCATCTCTTGAAAGTAGGGTTGCAGAAATTGTTAGTCACCATGTGAGTGTTGGCTATTGAATCTGGGTCCTCTGGAAAAGCAGCCAGTTCTCTTAACTGCTGAGCCTATATAGCCCTAAAAATTTTTTCTTGAAGGTTTGTTTCTTGAATCAAAGTGGCCTACCTAATATATGAATAAAAATCAATCCATACAAAGATAGATCTTGTGAACTTTTTTTTTTTTTTTTTTTTTGTTAAACACTGAGAACAGAAGAATCACATAAAAATCTTGAAGAAGAAACAGGTTTAAATGAGAAATCTTTTAACAGCATTGAAACCTTTTAAAAGACTTCAGAAAGAGTTCAGAATACCTGTAATCTCAGTAGTTGTGAGGATCGAGTAGGATAATTGCTACAAGTTCAAGGCTACTCTGGCCTATATACCAAGTACTTGACCAGCCAGTGCTAGAGTCTTAAACAACAGAAACCCTTTGAAATGATTTTCATTTTGGAATTCTACAAGCAGTCAACTCAAAGACTAAACACCTCCCTCCCAAATAAGCTTTCTCACCATGTTCAGGCACAGCAAAGTAATAAATCAGCAAAGAGCATAGGATTTAGGAAATGAGATCTGCCACAAAATTGAAGGAAGATACAGATGAAAAAGATAAGAAATCTGTATGAAGCTGATGTGTTGATACACACCTATAATCCCAGCACTGGAGTGGCTGAAGCAGGGTTGTGGGTTCAAGGCTAGCCTGAGCTACATATGTAGTAATACCCTATCTCCAAAAAAGAAAGTAACCTCTCTCACACACATCCCTAAAATACCCAAAGCTGTCTTAACAGAAAGGTAAAAATGTATAGGAAAGATGTTTAGACTTTTATCAGAAAGTTAGGACTCAAGTTAGTATGAGTATAGAAAACTAAACAAATTGAAAAGGTGCATGCTGGTGCTTTTTTGTTGTTGTTTTTAAAAAGATTTTTAGCCAGGCCATGGTGGCGCACGCCTTTAATCCCAGCACTTGGGAAGCAGAGGCAGGCGGATTTCTGAGTTCAAGGCCAGCCTGGTCTACAAAGTGAGTTCCAGGACAGCCAGGGCTACACAGAGAAACCCTGTCTCGAAAAAAAAAAAAAAAAAGATTTTTTTAGTTATATGTTTATGATGGTATGTGTATGTGGGTGCCGATGCCTGTGGAGGTCAGAAGAGGGCATTGAATCCTCTGGAGCTGGAGTTATAGGTAGTTATGAGCCACCCAGTATGGGTACTGGGAACTTAATTCTGGTCCTCTGTACATTTTTAACTGCTGAGCCATTTTTCTAGCCAGCTAATGCTACTGTTAATTTAGTCCAGATCCATATTATTTAGATTGGTTAAAGTTAATGTTCAAATAATCAGAAGAGATAAATATGATTGACCCTGGGAAGGAGAGAATAATAGCACCTGATGGTTTTGTAATCAATATTATAGAAGCATTTGACTCTCAAAATTGTATTAAAATGAATATTAAATGGGAAATCGTGGCCATCTTAGTAGAAAATGATATTTATAATTTTATTAAAATATTGCTAGGAAAGTTGAAGTGGTTTAATGCATATATTTTCTGCCACTTGTGACTCAAATCACCTTTCAGAGCAGAAGACTGGGTCTTTGTTGTCATACTCTTTCCTGAAGCTTTCCTTTCTCTCCTTTAGAACCCTGCTTTTAGGTCAGGTTGCCTACAACTTGAAAGCCTCAATTTATCCCAATGGTCTCAGCCTTTTTTTTTTTACCCCCCCCCCTTTAGGTTGTTCGCACAAACCAGTGTGCAGGAGAATTTGTCATCACTTTTCCTCGTGCTTACCACAGTGGTTTCAACCAAGGCTACAACTTTGCTGAGGCAGTCAACTTTTGCACTGCTGACTGGGTGAGTCTGGAGTGTGGTGGGCTGGTAGGGAGAAGCAGAAAGATAGGGAAGCCAATATACCACTTCCTTCAGGCATGGTCAAGTTCAACTTTGAACCTGTCTGTCCACAGCTACCTGCTGGGCGCCAATGCATTGAGCACTACCGCCGCCTACGAAGATACTGTGTCTTTTCTCATGAAGAGCTCATTTGCAAGATGGCTGCCTGTCCTGAGAAGCTGGACCTGAACCTGGCAGCAGCTGTACATAAGGAGATGTTCATTATGGTGCAAGAGGAGCGGCGTCTACGAAAGGCTCTGTTGGAAAAGGTAAGTGGTAGTGCTTTTGATCAGGGATCCTAGCCTGGTAAATGTTGGGGAAGAAAAGGGCAACTTCCAGGGATAGATGTGACCTTTATTCTTGGCGTGTAGGGAAAAGAGCTGGGTACACCTGAATTGAAAATCACATTTTATTCTCAGTCTTTACAGTACCTGGCAACTTTACACAGGTCAGTTTACTTCACTGAGGGTGAGCTTCCTCATCCGAAAAATGGGAATAATGGGAATTCTGTTTGTATTTTTAGGTAGCTGAGTAAGAATATTTGTTCAGTAATTTCAGGCTACTATAGTTTAGTATCTATTACCCTTATGCAAAAGACCCACTAAAATAGACAGGCATATGAAACCCCTGTTGCTAATCATTTTGGTCCCTTCAAGTTACTTAAAATGTAACTGATAGTCTCACTTTCCTACCTTGTAAAATGGTAATAAATACCTAAACTTGATTGTGTTTGTTTTTGAGACAGGGTTTCTCCATGTAGCCCTGGCTATCCTGAAATTTGCTGTATAGACCAGGCTGACCTCAAACTCGGCTCTGCCTCCCAAGTGCTGGGATCAAAGGTGTGCGCCAGCATGCCCAGTTTAAGTTTGATATTTGTAATGGTAGTTGTAAACCTTGAGTGATTGGGTATTTGTAAAAGAATCTATTACCCTGCAGTATACTAGCTGCTGGTGTCAGTAGTATTTTAACACATGAAGAAAATGATTAAAATATGGAATGTTTCTTAGGAAATTCTATTTTATTTATTTTTTGAGGTTTGATATCTTTTGATCCTTCTTCACATTCTCCTGAGTCCTGAAATTAATAGGCATGCTCCACCATATCTAGCTTTTTTTTTTAATTTTTAAAGAATTTTGGTGTTGTAATATATGGCTGAATGTAATGGTGCAGACCTTAATCCCAGCACTCCAAAGGCAGAGAGGCAGGTGGATCTCTATAAATTTGAGAACAGCCCGGTCTATATAATGAGTTCCAGGCCATCCAAGGCTACATAGGAAGACCCTGTCTCAAAGGGGAGGGGATTTTTTTTTTATTTACTTTTGTGTGTATAAGTATTTTGCCTGCACATATGTACCCCATGTGTATGCAGTATGCATTTAGACCAGAAGACAGGTGTGAGATCCTCAGGAACTGAAATTAATGACAGTTGTAAACCATCATGTGGGTGCTGGGAACTGATCCCAGGTCTTCTGCAGCAGCAACAAATGCTCTTAAACTATATTTCCAGCACCCTCAGCTATTTTCTTAATTTCCAATTGTCTATTAACTTGGATAAAATAATGCTGTCAAGTAGAAAGTGACTCTACTCCAGTAGATTTTTCCATAAGTATGTATCAGTTGTATGTAGCTGAGTGGCTATTGTTCTACCTACCTGGTTAGGGAACAGCTGTAATGAGGATTCTCCATGAGATGATGTTAGAAATTTACTATTAGAGCTCAATGGCAGAGTGTCACCTAGCATGTGGAAGATACTGGGTTTACTCCCCACATTGCAAAAGAATGAAAAAATTACAAAGACTGTTGGTCCTAAGAGATCCTGAGTGGCCTGTTTTTGGGAGTAATGCATTTTTAGTTCGTTCATGTACAGGCTGGTTATGGTGGTGCATACCTATAATCTCAGCATTTAGCAAGCACATAGAGGACAATTGACCTAAGTTTCAGGCCAGAGCCCAGGCTACATAACAAAGCTTGTCTTAAAACATACACACATAAGGCACATTCACAACTTTGCTGTGAGTGTTAGATCTAGGCCAAGTTTCAGCTATCGTAATGTTGGAAGTCTGCAGCTTCTAATTTGTTGTATTAGTTGGTAAATTTCTTGGCTTTTCCATGTATCATATTCTCTATATTATTAAATGATAGCCCCATGCTTTGCCACGGTATGAAAAGGAACAAAATCAACTTTGTAAGAATAGAGACTTACCTTTCCATTTGGACAGAATTCTGTACATTTAACACTTAACTCAGAGATGACATCATAATCATGAGGTCTTTTAAGAGATGACATGTTTTTGAGTATTTTTATGGAGATGACTCAGTATATACCCATGTGTGTGATCTGAAGAAATCTAGGGGCTTTATCTTTCTAGCATTCTCTAACTTCGGATTCAAAAGTGTCTGTAGTCAGATCCTCACTTTGACAAGTTGCTGGTTTTCTTCTGTTATCCTTTTAATAAAATGAAATATGCTTATGCTTATGAGATGCATATTCTTAAATAAAAACTAGAATAATATTTGTTGGGTACTTCATAATCCATAGTGTTAATATACTGAATTCTTAATTGAAATACTTAAAACAATCTTACAAGGATGATAATTACTGCTGACAAGAGAAGTAAACAAATCCAGAAAGATTTAAATAATTTTCACATGATGAATGGGCAGCGACCACAACCCCATTAGTGAAGCAAGATCTGTAATTTTTGTTGACCTCATGCCTTACATAGTAGTTTGGTTTTTGTTTGAAGAAATTTTATTAATTAAAAAATAGAAAGATATGGTAGCATAATTCAGTAAGTCATGCTTCCTGAGCACAGGTAAGTCCTGAGGTTTAAAGTTGGTATGTAAGACAAAGCTATTGGAGCCAACATTTCTTCTTTTTTTTTTTTTTTTTTTTGGTTTTTCGAGACAGGGTTTCTCTGTGTAGCCCTGGCTGTCCTGGAACTCACTCTGTAGACCAGGCTGGCCTCGAACTCAGAGATCCGCCTGCCTCTGCCTCCCAAGTGCTGGGATTAAAGGCGTGCGCCACCACCACCCGGCCCCAACATTTCTTCTTAAAATTCCTGAAGTTCCTTGTAATTGTTGCCTTCGGTGATGCCGACATATTTGCATATTTGGCTTTTCACTTTTAGGCATGGATTGTTTTGTTTTAAATAATAATAATAATAAAAGCCTCCAAAAACCAGAAGTTGTTCTTCTGTAAGCCCTATTGGTGCAACAGTGTTTCCATTTGCTAAGCAGGAGCAGTGTCTAGAACATGTGACTGTTGAGGAACTGAAGCCAGCATGGTCTCCTAGGACGGACCTTACATTTCTACCTCTCTACTGCCTAGGTCTACAGTCTTCATCTCGCTCACTAAAAGACCATTGTTCTCATTTTAATCTCCTTTGCTTATTTTTGTTTTAAACATTTTAAATTTTTTTTCCCATTATTGGGTGGGTGGTGCATGTACAATAGTGAGCCTATGGAGGTATGAAGGCGACTTTGGGGAGTCCATTTTTTCCTTTTTCCTTAACATGGCTTCTGGGAGTTGAACTCAGCTGCCAGGTTTATGCAACAAGAGCCTTTATCTGCTGACTCATCTCACTTGTCCTTGGTTTTAGTCTTGTGAAATATCTAGCTATATTACCCAGGCTGGCATTGAGTCCACAATAATCCTTCTGCCTCAGCCTTCTGAGTGCTGGAATTACAAGCATTTGCCACAATGCCCAGCTCCTAATCTGAATCCTACCCAGATTTTTCTATCTTCTTTTTTTGTGTGTCCTGAAGTCTACATTGATCTTGTCAATTATGATCCATCAGAACCCCTGCTTTGAGATTGTAGACTTGACAGAAGGCAGATGTGATGTGAAGCTTGGCTTTCCAGTCTTTACAACCATCATCAGAGATTTGAATTACTCTGATAGTGAGATGGGATTTCTGTCATCCCGTCTGGTTCTGAATAATGTATGGGTTGTATGCCCCAGGGTATCACCGAGGCTGAGCGAGAGGCTTTTGAGCTGCTTCCAGATGATGAACGTCAGTGCATAAAGTGCAAGACCACATGTTTCCTATCTGCCCTGGCTTGCTATGACTGCCCAGATGGCCTTGTCTGCCTTTCTCACATCAATGACCTCTGCAAGTGCTCCAGTAGCCGCCAGTACCTTCGGTAAGTCTAGGGCCTATACAAAGGAAGTAGGATAGTGCCAAGTTGGGCTAAAGTGTACTCTGCCCTGTCTTTTTCCAGGTATCGGTACACCTTGGATGAGCTCCCTGCCATGCTGCATAAACTGAAAGTTCGAGCTGAGTCCTTTGACACCTGGGCTAACAAAGTACGAGTGGCCCTGGAGGTGGAAGATGGCCGGAAACGCAGTGAGTGAATGGGGGTGGGGGTGGTTAGAGGGACTCTACAGACAAGTTCTATTCTTGTTTCTTCTGTATCCCTTGCCCTTTTTCTCTGCCTTTACTTAATATTGCCTAATCCTTCCTATTCTCTTTCTCTAGGCCTGGAAGAACTGAGAGCACTAGAATCTGAGGCTCGTGAGCGAAGGTTTCCTAACAGTGAGCTTCTACAGCGACTGAAGAACTGCCTGAGTGAAGCAGAGGCTTGTGTGTCCCGGGCTCTGGGATTGGTCAGTGGCCAGGAAGCTGGGTATGTTGATGTAAGGTGTTGCAGCAAGATGCTTGCTGTTGCCGGGCGGTGGTGGCGCACGCCTTTAGTCCCAGCACTTGGGAGGCAGAGGCAGGAGGATTTCTGAGTTCGAGGCCAGCCTGGTCTACACAGTGAGTTCCAGGACAGCCAGAGCTATACAGAGAAACCCTGTCTCAAAAAAAAAAAAAAAGATGCTTGCTGCTGCTGAAAAGTGTGTTACAAGGGATGGATTCTGAATACAGTGGGGGTCCTTGGAACACTAGCAGGAAGTTGCCAAGTATGAGATGATAGCCTGGGAAGTACTGCAGAGTACAAGGAGGACAGGCAACTTTCATGGAGAAGGAGAGCCTTGGCAATAAGAAAAGTTAGAAGTGTTCATTTCATAATCAGCATCTATAGAAGATTTGAGAGGTAGGTTGAGGGAGTTTGTGGACAGAGAGGAGTGTGGGAGGTTGAGGGGCTAGAATAGGATACAAACAAGAAAAGCAGCATAGTTGCAGTAGATGGTGGATTGTAAAGTTAGGGGCTTGCTGTGTAACTTCCTGTCATATCTAGTATATGAGGCTTGGGGTTCTATCTCCAGCTCCATGCAGGTTAGTGGGGATATAAGATGCTTCTGTTAGCATCATTAGCTTATAAGCTCCTTTACCTTCCAACTGTTTCCCTCTCTTCTCCTATCCTTTCACCCTATGAATAGGCTTAGATTTAAAAACCCTCCCTGTAGCCTAGGCAATTTTGGGAACATTGAGATACAAGATTGGAGTTGAACAGATATGGTGAGGAGTGGTTTTGACACACATGAAAGGAGGGACCTGGGTTTGGATCTGAAATCTCATACATAAAATTCCATAGCCCTGACAGGGTGGCTGGTCTACAGATGACCCTGGCTGAGCTACGGGATTTTCTGGGCCAGATGAACAACCTGCCCTGTGCCATGCACCAGATTGGGGATGTCAAGGTGAGGAGAGGGAGAGGTGGGTTTAGGTAAGACAGGGTGCATGTGTGAGAAAATAGTGCAAAGTATGAGCAAGGTTTAGGTTTGGGAGTTGGGACAAGGAGCAGAGATATGAGTACAAGCTCTTGAGACAAGGGAAGATTTGCCTGAGGAAGTAAAAGAGGTAACAAGGTTGTTTGTTGAGCCTGAAACAATGAATAAAGTTCATAAAAATAGAAGTAGGGTGGAGAAGGCAGGGGACCCCAGAGTGAGCATGAGGTTTTATGTAGCATAATATTAGGGTGGAGGATCTCTTAGTGCTTTGAGAACAAAGTCCCATGTAGAGAGAAGTGAAGTACAGATTTATGCACAATCATGAATAAAAGTGCCTAGGAATGTGCATTTTAATACATTCCATAGGGTATCATAATGAGCAGTCAAGTGTTACAGGAACTACTGTTTTAGAGTTCAGACAATGACAGTTCAGTCCATGTCAGATTTCCATTTCTCAAAAGGGTGTGTTGGGAGATGCTGGAACAGGATATGTTGTGGGTCCTCTTAAGTGGCCTCATCTGAAGGGTTTGTTCTTTATTCATCCTGTATTCTGGTAGGGTATTCTGGAACAAGTGGAAGCCTACCAGACTGAGGCCCGTGAGGCCCTGGTCTCACAGCCCTCCAGTCCAGGGCTGCTGCAGTCCCTGTTGGAGAGAGGGCAGCAGCTAGGTGTGGAGGTACCTGAAGCCCAGCAGCTCCAAAGGCAGGTGGAACAGGCACGGTGGCTGGATGAGGTAAAGCGCACGCTGGCTCCCTCTGCCCGAAGGGGTACCTTGGCCATCATGCGGGGACTGTTGGTTGCGGGCGCCAGTGTAGCCCCTAGCCCTGCTGTGGATAAGGCTCAGGCAGAGCTTCAGGAGCTGCTGACCATCGCTGAACGCTGGGAAGAGAAAGCCCACCTCTGCCTAGAGGCCAGGTAAATCCAACCCTTCCCCTCCCTGCCATTCTTTACTTTCAAATTTTAGTGGAGAATCTGAAGAAAATGGCTGTGGGTGGCCTTGGTCATCACTCTCCAGTGTAGGGATATTGAGTTTCTCTGCTCTTTTGTTCCTGGTCTTGATTTTTGGATTTTGTTTGTTTCTTTCTTCTTTTTCTTTTTAAGTCTGTATACATAGAGGCAGAGGTAGGCTTGGGTGTGTGTGTGTGTGTGTGTAGCCCAGTACCAATAGGTCAGCATGTAAACATGCTCCAGAAGCATAGGAAGCAAGCAGATGAGTGGATATTTATAAAAAGATGCCACAGGATAGGCACGTGATGAGAGTGTAAACATAGGTGCAGGAGCTATGGCAGAGGATATATGGGTACATGCAATCTGGAGTAAGCAGAACCTGGCAACCATCTTTACCAACATAAAAGCACAGAAGTGGCAGAAAAAAATAGTAAGAGCACAACTGTGTACAGCTACTGATCAAGCTGTGTTCTGATCCATAGACCAAACTGGCCTGCTTCCCTGCCCCTTCTTTTGTTGTTTTTAGGCAGAAGCATCCACCAGCCACACTTGAGGCCATAATCCATGAAGCAGAAAACATCCCTGTTCACCTGCCCAATATCCAGTCTCTCAAGGAGGCTCTTGCTAAGGCCCGGGCATGGATTGCTGATGTGGATGAGATCCAAGTAAGGACCACCCCTATCCACACCTAGACTTTCCATGTTGTTAGAAAAGATGACATACAGGCTTATGCTGTGTTGCATGGCTAGAGAGAGGGATGATACCTCTGTCACATAATGTTTGCAGAACAATATTAAGAGAGGGTGTTCCGAGGCTGGCCTGAAGGATGTGGATGGTAGAGCAAGGAGACAGGTGTTGCGAGAGTAGAAAGGGAGAGAGGTACCTGGCGGTAGGTAGAAAAGGAAGACCACAAAAGCATAGTTAGTCCAGTATCCCTGAGCCAGTTAGTAGATGCATGTCGTGCATGGTAGAGGGTACTCCTAAGGACAATGTCAGTTGATTTTGCTCTGAAACTATGAGGGTAGACCATCTTCCCAGCTCAGACCAGACATAGAGAGAATTAGGAGGTATTTGCAAGTTCAACTTGCCCTTTTCTCTCACCTGTGCTCAGAATGGTGACCACTACCCTTGCTTGGATGACTTGGAGGGCCTCGTAGCTGTGGGTCGGGACCTCCCTGTGGGGCTGGAGGAACTGAGACAACTAGAGCTACAGGTACTGACAGCACACTCCTGGAGAGAAAAGGCCTCCAAGACCTTCCTCAAAAAGAACTCCTGCTACACATTATTGGAGGTAAGACCTAGCACTTTTACCTAGAGCCTCTTCTTATCTGACTGTTTTGAGGTAGTTTATATGAGAATATGAGTTTTTGAGGGGGCATGGGTGAGGGGAGGAAAGACTACGGGGAGGTAGGGAAGCCTGGTCATTTGCCTCTGTCTGCCTGCCTCAGGTGCTCTGCCCGTGTGCAGACGCCGGCTCAGACAGCACCAAACGCAGCCGGTGGATGGAGAAGGAGCTGGGGTTGTACAGATCTGACACAGAGCTGTTGGGGCTGTCTGCGCAGGACCTCAGGGACCCAGGCTCTGTGGTAAGAAGCTTAGATACAGATGGGTAAAGAGCCTGGTGATGATTGTCTGAACCCTATGACCATGGGCAGACCACTTGCTTCCTGAGCTCAGTTTTCCTGGTTTGGGAGTGGGGTATTGAGTTCAGAGAATGAAAGAATCAAATTGTTTACCTATTCTTCCCCCTTTCCTGGGTACGGCAGATCGTGGCCTTCAAAGAGGGGGAGCAGAAGGAGAAGGAAGGGATCCTGCAGCTTCGTCGTACCAACTCAGCCAAGCCAAGTCCACTGGCATCGTTGACAACAGCTTCCTCTACAGCTTCTATCTGCGTGTGTGGGCAAGTGCCAGCTGGGGTGGGAGCTCTGCAGTGTGACCTGTGTCAGGACTGGTTCCATGGGCGCTGTGTAACAGTACCCCGCCTCCTCAGCTCCCAGAGGTCCAGTCTTACCTCATCCCCACTGCTGGCCTGGTGGGAATGGGACACCAAATTCTTGTGCCCTCTGTGTATGCGCTCACGGCGCCCACGCTTGGAAACCATCCTGGCACTGCTGGTAGCCCTACAGAGACTGCCTGTGCGGCTGCCTGAGGGTGAGGCTCTACAGTGCCTCACAGAGAGAGCCATCAGCTGGCAAGGCCGTGCCAGACAGGTTTTGGCCTCTGAGGAAGTGACTGCTCTGTTGGGACGGCTGGCTGAACTCCGCCAACGGCTACAGGCTGAATCCAAGCCTGAAGAATCCCTGGCTTACTCTTCAGATGGTGGAGAGGGCACTGGCAATATGCCTAAGGTGAGCTTCTTAGCCTAGCTCTTAACTTCAAATTCCTGTCCCTGTAGCCTATACATAGGCTCTAACTCTGCCCGTTTCTCCAGTTTTAAATCTCCTTTGACCCAGCCTTTTTGTTCCATCCTATTATCTGTCCAAATTCCTAAACCCTGTTTTCTGCTGACACCCCATGTTTGCCTTCCTCCAAGCGATAGAGTCTTCCAGGTTTGGCATGGGTGAAGGAAGAGTAGGGCCTGGCTCTTCAGTTTAGTTACCCCTTGCCTTTTCCTGATCTTGATATTTGATAGGTCCAGGGGCTGTTGGAGAATGGGGACAGTGTGACCAGTCCTGAAAAGGTAGCCACAGAGGAGGGCTCAGGTAAGAGAGGTAGGTCTAGCTGTAGTGTGAGTGGGATGTTGAATGGATATTATCAGTGTGGCCCCTGATGTCCTCAGCTCTGTTGTAGTGGTGTAGGACAAGACCAAGGGCAGCCTCTAATCCAGTCTGTCCCTGCATCTTCCAGATCTGGAGCTGCTATCCTCGATATTACCACAGTTGTCTGGCCCTGTGTTGGAACTGCCTGAGACAACCCGAGCCCCACTGGAGGAACTTATGATGGAAGGGGATCTGCTTGAGGTGACCCTAGATGAGAATCATAGCATCTGGCAGCTGCTGCAGGCTGGGCAGCCTCCAGACTTGAAGAGGGTCCAGATACTTCTGGAGGTAAGGAGAGGAGTCATTATTGACATGGCCAGGTCAGGCCGAGTAGGCAGAGAGCTCTCAGGCCCTGACTACTTGTGTGTACTTGTCTTTTGGGAGAAGAGTGGGATAGGATCTTGCTATATAGTCCAGACTGGCCTTAGAATTCATGGCAATCTTCCTGCTTTGGCCTTGCAAGCGTGGGATTACAGTCATGCACCTCCAGACCCCACTTACAACTCAAGTCTTTTTGCCTTCTGTGTTCACAGCTGGAGAAGGCAGAGCGCCATGGGAATCGGACACGAGGCCGAGCCCTAGAGAGGAGACGACGGAGGAAGGTGGATCGGGGTGGGGAGCCCGATGACCCGGCACGAGAGGAGCTAGAGCCAAAGAGGGTACGGAGCTCAGGACCAGAAGCCGAGGAAGTCCAGGAGGAAGAGGAGCTGGAGGAGGAGACTGGGGGTGAGGTCCCTCCTGTACCCTTCCCCAGCAGTGGCAGCCCCAGCACCCAGGAGGACCAGGATGGCTTAGAACCAGTGTTAGAGGCTGGTTCAGACACCTCAGCCCCTTTCTCTACTCTGACTTCCCGGCTGTTGATGTCCTGCCCACAGCAGCCATCTCTGCAACAATTGTGACAGTGGCTGAGCCTAGCACAGACCCCAACAAAGATCCTTCCTTGGCCTCAAGGATCCTTTCTGACCATCAAGCCTGCTTCTTGGAGGTGGGCGGGTAGGTGGAGAGACTCCCCCTCTCACCACCATCCCCAAGATCGTGACTTTTATATTCTGACTCCAAGGTATTGTTCAGACCTCAGCTCCTGGGGGCCGGCCCCTGGAGTCCTGCGTCCCTGGTAACCTCTAACCAGCATTCCCAGACACCAGAGGCAGATAGGTGGGCAGGGGATCTACCGGGGCTGGGCCAGCACCATTCCAGAGACAAATCCAGGGCACATGCAAACTGGGGGACCTCTCCTTTATCCCCAGTTCTGACCCTGGGTCAGGCCATGCTACACTAACCTTCCCTCCCCACTTCACACTTTTGCCTCCCCACCTCCATTTTACTACTTTCCTCTCCCTTTCATCTTTTCCCTTCCCCTTAATGTTCCACCCAGGAGGAGGAAACTTCACATAGCTGTCCTCACCTTTTTATTTTAAATGATTTTTTGTTGGGGTTGAGCAGGGCTGCCTATGGTCTGAAGGCTTTTGGTGCTTGTCCACACACCCACCTCAACCCTTCCTGCCCATCCTTCCCTAGCTCCTTTCCTCCTCCTGGGTTCATGATGTAATAAAGAAGATTGTTGGTGTGTAATTAATTTGTTCAAAAGGAGAAAAAAAAAGCAAAACAAGAAAGTTTGTTTCAACTAAAACCTATTTTAATTTTATTTTATTATTTTCCTCATTAGAAATAAAACCCTTAGGAATGTTTTTTTGGAAACATGTTTCTGAAGTGCATTTCTCTTCAAAAAGAGAGCAGAACCTTCCTCGCCTGTTAATGGAGCAGCTGCAGTGCCACTTAGTGGTAGGGCCAGGGCCAGAGAAGCAAGGCTCTGAATTTGAATCTTAACCAACTTTTCTCTAACCTTGGAAAAGATATCCTTCCTGGTCCTCCCCCAAGCCATTTCCCTGTCTTCAGACTGGTGGGCACTGGCCCCATTTGACAGTTTGCACAACAGCTTCCCCTAGCTTTGTGCTCTTGATTTTCTGTTCTCTGGGGGACTTTTTCTTCATGGCTTTATTGAGATAGAGTTTCCACGATATAAAGTTCAGCTGTTTTAAATATGTAATTTGGTGAGTCAGACCATCCTTGATGTTTCTCCATTAGTTCTCTCTGCCCCTAATGAATGTGTGGTTAATTTGTAATTTCTGTGTCACTGTTAAACTGCTCTATTGAGATAAAATTTGCATAGCATACAGTTCATCCACTTAAAGTATACAATTCAGTGACTTTTAGTATATTTCAGTCATTGAATGAATCATCACTGCAAAAAATTTTAGAATGTTTTTACAACCCTCAGAAGAAACCCCACATTGCCTAGGTATTCCCTCCTTACTCCCATTTGTCTCTTCTGGACATTTTATATAAATGAAATTATACAATATGTGATCCTTTTGTGTCTGGCTTCTTTGACTTGACATAGTAGCTTCAAGCCTATTAATAGTCCTACAGTAGTTATATTTTCACCCTTCTGAGCCTGAAAGAAGAAGGGACTATGCTTGATCAGGGACTGACCTCCTGAAATATGTTTATACATGTTTTTGTGGGTATCTATATGCATTTTTCTCAGATTAAGACCCACCAGATTGCATCATATTTAAAAGGAACCATAACCTTCTAAAGACTAAGAACATTCTTATGGTTCTGAGAGTTCTCTGTCCAGAGTTTACCTAAGAGATATAGGAGGAAGCAAAAGCTTGGAGGCCCTGTTTCACTAGCTGACTTCCAGGCATCCCTGGCTTCTCCAACATTTTTCCTCTTATCAAGGTTGTATTAGGTGTTACAGGCTAAAGTCAAATCTTGATCCCTAGCTCAGGAACTCAGCACACCAGCACTCTTACTTTGCCCTTCCTCATTTATATTTTCAGAAGGATTATTTTGCTCCATTTCTCCCCTTTCCCAGGATTTCCAGTTGCTAGAAATCTAGTGATATATCTCACCCTCTTTGAGTGGCTTTCAGGGGTGGGAGCATGGCTTAGACCTACCTGCCTTATGCAGTCTTTTAGTCTATGTTGAAAGGTAAACACCAGTAAACAGTGAATACCCCTGCCCTGGGTCCATTTTGTTTCAATTAAGGGTATGGCCTTTTCCCAGCCATTGGAATTAATCATGGTTTCCAATGAGAGTTGGAGGTAGCAGAAGAGACACCCAAAGGAGCTTGGTCTTGACATTTTACTACCATTCTACTCCAAGAAGCTAGGCACAGGAAGAAGTGGCCAAAGGAAAGGTAAAGATGATGCCTATAACCTATAACATCTCCTAAGCTAATGAACTGCTCAGGCCAAGGTAGGGGTCCTTTGTGGTATGGGCTTGTCCCTTGCCAGTTTTCAGACAGCCTTTCTCAGCTTGGCATTTCCCTGCCATATCCCTTATACACTGCTCCTTTCACAGTGTACATTTAGCCATTATTAATGCAAAACTGTCCTAATTAGGTTTCTGTTGCTGTGATAAAACACCACGACCAAAAACAAATTGGGGAAGAAAGGGTATATTTCATCTTACAGCTTGTAGTCCATCCAGGGAAGGAGGCAGGAGCTGATGCAGAGGCCATGGAGGAGTGCTGCTTACTGGCTTGCTCATCTTGACTTGCTCAGCCTACATATTGCACCCAGGACCACCAGCCCAGGGATGGCACAGTCCACAGTGAGCTAGGTCCTGCAATATCAGTCATCAATCAAGAAAATGCACCCTGGGCTTGCCCAAAGGCCAATCTGAAGGGGGCATTTTTTCAATTGGATTTTCCCTCTTCTTCCAGGAGAGGACCAAATGAGTGGGCAAGTTTTACCTCAGAGTCATTTAGTTTACAGATATCATCTTGCTGCTATATCCTACCAGACAGTTCCACTCCTGTCAGGATAGCACCTGAGTATGCAGGGGTGGAAAGAGATACTGCTTCTATTAAGGACAAATCTCTTTCCCTCCCCTCCTCCCCTGTTCCCCATTGTCCTCTCTTATTGAGACAGATTCAGTATTCCTGGCTGTCCTGGAACTCACTATGTAGATGAGGCTAGCCTCAAACTCACAGAGATCTGCCTCCTGAGTGCTTGGATTAAAGATATGCCACCACATCCAGCATCTAAATTCTTCTCTTGGCCCAACTGCATTTCTTCCTGTCTTATCTTTTCAGTGCCTCCACTGTGCCTTAAATCATGTCCAAAACACTAGGTTTAATGAGTCTTTCCCCCACCTACCTGAAAGTACCTATTCTGAGAATTCCTGGAGGAGAAAAACAAGAACCAGGTCTGAGTCCTCTGCTACTTCAAGGCTGGGGGTTGGGAGGTGGAAGTCTTGTATGGTCAGTTCAGAGAGATCAAGCAGCATTTTCAACCCTACACTGCATGTGAATTCTGTTCCTTATGCACTGTATGAAGTCTGCTGATCCAGGATGACACTCTGGAAGTCATTTGGGTCTGGGCCCAGATCCCTAGAGCCCTGAAAGAGAAACATTAACCATGTGTCCTAGAAGACCTGAAATTAGGGGGTGTTTAAATCCTGGGTGCCACACTCCATGTAAGATACTTGGCAAAGTTCTTAGCACATAAGGAATAGTAGGCCTCTAGGATAATACTCTGGGCCCAGCCAAAACTCGACAGGGTTGTGATAACCATTTTCGATGCAAAAATATTCAATAAAGCCCTATTTATGTCAGAAGTAATTGGTTTGCCAGCAGGCTATTCATAATGGAACTTTACTGTTAGTAAACTGGGACATCAGCAATGCTGGTTAGGTAGATAGAAGCTCGTATTGCTATTCTGTGGAATCATTCCCATGCCTGTCTGTGTTAGGTATTTATTGCTGTAAGACAATAACATGGCTGGCACATACCTCTAAAACCAAACCTGTGGAGGTAAGAGCAGGAAGATTGCAAATTTGCAACTAGCCTGAGTTGTAGAGTGGGACCCTGTCTCAAAAGCCAAAACTGGCATAAAGCAACATTTAGCTGACTTCAAGGTCATTCACAGGCATCGATCAAGGTATCCACCAGCACAGCTGTCATCTTCTTGCATATCGGGTTAGGATGTACTTAGAAGTTCTGTAGTTGGCTGTTTGCAGGAGTCAGTTTCTTACTGTCTGTTAAACAGGTTCAGTCAGTTTCTTGAATGTGGGTAGATCTTTTCACAGGGCAGCTCACAATATGGCTGCTTGCTTCATGAGGTCAAGATGGGCAAGAGACAGAAAGGACTATAATCTCAGAAATGACATTCCATTGCTTTTGCATTTGACAATATTAAGTAGAAGCCATTAAGAGTGAAAGGTCTAGACCATATTCAGAAGGAAGGAATTAAGAGGATGGGGTTCATGGGGGGGGGCATCTTGGAGACAAACTGTTATGGTTTACTCTCTGATAATCATTCATGTCCCTTCCACATACAAAATATATCCACTCCTTAAGTTCTCTTAAATCACATCCCATTACTACATAACCTCAAAGGTGCTAAACGTGAATGAATTGCCTTGGGCATAATCCCTACATATGGCTCAAGTACTGTTTTTCTCTATAGATGGAACTGTAAAACTTAAATACACATGTTATCCATCCCTACCACTTCCTAATATACAATGGTGGGAAGGCATATACAAACATTCCAGCTCCAAAAGCGCAAAGGATATGTGTGTGCCTGTGGCAATTGGAAACAGGAGCTACTGGTCTGTTCCAAGTTAAATCCAGCTGGGCAAATGAAGTTCCTTGAATTGATTCCAAAACTGAGGATGATTTTTCATACTCCTCTGCTTTCTGGGCTCTTGCCGTCACCTGTGCTTTTTCATGAGAGGTAGCACATGCTTGCAACTAAGATTTTTTTTTTCCTACTGTTTCCTGTCAGAATTTTGGAGGACCAGTGACTTCTTGCAGTGCGTGTGTAATCAGTTACCATCAAGGTGAAGGGCTTAGACTTCTTTTTGGCATGTTGAGCATTCAGCAGTAAACTACAATGACATTGGCCTTCAGGGCCACCCTGACTTAGAGCCCATACCTGCCATCATGGCCACTTTGTTCAGAAGCCTGTTGGCAAAAATAAAGATGACAGGAGATTGGCCACACCCATAGAATGGAATATCTCTTTTGAGATTTTCTATACTGGTGCTTGTTTATATCGGTCATGAAAATTCTCACACTGTGCTCATTCCAAGAGGGACAGCCATTTGCATAGGCTTTTTTCCTCAGATGTCTTCAACATTTCAGTCTTGTTATTTCCAAATCCTTGACTGTATGCAGACATGAATCAGCAAGCTGTCTATGCTTTTGACTGTTTCTGTAATAGTAATTTTAATCAACCCAAAGTGGAGCTTTATACTCTGAAACTAGCCACTTGTAGCAGATGCCAGCATGTCCTACAGAACATCTGTAAGCCAAGCTTGAATATTGTATCCCTTAGTTGTCTAGTCTCAAGGAACCTCCCCATGGGGTCTCAGATGAGGAAAAAAGGATGACAATGTGTGAGTTTCCAGACCTGCACATAATTTAGCAGACCTGATGGAACAGTTGCAAATTACTATTTGATGTCATATGCTCAGATGTTCATTCGAGAAAATAAGTCCACTTTCCTATTTTCATTTTTCTTTGCTTCTGAGATCTTGCTACTTGCAGTTTTACCCTCCACTTTTGTTTTGTCTTATAAATATGTTGTATCTTGGGCCAGTGAGATGGCCCAGTGGGTAAAAGCACTTGCTACACAAGCCTGGTGGTCTGAATTCAATCCCAGGGATCCACGTGGTAAGAGAGAATCAACTCATGCAAGTTGTCCTGATCTCCATGTGTGTGCGTGCACACATAAATAGATGTAATAAAAATAATTTTTAAAATGTTGTATCTCTTTATTATTTTCTGTTAATTCCCAGAGGAGAAATGAGTCTTCCTCCCCAACCAGGGCCCTTCTCTTTTTTATGTCGTGTATATTGTGTATATTTACATGATGTATCCAGAAACTGGAATAATCTCCTGAACCAATAAAATGACTCAGGACAAAACTTCATGTATAATCTAATTCCACTCTAACTGGTGGACCATAATGATAGTCTGGGCCAGCAGAGATTAGCACTTACTCAGAATCAACACTCATGTATTTCAAGAGATGTGGGTATTTTTTTTCTGTCACCAAAACAGAGGCAAAGGAAGGGAGGGAAATTTTGACCATACACACTTTTTAAAAAGTGTGAAGTTTTACTTTAAAGGGGCCCTTTTCCTTCATTTAAAGGGTTTTGGTGAACTGAAGGAGAGGCTGAGACTCTGCACTTTGGTACCTAGACAAGGCTTCTTTAGCAATGTTAGACTTTGTTATATAATAAGTAGGTCTTTTTTTGTTTTTTTTTGTTTTTTTTTGTTTTTTTTTTTTTTTTTTTTTTTTTTTGAGACAGCGTTTCTCTGTGTAGCACTAGCTGTCTGGTAATTCTGTAGACCTCTAACTCAGAGATCTAGTTGGCATCAGTTTTGGTACTAGGAAAACCATACTAAAATAATTACAGATTTACCCAGGTTAATAAAAAAAAAAATTCTGGTTACTGCCGTGATTCTGTTATCCATTATTACAGAAACCAAATTCATCCTATAGTATCCACTGAAATCTTCAAAGCATGGCCTCACTGTAATCTTTGTCATCTACACTCTAATCAATTAAAGGTGGAAATGACCAAGTAAGAGATTCTTTGGATACTGAAAAGATGGGAGTTGGACATCGGGCATGCTCAATTGCAAGGAACACTAAAATGCCTGAATTTATCGTCAGGAAAAGAGGAAAAAGGCTACCAGGCTAGTCTCAACTATACTTTGTAATGTACTTTTTGAGAGTTCTTATGAAAAGGGTGTTAATATATAGAGAATTGAGTGGTTTACTATGGCTAATCAAAAGATTCTGTTGCCTTAAACATTTACATTTAGTGGTGGCTCACGCCTTTAATCCCTGCACTTGGGAGGCGGATTTCTGAGTTTCAGGCCAGCCTGGTCTACTGAGTGAGTTCCAGGACAGCCAGGGCTACACAGGGAAACCCTGTCCCGAAAAACCCGAAATATATATATATATTGGTCTACATTGCCCCATAGAAGTTCTGGCAATATAACTTCACTTTGCAAACTTAGTGTTGCAGACAGTTGGACAGTGGGTGCTGGGAACTGAATCCAGGTCCTCTGTAAGAGCAGTAAGTGCTCATGGCCACTGAGCTATCTCTCCAACTCTTTTAAAACAACTGATTGAATATAATTAGTGCTGCCTGCATGTGCATGAGTATGGGGCCAACTACTGGAGCCTGGGCAACCTACAAGTGGCCATACCCCTAAAGGAAAAATGACTCTTCGTCCCCTTCTTTTATGCCATGTATATTGTATATATTTAAATAATGTATCCAGCAACTGGAAAAATCTCCTGGACCAATAAAATGACTCATGTAACAAACTATTGTTGAGCCCAAGTTTTGGATAGCCAATAAAACAACTTTTAGAAATAGCGCAGAGTGTGGTGGCATACACCTTTTGTCTCAACTCTGGAAGCAGAGGCAGTGTAATCGTGTTCAAGGCCAGCCTTATCTACATAGTGGGTTCCAGGATAGCAAGATACATAGTGAGACCCTGTCTCAAAAAAACCAAACCAAATCAACAACAAAAAACCAATAGCTGCTTCAACTAATAAAGTATTATGTGTACTGTATGATTGCTAATGTCTATCCATATTAAAATGGTATCAAAAACAAAGATATCACAAGGAAATATGATTATAGAACATTTTTTTTTTTTGTTTTTTTTGGGTTTTCGAGACAGGGTTTCTCTGTGTAGCCCTGGCTGGCCTGGAACTCACTCTGTAGACCAGGCTGGCCTCGAACTCAGAAATCCTCCTGCCTCTGCCTCCCAAGTGCTGGGATTAAAGGCGTGTGCCACCATCGCCCGGCTATAGAACATTTTTAATGAATATAAACAAAATCTTCAGCCAGATCCAGCTGCAAATTTAAAGTATTATAAAGCCATGACAAGTAAGAACCACTCTAGGAATGCAATAGTGATTCACCATAAGAAAATGATATTAATAAAACAAAAGGAAAAAACATGAGCATCTCAGTTCATACAGAAAATACTTTACGGATGTAATGCTGATACCAAAAAGTTGCAGAGTGCAAGAGCAATTTCTGCAAATTAGTTTTTACACATTAATGACTCAAAATGAAATTTAAAACAATTTCATTTACAGTAACATCTGAAAGAATGAAATACTTAAGAGTAAACTTTTTTTTTTTTTTACAAAGCACAGTGTTTACTAAAGTCACAAAGTGGGAGATCTGGGGGTGGGTTGCTCGCCATCCTGAACCCAGACTCCTTTTCTGGCCACCCCACCCTCATACCACCAGGGGAGAGCTGTTAACACCAAATGAGGGTGGGTGCCCTGCCTGTGGGGGAATTCAGGCTGGGTACCATCTGGTCCCAGGAGGGCAGGCCTGGGCACCTCCAGACCAGCTGCTGCCTCAGAGGTACTTGTATCCCCTTCTCCTTCTGTTTGTTTTTTTCGAGACAGGGTTTCTCTGTGTAGCCCTGACTGTCCTGGAACTCACTCTGTAGACCAGGCTGACCTCGAACTCATAAATCTGCCTTCCTCTGCTTCCCAAGTGCTGGGATTAAAGGCGTGCCACTGACCAGCAGGAGTAAACTTAATTATGGAGAAGTTCACATTGAAAAAATGTTAAGAGGTGGAGAGATGGCTCAGTGGTTAAGAGCACTGGCTGCTCTTCCAGTGGACTCCCTTCTGTACCCACATGGTGGCTTACAGCTGTAACTCCAGTTCTAGGGGATCTCTCCTCGAAGGGCATCAGGCATGCTTGTGATGTACAGACATACATGCAAGCAAATCATTCATAAAATACTAAAACTCTTTATAAGCATTATTTAAAAGTTGTTGAAATAAATGGCCTAAAGAAATAGGTATTCATATTCACAGATTGGAAGACAATGTTGTTAAGATGTAATACTAGCCAAAGTGAGCCACAAATTCAGTGCACTCTTTTTGAAAATTCAGAAAGCTTTTACAAATGTTTTTATTTACATTCCAAATGTTTGCCCTCCCTTCCCTGTCCACCCCCCACGAGTTTGTCATGCCATCACCCCTCCCCTTTGCCTCTGAGAGGATGCTCTTTCCCCACCGATCCCCACCCTCCCCAAATTGTTCCGGTCTAAAAGAAATACAGGGAAAATAGAACAGAGATTGAAGAAAAGAGCATCCAATGACCAGCCCAACTTGGTCACCAATCCCTGACACTATTACTGATGCTGTGTTGTGCTTGCAGACAGGAGCCTAGCATGACTGTCTTCTGAGAGGCTCTACCAACAGCTGACTGAGACAGATGCAGATCCTCTATGGAAGAGTTAGGGGAAGCATTGAAGGGGATGGTAACCCCAACAGTATCAACTAACCCAGATCCCTGGGAGCTCTCAAACAGCTTTTTTTTTTTAAAGTAGAAAAGCTAGTCCTCAAATTCACATGGACTTACAAAGGACCAATACAATAAATAGCCTAAATAATCTTGAAAAAAGAGCAAATGATGTTGGAGATTGAACTCATCTAAATTCTCCCAGCCAAGCAGTTAGTTCTGACAAGGGTAACACTATAAAATAAGGAGAGAACAGTCTCCCTCACATACGATGCTGTGACAACAGAATTTCCACATACAAAGAACAAAATTATATCCCCTATCTTTCATCATATACCATTTACTCAAAATGGATCAATTATGTAAATTTAAGAGACAAAGTCAAAAATCTCTTTAGGAGGAAACGTATTTGATCATGACCTTAAATTCACCAATGGATTTTTTTGTTTGTTTGTCTTTGTTTTAAACCAGGGTCTCACTATACAGCCCTGACTAACCTGGTGCTTACAATGTAGACCAGACTGGCCTCAAACTCTGTCTAGGTGTGTCTGCCTCCCAAGTGTTGGGATTAAAGGTGTGTGCTACCATGCCCAGCCAGCAAAGGATTCTAAAATATAACACCAAAAGCATGAACAACATCAGATGCCTTGTGCTTTATCAGCATTTGGTTCTGTATCAAAGGACATTGTAAAAGAAGTAAAAAGGCAGCTTACAGAATAATGTGTGTGTGTGTGTGTGTGTGTGTGTGTGTGTGATTTTTTTAATTCTGCATCTGTGCATGGAGATGTGCACACAAGTGCAGGTGCCCTTGGAGGCCAGAAGAGACCCTCTGATCTCCTGGAGCAGGAGTCACAAGCAGTTATGAACTACCTAGTAATTGGTGCTGGGGACTAAACTTCAGCTCTCCATAAGAGCACCATGTGGGGGCTCTTAACTGCTGAGCCAGCCCCTCAAAGATGCTTTTTCAGTTTTTATTTATTTAATGTATATGACTGCTCTATCTGCATGTACACCTGCATGCCAGAAGAGAGCAACATTACAGATGGCTGTGAGCCACCAGGTGGTTGCTGGGAATTGAACTCAGGACCTCTGGAAGAGCAGTCAGTGCTCTTAACCACTGAGCCATTCTCCAGCCTTCAAATATGATTTTAATTCATATATCTGGTAAGAATTTGCTGTTTCAACTATAAAAAAAATTTATCAGGTTGGAGAGATGGCTCAGTGGTTAAGAGCATTGACTCTTCTTCCAGAGGTTCTGAGTTCAATTCCCAGGAACCACATGGTGGCTCACAACCATCTGTAATGGGTATCTGATGCCCTCTTCTGGTGTGTCTGAAGACAGTGACAGTATACACACATACATGAAATAAGTAAGTAAATAAATAAATAAATCATTAAAAAAACCCAATTTATCAGCAAAAGACACTACAACTTAAAAAAGGACAAAACAGGTGGGCATGGCAGCATATGACTAATCCCAGTACTCAGGAAGAAGAAACAATAAGATCTCAAGTTAGAAGCCAGCGTTGTCTATATAGAGAAAAACTAAGGCCATGCAAAGCCTTCTGGTGCACACCTTTATTCCTAGCATTCAGGAGGCAGAGGCAAGTAGACCTCTGTGACTTTGAGGCCAGCCTGGTCTACATAGCAAGTTCTATACCAGGAAGGGCTACATAGTGAGACACTGTCTCAAAAAAAAAAAAATAAGTAAAAGCAAAACTAAAAAAGGAGATGGGGGGCTGGAGAGATGGCTCAGTGGTTAAGAGCACTAACTGCTCTTCCAGAGGTCCTGAGCAACCGCATGGTGGCTCACAACCATTTGTAATGAGATCTGACTCCCTCTTCTGGAGTGTCTGAAGACACCTACAGTGTACTCATGTACATAAAACAAATAAATAAATCTTTACCTGCCGGGCAGTGGTGGCGCACACCTTTAATCCCAGCACTTGGGAGGCAGAGTCTCAGGCGGATTTCTGAGTTCGAGGCCAGAGAGATTTCTGAGTTCGAGCTAGAGAGATGGGTTAGTGGTTGAGAGCACTTGCTATCCGTGCACAGGATCTGGGCATAATTCCTAGCATCTACGTGGTGGCTTACCATCTGTAGTTCCAATTCCAGGCAATCTGATGTACTCTTCTGACCTTCACTGGCACCCAGCACACACATGAAGTACATATAAACATGCAGGCAAAACACTCATACACATACATCAGAAAAAAAATGGGGCTGGAGAGGTGGCTTGGCAGTTAAGAATGCTGACTGACTGTTCTTCCAGAAGACCCAGGTTCAGTCCTCAACACCCACATAGTGGCTCACAACTGTCTTTAATTCCAAGGGAATCCAATATTCTCTTCCAACCTCTGAAGGAAACAGGCATACACATAATGCACAGACACCAATGTTGGCAAAACACCATACACATACACATTTTTTAAAGAGCAATTTGAAGTTTTTTCTTCAAAGAAGATATGAAAATGACCAAGAAGCACATTAAGAGATTCTTAATGTTACACACACACGCACACACACACACACTCACATTTTTTTTCTGAGATGAGGTCTTTCTGGATTGCTCAGATTGCCTAGGAGCTTGCTGGTCTTAGACTGGGATCTTTCTGGCTCAGTCTTCCATATGCTGGGATTAAATATCTAGTTCTAATAAATATTCTTATTTTTAAAAATAAACCCAGGAACCCCAATGGAAGAGCTAGGGGAAGGACCAAAGGAGCTGAAGGGGATTGCAACTCCATACGAAGAACAATATCAAGTAAATGGACCACCCAGAGCTCCCAGGGACTAAACCACCAACCAAAGAGTACACGTGGAGAGACCCATGGCTCCAGCTGCATATGTAGCAGAGGATGGTCTTGTTGGACATCAAAGGCAGGAGAGGGAGGCTTGATGCCCCAGCGTAGGGGGATGCTAGAGGGGTGAGACAGGAATGGGTGAGTGGGTGGAGGAGCACCCTCATATAGGCAAAGGGGAGGGAGGACAGGGGGGATAGGATGGGAGGGGTGGAGGGGTAACCAGGAAGGGGGATATCATTTAAAATGTAAACAAATAAAATGATTAATAAAAAATAAAATAAAACAAACCATTTTATGGGCATTTCTTTCAGCTTTACTTTTTAATAATTATTTTTTTTAATTTCATGTGCTTTGGTGTTTTGCTTGCATGTTTGTCTGTGTGAGGGTGCTAGATACTGGAGTTACAGACAGCTGTGAGCTGTCATGTGGTTGCTGGGAATTGAACCTGGCTCCTCTGGAAGAGCAGTCAGCGCTCTTCACTATTGAGCCATATCTCCAGTCCTAAATATGCTTATTTTTTGAGACAGGGTCTCACTGTGTAGCTCAGGCTGGCCTTGAACATGTGATCCTCTCTTCCAAGTGATGGAATTATTATGATCATGTGCTTGCCTTGCCTGGTTATAATAAATTTTAAAAACCAGAATATAGTAAATACTCGACATGATACAGAGATTGTTGGTGAGAATATAAAATGGGCAACCACTGCATAAGAGAGCAATTCTACTCTGCAGTACACGCTTAAAATAACTGAAAAGGGTAACACAAATAGCTATACACAAATAGCTATACACTTGTGGCATTATACACAATAGCCAAAAAGAGAAAACCACTCATATCAACAGACAAATGTAAACAAAATGTGGTAAAACAAATGCTGGAATATTACTCAGGCATAAAGAGGAATGGGGAATGGAATTCAGGCACATATCATAAGATGGATGCATTATTAATTAGCTGACTGGGTCCTTTTGCTCTACCCAGATAGACATTGTGAGTAGGTAAGAAATTCTAGTGTTGACAGTTCAGGGCCTTTAAGTGCCTGAAGCCTAGGAGATGGATTGGTAGGACTCAGACATATACCAGATAGATATAGTGTCAATGCCTGAACTCTAAATGCTTACTGTTCCTAGTTTCAGAAGCTAAATGTTTATAGTTCTAGGTTTTTGGATGCGGGACTTATTACTCTGGGTTTTAACCACCAACAACCCTGGTACTCAACAGCTATTTTCCTCAACTTCCAGAAGCAGTGCACATGCTATTTTTAGTCCCTGGGTGGGTGCTGGGACCCTCAGCTCCTATAGTGGCCAGTGTTATGGATTTTCAGGCCTAGGGTGGTAATGTTTGGCTGCTCCCTCGCACCGTTTTAGTGAATGAGACCCATGGCTTGTCATCTCTGGCATCCCATAGCCTATCACTCAGCATTGACTCTCCCTCTTCAATCACTCTTCTTCATCGCCTCTGCCCCTCCTACTGTTTTTGGTTCCAGGCCATTCTGAAATTCTTCAGCTGTCCTGTTACTACTAATGATACTCCTACCACTGCTGCTATGGTGGCAGCATGTGCTTTGCCACAGTCATGACTCTCCTGCCTCTTCCTTCTGCTGTCTCCTCTTCATGCTACTTTGGTCACTCTTCTAATGATAAAGGTCCAAAACAATATACCACTATTTTTAATGTTGCAACACTAGAAGGACAGAACAGGAAGGTTTCTTCTCCTAGGTAATTTGAGAAATGAGCCAAACAGTTTGCAATAAGCACAGAGTGGGTGTGGCATCAATCAATCACAGGCTGCTTGGGACACATAGAGGAGATGGAGGCGCTCCTTCTCTGGCCTATGGGAAGATAAATGCTGGAGTTCACTAAGGCTTGTAATGATGATGATGATGATGATAATAATAATAATGCACAAGGTGTTTGAAAGCTGTTGGTCAGAGTGGTGCCTTCTGGGGCTAGAGCTGTCCTTCCATAGCAAGTAGCTGTGGTTACAGTGTAGGTTTCTCTAGGCATCCATGTAGTGTTCAAAGCAAGGAGGCTGAGGTGAGGGTAAAATGTCTGGCTGCCAATGGGTTTGGTTGACTCTGACTACCATAGCCAGGTATAAGGGAAGGAAGGGTCTCTCAAAAAGCCTGATTTTGAAACTGTTAACAATTTATAAAACATTAAACACAAAAGTTTTTGAAAGGGAAGATTTAATGGAAGAATTAACAATTCTAATAGGACTTAAAAGTGTTACTAGTATTTACCAATGCTTAACATGACTAACATCACAGTTGAGGATCCCAGAGAGAGATGGGTCTATCATAGATGAATCTTAAGAACATTCTAAATGAAATAATCCAGATACAAAAGGACAAAAATTTTGTGATTTGTGATATTATTTGAACTTTCACGAAAAAATGAAAAGTAGACTAGAGGTTGCCAGAGGCAGGGATATAGTGGATTGATTACTTGGTACATACAGTTTCTGTTTGGGCTGATGAAAAGGTTTAGAGATGGCGGAAAAACTTTTAAAAATAACTATTGCCATGTAGTTGTAGAATTGAAAATGGTTAAAATGCCACAAAAAATTCTGGGATCAATCTAATATTATGATTTTTTTCCTTCTACTATAGAGTCATTTTCCACTCATGTCACCAAGGGTTCCTTCAATCTGTCATTATTTGTGTGTATAAGTGCATGTTTTCTCCCTCATGATTTGGATTCTACTTTTTAAAACATTCAGGACTCAATCTAGTAATGAGTCTGGATATTAGGAAAGATTACCAAATCTCTCTCATTTTCCTTTCAAACTTTTTTTATTAATCATCCATTCATTTACATCTCAAATGATATCCCCTTCCCAGTTACTTCTCCAACCTGCCCCCCAATCCCATCTGCCCTCTCCACCCTCTCCTTTGCCTCTATGAGGATGCTCCCCTACCCACCCACTCACCCACTCACCTACTCCTGCCTCATCACTCAAGCATGCCCCTATGCTGGGGCATCAAACCTCCACAGGACCAAGGGCCTCCCTTCCCACTGATGTCAGACAAGGCCATCCTCTGCTACATATGTATTTGGAGTCATGGGTTCCTCCATATGTACTCCTTGGTTAGTGGTCTAGTCCCTAGGGGCAGTGGGTGATCTGGCCAGTCGACATTGTTCTTCCTATGGGGTTGCAATCCTCCTCCGTTCCTTCAGTCCTTCTGCCAGCTCCCACACCAGGGTCCCTGAGCTCAGTCTGAGGGTTGGATATGAGCATCCACATCTGCATGGGTCAGGTGCTGGCAGAACCTCCCAGGGAACAGCCATACCCGGTTGCTGTCAGCAAGCGCTTCTTGGCAACAGTGCTGGGGTTTGGTGTCTGCAGACAGGATGGATCCCCAGGTGGGGAGGTCCTCGGATGGCCCTTCCTTCAGTCTCTGCTCCATTTTTTGTCCCTGTCTTTCCTTTGGACAGGAACATTTCTGGGTTAAAAACTTTGAGATGGGTGGGTGGTCCCATCCTTTGACCAGGGGCCGTGCCTATCTACTGGAGGTGGTCCCTACAGGTTTATCTCCCCTTCGCTGTGCATTTCAGCTAAAGTCATTCCCATTGGGTCCTGGGAGCCTCCAGTGGCTATCCCCAGTTTCTCATACCACACTGCTACATATTTTTATTCGATTTCCTGACCCTCTGTACCTCTCTCCAGTCCCCTCCAGTACCTGATCCTGACCCCCCTTTTCCCTCCCCCTCCTCTCTCTCTCCCAGGTCGCCTCCTCCACATCCTGCAATCATCCTATTCCCCCCTCTACGCAGGATTGAAGTATCCACACCCTGGTCTTCCTTCTTCCTAAGCTCCATATGATCTGTGGGTTGTATCATGGGCATTGTGAGTTTTGGGCTAGTATCCACTTATCAGTGAGTACATACCATGTGTGTCCTTTTATGTCTGGGTTACCTCACTCAAGATGATATTTTCTAGTTCCATCCATTTGCCTGCAAATTTCATGAAGTCGTTTTTTTTTAAAGATTTATTTACTTATTTTATATATGTGAGTACACTGTTGTTGTCTTCAGAAACACCAGAAGGGGGCACCGGATCTCATTACAGATGGTTGTGAGCCACCATACAGTTGCTGGTAATTGAACTCAGGACCTCTGGAAGAGCAGTCAGTGCTCTTAACCACTGAGCCATCTCTCCATCCTGAAGTCATTGTTTTTAATACATTTACTACATTTCCTACCACATGTTCTGTATCCATTCTTCTGTTGAGGGACATCTGGGTTGTTTCAAAGATTCACTGAAGCTTTTCCTTTAAATCATAATCATTATAGCACCAAATTTGTTTTTCCCCCTATTTTTACTTTCTTCCTTTGGATTTGCTTAAGGACCACACTTACAAACTTGTTTGTGTGGTAAACATGCTTCTTAGCTGGCTGATGGTGTTTCATGCCTTTTAAGTTTATTGTTATATTCTAGGAGAATAATAGCATTGAGTTCTTCCATAGGACTTAGGTTACCTTGTTTTTTGTTCTCTCTTTCTCTTTCTCTCTCTCCCTCCCCTACTCCCTTCCCAGCCATGAATTCCACCTTGTGGATCAGGCCTTAAATTCAGTCACAAAGTGGTTGGCTACTCCCATGATGTTCATGCCACTATGGTACCTGGGCAGGCCAGAAGTTATTGTACCTCACAGAGATCATTGTAGCTCAGTTGGGTAAGACTGCTGATTACTTTCTTCCTCCAGTAGTGCACATAGAACCTTCCAGGACTATGAAGACTAACTAGCAGGGATGGAGCTTCTGAGTCGGTATCATCTTGATTTCTTCATGTCCTATAACTGAACACCTCCAGCAACAGTGACCTAAATCAAGAGACACTACAAGTCAGATCCCCCCAAAACCAATTGTCTTCCTGGGGAGGAAGTGTGAGAGAGGGCAGATTACCTACTGGATATGCCTAGGAAAGATCTGTGGGGAAAGTTGCTCCTCTGTAAGCTTGCTTGCCCCACACTTGGCCCTTGACCTATGAATAGCTAAGCCAGGCCCTTGAGCTGTGACTAGTTAAGCATAGGCACACCGTTACCTCCAGACTGCATTAGGAAGGGAAGACTTTCTCAACTTTCTATTTCTTGAGATGTTCTATCATTTAGGCAAAACCCAGAGTAGTACTGAAGCTTTCCAATGTAGAGGAAAGAAAGTGATATCAAGCTTGTTTGAGTTTGAGGTGGAAAGTGTCTGAGATTCAATTGGTGGTGGTCAGAAGTGAGCAAAAAGGGCAAGTTCTGTCTTTTTGTAGGAAAGATTCATTGGGTGCTGGCACTTGTGAGGGGCTTTAGCTGTCTGTCCAGAACCCATATGGCTACTGCTGGGTGGAGGGACAAATGCCCCCGCCACACATGTGTTTGTGCTCTTCTACGTTCCTGTTTTAGTGCAAAGCTCTCTGTTGGCCTTGCAGAAGACACTGGGTTCTGGGGGTCCTCAAGTTGATGGGTGAATGGGAAGAAGAGTGGCCAGGCAGTGGCGACATATGACTTTAATCTAAGCACTTGGGAGGCAGAGGCAGGCGGATCTGTGAGTTTGAGGCCAGCCTGGTCTACAGTGAGTTCCAGGACGGCCAGGACTATATACAGAGAAATTCTGTCTCAAAAAATCAAAAGCAAGCAAACAAACAAAAAACAAAAAGAGCTTTTACCCACTGAGCTATCTAGCCTGACCCACTTTTTTAAAGAAGTACTATGCTAAGTGTGGTGGTGTACACCCATTGTGGTGGTTTGAATAGGTATGGCCCATAGGGAGCAGCACCATTAGGAAGTGTGGCCTTGTCGGAGGAAGTGTGTCACTGTGGGGGTGGGCTTTGAGGTCTTATATATGCGCAAGCTATAAACAGTCTCCTGCTACCTGTGGATCAAGATGAAAAACTCTCAGCCACTTCTCTAGCATCATGTTCGCCTGTGTGTCACCACGCTTTTCGCCACGACAATAATGGACTAAACCTCTGAAACTGTAAGCCAGCCCCAAATGAAATGTTTTCTTTATAAGAGTTGCTGTGGTCATGTTGTCTCTTCACAGCAACAAAACCCTAACTAAGATACCTGTAATCCTGGAATTTAGGAGGCTAAATTATAAGAACCTTAACTTTGAGGCTAGCCTGAAATACATAGCAAGAACCTCACTCAAAAAATTGAAAACAAGGGGCTGGAGAGATGGCTCAGCGGTTAAGAGCACTGACTGTTCTTCCAAAGGTTCTGAGTTCAATTCCCAGGAACCACATGGTGGCTCACAACCATCTGTAATGGGATCTGATGCCCTCTTCTGGTGTGTCTGAAGACAGCTACAGTGTACTCCTATAAATAAAATAGATAACTAAATCTTTAAATAAATGAAAACAAATAAATGACCAAGTAAATAAAGCAGTGTTGGGGTCATACCAAGTTGAGTGTAAACTTTACAAAGTACAGAGTTTTTATACATTTCCTGTTGTCACAGAGGCACAATCTTTCCCACTATCTGCATCTCACAATAGTACACTGGTACATTTTCTTAAAACCCATTTTTAAGAATTTGCTCTTATCAGGTGGTGGTGATGCACACCTTTAATCACAGCACTCACAAGACAGAGGCAGGTAGATCTCTAAGTCGGAGGCCAGCCGGGTCTACAGAGTGAGTTGCAGGATAATTAGAGCTACACAGAGAAACCCTGTTTCAACTTCCCCCAAAAGTTTGTTCTTGATGTTGTTCATTCAATGAATGGGGTTTTTCAAACTTACATTAATATAGTCACCATTATAGTACCATACAGAGTGATTCTCTTGCCCTATGATCCTGTGTTCCAACAATTCATCTCATTCCCTCCTAATCCTTTCACCTAATTACCTTTTTATTGTCTTCATAGTTCTTTTCCAGAACATTGTTATTTAGAATTCGGTACATAAACATATAAAAAAATTAAAAACTAAAATAGAACTTAGTAATATAGCTTCTTAAGGCCAGTATCACTTAGCAATATGCATTTAAAGTTGCTCCATGACTCTTTATGACTGGATAGCTTGTTTCTTTTTATTAAAAACTCCCTTTGGTTGATGGCTTAGTCCCTGGGAGCCCTGGGGCATCTGGTTGGCTGACATCAGTGGGAGGAGAGGTCCTTGGTCCTATGAAGGCTCGATAGATGCCCCAGTGTGGAGAAATCGAGGGGGGGTTACGTGGGAGTGGGTTGTGTAGAGGGGCATATTCTTGGAGGCAGGGGGTGGGAGGATGGGTTGGGGGTTTTCTGGGAGGGGGGAAACTGGGAAAGGGTATAACATTTGAAATGTAAATGAAGAATATATTAAAAAAACCCTCCCTTGCCTGGATATACCTACCATACGTACTCTCATTCTTACAATCTTTTCACCCTCTCTTCCGTGATGTTCCCTATGGTGGTTTGAATGAGAAGGTACCCCATAGGCTCTGGTATCTGAACACTTGCTTCCCACACAGTGGGTGGGCTCCAAGATTATATAGCCTCATTGTACACTGTCCTCTTTCTTTGTGTTTGAGCTTAAAGATGTGAGCTCTAAACTTCCTGCTGCCATGCCATTCATATACACATTTATGTGTGTGTATATGTGTGTGTGCATATACATATGAATACACTGTAGCTGTCTTCAGACACATCAGAAGACACACTGGATCTCATTACAGATAGTTTGGTTGTAAGCCACCATGTAGTTGCTGGGAATTGAACTCAGGACCTCTGGTAGAGCAGTCAGCGCTCTTAACTGCTGAGATGTCTCTCCAGCCCTGGCACTGTTACCTTAATTCACATTTCACTGATAGTATATGTGGATATGCAGAGCAGCTTTAAAATTTTTTATTTCAAGTTTTATTATTTAAAAGTTGCAAATAATAACCAACCATTACACACTGAAAATCATTAGATCCAAAGACTATACAACTCAGTGAAGTTCTAGACAGGCAGAGTAGCTATTTGTAGTGGAAGCTGTGGAACTTCACAGTGGATTTTATACTTTCATCATCAAATATATTTTATCCACCACCAACATTCACAGCAGAGTTAGAACTAGAAAAGCACTTGGCTTTATATCCTCTTTCTTCTGATCTCCATCCATGTGCACACCTACACACACACACACACGCACACACACGAAATGAACAATTATAATAGTTAAATGTTTTTTTTTTTTAAAGTGTGTGAGGCTGGAGAGATGACTCAGCAGTTAAGAGCAGGAGATCTTTTTTTCCCCATGGTGGAACTCTTTAAAAAAAATTTTTTTTTTTGGTATTCTAACCTAAATAACTATATTTTTATTAATCATTCAATTTGTTTACATCTCAAATGATATCCCACTTCCCAGTTACCTCTCCACAACACCCCCCACATATGCCCTCTCCTCCCTCCCCTTTGTCTCTAAGAGGGTGCTCCTCCACCCACCCACCCCTGCCTCCCCGCCCTGGCATTTCCCTACGCTGGGGCATCAAGCCTCTACAGGACCAAGGGCCATCCCTCCCATTGATGTTAGAGAAGGCCACCCTGGTGGATGGTCTAGTCCCTGGGAGCACTGGGTGGTCCAGCCAGCCGATGTTGTTCTTCCTATGGTGTTGCAATCCCCCTCTGAAGAGCGGGAGTTTTTCATGAAAGTTTATTTACCAACTCAGTGCATTGCTAAATAATATTTTCTTTCATTTTGAAAACACGGGTGGGTAACATGCACACACCTAGTTGGTTATGGAAGGGATGAGGAATTCCAGGCAAGGGCAGTCAACAAATCTCTCCCTAAAAATGTACATGAGCTACTTTTAGGAAAACTCAGAGCATAAGGTGCTGAGTGAGTCCAGGGAAAACCATCCATGGCTGAGCCAAGCTGGGGCACCAGCAGGATTGGTGTGTGGAACACAAGCTGGTTTTCTGGCAACTGTGTGGTTGGTGAGGAACAGGCTGCTCTGGTTTCCTGTTTATATTCTTCCCATGATCAGCTCTTATCCTTAAAACATTGCTATCGGTGAGTACTGTGGGTGGGGCCTGTCTACACCTGTTCCATGCAGCTGCAGAAGGAGGGAGCAGTGGGCAAGAACTGCAGCCACATATGGTCGAGACTATAGAATGTCTTGGGAATTCTGGCTTCAGATTAACAGAGATCAGGTTGGTCTGCCTCCTCTTGAGAATAGAATACTAAAGGCTGGAAAGGTGGCTCAGTATTAGAGTGCTTGCTTGCCTAGCATATATAGGCTTCTCAGTTTGGTCCCGAGAAGTACAAAGCAAATGATAAATAATAGGGCTGGTGAGATGGCTTAGTAGGTAAAAGCTCTTGCCACACAAGTCTGATGACCTGTGATCAATGCCCAGAGCCCATAGGAGAGAACTAATTTCTGAAAGTTGTCCTCTGACCTCCACACGTACTCTTATGTATATGCGTGTGTGCACACATGCATGTGCATACATGCATGTGCATGTGCACACACACATCACAAATAAAAATACAAAAAATACTAAAGGATGAATGCTCCAGGGAAGTGGATAACTAGGTCAAGGGAATACAGTCATCCCTTGGTACCTCTGAGGGGTTGACACCATGACCACCTGTGGATAGTAAAAAGATGGATGCTCAAGTCCTTTACATAGAATTGCATAGAATTTGCAGATCACCCATACAACTGGTCCAAAATGTGTATGTGAGTGTGCAATACATATATTATTGGCCAGAGAACGTCAGGTGTTCTTCCACAGATGCCACCTACCTTACTATTTTTTTCTGAGATCACCCGGAATTCCCCAACTAGGCACCCTACTATTTTTGTTTAAGACCTTGGAGCTTTGTGACACGTGTCCTTTAGACCCACCCTGAGACTGTGACAATCTTGGAGGTTACAGCCTCTTCCAGGCCCACGTGTGGAAAGGAATCTTTCTTGGCTTCCAATACTAGGCAAGGAATGGAAAAAATTTTCAAGGAATAGAGCTGGCTTTCCCATCTTGTCCTCAACTATTAGGGTCCATATCCCCTTGAGTTCCTTGTTTGTTTGTTTAAAGTCTGACTTAAAAAGTTTAATGATTTATTTACTTTTATGTGCACTGGTGTTTACCTGCATGTATTTCTGTGTGATAGTGCCAGATCCCCTGGGATTGGAGTTACAAACAGTTGTGAGCCACCTTTAGGTGCTGGGAACTGGAAGATATTAGAGGCTGATATAGACAAACTTGTGGATAGTCAGTCATGTCAGGCAAACTTGTCAATAACTTTTTAATAACTACCAGATTAACATGTCAGAGGAGACCACAACTCCTCATATCTGAATTTTCCTGTGTATCAAAGTGTGCAAGCATGCTCTCATAGAAAGAATGGTGAAGGGTTAGCATAGTGAGGCATGTTGGCCTAGTGTGCTGTTTTCTAGAACCAAGAAACAGTTCTTTACAAGGCAAGAGAGCCAATGCTTTGTTCGCACAAAGTAACAGGAGGACATGACAACATCAGGCTGAGAGCTGGTTAAAAAGGAGGCAGTCCACAAATTGTAGATTCAGCCACAAAGAACACAGGGCTTTGCATGCTCTCACCAATTGTGAACTTGCTACTCCAGAAAACCTAGGAGTTGTCCTCAATGTGTCTTTCTACCCAGTACCCTTGTGAATAATGGCATTTATGCTTCCTAGCATGCCAACAAAGGCCTTTATGCTGACCCTAATTCTGAGTATGTCTGTCTGTGTTTTTCATATTAAAAAATGAAGTCACATAGTCATTCATTTTATTCCACAAATATTTTATTGAATGTTCACCAAATATTATTACACACTGTCCTTGACACTGGAGTTACAGCAGTAAACAACACAGAAATCTCTGTTTTGAGGAGCTTACAGGTTATTTGGTAGAGACAAACACTAACCACAATAAATAAAGATATATCAAATAGTGATCAGTGCTTTGCAGAGGACATAATAAAATAGGATATGACACAACATGGATAGGAATAGAGCTATTTTATATATGTTGGTTAGGAGATATTTCTCTAGGGAAAACATAATAGACTTAGTTAAGTCATTAAATTATTTGGGAAGAAGGATGTCCCAGGTAGTGAAAACAGCAAATACAGAGGCCTTGCAGGTGGAAGGTCCCTAGCATGCTTGAGGGTTAGGAAAAAGGCCAGGATAGCTAGAGAAGAGTGAGGCTGATAGCAACGGGATGCAGGAGATGAAGGATCTAGCCTGTGTAGGAAGATCTAAGGCCATGGGGATGATTCTGGCTTGTGGACTGAGGGAACTGGAGGTCATGGAAGAATTTTGAGCAGGCTAGGGGCATGATCTGATTTGGATTCCACAAATAATTTCTAAGAAGAATTTTTAATTCTTATAGAATTACTGAGAATTAGCAGCAAGTGCTACAACACTAGGAAAAGAAAAAGAAACAACTCCTAGAACACTGGATTTTAGGAAAACAAAAAGGTGCACAGTAGAGATGATATAGTCAGTGTGCTGCGTAGTTTAGATGTGAACAATATTTACAATGCCATACACAAAAAAGTGAATTCTGATTTAACAAAAATTATACTTAAAGAACTAGTAGATGTAATCACAATTTGAGCAAACAACAAATGACTTAGAGATCAGAAAGACTAGAAAGTAAACAAACTTTTTACAAAGAAAAACACAAAATAAAAAACTCAATGGAAAAAGCAGAAGGCAGATTAAACTAAGAGAATAAACTAAAACAGATACCTGATGAAATGTCCCCAAATGAAGTACAAGGAAACAGAAAATAACAAAGAGTTGTTATGAGTTATGAAAAACAGAATTGGGAGTTACAAAATATGAGTAGTTGGATTCTGAGAAAAAAAAACCCCAGCAAGACTCTAATAGTTGAGAACTTTCCAGAAATTATAAAAAAAAAAAAAAAACAAACCCATGCATCTACTAAGCCATGAAACACATTTCAAAAGTAGAATAAAAAAGAAACAAGTCTAAACAAATTAGAATGAAAGTGCAGTATTCCCTGTGCACCCTACTCACTAACCAAAAGAAAGCAAACCACAATTAGACTGACAATGTACTTTTTAAAGGCAACAAGGCATATACACGTGTTTTAAAGGTTGAGCAAACTCTCCTAAGGATGAAGATAAAGCCTATAACTCAGAGCAAAGATCTGGGGAGTTTAATACCAGGATAGCTGAACTAAAACAGTAGACAAACACTATATTCATAAGGAAAGAGAATAATGCCATAAGGGGGTGTCTGAGATGCAAGAATGTATGCATGTACAAATACTGCCTGTCTATATAAACAATACTGATAATATATAACTATGAGATCACAAAACAACCAAGCAAGAAACAAGGAATAAATTTACATACTTGAAAACAAAATCAAGTGCTTAGCAGAGGAATGACTAAAATCGGGTTTCTCAGCTTCCTGCACTCTTCAAGAAACATTGAAAATATTGTTTGAACTTTGTAAGTTCATGGTAGAATGCCAAGGATAACCAAAGAGTAGAAAAATAGAAAAAAAACCTTAAAATTAAAAAAAAGCAGGTGAAAAAGGAGAAAAGGAAGCATACAAAAAGTAGCAGAAAATCAAAATAAGAAAGTAATGGTAGAAACAATTGCAAACATCCTAAAGGGAATGTAAACAAAACTTGCTAAGTTTTAAAGGCAGAGGTCATTAGATAAACTTTTTTTTTTCTGAGACAGGGTCTCACTGTATAGCTTTGGCTGGCCTGGAACTCACTATGTTGACCAGGCTGGCCTCAAAACAGAGATCCACCTGCCTCGGCCTCCCAAGTACTAGGATTAAAAGCGTGCGCCACCACGCCCAGCCCAAGATTAGTTTTTTTTTAAAAAAAGTCCAGCCATATGCTGTTTTCAAGAAATATAATTAAAACACAAAGGTGTAAAAAATTCTTAAAAGTAAAAAGATAGAAAATTATATACCACCCAAACCCTAACAAGAAAAGCTTGTGCTGTTACATTAATACAAGATAACCTGGCATAATTCCTCTATCATCAGGAATAGAGAAGGATATTACACTTTTACAAGAAATATAACAATTCTTAATTTATGTTAAAAAAGGAAACTATAAGAAGAAAACAAAGAACTCCACTGTAAGAGTTAACTTTAAAAACTCTTGGTAGATCATAACAAAAGCAATCAGTTTAGCTAAATATAATTTGAATAAGATAGTTGCTAATAGACACACAAATTTCTATATTCAATAATCAGAGGACATACATTCTTATAGAGCACATAGGAAACACTAATAATTATCAATCGTGTACCAGGCAAGAGAACAAGTCTCAATAAATTTCAGAGTTACCACATAGACCACATCATCTGAACATAATAAGATAGATTTAAATAAAAGAACAAACTGAAAATCCCTGAAACATTTGGGAACTTAAGAACATACTTCTGTATAATTCATGAGTCAAACAAGTGATAATAATAGATATGCTGAAGCACTTGGAACTGAGCAACAATGAAATTACTGCTGTATATGATCATGTTCGAGAGTAGTATTAGCAGGAACTTTACAGCTTTCAAACATATAAATTAGAAAACAAGAAAGGCTGAAAGCTAGGCTCAGTGCCTCACACCTGTAATCCCTGTATTTGGGAAAGATCATTGTGAGTTTGAGATGAGCCGGAGCTATAGATAAGTGAAAGAAACAAACATTAACACCAAGCAAACGGGGGGGGGGGGGGGGGAAGGCAAGACTGAAAATGAATGAGCTCAGCATACAATTGAAGAAATCAGAAAAAGAGCAATAGAATGAATCCAAAAAATGTGGAAGGAAGGAGGTCAAAAAAGATCAGAGCCGAAATTAAAGAAATAGAGAACAAAGACACAATCGAGAGGAGCAGCAGAGCCAGAAGTTGGTTCTTTGTGAAGACTAATAAAATAGACAAACCTCTGCTGAGATTGATCAAGAAGAAAAGGGAGAAGGCACAAATAACCAGTATTAGCAGTGAAAAAGGAGACATAGCTACAGATTAGATAGCGCAGAGACTTTCAAAACGGGAACTTGATGTCAGTGAATTTGAAAACACAGACAAAAATGGTCCAATACCTAAGAAACTATATCCAAAATTTACTCAAGCGGAAAAATAAATTAATAGTACTACAACTACTGATGGGACTGAATCAATAGTTAAAACTCTTCTCACCAGAAGGAGAGAGAGAAAAAAATAGTACACAGTTTTCTACTTACGATATGGATTAGAGCTAGGTAAAGAGCTACTGATGTCTGCAGCCCTACAGGTGCTCAGGTCGGACTCAAGGCAGTGCAAACCCTATGATGACCACATTCTTTTCTAGTGGAGCCTCCTCTAGAGGGATCACTAGAGAGTGGCCCTTAGTGAAGTGGGGGACCTGACAAATCTCTCGGCAGTCCCTGCAGGTGGTCAGCACTCAGAGACTGCTCTGTAGTAAAGGTGCTAAGCAAGGCCAGTGAGGTGCTCTGCCATCTGGACAGCCTCTTCAGTAGCCAGCTTCTGTGGTCTTCTGCTCACTGAGGACGAAGGGCCTGGAGAGCAGTCAAAGGAGTCTCTGTTCCAGTTTCCAAGAAACACCATGCACAGCCCAAGTTGTAACTGGTTGGGATGGGGCTGGGTGCGGGGGAAGCCAAGCAGGGGTTCCTGGAGGGTGTAGCTCCAGGTAGAAACCCTGAAACTCTGTCTTCATGAATATCAGATACTTCTGATGAGCCCTTTTAATGATGTCCAAGCTAGCTGCAGGGTGATGGTTCTAATAATGGTGGATTTTCTGCAAATAAGAGCTTCATCATTATTTTGAAATAGCTAGTAGAAAAGAGATAATGGGTTTGAAATCTACTCACATTATCATAGAAATTCCAACAATATATTTGTCAGTGAAACAAAATAGAAACTTGTATTATTTTAGCTGTTAAAACATCGTTGAACATTTTAAGAACTGGTTTTAAGTATCTTATCACCTATTCATATAGCAAAAGTTTTTTATTGGTGGTGACTGTTAATAATTCGATAGACCCATTATTACAAAGTCTCGGCTAGAATTTGTGTATACCCATTTCAAATATAAAATGATACATAAACTATATGCCATGGAAGCATATTTCAAATTTTGCATTTAAAAAAATTGAAAAGGGGAGCTGAAGAGATGGCTTAGCTGTTAAGAACACTGGAACACTTGCTGCTCTTGTAGAGGACCTGGGTTTCATTCCCAGTACCTACATGACAGCTATCAACCATCTTTAACTCCAATCCTGAGGATCCAACATCCACTTTTGGCCTCTGTTGCCACTACATGGCATTCTGCACAGAGATACATGCACAAATCTTTAATTTTATTTGTCTATTTATTGTCTGTTTATTTATATTTTACATTCATAAGTGTTTTACATGTCTATATACCACGTGCATGCCTGCTCCCTGTAGAGAGGCCAGAAGAGGGACTTGGATGCCTTGGAACTGGAGTGAGCCACCATGTGGGAACTAGTGATTGAACTTGAGTCCCCTGGAAGAGCAACTATGATCGAAACCACTGAGCCATCTTTCCAGCATCCATAGAAAAATCTTAAAGTACAAACACACAAACAAACCCTGAAAAATTGCTCTAGTATGAGAAAAGTCTATAAATTTAATTGGGCCGCATTATCAGACTATTAGAGACAAAACATGATTATCCTAAGAAACAGAAAAGGAATTTGATTTAAAAAACACCCTTTCATGGTTTAAAACAATAAAAATTCTTAGTATAGAAAAATAGGTTGAAATTTGCTTAACTTGCAGAAACCTGTAGAAAGCAGATAACAAATACTGTTGTAAAGAAGGAAAACTTAAGGTTGTTTCCTTCAAAACACACAATTGAGGAATGCCACTGTAGCCTTTCTATTCAAAATTTTACTAGATGTCCTGGACATCCCATTAAAACAAGAAACATATAGACACAAAAACTAAAAAGGAAGAAAACTTGTTTATCGTTGGCAGGGTTGTTAGTGCAGAAAATACAAAAGAAGAGACATCATCTTAGAGGAAACCAGGTTGTTTTGGAGAAATGGTTGATTCAAGGACTTCCTTGGGAAATGTCAAGATGACAGTGGAGTATCTTGTAATACTAGAAAGCAAATGTGGTTGTTTGAATAGGTATGACCTCCATGGATTCATGTGTTTGACCTGCCCCAATTATCAAATTTAAGTTTGAGATAAAAGAACTGTGGGGGGCAGGCTTTGAGATCTCCTATGTTCAGTCTCTGTCCAGTTAGGAGTCCAGTCTCCTCCTGGCTGCCTTCAGATCAAGCTGTAGAACCCTTGGCTCCTCTAGCACCATGTCTGCCAGCATGCTGCCATGCTTCCTACCATGATGATAATGGACTAAACCTCTAAAACTGGAAGCCGGTCCCATTAAATGCTCTCCTTTATAAGAGTTCCTGTGGTCTTGGTGTCTCTTCAAAGCAATGAAACCCTCACTAAGGCAGCAAGGAAGTCCTTAAAAAACTATGAATGAGGGGCTGAAGAGATAGTTCAGCAGTTAAGAGTGCTTACTGCTTTTACAAAGGACTCAAATTCATATCAGGTGGCTCACAATAGCCTGTGATTCCAGTTCTAGGGAACCCAGTATCCAATTCTGGCCTCCATGGACACATCTACACCTATGGTATACACACACACAGACATACAGAAATACATATGAATGTAAATGGTCAACAAGAATGAGAACATGTCAAAGGGACATAGGAGCCAATCTGAGTTGCCAGTGGGCAAAGGTGAAACAATTTGAGCATCAAACCAAAGAACAGAGTACTGTATTTATAACTCAAATTATTAAAACAAATATACATAAACCCACACGGATACAAACAAGTGACAGAATAATAATAAAAGACAAGACATAGATCATTACAGAAGACTTGCAGGTTAACATATACATAGATACACCCTCTTTTATGGGCTGGAGCTTAATCATTCCTCCACTCTGTAGAGAGTGGATTAGATTCCTCCAAAGAACAAAATATTAAAAGGGGAAAAAACCCAGGAACTTTCCCATGCAGAAACATGGCAAATACTACCATAAGCAATAGTTTATAGTTCATATCACCAGCAATGTCATGTAGATACCACATACTCCTTGATATGTATGATGAGAAGAACATTTAGATTCTGTTGCATTCTTTCTAAAAAGAAGCTCAGCCTAATTACAACAAAAACTTCAGACAACTTGTGACGGTTTGTATATGCTCAGCCCAGGGAGTGGAACTATTAGAAGGTATGGCCTTGTTGGAGTAGGTGTGGCCCTGTTGAAGTAGGTGTGTCACTGTAGGGGTGGGCCTTAAGACCCACATCCTAGCTGCCTGGAAGCCAGTAGTCTCAGAGCAGCCTTCAGATGAAGATGTAGAACTCTCAGATCTGCCTGTACCATTCCTGCCTGGATGCTGCCAGGCTCCCACCTTCATGATAATCAATTGAATCTCTGAACCTGTAAAGCCAGTTCCTAGCTAAATGTTGTCTAAAAGTCACCTTGATCATGGTGTCTGTTCACAGCAGTAAAACGCCAACGAAGGCACAACTCCAAATTGAAGAACATTCCACAGTACTCAAAATCGTTAATGTCATAAAAATAAGGACCAATAGATCAAGGTTGTCTGAGATCCCCAAACAATTTAGGTTATTGCCATAGTTCTTGGTTGCTTCTCAGAGGCTAAAGTTAAGTCCCTATTGTTGAAGACACAATATGCTTTAGACATAGGATCTGTGTGATCTGAGCTGGATCTGACCTGAAAGTCTCCTTCCTGAGGACTAGCTTCCTTTAGGAAGGAAAAGGGAAGAGAGCTATCAATAGTCCTACCCAGCTGTGATGCCTATAACCACAACACTGACAGCATAACAAGAGAGTCCTAAAAGTGCAATAGTGGCATTCCTTTGCTGGTGGTAACCAATAGCTGTCTAATTGGACTTAAGACCCACTACAACAGGAAGGAGCATATTCCTGATACTGGAAATCTTCCAACCTTCCCGGAGCCAGTGAGACCACAGACATGGATCTTACAGGAACACCTTCTACCTCCAGTTCACTAAAACAGCAGAATTCCCAACTGCATTCTAAATACTTATCTTTATAGTCACAGGTAAGTGTAGCTCTCATGCCGCATCAAGGAAACTTTCCCTTGCAACACATGGAGAGAGCACTGCAGAAAACCACAACTGGTCAAATGCAGAGAATAGTTGATCATGGGGTACCTGGCCCCAAGAGATACACCTAAAACAAAACTCGTGCACCTAGGAGTCAAGGAATATCATGGCAGAAAGATTCTAAGAGCCAAAGGACCAGGAAATATGCTGTGAGACTGTCTCCTAGAACTCAGATTGAGGTTTCACCCATGAAGTCTCATAAACATGGCTGCCTAAACAAGACCTGAACAAGTGCAATGCCAATAGACACGTAAACATAGAAGGGGGGAAACCACACAGGGCCCCATCCTAAATAAATAACACTACTGCTGAGAGCAGAAGAATATAGTCTTCCCCAAGGATGAGCCCCTAATTGGTTATCCAATAGCAACTGGTCAGCCCTGAAATTATACACATACTAATAAAACTAAATAGACTGAGCAAATTGTATTCATATACATATACATACATGTATGCATACACATATCTATATAGGTAGCAATGACAAGGAAAAGGAGGCCATAACTTGAGAAGTAATGGTAGAAGAAACATAGGAAGGGCTAGAAGGAGAAAGAGAAGGGGAGAATGATTTAATTACATTTTAATTTCAAAAAAATAAAAATCAGTGGAAGCAGAAAGGGGACCAATAGAAGAATTGGCTTAGACCAGAGAACACTATGAAGATATGACAACCAAATACAAGGTAGTATTTTGAACTGAACAACGGTAAGAAAACTGACAAATTCTTGGAAAGGTAGGATATCTAGTTAACAGGAATATACTGATGTTGCTTTTTTACTTTTAAAAAATGCACCACAGTGAGGTATAGGAAGTTCCTGTAGGAACTCACTCCTTACTAGCTTTACTAACTTTTTGTACAACTTATAAAGTATAGACATAGTGGTACATAGCTGTAAATTCCAGTACTTGGGAGTTGAGGCAAGAGGATCATAGTTTGCGGTCAGCTTGGGCTATATAGCAAATTGTAGGCCAACCTAGATTATAGATCATCATCATCAGCAGCAGCAGCAGCAATAATGGTTTAAATAGTGAATGATTATACTGTCAACAAAATTCTATTTCATTTTTATATATCAAGAAAATGGATAAAAATATACTAAGTGAAAAGTATATTCTTGGATTGGAGGAAGAGCTAGGTGGTAAAACATGCATGAGGCTTTGAATTTAATACCTAATACCATGAGAAAAAAATTTTCACTTATTACAGCACGCAAATCTACAAAATATGAAGGGGTATATCTAATACAATATCATTTTGGGCCCCCTCAGAGCTACATAGTGAGACCTTGCAAATAAAAATAAAAATAAAAATAAAGTAAGCAGAATATATGGGCAAAAAGGTGGAAATGTTTTGCTTTGTTAAATACTAATATTTACTAGGAAACTGAAATAATTTGGGGAGTGTGATAGTGGTTCGGGAACAAAAGGTTAGACAACAGCAAAGAGAGTCTATAATGAGACTTATGAGACAAACTGTGACTAATGCTGACTGTTAACTAAATTGATTCATATCTAGTCTAGAACATTAGTGAAGTCCATCTCTTGGCTGTGGTTGTGAGGGTGAGTCTAGAGCTGTTTAACTGAGAAAGAAAGACTCATCCTGAATGTGAGAGGCACTGCCTGTGGGCTGAGGTCCAGACTAATTCAAAAGCAAAAAAGAAGCCAGGAGAATGTTGGCATTCCTTTCTTTTTTTTGTTTCTGAATCCACTGAGATATAAGCCAACAGCCTCCAGCCCCCTGGATGGACTGCACCCTGAACCTGTGAGCTAAAACAAACCTTTCATCCTTTACATTGCTTATTGTCAGGTATTTGCGCACAGTAAGGAGAAAAGTAACTAATTCGGGAGCTTTGATGTATGACAGAGGTGGCATCAGGTTATCCATGTGGAAAATAATGAAACTAGCTCCCTACCTTATAGCACACAAAAAAACAATTCCAGTTGGAATAAAGACTTAAATACAAAAGGTAAACTTTTGTTAGAAAAAAAATATGTATATGTTCATGGGCCAAAGAACTCTAGAAAACTGCTGCCTACAATAGAGAAAAGATTGATTCATTCAACTCCTTTAAGATGTTCTGGGGCAAAAAAAAGAAATTCTGAAGATGATAAATTAGTCTTGTCTAATAAAATTAGAGATATACTAATGTGTTTGAGCTTCTAGGTCAGTAATCTGAAAATATCAACTCACAAATATGTGATTGCAAATGTACACGTGTGTTGAAACTTGCAAAATATTAGAACATTAAGTATGTTATTAAATAACTGAACCACCATTGAAAAAAAAAAGATGTTCTGGGGCTTCAGGTAGAGTACTTGCCTAGCACTGGTAAGGTTATAACACTCTGGCTTCACTCCCTGGCATTATAGCAAAATAAATAAATAAATAAAAAATAAAAAAACCACCAAAGAAAAAACAAACAAAACAACAAAAAAAAAAAAAACCAAAAAAAACCCCTACTAATAAAAAGATACAATAAAGTAACAAATGGAGAGTATGATATCTAGTTTTATCAACTAGGCACAAGCTAGAGTCATTTGAGACATGGGATTCTCAATTGAGAAAATATCTCCATAAGATCAGGCTACATGCTAGCCTGTAGGGCATTTTCTTAATTAGAGATTGATTCAAGAGGGCTCCACCCATTGTGGGTAGTGCCATCCCTGGGCCAGTGGTCCCGAATTCTGTAAGAAAGCAGGCTGAGCAAACCATGGAGAAGAAACCAGAAAACAGCACCCTTTCATGGCCTCTGCATCTGCCCCGGTCTCCAGGTACCTGCCTTGTTTAAGTTCCTGTCCTGACTTCCCTCACTGATGGAAGCAGAAAGTGTATGCCAAATGATGTGGAAGTATAAGCCAAATAAACCCTTTCCTCCCCAACTTGCTTTTGGTCATGGTGTTTCATCACAACAATAGTAACCCTAACTAAGACAGAAAAGATTTGATGCCATAACTGGCAAATTATGAGACTCCAAAACAAAAGAATTTCACTTTACACTATATTGACAAAAGAGACAGGATTATAAGAATAGAATCTTTTATACGTTGAAAAGAGCATAAGTTGTATCATAGTTTAAAATACGGTTTGACAGAAGCTTATCAGGTGGCACTTTTATATACCCTATTAACCAGCAACACCATCCTTAGATTGAATACACCTTAGAACAAGAGCTGTGTATGGAAAGCTGAGACACAGAAGAACACTGAAACAGTGCAAAAAGCTGGAAGGGACCCAATGTCCACCAACAGAAACATGGATTATTTGTTTTATGATCACTTGAAGTGTTATACATCATTGATAGTAAACTACCACATGGAGCAAAAGATGTGAATTTCAGGGATATAGTTAACAGTGAAAAAAAATAAGTGACAGAAAACCATACACAATAGTGTTCTGTAGTAATTTTATCTGAATTGAAACATTCTCCGGAAGGGAGAAAGAAGGAGGGCATATGAAACTCAAGAAGCGAAACAGATTTCCAGTAGGAAGGAGAAAGGCTCAAGAACCTCCACATCTAATAGAGGAGCTATTGACAGTTGATGGCTTCTGAAAGAAAGAGAATTAGTTTTCTGGTGTGGCCTCTGGTAGGTTGACCATATTCTGGTGGATAGCCACGAGTACATGGGCAACATAAATTAGAATCAGTGAGATATTAAAGAGGACATGAAGTTGGATGCAGATGAAGATGGCAATGGTGAAAGTTAGGAGGAGTGGGGTGTGAAATGATTGAAATATATTGTATGTAGGACATGTGGGGTTGCACATATTCCCTCCCCCTTCCCTTCCCTCCCCCCTCTCTCATATATGAGTACACCCTGCAGATACACCAGAAGAGGGTAATGGATCCCATTACAGATGGTTGTGAGCCACCATGTGCTTGCTGGAAATTGAACTCAGGACTTCTGGAAGAGCAGTAAGTGCTCTTAACTGCTGAACCATCTCTCAAGCCCCGAGTATCCCTTTTAATTCCAGCATACACGAGGCAGTGGCAGGTAGGTCTGTATGAGTTCTGCACCAGCCAAGGCTCCATAATGACATCTTTAAAAAAAAAAACCAAAAACAAACAAAAACATAAAATCAACCCCTCCAAAACCCTTTATATACATGTGTGAAATACTAAACAAATTAATAAAAATGGTATATTTCTCAAAAATAAACGTTTCTATAGGTTGCTTTTGTTGATATAACAGAAGTTCTCATTCTGAGCTAGCAGCAGAACTTGACAGAGTCATTCACATGCTGCTGGTTTTGAAGGCATGAAAAGATTGAGAGGATTGAAGGAGGTCACAAATTCTTGCACTGTGGCCTGAGGCCAGACAATGCATGACAAGGCTGGTGTCCCTGAAAGGTGTAGGAAGCCACTGTGTGAAGCTGTGAAGGTAAAGCCATGGGAGGTCTGCAGGCACTGATAAGCCACTCTAAGAGGTTATATGAACTGCTAGAAGCAGAGGTGGAGGGGTGGGGATACTCAAGCCCTTTGAGCCCAGATAATTTTATCATGAGTTCCAGCTGCTTGACATAAACTGCAGGAGTTTGTGTTCTCTATACTATTTTTTTATACTATTTTGGTCCTATTATAATCCCCATGCTTTTCTTTTGGAACATGAGTGTTTATTCTGTGTCATCAGGTACAAGAAATATGTAACTTGGCTTTTAATTTATAGGAACTCACATCACATCTAAGAGATTGCCTTCAACCTGACATGAGATGTGAACTTTGAACTTTTTTGAGACCGGGTTTCTCTGTGTAGTCCTAGCTTTCCTGGAACTCACTCTATAGACCAGGGTAGCCTGGAAATCGCAGAGATCTGGCAGTCTCTGCTGCCACCACCTGGCTTGATTTTGAAAATTCTAACACTGTTGAAACTGTTAAAGACTGTAAGGACTTTGAATACATACATTGCATTGTGAGATATCCACAACACTTTAGAAACAAGAGGTGGAAAATTATAGTTTGAAAACAATATGTTTGGGTGCCAAGCTGACAAGGGATGGAGTTGTGATGATTAATATGAGATTAATCCTGTCAACCTGACAGGGTCTCGAGTCATTGAACAGACAAGTCTGGGCAGATCTGCTCAGGATTATCTAGACTCTAGATTCCAGATTAAGGTAAGAGAAGATTCACCCTAAATGTGGGTGGAACCATGGTACTGGGCTAGGTCCTGAACTAAATAAATTCAAGCTCTTCCTGCTAGGATTTCCTCTCCATGATTATGCTAGTTAGTTTTCTGTCAACTTGATATAAGCTAGAGAAATCTGAGAAGAGGGAATCTCAATTGAGAAAATGCCTCCTTGTTCTGGGCATCTAGTCATAATCCTAGATTCCAGGTCAGTACCTGATGACAGCCTCAAGGCCTGTCCTGGCACCAGATTCCTCAAGGCTTCAGTCTACAGGTTCCTGATGGGCTCAGAACCAAGCCACACCAGAAGGACTTAAGTGGCCACAGGCTCCAGAATGGCCAAAGTACCAAACCTATCTAAATACTAGGTCAGACCTCACATGCTTAGATTTACATCATAGCCAAACATGCCCCAGTGACCCTGGGCCCCAAACTTCAGATCCACTCTAGCACTAGGCCAGCCTTTGTAGCCTATGACCTGCCTCAGCCCATGGTCAGCCCTCTTTGCCGTAGTTACCAAGCTGATACTAAAGATACATGCTCTAGGCTTACCTAGTGACAGGCTGGCCCCTATATTTCTACATTCCATAAGACCCACAGTCTAAGCTATTCTAGCAGAATGAGGGTCCAGGTATATATATCCCAGCAGACCTCAATGCTGGGCTGAACCTCATGGATCCAGGCCCCAAACTTGCCCCAATACTAGGCCTACCTAGGATCTAGACTAGTTCCTAAAGTTTCAGGCTCCATAAAATTCAGATTCTAAGACTTCTCGAGCATAGACAGGATATATGCTTACCCAAGTCAGCAGTGATGCCTGGCCAATCCCTGTAGAGGCAGGCTTTAGCTCTTATCTTATAGATTCAGAATCTAGATCCCCAGGCCCATGGGATCAGATTTTGAGACTGTCCCAGTGCTAGGCCAGACCTAACTGACTTAGGATTTAGGTATAAGCCAACAGACCAGACACCATCCCAAATCCTGGCTAGCTTCTACAGACTCAAGTTCAAGGTTCACCCCAGTACCTAGTGGACACTCCAACACAGACCTGAAGCTACATCTTGAAGATACCCATGAACATAAACTCTAGGCTCATTGCTTCACACTCAATCAATAGGTTAATGCCATTGCAGCCAAGGTACTAGGCCTAACAACATGGACCCAAGCATGAGGTCCACATAGTAATCCAGGTATCAGGAACAAACTTTGTCACACTAAGCCTGTCCACAGAACACACTGACTAGTGAAGGACTATCATAGAATAAAAGCACTTTGGAAGGATGGAAATAATATTCCACTTCTTCAAATGTTTAGATATAAAAACATAGGCACAGGTACTATCAGAGAAACACAGTGGTAAAGGAACCAAGGAAAGACCAGCAACCAACCAACTGTAAAGAAGAGATTTATGACTGCCTAAAAGAGGTTCAATATAATTGTTGTAAAGTTCATTGAGAGCTAATAAAAACACAGAGGGAAAAAAATTCAGTGTTAGCAAGACAACACTAAATGACCAAACGGAAAAATTAACAAAGATAATGAATTTAATTTTTTTTTTTTTAAAAAATCAAACAAAAATTCTGAAGTGGAAAACATGCAATTATCAAGGTGGGAAATGCAGTATAGAACATCAATAGAATCAAAAAGAGGAAATGATCTGTGAATTCAAAGGCACACTATTGGACAATATATGGTTAAAGCAGAATAAAAGAATGAAAATGAAGACGCTTATGGGTTGACATCAAAAGAGCAGGAGTATGTGACAGAGAAGAGATAGACAAAGGGACAAAGAGCTTAAAGAAAGAATAGAGAATGATTTGACTTTTACAAAAGATATAACTTTCCAAGTATGGGGAGGTCAAATAGATTCAATCAGATTTAATGTAAAAAGGACTACAGAGTCAAACTGTCAAAAGCCAATAACAAAGAATTCTGAAAGTGGCAAGAAGCAGCAAGTAATACATGGAGAGTTGCAATAAGCATGGCATCAGATTCCTCAGCAGAGATCCTACAGGCCAGTTAAGAGATGATCTATTCAAACTGCTAAACAAAACACACAAAACAAAACCTTCCCAATCAAGAACATTGTCCCTGGCAAAGCTAGTCTTCACAAATGAAGAGAAGTAAGACTTACCACACAAAGAAAGCGTTCTTAACTGTGTTTAAAGAAATGCTAAAGGGGGCTCGAGAGATGGCTCAGAGGTTAGGAGCACTGATTGTTCTTCCAGAGGTCCTGAGTTCAATTCCCAGCAACCACATGGTGGCTCACAACCATCTGTAATGGGATCTGATGCTCTCTTCTGGAGTGTCTGAAGACAGTGACAGTGTACTCACATACATAAAATTTGTAGTTATTTAAAAAAACGCTAAAGAGAGTTCTTTTAAGCTTATACCTTTACTATGAATATTAAGAAACAAAATAGTGGGGCTGGAGAGATGGCTCAGCAGTTAAGAGCATTGACTGTTTTCCCAAAGGTCCTGAGTTCAAATCCCAGCAACCACATGGTGGCTCACAACCATCCCTAATGAGATCTGATGCCCTCTTCTGGAGTGTCTGAAGACAGACAGCTACAGTGTACTTACATATAATAAATAAATACATCCTAAAAAAAAAAAAAAAAAGAAACAAAATAGTAAAAAATAACAGTGCAACAATTTAACATACAATACAAAAATGTATGTTGTGACATTAAGACCCTAAGATGTCATGAGAAATAAAAGAATAGTTACTTGATTCAATCAAAGTTGCTATCAGCTTAAAATCACCTCTTATAGTTAACCTGATTTTAAGCAGATTAAACGTCTCCAATCAAAAGGTTAAATGGAAGCTGGTGGTAGTGGTGCAGGCCTTTAATCCCAGCAGGTGGATTTCTGAGTTCCAGGCAAGCCTGATCTACAGACAGCCATTATTGGCTATCTTAGACCATAAAACAGTTCTGAGCAAGGTGTGGTATTGCCTTTAGTCTCAAAAATTCAAGATCACTGATTAAGAGCATTGAGTTTGAGACCAAGGACAGCCAGAACTGTATAGAGACCCTATAAAAGAAATGTAAAAAGAAACCTTCCTTTTCTTTTTCATCACTTATTTTAGTAATTCTAGATATTAAAGAAGTTAAAAATGACTACAACCACATTTTAAAGTCAGAGATAATAATTATTTTCATATTTCTAAGGGGAAAATTATGAATGGTCACCAATGAACAATTACCTCACTTAAATATTCACTGTTTCTAGTATTTCATTATTCATAATGGCAGTTATGAATCTTCCTTTTATTTTAAAGGTCAAACACATTCTACAATGCTGAATTAAACAGTGTAATATAGCTGTCCTATTATGCCTAAATTATTAAACCCATCATGCTACAAGTACTAAAAGTATTCATTTAAGATTCAATAGTCTTTGTATGTAATGTTGATTAAAATGTACCATGCACCATTCGAAAATGATTAAGTGTCTTGTAATAGAAATAAAACATAGGCCAGTATGGGTAAAAAGCAGACATGTATTTGTATAGCAGATGTTATAAATAGAGAAGGTACATCTCAAAGGTAAATGCATTAAAAGGAAGTCTGGAGGGCTGGAGAGATGGCACAGTGGTTAAGACTGTTCATTGTTCTTCCAGAGGATCAGTTTAGTTCCTACCATCTACACTGGTTCACAACTGTCTGTAACTCCTGCTCCAGGAGAGCTAATGTTTCTGATCCCCGTGGGCTCTTGCACAAATGTGGTGCACATACATACACTCAGGCACAAATCCATACTCATGAAATTATATAAGTATATTTAAGAGTTTGATAAATCATTATAAACTTGTGAAGGAAAATCTAGATCTCAATGTTGGTATTTTGTACACTGACATATTACTGTGAGTTTTTTTTTTTTACTTACTTTCCTTGTGTCAAAGCCAGGGTACAGCCTTTGTATTTGTGCTTGTCTCAATTTCTATGAGATTTCCTTTGTCTATCAGATGTTCTGCTTTCTTTCTTTCTTTTTTCTGCTTTCTTTCTTTAAAAGATAAAATCAATTTCTTGATTTCATAGACTTTGGTTTGCATAGACTGTCTTTCTTCTTTTTTAAAGGATTAAAGGCCCTCACCAGTTTCTCAAATAACACAAAATATTTGTTTCCTCCTTAAGAAATTCTTTTATAATAAATTAAACCATGAAACAGAAGGTAATATTTAATGAGGTTGTATGGTTCAGAGTTGTGTATACACAATGAATTAAATAGAATTTAGTGCTAGTCTTGAGAATACTTGTTACTTAAAAGGTATGAGGTTTTAGCAAAATAATCTTTATAGTTTACATTTTCCCCACTATTAACTGTTAAGTTTTGGTCACTTCAATACTTTCATTTCTATTAGCTGAAAGTTGACATTTTAGAAATCTAAGGGTTTACTTTGTTTCCTCCATTAGATAGTAAACCACATCACTGTTTACTTCAGCAACGGCTGTGCTGGTGGAGAGGCAGTAGGAGGGAGGGTAGAGCTAAAGTATGTAGAAGGTAGTTTTTAAATTATTGTCTCTGTGTGCATGTGTACTGGTGTGTGTGTGTATGTGTGTGTATACATGTGCACACATCATGGTATACACATGGAGATCAGAGGACAGCTTTCTTGAGTTGCTTTCTCCTTCCACCTTTATGTAGGTTTTAGGAATTAAACAAACTCAGTCATCTGGTGTAATTGCCTTTACCCACTTAGCTATCTTGATGGGCCTAATTTTTTTTTTTGGTAGAAGATAATTACAAAGATCTATATGTGGACCTTTTTGCAGTGCTCTGGATAGAACCTGGAGCTTATGACTGCCTGGCAAGTGCTCTATCACTTTACCACTGAACTGCATCCCTAGTCTTGAAAAAAAAAATAATGTTAGAAACCTCATACTTGAAAGAAGCCTCAATGATCAGTGGTTTAATGATGTTAATGATGAGATGTCCAAAGCAAATCTGGAAAGCACAGAAACGGGTTTGCATTTGTTTCATGTGAATAACTTGAAGATTACATGGATTTTATGTTTGACATTTTAGAAAAATGGTTTTGTGTGTGTGTGTGTGGTTTTTCTTATTCTGGAGAAAGTCCCCTTTGCCCCTCACTCCCTTCTTTGACAGCATTTTGCTATGTAGTGCATGCTTTTCTTGTTGACTTCCTGCCTCAGCACCACAGCAAGCTTTGATACACACCCAAAGTATATCATTTCAAGTTTCAATTTTAATTGTTAACACCTAATCACTGAAAATTTAACTTAAAACATAGTTACAAAGGAATAAAAGAAGATAGGATATATTTAACACAAAAGAGAAATTGGCTGGGCGGTGGTGGTGCATGTCTTTAATTCCAGCACTCGTGAGGCTGAAGCAGGTGGATTTCTATAAGTTCCAGGTCAGCCTGGTCTACAAAGAGAGTCCCAGACAGGGCTGTTCAGACAGTTAGGGCTGTTGCACAGAGAAATCCTGTCTCAAAAGCAAACAAACAAACCTCAAAAACCAAATACAAGAGAGAAAGGGGGGTGGGGAGAAATGTTAAGGATGAAAGACACACATAAAACAAATAGCTGTCTGTATTTGTTATTTTCCTCAGTAACTTAAGGAAGAAAAGGCTTACTCTGGCTCACAGTTCAAGGGTATAGTCATAGGTCATGATGGTGGGGAAAGGCATGGCAGTTAAGAGAAGCGTGAAGCAGCTGTTTATATTATAACCACAATTAGGAAGCAGAGAGTAGTGAATGCTTGTGCTAAGTTTACATTCTCTTTTTCATTCCGTCCTGGACCCCCAGTGCATCATGGGATGGTACTGCTCATCTTCAGGGTGGGTCCTCCCACCTCAGTTCACCCAATCCAGACGACCCCACACAGGCATGCCCAGAGGCTTGTCTCCTAGGTGATTCTAGATCCTGTCAAGTTGACAATTGATATTAACCACTACACAGTTCTTCACAAATCTTTTGCAAAAATAAAAGAGGAGGAAGTTTCCAAGTCATTCTAAAATAAAAAAAAAAAAAAAAAAACAAAACCAAAAACAAACAAACAAAAAAAACCATGGTTCTAAAACTAAAACCACATGAAGTCATTATGAGAAAACTGTGTATCTATCTTATAAAGAAATGTAAAAAATACAAGTGGCATATTAAAAAAAACTTGAAAAAAATGTAAAAAGTTACATTTAGTGTGCGCGCATGCCATCTCACATATGTGGAGGTCAGATGACAACTTGAGGAGGTGGTGGTGGTTCACGCATTCTTCCACCCGGTGATGCTAGCGCCGCCTGCTGTCACTGGCAAAGATAGCCACAGACTGAGAGCCAAGGCAAGAAAGTCAATTTGTCAAGCAAATGGAAGTTGGAAAAAAAAAAAAAAGCTGGGATAGCTATTCTAACTTAGATAAAATAGACTTCAAATCAAATTTAGGTATAAGTGATAAAGAAGGTCATTAATAAAGGAAACAATCAGGGCCGGAGAGATGGCTCAGTGGTTAAGAGCACTGACTGCCCTTCCAGAGGTCCTGAGTTCAATCCCCAGCAACTACATGGTGGCTCATAACCATCTATAATGGGATCTGATACCCTCTTCTGGTGTGTCTGAAGACAGCTACAGTGTACTCATATACATAAAATAAATCTTAAAAAAAAAAAGAACAGAAGAAATCAAGGGCAGCAACCCCTAGTCAAACTAAATACAAGAAATATGAGAATTAAGATCAGAGATGGAAAAAGGGATATTACAATTAATTTTAATACAATCTAGAGGATCATTGGTGAATACTTTTTTTTTTTTGAGACAGGGACTCATCATATATCCCTGGATGTTCTGGAACTCACAATGTAGACCAGGTTGACCTCAAACTCACAGAGATCCCCCTATTTCTTATTAGGGAATATTTTTAAAAATATATCCCAGTAAGGCACAGTGGTACAAGCCTATAATCGCAGCACTTTGGGGGCAGCAGTAGAAGGATCTGTATAAGTTAAAGAGCATCCTGATCTACATAGCAAATTCTAGCTCAGTGAGGAATACACTGAGGGACCTTGTCTTAAAAACAAATAAACAAGAGATTAAATATTCTCTGGAAAATTTAGAACAAATGGATAAACTGCTAGTTACACATATGATATGCTAAAATAAAAGGAAGGGTATATAAACAACACACACAAATCAAAATTGAAAAGAAACTGATAAGCTGATAGAGAAAGTAAGGGCCTTCATAGCCAAAATAAGCTTTTAAAAGTACGAAATTGGAGGACTCCCCCCTTTTTTTTTAATTTCAAACATGCTACTCAAATATAACAAGTAATAAAGACAATGCCTTGTGTAGTGATAAAGCATACAGATAAATGAAATTTAGAGTCCAGACATTAACCTTTATATTTACAAAATACAGTCCACTGACTTGACAAAGTTGTCAAGACAATGAAGTGGGGAAAATAATTTCCTCTTCAACAAAAGGTGCCAAGACAATTAGATATCTCTATCACAGGAAAGAATATGTATCCACTATTGTTTGAATGTGTCCTCTGGAAGTTCACATGTTGGAAACTTAATCCTCCATACTGATAGTATTTGGAAGTGAGGCAATTGTAAGGTAATCAGAATGTTGTGAGGCTTGACCGTGGGGCCCAAGAGCATATGTGTGACTTTCTAAGAAGAGAAAGAGACCTGTTTCCATCACACAATGTTGTCTGTTCTGACAGCAAGAAGGTGTTCACCAGATAAGGTCCCTTGGTCTTGGACTTCTTAGCCTCAAAAACTGTGAACAACAAATTTCTTTTCTTTATAAATTACCCAGTTTCAGGCATTCTGTTGTAGCAACACAAAATAGATTAAGACAGAGCCCTACTTCACACTAAACAGAAAAATTAAGTCAAATGGGTCATCAACCTAAATATGAAGAGCTAAAGCTATAGAGGTCCTAGAAGAAAACACAGAAATCCATCTTTGTGGTACTGAGTTAGGCAATGATTTCTTGGACCACACAAAAGCCCAAGTGATAAATGGAAAAAGATATTAACTGGACTACATGAAAATGTAAAATTTCTGTGCACCAAAGGACTCAATGAAGCTGGGCAGTGGTGGCGCATACCTTTAGTCCTAGCACTTGGGAGGCAGAGGCGCAGAGGCACAGAGAGGTAGAGGTAGGGGCAGAGGCAGAGGCAGAGGCAGGCGGATCTTTGAATTCAAGACCAGCCTGGTCTATAGAGCAAATTCCAGGACAGCCAGGGATACACAGAGAGACCTTGTCTTAGAGGGAAAAAAAAGAGACAATGAAGAAAACAAAAGGACAATCCATAGAACAGGACAAAGTATTTGCAATTACTACTTTTGGCAAGGGTCTTCTATTCAGATACCAAAGCAAAAACAAAAACAAAAACCTCTCATACCTCAAGACTATAAGGATAGTAAACAATCCAATTAAAAATGACTAAAGGTTTAAACAGACATTTATTTAATGATTATACACAAATAGAGAATTAATGCAGAAAAGGGGATTTCAGAGCATTATTATGAAATGAAAATCAAAACCATCATGAAATACTATTTTATATTTACTAGAATTTCTATAATCAAAGGTGAACAAAAAAAGGCAAAAAAAAATGTGCTGGTGAGGATGTGGAGAAACTGCTTACATTCTTGGTGGGAATACAAAATGGTAGAGGCACCTGTACAAACAATTTTTCCTCAGAAAAGTTAAATATAGATATTATAAGACACAGTGATTCTATTAAGGAGAGAAGAAGACATATTCACATAAACACTTCCACACAGACATTTAAGAAAATCTGCAAAAATATAAAAACAATTGAAATGCTTATCGACCAACCAATGGATAAACAAAACACAGAATATCTGTACAATAGAGTATTATTTTGTAAAAAAAATAACATATACAACACCACAGATGAACTTGGAAAACATTTTTTTGTGCATGCACATATGGAGACCAGAGGTGAATCTTGTGTGTCTTACTTTAGGTGCCACTCACCTCATTTTTGAGATAGGATCTTTCACTGGCCTAGAGCAAGTAAGCTAGGCTGGCCAAGCCATTATTGAGGCCCATGAATCAGCCTATCTTTCCTTTCCCAGTGGACAGAATACAAGTGTGTACGACAATGCCGGGGTTTTTTTTTTTTTTAAATGGGTTCTTGGGGTTGAACTCAGGTCCTCCTCATGCTTGTACAGTAAGTACTTTACTGACTGAGGCATTTCCTTAGCCCTTGGAAAACATTATTTTTAAGTGAAAGAAAGCCAGTGCAGTATATTACATGGAATTATTTTTTTTCTTTTTGAGACAGTCATATGTAGACTTGGCTGGCTTGGAGCTTACTATGTAGACCAGGCTGCTCTTGAACTCACATAGATCTGCCTGCTTCCGCTTCCCATGTGCTGGGACTAAAGGGACACACTACAATGCTTGGCTATACAGAATCATTTATATGGACTATGGGGGTGGGGGAGGAGCAGGGAGGGAAATACTAGGAACTGACTACTAATGAGTATGAAGCATCTTTAGCAGGAGGCAAGGAGAAAAAGTTTCAAAGACTGATCATGATGATTATTGCATACCATCATGAATATACTACAACCACCCTTCAAAAAGTTAAATTTTATGGTATGTAAAATATATTTCAATAAAGTTGTGACAAAAAAGATGGAAGTAGGCAGAGTGTATAGCTTAGTGGTAAAGTGAATGCTTAGCATTTGAGATGGTTCAATTCTCAGCACCAGAAATATGGGACAGAAAAGATGGGAAGTAATAAGAGAACATTTTTGTGTATTAATGCTGTTTTATATAGAATTTAAAACTGGTGAAGAGCTGTCCAGGCATAGTGGTGCACACCTTTAATCTCAGCACTTTGTAGACAGAGGGGGAGCTCAGTGAGTTTCAGAACAGCCAGAGCTGCAAGGTAAGACCCTGTCTTGGGAGAAAAAAACAGAGAGAGAATACAGGGCTTTTGAAAAATAGAAGTGGAAAGATTAGATTTTAATGACAGCAAGAAATGATTAGTACATAATAACAGAGAAGACAAGGTAAATGAATTCACATGGTATATGGCAGATGGTGGGGATTTAGGAACCTCCTTTCCTCTTTTTGTGAGACAGCATCTTGCTCAAACTTTTGTACCCTGACTCTGCCTGGAAACTTGTGGTTCTCACGCCTCAGTCTCATGAATGAGAGACTTTTTTTTTGAAAGCTTTACATTTTAGGTAAGCAACAGGCCTGAGCACGAGGACACGGAGATTCCAGCAGAGAGAAGGGGGCACAGAACTGAGAAAGAGCATCTATGGGGATATTAAAATCACCTATAGTTAGCCTGGAAGGGTATGCAGGGAAAAAAGTGGGTGGCAGTGACTAGCATTGTAGATAGGCTTCTGACTAGCATGTGCAAGGTTCTGAATTACAGTACTAGGGAGGAAGGGAAGCGAGAGTTCATGCGGTCAAATTCTAGGAATGAGGAGTGGCAGGGGCAGCTGTTTGTCATGTGTATGTACAACTAACAGAGGGGCAGTGGATAGTTAAGGTTTGAGATGGAGTAGCTTACTATAAATAAATCACTTATTAATTATACAGAAGAAAAATAATAGGTTTGGGGCAGTGCTCATCATTCCTGGATTCCATCCTTGGCAACAAACACAAAAGCAACCACATAGAGTTTGGGTCCAGCATGAGGGCTTTATTGGGCAAATGTGTTTGCTGCCATGTCTCAGAACCTGAGTTTGATCCCCAGAGCACTCATCGGGTATAGAAAGAACTGATTCCCACAAGCTGTCCTCTGACCTCCACATATGTGCTGTGTGTGTGGCATGTGTGTACCCATACACACAATAAATGAATAGCTAAATAAATGCAATATAAGTACAGTAATGTGTTGCTTAACAGCAGATACATTCTAAGTAACTCACTGTTCATTTTAAAGGGTCTTATATTCTACCAACTGAGCTAGACTGGGAATAATATACATCAATTTTTTTTTCTAACCAGGCCCTGACCCTGCTTAGCTTCTGAGATCAGATGAGGTCAGTCTTGTTCATGGTGATGCTTTTCTAAGTGTTCACTTTTATCAGCATGTACTTATATAAACCAATGTGTATGATGTCACTAGATGATTAATCTTATGAGACCAGCGCTGTATTTTCAGTTCGTTGTTGACCAAAACATTGGATTCAGCATATGAATGTAACTATCGTGAAGGAACCCTGCAGGCATCACATTGAACAAGAAGTCAAAACAAACAAACAAACAAAAATGTCAGGAGCCCATCTAGGATAGGTTAAGGCTACCAAGTGGTCTTCCTGGAGGTGGCCCAACATTTTTGCAGTGGTCTACAATGGGTGAACTCGATGGCAAGGTTACAAAGAGAGTTCATTTCAGGATTGTTTCTTGCAGCTGATAGGCCTTCCCTCTCGTTATTAAATTAATATAATAATCCCTGGGCATCAACCTACCCTATTTCCTGCAGATTTCCTGCAGATCAACATAAAGATGAACTTTCAAGAATTAATGCTGTTTAGATGAGTTAATGATTCTATAGAATTCCTAATTTTATTCAAATAATTTTAGGAAGAAAGTTTTAGGAAATGGTCTTAGTCGCTTTGCTAGAAAGATGTAACAAGGTTAGAATCAAGAATAGAATGTGCCCACTCCTCACAATAGTAAGTAAAGGCTGCATAATAAGAAATAAAATGAGCTTTCATAATCACACTAAAAGGAGAACTAGGCTTGGGATAAATTTATGTTCAAGTAAAAGCATTCAAGTCCAAGGATAAAGTCAAAGGTGCGCACTATGATAAGGCAAGGTCAGGTAAAAACTATTGCTTTGAACTTAAAATGAGCATATAGAATTTAACACTGCTTTGAACTTAACATCAACATCCTTCTGTAACTCCAATATTATTTAATGTTCTATCTCTGAGGTAATTTTCCAAAGAACTTTTTATCTAAGAAGGTATAAAAAGGTCAGAGAAAGGAAAGTTATTGGTTGGATGGTTTGGCTTGGGGGGCTCTGCCCCATCCATCCATCCATGGATTGTATATGTCTGCTTGTCTATATGTACATATGTAAGTGTATGTGTGCATGTAAGCATGCATGAATACTTAAGTATATGAGACAGGTGGTTGGGCCCAACAAAAATGTGAATGTGTTAATGTGCAAATGAGAATGTGAATGAGAATCTAAATGTATAGTGTATAAATGTATATGTGTCTGTGCATAGCTGCCTGGATAATGCATCTTAATTCTTTTCCTTTCCTTCCTTTCTGGTTTGCAAAGAGTTAACCAGCCTAGCATGAGAGGCTTCTGGCTGCCTGGACAGAAAAGGGAGCAATTTCCCCTGCTGCTAGGCAACAGGTATTAATTGCCCAAGGCAGTGGTTTTCAACCACAGAATAAGCAAGAAAATTTTTAGGACATTTTAGAAGTTATCAGCAAGCATTCAGTATAGTTAGAGAGCTAGAAGGCTAGAGACCATCAGTCTTTAAAGCTACCTCTGAGACCATCAGTTTTTAAAAATATGTCCAATTCTGTGTCCTACTTCAAACCATTCCAGGTCGTGCTAGTTCCCAGTCAACAAAACAAAACACAAATATTAGGGCAAAATGTTATCATGTCCCTCCAGATATAACAACAAACAGGTGACACATCTTCTGGTATTCATGCCTAAAATGCAGACTTTAATATAACCGCAACAAAACTTACACAAACCTGAATTCTATAAAATAATTGGCCAGGATACTTAAAAAAAACATCAAATTCAGCTGGGAGTGGTGGCATGCCTTTAATCCCAGCACTCAGGAGGCAGAGGCAGGTGAATCTCTGTGAGTTTGAAGCCAGCCTGTTCTACATAGTGAGTTCTAGGACAACCAGGGCTATGTAGAGAGATCCTGTCTTAAACAACAAGAAATATAAAAGTCAAAGTAATGAAAGAGAAAAAAGACTAAGAGAACTGTTCTAGATGACGAAACATGAGTGAATGACAATGTTATCTAATTTAGGTAATTTGACTGAAGTATATATTGAAACTCTTCCAAAAAGTTTGAAAATTTGAAAGTTTAAAAATTCTGAAAACACAGGCTGGAGAGATGGCTCAGAGTTTAAGAGCACTTGTTGCTCTTGCAAACCACCTGTAACTCCAGTTCCAGGGGATACTTTGTCCTCTTCCGGCCTCTGTGGGCCATGCATTCACATGCCGGCAAAACACATAAAAAAATAAATATCTTAAAAAATACGAAAACACAGCCAGGCAGAGTGGTTGGTGCATGCCTTTAATCCCAGCACTCAGGAGGCAGAGACAGGTGGATCTCTGAGTTCCAGGACAGCCTGGTCTACAGAGTGAGTTTCAGGACAGCCAGGGCTACACAGGGAAACCTTATCTTGAAAAACAAAACAAACAAAAATGAAAGCATAGGGCTGTGGAGATGGCTCAAAGATTGAAAGCACCTGTTGTTCCTTCAGAGGACCTCGGTTCAAATCCCAGCATCTATATGGTGACTCATAACCATCTATAATCCCAGATCCCGAGGCCTGATGCTCTCTCTTCTGACCTTTTTCTGCAACAGGCACAGACACAGTGCATGTACATACATAATGGCTAAATACTCATACATACGGAAAAATGAATGAATCTAAAAAAAAAAAAACAAACTAAAAATCTTTCTGAAAACAGGACTTGGATATAGCTCAGTGGTGGAGTGCTTGCCTAGCATGTGAGAGAACATGAGTTCACTCCCCAGCACTGGAAGTAATCAGAAAACAAAAATGGTTAAAAACAAAAGAAAGGAAATACGTGGAAAGGGCAATTAGAATCAAGGATACCTACTCCTACCCTTCACACAGTGGAGTATTAGAAGGCTTCAAGGGTGGGCAAGAGTGTTCAGTGGAAAGCCAGATAGATCACTGTTTAAGTCAAAGAGTGTTTGGTGGGGTGGGAATTTCTAACTGGCACGATCATTGGAGAACATTACTGACATTAGTGGGCATCTACCAGAGATGCCCAATGTTTTGCAGTGCACCAGACAGCACCACATAACAAAGAATTGTTCTGCATCCATACAACTTTAGACTGACCCACCAAACCATTATTTAAGTTTAAAGACGTCTGCTTATTCATTTCTAATTTATCCACTTGAACAACATTTAAAGAAAGCCTGTAGTATTTAGGTACTACAGCCCTATCAGTAAGTGAAAAAAGAAAAAGACAAAAACCCTTTCCCTTTCCTAGAGCTTACAACTGAGTGGATAATTAGACGACAAACTACAAACACAATAGAAGTAAATAACATACAGCCATACACTGTATAATGAAGTTATGGTCAACAATGGCCCACTTAAATGATGCTCATCCCATGAAATTGTATTGTCTGGTGATGTCACAAAGGTCTTAGTTTGAGTAAGCACTCTATATTTTTGCACAATGACAAAATTACATAATGATACTTTCCTAGGGTTGTATTCCCATTGTTAAGCAACACATAACTGTCCTATGTAAGAAGATGGAATGCAATGGGAACCAATAAAGTTGGGTTAGTGTTCAGACTCGGATGGATTTTTTAAGTAGGATTGTCATAGTAGACCTCAACAAGAAAATGACAACAAAACAGAAACCTGAGGAAAGTGAGGGAATGAGACCTGTGGATAATTTGGGGAAGAGTATTCTAAAGGGAGGGAAAGGCCTAATACAACTCCCCTCTAGGCATAAGTTGCCTAATGCAAATAACCTTAAGTAGGCTATTATAGGTGAAATGGAGTAAGGGGACAGAGTGGAAGGAGGTAAGGCTAGAGGAGTTACCGAACAAGGATATTCGTTTATACTTACTTTTTCTAGAAATCTAGCAATCATACACAAAGACATATATACATTCTTTTATTTAGAACTTTATGAAGAATTACTCATCATTTATGGAAAAGGAACTATATCCTATGGTTTCTGAGTCACCACCCAATCATACACATATAGCTATCACATGCACAAGTCACATACATGAATTAATGTGTAAAGTTATTTCTTTTAGTGAAGTTCTATCAAAGCATTTACGTATTGAAGTGCATACTCTTTTATTATAAATTTTTCTTCAGCCCCAGCACTCAGGAGGCAGAGTTCAAGGCCAGCCTGGTTTACAAAGTGAGTTCCAGAACAACCAGTGCTGTACACAGAGAAACCCTGCCTTGAAAAGCAAAAACAAACAAACATACAAAAATAAAATTTTCTCCATTATATTACAATTAAAGTGTCATTATAAGCTGTGGGAGGATTGCGTATGTAGAGTCTACTTTTTATGCTCTTCATTAAAAAATAGTGAAGGAGGCAAACTATACATTATAGACTATTGGATCTATAGTTGTCAGAATGACAAAGGTATAGCAAGAATATTGAAAAGTTAGGGTAGGAATGTGAAGAGATTTGTGATACTTGACAGTGAGTTTCAAAAGACCGGATCTAGAAGGATTCCTGGATGAGGACAGAAAAGATGCCCAGGGCTACACGGGGATATAATTAGAAGATCATTGGACTATCTGTGGTGAACAACATTACTTAATGGCGATTAAACTGTTTTGTGGCCCTGGTGGTGGTGCATGTCTTTAATCCCATCACTTGGAAGGCAAAGGCAAGTGGTTCTCTGTGAGTTCAAGGCCAGCCTGGTCTACAGAGTGATTTCCAGGACAGCCAGGGCTGTTATACAGCAAAACCCTTTCTTGAAAAAAAAAAAAGAAAATGTTTTGTGGGGAGGGGTGGGGGACCAAGTCAGTGTTTTACATTGTTACCCAGGTTTGCTTTGGACTCACTATATAGCTGAGGCTGGTCTTGAACTTGTGGCAATCCTCCTGAATGCTGTGAATATAGTCATGTACCACAGTCAAAGCTGGCTAAAAAGAAGTTTAATATAATTTTCTCCTCATCCTTGGTGTTTCTACCTGTTTAACAGAGAAGGTGGCGGAGCAGAGGGCTCTCTCCTCAATGACACTTACAAGTAGCTCAAGACCAGGCTCCAGTTTTGTTCCCTACCTTTGGGCCACTCTCATTGTTGTAAAGATTGCACCTCCAACCACATTAGGGATAGGAGAGTTAGGTTCAGTGTGGAAAGTGAGAGGACAGAAATATTCAAAAAAGATCCAGTGGGGAGAGGATCAGAGACAGACAAGGGTGAAAAAAAGTCAGAGACTAAGAGAATCAATATTCTTTCAATCACAATCATCATTATTTATTGAAAAAAAATTTCTAGGGACCAAGCATGCACATTGGCTCAGGCAGAGATAGACCCCCATTTGACAGATGATGAAACTGAGACCCAAATGAATAAAGCGGATAATTCAAAGTTTCACATAGCTGGTTTCAAGGAGTCAGGTAAGGATTAGGCCTCCTGAGTCTGGGATATCTTACTATGTCTCAGAGAGAGACGGAAATACTGGGTAGAGGCAGATATGGAGTCAAGACTAGAACAGACAATCACGTGAGCAGCAGACCTGCACGAAATCTTTTTCCCAGAGACAGGGATTGGGAGGCTCGCAGAGGTTGGGCACGAGTGATGGGTTCAAGAGGGTACTACTCACCTGGGTACTGTCTGGAGAGGATGCAGGAGCACTCGCCTTCCTTTTTTGTTACGCAAAGGATCCTCCACCACCCACGGACCTAGAGTCGAAAGGCCGCCCAGGTAAAAGCGCGCCAGGTCCCTCCCCACACGCGTTCTGGGCTGTTCTCTCCCCTCCCGCCGTTTTCTTACCCACCACCCCATCTTTACTGCTTCTCTTGGGATACCTCTAGTCTCCGTAGGTTCTACAGCTGCCGCAGGAGAATGGATACCTGGCCCACAGCAAGATCTCGCAGACACACGGACGCTTCTCGCAACGCTCCACCGAAACCCTGGCAGCTTAGCGATGCTCCACCACTATCGCGGGCTCCTCAGCTCCCATTGGAGGATTGCTCTCCTGCCTTCCCTGGGATTGGTTGGAATTGGAAGCACCGATGAAAACTCCACCCTCTCGAGGGTGTGATTGGCTTATGAGCCAAGCCCTTCCGTTAACAACACTGGTCAGGAAAGGATTACTTCTCGGTTCTTTTGCAGGTCCAGTGGACTGGGCTTCCGGGGGTTGTTTGTGAACACGCAGGAAACCCTAAACCAGACTAAGCACAAATCACTAAATAGAATTATTACTTTCGTGACGTCTTCTTTCCTTCTTTCTGTAGTCACATTGCCCTTACATCATTTTGCTTAGAGACACTGCGACTCTGCTTCCAGTTTCCTATAGCTCCACACCCACTTGTAGGAGTTTCTGAGCTAGGTTTCTGTCTTTCCCAGTAAGCATTGTTCCTAATTCCATACATGGAGAATAAGGTAATCCAACTTTATAGCCCTGGCTGACTCGCCGTGTAAACCATGGAGAATAAGGTGATCCAACTTTGTAGTCCCTGGCTTGACTCGCCATGTAAATCGCCTGCCTCTGCCTCCTGCGTGCTAGGATTAAAGGTATGAACCATTTATTTCATTTTTTAATTAGGTGTGGTCAGTGTTCAAGTAAAAGAAGCTATGACCTAAAGAGGCAAACTTGATGAGACATTGGTAGTATAGTGGCGAGCATACCTGCCTTCCAACGAGGCAAACTTACTGGCCTGAAATTGTGCAGCAATTATTTAGAATAAAATCCAGCTCTCTTGTCTTCTAAAGGAAAGGTATTTAAGAAGGAAAGGAAGACAGGAAGGCTCATTCTATTAACAAATTTTAAATTTGGTAGCACAGACCCTCCAGGAGAGTCTGGGGGTATAGCTTGGGGGCAGGGAGGAATAACTTGGATGGGAATGACCCCTCTCTGTTTAGCAAAATTTAGCATGTTTTAAATAAAGGATGTAACTCACTGTGACACTAATAGTAATATTGGTGATCATTACCAGTAGCAATCAGAGAGATTTGTCCATCACAGTATAAAGTTGCAGCACTTTCAAATATGTAATCTCTGAAATATATAATCAGTGTTTTAAAATCATGATAATAGGGAGCCAGAGAGATAACTCCATGGTTACAAGTGCTTGCTGCTCTTGTAGAGAACCTGAGTTTAGTTGCCAGCATGAATGTCAGTTGCCTGTAACTCCTTCTCCAGGGGATCAGATATCTTCGTTTGGCACACACCTTTGCATAGCACACATGAGTGCATGCACAGCAGCATATACACATATACACACATAAATAAAAATAAAATGAATCTAAAATCATGATAATCATTGTAGTCTTTAAACCAAAGCATCCTATGATTTAATGGATTAATGAGCAATACATATATGACTCTAGCACATTTTTGTATTTTAATATTTCAATAGTTGGCTTTCTAATTCTAGATGTGATTTTAAAAGATTTTTTTTTGTGAGAAGAGGTTTATAGACTTCACTAGGTCACAAAAGAAATCATTGACGCAAAAATTGAACTTGATCTCTTAGTTCCAACAGGACAGAGACATTTTGTTTGTTTGTTTTCTTGCTGTATTCCTATTAGTCTAGTATGAAACACATAGTTGGTACTCAATGAAATGTGTATTAATAAATATTTGAGAGCAAATGCTGATTTTTTGTTTGTTTTGGCCTTTTTGTTGTTGTTGTTGTTTTGTTTTGTCACCTAAGGAGGGATAGTCTTGAATCTAGTTTTGTCCCTGCCAATCTGACTCTGTCTACAAAAGTAAATAGCAATTTCATGACACTGGAAGATCTTGGGACCCTCACACCTAGTAGCAGGACCCTTTCTTGCACAGGTCTGTAAAATGTGAAGTCTACCAAAACAGTTTCAATGTGAGAGCATGGGGCCCACCATTATTCATTCTCCTGGTTTCTGTTTACAGTCCTAGTTAATAATTCTCATGTTTTCTGATGCTTGCTATATGCTATATTTTAGAGCTAGGTTTGACCTTAAAAAACACTCTAACCTTCTTTTTGAAGGTCCAGGCTGAGAAAAGAGGGTACTGGTAGCAAGATGTCACTCTGGGTGAAGAACTTTCTCTTGTCCTATACTTCAGCTCAGAGCATGAGCACTCTGGCCAACCGTGTTAGTTCCAAAATGGGCATTTAAGTGTGTTCCAGAAGACCAGGGTCCTTTTGGGGTAGGGTGGCTAAAGAAGAGACTCAAATGCCAGAATGATGTGTGGAGGATTTGACTTTTGGGGAGAATATGATGCAAAACTAGACTTCAAAGACTAGTTTCATGCTTGCTGACAGGAGCCTGGTATAGCTGTTCCCTGAGAGGCTCTGCCAGAACCTGACCAATACAAATGCAGATACTCACAATCAACCATTGGACTGAGCACAGGGACCCCAATGGAGGAGTTAGGGGACGGACTGAAGAAACAACCCCATAGGAAGAACAACAAAAACAACTAACTGGATTCCCCAAAGCTCCCAGGGATTAAACCACCAACCAAAGAGTACACATAGAGGGACCCATGGCTCCAGCTGCATATGTAACAGAGGATGACCTTGTCGGGGGGCATCAATGGGAGGAGAGGCCCTTGGTCCTTTGGAGGCTCGATGCCTCAGTTTAGGAGAATGCTAGGGCAGTGAGGCAGAAGTGGGTGGGTGGGGAGCACCCTCATAGAAGCAGGAAGGAGAGGGGATGGGATAGGAGGTTTGAGGAGGTGAAAGCGGGAAGGGGATAACATTTGAAATGTAAACAAATAAAATAACCAATAAAAGCAAGCAAACAAACAAACAAGACTAGCTTCAAAGCTAGACTCAGTCCTGAGATCTTGAACAGGTTGCTACTCCCGAGCTAATTTTTCCAGAATAATTGGGCTAAAGTAGTAATTGGGAGGACTGAGACCTGTAAAAGGTGGTCTTGAATTCTAGGCTCAAGCAATCTTGTTGCCTTGGCCTTCTGACTACTTACAGGTGCGCAGCACCATGCCTGGCTAAGGTATTTCTTTTTCCCTTCTATCTCTCAGTCCTGTTTACTTAACTCTGACAAGGTGAGTCAAGATCAGAATCAGAATCATCAAAATCTCTATCTTCTCTTCAAAACATTATCAAGAACATTTAAAAAAAAAAACAGGGCTAGAAACATGGCTCAGCGGTTAAGAGCACTGATTGCTCTTCTGAAGGTCCTGAGTTCAAATCCCAGCAACCACAAGGTGGCTCACAACCATCCATAAAGAGATCTGATGCTCTCTTCTGGTGCGTCTGAAGACAGCTACAGTGTACTTACATATAATAGATAAATCTTTGGGTCGAAGCGTGTGAGGCTGACCAGAGCGAGCAGAGGTCCTGAATTCAAATTCCCAGCAACCACATGATGGCTCACAACCATCAGTACAGCTACAGTGTACTCATACATAAAATGAGTAAATGGATAAATTAAAAAAAAAGAATAAGTAGATCGAATTCTAAGATCTAGCATTCAAACCGTATCAAAGAAGAGGCCCGGAAAGGAGAGGGGCCTTGTCAAGGATCCCACAGCAACTGGGCATCAGCTCTACTCCTTTATTTTCTCTCCCCATAGGTAAAGGCTGTCAATTCCAATATCCTAAAAGCTGTTATTGAACAGGGAGATGCATTGTGCATTAGAATTCCAATTAATTTATGTAGTCACTTTTCTCTCAAGTAAGAGTAGTATAATTCCTCATTTTTTTATTCTTTAATTTTTTTTTTTACAATTCAGTTTTTATCCCCCTCCCAATCCACCCTCTGACTGTTCCACATCCCACATTTCCTCTCCCTGATAATTCCTCATTTTTTAAGCATGGCTGCACTTAGCTTTTCTTCAGAGCAGGGACAAGGGAGCAACAGTAATTTTAGAGTAGAGAAACCTGGTAGACATTACCTTGGCCAGGTGATCAACGTTAACATCTACAATGATATCATATTGATAGTTATGTACCTCTGGTGTGATGTGATGGAAAGGGTATGTTATATTTGTGGTCTTCCTCCCTTAAACCCATTATGCCCTTTGAAAAGTAGAAATCATCAGATAATTCTCACTCAGAGGACATTCTACCAAATATTTCTGTGATGTTGACAACTCCAGGGCATCAAAAATAAGGAAACTCCGAGAAAGTGCCATAACCAAGAGAAATCTAAGTAGACATGATGCTTAAATGGAGTGTGGTGTTCTGGATGAGAACTAGAGACAGAAAAGGACCACAGATTAAAACTAAGGAAACCTTAAGAAGATACAGACTTGGGACAATCATAATGTGCTGATGATATTGGTTCTTTAACTGATAAGAGAAACTGCTGTGAGGTGCTCCAGACTCCTCTAATTTTTTTTTGCAGTATTTCTTTCAAATCTAAAACTTATAAAAAGATCTTTTAAAAAATCTCCAAATTCCTCCACCCCATACCACTCTCATTTGAGGTACAGATAACCCTGTTTCCACACTGCTTTCCTTCAATGCTCCTGGCAGTCAGCAGAGGGCATTTTTTAAAAGGCAAAACTGAGGAAGTCATCCTGCAAAATAAAATAAGACTTTCAATGCATAGTTTGGGAGATATATTGAAAAAAAAACACTAGGCTGTTCACTTAAAATACACCTTTGGGGCTATGGTTTAATGGTTAAGAGTACGTATTGCTTTTCCAGAGGTCCAAAGTTTCGTTCCTAGAGCACCATCAGACGTCCTCTTTGCATTCTTGGATACCCGCACTATCCTACGTACACACACATATACACAATTTAAATGGGGGGGGGGGCTGAAGTGATGTTCAGTGGATGCAAGTGTTTACTGCTCTTGCAGAAACCCCAAGTTCGGTTCCCAGCATTCAAATGGCAGCTCACAACCATCTGTAACTCCAGTTCCAGAGGATCTGATGTCCTGTTTTAACCTCTATGAGCATCAGGCACGCAAGTGGTACAGACACATATACATACATGCAGGCAACACCCCCCCACACACACATGATACACTCAAAAATAAATATATCTTAAATAATAAAAATATTTAAAGCTTAATCATCATCATGATCCAGTGGTGAATATGGTAAACATTTCTGGTGTCTGTTGTAGTAAAGTTATTGTATCTCAGGTTTAGCCCTCACCAGTCTTTTCAAGGTCTCTTAAATTAAAACTTGCCTTTCAGATGCCCAGGTCTTAGCCTATCTCACCACACGACTACATAGTAATTTCTTTTGTCTTTTCTGTTATCTTCAATGCAAACTCCACGACTCAGGCCATTTTTTCTCACGCCTTCCTCAAGGACATCTGGCCCAGGGCCAGGAAGGAACCCTGCACCCCCTCCCTAAGCACTTCGGCGTGACTCAGTTACGCTGTCTAGACTGCTGTCGTGACTTAAAAAAAAAAAAAACAACTATATGTGAACAAGAAAAATAGCTCCTCCAACCCAGTTCTAAGTAGGCCTGAAAAAATGGTTTGACGCACTATAAATGAACAGATGAATCACCAAATAGATGGTCTAGGCCGCAGGACCTCTCTGCGCATGCGCCAGAGGAAAGGCGTGGGAAGCACTTTTCCTAACTGGGTTTCTTAGGTCTCGGAGCGTGGGGAGTGGGGGGCGCCCTCAACCTCGCCCAGTCATTGGCTAGGATGGCCCGCATTGGTCTGACGCAAGGCTTCTGCAGTCTCGCGGAACTCTACTACGCCAGTGAAACCGTTTGGTACCACCATGGTGCCAGGGCGTTTCCTACTGGCTAAGCGATGGCGCAACGAGGCGGACAAAAGACTCCAAGACGCACTTTGAATTTGCTCAATTTTATTAGGCTCGTCTAGGGTCACGGGGGAAAAGGGCGGGGCTTCTGGGGAGCAGGAATACCACAAAGGCGAAGCTGCCTTGCAAAGACACTGAGGCGAGCTAGCAGTCAGGGCTATTGAAGGGAAGAAACTCTGTTGAAGGGAAGGCTGGAGAGAAACTCTGGGGAAGGGGGTGGTAGCAGAGTCTGAGGCCACAGTGCAGTTGTGATGAAGGCCACAGCGGCCCTTCTCGCTTAGAGATAGGATGTCCACGCAGCATGGAGAGAGGGTCTTGGGCCTAAGCTCACGAGAAGGGGGCTAGAGGGGCCCTGACCAAGGCATCACAATAAATAAGATTAGCAGCACACAGAAGCCTGCAGTGGAGGAGGGCCGAAGGGGAGGGTGACCCCTCCTCCAAATAAGAACTCTGCAATTACTAAACCATAAAAATAAACTTTAAACCCGTGTAATAAGTCGGTCTCCCCCCAGAAGTGCAATATGGGGCCGCACAGCCCTAGCTGAAGAGGAGGGCAAATGGGATAGGGTATAGGGGTATATATAGAGAGCCCCTAAAGGGCAAGATGTTTATCCGATTTTCCCTTTCTTCCCCAGGCTAGCCCAAGCTTTTGGGACCAGCAGCACTTCCTGGACATCAGAATCTTCAGAGTTCACTTCACTTCCTTCCTGCCCGTAGATTCGTTCATCTTCATAGCTGTCCTCACTTAGTTCACTAGCTGTGAAGGAGAAAGGACGACACAGGGGAAGGTGGTTGGACGGCCCTTGAAAAGTGAACAGAACAAATAGCTGTGGCTTTTGAGGGCCTGGGACCATTAGTCACCAGTGCCTCTGTTTGGGACCGGGAGGGAGAGAGGGGAGAGAAAGTGCCACTGAGATTGTGCTCATACCCAAGGTTAGAAGAGGGAGGGAGGCAGGAAGGCAGGAGGGCAGGCATTCATCTTTGTCAGGTCAAAACTGATACGTTCCTTTCTCCTGCCCCCACACTCCTCAATGTGCTTCTCTTTCTGAGGGAGGCCTTGGCCTTATTCTTATCACAGTTATTTTTTGCACCTAGTGTGACCCAAACATAGACTGTAGTCTGCCTTTTTCAGTCTTGTTTCCTACCCCCACTCCACTCCAGAGCTAGGCAGCTTTGCCTCCCATCTTTGGAGAAAAGAGATGGTGTCAGATGGGAGGCAAAGAAGACTGACATTCCTTTAGTTTCCCCAGCCTACCCAGAAATATGTGTCTGTGGCTCCTCCCTCGCTGCACACTTTCACCCTTGGTGCCTTGCTCAAACCTTCAGAAGTGGCTGGGTTTCCTATCTCTGCCACCTACCCCTGGGGCTCACCTCTCCTCTGTCTGCCCATAGCCAGGTTCAAATGAGTTCTTTTCCCAGTCTTCCAGGTCAGAACTAAACCTGGGAGTCAATTTCAATATTGCATTATCCCTCAAGACTTCCATGTGCAGTTTCCCAAATGTATACAGGATTGGACAAAGAACATGTTTTGTGGTCAAGAGGTTTGGGAAATGCAGAGCTCTGCAAAGTGAAATTGGACTTTTCAAGGCAGAATTCTTAGAATGTGTGGAGGGTATTTATGCATTATTTGCCTAACACAGTTGCTCAACAAACTCTTCCGAGAAAAGCAGCTTTCAGAATGAGTGAGGGGTTCTCTGATAATCTTGGAAGCCTTGCCCAACATTGTGTTGCTAATCCATGCCGTGGAGAAGGCTGGACATTAGCAGCACTACCTTTCCCTAGCTCTCCTGCTCCTTTCCCACTCCTTTAGGTGAAATTAACTGCCCTGTCCTCTGAGTGGAGAGAGCACACATCGTTAACCTCACCACCACTTGCCCAAAGAAGCCTGGGTATCCTCAGAAGAGAAAGGAAGGGGGAGGGGCCTATATCTCACCTTCCTCACTGGTCTCTTCCTCTTCCTCCTCAATTGAGTCTTCAGAGATGAGTTCTACCTCCTCCTCATACTCATCCCGGTTGGTGCGGTTATCCAGAGCCTTGTCAAAGACTTCGGTGCCATTCCTATAGTATCTAATGTCCCTGTCATCATCACTGCCCTCATTGTCACCCTCATTGTCATCATCATCACTGCCCTCATTGTCCCCCTCATTACCATCATCATCTTCGTCATCACTGCCCTCATCTCCATTATCACTATCACTGCTGTCTTGGATATTAGTAACCTGCTGGTTGTCACCTTCTAGGGTTTTGTTGTCACCATCAGCTTTCTCGTTGTTGGAATCCTCACTGTCATAGGTATTCTTTTCCTCTGGGTCATCATGGTTGTCATCTGGACTTGTGGCACCGCTCCCTTTGTTGTCAGTGATCTTGGTGTTATAGCCATCATTGTGGTCAGGATTCTCACTGTCGCACAGGGTCTCATTGGCATCGGTTACCTCATTATCAGTAGTCTCAAAGTAGTCGGTGGTCTCCATGAAGTCAGAGATCTTGATGTCGTGAATGGCCTCATTGTCAGTGATCTCATCAATTTCTGAGGTTTCACTGAGAATGTCTTCAATGGCATAATGGTCATGAGCATCTTCCATGATCACCATTTCATACTGATTCTTGGCTCTACTGTGGGCAAGTTTAGAACTTAGTATAAGGTTAATGGGAGTAACTGGGAAGGCAGTAGGGTACTAGGATTTTTAAGAAGTGGGGAAAGTCCCATTGTCACTTCTGCAGATCACTGCTCATTTGTAAACAATGTATTCATTGGATTACCTCAGTGGTCCCCTGTGCCTCTATAAATCCTGTGTGACACTAGCTTAGTCTCTGCCTTATTTAGAAACAACCCACCCCCAAACCTCTCAGCCACCATTTCTCTCATCACCTTTCCTTCCCTAGTTGCTTCTTTCTGCTTGTTCTGTAGCCACCTCGTCTCATGTAGTAGCGTACTGGGTTAACCCACAGGTCGTTCTTGATGATCTGTTGAGGGGTGGGGAGGGGGAGATCGAAAAGGGCCATAAGTATAAGTCCTAGAACCCACTCACAACTTCTCAGGCACTCAGGGGCAAGTCTTGAAAGGTTTTCTCTGGCAATGCCAGGAGGGGCCCCACCTCAGCAATTCTGTCAGCTTCTGGGAGGCTGTGATTGGAAAACCAGTTGAAGAAGCTTTCTCTGGTGTCATGGCTCCTGCGATTATAGGCCTGGGGTTCCTGGCCCCGGTGCCAACGTATTGGAGTAGAATGAGACACCAACCGGCCTAGAAGAAGAGGAAGAGATACAGAAGGAAGGGGAAATGATAATAGAGGGGCCACAGGTTTATTCTGGGACTACCACTTACCTGAGCGGTTGCGCTGGAACTCCTTGACGATCACCATGTTTGTAAAGTATGGGTTTGTCTGGAAGTACAGCTTCATTTTGTAGCCCATGGAGATATGTCTGAGGTCCTGGACCTGCTCAGGGTAGGGGTAATAGTGGTATCTGTCCCTTCCAGGGCCCTTCCCACCCACCCCCTCACCTCCAAAGACCAGATTCCTTGGCTTTCCTCCTTGGCCTGACCTGAAGATTGGTCAAGTAGCGGAAAATGTCTTTATCACGTTGGTTGATCAAGATTGAAATTCTGGGGTGGTTGAGGAACTGATGAGTGGAGCAGTTTAGGTCAAGGATTAACTGTTCAATGCCAGGGAGGGCAGAGCAAAACAGGCTGAAGTAAGAGGGATCCTTCTGTGCTTGAGTGATGTCTGTGGAGGAGGTGAGAGCTTATGCAATGGTAAACCTCAGTATTAGGGAGCCTTGTCATGCTTCATATTTGCTGTATGTCTAGATGCTAGGGATCTCTGACCATGTCCATGTGTTTCTTGTGCTTATGTTTACAAAATACTGTGTGTCTGGGAGCTGAAAGCCCAAGTCTACGTAATGATGCCCATTTGCCTCGTGTCTAAATATGGAAATTATGTATCTACATGATACCCTGTGCCTGACTGCTGAGAGCCTGTGATCATGTGACACTTTTTATCATGGGCCAAGTGTATATATATTTATCTAAATACAAATGTTAAACCTGTGCATTTCAAATGTTACATACATGTTTCCCTGGGGATGAGCTCAACAGTCACCAATAGTGGATTGGTTTCTTCCTGTTCTACCTTTCCCTTCATTTAACCACTTGAGCTCCATAACCAAGTGGCCTTTCTCCTGATTCTTCAGGGTTCCATCCCATTTCCATCCTCTCCCCTCTAATGGAGAGGACGGTAGACAGATTTGAGATTTCTAGGTATCTAAGCAGAGACCCAGGCTTACGGAGCCTTGTGTGGTTTGAACACGCTTCCTGAAGAGCTTATGTGCCCTCCCTCCTTAGTCAGTTCATTACCTGTATCTCCCCTCCTCCCCTCCTTTCTCTATCTGCTGTTCTGTTTATGGGCTGTGTGCCTTCTCTGTTACCCCTCCCTCTTTTACTGTCTGGGATCCATTTTCTTTTTAAATGTTACGATGCTACTCTTTTCCCTCTGCAGTCTAGTTTTAGACGAGATTCTGCCCTCTTGCCATCCCTCTTCCGCTTTTTCTAGAATCTTCGAATGGGGATTCATCATTCCCATCTCTGACCCTCCCCCAAACCCCTTGTTTATCTTCTGCACATCTCCCCTTCAGTCATGGGCTTCTGGCCCATGCATACTGATGAGAAGGATACTGCTTTGACCCAGAAGCCTGGGATATGCTGGATGATGAGGTCTCTGCGCTCCAAAAAGGGTCTTCGCATCTGGATGAATTTGCGTTTGAGACGCAAGAAGGCCTTGCCTGCCTTGATGTTCATCGCCTCCAGGTCCATCTGAATGCTCTCCAGGGCCTGCAGTATGCTTTCCATCCTCTGTGCACTCCTCTCTCTGCTCTCCTTCGCCTTCCTCTGCTTCCTCCTCCTCCGACGTTGCCGCTGCCGCCTCCTCACACTTTCCTTTTCATCCTCATCCTCATCTTCCACTATTATGATAGCCTCCTCCTTCCTCTTCGGACCAACTAACATCTGGGGCCCCCACCCTCCTAAGCTACAGGTTCCTAGGGCCTTCTCTCCAAGGCTGCTGGGCTCTGCGACCTGAAAGTCAATTGCCAGGCTTTCCCCAGAGATTTCTGAAGATGGGAGCGTTTCCATGATCCCTGTGGAAGGGGCCTCCCCGAACCCTGACTCCATCGCTTGATCCCATCCGGGACTCTCAGCACTCAGGGTGAAATACGCGCGGATCCCCCCTTCCTCAAGAATGACATAGGGCAGTGGTGGGGGCAGCGTGGGGCCCACCCCCCTCATGTCAGCCAGCACCTGTGCAGCCTCGGTTTCTTCCTGGGGTCGCGGACGCTGCTGGGGTGGAGGCAGGGGCAGTCGCTGGAGCGGTGGGGGTGGCGGGGGCGGCAGGTCGCGCTGACCGGGTTCCGAGCTGCTCAGGCGGGGGGTCTTGGCTGGAGGCCCCTCACCCGGGCGGTCCATGGTGACCGCACTCAAAGCACTGGCTCTTCTGCTCGCAGACAAGGCCGTAGCCACCAGCCACACTTGAAGCAGAGCCGCCACACCTCACGCGACCAGCTCCGCTCACCAACTCGCTCTGAGGGCCCCTCCCACAGCGCCTGCCCTACTTCTACAGCGTCAGTCGCCGAGGCCCCGCCCACTCCCTGGCATGGCGTCTGTTCTGCCCACCATTGGCTGCAGGCCTTGGAGCTGGCGGTAGCGTTCCCTCAGCCCCTGCCTTCTCTCACGCAATCAGCTTGCCAACACTACACATCATCATTTTCTAATTGGCTCCCTTCGCGCCCACCAATCATCAGGCTGACTGCCCCTCAGCGATGAGAGGAAAACTGAGGGGCGATTGGCTGTGAGGAAAGCTAGGGTAAGAACCCCCTCACCCCCATTCTTGCCATGTTTTATCCAATGGGAAAAGTACCAGTGATTCTGAAGACCACAAGACTAGACCCGGGTACCGTGGCTGGGAGTGCGCAAGCACCAGGGAACGAGATGTGCTCAAATGAAATCAGAGAGCCTCGCTATCATTCTCCCCGCCCCGCTCCCCCAAACAACTACGCACTTTTAAAATCTGTCCCTTCCCCCACCAGTTTATGCCCGTGGGGTGAGCGCTGTAGCCCCTCAGTCGCAGGCTGCCTTGAAGTGCTAGGAATTTAAGTATCTGAGGTCTTTTTGCTTTGGTGGTCAGGTTTTGACATGGCTTTTTCCATCTCTGCAAAATGGCTCCAGAAACAATCACAGATGCAAAAAGTAACTTCCACTGCGTCATAAAAAAAAAATGGTTGTGATTCAACTAATTTGCTAAATATTTCTAGAACTTTAAAACTCTTTGTCTACACATTTCTCCTCCCAGCTTTTCCAAAACGAATGCTGCTATTAACTGTACCCTAATGTTATATTTTATTTTGTTTGTGATCAGAGATGCTGGTCTTTGATGAGGCATGATGGTGGAGTTTTTGCTCTGAATCTAGAATCCACATAGCAAGTGACTTCTACTGTGACTCTAGCCAAATCACTGCCCTTCTCTGAGCTTGTTTCTTCTAAATTAGATGTTCCTAAGGAGAGGAGATAATTGCCCAATGCAGCCTTGCTGTGGTAGCAGAGGAAGGAACCTCAGAATCCATCACCAGGAGAATGGATAATATGTGATATATGTTTTAGATGGACTACTAGAATAAATTCTATGTATAGCAACATGGCTGGATTTTGCAAAAACAGAATGTTGAGTGAAAAAAAAGAAACAGAACAAGATTTATGGTACAATACTGTTTATGTAAATTAAAGCACATCAATACCATATATTTTCCACAGATACACATAAGTAAATAAATACATGAACGGTGGTTTGGAAAGACACACATTAAGTACAGAAGAGTGGTGCCTATGTGGGGTTGGGAAAGATGGGATCAGGGATGGGTGATGAAGAGGACAAAGCAAAATAATAAAAGGACCTTGCATGGGCCAATGATGATATAGTGTGCCAAGAACTGAGGAATAGGGTCAGCTCAATTCTGTGCACCTGAAATAAATAAATAGTAAATTAATTGAGTGCCTAGGGAGTAGGCCAGCTGGGTAGATCCCCAGACTTGGGCTTTTTCTTCATGTTATCTTTCCTTCTGAATTTAGTCAAAGCTGAACAAAGTCTCAGCTATATACGTGGAACCTTAAGAAGGACTTGCAGTTTAGGCTGAGCAGTTCCTCTAAAAGCCATTACATTGCAAGGGGGGGCATTTCTTACCCTCATTGCCTTCATGTTTGACCCCTCCTCCATTCCCAGTTCCTATTTCCATGGTGGTCCAATTTAAGAAATACCTTGTTTGAATTTGGGGGTGAGGACTGAATCTCCGGACATTGGGAAGAGATGGGGTTCTAAGGTGTTCTCTCCTTACCTGGTGCTCAGAAGCTGGGCCAAGGGAAGACAACCTTATAAGATGGGAGTTGGCTCTCTTGACACATACATACATGAAAAATTTCAGGTTCCATCTCCTAAGCACTCTATTTCCTGCTGCAGGCACATACTAGGTTTTGTCTCCTCTCCATCATGTGTGTGTGTGTGTGTGTGTGTGTGTACTCTATTTCTTCACATATATGTATTTGCTCACATATGTGTTCCAAGCAAGTTTTCCTCAGGGGTTCTTACCCACACAAAGTCACACAGACACACATTATCTCATTCAATCAAACCTCCCCACGTGATCATACACAGTTAGGAGACACACACACACACACACACACACACACACACACAGAAAGAGAGAACATCCAATATAACTGTTCATTTCACTTTTTCCATTTACAAAATCCAATGATGAATCCAGGCAGTTAGAAAAAGGAAACAGAGGAAAACCCTCCTGAGTCTACCCTATTTGCCCTCCCGCCTTGGTCTTTGCACCCCAGCCTTCAGAAAGGCATTCCTATCATCATCACTGAGAGAAGAGCCCCACCCCAAACACACATTCCCAGCCTCTCAGCTCCTCTGGCTTCCTTTTCCAGGGCCACTCCACAACCGGGGTCATCAATATCTCTTCTGCCTAGAGTGCCCCTTCATTGCTTTTGGGTCAAGACTTCCTCAGTTCAGGGCCTATCTTGGGGTAGAGGTGGAGATTAGGACAGGGGTTTATAAGGAAGGAGAGGGAATGGAGAGATCACTGCCCCAAACTTAGGCAAAGAGTTTCAAGTTGGCTCACCAGTCTGTAGAACTGGCCTTGAAGTAAGCCCAAAGTGGTCTTTGTCCATGGAAAAGAGGCTTGGGACCTTCCACCTTTGAAATTCGGGTGTAGTCTGCTCCACTTTGGGCATAGGTAAGAGTGGATGGAGAAAAAACTTCTGGGAAGGATGCTTGGGGCCCAACCAAGGAGGAGCTCAAGGACTGTGAGGCTAGGAAGGGACAAAAAGAGGTCAAGCAGGAATGGACTCAATTCCACAGTACCTTGAAGTTTGTATAACTATTGGTTACCAAGGGCCCCCAAGGAATTTTCATTTTAGGGGGAGTAGTGTGAACCCAAGAGACAATTGTGGGGTTGAAATTAGCTCTGACCCCATCGTCTGTACTCCAGCTACTCTGCAGAGTTCAACTATCTCCCTATACTTCCATGGATGACTTTCCCTGTCAGCATATACCCACATCATCCCTAGTGGGGACTAAAATGGATATATATTCCTAGGAGGAAAGGTTAGGGGAGCCAGGAGGAAGCTTGAGTGAACGTAGCTAAGTTTGGTATATTCTGGTTGAGGAGCCCTTCCCCCATTCTGCTCTTCATCTAGCCTGGGCACATCATGGAGGCCCTTCTTTGTATGCTCTTGGCTTCTCAAACAGCCTCAAGAAACACCTGTGAAGTCTGGACATAGTAGGGAGGGATTGGAGATCGGGCTTTGGTTAGCTAAAAACAACATTGCACAGAACATAACAATTTAAACATCCTTGCTCCCAAGGAATACAGCACCCCATTTGGTCCCTCTTATCTGAAGACTTAAGCCAATATTTCCTATCCAAGCCCTGCTAAAGGATTTGGAAGGGGAGGGTGAATGGGAGCCGGGGGGCGGGGGGAGGCGATACGATCTCTGGGAATCTATTTTACAGGAGAAATTTCTCATTTCTTGACAATGTCAAAAGGGGGGGGGGACGTTTAAGCAAGAGAGCCTGTTTCCTCAGCTGTTATTATGAAAAACCCTGCATTTTCAGTTTGTTTTCATTTACTGAATCATTACTTTAGAAAGATAGTAGAGGGAAGAGGGAAGGAAGGCAGGGAAGGCATGGGAAAGGGAGATTGTAGAAGTGGAGGAGGCTGCGGGACAAGCCCCACAAAACTAGAAATGCCTCTTTTCCAGTTCCTCACCCCGTTTCCAACCCTAGGGAGGTGTTGGCAAAATGCCTCAGTTATGGATGGTTTGAGGGCCTGGACTGAAGCTCGAAAAAGAAGGCTTCTGTATGGGTCCTACCCTTCCTGCTGCTGGCCCCAGTATGGTGAGCATGGCTCTCCCCCTGCCTATCACCTACTGGCTTGCTTCACATGACACAGTAGGGTTCTCTGGGAGCTGGGGCACCTCCTGTGCCCCAGCAAGGGGCATGAGTCCTCAGGCACTTCTTGAGGTCCTTGTTAAGCAGGAAGCAGACGATTGGGTTGACCGCAGCCTGGGCGAAGCTCATCCAAACAGCAGTGGCCAGGTAGCGGTGGGGCACAGCGCAGGCTTTCACAAACACTCGCCAGTAGCAGGCCACAATATATGGCGACCAGAGGAGCAGGAAGAGCAGTGTAATCGCGTAGAACATTCGGCCCAGCTGCTTTTCACCCTTGACCTCGTCCATGCCCAGTAGCCGCCGGCTAGCTGCATGCCCAGTCTGCCGGATACCCAGCAGAGTTGGTGGCATGGGCCCACGGCCAAAGCCAGCGATCCAGTTGGCAGCAGCCTGGCCGGTAGCCCCAGGGCCATGGAATGTCCAGTTTTGGCTGATGGCTGGCACCATCTGCACTGGCTTCATCTTGCGGTGACGATACTCGAAGAGTAGTAGCTTGCCATAGACAGCATGTGTGGCTGCCATGAGCACAGCCAACATAAGCATAAAGCCCAGTGTGTCATTTGCTTTGAAGTAGCGATGCTCAAAGATGCACTGGTCCTCCTCTCGGATAAACTTGTAGGTGCCCACATCAAAGACAGGTGGGAAAGCCATGGCCACAGACAAGGTCCAGGCCATGCAGATGACAGCTGCGCATGTCCAGAGTGTCATGCGCTTGGCATAGAAGCGGTGGTGGGCGATGGCCATGTAGCGGGTGACGCTGATGCAGAACAGCATGAAGGCCGCATGGAAGCAAAAGAGCACAGCCATAAAGGCCACAATCTTACAGCTGAGTGCACTGAAGGTCCATGAGGAGCCATGGCGCACAGAAGCCAGTACAAAGGGGAAGCAGATGGCAGAGCGTATGCCATCGGCTAGGCACAGGTCCAGCAGAAAGTAGTAAGGAGCCTTGTGCAGGGCACGCTCCTTGAGCACCAGCAGGGACAAGATGGCATTGCCTGCCAGGCTTACACACATGATCAGTCCCAGCAGCACCAGCTTCACATAAGCCGATGCTGATGGCAGAGACAGTGCACCGCTCACCTCTTTGGGCTCTCCGGTGGTGTTGGCCATACTGAGGGGCAAGGGCTACCCCCAACCCTAAGGGATCGGCCAGTTCAGTATTTGATGGGCCCTGGCGGACTCCATCAGTTTTCTTGCTGAGCTACACCTGCAAATGGGAACAATGGAGGGAGATGCAGACAGAGGGACAGAGAGATGAGGGTAGGAGACAAAAAATGCAGAGACAGAGTGGTAAATGAGATTGAAAAATGGAAACAAGGATGTAAATTGGTAGAAAACAACACTGAAGTGGAAGGGATGGATCAGGATGAGGGGAGGGAGAAACAGATGAGAAAGAAACAGAGAGGGCAGGTTAGTGTGTCTGTGAGCCCTTCCCATCGACTCCCCAGCTACTCCTGTCCCTCCCCTCCTTGCTGGATATAAGTGCTTTATGTCTCCTAGTGTCCTCAGATTCCTTTCTTTCTCCACTTGTGGGTCTGTAGGGTTGTAGATGTTGGTACAACTCTTATTCCCTTTTACAAGCCCTAAGGTTGTATTCAGGCATTTTTTATTGCTACCCATAATCCAGTACAATTATGTATGTGTGTCATACACGCATATACACACACACACACACAGAGCTCAACTAAAAGTTCTACACACTACTTGTCCTAATTGTAATATACTCATGCATTTCTATTGTATTTCATGTTTTGTTTTGTTAAACTATTGGCAGCCACTCATTAAATGTCTTTCTGTCTTTCTCTCCCATTTCCTCTCTCCCTCTCTTACTTCTTTTCCTTTGCTGTGCTGGGGATTAAATTTAGGGTCTTAGGTCTGGTAGGCAAGAGCTATATCCCCATCCAATGAGATATAGCCCCATCCAATGAGCTATATCCCTAAACCTTCTTTAAAATTTACTTTTAAACTTTTAATTTTGTAATAGAATCTTAAGAAGTGGACCAGGTTGGCTATGAACATTTTTCTCAGCCCAGGCAGGCCTTGAATTGGGATCATTCTACCTCATACTCCCATGTGTGAGGATTACAGCTCTATGCCACCACGCCTAGCAGTACGTCCTTATTCATGATCAGGAATGTGTGCAGCATGCTCTGTGAGCAGTGAGAAGACTAATCTTGCTAAATGGTATATTTCAGAGACACAGTGGAAGGAAGTGAAGTCACAGAAGACCAAATATTGTAGGGCTGTGGATTATGATGAAGCCTCTGGCTTTATCTTGTGTTAATTTAGGATTATGTATGAATATAAAAATGTAGGTATGCTTGTGTTGGTCCATTGGAAAAAATATTTCTTTACTTTAGGTCACACACTATTTTATGCTCTGGGGATACAGTTGTGAATCAGACAGATAAAAGATTCCTACTCTAGCACTTGGGAGGCAGAGGCAGAGGCAGAGGCAGAGGCAGAGGCAGGTGGATCCCTGAGTTGGAAGCCAGCCTGGGTTACAGATCAAGTTCCAGGACATCCAGGGCTACACAGAGAAACCCTGTCTTGAAAAACAAAAACAAAAACAAACCAAACCAAAAACCAACCAACAAAAACCAAAAAGATTCTACTCTTGTATAATTGACATTCTAGGGAACAAGAAGAGAGACAGGTGGAGTTGGTATATCAGCTGATGACAATATTGTAAACTATAATTGTAAAGTAGGGAAAGAGGATTTAAAGTGCTAGAGGCGAGGAAGGTACTGAAGTTGTTGAGGAGGTGGATAGGGAAGGCTTCACAAAGGAGTCATCTAGGCAAACAGGTGAGGATGTAAGTCCCGTGGCTGTTTGGAAGACTAGAACTCTAGGCAGAAAAAAAAACAGTCAGAACAAAGGTTCTGAGATGGAGCTATTCATGGCACACTGGGAAGGAGCAAGGAAGCCGTGGTGGGTGGAATATTGAGCAAGGGGCAAGTGTTAGGTGGTGATGTCAGTCAGAGTTGGCAAGGATGTAGCATAGAGGCCAAAGTGAGGACTTTGATTCAGAATTACTTGGGAGGCTTTTGAACAAAGATAAGATGTGATTCTGGCTCAGGGTTGAATAAGATTCTAATTGTTGCTGGGAGAACAGGGCATGTTCTATAAAGGTAGATGTAGAGAGATTAGTGAGGCTTCATTAGCAATCCAGGTAAGAGGTCATAGTATCTTCATGCCCCTTTCCTTTCTCACCAGAATCTCTATCTTCTTTTTTTTTTTAATTTTTTTTAGATTTATTTATTACTGTATGTAAGTACACTGTGGCTGTCTTTAGACACACCAGAAGAGGGTGTCCAGATCTCATTACAGATGGTTATGAGCCACCATGTGGTTGCTGGGATTTGAACTCAGGACCTCCGGAAGAGCAGTCAGTGCTCTTAACTGCTGAGCCATCACACTAGCCCCCTCTATCTTCTAATTATATCATTTACACTTCAAATTTAGATTATTACTTGCCTCATCCCATTAGAACAGAAGCTCTACAAGGGCAGGGTAGGTAGATATCCTCCCCTTTAAAAGATCAGTAACATGCACAAAGTAGGTTCCTGATGAAAAGATGCCAAGTTAATTGGCTAAAGACCTAGACTGAATGGTGAATGCGAGGGCTCCATGAAAGTATTCATCCTGGATTTGCTGAAAGAACAGTTTCAGGAGTAGGAGAGTGTTTGTTGTGTGCAGGCAAGCAATGTGGGGACATGACAAGGTGACAGCATTTCCCAGAGGGAACTAGGTCAGGCCACATGGAACTCAAGAGGTTCAGGATTACCATTAGGGCTGGATATGAACTGGGGGATAGGCTAGGGAGATTGGTCTTGAAGTGGATGTCTTCTTGCCAACTCCTTCCTAGTAAAGTTGTCCCCTTTGCATTGTTTCTAGCTCAGTACAATCTGGCCTGTCGCCTAAAAGCAGGATTTTTTTGTCAGTACCAATTAATCTCATAGCTAATGGCCTACTTAAAAGAGAAGGTGCTAGGGCAGGAGTTGGAGAGAAATAAGGATAAGTCTCTTTCAGTCTCTCAAGACCTGATGTCTCCCATCCCTCCCACGACGGCAGACAGCCCTCCACCATGTATAATCAAAGGTACACACACACACACACACACACACACACAAACACACACACACACACACATACACACACACACACACACACACACACATATGCCTTAGCCATAAGGGGAGAGAAGGGGTAAAATTAGGCATAGAGACAGATTGATTATAAGCAATAGTCAGATACATAGGGAGTGACAAAGAGAGACATTTGTGTGACAGGTAGATAGTGACATAGGAGAAGGATAGACAGAAAAAATAGGAAAAGGACAGGGGAAGAGACAGAAATGGAGAAAAAGAGGGGAGGGAGAGTGACTTAAAAGAGACATAGATATCAGAGCAACAGTGAATGGGCAAGAGAGGAGACAGAAAGGATGGAGAAGGAAAACCACAGGAAAACCAACCAACCAACCAACCAACCAACCAACCAACCAACCAACCATCTAGAACACAGCTCCTTAAAGCATGATTTGTAACTGAATGGGTTACTAACCTATGGGGATGCATAGCTGAATATGGAGGTTTCAAGAAATTTTACAAAATTTCTGGATATGAAATGACCAAAATTTAATTCAAAAGCAGAGGTGTGATGTATCCCACACATTTCTGACAGCAGTTGCTCATGCTGCAACGTTACTGAAGCCATAGTTGTGAGCATACGACACACACATTTTGCACTATACATGCCACTATACAACCCAATGACAACAAATGCCTCAGTGAACACTTGATACTACTGTATGCTATGAATTGCAGTGTTTTTGTTGTGCATACAACTGTTTTTCTTTTATAAAACATAATGGTTGAAGTGCAGAAAATTAAAACCTTTAATACTTTCCTACTGTCATGTAAGTATCAAAATAGTATGCTATTATATTGTATTGTATTAGAATATCTGATTTAAAAAAAATGCCATTTCAGATGGATCTCTGAATTCGAGGGCAGCCTGGTCTATGTAGAAAGTTCCAGGGCAGTCAGAGCTTACAAAGAGAGACCTGGTCTCAAACACCCACCAAAAAATAAAAAAATAAATAAAAAATTTGCCATTTGAGTTGTTGGTTTGAGTGTCATAAAAAATCATTAGATGAGTTTTGGCTTGGAAATAGGACAGAATTTCCAGCAAATTTTGAAATGTCCCTAACCATACTTCTGCCATTTTGTACTATGTGTCTAAGTGAAGTGAGGTTATCAGCATTGACTGTTACAAAATTGAAATACCAATCAACTCTTAAAACCATTGAAGTTGCCTTATATGTTTCAGTGCCAAATATTCAGGAAACATTTAATTATTTATGTAAAAAAGCACATCCATCTCAGCATACAAATTTATGCACGATTGAGAATTGTTTCAAATAAACTTGTTAATAGTAAATGTTCGATTTGTATACTTATTTTATATAACTCTATACACCTGGGGTTGCATGCAAAATTTCTTAAGTGAAAGGGGTCATAAGTAGAAAAAAATTTAAGGAACCCTGCTGTAGAAGACCAGGTAGAGATGGGAGGCAGTGAGAAATATAGACAGTGACAAAGCACACAAACATGTAGAGAGGAAGACATACTAGACTGAAAGGTAAATAATATGTAGCTCTGGGTCTCAGTGGAAAAAAAAATTAAAATTAAAACTAACCTCCCTCAAAAACAAAACAGCAACAACAACACCCAATAGAGCAAGCAAACAAAGCCCTGGTATTGCCTGGGAAGCTTGAAGAGGTTGTATTAATGAGGTCAGGGCTCTTAAGCACAATCTGGCAGTTGTAGCTGAGGCCCAGTTGAGGCAATGGATAAATGTATGTGCACAGAACATACCTGCCTGTGTCTAGACCCCTTTGTACACAGACCTACACACGCATAGGCTTTTGCAAACACGGTTTCATGGACAGCAAGTAGAGTACATATGCATGAGCACACACACACATGCACACTGCTTGAGAGGTGAGCACTCCTACACACACATGCACATGAACACACACAATGCGCCAGAGGTGAGCAGGCACAGATGAGGTAGTTCTTGTATCCATTTTAGTACCAGGGCTTTGTCCTTTACAAAGGCATTACTGCCCCCTTGAGAACATTTTAGAAATCTACAGGAATTGTGTGTGTGTGGGGGGGGGGGGGCAGTGAAAGTTGCCTCATGTTAAGAGTGCAAGATGACCTAATATTTAAGGGGAGGGAGGGAGAGAGGAAGGGAGGAGGGAGAGAGGGAGAGAGGGAGTGAAGAAGAGAGGGAGAGAGGGAGAGAGGGAGAGAAGGAGAGAGGGAGAGAAGGAGAGAGGGAGAGAGGGAGAGAAGGAGAGAGGGAGAGAGGGACAGAGTTAGTTCATCATTTAGTGATATGTGGAGTCTTCTGACATTACTAACATATGACCGGCAACTCGTAGGATTTTGAGCTTATAATTAGCTGAGCCTAGAATCTTTTTTATTAAGATAAATGAGATTTTTTTCTTCAAGTAGTTTTAGCATACCAGGAATTATCCAAGAACGTGGCTGTCCTATGAATCAAGAGGAGACTGTATTTTGCTTTTCAGTGAAGTTCATTAGTTTGTAAAATCTCAATATGAAGCCTCTGTTTATCACTTTCCTGAACTTTGTGAGCCTGATTTTTCTTATAAACTACATTTACTTATTATAAGTCTCCAGTTATTTTCTTGAATCTCCTGAAGAGTGTCACCTCCAAACATTTATACATCTAAATAAAATTATTATAAATAATTTCTTATTTGTATTATAGTTAATACGATATGCACATTATGTAGGTACAGTATGGACTTCTTTTGAAATGACAGGTGAAGAAATTTATCTACAAACTCCATTTCAAGATAGTAAAGGACAAATTTATGTAACAAGTTTGTTACATAAAAGGCACATTAAATAAGGGCTGAGAATTGGTTATCAGTGTAGAGACATTGACACACTGTCTCACATACACATATGTAATGGCTCACAACCTTGCCTTCCCCTCGAGTTCTAATACACGCCCCCCACACTCAAACACAAAGCAAACCTACTGTCATTTTACATACTGATATACAGATATACCCACTGAGCTGATATATCTGATTGCTTAAATACTCCCACATAGGCAAAAATCTCACAACAGCACAGCTACACCATCACATATACAAACACTGTTACAAAACTAATATTCATGTTAAATATCACTCATATTGTCAAATTCACAAACACTTGAAACATGCTCCCTAGGTATGTATACACAGAATCCCCCTGAGATACCTACAGATATATTTGCAGGCAAGTAAAAAAAATTGCTCACATATATGAGTATCCTTTACCACAAGAAATCAACTTACTTCACCTCACATAGATTAGGCACACTCAACTATACAGATATGTACATTCTGGCACATAAATGCACCTCTGTATTGATATATAAACTCTCACTGATAAGTGGACATGTAATAGCTCTAACATACCCACAAAAGAATAGAGAGGCTCACACACTCTCAAACACTTCAGCAATATGCAAGTGCAATCAAACAGAGACAAAAATTCACTTGCATGTGCAGATACTGGACTATAAATAGACACTTGCATATGGACAAATGTGTGCAAACATACTTAACTTACTCTTATACACATTATACATATCCATCAATAGGTATAATAGAAATCTGTTCATGTGCAGAAATCAGCTAACCCCTGCAGGTATATGGTGGAAATATGAGTAGAGAGCTACCTGGCTGGTAGGGTACTTGCCACACCAGGAAGCTTGAGTAAGGACAAGTACAGGAGGCTGTGGCAAGGAGTACATTGTTTTTCAATAGCTTTTTATTAAAACATCCCAGACTGTTTGATTATTACCTTCAACTTAATTATCATATTTAACTTATTTATTCTTGTTCTTACTTTTTCTTACCTACAAAAAATAGAAAAGTTGGGGACTGGGGTGTGACTCAGTGTACTGCATTTGTGTAACATACATATGCTCACAGGTGGAGGAATGGAAGAGGAGGGTGGGAGAAAAAGTGTTGTATGATTATTGTTCTGGATTACAGCTTGCTTATATCTTATCTAAAAATGCTTGGGAGTAGATGTGCATTAGATAGTGGACTTTTTCAGATTCTGGAATATTTGTGTAGATACTGTGCACCATCTTGGAGATTAGACCTAAATGCGAACACAAAGTTCATTTGTGTTTTGTATATATCTTACACACAGCATAAAGGTGATTTAATGCAATATTTTAGTGTGTCTAAATTTTGTCTGTGACCTGTCACAAGATATTGGGTGAAAAACTTACCACTTATAGCATCATGTTAGCATTAAAAAAGTTCAGATTGTGGAGCATTTCAGATTTCAGATTATGTATTGTATCTGTTGTTCCTAAAGAAAATATAATCATTTTGTTAATTTCCTTGACTGTTATTTCTTTTATTTCTTTATAAAAAGAACTCTTTATCATAGTTATCATTTCAAACATAAAAATGTAAGACAGAGCACCACAATGAACCTTGGTGAACTCAATACCCAGATATACCAATTATAAACTCAGAGGCTAGTCTTCTTCTGTCCATAGCCCTACCCACTTCTCTTAGCCCTCAGTTTTGTAAACCATGATTATTATACTATTTCATTCATAAGCATTTCACTGTTTTTAAAAGAGGCTTCCTCTGTAAACATCATAATATATTTTTATCATTTCTCAGTCTATGTATTGATTTACTTACTATTGGCATTCACTATTAAAAATTAGCCAAATCTGATTCTTGGTGGTATTTCACACCTTGTAGTTTTAGGTAAAAATATTTGTTGATAAATTAATGAGGCCATACAATAGCTGTGCTGGTTAGTTTTTTGTTAACTTGACACAGCTAGGGTCATTTGGGAAGAGGGAACCTCAACTGCAAAAATGTCTCCATAGATTAACCTGTAGGCAAGTCTGTGGGGGACATTTTCTTGATTAACGGTTGATGTGAGTGGTGCTGTCCCTGGGCTACTGGTTCTAGGTTGTATAAGAAAGCCAACTGAGGAATAAACCAGTAAGCAGTGTTTCTCTGTGGTTCTGCTTTAGTTTTTGCCTGCAGGTTCTTGCCTTGAGTTCCTACTCCAGTTTCCCTTCATGATGTACTGTAAGCTGTCAGCTGAAATAAACCCTTTCCTCCCCAAGTTGCTTTTGGTCATGGTACTTATCACAACAATAGAAAACAAACTAAGATAATAGTTTAATTGAATTGAGTCATCAAAGGCCAGCCTAGGATTTTATGATTTTTGTCTCAGTGTTTCTTTCCAAAAAATGCAATGAAAATTCAGTTTCAGAAGCCACAAAGATTTGTTGTATCCTTCAGTAACAAGATATAAGGACTGGGAATGCAGGTTAATGGTAGGCTTAGCATGCATGAGGCCTGGGGGAGTTGTTGAGGGAGATAGGAAAAGAGGGAAGGCGGAAAGGGGAAGGGGGAAGGGGGGAGGGGGAGGGAGGGAGGGAGAGAGAGAGAGAGAGAGAGAGAGAGAGAGAGAGAGAGAGAGAGAGAGATATTCATAGTTTATTTGGATTTTTTTTAAAGGTTCATTTATTTATTATATGTAAGTACACAGTAGCTGTCTTCAGACACTCCAGAAGAGGGCATCAGATTTCATTACGGATGGTTGTGAGCCACCATGTGGTTGCTGGGATTTGAACTCAGGACCTCAGGAAGAGCAGTCAGTGCTCTTAACCTCTGAGCCATCTCTCCAGCCCTGGATTTTTTTTTAACAAGGTCTATTGGAGTAGGGAAATGGGAGGATGGGTTGGGGATTTTCTGGGAGGGGAGGAAACCAGGAAAGGGTATAACATTTGAAATGTAAATGAAGAATATATTCAATAAAAAAATAAGGTCTAGGTAACCACAAATGACCTCATGATCATCATATTCACTACATAGCCCCAGGTAACAATAAACTTCTAATAATCCTCCTGCCTCAGCTTCCTGACTACTAGGATTATAGGAATGTGCCACCACACCATCTAAGGTTCGGATTTTTAAAAAAGCACTTGGGGCTAGAGAGATGGCTCATACTGGTAGCACTAAGTGGACTCTGAGTTTAAAAAAAGAAAGCACAAGGCTGGAAAGGTAGCACAGAGATTATGAACACTTGTTGCTCTTGGGGAGGGCCTGGGTTCTGTTCTCAGTTCCTACATTATGGTTCACAACACCAACCATCTGTAACTCCAGTTCTGAGAGATCTGACACTCTATTACCTTTGTGGGCACCAGGTATGCACATAACACACACACACACACACACCCCAAAACCACATGAAATAAATACATCTAAAAAAAATACTTTAAAGCACTTGGAAGTACAAATTAAGGAAGCAAGATGTTTTATGATGATTAGACTATTCATATACAGAGCTCAGTCAGTTAGTGACAGGGTTGCAAACTTAACAAGAAAGCTAAGTAAAATCTCATCTGCTAGCATTCTTCAGGGGAATTGTCCACAATGTATTTGGGATGGATGAGGTAAAGAGAATAGGCAAAGGGACAGTTTCAATTATTGCTATTAGGAGACACACTGGTAACAGGTCAGAGGTGGTACTTGCTTAAAAAACTGCTGAAATGAAAGGAGTTCACTATATACTGATTTATGGGTGTTGTCCATATATGCTTAGTTCTCAGTACTAGTCAGAGACCTTGAAGAGAAATGTAATTAGTAAAAAAATAAACTAAGGTTAATATATGCAAATTTATTCACAAATAGTTTGAAATATGTAAATTGCATAGGTCTATGGATTGATGCTACTGGTTTTTGTTTTGTTTAGAGACAGGGTTCCATTATGTAGCTTTGACTGGCCTGGAACTCCATATGTAGACTAGACTGGATGCTCGTGTTGTGATGACGAGCTGGTTTTGGTAACACTAGAGTCACTTGCAAAACTTTGTAAGTCTAATTTCTACAATACATGACAAACTAACTAAATGATGAATTTAACTAAATGCAAAACTTATCTTTTAGTTTTATGTGAAAAATTAAAGTCATACATATGTTTTTCTGTTTTAAACCTAAGTGTGTAGGAATGTTATAAAAACAATGTAAGTGGTGGGGTAAAGGCACTTTCTATCAAGCCTGAAGACCTGACTTTGATTCCTGGGACCTACATAGTTGACAGAATGTATTCCTGCAAGTTGTCCTGTGACTTCCACATGTGCTTAGTGGCATGTGTGAACCACCCCATGCCCCTGCCAAATAAAAAATAAATGTTAAATTTTAAAAGTATTATAAGCTAAAAGCATTCAATACTTCTTTGTGTCTGTTTATTTTGCAGATTTGATACTTAACTGGCTTCAACATATCACCTTTTGGACATATGGGAAAAAAACAATAGCCATCTTTTTTCTTTTGTACATCAGGGTGGTATGTAGCCCAGTTCATTCTTGAAGACTCTATGTAAATGAGGATAACCTTAAACTTCTGAACCTCCTGTCTCCACTTCCCCAGTGCTGGGTTATAGGCATGTAGTACTTAACTGACTTATGGGTTGCTGGGGACTGAACTCAGGACTTCATGCATGCTAGGTGAGCACCATGCCTGCTAAGGTACATGCCCAGCACTGCAGTTGCAGGCACTCAAAAATTAAAGTAGGCAGCACTGACAGATTCAAAGTAAAACTCCAAGTAGGAAAATGGAGATTAAGTATGGCTCTGGAGTGATGTCTACTTGGTGTTGCAATATGAATGATAGAATATGTATAGAGCTAAGTCTACTTAGAAGTGTTTCATCATAATTTTGAGATACTTCAAATGATAATTATCTGTTAGATTCAAAATTCATGAGCACCTATTACAAGAATTTTATGTGTGTGTGTGGGGGGGCACACATGTGTGGAGGTTAGAGGACTATCTTTATGTGTCAGTTCTTGCTTTTGGGACAGGGTCTTTATTGTTTGTTATTGTCTATGCCATGCTAGCTGGCCCCAAAACTTCTGTGGATTTCTCCTGTGTCCACTTCCCATCTCATGTAGGTATGCGATTAGATATGCACACTGCTGCATCTGGCTTCAAGAAGGCTCTGGGTATCTGAATTTGCATGGCAGGTCTTCCTTCCTCCCTCCCTCCCTCCCTCCCTCCCTCCCTTCCTTCCTTCCTTCCTTCCTTCCTTTCTTTTTTCACTTTCGTTTTTGAACTAGGCTTTGCTGACCTGCAGAATCATATAGCTGTGCATTCAAGTGACTTTTGAAGGAAATTAGGGCAAAATGTGCCTGAGTCACCTCCTTGGTTGCCTTATACATGGCTTCCAAGATTAAGCAGCAGGCCATGTAGAAGTTTTTATGTGCCAAAACTATATAAACTATTACTTGATCCTATTTTGTTGTTGTTGTTTGTACTTTTCGCCAAGAAATACATTTACTGAATTGATTTACTGAATCCAGATAAAAATAAGCAAAAATAAATAAATAAATAAATAAAAATAAAATAAAAAAATATAAAAATAAAAATGTCATGGTAGTCATGGCCAAAGGCTCACAAAAAGTGGCCACTGATGACCACTATGGATTCCCATCATGCCTTAATCTTAGCTCTCAGGAGGGTGAGGCAGGTGGATCTCTATGATTTTGAGGCCAGCCTGGTTTACATACCTAGCTCCAGGTTGGCCAAGATTAAATAGTGACACCTGGCCTGTCTCAAAATAAAAAAAAAAAATTATACTCTGACCTAGGCATGCCTGTAAACACATTTGGGAGGAAGAAGCAAGCAAGTGTTTATTTAGTTTTGTTTGCTTTTTTGAGACAGGGTCTCATCACGTGACTCTGGCTATACTGGAACTTACTATGTAGACCAGGCGGAGCTCAAATACAGAGATCCACATGGCTCTGCCTCAAAAGCACCACGTCCTGCTAGGAAGAAGCAAGTTTGAAGCCAGTCTGGGTAACACAGTGAGCGCTAGGCCAGCAAGACCCTGTTTCATAAAAAGAAAGAGAGAAAGGAAGGGAGGGAGGGAGAGAGGAAGGGAAGATGTTATGCACTGAGAGGAGCAATCTAGTTTATCATGAAATAATCTGCAAAAAGACTTTATTTGAAAGCTGGATACAAATTCAGCACTCAATAACCCCCCTAAAACTTTGTAGTTTTTCCTTGTAAATGTATAATATGAAGAAAATGTTAGGAATTTCTTATCAAACTCCTGTACTTCTAATAGTCTTTAGTTTACTCTCATGTGCCATATAGATTTTACTTTCTCTGGATGTTGAGTTGTGTGAATGCCCTAAAATACTCACATCTAGTCACATTGCATGAAACATTAACACGCGCGCGCGCACACACACACACACACACACACACACACACACACACACACACGTATATATTAGCACATGGACATATTCAAATCTGCACTCACATTCAGAGTTACATCAGCTGATAAATACATTTAGCTTCTCTCTCTCTCTCTCTCTCTCTCTTTGTGTGTGTGTGTATGTCTTCTGTGTCTTCTACAAAAAGAAAATGTGAATGTTATTTGGTATCCATTCAACAGCAAATCACTCGAGGATATGCAACATACAGACATAACATAGGCAGAGGCAGAGACACATTCACCTTGCAGAGGGCACTTGGAAATGTGCATACACGCAAGCCTAACTTACACATTTAGATACACTCCTGCTTGTGCAGGCATAAGGATTGACATTTCGACATGGCTCAAATCTTGCTCATGTCCTACAGATCCAGACCTTCTCTGCTTCACACTGGCTCTTACACTAAAACATTGGAACTACTATATTTAATTTTTATTGTAAAGAATATTTATTTATGTGTGTTCTTATGTACACCATGTACACATGCAGAAGTCAAAGAACAACTTTGAGTTCTTTCTATTATGTGGGTCCCAGTTACTGAACTCAGGTTGTCTGCCTTAATGGCAGGCAACTTTGCCCACTGAGCCAGCTCACTGGCCTCAAACCTACTATTCTATAAAAAGCCACTCTCACAAATCTGCCCTGGTACAGTCATTTACACATAGCATTGGCATACTTTTACTCAGACTCACAGCTGCACAAAGAGGCAATCAAGTGGATGAAACAATCCAGACTCATGCATCCCAAACCCACATAACCACTGAGGCTTAGAAACATATAAACACAAATCTTCAGATGCACACACATTGATTCACACATTCCACCCTCATCGAACAACACAGATGCACACATTCTAATTCATGCCCACATGTATTAGAGACAAACCCACACCACACAAATATTTTCACTGCATTCATTATATATATACATATATATATATATATATATATATATATATATATATATATATGAACATCAGCCTTCTGAAATTTACAGGCAGAACAGAGACCCACATGCACATATGTAGTTACTGACAATTGTAAACCTAGATAGAGTCAAATAGAAATACACTGGCATGTGTGTACACAGAATCATGTTCACATATGTATATACCCACATTCTCACAGAAGCTGTATTATCACACATATGGGTGTGTATATTCATATACTTAGAGAAGTGTATATTAGCAAATATACACAAAAGGCTCAATGTCCTTCCATTTACCCTTGAGCACATTCTTTCTCACACACATCAGTTTCTATATGAACACTGAGATACTTTATAACTCAATTAACCAATTTTCATGTACAAAGACACTCTTACATAAAAAGAGGCTAAGGTAATTTTTCTTGGACATACACATGGCACATATAATGAGGCAAATATGTATGTGAAAACCTCCTTTGCAGTTGTAGATAAATGCACACTGTTAGCTTTTAGGACAGGGATAATTATAACAGGTATACACAGATGATAAAAACAGGTAATATACTGTCGTTATCTGTAATAAGTAATTCCTCATGAGAGGGCTCATTATGTACTAGGCACTGTTCCAAGGACTCTTAGTGTATTAACTCATCCTATCCTAACATTGCAAGATAGATAGTTTTATTTCCTCCATTTTACAGACAAGAGACTGGGGTTTTGTTGAGGTTATGTGATTTACCCAAACCACACAGCTAATAAACAGTGAACTCAAAGGCTATCTCTAAAGAACTTGCAGACTCAATTTATTCACATTTAGAAATATATTCACCTCAGAAATAAATTCTAAATTCACATTTAGAAATTCATATATATATATATATATATATATATATATATATATATATATATATAATTTCTAGCATGTGCATACACAAGCCAGTTCCCATTTACTAATGCACTTATGTACAAATGGTCATTCATACCAAGTTATGGACAAGTTCACATTACAGACATTTTAGCAGATATATATATATATATCCAAGAAAATATATACATATGTGGTCACAATCACAAACTTTACTCATAAATGACCACACTATTGAATACACAAAACATCTAAATACAGCACCTATAAAATAGCTACATAAATCCATTTATGTATGAAGTTAGATATCTTCCCAACTGAAATACATAGAACCACACACTATCCAGATATAGCTGCACACATGGTAGATTCAGTCATCACACACAAACATACATTTTTTTTCCTCACACACACCACTTAGATTCTCTCTTCCCTATCCATTCAGAGAACTGCACATATCCTAGTTAGATATACCCACATTTTCACAAGCCCCAAACCCAGATATTTACACATTCATTCTCTTCACACGCACCACACAGATACATCCACTTTCACACATATACCCAACACCAATACACCCGCATTTTCATACACATCCCATTTACATAAACCATTCTAATATATATGCACATATGCTTACACTTACAGTCACTCTATCCAATTAAAGTCACACTTATACAATCTCCAACTCAGCATGCCCACACTCTTACATACAATATTTAGATACACTTAAACTTATCCTCACCCCAACTTGGAGCACTCATACCTGTCTTAGGTGTACCTATGATCTCTTTCAAATGCACACATTCAAAACACACCCAAAGTGATATATGTACCCTCTAAAAGCACTGCACTAAGACACACCACCTAGATATATTCAGTTTCCAAACCAAATACATGCATTCAGAGACACATACATTCACATATCACCTAGATTCTAACCTGATTCAGAGAACTATGTGCATTAATACTTTCTGTTTGTTTCTTTGTCTTGTCTGTCTGTCTGGCACACACACACACACACACACACACATTTGCCACCTAAGTATATCCATAGTTTAACCTTCTTACTATTCAAACACACCTACATTCAAATCCATTCTATTTCAAGTGCTCCCACATATGGTCTCACACATAGCCCAAATGTATCCATACATTCTCTCAGGATACATCCACATCTCATAAACATGTATAATCCCAATACACATGCTCTCATGCTCACCAAGTCTATTGATGTAAACTGGATGGTGTGTATGAAGAATGTGTTTAAGGCACATTTGTGTGGGAAGTACTGTGCAGAGTGTAGGTTGGGTATATCCATATGGTGTGGAGGAGAAGAAAGCATAGGTGTATTTGGGTAGTAGGTTTGTGTAGAGGCATACACAGATTGTTTGTGTGACAGTTGAAAATATTTGGGTGGGATGTGTGTGTGTATGTGTGTGTGTGTGTGTGTGTGTGTATCTTTGTGTTTAAAAGAATCCTTCCCTCCCTAATATACACAATTATCTCATATGCACACACTACCCAGAAATACGTATAATCTCTTACATATACACACATATTCATGCCCTGCCCATACCTACTACTTTTCCAAGATACACTTTCACTTATACATACTTATTAACGTCTACATTTCTGCCTGGTGGCATAATTTGGGGCTTTCCGTGGTGAAATGTCTAGATGTACATTTCTACTTTCTCATATTGTCTGTTACTTTGTCTCTCTCTTACACACACACACACACACACACACATACACACACACTCTAACCAAAGCTCTTATTAACCCTAGGCACTATTATGATGCCCCCCCTGCCATGTGCCTTTGCCAGTGGTGAGAAAGGAAGGGAGATTTTTGTTTCAAAGTTTTATCATGGCCCCCAGTGGTCATTGGTGAGCATGTGGAGACTACAGTGCAGAGCGTGGGTGCATGCATATGGTATGGACGAAATGAAAGCTGGGTGTATGTGGGTAAGAAGTTTGTGTAGAGGTCAGTCTGTACAAGACCTGTCATATTAGACAGGCAGATGCACAAATACTTTTTATTTATCCACACACAGGCACATTTCCATTGGACTTAGTCACAAGTACACCCATTTACTCTTTAAAATAGGTTATATTCATGTGATATACTTGTGGATGACATGCATTCCTTCACTTACAAACACAAGTGGGGACACAGGTATGTAAAAATATTTTTACATATCTACAGGGATATTTAAAAATATATGTATCATATCTAAAGAGATGATAAAGAAACATGGGTACAGAACAGGGAATTCCCAAATGTGTACACATATACCCTCAAACATAACCACAGAAATATATCCACACACACATGTGCACACACATACATATACACATACATATCTGTATAAGTGTGCTCACACATATCCATACCCAAATATGCAAAAGCTTGTAAATGAGATGAAGTGTACATATGCAGATATTCTAACATATAGATTTGTATACACAACTGGTCATGTACACACATAGCATATTCACATGCTTATAGACTTGTATATACATTAATTCATTCTTATAGGTATACAATTAAATATGGAAACACAGATACTCACAAAGCACACTATCACAGTCAAGTATATATATGCTGTTATGTCCACACACCCATTCTGAGAAGCCACATAAATGAAAGAAGAGTAACTTATATGTACATTGGAATAGAACATAAGGGCATATTTCAACACATGCACATATAGAAGTATACTCATATATTCTTGCACACGTACTTGTTGATCTGCATAAGAAGATTTGATCCACTTATCACATACATACATGCAAAGACATCCTAAATAAATGCATACACACACATAAATGTACTTGTGAACTGAGAGTAGCATGCACATAGATTTATATACATCACTCTATAATATATGCTTTAGACCAAACAAAGATAAATACAAACATACAAATGCAAATAAAAACTGTGCAAACTGGTACTTCACACATTTGTGTATTCAGATGGGCATACACAGGCTTATTCAAAAATATACCCTTAACTGTGTTTGACAACATATGCCTATGTACAGATATGTTCACTTGAATATATGCACAGTCAGGTATCAACAAATACTAGCATATATATGCACAGTCACTCAAGACATATTCAAATACACAGTCACACTAAAAAATTCAAATAAAACACATACTGAGACACATGCACCCAAATATCCTGCAACACTTATGGATATGATAATCAGATATGCACTTACACCAAACTAGACATCATACAAATGTACCCATTCACCTATGCACACAGCCTGTGGCTGAATATAATACACACTGCTATAAACACCACAGTCTGTGCACACATAAAATATTTTTCATTCATATACTCTTCTCTTATTCCAGTGTGTCTATTTATACTTACATTTCTTTAAATAGATATGAACACATAGGCTTGTTTAGAGACAGTGGACTCTCAAGCATGCACATGCAGGCATAGACATAATGAAGAATGCTAAAGAATATATACAGGATTTTACACATAGGCCTGTTCATACAAATATATGAGAGATACACCTACAACACATATAAGCATGTTCAACACACATATGCATGGGATACATATATCTATTTTTATACTCACACAAATCGTTTGGATGAACGCACTCTGAAAGGCACACATGGAAAAACAGGAATATACACAATCAGATCCAACTAGGCATTCATTTAATTGGATGTGCAGCGCGTTCGCATGCACACACACACACACACACACAGGCCTAATACAGGCTCAGAGAAACATGCCAATACCAATACTTGGGTCAGAATCAAACATGATCATTTGCTCACCCAAACAGACATGCAAAACCCCATGCCCTCTAGTATAGACACAAACCTATTCAGACACCTACATAATCCCATATGCTATCATATAGCCTGTTCACACACACATAAACTCATATACACCTACAGTGCAGTGATAAGACATGTGCACACAGACTATACATGCAGTCATTTGTTTTCATATATATATATATGCTTAGTTTCAGGTCGAGATGCCCCTGGGCAACAGGCTAGTTCCTCTCCTTTCCACTTCAAATGCTTCTTCAGGAAGTGCACTCATGTCTAAAGGTCCCAGGCCCTCCCTGTCCCTCAGAGGAAATCTATTTTCAATTTCTCCCCTCCTTTGGCTCCTCTGCTGATTCCCAGCCCCTTGGTATTCTACCACATCTCCATACCTAGAAACCAGTTAGGAAACCCTATTCTCCCCAACCTAGGGTCTAGATGGGCAAACTCTGCTACAGGTCTGGCTACTGCATGATCCACACCTCAGCTCACTCAAAGCCCTATAATCTCAAAGGCTTCAGTCTTGTCTCCAGTCCCTGCCAACCACTGACCATAAGCCAAACTCTTGCTAATTTCCCCTCAACAGAGGGACACATACCAGGGCCAGGAATTCTGCAGGCTACAAGCCAGGCCTCTGCTGGCTCTCAGTCTGGTGTGTGTGTGTGTGCGTGTGCGTGTGTGTGTGTGTGTATGTGTGTGTGTATGTACACAAATGAGGGGAAGTGCATGGAAAGAACCCCAAGTAGGGTAGGGATGACTGACCACAACTATCTATCATTCTTTACAAATGAGAAGTAATAGCATAAAGCTGTTCTGCTTCCCTCTACTTTCCACCTTCCATCTCTTCCCACCTGCTGGCTTCCCTAGATCTCTGCTGAGATCCTGGAGAAAAGGTGCTAATCCTTCCCCTAATCCATAGCAATACTAGCCATGAACAACCGGCAATAATATTGACCCTGACACTGCTCAACACCATCCTATAAACACATTTAATTGTTTGCATGCACCAATTTATTTAATCCCTGCACACATCTGTGAAGAAAGGGTTACCAGTCTCTTTGACAAATGGGAAAAATCAAGGTTCAACAAGTGACATGCCTCCACTAAAGTTGCGAGCTAGTAGTTAGGAGCTGTGTCCCTAGTAGAATCCATGTTCTCCATATACCAGGTTTTCCTGCACCTCCAGATACAGGGACCTCTGGCTACTGTGTCCCAAAGACAATATGGGTATCTGAAACAGAAACAGAGAGCCATGTGATAGAAGCCAGGGCCCACAATGTGGGGACCACTATGTTATTCCTGTCCCCTGATATTGTCATGGGGATTGGTTCAAGCGCTCTCAGAGCCCATGGCCTGAATATGCTCCCTACCCCCACCTTACCTTCCTCTATTCCTATAGCAGCTTCCTCCCACTAGCTGGGACACATCTTCCAGGGTGAGTGAGCAAAAGTATGTTACCTGTAGGTAGAGACTGGGAAAAGAATAAAGGAAGGAATGAGGGGTGGTCTGCACTAGGAGCAGCCTCCTTGTCATATCTACCCACCTGCTTGGTGTCCAGGTTCTCTGTCTCTCTTACAGACACACAGACACACACAGACACACACACAGACACACAGACACACACACACAAACACACAGACACACAGACACAGACACACACACACAGACACACAGACACACACACACACACAGACACACACACACAAACAGACACACACACAGAGAGAGAGAGAGAGAGAGAGAGAGAGAGAGAGAGAGAGAGAGAGAGAGAGATCACAATTCACAATTCTGCAAATAAGCCAAGGAACCTGGAGAAGAAGGAGGAAAGGAAGCTGCAGGCATTGTGAGAACAAGGCTCAATGAGCTCCCAGGTACCCCTTCCACAGCTAGCACACAAGGAATAGTCTTGTGTCTAAACGTGACCATAATGATAGAAACAGACCCTGTGAGGGGTTGGGGGTGGGGAAACAGGTGGTGGTTCCCTTTCTTATGGGACATTCAGGATTAAAGAAGATGGGGAAAGATAAGCAGTCTTGGGGTTTGAGTGTTGTCATAGTCAGTGATGAAGCATAGAGACTAACAGAGACAGGAAGCATGACAGTGATAGAGACTGAAATATATGGAGAGACAGAAGAGAAGTCCCAGCCCCCCTCCTCCCCTAGCTCCTTCATGGAAGAATGCTGATTACTTACCTGGGTTCTCTTAGCAGGACTGTCTTGGAATTCAGGAAGGAGGCTCACTCTGTCTCATCCAGGATAAACCAGAGCCCAGGCCACATTGTGGGACCCTCACTGATCTGGCAGCCAGTGACACTCCTGCTTCTGTTGCCGTGGATACAGCCTGGTTGGTCTAAATCACTGGCAGCAAGGGAAGCAGGTGCCAGAGGGGTGCACTTGGTAGAGCTGGAGATGTTGGGGAACACCAGGTGGGCAGCACACAGCTTTGGGGTGCCCAAGTAGCGGGCAGATGGGGGTCCTGATAGGTGCTTCTCCCACTACACACTCCCACCCCCATCTTCATGCCACCGCCAGTCCGGGAGGGGGCCAGCGCTGGCTCCGTTACTGTTCTGCCTGCCTTGCTACCGGTCCCCCCCCCCCCACCCCCACCCAGTCTGCCTGCTGGCCGCAGCCTTTTGTCCTCAGAAGACACGGTCCCAGCGGGGCCTCTGCCAAGCTTCTAGCAGATGCTCAGGGTCCTGGACTCCTCCCTGGGAACACAGAAGCCATGGCCTGGGAGGGCCCCAGGTTAGGGGCACACTCTCATCCAGGCTAACCCCACTCTCCGGGCCTGGCGGGGATGGAGAAGAGGTGCAGGTCCACAGTCAGAGGCAGCAGTAGAGGTGGTGTTGGGGAGGGGATGGACGCCAGAAAGAGGGGGAGGGGTGGAGGGAGAGAGAGGCTGGCCTGATAGCCGTGTCCCAGGTTTTAGATCCGGGTTGAGAAGGGTGGCTCAGAGCATCCAAGGGGGGTCCTGAAGCGAGACGAAGGTACAGTGGACCTGCTGGAAGGAATTCCTGGCCCAGGAATCACCCCGCTTCAAACAAATCCAGGTTCCGTGATGCGGGGAAAACCTAGCTTGGATAGGGTCTCAGTGAAGAGTCCTGGCCCCTTAGCTAGACCCTGTGTAGCCTGTTGGTCCTCCCCTCTCCTCGATTTGCACAGTCCCTGCCCGAGGGGCGGGTGGAGGAGGGAGGGAAGGAGGGAGAGCAAGGGAGGGAAGAAGGGAGGCTGAGCAGCCGGGAGACTCCCAGCCACCAGCAAGGTCCTCCCTGGGGCGGGGCGGCTGGGGTTGGGGGAGGGGGCTGGCGAGACCGGAAGAACTTGGCTGCCTGGCTGACTGAATGGGGATGCTTGGTGTGGTGGTTGTTCTTGCCAGGACAATAGCTGACTGACAAAATCAGACTCAGGCCTTTCTGACTGGATAGAGGCCTGTGTGGAGGTGAGGGGAAGTAGCCAAGAGGTTGCTGAGAAGGCAAGTTGCTTAGGCTACTCGTGCAATGAGGGCGGAGCTTCTAAAGGTCTAGGGTCTAGTTTTGGACAAAGATTCAGGGGGAAGTTTCTCAGGTTTGGCATGGAAGGCTTGGAAGATAAGATAGATAACCTTATTTAGGTTGGAGTTTTATGGGTAGGCTCTGGAAGTTGGCTTGGAGAGAGGTGGAGGAGGAGTCAGACACCCAGCTCAGAGCCCCTGTCAGGATATCCACAATGATACGGCTACTTTTTCTGGACCAGGAGGCAGGCATGAACCCATACTTAAGACTGTGTTCCAGGACAGCATAAAGCAAAGGATGAGAAGAATGTCTGGGAAACAGAAATGGGAAGACCAGGGAATACAATTCTGTTTTGAATTGGTTTAAATAGGGACCAAATGATGCTGGTGGTTCCTCTAATTTGTAGCAGTCAACAATTCCAGTTCTCTTGATATAAACGTTGTATTTTATTTGTCTTCTTCCCCCATTTGTTGGTTCTTTCATTAAATAGCTTTATGTAGGTCCAGTGCTGGACTCAGATGACTTGGGTAAATCAGACTTGCTGCCTGCCCTTATGAAAACCATGATCTGCTACTAACCTGTGGGCCAGGAAGTCATGCACCTGCATCTGGATCCCTCTGGTACCTGTGAAATCTAGATCCCCAGACCTGCTCTCTGGAAATATAAATCTGGTAGGTGGGAGAGGTGTGAAACATTTTTAGAAAACCTTTAGGTGGTTATTTTTATAATCTCTAAATTTGGGCACCATGCTTTGGAAAGGGATAAAATTGTATGGATTGAACATAAATTCGAAGTGGAAATTAGAAAAGACTTTGGGTTGATCTAGAATGGAAATCTTTACCTGAAATCTTGTGAGCTGCGTCTAAGGCTGTGTGGCAGGACAAATGGAACAATTTTGTAGCTTTAAATTCATACACACACACACACACACACACACACACACACACACACACAAAGGAAGAGTCAGATTTCTGTCTTAAGTTGGAAAAAGAGAACACAGTAGACTTAAAGAAAGGTGGAAATAGTAGAATTGACAGTAGAGGGCAATGGGATAGAAAATAGAGCTATAGTAGAGAAGATCCACAAAGCTAAAGGCTCTTTGACAGATCCTTGAGACATCGAGATTCAGGAAATAAGAAAGCATGTCAAAAGGATAAGGAGCAGAGGGGGCACGAGAAGCTGTTAGAATTATAATTTTATGCTTGCAATTTTGAACACTTTGATACAATGGAAAAGTTCTTGGAAGACAAAATTTGCTGAAAGTCACAGAATATAATATAATATCTGAGTAATCTTAGAAGTTTTAAATCAACTGAACTTATGTCTTTAAAAGCTTGAGAGAGAGAGAGAGAGAGAGAGAGAGAGAGAGAGAGAGAGAGAGAGAGAGAGAGAGAGAGGTCTCCAGGAGATACTGCAAGCATGAAAACCCAAGTTCAAATCTGTAGCAACCATCTAAAAGCCTGGCATGACTCTGCCTGCCTGTAACCCCAACATTGGTGGGCAAGGGCAAGTGGATCCATAGAACTTGCAGGCTACCAGCCCAGCCAAAACACAGTGAGCTTCCAGTTTGGCAAGGGACCCTTTTTCAAGGCATTTCTTTTTGTAGAGGGCAATAGAGGAAAAACATCCAACGTTCTGCCCTGGCTTCTGTGTGCATGCACACACCTACATACTCTTCAAACCGAGACACTGTCCAATAGTCAATTTTGCAAAATATTCAGTGAAAACCCTCCACTAATTTTATAATTTTTACAAAATCTTTTAGAGATTGAGAAAAATTATGATTATTCAACAGGCGCAAAAGAAAAGTACCCAAATGAACAAACAAACAAACAAACAAAAAACTCATAGCACACTTAAGTTTTCTAAGAAGTAAAAGAAGCTTATTAAAATACTATACTTTCAAACATCATACCTAATGGGGAAATAGTTAATGCTCCCTGTGCTGGCTAGCCGTTGTCAACTTGATGCAGACTAGAGTTACCTGGAAAGAGGGAACTTCGATTAAGGAATTGTCTCTAGCACATTGGCCTGAGGGAACGTCTGTGGGGCATTTTCTTGATTAATGATTGATCAGAAAGGGCCCAGACCGCTGTGGGCAATGCCACCTCTGGGCAGGTGGTTCCACTTTGTATTAGAAAACAATTTGAGCAAGCCATGGAAAGCAGGCTAGGAAGTGGCATTCCTCTGTGGTCTCTGCTTCAGTCTAGCCTCTGTGTTCCTATGTGACGTCCCTCAGTGATGGACCTGGAAGCGTAAGACAAAATAAACCTGTTCTTCCTCAAGTTGCTCTTGGCCAGAGTTTATAACAGCCACAGAAAAGCAAAGTAGAACACTTTCTAAGATTGGGAACAAGACTAAGTTGCCTACTATAATCACTTTTATTCAAATTGTACTGCAGGTTTTGGCCAGTGTAAGAAAAAAAAAATATAAAGGCTCAAGATAGGTGCTGGAGAGATGGTGTAGTGGCTAAGAACACTTACTACTCTTCCAGAGGACCTGGGTTCAATTTTTAACACCCACATGGTGGCTCACAACTGTTTGTAACTCTGGTTCCAGGGGACCCAACCTCTCACTCAGATTTGTATGGAGGCAAGACACCAATGCACATAAAATAAAAATAAAAAAAATTATAGAGAAGGCTCAAGATAAAAATTTCAGTACAGGGCATAGAATACTTCCCTATGAGTTTTTGGTCAAGGAATATGGAATATGCAGTCTTCCCCTGGAGTGTAGTTGACTAACTAGGGGCAATACTTTTAGAGAAAACTGTTTCTTCTTTCAGAAGCTAGTAAGTGCCAATCACTGCATGGCTAGACATGGGATTTTGTACTGAACTCCAATCTCCATGTTGAGATTTTGTCTCATTTGGGCTTGTACAGGTCTTGTGCATGCTGTTAAAACATTGTGTGTTCATATGTGCAACTGTCCTGCTGTGTCCAGAAGACAGTTTCCTTGTAGACATCTCCAATCTCTGACTCTTACACTCTTTCTGCTCCCTCTTCCACAATGCTCAATTGGGAGGAGAGGATGAAGTATACATGTTCAATTTAGGACCGATTATTCTACAGTCTTGCACCTTGACCAGTTGTGGGTCTCTGCTAATCATTATCATTAAATTGAAGCTTATCAGATGAGGGTTCAGAAATACATTGGTCTATGAGTATAATGATAAAACATTAGGAGTTGTGTATAATACTATGTCCATTTAGCAGAATAATAGTAAGGTTTTCCCATAAGGCCTATGACCAGTCTAGTCACAAGTTATTGGCTTGATAATAGTTCCAGGTGTGGCTTTCATCTATGGAGCAGGACTTATATCCAATCAGTAATTGGTTGGTCACTCCCACGATGTTGATGTTATTATTACACCAATGGGCTTGTCTTTTCAGGCCAGTCATTATTGTAGCTGGCAGGGATCACAGCTGAATGTGACTGAGGATTACTTTTCTATTCTGGTAGTATATGATGTGTTTATAAAAAGATAAAGAGAGGGGGTATGTTTTATGGAGGTATGGTGAGGTGTGGGAGAAGGGGGTGCTCCTTCCTTGCTGAGAGATTCCTTCCCCCTGAGGGACCAGCCACAGATGGTATAGTGTAGAATAAATAGTTTATTAAGAGAATGGGGAGGGGAGTTAAGAGGATAGTAGAGGCAGAGAAAGGGAGAGAGAGAGAGAGAGAGAGAGAGAGAGAGAGAGAGAGAGAAGAATAAGAGGAGAAGAACAGAGAAGAGAAGAGAAGAGAAGAGAAGAGAGGAGGAGAAGAGAAGAGGCCAGCCATGAGTACATGGAGGGGGGGGTGAAGGGAATGAGGAGGGGGGAAGGGAAGAGCAAGAGAAAGCAAGAGAGCGAGGAGGGGGGCAAGAAGCCCCTTTTATAGTGGGTCACGCATACCTGGCTGTTGCCACGTAACTGTGGGGCGGAGTTTAGACAGAATGTTAACAGTATACATAGGACTTTCCATCACCATGAAAGTTAGCCAGTAGGGATGAAGCTTCTGGGTCAGTAACAACTTGATTTCTTTATGTTCAATGACTCAAGTATGTGGTGTCTTTAGCAACAGGATCTTATTGTCCAGTTCTGGAGGGTAACCTGGAGCAATGGCAATAGCCTATATTGTTTGCTTTTCTGGTTGAGGGGAGTCTGAGACTTCATTGGCTAGCAACTCTGAATTGATTCCTGACACTTTTAGTTTGTGTGTATGTGTGTTTATTTTTTACTTTTTGTTTAAAAATTATTTTTGTATAGTATATTTTGGTCATGTTCTTCTTCTCCCTCCCCAGCTCCTCCTATATTATCCATACCTCCTTAACCACACAACTTCATGCTCTCTCTCTCTCTCTCTCTCTCTCTCTCTCTCTCAAATAAAAAAAAACCACAGGAAAAACAAAAAACAAAAAGCAATACAGACTAAAATGAAGAAGATTAAGAGAAAACCCAAACCAACCAAATACAAAACCCCAAACAAAAAATGCATACAAAAATGGAGTCCATTTTGTGTTGGCCAGCTACTCCTTGGCATGAGGCCTGCCCTACAGTGTGTTTTATATTCCCAATGACCTTCTGTTGAAGAATACTGGTTTTTCCTTTCTCAGCATGTATTGACTGCAAATAGCTTCTTGGTTAAGGGTGAGATTTTGTGTCCACCTCTTCTCAGTGCTGAGATTTTGTCTGATTTGAACTTGTGTAGGTCTTGTGTATGCCGTCAGTCTCTGTGAGCTCATATGTGTATCAGTTCTGTTGTGGATGTTTCCTAGGAATCATCCACCACCCCTGGCTCATATAGTATTTCCTCCTTTTCTTCTCTAGAGATTACTGATCCTTGAGATGAGGGGTTTGGTAAAGATATCCCTTTTAGGGCTGAGTGCTCTAAAGTCTCCCTCTGCACATTGCCCTATTGTAGATCTCTTTGTTAATTACTATCTACTGCAAGAAGCTTCTCTGATGAGGGTTGAGTGATACTGTGTCCCATGACTATGGCAACATGTCATTAGGAGTCATTTGATTATTACATTCCTATAGCAGGATGATAGTAGTAGGTTTTCCCCTAGGCACATGACTTATGTAGTCTCAGGTTATTGGCCACTTTTATCAATGTCAGATATGGATCCCATCACATGGAATGGGTCTTAAATCCAATTTTAAAAAGTTGTTGGCTATTCCTACAACTTTTGTGCCACTACTGCACCATTGTATCTTGGAGGCAGATCTATGTTGTAGGCTTCAGGGCTTTTAGCTTCGTGGAACTGATGAATACTTTTCTTCCCCAGTAGTGTTCAGAGTACCTTTTAGCACTGTGAATGCTAATCAGTAGTGGTGAAGCTTCTAGTTAGGCACCAGCTCAGTTTCTCCATGTTAAATGATATAAGTAAATGTTCTCTTCAGCTATAAGGACTTTCCATCAGCTTATGAAGAACAACCAATAACCTTGTCAATAACCTGTGATAATGCAGGGAGAGAGTCTATGGGACCCATTTGGCCAATGACTTAACAAGATATAACCAATTCCTGGCACTGGAGGTTTTATTTGGTGGCATTAGACATCTAGTTGGACATTGTGTCCTCCATTATATGGTGACTCCATTTAAATTCCTCCCATATATGTACATATCTTAGGAAGTTTCTTCAGTAGTATGCTTCCATATGGTTTTCAAGTGGCCTTTAGTATTAGTTGTAAATCCTCATTTTCCTCCTTCACACTACAGTCCTACTCCCCTCTCCATTTCAGCCTCCTATTTTAGTTTCTTCTTTATCTTTTTATAACACTATACCCTTTTTCACATTCTTTAGAAGATCCCTTACTCCCCTCCACCCATGGTTATTTCCTAGATACATAATCTCTGTGCTTATTTGGAAAGAAGCACACATACAGAAAGTTTAAAAGCTAACATCCTCATGTAAGAGAAAAGTTGGTGGTATTTGTTTTTTCAGTCTGGGTTACCTCAGTCAGGATGATTGTTTCTAGCGCCATCCATTTACCTACAAATTTTATAATTTCATTTTTCTTAATAGATAAATAGTATTCTGTTGTGTAAATGTACCACATTTTCATTATCCATTCATCAGTTGATGGGCATCTAGGTTGTTTTCAATTTCTGGCTATTATGAATAGAGTGGCAATGAACATGCATGAGCAATTATCTCTGTAGTAGGATATAGAGTCCTTTGGGTATATGCCCAAGAGTGTCATAGCTGAGCTTGTGGTAGATTGATTTTCAGCTTTTTGAGAAATCTCCACACTCATTTCCATAGTGACTGTACCAGTTTGCACTCTCACCAGTAATGGAGAAGTGCTCCCTTTTCCCTGCATTCAAACTAGCATGTGCTGTCAATTGTTTTATTGATCTTGGCCATTTTGATAAAAGATAAGGTAAGATAAAATCACAAAGTACTTTTAATTTGCATTTCCCTGACAGCAAAGGATGTTGAACATTTCGTTAAGTGTTTCTCAGCCATTTGGGTTTCATGTTTTGAGAACTCTGTGTTTAGTCCTATATCCCCTTTTAAAATTGGGTTATTTGTTTTCTTGTTCTGTTTTTTTTAGCCCTTTGTTTACTCTGATATTAACCTTACACCAAATGTATAATTGGCAAAGATTCCTTCCCATTCTGTAGGCCGCCACATTGATGGAATGATAGTGTCCTTTGCTGTACAAAAGCTTTTTAGCTTCATGCAATCCCATCTGTTAATTGTTGGGTTTAAAGCTTGTGCTATCAATATCCTGTTCAGAAAATCCTTTTCTGTGCCATTAAGTTCAATTTCCTGTTCTTTTCTATCAGGTTCAAGGTATCGGATGTTGAGGTCCTTGATCCATTTGGGGTTGAGTTTTATGCAGTGATGAGTATGGATCTATTTGGAATCCTCTACATCTAGTTTGACTAGTACCATTTGTTGAAGATGCTGCCTTTTCTCTACTGTGTATTTTTTGCTTCTTTCTAAATAATCAAATGTCTGTAGGTGTGCGGAATTATGTCTAGGTCTTCAATTTTATTCCATTTATCAATGTGTCTGTTTTATGACATTAAAATATTGTTTTTATTACTGTAGCTCTACAGTTTGAAATGTGGGATGGTGATACATTCTTTTATTATTCAGGATTATTTTATCTATCCTATTTTGTTGTGGGTCTGTAAGAAGTTGAAGATTTTTTTCAACTTCTGTGAATAAATGTGTTGACATTTTAATGAGGATTGTATTGAATCTATAGAATACTTTTGTTAGGATGGCCATTTTCACAGTATTAACCCTATTGATCCATGAGCATGGGAGATCTTTCCATTTTTTGATATCTTTTTCAATTTCATTCTTCAGTGTCTTAAAGGTTTTTTTTTGGGAGGGGGGTGGGTTCGAGATAGGGTTTCTCTGTGTAGCCCTGGTTGTCCTGGAACTCACTCTGTAGATCAGGCTGGCCTCGAACTCAGAAATCCGCCTGCCTCTGCCTCCCAAGTGCTGGGATTAAAGGCAAGTGCCACCACTGCCCAGCTCTAAAGTTTTTATTATAAAAGTCTTTTACTTGTTTAATTATAGTTACAACAAATTATATTATTTTTGAGGCTATTGTGAAAGGCACCATTTCTCTCATTTATTTCTCAGTATTTGTTTAATTTGCATGAAAAGAGGCGACTGATTTTTTGTGCATTAATTTTGTATCATACTATTTTTCTGAAAGTGTTTATCAGCTGTAGAAGTTTCCTAAGTGGAGTCTTTTGGATCACTTATGTATAAAATTCTATCATCTGCAAATAAAGATACTTTGACTTCTTCCTTTCCAATTTATATCCCCTTGATCTATTTCAGCTGTCCAATTGCTCTCAGAGTTCAAGTACTCTAACAGGTATGAAGAGAGTGGACATCCTTGTTTTATTTATGATTTTGGCAGAAATGCCTTGAGCTGTCCATTAGGATGATGCTGGCTGTTGGCTTACTGTAAATTTCCTTTGTTGTGTTGAGGTATGTTTCTTGTAACCTTAGTCTCTCCAAGACTTGTCATAAAGGGATATTAAATTTTGCCAAAGGCCTTTTCTCTGTCCAATGCAATGATCATGTGGTTTTTGCTTTTCAGTCTGTTTATATGGTGGGTTGTTGCAGCAAATCTCCAACCCCAATAAGCCCATGCAAAGAACACACAACTCAATTATAATATTTATAAGCTGCATGCCTAGATTGGGCAGATATATCACTGCACTACTCTAGTCCCCAGCTGTGAGATCCCTTGCTACTTGCAGCTACTCTAGGCTACATGGTTCTGATCCATCTTCTGTTCACCTCCTTTTCCTCCGTCTTCCTCTGTCTCCTCATTTCCTCATCTGCCTCTCTTCTTATCTCTTCTCCCTCTCTAAAATGTCCAGTCCCACCTTCCACTGCCCAATCACATGATCTAGCTTTTATTTGACCAGTTAAAATAGGGAGAAGGTTCACATGAAATCACCTGAGTGTGTGATCCACCGCTCTTCCAGGCAGTCCCTCTTGAGGAAATGGAATTAACACCAAAATACAGCACCAGGGCAATCCACAATAGTGGGTTACATTTATTGACTAATGCATGTTGAACCATCCTTGCATCTTTGGGATAAAGCCAACTTGATGATGGTAGATAATATTTTTTCCTTTTTATTAAAAATAGTTTTTTTCTCACATAACATGATTAAGGTTTTCCCTTTCTCTACTCCTCCCAGTTCCTCCTCACCTCTGCTCCCAGCTAGATTCACTCCCTTTGTTGTCTCTAATTGGAAAAGACACATGTTTCTAAGGGATAATACTATAAAATAAAACAAAAAACTAACATACTGGAATTGAACAAAGAATACAGACAGTAGGAAAGGAGTCCTGGAGAAGGTACCCACTTGTTTGTATATCCAGGAATCCCATTAAGACACAAAACTGGAAGGCATTACACACACACACACACACACACACACACACACACACACACACACACAGCAAAGGACCTGGTGTAAACTTGTGTGCATGCTGTGCATGCTGCCTCAGTCTCTATGAGTTTACACGTTTTGATCATGTTGATTTTGACGGCCTTGTTCCCTTGGTGTCCTCCATCCCTTCTGGCTCTTACAGTCTTTCTGCCTCATGTTCCACAGGGTTCCCTGAGCCCTGAGGGGAAGGATTTGATGGAGACATTCCATCTAGGGCTGATTGTTCCATGGCCTCTCATTCTCTGTGTAATGTCTGGCTGTGGGTCTCTGTACCTGTTCCCATCTGCTGCAGGAGGAAGGTTTTCTGATGGTTGAGTGTCTTAGTCAGGGTTTCTATTCCTGTACAAGCATCATGACCAAGAAACAAGTTGGGGAGGAAAGGGTTTATTCAGCTTACACTTCCACATTGCTGTTCATCACCAAAGGAAGTCAGGACTGGAACTCAAGCAGGTCAGAAAGCAGGAGCTGATGCAGAGGCCATGGAGGGATGTTTCTTACTGGCTTGCTTCCCCTGACTTGCCCAGCCTGCTCTCTTGTAGAACCCAAGAATACCAGCCTAGAGATGGCACCACCCACAAGGGGCCCTCCCTGATTGATTACTAATTGAGAAAATGCCCCACAGCTGGATCTCATGGAGGCACTTCCCCAACTGAAGCTCCTTTCTCTGTGATAACTCCAGCCTGTGTCAAGTTGACACACAAAACCAGCCAGGACAATTGACCCCTTGTCAACTTGACACACAAACACATCACTATTAAGCCTCAACCCTTACTTTCTTATTCATCCCCAAGATCTAAATAACTTTAAAAGTCTCACAGTCTTTACATATTAAAAGTTCAATCCCTTTAAAATGTCTAATATCTTTTAAGATTTAAAGTATTTTAAAAATTCAAAGTCTCTTAACTGTGGGATCCACTAAAATACTTTCTTCCTTCAAGAGGGAAAAATATCAGAGCACAGTTACAATCAAAAGCAAAACTCAAACTCCAGTGGTTCAATGTCTGGCATCCAACTCACGATCTTCCAGGCTCCTCCAAGGGCCTGGGTCACTTCTCCAGCTCTGCCCTTTGTAGCACACACCTTGTCTTCTAGGCTCCAGCTGCCTGTACTCCACTGCTGCTGCTGTTCTTGGTGGTCATCTCATGGCACTGGCATCTCCAAAACACTGCTGTCTTCCGCTGTAACTAGGCTTCACCAATAGCCTCTCATAGGCTCTTTTCATGTTGCCAAGCCTCAACTCCTATGCAGGACCCCTTCAGTCCTGGGCCATCAATTGCAACTGAGGTTGCACCTTCACCAATGGCCTTCCACATCCTCTCACAGTGCTGAGCCTCAGTTGTTCTTCATGACCCCTTCATGCCTTCAAAACCAGTACCACCTGGGTGACTTACACAGTACCAAGTCCAACCACAGCACAAAGTACAACCGTGGCTATCTCTGGAACACAGCCTCTGTGCTCTCAGAAAACGCTTCCCAGAAGATTTCACCTCAGTGATGCTGGCCTCTTCTTAATCACCACTAATTTCTTAGCTCCAGCTAACCCAAATCAATAATCCTAGTAACACAAAGGTTTGCTTTAGTGTTTCTGGTATCTTGTTAATCACAGCTGATTCTTCAGCCTCAGCTAACCAAAATCACAGAATCTTCACAATCAAAACATCAACAGCCCTGATAAGACTCTTTAATTTTCCCTCTGAAATTCCACAAGCCAGGCCTTCATCTTCTGCATTGTTGTTAACATTATCTTCCAAGCTCCTACAGAACATTCCACAGAGCTTTTAACATCCTAATGGCTCTTCTAGCTCAAATTTCCAAAGTCCTTCCACAGTCCTCCCCCAAAACATGGTCAGGTTGTCACAGGAATACCCCACTATGCTGGTACCAATTTGTCTTAGTCAGGGTTTCTATTCCTGCACAAACATCATAATCAAGACACAAGTTGGGAAGGAAAGGGTTTATTCAGCTTACACTTCTGCATTGCTGTTCATCACCAAAGGAAGTCAGGACTGGAACTCAAGCAGGTCAGGAAGCAGGAGCTGATGCAGAGGCCATGGAGGGATGTTTCTTACTGGCTTGCTTCCCCTGGCTTGCTCAGCCTGCTATCTTATAGAACCCAAGAATACCAGCCCAGAGGTGGTACCACCCACAAGGGGCCCTCCCCCTGGATCAGAAAATGAGAAAACGCCCCATAGCTGGATCTCATGGAGGCACTTCCCCAACTGAAGCTCCTTTCTCTGTGATAACTCCAGCCTGTGTCAAGTTGACACACAAAACCAGACAGTACATTGAGCAAGGCACTGATCTGTGAGTATAGCAGAATATCATTAGAAGTCGCTTTATTGCTACTTTCTCTTAGAGGAACCATAGTATTTGGTTTTATCCCAGGTGTGTGTGTGTGTGTGTGTGTACATATTCTAGGAAGCTTCTACTGTGTTAGGTTTCCATACTACCCCTCAAATGCCTCTTAGTTTTATGTCTCTCCCTGCATTTCCTTCTTTATTCCACTCTCCCCTACCCCTGACAACTTGCCCCTCAATTTCAGTCCTTTCACTTGGTTGGTTAGAGTTACCTCAACAATTTTATATTTGAGGCTATTGTGAAACATGTTATTTCCCTGATTTCTTTCTCAGTCCATTTATTATTTGTATGTAGGAGGGGTTCTGATTTTCGTGAGTTAATTTTATATTTAACTAACCAGCTACCTTGATGTGTTTATCAGCTATGAATCTCCCGATAGATTTTTAGGGTCACTTATGTATATTCTCATAGCATCTATAAATAAAGATACTTTGATTTCTTTCTTTTCTATTTGAATGTCCCTGATTTCCTTCAGTTGGACAACCGTGTCTTGTTCCTGATTTTAGTAGAATTGTAATTGTTTATGTTGATGTTGGCTACAGACTTGCAGTAAATTGCCTGTATTATGTTTATGTTTGTCTCTTCTACTCCTAATCTTTCCATACTTTTATTATGAAGGGGTGTTAGATTTCATCAAAGACTTTTTCTGCATTTAATTAGATGATCAAAATCATGTGGGTTTTTTCTTTCAGTTTGTTTATATGGTGGGCTAGACTGACAGATTTTTGTATGTTGACCATCCCTGCATTTCTGGGATGAAGCCTACTTGATCATGGTGGATGATCTTTGTGATATGTTCTTGGATTCAGTTTGCAAGTATTTTTATTGAGTATTTTTGCATCAATGTTCATAAGGAAAATTGGTCTGTAATTCTGTTTCTTTGTTCAGAATATTTGTGTGGTTTGGGTATCAGGGTGACTGTGGACTCATAAGGTGAATTTGGAACTGTTCCTTCTGTTTCTATTTTGAAGAGTATTGGTATTAGCTCTTCTTTGAAAGTCTGGTAGAATTCTGTGCTAAAACTATCTGGCCCTCGGCTTTTGTTTGTTTGTTTATTTGTTTAATTGGGAGACTTCTAATGACTGCTTCTAATTCCTTTAGGGGTTATAGGTCTTTTTAAATTGTTTATTTGCTTTTTATTTAACTTTGGTAACTAGTATCCAGCAAGAAAATTGTCCATTTCTTTTATATTTTCCAATTTTGTAGAGTACAGAGTTTTGAAGTAAGACCTAATAATTCTTTGGATTTCCTTGGTGTCTGTTGTTATGTCCCTTTTTTATTTCTGATTTTGTTAATTTGGATATTCTTTCTCTGTATTCTAGTTAGTTTGAATAAGGGTTTGGATTTTGCTTCATTGATTGTATTATTCTCAGTTTCTATTTTGTTGATTTCAGCTCTCTGATTCTTTCTTGAAGTCTACTCTTTGGGGTGTGTGTGTGTGTGTATGTGTGTGTGTGTGTGTGTTTTGCTTTTTGTTTTTTTCTGGAACTTTCAGGAGTGCTATTAAGTTACTGGTATGAGATCTCACTAATTTCTTTATGAAGGTACTTAGTGCTACGAACTTTCCTCTTAGCAATGCTTTCATTGTATCCCATAAGTTTGGGTGTTGCCCTTCATTTTCATTGAATTCTAGGAAGTCTTTAATTTCTTTATTTCTGCCTTGATCCAATAGTCATTCAGTAGAGAGTTGTTCAGTTTCCATGAGTTTTTAGGTTTTCTATTGTTGAAATCCAGCTTTAGTTTTTGGTGGTCTGATAGGATCCAGAGGGTTATTTTAATTTTCTTGTATCTGTTGGGACTTACTTTGTGACCAAGTATATGGTGAGTTTTGCAGAAGGATTCATGAGGTGCTGGGAAGAAGGTATATTCTTTTGTGTTTGGGTGAAATATTCTGTAGATATCTGTTAGGACCCTTTGAATCATAACCTCTATTAGTTTTATTATATCTCTGTTTAGTTTTTGACTGGATGACTTGTCAATTAGTGAGAGTGGGGTGTTAAAGTCTCCTACTATTAATGTGTGGGGTTCAGTGTGTGATTTAGACTTTAGTAATGTTTCTTTTACAAATGTGGGGACCCTTGCATTTGGAGCATAGATATTCAGAACTGAGATATCATCTTGGTGGATTTTTCCTTTGACGAGTATAAAGTATCCTTCCCTGTGTGTTTTGATTAATTTTGGTTGGAAGTCTATTTTGGTAGATATTAGAATGGCCACAGCAGCTTGATTCTTGGGTCTATTTGCTTGGAAAATCCTTTTCTAACCCTTAACTTTAAGGTAATGTTTATCTTTGATGTTGAGGTGTGTTTTTTGTTTGCAGCTTAAGGATGGGTCCTGTTTTCACATCTATTCTGTTAGCCTGTTTATTGGGGAATTGAGTCCATTGATATTGAGCGATATCAATGACCAATAATTGTTAATTCCTGATATTTGGTTGTTGGTGGTAGTGTGTGCATTTTTTTTTTTGTGTGTGTGTGTGTCATAATTCTCCTCTTTTGGTTTTGTTGGTGTGAGATTATTTATTGCCTGTGTTTTTTGTAGGTGTAGTTAACTTCCCTGGGTTGGAGTTTTCCTTCTAGTACCTTCTGTAGGACTTCTATTTCCATTTTCATGTCTTGAACAGTTTTAGTTGTTTCCTTCAACAGTTCATTTTTTCTTGGCTTTCTTTAAGGAATTTATTCATTTCATCCAATTATTTGTTTGTGTTTTCCTTGATTTCCTTAAGGGATTTACTAATTTCCTCTTTAAGGACCTCAATCATCTTCATAAAGTTGGTTTTAAGGTCTTTTCTTGTGCTTCTGTTGTGTTGGAATATTAAGGGGTTGCTGTAGTATTTTCTGGGTTCCAGTGGTGACATATTGTCTTGGCTGTTGTTGATTGTGTTTCTATGCTGGGCTCTAGTCACCTGGATTTGGGGTAATTATAGGCCTAGGTACCAATTTCTGAGTTTATTGTTGGATGGGTGTTTTCTTCCTAGATTTCTGTTTCCTCTCTGGTCTTCTGGATATGTGTAGCCTAGGTTTTTTGAAGTCTGTGTGGTCTCTGGTAGAGCAGGGGGCCTCTGCCCTAGTTGGAAGCTTCGGCAAGGCAATTAGGAGGGTATAGGACTGGAGATAAGTTGGGGGGGCACCAAGATAGTGAAAGAGTGGGAGAGTTTGGTGGGAGGGCAGCCTGCATGGATTTCTCCCAGTCTGTGTAGTCTCTGGTAGAGTGGTGAGTCTCTGCCCCAGCTGTAGGCTGGGGCACAGCAAGTAGGAGGGCACAGGACTGAGAATAAGGTGGGGTAACACCGAGATAATGAGAGAGTGGGGAAGTTTGACAGGTGGGCAGTCTACTTGGACTTCTTCCAGTTTGCCCCCCACCATTTTAAAGATTTAACATTGTCTTACCTATTCATTTCTTCTACCTTGTTTTCAAGGCATAAAATTTTTCTGTGTATTATGATCTGTTGCTGGGGTTTACCTCTGAATTTTTTATTTGACACCCTAAATTTATTATTTCTAGCTTTATTTCAGATTGTCTTTATTTCTTTAGTGTTTTATTTATGTGTTAAATTCTACCTTGATGTCTTGATATGTTTTGGTTATTTTGTTCCATGTTTTTGTCTTTCCTGTCTTCATTAAGGCATTTATACATATTCTTTTCAAGTTCCTAGGACATATTCATAATTGCTATTTTGAAGTCTTTGTCTTGTATTCAGCTAAATTGCTGCTCTTAAGACCTTCTGCAATAGTGTTGTTGGCTTCTGGAGGAGGCATATTGTCTTGGCTGTTTATGTTTTTGTACTGAATCTAGGTATCTGGAATTTATGATGCTTGAGATAATCCTTAGTTACATATCTGGCAGTGTCTTTGTTGAGTGAGTGTTCTGTTCTTTTGTTGCTGTTGCCTACTCTGGATTTTCGCCAAGTGTAGCGGCTGTGGATTCCTGGTCAAGAATGTTTCTGTGAGTTGGCCGGTGACATAAAGAAATGAAGATGGATTAGGAGGAATTGTTGAAGAGAGTTAGAAAGAGCAAGGGAGACCCTGGGTTCACACCAAGAGGTTCACACCAGAGAAAAAAGGTGAGTGGGAGGAAGGGCTCCTGTAAGCAGACTGCAGCAGGACCGAGAGCATTTCTGGAGGGATGGGAATGCATGACAAGAAGGATAGTGAAAATTGCCTACCTGAGGCTCAGTCCACTGGGGCCACTAAGAGTCTCTGGTAGAAAGTGTTTTTGTGGGTTAGTGGGTGATCCAAAAGAATGGAATTGAGCTAGAAGGGAAGGCTGAGAGGATGACAGGAAATAGCAGGGGGACCCTGGGTCTGCACCAAGAGGTAGAGCCCCCAGGGAATGGAGGTGAGGTATTAAGAAGGACTCCTGCAGGCATGTGGCAACAGGACTAAGAGTAAATCAGGTGACCAGAATGAAAGAGCTCTTTTTAATTTTAAAAAAATTTGATTAATTTTTTTAAAAAAATATTATTTATTTAATGTATATGAGTACCCTGTAGCTGTCTTCAGATATACCAAAAGAGGGCATTGGATCCCAATACAGATGGTTGTGAGCCACCATGTGGTTGCTGGGATTTGAACTCAGGACCTCTAGAAGAGCAGTCAGTGCTCTTAACCACTGAGCCATCTCTTCAGCCCCCTAAAAAAATTTTAAGCTTATTTAATTTACATCCCTCTCACTGCTCCCCTCCCAGTCACCCCTCTCACAGTCCTTCCCCTCTCCCTTCTCCCCTTCTCCACCAACCAAAGAAGATACATGGATTGGACCTAACCTTCTTGCATATATGTAGCAGATGTGCAGCTTGGTCTTCATATGGGTCATGAACAACTGGAGCGGGGCTATCCCAAAAGCTGTTGCCTGTCTGTGGGATATGTTCTTCTAGCTGGGCTGCCTTGTCTGACTTCAGTGGGAGAGGAAGCATCTAGCCTCACAGAGACTTGAAGTGCCAGGGTGGGGGGAAATACTCAGAGAGGGGGGTGCCAGGGGATAGAAACTCCACAGGAAGACCAACAGAGTCAACTAACCTGGACCCCTGGGGCTCTCAGAGTCTCTTATTTTCTAAATTAAGATATCACTATATCCTTTCCCCTTCCCTTTCCTCCTTCAACCCTACCTATGTCAGCTCTCCTTCCTTTCAAATTTGTGACCTATTTTTATTTAATTCTCTCTCTCTCTCTCTCTGTTGAGTCTGTTTAGTGTTACCTGAATGTATGTTTCAAAGATGAGCACTTAGTATTGGATAACTAATTAGGGTGGGGAACAAGCCTGAGACAGATGAACCCCACCTGGAACTGTGGGCCCTAGGTCTGAGTGACAGATAACCATGGTTGAGGAGCAGACCTGAGATGACCACCAGAGCTACTCCATGGGGCCCAGACAGGGCGCTAGCCTGAGATGATCACCAGCCTGAGATCATGCTCGAGATGACCACTGCCTGGTACCATAATGCACAAGCTGGGCATATCATTTCTGAGATGAACCCAGACACTCAGAGACCCTGGATACCATTAAGAAGAGAAGCAAGTAAGTAGTGGGGAAATGGAAGAGAAAGAAACAGAAGGATGTGGGCACAATGAAGAGAGGCAGAACTGGAGACTCAGGTAGTGAGGAACAGCCTGATGTGAGGAGCTGGAGATGCCACCTGGGACCATGGTGGGGTCCTGGTCTGTGATGCCACTGGGGATCACATCTGGGTCCTGAAGCAGCAGGGGTCTGTTAGGTGGCCATCTTTGGTCTGGGCTGCTGCCAGGGGACATGTTAATGTCTGAGGGTGAGGCCCCACAACTCACCTGGACATTGTGGAAGATATTTCCCTGAGGGTGTGAGATCAGGAGAGCTGACCACTAGCCCCTAGTACTCAGGAGAGTGAGCCCTGCATATTGCAGGAGTTGTAGGTGAGCCTGCCCTCAGGGTATGAGTGGGAAGAGCTGACCCTACCACTCATCTCCCATGCAGTGGCATGGATGATGGAGAGATACCTTCCCCCCCCTCACTTGCCCCTTACCACCTATGGCAGGTGGAAGATGTGACCCTGGGACCATGAGAGCATGAGAACGGTCCTGGCTCTTTGTCAGCACTTGGGAGAGTGGGCCCTGCACCTTGCCTGGACAGCACAATGGAGCTGATCCTGGTGGCGGAGTACAGGTGAGCAGGCCCTGAAGGTGTGAGTATGGGAGAGTTGGCTCTGCTACGTATCTGCAGTGCCTTGACATGGGCGAGGGAGGCTTTCCTTTGCCACCTATGACGGGCAGGAGAGCTGGCTCTGAGATCATCAGGCCCTGCTCCTCACCTACTGCAACTCTCCTCAGCAGCATAGTACAACTGGTCCTGGATGTGGGGGTTGTGGATGAGCGAGCTTCAACGGCAGGAGTGCAGGAGAGCTGGCCCTGTCTCTTGTCTGCTGTGCAGTGGCTTCAGTGAGGGAGAGATGCCCTACCCTCCCTTTTGCCACCTGTGGCAGAGCTGGCCCTGATAAGGTCATGAGAGCAAGAGAGCTGGCTCTGCCCCTCACCTGCTGTAGCACTTGGGAGAGCAGGCCCTGCATGTCACTTGGGTAGCATAGTCAAGCTGCCCCTGGACATGGGCATTGCAGGTGAGTCAGTCCCAAGGGCAGGAGAGTTGGCCCTGCTGCTTGTCTGCTGGGAGGTGGTGCTGATGAGGGAAAGATGCCATCCTCCCTTCTGACATCCCTCACCACCTATGACAAATGGGAGAGCTACCCCTGGGATCACGAGAATGGGAGAACTGGCCATCTCCCTCACCAGCTGCAACACTCGGGAGAGCAGGCCCTGCACCTCGTTTGGGCAGCAGGCCCTGGCTGCTGAGGTTGTGGGTGAAGAGGCTCTGAGAGTGTAAGAGCAGGAGAGTTGGTGGGCTGACCAGGTCAGATACCTCTCAGGCCCAGATCCAAGGCTTTGAATTGGACCATTCCAATCTACCCCATCGATGAAGCTAGAATACATGAAAGGGCTGTTCTTACAGATCCAAAACTACAGAATCCCCATGACATATAGAACCCACTGAGGTTCCAGTATTGATAGAGTAGCAGAAGCCAGAGCACTCGTACCAGACCAATGACTCATTGCAATGAACATTTGCAAGCCAAGAAGTATAGACAAAGGGTATACGTGGGACACACTGTGACACACTACAGCTTCCACAATGAGATTTTTCTATATTTGGAGGAGGTTGCAAGGGTGGAGGGCAGGTTCAAGGAGAGTAGAAGATGAGTGGGATTGGTGTGCTTGATGTGAAAGTCACAAAGAACCAATAAAAAGTTGAAAAAATTGCTTCATTTTCCTTTACCTAAGGTTTACAAAATTTTACATATGCGTCTTTTTTTATTGTTATTTTATCTTATTTGGGGATGTGTGTCCAAGGGTAAAGAGAGGATATGAAAGGGATGAGGAGCTGAGTGGATTTGTGGTACATGATAGAAAATTCACAAAGTATCAATAAAAAGTAAAAAGCAAGCAAACAAGCAAAAACTCAAAACAAAACAAACAAAAAAATATCCCAGCACTGTGTGAGTTGGATTGCAACCTAGTTTACAGATTGAGATTTTGGACATTCAAGTCTATACAGGGAAACCCTGTCTTGAAAAACCAAAGGTCAAATGAAACCAAACCAAAACAAATAAAACAACAAAACATGCCCCAAAACAAAATCAAATCCCCTCTCAGTAAGTGAGACACAGAGAAAGTGCGTGCTACTACTAGAGGACATGCACGACAAATCCACAGCTAATAGCAAAACAAACAGAGAAGGGTGGAAAGCTGTCCCCTAGCTCCTGGATTAAGACAAGGAGTCCACTATCATCATTTCATGGTCCTGGGGATACAGTCTATAACATTCATGCAAGAAAATGGAAGAGTTTCCAAACTAGAGAAGAGGGGGCCAAACTGTCTGTTTGTAGAAAACATGACTCTACAGCTATATAAAATCTACAGACTTTACTTCCCCAAACCGTTAGAATTAATGGATTCAGTAATGTTTCAGAATATAAAGCCAGGATACAGATACCAGTAGTATTTTCATATGAAAATATGTCTGAACAAGACATTAACGAAGCAATCCCTTATTTTTTTCAATAGCTCAAAAAAACATTATAAACTACCTCGGGAGATGCCAATTCCATTCTTTCAGTAATTGAATGAGTGTCTTTGGTCTCTATTCTCATAGAAATCAAGAACAGTAGTCCTGTGCTCCGTATGTACTAGCGCATGGTAGAAAGTTTAGCCTTTGTGTGTAGAAATGGTTAGTCTGAAGCAAGGGCAATGGCTCTCAAGCTTTTAGAATCTCTTTCAGGAAGCAGAACCCTGTTGTCATGTTGACTTCGGTAGGTCTGGGGTAGGGCAGAGCATCTGCCTATCTCACAAGTTCCCAGGTGAGCTGATGCACAGAGGTTATGTACTGTATTGGTGAGCCAACGAAGGAGGTCATGCTGCTATAACAACAAGATCCCTAAATCCTGAGGGCTCAGAATTCCAAAGCTTTACTTTCTATCTGTATCTCATGTCTGCTAGTTGGTCAACTGCAGATCTGTTCCATCTCATTTCTTGACAGACCCCAGAATCACTGATAAGCCTGTAACTGAAACATTGCCTATCTTGTGGCAGAAGAGACAGGAAAAATGGAAAATTGCTGCTTGGTTGTTAAGGCTCTGATTTGCATTTCATTGACTGTAGCAAATCACATGGCCAGACTTAACTCGTATCAAATGAGAGGTCAATGATTTTTATGATTGATATGCGTCTTATATATACTTTGTTAAACTGAATTCGGCATCACTACATATCACATGGCTTTTGTGCTTATAGTAAATATTAATTTTTATTTAAATTTTAACTGTGTTTGGGATAAATAGAACTGACTTTTCCTATATGCAGTGGATGACACTAGTTTTTATTTAAGTTTTAATTGTCTATGGCTGGGATAGAGAAATTGAACCGACTTTTCTCCATAAGTATCATATACTGTGTTAATTATTAGCTCGTGTAGTTTTCATTATTTTTACAGAATCACATCTTTTCTGTAAGCAAAAGCTGTTTTGATTTTTCTTGTGAGCAGCCCATAAAACACTGAATAGAAGTGGTGAAAGTACTCACCCTGGCCTTGCCCTCAGTCTGAAGATGGAAAGTATTTACTTTCAGTTTTACTAATTTTTTAAAATCAGCACAAAGTAGTGGGTTTCAGTAGGGCACTTTCACACATAATTTCCTTACTCCCTCGCCCCTATCTATCTTTCCCTCTCATGCTGATCCCCCTTTTACCCTATTAGCCCCTTTCTGCATCCATGTCACATGTATTCTCTTACTTTCTTTCCCCCAACCTTCCTTTAAGACCTCTTCCCCTGCCTCCCACCTTTATGGTTCTTTGTCTAGTTTCATGACCTAGTTTTCTGCAAAGATGAGTATCCTTGCAAACTATATTTTAAACAGGCAGTTGAAATCTAGAATATATAAAAGAACTGTAAACATTAACCATCTCCAAACTTGAATAGTTTAGCCAATAAATGAGCTATTAATGAAATGACTTTCAAAAGGAGAAACACAAATGGCTAATAAACATTTTTTTTAAAGTGTTCATTCACCCACCTCAGCCATCAGGGAATTGCAAATTAAAAATAACTGTGAGATTTCATCTTTCTCTAGTCAGAATTGCTGGCCCTCAGTCTTTTACAATTAATGATTATGTTAACTTTAGATATTTTGTAGATTACATTTACCAGTATAAAGATGTTCCTTTTTATTCCTAGTTTGCTGGTAGTTTATATACCATGCTGAATTTTATAAATTTTTTAATTTCTTGTTTTCTTGAGATAGGGTTTCTATGTGTAGTCCTGGCTGTCCTGGAACCTGCTTTGTAAACCAGACTGGCCTCAAACTCACAGATATCTGCCAAATGTATTGATTGAGATGCTCATTTTTATAAGCCTGTGAAGTACAGTGATTAATTTCAAAATGTTCAGTCCACTTACAAACCATGGTATAAGTCCCACAAGGATATAAAATTTAACCTTAGTTTTCTATCTATCTATCTATCTATCTATCTATCTATCTATCTATCTATCTATCTATCTATCTATCTATCTATCTATCTATCTATCCATCTATCTATCTATCTCTTCAAGACAGGGTTTCTCTGTGTAGTCCTGCCTGTCTTGGAACTCTTTCTGTGGACCAAACTGTCCTCAAACTCACATAGATCCACTTGTCTCTGCCTTCCAAGTGCTGGGGTTAAAGGCATACCCCACCACCTCCTGACCTTTTTTCATCATCATCATCATCATCATCATCATCATCATCATCATTTGTTGGTATCAAACTGCTAACATTTTATTTTGGATTAATATGTTAGTGCTCATAAGTTGTATTGGTCTATAATTTTCCTTTTTTAAATTTATTTTCTAAGTTTTTTTATTTACATTCCAAATCATTTCCCCTTTCCCATTTCCTCCCTCCCCGAAAGTCTCATAAGACCCCTTCCCTCCCTCTTTTCCCCATTCAACCCCCTCTAGCTTCTCTGTCCTGGCATTCCCCTACATCCAGTCTTTCCAGGACCAGGGGTCTCTCCTTCCATCTTCTTGGAAATCTATTGATATGCGAATTGTGTCTAGGGTATTCCGAGATTCTGGGTTAATATCCCCTTATCAGTGACTGTATACCATGTGTGTTCTTTTGTGATTGGGTTACCTCACTAAGGATGATATTTTCAAGATCTGACCATTTGCCTAGGAATTTCGTGAATTCACTGTTTTTAATTGCAGAGTAGTATTCCATTGTGTAAATATACCACATCTTCTGAATCCATTCCTCCGTTGAGGGACATCTGGGTTCTTTCCAGCTTCTGGCTATTATAAATAAGGCTGCTATGAACATAGTGGAGCATGTGTCCTTATTGCATGCAGGGGAAGCCTCTGGGTATATGCCCAGGAGTGGTATAGCAGGATCCTCCGGGAGATAATTTTATTTTCTTAAAATGTTATGTACTGGGTTTCATAAGGTAATACTCTCTCTGATGCTTTGAGAAGGTTTGCCTTTTCAGTTAGCTCAAAGGTTTGTATACAGTTGGGATTATTTCTTTCATACATGTTTGGTACTTTTTTAAAATACTTGAATTCAATCTCTTCAATAAATATAGACTATTGATGTCTATTTCTTGTTGACTGAGGTTTGCAAGTTATTACTTTCCAAAGAATTTTCCCATTTCCTCTAAGTATAATTTTCTGGATAATATTTTATATAATATCTTCTTATGAATGATTTAATAGCTGAAGAATCTGCACTTTTGGGATTACTTTTATTGCTCATTTCTCTCTCTCTCTCTCTCTCTCTCATACACACACACACACACACCAGTTCTTTTTTTTAAATCTGACACTGTTAAATGAAATGATCTTTTAAAATATAACTTACTTTTGATTTTATTGTTTTATACTATCAATTTTTGTCATTTCTGTTTAGATGATTATTTGAAAAATATTTATTTTTTGTCCTTATGCTTCTCTTGGATTTATTCTGATTTTTTTCTAGGTTTAAATTTTTATTTGCTTTTTGCTTTTTGTTTGCTTTTTCATAATCTGCTATCTAGACTAGGCTGGCTTAAAGTTCACTATGTAGCCCAGGATAGACACAAATTCATAGTCAGTTTCCCAAGTGCTAGGATTATAGATGAGGCCCATTGTTTTCTACTATCTTAAGGTGGAAATTTAGCTAATTGTTTTGAGGCCATTGTTTTATAATCATTATAAACATTTAATAATAGAAATTTCCCTCTCTATACTGATTTTATTTCACTTCAGAAATTCTCATACATTGTTTTTATTTTTCTAACACTTGTAAAATACTCCTTTGATTCTAGCATTATTTTAAAAACAACATTTAATATGAACATATCATGTAATTTTTTCAGGTATCTTGCTTTGACTAATTTCTGTTTTAATTATTTGTGGTCAGAGAACTTATGGTTCTGGTCCTCTGACCTTATTGAGATTGAATTTATGGTCCAGCATGTGGTTTATATTGGTGAACATTTTATTTTTATAATAGAATGTGCATTTTTCTGCTATTAATATACAAATAATAATTATTTAAAAAACAATCATTGTGGTATACTTACACAATGGAATACTACTCAGCTATTAAAAACAATGAATTCATGAAATTCTTAGGCAAATGGGTAGAACTGGAAAATATCATCCTAAGTGAAGTAACCCAATCAAAAAAGAACACACATGGTATGCACTCACTGCTAAGCGAATATTAGCTCAGAAGCTTGGAGTACCCAAGATACAATGAACATATCAAATGATGCCCAAGAAGAAGGAAGAACAAAGTATGGATACCCTGGTCCTTCTTAGAAGGGGAACAAAATACCCACAGAAGGAGATACAGAGACAAAGTGTAGAACAGAGTCTGAGGGAAAGACCATCCAGAGACTATCCCACCTAGGGATCCATCCCATATACAGTTACAAAACCCAGACTCTATTATCGATGCCCACAAGTACTTGCTGACCGGAGCTGGATATAGCTGTCACCTGGGAGGTTCTGCTAGTGCATGACAAATACAAAGGGGGACACTCTCAGCCAACCATTGAACTGAGCACAGGGTCCCCAATGGGGGAGCTAGAGAAAGGACCCAAGGAGCTGAAGAGGTTTGCAGCACCATATGAGGAACAACAATCAATATGAGCCACCCAGTACTCCCAGAGCTCCCAGGGACAAAACCATCAACCAGAGAGTGCACATGGTGTTACCCATGGCTCCAGATGCATAGGCAGCAGAGGATGGCCTTGTTGGACATCAAAGGGAGGAGACACCCTTGGTCCTGGAAAGGCTTGATGACAGTGTGGGGGAATACCAGGACAGGGAAGGGAGAGGGTTGATTGGGGAACAGGGAGGGGAGATGGGTTATGGGATTTTGGGGGGAGGGGACCAGGAAAGGGGAAATCATTTGAAATGTAAATAAAGAATATATATAATAAAAATAATAAAAAAATCCACAATGTTGTCATATATATGTATATATATATTATTTTTAATTGATTTACATCATGTACCCAAATCTCAGTCATCTCCCCATATATCTGCCCTCTGCCCTTGCAACCTCCCCCAAAAAGAAAACAAATGAACAAACAAAAATCTCACAATGGAAGCTGCAGTGTGTCATGGTGGTTTATACAGTATATCCCTTTACCCAAACAGCTTTTCTTGCAAATGAAATAGTTTTCATTGCAGTGAGTATTTGGTCTGGTTCAAGGACTCTGGCTTCTGCTAAACTATCAATACTGAATCATCTGTAGGACTCCTCTGGGATATCCTGTTGTTGCCCTGTGCCATGGAGATCTTGCAGCTTTTGTTCTGGAGGACCAGCCACTTCGCACTTTCCAACAGTTCATAGATGGTGAGATGCAGGACAGCTGGTGAGGGAGAAAGGCCAGTTTTGCACAGTCTACAGATGTCAACAGGGCCCCAGATGTCAGCCAAGGCCAGGGACATCTGCATGGACTTTGGTGATAACATGGGCCACTGACATTGACACAGAGCCCTGATGCTCCAGGACCACAGAGCCAGACATGGCCCAGCACCTCACTATGACCTCAGGTAGCATTGCTGGCTACTCACATCAGGCTGTTCCTCTCCACGCTCGCATCTCCAGTTCTGCCTCTCTTCATTGTGCACACCATTCTGCTTCCCCTTCTCTTCTATCTCTCCACCACTTACTTGTTCATCTTAGTGGCCACCCCCAGCCTCTAGTTGTCTCTGCTCTGCTCTACTTGGATCACTCTGGGAGGCACCAGGCTGGGCTAGTGTTTTATCTATTTCTTGATTATTTTTTCTTTTTTTGTCTTCTCATCATGGAAGGATGTTGGTGCTTCTAAATATATAACTGCAGAATTGTTTGTCCCTCCCTTCTGTTCTATCAGTTTTTAGCTCTTGTATTTGAAAGATGCACACATATTCATCCATTTTCATTTTATTTTTTTACTTTCATTCAAATCATTTCATCTTTAAAGTATCTATACAAGTATATTTTATATGCTGATCATGCTCATCTCTGTAACCTCCTGCTTCCCCTTTCCTTATGCCTCTCCACTTCCTGATAATCTCCTCTGTCTCCTTAGACAGTTTTACTTCTATTTTCAGGTCACATGTGTACAAATGATTTTATGGATCTATATAAATTCATTCTATGAACCACAAATGAGAAAGACATACTCTTTATCTTTCTGAGACTGGTTTGATTCACTTAATACAACTATATCCAGTTGGATTCATTTTTCTATAAATAATATAACTTTTTTTTTTTTTTTTTGGTTTTTGAGATAGTGTCTCACTATGTAGCCCTGACTGTCCTGGAACTCACACTGTAGACTAGGTTAGACCTGCCTGCCTCTGCCTCCTGAGTGCTGCAATTAAAGGCATATGGATCATCATTACCACTTATATTAATTATTGTTCTGAAGTATTTTTTGATAGTAATTTAGTCCTATGTGGTTGTTTGAATGAGACTGACCTCCATAGGCTCATGCATTTAAATGCTTGGGTGCTCATTTGGTGGAACTGTTTGGGAAGGATTAGGAGGTATATAGCCTTGTTAGAAGACGTATGTCATTGGAGGTGAGCTTTGGGATTTCAAAAGCCCATGTCATACCAGTTAGCTCTCTCTCTACCTCATGTCTGTGGATCAGATGTAAACTCTCAGCTATTGCTCTAGCACTATACCTGTCTGCTTGCCACCATGATGATCATGTACTAACCCTCCAAAATTGTAAGCAAACCGCAAATTAATTGGTTTCTTTTGTAAGACATTCACTTACTTATTGTGTATGTATTTGGTGGGCATGTAGGTATATACCTGTGGATGTTACAAGACAACTTTTGGGAGAGCAGGAATCTATTCAAATGCCTGAGTCAGGGTCCTGAGGAACCTAACTCAACGGAGACAGCAGGAGTTCAATCTGTTTTTCCTAATTCTCATTCTCCCCTTCTACCGCTACCTCTGCTTCACCTAGTCTTGCTCTATGTCCTACTCAGGATTCTAGCAATACCTCACTGTGTCTATCTATCTGGTCTAAATTTCCCTTTGTGTGTGTCTCTATGGAATCATGTTTGACTTCTTTCATGGTCTACATAGATTCATCTTAGACACATTTGGAGGTCCTTGCTATAGGTTGCTGGAGGCTTGAGGTATCTGGGCGCCTGGGACTCAGATGTGAGGTTTTTGAGGGATGGAGAACTTTTGTCCAGAGTGAGAGAGTTCTGGTATGTTTAAGGGTTTTTGTTCCAATAGAGAAAATATCTGATCTGCATTATGCACTTTGTCTAAAAGTATACACATTGCCACGCTGTTGTGATTGTGCACAAGAATGAGCATTTGAGAAACTTGAGGGGTTTTGTGTAGGATACATATAAGGCAGAGAGGTCCACTATATTTGTGCTATAAAATTGTGGCTTCCACAGGCAGCAGTGGTGCATGTCTTTAATCCCAGTATTCAGAAGGCAGAGGCAGGTTGGTTTCTGTGAGTTCAAGGCCAGCCTGGTCACAGAGACAGTTCCAGGACAGTTAGGACTACAAAAAAGAAAGCATATCTTGAACCTGTCCTCCACTCTTCCTCTAACCCCCCAAGCCCCCAAGAACTTTGGGCTTTAAAGAAATTTGTGCATCATACTCTGAGGTCTCCAAGATATTTGTTGCAAGAGAGATCCTTGTCCCTGGGACCTGTCCTTTTGGTTGTTTTATGTGTCTATCTCCCAATGTGTGGGCATCATGGTTTTATGGGTGTCTGTGACAAGGGTATGAGATGTTTGAGCTATGTAAGTATCTGAATCACAAGTTAGGAATTTTCAAAAATGTATATAGGCTGGTAGTTTGGAATTTGATGTCTCTAGGTCAGTCAGTCCTTCTTTCCTTCCTTTCTTCCTTTCTTCCTTCCTTCCTTCCTTCCTTCCTTCCTTCCTTCCTTCCTTCCTTCCTCCCTCCCTCCCTCCTTTCTTTCCTCTGTCTGTCTGTCTGTCTGTCTGTCTGTCTTTTCTTCAGTTTTTTGAACCATTCAATATTGCAGGTCTAAAGTTTGGAGGCCAGGCTGCAGAGATGGCTCAACTGATAAAAGTATTTACTATGATCTGGATTCAATCCCCAGAAACCACTTAAAGGTGGAAAAACAAAACTGACTTTAGAAAATAGACTTGTTTACATACCCTGTGGTATGTATGTGTCCATGTATAACACACACACACACACACACACACACACACACACACACACACACACACGTGCACACCACCATAATAATACATATGGTTTTTTAATTCAAAGTTTGGAGGTCTCTGAGTTGTACTTTCCTATGTTGGTATTTTATTATAATAGACCACTAGGATATTTGGGGGTTTGTGATCAATAGCAGGGGGTCTCTGAGTTATATTTGAAAGTCTCAGTTTATAATAAGACTTTTTGAGTTGATGGGAGATCAAGATCCCAGAGTGAAGTCTGACCTGTGTTTGGATCTGTATCTCACACCTTGAAAGGCCTGAGCTGTTTGGTGATCACATTATCAAGACCAGACATGAAGGTGTCTGTGACTCTCTCCAGATATTTTGGTCTGACAACTGTCCAGAAACAGAAAATTGGCCCGACTATGTGCATTACATCATTCTCCTAAGGCTTTCAAAAACCACCACAATTTGTTCGCAATTTAACACATCAAGAAGTAACTTGAGGGTTCAAAATAAATGCACATTTCTTGAAAGTAAGTGCCCGTGGTTGGAAACAAAGCCAGGTGGCCTCAACAGGTTCCCAGAAGCTGTCACTGCCAAAGACTGAGGTAGAAGAAGACAAACGGACTGAGGCAGACACAGGACAAAAAGACTACCTCCAGGGTCTTAGTCTCATGGGGACACAGATAGGCACAAATGTTTATCCCATGTCTTCTCTGAGAAAGGCACTGCTCTAGTTGTTGGCACACATCTGTAAGTATCCTGATGAGATCCCTGAACTGGCAACCTGCATAGGTAAAAGCCAGCCAGAGTCCCAGTGCTGGAGCGAATGGATATGAGACCCTATCACTAACTGAGAAGTTGTCACCAATTGACATCCACCTGCAAAGGAAAAAAATTAGTTTTCTCCAATGGAGTATCATTGGGTATATTAGCCACACTTAAGGGTAGGCTTAATAGGATGGCCAACACAAAATGAACTCGATGATAGCTTTGTAGCATTTTTTGTCTCATATCACTTTATTTGGGCATTTTTTTGTCTTACTGATCTTTTGCTTCTATATTATGGTTTCCAGTTTTGTGTTTTTATGGGTATACATGTTTCTTGTGCTTTCTCTGTTACTTTTTTAAAATTCTGGTTTGTTTGCTTTTGTTGTTTTCCTGTTTGGCAGAGAGAGAGAGAGAGAGAGAGAGAGAGAGAGAGAGAGAGAGAGAGAGAGAATGAGTTGAGGGAGGGGAAAACAATGACCAAAATATATTGTATAAACATTGTTTTCAGTTAAAAAAAAGTGAAAAATTTCCTTATAATAAACAAACAAACAAAAAAGAAAATATTTCAGGAAAGCTCTTACTGGGCCTACAGAAAAAGAGACATGCCTATGGCTTTTCGTTAAAGTATTATTACTTGTTAAAAATATCTGCTTGTTGCTATCTAGATGCAATCTGAGAGCTTAAAAGACCATGAATGTGCCTTGTGAAAGAAAGCAAGCTCGTGCTTTAAAATATGTGAATTTTACCTGCATGCAATAAGGACACATGCTCCACTATGTTCATAGCAGCCTTATTTATAATAGCCAGAAGCTGGAAAGAACCCAGATGTCCTTCAACGGAGGAATGGATTCAGAAGATGTGGTATATCTACACAATGGAATACTACTCTGCAATTAAAAACAATGAATTTACAAAATTCCTAGGCAAATGGTCAGAACTTGAAAATATCATCCTTAGTGAGGTAACCCAATCACAAAAGAACACACATGGTATGCAGTCACTGATAAGGGGATATTAACCCAGAATCTCAGAATACCCTAGACACAATTCGCATATCAATAGATTTCCAAGAAGATGGAAGGAGAGACCCCTGGTCCTGGAAAGAATGGATGTAGAGGAATGCCAGGACAGAGAAGCTAGAGGGGGTTGAATGGGGAAAAGAGGGAGGGAAGGGGTCTTATGGGACTTTCGGGGAGGGAGGAAATGGGAAAGGGGAAATGATTTGGAATGTAAATAAAAAAGTTAGAAAATAAAAAAAAAATATGTGAATTTTTCAGCAGGCTAATTCAAATGTTAATAAAAAAGGAAAACTGGGGAGAAAAAGAGAAATCCCTGAGCATCCAGTTCCTGTATGGGAAGTGAAAGGTGGCAGATGACAAACTCTCAGCATAATGGTCTGGCAAGTGCACAGTGCAGTTGATAGCAAGGGATGCTGGAACAGAAGCCAGAAAAAGGGCCAGCAAGATGACTCAGCCAAGTTTGACGACCTGAGTTTGATGCCTGGATCCAAATGGTAGAAGGAGAGAATCAGGATAGTTGTCTTCTGATCTCCATGCTCAAAGCATGGCACGGGTGTGATCAACCCCACCTAAATACAGAGACAGACACACACACACACACACACACACACACACACACTATTATTTGCAGATATGTGCCTCTATGTCCAGATTTGTGTATATAGGTGCTAGGGATTAAAGTTACATCCTCATGCTTGTGTGGCAAGAAATTTACTGACTAAGCCCACTCTCCAGTTGTCTGGGCACAGACTACATTTCATATTTAGGTATGTTGTGCTAAGTAAGAGGAGTCAGAATGGGCTACAGTGGATGGGGCTAAATCTCACACATGTCTCAGTTAATATTTTCTTTTGTTGTAATGAAACACTGTAACCAAAAGCAACTTGGGGAGGAAAGTTCATTTAATGTTAGATCTTGTAGTCCATCATCCAGGAAAGTCAGGACAGGAATACAAGGTGGGGAAACTGGAGGCAGGAACTAATTAATGCAGAGGCTGTGCAGAGTGCTTCTTCTTCTTTTTTTTTTTAAATTGAATATAATCTTCATTTCAAATGCTAAAACCTTTCCCGGTCTCCCCCCTCCCCTAAAACCCTCAACCCCTCCTCCCACCCCCTGCCTCCAAGTATACGCCCCTCCACCTCACCTACTCCCACCTCCCCCACCTCAATTTCCCCTTGTTGGGACATCTATTGAGCCTTCACAGGACCAAGGACCACTCCTCCCACTGATGCCTGACAAGGCATTCCTCTGCCACATTTTTGGCTGGAACCATGTGTACCCCTTGGTTGATGGTTTAGTCCCTGGGAGTCCTGGGGCACCTGGGTGGCTGACATCATTGTTCTTCCCATTGTAAACCCCTTCAGCTCCTCCAGTCTGCCCTCCAACTCCTCCATTGGGGACCCTATGCCTAGTACAATAGTTGGCTGCTAGCATCCGCCTCTCTGTATGTGTAAGGCTCTGGCAGGGCCCCTCCTGAGACAACTATAACAGGTTCCTTTCGGTATGCACTTTTTGCCATCCATAATAGTGTCGGGATTTGGTGACTGTTTATAGGATGAATCCCCATGTAGGGCAGTCTCTGGGTGGTCTTTCCTTCAGTCTCTGCTCCATACTTTGTCTCCATTATTGCTCCTGTGAGAATTTTGATCCCTTTCTCAGAGGAACCCAAGCACCCCCACTTCAGTCCTCCTTCTTGAGCTTCCTGTGGTCAGTGAATTGTAACTTGTTTATTTTGAGCTTTTGGGCTAACATCCACTTATCAGTGAGTGCATACCATGTGCATTCTTTTGTGATTGGGTTACCTCACTCAGGATGATATTTTCCAGTTCCACCCATTTGCCTAAGAATTTCATGAATTCATTGTTTTTAATAGCTGAATAGTACTCCATTGTGTATATATACCACAATTTCTGTATCCATTCCTCTGTTGAAGGACATCTGGGTTCTTTCCAGCTTCTGGCTATTATAAATAAGGCCGCTATGAACATAGTACAGCATCTGTCCTTATTATATGTTGGAGCATCTTCTGGGTATATGCCCAGGAGTGGTATAGCTGGGTCCTCAGGTAGTACTATGTCTAGTTTTCTGAGGAACTGCCAAACTGATTTCCAGAGTGGTTTTACCAGCTGGCAATCCCACCAACAATGGAGAAGTGTTCCTCTTTCCCCACATCCTCTCCAGCGTCTGCTGAGTTTTTTATCTTAGCCATTCTGACCAGTGTGAGGTGGAATCTCAGTGTTGTTTTGATTTGCATTTTACTGATAACTAAGGATGCTGAACATTTCTTTAGGTACTTCAGGGTCATTTGAGTTTCCTCAGTTGAGAATTAATTCCCTGTTTAGCTCTGTACCCCATTTTTTTAATAGGGTTATTTGACTCTCTGGGGTCTAACTTCTTGAGTTCTTTGTATATATTGGATATTAGCCCTCTATCGGATGTAGGATTGGTAAGGATCTTTTCCCAATTTGTTGGTTGACATTTTGTCCTATTAACCGTGTCCTTTGCCTTACAGAAGCTTTGCAGTTTTATGAGGTCTCATTTGTTGATTCTTGTACTTAGAGCATAAGCCACTGGTGCTCTATTCAGGAAATTTCCCTCTGTGCCCATGTGTTTAAGGTTCTTTCCCACTTTCTCCTCTATAAGCTTCAGTGTGTCTGGTTTTATGTATAGGTCCTTGATCCACTTGGACTTGAGCTTTGTACAAGGAGATAAGAATGGGTCGATTTGCGTTTTTCTGCATACTGACCTCCAGTTTATCCAGCACCATTTGTTAAAAATGCTGTCTTTTTTACACAGGATGTTTTTAGCTCCTTTGTCAAATATCAAGTGACCGTAGGTGTGCGGGTTCTTTCTGGGTCTTCAATTTTATTCCATTGTTCTTCCTGCCTGTCTCCGTACCAATACCAGACAGTTTTTATCACTATTGCTCTGTAGTAGAGATTGAGGTCAGGGATGGTGATTCCCCCAGGAGATCTTTTGTTGTGGAGAATTTGTTAGTGGAGAGTGCTTCTTATTGGCTTGCATGGCTTGTTCAGTTTTTCTTATATCACCCAGAATGACAGATCACAGTGAGTGTAGCACTCCTTTTTTTAAAGAAGATTTATTTATTATATATAAGTACACTGTAGCTGTCTTCACACATACCAGAAGAGGGCATCGGATCTCATTACAGATGGTTGTGAGCCACCATGTGGTTGCTGGTATTTGAACTCAGGACCTCTGGAAGAGCAGTCAGTGCTCTTAACCACTGGAGCCATCTCTCCAGCCCTGAGTGTAGCACTCCTAATCAATCATCAGTGAAAAAACAAATACAACACAGGCTTTCCCACAGACAAGCTGGTAGGGAAATTTTCTCAACTAAAGCGTCCTTACTTTAGAAGAGTTTGTGTTGTGTTAACATAAAACTAGCTAGCACAATTGACCTCTTGTGAATTTGATTCCCAAACATATTACTACTGTCTTAGTTAGGATTTTATTACTGTGAAGAGACACCATGCCCATGGCAACTCTTATATAAAGGAAAACATTTAATCAGGGATGGCTTACAGTTTCAGAGGTTCAGTCCATTATCACTATGGTGGAAAGCATGGCATCGTGTAGGCAGACATGGTGCTGGAGGAGCCAAGGATTCTACATCTTGATCCAAAGGCAGCTAGGAGGAGACTATCTTCTGCAGGTAGCCAGGAGGAAGATCTTTCCACCCTGGGTGGAGCTTAAGCATAGGACCTCAAAGTCCAGCCCCACAGTGACTTACTTCCTCCAAAAAGGCCACACCTACTTCAACAAGAACACACTTCCTAACAGTGTCACTTCCCATAGGTCAAGCATATTCAAACCACCACAACTACTAAAACATGACCTTCCCTTTCTTGTTGTCCACAAGATGTCATGTTAACATAATATACAACATAAATTATTTTCTTGTGAGACAGAGACTCTCTGTTATGTAGTCATGACTATCCTAGAAATCAAACAAAACATTAAAAATGTCCCACGGTCCTTACAAATTCAAACATTCAACACTTCAGCTTCTTCAAAATATCCAAAGTCTTTAAAATTTCAAATTTCCCTTAAGCTATCCACGGTATCATAATTGTAGGCTCCAGTACAATCCAAAACCAAGTTAAATACTTTTTTTATTCAAAGGGAGAAGAACAAGGGCATAGTTACAATCAAATCTAAGCAAAACCGAAGTTCAGCAATAAAACAACAACAACAAAACCAACAAAAAACCTCTGTGCTTTATGTCTGGGACCCACTCAGAATCATCTGAGCTCCAAAGGGACTGGGCAGTTGCTAGCTTTGCTTTTGGGTCTGAAATCTGCAGCCCACACACATTTTCTCTTTGTTTGAGTCAAATCTGCACCGTGGTTGCTGCTGTCCTTGGCAGTCATTCCATGGTACTTGTATCTCTAAAATGCTGGCTCTTGTGATTGCACTACACTTTCCCCAGTAGCTTCTTCTGGGCTCTCTTTAGGGTCTCTAATCCTCGCATATGGTGTCAAGCCTCAGTTTCTCAGCATGGCCCCTTCAATTCTGGGCATTGTACTGCAACTGAGGCTGCATCTTCACCAATGGCCTCCTCTCCTTGCCTCTTATCAGGGACCCCAGCCTTACCACACACTACCAATTCTCTGCTTCTCTCTATGACCCTTCTATGTCTTCAAAACCATTATCAACCGGGTGAACCTTACACTACTAGGTTTAGCTGCCAGCATGAAGTACAATGTTGGCCACCTCTGGAACAGAGCTTTACGTGCTGACCCTAATAAAATAGTCCCAGAAGATTTCATCCGTGATGCTGGTCTCTTCTTAATCACTGCTAAGTTCATACCTTCACTTGAACTTTTATTGTCTCAGCAAAGTAAAGTATTTGTATTTTATACTATAAAATACATATCAAAATAATGACATTTAAAGAAAATAAAGCCATGCATTTAAAGACCTTTCAGAAAAGGATTAGGATGCATATAGCCTAAATCTCCACTTAATTCTTATAAAACATTACAGCCAAGAGCAATTTTGGGGAGGGAAGGGTTTATTTAATGTTATAACTTGTAGTCCATCATCCATGGAAGTTAGGGCAGGAACTGATGAAGAGGCCATGAAGTTCTCCCTATTGACTTGCTCAGCTTGCTTTCTTATACCACTCAAGATCATCAGGCCTGGGGTGGTACCACAGTGAGCTGGGCATTCCCATATTAATCATCAATGAAGAAAATGCACCACACACAGACTTTCTCATGGGCCAATGTGGTAGAGGCATTTTTTTTTGTCCCAATTGAGGTGAGGCTCCTCTTAAAATGACTCCTGCTTGTGTCAAGTTGACATAAAACAGCCAGCACAATATGGTATAAGGGTAGCATCAGGTCACTTGAAAGTAGGTAGAACCAGCTTTGGGTCTGATCTTTTCTCCAGATATGTTGGAACTGACTGAGTGGCTTCTCACTGTCTGTAGCACCTATTGAGGGCAACTGAGGAGTTGCATTAAGAAACACTGCAGAGGTCCCTTCTAGATTCCTTGACTAGTAAAATGGAGATCTTGAAGCCCTTGAAGATGTACAGTGGCCTGTCCCTATGCAAAAAGATTACAAGCCAGTACAGTTTGTAACTGTCACTAATATTGCAGTAAACAAGTATCCCACACCAAAATGCATTCAGCAACAATGACCACTCTTGTTTATTCCTCAGTTCAAGGATGCCATGAGGCGACACATTCTATCTACATTTATATTGCTCCCTCTTCTGTGTGAGGTATGTTCTTAGCCTGGATCCCAGAATTCTCACTCCAAATTCAAATGCAACAGCAGGTCCATAAGAATTAAGGGGAGATCTAGGTTATATGCATTCTATTCCTTTTCTGAAAGATCTTTAAATGCATGGCTTTGTTTTCTTTGTCATTATTTTGATATTTATTTTATAGTATAAAATAAAAAAATGTTCTTTGCAAGATAGAGAGTAAAATGTTGGCTCCATTAAAGAAAATTAGCTTTTCACCTTCCACAGTTAGCTCTAAGCATCCTACCTTCCTTTAAGCATTTCCCAGAAAACTTTGCTCTTAGATTCTGCTGTAATTAGTCACTCAATTTGGGGATTTTTAACAAATCACTTGCCCATCAGTCAAAATATCAAAACTTCCGAGCTTGCTTTTTTATTCAGCCACACTGTATGTAAGATGGAAACAGCTTTACTTAGCCTAGCTAAAGAGAACTGAGAGGTTAATTGGGAGTCAGGCAGGAGAAAAGAAGGCTGTAGAAATCAGAGAGAGAGAAATACAGAGCCAGTGTGGACCACATGAAAGATTAAAAAAACAAACCAAACCAAACCTGTGCAGTGCTTAGAATTGGGACCAGAGTTCAGCAACAGGAAGGATATGCTGCAGATGAGGTATTTTGCATTGGGCATGACCAGATAGGCCTTGTGAAGGATGTGGGGTCACTATTCTAAGTGTAGGGGGCAGCTCCTCCAGAATCTGGAAGAGGTTACCTTGTTAGTAGGTAGAGAGGTCCTTTGTGTCACTGGATTTGAAAATGAGTGGCAAGATGACAATAATGTTGGCAGAAAGAGTAGCTATAAATTGATGGGTGTGATGGCCTGAATAACAATGGCCCCATAGGCTCATATATTTGAATACTTAGTCATCAAGGAGGGGCACTACTTCAAAAGGTTAGCAGGATCAACAGGGGTGGCCTTGTGAAAGAAAGTGTGTCAGAGGAAACAAGATTTGATATATATCTAAAGCCCATATCAGGACTGGTTCTCCCCCACCCCATCTCCTTCTCCCTCTCCCTCCCACCTCTCTCACAGGCTTTCTCCCTGCCTGTGGATCAGTATATAACACTTTCACCTCCAGGACCATGCCTGCCTGCACACGACCATGTTGCTCACCATGATGCAATGGACTAAGCCTCTGAAACGGTAAACAAGCCCCTTATTAAGTGCCTTCCTTCAGAAGAGTTGCCTTGGTTATGGTGTCTCTTCATCATATTATTATTAAGAATATTAACACAGTGGTGGCTTTCAAGGACAGACGTGAGGGTGCATAGACAAGGAGGATAGAGACATGAACTCGCAGTCTTTGTCCACTACTGACGCCCATTGCCAGAAGCTTTTATGTGACTCTGGGTATAAAGGTATACAATCCCAACATTTACTGCTGGTAAATCATAAAGAGATTTATTATTAAAAAAACTTTTGGTATATATTAGAGAACAGGACTACAGATGTGTTGGCTACAGAAAGGAGCTGACACAAAATTATCCTTAATGAGCGAGCCTTATCAGGGGAAAAACCCATAAGACCATGGTTCTGTCTTAAAGTGGGAGAGCATTAAAAAGGGATGTCAGATAGCAGAGTCATGATGAGTGGGGCCTTAAAGGTAAAGAGAGCCTTCGTTCAAACCCTGGAGAGAAGACCCTTAAAAGGGATAGCTAAAAATAAACCGAAGAGAAAGATCCATCATGGATAAATAAGAAGGTGGTGGGTGGAACTTCAGAGAAATCTCCTCATCAAGGAGAACTATCTGACTTTTGAACACTCTCAGAAGGTGGCAGGATGTTCTGCACCTTATGCTTTAGTTCAATATAGTCCATGTGACAAAGAGCATGGTAGGACCGTGTAGGAGCATGGATTAGGAACTTTAAAACTAGAGGGTGGGGTGGCAGGTCTCTGCAAACACCATAGTCAGTGTCAATCTGAGTGAGGCAAACTGGAAGTCTGGTCCAACATGTCTCAGTAGTCTGTGTTGGTTGAAACTTTGAGAATCTGACACCAGGCAGTTGATTTTAGGCATAGTGCAGTACAGTGCAATATGGGGGGAAGTGTCCTGGTATAACAGAATCCTCTATGCTCAATGAAGTTAAGGTATAATTAGTTGAAACTCTTTTCAAACTACATGCCACTTCTTCCACAAACATGGGAGCTACATTATTATCTTAAGGGTCTGAGGAAGGACCTGGTGTGGTCTCAGTCATACCATGTAGTGTAGAGATCATGTAGGCTATTAACAAACTCCAGTCCTATTTGTAAAGTCTGGGGGAGCCAGATGTGGCCTGGCCCTACAGATAACACAGAGTGTCACCAGGCTATTAACCACACCTATTCCTAGGATTCTGAGCAGAAAACCAATTATATACACCTTTGAACAGACAGCCCTGCACGCTTAACATTTCTGGTTTGCCGGGGAGTTGATCTGTGAGCACAAGGACCTCTGTGCCCACAGCACAAAACATAAAGCACAACTGGCTTCTTGACTCTTGGTTACAGAGAGTAGTGGTGAAGGGCATGGGGTGATTTCCTCAGGATGTGAGATCTAGACAACTTACAGCAACCAGGACCTTAGAGGGACAGGCCCATCATCTAAGAGTATACAGATAATTTTACCATCTACTAAAGATGGGAACAAATTCACACAATAATGAGATGGAAGTGCTTGTTTATTTTTAACATACAAAAATAAATCTTGATCTGCAGGGATTAGAACATTTTTAACATTTCTCAGAGTTGAATGACAGTTTGATTTTATAATCAATGCTAAGAATGAAGCTTCACTTACATATGTAGAATAAAACCACATAACAGAGTTATGTGTAGACCAATTTCAGAAATTGTTGGAAATTCTGTCCTAATATCAAGTCAAAATTCATTTATCCATTTAAAAAAATTTAACTGCAGTCAGCAATTCAGTCATAATATAAATATGAAGCATTTTAACACAATGTAATCCAAAGACATTTGGTACTTTAATGCTGAGTAATGATGGTAGGAGAAAGGCATGTCACTGTTTCCTATAATTAATGCATTATATTTTTCTAAGATTAGAGAACTCTCCATGGGCAGTAAAGGACTGAAATTCATAACATAATAACCTATGCGAGTGATGAGTCTGATCTGAGGTGTTTGAAGTATTTCTGAAGGTACAGTGTAATATATGGGTTGACCACATGTGCAAAAAGCACGTTACATGTTCCAGTGGTGCACCTGGGGAGAGCTACCAGAAATACCTTAGATACACTACACATTTGTCTTTGAATTAAGTTGACTGTTGAATGGTCAGCCATTTCTTCTGTTGCCAAATTCTCTGCAGCCCCCCATTGAGAAAATGTGGCCTAGGGAGTTAATTGTGGTGACAGGTAAAAAGACTTGTGAAGATTACAGGCAGATAGATATGGGCTATGGAACTGGCTGGGCTTGGGGCTTGAGAGGCTGGTGGACAGAAACAGCTAAGAAGGATGACTTCAAACCTCTAGCCTAAGCAAGAAGGAAGTTGGTACCTGACTGGAGGCACTGGGGGAGGGGCAGTCATGCAGAAGGTGTGGGCTGATGACTTCTGTTGGAGGTAATCTTGTGGGACTCAAACACTTATTACATTTTAAAAATTCTTTTTCTTACTCCTTGAGGCTTTCACACACATGCAGATTGTATTATGGTCATAGCCACTCCAAAGTTCACCCCTCCGTTCCCCTAGATGCACTCTGACGTAGCTTCTTCCCAAATTCATTCCCCTTAATCTTCCTTAGAGGAAAACCCCACAATTTTTTACATGGGTGATGTCCATCTGCACATGGTATCCATTATGCCAACCAATGGAGCACAGGCAAACACCAGGGCAACACCCTCAAAGAAAAATGACTCCCCTCTCCAGCCACCATCACCAACAGTTCCTCCACTAAAATTAAGGACTAGTGAGGCCCTCCCCGACCTATGCTGGAATTTTGACTAGTTTCATCCTGTACAGGTCACCACAGCCCCTGGTTTTGCGAGTGCAACAGGCACACCATGACCTGAGGATGGTGATTCCTACATGACTCCCCATCCCCTAGTTCTTACATTCTTCCACCTCCACAGCCCTTCTGCAATATTCCTTGATCCTCCTCAGGGTAAGGGATTGTTAGATGTTTCCTCAAGGGTTGAGCATGCAGTCACTTTACCCATCTCTTTGAGTAGTTATGATTATTAGTGCATCAACCACTGTCCATTGGGCAGTGTCTCTAAGCCAAGAGCAGCTCAGGCATATGAGTATAAATGTGAAGACTGATTTTCTTATGTCCATCTAACAAACTCCAAGGTTTGTTCCTGGAGTGGCTTTGGGAAGCTGACCTAGGATGTCTACCTGCTATATGACAATGATAACACTAAATAGAAGAAGGCATACTTTCCTTTGAGTCTCAAAGTTCTATGCTTCTTTCTCTGGCTGTGGTGACCCTTTTGAGCAGGTATTCATCAGGTCAAAAGGGTATGTCTTTGCTCACCTACATATCGACCTGGAATTACAGAACTTTTTGGGAATTTTTTCCCCCATATGCTGATATTTACAATGTGAAAATTAACAAAAATAAAAGAGAAGAGGACCCTGAGGGAAGACTATGTCAAATTAGTGCCAGCCTGAGCTAAATTATTATACAAAATTTCTTAAATAATAGTAGCAAAGTTATAAACTGAAAAGAGTCAGGGTGTATGATAAATGCATAGAGCATTGCAACCCATCAGACTGACTCTGAAAGACAACACCAATAGGCATAAATATTTTTGCAACCTACTTTTAATAAGGGTTCAACTTCTCTTCTAGCCCACCACCCAGCAGAGGAGGTGAAGGAGAAAAGTTATTAGGATATGGGGGAAATGGACCTGTTCAGTAATAGTTCTTTAGAGGTGAGCTCGATGTTTTGGGCAGCAGTTCAGTCCCATAGCAAACACCGAATATGACTCAGCAGCTGTAGACCAGTCCTCTATGCAGGGAGACACCAGGCATGAACCAGCAGCCACATACAGTCCAGTCCTTTCAGCAAGCAGACACCAGACAGCTGTAGTTCAATCCGGAAGAAACCGTCAGGTTTACCAACCAGCTTGAGGAGAGGCCACAGAAGCTGCAAGCTGCCACAGGAGCCTCATGAGCAGTTTTTGGGTGAATTTCTCTCAATGGCTGTTATCACAAGTTAAGCTCAACAATGCTATGCTAGTCGAACCAATTCATGCTCTTCTTTCGGAAAAGAATAGTGAGGCAGAGCAAACCAAACCGAAGCTCAGTGTTCCTCTCCCACTGTCTGTGAGGTCATATTTATATTCTTCATCAACAGTCCTTTCACATGTCTGCTATATCCAAACATCCTTTCACCTGTGTCTTCTTCAGGAAAACAGTCTTTCATGTATTTGCTTTAGCAAGACATCCCTTCACCTGTGTGCCCCAGCAAAACACCATTTGGCATAACTAACTTTCCAAAGAACTACAAGTTTCCACTTCAAACACCCCTAGCTAAAAGCTTCCAAACACATTTCTGTAACTGGCCTTATCCCTTCAGGGCATAGAGTAGGGCTTTTGTGACCCCTGTTCCTATCATTGGATCCCCTCTGAAGTCATATCCATGGCTATGTTGCTTTCTGAGTGTAACGATTTGAAGGTGGTCAGTTGGCTCAAAATGTCTGCAGCTTAAGGGAGGACTGAGTGGGATGGAGGATCTGGAAAGCAGCAACATGTAACTAACTGCCAGAGGGAGGCCATCAAGCATGGACCCCTGGATTTGAATCAAGTGTGCACCAATTATTTCTTGTGTAACTCAACTCATTGTTTACATGACCACCGGGCCAGTATGCATGACTTTGACCACATTGATCATAGTTACTTGATCTCTCTAGGGCTCAGTTACCGCATCTCCTTTTCTCCTTTTCCATGTAAAAGGACAATGCTGGCTGTCAAACCCAGGGTCTCACACCTGCTAACCAAGTCTCCTACCACACACTTACATCCCAACAATGGAAAAACTACCTTGTCTGAATCTGTGAATGCTACCAGGTTGATCAATTACTGGCTAGCCTGTGTGAGGTCCAGGGTTCACTCATTAGTACAAACAATTACCTCATTTGTAAAACCGAGGATGGTGATGATATTCAAGGATCATATTCAGTTTTAACTTCTCTATATACACCAGGAAAAGACTAGCTTTTCAAAAGTATGAGGAGTTATTTATGAGTTAGTTACTTCTAGGGAAATAGAGAAGACTTGAACTGGGGATGCCCTTCAATTGGTAGAGTCCCTGCCTAATCTGAAACAGTCCCTGGGTTCATTCCCTAGCAATGAATAAGATCACAGTGATAACTATACCTGGAATGCCAGAAATTGGATGTTGGAAGCAGGAGGATCAGGATTTGAGGTCATCCTTGAGTACATATCAAGTTTGAGGCCAGTCCACAGTGTGTAAGGCTGTGTAAAGAAACACACAGCAAGAAAGTTCGCTGTGTCTGCTTGGACAGGTATGAAACATGTCCCTTATCATTCTTCAGTGTGATGGAGAATGTTGCATTCCACCTGCTTCCCTGAATTACGTCTTGGTAAAGAAGTCCATTCACACTATTCCTTTCAGGTAAACAGCTGCCATGAAGGATCACACTTCACCATGACGCTTGGATTGAGGCTGCTATGAATAAAATTTCCTGGAAAGAAGCTGTGTGAACAAAAGCTGATTGACTGACTAAAGCTTCAAGGACTGTGGAGAGTTTAGAATATTACAGGGTCACTTCCTCATGAAAACTCTTCTGGTGCTATCTTTAGCCCCTATAGAGACATTCTTGTCCACCTCTCTTTTGGAATTAGCATCCATATAAACAGATTAAAACCCTTTGGAATGTATTAACAACACCCCCTTCTGGGTCAGCAAATGGGGCTAATAAGAATGCTATCACATAGAATCTGAGGTTGGGGCCAGTGTTCCTCTACTTTGAAGATTCATCTCTGATGTTTCCATCAACATATTTTAAACATGCATTCATGCTCAACTTTATTTGTCTTGGTACGATAAATAACGTCGTGAAACTGCTCACATATTGGCACATGGAACTTGGAGCCACCTAAATGGCTGTTCCAGGACCATGGTCACATCCATTTGGCTTCAGAACAATCTTACTCCTTTGTGGTGAGAGCTGTGTTTTTGAGGTGACCCTAGATATGCACGCACTCCTTTGTCATGATCTGCAAACTCCTGGATGACAGGCCCTCCTACTCCTGTCCTTTTTTCTCATGTAAGATCCACTCAGGTGGCAAGTTTGTGCTCTAAACTATCTGGCACAGAAATAAATGTGCCCTGCTCAGGAGGTTAATAGTTCTCTTGATTCCATGCCCACCCCATATGCCACTACAGCTGAATTCTTCCATATGAATCTAAAAGGCAAACAGGAATTTCACCCACACACTGGATCCCCCTATCTAGCAGACTTAGTGCAACTCAGTTACATCTTGGGTTTTCATTTTCCAGTGAGCTCTGGTTCTCTTACAAGGACAACCAGTAAATCCAAACTGCAAAGGTTCCTCTTCATTTGCCCTCTGTGCACCCAACTGACCTGCAGCCTCCTGGGACCTCTCCTAGACTCCCTGGAGCCCCCATGTGAAGTCACCTCCTTTGCCAGTAGAAATTCCCCAAGACTCCAGGAAGCATGCCAGGCTGCTGGGGTCCCTGGGGGCTGGTGCTGTGCCTAGTCATGAGGGTGACTCCATAGGGACTGCTGATCTCAGGGCTGGAGCCAGACTGTATGTGTGGAGACTCCTATGCGACCACTCCTGGGGAGAAAATCTGTGCAGTATCCCCAGAGATTCAGGCTGCAGACCAGGCAGCTCTTTTTCAGCTGAAACCTACCTTCCCAATGAGGCATTTACCTGATGTTCACCTCTGATGCTACCTCTGCTAAGCATTAGATGATGGATACAGATTAGAGCCGGTAGGTGGCAGTAGTGAGAGGACATAGTGTTGTGGCTGATAAAGTGCAGAGAGCCTGAAAAGAAATGGTCACTATCAAAAAAGGGCAGCTTGACATTCAGTGAGTGGCTGAGCCTCTGTGATCTCCAGCTACATTGTCTGCAGGGAATATAACTCTTTTAGCACCCCTAATCAGAGCCTGTCAAATTTAAATGCACCAGATCCTGAAACTTTCCCAGTATCAGTGTGAAAGAAGAGATAGAGGATTCCATGGTTGACTTCCTCCTGTAGTTTCTTAAAATGTAGGCAGGGGTGAGGGTATATTTCTGGGATGGAGGTGTCCTTTATCTGAATGGGGCCCTGTGTTCAATTTGAACATGCACACAGAGGAACAGAAGAAACACATACACAAGAGAAACAGAAACACATATACAGAGAGAGAGAGAGAGAGAGAGAGAGAGAGAGAGAGAGAGAGAGAGAGACTAAAATGCGTAGGTTGCATCAGTATAAATTGTATAAATTCACCTTTGATCATTTGTCTAATGTAAATAAACAGTATATAATGTGCATAAATATAAATGAATTTTGCCTTTCAAATCCCCAAGATATCTATCTAAATTCCTGCATCTATGTATATCTAACTAAATGTCTATCTATCTATATCTATATCTATCTATCTATCTATCTATCTATCTATCTATCTATCTATCTATCTATCTATCTGTACATATATGTCATCTGCTAAAACAATAAGACCTCACAATGTCAGATACAGTCTGCACAATGTGCACCACAAAGTCCTACCTCATCCAGGCTTAAGCTCTTCTTGAGTCACTTAAGTAGAGCTCCTCCTCTGTGTCTCATTTCTCTCTGGTTCACGCCAGGACTTGATGTTGTCATTTTCATAAGGTACCTGCCCTGCAGTTTAGGGGTCCTCTGAGCAATATTGTCTTGCAGGATGTATGTATGAATTCAGGAAGTCATACCTTGCCTTTGTGTTCACCCAGAGAATGCCTGTGCCTTTCATCCATGCAGTGACCAGAGTCTAGAAGTGTGTGAATTGGTGCAGTAGCCACACAGCCATCTTCTCTGTAGGTGGTAATCTGGCAGTTGTTTTTCTGCTGGACCTCATCTGTTCTGAGTGGCCATGGCAGATCCTATTCTTGAGTTCCTGTTCATTCAGAGGAATGACAAGTATCACCTCTTCTCCCAGACTCAGTTCCCAAGGGTCTAGCAATAGTGCAGACTGAAATCCCCCCCCATTATTGTGTGTTCACAGAACTTTGCTTCTTTGGTTAACTTCTTAGGATACGGTTTCATTGGCTGTCATTGATGGAACCACTGTGTCCTTGAGAAAGACATGTTAGGTGAATGCGCTCTGGACAGTCTGTAGGTGAGACTTGTAAGTCTCAAATAGGCCATGAGTGTCAGGATCTAGGATGCAAACTCAGAAATTAGTGCCTGGTATGATAGAATCTATCCCTGTAGGCACAGTAAATGGAGAAGCACTGTGAGCCAGGACCTGGACAATCTAACTTGTCTGTGTGCTAATGTGTGGCTAGAATTTGGTTTCTTTCCTGCTGCCCTAGTACATGCTAGGCAGCTCACATTGCCTTTAAAGATGGAAGACTTTATCATTCTTGACAACATGTCCTAATAGCATTTAACCAAACTGATTAAATGAATTCTGTTCTTCTCAGGTGATGTTAAGTTCATTTCCTGAGCATATACCAAAAGGAAAGGTGCGAAAGGCAACATTTATCATTTTAATTTTCAAAACAAATAAAAGTCCATTTGTAGTGTTCATTGCCTGCACATGCAAGCATTTGCTTCTTTGGCTACTTATTTTCTCCTCATCCACACTGGGGGTATGATCCAAGGAGAGCCGGAACCCGGCCCTATTTGTTCAGACCGCATGGATGGGCAAGGTTGGTTTGGCTGTACACCAAGGGCTGAGAACGCAGCATGGGCTGAATAAAGGAAGGAAAGGATTTGCCACATCAGTCCCATGATCTGGGCACCCAGCCTCACCTGCAGGCCTCCCTTATTTGAACTCTCTGCCTCAAGATTATTTTCTAACTCAGACTTCTGAGGAAGCAGAGAATCTACAGAGATATTGCTCCAAATACAATGTACAGGTATCTGAGGTGAGGCAGACCCAGGGAGGCTGGACTTCCATCTCTTTTGTTCGTGTGATCTCAAGGACATTATCCAGGCTCTCAGTATTGGTTCTCTACTGCATTGCAATGTGGGAAAATATGGATTCTTGTCTTAGGGTTTCATTGCTGGGAAGACACACCATGACCAAGGCAACTCTTATAAAGGACAACATTTAATTCTGGCTGGCTTAAAATTTCAGAAGTTCAGTCCATTATCATCATGGAAGCATGACAGTGTCCAGGCTGACATGGGGCTGGAGGAGCTGAGTCTTCTATGTCTTGATCTACAGGTAGCAAGAAGGGGTTGTGTTCTTTACTGAGCAGCTCTTGAGCACTGAAGACCTCAAAGAGGACTTCTGCAGTGAAGACCTCAAAGACTATTACCACAGTGACACATTTCCTCCAACAAAGCCACACCTCCTAATTTTGCTACTCCCTGTGAGCCAAGCATTCGAACTCATGAGTCTATAGGGGCTATACCTACTCAAACCACCACAATTCTGTAATGCTCAAATACTGATATATTTATAAAATGGGCCCTGAATTCTCCATACTTCTTAAGGAATGTTCTGTGAAGGGAGAACCAGAGAAACTCACCAGCCACTCACTTCAATCCCAGGCTAGTGAATTATACTTACAGATAACCATCACTGGACAACTGCATGGACCTGAGACTGTGGTAGCGGAAATACAGGGCACTGTGGGAACCTTAGGAAGGCCCCCCATTTCAAATGTTGTGAAGGAAAACAGCAGCACAGTATTACTGGATATGCTGGTGCACCTCTGTAATCCAAAAACCCACAAGGATGAAGCAGGAGGGTGGACTTGAGTTTGAGGATAGTCCAGGGGCAGCAGGGGCTGGTGTGGTGATGGAGTTAATTCAGAGGAACCAACCCATTCACCATGTATCCATATTAAGCTCTTAATAGCATGAACATGCAGATTCCTTTCTATGAGAGTACAAATGCATGCATATAATGCAGAAAACCCTGCCAACTCCTCCCAATTCTGGAGCCCAGGAAGATGAGCATCGAGGAGCTGTCTTCTTGTGTCTAGTGAGGGACTTATTGGCATACCCTCAAATGTCAGAAAGCATGAAGGACAGCAAGTGGAGATGAATTGTGTCCTTACCTGGGCTCCGAGTCGAATGTACTCAAGAACCTCTTTTGTTTCACTTTGTTTCTCTTTGTGTGTGTGGCACTAGTGCATGGCCAGAGGTTGGCACTAGATGTCTTTCTTGATGGTACTGCACTTTGTTTAGTGAGTCATATTCTCTCATTGAATACAGGGCTATCAAGACCTGCCCCCAGGGATCCTCTCTCTCTCTGCCTAAAGAGTGCAGGGATCACAGGAGGACCACCACACCCATCTAGATTTTAGGAGGACAACGGATCTTAACTGTGGTCATCATACTTGCATGGCAAGCACTTTATCCATTCACTCTCTACCTTGTAATCATATCCATTGTATTTATTTATTTATTTTTAAATTTTATTTTCTAAGTTTTTTTTTATTTACATTCCAAATCATTTCCCCTTTCCCGTTTCCTCCCTCCCCGAAAGTCCCATAAGCCCCCTTCCCTCCCTCTTTTCCCCATTCAACCCCCTCTCGTTTCTCTGTCCTGGCATTCCCCTACATCCATTCTTTCCAGGACCAGGGGTCTCTCCTTCCATCTTCTTAGAAATCTATTGATATGCGAAATGTGTCTAGGGTATTCCGAGATGTCCCTCAACGGAGGAATGGATTCAGAAGATGTGGTATATCTACACAATGGAATACTACTCTGCAATTAAAAACAATGAATTCACGAAATTCCTAGGCAAATGGTTAGAACTTGAAAATATCATCCTTCGTGAGGTAACCCAATCACAAAAGAACACACATGGTATGCAGTCACTGATAAGGGGATATTAACCCAGAATCTCGGAATATCCATTGTTTTTAAGGTCCTATTTATCTATTCACTGGGCAGAACCCTCATCACCTACATGTAGGCTTAAATTTTTTTCAAAACATATTTTAATTTAGGGTTCTCAAACAGTTCAACCTCTCTTCTAACCCACTGACCACAGGAAGGGGGAAAGAAGATTAATAGGAAGAGGGTGTTGTGGACCTGTTTAGAACTGTTTCCTTCTAGTGATTCCACTCTTCATTGTCAGGATACTAGCAGTCCAGTTCAATAGCAAACACCAAACTCAAATCAGTAGAAGCAGCAATATCCAGCAGAAACTGCAAGGGTCCTTCAAATTGGCAGGAGTCCAGGAAAGTGGTGCGAATCAGCAGGAACAACACAAGAAGTTCTTTGGCATATTTCTCTGTATGAAGTGAAGATCAGTGAAGCTTTGAACTGCATAAAAATAGAAGAATATCCTCTCATTGTTTGTGGGGTTCCATTTATATTCTTTGTAAACATAAAGAGCCCTCTCAAATGTCTGTTTTAAGCAAAACATCACATGTTCTTTCACAAGACAGCTTCCAGAAAAACATTCATGTGACATAACTGAGTTGTTAAAGAAACCAGAAATTTCCATTTCACCTAAATACCTCCTTTCATTAAGCCTCACATTCCCAAGCTGATACATTCTGGTTTTTCAAAGTCAGTTGTTTTTGTATTTGTCTTGATTTCTTTTGTTTTGAGACACTCTTTCTATTAGGTAGCTCTGGCTGTTGTGAGACTCCCTATGTAGACCAGGCTGCTCTTGAATTCTCAGACAGACACCTGCGCCTGCCTCTGGAGTGCTGAGATCAAAGGCATACACCACCACATGAGGCCACAGTCTGAGTTTAGAGGGAATCAAAAGGTCTAACCATAGCAGCTGTCCTACCTAGAGTTATAGTACTCTGAAGAGACGCCATGACCATGACAATTCTCATAAACAGCAGCATTTAATTAGGGATGGTTTGCAGTTCACAGATTTAGTCCATTTTCAGCATGGAAGGAAACCACCTACCAGAGGGGAAAGACTGAGCTATACAACACCCCCTAATCCTTTAAGTCTTGGTCCCACTCCCTGATGACTAAGCACTCAAGTATATGAGCCCATGGGGGTCATTCTTATTCAAATCACTGCATTCCACTCCCCCATAGGCTTGTAGCCATATTATATTGAAAATGAATTTAGTCAGAATTCAAAAGTCCCTATAGTCTATAACAGACTCAACACTATTTAATAGTACCAAGTTTAAAATGTCTTCTGAGATTCATGTCAAACTTTGATCTGTAAAGCTCTGTGAAATCACAATAAAAAAGCAGATCATATACTTCCAACCTACAATGCCACAGAATGTATATTACCATCTTGAAAATGAGGGAAGGAAGCCTAGTGAGGAAATAGTGGACCAAAGCAAGCCTGAAAACCCTATGGTAAACTACAAACTCTGCATCTCCATGCCTAAGGTCAAAGTGCTCTTCAGATCTCCAACTCCTTTCATCTTTGTTGACTACAGCACACTTCTCTCTCTTGGGCTCATTCCACTCCCTGTCAGCAGGAATGCAAAGATTCTGGCATCCCCAACTTCTTGGGGTCTCAACACAATCCAGACTTTCCCTTTACAGTTTCGTGCAAGGGCCTCTGTGGGCAACCATGCAGAGACACCTCTGAAACACACCAGGCATCAGCAGCTTTGCTAACCCATGGAGGGAGAGTTCACAACCTCTTTCTTGTATTCTTCACTCTAAAGCTAGAATCACATGGCCATAGCTGCCAAGTTCTGCTGCTTTCTGGGGCTGAACTTGAGCCCCTTGTTCAAATATATTTTCATCAGATTTCTGTTTTCAGTGGTTTCCTTCACAGCTACACAGTTTCTTTAATTTTTTTTACAAGTTGGGAATTTAGCTTGGTGGGGTCTTTCCCTGAGGCCCCCACTCCTTTATTCCACTTAGCATCAGGCTTTTCTTAAATCCTTTTGACCTCCTTGAGAGCAGCACTTACCTCCATTACACATCTTGGTGCTTCTTTTCTCCTCACACTGTACTTTTTGTATTTTTCCTTCTCAGCTCATTAAAGATCTACATAAGTGTGACCACTAATAACCACACAACAAAATCAATATTAGGCTGTCTTTTAATTCACTTTGCCATTGCTATTAATCGAAAACTTCATTTTAGCCGTAGGCAGATTTTTTTTTTTTGACAGGGCCAAATGCAGCCACATTCTTTGCCAAAATATTACAAGAACAGTCTCCGGGCCATTTACCAATACAATATTCTTCTCCTCTGAAACCTCTTCATCTGGGCCTTGCAAATTTATATTGCTCTCAGCACTACTGTCTTCCATACCTCTACTTATGTGTTCCATTAAGTCCCACTTACAATGAGGCTTTCAAGTGCTTTCCAAATCCAAACTCCTAAATACCCAAAGATCATACTCCGTGAAAAGGCTTGGACAGGCCTATCACAGCAATATCCTGCTCCCTGGTACCACCTTCTGCCTTAGTCATTGTTCTGTCATTGTGCAGAGACACCATGAACACAGCAACTCTTGTGAAAAGAAACCATGTATTTGGGGCTTGCTTACAGTTTCAGAGGTTTAGTCCATTGACATCATGGTGGGGAGCACAGGGGCAGACATGATGCTGGAGAAGAAGTAGAGAGTTCCACATACAGGTCTGTGGGCAGCAGGAAGAAAGAGAGCCACTGGGCTTGGTTTGCTTTTGTAATCTCAAAGCCCACCTCCAGAGACATGCTTCCTCCAGCAAGGCTCCACCTATTCCAAGAAGGCCACAACTTTTAATCAGTCCCTGATGACTAAGTATTCAAATATATGAGTCTAAGAATGGGTGGGATGCAAAATATTTTTTCTTAGATATATTTTTTATTTATATTTCAAATGATTTCCCCTTTCCTGGATCCTCCCTCCTGGAAAGTCCCATAAGTCCTCTTCCCTTCCCCTAGTCCCCAATCAACTCCTTCCTGCTTCCCTGTCCTGGTATTCCCCTACACTGCTGCATTGAGCCTTTCCAGAACTAGGGGTCTCTCTTTTCTTATTCTTGGGCATCATTTGATATGTGAATAGTTGCTTGGGTATTCCAAGCTTCTGGGCTAATATCTGCTTATCAGTGAGTGCATACCATGTGTGCTCTTTTGTGATTGGGTCACCTCGCAGAGGATGACATTCTCTAGTTCCACCCACTTGCCTAAGAATTTCATGAATTCATTGTTTTTAATAGCTGAGTAGTTTTTAACACTATTGCTCTGTAGTACAGCTTGAGGTCTGGGATACTGATTCCCCCAGAGGTTCTTTTACTCTTGAGAATAGTTTTAGCTTATTCTGGGTTTTCTGTTATTCCAGATGAATTTTTGAATTGCTCTTTCTAACTCTATGAAGAATTGAGTTGGGATTTTGATGGGGATTGCATTGAATCTGTATATTACTTTTGGTAAGATGGTCATTTTTACTATATTAATCCTGCCAATCCATGAGCATGGCAGATTTTTCCATCTTCTGAGGTCTTCTTCAATTTCTTTCTTCAGAGACTTGAAGTTCTTGTCATACAGATCTTTCACTTGTTTGGTTAGAGTCACGCCAAGATACTTTATATGGTTTGTGGCTATTGTGAAGGGTATCATTTCTCTTACTTCTTTCTCAGCCTGCTTATCCTTTGAGTATAGGAAGGCTACTGACTTGCTTGAGTTGATTTTATATCCGGCCACTTTGCTGAAGTCATTTATCAGCTGTAGGAGTTCTCTGGTGGAATTCTTTGGGTCGCTTAAGTATACTATCATATCGTCTACAAATAGTGATAGTTTGACTTCTTTTCCAATTTGTATCCCTTTGACCTCTTTTTGTTGTCTAATTGGTACAGTGACAGGCATGTAGATCAATGGAACAGAATTGAAGACCCAGAAATGAATCCACACTCCTATGGTCGCTTGATCTTTGACAAAGGAGCTAAAACCATCCAGTGGAAAAAAGATAGCCTTTTCAACAAATGGTGCTGGCTCAACTGGAGGTCAACATGCAGAAGAATGCAAATTGACCCATTCTTATCTCCTTGCACTAAGCTCAATTCCAAGTGGATCAAGGACCTCCACATAAAACCAGACACACTGAAACTAATAGAAAGGAAACTAGGGAAGAACCTTGAACATATGGGCACAGGGGAGAATTTCCTGAACAGAACTCCAATAGCTTATGCTCTAAGATCAAGAATAGACAAATGGGACCTCATTAAATTACAAAGTTTTTGCAAGGCAAAAGACACTGTCAAAAAGACAATGCGGCAACCAACTAACTGGGAAATGATCTTTACCAACCCTACATCCGACAGAGGGCTAATATCCAATATATACAAAGAACTCAAGAAGTTAAACTCCAGAGAGGCAAGTAACCCTATTAAAAATGGGGTACAGAGCTAAACAAAGAGTTCTCACCTGAAGAATATCTAATGGCTGAGAAGCACCTAAAGAGATGTTCATCATCCTTAGTCATTAGGGAAATGCAAATCAAAACAACCCTGAGATTCCATCTCACACCAGTCAGAATGGTTAAGATCAAAAACACAGGAGACAGCAGTTGTTGGCGAGGATGTGGAGAAAGAGGAACACTCCTCCACTGCTGGTGGAATTGCAAGCTGGTACAACCACTCTGGAAAGCTGTCTGGCGGTTCCTCAGAAAACTGGGCATGACACTCCCGGAGGATCTGGCTATACCACTCCTGGGCATATACCCAGAGGCTTTACCTGCATGCAATAAGGACACATGCTCCACTGTTCATAGCAGCCTTATTTATAATAGCCAGAAGCTGGAAAGAACCCAGATGTCCCTCAATGGAGGAATGGATTCAGAAGATGTGGTATATCTACACAATGGAATACTACTCTGCAATTAAAAACAATGAATTCACGAAATTCCTAGGCAAATGGTCATAACTGGAAAATATCATCCTTAGTGAGATAACTCAATCACAAAAGAACACACATGGTATGCAGTCACTGATAAGGGGATATTAACCCAGAATCTCAGAATACCCTAGACACAATTCGCATATCAATAGATTTCTAAGAAGATGGAAGGAGAGACCCCTGGTCCTGGAAAGACTGGATGTAGGGGAACGCCAGGAGAGAGAAGTGAGAGGGGGTTGAACGGGGAAAAGAGGGAGGGAAGGGGGCTTATGAGACTTTCAGGGAGGGAGGAAACGGGAAAGGGGAAATGATTTTGAATGTAAATAAAAAAAATGAAAAAAAATAGCTGAGTAGTATTCCATAGTGTAAATATACCAAATTTTCTCTATCCATTCCTTAGTTGAGGGACATCTGGGTTCTTTCCAGTTTCTGGCAATTATAAATAGGGCTGCTATGAACATAGTGGAGCATGTGTCCTTATTAAATGCTGGAGAATCCTCTGGTTATATGCCTAGGAGTAGTACAACAGTGTCCTCTGGTAGTATTATGCTGAGTTTTCTGAGGAACCACCACACTGATTTCCAGAGTGGTTGTACCAGCTTGCAATCCCACCAGCAGTGGAGGAGGGTTCCTTTTTCTCCACATCTTTACCAGCACCTGCTGTCTCCTGAGTTTTTGATCTTAGCCATTCTGATTGGTGTGAGGTGAAATCTCAGGTTTGTTTTGATTTGCATTTCCCTGATGACTAAGGATGTTGAACATTTCTTTAGGTGTTTCTCAGCCATTCAATATTCCTCAGGTGAAAATTCTTTGTTTAGCTCTGTGCCTCATTTTTTAATAGGGTTATTTGGCTCTCTGGATTCTACCTTCTTGAGTTCTTTGTATATCTTGGGTATTAGCCCTCTGTCAGATGTAGGGTTGGTAAAGATCTTTTCCCAATTTGTTGGTTGCCATTTTGTCCTTTTGATAGTGTCCTTTGCCTTAAAGAAACTTTGTAATTTTATGAGGTCCCATTTGTCAATTCTTGATCTTAGAGCATAAGCTATTGGAGTTCTGTTCAGGAAATTTTCCCCTGTGCCCATGTGGTCAAGGCTCTTCCCCTGTTTCTTTTCTATTAGTTTCAGTGTGTCTGGTTTTATGGGGAAGTCCTTGATCCACTTGGACTTGAGCTTAGTACAAGGAGAACAGAATGGATCGATTTGCGTTTTTCTGCATGCTGACCTCCAGTTGAACCAGCACCATTTGTTGAAAAGGCTATCTTTTCTCCACTGGATGATTGTAGCTCCTTTGTTAAAGATGAAGAAACTATAGGTGTGTGGGTTCATTTCTGGGTCTTCCATTTTATTCCATTGATCTACCTGCATGTCAATGTACCAATACCATGCAGATTTTAACACTATTGCTCCTTAGTACTGTTTGAGGTCAGGGATACTGATTCCCCCAGAAGTTATTTTACTCTTGAAAATAGTTTTAGCTATCCTGGGTTTTTTATTATTCAAGATGAATTTGAGAATTACTCTTTCTAACTTTATGAAGAATTGAGTTGGGATTTTGATGGGGATTGCATTGAATCTGTATATTTCTTTTGGCAAGATGGCCATTTTTGCTATATTAATCTTGCCTATCCATGAGCATGGAAGATTTTTCCATCTTCTGGGGTCTTCTTTGATCTCTTTCTTCAGAGACTTGAAGTTCCTGTCATACAGATCTTTCACTTGTTTGGTTAGAGTCACACCAAGTTACTTTATATGGTTTGTGGCTATCGTGAAGGGTATCATTACCCTTATTTCTTTCTCAGCCTGCTTATCCTTTGAGTATAGGAAGACTACTGATTTGCTTGAGTTGATTTTATATCCAGCCACTTTGCTGAAGTTGTTTATCAGCTGTAGGAGTTCTCTGGTGGAGTTTTTTGGGTCGCTTAAGTATACTATCATATCATCTGCAAATAGTGATAATTTGACTTCTTCCTTTCCAATTTCAATCCCTTTGACCTCCTTTTGTTGTCTAATTGCTCTAGCTAGAACTTCAAGTACTATATTGAATAGATATGGAGAGAGATGGCAGCCTTGTCTAGTCCCTGATTTTAGTGGGATTGCTTCAAGTTTCTCTCCATTTAGTTTGATGTTGGCTACTGGTTTGTTGTATATTGATTTTACTATGTTTATGTCCATGGGCCTTGCATTCCTGTTCTTTCCAAGACCTTTAACATGAAAGGATGTTGAATTTTGTCAAATGCTTTTTCAGCATCTAATGATATGACCATGTGTTTTTTTTTCCTTTGCGTTTGTTTATGTAGTGGATTATATTGATGGATTTGCCTATATTGAACCATCCCTGCATCCCTGGGATGAAACCTACTTGATCATGGTGAATGTTCGTTTTGATGTGTTCTTGGATTTCGTTGACAAGAATTTTATTGAGTATTTTTGCATTGATATTCATATGGGATATTCATCTAAAGTTCTCTTTCTTTGTTGGATCTTTGTGTGGTTTTGGTATTAGTGTAATTGTGGCTTCATAGAACGAGTTGGGTAGTGCTCCTTCTGTTTTTATTTTGTGGAATAGTTTGAAGAGTATTGGTGTTAGGTCTTCTTTGAAGGTCTGATAGAATTCTGAACTAAAACCATCTAGTTCTGTGCTTTCTTTGGTTGGAAAACTGTCAATGACCACTTTTATTTCTTTAGGGGTTATGGGACTGCTTAGATGGTCTGATGTAAGTGCCTGTCAGAAGACCCCCCCCCCATTCAATAAGGCCACAGAGACCAGAATCACTGCAATCCGCAAGAGGTTTAATGGTCCAACATACGTTGGGGTCCCCCAGTATGCAGGCAAGAGGAGACCCTGAGCTCACAAAGCATACCCTTTTTATAAACATTTTGGCGGGGAATTCAGCAGTTGCCTGAGTTGGACGACTGCGATTGGTTACCCTGAGCAACATTTAAAATTATTGGTCAACTCGAATGGGGAGGTTGTCTCTGCCATTTGGCCCTGTCCTGCCCACCTTGTGATATTCGTGGTATTTCCTGGCATTGTCTTTTTGCCGAGTCACTTCCTTCTCTGTCCTCACCTTAGGCAGGGTAGTTCTCTGTTTAGTCCATTTCCATATCTGTTCTTACCCCAGGCAGTCCTTTGTGGTATAGAAAGTTTCAGTCTGACTGTGAGCCCCCATCCTTGGTTGAGGGGAGCTGGCCTGCTGTTTCTGACAGGGTTCTCACACTATCTGATCCTGATAAAACTTTGGTAGTTGGTATTTTTCTAGGAAATTGTCCATTTCATCCAGATTTTCCAGTTGTGTTAAGTATAGGTTTTTGTAGTAGGATCTGATGATTTTTTGAATTTCCTCATTTTCTGTTGCTATTTCTCCCTTTTAGTTTTGATTTTGTTAATTTGGATACTGTCTCTGTGCCCGCTAGTTAGTCTGGCTAAAGGTTTATCTATCTTGTTGATTTTCTCAAAGAACCAGCTCCTGGTTTTGTTGATTCTTTATATAGTTCTTTTTGTTTCTACTTGGTTGATTTCAGCCCTGAGAATGATGATTTCCTGCCTTCTACTCCTCTTGGGTGTATTAGCTTCTCTCTGTTCTAGAACTTTCGGGTGTGCTGTTAAGCTCCTAGTGTATGCTCTTTTCAGCCTCTTTTTGGAGGCACTCAGAACTATGAGTTTTCCTCTTAGCACTGCTTTCATTTTGTCTCATAAATTTGAGTATGTTGTGCCTTCATTTTCATTAAATTCTAAAAAGGTTTTGATTTCTCTTCTTATTTCTTCCTTGACCAAGGTATCATTGAGTAGAGCATTGTTCAGCTTCCATTTGTATGTGGGCTTTCTGTTGTTTTTGTTGCTATTGAAGACCACCTTTATTCCATAGTGATCTGATAGGAGGCATGGGATTAGTTCAATCTTATATCTGTTGAGGTCTGTTTTGTGACCAATTATATGGTCAATTTTGGATAAGGTACCATGAGGTGCTGAGAAGAAGGTATATTCTTTTGATTTAGGATGAAATGTTCTATAGATATCTATTAAATCTGTTTGTTCCAAAACGTCTGTTAGTTTCACTGTGTCTCTATTTAGTTTGTATTTCCCTGATCTGTCCATTGAGGAGAGTGGGGTGTTGAAGTCACCCACAATTATTGTGTGGGGTGCAATGTGTGCTTTAAGGTTTAGTAAAGTTTCTTTTACAAATGAGGGTGCCCTTTTATTTGGAGCATAGATGTTCAGAATTCCTGGTAGATTTTTCCTTTAATGAATATAAAGTGTCCTTCTGTGTCTTTTTTGATGACTTTTTTGTTGAAAGTCTATTTTATTTTATATTAGAATGGCTACTCCAGCTTGTTTCCTGTGACTATTTGTTTGGAAAACTGTTTTCCAGACTTTTACTCTGAGGTAGTGTTTGTCTTTGACACTGAGATACATTTCCTGTATGTAGCAAAATGTTGGGTCCTGTTCACATATCCAGTCTGTTAGTCTATGTCTTTTTATTGGGGAATTGAGTCCATTGATGTTCAGAGATATTAAGGAATACTGATTGTTGCTTCCTGCTATTTTTGATGTAATTTTTATGTTTGTGAGGTTATCTTCTTTTGGGTTTGTTGAAAGAAGATTAATTTCTTGCTTTTTCTATTTTGTAGTTTCCCTCCTTTTGTTGGTGTTTTCCATTCATTATCCTTTGAAAGGCTGGATTTGTGGAAAGATACTGTGTAAATTTGTTTTTGTCATGAAATACCTTAGTTTCTCCATCTATGGTAATTGAGAGATTTGCTGGATATAGTAGTCTGGGTTGGCATTTGTGTTCCCTTAGCATCTGTATGACATCTGCCCAGGCTCTTCTGGCTTTCATAGTCTCTGGTGAGAAGTCTGGTGTAATTCTGATAGGTCTACCTTTATATGTTACTTGACCTTTTTCCCTTACTGCTTTTAATAGTCTCTCTTTGTTTAGTACATTTGGTGTTTTAATTATTATGTGATGGGAGAAATTTCTTTTCTGGTCAAATCTATTTGGAGTTCTGTAGGCTTCTTGTATGTTCATGGGCATCTCTTTCTTTAGGTTAGGGAAGTTTTCTTCTATAATTTTGTTGAAGACATTTACTGGCCCTTTAAGTTGGAAATCTTCACTCTCTTCTATACCTATAATCCTTAGGTTTGGTCTTCTCATTGTGTCCTGGATTTCCTGGATGTTTTGGCTCAAGAGCTTTTTGCATTTTGCATTTTCTTTAACTATTGAGTCAATGTTTTCTATGGCATCTTCAGTCCCTGAGATTCTTTCTTCTATCTCTTGTATTCTGTTGTTGATGCTTGCATCTATGACTCCTGAATTCTTTGCAAAGATTTCTATCTCCAGAGTTGTCTACCTTTGTGATTTCTTTATTGTTTCTACCTCCATCTTTAGATCCTGGATGGCTTTGTTCATTTCCTTCACCTGTTTTGTTGTGTTTTCCCTTAGTTCTTCAAGGGCTTCTCCCTGTTTACTTGTGTTCTCCTGTATTTCTTTAAGGGAGTTATTTATGTCCTTCTTGAAGCCTTCCATCAGAATCATGAGCTGTGATTTTAAATCCAAATCTTGCTTTACTGGTGTGTTGGGGTATCCAGGACTTGCTGTGTGGGAGAATTGTGTTTGGATGGAGTTATATTGCCTTGATTTCTGTTAGTAACGTTCCTACATTTGCCTTTTGCCATCTGGTTATCTCTGGTGTTAGTTGGTCCTGCTGTCACTGACTGGTGCTTGTCCCTCCTGTGTACCTGCAGGCCCATCTCAGCACCCCTGTGTGACTGGTTTTCCCCTGGCACAGATTGCTATGGGGCTGCCCAGCTCCTGGATGTAGGTCAGGCCCTGGCCGACAGAGTCCCAAGTGATCTTACACTCAGGTGTTCTCTGCATTCCTGGCTGCAACAGCCTGCTCAGTGGCAGGAGAGAAGATGTTGGCCTCACCTCTACTTGTGGGACTCAATACAGAGCAGATATTCCCTAGCAGACTAGGTGCACAGATGGCTTTGGCGGCCCTGCCCAGCTCCTGCATGCAGGTGGAGCCCTGGTGGGGCGAGTCCCAAGCAATCCACCACTTGGGTGATCCCTGCAGCACACCCTTCCGCACCAGTCTACACAGTCACAGGAGCAAAGATGGCGGCGCCCCACCTCCAAAAAATCTCAAAATCTTATTCAAACCACTGTATCCATCAGGACTAGCACACACTGGCCAAGACTTCCTTTGCTGAATTCCTTAAGTTCAGCACTTGGTGGCATGAAGAGTCTCTTAAGCAAACAGCTCAAAATCAAAATGTTAATCTTCCTATGGTGATCAACACTCAACAGCTTATGGGGTGAGGACAATGGATAAGGCTTCAGAGGCAAATGCATTATGGTGCTCAGGTAATAAGCCAATGAGACTTTATTGTATCAGAGGCTAGGAAAATATTCCAATGCCTGAACAAAGCTTGCAACCTTTTTAAAAATCGCACAAGGGTCCACTGACCCTTAAATAGACCTCACAAACAGGTCAAAGAACAGTTTGTTTGTTTGTTTTTTTGTTGGTTTTTGTTTGGTTGGTTGTTTTGTGTGTCTATTTTTGGTTTTTTTGAAACAGGTATTGTGTGTGCAGCTTTGGCTTTCCTGGCATTCCCTCTGTAGAACAGGCTACCTCAGACTCACAGAGATCTGCCAGCTTCTGCCTCCAAAGTTCTGGGGTTAAAGCAGTGTGTCAGTACTGCCCAGCTAAATAACAATTTGAAAGAGACTTCCTGGATCTAATCTCAAAGAGATGTGATTTAAATCATTAGCTGTTGACAATACTAATGGAGCATATTGCGAGATTTACACCACATTAGTGCAATCAAAACCAACCGGATCCTCACCTTTTGAGCTTGCTTTTCCTACTATGATTCCAAATGATTGACATTTGATAACTGTAGGTCTAAAAGATTGTTTTTTCCATCATCCCCTTAACATCACAAGACTGTGAAAGGCTTGCCTTTGCCATGCCAAGATTTACTATGTGTTGCCTTGCCAAAATATATCGATGAAAAGTTCTATCTCAAGGTATGTTAAGGCATATGTAGGCTCTGCTTTGGCTCCTGTAAAAAAACTAGTCCCTCAGCTATATATTATCCTTTACATAGGTGATACCTTGATTCCTGTCCCTGAGCCACAATGTTAAAGTATCTCAGACAGCAGATAATCTTCATTTTCTAAACAGTGATACACAGGACCTAGGAATTGAGGATTACTGAAATTAAAGTCTGCCTGCAGCAGAAATAATTCCTTGCATTCAAGTCAATTTCAGTCTCAATATGATACTCTCCAAACAAACAAACATGCAAACACACACACACACACACACACACACACACACACACACACACACACACACCTGCTAGCAGAGTCACAGGTCAGTCAGTAGAGGTACTTAGAATTACATCTCACATTGCAATCTGGTATCTCCAGTGGTTACCAAACCCTATGGTTTACCTGAAACCAAAGCCACAGACTATTTCATTGAGCTGAATATTCCTGTGTGAAGAGAGGTATGTTATGGTGCATTTCTACCTAACATTTATGTGACTCTTTCTGGCCTGCCTGCCTCGTGGGACTGAGCAACTGCTAGATCCTTAGACTTCCATCCACAGCTACTGCTGACCATTGTTGGGGAGTTGGACTACAAGCTGTAAGTCATCGACAAATTCCCTAACTATATTCGAGACTACCCCACTCCTGGTACCAATTTCTGTATTAGTCAGGGTTCTCTAGAGTCACAGAACATATGAGTAGTCTCGAATATAGTTAGGGAATTTGTCAATTACTCAAGCAAGCCAGTAAGAAACATCCCTCCATGGCTTCTGCATCGGCTCCCATTTCCTGACTTGCTTGAGATCCAGTCCTGACCTCCTTTGGTGATAAACAGCAATTTGGAACTGTAAGCTGAATAAACCCTTTCCTCCCCAACTTGTTTCTTGGTCATGATGTTTATGCAGGAATAGAAACCCTGACTAAGACACCTGGTTTTTATATTTGTCTGTGATAATGTTTTCTAGATTTGCATCAACCTCTTTTTGGGGTAAGCCTTACATGAGGAAGACATAGCTGGCTTTTTGTTTGTAAGTTGGAGGCTTAGTAAAGAGTGTGATGGACTGAGCCTTTATGACTAATTTTGTTCTCAACATTGTTGTTATTGATGCTGTAAAAAGTATTTTACCATATTCTCTTTTTACCTCCTTAAACTAAGGCCCAAACTTTTTTTTTAAATAGGGGATTTCATGTTGTCTTTGTACATGCTGCTAATTCTACAAAAATGTAAAAGTCTGTAAATTTGGGTTTTTACTTTATTTGATTTCTGAGGAAGAAATACACATGACCTAGGCGTTTTGAAAACAGAACCAGATCTATGTCTTTTGTTAATTTAACAATAAATGCTTATCATTCCGTTCTGGGAGGATGTTTCTGTCTGGAATGTGATATGTTACACTAAGGTTGCTGTTCTTGCTCATGTGCATTGTTAAAAATAATGTGTATTTAATTTTTATGTAATTAAAAATAAAATTGTCAATACTGAAGACATTTTGGCCTTTTTATACAGAAATTCGATTATTAACAGATTGCATTATCTGCCTTCTTAGGATGTCTTATTTGTCTCTTTAAAATCTGTTATTTGGATAGTCCCCAGTGCTGTTCTCACTTTCCTCATTGGGGCAGTCTCTGCCTACTTTACTGTTGGTATCATTTTCACACAGTTAGCTTATGCTGGACCATTCCTGAAGATTTTACAAACAACCTTGCTATTTTCATTAACACAACAAAATGATCTACATGCTTTATAGATATTCCTAAAGGATGTTTCTACCTCATTTAGTGTTTGACTGATTCTTAATATGCTACAGTTTCATTACCACTTTTAGAAACAGCTACCATTATAGAAAATGAAACAATCCTTTCTGTTTGATATGTTTTTCTGGTCCAACATTTCACAGGACAATGAATACATTCTGTCCATGTTACTCATACCAGATCTCATTCTGGGCTTATGGGGCCCCTGGTAAAGGGAATGATCAAGAGGATAGCTTGGTGGCCTTTAGAGCTATCAAAGTTCTCCAATGCTAGCATGCAATTACACAAGTTCAAGTTTCTTCCATGCAAAAGTGCTTTCCCCCAATAGATCCCAACCAGTACATTTAATAATTTCCTGTCCCTCCTGTGCCATTCAAATACTCTTTCTTTCACAGATGTGACCCAATGAGCTCTTGCAGATGGGCAGTAGTCGTATTTGATTCTCTGTCTTTTTCTCCTTTGTTCACGTGGTTGACACTTAATAGGGTTACACATGAGCTATAGTGCTACCTAGAGAAAGAGCAATTCATGTTGTTACATGTTTAGTAAATATGGTTACTATTTTAGCTCTACTTACTACAATTAAGACTGTTAATGCACCCACACATGCTAGTGCTCACTTTGTGTGTTCTGAGTTGATTGGCACATTAGACATATAACATCTATCCCTGAGAATCTGCAGGGCCAAGTCATGGTTAAATACAAACATCATATCATCAAAATGTTTCTTGAAAAACATACAGGGGGAAATCTTACCTCTCCCCAAAGATTTATTATCTCATCATTATATTGTACAAATTTAAGATTTTTGGGTAATCACGGGAGTTCAGAAGAACTATAGTGTTGGATTGGGTCAGTTCTGCCAGAGACTCCAAGATAATTTGATAGAAAGAATTTGATAGTGGTTGGAAGCCTGATCTTGCTAAGGTGTGTGTGTGTGTGTGGGAGGGGTGTCAGAGATGTGCTGTGTTTCCACAGACAACAAAAAGGAAGCTTGTCTCAAAGAATCGTCGTGAGAGAGCATAACTTCAATGGTGAGGACACTTTGAATGTCATTCAAATGGAGACACATCACCATCCCCAAAGAGAAAATTAAGCATCACACACAGTAAACATTACCACCCACTTGGGGACAATTTAAAAAACTTAGTTAATAGTCTGAGTTCTGATCTAAGGAACAAGAAAACTGTCAACCAGCAGATGCTGGTGAGGATGTGGAGAAAGAGGAATACTCCTCCATTGTTAGCTGGATTGCAAGCTGGTGCAACCACTCTGGAAATCAGTCTGGTGGTTCTTCAGAAAATTGGACATAGTATTACCTGAGGACCCAGCTATACCACTCCTGGGCATATACTCAAAAGATTCTCTAACATATAACAAGGACACATGTTCCACTATGTTCATATCAGCCTTATTTGTAATAGCCAGAAGCTGGAAAGAACCTAGATGTCCATCAACTACGGAATGGATAATGTAGTACATTTAAACAATGGAATTCTACTCAGCTATTAAAAACAATGACTTCATGAAATTCTTAGGCAAATGAATGGACCTAGAAAATATCATCCTGAGTGAGGTAACCCAATCACAAAAGAACACATATTGTATGCATTCATTGATAAGTGGATATTAGCCCAAAAGCTCAGAATACCCAAGCTATATTCACAGACCACATGAAGCTCAAGAAGAAGGAAGACCAAAGTGTGGGTGTTTCGGTCCTTCTTAGAAAGGGGAACAAAATACTCACGGGAGCAAATAAGGAGACAATGTGTAGAGAAGAGTTTGAAGGAAAGGCCATCCAGAGACTTTCCCATCTGGGGATTCATCCCATATACAGTCACCAAACCCCGACACTATTGTGGGTGCTAAGAAAGGCTTGCTGAAAGGAGCCTGATATAGCTGTCTCCTGAGAGGCCCTGCCAGTGCCTTACAGATACAGAGGCAGATGCTCGTAGCTAACCATTGTACTGAGAGCGGGGTACCTAATGAAGGAGTTAGAGAAAGGACTGAAGGAGCTGAAGGGGTTTACAACCCCATAGGAAGAACAACAATGTCAACCAACCAGAACCCCCAGAGCTCCCAGGGACTAAGCCATCAACCAAGGAGTACACATGGCTCCAGCTCCATATGTACCAGTGGATGGCCTTGTCAGGCAACAATGTGAGAAAGGTCCTTGGTCCTATGAAGGTTCAATAGATGCCCCAGTATAGGGGAATCGAGGGCGGTGAGGAGGGAGTGAGTGAGTAGGTAGAGGAACACCCTTACAGAACTGGGGGTGGGGAGGGGGATGGGATAGGGTGTTTCCTGGAGGGGGAAACTGGGAAAGGGGATAACGTTTGAGATGTAAATAAAGAAAATATCCAATAAGAAAAAGAAAAGAAAAACTGTCATCCCTACAATCATGCTCCCCGTGGTATTAGTTTTCATTCATGATCACAGGGGAGGATGTCCCTTCACAGGGTGATCCAATTATGACAAATATTCAGTGTTTTTACAATTTACCCATTGTCTTCCATGCAGGCTCATGGCTTATGTATTGACTGCACTAATACTGACTTGTGGTGGTTTGAATAGTAATAGCCCCATAACCCCAAGTGTTTGAATGCTTGGCCAGTATGGAATACTGGCACCATTAGGTGGTATAGCATTGTTGAAGTAGGAAATGTGTCACTGTGGAGTCAGACTTTAAGGTCTCATATGCTCAAGCTCCACCCAGTGTGGCTCACATTCTCTCCATGCTGCCTGTGGATCAAGATGTAAAACTTTCAGCTGCTCCTCCAGCACCATGTCTGTCTGCATGCTGCCATTCATGCTTCCTGCCATGATGATAATGGACTAAATCTCTGAAACTGTAAACCAGCCTCAATTGAATGTTTTCCTTTATAAGAGTTGCTGTGGTCATGGTGTCTCTTCACAGCAATAAAACCCTCACTAAGACAGTCCCTTAACTGTACTGTGGAAAGAAATATATCTTTGCCCTTTTAGGCAAAGGTTTGTCTGCTGGATGGGCAGTTCCATGTAATCACACAGCCTTTAAGGCATTGCCAGCCCATTTCTAGGGATACTGCTCTATAGATAGAGTTCTTTTCCTCTTTCTCATCCTTAGCCAACACACTCTACATCTACTTGTGAGGACACTCTCTACTTGTTAGGCCTAACTGGTCTGTGTCTTCAACACTATCAATGTCTCTGCTACTATTTTAGGTAAATTATATACAGAGAGGAAGGAACTTGGAACAGCAATTTTGCAGAATGTTCTGCTATTGTTTATTTACTGATAGAACATCATATGGGTTATCATCAGTGTCCTGGTGTGTATTGCTTCAATATGACAGATAACTACTGGTCCAACAACAGTCTCCTCAGACTGCTGGAGCAGATCTATAAAATCACACCATCTTCCTGGTGGGGCTGGCCTAATTGGTTCTCTTGGCTTCTTCCCCTTCTGGGACCACTGGCAGTGATTCTAACTTTGATTTACCCTACATTTTTCAATGCCTTGTGAACCCCATATATTGTCTTACTCAATCAAATGAACTTCCTATTACTCTAATGAGTTCACAGAAAGCGAGTTGGGGTATAGCATGCAGGTAATCAACTTTCCTACACTCCCCTGATTCATGCACTCCTTGTCCATAGAACTTAGTTACTCCCTAGGGAGGATCTCCACCTGTCCAAGAACTGACTGACAAGATGCTTTCTCTCCTCTTCTTAGCCAGGCAGCTTAGAGCTTTCAAGGACATTATGCAAACAACCTTCTGTCTCTTGAACAACCTGCTGATAGTGATGAGAAATACTTGATATGTTTTTCACCGTTTCTCGGTTCCAGCTTTGAACTCTGAGCACTCCAAAGAAAAGCTTCACTGGATGCCACTTCTGAGCAGCATGGCCTTGAGTCCTTGGGTTTTGTTGAATCTCAAACTGGACTTCAGTTTCTCTGCACCTATTAGGGTATTCAACTTCATGCATTTAACTGTTTCGGTGTTCCTTGAGAATATTTTGTTTTTGCTTCTTCCTGCCCTCAAAAAATATTTGGTGAACTCTTCCTTTTTCCCTTAGCTCATTGTAACATTCGTCTTCACTGCTACTCATTCTTGTTTTCTCTTTCTTAATCTTGAAAGTTCTCCATTTTCCTCTTTCCCTGCCTACTCCTTTAAGGTTCTTCAGTATTACTACTTTTAGTGTAGATACTTTTTAAACTCCTGATCATATTATTTTTCCATTTTCTGGTCCAGGATTTGTGTGCTGATTTTCAGTTTGTTTCTGTATCTTATATGTTTTGATGTTAAGTTAGAAGTTTGTTTTCTAGATGTGGAGGCCCACAGCCAAACAGTTGGCAAAACGTGGGAATCCTGCGGAAGAGGGGGAGCAAGGACTGTTGGAGCCACAAGAAACCCTACAGCATCCAGTAACCTAGGGTCATAGAGACTCACATAGACTGAACCTGCATTGAACTTACCTTGGCCTTCTACATACATGTTATAGTTGTGTAGCTTCATGCAATGATAGACTAACCTAGAATTGTAATCCAGATAAACCCGTTCTACCTTAAGTTGTTTCTCTTAGAGTATCTTAGCACAGCATCCGGGAACAAAAAAAGAGACCAACATTGTAATAAACGGGAGAAATCTGAAAGAGTTTCTTTTAAAATCAGGGTGGAGATCAGGATGACCACTCTTAATTCCTACAACTCCTAATCAACATTGTGCTCAAAGTCTTAGTCAGACTGATATGGCAAAAGGAATAAATGAGGAACAAGTAGGAAAGGAAGAGGTCTAATTGTCACTATTTACAGATGGCATCAACCTAAAGAATCTAACAGAAAATTCTTAGATGTGGCAAATGCTTTTATCAATGTAGCAAAGGATGAAATAAACATTCAAGACTCAGTAGCCTTTCTATATGCCATAGTCAACTTGCCAAGAAAGAAGTCAGGATCCCACTTATAATAGCCTCAAGAAGAATAAAACAGCTAGGAATAAACCTAAACAAGGAAGTGAAAATACTTCTGCAATGGAAACCTAATGACATAGAAAACAGAAAGGGAAGGACACACAAAATGATGGAAAGACCTCCTATGTTCATGCCTCAGCAGAATCAATACTGTAAAAATATCTGTAGGACTAAAAGTGACTTACATATAAACTTTATCTTCACCTAAATTCCAGTGATGCTTCCTCACAGTGGTAATTAAAAACAATCCTAAAATTCATATGGAAACATCAAAGACCTGGATTAGCAAAAGCAGTCCTGAGAAGAACGAACAGTGGTTATATCTGATCATAATACCTGACCTGATCTCAAACTGTATTATAGAGCCATGGTGGCAAAACTGGATGGTAGCAATGCAAAGGCACGCACATAGACTGACAGAATATTGTAAGGGACCAGAAAGAAACCCACATAGATACATCACCAAATTTTCACCAAAAATGTAGGGTTCTGAGAAAACTAGATATCCACCTATAGAATAATGAAACTCAATCTATGTTTCTCATACTGTGAAGATACAAATTCAAAAAGGATTTTCACATAAGCCAGGAAAACTTGAAACTAATAGAGAAAAATATAAACTCTTCAAGATACAGACCCAAGGCAGGGGTTTCTGAATGATACTCAAGTGGCAAGAAATAGCACCAAGGATTGACAATTGCTATTATGTGAATATGAGATGCTTCTTCACAGCAGTGGGAATGCTCAGCACAGTGAGCAAACTGTTTAACAGGAGATGAAATAAACACTCTTGCCAACTATACATCAGGTAGGGGATTGATATCTTGAGCATATGAAGAAGTGCAGGAATCAAACATCAAAATTTTCCTCAGATCAGCCATTTCATAATTGGGCCGATGACCAGGACAGTCCGTTCTCAAAATAAGAAATGACCAATACACCTTACACCTTTGAAAAAGTGTCCATCATCATCATTGTCCTCCAGGAAAATACAAATTAAAACTGATCTGAGAGTCTACCTCAACTCAGACTAGCTGACATCAAGAAAAACAATGATAGCAAGTGCTCAGAAGGATGTGGGGAAACAGGAGCCCTTACATGCTGCTGTTGGCAATATAAAGCAGATGAAACCACTGTGGAAATGAGTGTGGAGGTTCCTCAAGAAAACAAAAGGTACACCTACCACATGACTCAACTCTGAGAGTCTCAAAATGTATAAACTCAGCATAGCACAGAGATACACATGCACTTTAGTGGTCATTGATTCTATGTTCACCATCACCAATATAAGGAACCAACCTAGATGTTCATTAGAAGATGAACAGTTAAAGAATTGTGCTACACATGCACCATGGAATTTTATTTGGCCACAAAAGAAAATGGAAGCACAACATTCAAAGGGGAATACAAGTAACTGAAGATCACTCTGGTAAACAACGTTAGCCAGACTCATACAAATCCGTATGTTTTCTTTCATATGTGGACTCTGTATTTAAATACACAAACATCTATGTGGGGAGGCATCATGAATGCGATTATGGGACCATGCAAGAAGAGGAAAGACTTTAAGGGATGAGAAATGGAGAGGGGATGGAATAATGGAATGTATGTACTATGAAAGCAGAAGGTGGCATCTATTTGGAAATAGGATAGGGAGGTGTGGTGGTGGGGGAGCTGAGGGATAGTGGCAGAGGGGGATCAATAAGAACAAAGAATAATAACATAAATATATGAGAAAGCCACATTGAAACATCACTTTTTATGCTGGATTAAAAATAAATTTTAAAAATAAGAAAATAAATATTGGTTAACATGGAAATGACAGGAGAGAAATAAAAATTAATACTGGTTATTCACAGACCATTGCAGAATGTTCAAGATGGGGGAATGTTTTCCAACACATTCTCTATGACGAAAGTATAATTTTATCTATATAGTCAATCTGAACCACCACACAGACCCCCACAGACCAATGTCCATCATGAATATCTATGAAAAATTCCTCAATAAAATATTGACAAATCAAATCCAACAAAAGCATGCAAAATGTGCAACATAGTTTGTGTGCATGCTTGTTTCTGGAAGGGAGGGAGTGAGGATTAAATATGATAGTCATGTATGAAATTCTCAAAACCCAAAACATAGTCAATAGGCCAGAAGTGGTGGTACCTGCCTCTTATCCTAGCCTTTGACAGGCAGAGATAAGTGGACCTCTCAGTTCCACGGTAGGATTATATGCATACTGAATTCCTATGTCAAAAAAAATATGAAGTCAACAGCTTTGGAATTGCTGAGAAGGCCTCCAACTTGGAAAGGATATCTACTATAATTTTAAAGCACATATTGTGCATTGTGGTGAAAGAAGAGGTTCTTTCCTCCCTAAGACTGAGGCCAAGATACATAACTTTATACTTAGATGTGTTATGCGTCATCCCCTCCAAAAATCCATGAATTTAATCCTTATATGAGAGATTAAGAAGTGGGGCTAGGAGTGATGTTTAAAGAATGTTCTCTTCTCTCATGAATGATTTAGTACTTCATGCAATTATTGAAGACATGGGGGCCAGGGATATAACTCAGTGATAGATACTTTTTTTTTTTTTTTTTTTTAGCGTGTGGAGGGCCTTGGGTTCAATTTCTAGTACTGGAAAAAAAGAAAGAATAAGAGGGAGGATAAAGAGGAGTTTCCGGCCGCCATCTGCAGCAGGGAACCAGGCAGCTCCAAAGCCTTCTGTGCTTAGCCCGCCAGGAGAGAATGATCTCCCAGCAGCGATTTCACTTCTGAGTGCAGAGGTGAGATCTCCAACTTCTCTCTGGAGGGGAACAGCTAGGAGCACACAGGGCATAAGATCAGTGGAGCTGCTGGGACAGGAGTCTTCTCTTCTGGACGCCATTTGCAGCAGGAAACCAGACAGCTCCGCAGCCTTCTGTGCACAGACGCTGCCAGAAGAGAGTTGGTCTCCCAGGAGTACAGACACAGGTTTACAGGCCAATAGGAGGGGCAAGCTCCAGCCAGAGACAAGAAGACCAACTAACACCAGAGAAAACCAGATGGCAAAAGGCAAGCACAAGAACCCTACCAACAGAAACCAAGGCTACCTGGCAGCATCAGAGCCCAGTTCTCCCACCACAGCAGGTCCCGGATACCCCAACACACTGGAAAAGCAAGAGTTGGATTTAAAGTCTCTTCTCACGATGCTGTTAGAGGACATCAAGAAGGACATAAATAACTTCCTTAAAGAAATACAGGAGAACATGGATCAAAAGGTAAAAGCCCTTAAAGAGGAAACACAAAAATCCCTTAAAGAATTATGGGAAAACACAAACAAACAAGTGAAGGAACTGAACAAAACCATCCAGGATCTAAAAATGGAAGTAGAAACAATAAAGAAATCACAAAGTGAGACATCTCTGGATATAGAAAATCTTGGAAAGAATTCAGGAGTCATAGAGGCAAGCATCAACAACAGAATACAAGAGATAGAAGAAAGAATCTCAGGGACTGAAGATGCCATAGAAAACATTGACTCAACAGTCAAAGAAAATGCAAAATTTAAACAGCTCCTGAGCAAAAACATCCAGGAAATTCAGGACACAATGAGAAGACCAATCCTAAGGATTATAGGTATAGAAGAGAGTGAAGATTTCCAACTTAAAGGGTCAGTAAATATCTTCAACAAAATTATAGAAGAAAACTTCCCTAACCTAAATAAAGAGATGTCCATGAACATACAATAAGCCTACAGAACTCCAAACAGACTGGACCAGACCAGAAATTCCTCCCAGCACATAATAATCAAAACACCAAATGCACTAAACAAAGAAAGAATATTAAAAGCAGTAAGGGAAAAAAGGCAAGTAACCTATAAAGGCAGGCTTATCAGAATTACACCAGACTTCTCACCTGAAATGATGAAAGCCAGAAGATCCTGGGCAGATCTCATACAGACCCTAAGAGAACACAAATGCCAGCCCAAACTACTATACCCAGCAAAACTCTCAATTACCATAGATGGAGAAACCAAGATATTCCATGATAAAACCAAATTTACACAATATCTTTCCACAAATCCAGCCCTACAAAGGATAATAGATGGAAAACGCCAACACAAGGAGGGAAACTACACCCTAGAAAAAGCAAGAAAGTAATCTTTTTCCAACAAACCCAAAAGAAAGTAACCACACAAACATAAAAATTACATCAAAAATAACAGGAAGCAACAATCACTATTCCTTATTTTCTTATAACATCAATGGACTCAATTCCCCAACAAAAAACATAGTCTAACAGAAATATTTTTCATGTAAATCTTCAATTTTATCAGAAAATGTTTGTGATTCCTCTTTCAATCAATTTAGTAATTTTTTTTATGTCTACCATTTTAACTGTATTATTTTCCATGATAATCTTTAATTTTAATATTTTTCTATATATTTCTTCAATTTTATCAGAAATATTTTCCATGTAAATCTTCAGTTTTGTCAGAAAATGTTTATAATTCAACTTTCAATCAATTTAGGAATATTTTTATGCCTATCATTTCATCAGTATAATTTTTTTCATGAAATGGTCAATCTTAATGTGTTTTTCTACATATTTCTTCAATTTTATCAGAGATATTTTCCACATAACTCTTCAATTTTATCAGAAAATGTTTATAATTCTACTTTCAATCAACTTAGGAATATTTTTATTCCTACCATTTTATCTATACAATTTTCCATGAAATAGTCAATTTTAATGTGTTTTTCTATATATTTCTTGAATTTTATCTGAAATATTTCCCTTGTAGATCTTCAATTTTATCAAAAATGTTTATAATTCCACTTTCAATCAACTTAGAAATATTTTATGCCTGCCATTTTATCTGTAATTTTCCATGATAATCTTCAATTTTAATGTTATTTTATATTTTTCTACAATTTTATTAGAAATATTTCCCATGTAAAACTTCAATTCTATCATAAAATGTTTCTACTTCCTTTTTCAATTAATTTAGCAATGTTTTTTATGTCTACCATTTTATTCTTTAATTTTCCATGAAAATTGTCAATCTTAATGTGTTTTTCTATATGTTTCTTCAATCTTGTCAGAAACATTTTTCATGTAAATCTTTAATTTTATCATAAAATGTTTTTACTTCCTTTTTCAATAAAAAATAAAATAACAATAAAAAAGAAAGGAAAAAAAAAGAAAGAGGAGGAGGAGGAAGAGGAGACAGAGGAGGAAAAGGAGGAAGAGAGAAAGAAGGAAAGACGCAAGGAAGGAAAAGAAATGCAGATTGATGGGGTGGGGATGGAGAGATGGTTCAGGGGTTAAGAGCACTGACTGGAGGTTCTCTTACCTGCATCCTGAATCCATTCCCCCAGCCTCTGCCTCTGCCAAATACACATGGAATCATCAGCCCTGTCCACCCCCACCCCCTGCCCCATGAAATAAAGCAAAAGCATGAGGAACAAGTTCATCTTCTGAGTTGGTACCAACAGTGCAGATCCTTCAGCATCAGCCTACATACATGGAGACCTGATGTCAGGCTCCCAAACCTGTAGAAAGCAGTTCCCCTCTCTTACCATCTATCCACCATTCCTCCCAAGAGCCCACCACAGACCCACAGGACAACACATCTATTCTATTGAAATGCTTAATTTTCAATACCATATTACGTATGGTACTGTTGGGGTTCCATCTGGAATCGATTTTATCAAAGACAGACTCAGGAGGCATGCATTTATTTATTGTTTTCATGTGCATCAGAATCAGTTTCACTGTTGGAATTTTTGCAATTTCCATCAGCTCGTCTAATTCCTCCAAACGGCAGCTGCTAATTTCTATCACCTCCTGGTATTCTTGGATAACCACATTATTTTGTTCGATGTTCATTTCATTTTGAATAGAAACAACTCTTGTTTTTTGAGTACAAAGGATGGATCGACAGGACCTCTTTAAGATCTACAAGCACAGCAGAGGACAGAAGGTCATTGCTAAGAGAAAGGACAAGCATGCGAAGGGGACATTATGAGGAAAAGGTGTGGGTTGAGGAGGGCACCCATGCCAGGCCAGGTGACCTAGGGAAGGGAACTTTCTAAGAAAAGAAATCATTTACTTTTCTCCTTTTGGAAGTAGCGTTAGACAATTGTTCGTCTCTTCGACTGTTAAGATCCTGGGTTTTTAAAATGTCATCCCGACCCTTCATGTTGGTACTGTGGTCCCCCCGAGCTCTGGGCACTCTGCTGATCTACCCTTCTGAACAACGGAGGGCCATGCTCTTCAACCCTGATCGGTCAGCAGCCAATATGAACCAGTCTGACATCACAAAGCCCTGCCTCTGACCTTCCTGGATGCACGGTGGAGAGGTGGGCTTCTAGAGAAACCAGGATGTACCTGAGAAAGCAGAAGAAACCATCTTGATACCTCGGGGAAGGGGGTGCATGGCGGTATAGGAAAGAGTCTGGGTACAGGTGGCTCTTTCTGAGCCTTTTTCGACAACTAGTCCCAACACATTCTTGCTTTCCTGTAGTCAGTTCTAATTATGGTGAAAGATGTGACCAAAATCTTATTTCTCCAAACCATTCCTCATGTCACCCCTACTCGATGGATCATTCTGCTTTATCTGTACCTTATCTCTTAGCTAGTAATTGGATATTGAATACCTACAAAACACACACACACAAAGTTCCAATTCCCATGAAATACAGCATCTTATCCCTTAAGTTTGTAATATCCTAAAATATTTCCAAAACTGATTAGACAATATTTAAGATTCAGTGGGAAGGTGAATACCTACAAAACACACACAAAAAGTTCCAATTCCCATGAAATACAGCATCTTATCCCTTAAATTTGTACACTGAGAAATAATCCCCCACAGTACAATCAGAAGAAATTAAAGGAGAGGTTGTTGGAAGGGTGGATTTCTTTGTCATTCTGCAACATAGATATCTAAAAAGACGTCCTATTAGAGGTCAAGGAAGTTGAGAATTTTGCTCACTATATATTCAACTGATGAGAAAGCAAAAAGACAAAACTGCGTTTTGATTTTGAGACTTTGTTGATTCAAGTTTTGTAGATTCAAGGAGGGAGGGGTATCCCTGTAGATAATGCCTCAAACTTTATGACCAACACTATAAACAGACCAACCACACTGCCCTGCCAATCACCAAATCTCATGAGGAATAGGCTGATCAATGCTATATTTAAATGTTGAAATCACAATTTTGTGGGGATGTAACTGATTTCCTTCATTCTTTTTTGTTTCAATCTTTAATCTTTATTGGTTTCTTTAGTGAGGTGCTGTCTTGGGCTCTCCTGAGGCCTTTAAGTGAATGAAGTCATGATGTGAGATGCAACAAACACTGGGAGGAGGTAGGGGTCCAGTGAGTCCAATGATGGGCCTGGTCTGGAAATCACTGTAGCCCTGTCCTGGCTCAAACTTGTAGTCTTCCTGACTCAGCCTCTACGTGCTGTGGTTCCACTCACATACTACCATGCCTGGCAGATTAGACTACACTTCCAAGTAAGATTTCTTCCAGGTATGTATACATTCAAATTTCAGTTAGGGTATTGTACCATGTTAATGTAATCAAGGACAAAAACTGATCATTTTGGCATTTCACAATGTCAAGATTAAAAAGCTCTTCCAGAGGTCCTGAGTTCAATTCCCAGCAACCACATGGTGGCTCACAACCCTCTGTAATGGGATCTGATGCCCTCTTCTGGTGTGTCTGAAGATAGCTACAGTGTACTCACATACATAAAATAAATAAATAATTCTTAAAAATAGACATGCAGATAGATGAGTAAGTGAGTTAAAATGTTATCTGGGGTGTAGGTCTATGTTGTATGGGTTTTCCTCGGGGTGGCAGGAGTAAGCACTTATTTACTATATATAGGGCACCAATGGCAGTCCAATGAAATGCCTCCATCTGCATGTAGCTTGGTGAACTAATGAATTTAATTGGGATTGTTATTCAGTAAAACATGGGCAACTTTCAGGCAGTTATGCCATACTCTGAGGAATATTCCCCACTTACACCATCAATTGTTAACCCTTTATATATTCTTGGAGAGAGGACCCATGACCCCATTCCCACAAGTGAAATTTTGTGGGCTTCATCTTGAGAGAATTGCATGCAGGTAATCACAGCTGGTCTAACTTCAAGATAACAACAGCAGTATTATCATTCCTGTAGAATGTAGTTCCACACCAGTTTTCTTCAAAAAACAGTTGCAAGGACATTCTTATGCTTCATGTATCCTTGCCATGCAATAGCTTCCTCCTGGTCCATCTGAGATCCCTACTAGCAAGAAGCCCCTTAACCTTGGATGAGAATCATAAACCAAAATAAATCTTTTTACCATACCCAATTTGTGTTTGTGATTCCATGCTATTAGAAACAGTGAGCAGACAAAAATAGCATGTATTCTGATGGTCATAGAAGTATTATTCATGATGGGCCCAAAGCGGAAATGAAAAATAAGTCAGGTGATGAAGAGATAAAGGAAATGTGGCATATTGGTGAAGTAGAATATTACTGAACAATGAACATAGAAAATTTTGATGCTGATACTATAACATGCATTAACCTCAAAAATCTAAAAAATTACAATTATTTTAATTTTTTTGTGTTGGGGGAGTATTATATATGCCCAAGCCATGTGGTGTTGATATTAGAGGATAATTTGCAAGAGTTGCTTCTTTCCTTCTACTCTAAGGGTTTTAGGAACCGAACTTGGGTCATCAGGCTTACCAACAAGGGTTTTATCTACTGAGCTATTTCACTGGCCAAAAACTTTCTTACTAAGTGTCAAAAGACCACTTACTATATGACTCACTTTAAGAAAAAGATCAGAAAGGGCATTATACAGAGATAGGACATAGATTATGGATTTCCTAGCCTGGAGAGAATCAGAAATTGCTTGCTATATGAATAATGAGGATTTTTTTGAGTGATAGAAGGCTTATAAAATGGGATTGCAGTGACAGTTCCATAACTGTGTAAATTTACTACAAGTGCTGTACCCATAGTTGACCTTAGGCACATATGGCATGGATTATTGTGTCAATTATGTCTCACTAAAGCTGTTTTAAAATGTAACGCACATGTGAAAGTGTGGTGGAGAAATGGAGGAAAAGGTATGTAATTTTGTTGCCACTGTCCCCCAACAGTAAAGAACAGCCTACTCTCCCTTTCCTTGTTATGAGTCCTGCCTACTTATTTTGCCTCATTGCCTTCTGTATTCACATGCACTTGTTGCTCTAGTCAGACAGAATCACTGCACATATGAGGAGAAAGCATGCTAGTGAGTTACACTGTGTGTGTGTGAGCTTGTTTGCATATGCACACCCATTCAGAACAAGTGCTATTCATGTGAATGTAACTATTCAACTTGTAATTCCAATATCTACAGGTATGTTCTTATCCACCCTGTGCACTAAATTTCATGTCTGTAATTTTTTTTATTCATGAATCTCAAATACCTGGCTTTGATCTCCCTGGAAACCAACCTCAGCTCTCAAGTTCAGCCTCTTTTCACAGGAAGAAATCAGAGTGGGAAGGGCTATTGTCTCACACTAGAGCTTTCAAACTGAGCTAGTGACCCTTTGGGGTTGAGAATCAGAGTGGTTTCCAAGACAACCGTATTCAGATGCCTTCCCACCTGTAAGGCCTTTTCTTTCTGCCTGCCTGCCTGCCTAGGAAGTGGGAAGAGGGATGTTGTAGAATGAACAAAATGACTCCTGGAGATTGCTTCAAATGTGGCTGGAGAGAGAGAGAGAGAGAGAGAGAGAGAGAAACATTATCATTAAACAGAAAAAGAAAAACCCTGACAACAACAACAAAATAAACCTATGGAAGCTGTGTTGGTTAGTTTTTGTCAGCTTGACACAAACCTAGATTTAACAGAGAAGAAATCTCAGTTGAGGAATTGTTGCCATTATATTGTGCTACAGCAATGAGTCTTAACCTTTCAAATGCTGCATCCAATACAGCTCCTCATGGTGTGGTAACCCCATACATGAAATTATTTTCATTGCTACTTAACTCTAATTTTGTACAGTTATCTTAATACAAATATCTGTACTACAACACCAAAGGAGCTGTAGCTTACAGGTTGAAAATCACTGTCCTATAGACATATCTGTGAGGCATTTTCTTGATTATGATTGATGTGGGAGGACCCAGTCCACTGTGGGTGGTGCTGCCTCTGAGTAGGTGTTTCTGGGTTCTATAGGGAAGTAAGCTTAAAAAGCCATGAAAAACATGGCACTAAGTAACGTTCCTCCATGCTCTCTGCTTCAGTTCCTTTCTTATCTACTTGTCGTGGTATCCCTCAAAGATGAGCTGTGGTTAGGACATGTACACCAAGTAAACCCTTTCTTTTCCAACTTGCTTCTGGTTAGAATATTCTATTTCAGCAACAGATACACACTAATCAAGGTAATCTAGCACAGTAAATGAATACAAAGTCCAAGATTGCATTTGAAAAGAAGACAGGTAAAATAGAGTGTATGTTTATGTTTCTAAACCCCACTTGTGCACAACACCAGATCTCCTGGAAACAATTTTTAGTAACTCTATCCATAGTGATCCTGATTTAGTCAGTCTGGAATAGGACTACAGAATGAATATTACCTCACATTCCACTTAGGAAAGCCCAGACAGCAGCTAGTAGATATGGATCTGCATTTATAGATAGAAAATACAAATCAGACATGGGAAGCCCTTCTTTAAAACGGAAAGGTTTTCTTTATTCACTGCTACACTGGTCAGACTTCTTAGGAAAAAGAAGAAAAAAAATTCGAAGTAAGTGTATGTTTTCAAAACATATACTTGCTACTCTCTTGCTATTCTTCTTGCTATTCTCTACATTGCTGAAACACAATTTTAATGTTAAAACCCTGCATTTGTGAATAAAACATATGGCTTTGTGTTTATTAGTACAGCTCCTTCTTGTACTTTGTTTTAAAAGTGAGTAAGATAGTGAGCAGATACCTTCATGAAACACAGAATAATAATTCTTTGAAAGTTGAAGATAACTCAGATATGTATCCGTTGCTACTATGTAGGGCTCAGCTGTTAGGCATATTTATGTTGAGTTGCATTTTGACTCTATGACAATATGTTGCCAAATTAATTCATGTGCTTTTTATAAAAGGCCAAATAGCACTAGAATTTTTTTCTCACTATGAGTTAACTGTATAATGTTTTACATGAGGTTTTTATTAGATATTTTCTTTATTTACATTTCAAATGTTATAGTACTAGAATTTTTATAATGAATGATAAAATCCTGACATCCATCATTTCATGCATACCTATGGAGATGTGCCTTCCCAGATTTTCTCTTCTGAATGGTAATCTGTGCATTTCCAAATGTCTGGCTTTTTAATATTGTGTTCTGCTGTATCTTGTTATACAACACCTGTTGAGAATTTTTTATTTATTTGTTTAAATGGTGCTAGGCATTAAGCCAAAGGCCTTCTACAAGCTTTACCACTGAGGCCCGGCCGCAGCTCTGTTGAGTTCTTATTGCATCTGAGAAGCATTCCAACCACTAAGATAGATTATTACAGGCCCCATGTCTTCTGTGTGGATATCATGCTGGCAGCTACTCAAACTCCTGCTCAGGGTATAGTCAAGAGTCTCAGGCAAGAATCCACAGTTCTCACAGGAGAATTTTCTGCATTTATGTCAACATGGAGTTCATGGATGGCCTTTTCCAGAGCATTCCAGGGGAACAATAGGATAAATAACAAAGAGAGCAAATTCTAGATAAGGATGGCAAGTGGAAGATTGCCTCTATTTGAGCTGGTAAAGGAGAGAATGAGAATAAGAACAATACACCTTTTATCAAAGAGAAATAGAGGAGGAACTTTGGAAATCACAAAGGAGGTAAAAGGATGCCAGAAAGGATCTGAAAAAAAGATATCATGAGCCAGGGAAGTAAGCTGGTAGGGAAAGAGGGAACAGCAGCCATTTACAAAAGACAGAATCAAGGCAGTCCGACCCTCAGGATAAGCCTACAACACTCACAAACCTCAAGCATACTAGCAGATTTTGTTAAGAGTGGCTTATCTGGCGGATGGGTGACTGGTGGAAAGAAATAAAATTTTGCCATGCGGTATGAATTGGAGAGCAGCAACCAGGACCTATCTTGAGGAAGAATGTATTATTCAAAACTGAGCTACCTCAGGGTGGGGGTGGTGGCTGAGATGAGGGAACATCCAAAAGTGAAGGAGCCTCAAGTTGGCCTGGAACAGACCCTGGGTGAGGGAAGCCACAGAGAGGCAATTGTGAAGAGCAGGATCGATGAATTTCCACAAGCCAAAAGATGCAGATAGCAGGAAGCTGCCTCTAAGCTGGGAAATACATGAGAGACAGCCCCACCCTTGGTGGCTGGGAAGCAGATCTCATCAACTGCAACTAATTCTGGAGTCAGCTCTGAGCCTGAGGCCATTGAGTGGATCAAAATCTAGAGCAACCCATGTGTCCTTCATTAATTTAATGCTAAGAGATCTGGGAAGTAAAAGGACAGGTCCTCTGCCTCTGCCCATTTTGGTCCTTTCATTGCTTCCCACATTCCAAATACACTTTAGCTGGAGACATCCTCCAGCTCAAACACTAGCCACTCCAGGGAGTATAATTTGGGGAGTCTCAGGGAGGAAAGGATCTTCCCATTCTGCAGAATGAAAAGCTAAGTGTGGTTAACAGAGCAGATTACTCTACTATGTAAGGAAGGGAAACAAGTAAGGAAGACAGTGAACATCAGACACTCATACAATGCACACTCTACAACAACAGAAACATACAGGAAAAACAAGAGTACACAAGTTTAACTGACCCTCCCTAACCCCCATGAACAACTGATAGCATCCAATGTTTAAAGACACAGAAAGAAGCTTCTCACCTCATCTTTTCTTTTTGTTTCCTTGTGATTCCTTTTTTCTCCTTAGATGTTTAGCAAGCCTTTTTACTTTATTGCATTTTCGTAAGTTTTTCATGTTTCCATTTGTTATTTCCCCTCACACAGTTAATGCTTTTTCCATTTGCTTATGCAATGTTCTGGTTAGCTTCAATTTTGATTGCAAGATTGCCAAAATTGGATTGGCCTGTGGCCACACCAGCAAAAGATAATTGTGATTGATGATTGAAGTGGCAGGGCCCAGCTCACTGTGGGTGGCACCATCCCTAGGCAGGTAGACCTGGGTATGTAATAAAACTAGCTGAGTAAGGGAGAAAACAAGCCAATAAGCGGTGTCCCTAAATGGTCTCTGCTTCAGTTCCTGACCTGACTTCCCTCAATGATGGATTGAAACTTAAAATTGTAAGCTGAAATAAAGCCTCCCCCTACCCCAACTTGTTTTCAGACAGTGTTTTATCACAACAACATGATACTACATACGACATGAAACTATACTGTGCACTTTTCCCATGGTGGGCAATACATTTTTATTTTCTTATTTTTTGTCCCTTATATCTTCCAGTAGTATTTTGACTTGACTGTGTTTGGTCATAAGGAATTGAGTCAGGCTATGCAGGGCAATAGTCCTTAGCCATAAAGAATTGCTGGGCCACAGGCTGACTATTCTGATCCACTTGTAGAAACAATATGCCTGAGTATAAGAAACAAGCCACCCTGCTTCCAACCAAACCACAAAAGAATAGCTGTAATTTCCTGCTAGCTATTTATGTATATATACATGTTCCCCAGACCCTACAAATGAACTCAAACTTCATCCTGAAGAAAAATTGGGACCTCTTTCTGTTCCAATAAAGCAGTTTCAGCCTGTTGAGATCAAATCTGTCTGCTTCTTTGCCTCAGTTTTCCTACGTCTCGTGTGGAGATCCAGGATCCATTTGCTATCCCCTGGACAGAAATCCTTCCTGGCTCCCTCCTAGGGGTCATTCCTTCCAGAGCACAGATACCCTATAATCTTACTGTGTCACTGTGCATAAGAATGGCCCTCAGAGGCTAATAGATTTGAATACCTAGTCACCAGGGATTAGCACTATTTGAAAGGATTAGGAGGTATGACTTTATTGGAGGAAGTGTGTCACTGGTGGACTTTGAAGTTTCAAAAGTCCATGCTAAGCCCAGAGTCTATCTCTTGGCCAAGTGGATCAGGATGTATCTTTCAGTTCCTTCTTCAGCACTATGTCTGCACGCTGCCATGCTTCCCACCATGATGATACCGGACTAATCCCCTGCCTTGGCCATGGTTTCTCTTCATAGCAATAAAACACTGACCAAGATATTTAGTATATAGGCTAAATACCCACCAGTCAGATCTGAGACTCAGACTTCTGGTCTTTGTGGCCTTTGCCTTCCTTCATGAATAGTGCAAAGTCCAGTGGATGAAACCTCAGTTCTTAGGACTTTGTTGGTACTCTGTGTAAGAATCCAGCATGACCCCAATCTTCTTCTTTCCTCTGAATCCTCCTGTCCATCTTCTTCTGACCCTTTCTCTGACCTCTTCTTCCAACCTTCTCTGACATCCAGGCTGAGAAACTTTTCATTATTTGATCACTCACACACACACACACACACACACACACACACACACACACACACACACACACAAATTCTGCAGAACAAAATAGCCATCCAGGTCTGACTCAGAAGTACACTGACCAGACCTCAGAAACTGTGGGAACTTCCCATTCTTCTTCTGGATCACGAAGTCTTGGAGGTTCCAGGAACTTCCTACAGTTAACTCACTTTTGAGACCCAACCCCCAAGTCTTACAAGTGCAGGGATATTCTCTATCATTCAGGGTCATTTTCATCCTTTCCTCAAACCTTGGGGTGCCTTAGGCAGTAAGATAAGACTCTCCACCAGTTCTGCCTGTCATTTGAAATTCAAACCAATTTTTTTCTTTTATTGGATATTTTCTTTATTTAAATTTCAAATGTTATCCTTTTTTCAAGTCTCCCCTCAGGAAACCCTATCCCCTCCCCTCTCTTACTGCCTCTGTGAGGGTGCTACTCCACCCACCCACTCCCACCAACCCGCCTTGGCATTCCCCTACACTGGGGCGTCGAACCCACTCAGGCCCAAGGGCCTCTGCCTCCCACTGATGTCCAACAAGGCCATCCTCTGCTACATATGTGGCTGGAGTCATGAGTCCCTCCATGTGTACTCTTTGGTTGATGGTCCTGTCCCCGGGAGCTCTGGGTGGTCTGATCGGTTGACACTTGCTCCCCACATAGGGCTGCAAACCCCTCAGCTCCTTCAGTCCCTTCTCCAACTCCTCCATCGGGGACCCCGTGCTCAGTCCAATGGTTGCCTGCGAGCATCCACCTCTGTATTTGTCAGCTATGGCAGAGCCTCTCAGGAGACAGCCTTATCAGGCTCCCATCATCAAGCACTTCCCAGCATCTGCAATAACATCTAGGTTTGGTGTCTGTATATGGGATGGATCCCCAGGTGGGGCAGTCTCTGGGTGACCTTTCCTTCAGTCTCTGCTCTATATTTTGTCTCCATATTTCCTCCTGTGAATATTTTGTACCCCCTTCTAAGAAACTCTGAAGCATCCACACTGTGGTCTTCCTTCTTCTTGAGCTTCATGTGGTCTGTGAATTGCATCTTGGGTATTTCCAACTTTTGGGCTAATATCCACTCATCAGTAGGTGCATACTGCTTGTGTTCTTTTGAGACTGGGTTACCTCACTCAGGATGATATTTTCAAGTTTCATTGGCTGTGAATTTCATGAAGCCATTATTTTTAATAGCTGACTAGAATTCCATTGTGTAAATGTACCACATTTTCTGTATCCATTCCTCTGGCGAGAGACATCTGGGTTTTTTCCAGCTTCTGGCTATTATAAATAAGACTGCTATGAACATGGTGGAGCATGGGTACTTATTAAATGTTGGAGTTTCTTCTGGGTATATGCCCAGGAGTGGTATAGCTGGGTATAAGCCCAGGAGTGCTATGTCAAATTTTCTGAGGAACCACCAGAGTGATTTCCAGAGTGCTTGTACCAGCTTTCAATCCCACCAGCAATGGAGGAGTGTACCTCTTTCTCCACATCCTCACCAGCATCTGCTGTCACATGAGTTTTTGATTTTAGCCATTCCGACTGGTGTGAGGTGGAATTTCAGGGTTGTTTTGATTTGCATTTCCCTGATGACTAAGGATGTTGAACATTTCTTTAGGTGCTTCTTGGCCATTTGAGTTTCCTCAATTGAGAATTCTCCGTTTAGCTCTGTTCCCCATTTTTTAATGGGGTTATTTGGTTCTTTGGAACCTAACTTCTTGAATTCTTTGTATATATTGGACATTAGCCCTCTATCGGATGTAGGATTGGTAAAGATCTTTTCCCAGTCTGTTGATTTAGGTATAAGCATGATTGTGGCTTCATAGAATGAATTGGGTAGTGTTCCTTCTGTTTCTATTTTGTGGAATAGTTTGAAGTGTATTTGTATTAGGTCTTCTTTGAAAGTCTGATAGAATTCTGCGCCAAACCCATCTGGTCCCAGGCTTTTTATAGTTGGGAGACTTTTAATGACTGCTTCTATTTCTTTAGGAGTTATGGGAATGTTTAGATGATTTATTTGATCCTGATTAAACTTTGGTATTTGGTATCTGTCTAGGAAATTGTCCATTTCCTCCAGATTTTCTAGTTGTGTTGAATACAGGCTTTTGTAGTAGGATCTGATGATTTTTTGAATTTCCTCAGTTTCTGTTGTTATCTCTCCCTTTTCATTTCTGATTTTATTAATTTGGATACTGTCTCTGTGCCCTCTGGTTAGTCTGGCTAAGTGTTTATTTATCTTGTTGATTTTCTCAAAGAACCAGCTTCTGGATTTGTTGATTCTTTGTATAGTTCTTTTTGTTTCTACTTAGTTGATTTCAGCCCTGAGTTTGACTATTTCCTGTCATCTACTCCTCTTGGATGTATTTGCTTCTTTTTGTTCTAGAGCTTTCAGATATGCTGTCAAGCTGCTAGTGTATGCTCTCTCCAGTTTCTTTTTGGAGACACTAAGAGCTATGAATTTTCCTCTTAGCACTGCTTTCATTTTGTCCCATAAATTTGGGTATGTTGTGCCTTTATTTTCATTAAATACTAAAACATCTTTAATTTCTGTCTTTATTTCTTCCTTGACCAAGTTATTATTGAATAGGGTGTTGTTCAGATTCCATGTGTATGAGGGCTTTCTGTTGTTTTTGTTGCCATTGAAGAACAGCTGTAGTCTATAAAAATCTGATAGGATTCATGAGATTATTTCAATCATCTTCTATCTGTTGAGGCCTATTTTGTGACCAGTTGTATTGTCAGTTTTGGAGAAGGTACCATGAGTTGCTGAGAAGGTATTTTTTTGTTTGTTTGTTTTAGGATAAAATGTTCTATAGATATTTGTTAAATCCATTTGGTCCATAACTTCTGTTAGTTTCACTGTGTCTCTGTTTAGTTTCTGTTTCCATGATCTGTCCATTGATGAAAGTGGGGTGTCGAAGCCTCCCTCTCTTATTGTGTGAGGTAAAATGTGTATGTTGAGGTTTAGTAAAGTTTCTTTTATGAATGTGGATACCCTTGCATTTGGAGCATAGTTGTTCAGAATTGAGAGTTCTTCGTAGATTTTTCCTTTGATGAGTATGAAGTGTCCTTCCTTAACTTTTTTTGATAACTTTAGGTTGAAAGTTGATTTTATTAGATATTAGAATGGGTACTTCAGGTTGTTTCTTGAGGCCATTTGTTTGGAAAATTGTTTTCCAGCCCTGTACTCTGAGGTAGTGTCTGTCTTTGACACTGAAGTATGTTTCCTGTATGCAGCAAAATGCTGGGTCCTGTTTACTTATCCAGGCTGTTAGTCTATGTTTTTTTGTTGGGGAATTGAGTCCATTGATGTTAAAAGATATTAAGGAATAGTGATTGTTGCTTCCTGTTACTTTTGGTGTTATTTTTATGTTTGTGTGGCTATCTTCTTTTGGGTTTGTTGAAAGAATATTACTTTCTTGCTTTTTCTAGGGTGTAGTTTCCCTCCTTGTGTTGGTGTTTTTCATCTGTTATTCTTTGTTAGGACTGGATTTGTGGAAAGATGTATAAATTTGGTTTTGTCAAGGAATATCTTGGTTTCTCCATCTATGGTAATTGAGAGTTTTGCTGGGTATAGTAGCCTGGGCTGGCATTTGTGTTCTCTTAGGATCTGTATGACATCTGCCGAGGATCTAGCTTTCATAGTCTCTAATGAGAAGTCTGGTGTAATTCTGATAGGTCTGCCTTTATATATTACTTTACATTTTTCCCTTACTGCTTTTAATATTCTTTCTTTGTTTTATGCATTTGGTGTTTTGACTATTATGTGACAGGAGTAATTTATGTTCTGGTTCAGTCTGTTTGGAGTTCTGTAGGCTTCTTGTATGTTTATAGCCATCTCTTTATTTAGGTATGGTAGTTTTCTTCTAAAATTTTGTTGAAAATATTTCCTGGTCCTTTAAGTTGGGAATCTTTGCTCTCTTCTATACCTACTATTCTTAAGTTTGGTCTTCTCATTTTGTCCTGGATTTCCTGGATGTTTTGGGTTATGAGCTTTTTGCCTTTTGCATTTTCTTTGACTGTTGTGTCAGTTTCTGTAGTATCTTCTGCACCTGAGATTCTCTCTTCTATTTCTTTTATTCTGTTGGTGATGCTTGGATCTGTAACTCTTGCTCTCTTTCCTAGGTTTTCTATCTCCAGTGTTGTCTCTCTTTGTGATTTCTTTATTGTTTCTACTTCCAATTTTAGATCCTGGATGTTTATGTTCAATTCCTTCACATGTTTGGTTGTATTTTCATGTAATTATTTTTTTAAGGATTTATTTATTTATTATATGTAAGTACACTGTAGCTGTCTTTAGACACTCCAAAAGACAGTGTCAGATCTTGTTACGGATAGTTGTGAGCCACCATGTGGTTGCTGGGATTTAAACTCAGGACCTTCAGAAGAGCAGTCGGTGTTCTTAACTGGTGAGCCATCTCTCCAGCACTTTCCTGTAATTCTTTAAGGGATTTTAATGTTTCTTCTTTTAAGGTCTTCTAGTTCTTTACCTGTGTTCTTCTGTATTTCTTTAAGGGAGTTATTTATGTTTGTCTTAAATTCCTCTATCACCATCATGAGATGTGATTTTAAATCAGAGTCTTGCTTTTCTGGTGTGTTGGGGATATCCAGGACTCACTGTGGTGGGAGAACTGGTTTCTGATGATGCCAAGTAGCCTTGGTTTCTGTTTCTTATGTTTTTGTCCTTGCCTCTCGCCATCTGGTTATCTCTGGTGTTAGCTGGTCTTGCTGTGTCTGACTGTGGCTTGTCCCTCCTGCAAGCCTGTGTGTCAGTACTACTGAAAGATCAGTTTTCTCCAGGAGGAATTTGGGTATGGAGAGCTGTGGCACAGGGTCAGCTGCGGGGAGCAGACAGAAACTGGAAGGATTCAGTCCCTGGCTGTTCCTTGGTTCCTGTGTCCTAATGGCTCTGGGCAGGTCCCTCTTGGGCCAGGAATTTGAGCAGAAGTGATGGTCTTACCTGTGCTCACAAGCTTGTCAGCCCTCCTGGGAGTCCCGCTCTCTCCCAGCAGTATTTGGGTATGGAGCGCTCTGGCACAGGATCAGCTCCAGGCACAGACCAAATTATTATAATTTTAAGGCTCAAAATATTTTTATAGCTTTTATTTATTTATTTGATTTTTATCATTTATTTATTTATTTATTTTTAATTCAACATAATATTTTTGATTTTGGGGGGATTTCACATCATGAACTTCATCACACTGACTTCCCAGTCCTTCCATATCTGCCCCCCTAACCTTGTGACCTCCCCCTCCCAACAAACAACAAACAACAACACCAGAACAAAAACAAGCCTAATTTGTGTTATCTGTATACTCACTGGAGCATGATCAAACTCTGAGTGGCCTGCTCCTTAAATAGAACTGAGTCCTGGGCTGAAGAGATGGCTCAGTGGTTAAGAACACTGGCTGTTCTTCCAGAGGTCCTGAGTTCAATTCCCAGCAACCACATAGTGGCTCACAACCATCTGTAATGGGATCTGATGCCCTCTTCTGGTGTGTATGAAGACAACTACAGTATACTCATATACATAAAATAAATAGAATCTTTTTAAAAAAAAGAACTGAGTCCTTCCATTCTTGCACCCACCCCCAGAGCCATCAATTGTGGAGAGCTACATACACTTCAGCATCCTTATACTTTTTAAGAATTCTCTTCAATGGCTTACTGTTCTTTTGGGGGTAGGGGCAGAGGATAAGAGTTGTCACTGAAGCCTTCCATGGTCCTCTTTCCCAATTGTGTGTCTGCAGTTACAGATATCACTGTCAAGGTAGCTTCCTTGCTCTTTACATAATACCCATAATGTCTTTACAGACATTAACACGGACCCTTGTTGCAGTAGGACCATGGGCCCTGACATGGCCCTTGGAGGCAGCATGGGCCAGGACATCACCATGGCCTCAGCTGGCAGCACAGTGCATGGATCATGGTTCCATAAAGTTTCTGGTGACAGCACAGACTACGGACATAGCTCCAGGCTGCAGTAGGACCACAGACCCACATGAGGCCCTCAGAGGTAAACCAGATCACAGACATTAACATGGCCTCAGGCTGAAGCATAGACCACAGACATCCATTTGACAATTAATGGTAGCACTGACCATGGACATTAATACAGACCCTGGTTGTAGTCCCTTGGAGGCAATGTGGGCTGAGACATCACCATGGCCTCAGCTGGCAGCACAAATCACTCAGATTAGTATGTCCCTAGCAGCAGCACAGTCCGTGGACACATTGCTTCAGGCAGCAGCACAGATCAAAGACATCCACAGGGACTTCAGTAGCAATACAAACCACTGGCATCAACACAGACCATAGTTACAGCAGGACCTGGGACCTAGTCATGGCCTTTGGCAAGGCTCAAAATCTAAACAATAATGAAATTATTAATTCCTAATCTTATGAGAGTTATTCTTGTAAGCTGTTTTGTTTGTTTGTTTGCTTGCTTACTTTTTGAGACAGTATATCACTGTATAGACTTGGCTGGCCTGGAACTCACAGAGACCCACTTGCCTCTACTTCCCAAGGGCTGGGATTAAATGTGTGTGTCACCACACCCAGCATGAACTGTGAAAGATAACTAAGGCATGAAAGTTAATGGTCAGTCACCTTATAAATGATCAAATTCTTTCATGTACTCAAATTTGTGTTTTTAAATTGATTTGTATCTCCCATTATGTAGTCTTCTGTATATATTACTAAAGTCAGACCTAAAGAAAGTTCCTCAAACAAGTATAAAGTAATCTTAAAGTTTGTTTAATGTAAAATAATATTCGAAATAAGATATATAGGCCAGGGATACACAGAGAAGCCCTGTCTTGAAAATATATGTATATGTGTGTGTGTGTATCTATCTATCTATCTATCTATCTATCTATCTATCTATCTATCTATCTATCTATCTATCTATCTATCTGTGTGTGTATGTTTGTATGTGTGTATGTGTATGTGTATATGTATGTATACACACACACACGCATAATGCTTGAGTAAAATGGACTAAATTTATAGCACACTTCGCATGACATCCCAAGACTCAACTTGGATGGGACACAGCCTCACCAGAATAAATTACATGCTAGCATCATTATAGGATAATGATGCATGGAAAATAAGACCTGCCAAAAGTCTGCTGCTTTTTCTTCCAGCTGTGTAGGTCTACCAGCTCTGGTTGTGTAGGCTAAATTAAAAAGCAAACAAACAAAAAACTCCCTTTCTTACCTATATGGAAGATGAATTACACCTTGTGTCTCATATGACAGGGGGGTGGATTCTCCTGCCCAGTTGATGGTCTTAGAATCTATAGCCACATCCTAAATGTCTAAACAACAGAGAGGAATTACAATTAATAATTACTCTGTCCTCTGTGTCTCCTGAACTGACACATGAGAACACTGTGAACAGGGAAACCTTGTACCTAAGCCTACCACCCAACTAGAATTGGACCTGCATGAGAGTTCAGTTGGTCATGTCCACAATTCTGGCTTTCAGTTTTTCCTCTTAACAAAAGCTAATTCCATAACCACCCTTGTTCCATAATTAAAGGAGGCTGCCAGATACTGCCAACAATCTCACAGCTTTGGGTAATCATCGAGACTATCCAAGTGATGTCTTTGGAAATTTTGTTAGACAATCCTATAAAAATGACTCAATAAGATTCTATTTCTTTTGAAATTGCCGGTTAGATGCTGACTTTCACGGACTACTTTTACAAAGCTTCTGGGTACTTGTTCTTTATTCAGGAGTCTGATGTAATGAACAGATAATTACAGTTACCTCAACCTTCTACAGAGCTTTACATGGTAAGTCTAGCCAGTTGTAGAACTGTATTTAACCTTGCTAAACAAAGCATGCTAATTTTCTTTCTTAATCTCTCACACAGATTGTACAGTTATTGCTTCCTGACTTTCATCCCAGACTTTTTCCATCTGTTAAATTTTATCGTGTTCCCTTAGATGGACCTCTTCTGAAGCACTCTAATTGCTGTCTTTTCTATATTGCCCCCTTTGTGAGCTGGAAGAAACGTCTGTGTCCCATACCCCTAAAAGCAGTTCAGGTAACTGCTAAAGTAGAGATCCAACACTATCCAACTCATCCCTCTTTTTGCCACTCTGAGCATTGTTTTCTGGACTTTGCATGAAAACAGCTGGACTAAAGCTTTTTCTACAGCAATTAGCCCCTTTGTCTCACCAGCTCTCAAAAACCTTAGAGTTTCTAAATCAGCTTAACATCTGTTTTAGTTGGTGCTCTCTAGAGTAGCAGAATGTATAGAATAAATCCATAGATAGATAGATAGATAGATAGATAAAAGAAATTTATTAGAATCACTTATAGGCTATGATTCAACAAATCTAACAATGCTGGCTATGAACTGAAAGTCTAAGAATTCAAAAGTCTCTCAGTCCACAAGTCTATATGTTTCAGTTGGTCTTCAGGAGACTTGGAATCCCAAAGAAGTAGACTCTCATGCCAGTGAAGAAATAGACTTGCTAGCAAGGTGAGGGCAAGAAGGCAAAGACCAAAAGCTTCCTTCTTCCTATGTTCGTCCTTATACAGACTTCCAGCAGTGTGGCCAAGATGGGTCTGCCTCAAGATCTGAATCAAAGACATGTGTCTTCCCACCTCTAGTTCCAGGCTATAAGTGGATTCACTCATTTCAAACCAAGCCCCCCCCCCCCCAAAAAAAAATCTCTCACAGTTGTGCCCTTCATGTCAGGATTGTAATTCATTCCAGATGTAGTCAAATTGACAGCCAAGTGTACTCATCACAACATCCTTCAGGACCAGTCGGATTCTTTGGCTGTTGTAGTACTTCATGACTAGATCTGACTACAGCTAAGATATACCCCCCTCCTCCATGAAGGATGCTGCTTCTACACCAACAAATCCTAACTGGTTTGAGATAGGGCCCAAAGACACAGGGGTCAGGGAAAAATTAATCACAAGCCTTCTCCACTCTGGCATCTCCCCTGATCACTCCTTTTCTCCTCATTATCCTGACACTCACATTTCTCCCTGTCTTATAAATGTTTTAATTATTGAACTTCCCCATATACCCAAGGAAATGATTCCATGTAAACTCTCCCCAGTGGCTTTCACCCTACAACAGCCACTGGCGCAACACCAATAGGGCTCCAACAGGTAGAATGCAGCCAATTGACCAATCAGGTTAAGGGAGACATGACCTTGGTACAATAAAGTATAGTCACCCTACTAAATCAAACATATTCTCTGGCTGCAGTATCTCTCCAAGACCTCAGAAGACTGGATGCAATGACTGCTGAAAAATGAGGCATCTGTGCCTTCCTAGGGAAAGAATACTGTTTTCAGGTGAATCAATCTGGCATAGCATGGGAAAATGCTAAATAATTATTAGAAAAAATTAAAAACAGAGAAAGGACAGACAATGCTTTCTAGAAGGGAACCTGACTGCTTGGGGACCATGAATCCATCCCCTTGTCAGGCCCAACCATCACAGTTATATTAACTTCACTCTTTATTCTATGTCTTTTCAAAAGCTGTTTTCCACTCCAACAAAGACTACACTCTTTCACCACCCAGGGGGTTACTGAATTCTTCATGGCCTAAAACCACCACTCCCTATTCAACCTGGAAGGAACCCTAACATGTCTCTATCATTGTAGAGACTGTCACCCTCTTGCAGGAAGACAAAGCTTCCTTTAAATTGTGACTCCCCTTGCTTTCTACCATTTCAGAGTTGGAATGTTTGTAGTAATAGCCTCAGGTCATGAGGATGAACCAGGCTATATCTGGCAACAGCCCTTAGCCATAAAGAATTGCTTGGCTCCAGCCTGTCCATTTTGTTCTACATGCAGAAATAATTTGCCTGGGTATTGAAAACAACTCACCTAACTACCACTTCAAGCTGTGAGGCCTCTCCCTCATCAAGCTGGCATTGAGCCAGCACACCAGGTCATGCTTGTCCCTCACTGAGGGCCATCTTGATGTTTATGGCCCATGTTTCCACTGAGGATCTGTGGATATCTGTGGTCTGTTCTGCAGCTTGACGCCATGTTGATATCCTTAGGCCATGCTGCCACTTGAGGTCATACTGATCTGAAGAGCTTAGGCTTCCACCTGAGGCCTTGGTGATGTATGTGTCCTTGCTGCCACTGAGAGCCATGTCTAGTCTATGGTTCTACAGCAACTGTGGTCTATATTGATGCCTATAGACCATGTTGTCACCAAGGGCTGTGTGATCTCTGTTGTCTGTACTGCCACCTGAAACCAAGTTGAAATCTTTGGGCTATGTTGCTACTGGGTCCATAGTGATCTGAGTGACCTGAGCTACCACCTGAGACCATGTTGATATCCATGGTCCAGGCTGCCTCCAAGGGCATTTTCCATGTCTGTGGTCCCACTGCAACTGGGAGCTCTGTTTGTGGTCTGAGATGTCACCAGAAACCATTTGGAGACCTGTGATCCATGCTTCTCTGACTATGAAGAGCAAGGAGGCAGATTTTGTGGTGCTAGAAATGATTGTGGATGCACGGTTGAGAGGGAGGGATATGAAAGGCTTCTGTGAGAACCTATATCCCCCCAATCTCCCTCAAAGTAACAGCTAAGATAGGAAGCCACCAAAGAAAACTCTTAAGAAGTGTTATGGGGTTACTGAAGTGTGGCTCTTCACAGTTGATGGCTTTTGGCCAGAATAAGGGAGAAGAAGGACTCAGCTCTACATAAGGGGAAGACTACTGAGAGTTTGGCCCTGATCCAGTGAGTATATGGATAACATAAATTTGACTTTTACTTATTTTTACTTTTTCTTGCAGGTGGTGGTGGTTCACAAGGGTTGGTGAGCAGACATGGAAGAGCTGGGAAGTGAGTTTGATCAGGATGCATGATGTGAAATTTCCAGAGAATCAATCAAAATGTTATGTTAAAAAAAAATCCTCCCCTTAAAAAAGGAAGAAGAAAAGAAATTAAACAACAAAAGAATGGTTGTAACTTCCTGGTAGCTACACACACACACACACACACACACACACACACACACATTGTCCTTCAGCTCCTCTATTAAACGTGCTCAACCTTCATCCGGCAAAATGTATATGCACACATGTATATGTATCCTACTTAGTCTATTTTGTATTGTGTGCCTGACCACTTGAGATTGAACAATCTATATGTGGGAGTTCTTACCTGAAGGCAACTGATTCACCCTCTCTCAGCAGTCATTAACTTCCTGTAGCTTTTCTTCTAGGCATAAGGTCATGTGGAATTTCCCCTGTCCACATTGACATGTCAACTTGTGTCATTATGCTAGTCTTGTTTGTCCCGACCCACAGGACAGTCAATGGGGGTCTCAGGGGCACCTAGGAGAGAATGGGGGACAAGAGACACAAAGAACCGACAACAAGACAGGAATTCTGATCAAGCTGCAATTTTTATTTTTCTCACACTGCAATATAAAGGGGAGAAAGCAGGATGTAGGGAGGGGGTAGACGTTATCTCAGGAGACACACTGCAATATAAAGCAGAGCAAGCAGGATGTAGATGTTATCTCAGGAGACTTGCTTTGACTTGTTCTCAGGACCTTAGAGGGGAGTTGGCTGCAGCTGAAGGATATTGGTTAGCTAAAAATCAAGGGAAGATGGGTGCAGGTTGTGTCGCTAGGCAACCGAACCATAGGAGAGCTATGTTTGTTCTAACCTACTTACTTTGGTTAGCTAACTTGGCTAAATCAAGAGCTAGTATATTTTCAACTTCAATGAGCCTGAATAGCTGAGCCCACCAGTAACAATGAAAGGGGGCTGAAGATCAAAGTGATAGTGGCTCCTGGCACTTGTTCAGTCAACTTAATTGTTAAGATTTCATGGAAGCAATTTCCTTTTCATGTCTAGGGGATATGTCTAGGGGACTAGCTATCAACCAGTGAACTGAGCCTGAGCCCTAGGTTTAGGGACTGTGTTGCAGATATATCAGCTGGGACAGAACACCCCGTTGTTATTTATTCTTTGTGTTTTGACCAGCTGTGTATTTCGGTAATAGTCTCCATTAGTTGCAAAAAGAAACTTCTTTCATGAAGAATGAGTCCTATACTTGTCTGTGAATATAAGAATAGATATTTAAAAAACAGTTAGAGGAGCCTGATATAGCTGTCTCCTGAGAGGCTCTGCCAGTGCATGATAAATACAGAGGGGGATGCTTTCAGCCAACCATTCAACTGAGCACAGAGTTCCCAATTGAGGAGCTAGAGAAAGAACCCAAGGAACTGAAGGGGTTTACAACCCCATAGAAAGAACAACAATATGAACCATCCAGTAACCCCAGAGCTTCCAGGGACTAAACCATCAACTAAAGAGTGCACATGGCTCCAGCTGCATATGTAGTAGAGGATGGCCTTGTTGGATATCAAAGGGAGGAGAGGCCCTTGGTCCTGTCAAGGCTCACTGCCCCAGTGTAGGGGAATGCCAGGACAGGGGAGTGGGAGTAGGTGGATTGGTGAGCAAGGTGAGGGGGGATGGGTTAGGGGGTCTTCAGGGGAGAAACCAGGAAAGGGGACAACATTTGAAATGTAAATAAAGAATATACCTAATAATTAAAAAACAGAAATTGTGAAACTGGCAGTAGTATGTTCTTCTCTTGGGCTTATGACCTTTCCAACCATGGTCTATTAGCTAGGTTTACAATACTAGGCATGAATTCTCTCCTGTTGAGCATGTCTTACACCTAATTAGACAGCTTTTGGTTGTGCTGAGATAGAAATGTCATTTAGTGCTGTGATTCATGCTTTACAGCTGGCTAGGGCTACTGATTTCTTCTTTCCCTTTGCAACTTGCAATAACGTGAAAGCTACATTGTGACCATCATGTGTAACTCAGACACAGGTAGACCACTGCATTCACCATTCTGTCCTCCATTCAGGTCTCCTGTAATTTTGCCACCTACCTCAGAAAACCCTTTCTTTCAGCCTATCTCTCTTCCATTGAGACTCTTTGATACTGTTATGGTTGTATGTTTTACTCTTCTTATATTTATTTAATTTTGGTTCGGAACTTTTTTGTTACCAACCCCCATCTTTTTTTGTTTTTATTTTCATTTTTTTCTAATCTCTTTCTCTTCCCCTTTCTCCTAAATAACATTCTTCATCATTTTTCTTCTTCTTTCTCCTTTTGTGTATTTAGCTTTGTTTCTCCTCTATTTCTCCACTTAACCAGACTCCTAACTTTATCCCATGTATTTCTTCTCCTCCCATTTACCATACATAATTTTGTCATAATTATCCAGGAATTTTTTTCTTCAATGGCACTGGTAATCATTTCTCTGTGCTGGAGCTCTGCCTTCCAGATTATTTAGCCTCATCTTCATCAGACCCAGGATAAGTTCCTAGCCACATGATAAGCTGAGACTTCAAAAGAGGTCACATATGTGCTAGAACTTGAAAAAGCCACACTTTTGTGTTGTTGGAAGTTCAACTATGAACATAGTTGGGAGTTTAAAATGTTAGAAATTCAAAGCCTAAAATTATCTTGGGCTATTTTAGCCTGTTTAATAGCCAACTTTCCTCTGTGGGTGACTTACATTCTCTTATGGGAGCTCTAAAACTACTCAATAAAATTAACTTTAGAGACGTCTATAACAAATCCAAATTTTACTAAAACCTGCTGATGCCTTCCCCACAACCCCTCTCCTAATCTACTACCAAAAGTATACTGTTTCAGAGTGCCTGTTCTGTTATAAAGTCCTCTGTTTACCTTGCCCCCTTTTCTTATCAAAATCAATTCAAAACTCTTTAATAGAACTCCAGATGTATACCAGATTATTTCTTAAACAACCGCTTTGATCCTTTTAGCTGTATGTCCTTCTCTAGTCCACCTGCTGACTCAATTTACCTAGGGTACTGTTCAACACACTACACAGACTTGAATGGTTGATGTCCTTCTGATGTGCAAATCTAGATGCTAGCCTCTGTCTCAGAGACCAATGTCTGACTACCTACTCCAGAAAAGAAGGCCTTTCCCTGATCCTGCATCCCTAGTCAGCTCTAGGAAGCCAGAGTCTCAACTTAAATTCTGCTATCCTTTTGGGTCTCTTTCTTTACTTACCTATTCCAGAAAATCTTTCTTCTATTTCTTTTTCATACAACAAATGAACAAACAAAGCTGAAAATGTTAAATTATGAATATTTGGGACTGGAGAGATAGCTCAGCAGTTAAGAGTACTGAGTACTCTTTCAGAGGACCCTGGTTCAATTCGCAGCACCCAATTGGCAGCTCATAACTGTAACTCCAAGATCTGACAACCTTACAAAGACATACGTGCAGGCATAAACATGCCGATGTGCATAAAATAAAAATAAATACATTATTTAAAAAATAACTATCGACATTTATTTAAGACATGGGGCATTTTAGTGGTCAGATCTTGTGGTCTGCAGAAAGCAGGCCATGCTCCCTCTTAGAGCTCACTGGACCCTGCTAGAAAGATTAAAACATACAAGTCTCTAAAGAAGAGATCAAACCCAAGACAAAAGAGACTTAATCATGCCTCCCTTGTGAGGTCCCTGACTGCAGAGATGGCAGAACATGACAAGCAAACATTTCTCCCTATCTCTGCAGTCCATGAACTTGAATTATGATGAACCTAATACTCTTCAGTCACATAGTTCACAAATCTAAGCCATATATTATCCTAGAGTGCTTACCCCGTGAGTCAATGGTTTAAGAGTTAGCTCTTTTCTTTGTTTGCTGAACTTTGAAACATACATCTTCTTGCCAGCTCACCCCAGAGCCTGCAATATTAGTGTACAGGTAAATAATGAATCTACCTCAGTGCTAATCATTGAGCCAGCTCATTGGTTCCTGGACACTGCCATGACCACTGTGTTTTCTCTTAACAAATAGCATCTCCCCTGACAGGTGATTATGACCCTAAATAATTTTTAACTTCATAGCACATTTTGTGCCAGTTTTGTTGGTTGTCATTTTATGGCCATTGGTGATGGATAAATACCAATAAATGACATATTATAGTCAAAATGCTAAAAATACAAAGCAAAGAAAATTAAAAGTTATAAGGCAAAATTACCAACTAACCTTCAAAGTCAGAAATGTCACAATAGTGTCAAATCTCTCATCAGCACTCAAAGCCAGGACATCATGGAACAATATATTTCAAGCCCTAAAGGCAAATAGCTGTCAACGAAGATTGTTAAATCCAGCAAAGCTATTTTTAAACTTGACAGAAAATAAGGACATTTCAAGGCCAGCACAAACTAAGTCAGTTCATGGCCACCAAGCTAGCATAGAAAAAAATACTTTAAAAATAATACTTAAAAAACACTTACACTGGGGCTGGAGAGATGGCTCTTCAGAAGGTCCTGAGTTCAAATCCCAGCAACCACATGGTGGCTCACAACCATCCATAATGAGATCTGACACCCTCTTCTGGTGTGTTTGGAGACAGCTACAGTGTACTTATAACAATAAATAAATCTTGGGGCTGGAGTGAGCAGGGCAAGAGTGAGCAGAGGTCCTGAGTTCAATTCCCAGCAACCACATGGTGGCTCACAACCATCTGTATAGCTATATATAGTGTACTCTTATACATAAAAATAAATAAATAAATCTTTAAGAAAATACTTACTGTACACACACAGTAGGAAGAAAGGCAGTCTGAGTTACAAAATAACAGGAAAGGATATATTTCCTGACAGGAATAGCTAAACGAAGGAGAGCTATGAAGAAATCCATCACGTCCAACACAGTGTATGAAAAAGCGTGGATGCTAATAGGGGAGAAAGTAAAGAACAAACAACAATCCAACCAACCAGAAAACCCCACAAATTTAAAAGAATCATTAAACATTTCTTATAATATCCATGGAGAAGTTCTTCTCTAGTTAGTGTTCTAAATGCTTCTTGTGTTTGAATGCCTATTTCTTTCTCAAGACTTGAAATTTTTTCTGTTGTAATTTCATTGAATGATTTTCTATGTGTGCCTTAGTTTCTCCCATCCTATGGATTCTTTGGTTTAATTTTTTTTTGGTTATATACCAGAGGGGTTGGGTCAGGGGCTGAATTAATACCAGAAACACAAGTAAAATTAAAGATAGGATGGGACTGGCTCAGTAGTTAATAGCACTTGTTGCTCTTCCAAAAGACCCAGGCTCAATTCCCATCACCCACATGGCAGTTAAAAACTGTCTGTAACCCCAGTTCCAAGGAATCAACACTCTTTTCTGGCCTCCATGTTAACTACATGTGGTCATACATACATACAGGCAAAACACCCATATGCATAAAATAAAATTAATTTATTAAAAAAGATGTATTTGGGAGCACATGCTTGTAATATCATCTCCAAAGAGGCAGAGACAGGCAGATGACCTGAGTTCTGTTCCTAGCATGCACTCTGGACAATTCACAACTGCCTGAAACTTTTCCATGGATGCCTGCAGGCACGCATGTGTGTGCATACACACACACACACACACACACACACGACAATATACACATCAAACAATCCCCCCACAAAACATAACTTTAAATTGGCTCAAGTCACCACCAATAAGGAGATAGCTAACTGAATTGAAAAATGATCCAAAATACAGTATATTAGCTAAGACACCCACAGACTGAGAGTTAAAGAAAGGTTGGCAATCTATCATTCAAATAGAAGCCAAGAACAAGCTGATACAGCTATTTTGATGCTAAAGTATATTTAGAGCCAAAATTAGAAGAGCTAAAGAAGGCCACTTCCTGTTAGTAAAGGAAAAGATTTAGCATGATATAGTAACTGTAAATATGTATGCACCAAAAGCTGTAGTTTTGAATTTCAAAAACAAACGCTAAACGATATGAACTATCAGGCGGTCCCTGATACAGTAATAATGTGAATGTTTAGTATGCCACTCTCAGCGAACAATAAATCATCTAAGCAAAAATTCAACAAAGAAATTCAAGAGTAAACCTACAGAGCTCCCTTTTTTCTCCTTATACAATTCTAAATCCCCTGTGAGTGGTGCCACCCATTGAAAGAAGGAAGGATATGTTTATGGCTCACAATTTAAGGGAAGGAAGTCATGTCAGTGAGAGTAACACACAGCTGGTCACGTGGCATCAGGAAGCAGAGAGGGATGAGGATTTGTACTCAGCTTGCTTTATCCTTTTCATGTAGTCCAAGATCCTGGCCCATGGGCTGGTGCTGATAGTATTTAGGATGGGTCTTATCACATCAATTAACTTAGTCTAGATATATCATTTTCATGGTTAAAGGTCTCTTTGGTGCTTCTAAATCCTGTCAAGTTGGCAATCGATATTAACTACCATAGAGGGATGTTCTCATTGAGAAATCTACTTATATTAGTTACATTTCTCTTGCTGTGATAAAACACTGTGACCAAAGGTGACTTAAGGAAGAGAGGGTTTATTTGGCATGTGGCTCTGGAGGCTAAGAGCCATGAAAGTAGAGTGGAGGCATGGCATCAAATACCAGGCATGGAGGCAGGAACAGAGCCAAAGCTCATACCTTGAATTTGAACCACAAGCACAAAGCAGAGAGTGTAACCTGGAAATGGTGAGGTTTTTAATCCAAAACTTCCCCAGTGACATAATTACTCCAGCCAGGTTACACCATCTAAACTTCCCTGAACAGTGCCACCAACTGGAACCAAGTGTCCAAATGTCTGAGATTATGGCATCATCTCTCATTCAGACCACCACAGTACTCTAAAGGCCCCATTTCCTGGTAGCACTCGGTAAAGAGAAAACAAGCTTCTCCTGTTTTTTTCAACATAGAAAATTTCCACGTAATAAAAATTTTCAAAAATTGCATTTGTGGAGATTAGGCAATTGTAACTTATATTATGTAAATATGCATCTCATATATATTAATGTTATATGACTACATATTTTTATGACCAAACTTATAGCTTCTCATTCATCCAGACCAAAACAAAAATTGTAGAAGAATGGTCTTTGGAAAGGAGCCAAACCTTGATCATGACTCAGACTTTCTCTTTTTATTCTTCTCTCATATTGGCATTCATTTTGGCTCACAAATTTGGAAGGTCTGATAGTCTGTCCTTACTGCTTTGAGTCAGTAGTGAGACAGCACAATAAGGTAGGTTCATGTGATAGAGCCAAATCACCAAAATCATGATACAAGTATCAAGAGGAAAAGGAATGTTCTAGAGTCTCAGGTTATCATTTGGAGTCATCCTCCAATGACCTAAGACCCTCTATTGCAATTAGTGTTAATTGTCAACTTGACAGGCTCTGAAATCATCTAGATAACAGGCTGTAGGGACATTTGTAAGTGATTATTTAGGCTGCGGGCATGCTTCTAAAGGAATATGGTGTTTCAGTTAACTGAAGTGGAAAGGCACAGCCTAGAAGTGAATGGCACTATAGCCAAGGCTTGGGTTCTAGGTTGCATGAAAAGAACAAATTAGAGTACCACCTTTCATTCCTCTCTTCATCATAACTGGATACAATGTGACCAGACTCTTCAAGTTTCTACTAGCTAGGATCTCCATTATATTGCACACCTTCTAGGTGCCTGACTATTTCCATATTGTATATGTTTATAATATATATGCATGTATTACTTTTTTAACATTCTGACTGAAGTTTCCTCTCTGTCCTCTCCTCCCAGTGCTTCAAGCTACCTCCTCTCTGTCCCCCACATCCACTGCTGATCCTTTTCTCTTCAAAAACAGGGCAGGCTTTCCAAGAATATCAACTAAACACGGCATATATAATGTTGCAGTAAGACTAGGCACCTCCCCTGCTATTGAGGCTGGACAAAGCAACCAAGTAAGAGGAGATGGGCCCCAAAGCAACCAAAAGAGTCAGAACCCTTTATTCTGTCGTTAAGAGTCTCATAAGAACACTAAACTACACAACTATAGCATAGGCATAGGTCAGTTTCATGCAAGTTCAGTCTCTGTGAGCCCCTATGAGCCCAGGTTACTGGATGCTGTAGTTTTTCTTGTTGTGCTGTTGACCTCTTTGATTCTTATAATCCTCTCTTCTGCAGGATTCATTCCCAAAGCTCCAACTACTGTTTGGCTGTGGAGCTCTGCATCTAGAAAACAAAGAAATCGATTGGGGGAGTGGGGTTCAGAACTCCACCCAGAACCCAGGATAACTTTAAAGGTGAAGGGGAAGTCTACTCAGTTTCTGGTAGACACCAGGGCACAACATTCAGTGCTTCTCCAAACAGATGGCCCCATGTCTAAAAAAACATGGGTACAAGGTGCCACTGGAACCAAAAAATATTCATGAACTACCCGAAGATCAGTTGATCTGGGTGTGGGCCAGGTATCTCACTCTTTCATGATTATCCCAGATTTCCCCTACCCCCTTCTTGGTTGGGACCTCCTTACCAAAATGGGAGTCCAGATCCATTTCCTCCTGGAGGGGCCCCAAGTTAAAGGCCCCCAGGGAGAACCACTCCAAGTCCTGACTCTCAGACTGAAGGATGAGTACAAGTTGTTTGGGACCTCGGATGGGGCACTCCAGGACTTAGATTGGTGGCTCGAGGCCTTTCTCCAGGCCTGGGATCAGACAGCAAGGATAGGGAGGGCAACCAACCAGCCCCCCATCCATGTGGAGCTCAGAGCTCAAGCCTTTCCAGTGTCTGTGAGCCAAAATCCGATGTCGAGGGAGGCCGGAGACAGAATTAGGCTCCACATTACCAGGCTCCTAGAACAAGGGATCCTGCAGAAGTACCAATCAGCTTGGAATACTCCCCTCCTGCGTGTGAAGAAACCTGGGACCTAAGACTATTGTGTGGTATAGGATCTATGAGAGATAAACCGGCAAGTTGCTGACATATACCCTACTGTGCTTAACCCATATACACTGTTGAGCTCCTTGCAACCCTCTAGGACTTGGTACACCGTCGTGGACCTCAAGGATGCCTTCTTCTGCCTAACACTGACTTTCCAAAGTAGAAGGATCCTGAGCGAGGGGTGACGAGGCAACTCACATGGACCAGGCTGCCCCAAGGACTCAAGAACTCAGCCACCCTCTTTAATGAGTCCCTACACTGGGACCTTACCATCTACCGTGAGTCCAATCCACAAGTTACCCGTGTCCAGTACGTAGATGACCTTTGGATTGTGGCTGAGACCAAGGAAGACTGTCTAGAAGGGACTAAATGCCTCTTGGAGGAGCTGGGAGTATTGGGATGCAGAGTCTCAGCCAAGAAGGCCCAAATCAGCCAGAGAAAAGTAAGTTATTTGGGCTACTTGCTGAAAGATAACCAGCCGACCCTGGCTCTCCAACGCTCCAAAAGAGTTCATCCCACACATTCCTCCTCCGCACAGCCCCAGACAGGTACGGGAATTCCTGGGCATAGCAGGATTTTGCCGGCTATGGATTCCAGGGTTTGCTGAATTGGCTGCCCCCCCCCAACCCCCTGACTATAAACAGACAGCCCTTCCATTGGGTGGAAGAAGAGCAACAGGATTTTGACGCAATTAAGCAGGCTTTGCTTGAGACCTCTGCTCTAGGACTGCTGGATGACAGCAGACCTTTCAACCTTTTAATGTATGTATGTATGTATGTATGTATGTATTTTTAATTTATTTATATTTCAATTGTTATTCATTTACCTGGTCCCCCCCCCGGAAACCCCCTATCCCATTCCCCCTCCCCCTGCTTGTTGGTTGACATTGTTGCTCTTCCTATGGGGTTGCAGCTCCTTCAGCTCCTTCAGTCCTTCCTCTAACTCCTCCATTGGGGACCGCACACTCAGTCTAATGGTTGGCTGAGAGCATCCACCTCTGTATTTGTAAGGTTTTAGCAGGGCCTCTCAGGAGACAGCTATATTAGACTCCTTTTAGCAAGTCTTTCTTAGCATCCACCATAGTGTCGGGGTTGGTGACTGTATATGGGATGAATCCCCAGGTGGGGCAGTCTCTGAACGGCCTTTTCTTCAGTCTCTGCTCTACACTTTGTCTCCATATTTGCTCTCATGAGTATTTTATCCCCCTTTCTAAGAAGGACCAAAGCACACACACATTGATCTTCCTTCTTCTTGAGCTTCATGTGGTCTGTGAATTGTATCTTGGGTATTCAGAGCTTTAGGGCTAATATCCACTTATCAGTGAGTGAATACCATGTATGTTCTTTTGTGACTGGATTATCTCACTCAGGATGACATTTTCTAGTTCCATCCATTTGCCTAGGAATTTCATGAATTCATTGTTTTTAGTAGCTGAGTAGTACTCCATTGTGTAGATATACCACATCTTCTGAATCCATTCCTCCGTTGAGGGACATCTGTGTTCTTATCAGCTTCTGGCTATTATAAATAAGGCTGCTATGAACATAGTGGAGCATATGTCATTGTTTTATGTTGGAGAATCTTTTGAGTATATACCCAGGAGTGGTATAGCTGGGTCCTCAGGTAATACTATGTCCAGTGTTCTGAGGAACTGCCAGAATGATTTCCAGAGAGGCTGTACCAGCTTGCAATCCCACTAGCAATGGGGGAGGGTTTCTCTTTCTCCATGTTCTTGCCAGCATCTGCTGTTACCTAAGTTTTTGAACTAAGCCATTCTGTCTGGTGTGAGGTAGAATCTCAGAGTTGCTTTGATTTGCATTTCCCTGATGACTAAGGATGTTGAATATTTTTTTTAGGTGCTTCTCAACCCTTCGAATTTCCTCAATTGAGAATTCTGTTTAGCTCCGTTCCCCATTTTTTTTTGTTTATTTTGTTTTCTATATTCTTTATTTACATTCCAAATGATTTCCCCTTTCCCGGTTCACCCCTCCCCGAAAATCCCATAAACCCACTTCCATCCCCCTGTTCCCCATTCAACCCCCTCCCTCTTCTCTGTCCTGGTATTCCCCTATGCTGCTGCAACGAGTCTTTCCAGGACCAGGGGCCTCTCCTTCTTTCTTTGTGGGAGTCAATTGATATGTGAATTGTGTTTTGGGTATTACGAGTTTCTGGGTTAATATCCACTTATCAGTGACTGCATACCATGTGTGGTCTTTTGTGATTGCATTACCTCACTTAGGATGATATTTTCCAGTTCCAACCATTTGCCTAAGAATTTCATGAATTCATTGTTTTTAATAGCTGGGTAGTGTTCCATTGTGTAAATATACCACATTTTCTGTATCCATTCCTCTGTTGAGGGACATCTGGGTTCTTTCCAGCTTCTGGCTATTATAAAGAAGGCTGCTATGAATATAGTGGAGCATGTGTCCTTATTGTATGCCGGGAGGCCTCTGGGTACATACTCATGAGTGGTATAACAGGGTCCTCCGGAAGTGTCATGCCCAGTTTTCTGAGGAACCGCCAGACTGCTTTCCAGAGTGGTTGTACCAGCTTGCAATCTCACCAGCAGTGGAGGAGGGTTCCTCTTTCTCCACATCCTCACCAACACCTGCTGTCTCCTGAGTTTTTGATCTTAGCCATTCTGACTGGTGTGAGGTGAAATCTCAGGGTTGTTTTGATTTGCATTTCCCTAATGACTAAGGATGGTGAACATTTCTTTAGGTGCTTCTCAGCCATTCCATATTCCTCAGGTGAAAATTCTTTGTTTAGCTCTGTACCCCATTTTTTTTTGATAGAGTTGTTTGTCTCTCTGGAGTCTAACTTCTTGAGTTCTTTGTATATATTGGATATTAGCCCTCTGTCCAATGTAGGGTTGGTAAAGATCTTTTCCCAATTTGTTGGTTGCCATTTTGTCCGATTGACAGTGTCCATTGCCTTACAGAAACTTTGCAATTTTATGAGGTCCCATTTGTCAATTCTTGATCTTAGAGCATAAGCTATTGGTGATCAGTTCAGGAAAATTTCCCCTGTGCCCATGTGCTCAAGGCTATTCCCCAGTTTCTTTTCTATTAGTTTCAGTGTGTCTGGTTTTATGGGGAGGTCCTTGATCCACTTGGAGTTGAGCTTAGTACAAGGAGATAAGAAGGGATTGATTTGCATTTTTCTGAATGCTGACCTCCAGTTGAACCAGCACCATTTGTTGAAAAGACTATCTTTATTCCACTGGATGGTTTCAGTTCCTTTGTCAAAGATGAAGTGACCATAGGTGTATGGGTTCATTTCTGGGTCTTCAATTCTATTCAATTGATCTACCCACCTCTCGCTGTACCAATATCACACAGTTTTTAACACTATTGCTCTGTAATATTGCTTGAGTACTGGGATACTGATTCCCCCAGAAGTTCTTTTACTGTTGAGGATAGTTTTAGCTGTCCTAGGTTTTTTGTTATTCCAGATGAATTTTAGAATTGCTCTTTCTAACTCTATGTAGAATTGAGTTGGGATTTTGATGGGGATTGCATTGAATCTGTATTCATCTTGCCTTTGGCAAGATGGCCATTTTTACCCTACTAATCCTACCAATCCATGAGCATGGAAGATTTTTCCATCTTCTGAGGTCTTCTTTGATTTCTTTTTTCAGAGACTTGAAGTTCTTGTCATACAGATCTTTTACTTGATTGGTCAGAGTCACACCAAGATATTTTATATTGATTGTGGCTATTGTGAAGGGTGTCATTTCCCTAATTTCTTTCTCAGCCTGCTTATTCTTTGAGTATAGGAATGCTACTGATTTGCTTGAGTTGATTTTATATCCAGCCACTTTGCTGAAGTTGTTTATCAGCTGTAGGAGTTCTCTGATGGAGTTTTTTGGGTCACTTAAATATACTATCATATCATCTGCAAATAGTGATAGTTTGACTTCTTCCTTTCCAATTTGTATCCCTTTGACCTTATGTTGTCTAATTGCTCTAGCTAGAACTTCAAGTACTATATTGTAAAGATATGGAGAGGGCAGCCTTGTTTAGTCCCTGATTTTAGTGGGATAGCTTCAAGTTTCTCTCCATTTAGATTGATGTTGGCTACCGGTTTGCTGTAAATTGTTTTTACTATGTTTAGGTATGGGCCTTGAATCTTTCCAATACTTTTAGCACGAAAGGATGCTGAATTTTGTCAAATGCTTTTCAGCATCTAATGAAATGACCATGTGTTTTTTTTCTTTGAGCTTGTTTATGTAGTGGATTACATTGATGGATTTCTGTATATTGACCCATCCCTGCATCCCTGGGATGAAGCCTACTTGATCATGGTGAATGATCGTTTTGATGTGTTCTTGGATTCGGTTGGCAAAAATTTTGTTGAGTATTTTTGCATCGATATTCATAAGGGAAAATGGTCTGAAATTATCTTTCTTTGTTGGATCTTTGTGTGGTTTTGGTATCAGCGTAATTGTGACTTCATAGAACGAGTTGGGTAGTGTTCCTTTTGTTTCTATTTTGTGGAATAGTTTGACGAGTACTGGAGTTAGGTCTTCTTTGAAGGTCTGATAGAATTCTGCAATAAAACCTTCTGGTCCTGTGCTTTTTTTGGTTGGAAGACTTTCAATGACCACTTCTATTTCTTTAGGGATTATGGGACTGTTTAGATGGTCTATTTGATCCTGATTTAATTTTGGTATTTGGTATCTGTCTAGGAAATTGTCCATTTCATCCCGATTTTCCAGTGGTGTTGAGTATAGGCTTTTGTAGTAGGATCTAATGATTTTTTGAATTTCCTCAGTTTCTGTTGTTATAGCTCCCTTTTCATTTTTGATTTTGTTAATTTGGATACTGTCTCTGTTCCCTCTGCTTAGTCTGGCTAAGGGTTTATCTATCTTGTTGATTTTCTCAAAGAACCAGCTCCTAGTTTTGGCTATTCCTTGTATGGTTCTATTTGTTAGTACTTGGTTGATTTCCGCCCTGAATTTGATTATTTCCTGCCTTCTACTCCTCTTGGGTGTATTAGCGTCTTTCTGTTCTAAAGTTTTCAGGTGTGCTGCTAAGCAGCTAGTGTATGCTCTCTCTAGCTTCTTTTTGGAGGCACTCAGGGCTATGAGTTTTCCTCTTAGCACTCTTTTCATTGTGTCCCATAAGTTAGGGTATGTTGTGCCTTCATTTTCATTAAATTCTAAAAAGTGTTTGATTTCTTTCCTTATTTCTTGCTTGACCAAGGTATCATTGAGTAGAACATTGTTCACCTTCCATGTGTATGTGGGCTTTCTGTTGTTTTTGTTTCTATTGAAGACCACCCTTACTCCATAGTGATCTGATAGGAGGCGTGGGATTAGTTCGATCTTCTTATATTTGTTGAGGTCTGTTTTGTGACCAATTATATGGCCGATTTTGGATAAGGTGCCATGAGGTACTGAGAAGAAGGTATATTCTTTTGCTTTAGGATGAAATGTTCTATATATATCTGTTAAATCCATTTGGTCCAAAGCTTCAATTAGTTTCACTGTAGCCCTGTTCGGTCATTGCAGAGAGTGGAGTGTTGAGGTCACCCACAATTATTGTGTGTGGTGCAATGTGTGCTTTGAGCTTTAGCAAAGTTTCTTTTATGAATAATGGTGCCCTTGCATTTGGAGCATAGATGTTCAAAATTGAGAGTTTTCATAGTGGAGTTTTCCTTTGAACACTATGAAGTGTCCTTCTGTGTCTTTTTTGATGACTTTGGGTTGAAAGTCAATTTTATCCAATATTAGGATGGCTACTCAAGCTTGTTTCTTGAGACCATTTGCTTTTAAGATTGTTTTCCAGCCTTTTACTCTGAGGTACTGTTTGTTTTTGACACTGAGGTGTGTTTCCTGCATGCAGCAAAATGCTGGGTCCTGTTTAAGTATCCAGTCTGTTACTCTATGTCTTTTTATTGGAGAATTGAGACCATTGATGTTAAGAGATAATAAAGAATACTGATTATTGCTTCCTGCTAGTTTTGATGCTATCTTTATGTTTGAGTGGTTATCTTCTTTTGTGTTTAGTGAAAGAAGGTTACTATCTCATTTTTTTTCAGGGTGTAGTTTCCCTCCTTTTATTAGTGATTTCCATCTATTATCCTTTGCAGGGCTGGGTTTGTGGAAAGATATTGTGTAAATTTGGTTTTATCATGGAATATCTTGGTCTCTCCATCTATGGTGATGAGAGTTTTGCTGGGTATAGTAGTCAGGGCTGGCATTTGTGTTCTCTTAGTGTCTGTATGAGATCTGCCCAGGATCTTCTAGTTTTCATAGTCTCTAATGAGAAGTCTGATGTAATTCTGATAGATCTTCTTTTATATGTTACTTGGCCTTTTTCTCTTACTGCTTTTAATATTCTTTTTTTATTTTATTTTATTTTTTGCTTTTAATATTCTTTCTTTGTTTAGTACATTTGGTGTTTTGATTATTATGTGATGGGAGGTATTTCTGTTCTGGTCAAGTCTGTTTGGAGTTCTGTAGGCTTCTTGTATGTTCATGGAGCATCTCTCTCTTTAGGTTAGGGAAGTTTTCCATAATTTTGTTGAAGATATTTACTGGCCGTTTAAGTTGCAAATCTTCACTCTCATCTATACCTATAATCCTTAGATTTGTTCTTCTCATTGTGTCCTGGATTTCCTGGATATTTTGGTTCACAAGCTTTTTACCTTTTGCATTTTCTTTGACTGTTGAGTCAATGCTTTCTATGGTATCTTCAGCATTTGAGATTCTTTCTTCTATCTCTTGTATTCTATTTTTTTTTTGTTTGCATCTATGACCCCTGATTTCTTCCCAAGGTTTTCTATCTCCAAAGTTGTCTCCCTTTGTGATTTCTTAGTTGTCTCTACTTCCTTTTTTAGATCCTGGATGGATTTGCTGAGATCCTTCACTTGTTTGTCCTTTTTCCCTGCAATTCTTTAATATATTTTTGTGTTTCCTCTTTCAGGACTTCTTCCCTGTTGTTCCAAGTTCTCCTGTATTTCTTTAAGTGATTTTTGTGTTTGCTCTTTATGGACTTCTATCTGTTGACCCATATTCTCCTGAATTTCTCTAAGCGATTTTTGTGTTTCCTTTTTAAGGGCTTCTACCTGTTGATTCATGTTCTCCTGTACTTCTTTAAGAGATTTATTTATGTCCTTCTTGAAATCCTCTAATAGTATCATGAGAAGTGATTTTAAATCCAGATCTTGCCTTTTGGGTGTGTTGGGGTATCCAGGACTTGCTGCTGTTGGAGTGTTGGGTTCAGATTGTGCCATATTGCCTTGATTTCTGTTAGTAACATTCCTACATTTGCCTTTTGCCATCTGGTTATCTCTGGCATTAGTTGGTCTTGCTGTCACTGGCTGGTGCTTGAACCTCCTGGAGCCTGCAAGGCTATTTCCGCACCCCTGGATAACCGGGTTTCCACTGGCAGAAATTGCTCAGGGGCTGCTCTTCTTCTGGGTGCCGTTGGAGCCCTGGTGTGCCTTGCCCCAATAGATGTTATAGTCATGATATCTTTGTGCACCTGGAGTCCATGTCTGCTCTGTCGCCAGAACAAAGATGGTGGAGGCTGCTGCAATCCCTCCAGGTGTGGGTCACTCTGCAGGGCAGATGTCCCACAGCAGAGGTGGCACCCCGACGACCACAGAGCTGCCCTGCTCTTGGGCACAGGTGGAACCCTAGCGGGCTGTGTCCCAAGCGATGTTATACTTGGGAAATCTCCGTGTACCTGGAGTCTCTGTCTGGTCTATCACTGGAGCAAAGATGGTGGAGGATGCTGCCCTCCCTCCAGGCGTGGGTCAATTTGCAGGGCAGATGTCCCACAGCAGAGGTGGCACCCCGACGACCACAGAGCTGCCCTGCTCTTGGGCGCAGGAGCCATCTAGCTGGCTGTGTCCCAAGCAATGTTATACTTGGATATCTCTGTGCACCAGGAGTCCCTGTCTGACACAGATTCTGCTTTAGCAAAGGACTGCCACTTGAGAAGGCAGTTATTCTTCGAAATACACAATGAAATACACATCCCAGACCTGAACAAATACCTTGATTTACTTCCCACCCTGATGCTGCGTGAAGAATGGACTGCTCCATTGTGTTACTTTAGCTTTCTCCTTTTCACCCTGTGCAGTTTTCATAGTAACTCACAGGAATAAATCTAGTGTGTCCTTACACAGAGAGTTTCTTGAGGTTTCTATTGGGCAAATGTTGTCTCCATGGAAAACAGTAACTCTTCTGTGACTCTGTCTCATACTGTAGAGTGCCGGATGGGGTCAGATGCTGGCAATGCCAAGGGTGCAGGCCTCTGTGAGATTGAACAGATTTGAGTCCAGTAACACCCCAGATGCCTAAAGATAACTACATGAAATTTTAGTCCCCCCTTTCCATGTAAATTGCAATCCCCAGGTAAATGAAGAGAAATGTGTCACACAGATTGTCCAACCATGAGTCTGACACTAAAGTGTTGGGCCTTCTGACAAAACCAAGGATTCCTCACAGAAGTCACCATTCCTGCTAGCCAAACAGGACCCGGGTCCAGACCAAAATGCACAGGAGGCCTGTGCTAGGATCTTCTCTCTGTGTTTCCCATCTTTTTTCCTTGGCCCATCCCAGCTAGGGAGTTTCCCTCCTCTTCTTGCTCCTGCCCTCCATTCTTTACCGTTTTGTTCCAACTGACATCCCTCCCAGCTCCTTCCTTCCATCTTCTCAAGACCCTTGTGATTTCTTTCTGAATCTCTCCCAATCCCTTCACTCTCTCAATCTCTTCCTCTCCCTGTGTGTCTGATGTTTCAAGGATGTTTACTCTATGAAACAGGTACTGCAGTCTGGTCGCCAGAGGACCATGTTTTTTGCTCAACTCTGGAAATGTACCTTGTCTCCCAGATAGGAAGAATTAAGATCATCAAGAGAAGCAGTCCTCCAGAGGCTAGAAAGGCTGCATCGCAGCAGGCAGGGTTGGCTGGCCAGGCTGGTGCCTCATTGGGAAGGAAGGTTTCAGCTGAAAAAGAGCTGCCTGTTCGGCAGCCTGAATCTCAGGGGAGACTGCACAGTTTTTCTCCCCAGGAGTGGTCGCATGGGAGTCTCCACACATACAGTCTGGCTCCAGCCCTGAGATCAGCAGTCCCTATGGAGTCACCCTCCTGACTAGGCACAGCACCAGCCCCCAGGGACCCCAGCAGCCTGGCATGCTTCCTGGAGTCTTGGGGAATTTCTACTGGCAGAGGATGTGACTTCACATGGGGGCTCCAGGGAGTCTAGGAGAGGTCCCAGGAGGCTGCAGGTCAGTTGGGCGCACAGAGGGCAAATGAAGAGGAACCTTTGCAGTTTGAGTTTCCCGGTTGTCCTTGTGAGAGAACCAGAGCTCACTGGAAAATGAAAACCCAAGATGTAACTGAGTTGCACTAAGTCTGCCAGATAGGGGGATCCAGTGTCTGGGTGAAATTCCTGTTTGCCTTTTAGATTCATATGGAAGAATTCAGCTGTAGTGGCATATGGGGTGGGCATGGAATCAAGAGAACTATTAACCTCCTGAGCAGGGCACATTTATTTCTGTGCCCAGATAGTTTAGAGCACAAACTTGCCACCTGAGTGGATCTTACGTGAGAAAAAAGGACAGGAGTAGGAGGGCCTGTCATCCAGGATCATGACATTGCAGATCATGACAAAGGAGTGCATGCATATCTAGGGCCACCTCAAAAACACAGCTCTCACCTCAAAGGGAGTAAGATTGTTCTAAAGCCAAATGGATGTGACCATAGTCCTGGAACAGCCATTTAGGTGGCTCCAAGTTCCATGTTCCAATATGTGAGCAGTTTCATGACGTTATTTATCGTACCAAGACAAATAAAGTTGAGCATGAATGCATGTTTAAAATATGTTGATGGAAACATCAGAGATGAGTCTTCAAAGTAGAGGAACACTGGCCCCAACCTCAGATTCTATGTGATAGCATTCTTATTAGCCCCATTTGCTGACCCAGAAGGGGGTGTTGTTAATACATTCCAAAGGGTTTTAATCTGTTTATATGGATGCTAATTCCAAAAGAGAGGTGGACAAGAATGTCTCTATAGGGGCTAAAGATAGCAACAGAAGAGTTTTCATGAGGAAGTGACCCTGTAATATTCTTAACTCTCCACAGTCCTTGAAGCTTTAGTCAGTCAATCAGCTTTTGTTCACACAGTTTCTTTCCAGGAAATTTTATTCATAGCAGCCTCAATCCAAGCGTCATGGTGAAGTGTGATCCTTCATGGCAGCTGTTTACCTGAAAGGAATAGTGTGAATGGACTTCTTTACCAAGACGTAATTCAGGGAAGCAGGTGGAATGCAACATTCTCCATCACACTGAAGAATGATAAGGGACATGTTTCATACCTGTCCAAGCAGACACAGCGAACTTTCTTGCTGTGTGTTTCTTTACACAGCCTTACACACTGTGGACTGGCCTCAAACTTGATATGTACTCAAGGATGACCTCAAATCCTGATCTTCCTGCTTTCAACATCCAATTTCTGGCATTCCAGGTATAGTTATCACTGCGATGTTATTCGTTGCTAGGGAATGAACCCAGGAACTGGTTCAGATTAGGCAGGGACTCTACCAATTGAGGGGTGTCCCCAGTCCAAGTCTTCTCTATTTCCTCTGGGAATAACTAACTCATAAATAACTCCTCATACTTTTGAAAAGCTAGTCTTTTCCTGGTGTATATAGAGAAGTTAAAACTGAATATGATCCTTGAATATCATCACCATCCTCGGTTTTACAAATGGAGTAACTGTTTGTACTAATGAGTGAACCCTGGACCTCACACAGGCTGGCCAGTAATTGATCCACCTGGTAGCATTCACAGATTCAGACAAGGTAATTTTTCCATTGTTGGGATGTAAGTGTGTGGTAGGAGACTTGGTTAGCAGGTGTGAGACCCTGGGTTTGATAGTCAGCATTGTCCTTTTACACAGAAAAGGAGAAAAGGAGATGAGGTAACTGAGCCCTAGAGAGATCAAGTAACTAAGATCAGTGTGGTCAAAGTCATGCATACTGGCCCGGTGGTCATGTAAACAATGAGTTGAGTTACACAAGAAATAATTGGTGCACACTTGATTCAAATCTAGGGGTCCATGCTTGATGGCCTCCCTCTGGCAGTTAGTTACATGTTGCTGCTTTCCAGATCCTCCATCCCACTCAATCCTCTCTTAAGCTGCAGACATTTTGAGCCAACTGACCACCCTCAAATCATGTTACACTCAGAAAGCAACATGGCCATGGATATGACTTCAGAGGGGATCCAATGATAGGAACAGGGGTCACAAAAGCCCTACTCTATGCTCTGAAGGGATAAGGCCAGTTACAGAAAGGTGTTTGGAATCTTTTAGCTAGGGGTGTTTGAAGTGGAAACTTGTAGTTCTTTGGAAAGTTAGTTATGCCAAATGATGTTTTGCTGGGGCACACAGGTGAAGGGATGTCTTGCTAAAGCAAATACATGAAAGACTGTTTTCCTGAAGCAGACACAGGTTGAAGGATGTTTGGATATAGCAGACATGTGAAAGGACTGTTGATGAAGAATATAAATATGACCTCACAGACAGTGGGAGAGGAGCACAGAGCTTCGGTTTGGTTTGCTCTGCCTCTCTATTCTTTTCCTAAAGAAGAGCATAATACAATCTGCATGTGTGTGAAAGCCTCAAGGAGTAAGTAAAAGAATTTTTAAAATGTAATAAGTGTTTGAGTCCCACAAGATTACCTCCAACAGAAGTCATCAGCCCACACCTTCTGCATGACTGCCCCTCCCCCAGTGCCTCCAGTCAGGTACCAACTTCCTTCTTGCTTAGGCTAGAGGTTTGAAGTCATCCTTCTTAGCTGTTTCTGTCCACCAGCCTCTCAAGCCCCAAGCTCAGCCAGTTCTATAGTCCATATCTATCTGCCTGTAATCTTCACGAGTCTTTTTACCTGTCACCACAATTAACTCCCTAGGCCACGTTTTCTTAATGTGGGGGCTGCAGAGAATTTGGCAACAGAAGAAATGGCTGACCATTCAACAGTCAACTTAATTCAAAGACAAATGTGTAGTGTATCTAAGGTTTTTCTGGTAGCTCTCCCCAGGTGCACCATTGGAACATGCAACGTGCTTTTTGCACATGTGGTCAACCCATATATTACACTCTACCATCAGAAACACTTCAAACACCTCGGATCAGACTCATCACTCGCATAGGTTATTATGTCATGAATTTCAGTCCTTTACTGCCCATGGAGAGTTCTCTAATCTCAGAAAAATATAATGGATTAATTATAGGAATCAGTGACATGCCTTTCTCCTACCATCATTACTCAGCATTAAAGTACCAAATGTCTTTGGATTACATTGTGTTAAAATACTTCATATTTATGTTATGACTGAATTGCTGATTTGGCTTAAATTTTCTTAATGGATAAATGAATTTTGACTTGATATTAGGACAGAATTTCCAACAATTTCTGAAATTGGTCTATACATAACTCTGTTATGCGGTTTTATTCTTCGTATTTATGTGAAGCTGTGTTCTCAGCTTTGATTATAAAATCAAACTGTCATTCAACTCTGAGAAATGTTAAAAATGTTCCTTTCCCTGCAGATCAAGATTTATTTTTGTATGTTAAAAATAAACAAGCACTTCCATCTCATTATTGTGTGAATTTGTTCCCATCTTTAGTAGATGGTAAAATTATCTGTATACTGTTAGATCATGGGCCTGTCCCTCTAAGGTCCTGGTTGCTGTAAGTTGTCTAGATCTCACATCCTGAGGAAATCACCCCATGCCCTTCACCACTACTCTCTGTAACCAAGAGTCAAGAAGCCAGTTGTGCTTTATGTTTTGTGCTGTGGGCACAGAGGTCCTTGTGCTCACAGATCAACTCCCCGGCAAACCAGAAATGTTAAGCATGCAGGGTTGTCTGTTCAAGGCAAGGTGTTTTCTGCTCAGAATCCTAGGAATAGGTGTGGTTAATAGCCTGGTGACATTCTGTGTTATCTGTAGGCCACATCTGGCTCCCCCAGACTTTACAAATAGGAGTGGAGTTCATTAATAGCCTATATGATCTCTACACTATGTGTATGACTGAGTCCACACCAGGTTCTTCCCCAGACCCTTAAGATAATAATGTAGCTCCCATGTTTGTGGAAGAAGCGGCATGTAGTTTGAAAAGAGTTTCAGCTAATTATGTCTTAACTTCCTTGTGTGTAGAAGATTCTGTTACACCAGGACACTTTCTCCAAACTGTAGTGTACTGTTCTATGCCTAAAATCAACTGCCTGGTGTCAGACTCTCAAAGTTTCAACCAACACAGACTACTGAGACATGTTGAACCAGACTTCCAGTTTGCCTCACTCAGATTGACACTGACTATGGTGTTTGCAGAGACTTGCCACCCCACCCTCTAGTTTTAAAGCTCCTAATTTATGCTTCTACATGGTCCTACCATGCTCTTTGTCACATGGACTATATTGAACTAAAGCATAAGGTGCAGAATACCCTGCCACCTTCTGAGAGGGTACAAAAGTCAGATAGTTCTCCTTGATGAGGAGATTTCTCTGACGTTCCGCCCACCCCCTTCTTATTTATCCATGATGGATCTTTCTCTTAGGTTTATTTTTAGCTATCCCTTTTACGGGTCTTCTCTCCAGGGTTTGAAAGAAGGCTCTCTTTACCTTTAAGGTTCCACTCATCATGACTCTGATATAATGTACCATCCCTTTTTAATGCTCTCCCACTTTAAGACAGAACCATGGTCTTATGGGTTTTTTTCCTGATAAGGCTCACTCATTAAGGATAATTTTGTGTCAGCTCCTTTCTGTAGCCAACACATCTGTAGTCCTGTTCTCTAGTATATACCAAAAGTTGGTGTATAATAAATCTCTTTATGATTTATCAGCAGTAATGTTGGGCTTGTATACCTCTATACCCAGGGTTTACATAAAAGCTTCAGGTAATTGTAATCAGCAGTGAACAAAGGCTGAAAGCCCATGTCTTTTCCCCCTTTGTCTACGTACCCTTGACAACCTTGAAAACCACCACTGTCTTAATAAATGTTCTATTGGTATGAAGAGACACCATAACCAAGGCTTCTGAAGGAAGTCATTTAATAGAGGGCTTGGCTACAGTTCCAGAGGCTTAGTTCATTGCATCATCGTGAGCAGCGTGGTGGTATCTAGGCAGGTGTTGTCCTGGAGCTGAGCTCTATATGTAGTGATCCACAGGCAAAGAGAGAGAAAGACTGAAGTGGGAGGGGAGGGAGAGGGAGATTGGGGTAGGGGAGAAGTGGTCATGATATGGGCTTTAGATAAATATCAAATCTTGTTTCCTGTAACACACTTTCTGTAAGAAGGCTACCCCTCCTAATCCTGCTAACTCTTTCAAGTAGTACCACTCCTTGGTGTCTAAGCTTTCAAATATATGAGCCTATAGGATCATTCTTACTCAGACCATCACACCCATCAATTTATAGCTACTCTTCCTGCCAGTATTATTGGCACCTTGCCACTCTTTCTCAAATTCAGTGACATGAGGGACCTCTCTACCTACTAATAAGGTCATTTCCCCTTCCAGATTTTGGAGGAGCTGCCTCCTACACTTAGTATAGTGACCCCACATCCTTCACAAGGTCCATTTGGCCATGCCCAATGCAAAATACCTCATCTGCCACGCACACCTTCTGACATTAGTTCATTTATTTTAACCATATTGAAGTTTAGCACAATTTTGGGAAAAAATTTATCATAACAAGTAACTCAGTCCTGAGAATACAGCAGAGCTCAAGCCATGTTTATATTAAAGCTATTTACAAAGGACATACCGCTTCTTCTGGAAAGATTGATTTTGTTGACTTACATTGCTCAAAATAGGATCTAGGGAGAAGAACTGAGGTAAATATAATTCTTGTTCTAGTCAGGTTTTAGCCTCACTTAAGTAACATAGAAATCATTTAGCTTGTTGTAAATTACACATGACATCTCTCATAAGTTTTTTAAAAAGATGAGTTTTATATTCTAGAAGCAATGTTCAAGGTTTTAGAGGAAAAATATTCTGGGATAAGGAAGCACAATATCCTGGGGGGGATACACGAAGAGCTTGACTCAATAGGCAGCAAAGGTTACTAAATTATAAACTATGTTCCATAAGAACTGCTAAGTATCTTCTTCCTTTGGAGACACAAGCTTAGTGTTTAACTTTTCCTGGTTTTCAGTGCTTATCTGTGTTTACAAGCACCATTTTTTCCCTACAGTTTCTCACTCTCAACATATGTAATATTCTACAATATAATACTTGAAGTAGTATTTAGAGCAATAAGACAACTGAAGGAGATCAAAAGAATACAAATTTGAAAGAAGTATCATTATTTGCAGATGATATGATAGTATATATGTATATTGACCATGGTCATAAAAATTAATCCAGGAAACTCCTACAATTGATGATCATTTTCATCAAATTTACTGAATACAAAATTAACTTACCAAGATTAGTAGCTCTCCTATATACATATGAAAAAATGGCCTGCGGAAAAAAATTAGGGAAATAACACCTTTCACAGTAGTGTCAAACATATTAAATACCTTATGTTAACTCTAGCCAAGCAAGTGAAAGACTTTTATGATAAAAACTTTAAGTCTTTAATAAAGAAAATTGAAGAAGGTATTAGAAGATGGAAAGATCTCCCATGATCATGGGTAAATAGGGTTAACATTGTAAAAATGGCTATCTTACCAAAACAATCTACAAATTCAATGTGATTGCTATTAAAATTGCAAAACAATTCTTCACAGATTTTTCAAATAATCATTCTCAACTTCATATGGAAAAATAAAGAACATAGGATAACTAAAACAACAATGAACAATAAAAGAACTGCGGGAGGTCTGACCATCCCTTATTTCAAGTTGTACTACAGAGATATAATAATAAAAACAGCATGGTATTGGCCCCTAAACAGACATGTCAATCAATGGAATTGAATTCAAGACCTGACATAAATTCACACGCCTATGGACACCTGATTTTTTAAATAAAGCATCCAGAAATACATATTGGAAAACTACAATATCTTTGACAAATGGTGCTGGTCCAACTGGACAGCGTCATGTAGGAGGCTCTAAATAGGTTAATACTTATCACCCTGCACAAAACTCAACTCCAAACAGATCAAAGACCTCAATACAAAACCAGATACACTGAACCTCATAGAAGAGAAAGTGGGGAATAGCCTGAACTCATTGGCACAGGAGAAGTCTTCCTGATCATAACACTGTTAACACAGGCACTAAGATCAACAATTAATAAATTGGACCTCGTGAAATGAAAAGCTTCTGTAAGATAAAGGACAATGTCATTTGGACAAAACAGCAGCCTACAGAATAGAAAAAGATTTTTACCAACTCCAAATCTGATAGAGGACGAATATCCAAAATATATAAAGAACTCAAGAAACTAGGTGTCAAATTTTTTTTTAAAATGGTGTTTAGATCCAAACAGAATTTTCAACAGAAGAAACTCAAATGACTAAGAAGAACTTAAAGAAATGTTCAACATTCTTAGCTTAGCCATCAGGCAATTGCAAATCAAAACTACTTTGACATTCCATTTTACAGCTGTCAGAATGGCCAAGATCAATAGAACAAATGACAGCACATGCTGTTTTGGATGAAGGGAAAGGGGAGCATTTATCTATTACCAGTGAGGTGCAAATTCATATGGCCCCTATGGAAATGAGTGTGGAGCTTTCCCCAAAAGCTAAAAGTCAATCTACCACAAGCCCAGCAATGTCATTATCTTAATGACATTGAGAGTAGCTGTTCAGTTTACATTCACAACCCAAAGGGTGATCAATAATACAAGTGACAGCTCATGCTATCGAGGATGTGGAATTAGGGGAACACTCATCCATTGCTGGTGGGAATGCAAACTAGTATATCCACTTTGGAAATCAGTGAGATAGTTCCTAAAAAAAAAAAGGGAATTGATCCATCTCAAGATACACCTATACCATCTTGAGAATATACCCAAAGGATGTTCCACCCTACCACAAGAACATTTGCTCAACTATGTTCATAGCAGCTTTATTTGTAATAGCTAGAAACAAGAAACAGTGTAGATGTCCCTCAAGAGAAGAATGGATAAAGAAAATGTGGTACATTTACAGTGGAATATTACTCAGTTGTTTAAGAAAATGGCATCATGAAATTTGCAGGCAAATGGATGAAACTAGAAAAAAAATCATCCTGAGTGAGGTAACCCAGACCCAGAAAGATAAATATGGCATTCATTTGCTTATGTGTGGATACTAGCCATTAAGTAAATAATAAACAAGCTATATTCCATAGACCCAGAGAGTCAGGTATATAGAAAAGACCTGGGAGTGAGAAGCAGTATATGGATCTCCCTAGGAGAGGGAAATAGAATAGATTTTATGCGTGGACTAGGGGTTTGGAGGGAACAGGAGGATCAAATGGGGAGGGGGAAGGGAAGTCAGGTTGAGGGTCCTGGGTATTCAGAAGAGTGGCAGCTAGAATTGAGGGGTATTTGAAGGATAATATGGAAACCTAGATATATTCCTAAACCTAGGTATATTCCTAAAATATACATTTGTGATTCTACTGAAGCCTTCAAATAATGGGGGAGACAGAGTCCCAACTGGCCATCTCTTGTTTCAGATGAAACTTACAGTACCAGGACTGGGTTACATGCAATTGAATTATTGGTCAAGGGGGTCCCGTGGAAATCCCCAAACAACCCAGGCTGTTGCCAAGACAATAGATTGCTCTCCACAAACTGACAGCAAGGCCCCATTGTTGAGGACAACACCCACACAACTCATTGTGTGAACATGGATAGGTTGAGCTGATGCCTAGATAGAACCTTTACCCCTATGTTCTAGTATCTTTGGTGTAGGAAGGTATTCCAAAATACTCTCACATAAACCATACATACATATAGTTGGTGGATGGAAGGAACAGTGTTCCAACAACTTTAGTATTTTCTTCGATGGCTTATATATCCTAGCAAAGTCTTTCAAGGAGTATAAAATTACCATGTGAATTCATTCTAGTGAATGAGTATGAAAAAACCAGTATGTTTCCAAATACCTTTACAAGAAATATTATTACATAGTACAGGTAAAGAAAACAAATTGTTCCCAAGAACATGCATATATTCATAGCTAAGCAACTTGTTATAGATTTAAAAAGTATAAGCAAGCAAGATAGTTTTCTCAGCCAGTTCCTCTTACTGGCAGGTAGCAATTTCTGGTTACAAAGGAAGGATTAATTATTTTATTATCTATCTTTAAAAGTAATCTTATAAGAATCTTAAAAGAATCACAAATCTAAAATTTTATATAGAAATCAGTCATATCTACTTTAAATCCTCAGAATGCATATCTACTCATCAGCAATTCTTATTAAGTCATATCAGGAAGCTGACTGATGGTAAAAATGGATATAAGAAACAAATCATCACCAGTCCAACCTCAGTGAGAGTCATGTCACCCAGTGTTGTCATTGTTCTTGTTCCTTGACCTTAAAATGTCCCTAGCTTAATTATTAAGAGTGTGCCTTTCTGAACTTCAAATTGTTTCCTAAGATTTTCTGCATTAGAGTCAGTAGCAAAAACATCTTAACCTAAGAATTATGTTTTAAGAATGTTGGCAGTGTGGATGTTTGCTCCATTATCATTTATTTAGCTTTATTCCTAGATTTTATGTGTATCCAGTGTATGAAATATATTACAGCACTAAGAAGTTTTAAAAAGAAACTAAAAATTTCCCCATCCCTGTTAAAATTTATCTTAATGACATTGAGAGTAGCTGTTCAGTTTACATCTATGATTTTATTTACAAACTATTTTATACCATGCTGTTTATATTCACTTTATTGGAAACACCTTTCTTTATGTATAATCATAGTAACAATGGCTATCATTAGAAAGACTAAGAATAAGTGGACACAGTGCTTCATGCCTGTGATTTTAGTACTCTAAATAATAAAGCATAAACATTGTGAATGTTTGGCCAAATTAGATTACACAAGGAAGTCCAGACCTGGGGTGAGGAGGCATACAACAAGACTATGTATTAAAAATTCTCTAGCAGAGCAGTACCAAGCTATATTTCTAGCTACTCAAGAGACAAAATAAGGAGGATTGCAAATTTGAGGCCAGCCTGAGTTACATAGTGATTTCTAGGCCAGTCTGGGCAATTTAGTGAGGATTCATCTCCCAAAACAAACAAACAAACAAAACCCAAACAAACAAACAAAACAATGTTTAAAATAGTTAGTATAGAAAAAAATCACAAAGAAGATAGAACCTTCATATCTTGCAGCCATTAGTGCAAAATAGTACAACTACTTTATGAAACAGTTTAATGGACTAGACATGGTGTGACCCAATTCAACTCCTTGGGATCTACCCAAGAGAAATGAAATTATATATCAACACAAATTTTTACGCATGCTTTTTTCATGTTTTGTAAAGCTTAGAGCTAATCTAGATGTTTAAAAATTATTAGTGAGCAGGCTAACTGTAGAGATGCATGTCTTGAAACACTAGTTAGAATGAAAGAAAAAATCACATATGCTGCAATATGGTTAGACTATGAAACCATTATTTTAGTAGGAGGATGTAGTCGCTCAGGCTTTTAATCCCAGAAGTTGGCAGGGAGAGGCAGGGGGATTGTTACAAATTCAAAACCAGCATGAGAATACAGTTCCAGGTCAGCCCTAAATATAGATGTACCCTGTCTCATAAAGGAAAACAAAAAAAAAAAACCTAATACAAGCTATAAAGTTCTAAGCCCAAAATATCACGTGGTAAACATGACTCCACTTGTATAATTAATGTTGATGTATAGCTCCATGATATAGAAGTAGCGTGAATTACTTATCTAATTGTCAGATATTAAGTCATTGTGAGTCTTAACCAACTGTGGGTGTACATGTTTTAAAGCTATGAGTAAATATTGCCAAAGGGTCCTCCCAATTTGCTCAGACAAAACTCTCAGGCACAGAGATTTTTGGGACCAAGGACAACTTTTTCATGCATAACTAATTCTTCTCTTCCAGTACTGCTGCTCAGGGGAATACCCTTCCAGGCCCTGAAATGCAGGAATGGTTCAATATATACAAGTCAATAAATGTAATAAACCACATAAATGGACCTAAAATCACATGATTGTTAAAATAAATTAATAAAAAGCCTTTGAAAAAAAATTCAACATACCCTCATGATAAAAATCCTAGAGAATGTAGGATTAGAGGGTGTTATTGGTAAGCCCACCTTCTCACTAGTCACAGTAAATGTCCCCATGGTCCCAAGGGAGAGTTCTTGAGCTCGGAGCTACCCCTGTGCTGCCCTTGAGGATGGAGATATTCAGTTTTTTCACTGACCTTCGTTCTAGGACTTTTACCCTTGGGTGAGATTTCCTCTCTCCTCTGAGACAGTTCCTTTTTCGCTGCTGAGAAATCCCAGGCCTGGGTGAACTGCTCTCTGTAGCTCAGGGCACCAGCCCAAAGCATAACCCCCAGCCCATCACGTGAAGGAAAATCTGTGGTCTGGCCTGTCTAGAAGTCTCTCTGGTTATTAATAATACCCTTAGGACGCTGGTAGGGGTACTTGATAACCCTATTCTCACCCATGGGTTTGTCTTTGCCACCATGTCCCTACTTACTGGGATGTCTTGGTCTATCTCTACAAGGCCACTAAACTGGCACTTTAAAACAACTCTCTTGCTAGTGATCCATAGAGTAGGCTTCCCCCTACCCCATCTCTCATTCTCTCGCCATTTGCTCTGCTCCCAGTTTGGTTTGCCACATAAAAAGTAGGTCTAGCCCTGTGCCCTGTCAGGGATTCTGTCTGCTGAGATGTCACTTTCCTGTGCATGTGACCATCTGCCCTCTTGTTTGCACGCACTTGCCAGCGGGTGAGAGATCTCTCTTCTCTCTCCCTCTCCCTCCCCCACCTCTCCAGGACTCTGCTCCTGCACTTTGCCTGCCACAGCTGCTGGAAAATCTCCCTGCATGGGACGGCTGCCAGCACACTTTCATCTCCTGTCACCGACTTCTCCCACCTCAGCCCGGTGCCAGAGCTGCCACTGTTGCTGCCGCCGTTAACTCCGCCATCCCGCAGATCTCTCTCCCATCCCGAGTGTAGTTGCTGGGAGACAGAACGCTCCTTTGGGTGCTTCCCTTCCCTGCCCACGGCAGACTCCAACAGGCACGGCTCCGCCACTTGGAGGTGCTGCAGCTGCTGTTACTGTGGCTCCCAGCGCTCTTCAGGCTGCACATGCGTCCCAAGCTCCCAGCCCCGGCACAGGCCTGGTGCCTCAGTCACACATGCATGTGCACCTATCTCTCCTTCTGCAGACTGGCCGTTCCCAAGGCCTACCTGCCTGCTCAGTTCGTGTCACAGGCCTTAACCCACCTAGACACACTTTCTGTCACCACAATCTCATGCCACTGCTGCCAGCTCTCTTAATTAGTTACATTCTGGTCCACACCAACTTTAAGTCAAATGACTCTCTACTAATACAATATATATATATTGAATATATAGCATATATTGAATATATATTCAAGCTTATCATAGACAAAGACTCCCAGAGCCTAACAGCTTACCCCGCTAAGTCTCAGAAGATAATTGACACAGCTACAAGAGACTGCCTGGGTTGTGGTATGAAAACCACTGAGAAACACCGTGGACGATCTTGAGAGTCAAATGCCTCATATTGCCTAAAGGCAAGGTGGGTCATTTCTCATTTCACGATATCTTTTCCACAGAGAAAAAGGGCTCTTCGTAAAAAGCCCTCTGTCTTCTGGGCTTGAAAACAAGACTGACTCCACCCAAGTCGCCATGGAGACCACAGGGACTTGTGAACTGTTTGGACTATAGATGGACTCTGTCATGTTTTAAATTAGTATATGATCTTAGATAATTTATATAATTTATTCTTCCTCAGATTTCGGACTACATTGACAGCTAAGGTAACTGTAGCCTGACAGCTAGAAAACAAACCTAGCTCCTACCCCCTACCCCTAAAGTAAACCACCACTATATTTGCTCATTAATAAATTCATTAACTAGATAAGACTGCCAGATTTCTTATAGACTTCATGATAAATGATACGCAAGTACAGATATAAGCTTTCACAGATGTAACCTGTTACTTCCTTACCTAAACTCAGTTTCTAGCAACTCAGTCAGATGTAAGCTTTTACAAGTGTAATCCATTACTTCCTTACCTATACTCGGTTTCCATTGACTAAATGCTTCATATTTCCTCTTCTTGCTATGCCACTGTCCTAACGTAAAACATTTCCACTATATGATCCAACTGTATAATCACAAATCCAAATTTTAAGTTTTCTTTGATTGTCTTTTAACTAAACTTAAAAGTGTTTCTTATTGTGTATATTCAGTCTCCTAGACAAAAGGAAAAAGCCCTTGTTCCTTTTGCTCCACAAAAGACTCATCTTAAAGACTGTTCATGTTGTTAATTCATGTTGTTATCTTTTATAAACTTATAAGCTACAGGACACCCACTCAGTTCTACCTCTCTTAGACCAAATGGACTCCATTCAGATAAGTACATCTGCTAACCAATAGCCTAAAGTTCCCACTTACTACCTATTCCAGAGGGTGGAATTCCTCTGGGTTTCAAATGTACATCTAAGAAAAAAATTCTTTCTTCCAAACGTACTTAACCTTATTCTCTACTTAGTGTGTGTGTGTGTGTGTGTGTGTGTGTGTGTGTGTGTGTGTGTGTGTATGTTTCAGCATCTTGTCAAGTCCAGGCTCTTACTACAATCCAGGAAAGCTCCAGAGAAGTAACCTCTAGATGCTCCAATCTCCTCTCACAGAAGCAGATGCTTCTACTGGACTTGCTCCTTCTAATCTATCCACAAACAGTTCCACAGACCTGGGCAGCCAGGAAACAGCCAACACTCCTAAGACTGGACCAACATCCCCATACCCATTTTCCTAGGTTTCCTAGAGACATGTCACCCCAAAGTCAGCAGGAAGTAGCTAAAGATCACACCGACCCTATTCCTGCTCCACCATCACCTCTAATTTTTTTCCTTTTTAATTAAACCAAAATCGGGGAGATGTTAGCATTTTGCCTAAGCTCTGCCCCACAGTTTTCTGGCAATGGTCAGGTGTGCCTGACTCACTCTAAAAGGGGCTGCTTGCCCACTCCACTCTCTCTTGTTCTTGCCTTCTTGCTCCTGCTCTGTCCTCTTACCCTTACCTTACCTCTTACCCTTACCTCTGTACTCTTGCCCCTTACCCTTCTCTCCCCATTCCCCTCTCCCCTCTCTCTCCCCATGCTCATAGCCTCTACTTCTCTTCTCTTCTCTTCTCTTCTCTTCTCTTCTCTTCTCTTCTCTTCTCTTCTCTTCTCTTCTTCTCTCTCTCTCTCTCTCCCTCCCTCCCTCCCTTTCTCTGTCTCTACTACCCTCTCAACTCCCCTCCACCATGCTCTGAATAAACTCTATTCTATACTATACCACTGTGTGGCTGGTCCCTCAGGGGGAGGGGATGCCTCAGTATGGGCCCTTGGAGACACCCTCTTCCCTCATACCTGACTACACATCCACCAAAACATGTTCCTCCTCTCTTTATCTTTTTTTATAAACACAACAGAAGGAACATATCTAAACATAACAAAAGCTATATATGAGGAACCCATAGCCAACATCATCCTAAATGAAGAAAAGCTTGAAGCAACCCCACTGAAGTAAGGAATGCCACAGAGACATCTACTCTCTCCACCCCTTTTCAATATTGTAATCAAAATACTAGCTGGAGCAATAAGGCAAGAAAAGGAAATTAAAGTGATATAAATGAGAAGAGGAAATCAAATTAACCATATTTGCAGTTGACATGTTACTATATATTAGAAACCCCTCCAAAAACATCTACCAGAAACTTCTAGAAATGATAAGGAAATTTCAGCAATGTGGCAGAATACAGAGTCAACTTGCACAAATCAATAGCCTTCCTATACACCAGCAACACACAGAAAAAAGAGATAATGTATACATATTAATAATAGCTTAAGGAAAATAAAATATCTAGGAATAAACCTAACCAAGTGTCTTAGTCACTGTTATTCTGCTGTGAAGAGATACTATGGCCAAGGCTACTCTTCGAAAAAGGAAAGCAGAGTAGTATCCCATTGTGTAAATATACCACATCTTCTGAATCCATTCCTCCGTTGAGGGGCATCTGGGTTCTTTCCAGCTTCTGGCTATTATAAATAAGGCTGCTATGAACAATTCACATATCAATAGATTTCCAAGAAGATGGGAGGAGACCCCCCCTGGTCCTGGAAAGACTGGATGTAGGGGAACGCCAGGACAGAGTAACGAGAGGGGGTTGAATGGGGAAAAGAGGGAGGGAAGGGGGCTTATGCGACTTTCGGGGAGGGAGGAAACGGGAAAGGGGAAATCATTGGAAATGTAAATAAAAAAAAATATAGAACCCCCCCCCCCAAAAAAAAGAAAAGGAAAGCATTTAATTTTGGGCTTGTCTTTAGTTTTAGAAGTTTAATCCATTTTCAAGGCGTGGAGCATGGTGGCATGCAGGCAGACACTGGAGCAGTAGCTGAGAGTTACATCCTCTGCCTACATCTGTAGGGGCCTGAACCTGGCAGGCATGGGCTTTCGAAACCTCAAAGCCCACCCCAGGTGACACTTCCCCCAACAAGGCCACACCTCTTAATCTTTCTAATCCTATTAAAGGGTTCTACTCCCTTGTGACTAAGTATTCAAATATATGAGCCCATGGGGGGCATTCTTATGCGAAGCACCACAACAAGGAAGTGAAGGACTTCTACACTGTATACTTTAAAGTTCTGAGGAAAAAGAGAAAGGCACTAGAAAATCAAAAGACATGTCATGTTTACGGATTGGTAGAATTATTATTGTGACAAGGATCACTTTATAAAAAACAAGTTACTGATTCAATGCTGTCCCAATCAAAATTCTTATTTAAGTCTATATAAAATAGAAAAATCTATCTTAAAACTCATATGAAAGCACAAAATTCCTTAGATAGCCAAAATAATCCTAAGAGAAGAGGAGGGGGGCTGATTTGTGATGTAAAGTGAATAAATAAATTAATTCATGAAAAAAGACAGTTTATGCAAAAAAAAAGTCAAATAAAAATTTAAAGGAAAAAGAAAAAAAAAAAAAGAACCGTTCTGGAGAATTTACAATTCTAGATCTTAAGTTATATTACAGTCATGGTAATAAAGACAATGTGGTTCTGGCACAGAAACAGGCATTTGTACCAATGGAACAAAATTAAAAACTGAAATATAAGTACACCTAACTTCAGCCACTTAAAATTTGACAAAAATGCCCAAAAACTTAAACTGGAAAAAAGAAAGTATCTTCAATAAATGGTTCTGGAAAAGCTAGATGTCCACATGAAGAACAATGAAAGTAGGCCCATATTTATTATCTTACACAAAAACTAACTCCAAAATGGATCAAAGAAACAAACCTGAAACCTAAAATCTGAAACCCTGGAACTGCTAGAAGAAAACACAGGCAGTAGCCTCCATGATATCTGTGTAGGAAAGGACTTTCTGAATAGGACTGCATTTGCCTAATAATTAAGGCCAACAATTGACCTTGTAAAACTAAGAAGCTTCTTCATTGCTAAAGAAAAAAGCAACTGAATAATGAGGAACTTCACAGAATGGGAGAGAATCTTTTCTAGCTGTAGATCTGGTTGAAGATTCATATCCAAATGTTTAAAGGCCTCAAAACAAAAGAGCCAGGAAAACAAATGACGCAATTAAAAGATGGGCTGTGGATCTGAACAGAGTATTCTCAAATGAAGAAACCATAAAGGCCAAGAAATAATTTTTTAAAAGTGTTCATCATCCTTAGCAATTAGAGATATGCAAATTAAAACTATTTTGATATTTCATCTTACCCAGAGGGTTTGAGATCGAGAAAGCAAATGAAAACAAATGCTGGAGGTGCTTTGGGGGAGGGGGTAGAGAAGGGGAACACTCACTCTCTGTTGGTGAGACTGAAAACCCGTGTAGCTACTGTTGAAATCAGTATGAATTCTAAAAGGCTACAAGTAAGTCTACCACGTGGTACCGCTTCTTGGCATATGTCCAAAGGGCTTGACACCCTACAAGATACTTGCTCAGCCATGTTCATTGCTGCTCTATTCACAATAAGTAGGAAATGGTAACAACCTCAATGCCCTTCAACTGGCAAATACATAATGAAATGTGCTACATATCTCTAATTAATTACTAATCTCATTCCAAGAGTGTTGATGTCACCTCTGCTAGCACCTGCCTACATGGCAGTGACTTTTCTAACAGGTCCTCACCTCCAGTGACAGGTGTTAAAAACCATGCCTTAAAGAGGAAGAGTAAAGAAAGGGATGACAGGTTTGAACCAGCCAAGTGGGTCTTGAGCATGAGCAGGCCAGCCTGCTAGTAAAAATACCTCACCCTGAAAAAACTCTGTAAGAAGTCACATGACACAAAGACCCAAGCACTTGGCATGGTTAGCCCCTTCAATGGCATCACAGCACTCATAAACTAATGACTGAAAATGGGAAGAGTGCAGTAAGAATTGGAATTTGATGACACAATGGAATTCTTAGAACAGTGAAGCGTTAAGAGCTCACAGGTCAGCGTGAAGGTAGTAATGAGACTCCAAGGACATTCGAAGAGAGCTGAGTCCTCATTGGTCCTCCTGGTCCAGCTAGAGGCACACTCTGCTACATCACTGGTCACTGGCTCTTATGAGGACAGCGTCGCTGGTTAGTAGATTCATCTTTGTTGTACACTCTGATGAATGTGACTAAATACACATATCGCCATTTACCACTTACCTTTCTCAGTGTACAGTTCCATGGCTATGACTACATTCACAGTGATATGGAACTGTTACCACTGCCCATCTTCTCTAATTGAAACGCTGTTCTCATTGAATGCCCTCTCCTGCTTCTCCATGGTTTCCAGTAACCACCATTCTGCTGTCTTGGCAGAGTTGACTTGATCAGGAACCTCCTTAGTGGAATTACATGGTATTTGACCTTTTCTGACCAGTGTATTTCACTTGTCCTCAGGCTTCCTCTATGTATACCCACGTGAGAAATTTTCTCCTTACCACATCTATAACTGGGAATAATATTCTATCACCTGTACAGTTAGCTCCCAGTTTAACATGGTGGTATAGTTTGGAAGTGGCCTGTCCCTGCAAAGAGCTCTTGTATTAAAGCATTGGTCCCTAGTTATTGGTGCTAGTATGTTTGAGAAGGAAGTAGATCTCAGGGCATATGCCTTTGGAGATATTACCTCCTCATCCATGCTCTTTTCTCTGTCTCTGGATTCTGATCACTATGGCTTGCATTGTCTTTCTCACTTGACCCCACCATAGTCATGGTCTGACCCACTGCCTATTCTGAATCCAAACAGCCAAGGACTATGGATTCAAATCTTTGAAACCAAACCAAAGTTAGTAATTTTGAATCCCATTAAGTCATTCTTTGGGATATTTTGCCAATAGCCATAGAAGCTAGCCAATAAAGAAGCTTTAAATTGTTGGGGTTCAAGCTTTGTTGTTTTGTTGAAAAACAACATTATGTGAAAGAGTTAATATATTCAGTAGAAACCACACTTGAATTTTGAATGTAGATCTTTAACTGTTCTACTATTGTCCCAACAAGTGATGTTCTACTCTGGACTACATGCTCAAGCTGCTGTTTCTGGCTTCAAAGCTCAGACCCACTTCCAGAAAGAAAATATGTTACTGGATTCAAAATTCACCCAAGATTACATTATTTGCTTTTTTGTTGTTACCGTTTATGCTACCATGTTCTAAGGATCCCCATAGGTTCTTCTAGTCCCATTTACATACAGTGAAGGACTTTCTTTGGCTTCCTTGTGATTTACCTAACCTCCATCATTCCTCTTTTCGGAGTGGCCTTTTGATCCCTGGAACTTTTGGTTCTTTTAGAGGTTTTAGAAGTAAGACCAAGCCCGAGACAAAGTGTTGGTTTGTTGAATCTTCTGATGCCAGTTCAGCACAGAATGAACTCTCCAATAGGAAGTTTTCCCCCAGGAATAGTCTGCACTTCTTCCCTCACCTGCCCCTGGATGTCAGAGGCAGCCCTGTGAATCTAATTTAAGCATTTGTGTTCATTTCCTTCTAAATACTGTTACCATAGTTGCACCATAGTTGCCAGGTACAGAAAAGCAAAGGAAAAGGGAACAGGGCTTGAAATCCAGTCTGGGATCCAGGATGATGCCAGCCTGATCTACACAATGAGTCCACTGTTAGACCAAACAAGCAAAGCACAGCAAAAAGAGCTTCTTCCAGGCGACTTGGTATATCAGGGCCAGCCTGGGCACCATTCAAGACCTGTCTCAGAACACAAATGTAAAGGGTGTTGGGAAATAGTTCAGTTGTAGAGTGCTTATCTAATATGCGTGGTGTCCTAGCTTCAGTCTCCACTATTGGGGAACAGATCTTGATTACTATTACTATGGTGAAACACCATGACCAAAAACAACTGTTGGAGAAACAGGCTCATTTGGCTTATACTTGCACACTGTAGTCTATAGTCAAAGAAAGTCAGGATAAGCATTCAAGTAGGGCAGGAACCTGGAGGCAGAAGCTGATACAGAGGCCTTGGAAGAGTGCTGCTTATTGGCTTGCTCATCATGGCTTGTTCAACCTCTTTTCTTATAGAACCCAGGGCCACCCACCCAAGGATGTTATCATCCACAATGGGCTGAGCCCTCCCACAACAATCAGTAAGAAAATGCCCTTACAGGCTTGCCTATAGCCTGATACCATGAAGACATTTTCTAAATTGAAGTTCCTTCTTCTAAGATGACTTTAGCTTGTTTCAAGTTGACATAGAACTATCCTATCCAGAACACCAAATATAAGTACATAGCCATAATCCTAACATAAGGGAATCCGAGGCACATTAATTTCTTTGAGTTTGAGATCAATCTAGACTACGTATTGATTTTGAAAAAATCCTGACCTACACCATGTAACCCAGTCCCAGAAAAACAAAAGCACAAAGCAAACAATATAAAACAATCCAAATGTGGTGGAGTTTTAGCCTAAAACAAAAAGTTTTAAATAAAATTGCCCTTAATCCCAATCCCAGGATTCAGCTGCTCCTTGTTTTTTGTTTGTTTGTTTTTTACATCTACATAGCATATCTCATGATAGACAAAATTTAAAAACCTAGAAATTATACTACATGTCTTAGCTTCTCTTACTATTGCAATGAGAAAATAATGCCTCAAGAGCAACATATTTAGAAATATAGTTATTCAGAGTCAAGGTCCATCATTGTGGGGAAGCCAAGAGGACAGGAACTTGAAACAATCACATTATGTCCCCATTCAATGAATACTTGCATTCATACTAGCATTCAGATAGCATTCTCTACTCTGATACAGTTCAGAATTCAATCCTAAGAACTGATGACATCCACAATGGATTGGTCATCCAATTTAATTAAGATAACAATACAATCCTTTACAGACATGCCCATAAGCAACCTAATTAACACAAATCAATATACTTCCTCACAGAGACTCCCTTTCCAGTTGGGTGATTCTAGATTGGTTAAGTGGACATCAAACTAACCATTATAATAAGCATGTACTTACTCTTTTCTCTGTATTTTACACTCGCCTACAGATGAACATTATCTTCCCAAATCCCAGCTCTGCTCCTAGATTGTCTTACATTTGACATGTGTTAGATAGTCCAGTGAACAGGCTGCTTCTAGAAAAAGTATACTAAGTATTAAGTTAATTGGAACAAAAGTTAATAATCTATTAATTGGCAGTTTTAAAATCATTCATAATTTATTAGTATGGCTATATTTTTTTAAGATAGCCAATGTACTGAGATATGAACAAGATGGATTCTTCTTGTCTTGCTACTGGAAATATAAAATGGTGCAACCACTTGGTGAAAAAGTTTAGTAAATTCTAAAGTAGGAACTAGACACCATGTCATTTCTTTAGCTCATCTCTTACAAGATAGACTCAAGAAAACATGATTGTCTATTATCACAAAGTTTTATATATATATGCTCATGTATATTGCATTATTCATGATAGGTAAAACATGGAGCTAATCCAGATGTCCAAACCTGATGAGTAGGAAGAGAAAGCCTATTTCATCTATACTCTGAAAAAAATAGTGTGAAAAATTAAAGGCCAGCCTGAGGACATAGTTCCAGGCCAGCCAAAAAAAAAAAAAAAAAAAAAAAAAAAACCTAAGTGAAAGGCACTGAGCCCCCAAAATTATAATTTGAATGCATGACCCCCACTTGCATCTATAATGTTGGGATACATCTTTGTGGAGTGGTTATAGCATAAATTATGCAACTGTCAGACCATAAGTGGTATCTCATTTTCAGTATGAAGAATAGTGTTGTGGTGACCATACTATTTTCTAAATATTTGTGGCCAGTATTAGAGGGTGTGTTGATTATCTCCCTGCCAGTAAATATTTTCATTCTCTTAATTTGCTCAGAGCACACTTTCTCAGCATAACCTTTCTTTCCTGGTACTGTTTCCTGAAGTGGAAACTTAAGGGTTCTTTGGAAAGTCAGTTGTGTTGAATGGTGATTTGCTAAAGCAAACACAAGGAGTGTTTTCCTGAAGCAGACACAGGAGAAAGGATATTCTGCTAAAGTAAGCACATGAAAGCACATGTGATGAAGGATTATTTACTAGCAACATGCATGTATTGGTTCACCTTACATTGCATAACTGAGCTCCATTTGTTGGGACTCCATAGAGAGAAAGGCACTAAAAACTTCTGGTGGTGTGCTGCCATTTCTTGCTGCTTCCGCAGACTTGTGCTGATTGGCAGAGGGATGTCAGCTAAGACAGACACATGTGCTGAGGCAAGATCCATGGAGAACACGTGATGTTTGGAGGGAGTATAAAAAGAACTCAATGGACAGTGAAGGAGATTGAGCTAGGTTTGCTTTAAAAACTAGCTGTGCAATGGTTGTTGGTCTCGAATCTTCGCTGATTTTCACTTCACTGAGAGGCATAGCTAAGAACTTTTCCTGATGTCCCTCCTGTTGACTTGTGCCAAGGCTGAGGCCTGGCTGTCTCTGCTAGGTAGTGCCATGGCTGCTGATTCATGTTTGCTCTCCCAACTCTACCCAACTGGACTGTTGGTGTATCTGTGAAGTGTTTGTGAGTGGATGGAGCTTGCTGCTGCTGACCTGTGAACTGAACTGTCGATTTCCAGACAACATTCATGGGAGTTGCTCCAAAGAAGCATTTCTAAACAGGTCCACTCCCCCATATCCTTTCTTTTCCACTTCTTCTGGTGGATGGTGGGCTAAAAGGAATGTTAAAGTGTTTGAGAACCATCATTAAAAATAAGTGTTGAAAAAAATTAAAGTTACAGTTTCCCCGGGGGGCACGTCCCAGGTCTGAAGAGCTCATCCTCATGTTGTCCTGTACTTTTTTGCAGTTTCCCAGTGTTCACTGTAACCATGATGTGACTCATAAAAGATAGCAATCTCCAGATAAAAGGGTTTGCTGCAGCCATCCTAGCATACATTCTCTTCAGTGTCTCCATGGGTCTTCCTCAGTGATGAGTATGGTATTTTCAAGAATCCATGAACTCCAAGCCCAGCATTGCTTTAGTTGGAATATGGAGAACATGCATCTACTACTATAACAACTTCTCCAGTAATATCCAAGTGTATCACCATGACTCCTTCATTTCTTTGAATATTCATGTTGTTCAATACTTGATACTGGGCTCAAGCTTCTCTGGCCATTGATGTAGCCAAGGATCTCTTACTTTTATTAAGTGGGCATGTGTTTCTCCTCTTTTTCCTTGGGAACACATTCATCTTGGAAGACTTGACTGTTTCAATGGTGATCTGAGACCATGTTTCCCACAAAGTTAGCGTGCTTGTTTTAACACCTATCCTTGAAATTACACCTCAATTCGTTGATGTCCTTGGTCACCTATTGGCCTTGTTATATTAGACTTGCATCCATAGGATAGTCAGAGCTATAGCAGAAGGGACACTATGCATTTTCTAAGTGTGAAGGTATTCCTTTTTCACAGACATGCTGCCACTTTAACACCAAAAAGGCTGACCATTTCCTTCTCACCTCTTTTTTATTTGATTTTTTTTAAAGAGACAGATTCTCACTATGGTACCCAGGTTGCCTTTGGTCTTGTGATCCTTCTGCCTCAGGCTCTCAAGTGCTGGGATTATATAGGTCTGCACCAGCATAATTAGCAATAATCTTTTAATATACTCAAAAATCCAATGTTCAAATTTTATTGGATGAGACATACATTTTTCATATGAACACTTACATATTAGAAGCATTTGAAGAAATAAAAATAAAAATAATTAATGACAAAACCTCCCTACAAAGGTAGATTGCTTCAACTGACAATACTCCGTGATATATAGACAGTGAATAGTAGAAACTCCTATGTTCTGCATTGCAAGAGTAACTAGGCATTATAAGATCGGCAGAAGTCCAAACCAGATGGAGTCCCAGTGTTGAGAGGGGGGAAGAGGTTCTTATCCCTAACCATGACTTTCACTTGCAAAGGAAAAATTCATTTTCCCCAATAGAGTGGATGTAATATGAATCGCCACAGTGATAGAATTCATCACTGGGATTGTGAGTCAAACAACCCTTTTCATCCTTAAGTTCCTATTATCAGAGTATTTTATCACCCCAAACAGGGAATGAACTAAGACAGAATTTGCCTTCAGGAAGTGAGGTTGTTGTGGGGACAAACCTGACCAGGTAGACCTTATACTTTTTGGTTTATTGATTTGTTTTCTCTCTGTGTGTGTCTCTCTGTGCCTCTGTCTCTGTCTCTGTCTCTCTCTCTCTCTCTCTCTCTCAGTGTGTGAGTGCATAGGGTGCTGCTAGAGCAGCCTTGGATAGTATGATCACTTGATAAGGTAAAGCAGGGAGCCATTAGGGTTAGAGAGGGGTTTGAGCACATAGCCTTTGCCTGTAAATAAGATCTGTGGTGAGACTCCTAGAAAATGCCAGGTATGTATCTGGGAAATGAGAGATATCTGAAGCAGTTGTTAATTGTGCAGAAATCTTGCTTCTCTGCTAGCAAAGGCTTCAACTAGTTTCTTGCGTTAGGAATGGCTCTCCCTTCTCATGTTCTCATAATAGTTCCTATCTTCCTATCATGCCTCAATAGCAACATGGAGGGAACCATAAGGAAAGATTGACCAAGCATGCTCACTGAGATCTCTCTAAGTAAAGCCATGAGTGTGCAGAGCACAGCATTTTTAAAGGCAGAAACCAGAATCTGGCAATTTGTTTGGCACCTGTGTGTGGAGCTTTGAAGAAGGAAGCAGTTTGAAGCAAGTCATTTTAACAGAAGCTTAGATAAGCTGTTATTTGGGGGAGGGGATCTATACAAAGAGGAAGTTTTAACAGAAACTAAGATAAGTTAACTAGGGCATCCTGACCATGGGGCTTCTTGAGTAGAGTTGGATACTTTTCCATGGTATTCTCCATCAAGGAGATGAAAATCCAGTTAAACTTGAAATGACATTATCAAGAATATAAGATGGAGGAACCTCTACACTGTCTTGCCTCATCACATTAGCTCTCAACTACTTCTCCAGCACAATGTCTACCTGCATGGTGCCATGCTTTCCACCATGATGATAATCAACTAAATCCCCAAAACTGTAAGTAAGTCGCAATTAAATTTGAGAGTTGCTTTGTTCATGGTGTCTCTTTACAGCATAGAACACTGACTAGGACAGATCCAAAACCTCTTTCTGATATCAGCAGGCACCAGGCATTCATAAGGTAAACAAGATGTAGGCAAAACCTTTACACTGATGAAATAAAGATAAATAATTCTTAAAACTTTTACAAAGTAATTTTAATCCTAAGGAAACTCAGGTGGACTCTGTACAGGAATTCTTTGGGACAGTCAGAAATAGTGCATTTGTTTAGATTGCAATCTGGAATAATTATGCTTTTCATGTGGAACAAAGATGTGGGAAAAGGAATAAAGAGGCAAGGCTGTTCCCCAAAGGTAAGTGACTCTATGTCTGGGAGTATCAGAGAACTCCAGCCTATGTGTTAATTTCCTAGATAGATACCATCTCGAGTTACTAGAAAGTACTAGAAAGGTGTTAATGTCCCATCAATGTGTGGTAATTTGTTTAATTTTGTGTTTTTGTTGGATTGCTCAGCAGTGTTTCTTATTACATGGGACCATCTAGTATATGAGCTCAGTCTCTGCTGATTGTCAGGATCCCTAGGATTGATGAGGGGTGGATCAACAGTACAACATATGTGCAGTCCTTTGCTGAGCTAAGACTGTCATTCTGTCTTCTGTGTGTCTAGATACACAACACATCCCTAAGGTGCAGAAGAGGAGAGACCTTTCTGTAGTGAGAAATTTGATTTCTTAAAAAACCCAGAAATATTATAAGAATATGTTTTGTTTTAATCCTAGGTGTGGGATAAGGGGTTGCGTCACTGTCCACAGCAGCTGACTATGATTTGCCTTGCTCTAGTAGGGGAGTGATTTTGCCAGCTGCAGATCATTCCTGTGATTTTGTGATGCTTGGTGTGCTTGGGCCCTGAGAGGTGGGGTGGGCTGTAGTTTGGTTGCTGTGGGTTTTTGTTGGTCACAATTTTTCTTAAGTAGTCATGTGAAAAGAAGGAAGAAAAAGAAAAAAATTAGATATCAATATGGCAAAGATCAAACTTGCCCCAAGGAACTCAATGTCCCTAATCAGCAAGAAGTAGTCTAATGATAACCTCATCCCCTTTCCTTTCTATCCTTTTTTTTCTCTCTTTAGTGTTGGGGAATTGAAAGGGTAGAAAAAAAGGAGGAGAAGGGTAGAAGAAAGAACTCACAAAGAAGCTAACACTGGCTACACACTGGTGTTCAGCCAGGCATGAGCTGTTTTGTCTTTTTTATTTTAATTTATTTACATTTCAAGTGTTATCCCCTTATCTGGTTTCCTCCCTCTCCAGGGAATCCCCTTTCCTATCCCCACTCCCCTTGCTTCTATGAGGGTGTTCCTCCACCCACCCACCCACTCCCACCTCCCCACCCTCGATTCCCCTACATTGGGGCATTTATCAAACCTTCATAGGACCAAGGACCTCTCCTCCCATTGATCTCTGACAAGGCTGTCCTCTGCTACATATGCAGCCAGAGCCATGTGTACTCCTTGGTTGGTGGCTTAGTCCCTGGGAATTCTGGGGGGTCTGGTTGGTTGATATTGTTGTTCTTCCCATGGGGTTGCAAATCCCTTCAGCTCCCTCCATTGGGGACCCTGCACTCAGTGCACTGGTTGGCTGTAAGCATCCAATTCTGTATTTGTAAGTCTTTGGCAGAGCCTCTTAGGAGACAGTTGTATGAGACTCCTTTCAGCAAAGCATTTCTTAACATCCACAATAGTGTTAGAGTTTGGTGACTGTAGTTTTGGATGAATCCACAGGTAGTACAGTCTCTGGATGGCCTTTCCTTCAGTCTCTGCTTTGCACTTTGTCTTGCACATTACAGTCACTTGAGTTTTGACAAAGGAGATAAAAGCATCAAGTGGAAAAAAGACAGCATTTTCAACAAATGGTGCTGGTTCAACTGGCAATCAACTTGTAGAAGAATACAAATTGATCCATTCTTATCTCCCTGTACAAAACTCAAGTCCAAGTGGATCACAGACCTCCACATAAAGCCAGATACACTGAATCTAAGAGAAGAGAAAGTGGGGAAAATTCTAGAACACATGGGCACATGGGAAAAGTTCCTGACCAGAACACCAATGGCTTATGCTCTAAGATCAAGAATCGATGAATGGGACCGCATAAAATTGCAAAGCTTCTGTAAGGCAAAGGACACTGTCAATAGGACAAAAGGGCAACCAACAGACTGGGCAAAGATCTTTACCAATCCTACATCCGATAGAGGGCTAATAGCCAATATATACAAAGAACTCAAGAAGTTAGACTCCAGAGAACCAAATAACCCTATTAAAAATGGGATATAGAGCTAAACAAAGCATTCTAAACTGAGGTATACCGGATGACTGAGAAGCACCGAAAGAAATGTTCAACATCCTTAATCATCAGGGAAATGAGAATCAAAACATCCCTGAGATTCTACCTCACACCAGTCAGAATGGCTAAGATCAAAAACTCAAGGGACAGCAGATTCTGAAAAGGATGTGGAGAAAGAAGAACACTCTTTCACTGTTGGTGGGATTGCAAACTGGTATAACCACTGTGGAAATCAGTTTGGCAGCTCCTCAGAAAATTGGACATAGTACTACCTGAGGAAACAGCTATACCACTCCTGGGCATATACCCAAAAGATGCTCCAACGTATAACAAGGACACATGTTCCACTATTTTCATAGCAGCCTTATTTATAATAGCTGGAAGCTAGAAAGAACCCAGATGACACTCAACAGAAGAATGGATACAGAAAATGTGGTACATTTATGTTGGACATAACCCTGTGGCCATCGTTCTGGCTGGACTCCACCCCTACAGCCAGGTTTTCCCTGCCCCACAGTTACCTGGCAACAGTCGGGTAACCTGGCCCACTATAAAAGGGAATGCCAGGCACCTCCTAGCTCTCTTCCTTTTTCTGTCTTGCCCTTATGCTCTCTCTTTTCTCTTGCCCCTTTGTTTCCCCTCCCTTCCCATTCTTCTAGCCTCTTTCCACATGGTCATGGCCAGCTCTCACCTCTCTATCTTTTCTTTCTCTCTTTACTTCTCTCTTTTTCTTTTCCTACTTCTCTATAATAAAGCTTTGAAACCATGGGCTGCCTCTTCTTATCAAAACCTGCCATGTAGGAGCAATGGAACAGGTCTCAGCATCTCCAGCCATCCGAAAGAACCAAAGACTCTTTCGCCCAGCCAGGCTTCCTCTACAGGTACAGGGGACCTGTGACAAAATGGCCCCATATTCTGGGCAAGGACCGCCCCCCCTAGCCGGGTAGTCTCCCTTCCATAGGTACACAGGCCCTCACCATTCCTACATGGATATGCTGATCTGCCCGTTTCCCCTACACATTTACCCGACGGATAACTACTCAGCTATTAAAAACAATGAATTCATGAAACTCTTAGGCAAATGGATGGAGCTAGAAAATATCATCCTGAGTGAGGTAACCCAATTACAAAAGAAGACACATGGTATGACTCACTGATAACTGGATGTTAGCCTAAAAGCTTCAAATACCTAAGATACAATTCACAGACCACATGAAGCTCAAGACGAAGGAAGACAAAAGTGTGGGTGCTTCAGTCTTTCTTAGAAAGGGGAACAAAATACTCATGGGAGCAAATATGGAGATAAAGTGCAGAGCAGACTGATGGTAACTTATTAATGTGCGAGAAATATGAATGATTTCATAGTGGTTAAAAACCACCTGTGAAATGAACACCCCATGTGTTAAGTGCATTCAATTACAATTGTTAAATAACTCCTGTACACATTGAAACACATGCAAAATAAAGTTTTTTTCCTTTGTCACAGGTTAAACAATATTTTCCAGCCAAGTAACACACTTGGTTAAAAGTGTGTTCTTGTCAGTTCTGGTGGTGAGTGCCTTTAATCCCAGTACTTGGGAAGCTGATGCAGTGGATCTCCATGAGTTCTGAGGTTGGCTTGGTCTACATAGTAAATTCTTGGCCAGTCAGTGCTATATTCTGAGATCCTATCAAAACAAAACAAAGCAAAGCAAAACAAAACAAAACAAAAAAAATGTGTTTATTTATTATTGGTTTCCTGAACCAAACAGAACATTTTGAAGTTACCTTTCTTGAAACATTATTTTGTGTATGTGATCCTTTATCATAGTTGGTGGGGTTTACCTCCCTGCTATTACCATAACACACAGGGGCATGTAAGACTCCTTCTTGTACGTATTGGTTACCGTTCTATTATTGTGATAAAACACCACAACCAAAAGCAACTTGGGGACAGGTTATTTTATCTTACACTTGTACTCCATTATCTAGGGAAGTCAGGGCTTGAACTCAAGGAAGGACCCTGGAGTCAGAAACTAATGCAATCCCCATGGAGGAGTGTTTACTGACTTGATCCTGCTCATGGCTTGCTTAGCCTTCTTTCTTACACAACTCAGGGCCACCAGCCCAAGGGCAGCATAACCCCTCCTCCATGAGCTGGAACCTTCCCTTCAATCACTAACCAATAAAATCATTAATAGGCTTGCCTACAGGTCAATCTGATTGAAGTATTTTCTCAGTTGAGGTTTCTTCTTCTCAGATGATCCTAGCTTGTGTCAAGATTATACAAAAACAAGCGAGCACACTGGTTTGTCAAAGGCCCTGGGGACTAACTGTAACCTACATTTGAAACAGGATTTCAAAGTTTTGTGATGCAAGATATTTCCTATCCATTCACATTGAGGCAGTGAGAGGCTAGTGATTGGAGGGGAGAGAGAAGGAGGAGCTGAGAGAAGGAGGGGCTGAGAGAGAGGGAACCTGGGAACTGCACCAGGGAGCAGAGGAGGAGACTCACAGATCCAGATGGTGTCAGATGTGTTTCTGGTGTGCTGAGAGGTTAGAAATATTGGGATAAAACTTTATCATTGTAAATTGGCATTATGTAATTGGGAGTTTCATATACATAAATATATTTAGTTAGCTATTTAAGTTTAAGAGTCATGCTTTGCCGGATACTTGGAAGGGGTGGGTGATGGCAGAAGAGACCTGCTGGGACTTGGAGCAGAGGGATGGCGGGGTGGTATTATTTATTAACCTTTTACCACTATAGTTCTATGCCTTTCTAATCAATTAAAATGGAAGATGCTAAATAGAGTCTTACCCATTAGGAAAACATTGGCATCTTACTAATTTCCAGTTGACAAAACTGAAACTGGGAAAAAGCACGTGAAAGTCATGTGTTTCATTTGTTTGCGTATTTTAATAAGAAGGGTCTCATGTAGCCTAGTTTCACATCACTCTTCCTGTGTAGCCAAACTTGGTCTTAATCTGATCTTCCTGTTCCCACCTCCTGAGTGCTGGGATCACCAATGTGCACTAGCACACCTTCTTTATGGCTGCATACAGCTGATAAAAGGCTTGTTTCTTGGATATATAAAGAACTACCGAAACCCAGTTGGGAAAACAAACAGCTCAGTTTAAAAAGTAGACAGAGGACTTTATGAGATACTTTGCCAAAAAGGATATATATATATGTTCATGGAAGTGCATAAAAAAGTTCAACCTCCAATGGCTTGGTTATGACCTACTTTTTTTGTGGTTCTACTCTTTTTTTTTAATTTAAATTTTTAAATTTTTGAATTTTTTGTTTCTTACATTCTCTACTTACTGGTCACATTTTTATTGTGTGAGATTTGACCCCCATCCCCTCTGCCACTTTCTTCCAATATTCTGTGGGTTTTTTTTTCACTTTTTGTGCTCTCTCTCTCTCTCTCTCTCTCTCTCTCTCTCTCTCTCTGTGTGTGTGTGTGTGTAGGACTGTCTCCTGAAGCATGGGTAGCCTCTCAAGAACCACATCCCTGAAGAGCATTGACTCTTTCCCAGTGGTCATCAGTTACCAATGTCAAATTTCATGACTTCCTCTGCTATCTATGGTGGGATTTTGTCTGTCTTGACTTTGTGGGTTCAGTCACAATCACTCTGCATTTGTGTGTATGGCCCTATGATATATGGCAAATAATGTGTCCATGCAGCTGTCTATATCTTCTGGCTCTTACAGTTACCTTCCCTTTCATCTGTGACCAGTCCCAAGTATTATATCCCTAGTAATACAGGCATCTTAAAGCTGAGCATTCCATAGTATCTTATCCTCTATACACTGGCCAGTTTTGGATCTCTGTATTAGTCACTATCTGCAGCATAAAAGAAGCATCTCTGGTGAACATTGGAAGATCCTATAAGCTGCTGGTCTTTGAAGGCCAAATAATCCAGGCTTTCCAGCTTCTTCCCAAGCTTCTGGTAAGTTCTCTGGAGGTCAGATTTGTTGGAAACATTTTTGAGAGACTCAAATGTTCTTTGGAACTGGAATTGCTCTACACTGGGGCATTGAACCTTCACAGTACCAATGGACTCTCCTGTCACTGATGCCTGAAAAGGCCATTCTCTGCTACATTTGTAGCTGGAGTCATGGGTCCCTCCATGTGTACTCTTTGGTGGGTGGTTTAGTCCCTGGGAGCTCTGGGGAGTACTGGTTGGTACATATTATTGTTCCACCTACAAGACTGCAAACCTCTTCGGCTCCTTGGGTCCTTTCTCTAGAGGCTCCATTGGAGACCCTAGGCTCAGTCTACTGGTTGGCTGTGAGCCATGAGTATTTTGATCGACCTTCTAATAATGATCAAAGTATCCACACCTTGGTCTTCCTTCTTGTTGAGCTTCATGTGGTCTGTGAATTGTATCTTGGGTATTCTGAACTTTTAGGCTAATATCCACTTATCAGCAAGTACATACCATGTGTGTTCTATTGTGATTGGGTTACCTCACTAAGGATGATATTTTCTAGCTCCATCCATTTGTCTAAGAATTTCATGAATTCATTGTTTTTAATAGCTGAGTAGTACTACATTGTGTAAATATACCACATTTTCTATATTCATTCCTCTGTTGAGGGACATCTGGGTTCTTTTCAGCTTCTGGCTATTATAAATAAGGGTGCTATGAACATAGTAGAGCATGTGTTCTTATTACATATTAGAGCGTCTTCTGGGTATATGCCCAAGAGTGGTATAGCTGGGTCCTCCAGTAGTAATAACTTCAATTTTCTGAGGAACTGGCAAACTGATTTCCAGAGTGGTTTTGCCAGCTTGCAATCCCACCAGCAGTGGAGGAGTGTTCCTCTTTCTCCACATCCTTGCCAGCATCTGCTGTCCCCTGAGTTTTTGATCTTAGCCATTCTGACTGGTGTGAGGTGAAATCTCAGGGTTGTTTTGATTTGCATTTCCCTGATGACTAAGTATGTTGAACATTTCTTTAGGTGCTTCTCAGCCATTCAATATTCCTTAGGTGAAAATTCTTTGTTTAGCTCTTTACCCCATTTTTAATAGGGTTATTTGGTTCTCTGGAGTCTAACTTTTTGAGTTCTTTGTATATATTGGATAGTAGCCCTGTGTTGGATGTAGGGTTGGTAAAGGTCTTTTCCCAATTTGTTGGTTGCCGTTTTGTCCTATTGACTTTGTCCTTTGCCTTACAGAAACTTTGTAATTTTATGAGGTCCTATTTGTCAATTCTTTATCTTAGAGCATAAGCAATTGGTGTTCTGTTCAGAAAAGTTTCCCCTGAGCCAGTGTGCTCCAGGTTCTTCCCCACTTCCAATTGTATTAGATTCAGTGTATCTGGGTTTATATGGAGATCCTTGATCCACTTGGACTTGAACTTAGTACAAGAAGATAAGAATGGATCAATTTGCATTCTTCTGCATGCTAGCTGCCAGTTGAAACAGCACCATTTGTTGAAAAGGCTATCTTTTTTCCACTGGATGATGTCAGCTCCTTTGTCAAAGATCAAGTGACCATGGGAATGTGGGTTCATTTCTGGGTCTTCAATTCTATTCCATTGATCTACTTGCCTGTCCCTGTACGAATACCATGCAGTTTTTAACAATATTGCTCTGTAGTACTGCTTGAGGTCTGGGATACTGATTCCCCTAGGTCATTTACTGTTGAGAATAGTTTTACATATCGTGGGTTTTTGTTATTCCACATGCATTTGAGAATTGCTCTTTTTTTTTTAAATTATATATATTCTTTATTTACATTTCAAATGATTTCCCCCTTACTGGATTCCCCCCTCCCCAAAAGTCCCATACACCCTCTTCCCTCCCCCTGCTCCCCAACTTACCCACTCCCACCTCCCTGTCCTGGAATTCCCCTAAATTGCTGCATTGGGCCCTTCCAGGACCAGGGGCCTCTCCTTCCTTCTTCTTGGGCATCATTTGATATGTGAATTGTTTCTTGGGTATTCCAAACTTCTGGGCTAATATCCAATTATCAGTGTGTGCATATCATGTGTGTTCTTTTGTGAATGGGTCACCTCACTCAGGGATGACATTCTCCAGTTCCACCCACTTGCCTAAGAATTTCATGAATTCACTGTTTTTAATAGCTGAGTAGTGTTCCATAGTGTAAATATACCACATTTTCTCTATCCATTAGTCGGTTGAGGGACATCTGGGTTCTTTCCAGCTTCTGGCTATTATAAATAAGGCTGATATGAACATAGTGGAGCATGTGTCCTTATTGCATGCAGGTAAAGCCTCTGGGTATATGCCCAGGAGTGGTATAGCTGGGTCCTCCGGTAGTATTATGCTGAGTTTTCTGAGGAGCCACCAAACTGATTTCCAGAGTGGTTTTACCAGCTTGCAATCCCACCAGCAGTGGAGGAGTGTTCCTCTTTCTCCACATCCTCGCCAGCATTTGCTGTCTCCTGAGTTTTTGATCTTAGCCATCCTGACTGGTGTGAGGTGAAATCTCAGGGTTGTTTTGATTTGCATTGCTCTTTCTAACTCTATGGAGAATTGAGTTAGAATTTTGATGGAGATTGCATTAAATCTGTATATTTTTTTTGGCAAGATGGCTATTTTTACTATATTAATCCTGCCAATCCACAAGCATGGGAGATCTATCCATCTTCTGAGGTCTTCTTCGATTTCTTTCTTCAGATAATTGAATTTCTTGTCATACAGATCTTTCACTTCTTTGGTTAGAGGCACACCAAGGTACTTTATTTTGTTTGTGACTCTTGTGAAGGGTGTCATTGCCCCAATTTCTTTCTCAGCCTGTTTATCCTTTGAGTATAGGAAGGCTACTGATTTGTTTGGGTTAATTTTATATCCGGTCACTTTGCTGAAGTTGTTTGTCAGCTGTAGGTGTTCACTGGTGGAGTATTTTTGGGTCGCTTAAGTATACTATCATATCATTTGTGAATAGTATTAATTTGACTTCTTTTTTCCAATTTGTATCCCTTTGACCTCCCTTTGTTTTCTAATTGCTCTATCTAGAACTTCAAGTACTATATTGAATAAATATGGAGAGAGAGGGCAGTCTGGTCTAGTCCCTGATTTTAGTGGGATTGCTTCAAGTTTCTCTCCATTTAGTTTAATGTTGACTACTCGTTTGCTGTGTATTGCTTTTACCATGTTTATATGTAGGCCTTGAATTCCTGGTCTTTCCAAGACTTTTAACATGAAAGGATCCTGAATTTTGTCAAATGCTTTTTCAGCATCTAATGAAATGATCATGTGTTTTTTTTTTCTTTGAGTTTGTTTATGTAGTACATTACATTGATGGATTTCTGTATATTGAACCATCCCTGCATCCCTGGGATGAAGCTTACTTGATCGTGGTAAATGATTGTTTTGATGTTTTCTTGGATTTGGTTGGCAAGAATTTTATTGAGTATTTTTGCATCGATATTCATAAGGGAAATTGGTCTGAAGTTCTCTTTCTTTACTGGATCTTTGTGTGGGTTTGGTATCAGTGAAATTGTGGCTTAATAGAATGATTTGGGTAATGTTCCTTCAGTTTCTATTTTGTGGAATAGTTTGAAGAGTATTGGTGTTAGGTCTTTGAAGGTCTGATAGAATTCTGCACTAAAACCATCTGGTCCTGTGCTTTTTTGGTTGGGAGACTTTCAATGATTGCTTTTATATCTTTAGGGGTTATGGGACTGTTTAGATGGTCTATCTGATCCTGATATAACTTTGGTATTTGGTATCTGTCTAGAAAATTGTCCATTTCACCCAGAATTTCTAGTTCTTTTGAGAATAGGCTTTTGTAGTAGGACCGGATGATTTTTTGAATTTCCTCAGTTTCTGTTGTTATATCTCCCTTTTCATTTCTGATTTTGTTAATTTGGATACTGTCTCTATTCCGTCTGGTTAGTCTGGTTTAGGATTTTTCTATCTTGTTGATTTTCTCAAAGAACCAGCTCCTGGTTTGGTTGATTCTTTGTATGGTTCTTTTTGTTTCTACTTGGTTGATTTCAACCCTGAGTTTGATGATTTCCTGCCTTCTACTCCTCTTGGGTATATTAGCTTCTTTCTGTTCTAGAGTTGTACTGTTAAGCTCCTAGTGTATGCTCTCTCCAGGTTCTTTTTAGAAGCACTCAGAGCTATGAGTTTTCCTCTTGGCACTGCTTTCCTTGTGTCCCATAAATTTGGGTATATTGTGCTTTCATTTTCATTAAAGTCTAAAAAGTGTTTGATTTCTTTCCTTATTTCTTCCTTGACCAAGGTATCACTGAGTAGAACATTGTTTAGGTTCAAATTGTATGTGGGCTTTCTGTTGTTTTTGTTGCTATTGAAGACTACCCTTACTCTATAGTGATCTGATAGGAGGCATGGGATTAATTTGATCATCTTATATTTGTTGAGGTTTGTTTTGTGACCAATTATATGGTCAGTTTTGGATAAGGTGCCATGAGGTGCTGAGAAGAAGGTATATTCTTTTGCTTTAGGATGGAATGTTTTATAGATATCTGTTAAATCCATTTGGTCAAAACTTCTGTTAGTTTCATTGTGTCTCTGTTTAGTTTTTTTCTCCCATCAATCCATTGAGGAAAGTGGGATGTTGAAGTCACCCACAATTATTGTGTGAGGTGCAATGTGTGCTTTGAGCTTTAGTAAAGTTTCTTTTACAAATGAGGGTGCCCTTGCATTTGGAGCATAGATGTTCAGAATTGAGAGTTCTTCCTTTGATGAGTATGAAGTGTTCTTCCATGTCTTTTTCGATGACTTTTGATTGAAGTTTAATTTTATCCTATATTAGAATGCCTATTCCAACTTGTTTTCTGGAACCATTTGCTTGGAAAATTGTTTTCCAGCCTTTTACTCTGAGGTAGTGTTTGTCTCTGACACTGAGGTACATTTGCTGTATGCAGCAAAATGCTGGGTCTTGTTTACATATCCAATCTGTTAGTCTATGTTTTTTTATTGGGGAATTGAGTCCATTGATATTAAGAGATATTAAGCAATAGTGATTGTTGCTTCCTGTTATTTTTTATGTTATTTTTATGTTTGTGTGGTTATCTTCTTTTGGGTTTGTTGAAAGAAGATTACTATCTTGCTTTTTCTAGGATGTAGTTGCCTTCCTTATATTGGCATTTTCCATCTATTATCTTTTGTATGGCTGGATTTGTGGAAAGATAATGTGTAAATTTGGTTTTATCATAGAATATCTTGGTTTCTCCATCTATGGTGATTGAGAGTTTTTCTGGGTATAGTAGTCTGGGTTGGGATTTGTGTTTTCTTAGAGTCTGTATGAGATCAACCCAGGATCTTCTTGCTTTCATGGTCTCTGGTGAGAAGTCTGGTGTAATTCTGATAGGTCTTCCTTTATATGTTACTTGGCCTTTTTCTCTTACTGCTTTTAATATTCTTTCTTTGTTTAGAACATTTGCTGTTTTGATTATTATTTGATGGGAGGAATTTCTTTTCTGGTCCAATCTATTTGGAGTTCTGTAGTCTTCTTGTATGTTCATGAGCATCTCTTTCTTTGGGTTAGGGAAGTTTTCTACTATAATTTTATTGAAAGATGTTTACTGGCCCTTTAAGTTGTAAATCTTCGCTCTTTACTATACTTATAATCCTTAGGTTTGGTCTTCTCATTGTGTCCTGAATTTCCTGGCTATTTTGGCTCAGGAGCGTTTTGCATTTTGCATTTTCTTTGACTGTTGAGTCAATGTTTTCTGTGGTATCTTCAGCCCCTGAGATTCTTTCTTCTATCTCTTGTATTTTGTTGTTGATGTTTGTATCTATGACTCCTGATTTCTTTCCAAGGTTTTCTATCTCCAGAGTAGTCTCCCTTTTTGACTTCTTAGTTGTTTCTACTTCAGTTTTTAGATCCTGGATGGTTTTGTTCAATTCCTTCACTTGTTTGTTTGTGTTTTCCTATAATTCTTTAAGTGATTTTTGTGTTTCCTCTTTCAGGTCTTCTGCCTGTTGACCCATGTTCTCCTGTATTTCTTTAAGGGATTTTTGTGTTTCCTCTGTAAGGCCTTCTACCTGTTGACCCATGTTCTCCTGCATTTATTTAAGGTAGTTATTTATGTCCTTCTTAAAGTCCTCTATCAGCATTATGAGTTGTGATTTTAAATCCAGCTCTTGCTTTTCTGATCTGGTTTTGGTATCCAGGACTTCCTGTTGTGGGAAAACATGGTTCAGATGATGTCATGTTGCCTTGCTTTCTGTTGGTAATGTTCTTGCACTTGCCTTTTGCTATCTGGTTTTCTCTGGTGTTAGCTGGTGTTGCTGTCTCTGAATGTGGCTTATCTGTCATGCAAGCCTCTGTATCTGCTCCTGGGAGACCTGTTCTCTCTGTGTAAACAGGTATGTAGGTACTCCTGTGTGACCCACTCTCTTGTGGCTATATTTGGGTGTGTAGCTCTGTGTTCCCGATCAACTCTGGGTGCAGTTGGAAATTGGAAGACTCCTGTCCCTGGTTGCTCCTAGGCTCTTGTGTCCTCAGGGTTTCTGGCTGTTTCCCTCTGAGCAGCAAGGGTGGTCATGCCTGTGCTGTCTGGCCTCTCTGCACTCCTGAGTGGTTAGCTACCTCCGAGTACCACTTGGATACTGTGCGTGGTCGCAGAAGGTGGTCCCAAGCCGGAGAAACAGGAACTGGAGGGCTTCTGCCAGAGGGTTCCGGGTGTGATCCTCTGAGTGTCGGGAGTAGTTCTACCTGTGCAGTCAGACCTGTCTGCACTCCTGTGTGGTTTAGCTGCCTCCCTGCGCCACTTTGGTATGGCGCCCTGTGCCAGAGGATGGTCGCAAGCCCTTATGGTCTTTCAAGAGATCATTTATATCTCATTTTCTCCTGAGTTTGCACCAGGTGCAGAGAGTTTTCTTTTTCATCAGTAACTGCAGCCTTCCTAAATATATATGCACAATTACATTCATGTCAGGTACATAGGCTTATGTTGTCTCCTTCTTGAGCCAGAGGAGCCAGAGTTGGTGCCAGAGACTCTAGTGAATATGATGTCTCCCTCAAAAAAAGTTGAGTCAAGGATGACAAGGTTCAAGATTGGAGAACACAAATGGCCTGTTGACAGCCTACCAATACTGGTTGGATGAAAGCGTTTACAAAAGTGTTGATTCCTGTGAAATGAATCTACTTTTTACCTTGCAAATCCTTCTTCTGCTACCACAGCCTCCTCTTCTGTCCGTGTGGTCAGTTCTTCCTATGGGCCTGGGTCAGATTACAAAAGGCAAAGCTGACTGTCCAAAAACCTGCTGAGGAACATTTTCGTTTTTATTTTAAACCATGCTATTTACCTCCTATTCTTTTCCACCAAAAGGATAACCTAAACCAGGCCTGTTAGCAAACATCTGAAATACTAGAAGAGCGTTGATGAGAATTCACAACCAGCCTGGGCTACACAACAAGATGCAGCATAGAAAGAGGTGAAGAGGTTGGGGTAAAAGATGGGGATGAGGAGAGGAAGAGGAGGAGAAAGGGGTCAAAAAAGGGAAAGAAGAAAGAGCAGGAGGAAGAGGAAGAACCTTACTATAAGGGAGAGACTTAAATTATTTAAGCAATCTCTTCTATTGAACATGTATTTATAATTTGCTGTCCAACAAAGCTACAAATTGTATTGGGTAATTGTCTAAATCGGTGATGTATAACAATTATCAACTCTCAGCAGTGCACAGTATAAGATATTTACTTAACTTATGAGTTCTTAGGTCCAGCTTCTGGTACAAGCTACACTCTATGCCATGTGGCCTCATCTTGTTAGAAACAATTGTGTGAATTAGGCATGTTCTTAGCAGGTAAAAACAGAGCACAAGCCCAATCATAAAGATATTCATCATAGATTTGGACATTTCATACCTGGAAACTTTCTGTTGGCTGAAGCAAATCACATGACCAACTGCAAACACATTCAAACCCTGAGAAACTAGTCTGATGCCAAGTACCTTTCCCTTCACAGTTGCATGGCCTGTGAAAGTGACTCAGCCCTGCTGACCTACCACACACATCCTCACAATTAGAGATGTGTTGTTTTAATATGAGAGAACATGCTAATGTGTTTGGAACCCAGGCCTCATAAAGACATTGCCTAAATTCTTCATATAGTTGCCCTTCTTATTTTCAAGGGAGTCTGTCCAGGGTTCCTGTGGCTGTCTGAACCTTCACATAATGGACTACATACTGGAGAAAAATTCATACCAGTGTTGTTTTTGTTTCAAAAGGCAACCATTAGTTAGCACAGAAATATAGACTGACCTATTACAAAACACTAAAGAAACGATAACACATTTTTCAATGATACAGTCATATACAGTCACTATGTTAGATTTCTATGGGTGCTTAGGAAGTACATGGTGGCACAAGCCTGAAATTCCATGCCACTGGGGTCAGCGGTTAGAGAATCGGAACTTCAAATTGACTGTGAGCTGCATAGTGAAACTGTCTTAAACACAAGGGAAAGATACAGAAAAACACTATATTGCTGCCAATCCTTTCCTTCCTTCTCTGAAATAATTTTCAGCTTCCATCTCTTTCTCTTTTTCTCAAATAGAAACAGCATTAGGCAAATTGTACATTTCTGAATTCCACTTTATATTAAAGCATTTGGAGAAGTTTCTTTTGATATAATTCAGCATAAGTGGTGTAGCTGTGTAGTATGTGAGAATATACAATGGTAACCACATGTGCTTCATTGATGTATTTTGGGTTTTCCATTTTGTCCCAGTTATAATCTCATTAGCCCTTCCATACACTTGGGTCTTTGTGCACATCTTGATGAATTATCCAGGATCTTTCCTAGTGTGTTGATGACATCTCTGCTAGCACCTGCATCTAAATATGGCAATGATTCTTCTAAGTTGTCACTGCCTCTAATAACAAGAGTGAGAAACTGCCTCAAAGGGAAAGAATAAAGAAAGTGATGTCAGAAAGGTCTGAATCACTCAAATGGGTCCTTGACCATGAGCTGGAAGGACCACTAGTATACTCAGCCTACCCTGCAAACAGGGGTTCAAAAGGGTTGGAATTTGATGACATCATAGAATTCTCAGAACTACAAAACAGGCTAGTGGTGTCGCCAGCAACAAGCATCAAAGGACATTAGGACTAGAGCTGTGTCCTCATCCTCTCTGCTGGCCCAGATAGCTGTTTGTTTTGCCACGTAGCTGGTCACTGGTTCGCTTGAAGACAGCATTACTGGTTAGTAGAAGCTCCGCCCATCTTTGTTGTATACCCCAAGTAATGCGGGGCTAAATATACATACACCACAATCCATCACTGACCTATCTATGTGTACAAATCTGTGGCTATAAATACATTCACAGTGCGGTGGAGCAACCACCACTGTTCATCTTTCCTAACAGAAATGCTGTGCTCATTGAATGTCATCCACCATTTCTGACTTCCCCAAGCTCTAATAACCTCCATTCTACTTTCTGTCTCTGAGGAGTTGAGCACCCCAGGGATCCCCTTAGGTCAATCACACAATGTTTGTTCTTCTGAGATGATGTTATAGTTTTGATGTGATCTGTCCCCCACAAAGCTCATGTGTTAAATATTTGGTCTCTAGATGGTAACACTGTTGTGTGAGGTTCTTGACACTTAAATAGTTAGGACATGGCTCACAGCAGGTACCAGCATGCATGGCCTTTGAAGATTTTACCTTATGCCTGGTTGCTTCTGTCTCTGACCCCTGACCTCTATGAGGTGAATAGCCTTTGTCAAAGGCTCTAATGACAGAGATGTCTGACTTTAGCACTCATGGAATCCACAAAGCCACAAAGGACAATAGACTCAATTCTCTTGAAATCTGACCCAAACTAAGCAATTCCTTTCTAAGGTTGTTCTCTCAAGTATTTTGGCCACACCTATTGAAAGCTGAGCAACAACTGAAGCTTTGTGTTATGATGGTTCAATTTAATGATTTTTTTCCCTTCAATATCACAATAATGTGAAAGACAGAACAAACTCTGTAGAAATGTGCTTTGAATTTTGAATGTGGACTTTCATCCAGGCTAGTGATATGTAGTAGTATGGCCATGATGCCATGCATTAGTACCATTCTCTGTCTCTCTTCTTCTGTCTCTGGTGTGTCTATCTTTCTGTGACATTCCTGCCTCACTCTGCTGCTATAATCCGTTGTCTTATGTTCCCTATCTGAATTGTAACAAATGGTCAGGAAATGTGGCCCAAAGTCTTTTCCTTGATCCCCACTTCTACTCACAGAGCCTGTCTTTATGAAATGCTTGCAGATGCCAGACCTTTTGATTTGTACATGCATAGTCACAAGTCTGGCCAAGACTTGTAGACTCTCAATATATATCAGGCACTATATCAGATAGCATTATTTTGTAATATTGACACCTTATAGAGGAGCTATCCTCCTCATTGTCAGCCCATGTGCCTACACTCCTGTCTGTCTGTGTGTGTGCATATGTGTAAATAAACACCTGTTTATATGTAATGTTTTGGTGTGCAGTGGTTCTCTCTCTCTCTCTCTCTCTGTATGTGTGTGTTGTAATCAGCTCTCATTACGATGGGTGGATCAGTCATGTGGCTACTTACTTTGACCCCACTTCTCAATTGTACTTAGTGGAGCATGTGTCAGTGTTTTATGTTTGAGCAACTACTGGGTATATGTCCCAGAAGTGGTATAGATGGGTCCTCAGGTAGTACTATGTTCAATTTTCTGAGGAGTTGCCAAACTGATTTCAGAGTGGTTTGTACCAGCCTGCAATCCCACCAGCAACGGAGGAGTGATCCTTTTTTCTCCACATCCTCGACAGCATCTGCTGTCACCTGAGTTTTTTATTTAAACCATTGTGACTGGTGTAAGGTGGAATCTCAGGGTCATTTTGATTTGCATTTCCCTGATGAGTAAGGATGCTGAACATTTCTTTAGGTGCTCCCTTGGCCATTGATATTCCTCAGTTTGAACATTCTTTGTTTAGCTCTGTAGCTAATAGGGTTATTGATTCTCTAGTGTCTAACTTCTTGAGTTATTTGTATACATTGTATATTAGCCCTTTATCAGATGTAGGGTTGGTAAAGATCTTTTCCCAATCTGTTGGTTGCCCTTTTGTCCTATTGACACTGTCCTTTGTCTTACAGAAGCTTTGCAATTTTATGAGATCCCATTTGTCAATTCTTGATCTTAGAGCATAAAACTATAGGTGTTCTGTCCAGGAAAATTTTGCCTGTGCCCATGTGTACAAGGCTCTTCCCCACTTTCTCTTCTATCAGTTTCAGTGTATCTGGTTTGTATGTGGAGATCCTGGATCCACTTGGACTTGATCTTTGCACAGGGAGATAAGGGTGTCTCAGCAGTTAATAGCACTGACTGCTTTTCCAAAGGTCCTGAGTTCCAATCCCAGCAACCACATGGTGGCTCACAACGATCTGTAATGAGATCTGACAACCTCTTCTGTAGTGTTTGAAAACAGGTACAGTATACTTACATATAATACATACATACATACATACATAAGTCTTTTTTTAAAAAAAAGAATGGATCAGTTTGCATTTGTCTACATGTTGACTGCCTGTTGAACCAGCAACGTTTGTTGAAAATGCTGTCTTTTTTTCCACAGCATGGAAAAATTGTAGGATGATATTAGCTCCTTTGTCAAAGATCAAGTTTCTATAGGTGTTCATTTCTGGGTCTTCAATTCTATTCCATTGATCTAACTGCCTGTCACAGTACCAATACCATACAGTTCTTATCACAATTGCTCTGTAGGTTCAGCTTGAGGTCAAAGATGGTGATTTCCCCAGATGTTCTTTTATTGTTGAGAATAGCTTTCACTATCCTGGGTTTTTTTCTCATTGCAAATGAATTTGCAAATTGATCTTTCTAACTCTATGAAGAATTGATTTAGAATTTTGATGGGAATTGCATTAATCTGTAGATTGTTTTAGGCAAGATGGCCGATTATTACTATTTTTTTATTTTCTGTATCTTTTTTTATTTACATTCCCAATGATTTCCCCTTTCCTGGTTCCTCCCTCCCCGAAAGTCCCATAAGCCCTCTTCCCTCCCCCTGTTCCCCAGTCAATCCCCACTTGCTTCTCTGTCCTGGTATTTCCCTACATCCAGTCTTTCCAGAACCAGGGTCTCTCCTTCCATCTTCTTGGAAATCTATTGATATGTGAATTGTATCTTGGGGTATTCCGAGTTTCTGGGTTAATATCCCCTATCAGTGACTGCATACCATGTATGTTTCTTTTGTGATTGGGTTGCCCTCACTAAGGATGATATTTTCCAGTTCTGACCATTTGCCTAAGAATTTCAGGAATTCACTGTTTTTAATTGGCAGAGTAGTATTCCATTGTGTAAATATACCACATCTTCTGAATCCATTCCTCTGTTGAGGGACATCTGGGTTCTTTCCAGCTTCTGGCTATTATAAATAAGGCTGCTGTGAACATAGTGGAGCATGTGTCCCTTATTGCATGCAGGGGAAGCCTGCTGGGTATATGCCCAGGAGTGGTATAACAGGATCCTCTGAGAGTGTCATGCCCAGTTTTCTGAGGAACCGCCAGACTGCTTTCCAGAGTGGTTGTAACCAGCTTGCAATCCCACCAGCAGTGGAGGAGTGTTCCTCTTTCTCCACATCCTCGCCAACAACTGCTGTCTCCTGTGTTTTTGATCTAAGCCATTCTAACTGTATGAGGTGAATCTCAGAGTTGTTTTGATTTGCATTTCCATAATGACTAAGGATGTTGAACATTTTGTTAGGTGCTTCTCAGCCATTCGAGTATTCTTCAGGTGAGAACCTCTTTGTTTAGCTCTGTACCCCATTTTTTAATAGGGTTATTTGTCTCTCTGGAGTCTAACTTCTTGAGTTCTTTGTATATATTGGATATTAGCCCTCTGACAGAAGTAGTGTTAGTAAAGATCTTTTCCCAGTTTGTTGGTTGCTGTTTTGTCCTATTGACAGTGTCCTTTGCCTTTACAGACACTTGGCAATTTTATTAGGTCCCATTCATCAATTCTTGATCTTAGAGCATAAGCTATTGGTGTTCTGTTCAGGAATTTTCCCCTGAGCCCATATGTTCAAGGCTCTTCCCTAGTTTCTTTTCTATTAGCTTCAGTGTGTCTGGTTTCACGTGGAAGTCCTTGATCCACTTGAAACTTGAGGTTAGTACAAGGAGATAAGAATGGATCGATTTGCATTCTTCTGCATGCTGACCTCCAGTTGAACCAGCACCTTTTGTTGAAAAGGCTATCTTTTTGCCACTAGATGGGTTTTAGCTCCTTTGTCAAAGATCAAGTGACCATAGGAGTGTGGATTCATTTCTGGGTCTTCAGTTCTATTTTTTTGATCTACCTACCTGTTGCTATACCAATACCATGCAGATTTTTAACACTATTGCTCCTAGTACTGTTTGAGGTCGGGGATACTGATTCCCCCAGAAGTTCTTTTACTCTTGAAAATAGTTTTAGCTATCCTGGGGTTTTTTATTATTCCAGATGATTTGAGAATTGCTATTTCTAACTCTATGAAAGAACTGAGTAGGGATTTTGATGGGGGATTGCATTGAATCTGTATATTGCTTTTGGCAAGATGGCCATTTTTACTATATTAATCCTGCCAATCCATGAGCATGGCAGATTTTTCCATCTTCTGAGGTCTTCTTCGATTTCTTTCTTCAGAGACTTGAAGTTCCTGTCATACAGATCTGTTCACTTGTTTGATTAGAGTCACTTGTTTGTGGTGTCATTTCCCTAATTTCTTTCTCAGCCTGTTTATCCTTTTTTGAGTATAGGAGGCTACTGACTTGCTTAAGTTAATTTTATATCTGGCCACTTTGCTGAAGTTGTTTATTAGCTCTAGGAGTTCTCTGATGGAGTTTTTTTGGTCACTTAAATATATTATCATATCATCTGCAAATAGTGATAGTTTGACTTCTTCTTTTCCAATTTGAATTCCTTTGACCTCCTTTTGTTGTCTAATTGCTCTAGCTAGAACTTCAAGTCCTATATTGAATAAATATGGAGAGAGAGGGCAGCCTTGGTCTAGTCCCTGATTTTAGTGGGATTGCTTCAAGTTTCTCTCCATTTAGTTTGATGTTGGCTACTGGTTTGCTATATATTTGCTTTTACTATGTTTAGATATGGGCCTTGAATTCCTGTTGTTTCCAAGACCTTTAACATGAAAGGATGCTGAATTTTGTCAATATGCTTTCTCAGCATCTAATGAGAATGATCATGTGGTTTTCTTCTTTGAGATTGTTTATGTAGTGGATTACATTGATGGACTTCCTTATATTGACCCATCCCTGTATCCCTGGGATGAAGCCTACTTGATCGTAGTGAAAGATCGTTTTGATGTGTTCTTGGGATTTGGTTGGCAAGATTTTTTTTGAGTATTTTTGCATCGATATGCATAAGAGAAATTGGTCTTAGATTCTCTTTCTTTGTCGGATCTTTGTGTGATTTTGGTATCAGCATAATTGTGGCTTCATAGAATGAGTTGGGTATTGTTTCTTCTGTTTCTATTTTGTGGAATAGTTTGAAGAGTATTGGTCTTAGGTCTTCTTTTGAAGGTCTGATAGAATTCTGCACTAAAACGGTCTGGACCTGTGCTTTTTTTGTTTGGAAGACTTCCAATGACCACTTCTATTTCTTCAGGGGTTATAGGATGATTTAGAGGGTCAATTTGATCCTGGTTTAATTTTGGTATTTGGTATCTGTCTAGGAAATTGTCCATTTCCTCCAGATTTTCTAGTTGTGTTGAATACAGGCTTTTGTAGTAGGATCTGATGATTTTTGAATTTCCTCAGTTTCTGTTATTATCTCTCCCTTTTCATTTCTGATTTTATTAATTTGGGATTACTGTCTCTGTGCCCTCTAGCTAGTCTGGCTAAGGGCTTATCTATCTTGTTGATTTTCTCAAAGAACCAACTCCTAGTTTTGGTGATTCTTTGTATGGTTTTATTTGTTTCTACTTGATTGATTTCAGCCCTGAGTTTGATGATTTTCCTGCCTTCTACTCCTCTTGGGTGGTATTAGCTTCTTTCTGTTCTAAAGTTTTCAGGTGTGCTGTTAAGCAGCTAGTGTATGCTCTCTCCAGCTTCTTTTTGGAGGCACTCAGGGCTATGAGTTTTCCTCTTAGCACCGCTTTCATTGTGTCCCATAAATTAAGGTTATGTTGTGCCTTCTTTTCATTAAGTTTTAAATACTCTTTGATTTCTTTCTTTATTTCTTCATATATTATATATGTTAGTTTCCATTTGGTCCAAGGCTTCCATTAGTTTCATTGTGTCCCTGTTTAGTTTCTGCTTTCCTGAACGATCCATTTCAGAGAGTGAGGTGTTGAAATCACCCACTATTATTGTGTGAGTGTGTGATGTGTGCTTTGAGCTTTAGTAAGGTTTCTTTTTACAAATGAGGGGTGCCCTTGCATTGGAGCATAGATGTTCAGAATTGAGAGTTCTTCTTGTTGGATTTTTCCTGTGACCAGTATTAGTGTCCTTCCATGTCTTTTTTGATGACTTTAGGTTGAAAGTCAATTTTATCTGATATTAGGATGGTTACTACGGCTCGTTTCCTGGAACCATTTGCTGTGTAAGATTGTTTTCCAGCCTTTTACTCTGAAGTAGTGTTTGTCTTTGACACTGCGGTGTGTTTCCTGCACGCAGCAAAATGCTGGGTCTTGTTTACGTAATCCAGTCTGTTAGTCTATGTTCTTTTCATTGGGGAATTGAGACCATTGATATTAATAGAGATTAAGGAATAGTGATTATTGCCACCTGCTATTCTTGATGCTATCTTTACGTTTGAGTGATTATCTACTTTTGGGTTTGATGAAAGGTTACTATCTCATTTTTTCCATGGCGTTGTTTCTCTCCTTGTATTGGCGATTTCCACCTACTATCCTTTGCAGGGCTGGGTTTGTGGAAAAAGATATTGTGTAAATTTGGTTTTATCATGGAATATCTTGGTCTCTCCATCTATGGTGATTGAGAGTTTCGCTGGGTATAGTAGTCTAGGCTGGCATTTGTGTTCTCTTAGTGTCCTGTATGAGATATGCCCAGGATCTTCTAGCTTTCATAGTCTATGGTGAGGAAATCTGATGTAATTCGGATAGTTCTTCTTTATATGTTACTTGGCCTTTTTTCTCTTACTGCTTTTAATATTCTTTCTTTGTTTAGTACTTTGAGGTTTTGATTATTATGTGATGGGAGTTATTTCTGTTCTGGTCCAGTCTGTTTGGGAGTTCTGTAGGCTTCTTGTATGTTCATCGGCATCTCTCTCTTTAGGTTAGGGAAGTTTTCTTCCATAATTTTGTTGAAGATATTTACTGGGCCCTTTAAGTTGCAAATCTTCACTCTCATCTATACCTATAATCCGTGAGGTTTGGTCTTCTCATTGTATCCTGGATTTCCTGGAAGTTTTGGGTTACATGTTTTTTGCATTTTGCATTTTCTTTGACTGTTGAGTCGATGCTTTCTATGGTATCTTCAGAACCTGAGATTCTTTCTTCCATCTCTTGTATTCTATTGTTGTGATGTTTGCCTCTATGACCCCTGATTTCTTCCCAAGGTTTTCTATCTCCAAAATTGTCTCCCTTTGTGATTTCTTAGTTGTTCCTTACTTCCTTTTTTAGATCCTGGATGGATTGACTCATTCCTTCACTTGCTTGTTTGTGTTTTCCTATATTTCTTTAAGCTATTTTGTTTCCTCTTTCAGGATTTCTGCGCCTGATGACCCAAGTTCTCCTGTATTTCTTTAATAGATTTTGTGTTCCTTTTTAAGGCATCTACCCATTTATTCATGTTCTCCTGTATTTCTTTAAGCAATTTTTGTGTTTCCTCCTTATGGGCCTCCATCTGTTGACCCATATTCTCCTTCATTTCTTTAGCAATTTTTGTTTTTCCTTGGTAAGGGCTTCTACTTGTTGATTCATGCTCTCCTGTATTTCTTTATGAGATTTATTTATGTCCTTTTTTGAAATCCTCTAATAGCATCATGAGAAGTGATTTTAAACCCTGATCTTGCCTTTTGGGTGTGATGTGATATCCAGGACTTGCTGCTGTTGGAGAGTTGGGTTCGGGATGATGCCATATTGCCTTGATTTCTGTTAGTAATGTTCCTGATGTTTGCTTTTTGCCATCTGGTTATCTCTGGTGTTAGTTGGTCCTGCTGTCACTGGCTGTTGCTTGGACCTCCTGTGAGCCTGCAAGGCTATTTCTGCCCCGCCCCCCATGACTGGGTTTTCCCTGGCACCGATTGCTGAGGGGCTGCCCTGCTCCTGAGTGACTTTGGAGACCTGATGTGCCTGCCCCAAGTGATGTATACTTGGCAATCCATGCGTACCTGGATATTCAGTGTAGTCAATCCCAGGAGCAGAGGTGGCTAAGGGGAGGCTGGTGCACTCTCTCCCAGTGAGGGTTCCCTCTGCAGGGCAGATATCCCACTGCAGAGCTGGCACGTAGGATGACCACAGAACTGCCCCACTCTTGGGCACAGATGGAAGCCTAGCAGGCTGTGGTCCCAAGTGATATTATACTTGGGCAATCCCTGCGTACCTGGAGACTCAGTGTGAGTCCATCCTGGAGCAGAGGTTGCTAAGGGGAGGCTGGTGTGCTCTCTCCCAGTGTGAGTCCCTCTGCAGGGCAGATGTCCCACAGCAGAGCTGGTGTGTAGATGGACCACAGAACTGCCCAGTTCTTTGGTGCAGGGAGCACACAAGCGGACTGAGTCCCAAGCGATGTTATGCTCAGTTATCCCTGCACCTGGAGGGATAACTTCTGAGATCTTCTTTGATTTCTTTCTTCAGAGTCTTGAAGTTCTTGTCATACAGATCTTTCACTGCTTGGTTAGAGTCACACCAAGTTATGTAAATATTATTTGTGACTGTTGTGAAGGGTGTTGTTTCTGTAATTTCTTTCTTGGCCTGTTAACCTTTGAGATAGAGGAAGACTACTGATTATTTGTGTTAATTTTCTATTCAGGTCACTTTGTTGGAAGTTGTACTTGAGAGTTTCTCTAGGTATAGTAGGCCTGGGGCTATCGATTTATGTTCTCTTAGGGTCTGTATGACATCAGCCCAGGATCTTCTAGCTTTCATAGTTTCTGGCGAGAAGTCTTGTGTGATTCTGATAGGTCTGACTTTATATGTTACTTGACCTTTTCTCCTTATTGCTTTTAATATTTTTTCTTGTTTAGTGCATTTGGCGTTTTGGACTATTATGTGATGGAAGGAATTCTGGTCTGGTCCAGTCTGTTTGGAGTTCTGTAGGCTTCTTGTACACTCAGGGGACATCTCTTTCTTTAGGTAGGGAATTTTCTTCTATAATTTTTGTCAAAGATAGTTACTGGCCCTTTAAGTTGGGAATCTTCACTCTCTTCTATACCTATTATCCTTAGGTTATATCTTCTCATTGTATCCTGGATTTCCTGGATGTTTTGGGTTAGGAGCTTTTAGCTTATTGCTTTTTGCATTTTCTTTGACTGTTGAGTCAATGTTTTCTATGGTATCTTCTGCACCTGAGATTCCCTCTTTTATCTTTTGTATTCTGTTGGTGATGCTTGCATCGATGATGACTCCTAATCTCTTCCTAGGTTCTCCATCTCCAGGGTTGTCTCCCTTTATGATTTCTTCATTATTTCTATTTCCATTTTTAGATCCTGGGGTGTTTTTCATTTCATTCACCTCTTTGATTGTGGTTTCCTATAATTTTTAAAGGGATTTTTGTGTTTCCTCTTTAAGGGCTTCTACCTGTTTACCTGTGTTCTCCTGTATTTTGTTAAGGAGTTATTTATGTCTTTCTTAAAGTCCTCTATTACCATCATGAGAAGGGATTTTAGATCTGAATCTTGCTTTTCCGGTGTGATGGTGTATCCAGGATTTGCTATGGTTGGAGAATTGGGTTCTGATGAAGTCAAGTTACCTTTTGTTTTTGTTGCTTATGTTCTTATGCTTGCCTCCTGCCATTTGATTATCTCTGGTGCTACCTGCCCTCGCTATGTCTGACTGGAGCCTGTCCTTCCTGTGATCCTGGTTATGTCAGAACTCCTCAGATTCCAGCTGTCTCTGTGATCCTGATTCCAGGATTCTGTGATCCTGAGATCCTGGGTGTGTCAGAGCTCCTGTGTGTCAAGCTGCCTCAGTGGCCCTGAGATCCTGTGATCCTGTGATCCTGGGTGTGTTAAAGTGCCTAGGAATGCATCTTCCTCTGGGTGTTACAGGACTGGCTGCAGAGTTCGTGCCCAAGGTTAAACCAGCCCAGACCAAAAGGTACCTGTGCCACTAGTCTGGCAGGGTTCCTGTGTCCCTGGATCCTGCTGGTCCCAATTATGCCAGGTGGTGTTAGGAGAGATGTTATGTCCTCCACACCTCTGATCCTATGATCCGGGGTGTATCAGAGCACCTGGAAGTGTCACTTCCTCTGGTTGTTATGGGACTCATTACTTGGCAGTTTTTGGGTTTTTTGTTTGTTTTCGTTTTTGTTTTTCAATGCATTTTTATTAGATATATTCTTTATTACATTTCAAATGTTGTCCCCTTTCCTGCCCACCCCCCCAGAAATCCCCTTCCCCCTGCTCACCAATCCACCCACTCCTACTTCCCTGTCCTGGCATTCCCCTATACTGGGGCATCGAGCCTTCTCAGGACCAAGGGCCTCTCTTCCCTTTGATATCCAACAAGGCCATTCTTTGCTGCATATGCATCTGGAGCCAGAGG